>CM057453.1:458480000-463280000 GCA_016271365.2 Neoceratodus forsteri | reverse complement strand
TAAAGGAGTGTATGTGTCCCCGAGCTCATTGCCCAAACTGAACATCAGTGCTAACTCCAAGTTACTTGTGTTGCCCTCTAGGTATGGTGCCCCTGCCCCATCCAGCCCCAAGGTAGCTGATAGGGAAGGGCCCCCTCTCTTCATGTACAGGAGGTAATAACCTGAGTTATGGTACAATGTGTATATAATACTGTGTAAAAAGTGATGTACTGAAAAGTTTCAGAAATGTGTTTCTGGTAAGGTGATATGTTGACTGATGATTACATGTGTAAGCCTAATGTGATACTGATGTAAATGTATATGGTTGTACTGAAACTTATGGGGGTACTTACTTGACGCGGACGCTAAATTTTCCAGGCCAGGAAGGGTGTAACCTCCCTGCAAATAGGGGTTCCCAAAAGTCTTCCAGGAGCTTGCCTGAATGCTCTAAGTCTGGGCGGTGTTCGGCGTCTGAGCTGTTCAAATGTGGTTCCAAGTGAGTGCTATTTGAGCCTCCACGTACTGTCTCTTTAGGAGCTGTCTGCTTGCAGACTTAATTAGTTTGTATGGGGGGACTGTGTATTTAATGCTCCAATCCCGCCCGGGCTGCTGTCAATTCGCTCCGTTTCTGCCGTTGCTACATGTGCAGAGGGAGCCTTGTTGAAAGATATAACTGTTTGCCAGAAATCATTTAGAGTGACTGAGAAAATGTAGTTTGTCTCACCTGTCTTCATTTCAGCATGAACTGTTTCAGTATAACTCTTTCAATTTGGTCCTGAATAGCTGACTTGGACCAATCAGGATGATAGGGAGACCCTAAAATGGAGCCTGTGGATGAATCGGAACTTGGACTCTCAATTTTGAGCCAGCCACAAGGGGATTGTATGGGCAGTGACTCTGGGAAATGTAGTTTTAACCTTGGCACCTTTTTCCACCAACAGAGGGAGTCTTATTGTGAGTGACAGCCGAACCAGCCAACAGAATGGTGTAGAGCTAAAGGAAATGCCCTGCTCTGTGACTGGAAAGATTAGATCAGTTGTGACTGTGAAGAGAGAAGGAGCTCTGTGCTTCTGCAGTGTATAGTTTTGTGCAGGAAGCGCGTGTGAGGCCCTGAGTTTCGGTCTGCAGCCTTTGTGAGTGCTAGTTTGGACTGAATCTGAGTTGTGAGGAGAAAGAAGCACTAGTAGTGTGGAAACCAGGCTCACCCTGTAGAAGACTGGAGAAATTGCTGAATCGTGCTCAGTCTGTCAGGAACTGAAGCTGCTGTGTGTGCTCCCAGGTATTTTGCAGTAATTGCGATCGGGATCGAGGAGCAGTCTGCCTGATATAGTACTTTCCTTTTACATATGAATGTGCATAGTGCTTGAGGGAAATCGCTATTTCCAATCCCCAGTGCTGTGTGCTGTGTGTTGAAGCTGGAAGCAAACCCCAGCTTGTCTCAGACTAAATCCGTTTGCTATCAACTGCAGTGGGGTCCAGTCACAAGGACTTTTGTCTCCATGCCTTGGTGTTCTGGCAATCCAGAAGAACATCCACCATCCGGTTTTCAGCTTGGGTATTGTGAGTACAAGTCAAGGTATTCCCCTGTTTTCAATCACAAGTGTGTCATCTAATTCTTGTTGTTTCACTGCTTCATGGACTGAGCCATCCAGCTCCGGATTACAATTGGGTGTTGTGCATATATTTTCTTCTACAGGGCCCTATCCATCTGCACCTGCCGGCCAACCCTGGGCAACGGACCTGGCTAGCCCCCCAACCTGGGTACCCAGAGTGTGACTTTTCAGCCCCAGTATGTGTGCACAGTACTGTGATTTAATGCCACCAATTAACCTGATTTCCCCCTCCCGTGTTACTGCCCCTAAATAAATCAGATTTGTTGTTGTTATACTATATACTGACCGTGGTGTTGGTACTTATGGAAACAGTATTGTGTTTTGCTGTGTATGTTGTTTAACCTTATTTTACTGGGAATCCTCAAAGATGTGCTGCAGAATCAGTCTCGAGGGTAAGTGGTATCTATATGAGTGAACAGTGTGTATACGTGGGGTATTGGGGCTGTAACTCCGGTGTACTGTGTGAGCCATTAGAGGGAATAAAAGGGGGTCTCAGTGTCCCAGAGGGCTGTGACCAAGCTAGTCTAACCACTAGAAACCCTGACCTCTGGGTGGAGGCACCCGCCATAGGACCTAGGCCCCTCAACCTGTCTGTAGTCAAACAGGCAGGGGTAGTAGCCATTGGGATAGCGCCACCTAGGGGTTACACTTGAAATAATGCCCCCATGGCACAGAGGGTTGAGGCGCTGGACGCCACACCTCGAGCCACGCCGGTGACCCAGTTTCGGGAATGGACTCGGGCGCCATGGGCTGGCAAGGGAATAAGAGGATTTAGCACCCAGAGGACTGCTCTCCTCTCCTGGGGTGGGCTAGGGACAGCCCCGTTATGTAGTAATTCCTGGTGGAGACTAGGGGCACTACACACAGTGGTGCAGGAGGGACTCAAGTAGAAAACAATGGAAAAACAGCTTCGGAGCACGCCGGTTGATGGCTTCCGTCCTCCACACCACCGGTACCTCCGGGAGTCTCCTCCCCCACAGCAGCACCCTCAGGGGCAGTAAAAATAACAGTGTGCTGGGTTCCCTCCTCCACGGTGTCTTGCCCCTCGAAGGAGGGGGAACCGCCTGGTAATGAGATATACCGGGGCAGAACTCGGGGGTTGGTTGCAGTATGTGGAGGGAGAACTCCAGAAGAGGATCGCCGGAGGTTGGTGGAGACTAGGAGACCCGAAGGAGAGGCGGACTTCAGAGTGTCGGTGGGGTAAAAAGATAACACAAAAAAAATAAATAAATAATGCCCCCTTACCTCCACCTCTGTACCTTCCCCCTACCAGTTTTGGACTATGGCCTCTCGTAGTCCCCTCCACCTTCAGTTTGATCAGTCCCTCCGTTTTGACTCTGTTAACTCCTTTCAGAAACTTGAAGGCCTCTATCATATCACCCCATACTCCTGTCTTCCAGGGAGTACATGTTCAGTTCTCTAAGTCTATCCTCATATGACATTTCACCCAAACCACTAATCATCCTTGTTGCCCTTCTCTGTACTCTCTCCAGCAGTGTGATATCCTTCTTTAGGCAGGGATGCCAGAACTGCATACAGTGCTCTGGGTGTAACCTCACCAGCAAGTTGTACAGGGAAAGTATAACCTTCCTGTTCCTGGAAATTATAACCCTAGCTATTCACCTAAGCATTTTATTTGCTTTAGCAGCTGCTCTCCTGCAGTGCTCCAAGTTGTTCCATTTGGCATCAGTCATCACCCCCAGATCCTTCTCCATACTGGAGACAGCCAGCTGTACTCCCCCCAACAGGTAGCTATACTCAGGGTTTCTAATGCCCAGATTTAGAACACTACACTTATGCATGTTAAACCCCAACTGCCAAGTGTATGCCCATTTTTCTAGCCTCACCAAATCTTCTTGGGAGTGCCCTCCTTCCCTCCTCACTGTCCACCTCAGCCCCCATCTTGGAATCATCCATGAACAGTCTCATTCTACTTCTAACTCCTTTCCTTATGTCCACGATGAACACATTAAAAGAATAGGGCCCAACACTGAATCCTGAGGGACCCCACTGATGACCCTTCTATGAGTCGAGGCTACACCCCCACCACCACCCTCTGCTGTCTATTGTCAAGCCAGTTTGCCACCCAGCCTATCAATTTTTCCCCCAACCCCATGTTCCTCAATTTCAAAATCAGCCTTCGATACGGGGCCAAGTCAAAAGCCTTGCTGAAGTCCAGATATAGAACACCAACAGGCTTTCCCCCATCCAGGGGTCCTGTCACCCAGTTGAAGAATTCGACTAAGTTAGTTTGACACAATCTCCCCCGGACAAACCAGTGTTGGTTGTCATCCTGAAAACTATTTGCTTCCAGGAACTCCACCATTTGTTCTTTTTGGATGGCCTCCTTCACTTTCTCCAATATGGATGTCAGGGGACCAGTCTGTAGTTCCCTGATCCATGCCTACGTCTCCTCTTGTGGAGTGGCACTACGTGTGCCATCCTCCAGTCCAGAAGAACACATCCTGATTGGAGGGAGGAATTGAATAGATCGGCCATTGGAGGTGCTAGGACATCCGCCAGTTCCCTCAGAACCCTGGGGTGGATGCCAGCTAGTCCTGGGGCTTTATCCATCCTCAAGGACTTGACAGCCTCCCTCACCCTCCCTACCTGCATCTCGCCATCTGTGAGTGCCTCCCCCCAAATGTGAGAGCTTTAGTTACAAAAATTGATGATTTTAGTGAAGTTTTTAGATACAACCAGGCACAAATAGTTATTGTCACCAAGACATGGTGTGCCCCCATGTGCCTGATGATGCAATCGCAATACATTGGTATCAGGTGGAAAGGAAGGATAGGGTGGAATATAAGGGTGGAAGGATTGTGCGTCATGTTCAAGAAGGAATAAATAATCGAAGGATGGGGTTGAGACTTTATGGATGGAGGTGGGCTCCCAGCGTGCACCCTGTAGTCTCTTGGGGGGGGCAGTGGAGCTGACGGGGGATTGGACACCCCCATCAGCCATCGATCTTTTGTCATGCTGGTGGGCTCCGCGAGGCATCTGGAACTCTGTTGGGGGCGGCACAGCGGCCGAGGATTGAGGCACCCCATCAGCTATACAGTGTGTGCATGGGGGGAAGCACAAGCATGCAGTATGTGTGCTTGTGTGTGGGAGCATGCATGAGCATGCGATATCTTATCGCTGCTCACTGAAGCATAGCTCTCCCTTTCAACTGTACAGCACTGCATTTTGGATCATTTCCTTACGTTTCTTGCACATGCGTGCAAGCTAAACATAACAATTAAGGGAATTCTGACGTGCGTATCAAACTTCACAATGCACGCTAATAACGCAGTCATTTTTTGGAGTTTTTTCACCAAACTTGCAACATAGGCTTTTTGGGACCCCACCTCATGAACAGTGGCACTATCGTTTCATTAATCGGTCCCAAAAGGCAATTCCGCATAGCGACCGCAAAATCACCTTTTGGGACCGAGAAATGAAATGACAGTGTTAGTGATCACGAGGTGGGGTCTCAGGAACCCCATGTTGAAAATCTGGGGCCGAAACTCCAGAAAATGGCTGAGATATCAACCTAAGTTGAAACCCCCCACTAATTGCCATTATAGGGCTTACCGTGATTTTCTTCAGTTTGCAACTGACTTTTGAAGAGTGCAGACATGTACCCGGTCCACAGAAGATTGCAGTGCCAGACCTCAGGAGGTAAGTAAGGGGTGAGAGGATGTGTGGGGAGGTGGGATGCACAGAGGGAGGGTCAGGATGGAGGGAAGGGGCCACCGGGATGACAAGGGACCGTTTTCTTTTTTACAGGTTAAAAAAAAAAAATTGTTGGATGGTTTTCTTTTTTTTACAGGTATAATTTTATGAAAAAAAGATTTTGGCAAACTGGGGTGGGCTCCCAGTGTGCTAGAACTAGTGGGGGATCAATGCTAACCCGAGGGATTGCGCACCCGTGGTCAACTAAAAAGGGGAGTGGGGGCACATCCAGCACCAGGAGTGGGCATTCTGGTGTCAGAAAAACATAATGTGTGATTTGGCACACTGGGTGGGCTCCAGTGTGCCAAATAGTGAGGGTGCACGCGGGAGGACTGGGCACCCCATTGTCGCCAAAAGATAGCTTGGGGGGGGTCATGCTGACATGGGGATTGGGCAGCCCAATGTTGGCTTTGGGGGTAAGTGTATGGTGGGTGGCAGGAGCCACCAATTATGCAAAGCCATGTGGCTCAATTTTTATTTCACTGGTAAAGGCACACTGAGCAAACGAGTTGCTCGTAAGTCCAGCCATGAGCATTACTGTGCACTGTAATGCTCATGTGTAACTCCCAGGTGGTGCTATCCCTAGTATTCCACCCCTGCCTACTACTTACAAGCTAGGCTGAGAGGTTTGGGTTTGTTAACTTATATTAAATTTAAAAAAACACAATGCGCAGTGCCTCCACTCAAAGTATACTTTAACGTGGGCTAGATGTTACCTGATATAACCCCTGAGATGTTACACCACCCACAAATACCATTAGCCACCCACAGACATGGCCATTTGCATTTCCCCACATTTAAGACATTTTTGTAATTAATGACTCTCTAATAATATGCCCACACACAATGATTTTCAAAAACAGTAACAACATTTATTTTGGGGAACATAGGCATTAGGATGAGGAACTGTTATAGAGTTTATTCATTTACAATCTGTACAGATGATTAGATTGGATTTGGTGCTGGTGAACCCTCCAGCTGGGTAAATCAGTGCAGTTTCAATTTACAGTTTCAGACTGTACTCTCCCCACCAACCTTAGTGATCAACCAGAGCCCTGGCTATCTAACTAGCTGCATAAGGCAGATACATTTTTAACAATACCCATCGTGGTACCAGTATCCCAGATTGTGCAAAACCCCACAATCCCACATAACCTGGGTACCCAGTTACTATAACGTTCTCAAACATGGTGCAGACCTGATGGACGGTGCAGCTGTACATATACCAGCATGGTCGGGGTCCTTAAGAAATCAAGCAAATTAACTGCAGTTAGCAGACACACATTTTGAACTATGTACAAGTCACAGTCGGTGGTGCAGGTGTTGCCCTGCCTTGCTTGCAGCGAATGTCCTCATTGGTTTGGTCAAATAAGAATTTTGTGCTATCAGCTATCCGGAGCTTTGACTTCAAAGGTCAATACACAGAACAAAGCTAACAGCCAGGAACCAAAAACTGACGACAGCTTTGGGGATGAAAACTTGCATTTTAACTTTAAAAGCCAGTGTCTCTTTAAGACTGGAACACTTGTTGAATGAACGGGAGGGAGCAGGGCCGGCATGCTTCAACCATGCATCTAGGCTGTACCCCTTGAGGGACGCGCATACGCAGTGCTTTGGTTGGTGGCACGCTACGAGGCTGTCTCCCACAATCATTCAGCACATTTACTTGTCAGTACATTTGTTTTACCTTATATGGAGCTTTGGCTGTATTTACTTGCACAAGGCCAGATCTCTTCTAGGATTCAACTTGTCCACATTTCACTGCATACCGTCCTAAACCTATGCTTGCTTTTCTACCACTGTCCACAGCTGTTGCTCAGGTTGAGCCTGTGTTACTGAATAACTGCTGCTTTGAACCCTCTTTTTGGCCAGGGTTTTTTAACCAGTCCTTGTTACTAATGCTAGACTGAGCTTGAGGCTGGGCTTGCCACCATTTGAAATGCCCGAACTTTGAACTAGACTGGGATTGAGGCAGAACCCATTACCATTGTGTAGACTTCACTGGCTAGCAAACAGATGCAACAGATTCTTTCAACACAACTCTGATACTTGGCTGTATTTTTTTTTTGCTTTCGCTCCCTGGGTTCAACAATACTTTGTAACTTGCTTTTACTCACACTTTGCTGTAGCACTTGGTAGTAGTGATCTCTGTAGCTGTCTAAGCTCAAAACACAACATGCAGTCCCTTGTGGCTCTTTTGCTGGAACTTGCAGCTTCCACATTACTCAGAACACAACGCTGGCCCACCAGGCACTGTCCAGAACATTCCGCATGGTTAGGGAACTCCCATTCAGTCCTGTGGCATTGCTCAAGTCAGACACATTTATGATTTTACTTTAAACTGTTTTCCACTTATTAGCACATGTCCACCCACTCCAGACATTGATCAGATGCAGGGTACAGACACACACACACACACACACACACACAGTCACAATCCAGTTGCTTTAGGCGTTCATTGCCCCTTGCAGATACTTTCAAGTCACACTTATTAGCTCAGGCTGGGTGGCCCCTTAAAGCTTGGTTAACATTGTACTTTCAGACACTGTTTTACTCACTCAGATTACTTGGCCAAGATGGTTTTCTCTCTCTGTAGTCTCAGGATTCTTCAGCACTCTCACTACTGAGGTGGATTCACCTCTCTCACAGCTGGCTTACAATCAAGTCTCTGGCCCACATCTTTCCCCGACATGGAAGGGAAGGCTAGCTCTGGAGGACATTCTGCTGGCAGTCGCCAGGCTAGGAACTTCTGCATACAAGCTGCCAATGTTCTTTCTTTCTGAAAGGAGGAGAGCCCCTCTCCCACGTGGAGAGGCTCCGACTTGTCTGCTAGGCCCATTTTGCTCTGCAAGGTCCTGAGCCACACCCCTGCCGGGAGCTTCTGCTGGATCTGCTGGATCTGTTCATACAACTAGAAAACACTGTCTCTTGTAGGGCTCCTCTGAGGCCCCTGATTGGCTGCTGCAACCTAATACTTGCTCTCTGTTTGGCTGAAGCACTTGTCAGTCACAAATATGAATAATGCATGAATCTCACTCGATGCATTACAGGCTCCCAGTTTCGGCGCTTAAACACTAGTCCCTGCAGTTCCCCATGAACACTTGGTACTTTCCCATGAGCTTTAGGTAGAAGTCTCACAAGTCCTGGCTTTATCTTTTGCCTTTTTCCTATTGGCTGCTGCTGCATGAAATGGCTGCTAACCCACAGTCCCAAAAGCAGAATCACAGGTAGTCCCACATTACAACTCTGGTGCAGCCAGAATAAAGTAACATTCGCCCCAGTGCCCCATAGTCCATTTGCCCAGGTTGAGTACTTGCTGTCGCTGCACAGATAAACAAATTTGTTCAGTCCATTTTCCTGTCACTGGCACTGCTACCAATGTTTAAAGATGCCTTGCAGCAGCAGACAGGCTGTCACTTCTCTGAGTTCCAATAATTATTCTGGTTGCAGCCAGGAAGAAGTATTAATTTTAACACTTCCCCCTGTAACACACTTTCCCCACATACAGCAGTTACAATAATTTATTTTTAAAAACATTTCCTTGCCTTTCTAGCTGAAGCTGAGAACAGCTGCCCCGAGGGCAGGCAGGCCCTCATGAATATTAAATTTTGATCAGGGCCCCGAAACACCTTGCAAATCTCCTTTAGTTTCAAGGAGAGTGGCCTCTCAGTGGCCTGTCTGTGGTCACCAGGTCCCACTTAGCTGATGGGAATCCCGGAACCCACGGAACACTCCCCAGATTAACCGCAAATCCGTGCGGTTGCAGATCAAAGGCACCGCTCGTGCCTGCGTGATCTCCACTGCCCCAAGGGCAGACATTTAAGTGGGTGATCGCGGTTACGTTTCTTGAGCCCTGTGGGCTGGATTAAGGCTTGGGCTGGCTTTTCTGGGGCACCAGGGAAAAGGAAGGACCTAGGGGCTACAAAAAAATTACAGGCTGTTCCTGGAGGTGCTCGGGAGAGCAGGAGAAGGACAGAGCTACAGGGTGGCAGGTAAGTTCCTGATTTGATAGGGGGTTACACGTGGCTAGAATGTTCCTGGTTGCTGGGAGGGTTGGGGAGAGATCTGCCACTGCAATGATGAAACTGTTTGCGACTGACTGGCAGATTTCTTTCAAGTCTGGCGCGTGCTCTGAAACTGCCACCATCAGCAGCTTCCCTGTTGATTGGTGGCCGAGGGACAAGCACCTGAAAGCATTCACCAGATTGGCCAAACACTGCCACACCTCGGCAATACTCTACTCTCCTCAAAATGTTTCTTGTGCACTGTGCACGCAAGCAAACATAGAAAGGGCCAGTGTTAGTCAGGATGACTTGATATATTTTTATTGTACTGTGGTTAGACCAATATTTGAATATGGTTCCTCAGCTAAGCTCCCTGCATACCCTTGGATGCACCCCATCTGGTCCCATTGCTTTGTACATATTCAGATTAGCAAATCATTTCAGCACTCTTGCCTCCAAAAAAGAACTAGTGTCTTGTCCACCTCCTCCCTCCAAAGCTTCTATTACTTTTTTCTGACTCCTCCCTTTCTCCTTCCTCTTTGAACACTGATCAAAAGTATTTGTTCAGGATGGCCATCTTTTCCTGGTATCCCTCTGCAGAGTCCCCCCTTCCCTTTTTAACCTTACAATTCCCCCCCTGTTCTTCCCCTTTTCACTTACATATCTAACATACTAACACACTAAAATGCCAGCAGAATAGGCCTAATGGTCTCTCGAGCCTGCTCAATTTTCAGCACCTGCACTGAGGAACGATTTTGGTGTGTCCCCCCGTCCCCCCCCCCATTGGGTTATATCTAAAAAATGTCTTGTCCCCTTTCATTACCTTCTGGGCTAGTCTCGCTTCCATTTGTGCCTTTGTGCTCCTTACTACTTTCCCTGCGCCCCTCTGTTTCCCCTGATACACCTCCCTATCTTCCTCCCTCTACATCTCCATATACCTCCTGAATGCTACCCTTTTAGCCTGCCTTTTCAGCCACCTTTTTCAAGAACCATAATGATCTCTTTTTCCTCTTGCTTTTGCTCACTTGTTTAACACAGAGCTTTGTTTCCTTTACTATGCTCCCTTTTATCTTTGCCCACTGTTCCTCTACTCCACCCCAACCATCCCCCCCAACCAGGTAATCTCTGAGGCATTCACCCAGCTTTATAAAATCTGCCCTCCTAAGGTCTAGGACCCTCACCCTTGTATGGCTTGATTCCACAGCCATCCTTATATTGAACCACATGGTATACCATGTTGTGCACGACCACAACTGAGTGACCCCTGAAAGAACAACTCAGTCATGGTGAATGGCAGAGCGGCTACTGGGCAGCTACAGCAAGCAGATGGGGTGAGTTGGCGACCGTAGTGACAGGAAGTCACTACAGGTATGCGTGCAGGGGGGTGGGGCAAGCTCGCTACAGGTAGGCGTCAGGGGGGAGTGAGCATGCTCGCCAAGGGGTAGGAGGGGATTTGAGTGGTGACACTGTGGTAGGCTGCTGAGCTGGCCCCGTGGTGTAGCGAGTCGGCTTGTGGCTTTGGTGGCTAGGGTGTCTGGTTCAAGTCTGGGCGCAGGTTAGTTTTTGTTGCGCCCACCCTGAATTTGATTTTTTATTGTGTGTGTCTCCGACATGCACTCCCCTGGAGCTGAGAATCCATAAGTAGGGTGTGTGGGGGGTGCAGCCTCCTGCATAAAAGTAAAAAATGCAAGTCCCCAGTGCCATTTTGTTGTGCGCCGGGGAGTCAGAGTGCCAAAATTTTCAGCACTCTGACTTCACCGTAACAGTGATCGCCCTTTGTCGGTCCCCTTTATCACATGGAACCAACCACATCGTACAGTGATCACTGGTCCCCAAGTGGCTTCCAACCTTGAAGTCTGCAACACTATCCCTTTTAGTGAGTATCAGGTCTAGTACTGCCCCGTCATGAGTGGGTTCACTGACTAATTGCCTGAGAAACACCCCTGCAGAGAGTCCAGTATGTCCCTACTTCTAGTCACAGCTTCTACTGGGAAGCTCAAGCTACATCTGGCAGGTTGAAGTCCCCAACCAGCAGCACCTCTCCCTTTTCTTCCATCTTGCCAATGGCTTGTAACTGTAACTTTTCTAATTCCTGTGTGCTAGAGGTCTGTAGATCACGCCAGTGTGAATAGTGGCTCCATTCCTATTGCTAGGATGACCCACAGTACCTCTGCTTCCCCCTGCATTTTCTGTATCTCCGTCGCTTTTATGCTTTCCCTCACATAAAGCACCACACTCCCTCCTTTCCTTCCCACCCTGCCCTTTCTGAACAGAGTATAGCCTGGTATGGATATGTCCCAGTCATGGTTTTTGATGCACCATGACTCGGTAATGGCCACAGTATCCAGGTCGGCCTCTGCCATGGTGGCATCTAGGTCTGGAATCGTATTTCCTAGACTCCTAGCATCTGCACACATGGTCTTCCACATTGTGTTTCCACTCTACCTGTTCCCCCCTTTTTTGTCTTTTTGCCCTCCCTCCTTCCCCCTCTCTTTTTAATGCCCCCATTCTTTCCCCCCGTGTCTCTACTGCCCTGCATCCTGTATTAAGGAAGCTGCTTGAAGACAGCAGTTGCCTCAAAGACATCTCTGGACTTCTAGTCAACTTATTTAACTTTTATTTGCAGGCGTTTTATTTTTTTTTACTATTGTAGGTAAACTGCAATATCTCCATGCTAGTAAGAGTGTTTACTTATAACTTTATAAAAACCTGCAGTTTCCCTGGTTCCCACTCACTTCCCAGGAACCAGAGAAGGCCACATTATAACGTAGCTCCCACCTAAGGGAACTGACAGTTTTACTGTTTAAAACCAAAAATGCTTTTGTTTCACTTTAAATTTTAGGGGCATTCAACTAATTTATTTCTTTTTGATATCTGGTTACTGTTTTTACTTTGTAAGAAACCAAGTTAATTTTTCACTGGGCTTTACCAATGTTTCAGATGACTGATAGGCCTAAAAAAAGCAAGAGAGCCCACAAGTTTTAAAAATTGTACAAAGTATTTTCAGCTCCTGGCAAATGCAGACTGCCACAAACTTTATTTAAAGTGCTCAGGGCCAGATCACGATTTTAAAAAATGTAAACTTTGTCAGAAGTTTTGCCCAAAACACAAAAGAAAAGGGCTTTAAAAAGACAAGATTGTATAGCTTTTCAGCCTGCATCTATGTCACCAAAATCCAATAAAGGTTCAGAGGGAGCTCCCAATGATGGTGGAATGCATGCATCAAAGGGTTATTCTCCTTATAAGCAGCAGTCCCTGTCAAAAAGGACAGACAAAAAAGATTAACCTGCTCATCAGAAAGGCATGGTAAAGATGGTAAAAATAACACAGTGTCCGAGATGGGGAACTCGGATTCCAGTGACTGCAAAAATATTAATTAAAGAGCCTCCGAGTAGGTACTGGAACCAGTACTTGCCAAAAAGGAAAACATATCCCTGCCACTTCTTCTGCAAAAGAGAAGTAGCAAGCAGTGGCTCAAAGGCAAATGCCCTCACAAGAGAGGACATGTCAAAGATGTGGCAGTTTTTCCAGGCCTTCCAGCACAGGGGACATTTATTTAATATGCCTACCTCACTCCCCAGGCTCTGGTTGCAGAACAGCAGCCTGTACTGGAGGGGGAATTTATTATGAAGAGGAAAAGGAAGGTGAACCTATAGATCCTGATTGGCTCTCCTGACCAGGAGTGTGGCTCCTCTCCTAGGGTTGTTGAGAACTATATCTCTTACTCCTCTTTCATTAAACAGATGGTTGATACCCTCAACATCCCCTCTCATGAAATAGTGGAGGATGAGAAGGAAGTGGAATCTATGGACGTTATGGGACTAGTCCCTACAAGTAGGCCATTAGTCTGTATACACAAGTCCTTTAAGGAAGCCACTTCAAAACCCATGTCAGCAGGTGGCACTGATAAGAAAACAGAAAAAGTATCAGGTGGGCAGGCGGGGGTAGAATACCTGCCTGCCCATCCTGATCATAAAGGACTGGTACAGACGGATGCCTGTGAGAAGGCAAGGGTGCCTCTTTTCATACAGACCCCTGAAATAGATTCCAGAGAAATGGATACCATGGCCAAGAAAGTGTACACAGCAGTTTCCCTGTTTTTAAGACAAGCAACGTATTTGTCCTACACAGCTCAGTAGCAGAAAGCACTGGGGAATGCTGTGCTGGCACTGAGTGACAAAGTGGATGGTGACATGGCACAGAACCTGGCAGCAACAGCAGAGTCTGCACTGGATGCCACAAAATACCAGATCCACATGGCTGTGGATACTCAGCATCAAGAGTCGTGGCACATGCAGTGTCACTGAGGAGATTTGCCTCGCTAAGGGTCACAGTTTTTACCCAGAACACTCAGGCAAAAGCCACTGACTTCCTCTTTGAGGGAAACTATTTAGTGACACAACAAAGGCATATATGAAAAATGTGGATGAGTACAGAACCACTTATAAGAACTTGGCTGAAAAGGAACAGGTCTCCACTTCCTACAGGCTTTGTGGAAGGGGAGGCAGGGGCAGATGCTTCTAGAAGATCAAAGCTGGGAAAAACAACACTTACAGTACTTCCAAGCATCTGTAGTAGATGCAGGTTAAAATAATTTTATTGTAGTACAAGTAGCCCAGCGGGCCTCCATAACCTAACCCATTGTTTCACCAGTAGCTTTGGGCTTTGTCCACTACAAATGTTTGGAGATATGTGTTATTTTGCCTGGTTTTGGTCTTCTTACAGAGTTTCGCACACAGGGTATGCACCTCCAGTTCAGAGTGTCCCTTTTGCTTTTGTTTGTGCAGAGGCAACTACCCAAGATCCTATACTGGCTATGAGTATCATCCTCAGCGAGGGTACTATAGTTGTTGAGACAGTAGGTGCACAAGGCATGCTGCACCACCAGCCCCTAAACTGTGGCAAAAACAAAACCCCTGCCAGTTTTGCCCAGGTCACCAGGCAGCCATTGCCGGTGAGAGGAAGGCTGATCCACTACTTACAGGAGTGGGAAAAAATCTCCACAGACAAGAGAGTCTTAGAAATAATGGGTCGGGGTTGTCTCTACAGTTCCAGAGGTTTCCCAAACTGCAGAAGCCAAATAACTTTCCAGCTTGTTCCCCAACAAAAATAATTTTGTTAGAGCTAGAGGTAAATTACTGCAAGCATAGGTGGTAGACAAGCTTCCTGTATCAGTGTATCACAATAGGGCAAGGGCCTCTATTCTAAGTTACTTCCTAACCTGCAGTTAAAATGGAGAATGGTGATCCATTATAGATTTAAGGTACCTGAACAGATATAGTAAGAAAGAAACATTTTGGATGGTAACACTGTCACAGTAATACCATCTATACAGTTAGGAGATTGATTGTACTCACAGGATCAGAAGGATGCCTACTTCCACATCACAGTCAGGCCCAGTCTCAGAAAGCATCTCAGGATCGGGCTGGGAAACTGCCATTATCAGTTCGCAGCCCTACTCTTTGGCCTCACCTCAGCACCAACAGTGTTCATTCACAAAGTGCTTAGCTGTGGTAGCAGCTCATCTAGGAAGGCAGTGTGTGGTGCTTTTCCCTTAGTTGTATAACTGGCTAGTCTCAGGGAAAACAAAACAGAGGGCAATGTGCTCCATCCAGCTAATCTTTTTATTTAAGAGTTTTACCAGGAAGGCACTCTGAACAGAGTACTGCTCGATTCCAGATGTATCCTGGGGGAGAGGGGATGGGAGAATGCAATACAATAAAATACAATGCAGTAAAATACAATACAATAAAATAAAATACAATGCAATAAAATACAATACAATAAAATACAATACAATAAAATACAATACAATGCAATAAGACAGTGGGTGCTAGACAATAATAATCAACACTTAATTACAGCCTGTGCAGAGCAAGACATAAGCACAGATTAGGGTGTGGTACATGCAGCAAGGCACATAAGAACAATGCATGTGTACAATGCAATACAATGAGCAAATACATCACTGTCACATAATTTCAGCCAGAGGAGAAGCAGCATTTGGATTACTCACATGTGCAGGTGGGCAACATGACAAAAAGCACCTTGGAAAATCTGGGGTTCCCAATAAATCTGTTGAAATCCCAGACAGAACCTGTACAGGTGCTGGACTTCGCTGGAGCAAAGCCGATTGCTAACACAGAACTATTCATCCCTAGTCAGCCAGGGCCTATAAGGGATTTCCTGCACCTACTAGATCACATGGTTTCAGCCACAGCTGTGGTGTTATGGATTCATTTCTAGATGAGGGACATACAATACTACCTAAGAGGATACTGGTCCCAAAAGTCAGATCCCTTGACTCAAGTAGTGCCGGTTACAAAGAACTGGAATGGTGGAAGGAGGAAAGCAGCCTCAGAGAGGGCATTCCCTTCCTTCAGCAGTCTCCCATCAAGGCCCTCACAACAGCTGCTTCATTACTATGGTGGGGTGGCCATCTAGAGGACCTCACAGTATATGGCATCTGGAGCCCTCAGGAGACTCAGGAGCATATAAACCGCCTGAAGCTCAGGGCGGGTTTGCTGTCAATGCAGTGCTTCTCCTCCTGGTTGCAGCATCAGTCAGTCCAAGAACAGACAAACAACACCACAAAAGTGTACTACATGCACAGACAGGGGGAACAAGATCCTCAAAACTGAGCACAGAAGCAATGAGAATCTGGGCCCTAGCTTGCTCCCTGGACATAAAAATGTATGCAGTGCACCTGCCAGGTAAAGACAATGTGCTGGCAGACTCCCTAAGCTGAATCAGCCAGGGAAATCATGAATGAACCTTGAACCAGCAAGTGCTGGCTTCAATTTTCAGGAGGTGGGGTATCCCAGAAATAGACCTGTTTGCCTCTTGTGAACAATTGCCTTCTAAATGTTTGCTACAGACCACCAGCCAGGCATACGGTCCCAAAGGACACCCTAGCCCTGACTTGGACAGGGGAGGTTCATGTATGCCTTGCCCCCATTTTCTCACATACAGAGGGTACTCATGAAGCTCAGGAGAGAACCAGCAACAATGATCCTGATGGACCTAGACTGGTCCAGGTAGGCATTGTATTCAGTGATACTGACCTTGTCCCCCAGGACTCCAACCAACTTGCCACAGAGGTACAACTTGCTGACTCTGTCCCAGGGCAGGGTAACCTTTCCAGATCTCAGAACATTACACCTAAGTGCACGGTTTTTGAAGAGCTGTAATTTTCTGGTTTGAATCTGTCACAAGAGGTGCTGACGAGCATGTTGAAGGTTTCCAGGTAAATAGCCACAAGAAAAGCATACCCCTCAAAGTGGAAGAAATTCTCATACTGGTGTGCCCCCAGAAAGATAATCCCAATTCAGGCAGGTCTGTTCACAATTCTGAACTATCTGGAGCACTTACAGTCCTTGGGTCCGAAGTCCTTGTCTCTGAAAGTGCACCTGTCAGCTGTATTAGCTGACAAATCAGCAGGCAAGAACAGGTCTTTGACCTCACAACCTTTTTTTAAAAGGTTTTTCAAATGCCTCAGTCACATGCATCCTCCTATAAGGGTACTGGTTCCCCCATTGGGCTTGAACATTTTCCTTGCCCATCTGATGGAATCTCCCATTGAGCCTATGGCTATAGCAGACTTAAAGGATATCACCTGGAAATAGTTTTCCTAGTAGGCATGATATCTGCCAGGAGGTAAACAAACTGCAAGCCCTTTGTACGTACCCAAACTAGATAATATTCCACATAGATAAGGTTTCCTTAGAACCAATAGGAAATTCCTACTGATAGTGGTTTCAGACATCCATCTAAACCAGTCAGTGGCCCTTCCTGTACTCTCTCCTGAACACTCCAGTGCAGATGAGCTAAAGTTGCACTGTCTTGATGTAAAAAAGGCACTGGGCTGCTACATCGACCGGACAAGGGATGTCGTGTCTGATAGAACAAAACTCTATGTTACCTATCAGGACATTGGCAAAGGTAAACCAGCAGCCAGGAAGACTATCTCTTATTGGATAATCTCTGGTATACAGTTCTGTTACGAGAAAGTTTGTAAACAACCTCCCAGAGGCCTACAGGCACATTCCATAAGTGGCACCTCTGCCTCTGTGGCAGCTACAAGGGGCATTCATCTTCAAGAAATTGGTAAAGCAACTACTTGGAGAGCAGTGTACACCTTCACAAAGCACTACTGTCTGGACATACAGTCCAGGAGGGATGCCAGTTTTGGAACTGCTGTCTTATGGAACCATTGTCCAAAATAGGTTCTAGATCCATTCTCCCAAGGTACTGCTAGTGAGTCTAGTCTTGAGGAGGCAGTGTAGCGCAGTGGTCTAAGGCTCTGAGCTGCAAATCTGATGACATCCAGCAGACCAGACCTGGGGTTTGAATCCCACAGCTTCCACTTGCATACTGTGTGACCCTGAGCAAGTCACTTAACCTCCTTGTGCTCCCAGGTCGCTCCTGTAAAAAAGCTTTCAGTTTAGTGTGCTATACCAGGTTAAACAACTAAATAATAAAAAAAAAAGTCTACCTTTTGTATTAGGCGTAACTGATGGATTCCTGTTGTTAGAAAAAACAAACACTAGTCAGAGCCATTACGACTGGTAATGCATTAACCTGATAAGGAATATAGACTAATGTGTGGTAGTTGTAATTTACTAGTTGTATTACTGTAATATAAAACTCCCACTGGACAACAAGGAAAAGGTTTGTGGGGCATGGATTCAGCTACTCTCCGGGAACTACTTTAACTGGGGAGTGGCCGAGCAGCTGGTATGCAATCGTATAGATTCCTATGTACTCCATAATCTTGCATTACAGTTGTGCTGTGGTCAGCACCCCACTGACTTTCCCACAGATGTGTTAAAACAGCAACTCTCACCTTTTCCGGTTTCAGCCACACCCAGCAGACCACCACCAGCAGGAAGAGGGAAGTGGTGTTTCCCCTGTTTATGTCTCTGGTAAGACCCCACCTGGAGTACTGTGTCCAGTTCTGGAGACCACATCTCAGGAAAGACGTAGGCAGAGCAGAGGAGGTCCAGAGGAGGGCTACCAAGATGGTGCAAGGTCTGCATCAAAAGCCCTAAGAGAAAAGATTAAAAGAACTCAATATGTACACCCTGGAGGAGAGAAGTGAAGGGATATGATCAAGACCTTTACAAACCTCATGGGGTGAATACAGTACAAGTGGGGGTTATTTTTCAGAAAAAGAGGTGCTCTAGAACAAGGGGTCAGGATATGAAGCTGGAGGGGGTTAGGTTGAGGAAAGATGTGAGGAAGTACTTCTTCGTGGCAAGGGTGGTAGATGCCTGGAACAGCCTTCCAGTGGAGGTAGTGGGGGCGAAGACAGTGGAGGGATTCAAAAAAGCCTGTGATAGGCACAGGGAAATCATAGAGGAATGGAAGGAGGTGGAAGAGACAGTGCCATAGACCAAGAAGGGTCTGTATTATAAGCAATCACAATGCAAATAGGCAGACTGGATGAGCCAAGTGGCCCTTATCTGCCATCAGTTTTTGTATTTCTGTGTGATAAGAACTCTTTCAGTGTTGGAAATGAAAAGAATTCACTGAGGATCCCTATCTCCTTTGATCTGGTATCGAACATATCTGATGGGGCTGAAGATGTTTCTTCATCATACAGAATGCTGCATTTTCACACTTTATTTTGTCAGTTTTATGCCTTTAGGAGTGTGCATTTGACACAGAAGCAGTTCTTCCTCATCTTACTCCTGGATCCAAGTCAAACATTTTTTTCACTCCCAGAACAGAGTTCCCCCAGATTCCCTACAATTTCCACTACTGTCTGCTTTAAGCTTGATTAAGCAGCCTTAAAAATGTGACAGAGGAATAACATTAGGATCTAGTGGTCAGATCACAGGTTTGGGAACCAGAAAGTTCAAGTTCCAATCCCACCAGAGCCACTTACGCACCGTTATTCCAAGCAATCGGTAGTAGCACTAAGTGTGAGAGAAAGGTTCATGAGATATTAGAATTAGTATGGTGTTTTGCAACAGCTTTTTATTTATGTATTTATTGAATCTCGGAATTAAGACCTTTGAGCCAAGGACTCATTTACAAAGGCTCCACCATATCCAAAAATGAATTATATAGAAGATGGAAAACACAGGTACAGTAGGTACAATATAAACAGGCATTGTGAGATACAAGATGAAAAAGATAATTGAACAACATAATTCTGTACTGACTTTAACAAATTATAATAAGTGCTATACATAAGAAAACTGAACAACAGACAATTGTACTAACTTTAACAACTTATAGTAGATGTTATACATGGGAGAGAAATTCATAGGTTACTGGAAGAGTTAAATGCAGAAGAGGCCCAAGAAATAGTGTGCTAGTAGGAGCAAGGAGAGAAGGGGTTATAGGGCAGTACTGGAGGGAGACGAGGGTGGTAAAGCAGGAGTGGGAGGCTTCCTTGTTAGAGTGAGGGTGGTATTAATTACCTGTATAGTATGGGAGGGTAAGGGTGACCAGAGACTCAGAGGTTACACAGAGTAGTGACCCAAGGGGGCATTGTCAGTGGGGGGCTGTAGAGTTGTGTACTGTGTGGGTTATAAGGGCTAGATGTGACAGTCACAGTTGCTAAGGTTGACTAGGTGTTGTAGAAGACTGTTTTTGAAGGGACTAATATTGGGAGAGGATTGGATATGTAGTGGAAGGCTGTTAAACCAGAATGGTGCTCTGTACATAAATGCTCTTTGCCCATGGGAAGTTCTGCATAGTGGAATCTGGAAAGTTTGATTTGGCAAGTTTCTAGTACTGCGAAGGTTAGCTGGGGACCTCTTTAAATGCTTCTGGATAGATGGGGGGGGGGGCGGCTAACCCTAAGGAGATCTTTTTGGCCAAGAGACAGATGTGGTAGTGGATTATGTTATGAAGGTTGAGCCAATTTGTTTGCACGTACAGGTTTCAGGTGTGAGTGTCCCGACTAGCATGAGTAAGTAGCCTGCATGCTTTGTTAAGGGTGATCCCAATTATTCTGAGGGCACTGACAGAGGCAGTGCCATAGAAAACAAGGCCATAATCGATGATTGATACTATGGAGCTGGCCACGGCAAGGCATAATGCCTCTTGGGTCATGCAGTGCTGATGCCTATAGAGGAGACCAAATGTGATATTGACTGATTTGGAGATGTTCAAAATGTGCTCTTGAGAGGAGAGAGTGGTGTCCAGAGTGATGCCCAAGTACTTAAAACTGGATACCTGTTCAAGTGTTGTGCCGATGTTGTTGTAGATGAGTAGTTGGGCTTTTTTAGATTTGTTATGAGGTCCAGCAAAGATCATGGATTTGGTCTTCTTATAGTTCATAACTAATCTTTGTTCATCAAACCATGTTTCTATGGAGGTAAAGCTGCGCTGCAACTCAATGGTAAGGGGTGCAGGATAAGGTTGGCTTTCGTAAATCACAGCATCATCTACATGTAGGAGTAGGTTGCTGGGGCAGGCTAGGGGGAAGGTGTTGAGGTAGAGGCTAAATAGGAGAGGGTCTAGGAATGATCCCTGTGGAACACCGGATAGTACATGGTGGCTAGTGGAGAGAAAGCCCAAGATTTTTACATGCTGTGTTCTGTCCTCTAGGTAACTTCTGAACCAGGTCATGACATCTTTGGAGAGTCCTAGGGAGGATAAGGTCAGAAGTAGAAGGGAGTGGTTGATCGTATCAAAGGCCTTAATAAGATCTATGTAGATAGATCCTACAAGGAGACCATGGTTGAGGGCTTTATGTATGAAGTCTGTATAGGTGAGCAGGGCAGTGGTAGTACTATGATCTTTCCTAAGCCCATGTTGCTGTGGGCACTGGATGTTGTGAGTGAAGAGAAATGCAGTTAGCTGTTCCACCACTATTCACTCAAGGGCTTTGGAAAGGGGTGGTAAGATAGAAATGGGTCAGTAGTTTGCATGGTTTGCTCTATTACCACTCTTGTGGATTGGTTTCACAACCGCGGCTTTCCAGATTGATGGGAATTGGCCGAGGCGTAGGGACAGATTCAGGATCCAGGTGAGTGGGGTCAGGACAGCGTCAATGGAGAGGTGAAGTAGCTTGAGGTTGAAAGTGTCAGAGCTGTGCTTTGACTTAATAAGCACCTTCATAAGGTGTCTTCTGGCAGTAGAGAGGGAGATCGATCTGAAGTAGAATTTGGGAGAGCTTGGAGGGGGACCCATAGCGGGCAATGTCATTATCGGAAGGTTCGACAAAGAAGTTGGGGGGAGGACTCCACTCAGATCAGTGAATAAAGTGCTGAGAATGTTAGCAATTTCACTAGGGTTGTGAATGCTGAGCCAATCATGGTTGAGGAGTGTGGGAAGGGACTGGATAGATTTTCCCGTAAGGTTTTTAATATTGTCCCATAATTTTTTGCTGTTATCCCAGGAGCTGGCAAAATGCCTTGGTAGTAAGTGACCTTTGCCTGCTGTATAGCCCAAGTGCAATTATTTCTGGTGGTCCTGTAGCATTGCCAGTCATTTGGTTTGCCAGTGGTATGTGCCACTTTCCAAAGGTGGTCACGAGAGGCCATTAGTTGCAGGAGAGAAGGTGTGATCCATGGGTTAGAGACCCCTTTGACCTTGCGCTTCTTGGGGAGCTGGAGCTGATGAGAAAGTACAGAAGGTCTGTGCATTTACATGTGGTTTTAGTGTTTTTCATTTGGCTGGTGTACTGAGCAGGGTTGCAATTTAAAAACTGGATGGAATGGACGATTGAATTGAAATGAGGAGCGGTCCATTGCTCTTGTGTACGTCTCCACTCGTGTTTTGGTTACTAATTGAAACCTGTTTGCATTTCTTGAGGTTCGCTTTTTTCTTTCTTTTTCTTTCTTTCTACACAAAAGTGCAGCTGTTACTTTGTGTGTGCCAAGAACCTAAAACGTGAAACTCAGAAATATGGAGGGAAGGGAAGAAGTCTCAAAATGCTAAATTCAGTTTTTTTTTAATATAGAGTTATGGCTTTCCATTCATGATTATGACACGTTTTCATTTATTCATTATTCGTTCTGTGCTCAGAGTGTATGTGTGGGAGAGTGGAGATGAGCTGGGAATCAAAAGCAGCGCCGGCGATCAACTGACACACTCAACAATACTCTTGCTGCTGTTAGCTGCTATCCAGGTACACATTTGCTATATTAAACTAGAAAAAAAGTCAGGATTGTTTTTTCCTTTTTGTTGTTTAAATGTCAACTATCGAGTTGCTGGCCAACACAGAGTAGTTGAGGGGGGGAGGGGGTGTCAGCTGATAGCTTGCTAGCTGAGTAAATAAAATGGCACTTTTGCATTTTTAATTTAGAACGTGGCACCATAATTTGAGTGGGTAATGGGGCAGGTTGGGACTGTCACTTTTAATACCTGGGCTCTGTTGTCTGATAGACTCCCACCTTGCCAGGGCTATCAGCCAATCAGAGCTTGGCATTTTCTTAGACCATTTTCTAAATGATAATAGAATTGTTCTTATGTCACCAACACGTGCCCCATTATATTAAGTAACATGTGTAGTCAGCAACATTCTTGCTGCCACAGAGGTGGCACAGAAAACAGAAAAAAGTGCCACAACCATGGATTCATGAATAAAGTAGATCTGGTAGGAGGAAGGGGAGGGGGAAGGGGGATTGGTGCACAGACAGACACAGACGAGCAGGGATCTCATGCATATAATAAAATGATGAAACCATTGTGGAAGTAGAAGATAATAAGTGTCATTTCCTGTTCCTGTCTGCTCTGCTCCCTCTCCTCTTGTTAACAATACATTACATAGCTCTCACTATGCAGCTGTAAAAATGACTGCCCATAGTAATGTTGTTTCTTCTCTGGGATCCATCAATGAGCCAGTACATCACCCTATCTAGGTTATACCAAACTACTAGTCAATGTTTGCACCTTTTTGCTAACTGTGCTTTGCTAGTTCTGTTTGACTTCTTTTAGTCAATCAGCTAGCCCGCATCTGTTGTAATTATTTTTTTTTACAGTCTGTTCTGCTTATTTAGGCTGCATTAATTGTTGTTGTTGTGGTCTTAGCATCATCTGAGCTGCCAAAAATTATGTACCCTACCCTCCTCACCTGTCTCCACACTCTCCCTCCCTTACCCTACCCTCATCCACTCTCCCTCCTGCCCACTACTCTGGTCCCCTCTTCCTCCTTTCGTCCACTGCCCCTGCTCCCTTCCACTCTCCTCTGGCCCACTCGCTTTCCTTCCCTCCTCCACTTGCTCTCACCTCTCCCTCTTCTCCTTCCTCCCCACCCCTCCCTTCCTCCTTGGACTTCTCTCCTCTACCTCTCTAAACCTTGAATTTCTCCCCCTGATCTGGCTCTCCCTTCCCTATCCCTCCATCCCTGTTCCAGGAGGAATTGCTGTTCATCATCTTTCTCCTACTCCTTGCTGGTAATATGGAACCCAGACCTGGCCCCCCTCTCCCCATCTCCTCTCCTAAAGGTCTTAGCATTTTCCACCTCAATGCTAGAAGTCTTCTACTAAAGTTGGACCTCAATATCTGGATCTCTCAACACTCATCTGACCTCCTGTGTATCTCACAATCTTGGCTGTCCTCTAGGATATCCAATTTTACCTCGGCTGTCCCCAACTACCACCTCTTTCAGCCAGATCATGGTAAATGGAGTGGTGGTGTTGCCCTTTACATCTGTGAAAACTTGTCCTGATCAGTCACTCCTAGAGAATCTGTGCCCTCCTCTTAACAGCTCCTCCTAACCGAGCTCGCCTCAGCTAAAATCTCTCCATCCTCTCTGGTTGCCTCCTTCATTGCACTTGCCTCTGATGCCTCCTCCTGTGACCTTCTCTTCCTTGTGGATTTAAATATTAATTGACTGTCCCCAGCCACTAGGCCCACCTCCCACAGGACTGAGTTGCTAAACTTCACCCAACTAATTACTGAACCCACCTGGCTCAGTCCTAACTCTATCAACCACACCCTTCTGGATGGGGTACTATCCTCTCACCCCCATTATATCATTCCAGTTGGTACTCATGCAGATGCCTTCAGCAACCATTGCATGACCTTCTCTATCAGGAAAGTCAGGCCTCCTCCTTCCATCTGTAAGTACATTTAGTCTAGATCCCTTTGGTGCTAAACATTAGTACCCTCTTAAATATCTTGCCTGCAATTGATTGGTCCCTCATCCACATAGCCCATAACGTTGATATGGCCCTCTCCCTTTTCTATGCCCATATCAGTCTAGTCAGGGGCAAACATGCCCTCCCCCTTAAAAAATTCAGGTTGAAAAGATCTCACCACCACCACTGGACTACACCTGATATTATCTTACAGCGTAAATGCTGAGACCAGGCATGGGTCCATTTCAAACTCTTCCACTCTCAATTTGACCTATTGTCCTACAGGACACTTAGGAACTCATGTACGATATCAGTCCATGCTGCTAAGGTCCACTATTTCAAATCAAACCTCCAGAATAATCTAAACTCCTCAGCTACGTTCTTGAAGGTTATTCACTCCCTCTTTGATCCCCCAACCCAGTCCACTCTCCCAGTTCTCATGGTGGACTTTTCACTGATCTTTGACCCTTCCTGTCTTGTTGTTCAGTTCAATGGGCGCTTCACCACCTGAGCCCTCTGTGACACTTGGAAAGCTGGTTCTGATCACTGTATCATTTTTTTGTAATATAAAAATGGGTTATGGACTGTCTCTCATGAGAAATGCTGAAACAGCGTGTGAGAGTGACACACTTACCTACACTCTGACAAAGAAACATCTTTGAGCACTTTAGGCAGGTATTTAGAGAGAGAGAGAGAGACAAATCTAAGTACTGTAGTAGGACTTGTACTGTTAAAACCTTGTTCTTTTAATAGAGTTGTACGTCTTGTGATATAATAGTTCTGTATTTTATGTGTTACATACTTTTTATCTATTTTAGTAAAACTCTATTTTTAGAGACTACTTGGTCTGTCTTTGATTTCTTTTCTTTTACAAGTGGAGTATATATGGTTAAAGCAGACACTGTACATAAGCTTGAGTGGTGATACCAAACAGGAAAAAGGTAAGCTTTTTAAATCTGAGGTCTTTTATTACAGTTTGTAAGGGTTCATTTCTGTACACCTGGTTAGGTGCCTGTAGGCAAAGATATCTGGCCCCCCGAAGACAGAAATATCTGAGCCTGTGCATTGGGTACGCTAGCAAGAGGTTCACAGTTTGAATCCCTCCAAGTCTTGAGACCAAAGGTTGATTCGAACCCCCAAAACAGACAGGAGGGTTACCCTGTTTCTGTTAAGTGTTCACAAGACTGCGCTTGGAGGTTGGCACTTTGGGAGTAGAGGGCTGACCTGATGAGTGGGTTTGTGACACCCTCCCCATCTCATCTCCACCTGGTCCATCTCCCCTCTCTTCCCCATATCTCACCTCCACACCATTCATCTAAGGGCTTTCACTTTCCTCCCATCACTCCTCAGGAAACCTTGCTGCCATTTTCATCACTCAATTCCTCTAAGTCCAGTCCAGATGGGCTGGACCCTAAACTCTTCTGCATCACTGCACTAGCCATTGCCTCTCCTCTAACTTACCTCCTGAACCTCTCCTTCTCATTCCATGCTGTCCCTCCATCCTGGAAGGTTGCCAAGGTCCTACCTCTGCACAAAGAGGGGATCTCACCTCACCTGGTAACTTCCTGCCCATCTCCCTCATCCCCTCTCTTGCAAAGCTGCAGGAGAAGCTTGTCCACCCCAGGCTGGCTGGCATCCTCTCCTCCTCCTTCTCCAACGTCTTCTCCCCCTTCCAGTCTGGTTTTAGGAGGCAGCACTCTTCTGTCTCCTCCATGATGCATGTCACTGACTCAGTCCTCTCTGGGATGGATCAGGGACACATCACTATGGCTATCTTCATTGATCTGGCCAAATCCTTCGACTCGGTGTCCCACCTCTCCTCCTAGACAAGCTGAGCTCTGTTGGCCCCTCAGCTCCCACTGTTGATTGGCTCCATTCTTACCTCACAGGTTACCAAAACTTTGTACAGGTTGGAGGCGCCCTGCCCCCTCCCCTTTCTATCCAAGCTTGGATCCCACAGGGCTCCATCCTGGGTCCCATTCTCTTTATATTCCACAATGACCTGCCCTCTGCTTGTGTCAGCTCACACGTACACATGTACAGTATACAGATGACAGAGTGATCTACTACTCTGGCCTCTTGGCTGCGGCGGTGGATAACCTACTCCAGGAAGACTTCCACAATGTACTGCACTGGTTCCACACCAACCAACTCTGAGTTAGCACCCAGAAAACAGAGTCCATGGCCTTAGACACCAGCTTGAGACAAGCCAGGCTCTCACACCTACCCATCTTCTTCATGCTGGATGGCACCTCTCTTGAAGTTGTCCCCACTTTCAAGAACCTTGGTGTGTGGCTAGATAGCAGACTGGACTTCTTTGCCCATATTGACACCATCCACGCCAAGCTCCACCCAAAATTCAGTGCCTGTACCACAATAAGGACTGCCTTTCAGGTCCATTGGGAAGTGGCCACCAAGATGGTTCTCCTGGTCTTCCACTATGCGGGTGTGATCTATGGCACTGTCCCCTCTTCTTTCCTTGCAAGACCAGATACCCTCTGCAATGCTTTCTGTCAATTTGCTACAAACTCACCCTCCCGTACTCATCACGGCTCCCTCTGCTCTTCCCTTTCTTTCTTTCTGACAGAGGCAGTATAGCATAGTGGTTAACTGCTCTGAGCTGCAAACCTGGAGTCCTGGGTTTGAATCCCATCAACCCTCACCTGCATACTATGTGAGCCTGAGCAAGTCACTTAACTTCCTTGTGCTCTCAGGTCGCACCTGGAAACAAGCTTTGGCTTAGTGTTCCTTTTCTGGTTAAGCAATTGCCCCTTTCCCTTGCCTTTCCTTTCCATCCTCCCCCCCCCTCATGCCACCAGTCACACTGTGCTTCACTGATCTCTAAATATTGGTTTGGGTCCCTCCCCACTTATCTATCCTCACTCATCTCTCCCATCCCCTCCTCCTCCCTCTACTCTGAGGGCCATTGCACCTTCTCCCTTCCCCACCCTCACTACTCTACTGGGCAATGTACCTTCTCCTATTGAGTCCTCTCCTTCTTGATCCAGCTCTCCTTTCCATCCATGTCTCCCCAGCACTCCCTACCCTTAGACATCAGCTAAGGCTTCTCCTTGCTCCTTCCTGCTCCTACTAACCCCCCACCCAACCCTTTCCTTTGCTTCTGACCTCCATTCCTGCTAGTCCTCCTACCCCCAGGTGATTTAGCTCCCACCTGCAAACTGAACCTGCTAGTTTTACTTGTCTGCACTGCCATTGCACTGTCACATTTTTACAGACACCATGCACTTAACCTAATAATTGTCTTCTGTGTACGCCACCCAGTGAGCTAATTTAATGGTCCATTCATTTGTCATGGCATTGTACACCTGCTTGCTCATTATTCTGTCATTGCTCTCTGTAATTTATCACTGCAACCACATTTTTTTTCTTGCTGTATTTTTTATTCTGTAGTCCTCTTTCCTCTCTCCCCTGGCTTGTACCTGGTAACGAGTTTTGGCTCAGTGTGCCTTTCCTGGTTACCCATTTTTAAATAAATAACTAAAGAAACTGCATACCACTGACCCTGCCTCACCATCTAGAACCTGAAAATAGTTTCACAAAAGAATCAGTTCTTACTTTTATTCTTGCCTGAGCATCCACTTTGTTGAAATGTCACAAAAATGTTAAAGTTGTGGTTATTTTTGTGTCATATTTATTTTTTTCTCTACTAGTATTTTATCTGTTCTTTTTTTTTAAATTGTAACACATTTTTTGATAACTATTTCAGTAGTCATTAGATAGTTTTAGTGGTCACTGCTCCCCTGGCTTTAAAGCAATTCTGGCATTAAGCCAGTAGGGGAGAGTGACCACAACGTAGAGTTCAAACTTCATTCGAATTCTTACATTTTGCATTAAGTTCTGTCTGTTGGGAAGCACACTCCTGTGGATTGATGCCTTTTGCATTGGCTCACCGATGGATCTCCAAGAAGCAACAACATTAAAATGGTGAGTATTTATTTCTTTAATCACTTCACTAGTATATTAGAAGCTTTACTAAAAAATATTTTTAAGGCAAAGCACATATATTGGGTCTTTTCTATAATTAAGGCCAGATAATTTGATTAGAAATAGTGCTGCTGATTAGAAATATTAGTTTGAAGAGCACATTGGATGTACGCAGCACTAGAACTTCAGGTAAAAACCACTGTGTCATCTGCATACAACTATAGTGAAACTCCCTGCAAGTATTTTTCAGTGTTATCTATATATATATAGTGAAAAAAGTAATGGACCAAAGAGTGAGACGTGGGGGGCACCCTGTAGAATAGGTTGGGGATCAGATCTTACTCCAGAAAACAAAATCATCTATGTTCTGCCAGAAAGATAATTGCAAAATCCATCAAAATCCATACTAGCAAAACCAAAACTGTTTTAAAAGCAGAACAGTGTTTATGGATCAAAGACTTTAGAAAAAAAATTGCCACTCCCCAAGTACTAGGCCAAATTTGCCAAATATGTGTCACAAAAATTACTTTTTGTCACAAAATGGATCTTTTGAAAATAGGATGCAGAGACTTTTGGACTCCGGTAGGCATTCACAAATGCAGTAGGGTCACACATTTACATCTGTGTCTGCCCCTTTGAAAATCTGGCTTAAGTGTGTTATTGTACATGATGGTTTCCCAACATTAACATAATATGGTAAAATGTAAATCAGCCAATCAGAGTGCTCTGTTTCCAGCCACCATTTTATAATGCTGCTTTGCTTAGACCTGCCCTGAAATCATAATTTTCTGCTTGTGGCAGCAGAATCATTTCCACAGCAACAGACTGTGATGTCACACACAGAGCACTATGATTTCAGGGCAGGTGTAAGCAGCAGAAACAGATACAATCTAACAGAGAAAGATTCTGCTTTTATGAAAATGTATTCGGTGCCCAGCGAAGTGGTGCTGGAGCTACCATGTTGTGCTACAATGCGCTAGACCCATGTTTGTGTTGCAAGTCTGGAGCTACCATGTTGTGCTACACTGCGCTAGACCCATTTTTGTGTTGCAAGTCTGGAGCTACCATGTTATGCTACAATGTGCTAGACCCATGTTTGTGTTGCAAGTCTGACTCTCATTCTTGGGCCAGTACAGTCGGCTGTGGCTGGGCTTTCTTACTCTGGGGGAAGGTTTTGCCAGAACTGCTGTATCAGCACCTCCTCAGATGACCTAGTAGTGGGCTTGGAGGTCAAGGGCATCCATATGATGTCCCACCTCCCCCTTCATAAGTCAGGTGTGGCAGGATGGGCTTTATACTGGGATAGTAGGTGGCGCATCTCGTGAAACTCCTGTGGAGGCTGCATACAGTATAAAGCCAGCCTTGTTCCCAGTGCTCAGTGACCCAAAGCATGCCCCCAGGGACTCCTGTCACTCCTGTGGCTGCTGGTTCTAGTGTTAGAAGGTAGGCCCTGCTGCAAAGGGGGGAAGGGGAGCATGTGGGAGGTGCATGGATGAGGACAGTATTTGAAGTGGAATAGGCATCAGTGCCTGAACAGCAGAAGGTCTGAATGGACACAAGGGGAAGTTAGGTGAGATAGCTACTGTAGATAAAGGGTGGCTCTGTTCGGTTCTTCAGACTTAAAAGATCACATGGTGCTACTAGATCCAGGACAACACTATCTATATGTGACATCCTGCATATCACTGTAACCCCCCTACAAATGGGGGTTCCCAAAAGTTTTCCTTGGGTGTGCCTAAATGTCCACTGCCAGGCTGGCGTTCTCTGTCTTTACAGGTTTAAAAGTGTCAGCATGTGAGTGCACTGTTAACCTCCGTGCCTGTCTCTTTAAGAGCCACCTATCTTGTAGTGTATAATTAATCTGGGTAGGGGTCAAGTAGTTTCAGGCTCGAGTCCCGCCCAGACTGCAGTAATATTGCTCCATTCTGCCATTGCTAATTGCGCAGAGGGAGCCCTGCTAGAGCCTGTGATTGTTTGCTGATTATTCTGCATAAATAATACTGATATAATAACTGGTCAGCAGTGTTTCCCATTGCTTGATCCACTTATAATTTGCCGTTATAACCCGCGGGTTATAACGACAAACACGCGCCACCTCAATCACATAACAGCCACATCCTGATTGGCTCTGCATTCCTTGGAGGCAGGCAAAACAGTTCAAAAAACATGTCAGCTTCTCTTCCCACAGAGTGAGGAGCCGCCAGACTGGGACATTTACTCATTTTGTTGTTTTTTTTTTTCCAAAAAAAGGAAAACACATTTGCTGCAATTTTAAGAAATATCTGGTTGATCCAACCATTCCAAAATCTCACCGCACAACTCCCAAGAAGAACAGCCAAAAAGTCTCGATCAAAGGTGGGGTTCAATTGCAATAACCACCACGACCTAACTACAGAAATGCAGTGTTCCACAACAACTAAATGTATGATTTCCTGGCATAACAAAATAAAAACACCAACTGTAAAAAGAGCAGTGTCTCTTACAAAGAGTGTGTGTGTGTGTGTGTGTGTGCCAGTCTGTGTCATAGCACCAAAATCAAAGTTGGTGAAAAATTGCTGAATAGCAATTATAAATAATAAAAGATGGGGAAGTGTGTTTAAATTTGAAATTAATGGTTGCCCTCGGTGTGGGATGCTTTAATAAACCCCTCGGGGTTTATGTAGCATCCCACACCTCGGGCAACCATTCATTTCTCATTAAGCACACTTCACCATCCATTATTGTATATATTATCATTTGTTTAACCTGTCTTCCTTTGCAGCATGGACATTTCTGTTAATGACCACCATCTAGGTTCTGGACTGCCAGTTTGCACCAATCAGGCCTTTGAGGGCTCTAAAATGGAGTCTGCCCTCAGGGGTCTTGTGGGAGTAAAATTCTGTAGGAATTGTAGTTTTTGCATTTTGGTGCCTAAATGGACTTGGAGGGGGAGACCTTGCTGTGACAGACAGATGGATCAATGAACCGAATCTTTTGGATCACTAGAAGTCTCGGTGCTACCTGCAGCAGAGTGTCAGTCTGGAGTAGGAGTTGAAAGAGTGAGAAGATTGAGTTTTTTGAGAAGCTGCTCCTGCGTAGTGCGCAGGGGAAATCAGTGGAAAGGCTGTGTCTGGCCTGACTACTACCATCTTCCTAAGTGAAGAGACCTTGAGCATAGAATCGGACTTTATCCGAACTCATGGTTTTCTTCCTGAATTGTGACTAATTTTCGCCTGAAGAGGACTGAAGACTTGCTTTTATGTCAGGACTTTCACCACGACTGCAGAGCATACAGATTGCACAGAAGATCCTGTGAATTGCAACTGGACTGTTGTCTGAACTGTAGTATTGCCTTACTTTTACTATAAGTGTGCTGAATGCTGATAGTGGGTTGCGATTTGGTTCCCCACTGCTTGAATGTGTCACGCTTGCTGAAAGAAGTATCCAGTGACTCTAATCGGACTGAATCCATTTTCTCCAACTTGTCTGGGCCTCAACACCCCGGCCCTGACTGCCGCTCATGCTGCAGAGTTTCGATCGACGAGAGACCCACCCGGGGATTCGGCTGCCTGCTCAACACCATCGAACAGGAATGACACCACGGTGAATCGTGTGGGCCCTGCTTCTCCTGGCAAACCAGCACTTCATCCTGAGGTCTCCATTTCATCCATCCTGCAACCTGGTCTGGGTATCATGGGTAAAAATGTAATCATTGTGTGTCGTCTGATTTAATTGTTTTGATTGATTTTCACGAACTGAGCCCTCCGGCTGCGGAATACAAATATTGGGTTAAAGTGCATGTTGTGTTTCTTTTCCCTAAAGGCCCCAACAACAGTTGCAATGCCAGCCTACCCTGGGTAACGCTTCAGGCTAGCCTGAAACTCCAACTGGGTACCCAGAGTGTGTGTGACTGTGATAGAGGGACTTTTAGAGGCATACATGCTTAACCTGATTTAATCAGTACTAGAATCAAGAACCAGATTACACCCCCTTCCTTGTTCATGCTCCCAAATAAATCAGATCTGAATCTTTTTGCACTTAAACTGGTTATGGTGTACATCTGTATAGACAGCATTGAAATACTGTTTGTTGTTTTGCCAATTCTCACTTTACAGGGGGTCTTCAGGGCCGAGCCAGCTAAACCAGCCCTGGTGGTAAGTGCAACAAGTGTGGGGTTGAAGCTGTATTCAGGTGTTAATTGCTATTGTGTATTCAGTGAACAGTCTAGGTCACTACAGGGAAAAGAGGGGGGTAACAGTGTCCCAGAGGGCTGTACCCATGGCAGCTATGCTATCATTGACCCTGTCCTCTGGGTGGAGGCACCCATTTCTGGAACTCGGGCCCCCTCAACCAGCACTTAGTTATGCATGCATGGGTAGTATCCCTTGGGGTAGTGCCGCCTAAGGGTTACACCATGTTTGCATTCTGATTGAATATTTTGAATTTGTCTGTCCAGCTAAGCTGTCTTCATAGAGCTGTACACTGTCACAGCAGCAGACCTCTTCTGGTAACAATGAGTTCTGTGCAAGGTTTCCAGAGGACAGGAACCTGTATGTGTTTCGTGTGTGTGTGTGTGTGTGTGTGTGTGGGGGGGTTGACATTTCAGCCCAGCAATATTATTTGCATCTTGGACTGTGGTCACATCCCAATTCTAAGCACAATGCTGAGTTTTCCAGGAAACAATAAGTTCTTTGTTCCTGGCTCTCTGTGGTAAAACCTGCTCCAGCCAGTGTGATGAGCAGCTTCTAAAACTTGACAGCTGCCAGACCAATCAGTTTTTCAAAACAGACTATATTCAAAATCCACTAATCAGAAACAAAGTGTTGTCATTTTAAATGTGCAGTAAGTTGGGAAAACAGAAGTTTTTTTAATTGATTTTTCAGTTTCTTGCAAAACATAGTTGGAATTGGCAGGCCTCGATTTGCATAATAATTGAATGACAATAATATAAATACTACAGATACTCAGGTGTTTAAACAAACACACAGGCACTGTACCTGTCCTGAGTAAACTTTGCACAGAAGTCACTTTATCACAATAATATCCACAGCCTCCGTCTCAAAATTGACCATATCAGGATGCGAGTGGCCCAGACTGCCCCTGATATATTGTTATTTTCCAAAACCTGGTTGTTTGCCAAGATGCCCTCTTCAGATGTTGTCCTTCCTGGTGTCTCTGTCTACAGGCAGGATAGAGGTAAAAGGCGTGGGGATTGTCCTTTACATATCCTCTGCCCTAGATTTTTCTCAGGACGCTGTACCCAGCTGTCATGAATTAATCTGTTGTACAATTACCTTTCCCTACTCTAGCCCATTGAGAATTACGGGCAGCTACTGCTCCCTTGGTACAGGTGGGGATGCCGTTGCTGATATCATTTCAAATCATCTCGCTAGAATCAGTGCACTGAGACATGTGCGTGTTATCCTAGGTGACCTAAATTGTAATTGGCTGGACTCTAAATCCACTGCACTCCACTTTAAAATCAAAGCCCTCAACCTTTGCCAGCTGCTTTCTGACACCACCAAATATAATAACCAGTCCTCAAACCACTCCTTATTGACTGGATCTTATCCTCTCACCCCCATCATACTGTAGCTGCCGACACGCTTTCTGACCTATTCAGTAATCACTGAATCACTTACTGCATCTGCAAAATCAGAGCACCTAAGGCCCCACCCAAAATTATTGCTACTCATTCATTACATAATTTCTCCCTGCCAGATTTTTTGTCCAACCCCTCAGTCACTGACTGTAGTTTACTGTATGGCACCTCTGATCCTAGACAGACTCTGATGCAGTTCTGTTCTAGAGACCTGTCAATTTTTGACACCCATGCTTCTATCAGAAAAGCCAGAGTAAGGGGAGCATACCTCCTCTGCGACTGGGTCTCCTGGGATATTACATATAGTGTTCTTTGTTACATCCATAGGTGTTATAACAGTGGGGGTAAACAAATTAGTAATTATGCATTAAGACATACAGTTATCAAATACTGTGCATAAGCCTGCACATGGGTATGGAGTCTTGTAACAGACCTGTTAAATAGGTTTCACAGCTCGTGGCAGTTTTTGATTACATGTAACCCTAATAATTGTTAAACCCAATTTGATATCTCAGAGAGATACCCCCATGCAAATGAAAACATTCATCAAAATATTAGTTTGCTTAGATTGTTTATTTATTTGTTTCAGAAGTTTCACCAGGAAAGACATATTGAGCTTGTAACAAGTCATTTCCAGATGTGTCCTGGGGGGATGGGGGAAGGGGAGTTATCAACACAGGATGTGAAACTCAGAATACATAATGTAAGATGCAGTAGAAATAAAAATAAAATGCAATAAAAAATACAATGAAATAAATGTCAAAATGCATAACAGTGCACAGCCACGAATTACAGGCAGGTAGTCTGTGTAAGATGAACACAATGCAAAATGAAGGTTCAAGTTCAATACAGTGCTGGGATGCAAGTGCAAAACAGAACTGGGAGCAATGCCAGATAGTAAGAGATTGCCACCACAAGGACTGATAGGGTAGAAGAGCTAACAAAGCCAACACGGGAGGAAAGATAAGGGATTATAATTAACTGATTTAAAAACACAGCCTAGAGTGGCGTAGATCATTTCTCAAGCTGGGATGGTGCAGGGGAACATCAACAGGATGGGGAGGAAGGAACAGGGATCAGGGGTTAGGAACAGTTGCAGGAATGGGCAGGGAAGTCAGGAAAAAGGGTCTTGAGGGTAGGAGAAGAAGGAGGCTGAGTAGATAGACAGAGGAAGATGGGACCAGAGCTTAGGAAAATGACACAAGAAGGCAACTTGGTCCATGAAAGTTTTCCTGGAAGGGAGAGAGAAGGAGAGGGAAGCAGTGTTCCAAAGTACATAGGTGGAAGGAGAGGGGGGGAAAAAGGAGGATAGAATTAAATCTTATTAGATTAATATCGTTCTTTTCACTTGTGCTAGTTGATACCTTCTGAACTAGACATTAAACTGTAAAAACAAAGGCTCTTGGAGAGCAAGAACATAGAAACATAGAAACATAGAATTTGACGGCAGATAAGGACCGCTTGGCCCACCCAGTCTGCCCATTTCCCTACCTACTGGATAAGCTGCAGATCCTAGTTAACCAACAGCCTACTTCTTCCTACCCCCACCCCCCAGAACTGCCTTATGACTATCCCATGCATGCTTGAATTCCACCACTGATTTTGCCTCCACAACCTCCTCCGGAAGGCCGCTCCATGCATCCACAACCCTCTCTGTGAAAAAATACTTCCTTAAATTACCTCTGAGCCACCCCATCTTCAAATTGTGCCCCCTTGTTCTTGCACACCTCTTTTTGAAAGATGCTACCCTCTTGGACTTTGTTGATTCCCTTGAGGTACTTGAAAGTTTCTATCATGTCCCCCCTTTCCTTGAGGCTATACATATTAGCTCCTTAAGTCTCTCTTCATGTGTCTTCCGGTGCAGACCCTGCACCATTTTAGTTGCCCTCCTCTGACAGCTTCCATCCTGTCTATGTCTCCCTATGAGATTAGGTCTCCAGAACTGCACACAGTACTCAGATGGGGTCTCACCAGCTGTCTGTACAGAGGGATAATAACTTCCTGTTTTCCACTGGTGATGCCTCCCTATGCATCCCAGTATCCCCCCACCCTCCTTGCTGCCCTCTCACATTGCTTGCCCATCTTTAGGTCATCTGATATGACTACCCCAGGTCCCTCTCCATTTTTGTTGTTGTTAGTATCTCACCCCATTATGTACTCTTCCCTGGGTTTTGTTTCCCAAGTGCATTACCTTGCACTTCTTAGCATTAATTTAAGCTGCCATACATTTGACCATTCTCTAACCTTGCCAAGTCCCTTCTCATCCTTTCCACCCCACCCTGTGCATCAACTCTGTTGCAGATCTTAGTGTCATCTGCAAAGAGACATACTTTTCCTTCAGTCCTTCTGCAATGTAAACTTATAAAGACATTGAAGAGGACCGGTCCTAATACTGAACCCTGCTGTACCCCACTAGTAACCCTCCTTTCTTCTGAGTGGACTCCATTTACTTTTACTCTCTGTGTCCTATTCTCCAGCCAATTCTTTACCCAGGCTGTCCTCTTGGGACCCACACCCAGGCTGGCTAACTTGTATATTAATCTTTTGTGTGGTACTGTGTCAAATGCCTTGCTAAAGTCTAGGTAGGCCATGTCCACAGCCCCTCCCTGATCTACTACTTTGGTCACCCAGTTAAAGAAATCTATCAGATTCGTTTGGCATGACCATCCGCTGTGAATCCATGCTGCCTGGGGTCCTGTGCCCTCTGGCCTCTAGATACTCGACAATTCTTTCCTTTAGAAGTGATTCCATCATTTTCCTATCACTGAGGTTAAACTAACAGGTCTATAGTTTCCTGCTTCTGCCTTGCTCCCACTTTTGTGAAGGGAATCACATCTGCCCTCCTCCAGTCCTCAGGTACCACCCCATCCTCCCATGATTTGTTAAAAGGGTAGTCAGTGGTGTCACTAGTTCTACCCTTAGTTCTTTTAGAATTCTGGGATGAATCCATCAGGCCCCATTGCTTTGTCCACCTTCAGTTTTGAGAGTTCTTTCAGAACCCTTTCTTCTGTAAATGGGCGTATCAACTTCTGTATCCAGCGTGTTACTACTGTTTGTTTTATGTACCTCCCCCTTCCTTTGTAAATACTGAGCAAAAATATTTGTTTAGTATCTCTGCCTTTTCACAGTCTCCTCTGCCCACCCTCCCACCCTTTATTAAGCCTCACTATCCTCTCCCTTGGTCTTCCTTTCGCTCCCTGATGTACCTATAAAGGTTTTATCCCCCTTCTTAACTGAGTTGGCTATCTTTTCCTCGGTTTGGGCCTTTGCTGTTCTGACTGCCTTCCAGCTTCCTTTGCTTTAACTGATACAGTTCTCTGTCCTGCTCCTTCGGCGATTCCTTGTACTTCCTGAATGCTTTCTTTTTCTTGAACCTTCACTGCCACTTTCTTTGAGAACCATAGTGGTTTCTTACATCGTCTTGTTTTGTTTATTTCCTCCACAAAGGCTCGTCTACCTCTGTGATGGCAGTTTTATTATTCCCCATTGTTCTTCCACCCTCCTTCCTGCCCATTTGCTAGTGCATTCCTTAGGCACTCACCATTTTGGCAAAGTCAGCCCTCCTAAAGTCCAGTACTTTTGTTTTTGTATGGCTTGACTCTATTGCTGTGTTTATTGTGAACATACTGTTCGATGGTCGCTAGTCTCCAGATGGCTACCCACTTCTACATCCTGTAATCCTCTCTCCATCTCCATTTGAGAGAATCAAGTCTAATATTGCTCCCTCTCGAGTGGGCTCCAGTACTAGTTGTCTAAGGCATGCCCCCTGTAGGGCATCTAGAATAACTGCACTCTTCGAAGTGGCAGCTGCAACTGCACTCCAGTTAACATCCGGCATATTCAGATCACCCATCAGCAATATCTCCCCTTTTTCTGCCATTCTAAGTATACTTTCTATCATTTCCCTGTCCATTTCCTCCCCCTGAGAAGGGGGTCTGTATATAACCCCTGTGCGTATTGTGGTGCCATTGCCTGTCTCCAAATTTACCCACAGTGCTTCTTCTCCTCCCTGTTTACCCTTTTGTTCTGTTGCTTTTATTCCTTCCCTTATGTAAAGAACTCCTCCTCCTCCTCTTTTACCCTCCCTGTCCCTCCTGTAGACAGTGTATCCTGGTATGTTTATGTCCCAGTCATGGTTTTGTGTGTACCATGTTTCTGTGACTGCCACGATATCCAGATGTTCTCCTCCATCAAGGCCACTAATTCAGGAAGCTTGTTACCCAGACTACGGCATTAGTACTCATTGCTCTCCATTTTTTGATGGCTTTACCTTCTGTTGCAGCATCCCCCACTGACCGTTCTACCTCAGTCTTTTTCTCATTTAGTACCCTGTTTTGTAGGGAGAGGCTGGGATTTTCCTGCTGCTTGTCAGTGCCTCCCCCTTTAACTAGTTTAAAAGCTTGCCAATGAAGCATTTAAACCGATTGCTCAAAAGACTTGTTCCTTCCTGGACAGATGCAGACCATCCTGCCTAGTATAGGCTGGTGTCCCTCCAGGTGGAACCCCAGTCCCCAATGAAGCAAACCCTGTGCTCCACACCATTTTTCAACCATTCATTAAACTGCATGGTGCCACTTGCCTCACCTCCCCATGCTTTGACAGGCAGCACCTCTGAGAAGGATACTGTGTGTGCTACTCGTCTTAGGTCCCTCCCCAACTCTGCAATGTCCTCCTGCACTGCTCTAATCTCATGATGAACCAAGTCATTTGTCCCTAGGTGGACAATTACGTCCAGCTTGGAATCCTTGCAGCTGTTCTCGTGATCCTGAGGATGCGCTTCCTGTCCCTCCAAGCCATGACACCAGGCAGGCATCTTACTTCATTCTTCCCAGCTCACCCCAGTTCTATACCCCTAATAATTGAGTCCCCCACCAGGAGCTGCTTCCTTTCCCTTTGGTGCCCTCTGCCTCCTTTGTGTGGGCCTCCCTTGTGACAGATATCATCAGTCTTCTCTGCAGGTGCATCCATAGGGGAGCTATGCTCCCCCAGAATGGTGTATGGATTGTGGAGTGGAACAATTGACTGGGTGTGCCTCTGTTCCACCCTCCTCACCCTCTCTGAGCCCACTGTGGTCCAACTGCTGTGCTTTCTTCGCAACCTCTGAGGTAGTGGTGGTGGCGCTAGTGCACCCTGGATGGGGGAGGTTCCCTTTCTACTGTCCAGTGTGGCCTGGGGGAAGGTTTCCTTACTACTGTCCAGTGCAGCCTGGGGGAAGGTTTCCTTACTACTGTCCAGTGTGGCCTGAAGACGGGCAACTTCCTCCCTCAGGGCAGACAGTTGTCTGCAAATAGGGCAGCATCTCAGCCCAGAAAGACTCCCGGAAGACTGCTGCCCCACAGCCATTACATTGCACTACTCCACATGTTTATCTAGTTTTTTATTGTATTTGTGTGTGTGTGTGCGGCATGTGTGTGATTTGTTATATAGAATATATATATATATATATTATACAACGTGTATGCTTATATTATCGGGTGCAGTGTGCTAGAGAGGATATGACAGAGAAATGCACCTGCACTCGAGGAAATGATGTCAGAACCTCAGGTATAATGGAACTATTTCAGCAGGGGTGGGTGAGGTGGGAAGGGTTGGGCCTAAACTGTGTCCTCACAAAACAATCGACTAAAAGCTCTCACCCACCGCTGCGATGAGTGCCTTCCTGTCAGCAAGATACCCTACACAACAATTTGACAGAGAAAGTACCCTGCTAATCAAACAGAGAAAATCCAGACATCCAAGTCAGATGCAGGTAAACCTCTCCAGCCCCAAAACAGCCTGGTGGTTTGTTAGCCACAAAGGAAAATCAAATATGCAGTTATTTCAGCCCTCTGAGGATGCTGACAAGATAAGCAGTTTTAAAAACCCTTTCTGAATTAAAAACTAAAATACCAAGCAATGCTACTTTATAAGTGAGGAAAACTTCTCTCAGATGTAAGCAAGAGAGAGAGAGTTTAGTTACAGATAATTTGTCCAAACTAGTAAATCCCACGCAGCTTCTCAGTTGTCTCCAAGCACTCCTGTACACAACTTGGAAGAAGATGTACCACCATAACCCCTGGTGACACTATCCCAAGGGCTACTACCCATGCCTACGTGGCTAGTAGCAGGTTAAGGGGCCTGAGTTCTGAATCGGGTGCCTCCACTCAGAGGTCAGGGTTGGTAGTGGTCAAACTAACCTGGGCACAGCCCTCCGGGACACTGTAACCCCCTTCCCTTCTAGTGGCCTGAGCAATATATGATAATCACTTTCGCAGTACCCCTTGTACACCATACCAGTACCCACACTGTTTGCACTTACCACCAGGGCTGGTTCCTCTGGCTTGACCCTGGGGACACCCTGTAAAACAAGGTTATGCACAGTAAATAGCAACAGTACAGTACACACTGGAACCACAGTCAGGTTAAATGCAGCAAACAAGTCAGATCTGATTTATTCAGGGGGACTTGAACAAGGAAGGGGCGTAATCAGGTTGATTGGCTTAAAGGCTATACTAATCAGACAGTTATGAATGCGCTTTAAGTCCCAACACAGTCACACCTCTGGGTACCCAGGTAGGGAGACGACGGGCTAGCCAGAAATGTTGCAGCTGGTTGTGGCCCTGTGATGGAAGAAAGCAACCTGCACAACACACACTATTTGTAATCCGGAGCCAGAGGGCTCAGTTCCTGAAAGAAAAAAGCAACCAGACAATCAGATGACAACACTTTAGATTTAGCTGTTGTTGCAGGGAGCTACCCTGATGTTTACTCATGATACCCAATACTGGACACAGGCAGGACGAAATTGTGACTGCAGGTTGTTGAGCTGGAGTGCCTGGAGAAGCAGGGCCCAGACAAATCATTGAGACGTCATTCCGGTTCAAGTGTTCAGCAGGGGGCTGATCCCCAGGCAGGTCTCTCGTTGATGGCTTTCTCTGTGCAGCGGGTAGTCAGGCTGGGCCAGTGTGGCAAGGCCCAGGCCCAATGGAGATGATTTTGGATTCAGTCTGTGGGGCTGGATGCAGCTTCCAGCAAGCAGAATACAGTTCAAACCACAGTAGGGAACCAAACTGCGACCCACTAGCAGCACACAGCACATTTACATGTAAGGAAATTATAATGCAGCTTCCAGCAAGCAGAACACAATTCAAACCACAGCCAGGAACCAAATCATAACCCACTACAAACACACAACACATTCACATGTAAGGAAATTCCACTGTACCAGGCAAAAGGCTCTCCTGTCACAACTACAGAGTCTCTGTACAATCTGGGAGTTCAGAAGTGGCTGGAGGTCCAGACAGGCCATCGCATTCAACAAATCTTTGGTCTTCTTCAGGTAGGAGCATGGTCACAATTCAGTGGCTTACTTCACTCTCCAAGTTCGGATTTAGTCCGAAAAAGGCACAAGATCCCTCTCAGGGACAGCAGGCAGGCATGCAGGCCAAAACTCAGGCCTTTCCACAGTTCTCCCATGTGAATCTATGCCAGGGCTGCTGCTTGAATCATTCAAGCTGTATCTCTTCACTTCCCAACTCAGAATTGAAACTAGCTGCAAGCAGCTTGGGAATTTCCCCAAGATCCAAAAGGTTCGGTTGACTGATCTGTCAGTCACAACAAGGGCTCCCCCTCCAGGTTATTTTAGGTTCCAAAATGCAAAAACTACAATTCCTACAAGTTTTGACCCTGCTAAGCCCCTGTAGGCAGGCTCCATTTTAGAGTCCCAACAGTACTGATTGGCCCATTCTGACAGTCCTGGGCCAAGTTGGTGAGATAAACAGAACCAGTCCTTGCTGCAAAGAAGGCAGGTTAGAACAAACTGCAATATTATTACTACTAACAAATGATCAGCAAACAAGCACATCTTCTAACAGAGGTCCCTTTTAAATTAATTAAGACTGCAATCCAGACAGCTCTTAAAGAGACAGTACACAGAGGCTATACAGGCACTCTCTGGCAATACATTTAATCTACTAAAATGCAGAACACCAGCCTGGCAGTGAGCATTTAGGCAAGCTTAAGAAAGACTTTTGGGGAACCCCCATTTGTAGGGGGGTTACGTCCTTCCCTGCCTGAAGAAAACTTAGCATCTGTGTCAAGTCTGTACCATCACAATATCAACAAGCATTTGTCAATGCTGAATGTTTGCTTTGCTGGTATTGGAATTGGTAGTGCAGGAGTGACAGATGCATAATAGGAATGGTAGTGAGGTATTGTAGTAATGCCAGCTGCCACCCCCAACTTGCAAAGAGTGAGAGGTGTTGGGGTGTATGACTTTGTGTCATGGGCTGTAACAGTCATGGCAGATAGTTTCAGGTGGTCATAGGTGCTGGGAGATAGTAACAACTGAGGGGGCGGAAGGTGGGAAGGGTACTTATGAGCGGAAAAAGGGAAGGGTGTGCTGAGTAGGGCTTGCCATAGAAAGCAAAGAGATGCAGAGGTATGATAAAGATAGTAATGTTAAGAATGTAGTTATACCTTATAGACATATTTATTGCAGCATATGGTGAACATACAAACCTATGAAAGTGTCAGCAAAAACAGATCACCTGGCCTATCTAAGTCTGCTTCAGTGTGTAAGTATAGTAAGAGATCAGCTGACAACCCATTCCCTCCAATATCTGCATGTGAAGTGTGAATAACAGAGTCAGACTGCAGTCATTATTGATGTTATTTACTTGGTAAAACCATGTTAAACATTTATATTGTAAATTAAGTTAAACATTGCTCCAAGTTCTAAAAGGATAGACTGTTTACATTAAATGTTTTCACAGCATATGCAGTTCAAGAAACTATGCTATGCTATATGTATGATTACATTGTTATACACTTTAGGTTCACAATGTGTATACAAAATATATATAAATGTGTTAGAAGACGTCCCATGTAATATAGCACTCTTAGAAAAAATGCAGTATCATGCCATATCAATCGATTTAAATAAGCTGTTATGTTAATTGTATTGTTTGTATTTCTAAAAGAAATACTAAACTCCAAGTACAAAGTGTAGTAATATAAGTGCCACTCAATTCAATTTAGTAATGTGCATCAGTGAATGGGCTCACCCATGACACAGTCAGATTGCACTCGTTATTGACAATATTTACTCACATGAATCACATACAAATGTTATCCAAGTCATTTTCAGCCCATAATTAAGGCTTCAAATTTATATTTATCGATCTGTCATCAAAGCGCAAAGTTGCTAGGGTGTAGTATGGCTCTGTTACTATTCAATGCATAGTGTTCGACTATGCTAAAATTGCTGGACAATTAACTTAATTGCCAAATTTACAAATAAATAGTTTACAATGGAGGCAGTATAGCACAATGGTTTAAGGCTCTGAGCTGCAATTCTGGAGACCTGGGTTTGAATCCCACCCCCCCACTTGCATACTGCGTGACCCTAAGCAATTCACTTAACTTCCCTGTGCTGCCAGGTCGCATCTGTAAACATGCTTTCAGCTTGGGGTGTCTCTCCTGGTTAAACAATTGGGGAAAAAAATCATTTTTGTTTTTTCTTTTTAATCAACCACATACAATTTAATGTAGAACTGAAGCATGACATTTAAAATGCAAGAAATACTGAACATTGGATCAAATCGCTTTATTCTCATCCTGTATTACTTCTGGCTATCCTTGTTCTGAGTTTAGTTTTTTTTCCTTTGCTGTCAAGATCGATAAAAAATCTTTCGAATGAGACGTTAAACCGAGGTCCCATCTGCCTGGATTGGTGGTAGTTCAGGTGGATGTTAAAGATCCCATGGCACTTATCGAAAAAAGAGTAGGGGAATTTCCCTGGTGTCCTGGCCAAATTTCCCTCATTCACTAAAAATACCACCAACAGCTTAATCTGGTTCAAGGTCAGTTGGCATTCATCTGTATCTCCCTCCCCCGGGTCGTGTCTGAAAATAGGCAGGATTTGTCTAGTGCACTTACCCGGTCAACAAAAACTAAATAAATAAAAATAAACAAATAAATATGAATTTGAAGCCTTAATTATGGGCTGCAAATGAATTGGATAAGATTTGCATGTGACTCGTGTTAGTGAGTAAATAGCATCAATAGTGAGTGCAGTCTGACTCTGTTATGGGTAAGCCCATTCAGTGGTGGACATTAGTAAAGTAAATTGAATTGAGTGGCAGTTATACTATGATACTGTGAATTTGGAGTTTAGTATTTGTTTTAGAATTAGGAACAATAGAATTAACATAGCTGCTTATTTAAATGGATTGATATGGCATGGTACTGTATTTCTGTAAGAGGCTATATTGAATGGGACGTCTTGTTACACATATATATTTTTATATACACATTGTGAACCTAAAGTGTGTAACAATGCAATCACACATATAGCAGGGCATAGGTTCTTGAATTGCATTTGCTGTGAATATGTTTAATGTGAACAGTCTATTATTTTAGAACTTTGAGCAATGTGCAAATTTATTTGCAATAGAAATATTTTACATATAAATGGAACATAAGCTTTAATGGCCACTTTGTTGATAAATTTAGTTGCATCTAAGTGATTAAGGTAGTTGTTAAATTTTAGGATTTTCTAATTATGTTGCACATGCCATTTGAGTATTGAAGAATGAGGATATGGAATCGCAGCCCTCAAGGAAGCACTTAGCGGTGAAAGCGTAAGGGCTAGTAGTGCGACTAGTGGCTAGATGCCCTGGACTGAGGCAGGGCATATGTATGGTAGGAGACTGTACTGTATCAGATTGAATTAGTGTAAGCACTTTATTGCAATTTGTAGTTAAGTTGTGGAAAATAAATCATTTTGCATTATTTAAAGTGCTATGGAAAGTTTTTTCTGCCCCCCACCATTTGACCACCCATGAATTTGCTGACCATTAACACAGTTGTAGTAGTATTTATTAATAAAAACACCTGAAGCTGAAGCTCTTTTTGTGGCTGAGCAGCCCTGCAATTTAGGGTAGCGGATTTCCTTTTCTCTTTTTGGATTTCTAAATTTGTAAATATGGTTTGAGAACAGTGCTGTACTTTGATGTGTCTTATCTGTAGACTTGTTATTGCTATAGAGCACTTTGCAGCATTGAAAAGCAGCAGAAAGTGATACTTTGTATGTTTTGTGACATGCTATCAGACAGACAGTCTATAGCTACAATGTTTCTATCTCCTGTTGGATCTCTTGAGGTCTGCATTTGAAACACAGCAGGGGGTCTCTCTGTTTTAGCCTAGTGCAAAACATGAATAGCATTAGTAAGTCAGGAAGACACGACAATCACAGAAGTGCTGCCATGTACTGTAATGGTTTTGATTAATGTATTTTATATCTATTGAACAATGTATTGAAGGAGGCCTACAATGACAGTGTGGAGTGGTGCAATGTTAATAGGACAGACATGTCTTTGCACAGGACATAGTGACAGTAGAGGTAAGTAAGACAATTAGCAACATGTCATATCATCAGAGTATATTGTGGCTCATTTGTTTCTCAGACTCATTATTGTGAATACACAATGTGTGTATGCATGAACATACAAAGAGCCACTAAAGCTAACGTACTGTTTCTGCCACTGATAAACTGCAGGCAACCTACTGCATTTTAGAGTAATGGAAAAAATGACATCATTGCTGGTTTCATGTCTTGACTCTTTTTTTTGTCTAACAAAATTAGAAAACCATGGCATGGTAGTAGAAAGAAAATTAAACAATATAAAGCATGCCTAATATGGGTTGTTTGCAGAGTTCTCACAATGGCCACTTGAAGGTCCAAATGAAATAGGCAGTATAGCATAGTGGTTAAGGGCAGTGAGCTGCAAACCTGGAGAGGTGGGTTTGAAACCCATTAGCGCCTTCTTGCATACTGTGTGACCCTAAGAAAGTCACTTAACTTCCTTGTGCTGTCAGGTTGCATCTGGAAGCAAGTTTTGGTTTGGTGTGCCTTTTCTGGTTAAACAATTTCCCCAAGTATAAACTTTAAGAATGGCAGGGACCTGGTTGTTAAATACCAAGTCTATCTATTTTTTCTCTTTTAGTCTGTTTTAGCCTTTTTCGGCTGCCACCCCCTATCCTCTCACCCTTCCTCCCTGATTTCTTCTAGGTTTCTGAAATGATTCTTTGTATGTGTTATTCAAGTATCCTTTTTACCGTGATGCCATATCTGAACTGATGAATATGGCTGTCTGCTCTCTTTAATGTTGTATGCCGTTGTTTAACATGTTTAACATGTATGTATTCTCCTGACATGGAACCTTTGTAAAAGAGCATTGGCTCAAAGGTAATTGTAATCCTAGATTTAAATAAATAAATAAATTTATCAACTGAAACCCAGTTTGGTTCTAGGGCATTATTTAGCATGTACCCTAATGTGCAGCATTGAGCGTAGAAGTTTGCAAGTAGTGGAATAGCTAGACTGTTATGGTGGTCTGGTCATTTACTGTAATTGAGTCAGGTTACTATGATGAAACAAAGCTATTATTTGCAGCCATCTGTCATGTCATTGTAAAAAACACACACAGGGGAAAAAAAAACATTTGTTACCATAAAGTGTGAAATCCTTAACTGCTATTCATTTGTTAAGTGTGCATCACTGACCTAATAGGGAAGGAACACTAAGATAATCTCTATTGTAAACTTCAGATCCATTCAGAAAGAATGCATTGAACTTCTCTCTGTTTCTCTCTCTCTCAGCCCCCATGCAACATGATGGGGGGGGGGGAGAAAGAGAGAAAGAGAGAGAGAAATTTCCATAGTAGTAAAAAAAAGCATTTGTCAATGCCGAATGTTTCCTTGCTGGTATTAGCATTGGAAATGCAGGAGTTAGATGCATAATAGGAATGGCAGTGAAGTATTGCACTGCATGACAACCCACCTCCATCCTGTAGAGATGGACAGGCATTGGGATAAGTGTTTGGGTCATCGCCCATGATGGTCATGCCATGTCACCTCACCCTATTCTGCAGACACTGAGAAATGTTGAGGTGTGCCTTAGGGTGTTTGGCTTTACAGTCACCCCATTCCATAAGGACATACACTGAAATGGGTACAGCATGGGAGAATGGGATGAAGTCTGGGGTGGAAGTGTCCAAGGTACACCTCGATGCCTGTCAGTGGCTGGAGGTGGGGGTGTGGTGGCATGCACAGTACAGTCAGCAATCCAAAGGCACACCCCGATGCCTGTCAGTCTGTAGAGGGTAGGATGTTATGGTTAGAAACTCTAATGCCTCGGGCGTTTGTTGGTATGTACACTACAAATTTTCAACATGGTCTTTGGTGACCCCACCTCATGAAAGCATTTGAGATCTCTTCTCATGAACAGTGGCAGTGTGATTTTGTTAATGTGTCCCGAACATTGATGCCCAACAGCGACAGTGCCATTCTGCACCACATGTACGAAAACAAAGATCGGGCAGGATATGAAGAATGACAACTGTACCATCCATAGGGAGGTGTTAAGAGATGACAATGTTGAAAATCTGAATTAGGAATATTAAAAATGCTTGTACGTCTGAGCATATGTGGAAACTGCGTAGCGCATGCATGTTACACAGTCATTTTATGGAGTTTCATCACCACATTTTCAACATAGGCATTCTAGGACCTCTGCTAATGAACAGTGTCACTGTAGTTTTCTTAATGTGTCCTGAACACTGATTTCCCACAGCAGCCACGCTATTCTGCACCGGAAGTGCAAAAACACATTTCAGCCAGGATGTGAAAAATGACTGCTATACTGTTCATAAGGAATTTCAGAAAAATGGCAATGTTGAAAATCTGGAGGAAACATATTGCAAATTTGCGAAGTTACGAGCATGCGTAGCAACTGCGCAACGCACACTCGTAAAATAGCCATTTTTTGAATTTTTTCCACCAAATGTGCAACATAGGCTGTTTGAGAGCCCCCCTCATGAACAGTGGCACTGTCATTTCATTATTCAGTCCTGAAAGGTGATTCTGTGCAGTGACTGGGAAATCACCCTTTGGGACGAATATCACCATGACAGTGGCTGAATTCATAAGGAAGGGCCCCAATAACTCCATGTTGAAAATTTGGTTCCAAAATTCCCCAAAATGCCTGAGATATGCACCAAAGTTGAAAAAAAACTATTTATGCCATTATACAGCTTACTGGCATTTCTTCAGTTCACGGTTGGCTTTCAAGAGTGCAGACATGTTCCCGGTCCACCGAAGATCGTCGCGCCGAACTCCAGAGGTAAGTATGGGGTGAGGGGGTTGCAGGGAGGCAGGGTGCACAGAGGGTGGGCGCGGGTGAGGGGGTGGGGCAACCAGATTCAATGAGGGACCATTTTCTGACTGACAGGTACAAAAGGAAAAAAACACACCACGGGACATGTTTTTTTTAACAGGGACATTTTATGGGGACATGTAGCATGCTGGGGTGGGCTCCCAGCAGGCCAACCTAGTGTTTGTTTGGGGGTGACTGTAGCTGACGGGGATTGGGCACCATCGCACATACAGGGAGGACAATAGCCGAGGATTGAGCACCTCTTGGCACAAACCTACTTTTGTGGGGGGATTATGCTGATAGGAGTGGGCTCCTCGTCGACAAGTCAAACTTGACAGGGACTGAGGTCGAACAGGGTTAGGGCCCCATCGCAAACAAAGACTGTTTTTAGGAGGCACATGCTGCCAAGGGGATTGGGCACCCCCTCAGTAGTGGGGGCTGAATAATACTGTTTGTGAATGTGGCAGTAAACCATCCACCATGTTCACAAACAGTATTATGCTAGGTAACGTTCCGCCCTGCAATGACTGGTCGCTCCCTCATTGCAGCAGACTGACTGATGCTGCAATGATGAGGCAGCCCCTGATTGCTGCAGCAAAAACGTTTGTTCTTGGTGGCACTTTTGGAGACCAGTGTCATGGGTACACTGTGCCTCCATTGGTCTACCAGTGCCAGGCCCCTAAATGCAGTGCCTCTGTTGGCTGCCAGAGTGCCGCATCTCCACAACCTGCTTCTTTCCTAAGCTGTGGCATAATGTTTCTTGTGCATGCGTGCAAGTAAACATAAAAATGGAATGCTGAGCATCAGGGTTGCCGACATGTAGCCTTGTTTGGATTACTTTTGGTCTCCAGTAATGTGTACTCTTAATGTGTTTGAGCTACCTACATTTGAGTTTTGAGTTCCTCCTTGTTATATGGCATTCAGACCTGCCATTTCAGTGTGTGGTCCACATTATAGCTACCAATCCAGTGAACACAATGAACACAGACTTTCATTCACAGAAGAAACAGGTGAACAAATAGCTTTCTCACTACAACAAATTGAGGCATTATTTAGTAGCTCTAATGTGCAGGGTAATAAACAAGATGAATTTAGACAACTGGGAAAATCTTAAGAAAAAAGAAATATGGTGGTATCTCCATGCTGTGTCTGTCCCAGTATAGGAGAGAGAAGTGTATCCTTGTGGTTTTAAGATCCAAACCCCACCCTCTTTTGGAGTCGATGATAAAGAAGTTATGTGCAGTTGGGAAAAAGTGCTAAACAAATGCAGCCATGACTTGATGTTACTTGTCATAAAAAAAAATCTAAAAAGAGAGTGCAGTGGCTGCAGTATAAATAAGAGAGCTGGAAACAAAAATTAATGCATGGTATTCAACAAAACAACTTGCCACAATGAAAAATGAAATTGTGGATCAGATAACACGATTTAGAAATGAGATCAAAAAATACAAATTTAGAAATTAACTAAAAATACAAACAATCTAAATACAAGAAGGATAATATTGTTTACATAGGTAACTATCTATGCCTGGCATGGACCAAGAAGGAAATGTAAATATAACAAGAAATATACTTAGCACAGATGAGGACAACATCTCATCTGGTCGAAACAAGGCAAGTGAAACATCTGACCCTGAAACTGGTGGTGATAGACAGGAGAGTTTTTCAGATCCAGCAGAGCAAGTTACCAACAGAAGATAGTAGAACCCAAGAAATCGAGGAGGGTAAGGGAGCAAGAGGCAGAGGTGGGAACAGAGGAGGAGAGGAATTATAGAATAGCAGGAGACCATGGGACAGGTGAGATGTTTCCTGATGGTGAAAAAAATCAGAATTGGAGATAAAAATTTAACTAACAAGATTCTCTCCCTGAACAGACATCTGTGCTCAGGAAAGCTTGAATTTTGTGCCGACAAACAAACCAAATGTCTTCAATATTAAAATGAATGTATTTAAATTGTTTAGAGCAGTTGCAGTTAATGGAATATTTTTCCTCTAATATTGAGCAACAAAATCAAATTGTTACTGACCTTGACTAAGCTATACATGAACCACTTAATTTGGTACCTAGCTCTTCCTTCTGTCCCATATCCAGTAGCCCCTCCCTCTTCACATATTTCAAACTGGTGTAAACAGATATTAACAAAATACTGCAAGACAGAGAGAACCTAAATAATACTAAACAGAATATTTATTGGGCTGAGAGGCAGGCACTAAATCAACTATCCATTATGCCTGTTCATATATGCTTAAATCATGATCCAACTGCTGAAATATGTGATTGGGCTAAGCGTCTGATTAATGCAGGCAGACAAATGAGTGAGTCATGGAAAAAGAGAAGGAATATATTATTGTTGCTACCCTCCAAATGTCCCATCTTGTATTTATTACTTAAGGTACATAGAAACAAACATCCTTTACCCGGCCGCTCAACTGTGCCATCCATTGGTGCAGCAACAGACATTATATCAAAATTTGTCAATGAATACATAAAGAAATTTGTCCCCAGTATCAAATCATACATACAAGACACAAATCACATGCTGCAAATCTTATAGAATGTATAGGAATGGGAGAAGGATACCTAGTTTGCAATGATATGAAAGCCTATACCGAATATCCCCATGGAAACGCCCATAGTCCCCAACATCTTTTTGGAAGTAGGTTCAAATATCCCCATGAACCTGTCCCTTCCCTTTCTCCCCATACTGAACCCCTTTACAGTTTCTTCTTCCCTACATTACCTCTCTCTGAGAACTATAATTCATCAACGTTCAGACAAGTTTGTCAGTGTGGCTACTATCCCTAAACTACACTGCTTTGGAGCCTTCTCCACCAATCAGGAAGCATGACTTTCCCTACCCATTTTGTAAAGGAGCAATAACACATCCTTCATGCTGATGGCAAAACTCCTTCCTATACACCCCAGCATCCTGTTTGCCTTCCCATGTGATCTGTTGCAATGGCTTGCTTTTCAAGGTTCTCACAGCTGCCAATAGTTGCACAGCACGACTGAACATCACAATATAGAGCACCACCCACAACATTACAATAAGTGATGCCTTTGCCCTCAATTTAAAATATTCTAAACTATTACATTTTATATTTGTCGACAAAAAAAGAAGCTTGATAACACTCACAACAGTAGAGCGGTGCCATTGTTTCCATCCTTGGAACAAAGCCACTGAACTGCCAAAGGAATCCAACATGTGCTGCTCTTTTCTTTGTATATTGTCTCCATTATGCTTTAATTATCTGACTGTCCAGATCGGCTTTGCACCACTGCTACTAACTGTAGAGTTGATCTTCTCACACTCAACATATGGCAGTCTGTCTGCTTTAAAGAGATGTGATGCATTTTTGGTCATTTTTGCAATAAAGGTGCTGGTGTCCTTTGCACTGAAGGGTGCAGGTTGTGCCTTCTTAGGAGTCACCTGTGAATACTCTGCTGAATCCATCTTAAAATGTTTATAGTTTAATTAAATTAAATAAAGCTGCCTACAGATCTGTAAGGTTTATCACTTGTATCTTCTTTCAGTCCTCAAAACCAGAATGAAAAAACATGGTAATGTGCAAAATATGCAGAACAGGAATCTGCCGATAAGGGAAAGGGGAAATTGTTTAACCAGGAAAGGCACATGAAGCCAAAGCCTGTTTCCAGGGGTGACGTAGGAGTACAAGAAAGCTAAGTGACTTGCTCAGGGTCATACAGTATGCAAGTGGGGGATGTGGGACTCAAACCCAGATCTCCAGGTTTGGAGCTTAGTGCCCTAAACCACAGCACTATACTGCCTCCTAAGGCATGTATTCTGCAGACTAGATAAACCACAATTCATGATCAGCAGAATACAGTTCTGATGCTTTCAAATAACTTCAGCAGTATGGATGTGGAATGAACCGGCCTGCCAGTGCAGTGGTAGCGCTACCACTCATGATGCTGATGATCCGGGTTCAGGATCAAACCTGGGTTGTTGGAGGGCCGGCTGGGGGGAGGTTGGATGAGCATCCATAGGATGCTCACCACCTCCGGGAGGGAGGGTGGATGGAATCCAGTGTAGCACTGCACAGGTGGAAGTGCAAGCCAGAGCCACAGATCTGGGGAGGGACATCGCCAGCATGATGCTTCAGTGTCAGCAAGACCTTCTGACATGGGGGGTGGAAAAAATCTCCACTGCACAGAATGCTGGCAGCCACTTGTCAAAAGCCCTGCACCAACAACTGGATTGTCCGCCACACTAAATGAGTACCCAAACTGTGGCAGAGGTTGGGAGGGGAGGTTCCCGTGGCCCTTCCCATGGCGAGTTCATCCATGGGTGAGGTACTAGTAAGTCTCACAAACAGGGCTGAGTGGGCAGCCATATCAATGAGGGGCTAGTGGAGTTGCAGGAGGAAAAAGCACACTAAACTTTTGAAAAAGTACGCATGTGGAATACTAATGCATGGATCTGCTGATCTGCAGTATATCATTCTGCCACTCTGCATTTATTATTCTGCAAAATAAGGAAGAACATTCCAAAACCCATTCCACCATCCGAATGACCATTCTACCAGAAATGGAATTCCACAATCTGCACAGTACTACTTAGGACACTAAGATGAGGGAGGGATGACACATACCTTAAATCTTACACTACAACCCCTGGGGTATCCCACATAAAGCCTCTCTAACAATCCAGCACTCCCCTAGCCCCTTACATGTATCCTGGATTTATAAAAACCCACTATGCCTGTCCATCAGACTCCTATGTTATGATAAAAGACACACCTATATAACAGGACCATCTCCCACTACACAGTGGGTATCTAGACTAAGAAATGCTCTGATCACTCTCTATCCCTATCCCTTGGTGCCTTCTCAAATTAATCTTCTACCTCCTTTTATGCATTGGCACCATTGAGATTAATCCTGGCCCCATCGTAATTTATCTTCCCCTGCTGATCTGACTACCATAAAGGCCTAAGCTTCATACACTTCAATGCTTGCAGCCTCCTAAAAAGTTCATCTTAATACAGGCTTGGGTGGCACATACTCTTCCAGAACTTCCTGGTCATCTCTGAATCTTGGCTCAGGCCTACAACAAAAGACAGTGTTGTAAACCTTCCCAGTACCAGCTCTTCAGAGCAGATCGCCCTTCAAGGGGTGGTGGGGTGCCATCATAAGGACACTAATCTGCAACCTGCCTCATCAACACATCTGAGCCAAATGAATTTGAATGTTTATCAATAAAATATCCCTTCCTAATTAGTCTTCATTTAAACTGATTGGATGCTATAGGCCCCCTCTGCAGGCCTTAAACTGCTTTCTCACCTAGGGTCAATTCTCAACCTAGGCCCTGAAGATACCGTCATCCTTGGTGATTTGAATTTAAACTGGCTGTCTAATGTATCTGCACCTTTGATAACCTTTTGTGACACCTATGGATTCACACAGCTAATTAAAAACCCAACTAGGATCAACCTAGAAATTCCAGCAACAGCTCACTCCTGGATATTATGTTGGTAAACAAGCCTCACTTATACTCACATGCAGGAGTACTGCAGAGTGATGTAGTGACCATTACCCTATAGCTGGCATAAGATCCACACTCAAACCACCAAATCCTGCAGAATTTATCCTCAAAGGTCAAAAGAATTTCAATATCTCAGGTTACCTCCATGACCTGAGTACTACAATATATTGGCAAGATTTCTATCTTACAACCTCTGTTGAAACAGCTCTCCAGACTTTAAAGGATATTATCACCAATGCTCTCAATATTCATGCACCTATCACCAGTATCAGAACTAAGGTAAAATCCTACCTTGGTTCACCTCTGAGCTAAAAGCAGCCTTGAGAACCAGAGACAAGCTGTGGAAAAGGCAAGAAAAAAAAGGACACCAGAGTTGGCTAAATTTCAGAAAAGCAAGGAATTCATGTACAAAAAAATAAGAACTGCCAAAACTGCTTACTATACAGCTGAATTGGATGCCTCTACAATAACCCATCCAGACTCTGGGGTACAATAAAAGGACTTCTGGGCCAAAATTCTACTCCTGCCTTAACCACCAAACTGCTACTAAATGATACAGAAATTACAGGTAAACAAGAAATCTTAAATACCTTCAATGTTCACTTCACCACTGCTGGCCTAGCATTTGACTCATCACCTGCAAATATCCTGAGATCTTCCTTGAACCTGCAAACTACTGTGGGACAAATGGCCACTTCAACTTTTTCTTCATCCCAATATCCGTGAAAGATGGAAGATCTCCTCTCTAATTTAGACACCACTAAGAGTGCAGGTGCAGACTCCTGGATCCTATTTCCTGAAAATTGCTCGCATGTCTTATCTGCCCCTTATTCATCTCTTCAATCTTTCCTAACTACTGGATCCATTCCATCTACTTGGAAAACAGCTCAAGTAGTTCCATTACTCAAATCTGGTGATACTAGGGATCTCAACAATTACAGACCTATCTCCATCCTACCAGTACTATCTAAGATGCTCGAAAAACTAGTAAACTCTCAGTTAAGGGACTATCTGGATAACAATAACCTTCTAAATTCTGCACAATCTGGATTTAGATCAAAGCATAGCACCATTACTGCCTTAGCCAAGGTAACCAATGATTGGCAGACTAACTTGGACAAGAAAAATTTTACCTGTGCTGTGTTTCTGGATTTGAGTAAAGCCTTTGAAACAGTGGATCATGACTTATTAATCACCTCCCTTAACTCAATAGGCCTGGATTCCCTATCACTCAACTGGTTTAAGGATTATCTTTCAGATAGGTCAACTGGTTAGAAATGGAAGTACTATCCACCTCAAAACCACTGCTAAGGCGTACACAAGGCTCTATTCTTGGCCCTATCCTCTTTGCTATTTATATAAACAATATTGATGCAAAACTCACTCAATCTAACATTCATCTGTTTGCTGATGATACTGTATTATATGTCAGCAATCCTCACCTTCCAAAGCCTGTGAACTGTTACAATCCAATTCTCCATTCTGTAGCACCATCTACTTGACAAAAACTACTTCTAAATGCAAAAAACAAAGCTATGTTCTTTGCCAAAGGTTGCACTACCACTACCCCAGCATCAACACCTACATTTATCCACCTTACTTGGAGAAACTTGAATTTGTTGATAACTTCAAATACCTTGAGTCTGGATAGATAACAAGCTTGACTATTCTGTCCATATTGAAGAGCTACTTAAAAGCTAAGACAGAGCTCGGGACTATTTTTAGAATAAAACATACCTAAACAGTGATTCCAAAAAGGTTAATTCAGGCCTCATTCCTATCCCTCATTGATTATGCTGATTTTCTCTACTGCCATTGTTCAAGTCATCTCTTACATAAACTGGACACCCTGTATCACAGGTCCATAAGATTTATTACTGACCTTCCTCCAGCACCCATCATTGCTCCTTTATGGCAGTCAACTGGACATCATTGCAACACAGAAGAAATAGGAATGCTGTTATCTGGATATTCAAAGCGTTAACAGGCAAACTACAGACCTATATCACTGATTGCTTTACCCAAGTACAACTTCACACACACTTAAGGATCAGTAAACTCACATCATATTAAGGTCCCCAATGCCTGCACCGGTATGAGAGGGCTGCTTTCAGCTATTCCTTAGCAGTTGCATGGAACTCTCTCAAAATCCATGAAGCTAGATAGCCTACTACCTCTGGCATCCTTCAAAGATTGTTCTCGCCCTTTTTCAGGCTCTGCAATTGCTTTTATAAAGCCCTAATCCCTACCTATCTGACCCACCTTCCTTTTCCATCCATTATATTAATTAAATTTCTTTCTTCAAATCACCTATTATATTCTCATAAAACTAGTTAGACCATATAATTTATATTTTATACCTGCATACCCTTTGTCCCTTTTTTCTACAGGCTAAATGGTTCTACTGTAACTTGTATATATGTAAATTGTTGTATATAATCATTTCATGCCATTGTATTGCTATTTATTCTATTCTTGTATATGTAATAATACTTGTATCCTCATTTGTATGACCACTCAGGTCCATCTTGTAAATGAGCTTTGCTCAATGATGTTCACCTGAATAAATAAAGATTTTGATTGATTGATTGATTGATACAGCTTGAACCTGCACAGACAGAGGCTATACAAGGAAGGCCACATCCAAAACCAAGTTATGCAATTCTAAGTGGAAATAAAATGTTCTAAGTATAATAATATGGATTCTGACTGAAAAAAAAAAAAAAAACATGTTTTATAAGTGCAGATATTCATCTCAAAATAACAATTTATTTACCTAGTTTATTCAGCACTGGTGTAGTATATAAGATCAATTGCAATTAATTTAGTTATCATTTCTAGATGTTTGCCAATGTATATTTTTAAACCATATGTTACATTGAGTTCTCTAAGAACCAACATATTGTATACCAAACTATATTTAACATTGTTGGATTTAAAAATATTGCATTAATTAAATAAAATGCCCGGGTTGAATATTATTTTATGTTTTGTTATTGTTTTTTTTTAAATAAGATTGTTACATCAAATTTTGTCAAACTAGTTTAAATAGTTTAAAATGTATAGAGGCATAGATTATGAAATATCTTTAATGTGAAACATTCCAGAATATTTGAAAGCAAAATATGTGTGAATATTTAATGTCATGGAAACAGGTAGACATCCTACTGTATTATGCAGTCAAAGTTTCATGTAATTATTTAATTTTATTAGATGTTTTTTGTTACCCACTGATTGCATTGTACAAGTGACAACAGGATAAATTAGTATGCAGTTATGTCATTTATACTGAGTTGCATTTGTTTTCAATATTTATTTAACTTAGTTGTATATGAAACTAAATGGATTTCAGGTGAAAATTATAAATTTGAACTCATTTGTTACTAATATGTAACAGGTTGCAAATACTATCGACTGCAGTATATGTGACTACAATGACCCTTAGTTTTGTCAAAATTATATAGTACAGAGGAAGTAAAGTTATCCAGTAAAAGGATAAGGGGAGGGAGGGCATGTGCTTTATCGGTACAGTTAACTGTAATGTATTAACGTGAAGACAAGCAATGGGTTCTTGTTTAAGCACATCATTGTCTAAAATAATGAACGAATAAATTTATATAGAATGTTTAGTTTCAATGCTTGATTTTCAGTTTAGTAATGTAACAGTGTTCTGGAAATAAGGCAAATCCCTTAGTAGTATTTTGAGCAACCTCCCTTGCCATATTAAATAAGAAAATTAAAAGATCCAGTAGCGATTTAAAAGGAGAATCACTACTGCTAAAAGTCATCAATCTGCACTGCACTGGAGTATTTGGTTATTATATCTTAGCTTGTCAGTGTTTGCATTAAAGGGACAGGAAAGCAATAACAGAGGTAAAATATACACGTTTGAATGATCCATATGTCAATAAAATATTAAGAACCAGTAATATTGTGTCATGTCTTAATTTTGTCCTTTTTCTGTTTTACCTTGCTCATGCTGATTTGCAGTTACTCAGTGTTCTAATTATGCTCGAGCTGGTTGTTGTACTCTGTCATCATCTAATGATGTCATTGTTTGAGTAGACTTTATGCACCAAGCGGTTCTCTGTTTGCCGACTGAGTCATCAGTGAACATCAACTTTACAGTGACAGAGATGGCTAGTGGATGAGAGACAGACTAACTTTCTTTAGTTGCTGACACAGTCTCTTCATCCATGGCTCCATCACACCAATTGTAATGCATTTTGACTCTCCGAGAGCCGGCAGCAGTTTGAGAGAGCGCATGTACAAGAGCGCTTACAAAATAAAACAGTTGCTGCTGTCTCTGACACGCATGGGCATCCACAGAATAAATGCAGTTGAAAACATTTTTAAAGCAACAGCATTTACTTACAGGGCAAAAAAAATGATGCATTCTTTACCTCCCCACCCCCCAAGGCTATTCCTCTAAAGAACCCCAACTGGTTTCCATGCAACTAGCACCTGGCCTGCCCCCAATGACCTGACACCTGTTAGAATGTCAGTATGTGAGGTGCGTAGTAAACTTTTTATACTGACTGCATTTAGTTGCTGATCCTCTTGTTGTTGCACAATAACCTATGACACTATTTGTGGTGGAGACGTTTTTGTCCAGCAGTCTGAGTCACGGAAGCACCAAGACATGAGTGAGGGTTACGCAGACAGACCTGCTGAACAGATTTGAATTCAAGCACAAAGCAGATTGAATATTGTGAATCCTTTTAAAGAACAAATCCAAGTGACCAAACAAAATTACAGCCAGCTTACTACTACACTGCCCTGTTATCCAGCAGGCTACGATTCAGACTGCAATAATTTCATTTGGGCACCTGGATTTATTCATTAAAAGCATTCACGAATTCAATCAAGTTGGTGTCCATTCTGTTACGGTGGAGTGTAGCATTATTAGTGTGGATCTATGCTGAATAGCTACCCGACAAGCCAACTAGGGAACAAATAAGTCATTTCCTTTACATATTCATTTGTACATGGTACAGTAATGTATATTTCTTCCTGTCATTTAAACTAAAAGTGGCTCTGTGGGCAAATAAGTGGTGTGCAGTTAGGTGAGGGAGGCAGGGAAGAGCCAAGACATGCAAGCTATCTGGTACTAAGTATTGGGGAGGGAAAAACATGTGAACACTGCTCTTTATTCACTCGCCTCCAATTTGATGTCTGCTGAGAGCGAGTGAATGAATGCTCAGTGCGTGGGACATAAAAATGAGCACGTCATAAGAAAAACGGCATGCTCAGTTTTCATATCTAAAAACCGGAAAGCAAGATTAATTAGTTCCAGTGTCAGCCACATTGACACAATTAGTTCAATTACAAATAAAAAATGTGAACAAATCATATACTGATGTTTGTTACTTGTAACTACATTCATGTTTTAGAAAGAAATGCAGAACATGCTTGCTGGCTCAAAATTCATGTTTTATTTCCTGTCCTCTTTAAAGCTGCATAATATAATAGTGAATAGTAAAGCAGGTCTAAACATCAGGGGACATGGCTTTTTCAGAAGAAGCACTTCATGAACCATGGGTCGCCACTGGAGAAAGGCTAGTAACTGAAAGATAGTTATTTCTGTAAACTTCCATCACTTGCAGGCAAACACTTCAACAGCCGAGCAATGAGAGGTAGAGTCCGTGCAAGGTGTGTTTCTCAAAAAAGTAACACTCAAATACTGAATTCTCTTTGCTGGGAAGGGAAGTTTGCCTCTAGTATCTGTCAAGGTCCTGCAGAGCACAGATATTGTAAATGATAACCTAAACCTTTCAATGATTCATTTTATATCTAAAAAAAATGTGAAATGACGTTCACTCCAGTTGCGCATAATAGCGCAGCATTTGGATTAGAAATATTTCGAAATCTTTTCAATGGATGTCAACAACTTCATCACTCCAAGACTTTCAACGCAGATTAAGTCCCTTAGTTATGTGCTGCCCTACTCCAAACAACTATGACCACTTTGGTTCAGTGTGTTATTAAGCCCGAGGAATCCCTAGGAAAGTCATGCCAATGGTGAAGGTACAACGGGAAAATGTAAAAAAAAAAAAAGTATTGTGATCGTATCTGCAAGTTTTCTTAGTGGGCTATATTCATTCATTCATTCTCGTTCCCTCTCTCTCTCTCTCTCTCTCTCTCTCTCACACACACACCCCCACACACCCACACACAATGTTGGTACTTTACTTTCATGCTTTGTTGTAAAATTCTCTATTTTTTGGCAGAGTCTTTTTTGATTTTGGATGCCCCACACACACACACACACACACACACACACACACACACACACACAGCGCCTTTCCATGTTTACAAAATAATAGTGTCGCCAGATGAGGATCGACAAGATCTTACATTCTATATGCCTAACACTGCTTTTTGCAGAAGGAAAGTCGCCACCTTTCAGATTAGGTCGGGGCCCTAATTTGTATGAGCCTAATAAAGGAATTCAGTGTTAGGGCAATTAAAAGACAAGAGAAACAGTTTTTTTTTTTATTTGCTTTAGATAAGTTTAAAAGAGAGTGAGTTTTGCCATATGAAACAAGAGAATGAAAGAAAAAAATGAGAAAAATCAGAGACTGACAGTAGGGGGTTTAAAATTATTCGGAATGTGTCTAATCTCAGCATTAGAGTGCTGAGAAAATGCCCCTGCCTGATGTACTTGGCACAATTACATGATACATTTATTGTTGGAGGCAGATTGATTTGGAAGCTATGTATCGGAAACAAAGTGTAGATAAAATAATGACACTTAGCAGGTCTCAGTGCCCCTGTTTGTTGCCTGTCGTGTCCTCTTCCCCAGTGAAACAAAAACACTTCTCTGCATTGTTTCTGCAGAACCCCCCCCCCGCACACAGGCACACACACACACAGGCACACACACACACTCACCACTACCACCATGTGAAAGCTCAGGTTGATCTGAACTTTCAGTGAACAGCAGATTAAACAGGGACTGAGAGCGGCTGGGCAGACAGTTTGTTGTTAGTCACCTTTCAGCAGCTCTTTCAGACTATGTCAATACTGATCGCTTTCAATCTGATTACCCCAGAGGAAAACACCAGAGTCTCTCAACTGGCACAAAAATAAAAGTCTCAACTTGAAAGGCAAACCAAGGAACCCAGATAGACTGTCAGACACACAAACCAGAAAGCATCGGAAGACAACGGTTGTTTTGCAAAATAAATAATGGTGATGCACAGCTAGCGAGTGAGATAGACATGCAGACGTAAGCGTGCATGCACCCCGAAGACACTTTTCAGGCAGTGATTGAAGCAGACCTTTTCTTTGAAGCCAAGGCCACTGCTGTCAATCTGCTGCCCTGCTCATCTCGCTGCTCCATTGGTGCATATGGGATGCACCCCACAGATTGAGCACTTCACTGGCAGTGACAGGCACACACCTCCAGCAAGTCATATTCTCCCATGATGTTTCTTGCGCATGCGCGCAAGCAAACATAAAAATGGGATATAAACAAGACATATATGTCATTAGCTTGTTACATTACTATACATTTCAATATACTTCACATTTCTACATTCATATTGACAATACTTATGTAGGTTTCATACAAGTAATACTGATTCATTTAATAACTTCTTCTACATTAAACAATGTAAGAGGGGGCTCTTCCCTGTCAGCTAACTTGGGGCTGGATGGGGCAGGGGCACCATGGTGAGAGGGAAGAACAAGTAACCTGGAGATGGCCGTCAGGCTCAATTTGGGCAGTGAGCTTGGTGAAACATAAACCCCTTTGTGAACCACATTGAGAGGCAAATCCACTGGCCTCCCAGGGGAATCATAACTAAGGCATAGCACTGGTTTGACAGCTTGCCCAGTCTTTCTGAGGGGAACAGCCACATTCTCTGTACTTTCAGCACTAACTTTGTAGCTTTCATCACTTGTGAAGGGTGCCTCTGCATGGATGGGAATGTCCAAACTTGGAGCACTGTCAGCTGCTTGCTCTGTAGGCTGTTTCCACAACACTTTGCTCATTATCTTCTGATGGAGGCCTAGGTTGCTCATTTTGAGGAGGCTCTGGCACAGTTAGGCTTTGCAGCACGCAAGGAGGGCTGTCAACACTCTCACATTGTTCTTCAAGTTCTGGTGTGTCATCAGAGAGAGACTCAGACCATCAGCCCCTTCTTCAGGCAATTCACACAGTTCCACAAAACAGAGAGAGTCTGCAATCTCAGATGAAATACTTTGCACTTCACTTTCAGGGAGCATTGGCTCCAAGGATGAAGCTGGGGGGTTAGGCAGTCCAGAAGGCCCAGCTTCATCCCCACAATTAGTCATAGGGTTACCTTGAAACAGCTGACAATTCATAGGAGGGGTAATAGGCATTGTCACACTCACTTTCATCAGAGGTGGACTGATAGTCACTATCATTCCAGGCCCTGCAGGGGAAACCTTAAATCTGTAACTACTGGGGTAGGTCGACTCTGTCCCTTTCTTGCAGCAACATGAGTCACTGGCCCAGGGGAATCAATCTCTGATGGTTCAGCCTCAATTATGACTTGGCCAATAGGTAGCAAGTGGTTACGGTGCATGGTCTTGACAGCTTTGGAGTTATTCTCTGGGCGCACCTTGTACACTGGTAAATCATCCAACTTTCCAACTACTACATTGGGAAGATGGTGCCACATAACAGCAATTTTGTGTTTGCCATGCAGTCCCAAATTGCATAACAACACACGGTCTCCAGGCCGAAGCTCTTGAGCCTTTACTTTTTTATCATGCCTCTCTTTGTTGGCGAGATTTCTTTTGGCGGCCATTGTCTGGGCCAGTTGATACTCATGGTTCAATTAAGCTTTCAGATTTTGTACATACTGTAGGTAATTTTCGGCTTGGACCCCATCTGGAGAGACCCCAAAGTGGACATCAATGGGCAATCAGGCCTTCCTCCCGAACATGAGGCGGTAGGGGGAGAACCCAGTAGCGTCATTTTTTGTGCAATTCTATTCATGGACCAAGATGCTAATCTGCTGGCTCCACTCAGGCTTGTCTTTGGGATGGAGGGTGCCCAGCATGTCTAGAAGGGTGCAGTTAAAACGTTCTGGCTGAGGGTCCCCCTGTGGGTGATAAGGGGTGGTTCTCGACTTCCACACCCCCCTAGCGAGAGAGCATTTCTTTGATTAGTCGACTTTCAAAATCTCTGCCTTGGTCAGAGTAGATCTGCTGAGGGGCACCATAGTGGATGAAGACATTTCCACTAGCACCTTGGCCATGGTAGAGGCCTTTTGATCTTTAGTTGGAAAAGCTTGTGCATACTGTGTGAAATGATCCGTAACCACTAACACATTGCCAATATTCCGCTGATCAGGTTCTAAACACAAAAAGTCTATGGAGACCAGTTCCATGGGGGTGCTGGTAGTAATATTGACAAGGGGGGCATCTCTCTGAGGCAGGGTTTTCCTTTTCAGGCAACGACTGCAGGTCTTTACATGGTGCTCAACATTGGCCCCCATCTTGGGCCAGTGGAATCGAGATCATACCAAGTCGAGAGTTCTGTCAATACCAAGGTACCCCATATGATTGTGGTGGGACCTCAGTACCAAATCTTTAAAGGCCGTAGACAGGACCAATTGCTGCCTGTCTACTTGACTGCCATGATCCACTGTCTCTCTGTACAACAACTGATTGAGTAGCTTCAACCTGAGGCCTTTTTTAAACACTAGAGCAGTTCAAAAGTCAGGGGAATGCAACTTGGACACATCTTTCCCTGCACGCAGGGCATGAAGTGTGGGCTGAATCATAGGATTTTGGGATTGAGCCCACTGATACTGTCATTGTCAAATTGAGGTAGTGCACTAATATCTAGAGCAGAAAAGTGGCAATAGGCAGCCGGTATGCAGGTATCAGGAGGGCCCAAGCAATCTACTAAACAGTCCACTGTGTCCACAGACATCTGTCCATCCCGGTCAAATTTTTGGCACAAGGCTCAGATGTCAGGTTCAGACAGCCAATCACTCTTGGAAACTGGCCTTCATGACAAGGCATCAGCATCAATATGGTTCAGTCCTATCCTGTATTCAACAGCATAATCATAGGTTGATAAGGCGGAAAGCCACCGGTGCCCAGTGGTGTCTAACTTAGCTGAAGTCTGTACATAGGTTAACAGGTTATTGTCAGTCTTCACCAATATCTTTGCCCCATAGCAGTATTCATGAAACTGGTTGACGATGGCCCGTTTTAGCGCAAGGAACTGCAGCTTGTGCACAGGGTAGTATTGCTCCGACATGATCAAGCTCCTACTGGTGAAGGCCACTGGTCTCAAACCATCCTCATGGGCTTGATACAGCACAGCTCCTACACCCTGAAGACTGGCGTCTGTATGCAGCACATAGGGCTTGGTGGGGTCAGCATAGGCGAGGATGGGGGCATGGGTGAGCTGGTATATGACTTCATGAAAAGCTACTTCACATTCGGGTGTCCAGGGGGGCCCAAAAAGTTCACCTGTGTGGAAGTACACTTTCTCTGGTTCTTTGACGGACCCTTTTTTATATTTATGGTTGGTAGGAGGGTAACTCTGGGTAAGATTCAAGAGCGGGTGAATCACATTTGAATAATTTTTTATGAACCTGCGGTAGTAGCCACAGGACACCAGGAAGTGTTGTAGTTCTTTCAAATTATGGGGCTGGGGCCAAGTAGCCAGTGATTCAATTTACTGGGCTCAGTCTCTATCCCTTCTGCAGATACTATGTGCCCTACATACTTCACAGAGGTTTGAAAAAAAAGTAGCACTTGTCAATGAACAGCTTGAGGCTGAACTCTTCCAATCAGTCTAGGACTTTAAACAGTCAGGTCTCATGCTCCTCTAATGTGTGCCCAAACACAATGACATTGTCTAGGTACACTAGACATTTCAGCAAGTTCATATCTCCCACCGCATGTTCCATCAGTTGCTGAAAGGTGGCCTGAGCACCTGAAATCCCTTGTGGCATTCTCAGAAATTCATAGAACCCCAAAGGACAGATGAAGGCTGTTTTCTCATGGTCCTCCAGGGCCATCGGGATCTGGTAGTATCCGTTGTGAAGATCCAATACCGAAAACCATTTGCTCCCATTCAAACAATCCAGGGCATCTTGTATATAGGGCATGATGTATTGATCAGGGATGGTCCACCGGTTTAGGGTTCGATAATCAACACACATCCTTACTGACCCATTCTTCTTATGCACAACCACAATGGGAGAGGCATATGGGCTCCTTGATTCTTGTATCACACCAGCAGCGAGCATTTCCTGCAGGTGTCTCCTCACATCTTCTATGTCTGCTGGGTCGAGACGTCGGGATCTCTCTCGAAATGGCCAGTCATCATGTAGGTGTATGTGATGCCCTGCACCCTGGACACACCCCACATCCCATTTTTTAATGAAAACACTTGGTCCCTCTGAGCAAGTTTCTTGCTAATTCTAGTCTTCCATTCAGCTGGTAACGGGGAGCCGCCAAAGTCAAATAAGTCTGGGGTCACTCGCTCCTTCTCGCCAGAGCACTAGTTGCTGGGCAATACAGCAGTGTCAGCACAGGGTACTGTAGCTAGGGTACACACTCTATTCACCTGAATCTCCCGATCTGACACATTCTGAATCTTGACCATCACTCATCGTGCATAGGCGTGGGCATGAGCAAGCAAGATGCTGGGTTTGACCAATAATTCCACTGGCAACTTTCCATCTCCTGCTGCACCCAACATTAATATTTTGTTCTTTACATTTCTCTTTAGGCAGACTTCTCCATGGATTGTGCATTGAGCGATGGGGGCCAATACCAAGGAGTCAGGTTCCTTTTTCCACACTATCCCCACTGGATCATCTGAGTCCACTTCATCGGGTCTCTGTTGCCAGTCATAAACCCTTTTTACTAAGGCTGGAATTCTTAGGGCCTATCCAGTCAGCTGCCCTTGTTTCTCATGGCAGAGTTGTGCTAGTCTCCCAAACATGTGGGCGTTTGATCCAATTAACAGGGGAACCCCATCATACAGTCTGGTGGGGGGACACACTAGGGCCAGTGTCTCTACTTGATCCTCTACGCCAGTGACAGTTGCAGGGAAAGACAACCAGAGGTGGGCATATTCTAGAAATGGATAAGACTTTTCACTCAGCCCCCACATGTGTAGGCCTTCCAGGGATTGTAAGGGCACATCAGATAAGTGTTTGTCATACCAGTCCTGAAACACAGTGGTCATTTGCGACCCACTGTCAAGCACAGCCCGAGTAGGAATACCATTCACAGCCACATTAGTCTCCATTGAAGAGCCCACTATCTTGAACCAGTCTGGAAGAACAGTAGCAGAGGCCAGTACAGATGACTTAGCCACAAAGAAGTTGGAGTTGAGATTTCCTGGGCCTTCACTGCAGTCGTTTCCAGCGCCCCTCAGCCATGGTTTCACTTTCCAGAGCTCCTCGTGCTGCCGACACCACTTTCTGAAACGGAGTCAAGCAAACACACAAGATGATAAGACAGTGATAAATACCTGAAATGCAGCACAGGAAAACAGGCCCCGATAAAATAAACTGCATTTCCCCTGTGAAGTACACTGAAATGAAAACACACTTTCACGCAAATATAACTGCAGAAAATAAAATTAACCTTCACAAAAATAAATATGCTACTGTAATAAGCAAAAATAAACACATAATCCAATAAATAATTGTACAAGCTAAAACACATCTCCCTGGCCAAGCAAACTAAATTGAATGAGATGTCATACTGAAACTCCACCCACAAAACCACACAAACCAATCAGAAATAACAAACCAACACACCAACTAATGACAATAACCCAAAGTACAACCAACCAATCACAGTGCATATCATCCATCCAATCACAAATCCCAACCGAAAAACGAGAGAAATCAAACATAACCGAAACAACCCAATGTCACATCCCCATTCATAAAAAAACAAATAACCCATGAAAGAGTACTGCATAACCAAAAGCCCCACCAACCACAAAAAATATCACATAAAAAAACACAATAACACCATAAAACCCCACACAGAACAGAAGACCCCCTATTATATTAAATGCATATGTGATGGGTAGGTGTGTGATACAAGATATATCTGAACTCATGGCAAATGAGCTTGGGGAACCATCACTCATGGCTCTGCTATGCTCTGCCACTCATGAGATTCCCCGAACTCACTTGCCACTCATTCAGATATATCCTGTATCCCACACCTACTTATCATGTATCCCCTTATTATACCCATGGCAGGTATTGCTAAGATAGGAAGGAAAGGTGCCGCTGCCCTGAGCAAGCCTGCTGCTAATTCCAAAAATTTAGACCCATGTGGGCATTACTTACAATGAACCTATAGAAGAATGCCGTATACAGCCTTAAAAGGTTCTCGTAGCTCTAACTGCTGCAGCTGTGTCACTGTGTGAATAATGAAAAATGTTAAGGGAGGTTCACTAATGTTCCCATAGACTGCTTTATTGAGCTGGTAGGGCAGAAAGGAGGCCATGCAGGAGCCACACTATTGCTCCGCTCCCTGCTGCTCTGTGCTACCTTGGGCGTTCTTCTGTGCGTTTAGTGACAGCAATACTATTTTTATTAAGTTATTATGCTAAGCCATTACATTGTTCTTGAGTTGTGTTAGTTTTTAAACTTGGGTCTGCATTTTCCAAGAGTGAGATAAACGAACCCCAAACCCCAAACATTGTTTTCCAATACGGGATAGCTACGAGCCTAGTGGGAGCATTTTCTGTTAAGCTGCAGCCCGAAAATGAAACATGGAGGCTTTATAGTGCCCAGTGTCATTTTTGAATTAATAGCTACACTAAGAATCACTATTGGACTTGGTGATGGATGCCTGCAGGAGCTCCCCAATTCCTGTTGGGACCCAAGAAGATTCCCATTAGGGAAAATCATGGTAAAGGTTCTGGATGCACCTTTTATGCCAATCTGTTCATACTACCCTTGCAAAAGGTTTACTATTGCTGGGGACTGAGGGGTCAGTTTTAACCATGAGGTGATTTAATTTACTGCACTCAGTGGAGTGACTTTTTCTGTTTGATTCCCCAGATGACTACACCTAACACAAGCTAGGAGGATGAAGAATCAAGAACCAAGTACTGGGAAGAGGAAAGGTGGAAGAGGTGACAGCCTAAATATTTTGGAGGTCACTGAGCCCCATCAGGTAATGAGGTCCTGGCACCCATTGTAGGAAAATTAATGGACTCCCAGTGAGGAGGACTGGAGAGTGAACAATACGTGAATGTAGCTTTTGTTCCTACAACCTGCTTATTTTAAAATGGGCACAGCTTTGGCAGCCTCTGGAGAATGGCATGTTATTTTCTTTAGCCAGAGGTAATCTTTCCTTGGGATATATCTGTGACTTATTTGTGACTTTTTACAGGTGGACTTTATAAATAGTCTGATGTGGCCTTGGCGGTCTGCTTTTGCAGATTGGAAAATTCCCACTGAATATATCAAATATTCCCCAGACAAACTGTTATCTCTTGGAGTGTATGATGAGACATTGTTACAGGTCTGCACATATTCAGTGGGCTTTTGCAGAGGAATGCTTAATTTTAGTCCCGTATGAATCTGTGTCTCATGATAGCAGCAACATGACAGGATTTAAGCAGCACTAGATTCATGTTATTATTTTATATTATTGTGTGGGCTGACTTTAAAGGGCTCACCTTTATCTTTTTTTGCGAATACAATGTACATTGAATATAATACAACGTTTTAAATAGTAATATTAGTTTGTAGATATGCAGATATGCCCTGCTGATTTGTTGTAATATTCTGTGACCTGGGCTAACGGATACAAAGCCATCAAACTTTATATCTATTTCAGTCAATTGCTAGAGATTTCTGTTTTCAGTTCGTACATGGTATAGGATATAACTGACATTTAGTAGTTATTACTTATTTAGTCTACCTATGCTCAGGATGTATGTCTACTAGGAGGTGATTAAGGAGTCAGGGGTTCTTAATAGTTATTTATTTCAATGTGTTTAAATTAGCATAAACAATTGGTTGGCTGGCCCCATGGCACTGGGTAATAGGTGATCGCCTGGCACGCTGGCGACCCAGGTTCGCGCCTGAGCCCGGGACAAGAGCAGAGGCCGTCAGGGAGTGTCCAAGAGCATCTCATGAATGCTCTCCTCCTGTGGGGAGAGGGCCAAGAGCACAACGTGCTTTGGTGGCTCCTGGTGGCCAGTTTTGGCATCGTGCACTGTGGTGTGGGTGACCACGTGTCGCATGGGCGAGCACCAGGATGCTGTGGCATGCACTCCAGTGGGACGGGTCACCAGGAACAAATGAAATTGGCCACCCAAGATGATGGATGATGACAGCCCACCCTCCATCACCGCAAAGCCGGGAAGCCCCCGAGCTGCAATCTCGCTGCCCAGCGAAGATTGAAGGTGTGCCTATGTGCACACAGTAGTCTTCCCCCTCCCAGTCTCTGCCATGGGCAGGGGACCCCCAACAAAAGGATACATTGGGTCAGTCAAGGACAGACCTTGAGGGAGCAGTAGACAGCGAATGGAGGCAGCGGTGTGGTGAGGCTTGGCTGCCTGAAGGAGCAGGTGGCTGGGCTGGTAAGGGGGCATGCATAAATAGATAATACAAAAAATAAATAGGTTGAATTAGGGATCTCATTGGAGGTTTAAGGGATCTATGTAGGATTATTCAGGTACTATAGTTATTTTTTGCACTTCTATTTTTAGCTTCAGCCAATAAAGTGAGCTGGGAATGTTCACATAATGGACTTAATCTTCAATAATTACGTCTATACTGAGGACTGGCGAATCTTGATCGGGGGTTCCATTTGGGGTTTAGAGTTTAAGGTAGTGAGGTTGTTCCTAGATTCTCTGTAGGAGCTATGTTTGAGCCCACTGAACATGCTAAAAGATCCACATTCCACAACACAAGCACAAACTAGGCCCAGTCTCCATAAGCTACCAGCTCCCAAACATGTGAAACAACCTACCCACTAAAGTGATGGCCCCTCCCTACCCAAAAGCAAGCAAGGCTGTGATCAAGTTCCATTACATATCACTGGTGGCTTGTCCTCATTACTTAGCACGTACCCCCAGACAAGTCTAGGGTTCCAGCCCCTGCAGCATTACCCAGGCCCCCCCTCCGGAGCAGGCCTCACAGGCCAGGAGCCATGGAAGGACATGAGTTCTGTAACTGGAAATGAGCCCTGAGCTCCATGTGCTTACCTTCTTAAAATGTTTAAACTAATAAATCAATAAATAATTGTTGAATCTTAGCGTGGCATCAATAGGACACAAAACAAGAGTGGTATTTAAGTTAATATGATGGGAGGATGGTAATGGGTGGGCCAATAGCTACAGTAAACCCTTACATTCTGTAAATAGTTTCAAAAGAAAGTTTGGTTTATAATTATATATTTACAAGTCTGTTGAGTTACGTTTGTTAGGACGATGCTGCCTGAGGGGACTGGTCCAGTCATTGTGCTGAGAATGAGATCATGACTTGATATTTGCACTTAAACTCCAGTCTTGGTGGGAGCTGAGTGGCTGCAGAATATGAATGGGATTTTGCTGGCTTAGATGGTGCATTTTGAGGCTCCTTGGCAGGCAGGGATTCTCATACTGTTGTTGGGCTTCGTCTCTCAATGGGAGTCCCCACTGAATAGGCCTTTCACAATCCCTTAGTACAGGCAAACTGTGGTGTAAATTAAAAGTATTCTTTATACTAGAACAAACTCATAGTGTACTTTGCCCAATAATAACCAGCACAGGTAATTTTGTTTTATAACTAGCTCAGGGGACTATGCTTTGTAATAGGGCATAAGAACATAAGGATGAGGACCTTGTGATCCATCTAGTCTGCCTGTGAATCCTACTCGTGCCCCTATAGGTTGCTTGTTTTGCTTTTATCGTAGTGTCGATCCCATGCATGTTTAAATTCATTCACTGTCTTTGCAGCAGCCACCTCTGGGGGAAGACTGTTCTATGGGTCTATCACCCTCTCCATGAAAAAGTACTTCCTGACATTATTTCTGAGCCTTCCCCCTTCAAGCGTAGGTTGTGCCCTCTAGTACATGCCTCTTTGTTGGCCGGGAAGAGGTTGTCTGTCTGAACCGTGTTTATATCTTTGATGAATTTGAATGTTTCTATCATGTTCCTCCCATCCCTTCCCCATTCCAGGGAGTACAAGTTCAAGTCCCTGAGTCTAGATTATAGTACATATTAATCTGCTAACATTGTTGTATCGTATTTCCATTGTCATTAACATTTGTAACAATTGTAATGACCTACAGTCGAACAAATAAACCTTGACTGACTGATTGACTTCTTTTGGCCGAGAGAACTGCAGCTCCCTTCCCCATTTCCTCAGCTGATCTCTCCTGTCCTAGTCCATCTAACTGATTAGTAACTGATGGTCCTGCACTGCAAAAATGTATTTTTTGCAGAAATTGGACATTTTTTCTCAACTTGTGGTACAGTAAGCAAAATTATTTTTCAGACAAGACCACCAGGATGTCACAAATTCCTACATAAGTTATGTTGCCTGCAGTCAGTTCTGCTGTCTGTCTGATTGATGATTCTTTTTTTTTTTGTATTATCTTTTTCCCTTGCATGCTACAGTGCTCGGCCACTCTTTCAGGCTGTGCCAAGGCACCACCGATCCGTCCTGTTCCCATGCCCCCGTCCCTCATATCTGCAGTCATCCCCAGGCTGACCCGGACATAACCCTTTTTCTGTGTGGGCCCCCCTCCTCTGAGGGGAGAGGCACCTGTGGGACAGGCAAGCACACTTCTTAGCCTTGGGGTACTGCTGAGGGACAGTCCCTGGGACATTGACGGTATCGGACTTCCAGGCGGCCATCATCAGGTAGAGCACGGAGCCAGTTTCCGTTTTCTGGTGGTGTTCCCTCTCTTGTGCGCGACTGCATTAGCCCCGGTCTCCACTGGAGGTCACTGCAGCACAACGCACTCCCACAGCCCCCCCCCCAGGAGAGGAGAGCAGTCCTCCGGATGCTCAATCCTCTCCTTCCCCACCGACCCCCAGCGACCCGAGTCCATTCCTGAACCCAGGTCGCCGGCGTGGGTCGAGGTAAGACACCAGTGCCTCAGCCCTCTATGCCACTGGGCTGGCTAGACTGTTGATTCTTCAATGTAGTGGACTGCAGGCCTGAAGCTACTGGTGCTATAGAAGTTTGTTGGCTTTTGAATATGGCAGCCAGGAACAAAGACGCTAACCTGTTACGATGCACTAGCCCCCTTTGCTCCTGGGTGTCCATGTGTTATATACTGTACCTTGCCACTTTGTGCAGCACTAACAAAGCCCCTACATTCCTACATGCACTGCGCCATGTCCGTGGGCATAATGCATGTACAAATAGGGCAGCATGCTTATTAGTGCATTCACTATAATTTGAGCAACATAACTGGTCATTTTTCAATATCAGGCCTGATATGCCTTATAGTCTTAGTTATGTCTCTTACTTAGGAAATGTTGGACAAAATCACCCTATGGAGGAAAAAAAATGTTCACAATATACACAGTATATAAAATAACTGTGAGACCTACAAAATATGTTTCTGTGAGTATTACTTTTTGCAAACTCACAAAATCCCTAAGGAATGGGACCTGGGGATGGTGGTGGATGTCAAGATGAACAACTCGGAGACTTGTAGGAGGGCAGCAGCCAAGGCCAACAAGATGCTGGGATGCATCGCTAGTGGGATCACCTCCAGAAGGAGGGAAGTGATACTCCCTCTGTATAACTGCTTGGTGAGGCCGCACCTTGAGTACTGCGTGCAGTTTTGGAGGCCACACTTAAAGAGGGACGTTAAACTCCTGGAGAGGGTCCAGAGGAGGGCAACCAAAATGATTTGGAGCCTGGGGGACAGGACCTATGGGGAGAGGCTTGAAGAGCTAAATATGTACACATTGGAAGAGAGAATGGAACGAGGGGGACATGCTAGAGGTCTTCAGCTACATGAAGGGGAAAATAGGGGAGGAGCAGTCAGGGTGCTTCGAAGGAAGGAGGAGGGGGCAACTAGAGGGCATGGGTGGAAGCTGGAGGGGGAAAGATTCAGGGGAGAAAGGAGGAGGTGCTACTTCACTAAGAGGGTGGTGGAGCCATGGAATGCGCTGCCCAGTGGGCTGGTGGAGGTGGAGGGCTTCAAGAGAGGGTGGGACAGTTACAGGGGAAGGGTTCTGGAAGCAAAATCCAGTGCAGCGAGAATATCCAGAACTGGGAAGGGAGAAGCCTGAGAAGGCGAGGGGGACAGCAAGGTCAGCGCCCAGGGTGGGGGCTGACCAAACAAGCAGACACAAAAGACTGTTAGGCCTGTTCTGCTGGCATTTTAGTATGTTAGTAATGGTAGATGGCACTGGGCACACAGTGTCTGCAGTCAGATGGATTATTATTTTAAAAAGGTTTCATAGAGCTGGGGTGGCTTAGGCTATTTCATCAAATCTGCTTAAAGCTTGGACTTTGCTTTTACTTTTGTACAAATAAGCACTAGAACTGAAGCTGCTTTCTTATCTTTGGTTTGAAGTCGAACTCGTAATAGTCATGCTACTGCCGGGATAATTTATCACACACTGTTCAGTGAGACTTAGTATACCACATGGTGGTGATGGTTTAGAAATAATGTGATGGGGTTTCAGTTTCAGCAATGAGTAGATTTTTTTTTACTCCTCATGGTAACTTCAGCAGTATGTCTTATTGAGTTAGCCTAGTGTAACAGCCCCTTTTCTCACTCACCTGGGCTGCCCCGGAGCCCTCAGGGTACTCAGCGTACTCCTCCAAGGGGCCGGGCCTGAGCTCTGGCCAGATTGTCAATGGTGATTTGGTGCCTCCACCTGGGGTAGTGGTACGGACTCCTGTGGACAAAACAGGTTAAGTAACAGTGGCGTATCCCCATAAAGACTGACCCCTCCTGCACAGTTATATCAATACCCCAACCCCGCAATAACGATAATGACAAAACACAAACACTTAGATGAAATAGCAAACAGTAATCCCTTTTATTTAAAATGCTGTAAGACAGGGAAGGTGAGGGCTACCCCTTGTGCCTCCATATACTCATGTGCACAACCCCGTTTGAGATTCCCCCCCCCCCCGATTGCACCCAGAATAGTCCCTGATGGTGGGTACCTCATTGTTCTTAGTTGCAGGCCTGCAGTCTCTCGGTGGCACCCATGTAGAACAAACACAACCAGCTCAGGGAGCTTAAGTCTGTCATAGGAGGTGGGGCTCTTCCCCAACCCTCCTATGCTGATGAAATAAAATCCCCAGAGCTGCAGCTTGGGGTACTCACAGTGGCCCGGAAGGGTGACGAAACTCTATGGTCGAGGAATGGAGGGCGGTGTGTGAGTGAGGTGCTGTTCTTCACCTGCCTGGCCTTTCCAGCTTCGTCCCAGGGCCTTTAGATACAGTATTCACCAGGCAAGCCTGTTCATCCTTCTCTCTCTCTCTCTCTCTCTCTCTCTCTCTCTCTCTCCTGTGCAGCAGCAATTTCACACTATAGAAACAAGGTGGCTCAGTTTCCCTCAGCCAGGACTTGGATACGGCAGCCCCACATCCAGGGCTCTCTCCTGACTGAAAACTCTTGTCCCTGTGTGAAGTAGTCCACTGGGCCCAAGGCTGACTCGTACTGTCCCTTCCAGTCCAGTCAGTCAGCCCCAGTGCCCTCAGGGGACTCTCCTGCTCGATCCATACTGCAGCAGCTACAGCCTTCCTCCTGCTCTGGCTTTGTGGGGTGGGAGTGTAGCCAGAGAGCCCACAACCAATGCAGGCAGCCTTTGGAGCTGCCTTTCCCTTGGTCCCAGTTCCATTTGGTCTCTCTCACAGCTCTCTGCCCCCTTCTTTCACTCCTGTCTCCTTTGTTCTCCCCCTCATTTGCGCTCTTTTCTTCTTTTAAACCCCTATCTGAGCCTCCCTGTGAGTGGCTGCCGACCCCCATGTGACCTTCAGGCTGCCTCTGGGCAATCTTCCAACAGCCTAAGGTCTGTGCATTCCTGTGGGGGCCGCCATCTTGCTTTCAGCCACTTCTCTGGAATTTCTGCCTTCCATTATGCCCTTGTAGAGCCCTGCCAGTGCTGCTATTGGCAGTGATCATGACCGGAACTTGTCCAGTCATTGGGCGCATCTTCCCCGGCCCCTCTGCTTATCGGAGGGCTGCAGAAACACTGAATTTCTTGTCAGTCACATGGCCGAGTGATTTCAGGAGTATGGCTCCTTTAAGTCCAGCCCAGTGGCATCCACGCATGCTCATAGCGCATGGACTGCCATTAAAAAAAGAAGAAAATATTTATTTAGAATCACGTGGCCCTGAACCCGATCTGCCTGAAAAGCAGACCCAGGACAACGCACCCACAACCAGTGGCACAACTAGTCATTCCAGGGGTGATACTTCAGAGAAAATGGCCCGACTGCTGCAACAGGGGGTCACAAGACATGCCTCCCACCAGAGGCATCGGGCTGGATTTTTTAGCTAGACACCTGGTTCCTAACTAGCCCCAACAATAATTGTGTTTACATACAGGTCCCAGTGACACCGCACCTACACGTCCCCACTCCTATTTTAGGGCAACACACTAGGGAATAAAGAAGCGGGACCACTGACTTGTGGATGACATGGTTGAGCAGGTTTGTGGACTCACCCAGGGTGTCATAAGTGAGCTTTGCAGTTAGCCGTGGAAGTCTGCCCAACCTTCTAGGCAGGGCATTGTCGGGTACTGGAACCACTTCACTGACAGGGGTTTCCCTCCTTGGCTAGAGTCTACCATCCCCCACAGGGGCTGACCCCATCCCACTACACTGCCTGGGGTTTGGTCAGGAACAGGGGTGGGGGCTGGAGCTGCAGCTACTTAACTGTCTGGTGGATGGGGGCTCACCAAGTGGATCTCTTGACTACCCAAAGCACTACCAAAATCATGTTCAGGAACAGGAACAGCGGAACGGGTCTCCGGAATGAAAGGCCGAGCCTCAGGGTTCAAGAACAATGCGAGATCTGGATGGCTAGTACTCATGGAGGGGACAGAGTTTCGGCAGTACCACTCCCACTGGGAGGAGGTTAGGTCCAAATCTGTCCCCCACTGGTGGCAGGCAGGGTCCTCCTCCTCACTCTCATCACTGGAATGGCTATCAGGCCCCTCCGGGGGTGACACAGGGTTTGCATCTATATCCTCAGTTGTGTAGTCTAGAGGGGAGAAAGAGGCAGGCCTTCCCTGCCTTTTCCGCTTATTCTGCCCTTGCATTACGGGCCGTCTTGCAGCTGGAGGGTCGGGATCCAGGGCAGGGTCGGGCACGATCTCCCCTATGGGGAGTAAGTGGTTCTGGTTCACCGTTTTCTCGAGCCCATGGTCATGTTCCTGCTTTATTCGATACATGGGCAAGCTAGGCAGCTTTTCCACCATGAGGTAAATGTCTGGAGTCCACCGATCCTGGATCTTGTGTTTCCCTAGGAGTCCCAGGTTACGCAGCAGAACCCTGTCTCCCACTCCCAGCTCTTGACTGCGAACTCTGGTGTTGTACCTCCTTTTGTTACCCTGACTACTATGAGCTGCTGCTTCGGAGGTGAGCTTGTACACTGCCCGAAGCTGCTCCTGAAGCTGGCCAGTTTATTTGAGGTACGACTTATGTGAGGTCCCATCAGCGGACACCCCAAAGCAAAGGTCCACCAGCAGCAGGGCCTCGCGACCAAACATGAGGTAAAAGGGGGAGCGCTGGGTAGCATCATTTTTAATACAGTTGTACCCGTGCACCAAATAACTGACCGTTTGACTCCAGTTTGCTTTGTCAGCGGGATAGAGGATTCCCAACATGTTCAACAAGGTCCTGTTGAAGCATTCGGGCTGTGGATCCCCATGGGGGTGGTAAGGGGTGGTGTGAGAGTTGTGTATGCCATAGGATGACATAAACTCCCTCAGAAGCGGCTCTCAGAATCCCTGCCCTGGTCAGAGTGGATTCTCTTGGGGAGGCCGTAATGCTGGACATACTGCTGCAAGACCGTAACCAGGGTGCTCGCCTTCTGATGCTTGGTGGGGAAAGCCTGCATGTACCGGGTATAGTGATCCATGATGACCAGGATGTTAGTGGTGTTTTTTCTGTTGGACTCCGAAAATCCATGCACACCAACTCCAGGCACCCACTGGTACTGATGTTGACCAGAGGGGCAGCCTGTCTGGACAAAGTCTTCCGCTGGGTGCACCACAGGCAGTGCTTGCAGTGGCTCTCCACATCAGCGGTCATGCTGGGTCAATAGAACCTGGCCCTACATGCATCTAGGGTGCAGTCATAACCCAGGTGCCCCATATCATTGTGTAGGAACTTGAGGACAGCCCCACGGTATACTCTGGGCAATACCAGCTGCAACTTAGAGCGGCCGGGATGGTCCTTGTCCTGCACAATATGCAGAACCAGCTTGTCCCACTCCCTCAGCATGTGGATGGCATCAGGGTGACTGCTCTGCACCTGTCTGGGGGATTTCCCCTTCTTGATAGCCCGAAGAAGGTCTCATATGCCGGGATCCGACGCCTGCTCCCACTGTAGATCAGCCTTACTAAGCTGAAGCAGAGATGAGAGATCCAGTCCTGCAAAATTTAGATAGGCAGGTGGGGTAGCTTCAGGGGTGCTCCCAGTACTTCTATGCTCCTGGTGGTGTGTGTAACTGAATCAGGAATGGATCTTACCTGTGAACAGAGCACTTGGACACGGGCAGGCCCAACCTGGACTGGGGGGTCATGGGTGTCATCATGTGGGCATTGAGACAAGGCGTCCACATCCACGTTGGCTCATCCACTCTGATACTCCAGACTGAAATTGTAGGTGGAGAGGGCCATAAGCCATTGGTGCCCCACTGCGTCCAACTTTGCTGTGGTAGTGACGTACATCGGAGGGTTGTTGTCGGTGCAAACGGTGAAAGGGACCCCATACAGATACTCATGGAGCTTCTCCATCACTGCCTACTTCAGTGCCAGGAATTCCAGTTTATGAACCAGGTAATTCCTTTCAGAGGAGGTCAGGTCACGGCTAGCAAAAACCACAGGGTGAAACCCCTCAGGATGCTCCTGATACAGGATGGCAACCAACCCATTTAAACTGGCATTGGTGTGAAGGACATAGGGCTTTAGGGGCTCAGTGAAAGCAAGGACAGGGGCCTCCCCCAGCCTCCGGATTTTTCCCCTAAAGGCAGCCTCACACTCCTGAGTCAATCGGTCTGCAAAGGGTTCCCCAATGCACAAGTACCCCTTGAGGGGGTGCCCCCCTTCCTTTTATTTGCCAGAGGATAGCCTTGCATCAGGTTGTTCAGAGGACATACCACCAAAGAGTAATCCTTCACAAACCAATGATAGTAGCCGCAAAGCCCTAAGAAGGACTGCAAGGCTCACAAGTGGGTGGGCCTGGGCCACGAATCGAGGGCTTTCACTTTAGCCAGGTCAGTCTGCAAATCTTTGGCCGAGACAATGTGCCTGACATACTTAACAGCAGGCTGGCAAAACTGACATTTGTCAATGGAGACCTTTAGACCAAACTCCTTCAGCCGATCCAGATCCTTCATTAACCAGGCCTCATGTTCTTCCAAGGTTTGCCCAAAGATAATGAGGTCATCTAGGTAAACTATGACCTCAAGCAGGTTCATATCTCCCGCAGCCCTCTCCATCAAGTGCTGGAAGGTGGCCGGGGCCCCAGATATGCCTTAGGGCATATGCTCGAATTGGTAGAACCCCAACGGGCAAATGAAAGCAGTCTTCTCTTTATCCTCCTTGGCCATGGGTATTTGATAGTACCCGCTCCGGAGGTCCAACACTGAGAACCACTTGCTCCCTGACAAGTTGTCCAGCGCATCCTCCACTCAGGGTATCATGTACAGATCAGGGATAGTCCTCTTATTTAGCGAGCAGTAGTCGATGCATATCCTCACAGCTCCACTCTTCTCCCAGGCCATGACAATGAGGGAAGCATACGGGCTCCGAGATTCAGTGATAACACCAGTGTTCAGTAACTCCAGCAGGTGTTTCTAGACATCTTCCATGTCACCGCGGGCTAACCTCTGTGACTGTTCTCTGAACGGGCAGTCATCTTTCAGCCGAATCTAGTGCTCCTCCCCTGTGACACAACCCGTGTCCCACTCTTATAACGAGAAAACCCACCAGCGCTTGGCCAACTTATGGCTTAAACTCCGTCTATAACTGTCAGATATAGGAGAGCTCCTAAAGTCAAACAGGGATGGGTTTATCTCATCCCCTGGGGCTTCCTCAGAGATGACAGACATGGCTCCATCACACTGAAAAATAGTGGGCAACACACAACCCTTTTTGATGGCCACAGGCCTTTTGGACTCATTCTGAGCCCTCACAGTAACTCACCTGGCACTGTAACTGTCTGGGGGGGGGCAGAACTCCTCTCTGGACAAGTAGGCTGTCCGGCAGGCTACTGGGAGGTGGGGCGTCGAGCATGGAAGCGGCCCCCTGAGGGGACTGGTCAAACTGAGCAATGCCAATCACGTGGCATTCTGCACCGGGGGGAGAGTTAACTCTCTCCCACCCACCTGGTGGACTAACCCGTCCGAGTCTTCCTCAGCCCCACTAAAGTCACTCTTCACCTCCAGTTCCACCCTTTTTATGACGACTTTCACAGTGGGGCTTGCTATCTCGTCTATCCCGCCCTGTCTAAGCACATCTGTGCCAACTGCCCAAACATATTGGCATTGGCCCCAATATGCACAGGGGTGTCCGACATGTTCTTTGGCTCAGGACAGACTAAGGCTAGGGCCTCTATAGTGGGAAGTGTCTCAGCCCCCTTTGTCAGGAAAGATATGCTATCCACACAATGCTCATCATAGGGGTAATCCATGGTACCTATTCCCCACAGGGACAACCCAGACAGGGGTAGGAGAGGCAAGTGTTTCAAGTGTTGGTCATAAAAAGGCCAGTGTATGATGGTGACCTGTGACCCACTATCCAGCAAGGCGAAACAGGACACTCCTTCCACCATAATTTCGGTGTTTGCCCAGGGACCGATGAGGCCAAGGGGCACACCACAATTGGGGGGGGACTTGGGGGTCTGTCCAAAGGGTGGAGCAATGCCATTTTGGGGGTGCATTTCTTATTTTATTTATTTATTGGGCACTCGGAATTACAAACCTTTGAGCTAAGAGCTCGTTTACAAAGGATCCACGTCAACACTTAAGGAGATACATTTTGTTGCAGCAGCATAATTACAGCAGACAAATTGACACTGGGGTTGTACTACTAATATAGAGTTTACATATGAAGAGGTAGCAAATACAGTTACGGTTTACACAAGTCAAGACATGACGGAAGCAGCTGGTAGCATTGTCAGTTTCCCAGTGGAGGTACACAATGAGCAGCCATCTGAGAGAAGTTAAGAGCAGAGAGACAAGTTGGGGTTTGGCAAGTTCAGGTAGGTGGGGGGGGAGTGGTGGGGAGAAAGAGGTCATAAAAATGAGCTAGAGGTAGTGTGGGTGTACTGGACAGAGGACAGGTGGAGTGGAGGAGTAGAGGGGCAGAGGAAGTGGACAGGGGACTGGGCAGGAGGTAGTGTGGGTGAACTGGACACAAGACAGGTGGGGGGAGGTAGTGAGGAGGTACTGGACAAAGGACAAGTGGGGGAGTTGGTAGGGGGGGAAGGGGGTGAGGGTGAGGGGAGTAGGTGCAACCTGGCCACAGCAAGTGGGCAGTTGAGTGGTGGACCGGATGCTGGGATTACGTTTGACACAGGCAGCGGACTGGAGGAGAGATGGACTTACAGAGTTCAGATTTGAAGTGCCCTAGGTGTTAAAGGCTGGTGATTGTGTTCAGAAGCTTGTTTAGCCAGGTGGGAGCCCTTACCATGAAGGCACATCTCCCCTGGGCTGATTTCCTGAAGGGAACAGCTATGGCATGCCTGGAGACGCTTCTTGTGGCATGCTCACCTTGGGCAGGTCTGAATAACGCCTGCAGGGAGACAGGCGCCAGTCCCAGTAGGGCTTTCTTTCCTAGTAAGCTGGTCTGGAGCTTTATTCTATCCCAGAGGGGGAGCCACTTTGTCCCTATGTAGAGCTCATTGGTGTGTGATGCAATCCGCATCCAGGACAAATCTGCATGGTTTATTGAGGGTAAGGTGGATTGGTGTAGGCTAGTGTCCGTGGCAGCACCATAAACCACATTTCCATAGTCCAGGATTGGCAGGATTATGCCATTTACCACCTGTAGTCTGGCTTCAGGGATGAGGCAGAAGCAGAGTCTGTAGAGCGTCCCCAACTTCCTGTTTTCAGCCTTAGTGATATTACTTAAGTGTTCATCAAAAGAGAGGGACTCACTGATTGTGACCACCAGGTACTGGAAAAAGTGAACTTGTTCGAGGGTGGAGTCTGTATTGAGTGCTATTTTAAACAGCATGGTGGATTTCCTCTTCTGGCGACTGGTAAAGAGCATTGTCTTAGTCTTTTTACTATAGAGTACTAGGAGGCTGGTGTTAAACCATTCCTGTAGCAGGCCGAAGTTGCACGGTAGCTTCCTGGTCAGCGTGTCTTGGCAGGAGCCTCTAACGAATAGCACCATAGCATCTGCATAGAGCAGGACTTTGGCAGAGGGGCGTGCAGCTGGGAGGTAATTTACGAAGAGGCTAAACAGGAGGGGGCCCAGTATGGACCCTTGCGGGACACCAACCATGACTTTCCTGGCCTCTGAGATGATACTGTTAATCTCTCTCCGTTACCAGTCCCCGTTGAACTTTCCCTGATCCCTCTATTTCTCAGCCACAAGCTGTGGATTCTCTTCCCTTTGGCAGCCCCTCCGCGTATGGCCATTCTGCCTGCACTTGAAGCAGAACCATCCATCATGGGGTCCCAGGGAGCACTGGGGGCCTGGGGGCAGTATAGGTTGGGGGCTGTCACCGGGCATCAGGCACAACCTCGCTTGGGAAAGGATGGAACTGTATTGCCAGCTGCAAGGCTCTTACCTTGTCCTTCACATCCTGGAACTTCTGCAGCACCGTGCCCAATTCCGGAAAACCCACCAGCCCCAGTGGGGTCAGATCTTGGGGTCGCAAGGCAGCACTGGTGGCTGTGAGTGCCGGCAGTGGGGCTCCCACCTCCTCTTGGGCTTCCTCCTCCTTTACCTCATCTAGCAACTGTTTGAACAACGGGGGATCATCCTTCTAGTTCCACAGCCTGAGGGAGACCAAAGTCAATCTGGAGTGCACCGCCACCCTCAGGATCTGCCCCAACCGCATCTACACCACCGCTGACAGGGGGTCGTTCCCAGCTTTGGCGAGCTTACACATGACGATCTCTACCCGGGTAATGTACTGGGACAGTTTCTCACCTGTACGCTGCGTGGTGCCTCACAACTGGAACAGCACAGCCTCCCGCTTTTCAACCACCCCAAAAGTGCTTCGTGGGATGTCCGGGTAGTCATGTGGTGCGCAGTTGGTCTGGCTGGCCCATAAGGACTGGATCATGTCCAGTGCCATGCCCTGGAGGCTTTCCACAACCCACTTGCACTTCTCCTCCTCTGAACACCCCCAGACATGAATCATCTGGGCTGTCTGGCTGATCCAGGAGTGGAAGTCATCCTCCCCCTCAGGTGCGGGGACAACCCCAGAAAAAGTGCGAAGCCACTTATACTACTCATGGGCCACTGCCATATAGGAGGCCGGCCCTCCTGGCAGTGTCATCGGAAATGCCCCACCCCCCGGGAGCAGGGCCTGAGATCCTGTAGGGACTTCCCTTCCTCCCTAAGCCAAGACCCTAACCGGGTTTCAAAACTCTTCCTCTCTTCATTCAGGGGCCAGAAGGGCATGGCTCTCTAGAGGGCGGGTCAATAGCCATCCCTTTTTTCAATAAGACCCAGGTCTCTTGGGATGTATCCGGGGTCACTTTGGGGGGTACTTCATTGGGGCCCAAGTCCTTTCCCATTTCCACTATTATGTCCCTGCACCCTTTAACCCGGTCTGTCGTCACCCTCTGAATCTTTAGTGCCCAACAGTCGGGCAGGGCCCTCTCTAAGATATCTAGAATATCCTATCTCTTTTGGCCTACTGCCATGTTGCGTACTAGCAACATCCTAAAGGAGTTAGGACCCTCAAAGTCACACCAATCCTTTACATCATGGAAGGCCATTTTGCTGGTCTCCACCTGAGAAAGAGAACCCCCAACCAAAACAACCACAAACCCCCCCCAAAAAATGGAAAGAGGGAAAAATATGGGGAAGAAACAATCTGCTCGGGGGGGGGGGGGTCCAGAATGTTCAACTGTACATTTTGGGGAAAAAGGCAGCCTCAAGGACCAACAGAAAAATCTCAACCATTTCTTCACTTGTAACAGCCCCTTTTCTCACTCACCTGGGCTGCCCCGGAGCCCTCAGGGTACTTAGCGTACTCCCGCTAGGGGCCAGGCCTGAGCTCTGGCCGGATTGCCAATAGTGAATTTGTGCCTCCATCTGGGGCAATGGTATGGACTCCTGTGGACAAAACAGGTTACCATCCCCCCAGGAACAATGGTGTATCCCTGTAAAGGCTGACCCCTCCTGCACAGTTATATCAATACCCCCACCCCGCAATTACGATAACGACAAAACACAAACACTTAGATGAAATAGCAAACAGTAATCCCTTTTATTTAAAATGCTCTAAGACAGGGAAGATGAGGACTACTCCCTTGTGCCTCCATATATTCATGTGCACAACCCCATTTGAGATCCCCCCCCTGATTGCACCCAGAATAGTCCCTAACGGTGGGTACCTCATTGTTCTTAGTTGCAGGCCTGCGGTCTCTCTGTGGGGCCCATGTAGAACAAACACAACCAGCTCAGGCAGCTTAAGTCTATCATAGGAGGTGGGGCTCTTCCTCAACCCTCCTATGCTGATGAAATAAAATCCCCAGAGCTGCAGCTCGGGGTACTCACAGTGGTCCAGAAAGGTGACAAAACTCTCTGGTCGAGGAATGGAAGGGGGTGTGTGAGTGAGGTGCTGTTCTTCACCTGCCTGGCCTTTCCAGCTTCGCCCGAGGGCCTTTATATACAGTATTCACCAGGCAGGCCTGTTCATCCTTCTCTCTCTCTCTCTCTCTCTCTCTCTCTCTCTCTCTCTCTCTCTCTGTGCAGCAGCAATTTCACACTGTAGAAACAAGGTGGCTCAGTTTCCCTCAGCCAGGACTTGGATACTGCAGCCCCACATCCAGGGCTCTCTCCTGACTGAAAACTCTTGTCCCTGTGTGAAGTAGTCCACTGGGCCCAAGGCTGACTCAGTACTGTCCCTTCCAGTCCAGTCAGTCAGCCCCAGTGCCCTCAGGGGACTCTCCTGCTCGATCCGTACTGCAGCAGCTACAGCCTTCCTCCTGCTCTGGCTTTGTGGGGGGGAGTGTAGCCAGAGAGCCCACAACCAATGCAAGCAGCCTTTGGAGCTGCCTTTCTCTTGGTCCCAGTTCCATTGGATCTCTCTCTCACAGCTCTCTGACCCTTTCTGTCAGCCCTCTCTCTTTTGTTCTCTCTCTCATTTTCGCTCTTTTCTCCTTTTAAACCCCTATCTGAGCCTCCCTGTGAGTGGCTGTCGACCCCCATGTGACCTCCAGTTGCCTCTGGGCAATCCCCCAGCAGCCCAAGGTCTATGCATTCCTGTGGGGGCTGCCATCTTGCTTTCAGCCACTTTCCTGGAATTCCTGCCCCCCCATTCTGCCCTTGTAGAGCCCTGCCAATGCTGCTATGGGCAGCGATCGTGACCGGAACAGGTCCGGTCGCTGGGCGCATCTTCCCCAGCCCCTCTGCTCATCTGGGGGCCAGGAAAACATGCATCCACACCCGGCGGCACAGCCAGTCATTCTGGAGCCAAGACTTGGGAAAAGCGCCCCAACTGCTGTGAAGTGTAGTCACGACTCCCACCAAGAGAAACCAGGACCGAAGTGCTCCTTTAAAGGTAAGCCCATTTTGAGGGGCTTACACTAGCTCAATCACTCAGCTAGGTTTTTATGTTTGCCATGGGTGCGTGCACGCAGAAAACATCTTGCTATGATAATGCCTTTTGAGGGGTATGACATTGTCTGTCCAATGCAGAGCAGTATTTAGGGGGTGAGTCAGTGCCCCAGCAATCATCATTCAGGCTGATAATAACAGAGCTTTGACTTGCTGCACAGAGACAGCATGAACTTGAAAAGAAACAGCCAACCCAATCCTGGGTCATCTTTTTCCTTTTATTTAGGCAGCAGAGCAGATCTGACTCATCAGCTTGGAATTTCAAACACGCAGGCGCTCAGGCCAGCTGTAACAGAAAAAAAACTATCCGTGTGTGTGTGTGTATGTGTGTGTCTCTCAATGCACAGCTCTGCTTATAATAGCTGTACTAGCTGTATTCAAATGCGAATAACTTTTCAAAACAAAAAGCGATAACACTGTACTGTGAGCACGAAAGTTGTTCAGCACAATAATATCTACAAAATGAGAAGTGTTTCTTTTAATATCTTTTAATTTTTTTATAGTTAGCAAAAAGAAGTAGAAAATTCAATTTTTTCACTTAGTCAACAAACAAATGTGAATAACTTAAAAATAAAAAATTATAGCATGGTACTGTGAGCACGACATTTGTTTAGCACAAAAATATCTACAAAATGAGTGGTGTTTCACTTATATGCTGTATACCTTTTCAATTTTTTTAACTTTTTGCAATAAACAAATACAAATAGCTTTAAAATGAAAAAATAACAGCATGGTACTTTGTGCACAAAAGTTGTTCAGCACAAAAATATCTACGAAACGACTGGTGTTTCATTTATACGTACCTTTTAGATTTTTCATAATTAGCAAAAAATGGCAGGAAATTCTATTTTTTTCACTTTTTTTGGAGGTATGGAATAAATGAAATATGCTACCCCCAACTGGAAATATTGTAGACATTTTTTGTTCTTGTGCCGATTGACCTGATGACATCATATGTGGATTCGCCACTCTTGACGTCATCAGATGTCTAAATAATCTTAAATTACAAAAGGCAGTTTATATACTTTTTTTAACACAAGATGCCTTATTTTAACCCTCTGTCAGCATGTTCTTTACCATTATTCTCACCACACAGTCACGCAAAGCATCTAGTACCCTAGGCTTCTATACCAGTGGCGAACATCCGGCATTGACAAATGCTTGTTTTACATTTGAAGCCTCTCTCATTCGCTAATTTATGTATCTCTCTTCCTTGTGTCTCATCCTAAAGAGTCTACAAAGAAGGAAACAGCTTTCCGCACCACACACTGACTGGATTACTCCTTCTAACTTGCATAAAAAACAGAAAGAACATTTCTTTATTTTTTTGGGGGGGGGGGCAAACTGATCATTGAAATAATAATCAAAGTCCCTGAAATTAAACTGGTGCCTGTTGAGACCACACCTAGAGAACTGCATGCAATTCTGGCACCCCTACTTGAAAAGGGACATCAAACTACTGGAGGGGGTACAGCGCAGGGCAACAAAAATGATCCTGGGGTTAGGGGACAGACCATATGAGGAGATACTGAGAGAGCTCAATATGTATATCCTGGAGGAAAGAAGGGAGAGAGGGTATATGATTGAGACCTTCAAGTCCCTGAAGGGTTTGAAGAGAGTAGACACCAGGTGTATGTTCAATCTGAAGGGCGGAAGGGAAACCAGGGGACACTCTATGAAGTTGGAAGGAGGCAGGTTGAAGAGAGAGAGAACTGAGGAGGCACTATTTCACAGAAAGGGTGGTAGCAGGGTGGACTGTTCTGCAGAGGAAGTCAAATCGCTGCAGAGTGTTAGGGGCTTCAAGAGGGGTGGGACAGATTCAAGGGAGGGTACAAACTGGGAGGGGGCAGGAGATAGGGGGCATATGAGGGAGGGGGGCAGCTGCAGTCTAATGGACTGAAGTGCTGCACACTCGAGCAGACTAGATAGACCAAATGGCTGTATCTGCTGGCAATTTCATTTGTTTGTATGTCCGTAAACTGCCTGATACAGTCAGCAGCCCTTAATGCAATTCAGTCAGTGTGCAGCATTCATGGTGTGCATGGCAGACAAAGCTGACTTGTGGCCTGTCCTTTATACACAGAGTAAGGTACTTTCATTTGCTCCTAATTAATCTGCCAGTCTCTTTGTTTTAAAAGTTATTTCCCCTAATTTTCGTTGGTCTCTGACTTTCTCCAGTCCATGTTGAGTGCCTACATGGAGTTCAACTGCTCTCAAGCCATGCTGATCCACCTGCTTTGCTCACGCTGAGCACACCTATCTATATCCCCCCTCACACAGGCATCCAACTAGAGGAGCAGGATTCACAGTGCGCAGCTGCCAGCTGCATTGATTATGTGGCGTGGCATCCAAAACCTTTGCACTGGCAGCAGGAATCAGAGTCACATGACTACATCAAAGTAAGTATCCAACTCGATTACAGTGTTATGATGCTAAGTAGGATAGTACGTTACCCAAACTACCCCACCTGGCTGAAAAAGGCAACTACCCCACATACCCAAAGTGGTTACCCATCGCGTAGCCCAATCCTATCTTTGACATGAATTTACAAATAAATACAAATATGATACAAATACCAGAGATTTAAATATCAACAATCAGCCCTGTGCACAGCCTTAGAATAGGACACTGAAGTCTGCACTATAAACTACTGTATGTTAAACAGAGCCTCCCCCCGCCATGTTTGAAGGCCCAAAGTACTAAGCTGCCAAGAGTGAGAGGGGTAGAGGTTAGCATAACTTAACACCTTTTATGTTCTGCTTTGTTCCCTAAACAACATCTACATGCATGCACACACCGGTTCCAGTACCAGCATAAGCAGTGCTTTCGGTCCTTGTCTTTTGTTGTCTCAGTAAAAGAAGCAAGAAATAAAATGGAACTTCCTTGACTAAGAAATGCACATTCTGTGTTGACTTGTCAATGCAGCATTAGGGATCGAGAAAGAGCCTAGGACCAAGAGTTGGCTGGGGAGGATGAGGGTCAAGCATCCCAGTGGATAATTTTCTCCTCTGGGGGAGGGAGTTGCACTCTCCACTACCACACTTCCACCTGGGTGACCAGAAGTGATGGTGCAACTGTAAGGTTACTTGGGGAAGGGGGAACAGCTTGGCTTTGGTGCATGTTTATGCATGTCCGTGCACAGGCATACCTAGGAACACTAGTCGTCTGCATCCAAGAGGCAGGGCGAAACTACAAGAATGACACCTGCTATGTGGCAGAATGATGCCAGCCCTCTCAGGTTCCACCACTCCCAAATGTCCACCGGTTACTGGACTTGACAGGCCCCTGAAAAGGGTTATGTGGGTTGGCAGTCCCAAGGGAGCCTCCCTACAAAGGGAATACCCTCTTTGGACCCTCCTGGGGCAGGGTAGGTAACACAGAAGTATAACAGTTGGTTTTTGGGGGGGGGGTCACCTGGCTGAGGATGGGCAGGATCTACAACAAGGGGGGAAAACAGGAGCTAGAAAGAGAATATTCCTTCTAAAATGCCATTAAAGCTCATCGACTCAGTCAACAAAGGTGAGTGAGATATGCAGAAAAGGCATGCAAAATGTACATAACACTACATACGGCATAGGAACTGTGTGCACTGCAGCTTCAGAAGGGCAGTGGTTAGACTGACAGCTGCATGAGGCTGTGCAGGGAGTGAACAGGTCCAGTATCCGCATCAGAAAGAACACTCCCACAGAACACCCTTTGACTCCACTATATAAGGAGGTGGAACACTGCACAGAGCACCACAGAGCTGCCATCTGAGGAAAGCCAGGTAATGCTTGCATTGGCAGCTAACAAAGGGCTGAGCACACTGTGGTGACACAGGGTGCACCATTAAATGAAAGTCTCCAGATACTGAAATAAGGGCACTCCAACAGTGATTGCAAATCAATATTTTTTTTTTACTAGAGATAAACAAAGCAAAAAAATGCTATAGTACAGCAGTGCAAAAAACTCAAGGGAGTATTAAAAAAACTCAAGTTATCCTTAGGCTTCGAGGCCCCCTGAAGACGAGGCATTGTCGTCAATGCATCAGGGTAGCTTACCTTTTTATGTTGGCTTGCGCACATGTGCAAGCAACATCTTGCATTAGTAGCACTGTAGTAGCACTTTCCATGGTGTGTCAGTGTTGCAGCTCCCACTGTCTGCCTCTCGCAATCCCTAGAAAGCCAACTTTGGGGGTGCCCAATCCCCCTGTTGGCATGCTCCTTCCCCAGTTCAATTTGTTTGCTGATGGGGGTGCCCAATCCCTGTTGGCGTAATGTCCCTCCCAGTTTTATTTGTTTGCTGACAGGGGTGCCCAATCCCTCTTGGCATCATGCCCCCCAACACAGACATGCTTTATTTGCAGACAGGGTGCCCAATCCCCATCAGCTCCAGTCCCCCCCCCAAAAAAAGAAACCAGGTGGCACACTGGGAGCCCACCCCAGTGTGACCAAATGTATTGGTGTCACCTGTTGAAAAAAACAAAAAAACTTCCCCTGAAGTTTTTTTTTTCTTTTTCTCTGCAAAACAAGAAAATGATCCCTCATTTTCCACAGCGCACCCCTCTCCCAACCCGCACCCACCCTCTGTGCACCCCACCTCCCCACACACACACACCCCTCACCCCATACTTACCTCTGGAGGTCGGCGCGTTGATCTATGGTGGAGCGAGAACACGTCTGCACTCTTCAAAGCCGACTGCGAACTGAAGAAATGCTAGTAAGTGGTATAATGGCATAAATGGGGGGTTTTCAACTTAAGTGGATGTCTTTGCCATTTTTTTGACTTTTGGCTCCAAATTTTCAACACGGGGCTCTTGGGATCCAACCTCATGAAATCAGTCACTGTCATTTCTTTATTCTGTCCCGAAAGGTGATTTTGCGGTCACTGTGCGGAATCACCTTTCAGGACTGATTAACAAAATGGCAGTGCTACTGTTCATGAGGGGGGCTCTCAAAAAGCCTATGTTGCAAATTTGGTGAAAAATTCAAAAAAATGACTGTTACTAGTGTGCATTGTGCAGTTTCCGCACATGCTTGTAACTTCGAGAATTTTTAATATTTTCAATCCAGATTTTAAACATATCCATTTTTTCCCACCTCCTTACGAACAGTACAGCTGTCATTTTTCACATCCTGCCTGAGATGTGTTTTTGCACATGTGGCACACAATAGCATGATCGCTGTGGGAAATCAATATTTGGGATAGATTAAGAAAATCACAGTGACACTGTTCATGAGTGGAGGTCCTAAATTGCCTATGTTGAAAATTTGGTGAAAACAATTCCAAAAATTGACTGTCATAAGCGTGTGTTGTGCAGTTTCCAGGCATGCTCGTAACTTCAAGAATTTTTAATATTTTCACCATTGCCATTTTTTCACACCTCCTTATGAACAGTATAGCTGTCATTTTTCAAATCCTGCCCGAAATGTTTTTTTGCACATCTGGTGCACTATGGCATGATCGCTGTGGGAAATCAATGTCCGGGACAGATTATGAAAATCACAGTGACACTGTTCATGAGTGGAGGTCTCAAAATGCCCATGTTGAAAATTTAGTAAACAAATGCCAAAAAATGACCGCATTACGGGCATGCATTGCTCAATATCTATGCACGGTCGTCAGTTTGCAAACTTTTCATGTTTTCGCACCTGTGGCTCCCAGTGGCGCTGTTGCTGTGTGAAATCACCTTTCAGGATTGAATAACAAAATGATAGTGCCACTGTTCATGAGGTGGGGTCCCAAAAAGCCAATGCTGAAGATCTGGAGTGAATATATCAACAAACACCCAGGGCATTAAGGTTTCCAACCATACACCCACCCTGTAGAGACTGACAGGCTCAGGGACGTAACTTGGGTTCGATGGCCATAATGTCCACAGAATTCTACCCCCGTCCAACCCCACCCTAACAGCCACTGACAGGCATTGAGGTGTACCTTGGGTTCTGTCACCCTAAGGTTCACCCCATTTTCCTATATTGCACCCATCTCAGCTTATTTCCTTATGGAATGGGGTGAGCACAAGGGCCAAAGACCTCAATGCACACCCTGACACCTGTCGCTCTCTGCAGGGTGGGGTGAGGTGGAATGGCATCAGCGTTATGGCCAACCAAAGCTACACTTCCAACACCTTTCAGTCTCTGTGGGGGTGGTTGGCATTACTTCAATACTTCACTGTCACTCTTATTTTGCATTTCTAACTCCTGCACTACCAATGCTAATGCCAGCAAGCCAACACTTGGCACTGACAAATGCTTGTTTATACTATTGCAATGCAGCACTTGTTATGTTTGTTTTCAAAATTCAAGTAAACATATTTGGACTCCAAAGTGGGCTGTGGAAGTGAGTCAAGCTGTGAATCAATGATGTGTCTGCAAATGAGCCTCTCCTCCTCCAGAGCCAATGGTACTGGACCTAGTCTACGATGCAGGATTGCATGTGTGTGCACACTTTTCAAATGGTTCAGCGTGCCTACCCCTGTGCAGAACATGCCATTTCTTCCAACACTTTTCAGTGAGACAATTGTGCTCGCTATTCGTCTCTCTCATTCTTCCCACTGGTCATTGACCATTCTTCTCAGCAGCCATGAACTGTCCATTCCCACCACCAGCCCTCTCAACTCCATCGTCCCCCCCCCCCATGCATGTGATTATATTCTCTATGCATTTATGTCTCATGGTCAGTTTCCATTCCTGCTGCCTGCACTCTCTGCAGTCTTCCTTTCCTCTTGCCCTCTCCCAAATCCCAGAGCCCTCGGCGGCTGTTGTGTTGCCTGCCAAGTGAGCTTTGTTTACTGCTGACCAGTGTCTTTTCCTTTGCCCACTAAGTGGGCACTGTTTGCTGCTCTATACGGCAGCTCTTCAGTTGCCTCCCCTGAGTGAGCATTGTTTGCTGCTGACCAGAGCATCTCTTCTTTTGCCCAACAAGTGGGCACTGTTTGCTGCTGCATTCGGTGACTTTAGTTGCCCCCTCCTCCCCAAGTGAGCATTGTTTGCTGCTGACCAAAGCGTCTCTACTTTTGCCCAACAAGTGGGCACAGTTTGCTGCTGCATGCAGTGGCTCTTCAGTTGCCCCCTTCTCCCTAAGTGAGCATTGTTTGCTGCTGATCAAAGCAGCTCTTCTTTTGCCCAACAAGTGGGCACTGTTTGCTGCTGCATGTGGTAGCTCTTTAGCTGCCTGCTGAGCAGGCATTGTTTACCGCTACCCATGGCATCTTCTGTTGCCCATCAAGAGGGCATTGTTTACTGCTCCCTGTGTCAGTTCTTCAGTTGCCTGCTGAGCAGGTATTGTTTACTGCCACTGTAGCAGCTCTTCTGTTGATTGCTGAGTGGGCATTTTTTGCTGCCTACAGTGGCTCTTCTGTTGCCTGCCAAGCAGACATCCTTTGCTGCCACCTGCAGCAACTCCTCAGTTGCTCACCAACCAGCATTTTTTACTACTACCTGCAGCAGCTGTTCTGCTGCTTACCAAGTGTGTATTGTTTTCTGCCTTGGGCAATAGCTCTTCAGTTGCCTACCAAGTGGGCATAACTTGCTGCCCATAGTGGCTCTTCTGTTGCCCGCTGAGCAGGTATCATTTATTGCCACCTGCAGGAGCTCTTCTGTTCTCCACCAAGTAGGACTTGTTTACTGCTGCCTACAGTGGTTCTTCAATCGCCTGCCGAACCAGTATGGTTTACTGCCACCCACTGTGGCTTATCAGTTGTCCGCTGAGTGGGCACTGTTTCCTGCCCCCTGTGGCACCTCCTCTGTTGCCTGAAGTGCTGTCATTGTTTACTGTAGCCTGCAACAGCTCTTCTGTTGCACTCTGAGCAGGCACTGTTTGTTGCCACCCACATGACATGTATTGCCCACTTAGTGGGAATTTTATGCTACCCTTCATGGCACCTCTTCAGTTGCCACCAAGTGGGCACTGTTTTCTGCCACTCATGGCAGCTTGTCAGTTGTCCACTGAGCGAGCACTGTTTGCTGCCACTGACACCAGCTCTTCTGTTGCTCACCAAGTGGGCACTGTTTGCGGCTACCTCCAGTGGCTCTTTTGTTGCCTACCATCAGAGACCAAACATGTGACTTTGAGTTGCAGTAATAAAATACAGTCATGTATTGTCACACTAAATTGAATTGCTTGTTTTTTAAATGAAGTGTGCTGCTATTAGAAAATAAGACTTTATTACACACACACACAACTTGGTTGTTGCAGTTGCATGTAAAGAAAAGAAAATTAAAGAATCCTAATACTATACTGTGCCTGGGCTTGTGTGGCCTCAAAAGCTTGTGTACTATATCAGCTATGAATGTACTATATCTATGGCTATCCAAATATGGAATGTATATGAAGATGTGTATAATTTAGTTTACATACCTACTGTATGAGTGTGATGCCAACATAAACCAAAGGAGCAAAACTCAAGTTAATCAGGCATCACCCATATTCTTGGTGATCTTCTTCGAGGGTATTGCTTGCAGCAGGTCATACTCTTGGGATATCTTCCAGAGGGCACCCTCGCATGGCAACTTTCTCTAGCAGTGTGACTAGGGGCCACCCATGATGATGTCAGTGGAAATGTGCCTATAAATATGCAGGTGGACCCAGGATTCCTGAGTTCTTTTTCTGACGTCAACAAGCTTGCTTCACGTGCCACTTCTCACTGAAGTGCCTCGACCTATTTTCAACTATGAGAGAGACCTTTGTGTGTGTCTGCTTTTGCTCTGTGTCAACTTTCGATCCATTATTTCACAAGTGCTGTTGTGGTAAAAAGATTTATCATTTCCATCAGCATACTCTCGACATCGGGTGTCTGGGGGCTGCTCACAACATCCATTCCTGTGCCTACTGCCAGGAGTTTAACAAAATTACACATTGATGAACACTCAAAGACCTGGGGGCTCTCATTATGGAACAGATGATGGCTCTTCTGGAGAAGGAGCTACACTCCCATTCTGCTTCCTCATTGCCGTTGATGAGCTCCCAGGCATCCTGGTCACATCACCATTCTTCGATGAAGCACAAACACCAAGACAAGGAGGAGACTTCGAAAGCAAAAGGTAAGGGCCTGCCTCCATCGATGGCTTAGGTGCCCAGCCGGTACCAGGGCACAATCACTCCACCCCGTATATGAGCCTTGTTAAAGAACACCACCCTTTGTCACCAGGGGTTCATCAACAAAGTCTTCTGTACACAGTAATGATTACAGGGCACACTCAGCCCAGTGTATGGGCCTTGCTAAATGGTGTCACCACATCCAACATGGAGCCGACCCAGTGGCTCAAGTACATCAGGGCAGTCCTGGACACCACTCAAGACCAGGTCTTCCTTCCAGAAGACCGGGTACGGAGACTCATTGCACTCACCCACCACTGCCTCACAGCCTCTCACTTCATGGCTCGCCAGTTCTTATGTTTGCTGAGCCACATGGCAGCTGCCATTTCTATGGTGCCCTATGCCCACATCCACATGCAGCTGCTGCAGTGGACTCTCTGCGGTCAATGGCATCAACGCCCGGATGACCTAGAGGACTCTAGCCACACTACCCCTGCCCTGTGCAAGGCCCTCACCTTATGGCTCAACCTGATTCCCCTCCAGGAGGGATTCCATTTCACTTGGACCCCCCTCCCAACCCTTGACCGCAAATGCTTCACAGTTAGGCTGGGGTGCCCACTTGTGCCCTCACCAGACTCAGGGTCATTGGACACCTGGGACATCAGCCCTACATATTAACATATTGGAGATGTGGGCCATTCACCTGGCACTGCAGGCCTTCCAGTCATTTCTGTCCCAAGGCCCGCTGCTCATCCAATCTGACAACACCTCTGTGGTGTATGATATCAACAAGCAGGGGGGATGAAATCTCAAACTCTGTGTTGTGAAGCATTGAATGTCTGGCAACAAGCCCTACTTCTTTGCTTTCCCCTACTCATGGTTCATGTTCTAGGAGTCCACAATACGGTGGCGGATCACCTGTGCAGACATGCTCAGGACCATGAGTGGGCATTGCCAAAGGACATTCTCCAACAAGTCTTCTTGCTATGGGGAACTCCACAGATAGATCTCTTCGCCTCTCCTGAGAATGCCAGACTCCCTCAATATTACTCCATCACACCCGATTGGGCCAAGTTTTGCCATGATGCCTTATCCCTCTCCTGGCATAGGTGCTTTCTATATGCCTTTCCATCCTTTCCTCTAATCCAAAGGGAGCTACTCAAACTCCAACTGGAGACAGCCACAATGATCCTCATCATGCCCTTCTGACCTTACCAGATATGGTTTCCCCTTCTCCAGCAACTGTCAGAGGACCCCTTTCCAGTCCAGCTTCATCCTGATCTCCTCACACAGAACAATGGGACCCTTGTACATCCCAACCTCTGGTCCCTACACCTGCACGCTTGACTTCTGAAGACATCTTCATAGCCTGACAACAGGTCACCCCATCTGTCACCACAGTTCTCCTGGCCTCCAGGACACCATCCACATGCAAAACTTACACCACTAACAGGAGATGTTTTATGCTATGGGCTGCAGATAAGAGCATTGACCCTTATTCATGCCGGCTGTCTTGGATCCTGGACTACCTTTGCACTCTGTCCAACCAGAGCTTAGGCTACTTATCCATTAAAGTACACCTGACCACCATATCGGCCCTCCAAGAACCTGTTGGAGATTGTCAACCCTCTCAATTGGATCTTGCCAAGATGTTTCTCCACAGTTTACTACACCTAAAACTGTTCATCCACAACCCAGCACCACCCTGGGATCTCCATTTTGTTCTTGAAAAATTTACTTTGCCTCCCTTCGAACCGGCTGCTACCTGTGAGTCACACTTCCTGTCCTGGACAGCACTTTTCCTAGTAGTGGTTACATCCGCTCATAGAATATCAGAGCTCCAGGCCCTGATGTGCCATGCACCCAACCTGGTTTTCCACAAGGACAGGGTCTGTCTCCACACCAACCCCTAGTTTCTATCTAAGGTGGTTTCAGAGTTCACTTTGAACCAATCTATCCATTTGCCAGTTCTCTACTCGGAACACCACAATCCTGGCGAGACCCTGCTCCACACCTTGGATGTTCACCCCATCTTGTGCTGCACAACCGAACAACTGTTTGTTTCTTTTCTGCTGGCAGAGAAGGCAACCCTGTCAGCAAACAGACCTTGTCTAACTGGCTGGCGAAGTGTATCACCTATTGCTACAAGACATATAATAAGATGTTACCACGCCCAGTGAAGGCCCACTCCACCACAGCTGTCTCCTATGAAGCATTCCACCTCTGTGGAATGCTTCATAGGAGTATCTGTCTTGTACATCTGCGACACCGCCACCTGGTGTACAGTCTATGGGCCTGAATCACAAAGTTCCTGGAGATGGTGCAAGGGGCATGCATTCAAAACACTGGCGCAAAGTGCCCCTTGCTCCAAACAATGCCTCAGGAGCAATTCACAAAGGCAGGCTGTGTCGCCTGCATGCAGCCTGTACCTAACTGTCTTTGCACTGCCCTTGCACCACACACTTGTGCTGTGGCATGGCACCAGGGGCTTGTGGCAGACGTAGGCTGCTACTACTCCCGGATCACAGTTCACAAAACTCCCCCAGTGGTGACATTTCCAAATACCCTTAGATCAGCACTGGCTGACATAAGGCTACTTAGAATTTCACCACCGGGGGAGTTACCCAGGTAGTGCCAATATGCCGCGGTCACCCCTCCCCAATGTCCCCGATCATTACATAGCCTGGCAGCCCCTTTCCCTGGTAGTCTAGTGCCCCGCCCTTCCTGAACCCTGATCCTTATGAAATAAATTAATAACATATAGTGTCCCCTTTTCCCTGGAAGTCAGTTGCCCCCCCTCCTGAACCCAATCCGTATGCAGTGATAAAATATATTGTCCCTTTACCCTGGTAATCTTGTGGGCCCCCACCAGGCAGTTCCTACCACCCCAACCCCCAACCCGTAAAGGGGTCGGTGACTGGCACAGCCCACCTCTCACCATTGTGGCCAGCCGCCGACTGAGCTCTGAATGAGCACGTACTGTACATAGTATGCGCTCAGTGAATGACAGCTCATCAATCGCATACCAGGTACAATAGGCACTCATGCAGAGCTAAGTCAGCAGCTGGTTGCAGTGGTGAGAGGTGGGCTGTGTCAGTCACTGGCTCCTTTACAAGCTGGGGGGCAGGGTGGTAGAGCACTGCTGGGTGGGGGCCACTAGACTACCAGGGTAAAAGGAACAATATATTTTATTATTGCATACGGATCAAGGTTGGGGGGGCCACTGTACTACCAGGGAAAAGGGGACAATGTATTTTATTATTTCATAAGGATCGGGGTCCAGGGAGGGGGGCACTAGGCTATCAGGGAACAAGGGCATATATTATGTTATATGGCAAGGACTGGTGATTGGGGGGGGCTGGGGGTGTGCTAATGCACATTGCAGCAGGCTTGCAGCACCCTGTCCAGATGTGTCCTCCACTTGGTGCACTGCTAGGGTTGCCACAAGCCACGGGACTTTGCCACCAGAATCCCACCCGCTAGAGAATCAGGCGCAGGGTCCATGGTGCACCGGTGATCATCACAAGCCACCTTTGGTGCAGCTTGCACCGAGTTTTGTGAATCAGACCCCATATGTTCACCAGGCACTACAGCCCTGATACCGCCTTAAAGAGGATGGCTGCTTTTGGCCAGGCCATTCTGCAGGGCCTCCTTTCATTACCGCACTTCCTGCCTCACTGCTTGGGACTCATCCCAAGAGTATGACCTGCTGCAACAGATACCCCCAAAGAAGATAGTATAGTATTGTACTTATCGTAACAGTAGATCTTTGAGAGGATCTCTTGCAGCAGGTCACCATCCCACCCTCCATCCCCCTCCTTCTCTGGGACAGTCATCATCTTCTACCTTCACTCATCGGCTCTCGAATGCTGCCTACCTGGTCCTCCTTGGTTCCCCTTGGTGTCCTGCTCCTTGAGTTGGTCACCAGCCGGGAACTGAGGAATCCCGAGGCCACCCATGTATTTATAGGTACATCTCCACTGACATCACCGTGGGTGGCACCCAGTCACATTGCTAGTGAAAGCTGCTGTGCGAGAGCACCCTCTGGCGGATATCCCAAGAGTATGACCTGATACAAGAGATCCTCTCGAAGATCTACTGTTACAGTAAGTACAAAACTGTACTTTTCATAGGTTTCGTAGGTCTGGTACGAATCAGTAGCTTTCGCCAAGAGAGATTCACAATTTTTCAGTGGAAAAAGGTCCTGCCTAGGTGTAGATCTAGTTTAGTTTATGTTTGAAGGTAGTTAATTTGTCACTAGTTACCACCTCCTCAGGGAGTCCATTCCAATGGGTAACCACCCTTTGGTTAAACCAGGTCTGTCTTTTATTTTTTCCTGTAGTCTTCTCCCCTGATGACTATAACCTCCAATGTATCTTTCATTAACCCTTTCCTCCAAGCCCACACATTCCCATAAATCTGCATTCAAAAAAGCTGCATAATCAAGGCCAAGGTCACCCCGAGGTGATGATATTCAATGGTATATAAACCCAGTTCTTCTAGCCTTTCCTTGTAGGCAAGATGTTTTAACCTTGATACTTTTTTTTTATTTGTTTTTCTCTGGACTCCCTCCAGCCTCCTAATATCCCCCTTATGGTAAGGGCTCCAAAACTGAGCACAATACTACAACAGGGGCTTAACCAAAGATCCATACAGCAGCATCAGTACTGTGCTTTCCCTGCTATAGGTGTTCCAGAGTATATAATTTAACATCCTGTTTGCTCTTAGTAACCTCAGTACTGTGCTGTTTAAATTTTTTTTTTATTTTTTTTTATTTAACTCTCGGATTAAACACCTTTGAGCAAGAACTGCAAATGTTCCACGTCAAAGTGTTGATAGACAAACAGGGTGAACATCATTACAAAATTATACAGAAATTACACAGATGGTAGGGAACATACAAAGATGAACATTATTACACATTATACAAGATTAAACAGGTAAGGTAGAAATAGAGCTACAATCAGTGATAGATGTGGGGAGACTGGCTCAGACTAAAAACTAAGCAGTGCTTCAGAAGACTAGGTGTGATGGCAGTTGTGGGGAAGGAACAGTAGGGAGGGTAGACCCAGAAGGGGTGGGCAGGCTAGAAGGCCATTGTCAAGTAGAGAGAAGGGAGTGAGAAGTGCTAGTTGGGTAGGGGGAAGGGGTGCTAATAGTGCTAGAGTTGGTGAGGATGGGGGTGGGGGAGTGGGGGTAGCAGAGGGGGACGAACAGGTGGACTAAACAGCAGAAATTGAATGGAGAGTAGCATGGCGAGCAGGGTAGTCTGGAGTACTAAGAGAGGATGGTGCTCTTGTGTGAAACAATCGCAGCTACTAGAAGAGGTAAGGTGTTCCCGGAGCAGCCGTTTGAAGGGGCCAATTTGGGGAGTAGTCAGGTATCCCGGTTGAGAGCATTATACCAGTGTGGAGCCCTGTAGGCAAACGATCTTTGTCCCATGGAAGTCCGACATCTGGGAACCTGGAAGGTTTGACTGATGGCATTACGGATATGTTGAGTGGTACAGTGCGTGTTTAGGAGCTTTTCGATACCTGGTGGCATGAGGCCTAAGGGTACCTTTTTTGTTAGCAGGCAGGTCTGATACTGATAAATCCTTTGTGATAGGTACACGTAGGTCTTTTTCTCTGTCTGTACATGCAAGTTCATAATCATTTAGTGAATATTTTGCCTGCATATTTTTGTTTCCAAAATGCATAATGCAGCATTTACCTTTGTTAAAACTCATTTTATGTTCCAATGCCCATCTACTAATTTTATTTAGATCCTCCTGTAAGTTGCAACATCTTGTATATTATTGACTATAGTACCTATTTTGCTATCATCAGCAAACTTACTAATCCAGGGTTTATCTGATGTTTGTAAGGATGAAACAAATAGATTGAATAGTGTTGGGCCCAGTGTAGGACACCTCACTAGTCACCGCAGCTCCATTCAGACTTAAATCCTCTTATGCACACTCATCGTTTTCTATTGTTTAGCCAAGCTATGATCCACTTGAATACCAGGGTGTCCACCATCAGTTCCTTGAGTCTGTTTACCAGCTGTCTATGGGGCACCAAATTGAGGGCCTTTGAAAAGTCCAAATATATTACGTCCACTGATTAACTCTTGTCTAATGCCTTTATGATAGTAATATCCCCTTCCCTCTCCCTGACTCTGTTCAGTGACTCCTGGTGTCCAGCAGTATTAATTGTCCCTTTTCCCAACCCCATTTGCTGATCGATGCTTTCCAGTAGTATCCCTCTCCATCTCGACAACCCCATTTGCCAATCCCTGATGTCCGGTGGTATTCCCCTCCCTATGCTTGCCCCCATTTGCCAATCCCTAGTGTCCATCAGAATCCTGTTTCCCTCTCCCTGATACCATTTGGCAATTCCTGGTGCCCAGCAATCCTGCTATCATATTTATTGCAGAAGAATTTAAAAAGTGATTCAGATAAAAAATAATCAGTGCTGTATTAGCATTTGCTGACCATTTAAACAGGCTGGGACCACAAATGTGAAGACAGCTGTTGACCACTGGAATTCTGTTAAGTGTTGTAAAGAATTACATTCCATTCCATACTACATCACAGCCTTCAACAATGTCAAAGAAGTGCTGTTGTATGACCCTGCCATCATGGTTTTTTTTGTAGCAAGTATCCACCCGATTTAAAGATCAAGTCTTAATAATAAGGTAGTTGTCATGGGCCTTATAAATGCTTGTGCTCTTACTCCCTTTTCTTGATCTCTCACACATGCACCATTCAGAAGATGACATTTAAATCGTCATTGTCTAACTATTTTTATCTCCAGACCTTCATGAAAAGTTGTTGTTATTAAACAAAAGTAGTGATATGTAACCCTATAATGGCAAAATTAACCACATGACCTGCCACTGCCCTAAAGGATGCCAGCACTAAATGAAAGGCTTGCTTGTAGTTCGGTGGCCAAGCAGCCAGCCACTCCCACTTCCTGAGCTATATAAGCAGTTCCTCTAAGCCTCACTGTGAAGCATTTTTTCTTTGCAGCCGGAGGCTTTGTTGGTTTGTCCTCTGAGCTGGCTGGGGCCTAACCCCCCGCTGTTTCTGTGTGTGTCTGCTGGACTTCGGTGTTTGTTTTCCTGCTTTTGGTTTGTATCTTTTCTCTGGCTGTGTGCTTCCCTGTGTTTTTGTTTCTTGTTTTTGGGCCTTTCCTGTTTTCTGTTTTGCTGTGTTTTGGTTTTGTCTTTTTGGGGCTTTGTTTTCCAAACTCCTAGCATACTGCTACTACAGAGCTCATACTGCTTGCTTTCGGTTACAGCTCTCAAATTACTTGCACTGCAACTGCAAACCTACTCGGAGCTTATGCTACTGCTTTAAGTCACCTACAGTTGCAGCCACTGCTGTTTACTTTACTTACTATTGTACCCAGTGCTTGTGTTTTTTATACCATACTCACCATACTCAAACTACTGCAATACAACTGCTATTATTATCTGTGTGTTTCAGATCAACCATAGCTGCTCCATGTTGCATACTTAATTCTTTTCACTTGCGTTTCATTGCACTGCCTGGCTACACATGCTTCAAAGCATTTGTCTCCATGTTTCATTGCAGTTACAACTTTGAGGTCAGCCAATTAAGCTCCTGCTGAGGCTGTTAATATAGATTGTTATTAAATCTTGCCTCACTGCTGAAAATCCTCAGTGTTTGTCACCTTGATTTGGCTATTCATGTCTGGCTGGCTTGCCCCCAAATCAGTGTTGTTTAATTGCTATACAGTATGTTATGCAGGTCCGCCTACCACTACTACTGCTTACTGACCTATCAGGTCTACACTTGCTTATGCAACTGTTACTTCTTGCTTACGCAAACCATTGCTTCATGCCTACTACCATCCCTTCGGCTTCAGCCTGGGATTCTGCTGCACTCAATCTGCATTCGACCTTGCAAGGTCTCAGCACTCAATGCTCATTACGATCTCAGCACACCGTGCTCATTCAGCTCACCAGCTTTTCAGCTTTCAATCAATTTCTGGGGCATGCCAGCCATTCTATTTTGATGCAGGATTCCTGCAGCCGATGGTCTCGCTCTGCTTTAAGTCTGCATCTCGAGCATGTCCAACTTGGGGCGGGGTCCTTCTCATCTGGCCCATAACTGGGAATGTCCTCACCCTGGGCTTGGCTTTAGCTGCCTGCTATGCAACAGCAGCTCCTGGTGTAGAATTTAAGGCTAGCAGTGAAGGGTGGCTATGATGATCTCCTCTGGCTCTAGTGTCTCACTATATAGTGTTTCCCTAGCGAGGCACCTTCACTGCATCCTTCCTATGACTGCCTCTGGTTCACTTAATTTGATTTAGGGTGGGTAGGCCAGGTGAGTGCCTCAGCAGTTGTTGCTCTCCTCCTGCACGTATTGTTGCAGAGTTTTCTCGCAACCTTCCATGGCATTCCCGCTAGAGGGTTTGAGAGCCTTCCTCCAAATTGGAATATTTTCCACCTCCCTTTAATTGGGTTTTCCGAATTGCAGCTGCAGAGCCGTCACTAAATAAATTATCCCAAGCCTGGAGGGAAGGTGACCTAGGCCTTGGATCCCCAGAGATTTCCTCCTCATAGGGTTTTTTTTCTCTCCTCCGTTGCCTCAGTTCATAACACTTAGTTAGCTTATTTGTTTCCCTTAGATTCTTTAGGTAGGTTCCGTTGTTGGATTGAGGTGGAGGATGTCCTGCCATTCCCTCTCTCCTTAGGGGATCCCCTACACTCTAAACAAACCATCAGTATTCTGCTACGCAGCCCTGGGCAGTCATATGACAACTGAGCATCTCATTGCATTATCAAACTGCATATACTTCTCTACTACTACTATGTTACAGTTACTACTCCTATGTCACAGTTACTGCTTACTCATATGCTCATCTTGCCTCCTTTTGGGGATACTACATTTTTGGGGGGATTCCTAAGGTACCTTTAGCTATGGGAACTGTCCCATTGCACCTCTAGGGGTGGAACCCTCTCTGAGGGTTTCTTGCCTTCATACCCCTACAGGGTGGTAATTCCTCTGGAATAGAGAGTGCGAACGGCCAGAACCAAACTAACACAGTTACACAAGCATAACACTATACTGGCTGCATAGGCCAGTGAAATGAAACGCTTGCCTGTAGTTCGGTGGCCAAGCAGCCAGCCACTCCCACTTCCTGAGCTATATAAGCAGTTCCTCTAAGCCTCACTGTGAAGCATTTTTTCTTTGCCCCACCACCCTCACCTCCTCCTCCAGCGGCAGCACTCTCTCCTTAGGGGGATTCCTAAGGTACCTTTAGCCACAGGAACCGTTCTGTTGCACCTCAAGGGGTGGAACCCACTCCGAGGGTTCCTTGCCTTCGTATCCCTACAGGGTGGTAATTCCTCTGGAATAGAGTGCGAATGGCCAATACCACACTAACACAGTTGCACAAGCATAACACTGTACTGGCTGCGTAGGCCAGTGAAGTGAGGATCGTGAAAACCAGAAGAGCGTGGTCAAAAAGCATGATGGCAAAACACTGCTGTCAATTACAGCACCCGACCAAAATGCCAACTGCAAAAACAATGCCAATGGTAGTGGTCCATAAACGCACCAAATACTACCATGGCCAACAAAAACAAAAGGTAATCTGTGTTTTTGTAGGGGGCTATGCACCCCGCACCCCCCAAACTTATTATAATCAACTCCACGGTGGGAGGGGGTGGAACTCTGGGATGAGGAGAAACTTGGGGGGGTTATATCAGGTGAGGAGACATACAAATAATAAAACTTGGTGGGGGTTACATCAGGTGAGGGGACGAAAACAAAAAATAAAACTTAGTGGGGGGGAAGGGGGTTACATTGGGTGAGGGAAAAATAAAATAATAGAACTTGGTAGTGTGGGGGGAATGGAAAATATAGCAATTGGGAGACCAGGAACAGAACCCTGGTACCCAGGACAATTCTCTGATTTAGCTGCTCAGAACTTTAGCCCCCTCTACCATGGGAGAAGCTTGGCAGAGCACCACGCTGCCGGATTCTTCTCCTCTCCTCCACTGTACCTAGACAACTACAGGGTAGCAGTAACTGCCTTACGCTACTCTATCCCTATAGCTATCTAGGCAGACTGTATTGTGGAAGTGCGATTTTGACAGTGCTTTTACAGAAATGCTGTATTCATCTGATAATAAGGATGCCTAGATAGAGATAGAGTAGCTGGACCTTGGTGGGCTCCAGGAGTTTGGGGGAAGGGTGCACGCTACTCCAGCTGTACCACTGTGAAACACCTTTGCCATACTGGTGCAATGGGGCAATTGAGAGGAGGTACCTGTCACAATGGAAAAGGAGAAGGTGGGGGGTCCTCCAAAGTGGAGGCCCCATGGAGAGTGGGAAAGGCCCTCCAACCCGAGAGGAAGCAGCTGCTTTCGGGAAAAAGACTTGGAAGCTGGAGGGATGGGAGATGGTATGCCTGAGCAGTGCTTCAGCTTGAAGGGATGGAAAGTATATCCAGGGGATTGTTAGGACAGTTTGAGCTGGGAGGGACCTACACATCACTGTCCATCTTGGGACAAATGACCTGGCAAGGGACAGGGTGGGAGTAGTGCAGGGAAACTTTAGGGAGCTGGTGAGGGGCCTCAAGCAGGTAGCACAGGTGGTGCTTTTTGCAAGGTGCCACCTGTGTACAGCCAGGGAGAGGCAAGAACACTCCACACCAAGGCCTTTAATGACTTGCTAAAGGCACTGTGCATGAAAGAGAGCTTTGGCTACATCAGGGACTGGGGACCAACCTGGGCGGATATGACCTCTATAAGGGAGATGGCCTGCATCCTCCCAGGAAGGGGATCACAGTCCTTGGTGGGAGGTTTACATGTTACTTAAATGAACATTTAAGCTAGCTGGAAGGGTGGTAAAACCAAGGGTGGGAACAACTTCCCCCTCCCCTTGGTAATGTGTCAAGAGGAAGGGCCCAAGGGGAGAAAACTCAGGGTCGCAGAAAGGCATGGATTGAGACAGGACAGAAGAAAAGGAGATATATCTCAGGTAGGGAGGACAGAGGACCGAAGGAGACTAGGAATAGTGAAAGTAAAAGGGGAAGAAGCGAATCATGGGGTGTGTCAGGGAACAGCACAGGTCACAAAGGGAGGGAGAAGCAGGGAAGCAGGTGGGGGGGGAGAGGTGTGAAGAGCCATATGCGTTAATGCAAGTAGCCTTGAAAACAAAATTCCAGACCTTGAATCCATAATGGCAGAGACTAAAATAGATTTAGTAGCCATAATGTGCTGGTGCACATGGGGTACATGGTGTACTGAGCACCACAGCTGGGGCATGGCCATAGCGAGTTACTCTCTGTTCAGGGGAGACAGGGTGAGAAGGAGGGCTTGTATTTTATGTGAAGAAGGTAATCAAGGCCATGGAGGTACAGGGACACCAAGAGGAAAAGGAGGGTCTGGAAGTGCTGGGATCATCCTGGAGACAGGCTCTGGGACTACTATCCATACAGGGGTAATGTATGGACCTCTAGCACAGGGCAATGAGATTGATTAGGCGCTTGGGGAAGCCATCATCAGAATGGCAAATAAGGGGAATGTAGTGCAGTTTGCAACTTCAATCTGCCAGATGGGGAGTGGAGCCTTCCAGCTGCAACTTCAGCAAGGAGCAGGACCATCCTTAACTCCTACAAGGGTCTTTTCTTAGACAGCTAATCAATGAACCCACTAGGGAGGGGCATTGTTGGACTTGCTGCTTACAAACCGGGACAGCATGACAACATTGCAGATATCACAGTGAGCAGTCCTGTAGGTACTGGGGATCACCTTACAGTGTGGTTCAGTATAAAGACAGGAGCAAAGGCAAACCACACAAGGATGAGGGTCCGGGACTTTACAAGGGCAGACTTTTTCTTTTACCTTCCTGTGCCCTCCAGCCCACCACTCCTTTAGGCAGCTCAGTGTCCCTGCTGCCCATCAGTCTCACCCCCGCTGCCAGCTCCCACCACCACCATGAGTCCTGGAGGGTCCCAGCTTATCCCTCCCAGGGGAGAAACAAGGGAGGGGAGTAATAGGCTCTGAGCCCTCCGAGGCCATAGGTGCCGGAGGACAGGAGTGGTATGCTTTGGGGACTGTGGCATGGTGGGACATGGCTGCCATCATCCAGCTGTCTGAAACTGGAAATGTTTCCGTTTTTTGTGGCCACACCCACTTCAAACATGCGTGCGACTGCAGCAATGTCCTGGGGCAGAGCTATTCAGCAGCGTGTGGTCACCCACACCACCAAGAACACCTCCACTAAGCCACCACCAAGAGCCACTATATGAGTGGCTTGCGATGACCCATCCCCCAGAAGAAAGGTATCCAAGGGACACCTGTGACTCCTTCACTGCCAGCCTCCACTCCTGACATCCGGGTGAACCCAGATCGCCAGCATGCCAGAGCAGTACCCCATCGCTCTGCGCTATGGAGCTGGCCCAGGAGGGCAGAGTTTAGAGAATTGGGAGACTGCCCCCAGAAACTGCCTCAAAGTGGGGGGCATGCCATAGGGGGCAGAGGTACAATGGGGAAACATAAGGGAGGGCATAATTAAAGCAACCAATCTCTTTATGAAGGAAGTGAGCAAAAGCAGAAGGAAAAAGAGACTTTGGGTTTTTCAAAGAAGTGGCAAGAGTGGTAAAGAAAAAAAGGGTGGCAATCAAGAAGTATAAGGGAACGCAGAAGGCTGAGGACTGGGAGGCATATCAGGCAAAGCAGAAAGAAGCAGGCAGGGTGGTGTGAGATGCAAAGGCACAGACAGAGGAAAGGATTGCCAAAGTTCTAGCTAAAGGAAATAAGACTTTCTTCAGGTACATAAGTGAGAAGAGGACAGCAAGGGGAGGGATAGTAAGGTTTAGAAGAGTGAAAGGAGTAAAACTGTGCAGAAGTGGACTAAGAAAAAGTTGACATCTTAAACAGGTACTTTGACTCAGTCTTCTTAGAGGAAGGAGGAGGAGACAGACTAGCATAGGAAGCAATAATGGGTTGGAGGTGGACACAAGGCTATTTTTAGAGGAACGTGTTCTGATAGGTCTTGCAGCATTGAAAGTGAACAAGGCTATGGGAGTGGACGAGATTCACCCCAGGGTACTAAAATAATTTAGGAAGGTGCTAACTGCCCACTGACAGCCTTGTTCAACAGCTCATCAGAAACAGGCATGATTCTGTAATACTGGAGAAAGGCTGAGGTGGTCCCCCCACATAACAGTGACAGCAGGGAGGAGACTAGCAACAATAGGCCAGTTAGTCTTACTTCAGTGGTGGGGAAATTACTGCGGGGGCGGGGGGAATAGGACTCAAAGCAGCCTTGCCAACTCAATAGTCAGACTTTGACCAAGGTTCATATATGAAAAAGACTTTATTAAGATTAAACACTCACAATGCAGGAACTGCAGGAGTCTATTCCTTTTTTGTTTTCTCGATATTGTAGCATCATGAGCCACAGAAACACAAGAAGTGATCCCTGATTGTTTCTAGAAATTACTGGAAACCCTACTGAGAGAAAGACTGGTAATGTATCTTGAATCCAATGGTCTGCAAGACCACAGGAAGCTTGTATACAGGGGGACATGCCAAATGCATCTGATATATTTCTTTGACTGGGTGACCAGGGAAATAGATCAGGGGAGGGCAGTAGACGTGGCATATCTGGGCTTCAGCAGTGCCTTTGACACTGTGCCACACAGAAGGCTAATTGGTAAATTGACCAGCCTAGGAGTGGGCTCCAAAGCAGTAAACTGAGTTAGAAACTGGTTAACTGTTAGAAGACAGATGGTGGTGCTTACTGGCACTCGTTCTAGGGAGGGGAGGGTAACCAGAGGGGTACCACGTGGCTCAGCACTGGGACCAGTTCTCTTCAATGTCTTCACAGGGAGCATTGCTGAAGAACTGGGAGGGAAGGGGCGCCTTTTTGCTGATGACACCAGACACCAGAATCTGCAATGGGGTGGACACTGAGGAGGGAGTGGATAAAATACACAGGGATCTTGGGAAACTTGAGGAGTGGTCAAAAACATGGCAGTTAGGGTTCAATTTCAAAAAAAGTACAAAATCATGTAGCTAAGGCATAGGAACCCTGGTGCTGAGTATATGATGGGGGGGGGAACATACAGTCACTAAACAGGAAAGGACCATGAGGTTATCATAGCTAAGGACCACAAGATAGCAGGGCAGTGCGATAAGGCTAGTGAGATGCATAGGGAGGGGTATCTACAATAGGAGAAGAGGGAGGGAGGGAGGTGGTGTTGGCACTGTGTCACTCGCTAGTGTGACCTGACTGGAGTACTGTGTTCAGTTTTGGAGACTGCACCTCAGAAAGGACATTAACAGGGTGGAGCTGGTCCAGAGAAGACAACTAAAATGGTCCACGGTTTTCATGAAAAGCCCCTAAGGAGGGACTGAGAGATCTCAACATGCACACCCTGGAAGAGAGGTTGGCGTGAGCCCACAATTGCTCCATCACTCTAAAAATAATAAAGATTCCCATCATCAAGAATGAATTTATATTTCCTATAATTACCTCAATTGATAATGAATTCCAAGGGTTCATTGCACATTCAGTGTAGAAGTATTTTCTATTTTTTCTATAAAAAATGTTGACCCTTTAGTCGAAGTGGATGGACTCTTGTGGTTTTGAAGTTTTCTTTGTACTGAAGGTTTAATTAATTTACTACGTATGGGTCCCTTGTAGTGTCATACATTAACAGTAGGTCTCTGAGGAGGTGACAGAGCTCAAGAGACATTAATGTAAGTTTGTAAGACAAGAGTGATATGATTTGTCTTTAAGGCCAGAAATTATTTTAGTTGCTGTTCTTTGTACTTTCTCAGTTTGCTGGATATCTTGTTTCTTATATGGACACCAGAATTGAGATGCATAATCAAGATATGGTATAAAATACACTCAATATAATGGTAATACAGTATTCCATTTCTGTCTTGAGATTTAATATTTCACCTAATTGCCCACATTACTTTATGTGCACTGGATAGCGCCTCATTTCTTTGCTTTGTATCTTTTAAATCATCGGTTATTTTGATGCATAAATCTTTTTCTGATATTGTTGTTTTTAGTGTACTGTTGTTAAATGTGTCATTATTGCAGGTATTTGTTCTTGTAGGATGCATAATGCAACATTTATCCAAATTAAAAAAAAACTCCCATTCTTTTGACCATTTTGTAATTACATCCAGATGCTCCTAATTTTTAGGCATTGTTCCTGTGTCTCACATGGTCCACCAAGTTTTGTATCATCGGCATACTTGGTTGTCCAGCTATTTAAGTCTTTTGATAAATCTGTGATAAATAATTGAAAAATCAGAGGTGCCAGTACTGATCCTTGTCGAACTCCACATGTCGCTTTCATTGAGCTTGAACAATGTCCGTTAATTATTACCCTTAGTGAGCGTTCTGTTAGCCAGTTTGATGTCCATTTTATTAAACCTGTATCTATGTTAAACAAATTAATTTTTGCAATTATTACTCAGTGAGGACCAGGTCAAAGCCCTTTCCAAAATCCAGGTAAATAATGTCACAAGGTGTTTTCTTATCTTCTGATGTGCTTATCTTTTCATAAAAACACACTAGGTTTGTAGTGCAAGACCTCCCTGTTTTGAATCCATGCTGGTCATTACCTGTATCTATAATTTGTAAATTATTTTTTTCTTTTATGAAACCATCTAGTATTTAACACAAAATAGAAGTGAGTCATTGGTCTGTAATTCTTTGTACGCTGATGCCCATTTTATGTTGGCTTGCGCTTATGCACCAGCCAACATATTACAGAAGTAGCAGATTTGGAGGTGCGGTCACTGTGGACAAACGCAGGGCACGCATCAGTATGCGCCTCCCTCATTCCCCAATAAGGCAGCATGCAGGCACCACAGCAGCAACACGTGTGTGGTGAGCACATCTAAGAAAGGTCTGCCATGAGCCAGCTTGTCATGCAGCGGCACCCCGGCCCGTACCTTTCCTGGTAGCGCATTCTGAGTAAACATGGTGGCAGTGCTGCCGCGCCTGCCAATGCCAACTTCAGGGGTGCCCCGTCCCCCTGTTGGCATGCCTGACAGTTCATGTGCCAACAGAGAGCCTCCCACGTCGGCATATCTCCCCATTTGTTGTGTGCGAAGTGTCCAATCCCCTTAGCTCTAGCCCCCACACCGGTATGTGCTGATGAGGTGCCCAATCCCCATTGGCTAGCCCCCAAACACTTAGATGGCATGCTGGGAGCCCACCCTGGCGTGCCAAATGCCCTGTAAAAAACTTATGTCCCACAGTTTTAATCTAATAACGGTCCCTCGCCAGTCTGTCCTGCTCCCTCCCCAACCCAGGCCCACCCTCTGTACCCCTGCCTCCCCATATTCCCCTCACCCCATACTTACCTCTTGAGTCAGCGCAGCGATCTTGGTGAACGGGAACACTCTGCGCCTTCAAAGCCAACCCCTAAACTGAAGAAATGCTGTAGCTGTATAATAGCATAAATAGGGTTTTTTCAATTTTGGTGCATATCTTGGGAATTTTTGGAACTTTTGCACCAAATTTTCAACATGGGGTTATTGGGGCCCATCCTCATGAATTCAGTCACTGTCATGGCGTTATCTGGTCCCGAAAGATGATTTTGCGGTCACTGCGCGGAATCATTTTTTGGGACTGATTAACAAAATGACAGTGCCACTGTTCATGAGGTGGGCTCTCAAAACTATGTTGCAAATTTAGTGAAAAAAATTCCAAAAATGACTGTTTTACGAGCGTGCATTGCGCAGTTTCCACGTACGCTCATGACTTCGTGAATGTGTAATATTTTCACTCCAGATTTTCAACTGTAATCCCTTGTTACCCGGGGTTACTAGAATCCCAGTAAGACCTAGTGGTAGGCAAGGAAGGCAGCTTGTCAAACTCCAGTTAAATGGGTTTCACACTGTCTCACTCTGTTCTCAGTCTCAGCTGAGACTGAGAGATGACATCACCAATAGAACTATCGCAGCTGCATAAGCCACATTGGAATCTGCAGCAGAGGGAGTTAGATAGAACGTTGGGAGTTTTCAAAGAAAGTCAGTCTCCTGTTTTCTTTCAAACAGGAAGGGTCAGTTCCTGTTTGCCTTCAGGAAGAGAAGATCAGTCTCCAGTTTTGCCTTCAAGTGGTGGAGACCGCTGTTCGGGTCTCAGTGCCCCCCTCCCTCTGGGGGGGGGGAGTAAAGATCCCCATGTAGATTCCAGGGGCAATCCCCTAAATTCTGCAGAAGAAAGAAAGCTGCCTATTTCAGTTCAGTCTGTGTTTATAAAGTGTTGGAAGAGTTGTGATTCGCCTGTGGGACACCTGCAACAAAAGGGTGAGTGTTTGCTCTAATATGAGAGGGCCAAAATGTGTTTCTTCAGCCTGGGATATGTGAAGAAATCTAGGAATTGAACTACTATTTGGGAGGCCTATAGGACTAGGACAAACAAATGGAGTAGTGTCAAAAGCTAGAGTGCTGTGTGAATTCAAGTAATATTGCACAGGGTGTGCGACAGTTCATCCACCATTTAATCTACATTCAGAAGTTTTAGTTTTTCCAGAGAAATGGCCGGGCATGGGCTGTGGGAGCTGGAGGTGAGAACACCCCCCCATCTTTAGTAACCAGGTCCACCTTTACAGATTTCTGCTGTGATTGCTACTTGCCTCATGCACTTGGCCAGTGATGAGGGAAGTACCCAGACATGGGTCGCAAATGGGAAAATCTCTCTAGGGTTACGCAGACTCTGGGTGATGGGGGAGCCACAACAAGTGTAAAGGAAAAGTTCTCTTTGTGAGATGGGAGTCAGAAGAAGTAGGAGGAAATCTCTCTAGGAGTCGCCAGACTCTTAAGTGGTGTGAGGAGCCACAACAAGAAAATGGGTTCATTCTTCCAATGGACACGATCAAGTAACGGCAGGGGAGCCGGACCAGTTGGGCTGTGTACCCAAAGCACGTGCAAGTCCAGGCTGCGTGTCTGGTGGGTCCAGAGCCTGAAAACAGTAGAATTGGTTCATTCTTCAAGTGGACCGCCTTGTAGTCTCTAATCTGCATTACCAGTAAATGTAGCCCCATGGGGGTCCATCTATGCTTTGTTGTGTTCAGCTAGTTGTGAATAAAAGCCACACTGTAAAATCCCATTCCTGGTTCTGGACACTACAGTTATTGCTTCCTGTGTTCGGATTTACTTGGATGCCCCTGTGCATAGTAGCCAAACCTAGGTCCCCCTGTGCCGAGTAACCTCATCCTCCCTGAACCCAGGTCTCCACCAGGTATTGCTACCAGCACCAACAGCATGCTACCTGTCATTTTGGTAAAAAGGCAGGGGTGAGGGGTTACACAACATTGCCATTTTTCTACACCTCCTTATGAACAATACAGCTGTCATTTTACATATCCTGGCCGAAATGTGTTTCACTTCCGGGCACAGGTATTGAAGCGTTACATAAATCAGTTTTCGGACAGTTTAGAAAACAGACAGTGACACTGTTCATGAGCAGAGGTCCTAAAATGCGAATGTTGAAAATTTGGTGATGAAAGTCCATAAAATGACTGTGTTACAAGCATGCATTGCGCAGTTTCCGCATAGTAACTTTGCAGATTTGCAATATTTTCATCACTGGCATTTTTTCACACCTCCTTATGAACAGCACAGCTGTCATTTTTCACATCCTGCCCAAAATGTGTTTTCGCATCTGTGACGCAGAATGGGGTGGTCACTGTGGGAAATCAACTTTTGTCACAGATTAACAAAATCACAGTGCCACTGTTCGTGAGGGGAGGTCCCAGAATGCCTGTGTTGAAAATGTGTTTCTTCAGGGTGGAGGTGAGGTTGGCATCAGTTCAATACTTCACTGCCATTCCTATTATGCATTTCTAACTCCTGCACTACCAATGCCAATGCCAGCGAGACAACATTCGGCATTGACAAATGCTTGTTGAAAACAGGGACTATGTCTGCCTGTTTTCAATCTGTGGGAATGTCCCCTGAGTTAACAGATTTCTCAAACATTAGCTTGAGTTTTGTACAGTTTGGTTTGCCATAACTGTAAGCATATTACTGGTAATTTTATGTGGACCAGGAACTGTACTGAGTTTAAGTTTTTTAATTCTATTAACTATATCATCGGTATTGATTTTAAAAGTGGACTGCGATGGAGTATTTTTAATTTACTTGTTTAGTTTTTTGTTAATCAGGTAAGTGTGCTAGGCAAGCATTGCCTATTTTTTTGGCATGACCCGGGAGTTACATAAGAAGGTGCAGTACAGGATACGATTACATACAATAGTAGGCAGTTGTAACAACAGATAAAATATACATTAAACATTAAAAATATACTGTAAACATTAAGGATCTTAAGTGAGGAAAGGAACAGCATTACCTGTGGGTAACCCGAAAACATACATCGTCACAAATGAATTTACAATGCACACGTTGAGAAATGTGAACATGATAAGTACATTACAGAGATATTACAGATTTAAGAACATGCACATTACACCAAGCTGAGGAGATATTCATGGCATTTGAGTTGAAAATTAGGTGCAGAGGAACAGTGGTATATGTCAGGTGAGATGGAGTTCCAAAGATTAGGGGCCGCATAGGCGAAGGCTGATCTCCCAATGCAGGTCCTAATCCCGTGGACAGCCAAAAGTGCATTTTCACAGGACCTTAAGGGGTAAGTACTATTCAAAGGTTTAAGTAGTGCAGTGAGAGATTTAGGCAGCCCATTGTTTTGGATGTTGAAAACAACATTGTGAAACCTATATTCTCTAAAGGAGATCAGGGGATGGGTGATCACAATAAACTTGTTTTGTGGAGCAAAGATGGACCAAAAGTAAATGTTGAACTCATATGCCATTATTTTAGGGTCAGTTATGGTTTCCTTGTTTTTAATAATTGGTCCTATCAGCCTTTTTTGCCCCTTTACAGTACAGTGCAGCCCCCTTAATTGCATATCTTTGGGACAGCCAAAAAGTGTACATTTAAGGAAAGTATAGCGGATAATGTATGGTCACCAATGGTTAACCGGTTTGTTAACCATTGAGAGGTTGCCTGGGCAATCATGTAAACCTCGAGATAGGTTAAAAAAGCCATCGATGTACTATAAATTATATTTTATAGTGTATGGTACCATTTATGTTTTTTAAAAAAGAAAGCAGTTCCTTACTGCAGTTTTTTTCATGTCACCGCTCTGCTCTCACCACTAAGCACCATTTCAAAGCCATATCATCCAGTTTATACGCTCAGATGTTTTCATTGTTAACCCATTGATGTGATGTACCATCAATGGGTTAACTATCGTGTTATCCATCGATGGTAAAAGATTGTTATAAAAAACAAGTAACTCACCTGTAACAGTAGTTCTAGGAGTCGTATATATTGTTCATCCACACTCTTTAGCATGTCCTTTTCCCCTTTAAATCTTGCCGGAAGTCTGCAAGCTGGCTCCTCCCACCCACCTGGGTGGTATAACCCTCGGATCCATCCCATGACACCAGATCTTAGCCCACTGGAAGCCAGGTGTTGTGCTTCCGCAGCCAGGGAGGTCGGGTGGGTCAGTGTGGATGAACAACATATACCACTCCTAGAACTACTGTTGCAGGTGAGTAACCTGTTTTTCTAGGATTGTGGATATGTTGTTCATCCACACTCTTTGGCAGACTCCTAGCAGTTCTCCAGGAGGAGGAAGGCAAGGTGCACAACCCCTACTTAGGGAACAGAGATTGGAGAACTGAGTCCCCAAAACCAGCATCCTGGCGTGACTCAAGGTTGATGTGGTAATGGGTAATGAAGCTGTTTGCTGACTTTCAGGTAGCAGCCCGGCAGATTTCCTGGGTAGGGATGTCCCTGGAAGCAGCCACCGAAGCAGTGGTATTGCGGGTAGTATCCCTTTGGAAGGTTCCATGCCCGCAAACTGATAACACAGACTGATGCAAGATGTAATCCACCTTGCAGTTGTCCATTTTGCTGCAGGTCTGTGAGAACGACTTCAGCATAGGTGACAAACAGCTGGCGAACCTCTCCCCGAATTTCTGCCATCCTCTCCTTGTAATAGGAGAGAGCTCATCTCAGGTCCAATGTATGGAGCCTGTACTCGGCCTCCAAGGTGTAATTAGGGTAGTAAACTGGCAGAGTTAACACCTGCTTAAGATGAAACTCTGACACCACCTTCAGAAGGAATTTCAGATGGGGGCCCAGGACAACCTTGTCCCTGTGGATGACCAGATATGGGGAGTCCACCAAAAGTGCCTGGAGCTCCCCTGTCCTTCTGGCAGACATGATAGCCACCAGGAAGGCCATCTTCCATGACAAGTATGACAAGGCACACTTGTGCATTGGTTCGAATGGCTTGCCCATGAGCTTTGTCAGTACCAGCACTAGATCCCATGGAGGTTGAGGTTCACACACCGGAGGGGATATGTGATCCAGGCCTTTGAAAAAGTGCCCGACCACTGTCTCCTACACCAACGTCAGCTGACCAGCCCACACCCAGTAAGCAGAGAAGGCTGCCAGGTGCACCCTAAGGGTCGATGACTGAAGACCCCCTTTGGAGAGAGTCAAAGGTAGTTGTGAATGTTAGCCACCGGACAGGACAGAGGGTCTAGGCACTTGCCTTGACAGCAAATGGAAAACCTTTTCCATTTGAAGGCATAACATTTCCTGGTCGATTCCTCTCTGGATGCCTTCACCACGGTGAGGACATCCTTGGAGAGACCCAAAGCCTGGAACTCTAGCCACTCAGGTACCAGGCTGTGAGGTGCAGGGATTGAAGGTCCAGATGGTATACCTTCCCCTGATTGAGAGAGATCAGGTCTGGGCATGCTGGAATCCGCTCTGGGGGCCTGCAACTGAGGCTGAGGAGATCTGAATACCAGAACTGGTGCGGCCAGTCTGGAGCTACCAAGATCACCTTCACCTTGTCCCTCCTCACCTTGAGGAGCACCTTGTGGATCAAGGGAAATGGAGCGAAGACATACAGGAGGCCTGGGGTTCACGGCCTCGAGAAGGTATCCCCCTGCAGCAAGCCCTGCTGAGGGGGGCGGGCATGAAACAGCCTCAGCTTGGTGTTTTCCCTGGAGGCAAACAGGTCCACCATCAGTTTGCCCCAGTGGGAGAACAGGCTGTAGGCTACCTCTGGATGGAGAGACCACTCATGGGATGTCTCACCTAAGCGGCTGACAGCATCCGCCAGATGGTTTGAGGCTCCTGCCACATGGATGGCTAGGAGATCCACCTCCAAATGGCTGATGAGGGTCCAGATGTGGAGCGCCTCCCTGTGAAGCAGATGGGAGTGCATGCTGCCCTGTTTGTTGAGGTAGTACATGGTCGTGGTATTGTCCGTCTGGATTTGAACCACTTGACCCCAGAGCTGAGGAGCGAAAGTTGACAGTGCCAGTCTGACTGCTCTGAGCTCCAACAGGTTGATGTGGTATCGGGACTCCTCGGGGGTCCAGAACCCATGAACCCATTTGTCCCCCATGTGGGCTCCCCAGCCCATCAGAGAGGCATGAGTCATGAGGACAGCCATCAGCTCGGGGCGGCCAAATGGGATCCCTTCCTGCAACTGATCTAGGGCAGTCCACCATTGGAGAGCGTCCCACATCTTCTGGGTTACAGTGATCAGCTGATCGAAATTACCATGGCGCTGAGTCCACTAGGTGGACAGTTCCCATTGGAAGGGGCTCATGTGCAACCGGGCCCAACGGATCACCGAGGTGCATGCTGCCGTGTAACCCAGAAGGTGCAGAAAGTCCCAGGCAGGGCACAATTGCCCAACCAGAAATAACTGGGCAAAGGAGAGAACCTCTGCCCTGTCCACCGGGAGCCGAGCTCTGGCTTAACGAGAGTCGAGCTCTGCCCCAATGAAGCACATCACCTGGGAAGGCACGAGTTCTGACTTGGCCTCATTGACCAGGAGGCCAAGTTGGGAGCAGGCTGTGGGCCAGGTCCCTGGACCTCTCCACCACTTGTTGAGTGGGACCTGCTAAGAGCCAATCATCGAGGTAGGGATAAATCCTGACCCCCTGATGCCTGAGATGGGCTGCCACCACTGCAGTGCATTTGGTGAAGACCCTTGGGCCGATGACAGGCTGAACAGCATGGCTCGGAACTCATATAGGGTCCCTTCGGCTCTGAAGCAGAGGAACCGCCGATGAGATGGACAGATTGGGACATGAAAGAATGCATCCTGCAGATCCAGTGAAGAGAACCACATGTTTTGCTCCAAGGATGGTATGATCTGGGACAGAGTGACCATCCGAAAGGTGCGTGACCTGAGATATTGATTCAGGTCATGCAGATCTAGAATGGGGTGCCAACCCCCTGCCTGCTTGGGCACCAGGAAGTACCTGGAAACAAAGCCTGGATCTGCTGGAGGGTCCACCACTGGAGCTACTGCCTCCTTGAGGATGAGCTGAGCAATATTGTCTCGGAGAGCCAACTGAGTCTGGACGGATACTCTTTCCTCCCAAGGGGCACAGGCTCGGCTTGGAGGATACTGCTCGAATTCCAGAGGCAGTCCCTGACCGACCACTTCCAAAACCCACCTGTCCGTGGTGATAACAGACCAGGCGTAAAGGAAGTGGCAGAGCTGGCCCCCCATGGGAGGACCCAGAACTGGCGTGACAGGAGAGGGGGAGGCAGCCCCCGCCCCATCGCTGAGAGTGCTTGGAGGAGGAGGATCCAGGACCTGAACCTCAGCCTCCTTTACAGGCTTAGGAGGGCCTGGGCTTGGGCCAGGGGTGCCAAACTTGAGCATGCTGCAGCTGTTGTTGCTGCCCTTCTTGAAAGGAGGGTTGCTGTGCTGCAGTGGAAGAGTGCCGAAAAGGCTTCTTCTTCTTCTGCTGTTTCTTGCCCGAAGAATCTTTAGCAGAAGTAGCATCCAAGGTGGAATTGGACTGCTCAATGGCTTAAGGTGACCAGCCACACCTGGGCCAAAAAGGCACATCAGCTAGTTTGTGCTGAGTATCTGCTGGAAAAGAGGAGAGTCTCAGCCAAGCCCTGCGACAAAAGGCAACTGCGGCTGCCATTGAGTGGACACAAGAATCCCCAATGTCGAGGGCTGTCTGAAACTGCTGTTTGGCAACAGCCCGGCCCTGATCCTGTACCTGCTTGACCATGGTCTGCATGTCCGCGGGGAGGTGTGGGAGGACTTCATCCAAAGACCCCAGGATTACATGGGAGAAGTGTGCTATGATGATGGCCAAACTTGCCTGATGAAAGCCTAGAGATGAGGCCACATAGACTTTCTGAGCTGAATGAGCCAAGAGTTTGGATTCTTTTTTGGGAGGACAGTCAATGTCGGCAGAACTGCCAGTACACTGAACACAGAGGCTGTCACCAGGCTCTCGGCTGAAGGGTGCTCTCTGAACCCTGAAAGGAACACCATGGGCATCACGTACTTGCGGGCCATGCGGGCAAATGGAGCTGGACAGGAGGCAGGGTGCTGCCAAAGTTCTAAGGCCGGACCAATTATGGCTTCGGCCACAGGAAAGGCCTCCATCAGGGTATCCCCTCTCTTGAGGATGTCCGTGAGAGGGTACTCCGCCTTTTTCTGGATAGGTTCCAGAGGCATCCCTGTAGACTCAGAGATAATGCGAAGAATGCCCTGAAAGGACAAAGGACCTTCCTCTGTCTCTGACCCACTGGCTGATTCATCATCCCTGGGATGAGAATGAAGGACAGTCTCACCTGAATCCGAGGAATCCGGATACAACGGTTGACCCCCCAGGTCACCTTCATCCCACCAGGGGTGGTCTGGGGTGACAGGGACCGAAAGATGCCAGGGAAGCCCAGTGTCCGGTCTATCTTCCTTAGAAGAAGCCCCTCCCACAGGCTGCTTGGGTGGTGGTTTCACCACAATTGGTGGAGAGACCGGTTTTGGATGAACCGGAGCTTTTGCCAGCTCTGCGCGAGGGGAAACCAACTTAATAGGCTCTGAAGGAGTCGGCTTCGGCTTGGGAGGTGAAAGCCAAGTAATGGCTGGGGTAAGAGCCGGAGTAGGCATGTGCCCAGTCAAAATCAGGTGTTGCCACATGAGGGTCTCATAGCGCCAACGGAGGTTCCGCCAGAGCCTCTCCTCATCCGAGGAGGACGAGGACGACCGATGGTGTCGCCTCTTTTTAGAGTGCTTGTGGCTCTTCCTTGGCCTGTTGTTCGAGAGAGTCATGGACCTCGATCGAGATCAGACAGGCTGACTGAGTCATTCGGGAGACACCAGCGGGACCGGTGATTTTCCAGGGTCTGGGACCACTTCTTCGATGGGATTCCTAATGGGTTGGGTCTTCTCATCAGGGAAGGAAAGGACCACAGTCCGATTGAGAGAATCATCGACTGGAGTCGGCAATAATGGGTCGATCGAGTTGATGATTATTTCAACCTCGTTGATCGACACTTTGGTCAGCTGGCCAGGCAGCAAAGCCGAGAAGCCAGCGGCTGAAGAAGCAATTTCGACCGAAGTCGAGACTGCCGGTTCCTGGGACTGAGATCTCTCCTGATTCCAAGAGCATCTCCATCGAGATGAAGATGATCCCAGGTCCTTTTCCCACTTACGGGACTGAGAGGAGTGTGTGCCCGCAGGACCCTCCCCTTTAGTTGAGAGAGACTGGCACAACTCTCGGAAAGAACCCGAGAAGGTGGAGCCCAGGTTAAGTGGAACAAAGAAGCTCCGAGAAGAGGATTCCCCGGCATGAGCCACTTCCTCCTCGAAGACTTGCATGCATTCCAATTGTTTGGTGAATCCCACGGCCGTGGAAACCACCCACTGACCCTTCTTAGATTTCACCGGAGGGTTCCGTTTTTCCGGCCTCCCCAGCTTCAGGTGTGCGAGATGGTCATTGAGGACGTTGGGGTGAAATGCAAGACAAAAATCGCACTTCAGGTGTCATGGTCAACACCCAGGCAGTAGGCGCACATGGTGTGGGGATCAGTGCATGACATTTTCTGGCCACACGAACACCGGCAAAATCTTGGGGAAAACTTGTCTTCCATAATCGAAGGTAAGTAGTGATGATTGCTAATGCGAACTAGCCGAAGTTTTGGAATAACCGAAGGTTTTGAAGCCAGGGCCTACAAAATGCAGGAGCACGAAGGAGGCAACCTGAATCTTCCAGTGGAAAGGAAGATCTGGCGTCATGGGGCAGAGCCAAGGGTTATACCACCTGGGTGGGTGGGAGGAGCCAGCTTGAAGACTTCCAGCTAGATTTAAAGGGGAAAGGGACATGCTAAAGAGTGTGGATGAACAAAATATCCACAATCCTAGAAAGGTAGATTTCTACCTATAACAACGTTCTACTATACATTATGGCCCAGATATTCAAAAGGGTTGCGCATGGCGCAATGGTGTTGCACCATGCACAACCCACTGATGCGCCCCGGTGCAATATTTAAAGGAAAAGTGCGCACGTGACAAACCCGATACGCCAGGTGCATCAGTATCGTATGCAGGCACAGGTGGGGTGCCTGATGCATAAACTGCACAGCCGATATTCCATCCTGGGCCAGTAGAGTTATGTGCAGGTGCAACTCTACCTGTGCCTGCACAAAGTTACGCCCCTAAAAAAGACCTAGCAGTGCCCCCCATGCCCTGATCATGGGCATCAGTATCCCCAAGTCCATTATCCCTGGTGGTCCAGTAGACCACTATTAGTCTGACGGTGGGCATAACTGTATTCCGAGTAGCCCATCACGGGCATAACTGTATCTCCCCAATTAGCCTGATCGTGGCATCAATATCCCCCCAAAGTCCAATATCCCTGGTGGTCCGGTGGGACCCATGGGAAAACCCTGATCGTAGGCAGAGCCTCACCCCCCAAGTCCAAATCTCTTGATCTAGTGACCTTACCCCACCCGCCCACAGAGCTCCCCACCACCCCGCCCCTCTGGCCAGTCAGGTAGCAGCAGTACCTCCCACCCACCTGAGCCGCTGGCTAACTGACAGTTGGGCTGCAAGGCATTGAGTATTGAGCCAATGGGCGCAGGCCCATACTGGCATAGTCGTCCAGATATGTGAATGAATTCATTCACATATCTGGACTGAGTAGTATTAGAGCTGCACGCCCATTGCCTCATGCTTTGAATCAATGGGCGGCAGCCATACTGAGCTGTCAGGGGGTGGCAGGTGGTGGGTGCTGCCACCCGCCAGCTGATGGAGGAGGGGTGGGGGCCCGTGGGCAGGTGGGGTGGGGGGTCCACTAGATCACCAGGGATTTCGGACAGTGGGGTGAGGAATGCCGCCGTTCAATCGGCCCCTGCGTGTCCACTGGACCACCAGGATATTGACTTTAGGGGGGATACTGATGCCTGTGATCAGGTTAATGGGGGAATACAGTTATGCCCACGATCGGCTACCGGGGATTACAGTTATGCCCGCGATCGGGCTACTCAGGGGGGGATACAGTTATGCCCGTGATCGGACTAATCACGGTCCACTGGACCACCAGAGATAGGAGACATTCATTGTCCCTTATGGGATGTCATGCGATCGGGCTGTAGGGGGCATCGGTCCTCGACGGCTGCTGCCTGGCAGGGCGCCATGCGCAAGTCATCAGGGATCAGCGCACCTGCATGCTAATGGCATGCAAATTGGGCCTTAATCAGATGCAAATGACCCCCCCGTGCGCCTTGTATAAATTATGGCCCCATTTGCATGTCACCCTTTGAATATCGCAGGTGCGCTGTGCATGGCGCAATGGAACTTGCGCTACCGCATCTCAATGCTCCACTCTGACCACTTGCACTGGTGCAGTTCCACTGTGCCATGCACAGTGCGGGTGGCTAGGGGGCAATATTCAAAGCTGTTGCGCCATAGCACAACTCCATTGAATATCACCCTGGCCACACCCCTGCGCAACTATTTTGAGCGGCGCACAGGTTTGCACCACAAACTGGTGCAGTTTGAATATCTGGGCTTATACGTGTTTATCCTGTCTTGTATTCTTTTAATAGTGAACACAACTTGCAGTATGTGCCGCTGGGATGGGTAGGGCAAAGTAACAGCAGTAGCACTTAAGTGCTTCTCTGATTGGGATAAAGTGATTTGTGACATGCTGTGGCATTCCTTGGTCTGACTCCTGTGTGAGGGAGGGTGCTTCTACGATTTGTGTAAAGTGCTTTGTGACATTCTGTGGTTTGATTTCTGTGTAGAGAAGGGTGCTTCTGTGATTCTGTTAAAGTGCTTCTGTGACATTCTTTTGATTTCATTGCAAAGGAGGGTGATTTTATGACTTCAGTTTGATGATTGAAAAGTTGAAGTAGGTGATTAACCCCTCAGTTTAAATAAGGCAGCCCATTAACAATTAGTAAGGGTGCTACAGGCAGTGTCAGAAAATTGGGTCAACCAGTCCACACCTGAACAGCAAATCCAAGGGAAAAAGCATGCATTTAAACTGGATCCTTTATGCCTTTATCAGGTCTGTTTTACAAAGGAAGTATAGGGAAAAAATTGGGAAGTGAAGAAACAGTGAAGATGTTTCTGTCCCTCTCAGTGAGCAATGACATCATACCTGTCCAGCCTGCTGCTTCACCAATTACAACCCTGATTGACTGAATAAACTGTTGTAGTTCCTAATTAGAACAGTCTTTAGAGCTAATTATTTTCACTCAGAGTTTGTTACTAACCCATCTGGCTTGTGTTTAGAGAGATATGCTTAAAAACTATCTTTCTGTTCTCATAAAAAGTTGATCATTTGGGGTGCATGGATGAATTTTAGTGGCATGAATGAATGTGTGAGAATTACCTTGTCTGTATCACAGATATCAGGACTCTGTCATCAAAACTCTGCATTCTATTCTGGCTATATCACACAGGGTTGTTTAATGGATATAAAATAAATCTGCATTCCGTTAATTCATAGTAACAGCGTGTCTTGATGTAGCCTCAATAAATAGGTTCATTTGAGAACAATTTTGTTTTTATATCAGATTGACAAACATGTGTCTGCCACACTCCTATTTCAGGAACTTGTACTGTATGAACTCATAAGATTCAGTTCTTTGTGGGGTTCTGTGTGAAAATACATCATGTATGTGTGTAACTAGAAATACTATGTGGCATCCTGATGCCCCTGTCTCCTGCATGTCAGTTGAGGCTGCTGCACTCCATTTCCCTCTGTCCTCTGCCCCCACAGTCAGGGCCAATGCACACTGTTGCCCCCTTTTCCTGTCACCACAGACATAACTGTTGTGCTTTGCCAAGTCCAAGAGTCCCAGAGCCACTGCCTTCATAGTTTGGGTTGCTGCACCATGCTGCCCCAGGCAACCAAAGGTGGGGCTTTTGCTGAACCCTGCTACTCACTTCCATTGCCCCAAATGGGCAGGGCTGCTGTACCACATACACCCCGTCACACAGTCAGGGCTGCTGTACCCTGATTCCCCAGTGTGTCCTGCACCACAGTCAAGGCTTCTGCACAATGCTGTCCTCTGTCCCCTGACACCACTGTGCCCTGCTGCACCATAGAGCCTCTTGCCCCCACAGTTAGAGTTGTTGCATCATGCTGCTCCATGCCACTAGACTCAGATCCTTTGGTACACTGCCCAAAACTACCCAATAGAAAATACAAAAAATACTTTCATCTTGTGTTATAGGGTGGGGGACAGAGGGTAGCAGGGTACAGCAGCCTAAACTGTTTGTGCAGAAGGCAGCAGGGTGTAGCAGCACTGACTGTGTGGAGAAGACAGTGGGCAGCAGATTGCAGCAACCTCATATGAGGGCAGGAGAAGCAGAGAACTGCTGCCTCAATTGTCAGGCAGGAGACAGGAGCATCAGGATGACATGTAGTATTTCTAGTTATACACATACATGATGTATTTTCACACAGAAACCCTCTAAGAACTGAATTTTATGAGTTCATACAGTACGTGTTCCTGAAACAGCAGAGTGTGGCAGACACCGGTTTGTCAATCTGATATGTAAGCCACATTGTTATCACATGAACATATTTATTGAGGCTACATCAAAGACACACTGCTTCTATGAACTAATGGAATGTAGATGTATTTTATATCCATTAAACAACCCTGTGTTATATAGCCAGAATAGAATGCATAGTTTTGATGACAGAGAACTGACATCAGTGATACAGACAAGGTAATTTCTCACAGACATTCATTCATACCACTTCAGTTCAGCACTGAACCCAAAATGAGCAACTGTTTATGAGAACAGAAAGATTTTAAGCTAATCTCTCTAAACACAAACCAGATGGGTTAGTAATAGAGAGAGATTATCCCCCACAATCAACTTTGAGTGAAAACAATTAGCTCTACAGACTGTTCTAACTAGGAACTGCAACAGCTTATTCAGTCAATCGGGGCTTAACTGGTGAAGCAGCAGGCTGTATAGGTATGATGTCATTGCTCACTGACAGGGACAGAAACATCTTCACTGTTTCTTCACTGTTTTCAGTTACTGAAGAGCACATTAACAGATGCTGATTTAAAGAAAACCACAAAACCAAACAGCATGATATTTTCAGGAACCTCTAATCATGACACAGGGATGTGAATTCAAGGAAATGCATGCTTTTTATGAAATATGTGCATTTGATCTTTAAATAATGTTTGTATGTTGCCCATATCTTCTTTTCTGTCTGATAAGTAGGATTTATAACATTTGTTTTTCTCTTTAATTGAATGTCTTACTCTTTCAGTTAACCATTTAAGTTTTATCCCCTTGTTGTATTTTTGGATCTAGGGATTATTTCTAGATGCTGTATTTATTTTGTTGTTCTAATGATTTGCCACATAACTTCCATTGATTTCTCCTGGAGTAACCAGGCCCAATCAACTTTTTCTAATTCTTCTGTTATTTTCTTTGTATCTGCCTTTCTGTGTAGACATATCTCAGTAGTTCCTTTTATTAGAATGTGATTAGATATAATATTGGAAAATACATACTCATGGTCACTGTTTTTAAGTGGTGCCCCTACTGTACAATCATTTACATTCACTTTATTGGATGAAAGTATGATATCCAAAATGCTATTTCCCCTAGTCGGGTTATTGACATGCCACATCAAATGAAGTTGCTCAGATATATTTAGAAGGTTTTTGTCTACTAAGGACTGCCCTGATTTATTTTGCCGGTTAATGTCAGCAATATTAAGGTCTCCCAAGAAAATAACCTCTATGTCACATGCATTTTCTATTTCACTTAGAATATTAGTTGTGATTTCTATAGATGCATTTGGTAGCCTGTAGCAAAGGCCCAGAGTATACGAGTTAAAGTCATTATTGAGCTTAATCCAAATTGTTCTAGTTTTATTTTGCTCCTTTTCTATTTTATATGAAATTTTCATTGATTATAAACTTTCTTTTATAAACACAGCAATACCTCCACCCTTCTTAGTACTTCTATCAAAATGATAGTGGTTGTATCCAGGAGCAACCTTTCCCCATGGTTGCTGACTGGTCACCACGTTTCTGTGATAGCTATAATATCTAGATGTTTTTCCAAAATTAGGGTGTGAAGTTCCTTCTACTGTATTTTATTCTGAAGGCTCCTAAAATTAATCAGGGTACATCTATGTATCCTTAGTATGACTTCTGCTCCCTGAGCTCCCTGTCAAACCACAGTGATCTGTGGTGCTCAGTCTGGAGTCATATGCATACCAGTGCTACTGAATCGAAGGCTGAGGCAATGGCCCTATTATATGCCATCACTGCCTCCTCTGATCCCATCTCACACACCGCCATCATACCCGCGAGATCCATTACCACCTGGAGTCCTTCTGGGGACAGCCTCCTTGAAGGGTGATAGTGGACCATCTCCACAGGAAGTGAACTATGGGATGAGACCCCAAATGAGAACTTCACTATGCAGTAATCCGACCAACTGACTAGATCAGTTTTGAGGTTGGTAATCTCGAGCCCCAGGTGAAAAAAACAAGTCCAGGGCATGTCCATATTGATGTGTCACAGAAGAACCACTTGTGCTAGGCCCAGTGATTCCATCAGCTGGAGGAGATCCTGATCAAACTGCAAGAGTTAATCATCGATCCAGGCATTGAAGTCACCTAGAACCAACTATCTGGGTGACTCAAACACCCTATCGGCTATGAAATCTGCAATTTCCTGTAGGAAATCCCTCTCATGCCGCAGAGGCCAGTACATCAGAAGGATCCTGCAATCTGCACCTGAACCCCACCAAGGTACAGCTATGCATTCAAACAATAAAGTTTCTCCAACTGGGTGCACAGTAAAGTTAAACTCAGATCTAAAACAGATGCCCCCCCAAATCCCTCTGCAGGCAGTTTACCATGGAGAATCAAGCTGGGCCACGCATCCCAAAAACTGGACCAAGCGTCATCACTCAGCCAGATCTCTGTAATGCAAGCTATGCCAAGCAGGAGCCAATCATTAAATCTGCCTGGCCAGTCTTGTTTCTCGTTGATCTGGCACAAAGCACTGCCCACAGGTATGATGGATGGAGGCAGCTAGTTTACAGTTACCTGCCCTCAGTCCAGTGGGAGCCCTGCATGGACCCAACCATGTCTGGCCTTGCCTAGGTCCAGTTTTGGATGCGTGGCCTTACACAACTTTCTCCTTCCTCCATCACCCAGCCTCTGCCCCTTGCCCTCTTTCTTGAACCCCATGGATCCCCAAGCCCCTCTCTCTCTCTCTCTCTCTCTCCCCCCCGCTAATCCACTGCTTGGCCTCCTGGTGCATCTCACCCTTCTCTTCCCTTCATCCCCCCCTCCCTTTCTGGGATGGACTCCTACACCCTGTTTCCCACCCCCTACCCCACTGTCTTCCCTCCTAATGCCCTCCCTCCCACCTCCCTTAAGCCCTCCTCTCTACCCACATCCAGGATGGGCTCCTAGCAACTATTTCCCCACCATATCACTCTCTCCTCATCCTCTTTCTCCCTCCCTTCCCCACCTCACTTATTCAAACTTCTCCGCCCCCCCACTTCTTAGCTGCTACCACTTGACAAATGCTTACTCCTGGGTGCACACAATGTTAATAAAAAAGGTAAAAAATTTGCAGTTAAATGTTTTACTTACCAGATTGTATAAGTCCTGCCATTCTGTATAATTGCTCTGTAAATAATATGTGTTTCGTCACGTGTATCTATTTTGTCTACATCCATTTGTAAATTAGTCATGTTATTCTGGCTTTTGTTCCTACCATTTTGTTCTGACGTGGAACCTTTGTTAACGAGCTCCAAGCTCAAAAGTTGTATCCAAGACAATAAATAAATAAATATTTTACTCCTGGATGTCTCCTGATCCTCCCCAGCCCAGTAGTGCACGCCTTGTTAGCACCCCCCGCACCCCACCACCTGCCATCATGCCTCCTTGCAATGTCCACCTCCCTGCAGCTCCTATATGCTACCATGGATTGGGGGGGTCATTAAAGAGGTGTAGGTCCAGCAGCTGGGATGGGGAGCAGCTAAGTCTGAGGGCCCCAAAACCTAAGCCCATGATGCTACCTAAAAACTACTAAATGTTAAGAAACCCACACACTTAAAACCAGATTCCCCCCCACTATCCAATATTCATACAACACACATGCTCTCTACAGCCCTATAAAACAATCAAATAATACAACTAGCACTAAATTACAAGTTCCTAACCACACATTATACCATTCAAACCACTAATCTAATCCACTCATACCACCCCCATTAAACCAAGAAGCAACACAAGTAAAATCAACTATTAAAGAATCATTTCTAGAATCCAAATCACACAATCCGGGGTGCAAAGAAGAAGTCCTCTTTATGGTTTGGTGGTTTTAACAAAAGCCCATAAAAGAATTTCTGCTGAAAATGCACTGCAACACTCGGCTCCCACCAGAGGACATGTCCAGGTTAAACACATTAACACTGGTGCATATGTCAAAGGTAGCTCTCTCACTGCTGCCTTTTGAGGAAGTAATGCTGAAAAAAGTCAAGAAACAAAGTCTGAGCCCATAGGCTTTCTCATCATCTACAGGCCCGTTCTGGTTCCCGCTGGCAACAGACTAGTTTCCTCCTGGCAAGTCCTTCTTCTAGCTATCAGCTCATAGGGTGTATTAGATAGGAGGCAGGGAGGTCGCCAGAGACCAGATAGGGTCTGTGGAGGTAGAGCCAGTAGGAAACATCTGGGTAGACTGGGTAGACTAAGCAGTCCTTTTCTGCCAACAAATTCTATCTATCTATGCATCTACTATACCAAAGAATTAAATTTGTCATTTGTATTGGAAAGAAGGCAGCACATGATAATGGGGCCCTCATGCATTACATCATACAGCTACTTATGAAAGTGTCTAGGGCCCATGACACACTTTTTCTCTTTTCTCCCGACAACATTGAAAGATCTTGTCCAAGATGTCCCTCCTTATATTTTATGCCATCTTGCACTAATGGCCCTCTATCAGACCCGCCACTCTGCCCAACTCCATCACACTTCATCTACTGGGTTTACCTACCACTCCATGTTCCCCACCTGGATGAACCCCCAGAGGGAAGACCACCACAAGCCAGCCCAGCTACTCTGCTGGAGTTGAAAATTTGGTTCTGGAGCATGATCCTGGTCAGTGGTGCAGGACCTGTGGCATCCTGCAGTGTCAGGGTTTTTCCTGAATGTTTCTCCCAGCCCTCGGACATCGCATGGGCCCTGAAATTATGCAGGGGATGCTCGCATGCATGCTGTGTGTGTGTGTCAGGTCAGCGACGTCCCCCTCCCCCGAATTGCTGGCTTCATTTGTACTGCCACCTGTGAACATCCAGGTGGCGGTGTTGCAGAAGAGGCCAGTTGCCCTCTCACCCCTGTGGAAGTGAGCATTCATTGGGACTCTCCACCATCCTCCACCCCGGTTGGCTTTGTGATGACCCTGGCTTGTTCCCAAACCCAGGTCACCAGCGTCATGCGTGACAGCAATACCTCAGCACTGGCAGGCAGGCCAAGATATCCCTCCTGACGTAGGGATGTTTTGATGGAACCCTTTCCCATGACAAGTCACCTCCTTTGGGCAGTGTTGGGTAGTAACTACTTACTTGTAGCCAGTTACTGTAATCTGATTACTTTTCTATGTAACTAGTAATAGTAATTGATTACTTTTAAAATAGAGTAATGAGTAACTGTAATGACATTACTTTTCCCTAAAAGTAACTAGTTACTGTAATATAAATAGTAATATAAATAGAAAAACAGATGGCATCCATCTGTTATGGTTGCTGTAATCCATCAAGGGGTTCTTGTGACTTCATAAACCTCAAGAGTGAAGCTCAAGAGGTTTATGACATCACAGAAATTAAGAGATTGTGCAGGTGTCTTTTGATATTCAGGTTTCAGTGTAAATAAAGGCTGCTCAACTGACTGTGTGCCCAATTTATTACAACATCAGGCTTAAAAAAAACACCTTCTGACAAGCACTGCGTGAGCACCCAACATTTTCACCTTGCTCATTGAATGCGAGTTGGTGACCATTTTTTGCCTTTTTTCACAATAAAAAGTTTAGGCAACATTTCATGGGTGTGAGGTGGAGACAACATTTCATGGGTGTGAGGTGGTGTTTTTTGTTGCCTTGCTTGATATTCAGGTCTGAGTAGTCACAGTGTCTAGGCATTATGAACTGCCAGAGGTATGGGGTGGTTTAAACCTGTGGCACAGCAACTGGAGCAAAGACATACAGCCTTGTAACATTAAGCCTCGGAATTCTGACCTAATACTGGTTTGCTCTACAAGATCTCTGCTCTAACACAGTGCCTATGACTACAAGGTAGCCTCCTTTATCACACCACTACTTCCTACATGGTTACAGTCTCACTGCCATTGGGTGTCGGTGTTCTTTTTGCCAGTTGTCTCATTACAAAAAATATTGTTACGTTGAATGGCTCTGGTGAGGTGTCATTGCGCTGTGTGTCCTTGTACCAGTTGTTACATACTGTATCTGGTGTAAATCACTGGCCCCTCCAGTTTGAGTATTTCTTTCATCTGTAGAAAATGAAAATGAGTGTGCACACATAGCTTTCACCTTTCAGTCTTTTTAGTAGGTCCTGTTAATTAGTCCCCACTTAAGGACTCCTCAGCCCATTCACTTCTACTCTGCCTTTTCATACCTATCATCATCTTTTCATTTTCCAGATTCTATTCTTACCTTACCTATTATCACTTTACAATAACTGGCTAGTGATTTTTTTCCCCCTAAGGGAAACTGGGTTATAATTTCCCATTATAACCCATGCGGTTATAACAGTGAACACTTGCTGGCTTTTTCTTGGTCAATGCACGCACCAGCCACAGCTCTTCTCTCCCTCTCTCCCTTTCTGTAGCACTGCACGTCTGCACACTTCACTGCAGCTGGCACTCGGTGGTAAGTTAACTGAAAAAGAAAGGAAATAACTGGCTGATGTCTACTATTATGTTTAAGCTGTAAAAGACAATGAAAATAGGGGGAAAGAAAATGTTTCAGCAGCAAAGTTCAGATAGCAGACCGCGCTGAAACCCTGGGATAGTGGCTACGCAGGGATGTGGCTTTATTTTATACAATTGCCGTGGTGAAAAAATGCTCCCCAGCAATTATATAAAATAAAACATGGGGTGAGGTGTTTAACTTGAGATTTTACACACACCCTCGATGTTGGATGCTTAAATAAACCCCTCGAGCTTCACTTTTGGGATTTATGTGGCATCCAACACCTTGGGTGTGTGTAATATCTTGTTAAACACACCACCCAATGTATTATTCTAGATTTCTCCTACAGCCTCCCTCTATTTTCTTTCCTCACAAATATGTTTCTCATTTCCCTTACTGCTTTTTTCTTTTTTAGATCATTCCTGAAGAAGACCTATGGTTGAAACATCAATTCTAACTCTAATTTCTATTTTCACAATGCATTTAATACTACCATTTTGTTCTATATCTGTAACATGTGCTGTGGAAATACAAATCAGAAAACATCATTTTATTTGTCAATTTATTTTTAAAATATATAATTTTGCAACATTTGATATACAAATTATACTACCTGTGCTCCACTACATGGTACAGATAAGAATCAGTATAGAAACTGATGAAATTAGTTTGAGGGGGTAACAGATTGGCCAGTTGATGTGCAATTTATAGATAGCTTGCTACACCCCTGCATGTCATCAGTCATGGCCTCCTATGGTTGCCATTGTGAACCCTGAGGGAATCAAGGCCAGCCTAGCCATTGCAGGGGAAAAAGGCAAGCATTCCATCTACGGGTAGGGCTCCGGGCCCATTTCCATTAATACATGTACCAAGCTGCCACAGCAGGTCGCTTGATTGTCCATCCACCCACCTGCAAGGTCTATCACTATCACCAGTCCCATCTCAAAGAAAATCCTCATCAGTGGGGTATGTACTGGAGTGCAACAAGTGTTTTGTGTTTTGTGATAATTTGATTGTTGTAAGTGACACTGTCTGACTTTAGTTGTGGCATACCGGCAGTGGCATCATAGTCATGGGAGATTTAGTTATAATTATAACTGTGTCTCAGTGGCAGTGGCAAGTCAAGGTTCAGCTATGGGAAACAGTTTAAATGTGTGTTGGGGTAAGCAGGTGTGTGCTGGTGGAATTTATTGTATGTGATGTGGGGTGGATCTCTGGCTGGCAATGGCAAAGTTAGGATTCAGGCTGCTGTGGGGAAATGAGAAAAGATCACTAAGGCATTGAAGGGCATTAGATCTGCAGGGTGCATGTGAATGTTGGGGGGAGCTGTGTGAGGGTGAGATTTTATTATAGAAATTTTTAAAGGGGTAGTTATGGCTCTTGCATAGTCAGGAGGAGAATACAGGCTAGATGTGGGAAAGATCAGCAAGTGCAGAAGATGCAGCAGGGTGTGTGTGGTGTTGGGGTAAGGGTGGGGTGTAAAGGGGTAGTTGTGGCTGGCATTGTCAGGATATACAGCTGTATGAGAAAGATCCCAAGGGCACTGCCATTAGATGCAGTGTGTGTGTGTGTGTATTGGAGGGTGAGCGTGGGTGTTATGGAAGTGAAAACGGTCAGGGACAGCAGTGGCTGGCAAAGCCAGGATTCAGCTGTGGGGGGAAATGATTGAAGAGGGCAGCAGTAGATGTAGGGTGTGTGTGTGTTTTTTTGTTAACAGAGTTCTTATTTATGGAAATGTAAAGGGATTGTTGTGGCTGGCAATGTCAGATGGGCACTGCATTATAAATTAACATATTCGTTGTCTTTTGAATCTGTTTTGTTTCTTTTATACACTTCTTGGGGTTTCATGAGCACATAGCTATGTTCACTGAGTAACACAACCACGTTATCAAAAGTAATATAAAGTAATATGAAAAGTAATATGTATTACAGTTACAGTTACTAATTACTTTTTATATAAAAAAAACCCTCCTACTGCTGCTTGATGCCTCATGTTCCAGGCTTGGGGTGCAAACCTGGGTTCCCTATGTGGCAGGCAGTATCTTCCTGGTGCCATGGAGTCAGGGGAAAGGTTTGTGCATTGAGAAATGGGACAATGGAGACAACAGAGTAGACAGTGCTGCAGTCTTTTTGTGGATGTGGTGTAGTCAGTGGCTAACCTGCTATTACAGTAAATTTAGTCCTTGCTGCTACAAAGGGAGGTACTCTGGGAGGGAGGGAGGGAGCTTTCACCTCACAAGCCCCTCTCTGGAAGTACAATGAGGCAGTTTAGTGTAAAGGTTAGACTACAGAGCTCGCAATCTGAAGACCTAGGTTCAAATCCCACAGCTCCCACTTTGTCACTGTTTGACCCTGAGCAAGTCATTTAACCTCCCTGTACTTAACGTCTCTGTAATCTCTCTCAAATCATTGTGTCGTTTGCATTTCTCTGTGTGCCTAATGGCATCATCATTCTCTTCCCCCCTCCCTCTTCTGACTGCAAAGTGCTTTGGGATACAGTTTATTTACTTCCCTTTCTGTCTGCCTGCTGCATTGCTAGATTTCACTTTTGGAACTGTTTCGGTAAACCCTAGCTGTGACATGTTCTTTCAAAGCATGAATTATTTCTGTGCTGAGGAGATTGCGCCATAGATAGGAATGACCATGTGGCAAGGCAAGCCAAGACAGAGCAAATTTTATTTAAAAAGATGCCCCATCTCAGAGGCTCTGGGTGGCATACACAATCAAATCAATTACAAAACTAAAACCAACAATATTATAAACATTATAATAAATATAACTAGATTGAAGCACACAATTATACAATTTTAAAATAAATGAATCAAAAAAATAACAAAAAATATCTGAATACATAGCCAGGGACATAGTTAAACCACAGGAGTCAGGCATGGGTAGGATTATAAAACAAAGTCCAGGAAGGCCTGATTATACAGGAAGGCCTTGAGGTGGGCTTTGAAAACCTCTACTGAAGGGGGCTTCTCATACAGCAGGAGACAGCAAATTCCACAGGACGGGGCCGGCAACACTAAATGCTCTGTCGCTGGCCATTTTTAACCTCGTCCTGGAAATCGCACAGAGGCCTCTAGAGGAGGAGTGGAGGGAACAGACTGAGACAGAAGGTGTAAGATGGTCCTTCAGGTAACCAGGGCCCAGGCCGTTTAGGGCCTTACAGGTGAGCAAGCCCACCTTAAAGAGGACCCTCCACCTGACCGGCAGCCAGTGCAGTTCACGCAGCACCGGAGTGATGTGACAGTACTTAGACTGCCCCATAAACAAACTGGCAGCTGTGTTCTGCACCAGCTGCAGCTGGCGGAGTTTACCTCCAGAGACCCCAAGATAGAGCGCATTACAGTAGTCAAGCCTAGACATCACAAAGGCTTGCACCAAGGTGGGGAGGCCCAGGGGTGGGACTAGGGGCTTTATCCTGGCGATATTCCTCAGATGGTAGAAACTGGTGTGGACAATGGATGATACCTGAGACTCAAGTGTCAGTCCGCTGTCAAGAATAACACCTAGATCACACACCCTAGAGGAGGCCTTTAATGGTACAGACCCAAGAAAAGGCCCCATCTCTGCACCAGAGGCCATTCTGTCACACCCTCTTTTCGACTCCACCACCAGTATCTCGGTCTTATCGAGGTTTAGTCACAACCAGCTGAGGCCATCCAGTCATTGATTTCGGCAAGGCAGGTGTTTAGTACATCCACTGCATTGGAGAGATACAGCTGGATATCATCAGCACAGCAATGAAAATCCAAAGTGTACTTCCTAACGAACTCTCCCAGGGGCAGCATGTACATGGCGAACAACATTGGCGACAAGGCCGAACCCTGTGGTTCTCCACATAACAGGATGCTGGAGGGGGATGGAGAAATTCCCCACCCTTTGCCCCCTATTGGTGAGAAACGACTCAAACTAGCACATGACAGTGCCAGCGAGTTCACAGAATTCCCTCAGGCAGTCAAGTAACACACGATGGTCCACCATGTCAAATGCTGAGGCGAGATCAAGGAGGACAAGAATTGTCCTCTATCCTTGATCTCTCGTCCTAAGGAGGTCATTATGCACCCAAATTAACACAGTTTCTGTGCTATGCCTCGCATGAAACTCAGACTGGAGAGCTGTATTGTGCACTGCGCACAATTAATGGCAGAACTGAGCTCTAGAAACTCCATCCTGTAGAACCAGCTCTTGGTTACTGTGGCAGATGTTTTACTACAACCACTCCCCAACAACCATGCTTGTCTACAGCTTTCCCCATCCCTCTGTAAGAATTGCCATTGCCATCCCATGATTTTTACAGCTGCCATTTTTCTGTCTTATGTGTGTCTATGCTTTTTCTTATTTCATTTTTGATCAGACTTCCCTTTCTCTCTCTCATCTTCTTTCAATGTCTCTTTCTTGGGACTGTCTCTGGACTTTTGATTTCTATACTGCCTTATCTTTTTTGTGTCCCACTGGGCTCTCTTATCTTTGCTCTCTATCCTTGCTATTTTATCTGCATTTTTTCTTCTGTCTGTACTCTTTGTTCTCTCTTTAGTTTTTACAGTCAGCACCAGTGGTCAGACTTCAGACCCAAGGCACACAGCTAATCTCTCTCTTCCCCACCCCAGTGGCTGACATTATCACCAGTACTAGCCTCCCTGCAACAATAAATTTTCAGGGTCAGCAGAACCCCCACTAGACACCAGGAAGTGTTTTTTTTTAAATCAGGCCGTGCTCACTAGCCACCAGGACCCCTGCAATAGCCCACTAGACTACCAAGGCTAAAACATTAATTACATGCCATTAGATCACTAGGGAGTACATTTATTCCTACACTGGCTCCCATGGATGCTATAGAAAATCTATACTGCCCCCAAAACTGTGCCTATCGTTATTTCGTTCATATTCTCTTCCTTTCTTACTTTACCTTCTGCCTCTTAAAAGTGACAGTTTCTCTTTTTTTGTGGTATTCTTAACCCTTTCTCCTATTTCTAAGCTGGTTCGCTATCTTAAACTGTGATGTTGTAAATTAACTGACCTATTTCTCTTCTTATCTTGCAGGTCTGACATAACAACATTCCTTCCTATCAGATAAGCATTATGTTATCATCTTTCTCTCCCCATTCTTTCTTTAAGAACTAAGACCCTTTGTGACTGCTCAGACTACCTTTTTATTAATTTAGGTACTTGCATTGGTTCAGGACCCATGTTTTAGATCTCTCCACAGGTCTGGTAAGTAAACTGCATAGTTTTTAAATTAACTATTTTGTAGGTTGTCCCTATAATTCATTGTTCAGTATGCTGATATAGCAATTACCCTTCATCTTTAGTAGAGCTGTTAAGTTCGGATCTACAAAAGAACTGAACACCTCAAACTTTGGGTGTTCTGTTCTTTCAGAATATGGCAAACATTGGGGCAAAAAGGCAGACTTTTTGTTCAACTGGTCCGCCCTGGTCCAAGTGGTGCATACCAGGCAAACCAGTCGAACCTCGAACCACAGTTCGTACCTGAAACAGTTAACTAGGGCAGAGTCACAGCCTACTTTTGATGCTAGAATCAGTTTGATGATGTAAACCAGCATGACGCTCACTCATGCACTCATCATCAAGCTGTTAGGTAGTTCAGGCATGGCTATGATTCACTTCTAGTTAGATAGCTAGGAAATTCTTCAGAAAGCAAAAGAACATTTTCAGGAGTTCACCCTATAGTCTTGCAAACAGGAGGGCTGCTGAAGGGGGCATATTTAGGAGGAATAAAGGATTAAAAAAATGAAAGCACAGAGTCAGACTGAGCATTGTTTGCAAAGCAGCAGGCCTCTGGGACCAGGGACTTGCCTGATAAAACTGAGAAGGGAGAGACTGGACTCTGGAGGAGTGTGCTTGGGGATGGGCAGTGGGCAGATGGGGCTTGAGGTGGCAGTCTGCTAGTGCCCACTTGCCTAATCTCTTCAGTAGCGCAGCACACATTTTTTTCATTATAGAACTAGCATTTTAGCAGGGCATAAAAACAGACTGACTGAAGCCCCTGCCAGAAGCCTGAGATTTTTTTGGGGGTGTGGGTTACTTTTACTGGGCAGCAAGTGTGTGAATGGTGGCAGCATGAAAGTGCTAGGCAACTGTTAGTTGACACCTTGGTGGCATCCCATTAAAACATTTTAAGAAAATAAATTAATTTTCTTTTTGTGGAAGTTTTCAAATTCAGACTCTACATTCACCTGAGTTGTAGGCTTGCAACGGTTCCTTCTTCCTCCTTCTGAGTCCTGAAGTAGTCTGTTCATGTGTGTCATCCTGAGCTGTACTTATCCAGTGTGGTCTGGGCAGTAGGCAGTAAGTGTGCACCTGCTGGCAGCATGCAGGTGCCTGGCCCCGGTAGCTGGCACCTTGGTGGCATCCCAATAAAAACATTTCAAAAAAATAAATTCATTTTTTCTTTTTGCGGCAGTTTTCAAATTCAGACTCTTCATGTTCCTTCAAGTTGCTGCAGTCCCTTCCTCCTCCTGAGTCCTGAAGCAGCCTATGTGTGTCTTCCTGAACTGTGCTGTTGCAGTGTGATCTGGGAAGTAATTGTGTGCCACCTGGAAGCGTGCTGGTGCCCGGCCCCTGGTAGTTGGCAGCTTGGTGACATCACATAAAAAAGTAAATAAATGCAATAACATAAAACCCTCCTGTTCCTCCATCCTGAAGCAGCCTATGTGTGTGTGTTGTCTTCAGCTGTACTGTTGTCGTGTGATCTGGGCAGTGGGAAGCAAGTGTGTGCCAGTTGGCAGTGTGCAAACACTTGGCCACTGGTAGTTGGCACCTTGGTGTCATCCCATAAAAATAAAAAATAAAAAGTTTTTCTTGTGGCGGTCTTTATGTTCCCCCAAGTTGCTGAAGTTCCTTCCTCCTCCTAAATCCTTAATCAGCCTATGTGTTTATCATCCTGAGCTGTGCTGTTGCAGTGTGATCGGGCAATGGGCATCAAGTGTGAGCCAGCTGGCAGCATGCCAGTGCCTGGCCCATGGTTGCTAGCACCGTGGTGGGCTCCCATAAAAAAATCTAAAAGAAGCAGAGTGTATGTGTGTGTGATCTGAGCAGTGAGGAGGTGGAACAGGTGGGAATTCAACTTGAGGCAGATGCATGTATGAGATCAAAAAAGACCAACAGTGGTGGAAAAAAAAAGAAGGGCCATAAAATGACAAGGGGAGACACAACAACAACAACAACAACAAGAATCATCTGAAATGACAGCAGATAAAGACCGGCAAGATTGGTTTCCCAGGACACATGGTGGATGAAGAAGAACCATTCCCTGATCCTGAAGAACTTTCGTGTAGAAGCAGACCACAGTAGCCTGCTCCCTTAGGCAACAGCAGAGAGTGCCAGGAGAAAAGATCAAACTGGTGACATTGGTGATGTGGGATTTCTTTCAAGTGGACAAAGCATAATGGACTCAGGTATTGTATCTTTTATGTAAAGATAGGCTCAGTCGGGGTAAGGAAGGGACAAGGCTGGGAACATCTACCATGAAAAGGCATAGGCTGAAGTCCCACAGATCTCAGTATGAGAAGGCATGCCAACACACAGCATTAGCAGCAGCGCCACCAGGCAGTGAAGCTGATGATGATGATGGCCGTGGGAGGAAAACATTAGACCACCAGGTGGAAAGAAAGAAGAAGAAAGTCTTTTAAGTGGTAACTGATGCACAACTCCAACATCTTTCATTCATCAGTTCTTTAGCCCACTGACTCCCACACCTCTGAAGAGCTGTAAATCCACTGCCACTTTCACCCCCCTGGTGTGGTAGAAATAGGAGCCAACATTCATATCCAGGTGAAAACAACATTCAGATCTCACTGATCGAGTCTCTGGAAATGAGCCAGAAATATACAGCCCACAGACCAGAGGCAAAAAAGTTATCGAGCAGTTGTGGAAATGCTAGCCACTAACTTGCTGCTATTCTCCTTTGTGAGCAACGTTGGTTTTTCTGTCCTTAATGGAAGTTATAGTACTAAAGTATCAACTGCCAAGCCATACTTATGTCTCCATAGTGGTTCTTCCCAATTTCTGTCAGAGTGTCTACAAGACTGTGTCACATGCCCTAAAAGCATCATTTGTTCCAGTGGTTCACATCGCCAATGACATGTAGACCAGTGGCCAGACTACTTATTACATGGCAGTGACTGCTGAGTGGGTCAGTTTCCCCTCTTTGTTTTCCTCCTCTTCCTTCTCTGGGGTAAGTGCCAGCAGCAGCAATAGCAGTAACCACAAGTCACCGGGGCCTCCAAAGCTGTGCAAGCAGGCAGCTTTATGTATTACAGGCTTTCACAAAGACCATTATGCAGGAAATTTGTTACATTTCCTTCAGTAGAAGTTTGATGAGTGGCTGACACCACACTCCTTAACATCAGGGTTCATAGTATCAGATAATGCAAAGAACATTGTAAAGGCAGTTGATGATGGGATTATATACATGTTCCGTGTTTTGCTCACTGTATAGATCTGAGAGTTCAAGGATTCCTAGATGAGGAAGGCATCATGGTGCAGACATGTGTAGGTCTGGCCCAGAAAGTTTGCGGTCATTTTAGCCATTCTGTAAAGACACAGAAGCTTATGAATCATACAGTAGTGGAACCACCTTCCTGTCCACCACCTGAAACAAAATGTGACAACAAGATGGGATTCCACCTATTACATGATGGAATGGCTGCTAGGACAATAGAAGACTATCCATCAGTATGCTGTTGAGCATGGTATTGGCAAGGGAGAGGTAAACAGCCCAAATCAGTGCTACCTAATGGAGAACCTCTGCATTGTACTGAAGCTCTTTCAGGAGGCCATGGTGACTGAGAAGTGCTGATGCAACTGGTCTGTGCCAGGTACTCCCCCTCATTGCTCTCATTAACCTGCAGTTTCTTTGTACGAAAATGCAATAGGAGGGCAAGGAAGATAGCACTGCTCTCTGTCTAGTAGACAGGACATGATCACATTTCTGGAATGACACATGCATTTCAAGAATGCGTACGGCTGACCACTACATCACAGACACTTTCTTGGACTTCAGTTCAAAGACACAGTTGAGACCCTACTGGGTCATAATGTTGCACGCTTAATAGTGTACGACATTATGGCTAACCCGGTACAGGATAGTATGCTAGCGCTACTGGTGCAATACCGCATATACTGCTGTACGTGGTATTGCACCAGTAGCGCTTTCCCAGGCAGAGCATAAGACCTCTGCTAAGAGCAGGTCCCGTTGAGCAGCTGTCGTGGCTCACAGGACTGAGCCACAGCAGTAGGAACCCAGGCACTGCGTCTGAGACCGGGTTTGATTCTCGGTCCCAGACATTTTTTTCCCCAACATTGTGTGCTCCCTGAGGTAACCCCCCCGACGGAGTTGAGAATCTTTAGTGGGGGGGGGGTTCGGGGGCACAGTCCCCGTAGTGATGTGGGGGGCAGAGCCCCCACAAAAGAAAGACTTATGCTGCATGGCAGACATCACACTGTATTGGCAGTGTGATTTTGCCATGCTGCATAATGTCTTGCGACATTATGACCCCGTGCCGATTGAGACATCCCTTGATGCACAAGAAAGTGTTAAGGATCGACAATCCTATAAAGCCTGGATTTTCCATCTGGTCTCTGTACGTCTGGCACAAATGAAGACCAGGAACACAAATAGTGCAGAACAACACTCATCACCATCCCTTGCAGTTGGACTGACAGGTCAGGTGGAGGAGGGAGAAGAAAGTGGATCCCAATGTATTTCCACTGCTATTACTGAATGTCACAGGAGTCACTCATTTTTGTCCCCAAGTCAACCAGCTACTACTGCTGCACCCTCAGAAAGACAGCCATTGATGACAAACCACTCTGGGAATAACTACCTGACTCTGTCATGATGAAAAAGCATTTGTCAATGCCGAGTGTTTGCCTGCTGGTATTGGCAGTGGTAATGTAGAAGTTACAGAGCTGCATAATAGGAATGGCAGTGAAGTATTGAACTGAAGCCAACCCCACCACCACCCTGCAGAGAATGACAGGCACTGGGGTGTGCCTTTGGGTCATCAGGCATAACGGCCATGCCATTTCACCACACCACGCCCTTCAGACACTGACAAGTGTCACGGTGTGCCTTGGGGTCTTTGGCCCTTATGCCACCCCATTCCGTCAGGAAATATGGTGAGATGGGTGCGGTATAGGAGAATGGGGTGAACTTTGGGGCCGAAGAGTCCAAGGCATACCTCGATGCCTCTCACTGGCTGCAGGTTGTGGAATGGTATGAGCATTACAGGCAAGAATCCCAAGTCACACCCCTGATGCCTGTCATTCTCTACAGGGCTGGGCGTTATGGTTGGAAACACTAATACCTCAGGCATTCGTTGGTATTTTCACTCCAAATTTTCAACATGTTTTTTTTTGTGACCCCACCTCATGAACAGTGGCAATATCAGTTTGTTAGCCGAAAGCTGCTTATGCACAGCGACTACGGCATTTAGCACCACAGGTGCAAAATCATTCCGAACAGGATGTAAAAAATGACAGCTGTATTGTTCATGGGAGGTGTAAAAAATGGCAATGTTGCAGATCTGCAGTAAAAATATTAAAAAAACTGGTGAAGTCACGAGCGTGCATAGAAACTGTGCAAAGTACACCCGTAATGTAATTAGTTTGGGAATTGTTTACAGCAGATTGTCAACACAGGCATTTTGGGACCTCTGATCATGAACAGTGTCACTGTGATTTTCTTTATCTGTCCCGAACAATGATTTCCCACAACGACCATGCATCTCTGTGCTGAAAGTGTGAAAACACATTTCGGCCATGTTGTGAAAAATGACAGCTGTACTGTTCATAAGGAAGTGTGTAAAAATGCCACTGGTGAAAATCTGGACTGAAAATATTACCAAGTTATGAACTTACCAGGGTGCGTGGAAACTGCGCAATGCTCACTCGTAACACAGTCATTTTATGGGCTTTTGTCACCAAATTTTCAACATAGCCATTTTAAGACCTCTGCTCATGAACAGTGTAACTGTGATTTTCTTAATCTGTCCCAAACATTGCTTTCGCACACTGACTGCACCATTGTGCGCTACATGTGCGAAAACACATTTTGGGCGACATGTGAAAAATGGCAGCTGTACTGTTCATAAGGAAGTGTAATAAAATGGCAATGTTGAAAATCTGGAGTGAAAATATTGAAAATTTGCAAACTTACTAGCGTGCGTAGGAACTGCGCAATGCACGCTTGTGAAACAGTCATTTTTAGAATTTTTCTCAAATTTTCAACATAGCCATTTTAAGACCTCTGCTCATGAACAGTGTCACTGTGATTTTCTTAATGTGTCCCATACATTGATTTCGCACACCGACTGCACCATTGTGCGCTACATGGGCAGAAACATGTTTTGGGCAAGATGTGACAAATGACAGCTGTACTGCTCATAAGGAAGTGTAATAAAATGGCAATGTTGAAAATCTGGATTGAAAATATTGAAAATTCGCAAACTTATGAGCGTGCGTAGGAACTGCGCAATGCACGCTCGTAAACAGTCATTTTTTTTGGAATTTTTCCACAAAATTTACAAAATAGGCTTCTTGAGAGCCCACCTTATGAGCACTGGCAGTGTCGTTTCGTTAATCAGTCCCGAAAGGTGATTTCGCGCAGTGACTGCGAAATCACCCTTCGGGCCCGAATAACGCCATGAGAGTGACAGCATTCATGAGAAGGGGTCCCAAAAACCGCATGTTGAAAGTTTGGTGCAAAAATTCCAAAAAATGCCTGAGATATGCAGCAAAGTTGAAAAAACCCTATCTATCCTATTATACAGCTTACGGCATTTCCTCAGTTAAGTCGGCTTTGAAAGTGCAGGCGTGTTCCCGGTCCACAAGTCGTCGCTGAGGTCCAGAGGTAAGTATGGGGTGAAGGGGGTGTGGGGAGGTAGAGTGCACAGTGGGTGGGTGCAGGTTGTGGGAGGGGGGCAGGGAGAAGCACCGAGGGACAGTTTTTTATTTGCAGGGTTTTTTTTTTTTTGTAAATGATGATGCAGGACATTTGCCATGCTGGGGTGGGCTCCCAGCGTGGCACAAGGACGGCTGGTTGGGGGGGGTGTGTGTAGCTGACGGGGATTGGGCACCCCCATCGGCCATAGTATCTGTTACCATGCTGGGGTGGGCTCCCAGCGTGGCACCCTGTACTCTGTGGGGGAGGACAGTGGAGCCGGCGGGGATTGGGCACCCCATCAGCTACTATGATGAGTTGCCACGCTGGGGTGGGCACCAGCGTGGCATGTGAAACTTTGGGGGCTCAGCACAGCTGACGGGGATTGGGCACCCCCATCGGCTATACAGTGTGTGCGTGGGGGCAAACACGCAGTGATGCGTGGCGCAGTGTGTGTGTAGTGGGAGTGCGCATGAGCAGGCGATATCTTATCGCTGCTCACTGAAGCATAGCTCCCCCTTTGAACTGTACTCCACTGCATTTTGGAGCTGTCATAGACAGCTCTAGCAGGCATTGGAGAACTGCGGCCACGCCTGCAAACATGCTGCCTGAATTGGAAGGGGGTTGCCACACCTCCGAAAACTCAGATGATGGCACTATGTTTCTTGCACATGCGTGCAAGCAAACATAAAAAGCATGGCAAGTCACTTTCTGACACAGTGGTGCCCGAGATGCCAGCAAATAAAATTGGTGCAGGATTATCTGGATGAGAACCTGACACATGCAGAAGAACACAAGCCTCTGTTGTATTGATACCAAAAAATGACCGTTTGACCCTCTTTGACACATGTAGCTGTTGAACACCTCAGCTGCCCACCTGCAAGTACATACTCAGAGAGAATTGTCAGTCCTGAAGACAATATTGCCACCAACAGGAGAAAATGCCCCTTGACCCAAAATGTGGAGATTCTCACTTTTTAAACAAATAACCGGCCCCATTCTCCAAAGCCCTTTTGCCACAGTTTATGGATGATGAATCTCCTACACTTTTAGCTGGCGTCAAGACAGAGTAGGATGATGCTGATGAGGAAGTCTTTTGTGTTCTTTAGTTCATTTCTTTTTGGAACCAGTAGCCTGCACACACACACACACACTGTGGGGTGCTGCACTGTTGTCTTCGCTGAGTCTTGTTAATGTTTTGTGAATTTTTACCAGGTCTACATAGCCCAAATAAAAAGTTTTTGGGGCACTGTTGCCCGTGAAACCAGTGTGTACAACATTTATCCATGGCATGATGTGAAGCTTATCCATGCTGTTCCAATGGGCATACGATTTTTGGAACCAGTAGCCTGCAGGACTCAGAGTTTTGCTTCAGCCATGGGCATCTGGTATACAGTCACATGCACACACCTACCATGTGCAAGGAGGAGACAACAATCATTGCCACCTTGGTGCACTGCCATTATAAGAATACCAGCACACAAGCAAACGGTGTGGGATAGGGCACCAGTAGCATTATCCGGTTGGTAACACCATCTGCACCATCAGTGCAATTACAGTAAGTACAAGTGGCACATCCTTCAATAATCTCTAAACAGATGTTTTCCAAGTCTGCTTTTCTCCAGGGGCTAAATACAATCATTTGTGACAGTACTTAACCTAGGGAGGACAGCGGGATCAATAAACAAAAGATCAGGGCTTATGTAAACTCTAATATGCACTGCAGGCTATTGAACCTCCCACTGCTGCCTACTGCTCTGATGTCCGCTGTAGTGGACTATGGGATTTGTAGTAACAGAAGATGTCAACCTAGAACCAAGCAAAATTAATCTGATACGATGTACTATACTACAGTAAATAGTAAGTAAACAAACATTTTTTTGCACACAGAGTGCACATTGGGACCAGCCCCACACCAGAATGTGGGGCCCTTGGTGCTGACTGTTCCCCTTTAAAAGCACCCATGGCCAGGCTCAAGTGGGCAATGGTGTGAAAAAAGGACATCCTGGACAACATTCAGGCATCAGGCCAAAGACCAGGTAGACAATAGACTGGATACCAGTGGCATAATAAGCACCACTGTGTGGCATGACAACCTGCACAATATGCAGTATGCAAAGCACTGACCTTCCATAACAGATGTGCCCCCCTCCATTGGATACGGTGAGTACAGAAAAGATGCCTGGGAAAAGCATGCCATCAATGTACAGGTGGGACCCAGTGGAGACCATCTTTCCAGCCCCAACAGTAAGTGGCCACATGTGTGGAATAAATGCATGCATTGCACAGTAACAAACCAACACAGGTACAGGCCCATTACAGGGCCTCGCACAGGGAGTGTCCCACCACCACAGGATGGTGGCACCCCATCGCAACCCAGTCCAGCAGTGCCATAAATGCAGTGCTGATAATGACAGCAACATGGTGAACATGAGTCAAGAGGATATGGGTACCTCTTCACCCATTGACTCAGACCACAGCACTCCAGCCACCCCTGCACTAGGTTAGCCACCCAGCACCCCACACCCCTAACAGGTAAACAACTACACCAGGAAACACACATCACACAATCCTGCTGGTCTGCCCACTTCCAACACACCATAGGACACAGCATGGGAGCCCCTGCCCCCACACACACATACAGTTTGCATTTATACCCTGTATTGTACAAGATTTACAGGATAGGATGAATACACAGATAATTGTTATACAGTATCCAAAACTGTAAATATTAATCCTACTTGGCTTGGGGGGGGGGTGCACCAACAGAAAGCAAATGATACACAAACAGAACATTAAGGAATAATTTCAGAGATCAGTCCTCTGCTGCCGGCAGGGTCAAGGTCCACACCTGGTGGCCAATGTTGCTCATCTGGAAAATGCAAATAAGTATATTTAATGCAACAGGGTACATGTTATGCCACACAGTTGTCCCCATTAATAACACAAAAAACATTTAACAGGAAAGTATCAGTACTTGAGAAGCAACCTACAGAACATCCCACTATAGGCCATGTGGCCGTAAACATCAGTGTAGGACTCCCTGCCAGGGACCAGATTTAGGTAGAGCTGGATTGCAGTGCAGTCCTCCACAACTGGATGGTGGTTCACAGGCACAGGCTGGCCACCTCTGTCCACTGCCCAATAGCCTACCATCATTCCAAGATTTTTGCCATGAAAGCAGAACAAATGTGAGGGGCACAAGGCCAGTCACTGACACCATAACAGCTGCATGGTTCATAAAGCAAGGCCACTGGTTCACGGTGACTAAAGTAATTAAATCTCATTTTCAAGACTTGAAATTCCAGGAATTGCACCAGTGATTGTTAGTCTAATTCCTGGATTTTACTGGTATTCTACTGTCATTCTTTTAGTATGAGTATAAATAATCAGAATAAAAAAAGGCTTAATACACAGAGCATTAAAAGAAGTACAGTCATGGCCAAAAATATTGGCGCCTTTGCACTTTTTCAAATAACTCACAATTTCCTCTAAACATAAGTTGAAATTAACAACAGTACAGTATTTGGTCTCCACAATTCTTTATTTCTCTGTTAATATTTTAGAACCTTTGTTTTTGTTCAGAATTTAATATATCCTTTTAAATCAGAAAATGAAAAGAAATGGCATTGACAAAATTATTGACACCCTAGACTTAATATTTGGTAGCACAGCCTTTGGTCAAAATAACTGCAATCAACTGCTTCTTATAGCCATGGATGAGCTTCCTGCACCGCTCTACTGGCAGTTTGGCCCACTCTTCTTGTGCAAACTGCTCCAGTTCTCCCAGATTTGAAGGGTGCCTTCTCCCAACTGCTGTTCTCAGATCTCTCCACAGGTTTTCAATGGGATTTAGATCTGGACTTATTGCTGGCCACTTCAGAACAGTCCAGCATCTTGTCTTGAACCATTCCTGGGTGCTTTTTGAAGTGTGTTTGGAGTCATTGTCCTGCTGGAAGACCCATGACCTTCGACGGAGACCCAGCTTTCTGATACTGGGTTCAACACTGTGCTCCAAAATGGCCTGGTAATCTCCAGATTTCATGATGCCATGCACACGTTCAAGGCACCCAGTGCAAGAGGCAGCACAGCAACCCCAAAACATCACTGAACCTCCTCCATGTTTGACTGTAGGGAAAGTGTTCTTTTCTTTGAAGGCTTCATTTTGTTTTCTGCAAACATAGAGATGATGTGCTTTACCAAAAAGCTCTAATTTGGTCTCGTCTGTCCAAAGGACATTCTCCCAGAAGGATTTTGGCTTGTTCACATGTGTTTTGGCAAACCCCAGTTGGGCTTTCTTAAGTCCCTGTCTCAGCAGTGGGGTCCTCCTTTGCCTCCTACCATATAACCCCCTTTCATTGAGTTGGTGATGGATGGTGCGAGTTGAAACTGTTGTACCTTGTGTCTGAAGGTCAGCTTGAATCTGTTTTGCAGTTGATCGAGGTGCTTTCTCCACCATTCGAACAATCCTGCGCTGCAATCTTCGATCAAGTTTTCTCTTGCGGGGATCCAGGGATCCAGGATCTCATCCAGGGAGGTTGGCTAGAATGCCATGGGCCTTAAACTTCCTGATAACATTACATACGGTGGAAACAGGAACATCAAGGTCTCTTGAGATTGATTTGTAGCCTTGAGATTGTCCATGCTTGGCTACAATCTTCTGTCTGACCTCCTCAGACAATTCTCTGGCTGTCTTTCTTTTCTCCATGCTCATTGCGGTACACACAGTGACACAAAACAGGAGAATGAGTCCTTTTCTCTATTCAAACTGGTTGAATGAGTGATTTTTATATTGCAGACACCTGCAACTCACTACAGATGAGTTCAATTCCAAAGTGAAGGAGAATCACCTGTTTGAAATCTAATTATTTCTAACTACTTCTAAAAGGTACCAATAATTTTGTCCGGGCCATTTAAGGATTTCTATGTGGAATATGCTAAGACTTAGTAAATTTTTCTGCTTTTTGTGTTTTATTCCACTGCAAACCAAAGAAATACATATGTGGATACCAAAATATTTTTTAATTTCAACAATTTTCTGGAAGGAATTGTGCATTATTAGAAAAAACTGAAAGGGTGCCAATTTGTTTGGCCACGACTGTAAATTGAAATAACAGGAAGCAATTATATGAAAAACACAAGCTCTATAAATTTACTGATCTGGTATAAAATGCAAGATTCTGTGAAATTCTTTGTTTTTACAGGTGTCCAGGCAGCCCAAATTCTGGAATTTTAACAGTTGTTCTGGTTAAAAAAAAAAAAAGCTATGGCCATGCTCATAAGTATTAAAAGTAAAAGCTCTAACCCAGCTCTACCTGTCTTTTGCACCTGACCAGAATAGAGCACGCTCAGTGTTTAACAACTGTCTCAGCGAGATCCAGGGGTGGATGAGGTCCAGCTGATTGAAGTTGAACTCTGGGAAGACGGAGGTGATGGTCGTGAATCCTGGCCGCCAGATTGAGGGGCGGGGGGGGCAAATCAAACCTCAGGTTTATTCCTGGGGGATGTAGAGCTCCCTGCCTCTGAACAGGTGCGAGACCTGGGGGTGATCCTTGACGATCAGCTGACATTGCATGCTCAAGTGTCGGCGGTTGTTAAGGTATCCTTTTACCATCTTAGGAACATTGCTAGGATCAAGCAACTTGTTCCATCTGGCGACCTGCCTACACTGATCCACGCCTTTGTGACCTCTCATTTGGACTACTGTAATTCCCTCTACTTTGGGCTTCCTGGGGTTGATATCTGCCGCTTACAGCTAGTGCAGAACTCAACCGCCCAGTTGTTAATGGGGACCTGATGTTCTTCCCATTTTACACCGATCTGCACTGGCTGCCGGTTCAGTGGCGGATCACCTTTAAAGTCAGATTACTGACATATAAAGCCCTACCTACATGGTTTGGGCCCTAATTACCTGAAAGATCTTCTGATGCCTTACCTTCTGATGCAACCACTCCACTCAGCCAACGAGGGGTTGCTAGAGATTCCGAGGGTAGTCTTAAAATCTTCCGGCACCCGAGCTTTTAGTTTTGTGGCGCTGATCCTCTGGAATTCTCTACCCCGTTGGATTAGAGAGTGCATGACGGTGGAGGGTTTTAAAAAAGGCCTAAAATCCTTTTTATGGATAAAGGCATTTGGTGATGACATAGATATTAACTAATGCTGTATATTTTAGCTTGGATTTTAATTTGCTTTATGATGTTTTTATGACTCTCAATTTTGTAACGCGCCTTGATTTTAGAAAGGTGCAAAAGAAATGAAGTTTATTATTATTATTATTATTATTATTATTAAAAGTGATCACAGTTAGAGTAGAACACCGCCTGTAAATTGATAGGGGAGGTGACAACATAGACCCAACAGTTGTATGGGCTGTAATGACTCAAAGTAAAGCAGTCCAGTGGAGGTGGTCAGGCAGCTACTCCTTTGGCCATCATCCAGACAGTAATCTGTGAACATTTGCCATGCTTTGGCCACACTGTCCACCCACACTGGGGACAGGGTCATGGTGCACACACTGTATCCTAACAACCAGGTGTAAAAGGTCACTGTGTACCCACGAGCATAGACAGTGCCCATTTGCAAGTTCACAACATTGACTGGTGCATCACACAGTGGAGAGGGACAGTGTGACTTGTAGAAACACTGATGTCGAGGCCACAGGCATACCATGTGGTGAGTCTCAGTTGCCACACTGTTTGAGGGAGGAGACACATGACTCATGTGAGGATGTTGAGGGGCAAATGAAAGGTGACTGAGCCAGCAGTGGTAGGTTACAAAAGCCCATAAGCGCTGACTGTACAGTGCCATAACATGGTGTTGTAATTACTCACTACAGTACAGTATCCATTGCTTTAATGCTTCAGCAGTGCTTTGCAGAATGACTGGCAGGGAGATCACAAAGGGTACCAGCTGAAGGACTGATACTGTGACTCCTCTCCGTGCTTCATTTGGCACATGGTGCATGTGTGGATGAATATGGCACCGTGTGTTATGCAGTAGGTAGGTGAGAGGCCTCAACCGGGGGGGGGGATTGCCAGTATTGATGTCCAAGCTACCATGTACTGTGTTGGTCTGATTTTAGCACTGTTATGCTTTATCTTCACAAAGATATTCAGACTCAGTAAAGAGAATACTCCTTTGCTGTACTGGGATGGACAGACAGGGTCCCACTGGATCGACTACCCCTGGAGTCAGGAAAACAATCTGCAGTGGCCATATTCTATGGTGTCCATATGATCATGGAAGAGCATCAGCTGCCAACCTGCCCAGAAGGTAGAAGAGGAGCTGAATCATCGGCCGAGAAGTGCTTCCTTCACTAATTATGTTTGCTTGCACGCATGTGCAAGAAACATAGTGCCATGAGCTGAGTTTTTCAGAGGTGTGTCAGTATCTTCCAATTCAGTCAGTGTGTTTGCAGGCGTGGTCACAGTTCTCCAATCACTGCTGAAGCTGTCTATGACAGCAGTTGAAAAATGCAGTGGCATACAGTTGAAAGAGGGAGCTACGCTTCAGTGAGCAGCTCCTCCCCACACACACACACACACACAGATCAACTGTGTCAGTTGCCTGATAGGATGGTGCAGTCTTGTCTAGCTTAGAGAAACAAGCCACACATCATTACTTTAACAAACTGTTCCCTGCCAAAGCAGGACCACCAAAATGTGTGGGTGCCTAACGGTCCTTACACACGCCAGCTCTCCAAAGCACACCTTCATGGACTCCATGGGTTCTAATCCTCCAGAAAAAAAATACCTCAGCATTTGATGTGAAAACTCAGACTTCTTTGCATATGTAATTCCAAGCATTTTCTCTTACTAGACTCTGTCAATCTGAACTCCTCGCTGCTAAAACCTATGCAAGCGAACTTGGTGCTGTGCTACCTGCAGCTGAAGCAAAGAACAGCCAGAATGCACAAGAAGGACATACTGCTATGCATTTTAGCAGAAGCTAGTGGGTGAGGTTTTCAGGACTGAAGCACTTTAATGCACCTTTTAGTGCTGTCATATACACACCCATGTGTGGTAATTCACTAAACTGCACACTTAGTCTGGTAATGCAGCTTCAAAATATTTGTTTTCTCTGAATTGCCGTGAGCTGGCATTTAGATAGAATCACACAGCTCTTTCTCAAATCAGATGCTCAATGAAGTCACATCACCTTGTGACCCTAAACATCTTAGGGTTGGACATGTGCCCTAACAAAATAGTGAAAACTAGGTATAAAAAAAGAAAACACAAATTCAACTGAAGCTCACAATTGAATCCACCCTTTTCTCTGGTGAATCTGAAGCCGCCTAACAGCCCACCCCTGGGTGCTCATGAGCTCCCTCCACCCGCACAACATATGGCCGATGGGGGTGCTGTTGCATTTTATTTCATAATTTCCTGATCCTGTTGCTGCCACCATACTGATACAGTAATACTTTTTATGGCTCGAAAACTGCTTGACATTAGCTGAATTATAAATGGCATCCCTGTTTGACGCTGTGGTGCGGAATATGCTGGTGTTCAAATTTTAAGCCAAGTATTACATGCAGATATGTTGTTATTGACTCATGTCACTTACCATTTTATACATATATTGATTTTTTCAATTCACTTTTGCTGACAAATGTTGATCGCAGGGATTCTGGTGTCACAATTCAGTTCAGCGATGTGTAACATCTTAGCGCAGATGCTAAGTAACTGTTTTAAAATGCTGAAAAAGTTAACAGCAATGAAAGTGCATGAACTTCTTTCTTTCATGTCTGGAGCTGTAGTGGTGTTATTGGCAAGTGCATGTCCCTTTGCTCCAGATCTATCAGTGAGATGTCTATTCTGTGCAATGGACAGTGGCTGAATGTTATCAGCTGACAGTTTTCATTTCATTATCAACAGATAAATATTCAGGGCTTTGAAAATGCAACTTTGCTGGTAGCACAGTTTCATGCCCCCAAGTGTCTCATCAGTTAGTGGTTATATCGTAACCGATGATCACAAAAAGTATGAACAAGATTTGCCGCTGAGTAATGTAAATGCCAATCCACCTAAGCACCTTTGGGCTGCAAACATAATTTAAACGTATAGGGATTCTGGACCGGTGTATCACTCCTTGGCACAGCAACGGTTAATAAGTTTAAGCACATTCTCAGGACATTGTTTCACTTGCCCCCTCTCCCCACTATGATCCTGGTCACCTGAAATAAACCTGACATTTTAGTATCTGTTTTACATCTTGGCTCAGTTAGGCACTCAGCGCTGTAAGAATATAAATGGACATACAAATGGGACTATAAGAACATGCCGTGGGTGCTTCTGCCTTAGTCCAGCTGTGCAACATCAACCTGAAGCTCGGGTAGAGCTTACTGTCTACCACTTTGTTCACCCCCCCATGTACCTACACCATTTCACATCCTTCCTTGATCTACAGTGAGTGGATCCCTCATTCATACGTCACATTATGCATGCACAAAAAAGGAAAAAATGTTCTTCAAAAATTAAGATACATTTATTATGTTTGTTATGTTTGCTTGCACACATGTGCAAGAAACATAGTGCCATCATCCGAGATTTCGGAGATGTGTCACCCGCTCTTCCAGTTCAATCAGTGTGTTGGCAGGCACAGCCCCTGTAAGCCAATGAAAGATGGAGCTGTCTATGACAAGCTCCAAAATGCAGTGGCATACAGTTCAAAGGGGGAGCTATGCTTCAGTGAGCAGCGATAAGATATCGCTTGTTCATGCGCGGCTCCCCCCCCACACACACACACACACATGCACGTGTGCATGCCCCTCCCGCACGCATGCACACACTGTATGGCCAACGGGGGTGCCCAATCCCCCATCAGCTGTGCTGAGCTCTCCCACCCCCAAAGCTTTCCAAATGCCATGCTGGGTTCTCACTCCAGCATGACAACTCATGATATAGCCGGGGGGTGCCCAATCCCTGGCCGCCCACTGTCCCCACCCCCAGTACTGGGTGCGTGCTGGGGAGCCCACCCCAGCATGGCAATTGATGCTTTGGGCGATGGGGGTGCCCAAACCCCATTGGCTGAATGCCCCCAACCATCCTTGTGCCACGCTGAGGCCACCCCAGTGTGGCACCTGTTAGCGGTCCCAAGTAGTCTCCCTGGCCCCCTCCCACAACCTGCACCCACCCACTGCACACCCTGCCTCCCCACACCCCCCCTCACCCCATACTTACCTCTGGACCTCGGCGCAACGATCTTCGGTGGACCGGGAACACATCTGCACTCTTCAAAGCGAACTGAGGAAATGCCGGTAAGCTGTATAATGGGCTAGATAGGGGGTTTTCAACTTTGTTGCATACCTCAGGCATTTTTTGGAATTTTTGCACCAAATTTTCAACATTGGGTTTTTGGGACCCCTTCTCATGAATGATGTCACTGTCATGGCATTATTCGGGCCCGAAGGGTGATTTCGCAGTCACTGCCGAAATCACCTTCGGGACCAAGTAATGAAATGACACTGCCAGTGTTCATAAGGTGGGCTCTCAAAACCTATTTTGAAATTTTGGTGAAAATGTCAAAAACGACTGTTTTATTTAGCATGTGCAGTTCCATGCACACCGTATAGCAAATTTCAATATTTACACTCCAGATTTTCAACATTGCCATTTTACCACACCTTCTTTTAAGTAGTACAGCTGTCATTTTCACATCTTGCCCAAAATGTGTTTCCACCCGTATTGCGCACAATGGCGCGGTCGATGTCTGAAATCAATATATGGGACACATTAAGAAAATCACAGTGACACTGTTCATGAGCAGAGGTCTTAAAATGGCTATGTTGAAAATTTGGTGAAAACATTCCTAAAAGTGACTGTTTTACGAGTGTGCATTGTGCAGTTCCTATGCATACTCATAAGTTTGCAAATTTAATGTTTTCACTCCAGATTTTCAGCATTGCCATTTTATTACGCTTCCTTATGAACAGTACAGCTGCCATTTTTCAGATGCTGCCCAAAATGTGTTTTCGCACATGTAGCGCACAATGGTGCTGTTGGTGTATGAAAGCAATGTTTGGGACAGATTAAGAAAATCACAGTTACACTGTTCATGAGCAGAGGTTTTAAAATGGCAATATTGAAAATTTGGTGACAAAAGTCCATAAAATGACTGTGTTACGAGTGAGCATTGCGCAGTTTCCACGCACCCTCATGACTTTGTAATATTTTCAGTCCAGATTTTCACCAGTGGCATTTTTCTACACTTCCTTATGAACAGTACAGCTGTCATTTTTCACAACATGGCTGAAGTGTGTTTTCACACTTTCAGCGCAGAGATGCGTGGTCACTGTGGGAAATCATTGTTTGGCACAGATAAAGAAAATCACAGTGACACTGTTAATGATCGGAGGCACCAAAATGCCTGAGTTGATAATCTGCTGTAAAAGATCCCCAACCTAATTATATTATGGGTGTGTGTTGCACAGTTTCTATGTGTGCTCGTGACTTCACCATTTTGTTAAATATTTTTACTGCAGATTTGCAACATAGCCATTTTTTACACCTCCCCATGAACAGTACAGCTGTCATTTTTTACGTCCTGTTCAGAATGTTTTTGCACCTGTGGTGCTAAATGCCGTAGTCACTGTGCATAAGCAGCTTTTGGCTAACAAACTGATATTCCCCCTGTTCATGGTGGGGTCACAAACAAAACATGTTGAAAATTTGGAGTGAAAATACCAGCGAACACCTCATGGTATTAGAGTTTCCAACCATAATGCCCAACCCTGTAGAGAATGACAGGCATCAGGGGTGTGACTTGGGATTCTTGCCTGTGATGCTCATACCATTACACACCCTGCAGCCAGAGGCATCGAGGTATGCCTTGGACTCTTCAGCCCCAAACTTCACCCCATTCTTCTATATCGCACCCATCTCACCGTATTTCCTAATGAAATGGGATGTGCATAAGGGCCAAAGACCCCAAGGAACACCATAACACTTGTCAGTGTCTGCAGGGTAGGGTGTGGTGAAATAGCATGGCCGTTATGCCTGACGACCCAAACGCACACCCCAATGCCTGTCACTCTCTGCAGGGTGGTGGTGGGGTGGGCTTCAGTTCAATACTTCACTGCCATTCCTATTACGCAGCTCTGTAACTTCTACACTACCACTGCCAATGCCAGCAAGCAAACATTCGGCATTGACAAATGCTTGTTTTATTACAGTATCTGTTTTGATTTTCATAGGGGAAGGGAATGGTCTAGTAGGCTTCATGGTTCATTGGTTTTAGGGTGACTGGTGGGTAGTCCATGATATGTATATTAAATTACTGTATTTCTTAGCGAGGAGCAGGAAGAAGAGGAGATAGCTGGGTGGACCCACTTTGTGCTTATCATTCCGGGGGGTGCTTCTATTGGAATAAATAAATGAAACAATTAATTCCTGCATTTCAATTACTTGTGTGATTCACTGCTTTCACCATGCAGATTTGAAGTTTTTCATTTAAGTTCCAATTGGCTGTGTGTGCATGTGGGGAGGTGGGGGGGGGTGCTGACCTTGGTGTGATGCATTCAAGAGGCTGTGGTAAACATCCAAGGCCTCCTTGCACTTTTTGTCTCTGATCATTTGCTTCTGTAATATTGTCTATTATTGATGTCAGCATGAATGTACTTCACTGTATCAGTGTCTTTAGTGGTATGTGTGTAGTGTGCATGTACCACTTGTGGGGAGTCCAGTGTGGGTGGGTGAGTACAGTACTGAGGTACCTGACTATAAAACCCTGTTGGCAGTGTGGCATGCATGGCAGTGCATGGTGTGGTACATATGGCCTTTCATGTTTTTGCATGGTGCAGCAGTATGGAACTGGTCAGCTGCAGACAACAGTTAAACAGGTGCACCATCGTTACTGTAGCCCCTGGGGAAGTATAGTTTCAGGCCATGAGAGCCACATGTTCAAATGCCTAACTAATGCTGTGGGTTGGTGTCCCTACTCGCAGATCTTGCATTTGTCTGGATATGCTCCAGATGGTACTCTGCACTGTCGATGCACGGACAGGTACTTCTGCAGAGTGCGTCCATTGAACTGTGCCTAGGCATCTGGCCAGGCAACATGGTGTTTTTGTGCAAGTACCTACACACCTTTACTGCGTGGCCCCATAGCCCACCTGGATGGTTTGTTGATCATGCCCATATTGATTTTCTCTAGGATAATAACAATACACTTTTCATTCACACTAAAAGGGAAAGTATAAGCACACTAGGATCAACTATAAGAATCCGCAAGTAAAATTACTGAAATGCAGCACAGGCCTAAAACATTCAGGGACCATATAAAATGTTCATTTTGTTTACAGCAGCTAGTTATACTAACTGTAGATGTCCACAATCACCTGTGCTCTATATTCTCAGGGCTGACATGGCCATAGACTCGGGGGGGGTTGGGGGTACAGGGCAGGGTACATACTTCACCAAATTCCCCTCCAGGTATTGCTTTTTTGACTAAGGCTGTAAAATTTTCATTTAGTTTTCCCCTCCTAGACTAAGTTTTGATTTTGTGTCCCCAGTCGCAAACGTTCTGTGAGCATTATGTCCCTGCTATTATCTCCCACTCTCTTGTGCAGTAGGGGCTACAGCTGGCCTTAGGGGCTTCTGTCAGTAAAAACTAGCATGGACTGCCAAATTGAAATGTTGGCACCCCCCCCCACACACCCATATCTATCACTGCTAGCTATTGTAAGCATTTTAACTGTCGTAGCAAGGCAGGTATGATTTCTAAAGAAAGAGTTGCCTCCCCTATTCTCCTGCTGTCTGTAGGGTTTCCTCAGATTTCATTTCTGGCATTTTAATGCAGTCCTTAACACAATGAAGCTCACTGGACATGGAAGGGTAGAATAAAGGGATCTCTGAATGGGAAAATAGCTCCTCAGTCATGATATTGTATTTGTATTTTAAAGTGGCAGTCAGACACTGAATAAACCTCTTTGTTAGCACAGCAGTGCTCTTCCTGTTCAGTGATAGCACAGCTTCTGAACTTTGCACAGTACACACAGCCACCTTGGGATTGCTACCCATATACTTCTACAGAATCAATACTCTTGCTCGGAAACCTCATAGCAACGTGATCCTTGCACACAGCAGCACCTGTTGCACTTCCGCCGCACATCCTTGGCAACTGCAGGGCTCTCAAGCACAAATAACTCCTGTGTGAACAAATCAGAGTGTCGCTTAGATCTTGGGAAAGGATTAAGAAAAGGCATTAACAGAGAACAAAGTGCTGCTCTCCAGTTTCAAGTGTGCAGAATCAAGTCCAAGTTTTCATTAAATACCCCTGTTCAGCTATGCCGCTACTGATTCCAAATCGTATGGAGGCTGTGGTTATTTGATAGTTCACCATCAGCCCTTCACTGGCCCAGCAGCAGTCCAGCATATCACTGGAAATGAATGCAGTACAGTAGTTCAGGCTCTGCAGTTTAAGGACAGGTTGGGGGGAGGGCGGTAGTACTGTCCTGGGAAACCGCGCAGCTTCTGTCAACAGCCAGTGCCTGAATTACAAGAGGTGGTGGTTATCATCACTGATAAAAAAAGCAGGTGCTGTGTCAGCACAGAAAATAGTGTGGTAATAACAGGCTGAAAAGAAAGGTAACAAAGGTTAAAGGCAAGGGTTTGGCTGACAGGACTGTCCAAAAAACCACCATGGAAAGATAGATTAGTTATACTGAACCACTTTTAGTGCTGACGTTGGTGAGAACTGACTTGTTTGTAAAATACTTTGCATGCAGAGCAAACTGTTTCCTTAACTAATAGGTTTGTGTCTCAGTATTTAGTTTTTACACACAGTATTCCTGCTTCCACACATTTTTATATAGCATTTCTTAACTGCTCTGTTCACTTCCTTATCTTCCAGCAGTCACTCTTTGAAACTCGTTTTTCTTTATCCGCCCTGTTGCCCTTTGGTTATTCATGTTTACTTTTTTTTGTTCTCTAATCTCTTGTTCTTCCATGCCATTTACTGTCAGTATTTCATTTCCATTATTTTTTCATTGTGCCTTTCCACTTCGCACTCTGCTAGTTCCCTTTTCTCACTCATTCTTTAACTGGCTTCCTCTTACGGTTGATTAAACAAGCAGCAAGCCCATCTCAGACTGCACTGTTTATGAGTAAACCATGATGTCAAAATTGTACTTTTCTGGCCTACATCTCTTTTTTTTTTTTTCCAACCAGGATCTAAAAAGTAGGATCCAAGCCATTTCAGAGTGCACTTCGGTTCAGTCAAGAGACTGACTGGCCCTTTAAATGCAAAAGTCTTCTGGAATTTACATTTATTTTTTGCACCTCACAATGCAAATGCTGTTCTCCACATTCCATTACTTTACTTTTAATGCTGTGTTTTATCAGTTGGTCCGTCACATGTGGTTGTGCTTGTAGTGTTTTCCGTAGGATGAGTCTTAGTTTGTAAAGGTACAGGGGATTAACTGATTTGATCACAGCCTGATAATGACTTTGGTGTTCTTGCTGAATGTACAGGTCTCTCAGGTGACAGGTGCATGACTCAGTGATGGGTGGAGCTCTCACTGCTGTGCTGGCTGCCAGCAGTACAGAAGTAGTGTACCTGTTCAGCCGAAACAGGTGATCTCAGAGCACAGCACAGGTGACAGATAAAGAAGCCACTAACCGGGTGAAAGCAAGCTCCAAGTGGAACCACAATCCAGGACTGACATGGAGAGCAAAGAGACGAGTCCTCGAGAGACAGGAGGAGGAGGAGGTCTAAAGAGGAATATGGCCTTCTTAAAAGTGAAGCCAAGACATTACCTCTCAGAGAGAAGAAAAACGGACACTATTATTGAGGATGCTTTTACGGACAGCAACAGCTCCGCAACAGTGAAACGAAGTCAGTCTGACAGGACGGAGTACAATCACAAACTAAAAGGTAAACAGGGTCCAGCTGGCTGCTGCAGCAAGCAGCTGACTTTTTTGCCCTTTTTTTGCACACTGTTGTCATTTACATTTGCACTTAGCAAAATACAGTATTTCTGAACTGAGAACAGAAAATGATGCTGCTTGTTTAATTTTTCACCTCTTGCATAGGGTTCAGAGTGGATAATTCAATTACCTTTTGGTCTGGGGTCTGCAAAATGTAGGAAATTTCCTCATTTCTTTTTAATTTGAGAAAAAAATAGATATTTTAAAACTAACCCATGTTTTCTGAGGAACGTTTTCATTCCTTCTCTTAGGGTACAGTTGAAGAATTCTAGTATTTCTGGTAAGGAGGCTAAATTATATGGATGCCCTTGGCCGGGGCACATGATCTTTGATGCACTATTTTGTGACATTTTGCTGGCATGCTGTGAGTTTTTACGAGACTGATAAACCTCTTCTCTGAACAACGTTTTAATACAATAATCAAGCAATGCATAAAACAGAGCTACAGTTCTATTCACAATGGTGTGTTTCAGTTCATAGCAGCTGTAAAATTGTTTAGAACCCGGACCCCATCTCTGAAAAAAAATGTTTCCAAATAAAAAGGTTTTTTATCTTATTTTATTATGATGCAATCTTTGTTATCTGGCAGTTCCATTACAAAGATGTGCATTTCCCCAAGTTACTCTAACACCCAGAATCTTTCATCCTGCCTCACCTAGATCAGTACAGAGCCAGGCAGAACCACAGACCCCCAGCAATCAAACACTCGCCTAATCTAAACAATCCGCTAGTAAGTCCAGTTCTCTGATTTGCTAAACAGCACACACCTAGCATGTCTGTGTCGTAATCGCACTGAAATACCTTTGCCTGGTATGATCCCCATTTTATGGAACCATTATCTGGCTCAACTTGTTTTCTAACAGCAATTGGAAGGGATTTACAAGTCCCTGTGAGGGGCTGCTGTAAGGTGCTCGTGCTTTCATCATCCATAGGAACAGGGGAGTTAAGCAAGTACACCTGTCAAGGATGATGAAAACACAAACCTATCAGAGCACCCCTCACAGGAACAAGCAAATCCCTCCTTCTGGAAGCTCAGTATTCCGAGGTTTCTCATATTATGGGGTAATAATGAAGTTGCTATTTAAAGGATTATCTTTAGCATGAGGAGAAGGTGTAACAGTGCTGTGAAGTGCAGCAGTCTTATCACCGAGCTGTTCTGAAAAGACAGCGGCTGAGTGTCAGGCTGTTATACCTCAGGTTGCAGCTACCTTTAATCCTACTATAATCACCTTCATTTGCATATCGTGCCAGACTGTGTGGAACAGTATTCTAGTAACAGAGAAGGAAGACTGGACTGCTAAATGCCGCCATCTGTCCACAGGTTCTGCAGTGTAGCCATCTAGAGCCTGATCATGAACGAGAGGCCTGCAGTGCTGCTCATGTAACTCCTCTGCACTGTAGGTCACCTGACATGTATTTACACAAATGAGCCTGTCCAGCTATGCTCCTAACAAGACTCTGTTTTGCTAAAGAATACAGAGTTATAATTGAATGCATGCGCGCGCACGCGCGCACACACACACACACACGCACACACGCACACACACACATATAATGGCAGAATTTTTACAATCCATTTCTGAAGGCTTACAAAGCTTATACTAGCCTTGATCCATATGAGACCGTGAATCAGGGCATGTACAAATTCTGCACAGGCCGGTTGGCCCCTGGAAATGGACTCTGAAAATCCAGCCCATCGGTATCCCATTTCACCACCTTGGATAGCCACACATACCTTTTTGGGGGAGTCCTGCCCCCCCTTCCCCCTAGAGCATGAAACCCATTATTGTTGGTTTTTGAATATTGCTTGTGGTGACAATATTTAATGGCATGAGCCATGAATTATAAAATTAGTAATAAAAGCGGTTTTAGAAATATCTGAGGGAGCTAAAATGCACTGATGAAGAATCTACTGACATCAGAAATACAGTATTGCTATAACATTGATTAACTTATTTGTCGACTTAAAAACACTGCAGCTTTAAACTTGAAGTTTTGTACAAGAGGAATACTATTATTTATATATATGTGTTATTTAGTGTCAGTGGCTCGGTAAGTAGCATGCTTACCTCAGGTGCTGGAAGACTGGGAGGTCTTCAGTTTTAGCCCCACTCCAGGTACATGGGGTTATACCCATAACTGACACCAGTAGAGTTAGAGAGAGGTGCCCTGTTGACTTGCAGTCCAGTCTCTTCTTCCCATGTCTGGTCACTGCCTAGGAGGAAGTAACAAAAATCCTATGGCATGGGGCTTTGGCTCAGGTCGCCAAGTTGTTGTCTTCTGCAAAGGTGAAAAATCTGGGAGTCATTTTTGATGATCGGTTGACACTGGAGCCCCAGATATCTGTGGCAGTCAGGAGTGCTTTTACTGCCTTAGGAACATTAGCCATATGAAGTACCTTAGCCTTCCAGAAGATCTGCCAACACTACTGCATGCGTTTGTGATGTCTAGGCCTGACTATTGTAGTGTGCTCTACCTCTGGGTTAGTGGAGGTATGCTATGACACTTGTAGCAGGTGCAGAATGCAGCAGCCAGGTTACTGACTGGCCTTTCAAGGTCTAGTCATGTGACCTCAGTCCTGCGTGGCCTGCACTGGCTGTCTGTGAAGTGTCATGTTACCTTCAAGGTTGGTTTACTAACCTATAAAGCCCTTCAGGGGTTGAGCCCTGGTTACCTGTTAGATCTTCTGAATCTTCTCCAGGCCTCACGCCCGTTTCGCTCCTCCTCTGAGGGTTTCCTCTCAGTCCCAAGGGCCTGGCTTAAGTCCTCTGGGGCTCATACGTTTGAGGTTGCTGGCTCTCGTCTGTGGAACTCTCTGCCTAGGCTACTATGAGGAACGCCTGGAGGGGCTGCCCAATAACTCAGTGGAAACACTCAGCGCTTCCATGCAGCAACCCAGGTTCATGACTGAGCCTGGGTCAGCGTGGATTGGGCGGCTAGGCTGGGGAGTGGTTGCGAAGGGAGCAGATACCAGTTGGGAAGGGAGACGGCCAGGCCCTGGCACAGCAGCGGCTCCTCACCTGGAGCCAGGGAGCTTGCTCCTTCCTGAGGAGTGGCATAATCCCAATGCATGCTGCTGCTGTCAAGGTCAACAGAGAAAGCACTTGCCATTATGGGGTGGTGGGAGGGATGTGGGAGAAAATGCCAGGGGGAAATGGAGCCTGGACTACATGATGCCCTGCTTGCTCACTGCGCCTGGACACCTCAACATAAGTTGGATGAGTGTCTGGTGGGGAAGACAGACCTCTTCTCTCCATCCTACCACAGAGGGGTATTCTGCCGGGACCAAACTGAAGTAAATCCCAAGGGAGGCGGATGCCGGTTGTGCGGTAGTGGGGGCAGGGGCTGAAGCAGTCGCTTGAGCAGGATAAACAAATAATAGAAAAAAAGGGGGTTGAAGGCTTACCAGTTTAGACAGGCTTCCAGGGACTAAAAAATGTAGTCTCTGGGTATTCTTCATGATGCAGCTGCTGCTTTATCTGTTTTAATTGTATTACCTGGAATTTATCTGCAGTATTTATTTTTAGGAGTATATTTATTTATTTATTGTTTTGTTTTGATCTGCCTGTCTCTGCCTGTACAGTGCCCTGAGCCTCCAGGTGAAGAGTGCCTTATAAATAAATTTACTACTACTACCTAGCAAAGAAGAGTAGGGGAGTTTCCCCGGTGTCGTGATCAAAATCCACCCCCATCAATAAAACAGACCCATGTAACCCACCCACCCCAGGACACACCTGAAAACATGCTATTACAGCTTAGTATGTCTTTCCTGGCCAAAAATTATAAAATAAATAAATAAATAAATAAATTTGCCCTTGTTAAAATATCCCCCAAAATTTATTCCAGGACTCTGGTCTCCAGGATACAAAAACTAATTAGTGGTTAAGCCCAATGCCTCAGCAAGAACACTTCAGGGGGCTTTGGATTTTCATTTGCTGAAAGAGTTAGAAAATATTACATGCAGCACAGTGACTGTAGCCAGGCAAACGCAGCAGCCAGTATGTGCCAGCAACTCCCCACTACACAGCTGTTACATTTCTTAATGCTCTCGTATGTCCCTCAGCACACCCTGCCTTTGGCGCCTCATATGCCTCCACTGCCCACCAGACTCAACTCCAACTTAATTTCTGTTCTTTTATGCTGCTTACATAAACCTAATATTTATCAAGACAAAACTGGAAATCTATATGTGTCCTGCTGTTTTAAACATCAGACTCTTGCTTCATGCTGCTAAATGCTGAAGAAATATATCTCTTTTTTTAATGGGCATAAAAACAACCTAAGAGGCAGTGTGGCCTAATGATTAGAACATAGAGCTGTGAGCCTGGAGACTCAGGTATGAGTCCTGCAGCTGCCCCTAAATCACTGGGTGACCCTGTGCAAATCACTTAACCTCCCCATGATTAAGTTCCACTCACTATGTGACCCTGTGCAAGTCACTTAACCTTTGTGTGCTTAAGTTTCACTTACTGTGGGACACTCAGCAAGTCACTTACCCTACCTTTGCTTCCACTCCCTATGTGACCCTGTGCAAGTCATTTAACCTTCGTGTTCTTAACTTTTGCTTACTCACTGTGGGACCCTGAGCAAGTCACTTAACCTACCTGTGCTTAAGTTCCACTTACCCTGTGACCGTGTGCAAGTTACTTAACCTCCCTGTGCTTACGTTCCACTCACTATGTGACCCTGTGCAAGTCACTTAACCTTCATATGCTTAAGTTTCACTTACTCATTGTGGGACTCTGAGAAAGACATTTAACCTTGCTGTGCTTACATTCCACACACTGTGGGACTCTGAGCAAGTCACTAAACCTCCCTATGCCTAAGTTCCTTTCACTATGTGAACCTGTGCAAGTTACTTAGCCTCCTTGTGCTTAAGTTCCACTCACTGTGTGATGCTGAGCAAGTCACTTAACCTTCCTGTGCTTAAATTTTACTTACTCACTGTGTTACCCTGTGCAAGTCACTTAACTTTTGTGTGCTTAAGTTCCACTCACTGTGTGATCTGAAGCAAGTCACTTAACCTCCCTGTGCTTAAGTTCCACTTACTCACTGTGCAACCCTGTGCAAGTCATTTAATCTTTGGATGCCTCAGTTCCACGTACTGTGAGACCTTGTGCAAGTCCGGTAGCCTTCATGTGCTTAACTTGCACTTACAATACTCACTGTATGACCCTGAGCAAGCCATTTAGCCTCACTGTACTTAAGTTTCACTTACAATGTTGCCTAAATTCCACTTATTGTGTGACTCTGAGCAGGTCACCTAACCTCGCTGAGCTTAAATTTCACTTACTCACTGTGTGACCCTGTGTAAGTCACTTAACCTTTATGTGCTTAGGTTCCACTTACTGTGTGACCTTGTGCAAGTCCATTAACCTTCATGTGCTTAAGTTCTACTTACAATACTCACTATGTGACCCAGAGCAAGTCATTTAACCTCCCTGTGCTTACATTTCACTTACTCACTCTGTGGCTCTGAGCAGATCACATAACCTCCCTGTGCTTAAGTTCCTCTCTCTAGCCCTTAACTGTCCTACAGTTCTCTTAACCTGCTGGTGCTCACCTTGTGGCTGGTGTAACTGTACATTGCTTGTAAAACACTTTGGGATACAGTATGTCTGAAAAGCACTATATATAAGAAACACTAAATCCTACTTGCTGATGCCAGCTTACTTAGTAGGAAATGCTGTAGCAAATGTTTAGGAAACCGAGCACAAAGGGATGGGAAGGGATTCCCATTTCTGCAGCACATCACCAATTAAGTGTCGCCCCCAGATATTTAAAATCAGGATTGTAGCTTCTCTATATGTCTGGCAGATGCCTGACAGACATGGATCATAAGACATCTCTAGACTCACGCTTTTACTTTAACTACCTTAATTAATTAGTTAATATCAAGGCCAGCCCAATGGCGAAACAAGAGTGACTCAGACTGTCCTCCTGAGATCCAGCTTCTATGCTAGCCAGTGCTGTTGAAGGCCCTTATTATTCTTATTGTGTAATATTTGAAAACATTGTACCGCCCTGTAGGCAGTCTGTTTACATGAAGAGAGACGGCTATCCTTCAAGTGGGTAGGGTACTGCAGCAGATCCATTTCTAAGACGTGCCTTTAGCACACAAAAAAATATATTATGTGTTTTGCACTCCTGTTAAAGCAGTCACTTCAGTCTGGAAGTGCCGAAAGTTCCATGCATTTCTACACTGGGTGTACTTTGAGAATCTTTCACTCCAGTTTCCATTCCTCTCAACACACTGTATTTATGCTGTAAGCACACTCTTTGATGTAAAAAAACAGGCCCAGAAAATTGCTGCACAGTTCTAGTTGTGTTTCCCAGTTGTGTATGGAAAGAGGATCCTTGCCCTTTAAACATCACCTGCTCCTACACTGCTGGTCTACACATGACATTATAATCTCCTGCTTGTGACATCATAATCATTCCCATGGCAACTGTGATTCATAAACAAAAGATTAGAACATGACATGTGAAATAGAAAAGTAGAAAACGGCGGCTGAAAAAAGACCCTTCGTCCATCTAGTTTGCCCGTAAACCCTAACCTACCCCAAGACCTAATGTCTACTGGATGTTTTGCCATGAATGCCAACAGAAAGAGAAGAGTAAGTCTTGAGGGACAGGAAGGATCCTGTTTTTAAGCATACATCTTTAATAATAAAGAGGGAAAGAAAAACACAGAAGATATGGTGCGTAAATACTGTATTATGTTTTTCTACGTTTTATTCATGCATTAGAAATTGACACACTAGGAAATCCACATTTAGTTGCAATGCCTATTTTTCAAGGGGGTACCCGAGGAACTGTTGCAGCAGCGAGGTATTGTCTAACATACTACTAAAGTAAACAAGGCATATACTGCACTTATTGACACGTACTGTACATGGACTCCCTGAGCTGTCTTGAGCTCTTTAAGTCAGTATCTGGAAAAGTTTGGCAGACCAGTTGTTGCTGAGGATCCGCATTCTTTGAACAAAGATGCAGACACCCTGGCCTTTAATTAAAATTCTTGCCTTTGCAAACTTACTGTACCTTATGAACAGGTGGAATGCCTGAGCCAGTTCAGCAGCGGTGTCACTCAGGTGGCTTGGCTGTAACCGAACACCCTTTACATGAGCTCATGGCAACAGGAAGAGAGCCTGTGGCTTTCTTCTGCTGGAGTGCTTATTTACATAGCATGAAGTCATTCTTTTCCCAGAATTCCCCTTACATATGACTTTACAGCTGATATTGACTGTCATATTCAAATGTGCTGCAAGTTCCCTGTTGCGGAACATCTGATTAAGATTCTCGGTTGCAGCAAGCTGTCACTCACCTGACACTTGAAACACCTGTCCTACTACTTCAATATAGTACTTTGGAGACACAGGCCAGATATGCAGAAAACATTGCTCCGAGTCTGAGTTTTTTTCTCAGTAGCAACCCAAAGTGACCCGACAGATTTTTGTGTTGGAAGTGTGTGTGTGTGTGTGTGTGTGTGTGTGTGTGTGTGTGTGTGTGTTCTGATATCATATTGATTTAGTTATGGCTGCTAGCCAAGCATTTCTGTATTTGTTTGACATTCTGACCTTTGCCATTGAGTAGGTCTGTTTATACAGGTATTTTGAATTGCCTCATTAGGACATTTATCAAGGTCAGAAACTTATCACATGAAGGGTCCCTCGGCCATAAGTTAAGGATCTTTCCTAATAGGTCCTGAAGCAATAACAGTAGAGCGTCACATTTTTATTTATTTATTTATTTAGGAACTGTACACTCCGAAATAGTCATAGTCATATTTAGGCTTCTGTTGTTTAAGAGGGTGTGGGTGTGGGTGGGGTGGGGAAGCAGCCACAGAGGCATTACAGAGTACTGCGGTAGTTACAGTACATACATGAAAAGTAGTTACCAATACATCCAAAGGGGTTGACTAATATTTACATTAATAAAAAAAAAAAATATGCTTTTCAGGTATTTATTAGATCTTCAGGTACAGTATTTAAAGAGACAGTACACACCCCAGAAAACAAGTTCTTTATAATACCCAGCTATTACTTTCTATATCAGAAGCACCTTTTTTTTATTTCCTTTCATCAGTTAGATGGCTTCTTTAATGCACAAGGTGTGACTGCTGTGTAGAACTGTTCTTTACCTGACGGTGGACACATCTCTAGTGCTGTTCCCCTTCATAATTCACCAGCACTGTGACCTCACTGATTGTGACATCACCACTGACCAGGAAGACCCACTCATCTACTGCCAGACTGGTCACACTTGTGAGGTCACAGTGCCCAGGGAGTACAGTATGAAGAGGAACAGCACTGAATACTGTATTTAAGCCAAGACTACTGCTGCACACAACACAACTAATACTGTCAAGCACAAAATATTCTAACTGGCAAAAGGGAAAATGTGCCAGAAATATAAAGTAACAATCAACTACTTTTAAAAATAAATTGCATTTTCTAGTTTAGACAGTGCTAGCTCTTGTAAAGGCAGTACAATTTGGAGTTACAAGAGTGTTTTGACAGCATACTGGTATCGTTGCTCTTTAGCAAGCCTGCAGCCTTATCACCTTGGAGTCTGAGCTCATCAGATCACAGAAGCTAAGCAGGGTCAAGCACTGTAGTAGCACTGGAAACCTCCAATGAACAGCAGGTGCCTAATTTTTAAAGGGCCAGAATTCCTACAACTACTGCAGAAAAAGTGGCATATTGGGGGTCGTGCCACATACGCATGAATTTCAGAGGATGGCATTTTGTGACCATTATCCTCCTTCACAGCAGCTTTTAGCTATTTTTTCGCACATGTGAAATGCCTCGTTAGACTAGACATAGCATGGGTGCAGTGCATGGATGCTGCCTCTGGCACCCCTGAAGAGAAATTGCTGAAAATAGCAGTAGGCCACTGGTACAGAGCTTTTTAATTTTTAAGCTGCCAACAGCGAGTTTCACCCTTCCCCCTTGAAATACTCGAAACCCTGTGAAAATCTGGCCCCAAGTACTGCAGGAAGTGATAAAGGTATATATTAAATAGCACACTAAGATGGCATTCTGTGCATCGTGTTGGCTCTAGGTAGCATAAACACAGAAGGTGCTTTTGAAGATAAGGCAGCATTGTATGCAGAACTCACTGAGTCCTTTGTTACTGAAAACAAAGATGAGGAATCCAAACAGTGGTGTCTCATAACAGCATGACTTCCTGTACAAAAAGGTCCGTCCATCAAGTGAAAGTGGAAAAAAAGACTTAGGGATTGCATTGCATTCCTATTTAAAAGAGACTGGGTAAAATTATACCAAACCCATTAAATCCCTTAGAATGGAAATCAATATGATTTTACTACAGTTTATTATAAACCATATTAATATGGTTTCTCCTTTAACTTTAGACTACTGTTGCTAGTGTGGCTCTCCCAGCATACCTCTCTCAACTGTCCCTGATTTTGTCTCAGAAATTTCCACTGTGCCTCCTAAATTCTGCATTGCTGTTACTCACTAAAAGGTGTGGATTTGAATTAATTATTCATTTCAAAAGTTTTACGAGGAAGGATATACTGAGCTGGTAACAACAGCTCATTTGCAGATGTGTCCTGGGGAAAGGGGGAAGGGGAAGTACACCAGTACAACTACAAACATACAGTGGCAAGAAATATAGAAATATGTAAGTACAACAATATAGGCAATTTCACAGGCAATGCTTCTGTGTACAAAATATGCAATATAATAAAGTGCAGAAGAAGAACAACATGCAGTGTGCAACATATAGGATAGTGTATGGAGAACATTGCACAAAGGCTAGCACGAGGTTTACTGTGACATAGTGACCTAGAGAGCGGAGCTCAAGAGGTCCCTGTCGCCATGGTAAACCCCCGAGGTGGAAGCACAGCCATTTTGTGCACTCTTCTCCGTAAACTTTCTATATAGTGTATGGTGTTTGACTACCTGGGGAACAGAAATAGAGAGGGGGGAAAAAGTTAACTTATCGATGGTAAGGCTCTCCCTCTCTCACTGATGCGTGCAAACCTGCAACAGCCGATGCCATCCAACCTATGAGCAGCGCCGACTGGGATACTTGTATTGTAACATAGCTACTACACCAGAACGTAAAGTAATTCTGCTGTAGTAGCTACATCACTACTGCAGCAGAATGACTTTTTTAAGTGTATGGATTTACATACACAACCACACCCTACCATACACTCCAATGAAATACTAAATTACGGGCATGGGTGGAGACCGTTGGGGAGGGGACGAAGGGGGCTGCACTAGTGTAAGTGCAGGATGAATCTGAATCATAAAATAATGCCAGCCATTAGGGTTACAGTCTAGTTGTAATTACGAAAATTACATTTATGCAAAGCAACGTATTGTAGCAGCTTCTTGAGCTGATATTAGAGACCTGTTTGTAGCCATTTTGGTCCTTGTGCAAACAGATGAACAAAGAACGTGACTCAATGCCTTTTACTGGATCAACAAGAAATTTTCAGAACACAAGCTGTCAGGCCTCACAGTGTCCTTCTTCAGGCTCAGTAGAAGAGCACTGTGAGGCTTGAAAGCTTCTTGTGTTGTTGGTCAATAAAAGGTATCAAATCACCTACTTTGTTCATCAGAGATGTTATTACTATTTTTTCAGCTGTGTCCCTGATTTTGGTAATTTGTCCCTGATTTTTGGAAGTCTTGTCCCTGGTTTGTGAAGCAGGAGGTTGACAGATCTGACTCTCAGTGTCTCTGGCTGACACAACACTTCATTGTTTAACCAGATCATCTTCTTTTATTTACTTCCTTCCCTAATCCTTTACCACCTCCCTGCTCATGTTATGCACATCCACAGCACTGCCCTCTGAATATTCTGTTTCTTGACCAGCCCAGTAGCATGTCAGTAGAGCTACTGCCAGCTAAGCCACAATGATCTAGGTTCAAGAGCAGACTTGGGTCACCGAGGGTCTGCCAAGGGCAAGAGGATTGAGCATCCAAGGACTGCTCTCCTCTCAAGGGGTGGTGGGTCATGCCTCCTGCAATGAACTTGACACCAAGTGGAAGCTAGGTGTCACAGCAGTCGGAGGGCCCAGAAGGGTGTGGGACATCAACAGAGGCTCAGCATCATTGCTTGACAATGTCCCGTTGGTGAAAATATGGAGGCAAAATTTCTCACTGAGCAGGACTAAGGGTGGCCACCTGCAGGCTTAGCTCCACTGACTGGGAAGGGCACCTGATCAGATCCAGCATTGAAGAAGCATGACCACCCCCACTGACTCTGCCATGAGGGGTAAGTTGTGGGTAAACAGGGGATAAGTCCCAGAGATACTGGATGTCTGGGCTGGGGGAGCCATCCAGACTGAGCCAGTGAGGTGTCAGGAAGACAAAACCCAATAAGGAGAAAAAATAGTTTCTTTTTTCACCCTTTTTCGGTTTCCTCCTGCCAATGTTTGGGGGCCACCACAACTGTACCTTTCCTCTAGCCCGGAGGGCAGGAGAGTTACTGCCTTCACAACCCATGTCAACACTACTCTGTAAGTGGCCTGTGGGGGTTGGCACCATGAATGGCAGGCAGCCCTTGCCCTCCCTCCCTCCCCAAGTGCCAAACACCTCACCATTGTAACACTGGGCTCAATTTTCAAAAGGTCAGGAATGACACAAGGTGTCTGCTTCAAAGAGACATGATGCAAGGGGTACACTGCGCCACACCTTGTGTCATTCCGGATTTTCAGATGGTGGCTGTGGCACCACCAGGACCCCTTGCACCTGACAACGCTGTGCTGGGCTTGTTGTGAGGCGTAGTCTACCCCATGGTTCTGTGGGAAGAGGAGTGCACCACACATCAGCTGCAGTATGCCCTATGGTGGGATTTTCATGGCCTGGCAGTGGTCACAGTTCACAGCCTTGGTTAGACCAGCCAGAGCTGGTCTACCCACTCCCTGCACTACCACTGGCACTGGCACTAGCACAGAGGTGGGGGATAGGACAGATACTGTGGTGAGACAAGGGTGCCGCATTCAGCAGTGTGGTAGGGAGATAGTCCACAGGAAGCATACCACCTGAATAAGGAGCCACTTGGGTATTGGAAGGGTACCATGGTGACAACCAGAGATATTGAGCAAGACCACACCTGGGAATGGTCCTGTATGTGATAACAGTGCCAGTGGCATGTCGATGAGAGTCCGGATATGGGACTGCAATCGACTGAGGGTCACGTATGGTCACCTGTCATGTAACCAGAGTGTGGCATGTCCTGACTGTGCCATGGGTGGTAGTGTAACAGGCGTCCTGTCTGGTATTGTACCCATCTGGAACATACATGAGCATTTGGGGTTTACACTATTTTCAGCTTGCTGATTCAAGTACACATGAGGGGTCCCCACAAAGTGGCTATTGTATCGTAGCATTGTCCCGACCTGTTCCATAGACCTGCACATCTGTCCCTCAGCGACCAGTTGCAAGAGGTACTTATGCCCATGACCTGCCAGGGTTGGTAGATAGGCCTACAATCTCCCACTGTCAGGAGGAATCATACTGCAGGTCAGCACCTTCACCATCACTACTGTGTTCTGGGTGCCGTGCATGTACCCTTCTGTACCACATTATGGCAGTCCATGACTGATGTGATGGATGCTAACCTGCACATTACTCATGAGGCAGGTGTGCTGTGGGATGTCCATCACTGTCCACACGTGGCAACCTCCACCAAACCTGTCCCGTGTGCCATGTAGGTGACACATGGGGGCAGTTGCAGCTGTTATAGGGAGATTTGGTGCCAGGACCCCTCCTATACCAAAATCAGGTGCAAGGTCCCTGATGCACTGGGTTCCAATGCAAGCTGCTGTTCACCTCAGCTTGCATTGATCTTTTCAAAATTGAGACCACTGTGTCCTTAGTTGGACATAGTGTGAGCTTATGGGGAAGGTCCTTGAATAACAGAACCCCCTGTCTCCAAAGAAGTCTATGGTCTCCATCTCTCGGGCAGGGTCCACCTCCTGTAGTCATCCATTTCCCTTGTGGCTTCTCCCCCCATTGGTGGGGACTGCCATGCATCCAAGAAGACAGGGATCTAGGTCATCAAAATAAAAGAGGAGACCCCCCTTCTGCCTCGGATGTCAGTACATGATATTCACCATAAGGGCCAGAAACTGGTTCCCGGTGTGTCTAATGTTAATGCCCCAGCCCCACTGAATGTTAGGGGAGGGATGAGGAGGAGGACCTTAGGTATGCATGACTCCTCTTCCACGAGGGGTCAATAGTAGATGTTGTTCTCCCTCCCCAGATGTGTCATGCATTCTGTGGGACTGTAACGTCACACTTACCCTTCTGGTACCCCAGCCTTGAGATGGGAACTGGGGTCAACCAAGTGGTGAGTAAAAGCAAACAAAATCAACAGGAAAAGCATACAGTCAGAACAGTGGATGCAGAAAGCAGAAATCTTGGCCAAGTTCTTCCTTTTGTAAGAAGCAAATTTCCCACATACAGCCCTCTGCTACCACAAAGTATACCACATAAAACATTAAAAACACTGTATACAAACAGGAGACCACACAATACACCCACATTGCATAGCATAAAGACACTACATTTTGACAGAATACTTTATTTGAACAGTAGCAGACCTGGGTTACATGACAAAAATCTTTGATGGTATCTATAGAGCTAAACCCGTGACCAGACCTACAAAATGTTAAAAAGTATACCATGAAGCCAGAGAGCCATCTTTTCTTCTCCTACCTGCTGGACATACTGTACACTCCGCATGGGAGTCAAGACACTAAGGGCCAGATTTTCAAAACAGCGAGAATGCCACAAGGCCCAGGTGCACCGAAGGTATGGCGCATGGGGCTTACAGCATTCTCCTGGCCAGCAATCGGATTCTCGATCCCGTGCACCAATTGCTGCATGTTATACCAACTTTTTCTGGTCTAACTTACTACAATCCTAAGGGCATTTTTACATGCCAACAAGATATTTGGGCGCAAGCTATCGTAACTCATGGAAACCGTCGAATTGTGCCTGAGCTAGGCCGATTTTCAAAGCACGGCACAAGGTTTGTGCCAAGCCCTATGCCATGACACTTAGGTTCTGGCAGTTCACCAAACCCCGTTGACGCAACTGCACCCGGTTTACAATCTCTGGCACAGTTGCGACACTTTTCACGATTCACGGCAGGTTGCGCCAATATCTGGTGCCAGCTCCATAAAAAGGCTCCTAGGTTTGCCACAAGTTAAGCCAGAAAAGTTGATAACTTGTGGTACTTCGTGGATAGAAAATCTTAGATTGTTCAAGCCCCATCCGGCCTGATATCGGTTGACCCGGGTGTGCGGTGATCGGGTTATTTGAAAACTCCTGTCTTGTAAAATTGCAGTTACAGGGAAGGAGTTTGGCACACAACTAGAACCTAAGTATCGTGGTGCAGGGTTTGATGCAAGCCCTGTGCCATGCTTTGAAAATCCATCCCAAAATGTTTTTCACCCTGTGTGTATTGCAATCGTAGGAGCCACTCAAGATCAAAACCGGAGACACAGCAGTGCTAAAGAGCAGTGCTGAATTTAAACAGCACTCCCATTTCAAATTTTTTTTTTTTATTTTGGTAGATTTATGATGTGGTAATACTTACCATGGAGTCACTCTTTGTTGTATTGGATGGTCAGATTTCATACTCCTGCACTGTTTCTACAAATGATCACCCACACTCTTTTTGTGGAGTTTAAATGGCCACAGCCATATATTTCCTGATGGTATCACCTGATCTTAAAGCTAAGTTGAGTGTGACATGTGCAGCCAGAGGGTCTCTGATCTGCCCACCTGACACAGGGACTGGGCAGCCCAATCCCTCCCCGCACACCCAAGTTCACGGGATCATCCATGGAGTTCAGCTCAACAGTGCTTGATGCCTGAGGAGCTCCCATTCCCCAAAGGGGGGGCCTCCTTCTGGTGGAAGGAAATGCAAACCTACTAGGCTGAGTCTTCTCCCTCCTAGGCTACCTCAAATGGGCACCTAGGACCTATCCAGGCAGAATGCGGATCCCACTGCATTTGCCCTCTCCGTTGCCAGACAGCTGGGGGACCTGTTCAGATGTGGAGCAGCTCCCCTTCCCCTAACTGCATGCCACAATAATCAGAGACTCTCAAGACACCACAGAGCAGACTTTCATGCTATGCCTCCTAGATCCGCACGTTAGCCACTCTGACACTACTTCCCATATGCCCAGTGTGAACCTCCCATGCCCCACAACCGACAGTTGCACCCTGTCGTTCGCATGCCACCCTTGGTTTGAGGTAGTGATATTACTGTGTGTCTAAACCCTTCCCTGAACTGAGACCATAAATGGCCCATCTCACTATTGCATCATCATCTGGCCTTCTCCATGGCTCTAGCATCTTGCGTATAATGCCAGTGATTGCATTAACTGATGTGCAATCATATCAGACGTGGTTGTCCATCAACTTTTAAGAGCCACTACAACAGTTACACTGACTTCATTAGAAACTGACCTCCCAGGTGGATTACCAGCAGATTAGTTGGCCCCCAGTTCTATGTAACACTAAGATAAGTTGCTCTCAACACATCCCATGCTTTCCCAACCAAACCACCTGAGCAGTTTTATGTGCAGAGGGTAGGGTGGGCAATCATTCACTTAGCCTACTCTGCTGCCAAATGGATATAGGAATGGCTGCAGATACACACCATGCCCCCAGCATGACCGTTCTCTGCTGAGATGGAGAGAGAGAGAAGATGGCATTGTGATATGTGCAGGCTAATATGCTGCTTGAAGGCCTGTGGCATCCATCCGCCAGGGCCTATATTTAACCATCTCTGAATGCCTGCACCCTGGCTGCCATGGCTGCCTACTATCCAAAATGAGTGGCAGCCAAATTCCCTGGGGTTGAGGCCCAGTGCCTGTAGGGCCTGCTGTAGAATACAGCGGAACTGGTATTTGTTCAATGGGTCAGATCTTTGAGATGGAATAAAGCCTCTCCCAGGACCGAGCTGGTGCTCATGTATTCCCCCACTTACCTTGCGATGTCCCAGGATGTGCCCACAGGAGTCCAAATTAGGCTCCAACAACTATGCTCCAACTGGTCTGTCTTGGACGACCCTTGTTGGATGACAACACCTGCTGTTTCTAGTCATCACATTATCCAGGTGCATCCCTCTGCCTGCCCAGGAAGCCTTGGATCACACAACTACTTTGAAGACTCTGAAAGCTCTGCAGTAGGTGATGAGAGAAGCCATACAGAACATAGTGAGACCCCTAGACCCCTTGAAGCATCCCTTCACTGTTTTCATTATTGAAGGTCTTTGGGGCAACTACTCATCTGCATTTTTGGGGCACCCCTTACCCAGCCTTCTAATGTTTTTCTGACTCCAAAGGCCCAAGTGTTCTTGATGACACCCAGTTCCTTTGATACTCATGCTCTCCCTGCTAAACAATACCCCACTATCTCCAGGGACATACTTTCCTCTGCTCATTTGGGATAAGCCAGAACTCTGCCCCCCCCCCCCACCAGCCATCGCCCTCACCCACAGAAATTGCAGTTACATCTCTCATGTAAGTCCCTGTTGTGTTTGGGGCTGTGCATCAACTAATCAATCTCTAGATTTCAGGGTCACTAGATACCACAAGTAACAAGGAACCTGATGGGGGATTGCGGTTGCCATGGGCAACAATGCTCTGAATCTCTGCCACAGAAAATGACACAAGCCATCAGCAACAAATTTGTCAACACACAACACCCCCCAGGCTTTAAATCATATATTCAATAGCAAGCTCTTTAAAACAAACACCCTCATCTTTTCTCCCAACAGTCCTTTTGACACCAGCTGGACACTGGTCATCTGTACCACAACATACTGTCAGTTCAAAAAAAGTACCTGGAGTGCTTACTCTAAAATTGTTCCCCTAAATCACCAAGGAAATGACTGGGGAAAAATTCTAACAACCTAACATTCTTAGTGACCCCTGCTGTAACCCAGCCTTCTGACCATTTCACTGTGCCTGTGAAGTATGTCGCAAAGCCCTTTCTCCTGGAGGCATCTGTGAACAGTTCTAGTTCTGTGTCATTCACCCCATTAGGCCAAACAGACATCCAACTGGAATACTCCCGAAAAGTATGCCAGAGCACATGTTCTTCCCTCACGCTCTCTGATACCCTTACCCTGTGGTTAGCTTTTGTCACTATTGCCCCCACCTTGGCCAGTCTGCATACAAAGGTCCATTCCATTAGGATAACCCTGCACGCAAAGCTCCAGTGGCCCCACCAAGAACTGCTGTAGCCCCCTCGGGGTTTATCTTTTCTGCCTGTTTTGTCTCTGCTAGAAGCTTGTGGAGAGAGGGCCTGAAACTTTTCCTAGGTCAACCAGCACTTGAACTGAATCACTTTCTGTGCTGAGGAGTGAAATCACCTACCGGGGTGCATTCATTTTATCTTATGCAAGTGGAACCTTGCAGTCTTTGTACAGTTGCTGAAAAACTTCCAAGAGGTGGCTGCACACGACTCTACCCTTTGGACCTACAAATAGGAAGTTTCTACAGTCTGTACCAGAAAACAGAAGTGCTGAATCTTTTAAACCTTTTATACTCGAGTCGGATTACTTCCTCAGTGGGTAAGGGAGTATCACAAAGTGCATACCTTATAGCAGTATTAGCCAGGCTGGGAGGAAGAGGAGGGTGATTTAACCTTGGGTTCCAAGAGTTTTTTTGTTTTTTTAACCAGGAGAGACACACTAAGCTGAAGGCTTGTTTCCATGTGTGATCTGGGAGCACAAGGAATTTAAGTGACTTTCTCAGGGTTACACAGTATGCAAGTGGGGGCTGTGGGATTCAAAGGTGGCTTTTCTTTGTAGTAAAAAGCCCATAAAATATACTTATATAATGGGCACAAAATACCACGCTGATGGCTAACAGCAGATGACTGGTTATGTTGTTGTCTGTTAATCATCTTCAAGGGTGTACTTTGGCACAAGGTGCAGCCAGTGCCACATGCCTCTAGAGGGTGATTAACTGACCATTAACATAATCCCTGGGAGTGCCTTATTGCTATTATAATAAAACATTTTTTTAAACAGTGTTAAACCTTGTTTAACATATGGCTAAGCTCTACATGTATGTTAATAAAAGATTAACATAAGGCTGCTAGAATGTTTGCAGCCAATCAGAAAGCTCCATTTCTCAGACCCTTTTTATAATGGAGTAAATACAGCACATGACTATGCATCATTCACCAATGACCACACGGCTACACCTTTTCATGTGTTTCTTCCACATATGTATATTTATATTATATACAGTGTGTGTGTGTATATATATATATATATATATATATATATATTGCAAAACTCTGTTAATGCATCAGTTGAGTGATTCCACACTGGTTCAAAGTCTGGAGCTCAGGCTAGGGGTCACTAACCTCACCTCACTCCCACACAGACCAACAGGTATTGATTGTGCCTTGGGATCATAAGCCCCAACTTTCACCCCATTCCATAAGTAAGGAAGCTGAGATGGTATAGCATAGGAGAATGGGGTGAAAGTTAGGCCCAATGACCCCAAGGCACACCCCAACACCTGTTGGTTTGTGTAGGGTGCAGTGTGTGGGGGGTTGGATTGGTAACCCTAACATCAAATTTCCAGACTTTTGTTGGTGTGGAATCAACCCTAACTGATGCATTAATAGAGATTTTTGCAATGACTTTCCCTTCTTTTTGAGAAAGTGAAATGTTACTCATATGTAATCCATAGGTGGGAGTGTCTGTTTCCTCAGGTTTGCAAAATGGCATCCATAGGTGAGTGCGCAGGTCCTCCGGGCTCTGCGCTCCCACCCACCCATAACTATGTCCTCAGGTTTGCAAGATGGTAGCCATAGCCCACCCATAACTACATCCTCAGGTTTGCAAAATGGTATCCTTAGATGAGAGTGTGGGCCCGCCAGGCCATGCGCTCCCAGTCACCCATAACTATGTCCTCAGATTTGCAAAATGGTATCCATAGGTGGGAGCATGGGCCCTCTGGGCCCTGTGCTCTCACCTACCCATAAGTGTAGAGACATAGCACCTGAGGGCCCTGTGCTCCCAGCATTACAAGATGGTATCAATGGGTGGGGGAACGGGCCTTCTAGGCCCTGCGCTCCCACCTACCTGTAAGTATAGAAACATAGCACAGGAGGGCCCTGTGCTTTTAGTTTTGCATAATCGAATCCATAGGTGGGAGTGCAGGCCCGCCGGGCCCTGCGCTTCCACCCACCCATGAGTGTAAAGGCATAGCGTAGGAGGGCCCAGTGCTCCCAGTTTAGCATAAATAGTATGCATGGGTGGAAGTGTGGGCCCTCTGGTTCCTGCACTCCCACCTACCAGCAAGTACAGACAAATAGCACAAGCCTCGATGCATTCCAAGTAACCCTTGTAACGCTTATTTGGCAACTTCTCAGTAACCATAGCAACTGCGGAAAAAATTATTTTGTAGTTGTATTCAAAGCCTAGCCACCTCCATGTGTGCTTAGTATACCTAAATGCGTACTAAGCTGTGCTTAGCGATAAAAGAAAATGCATCTTGAACCATTATCGAGATATAGGCACCGTGGCCACCACAATGTTATCCTATGGGAAAATGCACAATTTTGAAGAGCTATAACTCTGGAACGTATGCAAATTCTTTTCACCAAACCAGCAAAAGGCACATCTGTGGGGCAAGGGCTTGCCACCCTGAAAATTTCAGCCCAAAAGTCCTAACCGTTGTCTTGCTATGAAGTGGCAAAGAAACTGAGCTTTTGGGGCAGTTTACCTGCAATACATTCACGAAATTCTATGGACTTTTGCGAAAGTACCATTGGTTTACATGGGAGAACTTTTGTGGAAGTACTGTAGTACTTTTGCGGAAGTCCCACCGTTATAGATGCGGGACTTTCGCGAAAGTATCCACAGGACTTTCGCAAACGTTCAAGGATGTTTGCGAAAGTTCCGCTGCTAAGAAGGTGGAAAATTAAAAAAACATATTTCTGGGCATCCTGGTGAAAAACTAATGCCAGGGTCGTGTTACTGGGGCTCCTATTAGGTAAACCCAACTATTGGTGTTTGCCTAGGGGCCATATTTTTTGAACAACAATGTTTTTTCCGCCTCGCTAACTGAAAACAAGATGGTGGCAGCACGAAAGCACCAAACTCATTTGCAAAAGTAAAAAGTACTTTTGCGAAACTAAAAAGTACTTTCAAGCAAGACATATATTTTCCCCATAGGCGAGAATGAGAAACTTTAAACTTTAATAACGTTTGAACAGATTATTATTTTTTCACCAAACCTTCAAAATGCACTTCCCTGACCCAGTCCCCATATATCCTGAACATTTCGGACCAGACGGACAAACCATTCAGGCTGCAGAGACAAGCAAAGAATTTGCCAAAAATGGCCAAAAAAGTGTTGTTTCGCACTTTTTTTGCACTCCACAGATCTGCAACCGCACCTCCAACCTGAACAAAACTTGCTAGATCCAGAGAGTTATCATAGCAGACAGTGCTTGCAAAATATCAGGCAAATCGGTCAAATGGTTGCAAAGTTATTAAACTGCAAACATTTGGGCTTAACATAGAAGTGGCTACTCAGTCCTACTACCATGCAGCTATAATATATATAGACATATAACATGTTGCACTTATTTCATAAGTGTGATAACAAACTTCAAGGTGTGTGGACTTCACAGGTGGTTGAAGGCATTCAGCTTCGACTCATGCCTCACTACATATATATACAGTATATCATAATCAGACTGTGTTATCACTTACTTTTATCAGTTCCAGTTAAATAATAATTGCAGTTATTTTGCTTGACAGTGAATGCTGCAGCTACCTTGATGGCAGGAGACACTCATGGAGGACCCTTGCTCTTTTGTCCTCTAGCATTTCTCCTATTTACCTGTGTAATAGGGGCAATATAAATCACAACATATAAAATGCATGACAGTGTATTTCATTTTCAATAAACTAGGTCTTTCACAGATTTTATTCATACCTATATACTGTCTATCTACAGTATTACAAAAACAGCAACTGCCACTTGATGAATTACAAGTCACTGTAAATCTTAGGATCTTCATGACATTTGCAAGCCATATATGGGCACCCTCAAAAAAGAGCCTTTCATACATTGAACAGTACCTCCTGCAACAATATGTGTACTTAGCAAGCAGTGTTACAGTGCAGGGCAATGAAAATGATCATTGGATTGAGGGATAAACTATATGAGGAGAGATTGAGGGAGCTTGATGTGTATTCCCTGGAGGATAGAAGGAAGAGAGGGGATACGATTGAGACCTTCAAGTACCTAAAGGGCATGAACAGAGTTAACACCAAGGGTATGTTTAGATTAAAAGGTGGGAGGGAAACCAGGGGACGCAGTCTGAAACTGGAAGGAGGAAGATTCAGGAGGGAAATGAGGAGGCACTGTTTCATGGAAAGGGTGATTACAGGGTGGAATGCGCAGCCAGAGGAGGTGATACCATTGAGGTTGGTAAGCAGCTTTAAGAGGGGGTGGGACAGGATCAAAGGGAGGATCAAAGGGAGGATCCAAACTGAGGGTGGACTGGGGGTGAGAAGGAAGTAGTAGAAAGTACAGTGGTAGGGGGGCAAGGGGAAGGGGGGCAGCTGCAGTTTAAATGGTTGATGTGCTGCACACTCTAGAAGACTAGATAGACCATAAGTCCTGTATCTGCTGGCAATTATGTATGTTCATATGTTTAATGTTTGCATTAATAAAGTGGCTATTTGAGAACACCAGTGTCTACTTATCACATGGTGTCAGAATGTGTTAAAAAATTGACCCATTAAAGAGTTCCTGATTCAGAAAGGCAACTTTTTGAAAACATAATTTTGAGATACATTTTGACTTAGAGTTCACATATTCTCTGTAGTTAGCTTCCAACTTGTTGCTGGGTAAGAGTGGTTTCATGTGCGTTCTGCTCAAGAGAGAACAATGAAGCAAAGCTGAGCTGTTCTAGCACAAGCAGAACGCAAGTGAAACCTCTCCTAGCTAACAACGAGTGGCAACGGGTGGGCATATTTACTTATTTGTATTAGTTTTTGTTGACAGGGTGGAGTGCACTAGGCATACATTTGCCTATTTTCAGGCACGACCCGGGAGGGTAGGGTTTTACAATAGTAATATATTATAGATCCACACACCCAACACAAAGAATTACTGTAATGGGCGATGTGTTTCCTGGAGGCTGCTACTGAAAAGTGTCATTTCAGTATATTGCTGGCACTCTGTTCAGGATTTGTACCGTCAGTTCATTGAAAACAAATACAACCTTACCAGTAAAAGTGTCTCCATTGTAGTACACATTTTTATGTTTGCTTGCACGCATGTGCAAGAAACATAGTGCCTTCATCGGAGATTTCGGAGGTGTGTCACCTCCTCCTCCAATTCAGGCACTGTGCTGGCAGGCGCGGCCCCTGTAAGCCAACGCATTTTGGAGCTGTCTATGACACGCTCCAAAATGCAGTAACATACAGTTGAAAGGGGAGTACGGCTTGGGTGAGCAGCAAGAAGCTGCTCACGCGCAGCTCCCCCACCCGCACTCAGCGTGATAGCCGACGGGTGCCCAATCCCCGTCGGGCTGAATTGCCTCTGTCTCCTCCCTCCTGCCCATTAGTTGATGCCATGCTGGGAGCCCACCCAGCTGGCAATCCGTCATGTTGCCGACGGGTTGTCCTAACTCCGTCAGCTGAACGCCGCCCTCCCCAAAGTCCTTGTGCCACTCTGGGAGCCCACCCAGCGTGGCAAGTGGTCCCACAAAGTCCTTTTTATTTTAACCTGTAAAACAAAACAGTCTCCGCAGCGCGCCTCCCGAACCCTCCCACAACCCGCACCACCCACTGTGCACCCAGTTTCCACACCCCTCACCCCATGCTTACCTCCGACCCGGGCGCGACGATCTTCGGTGGACGGGAACACGCTCTGCACTCTTCAAAGCCGACCGCGAACTGAGGAAATGCCGTAAGCTGTATAATGGCCTGAATAGGAGGGTTCAACTTTATTGCATATCTCAGGCATTTTTGGGAATTTTGCACCAAATTTTCAACATGGGGTTTTGGGACCCCTTCTCATGAATGATGTCACTGTCATGGCGTTATTGGCTGGAGGTGATTTCGCCGCGGTGACTGCGAAATCACCCTTTGGGACTGAATACCACCATGACAGTGACATCATTCATGAGAAGGGGCAAAACCCCCATGTTGAAAATTTGGTGCCAAAATTCCAAAATGACTGTTTAACGAGCGCGTGCATTGCGCAGTTCCTCAGGGCTCGTAAGTTTGCTAATTTCAATATTTTCACTCCAGATTTTCAACATTGCCATTTCACCACACTGTCTTATGAGTAGTACAGCTGTCATTTTCACATCTCACCCAAAATGTGTTTCCACCCTTGTAGCACAGAATGGCACAGTCAGTATGAAATCGTACGGACAAATTAAGAAAATCACAGTGACACTGTTCATGAGCAGAGGTCTTGAAATGGCTATGTTGAAAATTTGGTGAAAAATTCTAAAATGACTGTTTCACAGGCGTCGTTGCGCAGTTCCTCACATGCGCTCATGGGTTCTGCATTTTCAATATTTCCACTCCAGATTTTCAACATTGCCATTTTCCACACCTTCTTATGAGTAGTACAGCTGTCATTTTACATCTCACCCAAAATGTGTTTCCGCCCATGTAGCGCACAATGGCGCAGTTGTTGTGCGAACTCAGTGTATGGGACACATTAAGAAAATCACAGTGTCACTGTTCATGAGCAGAGATCTTAAAATGGCAATGTTGAAAATTTGGTGACAGAATTCCTTAAAATGACTGTTTTACGAGTGTGCGTTGCACAGTTCCCACGCACGCTCATAGGTTTGCGAATTGTCAATATTTCCACTCCAGATTTCCAACATTGCCATTTTTCCACACCTCCTTATGAGCACTACAGCTGTCATGTTTCACATCCTGCCCAAAACGTGTTTCCGCCCATGTAGCGCACAATGGCGCAGTCGGTGCGCAAACTCAATGCATGGGACACATTAACAAAACCACAGTGACACTGTTCATGAGCAGAGGTCTTAAAATTGCTATGTTGAAAACTTGGTGAAAAAATGCCTAAAAATGACTTTTATGAGCGTGCGTTGCACAGTTCCTATGCATGCTCGTAAGTTTGCAAATTTAATATTTTCACTCTAGATTTTCAACATGTCCATTTTATTAAACTTCCTTATGAACAGTACAGCTGCAATTTTTCATATGTCACCCAAAATGTGTTATCGCATGTAGCGCACAGTGGTGCTGTTGGTGTGCAAAAGCAATGTTTAGGACAGATTAAGAAAATCACGAGTTACACTGTTCATGAGCAGAGGTCTTAAAATGGCTATGTTGAAAATTTGGTGACAAAGTCCAAAAATATGACTGCGTTCGGCGAGCATTGTGCAGTTTCCACGCATCCTCGTTAGCTCATGACTTTGTAATATTTTCAGTCCGATTTTCACTAGTGGCATTTTCAGCACTTCCTTATGAACAGTACAGCTGCCATTTTTCACAATATGGCCGAAGTGTGTTTTCACACTTTCAGTGCAGAGATGCGTGGTGCGCTGTGGGAAATCATTGTTCGGCACAGATAAAGAAAATCACAGTGACACTGTTCATAGATCGAGGCACCAAAATGCCTGAGTTGACAATCTGCTGTAAAATATCCCCAACCTACTTATATAACGGTGTGCTGCTGCACAGTTTCTATGTACGCCGTGACTTCACCATTTTTTAAATACTTTTACTACACATTTGCAACATAGCCATTTTACACCTCCCCATGAAAGAGTACAGCTGTCATTTTTACAGCCTGTTCAGAATATTTTGACCTGTGGTGCTAAATCCCATAGTCACTGTGCATAAGCAGCTTTCGGCTACCAAACTGATATTCCCCTGTTCATGAGGTGGGGTCACAAAACAAACATGTTGAAGATTTGGAGTTAAAATACCAACGAACGCCTGAGTATCGCTTTTCAACTAAACGTCGACCCTATAGAGAATGACAGGAATCAGGGTGTGACTTGGGATTCTTGCCTGTGATGCTCATACCATTCCACCCTGCAGTCACTGAGAGGCATCGGTATGCCTTGGACTCTTGACCCCAAACTTCACCCATTTCTCTATATCAGCACCCATCTCACGTATTTCCCTAATGAAATGGGGTGCGCATGAGCCAAAGACCCCAAGGAACACGTCACACTTGTCAGTCTCTGCAGAGTGATGTGGTGAAATGGCGTGTAGCGTTATGCCTGACGACCCAAATGCACACCCAATGTCTGTCACTCTCTGCAGGGTGGTGGTGGGGTTGGCTTTAGTTCAATACTTCACTGCCGTTCCTATTACGCAGCTCTGTAACTTCTACACTAACACTGCCAATGCCAGTAAGCAAACATTCGGCATTGACAAATGCTTGTTTGTTATATGTCTCTCCAGTTGCTGGCTTAAAAAAAAAAGCACTAAGGTGGGCCTGTCTCGTCTAGGTCAAAGGTCAGACTGTCAGAACACATTTTCAAGCGAGGTATGAAAAATAAGAGCTTCGGGGAACACGAGTTTTTAAAAGTGTAGACAAGATTAAGTCCCGAATATTGTTTCCCTAAATAGTTTATACTTTCGATTTATGTTTTGATCCCCAGTCATTTACTTGTGGTTCAGTAAAATAGCCTTTTATGACACTGTAGGCAACAAGTGGCTTTCAAGTCATGCTTTGTGAAGTTGTGTCCATGGAAGATTCATTGCTGATTGTGGATGATTTACTGGTGGTTAGCTTCATGTCTGTTGTTGCCGTTTTTACGTTCGCTTGCGCGCATGCACAAGGAACGTCTTGGGAGAATGGGACACTTTGGAGGTGTATCCCTCCTCTGCAATCAGTTGCTCCATTGAGTAGGCGTGGCAGTCCTGCACCAATCGGACGTGGTGCTGTGTATGACAGCAGTGGTCTTCTCTTCAAAGAAAACCACCGCTGTGTGCTTGCACCACGTCACGCTGCCCCCCCCAAATCTTTGCTGCAACACTGGAAGCCCACCCCAGCATGGCAAACGTCCCGCGTCATCTGCCTACGGGGGTGCCCAATCCCCCGTTGGCTCCACAGCCCCCCCAACCATCCTTCTGCCACGCTGGGAGCCCACCCCAGCGTGGCAAATGTCCCACGTCTGCTTTTTTTTTTTTTCACGTGTAAAGCAAAAATGGTCCCACGGTGCTTCTCTCAGCCCCCTCCCACAACCCGCACCCACCCACTGCGCACCCAGCCTCCCCACACCCCCACCCCATACTTACTGAGCTCGCGCATCGATCTTTGGTGGACAGGGAACACGTCTGCACTCTTCAAAGCCGACTGCCAACTGAGGAAATGCCGGTAAGCTGTATAATGGGCTAGATAGGGTTTTCAACTTTATTGCATGTCTCAGGTATTTTTTGAATTTGCATGCATTAACATAGGGTTTTGGGACTCCTTCTCGGATGATGTCACTGTCATCGACGCTATTTGACTCAAAGGGTGATTTCGCAGTCACCGCGCAAAATCACCCTTCAGGCCAGAATAACACCATGACAGTGACATCATTCATGAGAAAGGGTCCCAAAAACCCCATGTTGAAAATTTGGGTCAAAAATTCCAAAAAGTGACTGTTTTACGAGCGTGCATTGCGCAGTTCCTACGCAGGCTAGTAAGTTCGCGAATTTTCAGTATTTTCACTCCAGATTTTCAACATTGCCATTGTACCACACCTCCTTATGAGCAGTACAGCTGTCATTTTTCACATCCTGCCCAAAATGTGTTTCCGCCCATGTAGCGCGCAATGGCACAGTCAGTGTGTGAAATTAATGAATGGGACACATTAAGAAAATCACTGTGACACTGTTCATTAGTAGAGGTCTTAAAATGGCTGTGTTGAAAATTTGGTGAAAAAATTCCTAAAAATGACTGTTTTACAAGCGTGCGTTGATCAGTTCCTACGCACGCACATACGTTTGCGAATTTTCAATATTTGCACTCCAGATTTTCAACATTGCATTTTACCACACCTTCTCATGAGCAGTACAGCTGTCATTTTTCACATCCTGCCCAAAACGTGTTTCCGCCCATGTAGCGCATAATGGCGCAGTTGGTGTCGACACACAATGGTGAGACATTAAGAAAATCACAGTGACACTGTTCATGAGCAGAGGTCTTAAAATGGCTATGTTGAAAATTTGGTGAAAAATTCCTAAAATGACTGTTTTAATGCGATCTGTGCAAGTTCCTACGACGTCAGAAGTTCGCGAATTTTCAATATTTGCACTCCAATGACTTCCAAATACCTAAACAGCACATAGAAGCAAGCAACATTCGGCATTGAAAAATGCTTGTACTTCTGTGTCACTGATTTTTTTAAGCCATGCCCAAGTGCCAAATACCACTGCAAATACCTGCATGCGAACGTTCGGCATTGACAAATACTTGTTTTATGTTGGCTTGCCGTGCTTGCGTGGCAGTCAACATATTGAGAGAGTGGAGATTTGGAGGCGCGGCTGCTGCTGGGTGAATGCAGGGCACGCATCAGTAGGTGCGTCCCTCATTCCCCCATAAGCCAGCATGCTAGCGCTGACACCAACATTATGTAAAGTGGACAAAACTTCTAAACAAAGTGCCGCTGCAATCAGAGACAAGCTCGTCATGCAGCGGCACTGTTTAAAGTCCGATCCACTTTATATAATGTGTCGCTTCCCAGGTACAGAGTGCCACGCTGGGAGCCCACCCCAGCGTGGCAACTGATGCCATGGCCAACGCTGGTGCCCAATCCCCTGCTGGCTCCACTGTCTTCCCCCCCAGTACAGGGTGCCACGCTGGGAGCCCACCCCGGCGTGGCAACTGATGCCATTGCCAATGGGGGTTCCCAATCCCCCGTCGGCTCCACGCCCCTCCACCAGCATTCTTCTGCCACGCTGGGAGCCCACCCCAGCATGGCAAATGTCCCACGTCGTCAATTAAAAAAAAAAAACCTGTAAATTGAAAACGGTCCCACGCAGTCACCTGCCCCCACAACCCGCATCACCCACTGCGCATCCAGCCTCCCCCACACCCCCACCCCATACTTACTCTCCGAGTCCGCGCGACGATCTGCGGTGGACCGAACATGTCTGCACTCTTCAAAGCCGACCGCGAACTGAGGAAATGCCGATAAGCTGTATAATGGGTTAGATAGGGTTTTTCAACTTTGTTGCATATCTCAGGCATTTTGGATTTTGCACCAAATTTTCAACATGGGTTTTGGGACCCTTCTCATGAATGCTGTCACTGTCATGGCGTTATTCAGGCCCGAAGGGTGATTTCACAGTCACTCGCGCAAATCACCTTACAGGACCGATTAACAAAACAACACTGCCAGTGTTCATAGGTGGGCTCTCAAGAAACCTATTTTGAAAATTTGGTGGAAAATCCAAAAATGACTGTTTCTACGGCGATGCGTTGCAGCACGTTCCCTCGCGCTCGTAAGTTAAATTGAATTTTCAATATTTTCCTCCAGATGTTCAACATTGCCATTTACCATACCTTCTTATGAGCAGTACAGCTGTCATTTTTCACATCTTGCCCAAAATTGTTTCCCCATGTAGCGCATAATGGCACAGTCGATTAAAGAAATCAATGTATGGCACACATTAAGAAAATCACAGTGACACTGTTCATGAGCAGAGGTCTTAAAATGGCTATGTTGAAAATTTAGTGGAAAATTCTAAAATGACTGTTTTACAAGCGTTGCTGCTCAGTTCCTATGCATGCTCGTAGTTTGTGAATTTAATATTTTCACTCCAGATTTTCAACGTTGCCATTTTATTACACTTCCTTATGAACAGTACAGCTGCCATTTTTCATATGTTGCCCAAAATGTGTTTCGCGACATGTAGCGCATAATGGTGCTGTTGGTGCGAAGCAATGTTTGGGACAGATTACGAAAAATCACAGTTACACTGTTCATGAGCAGAGGTCTTAAATGGCCATGTTGAAAATTTGGTGACAAAAGTCCATAAAATGACTGTGTTACTGAATGAGCATTGCGTAGTTTCCACGCACCCCGTAAGTTCATGACTTTGTAATATTTTCAGTCCAGATTTTCACCAGTGGCATTTTTCCACACTTCTTTATGAACAGTACAGCTGTCATTTTTCACAACATGGCCGAAGTGTGTTTTCACACTTTCAGCGCAGAGATGCGTGGTCGCTGTGGGAAATCATTGTTCGAGACAGATAAATAAAATCACAGTGACACTGTTCATGATTGGAGGCACCAAAATGCCTGAGTTGACAATCTGCTGTAAAAAAATCCCCAACCTAATTATATTATGGGTGTGCGTTGCAGTTTCTGTGTACGCTCGTGACTTCGCCAGTTTTTTTAATATTTTTACTGCAGATTTGCAACATTGCCATTTTATACACCTTCCCATGAACAGTACAGCTGTCATTTTTTACATCCTGTTCGGAATGATTTTGCACCTGTGGTGTTAAATGCCATAGTCCCTGTGCATAAGCAGCTTTCGGCTAACAAACTGATATTGCCACTGTTCATGAGGTGGGGTCACAAAAAAAAACCATGTTGAAAATTTGGAGTGAAAATACCAAAGAATGCCTGAGGTATTAGGGTTTCCAACCATAATGCCCAACCCTGTAGAGAATGACAGGCATCAGGGGTGTGACTTGGGATTCTTGCCTGTAATGCTCATACCATTCCACACCCTGCAGCCAGTGAGAGGCATCGAGGTATGCCTTGGACTCTTCGGCCCCAAAGTTCACCCCATTCTCCTATATCGCACCCATCTCATTTCCCTAATAGAATGGGGTGCATCAGAACCAAAGACCCAAGAAACACCATGACACTTGTCAGTGTCTGAAGGGTGGGGTGTGGTGAAATGGCGTGGCCGTTGTGCCTGATGACCCAAAGGCACACCCCAGTGCCTGTCACTCTCTGCAGGGTGGTGGTGGGATGGGCTTCAGTTCAGTACTTCACTGCCATTCCTATTACGCTGCTCTGTAACTTCTACACTACCGCTGCCAATGCCAGCAAGCCAACATTCGGCATTGACAAATGCTTGTTTATGGTAATTAGAACTTCTATGATTACAGCACTGTGACACTTTTGCTTCTAGCTCGTGAAACACTCTTCACCATATAAGAGTGTTCCATGCACAAAGCAAAGGAAGAACCTGATTGGTCAATGTAGAGCTTAGGATCTATAATCTCTACCCTCTCAACTCTGATCTATAGAAATGTAGACAATGATGGCAGAAAAAGACCATCAGTTCATCCAGTCTGTCCGTAATACTCTATTGTACACTGACACCTGTTGTCTGTATGGGTTTTTGTCCACACAATAACTGTCTCCATGTTTTCTGCCTTACTGTTAAGCCCTGAGTAACTTCAAAGCCTTAACTGTGTCCCAGATGTGCTTGAAACTAGCAATGGTTTTGGCGCTCACCACCTTAGTGGGTAGGCTGTTCCACAGCTCACCCACTCTCTCTGTAAAATAAAACATCCTCATGTTCCTCCTGAATCTGCCCCCCACCAGCTTCCACTCATGTCCCAATGTTCTAGACCTGTTGTTCCTGTTGAATAGTTCCTCACAGTTTAACTGGTTCATTCCTTTCTGGACTTTCAGGTCTTTATTACATCTCCCCTCTCTCTTCTGGTCTCCAGCGAGCACATGTTCAGTGATGTAAGCTGATCCTCATAGGATCTTCCCTGCTGGCCTTGAAACATTTTGGTTACCCTATGCTGCACCCTCTCTAGCCTGTCAATCGTCTTTCCTTAGGTGAATGCTCCAAAAGTTGGCATTATACTCCAGGTGTGGCTTCATCAGTGATCTATAGAGAGGAAGTAATACCTCTTTCCCTCTGGCTATCAAAACCCCTCCCAACAGCTGGCACGGTGGTACTGAGGGTTGAGACGCTGGACACCACACCTCGTGCCATGCTGGTGACCTGCATTCAGGAATGAGCTCGGGTCACTGGGAGTCAGCAGGTAGGAGAAGGTCTGAGAGCCCGGAGGACAGTTCTCTTTCTCTGGGTAGGGGGCATTTCAGCAGTCGGTACTAGTCTGACCCCTAATGGTGGCTGGGGGCTGGCGCACAAACTCTGCAAGATGGGGGTTGGGAGTGGTGCAGATGCTTGATGGTAGCATGCACAGGAGCATGCGTAACGCTACTGCAGGTGTCATTGCATGCACCACCCCGGCAACAAGGAACACCAGGAAAAATTGCCCACAGATGATGAAGGGGGAACTCGCAGGCCTCACACCTGGCCAGCCACAGCACAGGAACACATGATCCGGCCTCGGAGGGGAGGGCCCCCTCTCTGACCCCACCAGGGGTGGTAAGCCCTGGAGCCACTACTGTGCTGGATGGTGGACACCAGGGTGATGAGGCTGGAGCTCCCCCAGATTGAGAGGGCTGTAGGTACAGGAGTATAAATAATCAGAAAATGAAAAAAAAAATCCCAATATCCTGGCTGCCTTACTGTATGCCTTTTTACGTTGGCTAGATTGTATAAGGGAGTCACTTATGACGACTCCTAGGTCCCTTTCCTTAAAAGTAGTGCCCAGCTTAACCCCTTTCACCCAGTACTCCATCCTGGGGATTGTGTCCTCTATGTGCGTCACCTTACACTTTTTCACATTGAATTTCAACTGCAAAACCTTGGACCACCTCTCCAACCATTGCAGGCCTCTCTGCATCTCCCTTACCCCTGCGCTATCTACCCTTCCACACAGCATAGTGTCATCTGCAAAAACACACATCTTGTCCTGTATTTCTTCTCCCTTATCATTGAAGAACAGACTGAAAGGACTGGACCCAGGACTGATCCCTGTGGCACTCCACTGGTGATCTCCCTCTCTCTGGATGTGACTCCATTTACTGTTACCTTGTGCTGTCTCCTCACTAACCAACTTCCCACCCATCTAACTATTCCCTTCGCTGCACCTGGATCCTCTAGTTTCTTCAGCAACCTTCTGCGTACCACCAAGTTGAATGACTTGCTGAAGCAAAGTAGAGTAAATCCACCGCATGTCCCTCATCTAATTACCCAGTAAAGGAATACTATCAGGTTGGTCCAACAAGGTCTGTGCTGTTTATCATCCTGGAGTCCATGTCTCTCTAGGTAGTCTATAACGTTCTCTTTGACTTATGTCTCAGTCAGTTTACCAACAATGGAGTGTAGTTGTCCCCACCCTTATGGAGCAGAACTCTGTCAACTATACGATAATCTTTGGAACCACCCTTTATTTATTTAGCTTTTGTTTAGCTTTTGTTTACCGGGTAAGTACACTAGACAAGTATTATGCCTATTTTCTGAATTGACCTACTGAATAGCCCTACCAGGGGTTCAGCAGATTCCCCTTCCAGTTCCCTGAGCTCCATAGGATGTATCTTCTGGCCCCAGGTCCTTATCTAACTTCAGGGTTGCAAGCTCGTTTCTGACCCTTTCATTTATAAATACTTTCAGCCTTATTTCTGGGATCTCCTTTTTAGCAGCCTTTATGCTGCCTTTTGGGAATGGCCTGCTAGCCTTTGTGAATGAGCTTGATACATCCAGCAGACCAGATCTGAGTCTGATTCTCACAACCTCCACTTGCATACTGTGTGACTCTGAGCAAGTCACTTAACCGCCCAGTGTTCCCAGGTCACCCCTGAATACAGGCACTTGTGCCTAGTGGGTCTTACCCGGCTACCAAAGACTAAAATAAAAAAATAAGTAAATAAATACAGAGCAGAAGTAATCATTAAGAAAGGCTGCCTTCTGCTTGTCAGTCACTATTACCTGCCAACCCTCAGTCAACCTAACAATTCCTTCTTCCGTCTTTTTTCCCTAATATATCTGAACAACTGTTTTCCCTGCCTTTGACCCCTCTGCAGTTCACAGCTCTGTGTCTGCTTTTGTGTCCCTGACTGGCTTCTTGGTCTCCGTCTTGTTTTTACTTGGTACTGCCTCCATTCTTCATCCACCCTACTTTTTCTTGTGTCTGTTGTCGTGGAAATAATTATAATGTCATATACAGATGACTATAACGTCCAGTGGCACTGTAGATAAGCAGTCAGATGTCTAGGGGACAGTGATCTTGTTCCCATGTTAATGTTAATTAAAAAAAAAGCCACGTTCCAAAAATACATGATAGATAAACTAAAATGTGCTAAAATAGAGAATAATATATGGGTGGGTGTGTGAAACCTGAATTTTACACAGATTTGAGGTGTAGGATGCTACAAAAGCATTCCACACCGCGGCGATGTGTAAAATTCTGTTTTACACACACCCACTCATATCTTGTTTTTTATAATTACTAGTGAGCATTTTTATGTTTGCTTGCACGCATTTGCAAGAAACATAGTACCATCATCTGAGTTTTTCAGAGGTGTGTCAGCATCTTCCAATTCAGTCAGTGTGTTTGCAGGCGTGGTCACAGTTCTCCAATCACTGCTGAAGCAGCCTATGACAGCAGTTGAAAATGCAGTGGCATACAGTTGAAAGAGGGAGCTACGCTTCAGTGAGCAGCTCCTCCCCCGCCACCCCCAACACACACACAGATCAACTGTGTTGGTTGCCTGCTAGAATAGTGTAGTCTTGTCTAGCTTAGAGACAAGCCACACATCATTACTTTAATAAACTGTTCCTGCCAAAGCAGGACCACCAAAATTTGTGGTGCCTAATAGTCCTTACACACGCCAGCTCTCCAAAGCACACCTTCATGGACTCCATGGGTCTAATCCTCCAGAAAAAAATACCTCAGCATTTGATGAAAACTCAGACTTCTTTGTATGTGTAATTCCAAGCATTTTCTCTTACTAGACTCTGTCAATGTGAACTCCTTGCTGCTAAAACCTATGCAACGAACTTGAGCCGAAGAGTACTCACCTGCAGCTGAAGCAAAGAACAACCAGAATGCACAAAGAGAACATACTGCTATGCATTTCAGCAGCAGCCAGTGGGGAGGTTTTCATGACTGAAGCACTTTTAATGCGCCTTTTAGTGCTGTCATATACACACCCTGTGTGGTAATTCACTAAACTGCACACTTAGTCTGGTAATGCAGTTTCAAAATATTTTTTCTCTGAATGCCGTGAGCTGGCATTTAGATAGAATCACACAGCTCTTTCTTAAATCAGATGCTCAATGAAGTCACATCACCTTGTGACCCTAAACATCTTAGGGTTGGACATGTGCCCTAACAAAATAGTGAAAACTAGGTATAGAAAAAAAAACACAAATTCAACCGTAGCTCACAATCGAATTCACCCTTTTCTCTGGTGAATCTGAAGCCGCCTAACAGCCCACCCCTGGGTGCTCATGCACTCCCTCCACCCGCACAACATATGGCCGACGGGGGTGCTGTTGCATTTTATTTCATAATTTCCTGATCCTGTTGCTGCCACCATACTGATGCAGTAATACTTTTCATGGCTCGAAAACTGCTTGACATTAGCTGAATTATAAATGGCATCACTGTTTGATGCTGTGGTGCGGAATATGGTGGTGCTCAAATTTTAAACCAAGTATTACATGCAGATATGTTGTTATTGACTCATGTCACTTACCATTTTATACATCTATTATTTTTTTCAATTCACTTTTGCTGACAAATGTTGATCGCAGGGATCCTGGTGTCACAATTCAGTTCAGCGACATGTAACATCTTAGTGCAGATGCTAACTAACTGTTTTAAAATGCTGAAAAAGTTAACAGCGATGAAAGTGCATGAACTTCTTTCTTCTGTGTCTGGAGTTGTAGTGGTGTTATTGGCAAGTGCTTGTCCTTTTGCTCCAGATCTATCAGTGAGATGTCTATTCTGTGCAATGGACAGTGGCTGAATGTTACCAGCTGACAGTTTTCATTTCATTATCAACAGATAAATATTCAGGGCTTTGCAAATGCAACTTTGCTGGTAGCACAGTTTCATGCCCCCAAGTGTCTCATCAGTTAGTGGTTATATCTTAACCGACGATCACAAAAAGTATGAAAAAGATTTGCCGCTGAGTAATGTAAATGCCAATCCACCTAAGCACCTTTAGGCTGCAAACATAATTTAAACGTATAGGGATTCTGGACCTGTATCACCTGGCACAGCAACGGTTAATAAGTTTAAGCACATCTCAGGACATTGTTTCACTTGCCCTCTCCCCACTACGATCCTGGTCACCTGAAATAAACCTGACATTTTAGTATCTGTTTTACATCTTGGCTCAGTTAGGCAATCAACACTGTAAGAACATAAACAGACATATAAATGGGGACTATAAGAACATGGTCACCTGAAATAAACCTGACATTTTAGTGTCTGTTTTACATCTTGGCTCAGTTAGGCAATCAGCGCTGTAAGAACATAAATGGACATATACATGGGAACTATAAGAACATGCAGTAGGTGCTTCATGGGCGGAAACACATTTTGGGCAAGATGTGAAAAATGACAGCTGTACTGCTCATAAGGAGGTGTGGTAAAATGGCAATGTTGAAAATCTGGAGTGAAAATATTGAAAATTCACGAACTTATGAGCGTGCCTAGGAACTGCACAATGCACGTCAGAAACAGTCATTTTAGAATTTTTCACCAAATTTCAATGTAGCCATTTAAGACCTCTGCTCATGAACAGTGCCACTGTGATTTTCTTAATTTGTCCTTTACATTGATTTCGCACACTAACTGCACCATTGTGCGCTACATGGGCGGAAACACATTTTGGGTGAGATGTGAAAAATGACAGCTGTACTACTCATAGGAAGGTGGTAAAATGGCAATGTTGAAAATCTGGAGTGAAAATATTGAAAATTTCAAACTTACGAGCTCATGAACCGCGCAACGACAGCCAGAAACAGTTATTTTTGAATTTTGTATCAATTTTCAACATGGGGTTTTGGGACCCTTCATGAATGATGTCACTGTCATGGCGTTCAGGTCTAAAGGGCGATTTCCTCACAGTGACTGCGAAATCACCCTTCGGGCCCGAATAACGCCATGACAGTGACATCATTCATGAGAAGGGGTCCCAAAAACCCCATGTTGAAAATTTGGTGCAAAAATTCAAAAAAATGCCTGAGATATGCAACAAAGTTGAAAAACCCTATCTAGCCCATTATACAGCTTACCGGCATTTCCTCAGTTCGCGGTCGGCTTTGAAGAGTGCAGACGTGTTCCCGGTCCACCGAAGATCGTCGCACCGAGCTCCGTAGGTGCGTGTGGGGTGAGGGGGTATGGGGAGGCAGGGTGCGAGTGGGTAAAGTGGTTGTGGGGGGCTGGGAGAAGCTCTGTGGGACTGCTTTTATTTTGCAGGTAAAAACAAAAAAAGATGACGTGACGCCACGCTGGGATGGGCTCCACATGGCACAAGGACGGCTGGGGGGCAGTGGAGCCGACGAGATTGGGCACCCCTGCTGTCATATGATCAGTTGCCACGCTTGGTGGGCTCCCACATGGCACCCAGTACTGGGGATAGTGGAGCTGACGGGGATTGGGCATCCCGCCGGTTATTCTATCAGTTGCCACGCTGTGGTGTGCACCCGGCATGGCATGTGGAAGGCTTGGTGGGGGGGAGCGCAGCACAAGCTGACGGGGGATTGGGCACCCCCATCGGCTATACGTGTGTGCAGGGGGGGGAGGGCAGCATGCAGTATGCATGCGTTTCTGTGTGTGTGTGTGTGTGTGTAGTGGGAGCTGCGCATGAGCAGGCGATATCTTATCGCTGCTCACTGAAGCATAGCTCCTTTCAACTGTATGCCACTGCATTTTGGAGCTTGTCATAGACAGCTCCAGCATGCATTGGCTTACAGGGGCCGCGCCTGCCAACACACTGACTGAATTGGAAGAGGGGGTGACACACCTCCGAAATCTCGGATGATGGCACTATGTTTCTTGCACATGCGTGCAAGCAAACATAAAAATAGGGGAGGGCAAAAAGTAAAAATCAGGAGCAACATTGAGGTAGCCATCAATTTAAGCTAGAACAAGCGAGAGAGTCAAACTGGTAGCCAAGGAAGATGGAATGCAAAAGAAAAAATGCAGAGTAATTGTGGTAGGGAGGAAGTGTATGGGGTGAAAAGAAGGAAAAAGGGGTGCGGTAAGGGATTATAATAAGGCTACATTGTAACAAGCTAAGAGACAAGACAGTACTGAACTAGTTGGTTGAGGAAAGGAACACTGAAAGGCTGTTAGGTTGAAACGCTGTTTTATGGGGGTTTGAAGTGGGAGCAAGAGCAAGAGACAGTAAGGTGATCACGCAGCAATAGTTTGAAAGAGGCATGGGATGATGCCAGATGAATAGTTAGCGGCAGGGAGTTCCATTTTTTGGGGGGGCATGGCAGGAGAAGGCGCTAGCACCTTTGGAGAAGTGATGGCTAGGGATGATGACATGGGCTTTGGCGGCTGAGCATAGTTCATAGCTGGACGTCTGGTTAAGGAATAGTTCTGCTAGAGGCTTAGGCATTTGATTTTGGATGATATTATCTGTGATGGAGCAGAGTGCATAATCATGGGAGGCTGCCGCAGAAAGCCATCCTAGTTCAGTGTAGAGGAGGCAGTGGTGTTTTAGTCGATTCGAGGCGGACGCATATCTACAGATATTGTTGTATGCAATATCCCAGTTCTGAAAGCTGGTCTTACATGATGAGGCATATGCTGCCACCCCATACATGAGTGAAGGAAGTAGTATGCCATGAGCTACAGTATGGCAAGCCTAGCTGATGGAGTGAGTACATAGCTAGAGTGGTAGGCCATACCGAGTTTCATGTTTGTCAGCTTGCACCTCTGCTGGATATGAAGATCAAAAGTGAGAGCAGGATCAAGTGTGATACCCAAATACTTAAATGAGGGAACCACCATGACAGCTGAGCCATTCTTAGTGGAGACATTAAAGGTGGGCTGAGCGAGTTTACATTTAGCATTGGAGCCAAACAGCATGGCTTGAGTCTTTGAGACATTTAGGACAAGCCTTTTTCTTACCAACCATTCTTCGATTTGTATAAAGTCTTTGGAGAGTCGTTGATTGATTTCAGAGATATTCTTTGAACTGGTGTACAAAACGATGTCGTCAGTGTATAGCAGGGAAGCAGTATTGGGGATGATTGATGTAATATCATTTATAAATAGGCAGAAGAGCAGGGGTCCGAGGATAGATCCTTATGGCACACTAATATTTATGGTAGCATAATCTGACAAGGTGGAGTTAAATTTAACAAGTTACTTGCGATCTGTAAGGTAGCTGTCAAACCAGGAAGTCACACCCTGAGAGAAACCTATGGATCTTAGAGTAGCGAGAAGAATAGAATGATCCACAAGATCAAATGCTTCGGTCATGTCTATAAAAACTGCCCCCGATAGAAGACTTGAGTCCATGGCTGCTATGGTATCAGAGGTAAATCTGAGTAAGGCAGTGGTGGTGCTGTGACCCTTGCGGAAGCCATGCTGCACTGACGTGAGAAGGTTTAGTTTCTGTAGAAAATCAATAGTTTGATTAGCTATGAGCTTTTCAAGGATTTTGCTAAGGACAGATAATATGGCAATTGGTCTATAGTTTGAGGGATTTTTACGGTCCCCTTTTTTGAAAACAGGGGTAATCCTGGCAGTCTTCCAGATAACAGAGACATAGCTATGGCAGAGGGAGGGGGAAACATTTTTCACAAGAGGTGCTGCTATATGAGGGGCTGCTAGTTTTAGGGGTTTAGGCTCAAGGTTATCCGACCCAGCAGCGGTGAAATCAGAGATACTTTTGAGCAGTCTTAGAATTTCGAGGCTGGTGACAGATTTGAAAAGAAATTTGGGACCAGCAACATCAGTCAGGTCATAAGAGTATGGTCTGGTTGGGAAAGTTGAGGTATAGTTAGTGGGGTAGGAGAACTGAGTATTGAGAAAGTTAGCAGTGGTGGAGGGATTATTACAGGGGACCCCAATGAGGGACATATCGGTTGGAGTGGGGGCAGGAGTTGATCCTAGGAAGCATTTTATATGGGGCCAGAATTTTTTGGGGTCACCGTATGATTTGGTTAAAAGATCTTTGCAATATGTACTTTTGGCCCTTTTGATTTCCTTTTTGCATGAGTTTCTGAGTGCTCTGTAGGAACTGAAATCAGCTGGGAGTCCCGTGCTTTTGTAGTGGAGCCAGGATTTGTCCCGCTGTCTCAGTTTGGAGAGAAGGTCGGATTTTAGCCACTGAGTGTGTTTATTTTTTACCTGACAGATAATAAGGGGGCAATGCTTGTCCTGGACCTCCAGGAAGAGAGTCAGGAAAGTATTTAGAGCAGTCTGCGGGTCATTTGAGTTGAAAAGCGGGGTCCAGTCAATAGCGGCAATGGCCAGCAGGAAGGATTGTGGGTCAAGATTTGAGTAGTTACAAAAAGTGATAAAGTGGGGCTTAGAAGGGGAGTGCCTGGCTTTGCCCCATATACAAAATGTGGGGGAGTGGTCTGTGATGGCATCTGCTAGTATGCCAGAGGAGATGATATTTTCTGGGTGACTGGTCATTATCCAGTCCAACAGAGTACTAGAGTTGGAGTGTAGGGCAGTTCTAGTAGGTTCACTGATCATCTGGTGAAAACCGAATCTTTGAATCTTGGCCAGTAGTACATGAAGAGAGTTTCCGAGCCAGTTTAAATTGAGATTGCCAAGTAATAGTACCTCAATTCTCCCTGATAGAAGTGAGGTCTGATCAAGCAGTTCTTCAAGTCCTTTTTGGCCACTGGATGGGGGATTGTAGGCACAGACAATATGTAGCTTTTTGGAGCCAAGTGATAGGAGAACATGAAGCACTTTGCAGTGGATTAGGGGAGATGAGGGGATAGTGGAGAGCTGTAGATGATCTTTAAAATAAATGGCTGTGCCACCCCCTCTTTTGGGAGCAGGTCTGTCAGATCTCAGGAGATTGTAGGAGGGGAGTGAGCACTGAGAGTCCTGGATGTGAGGTTTTATCCAGGTTTCCGTAAGGCAGATGATATCTGGTTTGTATAGGGCGACCCAGGCTTGTAGTTCAGCAAAGTTATGCAGTAAGCTCCTGATGTTAAAGTGCACAATAGTTAGGCCCTTGGCACAGGAGAGGGGATTAGGTATGTCCGTGCTTGGACCAGGGTTTGAATGTATATCTCCAGAGAGCAGCAGGGCTAGTATGATGAGATACCAAAGTTTATGTCACAGGATGGGTCATAGGGTCCTTGTGTTTAGGGGACATTGCTTAAGTATATAGGCAACCATCTGGAGCCAGAGCCTATTTAATAGAAGTGGAGTTGGGTCATAACGGAGAGAGGGCAGCAGGAAAAGGTTGGAGAAAGTGTAATCGTGGGGCTGGAAAAGTGTGGTAGCCACAGGGGCAGTAGGAACAGTGGGTAAGGATAGGTACAGCAAAGCAACAGAGGGTATAAGAAGATACAGTAGCATGGTTAGTTTCATGGTATTAGAGAGTTTTAGGTACTGGATAAGAAAGAATGCCAGGTCAGGACTGAGATAGGGAAAAAAGGAAGTGAGAGATCAGGAAAAGATAGTGGTGCTGAAAAGTGAACTATGATTGAGGTTTTGTGAGAGTGATAAGAGAGAGAGAGAGAGAGAGCGATAAGAGACTGACAGTAGAAGGAAGGAGGAGCTTCAGATGCCAGAGCAATGGGAGAGGAGAGATAGACAGGGTGGGTGGAGCAATTGCGTATTTAATGGGGGCCAGGAGGGGGTGGGCGGAGGGAGGGAGAAAAATTACACAGGGTTTAACAAGAGGAAAGAGATTCAAGCCGCGGCCCTCCTCAGACCCAGGGAACAGTGCAAAAACCCATAGAAAAGGCGCACCAATCTGAAGGGCTGGGAGGCAGAAGCGGACCAGTGAGGAACCGCCTGTAAGAAAGGCGCACCAATCAGTGGTTTCGGCACCTGAATTCAGCTAGTGGCCGTACCTGGGGTGGAATCCGATTGAGAGGACTGCAAGGGTGGTTAGGTTTGGTCCGTGGAGTCGGGGTGGCAGCGGCCAGAGGCGGCAGGTGGCCCACCTCTCAGTCTGGAAGCACCGTTTCTGGCACTGATCCTGGGGAGGAAAAGGGAGAAAACAGCAATAAGTAGGGGACTGGAGAGAGGCGTGGGCAGGCGGCTGGCAACAGACAGGCACCGGGGGGTGGGGAGCAGATTACAAAAACAAAAGGACAGTGATTAAGGTGGGACAAGGCTAGCAAGAGGGTGGAAAAAAAAACACGAGCAGAGGGGATGAGATAGCTAAGTGGGGGAGGGTTTAGCAGTATGAGAGTAGAGGGGTTTAAGCGTAGAGATGGGGGGTTAGGTTGGAAAACACAGGAATAGTACAGTTGTTGAGGGTGATTAATCAGCACAAAACATTGAAGATATCACAATAAACTCTAGGTAGTTGTGGTAGTTTTAAAACAGCACAGCAGTCTAAGATATCACGAAAATTCAAGGCAGTTTGGCAGGACATAATAAACTCTAGCCAGTTTGGTAGGGCTTAAAGAGAAACATTTAGACAATTTCAAACTGCTGTATAAAGTACAAAACAGGCAAGGTATTTAAACAAGCAATGTACTGGTTTAAAAATTACACAGGGTTTAACAAGAGGAAAGAGATTCAAGCCACAGCCCTCCACAGACCCAGGGAACAATACAAAAGCCCATAGAAAAGGCACACCAATCCGATGGGCTGGGAGGCAGAAGTGGACCAATGAGAACCAGCCTGTAAGAAAGGCACACCAATCAGTGGTTTCAGTGCCTGAATTCAGCTAGCGGCCATACTTGGGGGTGGAATCCGATTGAGATGACCGCAAGGGTGGCCAGGTTTGGTCCGGTGGAGTCGGGAGCGGCGGGCGACTTGAGGCAGCAGTGGCCCACTCTTCTCAATCTGGAAGCACCGCTTCCAGAGCTGATCCTGGGGGTGGAATCTGATTGAGAGGACCGCAAGGGTGGTCAGGTTTGGTCAGTGGAGTCGAGGCAGCGGTGGCCAGGGGCAGCAGGTGGCCCGCCTCTCAATCTGGAAGTGCCTCTCAGCTTATGCTAGCTCAGATGTACAAGTCTGTTTAAAAGTGAACACTGTTCTGGCGAAGTCTTGTCAGTCTCATTTGCACCAACGTTTGCATACCCATGATGCCTTGCACTGGGATTGAGGCTTTAGAGTATGAGCATGGTTTGGTGAGATACACAAAAACCAAACCATTTGGATATTCCTTCTCTTCTTTTATGGATCCAGTCTGTGTACTACTCTTCCTGTAAACGACCAATTCAGGACACTCACTCGGAGTGTTCTAAACATCCCTTGTTCCTGTATTTGTTGCCCAAGATCTACAGGTTCATGTAATGTACCTCTTTTGACTATTTATGCAAATTAACTGGTTGATTTTATCAGTCATGGTGATGCAGGCGAACAGCTTTACCACAAAGCTTGTCGCTTCACTTCAAGATCTGAAGGTTTCATTTAGACAAACCTACAGAGTCAGAAATGTCACAATGGTTATTCTTATGCCTCTTTTCAGGATCTTTTCCATGTCATTTGACACTCTGTTACCACTCGTGGGGTGCTGTATGGGACAGCAATATTCTAAGTCAGGGTTAACCAATGTTTTATAAACTAGGAGCAATTCTCCTTCAGATAAGCCCACTCTGTTTAACAGACTCATGAAAAGACTCTCTTTCATGCCTTGGCTATGATGTTATCAACCTGTGCCCAACCAAGCTCATCGGAGATCAGTATGACTTACAATTTAACATGTGTTAATAACATTGGCCCTTCATCCCATAAACTGAAAATTCTGTACTTCTTCTTTTATGAGGTCACTGATTTCATCATCTGGATCTTTTTGGCATTAATACACAGTCCATTATTTAAGGTCCACTCTAAAACCCTGTCCAAATTTGACTGATAGGAGCTTGGAGATTTTTTGTGTCATCAACGTACAGTAAATTGCTTGCGCACAACCAATGTCTATGTCATTTATCAAAATTTTAAATAAAACAGGACCAGCATTAGTTCTTTGTGGAACACCTCTCAACACATCTTTCTACCCAGATTTGGTATTTCCCAGTTTGACCCTCTGCTTTCTATCATTAAATAAAGTACAAACCCATCTAACCAAATCAGGATGGATATTGCAACCTAACATGTTGGTAACCAAGATTTTATGACTGATCAAATCAGATGCGTTGAACAAAATCAGTGACAGCTAAATCAGTAGAGTTTTTTTTTCTTTAGCAATATGCAGGTCATTCATGAATTTTGCAAGTAAATGGGAAGTTGAACTGCCCTTCAGGCTACTGTATTGGTTAAGATTGACTGCCTCTTTTATTTGTTCAAAGATCTGTTGGTAAATACATTTTTTTAGCAATTCTGCTAATTGATGAAGTGAAAGAAACTAGGCGCAAATGTGTTGAGAAATCTTTACCTTGAGGGCCTTTTGGAATGGGAATAAAATCCACTAATTTCTAATTCAGGGGAATATGACCTTGTATCATACTGACATTAAAAATTGTGCAAATGTGTCAAAACACAAGCACACTCCTTCAACAACCATCCAGGTATACGATCAAGTCCATTTGCTAGCCATGCTGGCTAATGACTACAAAACCGAATTTCGGCCACTGCATAGTCCAACTTACTGACCGTGGAGAGGATACTTACACTCAATGACTTGTAGTCTATCACCATGCTCCCTGAGTTATCTAGACTTTTAGATGGACAGTGGATCCTGAAGAAGATATTACAGCAAACACACAACAGCCAGTTCTACACTGCTCCTAGTATGCCTTTCCTGGTGAAACTTTTTCAGATAAATAAATAATACTGGATGATGCAGTAGTTGTTTGCATCTGTTTGGTGCCTCCCTGCAGGACCCAACCCCAAACCATGGACTGGAACCCCTGCATGGGCACAATGAAAATTGTCGCAGTAGGATGTCACGCTACAGTACCTAACTTCATAACATGGACTAGTATCACTGTGCTCATATAACATGGACTAGTATTACTGTGCATATATACTGTAATATGGACTAGTATCACTGCGTACATATAACATGGACTAGTATCACTGCACACATATAACATGGACTAGTATTACTGTGCATATATACTGTAACATGGACTAGTATCACTGCGTACATATAACATGGACTAGTATCACTGTGCACATATAACATGGACTAGTATCACTACGGACATATTTTTATTTTATTTTATTGAAGTCTCGGATTACAACCTTTGAGCTACCAGCTCATTTACAAAGGTTCCACATCAGGAAGAAAAATACAAATGTACAAGCGTAAAGCACAGTTTAACAAAGAGCATAAGACAAATGTCAAAAGCACTATGACTTAACAGTGGACCTGGGAATAGGAAGTGTATCTTGACACACAGACAGAATCAGGGCTGAAGCAGAAGTAAGAACAAGAGGCAGGGGAGGTAACTGAGTGAAAAGGGGGGGTGGAATAGAAATAGGTGTACAGCAAGCGGGAACCTCTGGCTAGGGCTCGCCTTGTCAGGAGGGCGTGGGGGGTAGAAAGGACAGGGGTAAGAAAAACAGGAAGGGGTGTAGGCCCCTGGGGAAAGAGGGGGGAAGGTGGCACTAGGACATGGGGCAGGGGGGAAGGTATGTAGAGGATGGCGGGAGTAGCAGGGGGAAGTGGCTGAGTGGGTCAGTAGCATAAGTGCACATTCAGTGGGGTAGTCAAACAATTTGTACCAGGTGGGTTGGTCAGGTAGGGCAGGTGCATTGCCTTTGGCTGGACAGGTGGGATCTAAGTATGGATTTGAACAAGTCGATTTTGCTAATGGTGGTAAGTTCCAGTGGGAGTGAGGTAAGCCATAGTGGGGCCCAGTATTCGAAGGATAGCTGACCTTGGGTGGTGTGACGATAGGGGATTTTGATGGAGATCTTGTTGGATATCCTCGTGTTGCTTGTTGGTGTGACCTGGTGTATGAGGGAGTTGGGCCCTGGTGGCAAAAGGCCCAAGGTGGCTTTTTCGGTAAGAAGACAGGTTTGATAACGGGCCCTGTCATTCAGGTTTAGCCATCCGGTTTGCTGGTAGAGGTGGCAGGTATGGGTCAGTTGCGGGGCTCCAAGCGCAAGTCTGCAGGTTTTGTTGAGCATGGTGGTGAGTCTCTTGAGGGTGCTGTCTGGGGCTCTGCTGTACATAGCAAGGACATAATCAATGGTTGAGAAGACCGAACTGGTTATGGCAAGCTGGAGGGCTTTATCAGTGAGGCAGTTACGATGCTTGTATAGCAGGCCGAGCTTCCTGTTAGTTGTAGAGGCCACATGATCGATATGTGAGGCGTATGAGAGGGAGCTATCAAGGGTGAGGCCCAGATATTTGAATTTGGGGACCATTTCAATGGGGATCTTTTGTAAGTTCTGGATGTTCAGGGTTGCAGCCCTGTGGCGGCTGTGCGCTGGGGCAAAGAGCATGGATTTCGTCTTTTTGTGGTTGACTAGGAGTCCAGCTCTGTTAAACCAGTCTTCCACATTGTAAAAGTCCTGTTGAAGACACTGCTCCAGTGCGACGGGGTCAGAGTGGCTGGTGTAGATCACAGTATCATCAGCATAGAGAAGAATTTTTTGGTGGCAGGCTAGCAGAAGGTTGTTTAAAAAGAGGCTAAAGAGGAGGGGGCCCAGGATGGATCCTTGGAGACTCCAATGGACACTTGGAGAGGGTCAGAGAGGGCATTTCAAATTTATACCTGCTGAACGCGTCCAGAGAGGTAGCTCCGGAACCAGCACAGTGAGTCTGAGGAGAGCCCCATTATCTCTAATTGGGCCAGCAGAAGGTCATATAACATGGACTAGTATCACTGCACACATATAACATGGACTAATAACACTGTGCACATATAACATGAACTAGTATCACTGTGCACATATAACATGGACTAGTATCACTGTGTACATACACTGAAATCTGCAGTCATTGGTTGTTGCAATACTGTGAACCGAAGCCACTGCAACAAGCACTGCAGTCTGCATTTGCTAGTAGGTTTCTGCTGAACCACACCTCCATCACACAGGTTGGCAGCAGAGCCCCCTGGCAGCAGTCGAAATTGGCACTGACCCACTTGTCATATGTCTTGGAAAATTTTCCTTGACGACAGTGAAAACACTGTGGGGCTCAAGGATCCCCCCCCCCCATCACTGCTGGCTAATGACTGCAAAACTGAATTTCATACCCTGCCTAGGCCTTACCACACTAAAAGTAAGCATTTTTATGTGCTACAACCCTTATTGTCCAGATTCATAAGGTTACTGTGACCGGATGTGAGGCCACAACATTTTCAAAGATAGACTGCTGCAGCTGCTCAGCTGGCAGGGAATAACCCAAAGGGTCCAGGATTAAGCCATTGGAGGCCTAGCATGGTACCATTGTTGCTAACTGGAAAAGAATAGGACTGTATAGTACCAGTGTACAGTAGATGTCAATGGTATTGCACCAAGTAAATAAGTAGTAAGTAAAATTCATTTATACAGCGCATAACCCTGGAGGCTCTGGGCACCTTACAGGTAATAAACAGGGTAAACAGACAATATACAAAAACAAAATACATGATTTACAAATAAATAAAAAAATTAGCAGTCGGGTTAAAATCAACAAAAACATTCTGAAAATGTTTTTTAAAAAGGTAAGTCTTCAGGCCCCTTTTAAATGCCTCCAATGAAGGGGCCTCCATCAAAGATTTTGGAAGTGAGTTCCAGAGGACCGAGCCGACCACCACTAATGAGCGATCACCGAGGTTTCCATCGTGGTCCTTGGAACCCCTAGGAGGCCCTCGGTGGAGGAATGGAGGGAGCGTACCGGGATGGCAGGTGTAAGGCGGTCAGATAGGTAGACATGGCCCAAGCCATATAGGACCTTATAGGTGAGCAAGCCCACTTTGAAGATGATCCTCTACCTGACAGGCAGCCAATGCAGATCTTGCAAGACCAAGGTCACATGACATGACCTGGGCAGACCCATCAGTAACCTGGCCACCACATTCTGCACCAGCAGCAGTTAGTGGAGGTTCCATCCACTTACCCAAAGTATAGGGCATTACAGTAGTCTAGCCTGGAGATAATGAAGGCATATGCCAGTGATGGCAGGTCCTTAGGCAGAATCAAGGGTTTAATCCAGGTGACATTCCTTAAGTGGTAGAAACCACTTTGGACAACAGATGACACCTGAGCATCAAGTGTCAATCTGTCGCCCAGGATGACGCCCAAATTTTTCACCTTGCAGGATGCAATTAACGGGATAGATCTCAGGACCAATCCTGTTACCATCTCAGAGGCACTCCCATCATGACTGCAACCAGGCTCAGTCACCAATACCTCCAACTTGTCAGGATTCAGCATCAGCCAGTCACAAGACATCCAATCCTGGATTTCGGCCGGGCACTTGTTCAGCACTTCAATGGCGCCATTCATTTCAGGGGCAAATTACATATACAGTTGGGTGTCATCAGCATAGCAGTGGAAACCCAAACTATAACACCTGATGCACTCACCCAGGGGCAGCATGTACACCATGAACAACATCGGTGACAGGATTGAACCGTGAGGAACTGCACATGACAGGAGCTTCAAGGAGGAGGAGAAATTCCCCATCACCACCCATTGCCTCCTGTCTGAGAGGTAGGACTCAAACCAGTAGATGACAGTTCCAGTAAGTTCACAATACCCTCTAAGGTGATCCAAAAGCATGATGTGATCCATGGTGTTGAATGCTGATGAAAGATCGAGGAGGATGAGAACTGACTGTTTCCCGCTATCTCTTGCCCTTAGGAGATCATTTTGCACTCAAACCAATGCCGTCTCCATGCTATGCCAAGCCTTAAATCTGGACTGGAATGACTCATAGCTGTCAAAGGCCTTGCGGTGTGCCTTGAATTGCAGTGCCACCACTTTCTCAACAACTTTCCCTAAAATGTGAGGTTGGAGATAGGTCTATAATTCACCAGAATGTCAGGGTCAAGCAATGGTTTCTTCAGAAGTGGCTTCACCAGCACCTCCTTCTAGGCGCCGGGGAAGAACCCCTCTGAGAGTGAACACTGGACTATCCCAGCGAACTCTGGACTAGTAGCCTCGACACATCCCTCTAGTAGACGAGTTGGGCCAGGGTTCAGTTCACAAACGATGGGCCACAGCTTTGAAATCACTTCAATTACCTCAGCCACCTCTACTGGCCCAAACTCCCCCCAGACAATAGGAATGCCCCTGTTCCAACCACGCCCACCACTGCAGGGATGATCTTGCCCCACTGGGGAGATCCCAGCCTGAATAAAGGATACCCGATCTGAGAAAAACAGAGCAAACTCTTTGCACAGTGCAGTTGAAAAAGCGCTTTTCATCTGTAGACAGACTGGATGGAATAGTCTGTCCACAGTCCAAAAGAGCTGATCAGGTCTGTTCTTCCCTGCAGCAATCTCCCTGGACAGGAACTCTGCCTTCTTATAGTTGATTGCCCTTTGATAATAATTATAATGATTTCTCAAAGCCAGTCTATCCTCCATGGACCAGGTCCTCTGCCAGCAATGCTCCAACTTCTAACCCTTGGTCTTCATTTCCTTGAGAGCCCCATCAAACCATGGGGGTCTCAAGTGAGAAGACCTGGCTCACATACCAAGGTACTGAGGGCATGGCAAGCAAAGATGGCCAGGACATACCCATGACCAGAGTCACTGTCTTTTGCCTGGGTGAATAACTGGAACTTTAGAAGACAGGAGGCTAACTGCACTCTTGGTTACTGAGAGTAGCCCTTAAGAAGCTGTGGAAGCAACACTGTACGAAAGAGGGCTGGGCTAAGAATTGGTTGCAATGTTGCTGGATTAATAAATAAGTGTCTCTGCATACCACAAAAGCTGTCCAAGTGCTGAAGTGACTCCTCACCAAGGAAGATGACTGCAGTTTTGCCTTGAGCACCTGTCTATCTATACCTTGAAATGTATAATGCCTGAACCTGGGCAGATGAGGTGCTTTTGCAGAAATATCAGCCCAGGAGTCACTGACTGAGTCTAACTGATGATATCACTGGTTAGAGCATTTACAATGGTGCAAGGGAGGAGTGCTACATACCAAACTGGATTTAAAGATGAGGAAGACAAAATTAAAAAAATAAATAAAAGATGTGCAGAAAGAGGACAAGGGATAAGCAAATATAGTTTAAGAATATTGCAATGCTTCTATCTCCCCGTAAGAGTTCACTGGAGATATATGCTCTGAGTTTAGATGACTCCTATGCCCATCAGGAAGGCCTGCAGGAAGCCCTGGTGGACAGTATGACTCTTAATTAGTGCAACTCTTTTGACCATCAGGAACACTAGCAGAAAATATGAGGTTGATTGTAAATTTTGTGAAATTCAACCGTGGGTCCATGCCTCTAGACTTACTGTACCAGAGGCTTGTGTCCTGGGCTACTGTGACAGTATCGACCATTTAGAAGGCCTGCAGAAAGCATGTGATGAACCCTGACTGCATAAGTAGCACCAGATTTTCGATCATTGATTAGTGCCAGGTCTTCACCACATCTCTGAAAAAAATGCACATACAGTATACTCAGAATTATAACTCTAATTAATTATTCATGAGCCTAACCAGGCTCATGATTGGCTACTGGATCGGTCATTTACATCTTAGAAATGGCCAATCCAGCTGCCTACTGATGCTGTGTGGAACGTATGCCTTGTGCCACACAGTTAAACCTATTTGAAACATATAAACATAGACTGTCACAGCAGATAACAGCCGCTTGGCCCACGCAGTCTGCCCATATTGTCTTGCTTTATTTTGCTGTAGACCACACTTGATTTACTGCACCAACCCTTTCCCTTCCTTCCTTATCCCTACAATTCCCTTGTGCTTGTCCCAGGCATTTTTGAACCCATCCACTGTTTCTAACCCCAGCACTTCCACTGAAAAGCTGTTCCAGGTATCCACTACCCTTTGTGTGAAGAAGTACTCCCTCACATCCCTTTTGAATTTACCCCCCTCCAGCTTCATATCATGCCCCTGGTTCTAGATCACCTTTTTCTCTGAAAAAATACTCTCTGCTGTACTTTGTTGACCCCTGTTAGGTATTTAAAAGTCTCTATCATATCCCCCCCCCCCTTCCAGGGTGTACATGTTTAGCTCCATTAGCCTTTCCTCGTAGGGCTTTTAATGCAGTCCCTGTACCATTTTTGTAGCCCTTCTCTGGACTGCCTCCACTTTGTCTGTGCTCTTCCTCAGATGTGTTGTCCAGAACTGGACACAGTATTCCAGGTGAGGTCTTACCAGTGATCTGTATAGGGGCAGCACCACCTTCCTCTTCCTGTTGGTTATACCACTTCCTATGCACTCCACTTGCCCTTCTGACTGCCTTTTCACACTGCCTGGCCACCTTTAGGTCATCTGATATGATTACTCCTAGATCCACTTCCTGCTTTGTCTTTGTCAGTATCACTCTGCCCATTTTGTATTTAGTTTCTGGGTTTTTATGGCCCACGTGCATTATTTTGCACTTTTTTGCATTAAAACCCAGTGTCATACCCTAGACCACTCCTCCAGTCTTTTCAAATCCCTACTCATCCTTTCCGCCCCTCTCCCGAGTGTTAAAGACATTGAAGAGGACCAGTCCCAGCACTGATTCCTAAGGTACCTCAGTGGTCATGCTCCCTACCTCGGAGAAAACTCTCTTCACCACTACCCTCTGTGTCCTGTCCACTAGCCAGTTTTTTACCTGGGTTACCACCTTATTGCCCACGCCCAAGCTCTCCAACCTGTTTACCAGTCTCCTATGGGGAATGGTGTTGAAAGCCTTGCTGAAATCCAGGTAGGCCACATCTACAACCCCTCCCTGATCTAACTCCTTGGTCACCCAGTTGAAGAAATCTATCAGTTTTGTTTGGCATGACCTTCCCCCTGTGAACCCATACCGCTTTGGATCCTGTACTCTGTTGGATTCATGGTATTCCACATTCCTTTCCTTTAGTAGTGTTCCCATTAGCTTAGCTATTGCCGATGCCAGGCTGACAGGCCAATAATTTCCCATTTCTTCCCTGCTTCCACTTTAGTCAATCAATCAATCAATCAATCAAAATCTTTATTTAACCAGGCGATCACCATTGAGCATAACTCATTTTCGAGGTGGACCTGGGGTATACAGGATACAAACAGGTCAGAAGATACACTAAATAATATACAATGCAGAAAATAAATGCGACACTAGAAAGATATGAACAGGTATTAACAACCATAAGCATGTACAGAAAGATAGTTGTAATTTGGGTAAACTGGTGACACATCAAGCAACGTATATACATATCAACAATTTAAAATAATATAGCAGTCAATGAGTACAGCAGAATAATAAGTGCTCAGTATACACTAAAGTAAAGGTCTGGGGTAAGGATGAGGGTTAATAGGCTATTCTGGAGGTATTTCAGAGGAGACAGCAACAACAGAGTAAAGAGAAGGGTCAGGAATAGGGACATAGTGGAATTGAATGGAGAGAAGAAAAGGAACAAAAACACGAAGATAATAATGGACCGCAGCAATAGCAGGAAAACTACGTCCGGCTGACAAGAGGGTTCAGGAGGAGAGGAGAGACAAGGGGGTACTGAGAAACATGCCAGAGATGACAGAAGAGGCAAAAAGCAAGGGCATGGGAAGGGGAAGGCAGAGGAGGGGGCACGAAATTATATATATCAAACACAGTGTAACTGTAGAGGCAAGGCTCAAGCTAGGCTAGAGTTATGGGATTAATGGCATCAAGTGAAACAGGTGCATGGCTCTTTATTATGACTTAGGTAAAGGGATTTAAAGTGAGAGAGGGAGATAGGATGGGTTAGTTTCAAGGTTTTTTGCAGCTTGTTCCACATCTGGGGTAGAACATAGCATAGTGCTGCTCTGCCAAAATGTGATTTTGCCTTATATACATACAGAGCAATGAAGGAAGTGCTTCTCAGGGCATACTTGCCGAGAGAACATATCGGGAGGCAGATGGAGATGTACTGAGGTAGCATTCCTATAATTGCTTTGTATGTCCAAAAAGCAGCATTTCTCTTGCATCTGCAGCTGAGGGATGTCCATCCTACTGCCGAGTACAGAGAGCAGTGATGGGTAGAATATGGTAAACCTGTAACAAATCTTAAGGCACGATGATAGAGTGTGTCTAGCTTTGCTAAAGTACCGGCAGTTCCCTGGCCATATAGGAAGTCAGCATAGTCCAATAGAGAGAGAAAGGTGGTTTGGACCAACTTCAGTTTGGCATCTCTAGTGAGCAAGTCATTTATCCTAAAGAAAAGACCCAAGTCTCTGCCTAAGTTTCTTTATCAGCTCTTCAGTGCGATTGGTAAAGGTGAGTTTATTGTCTATCCAGACACCCAAGTACTTGAATTTAGTAACGTAGTCCAGCTGCTCACCAAGGATGGTGGTGATGGGTAGAAGTGTTCCGTCGACAGAAAGATTTGATGCATGTGAAAGGGGTGATAGGAGCAATGCTTTCGTTTTTTAGCATTAAGCAGTAACTTCTGGTTTAGTAGTTGAAGCTGCAATAAATTAAATTCGCTTTGAAAGGATTTCTGTGCAGTTACAGGGGAAGGGCTGCTGACGTAAATTACTGCATCGTCTGCAAATAGATGTATTTTTGCTTAATTTACAGTTGCGTCGATATTGTTGATGTAGATAACAAACAGCACTAGTCCCAGAATGGAATCTTGGGGTACACCCCTCAGCAAGGGTTTTAAAGGAGAGACTTCTCCCTCAGCCTTTACTTGCTGAAATCGATCAGAGAGATAGTTTGAGAACCATCTTAAAGACAGGATGTCTAGGCCCATATTCCAAAGGGAAGAAAGAAGCAGGCTATGGTCTACGGTATCAAATGCCTTGCTTAAATCCAAAAATACTGCACAGATAAAATTCTTATTATCCAGCTCTGTTAGCCAGTCGTTGGTCACTTTAGCAAGGGCAGATATTGTACTATGCTGAGCCCTGAAGCCAAACTGTAGGGGATTAAGCAGGTTTTCAGATTTCAGATAGTTTCGTAGTTTGACACTCACTATTTTCTACAGCATCTTGGACAGACTTAGGAGTAATGAGATTGGCCTGTAATTGTTAAGATCCCTAGGATCACACGTGATTTAAACAACGGGACCACAAGCGCAGTTTTCCAAATGGGCGGGAGTTCACCCTGAGACAGAGATAGATTAACGAAGTGTGTAATTGGAACTGTAAGGACCCGGTAACTGACCTTTAAGAACTAGGGGTCAATAAGGTCAGCCCCAGCACTTTTTTTGGAGTCTAGCTGGAGGAGGAGGTCTTCGGACTTCTTTCAGGGATGTTGGCTGGAGTGAGAATGATGGGCTGCAGATAGATGTATCTAGAGTGTCCTCTACCAGCTAGTGACGGAGAGAGCAGGCAGGAGAAGAGCCAAAGGCCAGACCAGCAGTAGCAAAATGATTATTAGAAGCGTCAAGTGAAGTGGGACTACCTCTGCCCTTCTCCAGTGCCCTGGGACTACACTGGTCTCCAGTGATTTGTTAAACAGATCTGTCAGAGGTGCAGCCAGTATCTTCCTGAGTTCCCTCAGCACCCTTGGATGTAGCCCATCTGACCCCATAGCTTTGTCCACCTTCACATTAACAAATGCTTTCCTGACTTTCTCCTCAGAAAACAGACTGGTGTCCACTTCCCTCCCCTCAAAGCTTCTGGTGCCTTTTTGAGGTCCTTTCTCCTCCCCTTCAATCGTGAATACTGAGCAGAAATATTTGTTCAAGATGTTTTCCTGATCCCCTCTGCACAATCACTCACTCCCTCCCTTCTTAACCTTACAATCCCCTTTTCTCACTAACATACCTAAAAAATTACTTGCCCCTTTTGCTGTTCCCAGAGCTATTCTTTCCTCAGTTTGTGCCTTTGCACTCCTTACTGCTTTGCCTGCCTCCCCTTGTTTTACCAGATACACTTCCTTATTCTCTTCCCTTTGGGCCCCCTTACACCTTCTGAATGCTAATTTTTTAGCCTTTACCTTTTCTGCTACATCTTTTGAGAACCATAGTGGTCTCCTCCTCTTTTCACTTTTTCTTACCTGTTTAACACAGAGGCCTGTTGCCTTCACTATGCCCTCTTTTAGTATTGCCCACTTTTCCTCCACTCCCTCCAGGTACTCCCCCCTTCCCTCCCTTCCCGGCCAGATTATTCCTAACGCACTCTCCCGTCTTTATAAAATCAGTCCCTCTGAACTCCAGGATCCATGCCACTGTGTGGCTGGATTCCACAGTGTTTCTTATGATGAACCACACTGTATGATGATCACCGGCCCCCCCCCCCCATGGCTTCCCACCTTGATGTCTGCAACACTGTCTCTGTTTGTAAGCACCAGGTCCAGTATAGCCCCATCACAAGAGGGTTCACTGACTAGTTGCCTGAGGAATGCCCCCACAGGGAGTTCAAGATTTCACAGCTCCTCGCTGAAGCTGTCACAGGGAGGCTCCAATCTACATCTGGCAGATTGACGTTCCCCACCAACAACACCTTTTGCCATTTTGCTAATTTCCTCTAACATTTCCCTGTCCAAGTCCTCCCCCTGTGCTGGCCTGTAGATCACACCTATCTGAATAGTGGCTCCATTACCCAACTCAAGGGTTACCCACAGCACTAAAAAATGGCAAAACCAAAAGTTGTTATTGCGAATAGTCTTATAATTGCAATAACAACCTTGAAGCCAGTGATCTCCTTGGGTTAATGACTGCATTGAGAGAGAAGTGGCCTGAGGCTGTGCCTCAGGCCACAAATCCCCACAACTGATCATTAATCGCTCAGAAATTACCAGCTTCTCAGTCGTTATTGCATAAGTATACAAATATTTTGTAGCTCTGGTTCCAGAGAGACCCAAAATTTAAAGAAACCATTCCTGTACATGTCACACAAATTGTTGCTCTTCTGCTGGGGACATACAAAGATACTGAAGGGTGATGCGATATGGGAGGCCCCTTAATACTCATTATTGTTTCTCTATCTCCACCTGCTGAGAAGAGGAGTCACTCCTTTGTTTAGACCATAGGAGCTGATCCAGAATTTGGCTATTAATGATCCCAACATAGGAATGAAACCTGAAGTACTCAAGTTACAGTAATTCCAAATTGTGCCTGTAAGATAATAAACAGAGAAAGTATCAAATACATTTTAAAAGTGTGACTGATAGGTTATGGATGAGAGCAGGTCCCTGTGCTAGGTAAACTAGAGATGAAGTCAAATTATAAAGGGGAAACAGTGAAATCAATAGAGGATGCTTTGTTTTTTAGACACATTACCGCCTATAGTTTACATATTCACTGTAGCCAGCTTCCTCTTTCTCATAACTTTGTACATTAACATGAAAAATGTATCACTGCCTTCTAGACTGCAGCTGCTCAGGCAGCTTGTCTACACCTGATGTCATAGTCCTCTGTTTGTGATATCACAGACTGTTGCTATGGAAGCAATTGTGCTACCATAAACACAGCATTATTATGTCAGGTACAGACGAATAGTTGGAGCAGAGGAAGTCCTGGTGACAGCGACACTATTTTCATGGTAATTTGCATAAAGTAGTTATAGTTTTAAAAAGCAGGGACGCTAAATACAGAAAATATAGGGAATATAAACTGAAATTGGTCTATAAATTATGTTTTTTTTCAACATTTCTCCTGGGAAGTCAGTTGATGTTTAAAGGACAATGCAACTAAAAGATGTGCACATTGCAGAACTAGCCAGAGCGTGGCCTAAAGGTGTTGACAGCAGGTAGGATAGTGAACAAAGGGACTACTACATACTGAAGCAAATAAGACCAATTGTTACGGACTACAGAAAGACATGTTTCGGTGCAGAGTTTGTCTTGCTAGCAAATACACCTGTGAATTCTTTAATGTGGTAACTCTTGTTTTTCAGGCACCTAGATATAAGTACCAGTAGCATTCCACAAGAAGCTGCTTTTGAGTTTAAAGGAGTTCGACAGTCAAAATTTGCAAAAACATATGCTGTGTAGGGTATTTAGATCTGTGTGTTTAATCCTGGTGTGCTCTTCCCTTTGTCTGCTACTAGGAGTTCTTTCTAAATTTGCCTACTAGTTTTATAGCCTATGGGGATCTTCATGTTAGCATAGTTTATTTCTCTTCTTTGTCCCACGGTTCATCCTGTCTCATGTTACAGTGGTGTGTCTGGGACCACTGTATGAGTGAGGGAAAGTACTGCAGCAGTAATCTGAAGATAGAAACCTGATGATCTCGCCTCGACTAAGTAACTTTAATTCAGTATTTTTGTTTTCTGTATGTTTATGTAAGTATAGCCAGCGTGAGTAAATTGTTTGCTTTTAACGCTTTAAATTTCATCAAACTACACCCAGTGATAAAAAGCACACAAATCACCTTAGGTCATAAATGCTATGATTAGTAAAGACTCTATCTGTTTTTATACAGAATATCTACTTAAGCATTGTCCAGATTTTCATTCTTGTAATGTTACTGATAGTCTGTAACGTTACAAGAATGGCAAACACAGATCGTGTCCTACAAACCGTGTTTAAAGAGTACCTTTCATGGTGCATTCAAACACCAACAGGAGGCTCCCTTACCTGAATGGGAGTTCCTCCATACAAGCCTTAAAACAATATGATCTGCCCTCTTAGGAAAGAAAGGGATCGTATCTTACCCCCAAGGGGGCTAGCCGCTCGATCCCTTCCACTTCCTGTCTCGCCACTTTGTCCCCACGCTTCCTTGTTTTGTGATGTCACTATAGGACCAGCACAGGGATATGCTCCATGCAAGTCTATGGAGCATCATTTTAAAAGCTTTTTTCAGTATTTTAATCAGACTTTTGGTAAAAAATGAAGCCAGTATTCAAGTAATTACTTCACTCTTGAGGTCAGAGGGAATCAGAACCCCTCTGTGGCAGAACACACTGGTTATGCATAAAGTTGCTCATCCTGTATTTTTTATAGTGTATAGCATTACGTAAAATGTGTGCATTGTGTTTTTTTTTTCTCTTTCACAATGAAACTGACTTGTGAAGTCTCTAGAGGTTCTAGAATGCTGTTCTACCACAGAACTGGATGGAGGAAAGCAACTGTGGCAGCATTCCATGTTGTTCTACTGCAGTAGTGACATCACTACTGCAGCAGAACAATATAATGATGTCACTACTGCAGCAGAACAAGCATATAATATATGGGTAGCCCTTATTACCCACTGAAATCAAGCAGATTACAACCTTGTAATCCCACTGTTGTGATGTCAGAACCTTATAAACCTATATCATCTATGTCATAGCAGTGAGTTTACATATAGAATAGTGGATGGGTGACCATCCACAACCAGGCTGTGTTTCCATCGAGGTTGCTGATGACATCATAGAGACCTCAAGAGCGAAGCTCGAGAAGTCTCCATGATGTCTTCAACAACTGAGATGAAAACACAGCCATAGTTGTGGATGGTTAACCCATCCACTATTTTATATAGTATATGGTTCCTGGGTTGTTTTTTTTTTTTCATTTTTTTACCTTAGTTATGTCCTGCTGCTCTCGTTATGGCTCTCTCACACTTGTCCCGCTCTGACTCAGTTCGGCTTCACCCCGTCCCGCTAGCTCGTCGCCTATTTAGTTTAAAAAAATAAATAAAAAAATGAAATGACTGCGATTCATGATTGTGACACGGAGCCTTGTAAGGCTGTCCGTGTCAAAACTAGGAGGGTCCCCCGACCAGCGCTTGCTAAGTCACATCACCATGTCGTACGATTTTTTTTTCCTCACAGCATTGTTCAGTGAGCCAATCAGGTGACAGGGCAAGGCAAAAAAGCTGTTGTACTATCGATGTGACGTCAGAGCTATAGTACAACAACTTTTTTGACCTTTGAACTGTCCTACAACAAGATTTTGAAAGCCACGGCTTTCTAGTCACAATAAGCCCTTACCATATACTATAAAACAGAATGCCAGTGTAATTCAGTATTCTACACATCCAGAATGTAATTGTTAGCCTTAGTACAGTATTCAAATAACATTCCAGTTGTCTTACTTTACTGTTACTGAGTCTAGCAATCTCTATGTCTGATAGAGATTTTAACTCTGGTGCTATTTTGGCCCACTGTCATTCAGTCCGTGTATCCTAATTGTTTTCCCACACAATCATGTGGCTGTAGTGTAGATTCATTAAAGGAGAACAGTAACAAACGAGTATCTCCTTACCCCGTAAAGCTGACCCTCCAGTTTAGCTTTATCCCACAAAAGCGTTATTTTGCTACAAAAAGAGTTCAGTTTATTTTGTAGCGTCCATGAACGGAAGTGTGGCGAGCGGATGGGGGCTCCATTAAGTGAATAGGCGCTGCTTCCGCCACTTGTATTGAAGCGAGCGGAGCAGCGCCGCACTATTACACTTAATGGAGCCCCCAGCGCCGGCCATACTTCCGGTTCACGGATGTTTACAAAATAAACTGAACTCTTTTGTGCGCAAGAAAAATGCCGCTTTTGTGGGCTAAAGCTAAACCGGAGGGTCAGCTTTACGGGGTAAGGATATAATTACTTACATGCTCCTTTAATAAGGTAAGGCTAAATGACTTGTGTTCCGGGGGGGGGGGTAACTTCTCATGTCAAGTCCCATACACTATAAGTGACAATGCCTGATGTACAGGTGATAACCATGGTGTAATCACCTCTCTTGGTTGCTAGGGCAATTGTAAACCTCTCAAGCTGCACTCTCGAGGTTTACTGATGCCCTAGCAACCACTCGAGGTGATTACAGCATGGTTATCACCTATATATCAAGCATTATCCTCTATATAGTGTATGGTGGAATATGCTTGTTCTGCTGCAATAGTGACATCATTATGTTGTTCTGCTGCACTAGTGATGTCACTACTGCAGCAGAACCACTTGGAATGCTGTCACATAGTTTTCCTTTATCCAGTTAAGCTGGAAGTTGTTGTTTTTTTAACTTGAACTTGCAGAAACATCTGCAGCACACTGTGTCAGTTAAAAAAATAAAATGTTAACATTTCTATTCTCCATTGTCTTCACTAGCTGATTTTGTGTGATTTTCTATGCTGCGACTGGCCATACACTATAAAAGATTATGTATGAGTAGTCATACACAAAACAGGATATTCTTGTATCTCAAGGTTCCCTTGATAATGGAGCACTTCTCGAGCTGCACTCTCGAGGTCATCTGTTACTAAGGAAACCTCTCGAAAGAAGAATATGCCTGTTGTGTATGACTTCTCATACACAATCCTTTATATTCCAGTCATGGAATTCCATGCATAACAGCATTCCACTATACACTATATAGAGAATAATGCATATGTAGGGAGTTGATATGGAGTTTTTTCCCACACCCAAGTCGTGTGATAATATGTAAACCTAGAGAGCGAAGCTAGAGAGGTTTTACTATTATCACGTAACGAGGGTGTGTAAAAAAAGGCTCCATTTCTATCCCCTGCATATGTTTTATTTTTTATAATGACTGGTTCTAAAAAAAAATTTTCTCAGAAGAATTACCACTACGAGGAGACGCGAGGCCAAAACGCTTATATGCCCCCATGCTATTCAAGGACTGACATCACATAACGTGCTAGCATGGGGTGTGCCTACTAGTAAAGAAGTACAAGCGTTTTGGCCGCAGGTCCCTGTGCTGGTTTTACGAGTGATCCTACAAGAAATATCTGAAATAAATAAATGCTGCACAAATACAGATCTTTAAACCGGAGGATAAGCTACAGAATCGGGGAAGGGAGAGGGATGTGTTTTAAGTGAAAACCTGCTCTGTAAGCTTGTGAGTTTCTGTTTATGTTGGAGAATGGTCTTGTGCTGCATTGGACAGTTTAATTGGTTGGTACTTGTGCATGCTTCTCAGCACGAGGATATAAAAGTCATATCAACTCGCAGGTTGATACGAGTTTTCAAAGTTGCTAAAAACGGGTTGATATTGGGCTTCACCAGTTATTATATAACATTTTCATTAATTAAACTTGCAAGCAAACATTAAAGCATTGACCAGTGCTTGTTTAAGACAGTGTCCCTGACTTGGGTCTCTTATTTTATTTTATATGAACATACAATCACAGGCTTAGCTATAGTAAAAGTGGAGGGGGTTGAGCTGAGTGTGGCAAGAAGCAAAACAGGGTAAGCTGTGTAAATTCTATTTAAGTGCTAAGGTATGTGTTAAAGAGACTGAAATTGGAGGGGGAGAGATATAGTCTGCAAGAACTGACTCATCAGTTTAATGGATAAAGCAGGGATTGTATGCAAAGGTGTATGGATGAGATAGAAGCATCAATTTTCTGGTGTGACATACTTTTGGGATCATGCTCAGCATATTAATGCCTTTCATTTATTTCCTTTACTACTGCAGAATTCATTTGCCATACTGGCAGGATGAGGCAGCCGAGAGGAGGCACTCATAGTAATGGGAAGGGAGGAAGTGGGGGTACTCAGTAGGGGAGGCCCCAAGGAGGGTGGAAGAGGCCCATAGCTGAGAAGGAAGCAGCTGCTGGTAGGGGACTCTGTTCTTAGGGGGAATGGACCTGGGAGTTGGGGAGGAAGGGCGAAGGAGGTAAAGTGCTTGAGAGTTGCTTTGGTTTGGAGGGATGGAGAGTGTACCCAGAGGATCAGTAGAGCACCAGGAGATGGGAGGGAGCTGGGCAACATTGTGCAAATGGGAACGAATGACCTGGCAAGGGACAGTGTAGTGGTAGTGCAGGGTAACTTCAGCAAGTTGGGGAGGGGCCTCAAGTAGGTATCAGACATGGTGGCTTTTGTCAAGATGTTACCTATGTATGGCCAGGGAGTGGAAAGGGTACTCAGTACTAGAGCATTTAACAGCTGGTTAAAGATGCCAGCCCGGTGGCGCTGAGGGTTAAGGCGCTGGACGCCACACCTCGCATACGCTGGCCTGGAGTTCAGGAAACGAGCAGGCGCCAAGGTCGGCAGGGAAGGGAAGAGATTGAGCATCCAGATGGACTGCTCTCTCTTTCCGGGGAAGGGTATGGGGTGCGCTCGCTTTTGAGCGATCTCTGGTGGAGGCTAGAGGATCACTGACTGCAGTGGTGTATGCCTGGGGGTGGAGCCATAGCATTCTGTTGCCTTGCTGGCTGGGCTCTGCTGTGGGGGACAAGAAAAACGTGAAAATCCCCGGCACCTGATAGGCGAAGACGGGACCAGTGGTCAGGCCCCACGCCCAATGCTGGGCTTCCAGCTCCATCCTGGATACTCCCTCTGTCTCCTAGTCGCTCCACTAAATTCTAGATAGAGCGCCAGTGGAGTTGGTGGTCCTGCCCAAGGGGGCTCAGAGCCGGGGGGTCGGGTGGCCAGGTGCGGCAGTTGGGAGATGGGCCCTTGTCCTGGGACTGGAGTCTGGTGCTTCGGGTGGGCCGGAACAGTCTGCACTGTGTGTCCCGCTGGAGAGAGTTTAGGGTTGCTGGCATAAAGGGGCAGAAACAAAAATTGGAAAAAAAATGATTAAAGGCATGGCACATGGTAGAGGGCTGTGACTACATTGGTGACTGGGGGCCAAACTGGGAGAATAGGAGCCCCTATAGGGTAGATGGCCTGCATCCTTCCATGAAGGGGACCACAGTCCTTGGTGGGAAGTTTAAATGCTATTTGGATGAGCACTGACGCTAGCCAGGGAGGGAGGCTGTAAAACCAAAGGAGGCAACAACTGCCCCTCCTAGATGACGAAGCATCAGAAAGTGATGACCAGAGAGAGTAAACTCCCGTAGGACAGGGGGTGCAAGAAGACAGGGGTGGAGACAAGACAGAGGAAAAAGGGGTTTTAAATCAAGTAAGCAAAAGTAAAGGATTACAGGATACAGGAAACGGAGAAGTTAAAAAGGGATGGGGTGGGTCAGGAGGAGCTTCGGGGAACAGCACAGGCAAGAAGGGGGAGCAGAGAAGCAGGCAGGGAGGAAGTAAGTTATGGAGAGCCATGTGTGCCAATGCATGGAGTCTGGGAAACAAAATTCCAGAACTGGTGGCCTTCGTGGCACTGGCTAGCCTGGAGTAGGTGGCCATAACGAAGCTGTGGTGCACTGAGCACCATGACTGGGACATGACCGTAGCTGACTAGTCTCTGTTCTGGAGACACAGGGTGGGGAGGAGGAGTTGTACTATATGTGAAGGACAGAATTAAGGCCAAAGAGGTATAGGGGCACACTGAGGAAAAGGAAGGGCTGGAGGTGCTCTGGGTCATCCTGGAAATGAGCTCTGGGGCAGCTATCTATACCGGGCTAGTGTACAGACCTCCAGCGCAGGGAGAGGAGCTGGATACGGCACTTGGGGAAGCCATCAACAGAACGGCAAGTAAAGGAGAGGTGCTGCTAGTTGGTGACTTCAGTCTGCCAGATGTGGAGTGGAGCCTGCGGATTCAGCAAGGAGCAGATCCAACCTTGACTCCCTACAAGGGACTTTCCTCAGGCAGCTAGTCAAAGAACCTACTAGGGATAGTGCAGTATTTATTTATTTAGGTCTAGGATTACAAATACCTTTGAGCCAAGGCTCTTTTACAAAGGTTCCACGTCAGAGAAATACAAATGGGAGACAAAACATTTCAAGCGTAAACAAAACATTTCACAGAGTGATAACATTGCAATGGTTACAGACAGTATAGGTATTAGGACTTTTAGTATGACCAACAGTGGCACGGTGGAGAGTGAGACGATGAAGCAGCCAGAGGCATTTGTCCGGCGAGATTTTCCAGTAAGTGCTATTTCAAGGGAGGGTGGGGTAAGAAGAGGAGGGAGAATATAGCAGATAGGGAGGAGGGGTAGGAAAGGAGGAAGAGGCGGCAGGGGACGGGGGGAAAGGAAGTAAGAGCATTAGGGGCACAAGATTTCAAGGTGTGGCAGTTTGGACTGGTCAGTGGGGTTGGTGCCACCAGCTTGCTACAAAGTGATGCCTCAGTTTAGGGGAAGCAATCACAGGAGCTGGAGGTAGTGAGATTTTATTTATTTATTTATTTATTTATTTCAATCTAGGATTACAATACCTTTGAGCCGAGGCTCTTTTACAAAGGTTCCACGTCAGCGTGTGCAACAGTCATCATTTTTAGTTACAAACATAACGTCACTGACTTACAGACATGTAATAACCAGTACAAAGACTTGAGCTATGAGCAAGACGGGAGGGGGAGTTGATGGGGGAGAAGTGAGGGTAGGAGATCGAGGGGGTAGGAGGTGCAGGGGTAAGAGGGAGTATGGGAGGTGGGTGGGGGCAGGGCAGGAGTGGAGATACGGGCGGGAGGGCGAGGTGGAGGCAGTGCAGCCAGGGGCTTGTCGAGGAATATGCCAGTAAGGTGTTAGTGCAAAGACTGATTGTAAGTGCTGGGTGCTGGGGCATGTGCAGCTGGAACGGTGGAAATGTTAAGATGGGCAATCGCAGGATACAAGCAGTGAGAGGCGCAGCTTGGACTTGAAAAGGCCGAGTGTTGGAGCGGTCACTATGTCGCTGCCAAGAGAGTTGAGCCAGTTGGATGCCCAATAGGCAAATGATCTTTGTCCTTGGGTCGTGCGACATTGTGGGATATGTAGTAGATTGGAATTGGATCTCCTTGTAGTGACATTCCTATGTCTAGGCTTAAGGAGGGCACAGACACCAGGTGGGACAAGTCTCGTTATGATTTTCTTGGCCGTGATGCAGGTTTGGTATTTTATGCGTTTGTCCAGTTGAAGCCATCCAGATTGGGAATAAAGGTCACAAGTGTGGGTATGGTGATGTGAGCCAGTGATGAGATGACAGGCCTTATTCAGGGAGGTCACGATATGTTTGAGAGCAGTGGTAGTTGCAGACCCATATATGATAAGACCATAGTCTATGATGCTGACAATGGAGCTTTGGACGGCCACTGACAGTGCTTCTGGGGTTAGGTGTTTCCTGTGCCAGAATAATATGCCTAACCTCGCATTGGGAGACTTTGCCACATTGCTGATATGGACAGCGTATGAGAGGTGGGGATCAAGGGTGATGCCAAGGTACTTGAACGATTGTGTTTGCTCTAGGATGGCTCCTTGTTCAGTTGCAATGGAGAGGTGGAGTTGTTTGTTTTTGTTGTGGGGGCTGCAAAAGACCATAGACTTGGTTTTTTTCTGATTGAGAAGCAGTTTATGATTTGAAACCAGGATTCGGTGGAGGAGAAGGCCCGCTGAAGTTTATTTTGTAATTGGTTTGGATCAGGGTCTGAGGTGAGGATCACAGCATCGCCGGCGAGAGAATTATTTGTTCTGGGCAGCTATCCGTAGTGAGTTTAAGAATAGGCTGAAGAGGAGGGTCCCAGAATGGAGCCCTGGGGACTCTGAGTGGACCGTCTAGGGTCTGAGAGTATCATGATTCTTACTGTTTGGGACCATTCTTCAAGGTAGCTCTTAAACCAGCCAATGGTGTCGGTTGACAGTCCAGTGTTCTGAAGCTGGACAAGTAGGAGGCAGTGACTGACGGTGTCGAAGGCTTTAGTTAGTCAATGTAGATTGAGCCTAGTAGTTCACCGGAATCAAGTGCGTGTGGATTGCGCCAGTGAATTCAAGTAGGCTGTGGAGGTACTGTGACCTTTATGGAACCTGTGATTGTTGCTTTCACAGGATGTTGTAATGATCCAGGTATTCTGTGAGCTGGTCCGAGATGATGCGTCTCTAGTGCCTTGAGAGTGGGGTAGTAGGAGATAGGTCTGTAGTTATCGTGGCAGTTTTGTCACCACTTTTATGGACTGGGGTGACAGTGGCAGATTTCCATCTGTCTGGGAACTGGCTAAGGCTGAGGGAGAGGTTGAAAATTCTGGTCAGAGGACTAAGCACTTCATCAAGTGTGAGAGATAGGATTTTGAGATCGAGGGAGTCATTACTGAATCTTGATTTACCAAGGGCTATGGTAACATATTTGCATACTTGGTGAGCCTTGACTGCTTTGAAGTAGAAGCAGGGGGAGCTGGTGGGAGTAGTGTTCATGACCAGCCCCTGTGGAGATGGTCAGGTACCGCCCATTACGGAATGCTACTCCACAAGGTCTAGTGGCGGTCCTTGACCTATTATCCTTCATTTCGGTGAGCAACAGTCCAGATGCTCTGGTGTTGGCCTATAATAAGGCTATCACGACTGCTCTGGATTCTATTGCTCCTGTTCGTGAGCGCCCCCTATCCCTTCGCCCCAGATCCCCGTGGTTTGATGGGAGACCTTGAGGGAGATGTGGAGACGGGGCGAAGGTTAGCACGTCGCTGGCGCAGGTCTGCCCTTGATGCCGACCACTCTAGATTGATGGAACATTATGTTAGCTATCAATCTGCAATCACCCATAAGAAGACAGAATTCCTGTCCAGGGAGATTGCAGTTGCTCAGAATCGACCGGCTCAGCTGTTCCGAACGGTAGACAGACTGTGCAACCCAGCCTGCCTGCAAGTTTGGAAAGCTTTTTCGCAAGTAGAGTGCGATGAGCTTGCTCTATTCTGTGCAAGTAAAGTGGCCGACATCAGGGCAAACCTGGGTCCGGCATCCTCTAAGGGTGATGCTTTTGGACAGTGTGGGATCACAGTGCCCCATTTCTCCTGGAGTTCCTTTTGTCGACCTGAGTTCGTGGATATTATGAGGATCATCCATACTATGCGTCCCACAAGATGTGGTTTGGATCCCGGACCGACTCCCTCATTTTGGGTTGTTCTGACATCATTGGTCCGTCCTGGCGCAAATAGTCTGGTGCTCCTTGAGTTAGGTGAGTTTCCTGCTCTCTGAAAGAGGCAGTGGTGACCTCTTTGAAGAAAGCTCCTTGGACCCAGACTGTTTTTCAAACTATCGGCCTATCTCTAACCTCCCCTTTATTGGGAAGGTTATTGAGAAGGTCGTAGCTGTTCAATTGAATGACCATTTAACCATCCATAATGTCTATGAATCCTTCCAGTCTGGCTTCCGGAAAAGACATAGCACCGAGACTGCGCTGGTTCGGGTGTTAAATGATCTTCTGATGGCGAGAGATCAGAAGAGACGTTCTATCTTGCTTCTTCTTGATCTCTCTGCAGCCTTTGACACTGTGGACCACACGGTGTTATTAGCTCGCCTGGGGCAAATTTGTGGTATGTCTGGAACCGTTTTGCAATGGTTCACGTCATTCCTCACCGGAAGATCACAAAGAGTTGTGTTGGGGAATTTTTCCTCTGACCCAATTTCTTTGTTGTGTGGAGTGCCTCAGGGATCTGTGCTATCACCCATGTTGTTTGCAGTGTATATGCTGCCCCTTGGAGGTATCATAAGACGATATGGACTGAGGTTTCACTGTTATGCAGATGATACCCAGCTCTATCTGTTATTTGCACCTGACCAGGATGGAGCTCTCTCGGTGTTAATAACTGTCTGGGGGAGATCCAAGACTAGATGGATTCTAGTTGGCTAAAGTTGAACTCGGAGAAAACAGAGGTTCTGGTAGTTGACCCAGATGGTCGGATTGAGAGGCCGTGTATTGGTGCACCATCTGGAATTTTTCTCGGTGGTGTATCTCTTCTGTCCTCTGAACGGGTGCGTAACCTTGGGTTTATTCTTGACGACAGGCTGACTCTCAAATCTCAGGTGTCAGCCGTTGTCAAGACTTCCTTTTATCATCTTAGGAACATTGCCAGGGTTAGGCACCTTGTTCCATCCGACTCCCTGCCTACCTTGGTCCATGTTTTGTTTCTTCACATTTGACTATTGCAACGCCTTACTTTGGGCTCTGGGGTTGAAACTGTCGCTTACAGTTGGTGCAGAACGCTGCAGCCTGGGTATTGACTGGGACAAGTAGGTCCTGTCATACTCCCGTTCCAAGCGCGAACTGCACTGGCTTCCTATGCGGTGGCGGATCACCTTTAAAGTCATTTTATTGACTTTTAAAGCCCTTCACAACCAGGGTCCAGCCTATCTGAAAGACCTGGTTCCTTACTGCCCTGACCGATCACTCCGCTCGGCCGACATGGGGTTGTTAGAGATCCCAAGAGTGAGTTTAAAATCTTCTGGCAGCAGAGCGTTTTCGCATGCTGCACCCACTCTTTGGAACTCTCTACCATGCCAGTTATGGCAGTGCACCTCCATGGAGTTATTTAAGAAAGACTTAAAAACATATTTATGGAGTATGGCCTTTTTAGATAATTAAGTTACTGTATTAATTTTTCGATTTTATTATTTATATGATATTGGACGATATGCTGATTTTTATGGATGTTTTATGATTTTTATTTAGAGTTTTGGATTGTTTGAAATTGTTCAGCACCTTGACATTCTGAAAGGTGCTTTATAAATAAAATTATTATTATTATTATAATTATTATTCATTCCAGACAGGGGGGCTACACCATCTTTGAAGTAGTCCTGAGGTAGGACAGCGCTGAGGTCTGTAAAGGCTTTGTTAAAGGTATCCACAATGGTTTTTGGGTTGAGAGTTGTGGTTCCGTTGATGTTGAGTATTGATGGGGGGGTTTTGGGTGGATTCCCAGTGAATTCCTTTATGTTCTTGCAGAATTCCCGACCATTGCCCCAGGAGTTTGTGAAGACATGCTTATAGTAGGCGGACTTCATTTTCCGGATGGTTTTGGTGCAGTCATTGCAGGCACGTTTGTAGTTTTGGATGTCGTTTTGCTTTCCAGAGTTTCTGGCCAGCTCCCATAGGTGGTCTCTTGTTTTAGCATCCTGAGGAGGTCACCCAGAGCCAAGGGTTACTCAGTGATTTGACTTTGTGTTTCTTAATAGGAGCATACGTGTCACAGGCCACAGTGAAGATGTTTATGAAGTGGTCAAGGGCAGTGTTTATGTTGGTTGCATTGAAGATGGGGACCAGTCTTGGTGGAGGAGGTGGGATTTGAGTCGAGGAAGGTGACCACTGGGTAGAACCCTGCTGGTGATTGTTTTTGGTGGTTGTTTGATGAATTTATTTGACCAGGTGCAGCTAACAGGGGAGTGATCGCTGAGATTCAGGGAGGACATTAGTGTTAGATATCCACGATGGGTGACTGGTAAGGATCCAGTCCAAGAGTGTGCTGGTGCCAGTCCTGTAATTTTTCCTGGTTGGTGAGTCAACCATTTGTGTGACGTTTGCCTCAGCAACGGTATCCCTGTGTGCACCAGCATCAGCCGCAGGCCAGTTGATGTTGAAGTCGCCTAGGAGGATGGATTTGGTGTCTGGTGGGAGTGACTTTACAAAGTCAAGCACAGCTGTTAGACCAGTTCCCTGTTCTTTGGGAGGGATGTAGATGGTGGCAACAGTGAAGGTTTTGTTTTGGGCACCGAGGAGGATTCTCACTGGCAATATCTGAGCAGTTGTGGGTTGGATTGAGGTAATGATGTGGTGCCCTTGTATGGAGTCTTTTAGGTAGAGAGCGCAGCCCCCGCCTGTTTTGGAGAGGCGATCCAGCCTAAAGACGTTGTAGCCAGGAAGGCTGATTGCATGGTCCGGTACCGATGGCGTGAGCCAGGTTTCGACAACTGCCAGGATGGCAGGGCAGTGTTGGCTGGTGAAGGCCTGTAGGGCATCCATTTTAGGAAGGAGGCTGCAGATGTTGATTGATATGAATGAGAGGGCACCTCGAGGCTTGCTCAGATTAGTGGCTTTAGAGCAGAATGGGCCAGGGTTTGGTGCACGTTGCCTCGACAGCATTAGAGAAGGAGGAGGACTAGCCTCAGGAGCTGTGGCGTATTCTTTAGGAATGCTTTTCACCGCTGGCATCTCGGGAAGTTGCCGCAACGGTATAGTGGTGAGGCAAGGCGATGGGGGGACCAGAGGAGGGCTAGGACCAGTGTGGGTGTAGGACAGTTTCATGGTGGTAGGATGGACCATGGGCAAGGGGCAGTGACCAGTGTGCAGCTGCATCATGTGGAGGAAGGATGTAGGAATGTGGAAGCTGTGGGGAAGGGAGGGAAAGCAGGCTTTTGGGGAGTGCAGTAGGGGAGGAAGACAGGCAAGAAGAAATAGAATAGGGGGTAGAGAACGGTGGAGGCGCATGATTAAGGTAGGATTCGGGGTTCAGAGAAATCTTACCCGGTTCGAGAGGATCTCGAGGGTGGGAAGGAAGGAAGGTATATAGCAAGTAAAGAAACTGTGTCTTTCAGAGGGTAGACTGTTTTTTTTTTTCCTTTCCCAAATGAAAGAACAAGAATCCCTCTAGTGGCAGGTCTGTATAACCTGCTAATGGAAAACTAGCCACTTGAAAAAAGGTTTTCAATTTCAACAACCCAAGTGTTTTGGCTGAGAAGATGGTGTGGCTGAGGTCATTTAGCCAGAGTGGAGCTTTGTAGGCAAAGGAGCATTGGCCCAGGCTAGTACAACAGTGGGGAACTTTCAGAAGCAGCTGTTTTGATCTCCCGGAGCTCCATTGATTGGTGCTTTCAGGTAATAGAGCATGGACTCCAGAGGGTGCAAGGCCGAAGTGGATCTTCTTCGCTATTGTACAAGTGAGGTACTTGATGCGGCTTGATAGTTGGAGCCAACCGGTCTGAGCATACAAGTCACAGGTGTGGGTAAGATGGTGGTGGGCACCAGTAATTAGTCGACAGGCCTTATTTAGGGTAACTGCTATCTATCTGAGGGTTGTCGTCATGGCAGAGCTATAAATGATGAAACCATAGTCGATGACCGAGACCACTGAGCCCTGTACGGCAATCGTCAGGGCCTCGAGGTAAGATGTTGCCTGTGTTTATAAAGTAGATCAAGTCGGGTATTGGCAGCCCTGGCAACATAGTCAACGTGAGCCACATATGAGAGGCAGGGATCTAGTAGGATCCCTATATATTTGAAAGATTGGACCTGATCAAGAGTATTACCATTTGCAGTAGAGTTAACCAGCTGATGTTGCTTATGTGGGTTTTGGGGGCTATAAAAGAGCATTGATTTAGTTTTCTTGTGATTTAGCACTAGCTTGTGCTTGTGGAACCACGATTCAACGGAGCTGAAATCATGCTTGAGAGTACGTTGCAGTGTTAAGGGGTCTTTGTGAGATGAGAAGACTACTGCATCATCAGCATACAGTAAAATGGGCTCAGAACAGGATTGTGGCAGTGAGTTCAAAAAGGCTGAAAGCAGGGGCCCAGGATGGAACCCTGTGGGGCACCTGAGCGGATGGGCAGGGAACCAGAGAGAGCACTGGCAATTTTCACTCTTTGCCGTCGGCAATCTAGGTAGCTGTTGAACCATAATGCAGAGTCTGGTGATAAGCCGGCGATTAGTAGTTGGTCAATAAGAAGCCTATGGTGGACAGTATTAAAGGCCTTGGATTAGTCGATGAAAACAGCCCCCATGAGCTGTCCGTTGTCAAGGGATTTATGAACTGCTCCGGTGAGCTCAAGGAGGGCAGTGGTGGTACTGTGACCTTTCTAGAAGCCATGTTGTTTAGCAGTTAAGATATTGTATTTCTCCAGATGGTCAGTAAGTTGGTCTGACACGATCCGCTCAAGGGCCTTAGACAGCAGAGGTAGTATTGAGATAGGGCGATAGAGTAATTTATCTTGTCACCACTTTTGAGGACGGGGTTACAATTGCAGTTTTCCATCTGTCTGGAAATTTACTACTAGTAAGGGAGAGATTCAGAATTTTTGTTAAGGGGAAAAGAAGTTCATCAAGGGTAAGTGACAGAAGCTTAAGGTCCAAGGTATCGCCACTGGTTCTGGATTTGGAGATAGCTGTGGCAATATAGCGGCGTGCAACATACGGTCTGACCTCCCTAAAGTAGAAGAGGGGTAGATGAGACTGCAATTGAGGGGGGCTGGAGGTGGAGGTGCTTTGTTCGAAGTAGTCAGGAGTGAGGACTGAGCTGAGGTCTGTAAATGCTTTGTTAAAGGTATTTGCAATGACCATTGGGTCAAGGGTAGTTGATCCATTGACTACTAGCATGGTCGGAGGGGTTTCAATCTGCTTCTCTGTGAGTTCCTTCATATTCTCCCAGAAAGCTCATCCGTTACCCCAGGTGTTTGTGAGTGCTTCTTTGTAATAGGAGCTTTTCGCGAGCCGTATGGCCTTAGTACAGGCATTTCGGGCTCATTTATATTTTTGAGTGTCAGGTAGCTTTCCGGTAAGTTGAGCCACAGCCCAGAGGTGGTCCCTCCATTTCAACTGGGCTAGTAGTCCCACCGTGACCCAAGGGTTGCAGATAGATTTAGCCTTACACTTCTTAATCAGGGCATAGAGGTCACAAGCTTTGTTGAAGGTCGAGATGAGATGGTCAAGAGCAAGGTTGACATCGGGTGCCTGATATAGTGGTGACCAGTCCTGAGACTTCAGATATCGTTTGAGGTGGATCAGATCAGATCAGTACTGAACCTGGTGCTTACAAAAAGGGACAGCTCCACACATGTCACAGTGGGAAGTCCCCTAGGTACCAGTCATCATCATGCAGTGTGGTTTAGCATAAAGACAGGAGCAGAGGCAAACCACACGAGGATGAGGATCCTGGACTTTAGAAGAACAGATTTGAAAGAAATGTGAGCCTGCCTCAGAAACTGCCTCATAGGGGGATTGCCAGGGAGGGGTAGAGGGACAGTGGGCAGAAATAAGGGAGGGCATAATTAAGACAACCAGCCTATGCATAAAGGAAGTGAGTTAAAGCAGAAGGAAAAAGAGACGAATATAGTTCTCTAGGGAAGTGACAAAGGTGGTGGGAAAAAAGCATGCCATTCAGGGACTATAAGGAAACACAGGAGGCAGAGGACAGGAGGTATACCAAGTAAAATCCAGTGAATCAGGAAAGGCGGTGAAGGGAGCAAAGGTGCAGACAGAGGAAAGGGTAGCCAAAGCAGAAGTTAAAAGGGATAAGACTTTCTTCAGGTGCATACTGTAAGGGAGAAGAGAAGAGCAAGGAGAGAGGTAGGGCAAGGCAAGGCAGGGCAAATTTTATTTTTATGGCGCCCAATCCCGGAGACTCTGGGCACCTAACAAAGTATTACGAGATAAAACAACTATTTAAAATCCAGAAATAAATAAATAAAAGTCAGAATTCAATTAATAAAATTCATTAAAATAATGCTGGTTACTCTGTGAATGCCAGATTGAAGAAGTGGACCCTTAGCCTCTGCTTGAAAACACCAATCGAAGGGACCTCCTGGACTGCAGATGGAAGCGCATTCCACAGGGTCGGCCCAAAGACACTGAAAGCTTGATCACCAGATGTCTTGAGCCAAACCCTGAGAACATCCAGGAAGCCCCTAGGAGAGGAGCAGAGGGACCAAGCAGAGGTCACAGGTGTCAGGAGCTCTGACAGGTAGCTAGGACCCAGCCCGTATACTGTAGGGCCTTATAGGTGAGCAAGCCCACCTTGAAAAGGACCCTCCACCTGACCAGCAACCAGTGCAGAGCACGCAGGACAGGGGTCACATGACAGGACTTAGGCAGGCCCGTCAGCAACCGGGCCACCGCGTTCTGCACCAGCTGCAGCCTGTGGAGGTCCGTCTTGTGACCCAAAGCAAAGAGCATTACAGTAGTAGAGCCTAGAGGTAACAAAGGCATGTACCAGAGTCGGCAGATCCTCGGATGGAACAAGGGGCTTGATCCTGGTGATGTTCCTCAAGTGGTAGAAACCACTCTTGACCACCGTCAACACCTGATCTTCAAAGGTCAGCCTGCTGTTCAGGATCACACCTAGATTACGCACCCTCGTGGAAGCAACCAGCGGAGCAGAGCCCAGGAAAAGACCTGTGTCTGCTCCAGGTTGCAACCCATCATGCCTGTGACCTGGCTCGATCACTAGCACCTCTGTCTTATCCGGGTTTAGTCTCAGGCAGCTGGAAGCCATCCAGTCATTGATTTTAGCCAGACAGCTGTTAAACATCAGATGTTCTGGGTGCAAATGACAAATACAGTTGGGTGTCATCTGCACAGCAGTGAAACACCACTCTGTGTGCCGAATGATCTCACCCAGGGGCAGCATGTACACCACGAACAGCATCCACATGACAGGGGCATTGGGGAGGAGGAGGAGGAGGATAAATTCCCCATCCCTACCCGCTGCACCCTATAGGGCTCAAACCATCTGATGACAATGCCGAGGATTAGGAGAGAGGAAGGGCAGGCTGCAGGGAAGAGGATCAAGAAAAAAGATACCATCCTGAACAAGTACTTCTGCTCAGTCTTCACTGTGTAGGTGGGAGAGATGGACCACCAAGGAGTAGCAGGAATTGGGGGAGGAGGTGGACACAAGTTCATTTTCAGAGGAAAATATCCTAGAGGTTAGAGTAACAAGTTGTCAATGAGCTTGGTACACTGAGCAGGCTTAGGTTTGATTCCTACAACCTCCACTTACATACTGTGTGACTCTGAGCAAGTCACTTAACCTCCCCAGTGCTTCCAGGTCACCCCCCTCCTTGAAAACAGGCACTTGTGCCTAGTGGGCTGTACCCAGTCACCAAAGACTAAAATAAGTTAAAGGACTTGCAGCTCTGAAGACGGACAAAGCTATGGGTCTGGATGGGATACACCGAAGGGAACTAAAGGAACTCAGGGAGGTGCCAGCTGCCCCACTGATGGTCTTATTCAGCAGTTCACTGGAAACAGGTGAGGTTACAGAGGACTGGAGAAGAGCTTTTGTGGTCCCTCTCCATAAGAGCAGCAGTAGAGAGGAGCAACTACAGGCCAGCCTGTCTCACTTCAGTGGTTGGGAAATTAATGGAAACCCTGCTAAAGGCATGACTGGTACAGTATCTGAATCTAGTGGGCTGCAAGACCAGAGGCCGCATGGATTAATGGTGGGGAGGTCATACCAGACAAATCTGATAGATTTCTTTGACTGGGTGACCAGGGACTAGATCAGGCGAGGGCAGTAGATGTGGCCTATCTGGACTTTAGCAAGGCCTACCATACTGTGTTGCACAGCAGACTAATTAAGAAATTGAGCACCCTAGGGGTGGGATTGGGGTTATAACCTGGTTAATGGATAGGTGACAGAGGGTAGCAGATAACGGCACTAATCCTAATGAAGGGAGAGTGACCAGCAGGGTGCCACATGGCTCAGTACTGGGACTGGTTCTCTTCAGTGTCTTCATAAGTGGCATTGCAGAAAAACTAGAAGGGAAGGTATGGATATGACCTTTTACAGATGATACTAAAATCTGCAATAGAGGTGACACTCAGGAGGGGGTGGTGAGGGGATCTCAGGAAACTCGAGGAGTGTTCAAGAGCATGGCAGTTGGGGTTCAGTGCCAAAAAGGGCAAAATCATGCACCCAGGGCATAGGAACCCAGGAGCTGAGTATAGGATGGGGTTACTGGCAGTCACTAAGCAGGAATGGGACCTTGGGGTTATCATTACTAATGACTGCAAAGTGGCAGGCAGTATGACAAAGTAGTTGGTAGCTCTAGTGGGATGCTGCAGTGCATGGGGATGGGGTATCTCCAGCAGGAGGAGGGAGATGGTCTTGTCCCTGTATCATTTGCTGGTAAGATTCCACCTGGTGTGTGTCCAGTTTTGGAGTCCACACCTCAGAAAAGACATAGACAAGGTGGAGGCAGTCCAGAGAAGGGCAACTAAAACGGTTCAATGGTTGCACGAGAAGCCCTACAAGGAGAGACTGAGGGATCTCAACATATGTACCCTGGAAGAGAGGACAGTGAGAGGGGACATGATAGAGACCCACAAGTACCTCACAGGGGTGAACAGGGTGCAGGAGGAAAGTCTCTTTCAAAAGAGAAAGCATACCGGGACCAGGTGGCATGTGATGAAGCTGGAGGGGGGTAAATTTAAGAGTGATGTGAGGAAGTACTACTTCACTGAAAGAGTGGTAGATGTCTGGAACAGACTGCCATTGGAGGCAAAAATAGTGGAGGGCTTCTAACATATGTGGGATAAACATACAGTCGTGTGTATATCAGTAAATAGTCAGGAAGGAGGGAGAGTCACTGGAGATCAGTTAGGGTCTGTGGAGATAGATTAGGCAGGGAACATCAGGGCAGACTGAGTGGCCCAAGTGTTACTTTTCTGCATACAAATTCTATGTTTATTTTCTTTTATTTATTTAGTTACTTGAAAGAATTTTACCAGGAAGGGCATACTGAACCATAACAGCTCACTTCCAGAGGTGTTCAGGGGGGAGGGGGGGTTATAGGGACACAAATATAGCAATTCAACAGCCCAGGAATTCCTATACAATGAGCTGATCCCTGGTTTCTGCTAAAGCTTGCCCCTGATGTAGTGGGTTGAGAGGTATGTACTACATGTCTGAGTGAGTGAGTGCAGGTGTCAACACCAAATAGATTCTAATCTCAGTCCTGATGACATGCAGGGAACAAGTATCAAAACAGCACATTTACATGTACACAATGGAAAACCTGAGCTTGCCTTCGGCAGCCTTAATACCGGTGTCTGCTGGAGCCCTGACAAAAGCAAGGGGTTTAAAGTAATTTCCCAGAAATCAGGAAAACCCTTTAAAGTATAATATTTAGACACAATACAGCTTATATTTCATTTATGTATTTATCTCTCACATTACTGCTGAGGACATGTGGGTGTAACAGGATCATAGCCCCCCCCCCCCAATTCTTCATCTCATTCTCCTGCTTCACCCATATCATTCTCTTTTTGATGACATCATAATCATTTCCACCACAACAGAATGAAGGGAAAGCTGGAGGATGAAATAAGATGAGACTGGGGACAAAGATCCTGTTTTCATGCAAATGTTCTCAGTAAGAAAGAACAATGGGAGATACATGCAGAAAATCAATTAAATTCAAGGTGAATTGTGTCTAAATACTGTATTTTGAAATGTTTTCTTGCCAAATGGCACTTTGAAACAGCAGTATTTGTTAGTGTGAAAAATGTCATCATATACATTTTTGTAATAATGTATTTCTGGCAAAAAACATTCATATACCATATCTGTTTTACTTTCCATTTATTTCACTCCTGCAAAGACATGGGGTTAAGTCTCTGCTCCCTGGCCACACCCACTAAAAGAAACATCTTTTGCATAGTGCTGTTCTGTGCTGTTCTTTCTATTTTTCACTGGAACCTTTTTAATAAACTAAATATATGTTTTGCCTTATTTTGTGAAGATCTTTGTTTTGCGTCCCTCTCGGGGCTTTGTGTGAGTGCCAGAAACCTGTAAGTATGTTGCTGTGCTGTTTACCATCAGAAATGTTTGCTTGCACCCCCGATACATCCACAGTATGACTCCATTAGGTAAAGTCAAAAGTAACCCGAGGCAAGGGCTTTTTCAAAATTGCCAGTGGCCCCCTTCTTTATTGACCTGAGTCATAATTATAAAATTGGTAATAAAAGCTGTTTACAAAAAATCTTAGAGAAATAAAAACATATTGAAGATGAATTTAATTATGTTAGACATATATTTATGCTAAAAAACATAACATTTTTTGCACACAAACAAATGCTGCTGGTTTAAGTCACCAGTCCTCACTATGGTCGCAATTCTCCAATGTGCACAGGCCTGGAAATGCGCGGCACACAGTGCACAACCAGGCAAGTGGTATGCACAAACGGCACAGGGACCACAAGATGGAGGTGCAGAAGAACCTCTCAAACTCCACTGCTACGCATATGCAGAGGGGCATGGCCATGCAGTGCAGTCCATGTCGGCGGCCTGTCACATGCTCCAATGACTTTACATCAGAAGCATGCGTAGGCAAGTGCAGCCGTACACATCGATGGGGGGGGGACGTAAACAGCTGTCCGTGTGGGCAACAGCAGAGAGGTGCATGGTGGCCAGCACAGAGGACACACCCCGAGGTCCCAAACATGGCAGGACACACCCACCCACATACACAGCACAAGCACACAAAGAAACAAGGACACTGGGCCATATGCCAAAACAGTTTACTGCCACAATCTGACACATGTAACAGTACAAGTAGGCAATGCAATGGAAACCCCAGAACAGAACATGTACCCATGGATGCTCCCCCTGTACACATGTGAGGAATACCCCCACCCACCCCAACAGGAGCACCACAAGGTCACAGACTCCCATGCTGAGCAAGGGCATGCAAACACAATGCCCCACCACCACCACTGCAACACCACAGAGGGCTGCAACCCCCCACAGTGGAGGTGAACAACCAAGGCACCCCCCCGTACACCAGGAGCTGTACAACACATGGAGAGACCCCCAAACAGGCACATGGCAATGGCCGTGAAGCCCCCACACAGTCACCAGGCCTGCACAGTGTAGGCCCCCCCCACACAAAGTACAATCAAACAGTATTGCCAGCCACAAACCCAACATGAACAGCCCAGTAACTGGAGGCCTCCAGCAGCATCCCCACACCCCAACCAGACATGTCCACTGGACAGCCCGCACACCGGCCATCCCTAGAAGGCCTCATCCTCCTCCTCTGAGTCATTGGATGAGTGCTCAGGTGTAGTGGCTGTGTAGTCCTGCACCTCCAGGAGCATCCTCCGCAATGAGCCTCAGTACCCCTGCTGGGAGAGAACACATACAAGAGAGACACATCAATCTTCAGCACGTGTCCCGAGGCAGCCGCACCCACACAAACATGATGGTAAGCATCCTACCTTTGATGGCTCCACAACACTCCAGTACCATCCCCAGTCATCTTTGTAATACATATCCATGCTACCAACATGAAGGGTAATGTCCCCGGGCAGACGCTGTGGCTAGTCCCTCCACTTTGCCTCCACTTGTCCCATAACGCTGTCACTTAGGTCGCAGAGCTCCACAGCAAAGTGCTCTGGCTGGCCAGTAACATCCTGCAACAGAGCAAAGCACAGGGACATGGTCAGTGATTGCACATGTTGGAGGCCACCCCGTGGACCACAAACACAGTGGGACACTCACCTCCGGGGGCTCAGTGACCTTCCAGATCACACCACCCTCAAGCACTTCCTGGAAGTACCGTGATGTGACATGCCACAGCTTCTGTGGATAGGCCGCAAGCCTGCCCACAAGCACACCATGCCCTCCTGCTCCCGCAGCTGCAGCCATGGTCTGTGGATGTACAGCCAATGGCACACCACACCCATAGGGCATGGCGTGCTGGTGTTGGACATCTCCTCCAGTGATGGCCATGTGAGGGTGAGGTACAAAGTGTGGTGCAAGGCCCTGGGGCAGCATTCAGAACTGAAAGCACACGGTCTCAGGCGAACATGCCTGTGGTCACCGCAATCTGCCCTGGGATGCTCCTAAACGTCGCACAACTGGACACTGCCATCACTGAGTGATGTGAAAGGCTTGCTAGGAGCAGGCCCAGGACATACTGGCCGCACCTCCTGGCCTTGGACCTAAGGGAGCAGCAGTGCATAGACCGATTCCGTGTTGACCATGGCATGTTGGCACACCTGTGTACCATCATCAGGGAGAGGGTGCAGCCACAGACACGATGCTCACATGCCATGTCTCTGGAGACCAAGGTCCTCTGTGCCCTGTCCTATTATGCCACCAGATCATTCCAGTGGGTGTGTGGGGACGTCACAGGTGTCAGCCAGTCCTTGGTGTCCAGGGCCATACATCAAGTCACTGACACACTGCTGTGGGTGGTGGGTACCCACATATAAGTCCCCACAATGCCACAGGAACAGCGTTCTGCAAAGGAGGCATTCTTCACCATGCACGGCATGCCCAACTCACTTGGCATCGTGGATGGCATGCATGTGCCAGTCATCACACCATCTATGGATGAGGCAGCCTATTGGAATAGGAAGGGCTACCGTAGCCTCAACTGTCAGGTGGTGTGTGATTCCCGCTGCTGTATCACGGACATGTGCACAAGATACCCAGGCTCCTGCCACGACACTATGTGTTCGACAACTCCGGGCTTGGTGCGTGGCTGGAGGCAGGTGCTGGTGGGGACGACTGGCTACTAGGCATGCATGGGCGTGGATGGGTGTGTGTGTGTGTGTGTGTGTGTGCATATGTCAGAATTATGGTGTAGTCCTCCATGGAAGTGACACTGTCATTCATGCATATGCTCCCCCCCCCCCACAGGTGACAGCCGATATCCCCTGAGGCATTACCTAATGATACCATACCTCGTGCTGCAGGACAGGGCTGAGGTTGCCTTCAACGAGGCACATCGTAGAACATGCGGGTGCATGGAACACACTACTGGCATCCTGAAGATGTAGCTCTGGTGTCTGGACCACACTGGTGGCACGATGATGCATGCACTAGGGTTTGCCTGCAGAGTGTTCACTGTATGTGCCATGCCTCACAACATCTGTGTAAGTCATGGTGTGCCATTCCCTTCCCTGCCCCCATGCAACATGCAGTCCCCTGACGTTCCACCGGTACCAGACAGGGACCGGGACATGCCAACTGGGCATGCTGTCTGCCATGCTGTGGCGCATGGTACCTCCAGTTGACTGGCCTGTGTGCCATGAGCATGGTGATGATCCTGTGGACTGAGTGCCCCAGGCCATATTTGGGACTGTGACCATTGCTGTGTGCCACGAGTGCTGCAGGCCCACACCGTATGCATTACACTATGTGGCATGTGTGCCACAGTGCATGCAGTGGATGCTGCCCATGTGACCTCAGTGTGTGCAGTGTGTGTGTGCCCCATCGATGCCACCTGCCTGTCCAAACACCACATCCCGTGCCGGCATGTGGTGTGCCGGTACTAATGTCACTTCCTCTTGCCTGCGCCCCACCCACGTGGCCGTGGTGTTCCACAACATGGTACATGGGCCTCATTTAGCACCATCTCCCTGGTGTCACATCTCCAAGCCATGGGTCCTAGTGTCACATGTTGCCCTGAGTTCATCCCACATGTGGGGGACATTGCAGGGTGAGTGGGAACCACCAGGTTCATTGGGGCCTTGTTTCTATTGTCTCGCCAGTGGTGGGTGGTTGGCAGGGGTGTTTGCTGCCAAGCCCTCTGCAGTATGGTTGTGAGGTGCTGGTGTAATGTGTAACTGTGGGCCAGCAGGTGTTGTGCATGGCGGTGCTGCGGCCACCGCCACATCCCTTGTTGCACCCTTGCATGTCTGTGTGGCTCTTGTTGAGTGTGCCGGGGTAGTGGCTTGCGTGTGTGCACCCATCACCTCACGCTGTCTGTCTGCTACAGTGCCCAGAAAATCCCTGATGTGGTCTATGCCCCATGCCATGCCCTCAACCACACGGGTTAGCACACAGATGGCCTCCATCTGTTCCCTCTGCACCACAGGCCTAGCCTCCTCCAGCCACCGTAGCTTAGTGTTGTGCATGGTCAGCACCCGTGCACCTGTGGGGCATCTGTCACGCTATTGCACATCATGGCCCTGACCACCCTCCTGTTCATGTGCTGCCACAGTGGTGTGCACACTCACACGGGCACTGCTGCCAGGTGGGGCTGTGGATGGCCACGGTGTGTGTATGGGCGCGTCTGTGCACGGGAGTGCCACGGTGGCACATGGGGTACAGGCCAAATGGTACATCCCACTCCCACCAGGGACATCTGACTCATGCCATTGGTCTGTTGCATCTGTGTGGTGTCCTTGTGTTCGGTGTCTGTGGTCAGCTGCTGGACGCCCATCATGCCGACACTGCATGGGCTGTCCGAGTCAACATCTGCCCATGCCTCTGGCTCCACCTCCACCTGTGCGTCCTGCAGTCAGTTCCCTGTAGTGATACAGAAATGTCAGTGTCAGTTTGGGGTTGCCTGCTGTATGCCCAGTGTGTGGGCAGGCTGGCATTCAGGAGGTGGCATACATACCCTCTGTTTCTGTGGGCCTCTCCGTCACACCTCTGCTGCTGCTTGATGCACCACTCTGCCTCCGAGAGGGTCCTGTGTGTGTGAGATGTGGAACAGTCAGTGGTCTGTGTATTCAGGTGTGTCCCCACCCCTTGCTGCCCACACCCTACCTACCTGCTAATGTCTCGCAGCCATCCAGCACACCCTGCCAGGTGACCTCAGCTATCATCTGTGCCACTATCCTCTCTAGGGGTGACAGCTTTTTTTCCGGGTGATGGTGGGTCACCCCCTGTTCCTGCCTATGCCCTGTGTGCCATTCCAAGCTTCCATTTTATGGTGGACTGGAGGTCCCTCCATGTATGCTTAATGGCGGTGAGGGTACATGCCTCTGGCCCAGCAGCATTGATGGCTGCCTGGACATCCAGCCATAGCTGCTGCTTGGTCTCGGCGGGTACCGTCAGCAACTGCTTCCCATACAGCACTGTGTAGTTGGCCTGTATGTCCATGACCAGGGCTGTCACCTGGGCAGTGGTGAAGTTGCTGGACCTGCCCTTCTTGCCAGCACCTCTCATGCTCCCACTGCCTGTGCCAGCCCGGTCCTCCACATCAGGATCCCCGCTTGTGTCATTGGCGTTGTTCACCTGCGATGCCAATGCACTCTCATTTCTGCGTTTGTGCATACCTGCTACTACTACGCATGTCCTTATTTGTCGGGGTCAAGGGGCATGTCGATGTGACATGCGGACCTTGGCCCCACCCTTGCGTGCTCCTCCACACTTTGTTGCGCGACGCCTTTGGGGATGCCCCGGCACATGGCCTGGGTGCTGAATGCCGCGTTTTGTGTGCACCATGGACAGTGCACACGTACACACAGTGCTTACATGCACTTTACATGGCAGGGTTGCACCATGGAGAATAGCCGCCAAATGTAAATGTTTTGTAACTTTTGCTCTGCCAGCAGAATTAGACTGTATTGCGATCCTGGACTAATATATCAGTCCTCAGCACTGCAAGGTTAATTGATTTTGTTCACTTATTCCATGCCCTGCTGAATTAGCACTCAATTGGCTTCACTGGGCTGGGTAGAAAATGCTAAAATTACATACATAGATACATAGACAGTGTCAGCAGATAAGGGCCTGTGGCCCACCTAGTCTGCCCATTTGAGCTTGTAAGTTCAGTTTGTTTTCCTAGAAGTCTATTTCCCCTTACCCCTGACCTCTAGAATTCCTTTATGTCTATCCCATGCATTCTTAAATCCCGTGATTGTTTCAGCCCCCACCACTTCCTCTGGCAGGGTGTTCCACTTGTCCACCACCGCTCTGTGAAGAAATTCTTTCTCATGTTTCCTCTGAATCGCCCCTCCTCCAACTTCATCCCATGCCCCTAGTCCTGAAACATCTTTTTCGCTTAAAATAGTGTTTTCCTGCACCCTGTTCCTCCCTGTAAGATACTTGTATGTCTCTATCATATCCCTCTCTCCTCCTCTCCTCCAGGAAGTACATGTTCAGTTCCTTCAACCTGTCTTCATAGGACTTGTGATGCAATCCATACACCATCTTGTTGCCCTCCTCTGAACCTTCTCTACCCTGTCTATGTCCTTACGTAGGTATGGTCTCCAGAACTGTACACTGTACTCCAGTTGGGGCCTCACTAGTGTCTTGTATAGCGGAATTATGACCTCCTTTTCCTGCTGGTGATGCCCCTACCTATACATCCCAGCATCCTATTTGCTTTACCTGATGCCTTGTCACACTGTTTCTACCTTAAGGTCATCAGAGATGACAACCCCAAGATCCCTTCCTGCTTGGTGCATGCTATATCCTCACCCCCAACTGATATATTGTGCCAGGGTTTTGTGCCCCATATACATTATCTTGCACTTCTTGCATTGAATTTCAACTGCCAAACCCTTGACCATTCTTCAAGTTTCTGCAGGTCCCTTCTCATTCTGTCTACACCCTCTGGTGTGTCTACTCTGTTACAGAGCTTTGTGTCATCAGCGAACAGTGAAATTCTGCCTTCTAGATCCTGCGCAATGTCACTGATGAAGATGTTGAATAGGACCAGTCCCAGCACTGATCCCTGTACATCGTAATGCCATGAGAATGCTCATCAGTTGGCAGCCCAGCCAATCAGAGTAGGGTTCAGATTGCGATGCAGGAGGCCTACCTGGAAAATTGGCACTAGCAACCCACTTGGAATATAAGAACTACAGAAGGGCTTGGTTTGTGCATTCATATAGAAACACAGAATTTGATGGCAGATAAGGACTGCTTGGCCCACCTAGTCTGTCCATTTCCCTCCTTACTGTATAAACTTCAGATCCTATTTGATCTGCAGCTTACCTTCTCCTTCCTACCACTAGGGTTGCCTTCTGCCTTTCCCATGCATTATTGAACCCCTATCATTTTTGGCCCCACAAACCCCTCAGGGAGGCTGTTCCATGCATCCACCACCCTTTCCATGAAAAAATACTTCCTCACATTTCCCTGGTCCCCCTGCCTCATATTGTGACCCTTTGTTCTTGCATATCTCACATTCCTCCTGAACTTTGTTTATCCCCTTGAGGTACTTGAATGTCACCATACCCTTTCAGTTTGATACAATGACTTTGTGGTAGCATTTTGCATTGATTTGGTATGATCAGTAAAATCCCATTTAATAAAAAAAATAGATGTCATATGCAGGGCCAGTCTTAGGAATAGGCAAACTAGGCAGCAACTAAGGGTCGCCAGTTGTCAGGCGGCACAAAATCAAAAATCCTTGTTTTGTTGGCTGTGAGGACTCACCAAAAGGGATGGACAGAGGGGGCATGCAGATATCAAGCCTGACTAGGGATGCTTCAGGACCACAGACCACCCTGTTTATAGGGGAAGATGTTCAGTGTATTAACAAGCAATAATAAATCATGTAATCTTACATAGACAGGTTTCTTTATGTGCACAAAGTTGTTTTAAAGTGTTTGCAAGGACAAAAATGTACACAGTTTTCTGGGAAATGTATCACATTCAGTCATGCTTCCATAAAGATGGTTTAAGAATTACAGAATGACGGACATCAGCAAGCCTGCATCGCCAAAATCTAACTTTGAGTGTCTTTATTTGCTTCATTTACCACAGAAAAGATGTCTCCCAATACAAGTTCCTCTGCTCCGGTCACCCCCACCCTGGACCCTGAAGAGAAGAAGCAGAGGATGATGGCCAAGAGGTCAAAGGTGATCATGGAACTGGTGCAGACTGAGAGAGACTTCCTGAGCGACGTTGAGCTCTGCATCCAGGAAGTAGTGCAGCCACTGAGGGCCGCACAGGTAATGTTTTTTGTCAGCAACAGCAGCAGCACTGTGCTGCCCAGCTGATACATGACTCGTTGCTGAGAAATCACCTCCACAAACATGTACTTAAAACACTTTTTAAAATTTAGGCATTAGAAAACTTAACTCGTACAGTAGTGGATGTTCACTAGTTATAAGGGAGACTTGGTAAAAGGTAAAATCTGGACTGCTGGACCACCCCAAATGGTTGAAACCCCACAGGCTGGTTCAGCCACAGCAGTAAGACTGGACGCAGGTGGACCAGTCAGTCTGGTTTTTACCTTTCTTTTTTGGGGACACAGCATGCTGCCTATGCCTTCTGCTAATAGAACTACAGTATATTCCATCCTGCAAGCCCGTGACCTGCTGTAGAACAGTTTACAACAGTTCTACCTCAGTCAGGGGTCACTGTGCTACATGACAGGGGGTGAGTAACTGCGTATAGCCAGTAGCTCATATTCAAGCTGGCGCTCCATTACCCTGGCTACCCCACTCTTTTCCTTGTGTCATCATGCAGGGGAAAGCCTTGCAACTCCTTCTTTCTGTACAGTACAAGGGGCTGCAAAGTAGAACTGTAGCGTAAAGCAGTCATTCTAAACATGAAAATGTCTCTTTGAATTGGGCTCCAGGATCTTTGGCACTTAGGGGTTCACCTGCACCTGCAGCATTTTCTTAACTTGAAGTCATAGAGCCCGATTCTCAAAGGAATACGCCTGGCATAAACTGACTTGCGCCCCCAAAAATGGTGCAAGTAGCAGTTAATGCCAGGAGTTGCGACATTCAGAATTCTGCAAAGCGGCCCGTGACATGCTGCATGCTGCATGCTGCTTCTGCCAAAGTGGACTTACGCCACCTTTTATGCCATAAAATCCCTGCGACATGGCGCTAGGGGATTTACGGCAGCAGTTGCGCCTTATTCTGGAAGGGCATCCATAAAGGTACAGTTATATCAGCTAATAGCTGATATAAGTGTACTTTGCATCCTCTGGGGATTGCACCAATGTGCCGCCAGCCCCAATCCCCCAGTATATGCAGTCACCATCCCCCAAACAGTAGAACAAGCCTCACAGGGCTATCAAACCCCCCTGCCCCCAGTCCCCCAAAACTATGTTATAAAAGCCCCACAGGGCTATTGAACCCCCCACCCAATCTCCCAATAAAAGTGTACAAAAGCCCTGCGAAGTGGTGACCCCCACCCCAATGTGTAAAAAGCCCCTCAGAGCTATCAGACCCCCATCCCCCAATAAATGTGTACAAAAGCCCCTAAGGAGCTGGGGAAACCCCTGCCCCCAGTCCCACAATAATGTATAAACACCCTCTCAAGTCCCGATCCCCATAATGTTATTAGTAACAGCCCCCCAGCCCCAATCCCACATCCTGGCGTTTTGCAAGCTGTAGTAAAATGAAAAACATATTCTCGTTATCCCTAGTAGTCTAGTGGCTCCCCACCCAGCAGTACCTGACCAACCTGTTCCCCCCCAATCCATCCCCAGATGGAGACTGGCACAGCCCATCTCTCACCACCATGGCCAGCTGCTGACTGAGCTCCATAGGTGTGCATACTACTTTAAAGAGTGCGCACTCAGTGAATGAGCTGCCATTCATTGTGTGCTTACTATTTACAGTAGTACATGCTAGTACGGAGCTCAGTCGGTGGCTGGCCGAGGTGGTGAGAGGTGGGCTGTGCCAGTCACCAGCAGGGGATGGGTGGGGGGTTGAAGCGGGGTGGTCTGGCACTGCCAGGTGGTGGGCCACTAGACTACCAGGGATAATGGGGGTATGTTTTTCATTATACTACAGTTTGCAAAATTGCCAGGATGTGGGTTTGGGGATCGGGGCTTGGGTGGGGCAGGTGAGATCAGCTCTGCAGGGCTGTTATTAATACATTATGGGGATTGGGACTGGGGGAGGGTCTGATAGGCCTGAGGGTTTTTTTACACATTATTGGGGCATGCAGGGGTCCAGTAGCCCTGAGGGCTTTTTTTACATTGGGGACTTGGGGCAATGGGGTCCAACAGCCCTGAAGGGCTTTTTTTTTTACACATTGGGGGACTGGGAGAAAGGGGGGGTCCAATAGCCCTGTGGGGATTTTCAAGCTTGGGAACTGAGGATGGGGAGCACTTGCCCCCTGCCTGAGTGCATGCCGCAGGCTTGCGGCCAACCATTCAGGTATGCCCTCTGTTTGGTGTACCTGTGCAGCTGGCACAAGTCACAGGACTTAGCCGTGGGGACCCTGCCCCTTACAGAATCGGGCGCAGGGTCCTTGCGCAACTGCACCCCTCACATGTTGCAACTTGCGACATGCGTAGGGTGCTTCTAGAATCAGGCCCATAATCTTTTATTTGTGATATCATAATCACCTGCCAAGGCATTAAAATGTAATGTCCAAATCAGGGGATTATTATGATTTAAAGGGAAGCAATCGTAATTAAGAGTCAAAGAGCCTCAGTGCAAAATCACTGAGGCAAGGGTTACCCCAAAGGGCAATGGCCATAAAGCCAAGTTTCGAAGAAAGACAAACTCACACATACCCCCATAATGCAAAGCATCATGGGTAGTATATGCAAATCACCATAATATTTTAGGCTGGTTCAGCTTTAAGCAAGAATGCATGGTGCCAAAGGGCCTCTCACACAATCTGCAAAGGGTGCAAACAGAAGACACAGACACATGTTTCGTCCTACCCAGGACTCATCAGTGTACCTCCTCTGTATGACACCCCATGGGAAAGGAGCCAGCTGCCCTAAGTTGGTGTTACAGGTTTGGGTCATGGTGAGCCCCACCCCAAAAAAAAAACAAGCCAAAAGAGCACTGAGGCAAGGGTTACCCCAAAGGGCATTGGCCATAAAGCCAAGTTTCAAAGACATACAAAATCATATATACCCACATAATGCAAATCACAATGACATTTTAGGTTGGTTCAGCTTTAAGCAGGAGTGCATGGTGCCAAAGAGCCCCTCACACAATCTGCAAAGAATGCAAACAGAAGACACAGACACATGTTTCATCCTACCCAGGACTCATCAAAAAAACACCCCAAAAAAAAAACAAAAAACTAAAAGACAAAGAACATCAGTGCAAAAGCACTGAGGCAAGGATTACCCCAAAGGCCATTGGCCATAAAGTCAAGTTTCAAAGAAACACAAAATCACAAGTACCCCCATAATGCAAAGCATCATGGGTTGTATATGTAAATCACTATGACATTTTAGGTTGGTTCAGCTTTAAGCAGAAATGAATGGTGCCAAAGGACCTCTTACACAATCTGCAGGGTGCAAACAGAAGACACAGACATGTGTTTCGTCCTACTCAGGACTCAGTGTGCCACCCAAGTGTAGGGCTGGTCCTGATTTGCACTTTGTGTATAAAGAAAAATACTTCACCTGCAGTTTTACTGCTGTATGATAAACTGTATCTAGCTGATCCTGCAGACTGCCACCCCAGCATTTGGCCATACCCGGAATCCTAGAATCCCCCAAGGCTGACGTTAGAGCCAGGCTGCAGTTGTGGGAGATTCAATAGCCTACAGTTCACGTAAGAGCATTTAAAAGCTCCGATCAGCTGTTCGCTGGTCCTGCAATGCACCTGGAGCTAGGTGCATGCACAGAAGCTATGGAATCCCCCATGGCTGCAGCCTGACTGACGTCAGCCATGAGGGATTCTGGGTCGAGTCAAAAGGATAAACCAGACACAATCTATAGTACAGCAGTAAACTGCCAATAACATTTTTTTCTTTGCTTACAAAGCTCAAATTGGGACCAGTCCCACAGTTAAGCCTGGGGCTCTTAGTGAAGACTGTTCCCTTTTAAAGTACAGAATAAGCACCTGGGGCAGAGTTTTTTCCAGCAGTGTCAGTTCTTTAGAACATATTGCAACACACTGGCATTACAGGAAGCATTTTTGAGCAAGCTATTTACAGTGTAGCATATGGTTAGCACATCATAACAACAATGTGGTAACCTGACGCATCTCCTTGTATTGTACCCAAATATGATTGTGTACTGTATTTTATTGTCTTCTGATGCTACGCCTACAAAAGCATGGGAACATTCTGGGGTTTCCCAAAAGAGACATGAGGATTTTATGTGATGCGATTAGATCACTTTGGAAACACATTTACATAGCAAAAATCATACCTGTTAGTTGTTTGCTTCTGGGATTAAGGACCACCTCCTCAAACCTACTGCCTGTGTGTGCCCTGGACATTCTCCCCTCTGAATATACTAAAATATTTTGTTATTGTCCTTCTCATCAAATATTTTTGTTATTTTCCCTCTTTTCTAACTCCCCTTTCCTCTCCTCCCGCTCCCCTCCCACATTTCTGCACCTATGTCTTTCCAAGCCCTCAGTGCCTGCCTCAAATACACCCTGCCTGGGTGTTTTTCCCAAGCTTGTTCCCTGTGACTATCTGCCTCTGTATGAAACGTTTTCCCTGTATATAAACCTGGTGTAATCAAGTGTATTAATTAAGTGTATATACTATAGTATTCCTCACCTCACTGTATGATATTTTAACTTATTTGTTCTGTACTTTTGTGTCCAATTGTTTTATAAAAATATCTGTACAATTGGACATTTGTGAAAATGGCCATTTTTGCTCACATACCCTCCAGTATAAAATAAAAATTGATTGATTATGTAAACCAAACATTTGAAAACCTTAAAGTATTTTAAAAATGTTCTTTTAAAAATCATTTTTCCATTAGTACATTTCTAGTATCTCGTTACACATTGATCCAAGCTGTCATTTAAACAAAATTATGTTTCCAGTCCTAACCTTTCTAAAGATTATGGCCTGGGTTTTTAGAATTCATGACGCTGGTGCGAGTCCGGATTTCAGGTGCAACCTGCATCACTGCAGATGTGTCAAAATGCTTGCATCCTTTTTTTTTAATGTGGTGATGCAGTTGCAACATTTTCCTTACTTTACAGCTTGATTCCTTACTTTACGGAACACAAATCATGCATGCATCATTATTTCGATGCATGCATTATTTTTGGTTTGCATCTCAAAGCACTTGTGACTTGAAGTTAGACCACACTTTCTGTGCTCTAACAGATGTGTCCCAAATAACACAATTGCACTTCAAGGGTGCAACAATTCTCTGAAAAACCAGCACAATTCCTTTAAAAAAGGGTTAATTTTTTGAGCCTTTACAGTTAGGAATATTTTTTTTTTTATCGTTCTATTCCCCCACACAACCTTCAAAGTCCTGCAGCTCATATCTTTAGTTATATCCATTCTCCTGCTTTCCCCTCTGGCATGCATATTGGACCTCAGATGTCCCCATGCCTTATCCTGCCTGCCTGTTGAGCCCCACATTTTTCTAGTTGTACCTGTAAGGCAATGCAGTAATTATAACACAATGGTTTAGTATGATACGAAACATTGGGTTAGATACATCTACAACAATCTTGGGTCTCAAAAAGATTTCTTTCTTCTTTTCCCTCTTCTGTCTCCCACCCTGATAATATGGGTCACCATTATACCCTTTCTCCAACAGGGAGGGCAGGTGAGTGACTACATTATCTTTGTAGCTGAAGCAATGCTGCTCTGTGATTCACCTTCCTCTAAGAACTGACAGAAATGATAGTTTACTCACGTGGTAGAGGTGATTGTGGGGGAATAGATCTCTGAGGCACTCCACAATCCTTATGTCATGGGTTGTATATACCTGATAGGTTGTTCGATGCACATGTGACTAAACAAAGTCTGTCCCCTTCCCAGGGGCTTTGGTCTCCTATGGTCAGTTAGATGTATTCCAAAGCTGTATCTGAAATTAAACTTGTTAAATCTTACAATGTGTACCCTGAATCAATATATGCTGACCAAACAAGAAATTTGTATGCTGCGTGTTTAATTATGCTAACAGTGGTCATTTGCGTTACTTGCAATATTCACAGTCATGTCAGCGTATTCTTGTAGTCATATACAGTAAATATATAAATTTTTTCTCTGTACTTTGCCAATGATATCAGGATGCACATCTGTAGTGTGAGGAGTGGAGTGCCTCAGAGATCTATTCCCCCACAATCACCTTTACCAGGTGAGTAAACTACCCCTGTGGGAGCTATAATCTCTGAGGCACTCCGCAATTCTTATGTCATGGGTTATTCAAAAGCAGTAATAATCCCTTAGGGTGGGTTAGACGTATTTTCTGGATTTGTTTCTGTGTGAGCAGTTAGAATTACCATTCTGGCAAAGTTCGTCTTCGTGTCCTGGGACACGTCCATTCTGTAATGTCTAGTAAACATGTGTATGGTTGACCACGTGGCTGCGGTGCATATCTCCTCTGCAGTGGCCATGTTCTTTAATTTCAGCGCAGGAAGTCGCGATTGCTCTGGTAGAGTGCGCTTTTAGGTCCTGTGGAGGCTGGGTATCAGTTGATCTGTATGCCTCTGTGATGGATGCTTTGAGGTATCCTGCAATAGAGTATTTTGAGGCGGGTAGGCCTTTTCTGCGTCCCTGTATTATGATAAAGAGACTGTCTGTTTTCCTTATGTCCTGTGTTGTGGCAATGTATGTCGTAAGGACTCTTTTCATCCCTAGCATTTTAAGTAATGGGTCTGCCTGGATTTCTTCCGGTGGTAGCTCAGCTGGGATCTCTATGGTTTGATTGAGATGAAAAGCGAAGGCAATTTCTGGTCTGAATGAGACTATGGGCTGCAGGGAGATTCTGTCATTGTAGAGCATTAGAAATGGCTCCTTATATGAAAGGGCCTGTAATTCTCCTACCCACCTAGCGGATGCTATTGCCATGAGGAATACGGTCTTGAGTTGTAGCCATTTTATAGAGACTAAGTCCAGGTGTTCAAACGGTGGCTTAGTCATAGCCTTCAGGACTGTTGGTAGGTCCCAGGGTGCTAATATTGGTTTGTTGACAGGGTGTATGTTGCATGCTGCCCTGCTTTCATGAAATGTACTATGTCCTGGTGAGAGCCCGGCGTGGTGCCTTGTATTTGGCCTCTTGCTGCCCCAATTGCTGTGACCTGCACTTTCAGTGAGGCTGGAGACAGTCCCAGTTGTAGACCTTCCTGTAGGAACAGTAGGATCTGTGGTACAGTGCATGATTGAGTGTCTATTTTGTGATGCATGCACCATTTGTTAAATATGGCCCAGTGATGTTCATAGGTTGAGATGGTGGACTGTTGTCTAGATAATGCCATGGTTTGTATGACTGATGGGTGGTATCCCGCCCTTAGCAGTCTCTCCCTTTTAGGAGCCAAGCCATCAGTTGGAGGTGTTGTGGGTTTGGAAGCAGGACCGGACCCTGAGATAGTAGATGTGGTCTTGGAGGCAGTTTCCAAGGGTCGTCTCATGCCATTGATACTATTGTCGCAAACCATGCTCGTCTTGGCCAGTGTGGTGCGATGAGAATTACTCTGGCTCTTGAGATGCATTTCTTCTTCAGCACCTGAGCGATTAAAGGTAAGGGTGGGAATATGTAAGCTACTTGAAATATCCACGGAGCAGTTAGGGCATCCACTCCCATGGCTTTGTAGTCCCTGAATCTTGTCAAATATTTTGGGCATTGGTGGTTTTTGTGGGATGCCATGAGGTCTATTCCTATCGGACCCCATCTGTGGTGGAGCTGTAGGAATATTTGTGGATTGAGTTTCCACTCCCCTGGGTGGATCATCTGATGACTTAGCCAGTCTGCCATTCTGTTTAGCTTTCCTGCTAAGTGTATGGCCTTAATCGACTTTAAATTCTTTTGCACCCAAGGCATGAGCTTTGCTGCCTCTGATAGCATTGCTCTGCTCTTGGTGCCTCCCTGCTTGTTCATGTATGATACTGTGACTTGGTTGTCTGATTTTATTTGGACGTGCTTGTGCTGGACCAGGTGTGAGAAATGCAGTATGGCTCTGAATACTGCCCTCATTTCTAGGACGTTTATTGCTAGTTTTGTTTCTTGCAGTGACCATTTTCCTTGGGCCATGTGTTTTCCCAATATGGCCCCCCTCCATGTTAGGCTGGCATCTGTCTATATTATGACCTCTGGTTATATGTCTAATGGTATGCCTTGTAATAGTCTGTACCTGTTTGTCCACCGTGTGAGGCTTGATTGAACTTTTAGTGGCAGAGTGACCTTTTCTGTTAAGGTGATGTTGTGTGCTGGTCCCTGTGCGATGAGTAAGTTCATGAGGGGTCTCATGTGACATCTGACCCAGGGAACGGTGTCTATGGTAGATGACATGAGACCTAACATTTAAGATATGAGCAGTAGTGTTGGCAGTTTGGCATTTCGTAGCTGCTTGGCTGTTGCAATTATGGACTGTGTTCTTGTCTGAGAGGTGAAGACTAGATCTCTTTCTGCATCTATTAGTGTGCCCAAGTGCTCGATGGAGTGGCTGGGCAGTAGACAGCTCTTTTTGTAATTGGTGACCTATCCATGTCATTGTAAGCAATCTACCATGGCTTGTCTTTCCCTGTCAGATTGCCATTGTGATCTTGCTCTGATGAGCCAGTCGTCTAAGTAAGGGAAAACATGGATACCCTGCTCTTGTAGCTTTGCTGCTAGGACTATAGACACCTTCGTGAACACCTGTGGGGCAGATGCTAGGCCAAATAGCAATACTTGGTACCGGTAGTGTTGTCCCAGTATGCAGAATCGGAGAAATCTGAAGTGACTGGTTCTCATTGGGATGTGAAGGTACGCGTCCTTCAGGTCTATTGACGTGAGGAAGTCCCCCTGTCTTATGACCCTGAGTGTTGATCTGATGGTTTCCATCTTGAAGGAGGTATATCTCACTAATTTGTTGATGTATTTGAGGTCCAGTACTGGTCTGAGGCCTCCTGTCTTTTTTGGGACCATGAAGAAGATTGAATATACTCCCTTCCCTTGTTTTGTCCTTGGTACTGAGGCTATTGTGTGGTTTTCGTGCAGCTCCTGTATAACCTGTTGCACTTGTAGAAGTGTGGTGCTGTGTTTTGAGACGGGGGATGATACCATTCAGTTCTCCTTTGGTAGCTGTGTGAACTCTATTGCATAACCTTGCCTTATTATTTCCAGGACCCACTTGTCTGTTGTGTTTTTTTCCCAATGATGAGAGAATAAGACCAGTCTTGCGCCCACTGTTGCTGTGCAGGCCAAAGTGTGGTGTAAATAGTCATGGTCTGGAGTGGTTTCTGCTGGAGTAATTTTCTCTGCCTCTATGTGCTGTGCTCTGTATTTGTTGTAGGTGTAAGGGGTAGTATAATTTTGCCTGTATGTCGTGCCTCTGAATTTAGAACTCCCTCTCCTTTTGTCTCGGAAGGAGTGAAATCTGCTCCTTTGCCTAGCTGGTAAATAGGAGGATCTAGCCTGAGCCTTGTTCAGTGCTTTCCCAGCTTCTTTGCCCTTAAGGTATTTCTCTAGGCCCTCTCCAAACAGCATATTTCTCTTGAAGGGTAGTTTTGCAGGGTTGCCTTTGACTCTTCTTCTGCGTCCCATAGTTTCATCCATAAGACTCTACGAGCTATGTTAATGAGGATGGCTGATCTAGAATTGATTTTAAGAGAGTCAACGGCTATGGCCGCCGAGTATTTTGTGGAGAGAATGGCGTTGTCCATAAGTTGATATTCTTTGGATTTTGCTGGTGTTATTTTTTGAATTTCCTGGAGCCAGGTTAACTGGGCTTGAGTGGTGTAGATTGCGGTGGAAGCGGCTCTGGCTCCCAACCCTGTTAGTTCTGCATTCTTTTTCAGGGTATCTTCCAATTTTCTGTCTATCGAGTCCTTCAGTCCCGATGCTGACTCCGTAGGGAGCACAGTCTTTTTATTTAATGAGGCTATTTGTGGGTCCACAGTGGGTGGAGTGCACCACAGGGCCAGTTTTTCTGCTTGCAAGGGATACATTTTATCCTAGGATCTACATTCTGGGATTCGTGCTGGTTCTGATGAGGACCATTCTTTTTGTACCACCTCATCTATTGCCTCGCAGACGGGGAATACATCTGCTTGCTTAGATTGTGGTTGCAAAGATGGTAATAATTTTGAGGCTGGTTTGGGGTCTGGAGTCTCAAAGCCCACTGCAGTCATGATGCTCTGGACTAATGCTGGAATCTGGTCTGGGAAGCACCACTTTGCTGTCAGGCTTTGTGGTTCTTGATTGGGCTCTTCCTCTTCTTCAGACTCGTCGCCTGGTTCAGTAGGTGCAGTCTGGAAGTCAGCAACTGGCGTTTCTGTAGGTCGGGAAAGTATGCCAGTGGCCCGTTTCTTAGCTGGAGGGGGCTTAACTGCTTGCTGGCTTGGTATTTTGCTTAATTTTAGAAGTATTGCTGATAGCACCTCTTGTTGTGCTTGAGTAAGTTGGTTGTTTTGGATGAGCACCAATGTGGCATCCGGGTGAGGATCTGGGTTTTGCCTGCTCTTCTTATCTGTAGGAGGAGTGATAGACTCTTCCATCTCCTCTATATCATTGTGTCTGGTGGAATCCTCTACGCACAAAGAGCGTAATCTTCCCAGCTGTTGGGATGGGATGGGCACATTGCACTGCCTGCAGCTCTAAGTCTTGGGCATATTTATCTGTTACATAATAAGGCTGCATCAAAAGTTATAGCTTACAGAGTTATTACTGCAGTGTATGGTAGTATTCCTATGTTTTGGTTACTGTGTCTTTAAGGGATGTCAAGGAAAAAGGAGACCCCCATCAAGCGATCTGTGCCTTTAATATGGCCTGGGAGAGAGAGGCTGATGGGAGATGTAGTTTGTGGTCTGTGCCTTTAATATGGCCTGGGAGAGAGGCTGATGGGAGATGTAGTTTGTGGAGGGTTGGGTGGCTCTGCCTGAAAGTCTGCAAATCGCAGTGTATGCCAAAAAACAAGGGGGAAGATGGTGTAAGCAGTACTGGCTTACTGCATTGTTTGGGGAAGTTGTGAGGCAGGCTCAGTGAATGAGCAGGAGCCGAGAGCGCGATTGTGCGTTTGCGAGCCTCCTAGGTCATAGTCCTGGTGAGAGTACTTGCAGGAGGTGGGGTGACATGATCTCGCGAGAGATGGCGCTACAGCAAGCTTGCCTAGGTCTCGCAAGCATCTGTGGCCAATCGGGATGCTTCTTGTTCGCAGCGCGAGATTAGGAGAGAAGAAGCAGAAGGAGACATGGCCACGCAATTCTGGGAGGAGTACGGACCTGAGGGTCATAAAATAACAAGCCACGGGCTCCACTTTGGGTCCGTAGAGGTACAGGAAGTTGGCTAATCGAGGGGCAAGTACTGTGCTCAGGAGGGTTGCAGAGCAATCCATGGAGCAGTTGAGAGTTCGAGGAATGGGGCTGAGCGTTATCCTGGGTGAAAGACAATCCTGGCTGCCCGCAAACAAACGAGAGGCACGTTTTACCTCTGGGACACTGAGAAGGATCCAGGTGAGAGGGTTAAAGGCTCGATGTCACCGCTAGCCAGGAGGACTGAGCTTCCAGGGAGGTCTGGTATCTGTGAGCTAGGGCTTAACTGTTACGGAGTGATTTTTTAGATTCCAGGGTAGGTGTTCTGAATTTGTTGTTACTGGCTCATGTCACCACTAGCAGGGGGGGCCAGGTAGCTGAATGGCTGCAGAGAATAGAGTTTTATGTTGTTTTATTTCTGGCTCCTAGTACCGCTGGCAGGGGTACCAGGTAGCTTGGCGACTACAGATGTAGTTTGTTTGGGTCTTGATAGTGGCTCCTGAAACCGCTAGCAGGGGTTTCTGGTAGCTAGAGCAAATTTCTGTTAGTTAACTGTACTCTTGCTATTCTGATATGTAAAAGTCCGACGGTTTCCAAAAGACACATCTATTGTTTGCTGCATAAAGTTTAATCTACGGCAAGGTACACTATGCTGTCTGCTATTTCTGCAACAAAACATTCTGGGGACAGCAAAACTTCTTAATTAAGCAGTATTTCTTGAATAATGGTAATATTAATAGAATATTCTTCTTAACTTGTATAAGTAAGGTTTCTCTTGGAATGTAAAGGTGTGGAGCTCTGGAATGTGCTACAACCTGTATCAGATGCACAGTTTGAACTGACCATAGAAAACCAGAGCCCCTGGGAAGGGGATGGACTTCGTTTAGTCACATGTACATCAAACAACCTATCAGGTGTATACAACGCATGACATAAGGATTGTGGAATGCCTCAGAGATTATCCCCCACAATAGAATGTCAGAATTCCCCTGTGAGCCACATCAGCTGTTGCTGACATCCTGAAATGCTGCAGAAGATGAAAATATGAAAGCAGTAATGACACTTTCTAGGGACATGGATATGTTGTTCATCCACACTTATTGGCAAGTTCCTTGCCACTTTAAATCTTGCCAGAAGGTCTTCAAGCTGGCTCCTCCCACCCACCCAGGTGGTAAAACTCTCAGCTCCACCCCATGACACCAGATCTTCCTTACTGCTTGGAAGCTCAGGTCCTCTCCTTAGCGCTCTGCGTTTTAGACTGGATCCTAACTCTTCGGTTTGTCTGAAACTAGTTTTGAAGTTTTCTAAACCTCGGTCTTCATTTTTCCTCGCGGCTGCGATGGACAAATCGATGCCTGGCTTTCGGAGGTGCCCTTGTGGGCAGAAGATGTCCAGGACAGATCCGCACTCCACGTGCGTCTACTGCCTAGGCCTAGACCATGACCCGCAGGCCTGCGAGTTGTGCCGCTCTTTTCAGCCACCGTCCTGGAGGATCGCGCTGCCGATTGGTAACAGGCGCCCGAGAAGCGTTACTGCGGTAAAATCTAAAGAGGCTCATTGACGGTGTCCACGGCGGCTGGCTCGGCTGAGCAGCTCGAGCATATGATCACCCTCGAGGAGGAGGCAGCCCAGGCCGCATCTTCCTCCTCCTCGGCCGCGGCATTTATCCCACTCTCTCTGAGTTCCTCGTACTTGGCTTCGTTCAAGGAGCTTTGTCAGTCCCTTTCCACGAAGTGAGAGGGGCCATCGGGACATTCCTCTAGGCCCAAGAAGAAGGAGGAGTCAAAGGGTAAGTCCCACCGTCGGCATTTGTGGGAGCGGGAGAGGTCTCCTTCCCCGGACAGCCAACCGTCGACTTTGGTCGAAGTTGCGGCTCAGGCCCCTGGCTTCATGGTGTCCCCATCAGGCCAGCCTGCTGAGACTCCCATCGATGCAGTCGAGATATTTCTCGACCCGTCAGACAGGTTGTCGACTGGTGAAGCTGACAACCCACCTTCGCCGATTTCCCCAGTGGAGACCGAGGATCTGCCTGTGCCTTCAGGGCGGCAGTCCCCGGCTAAAGTTCCCGAGCCGAGGGAAGAGCGGGTATCCCCCATCCCTTCTCAGTCCCGCCCTCGGTCACCCCGAAGGTCTTGGTCTCGGACTTCATCTCAGTCAAGCCGTTCCCGGCGACATCGGCGGTCTCGGTCTCGGTGCCGAAGTAAGCGGCAACACCATTCCTCCTCATCCTCCTCCTTGGATGAGGAGAGGCTCCAACGTAAATTGCGTCTGCATTACAAGGAGCTTATGTGGCAGCAGTTACAGTTGTCTGGGATTAAATCTACTCCGATTCGTCCCCCAGCCATCAAGTGGCTGTCGCCCGAACGGCCAAAGCAACCGCTCGCCGCAGTCGAGCTGCCCATTTCTGGGCCGGTTGTTCAGCCGAAACTAGCTGCTCCACTGATTGTGGTGGAACCTCCGTCTCCACAACCGAAGTCTGGGGCACCGACCAAAGATTCTCGGTTGGGTCACGGCCTACCCACAGGTTGTCGGTCACCCTCACTCCCGACCGTTCGGCAAGTGGAGGGTGGCTCAGAGGCTGAGGCAGCTCTTCGCGAGACTCTTCGAGTCCAATGACAACTCCTCCCTGTTCTCCAGGCAGGTCGACCTGGAGTCCTCCGGGGCCAGTCATTGGACAATAGCCCATCGTCCTTCTTGGGTCTGCTTCGACTCATCTCGGAGTCCACCAAGATGCAGCTCGAGCCCGTGTCCAAATGGGCCAAGTATCCCCTGATGGAGATACTGGACCGAGGGGATTCACCCACGGAGGCCTTCCCTGTGGCTGAGGCTATTGTCGGCCCAGCCTTGGAGCTTTGGCAGCGGCCTGCTTCTTGTCCTGTGCCCTCAGCCAGGATGGCCAGGAAGTATGCGGTCCCTACTGGCTCTTTGCCTGGTTTCTCGGAGCACCCTTCTGTCGAGGGGTTAGTCACCAATAGCGTCTTCTGGCGTTCTGGAAATGCTTGGGACGTGGATAAACCCCCCGACAAAGAGTCCAAAAAGCTGGACTTTGCCGGGCGCAAGGTGTACGCTGCGTCCTCCCTCAGCCTCTGACAGGCCAGCTCGGCCGTGCTGATGGCACACTTCTCTCACACCCTCATGGGCTCCCTGGATGAGGTTGTCCCTCATCTCCCGGCTGACCTGCAGACCACGGTCCATCAGGTGTGGGACCAGGGTAGGGCGGTGGCAAAGCAGCAGCTTCAGACTGCTCTGGACATAGGTGATTCCTGTGCCAGATCAGTAGCGGCCGGGGTGGCCATGCACCACAGGGCGTGGCTGAGGATATCCACCTTCACGGTGAATACCCAGCACAAGTTGGCGGATGTCCCCTTCTTGGAGACTGACCTCTTCAGCCCTGGAGTGGAGGAACACCTCCAGCGGATCGAAAAGTCCAATGCCACTCTGGACTCGGTCACCTCCACCCAGAGGGACAAAGGCCGCCGACAACAACAGCATAAGTCCTTTCATCCTTTGGCCCCTGCAGCACAACTGGCCCAACAGCACCAGCAACAGGGCCAGCAGGCTCGCACTTGACGTCCCAAACCCAAGCTGGCAGCTTCCTCCAACAGGAAGCAAGGAGGTAAAGGCCCAGGAGGTCCCTCGGCTGGTTCCTCCTCCAAGCCTGCCCAGTGATGGGTTGAGAGGTGTCGCCCCCAAACTTGTCACCCTTCCCAGCATCCCCCCATGGGGGGGTGGCTCCGTCACTTCCTTTCCGCCTGGTCCGCTATCACCACGGACCATTGGGTGTTAGAGGTAGTAGGAAAGGGCCTGCCTCTGGAATTCGCATGAGACCCCTCCCCTTGAGCCACTCCGGGGCCACGGGTCCCAAGCCCTTGCTGCTGGCCCAGCTGGAGCCGAGCATTGCACTGCTCCTCGAGAAAGAGGTGATCAGGAAGGGGCAGATCCTCCTCCAGACCCGGGTTTGTGTCCAGGTATTTCCTGGTCCCAAACGGATGGGGGCTGGCGCCCCATCCCCACCTGCATGACCTGAACAGGTTCCTAAGGTCTCGGACCTTCAGGATGGTCACTCTGGCTCAGATAATCCCATCCTTGGAACGAGGCGTGTGGTTCTGTTCCCTGGACCTCCAGGATGCGTTCTTTCACGTCCCGATCCGTCCGTCTCATCAGAGATTCCTCTGCTTCCGAGCTGAGGGATCCCTTTACGAGTTCCGGGCCATGCCCTTCGGCCTCTCTCTAGCTCCCAGGGTCTTCACCAAATGCATGGCAGTGGTGACAGCATTCCTGTGGCACCGAAGGGTCCAGGTGTACCCCTACCTGGATGACTGGCTGATTGCAGCCCCCTCCAGACCGGAGGTGGAGCGGTCCAGAGATCTGGCCCTCCAGGTTTGCTCTCAGATTGGCCTCCTCATCATTGAGTCCAAGTCGGAACTCTTGCCGAAGCAGGTGATACTCTTCATCGGGGCAGAGCTCGACTCTCTTCAAGCCAGACCTCGGCTTCCAGCGGACAGGGCCGAGGTTCTTTCCTCCTTTGCCCAATCATTTCTGGTTGGGCAATCGTGCCCTGCCTGGGACTTCCTGCGCCTCCTGGGCCTTATGGCGGCCTGCACCAGCGTGGTCCGTTGGGCCCATTGGTACATGCGTCCCCTTCAATGGGGACTGGCCAGCCAGTGGTCACAATGCTGTGATCCGTTGGACCAGCCCATGACAGTGACTGAGGAGATGTGAAATGCTCTCCAGTGGTGGACCGTTCCGGCACATCTGCAGGAGGGCATCCCATTCGTCCGCCCCAAGCCAACGGTCTCTCTATCGACCGATGCATCTCTGATGGGTTGGGGTGCCCATCTGGGGGAGCACAGAGCGCACGACCTCTGGTCCCCTCAGGAGTCCCAATGCCATATCAACCTGCTGGAGCTCTGAGCGGTCCACCTAGCTCTCACCGCCTTCACTCCATTTCTATGGGGTCAAGTGGTTCAGGTCCAGACGGACAATACCACTACCATGTACTACCTAAACCGCCAGGGCGGGATGCACTCCATGCTGTTATGCAAGGAAGCTCTCTGCATATGGTCCCTCATGCGCAGTCTGGAGGTGGATCTCCTAGCCATTCACGTGGCAGGAGCCTCCAACACCCTGGCCGATGCCCTAAGCCAGATAGGGGCTGCTTCTCACGAGTGGTCTCTCCTGCCGGAGGTAGTACAAGATCTCTTCTCCCATTGGGGCACGCCTCAGGTGGACCTGTTTGCCTCCAGGGAGAATGCGAAGCTGAGACTGTTCCATGCCAGCCCCCCTCAGCAGGGCTCGCTGCAGGGGGATGTCTTCTCGAGGCCGTGGACCCCGGGCCTCTTCTACACCTTTCCCCCATTTCCATTGATCCACAAGGTGCTTCTCAAGGTGAGAAGGGACAAGGCTCAGGTGATTCTGGTAGCCCCAGACAGGCCCCGCCAGTTCTGGTATCCAGATCTCCTCAGTCTCAGCTCCAGGCTCCCGAGGCGGCTTCCAGCCCGCCCGGACCTGATCTCAGTCAATCAGGGGAAGGTATTCCATCCAGACCTTCAACCCCTGCACCTGACAGCCTGGTTCCTGAGCGGCTAGAGTTCCAGGCCTTGGGTCTTTCCGACGAGGTCCTCAACGTCGTTGAGGCGTCCCGTAGAGTCGACTAGGAAATGCCATGCCTTCAAATGGAAGAGATTCTCCATTTGGTGTCAGGGAAGGGCTTGGACCCTTCCGCCTGTCCCTGGCAAGCATTCTGGACTACCTGTGGTCCCTTTCTCAGCAAGGGCTTCGGTCGACGACCCTTAAGGTGCACCTGGCAGCCATCTCTGCTTACTGGGCACGGGCCGGGAAGCAGTCGGTGGTGCAGGAGAAGGTGGTCGGGCGCTTTTTCAAAGGCCTTGATCACATTTCCCCTCCAGTGTGAGAACCTCCACCTCCGTGGAATCTACTGCTGGTATTGGCCAAGCTCATGGGCAAGCCATTTGAACCAATGCACAGGTGCGATATCTCCCACCTGTCGTGGAAGACCGCCTTCTTGGTGGCTATCACGTCAGCCACAAGGATGGGAGAGCTCCAGGCACTTTCCATCGAGTCTCCTTATCTGGTCTTCCACAGGGACAAGGTTGTCCTGCGCCCCCACCCGAAGTTCCTTCCGAAGGTGGTGTCGGAGTTTCACCTTAACCAGGTGTTGACTCTGCCAGTGTTCTACCCCATTCACACCTTGGAGGCCGAATATAGGCTCCATACTTTGGACCCTAGAAGGGCGCTCGCTTATTATAAGGAGCGGATGGCTGAAGTTCCGGGAGAGGTTCGCCAGCTGTTTGTCACCTATGCTGAAGCCGCACCTGGCAGACCTGCAGCCAAGCGGATGATAAGCAGGTGGGTCACCTCCTGCATAGAACTCTTCTATAGGTTGGCGAGCATGGAGCCTCCCAGAGGGATAAGAGCTCATTCTACCCGCCATACCACTGCATCGGTGGCTGCTTCCAGGGATGTCCCTATCCAGGATATCTGCAGGGCTGCTACCTGGAAGTCGGCACATACCTTTATTACCCAGTACCACATCGACCTTGAGTCAGGCCGGGATGCTGGTTTTGGGGCCTCGGTTCTCCAGTCTCTATTCCCTAAGTAGGGTGTGTGCGCCTTGCCTCCCTCCTCCCGGAGAACTGCTAGGAGTCTGCCAATAAGTGTCGATGAACAACATATCCATGTCCCTAGAAATACAGGTTACTCACCTGTAACAGGAGTTCTAGGAATGGTATATGTTGTTCATCCACACGACCCACCCGACCTCCCCGGCTTCGACGCACAACCTGGCTTCCAGCGGGCTAGATCTGGCATCATGGGGCGGAGCCGAGAGTTTTACCACCCAGGTGGGTGGGAAGAGCCAGCTTGAAGACCTTCCGGCAAGATTTAAAGCGGCAAGGAACCTGCCAATAAGTGTGGATGAACAACATATACCATTCCTAGAACTCCTGTTACAGGTGAGTAACCTGTATTTCCATCACACTCAAAGAAAATGTTTCCACACAATCAGTAAGACAGTGAGCAGTAGACCCACAACAAGGTCCTTCCCCATGTCTGAAAAGTGCATTCGTTGTGCAGTGTGCACTAAACTTGGAACTCCTAGGTTGACCCTTGTAGCTGCTGGTGATGAACAACTGATCAATAGTGAGGAGAAAGTTTGAGAACCATTGTTCAAAATCTTCATTTTGACCCCCTGAACAACAAGCAAGGTAGCACTGATCTTCACATAGAATATTGAAAACTCACATTCTACGGTTAAGTGGTGCATTACTTTTTCAATTAAACATTTGAGTACCATGACTGGCACACTGAAATTTCATGACCAGGATAGGTACACTTTAATTTGGTAAACAGGATAGGTACACTGAAATTTGGTGACAAGAATAGGTATACTTAGTTTGGTGACCAGTGTGGGTACACTGATATTTGGTGACCAGGATAGGTACACTAAAATGTGATGGCCAGCACAGGTGCCCTTAATTTGGTGACCAGGATAGGTGCACTTAATTTGGCAAGGATAGACACACTAAAATATGGTGACCTGGATAGTTACACTGAAATCTGGTGACCAAGATATGTACACTTAATTTGGTGACCAGGATAGGAACACTGAAATTTGATTATCAGGATAGGCAGAGGCAGCTCTACATCAGGGCACACCAGGTCATGTGCCCCGGTAAACAAATTCTGTGCCCTGGTTTGTGGTCCAGAAGGTGCAGAGTTTCCTCCATAGTGACAATATATCAGTGGCCTGGCTGCTATCTGTTTTGCCCCAGCTGGGCCTTGGTAAACAATAGTGGCCAGAGCCGCTAGTGAGAATAGGTGCACTTAATCTGGTGATCAGCATAGGTACACTTAATTTGGTGATTGGGACAGGTATGCTTAATTTGGTGACCATAATAGGTACGCTACAGTTTGGTGTCTAGGTAGGCACACTGAATTTGGTGACCAGGACAGGTACAGTGAAATTTGGTGACCATGATAGGCACACTTAATTTTGTGACCAGGAATGGTACACTTAATTTGGTGACCAGGATAGATACTCTGAAATCTGGTGACCATGATAGATGCACCAAGCCAAGGCTCATTTCCAGGTGTCACTCAGGATAGGGAAAAATATGGGAGTAAAAATGAATATACAGTATTATAAAATATATAAATGCAATTAAAATGCAAATAAAAACAAAGTAAATCAATTACAATCAGCATGTTATATAGCAAAAAAATAAACAAATCTGCAAAAATTCTGGAGATCTAGGCCTTTTGATAAGGAGTGCATCCAGAAAGGACAGCTAAATGCAGGAGCAGGAGGGGATAAAATGAGAATTTAGAAGGGGTTTGGAGGCCAGGATTGAGAAGGAGAGACATATTGGGAGAAGGAGGGTGTTCCAAAGGTTATGGAAATAGCTAGAAAATGCCGACTGCCCCATAGAGGTTTCGCAACTGGAGATGAAGAAAGAATGAGCATCACAGGAGCAAAATGAGTAGGAGGAAGGAATGGAGGAGAGAGTTGCGTGAACAGAGAGGTAGGGAAGGAAGAGAGCCAGCAGTTACCATAAGGGAAGTGCAGTGGAGGAGACACCAAGACTCAAATGACGGAGGAGTATGGCTTAGGGAGAGGGACCAGTGGTGTGCACAAAGCAGGGCATTAAGAGAAAAGTGTCCAATCAGAGCAGAAAGGGTGGGGGGCAGTCTGGCTAGGATGGATTTGGGGGCAGCACTGTAAACTATATGCACATAGTGACAAAATCATCTTAAGGAGGACCTCACAGTGACCTGGCTGTGGAAGGTAGGATTTTTTGTGGTGCAGTGCGCCAAATGTTGGGCAGAGTTTAGTGTGCAAGACATCAATATGGTTGGAAAATCAAGATATTGATCCAACCACATGCTGAGATATGAGACGTGATAGGTACATACATCTTCAAGAGGATGCATTAAGTGTTATAAAGACAAATTTGTACTGAAGCCAAGCTAGCATTTGCTTGGTGCCAAAAGTTGTGGAAAGATATTTTTTAACTTTAATAGAGCTGGTTTTAGCAGAACCAAAACTGGAAATGATCAAAGTCATGCTGTACTGACAATCCTGCTCAGGAGCCAAGGTTCTGGCAGCAGAGTCCAGTTAGGCTCATAACATTCCAGAAACGTGATAATCCACAGATAAGACACACCTATGAATATGATATTCATGATGTCATACCTGTAAATTGGGACTTTCTCTGGTATAGCTATGAGTTAAAAAGACTGTCCCTGTATTTTAAATATCCCATAATATTGCATCAGGATTCTCATGCTCACTAAGACTATTCATGTTTCAACAGGTTGAAAACCTTGATGTGGACGGCTTGTTCTGTAACATTGAATCAGTCCGTCAGATATCGGCCAAACTACTCTCCTTGTTAGAGGATGCTACAACCGATGTTGAACCAGAACTGCAGATACTTGGTATGTTGTAAATTGTTGCCATGTAAGTTAATTATGTAAAGTGCTGTATTTGATTACAAACACCCTTTTGGTGATGATAGGCCAGTCAGAACGCCCCACGATAAGTGAGTAGTGTCTTATACAGCTCAAGATTTAGAACTCTGTTGTAAAGAGTCCAGTTGTCAAACGCAGCACTTTCAGTTTTTTGCCAGCTTAAACTGAATTTAAGTGTATCTGTCATCAAACATTCGTTAAATAAATATAGTGTTGAAATGTGCCAGCGTGTTGTGTTTTTGTCATTGCTGACCCCTGAATTCTCAGTGCTGCAACATGCTGTGGGAAACAATGTGATGCCATTCTAGTCACAGCTCTGTTTTCCTCCTGCTAAAAGGAGCATAACCATACTCTTTTTAGCATTTTTTCATTTTTTTATCCCCCTTTTCTTTACCTCTCCAGTAGAGCTATAACCCTCATGACTTACTCCTTGTAGAGGGGCCTTTGCAGCTCACCATACCGCTCCAGTGATCTGAATTTGGCTCTCCTCCTGGGTTCACCATTGGCACAGGCCTTGAGAGAAACACTGAGCAATGGAAGGACCAGGGTGTTTTCCTTTTTTTCTGCCCACCTCCCAGAATGCTGACAGCTAGGACTCCAGTGTGTGCATGCAGTGAATGATGGCGGACAGAGCCAGTCGGTGTTCCTATTCCCCAAGCTACTCCACCTACATTACCACTTGTGGTCACCAATGCAGCAGTCTCATGGTAGAGTTGGACACTCTCCTGAGGAACAGAGCATCCTCTGGGATGTTCAATCCCCTTCTTTAGAGGTGGAAAAGCCAAGGCATGCTTGAGCTGACAGCTTGGTTCTGACTCGCTTGACCTCTGTTAGCAACAAAGAGCCAAGGGCAAGCCGAGCCAGTAATGATCAAAGCCAGCATTTCTGTCAGCCTGAGCAGTTAGTACGGTAGCAGAAATGTTCAACTCCTCTCATGCAACACATGAGGGGCATTGTCAGTATCGTACAGGATATTCAGAAGCAGCTGTGGCTCACCCTGTGATTTGAAATCTAGATTTAGTAGTTGCAGCATTGGTCCTTGCAAGAATAGATCCAGAAACAAATTATTTGATACCTTTTAAAGGACCAACATAGATGTAACAACAAGAACAAAGTGCTTTAGCTTTCGTACTAACCAGTCCTTCTTCAGAAGCTATGCAGTAGGATTCTTTGTATGTGTGTTCCACCAAGCACCTTTGACCCGGGAACCCTCCTGGCTGATGGCAGTATGGTACTGTTAAACTTCTCTGACATCATCTTCTGTATTTTTTAAATGAGTACTTTGAACCAATGGGAATTTTTTTTTCTGCATGATCTAGCTGTTATAAGTATTGTATTTTCTAAACAACTGCCATTAGCTTCTGAAGAAGGACTGGTTGGTCCGAAAGCTAAAGCAGTTTGTTCTTGTTGTTACATCTATGCTGGTCCATTAAAAAGTATCAAATCATTTGCTTCTGGACCTGTGATTTGACTCACAGAATCAAGCCAGACCCCTAGCTTTTCTCTGTCTTGGCTGTAGGTAAATATTCCCTGGCTTGTCCACCTCTACTCCTCCTCCCACTGGCCCTCTGACAGACTGGGTTCCTTCCCAAGCCCAAGTCATCAGCCTCCCTTTGTAAAAAAGGTACTGTCATGGTAAGTTTATACCATGTTATTTAAAAACAAATGTTTTAAAGCAGGTGCAGCAGTATTTGTTAGTTGCAAAAAATGTCATCATATAGCTTGATTAGCAAAAATGTATTTCTGATATACTTAGATTCTTCCTCAGTGTCTTTTTAGTTTCCTCGGATATTTCTAAAACAGTTTTTATAGCTATTTTTTGTAATTAGTGACTTATCATTAAAGCAAGGTCCCGATTTTTCTGCAGCATTTTGGGACCAAGTTCTGCAGCAGGATCAGCATTTGCCGCAGAACTTCTGCGGTGGTGGTTTGTAATTTCTGCAGACATTCTGCAGCACCAGTGAACTGCCACGTCACATAGTGTCAGCCTGTTATCCTGATACCACATCCATGGCAAGGGCTATGGTAAACAGAATAAGGGACTGCACGGTCCCATTAGTTCAAAAAATAAACCCAGATACTTTTAGGATAATATTTGTTTTTTTGTTTTTTTTAAAGCTAAAAAAAATCTATCAGTTAAAGTGCTATCCTTTTTTTTTTTTTTTATACTTCCTTTATTATGGCAGACCCGAAAGGGCTTGAGAGATCATGTCCATACAGACAGATCATACATCTATTACATAGGTACATAAAACATATCTTGATGACATCACAGTGTGTACCTACACATTAGCTTTTTACTGAATAAAAGCATTTGATGATCTGGTTAAAGTAAACTACATGTTCTCAAAGATCTGTCAATAGAATTTGAATTTGATGGCAGATAAGAACCGCTTGGCCAACCCAGTCTGCCCATTTCCCTACCTAATGGATAAGTTGCAGATCCTAGTTAACCAGCAGCCTGCTTCTTCCTAGCCCCACCCCCTAGAATTGCCTTATGACTGTCCCATGCATGCTTGAATTCCACCACTGTTTTTGACTCCACAACCTCCTCTGGAAGACCATTCCACGCATCCACAACCCTCTCTGTGAAAAAATACTTCCTTAAATTACCTCTGAGCCGGACCCCCATCTTTAAATTGTGCCCCCTTGTTCTTGCACACCTTTTTTGAAAGATGCTACCCTCTTGGACTTTGTTGATTCCTTGAGGTACTTGAAAGTTTCAATCATGTCCCCCTCCTACTTTCCTCGAGGCTGTACATATTAAGCTCCTTAAGTCTCTCTTCATATGTCTTCGGTGCAGACCCTGCACCATTTAGTTGCCCTCCTCTGGACAGCTTCCATCTTGTCTATGTCTTTACTGGAGTGGGTCTCCAGAACTGCATGCAGTACTCCAGATGGGGTCTCACCAGCTGTCTGTACAGAGGGTAATAACTCTGTTTTCTACTGGTGATGCCTCTCCCTATGCATCCCAGTATCCCCCCACCCTCCTTGCTGCCCTCTCACATTGCTTGTCCACCTTTAGGTCATCTGATATGACTACCCCAGGTCCCTTTCCATTTTTGTTGTTGTTAGTATCTCACCCCCCATTGTGTACTCTTCCCCTGGGTTTTTGTTTCCCAGGTGCATTACCTTGCACTTCTTAGCATTGAATCTAAGCTGCCATACATTTGACCATTCCTCTAACCTTGCCAAGTCTCTTCTCATCCTTTCCACCCCACCTTGTGCATCAACTCTGTTGCAGATCTTTGTGTCATCTGTAAAGAGACATACTTTTCCTTCGGTCCCTCTGCAATGTAAACATAAAGACATTGAAGGACGGTCTAACTTGAACCCCCTGCGGTGCCCACTAGTAACCTCCCTTTCTTTAGAGTGGACTCCATTTACTATTACTCTCCGTGTCTATTCTCCAGCCAATTCTTTTACCCAGGCTGTCATCTTGGGACCCACTCCCAGGCTGGCTAACTTGTATATTAATCTTTTGTGTGGGACTGTGTCAAATGCCTTGCTAAAGTCTAGGTAGGCCATGTCCACAGCCCCTCCCTGATCTACTACTTTGGTCACCCCGTCAAAGAAATCTATCAGATTCATCTGGCATGACCTTCCCGCTGTGAATCCATTCTGCCTTGGGTCCTGTGCCCCTCTGGCCTCTAGATACTCGACAGTTCTTTCCTTCAGAAGTGATTCCATCATTTTCCCTATCACTGAGGTTAAACTAACAGGTCTGTAGTTTCCTGCTTCTGCCTTGCTCCCACTTTTGTGAAGGGGAATCACATCTGCCCTCCTCCAGTCCTCGGGTACCACCCCATCCTCCCATGATTTGTTAAAGAGGGTAGTCAGTGTGTCACTAGTTCTACCCTTAGTTCTTTTAGAATTCTGGGATGAATCCCATCAGGCCCCATTGCTTTGCCCACCTTCAGTTTTAAGAGTTCTTTCAGAACCCTTTCTTCTGTAAATGGGCTGGTATCAACTTCTGTATCCAGAGTGTTTCTACTGTTTGTTTTAGGTACCTCCCCCTCTTCATTTGTAAATACTGAGCAAAAATATTTGTTTAGTATCTCTGCCTTTTCACAGTCACCCTCTGCCCACCCCTCCCTCCCCTTTATTAAGCCTCACTATCCCTTCCTTGGTCTTCCTTCGCTCCTGATGTACCTATAAAAGGGTTTATCCTCCTTTAACTGAGTTGGCTATCTTTTCCTCGGTTTGGGCCTTTGCTGTTCTGACTGCCTTCCCAAAAAGCTTCCTTTTGCTTTAACTGATACAGTTCTCTGTCCTGCTCCTTCTGTGATTCCTCGTACTTCCTGAATGCTTTCTTTTTTTCTTGAACCTTCACTGCCACTTCCTTTGAGAACCATAGTGGTTTCTTACATCGTTTTGTTTTATTTGCTTCACACAAAGGCTTGTTACCTCTGTGATGGCAGTTTTTATTATTCCCCATTGTTCTTCCACCCCTCCTTGCTGCCCATTTGCTAGTGCATTCCTTAGGTACTCACCCATTTTGGCAAAGTCAGCCCTCCTAAAGTCCAGTACTTTTGCCTTTGTATGGCTTGACTCTACTGCTGTGTCAAATAGTACTGCAAATGTTCTTATCTATTACTACTCGATGGAGATATTAACAAACTGTACAATGCACTGCATAAAATAATAAAAAAATATATTTCCTTTCTTATTTTCATAAATTCTTAATGAGAGAGAGAGAGAGAGAGAGAGAGAGAAGGAAGAGGGGGCCCAGCTATGCCTAATTAAGCATCTAAATGTAAATGAGGCTCATACAAGAGCCATCTGATCCACCTGTTTTGGTACGAGTGGGTTTGTTGGCGAAGGCTGAATGTAATCCTCTCCATTAAGTGAATATTTTCCACTATGTCTGTCCAATCTGCTACCGGGGGGGGGAGCCCTCTGTGCCCATTTCACAGTAATGGCCTTCAAAGCAGCTATCGTAAGAACTGACCATAAATATATTGCCTCTCTTCCCCGTATCTCCTTCGGTCTAAGACCTAAAACCAAATGTTCAGGGCCCAGGGGGAACTGAAATTGGAAACTTTCCTGGAGATGGTGTTCTGTATTGGACCAATACTCCTCAAGTATCTGACATGTCCAGAAAATGTGGGCCTGTGAAGCTGGGGAGATCCCACATCCCCCCAGCAGTTCAAACCAACTGTTGGTGCATAGTGTACCACCTGTGCAGGAACTCAGAAGTACCTAGCTCTCAGCTTCCATCCATATTCCCTCCAAAGGGGGGCTCCTGTTGTCCACCATGTAGCTTGCCACACAGTAGTCCACTGTTTCTCTGAAAGAGTGATCCCCAGGTCCGTTTCCCACTTAAGTTTAAGTTTTTCAATGGGAAGGGTCTGATCTGTGAGATATCTTTGATACAATAGGGATATGGCTCCTCTCCCACCCCCAAAAACCAAATACCCTGGAAAGGGGGGTCCTCCACCTCCACCTGCAACTGGGCATACGTCTTCAGAAGGGCAAGGATGTAGTCTCTGATCTGATAGAATCTTAGATTATCTCATAGGAGAAGCCCAAATGTCTGCCTGGCTGCCTCAAAGGAAATAGGGTTATTTGCTGATAAAATCTGATAAGGAGAGTGAAATCCTTTCCTGGACCACTGTTTAAACCATGAATCCAAGGTGGCAGCTGGGAAGAGGGGGTCATAAGCCCACCATCGGAATTTCCACAATTGATTTCTTATGGGGCCACGAGTTATGCCTCTCCTCCATCCTTCCAGGACAGTCCTAGTCCCTGTATAACAAGGCTCAAGTACCCCAACATCATCATGAAATAGGCTAGCCGGAAGGGGAGGGACGGCCTCAACTGCCAAATCCATTCTCTTCCAATGAGAATCAAAACCAGAACTGCCCCACAGGAGAGCCACCTGCATTTGGGCTGCAGCCCAGTAACCCTGTAAGTTAGGGAAGGGTAGCCCACCATGGACCCATGGGGCATACACAAGGCCTCTGCAAATCCTAGGATGGTCTTTGGCCCAAAGAAATTTGAAAAACATGCCCTGCCATATGTTTAACTTTCTTTGAGAGACCTGACAGGGTACACACTGAAATAAGTAAAGTAACCTTGGCAGGGCATTCATCCTTAATGCCTGTGTCTTAGAATATATAGATAAGGGTAGGAGAGTCCATCTCTGGATATCCATCCTTAATTGGTTAATCAAAGGGGGATAATTAAGTTCCAAGAGGCGGTGGTTGCCAATCCCAATCTTAATCCCTAGGTAACTCATCTGATCTAGGTCCCACCTCATGGGATATCTGTTCTTTAATTCCGGGGAAGGAGTAAAATTGCAACTAAGTATCTCTGTTTTAGAGCAGTTCAGTTTGTATCTGGAGAGGGAGGAAAATTCCTCCGACTGCCGAAACAAAGCAGGGATAGAGGAGACTTAAGGTGCTATCCTATTGCAAAAATGAAATGCACAAAGGGGACCTACTCTTCTCCCGGTATGTTAATTCTATCCATCACTGCTTCAAAATTAGCACTCCTCTCCTATATGCTGATGATCTAGTGTTTTATAGCAATGCCCCTGAAGTACCTGATATCTATAGTGCCTTAACCACTGATATTATGGCTAGCCAATCCTGGTTTAAGGAAAATAAATCTCTAATGAATCAAACCAAATCACAAGTCATGCTCTTCGGTACCCCCTACTGGCTAAAAAATCACACACCCATTCATCAGTGCTCAGTTACAATGACTCCCCTCTAGGTGTTGTCACTGCCTTTAAGTAGCTAGGTATTATGCTTGATCCCGCCCTTGAATTTTCTCTCCACATATCCTCTGTCTGCAAGTCAGTCAACTCTAGCCTTGGCACAGCCTACCGGGCTAGTCCTAACCTCTCCTCATCTGCGCGTATAACTACTGCATGCAGCTTACTCCTTCACAAGCTAACCTATGGCTTGCCAACCTTTGCCCATGCCTCTAGCACCCTGCTGTGTAAATGGGATGTGGGGTACAACAACATCTGTAGGTTTGCCCTTGCGTGCAGTCATCTCACCCACCACTGCTTACTCTACAGTAAGCTAGGTTGGCCATTCCCCTCAGCCCTATATGATCTCTCAACTAGGGAGAATATTCCACAGCATGCTGCTGAACTGGATGCCCCATTCTCTAGCCTCCCACCTCGTGCCTTGCAAAAATCCTGACTCCCTCAGATCCTCAGACTCAGTTTTGTTATCCATTCCCAGGTCTCAGTCCAAGTCTGGTGGCATGGCCTTCTCTACCACTGCCTCTAATTTATGGGACAGCTTTCCACCTCCCATATGCCTTTGCCTAGATCTCTTGGCCTTCTGATGCCTATTCTGCTCTTTCCAGTTCCAACGCTCTCAGTGTGCTTGCCCATAATCTGCGTACCACAACCCTATCCTTCCCCTTCTTACCTGACAAGTGGCACTTATCTACCCCTTGCCTTTCTTTTTTTTTGTAATTTATTATACTTCATTAAGTTTTCTGTAAAGAAGAAACATACAGCCATACATTCAGCAGCTTCCTTTCAGCACTACTTCACAATGGAGATGTTAAATCAGGTCCTTATGAAGGAAGCTGTGACAATGATACAATGGTGCGTGACAATTTACTAATTAAATGCTAATCAATGGTGTGACCATATAACATAGAAACAATTATTTCCTAATTAACTACTCCCACCCCACCCCACCCCGGGAGCACCGTGAACCTAATTTAGGGGTTCAGAGAGTTCAGCAGGAGGAGTCCTCCCTTCTGTTAGACCAGTGGATGGTAATGAATACTGCACTATTGGTTAAGGGACCCACTGCTCACAATCCTGAAATGTTGCTGCCATCCATCTTTACCCCTTATCCTTGAAGAACCTTATAAGTTGCATATTAAAGGTAAGAGAGCCATAAGGGGGGGCCATCTCCTATTAAATGTTTCCAGTTGGTCTGTTCGTTTAGCAATACGTTGTTTCAATTCTAGAATCTGGAGAATTTCAGAATGCCATTCTTTTAGGGAGGGGCAAGTTTGGTCTAACCAGTGTCTTACAATAATGAGTTTAGCTACACCAGAAATTAGTGACATATAGGCTTTGCGGCAGTTAACATCTCCCGTGAGAAGTGACCCACCAGACAGATTTGTTGGGTAAAGTAGGAGTCTAAGCCCAGCATGGGATCAAGAGCGCGTTTAATTGTTTGCCAAAAGGGGTTTACCCGGCACAATCCCATAAGAAGTATTTTAGGGAGCCATCAAATGTACCACATCTATTACAGGTCGGCAAACCAACTCAACCCATCCTATGCAGTCTTACTGGGGAAAAACAGAAGCCAGTCTTGCTTAATAAATTTAAGTAAGCTATGCCATACCTGTTGCCACTCCTTAGCACTCAAGTTCAAGTCCAGTTCATGCTGCCAATAATAACAAATTCCCTGTGGTCTGACAAGGTCATGGAGCTGCAACAGATTATAGAATCTAGAAACTGGGTGAGGAAACTCAGCCGTTTCAGTGAATGTGTGTAATAGTGGGCTAGAATAGTCCGATCAGGGGTATGGGCCACGGAATGCAAAAATCGGTTTACTTAATTGGAGATGTTTAAAGGGTGGTAGACCAGAACAGAGAACTTCTTCTGGACCTCTTTTGCTGAGCAAAGTCTTGGGCAAAAACACTGGGGAATCGTACGGTTGGCAATCTTAAGGTGTGGCTTCCCAAATAGAGGTTGGGAGAGATCTTTGTGCAAGACCAATCCCAAGTGGGATCAAGTTCAAGTTCAAGTTCAAGTTCAAGTTTATTGTAGGAAAACTCTGTTGAGCAAGCTCATTCACAAGGAGGTCCTTGGCACAGACAGGTAGTTACAGATTGCATAATTGAAGAAACAGTACAAATTCAAATACAGAATTATGGACAAGCATTAACATGTTGCATAAAAATAACAATGACATAGAAAAATACAAGTACAGAAAAAAGGGTACAAAGGGCTTGTTTTGGAGTATCAAGGCAGCTAATTTCTAGGTATGTAAGAGGAAGCAGTAGGCTAGGGTTAGAGCAGTGAGCTGGGATTTAGAAACAGCTGCATGTATCTTTTATTTTTGCTGCAGCCAACCTTTTAAATAGGCTGACAGGGACTGTACCGGGAAGCTTCAGTACGCCTTGGAGCTGATTCCAGATAGTTAGGAGTACGCTCGATATGGCCCACTTGCCGAGTGAGGTGTGAGTTCTCGGTACATCGAGGAGGAGGAGGTCATTTTTCCTAAGAGAGTAGGCACTATGGGAAATATGGAAAAGGGTTGTGAGATAGTTTGAGAGCTTGTTCAGGAGTAGCTTAAGAGTCCAGATACCAGCATGAAGCATGTGTCTAGTTGAGAGTGATGTCCAGCCAGTGGCTAGGTACAAATCACAATGGTGGGTTCGGTAGGGTAGGTTTGTCATGAACCGTATGGCACGGTGGTAGAGGACGTCTAGTTTGTTGAGTCCTGAGGCCACTGCGGAGGAATAGATTAGATCTCCATAGTCGAGTAGCGGCAAGAAAGTGGCCTGGACCAGCCTAGTTCTGTTATCCAATGGAAAGAGGGACTTGTTACAGAAGAAGAAACCTAGCCTAATTTTTATTCTCTTTGCCAGATCGTCGAGGTGGTCATGAAAGGAAAGCTTGTTGTCTAGCCACTTACCAAGATATTTGAATTTGGAAGTGATTTCAAGAGGTTCACCTCGGGAGTTAGTGATGAATTCTTTGTGCGTGTTTGCAAGGGAAGTGGAGGTGGCATTTGGGGCAAAGATCATGACCTTAGTTTTCTTGGCATAGAGGAGTAGTTTGGCATTGATTAGGTTGATTTCTAGTTGTGCAAAGTCAGCTTGGAGTACATCCCTCACTTCAGCCAGTGTAGGGTCTGATGTATACAGTACAGTATCATCAGCAAAGAAATGCAGATGGGACTGGGATATATGTGTGTCAAGGTTATTGATGTACAAGGAGAAGAGGATGGGACCTAATATGGAGCCTTGCAGGACTCCCCTGACAACTGGGAAGGATGCAGAAAAGAGGCCACCAGCTTTTACTTTCTGGGTCCTTCCAGAAATCTGGCAGAGGGCATTGAGGGACCACCATATTTGGGAGTTGCAAAGAGATTTGGGAAGATCAGAAGGTCTGGCACAAATGAGACTGGCAGTATCAATACCCTGAACTCGACAAAGTTTTCTCTCTATAGAGAGTTAAAGTGGCATATAACTATTATCTGGGAGATCAGTGGTTCCTGAGTTCCACCTAAATATTTTACAGCAATGAATGGCACAGTAATATAAGAAGAAGTTAGGTATCTTTAGGCCCCCCAGCTTTTTCCTATGAGTCAGCTTGGAATATGCCCTGCGGGTTGCTTTACCAAGCCAGAGAAAGTTGGAGAGAGAGAGGATTAGAAATGGATAAACAACGAATTTGGAAGAAACGGGATCACCATACTCAACAGGGAGAGTAATCTGGGGAGAATATTCATCTTACTTATATTTACTCGTCCCCACAAAGACAGAGGAAGAGATCTCCATCTCTGTAGGTCCCCATCATTATCGTTTGAGATATAGGGAAAAGATTAAGTTTAACCAAAGCTGACATATGTCTAGATACTTTGATTCCTAAATAGGTAAGTGCTTTAGGTTCCCAGGAGAGACCCAGGTCTACAATCTCATGTTTCTGAACAAGTGTATTTAACGGCATAACCATAGATTTATCAATATTTAGTTTATACCCTGCCACTCGGGAGAATTTGTCTATGACATTTAGTGCAGCTGGTAAGGATATACCAGGGCTGTCTAGGTGTAAAAGCAAGTCATCTGTGTAGGCCAAAAGGGTAAATCTGGCGTTACCGACTGGAATACCATGTATGTCAGGATTATCTTGTAGAGAGCTAAGTAGAGGTTCCAGGTAAAGATTAAAAAGGAAGAGGGGCAGGGGACATCCTTGTCTAGTGCCCCGTTGTAAGGGAAATGGAGTGGAGAAGACCCTATTACACCAAATCCTGGCCTAAGATTGGTGGTAAATCACCTTCAACCAGTCATAGAATTGTGATGGGAAACCAAATTTCCATAGGGTGGCAAACAAGAAGGGCTAGGAAACACGATCGAACGCCTTCTCCTCATCTAAGGAAACCAAAACCGCTGGGATACTCCTGTCCCCCACTAGCGAAATAAGGTGGAGGATCTTACGCAAGTGGTCAGAGGAAAGTCGTCCCACCACAAAACCTACCCGAGTTGGGCTGATAAATCCCTGCCACGTTTTCAGGAGACGGTTGGCTGGGACCTTGGTTAAAATTTTTAGGTCGGAATTCAGAAGGGAGATGGAGCGATAGTTCCCGGGCAGAAGATGCAATTTCCCAGGTTTGTGAATGACAGAGATCAAAGTTTGGGTAAACGTGGGATCCGAAATACCAAAAACGCAAAGGTAATTGAATAGTTTGGTTAGGAAGGGAGCTAAAATATTCATGAAAGTGGCATAGAATTTGTTGTGGAATCCATCTAGGCCAGGAGCCTTTTCCTTAGGCACTTGCCCTACTTCTTCTAGAGAAATAGGGGACTTTAGGATCTCTTGTTGCGAGTCTGTAAGTGTAGGCAGTGGGATGGACTCTCAATAACTTTCATTGAGGGTTTCATTGGCTTCATGTTCCTGTTCTGGCATGTAAATGGTCTTGTAAAACTGTAGGAAAGCGTTAGCTATATCACAGGGACTGGCAAGAATTATTCCTCCTGGAGAGGGTTGGAGGCTGTGTATCACCTGCTGCATTTCTATCTGTTTAAGCCATAAAGCTAATAACCTGCCCGCTCTTTCTCCTGATTCCAAATACCGGAATTTGACCTCTGGAGAGAAGGATCAGCCTGTTCAGTCAGCAAGCCAAAGTACTGTTCTCTACAGGCATGGAGCCTAGCCCATTTATCCTGATCATCCACAGCGGAAAGGCTGCGTTCCAGCGAGCAAATCTGAGACAGCAAACAACTCATCTTTTCTGCTCTGTTTCTTGGTCTTGGAGGCCAGATGGATACATTCCCCTCTGATGGCACATTTTGTCACTCCCCACAGCATGTGCTCAACTGCTACTGTCCCTTCATTTTCCTTAAAGAAGGTTTGAATGTACTCCTCAAGAGACTTAATAAAGTGTTTATCATTTAACATACTAACATACTATTTGCCAGCAAATTAGACCTTATGGTCTATCGAGTCTGCTCGAACCTCAGATCCCTAGTTGGGTGCCGAGGCCCTCCCCTCCCTTGTGTTCCAGAAACCCCTAGCATCCATCCCCACCCCCCTGGGATAGGCCATCATCTGATACATCCACTTTCTGTGTCTGTCCCACCCTCTCTTGAAGCCCTCCACTGTGGATCTCTGAACCAGCTCGCCAGGCAGTGCATTCCAAGGGTCCACCACCCTCTCAGTGAAAACCTCCTCCTCTTTTCCCCTCACCTTCCACCTTCCAACTTCAAACCATGCCCTCTGGTGATACCTCCTGCTTTAGTCTAAAGATCCCTCCATGTTTACCCTATTTATTCCCTTGAGGTACTTGAAGACCTCAATCATGTTCCCCCGGCTCTCCTCTCCTCCAATGAAAACAGGCAGAGCTCCTCAAGTCTGTCCTCATACGTCAAATCCCCTAGCCCTCGTATCATCTTAGTTGCCCTCATCTGTACCCTCTCCAGTAGCTGTATGTCTCTAGTCAAGTGTGGTCTCCAGTACTGTACACAGTACTCAAGGTGTGATCTAACCAGTCCATTGTACAGCGGCAGAATCACTTCCTTGCTCCTAGAGGTGATCCCCCTTACGATGCATCCCAACATCCTGTTTGCCTTGCTAGCCACCTCCTGCACTGCTCAGAGTTATTCATACATGCATCCACCATGACCCCTGGTCTTTTTCCCTATTGAGGCCTCCAGCCTCCTCCCAGGGTGTACCTGTGTTTAGGGTTTCCCAAGATGCAACACCTTGCACTTGGTGATATTGAAATTTAATTTCCATGTGAACCCAGCTTTCCAGGGTGTCCAGGTCCCCTTGCAGGGCCAACCTCCCCTCTTCTCCCTCAACTACTGCTCCCATCTTGGAGTCATCAGCGAAGAGACTCATTTCACACCCTATACCCTCCCTGATGTCCGATATGTATGCATTAAACAGGATCGGACCCAGGACCGAGCCCTGCGGTACCCCACTACCAACCTCTCTAGGGTTTGAGAGCTCCCCACTGACCACTACTCTCTGGGTGCATCCAGCTAGCCAGTTTTCAATCCATCTGACCATCAAAGGGCCTACTCTTAACCCCATCAGTTTCTCCACCAGACCATTGTGGAGATGAGTCAAACGCCTTTGCTGAAGTCCGAGAATAATACATCCACAGGCTTTCCCTGTCCAGTTCTGATGTTGCTCATTCAGAGAACTCCACAAGATTGGTTTGACATGATCCACCTGGCACAAACCCATGTTGCCACTCATCCAGACCTCCCACCTCCTCAAAGTACACCCCCAATCGCTCCTTTAGTATACTCTCCATTAATTTTCCCACCACCGAGGTCAAACTGATGGGTCTATAGTTATCTGGTACTTCGACTCCTTTTATGGATTGGCACCAGCATGTGCCTCTCACAACTTCCTAGGTACCTCCCTGTCTCAAGTGACCTGTTGAAAAGCTCCTCCAGGGGTGGCAGCCAGTATGTCCACCATTCCATAGTACTCGGATGAATGCCATCTGGCCCAGGAGATTTGTCTTTCTTTAGGGCTTTGAGGGCTAACCACACCCTTTGGCGGAGATAGCACCATCCGTCCTCTCCACCTTATTGGCCTTTTATCCTTATCCAGATGTGACACCCTGGGGTACCGCCCCTCCTCTTGCTCCATTTCTGTTGCTCCCTGATCCCTCACTGCCTTCTATCCCCATCATGCCTTGCTTTGTAGATATCCCATCCTCTCCTAATGAACACAGAGGCAAAGTACTGTAAATACCTCTGCCTGGTCCCTCGCCCTTCCACCCACCCTCCTTCTGATCTCAATCTGCTGAGATGGCCCTTAGGTTTTCTCTGCTCCCCAATGTACCGGAAGAACCCCTTTTCCCTGCATGTATCCCCTGTGCCAGCCGCTGCTCTTTACTGACTTTTCCTCACCATCCGGGTGACTTTTCTAGATGCAGATGGTACATTTCTTATCCTTATCCTCTTGTTGTTTATATTTTTGTAAGCCTTTCTTTCTCTGACCGCCACCTGTACCTCACTGGACCACCAGCATGGTTTATGTGACCTTGCTCCCTTACATTTCAACTTAGCACAGATCCTGACTGCCTCATGAAGTCCCCGTTTTATGACCTCCCATCTCCTTTCCACACTTGTCATCGATGTAATCCCCTTCAAGTGATCCTTGAGAATATTTCCCATGCCTACAAAGTCTTCCCCCTTGAAGTCCACTGCCAGTGTCCTAGATCTCCCCCACCTCCCCCCATGCTTATTTGAAACCAGACAGTATTGTGGTTGCTCCCAGTCAGGGGGTCCCTTACCAGATCCCCATCTGCCAGAACCACGTCCAGGACATGCCCTCCTTGTGGGCTTCATCACATGCTGTGTTAAGAACACATCCTGGAAGCTCGTCCAGCAGCCTCTGCTCCTTGACCACCTTAGAGGACATGGTTCCTCAGTTTGTACTAGCATATACAGGTCCCCATCAACACATCTCCTTCCCCTTTTGGTCCACACTGGGCAATGATGTTGTCCAGCAAACCATCCTCTAGAACATCGCTCATCCCGGGGGGCCTATATACTACACCCAGCTTGACCTTATCTCCTGCTGGGGATCATAAGGTGACCCATAAGGCCTCCACGTTTCCCTCTGCCTCTTCTACCCTAGCAATTTCTATGTCATCTCTAATGAACATAGCCACTCCACCCCCTCTGCCCTCCTTTCTATCCTTCCTAAGCATAGTGTACCCCGCACGTTTAGGTCCCAGTCATGGTTTTTGTTGGCCCATGTTTCTGTGACCGCCGCCACATCCACCCCCCGAACAGCATGGCCTGGAACTCTGGCAACTTGTTGCCAAGCTCCTGGCATTTACTAACACCAACCCCACCCCTTATCCTGATCCCCTTGTCAAACCAAACCCAGGTCTTATACTTCCATCCTCCTCTGCTCCTCCTGAACCTCCACCCCCAGTCTGTTTCCCCTCCCCTTGGGTTTGAAGGCTACTCCCTCATCTGGAGGAGAGGGCTTCTGGTCAGCCCCTCCTTATCCCTTCTCCCCTCACAAGTTTAAACCCCACCTTTCTTGAATGTAGTCAGCCATCCCTGTTTAAGGACTTCCTTCCCTAATGGGCAAGACGAAGCCTGTCCTTGGTATACAGTCCCTCATCCTCCCAAACTCCTTTCCAGTTCCCTAACACACCCAACCCACTCTCTTCACCCCACTTCCTGAGCTAGTCATTAACCTCTGTGAGCTTCATTTTTTTCTCCACTGAGGCCTTTGGTACTGGCAATATCTCTGAAAAGGAAATGTTGCATCCATTATACCGACAGACTCTGGCAAGTTCTTGGAACCTTGCTTGGATTTCCAAAATGCTATTTCCCTCTAGATTGTTAGTTCCCAAATGCACCAGGAAATCCGGTTTCCCTCCACAATCCCTAACCAGTTCATACACCATAAACTTTGCTCTGTGCACTGTCAGCCCAGAAATACGCACTACCTTCACCTGGCTATGGCATCCACCCCCCTGTCCCTCCCACTGGATACCCCTAATCATCGAGTCTCCCAATAACAGAACCTTAACACTGCCATCATCCTTATGGTTACCTCCACTATGCCCTCTCAGCCCCCCATCCCTCCCTTTATTCGTGATCTCAATTCCATGGGAGTCTTTCTGCCTTATTAGAGACCCCCTTCTCACCCTCCCCTTTCTGCCTCCCTCGTTATCTTGCCCACTTAACTCAGACCCCCTCTGAATAGGTGTCCCCTTTAACCCTCTCTTATCTAAACCATTTATCCTGGCCCTGATTGTTTCCCCTTCCCCCACACTGCCATCCTCCCCCCTTGTAATAGTATCCCTGCCTCCAGAGGCTCTCTGTGGGTCCCCTTTAGCTAGGGCCCCATCCTTGGTACTGACCCCCTGCTGAAGGGGGGCTCCTCTCCCACCTCCTTGTCTCCCAGTTTCTCTCCAGTCATTCTCTTCCCTCATGTCTGCAATATGTTGCATCTCCCCATCTGCTTAACATTTATGTTTCCCCTCTCCTCTGGGACTATTTCTATCCTTTCCATTGCCGGTCTGTGATGCCTATGGATCCGACTCTCCCCCAGCCTCTGTTTCAGTTTCCTCATTTCCACCAACCCTTCCTCCCCTCTAGGTTGCTTAGTAGCTCAAATTTATTGTGACATTCTCTATGCCAGCCTCGCTGGCAACCCAAGTTTCTGACTGCACCTCTAAACTGCCCCTCTTCTTCCCTCATGCTCTGTTCACCTTAGGAGCTCCCTTCCCACAGTCTGCTGTTTTAGGCCTCCCCACAACAGCCCCTCCCTTCTCAATGTCTGCTGTACTAGGCTTCCCCACAACCGCCCCTCCTGACTCTTCTCCCTCCACTCTCTTCGTATTTGGAATGTTCACCCTGTATGCTTTCCCTTAGCTCCAACATCCCTATCTAATGGTCCTCTGTCCCTAATATCCCCCTCCTGCTTCCCTGTAACATAACGTCCTGTAATTTCAGAGAGCGTTGCCCCAGCCCCCCTCAGCCCCACCCTTCTGCTGCCCATACCACACCCCCCCTTATCCTTGACACACCCCCAGCTTACTCCTTAACCAATATACCTCACTCCTGATACAAGATAGCTGTCTACAGAGTGGCAGCCTCTCAGGCCCAATTGAGAATTATTAGCATCCTACAGCCTGTGCAGCCTACAACCCTTCCAAGATGCCTCACCATGGTGGAATGTGGCCACCCTGTTTATCCCCTCTGTTTATAATGGCACACCCTTTTCTCAGTCCCTTCCCTGAATACTGTTTCTCTCTATACTGACTGCAGTTGTTTACAAACCCATTTCAACCCCACCAATAAAGTTCCCAAGTCTCTCAAACACATACAGTCCAGTGGTGTGTCCAGTCCCACTAACAGTGTGTGTACAGACATCAGGTACCGTGATGATGTCACAGCCCACCAGTTCCTGTTGCTTCAATTTCAGTCCCAAACAGAAACACACAGCCCTTCAATCCCAACCCCAGTGGTTTTCAGTATTTAAGAAAGCCTACAAAACAGGCTGGGTGGAGGGCTCTACCAACACCAGGCAAACATCACATTTAAATTTCACTCTAATTATCACTGCCAAACAAGTGTTCCCAAGCCTCAAAAGTTACAATATCACAGCCCAAGTAACAGTTCTAACTCAAAGTAGTAATTTTTAACACATAGAGCTAATTTCATGTACAAAACTATTCAAATATTTCAGTTAAAACAGAATATAACCCCAGATCTCTGTCCTTACCAGCCTCCTGCTTATGTTCTCAAGTGCAACAAGCCCTATCCTGTTCCCCAAGCCCTTTCAGTGAGTGTTCCATGTAGAACATGGACGGTCAGAAATCACAGTAGGGCAAATTTCACAGGTAAGGAGACCTGAGAGATTGGAGAGGGTAATTAGGAAATAGTGAATTTGAGAGTACGTCCTATGGGGGGAAGAAAAGAAGGTATGTTGTCTGTCGTTGGGGTGTAAGATCCACCATGGATCTCCTAGCCCAGTCGAGTCCATAAGATCTCTGATCCCCCACTGAGCTGGAGAGAGACCATTTCGGTGAGCACCAGATCTGTCTAGATCTGAGTGAATAACAAGGTTCCAATCCCTTCCGAGGAGGATAGGGACATGTGAAAAGGGCAGTAATTGTTACGTCAGGTTCAAGAAAAAACTTGGGAAGTCTATATTAGGGCCATAACCCTCATAACAGAAAACCTGCTAGCCCTGAAGCGGCCAGGAGTAACAGGAACGTCCCTCGGGTCCCTGCATTCTTTAATCAGGTGGAAAGGGGTTCCCCTCTGAATAAGGATTCCTATCCCTCCTCTTTTGTTACTGAGCCCCACCCCATAGGCTTGACCCACCCATTCCTTACGGAGGTAATGTATATCCACCTGCCTAAGGTGAGTTTCCTGCAGAAAAACTACATCCAGCTGATACTTTCTAAGATGTCGCAAAATCATATATCTCTTTCGTTTATCATTCTCCCCTTCACATTCCACAAAATAAATTCATAAATGGTACCCATCATTATTGCATGCAAAGGTTATTCGTCAAACCCTTAGCTGTTTGGCCTTATATTTTTTATTTTTATTTTTATTTTAGTCTTTGGTAACCAGGTAAGGCCCACTAGGCACAAGTGCCTGTTTTCAGGGGCGACCTGGGAGCACTGGGTGGTGAAGTGACTTGCTCAGAGTCACACAGTATGCAGGTGGAGGTTGTGAGAATCAAACTCAGGTCTGGTCTGTTGGATGTACCAAGCTCATTCACACCTCGTTCCTCTATATATATATATATATATATAAATATACCGATATATATATATATATATATATATATGTAAGTGTGCTCCAGGATCAGCCCCAATACCAAACAAACCCTGCTGCCCTCCCCTCCCTCCCCCCCTACAAACGAATCAAGCTAAGAAAACCCCAACAAACAACACAACCCCTTAATACATCCACTGTCATCCTCTCCCGGCCCTAATGGCCATAGAGTCACATTGCCTGTAATGAGCGGAATCATCTTCTGGGCCTCATTTTCCACACCCACCTGCCCCTATAGCCTATTCTTGACAATTGTTATAAACTTTAATATAAGTACAAACGCTTTGCAACTTCTCCCTCTTCCACACAATCCTGGTTAACCGAGTCCCCCAGTGAAGGGTTTCTCTTTACATGCCCTGGCAACTACTCCAAGAGATCAGGTGTCTAATTTTACCTATAAGGCTATACATGGCAAAACACAAGGATATCTTCAAGTGTTAAGACCCCAGGATCACTGTGATCATTACGGTTACTCAAAGTGGAGAGCCCATGGGGTCATGACTCTCAGTGGTGTCAGGCTCGAGTTCTCCCCTCCTAGCCCCCCATCTCCTCATGCTACTCAGGAGAGATCTGTGGTCATCATCACTGCGTTGCCAGGGAAGGCCCACAGACATACTGGTGCACATGTCCATACCCACTGCGGGGACTCTAATAGAACTCACCATCCAATGATGGCCAACATTGGCCTATCCAGAGAAAAGGAGGCTGTTTGTTAACAGGTTATGGATGAGCTCTATCTTGCCCCCACTGCGGAAGGTATACAGTCAAAGGCTTAGGGCTACCAGTTCAGAGAAGGTCCCTGCCTTTGAACCATAGTGGCAAAATGCCCCCTATCTCACATCCTGTTTCTTTATATATGGCTGTCTGCATTTTCTGATTTGGGGGGACAGTCATAGACAACCAACACCCCTCCGTCCCACCTTGCGCTTGCAAGCCTCGGTTTCTTCTCCTCCACCAAGAGGGGTGCAGACTAGGACCCCATTCCTCCTCATTAGTCTCCTCTTAGGTTGTCTCCAATGATCTGCCCCTTAAGGTCCAAGGGCTGTTACCCTTAGTGTGGGCCCCACATAAGAGTCCAGATATGAGGCAACCCACCTTTCTACAGTATGGAGTGGAGTACTTGAGTCACACCAAAATAGATAAAGGAGTGCCCCAGTGCACTGTGTTAACCCTCCCAGCCCCATCAGTAACAAGGACCCAGACCTACCTTTACCATCGGTGAGTGAGAGGGGCAAGGAACCTGAGTCTGCAAGTGACCCCCTCAGCTCCCCACTCGGTGCTTTCACCTCTGAATCCAAGGGGCCCAACACATACATCCATAAGGCATCCTCTTATCCACTATCCCCTCCTTCCTGCCATAGCTCGTGGAGGAGGTCCCCAATTTGGAATCTAGCAGTCCACTATCTTTCAGGGTCCACCATGTCAGCTGGTAGATCATACTGTCTAAGGAGTGTTTCCCCAGGATTGATAAAAACACTGAGTTTTAACTGAAAAGAGAAGAAAAAAGAAAAAAAACAGGAGGGTGAGAAAGTCATATTGTAACCAAACAAAGGCCTCTGTCATAACACTATGTTCCACAGAAAAAAAAACCTTTTGCAGCACATCCCAAGGATGCAGAATTATGACCACATTGTCCCTTAGCTTAGACACTTGGGTGCTTGGAAAAGATCCGGGAACAGATTGGGAAGTTCACTCTTGGCCTGGCTTTCCGTTTCAAAAGTCTTCGTCATTCAGTGGTGGTTCACCTGCAGCCTAGCTGGGTACAGCATCTTGAATCATTTCCACAGCCAGAAGTTTGGAAACCAAGGAATTAAATTCAGCTCTTTAAGCCGCACTGAGTGGGGAGATCTTGCATTAGCCTTAACTTGTTTCTACTCCCAAAGAAGTTCCCTGGAGTCCCTCAGTTTGGTTAAGATGTGTCTTGTCAAGGAGCTTAAAACTTAAAGATCAGGGGCAGGTGGGCTGTTTGGTGGAGGTGTGGGCCTCGGTACTCTGAGAGCTCTCGATTATGTACCGGGACCATTAGGGGCGGGCTAGCTATTTTCACAGAATGTTTGCAAAAATAGGATAGGATTCTGGCCTTCTGAGCCTTCTGGCAGCCCAATCAGCAGGAGATTGTTTCGTCTACTGCAGCCCTCCAAATCTTCTAATTTATCCTCCAGTTTAGAAACCCTTCGATGGAGGGCAGAGTCTGAGTCCTGGTGAGACCTCCAGTCTTCTATAGAGCTGGTTCTTGCTTCTACGTTGCCCATCTAGCATGAGAGGGATTCTGAGGTTTTTTGTAGGGAAGCCAGTTGGTTAATAATACTCTGCAGGGCTTCTTTGATTAGGGAGAGTTCTTGCAGAAACTTCTCCTCCATTAAGAGAGTCATTGCTGGGTTCGGTTTGGTGACCACCGCCGTCTGAGTTTTGGACTCTTGGCGGTCTTTGCATTCTCTGGTGTGGGTGGCGGGGTATGCATCTGGCCCTGCGACTTCCAAACCATCTGATGGATGGGTATCGGCTGAACTTGAGATCAGGAATCACTAAAGATAACGGAGCACCAGAGCAGTCATTAGCAGGAGGATCCCCAGTAAGATTAACCCAAAATCACATTTTTTAATGCCGTGGAGATGAGGCGAGGAGCGGAGCTGAGAGAAATGCAACTCACCTGCTCAGATGCATCACGTGACCCCCTACCCCTTGCCTTTCTTTCTTCCCATCCCACCCCCCTAGCCCCTTGCCTTACATATCTGATAAACTTGTCTGTTACCTGGTATATACTCACTACTATGAAGTCGAATATCCTTATCCTGTACTCTGCCACATTTGTCGCTTGTGCTATATTTACCCTGTGGTTAATACTAATGTGTATACTTTCTGCATGTGTACTGTATTACTTCTGGGACTATGTAATTGTCTTTTATGAGTATTATGTAACTCTACCTTGTACCCTCCCAAGTTGTGCCTGAAAACAGGTAAATGTATGACTAGTGCACACCACCCGGTCAACAAAAACTAATAAAATAAACAATTTATCTATAATGCTATTCATGCCACTCGTGAGGTCCCCACTGCACATCACTTTTATATTTTTATGCAATCTGTAATGTCATTTTAAAAAAATAAATTTCCCTTTTTGTGATCATGAAATTGTATCCTCATTCATACAGGTCCCTTTGGAAGTGGTATAAACAGAATAGTGGAGATATTTCAAGACTTACTTTTCATGCCAACACACTTCTTCTGACACACTATGACACCTCATTAAGCCATGACATGCACGTCAACTCCTTGTGAGGGAAGGCTCCCCGGACTGTCACAAAGTGTCACCCATGCAATAGAACACCAAGAGAGTAATAGTAAATGGAGTCCACTCTGAAGAAAGGGGGGTCACTAGTGGGGTACCGCAGGGTTCAGTATTAGGAACGGTCCTCTTCAATGTCTTTATAAGTGACATTGCAGAGGGACTAGAAGGAAAAGTATGTCTCTTTGCAGATGACACAAAGATCTGCAACAGAGATGATGCACAAGGTGGGGTGGAAAGGATGAGAAGGGAGAAGGAATGGTCAAATGTATGGCAGCTTAGATTCAGTGCTAAGAAGTGCAAAGTAATGCACCTGGGAAACAAAAACCCAAGGGAAGAGTACACAATGGGGGGTGAGATACTAACAACAACAAAAATGGAAAGGGACCTGGGGTAGTCATATCAGATGACCTAAAAGTGGACAAGCAATGTGAGAGGGCAGCAAGGAGGGCTGGGGGGATACTGGGATGCATAGGGAAAGGCATCACCAGTAGAAAACAGGAAGTTATTATCCCTCTGTACAGACAGCTGGTGAGACCCCATCTGGAGTACTGCATGCAGTTCTGGAGACCCAATCTCCGCAAAGACATAGACAGGATGGAAGCTGTCCAGAGGAGGGCAACTAAAATGGTGCGGGTCTGCACTGGAAGACATATGAAGAGAGACTTAAGGAGCTTAATATGTATAGCCTCGAGGAAAGGGGGACATGATAGAAACTTTCAAGTGCCTCAAGGGAATCAACAAAGTCCAAGAGGGTAGCATCTTTCAAAAAGAGGTGTGCAAGAACAAGGGGCACAATTTGAAGATGGGGGGCAGCTCAGAGGTAATATAAGGAAGTATTTTTTCACAGAGAGGGTTGTGGGTGCATGGAACGGCCTTCCGGAAGAGGTTGTGGAGTCAAAAACAGTGGTGGAATTCAAGCATGCATGGGACAGTCATAAGGCAATTCTAGGGGGTGGGGGTAGGAAGAAGTAGGCTGCTGGTTAACTAGGATCTGCAGCTTATCCATTAGGTAGGGAAATGGGCAGACTGGGTGGGCCCAGTGGTCCTTATCTGCCATCAAAATCTATGTTTCTATGCCATACCTTCCCAGGATCAGAGCAGTGGTGTGTGACAGCACTGGCAGCCCCCACGCCCTCGTGCTGCCCAGCCAGCTCCCCAAGCTCATCCCGTACCTTGAGTCACTGACATAGGATCACACCGTGCTGCCCACTGGCCCAGTGGCTGGCCCTGCACGCAATGTTTTTTCATAACCTTTAAGTAATTCTATCAACCCACAATAACATGTAATCATTAACCCTGGCAAAAATGTGTACCGCACAATTATTTATTTAACAAGTTTGTTCTTTCGTCTGGTCTATAAATACATACGAACATACGAAGAAGCCAGCAGAGGAAGGCCATTTGGTCTATCTAGTCTGCTCGTATTGCAGAGTCCACAGCTTGAGCTACTGCTACTGTCCCTACCCCCCCATTCCTCCCTACCCACGATCCTTACCTTCCCACTATGCCTTTTCTTAGCCTCTCTTGAAGCTGTCTCTTTTGGCACATCATTATTTTCCACCTTTCTGGGCATCATTCTTTTCTTTTCTTTCTTTTTAAGACAGGTTAATTCATTTTACCAGTTATTCAGTTCAGAGGGCTTCCCTATACCTTAGGGGCACAAATAAATCTGTACAAAGTAAGGTATGCAGTTAACAGGTATATGCTATTGTCAAGTATTTGTTTATGTTAGCCCCAGTGTAATAACATAAGACTGAAAATGTTATTAAGCTGTAGTACAGATTGATCAAATATCACAGTACCTGATGTGCTGTGCCACTTCCTCAGGTAATGGGAGCAGTGGTAGATAAGTGACTGTTCATTTCTGTGGCAGAATGCAGCCCTGTCATTGCTTATATATGGCATGGTGTCCTTGACAACAACACATGCTGAGCATAGAGGGGTTTGGGATATAAAAGTAGGGGAAGGGAACCATGGGATATGGAGAAACTGTAAATATTAATAAAGAATCACCAAGAACAGTGAATTTCTGTACCTCTGCCCTCTCAATCCAGGGCTCGACTTGCTCCCCCCTGGAGATGATCAACTCATTCAGGTATCTCGGGGTCACACTTGACCCATCTCTTGATTTCACCCTTCACATTGCAGCCACATGTAAGGTGGTTAACATAAAATTGGATCTGGCCTATAAAATCAGGTCCTCCCTCAGTTCTGCTGCCAGGCTTGCTATAGCTCAAGGTATACTCCGTCCTTGTCTTACATATCGCTCTGTGGCCTATCTTGATGCAAGCAAAGGTGCTTTCAAAAAATATAGCACATGCTACAATAGCATATGCCGATTTGCACTCTCTGCACCCAGACTAATTCATCGCTGCCAATTCTACTCTCATCTAGGCTGGCTCGCCCCGTCCTCACATCACCTCTATACTGCTGGCTGTCAGATTGATAACATAGTCAGAACTGGGGCTCCAGAGTCCCTTTCCAATATGTTAAACCATCCCACTCTAGCTTACCCCTGAGATCTTCTAAACAATCTCCTCTTGAAATTCCTATAAGTTCCACAAAGAAGGAATTTTCCTTTGCAATATCTGCACCCAAAACTTGGAACTCCCTTCCTCTAAATGTCAAACTCTTCAAATCCCAAGCTTTTAAAAAGGGTCTTCAGTCCTTCCTTGTGGACTCTGACATTTGCTCCTGCTCTGACGTTCTTGTGCCTCCCAACTAGTTGCTATACCTGCTCCACTAAATGGCACTTACTCTCATATCTGCACTTGTATAACCTGCCTGAGTACTGCCTTCTCAATATTATATCAAAATGTTATTTGACCCACTGAATAGATAGTCTTGTGGACCCACTGCTGCATAAATCAGTTTGTGACTTGGGTACTGTACTCCTGCCAGTACTGCCGCATGCCACTCTCCCTGGTTGTTGCCTAAAAATAGTTAGCATTCTTGTCTAGTGCACTAAATTAATGTTTTTTTCTGTTCTTCATGCCATTTTAACTGTCTTTGTTCCAATTGTAAACACTGCTTTGTTGTTCAAATTTTGCTTAATTCCTGTTGTGATATGCCCACTGTATTTTCTGTCTGTACAATGTTCCATTGTTTGTAACTCTCCCAGGTCGTGCCTGAAAATAGGCAACCTTCTTGTCTAGTGCACTTATCTGGTAAACAAAAATCAAATTAATAAATCAGATATTGAATTTTTTTATGGCAGGCATGGCTTGGGAGTGGGGACTTTTAAAGGTGACCTGTAAAATAGCATTGCAGCCCCCTCCCGTCCTCACATACTTTGCAATACTGTTGTGGGAGTCCAGGGCTGCAATCAACATTATTTTTCATAAAGGGGTTTAATTTTAATAAAGCGCTGAAACTTTTGGCCGAACTTGGAAGTGGGGAGGGGACCCGATTGAGCGGGTACAAGTGTTCATGGATTACACCCATTTATAACATCGCTCCACCACTACCTCATAATAGCAACATTGGTGGTAGTTTATTATGCTGATTTGATGCTCGGGGTCTTAACACCCCAAATATGACTTACAGCAACAGCCTGTCCAGGTGTTGCAGTAGGTAATATTTGGGATCTCAAGACCCCCGTGGAAGCAGTAAAATCAGCATAATAAACTACCGCCAATGCTGCACTTATAATAGTGGTGGGAGCAACATCACTAAATGGGTGTAATACCCATGAACACTTGCGCCCTCTCAGTCGGGTCCCCTCTGCACTTCCGCGTTCGGACGAAAGTTTTGGTGCTTTATTAAAATTAAACCCCTTTATGAAAAATAATGCTGATTGCAGCCCTGGACTCTCGCAACAGTATTGCAAGGTATGTGAGGATGGGAGAGGACTGCATTGCTATTTTGCAGGTCACCTTTAAAACCTTCACAATCATGGGTCTTAGTTCAGAAATGAAAGAAAACAAAACTAAGAATGGGTGTCTTGATATTTTTGCTAGACAAAACTTTACTGCAGAAAAAACTGTGTGGTGACTAACCAATACGGCTACTTTAAAAGGGCTGGTGGCCAGCTCTGTGGCGCTAAGCCATGGAATGCTCAGCACGCTGGCAACCCGGGTTCATGTGCCAAGCCCGGGACATCAAGAGCGGAGACCAGAGGGGAGGGGGTTCTAGTGTCCTCCGGACACTTCCCTCCCGGGTGGAGGGGGGTTGCATGGCACTGCCTTTTCAGTGGCTCCTGCTGGTGGCCTGTGAGATATCCGTGGTGATGCACGCCACTGGATGTCCCCATCACAGGATATCACTGCAGCAAACACTCTGCAGGTGGGTGGGGATAGAAAAGCAGAAAATGAGCCTGTACCAGCCCGTCCAGATGGCGGCTGCCCGTCCCACCATGCCGCAGTCCCCAAAGCACAACACCCTTGTCCCTGTATCTGCTCCAGAGGTAGCATTCAGACTTCTCCTCTCCTTGTTCCCCCTGCCTGGGGGAGGGGCCCTTCTGGCAGGGTTAAAGCTAGACCCCTGGCTGCAGTGTGCGCGGGTCATGACCGATGGAGGATGGCAGCGGAGTGAGACTGGCAGGCACAAGGGACTTGATGCGAGCCCAAAAGAGTGGCGGGATGGGAGCTGGGGTAAGGAACATAAATAAATAACACACACAAAAAAAAAGGGCCGGTAACAGAACTGGCCGAAATGACATAATCAGAATGTTGTAAGTCTGAGACCTCAGGAAAGCACAGCTTTGACAAAAGCATTACACAGTAACACGGTAATTCAGAACAGTGTTTGTTTATATTTTCACATGCACACCTGCCGTGGCTGTTCTGGTTGTAAGAGTGCATTCTCAAGTTTTTGGGTGAGATAACTGCAAAGTATAGCTGAGTAGTTCTGGCACACAAAGGACTTGAGAAGAAACTCTTACAACCATAAGAGACACAGGAACTGTATACAAAAACATATTATAAATCACGTTAAAGAACTTTGTTAAACACAAACTGGCACTTGAATTTAAAATCAAAATGTCTACTTAGCAAAATATTAGTGAATCCCCCTTTTTGGGACATGTGCAGACTAGGTGGGCCAAGCGGTCCTTATCTGCCATCAAAGTCTATGTTTCTTTGTTTCTATAGACTGTGCCTTCTGAACTTAGAACTTCAGAATTTTAAAACTGTATGCATAAGGCAACCTCTTATGGTTATAAGAGTACTTGAAATGTTTAGAAATAAACAATTCTTATTGACTCAGCACAACACAGAAACATAGAAACATAGACTTTGATGGCAGATAAGGACTGCTTGGCCCACCTAGTCTGCCCATTTCCCTACCTAGAGGATAAGCTGCAGATCCTATTTAACCAACAGCTTATTTCTTCCTAACCCCCACAAAAATTGCCTTATGTCTGTCCTATGCATTCTTGAATTCTCCCAGAGTTTTAGACCCCACAACCTCCTCAGGAAAGCTGTTCCATATGTCCACCACCCTCTCTGTGAAAAAAATACTTCCTCTAATTGCCCCTGAGCTGTCCCTCCTCTATCTTCAAATTGTGTCCCCTTGTTCTTGCACATCTCTTTTTCTGAAAGATGCTACCCTCTTGGACGTTGTTGATTCCACTGAGGTACTTAAACATTTCTATCATGTCCCCCCTCTCCCTCCTTTCCTCAAGGGTATGCATATTAAGCTCCTTTAACCTCTCCTCATATGACTTCTCTTGCAGACCCTGCACCATTTTAGTTGCCCTCCTCTAAACTGCCTCCATCCTGTCTATGTCCTTGCGGAGATGGGGTCTGCAGAACTGGACGCAGTACTCCAGATGGGGTCTCACCAACTGCCTGTACAGGGGGATAACAACTTCCTGTTTTATGCTGGTGATGCCTCTCCTTATACATCCCAGTATCCCCCCAGCCCTCCCTACTGCCTTCTCACATTGCTTGCCAACCTTAAGGTCATCTGATATGATTACCCAAAGGTCCTTTTCTATTTTTGTTGTTGTTACTACCTCCCCCCCATTGTGTAATCTTCCCCTGAGTTTTTGTTTCCCAGGTGCATTACTTTGCACTTCTTTGCATTGAATCCAAGCTGCTGTACTTCTGACCATCCCTCCAACTTTGCCAAGTCCCTTCTCACCCTTTCCATGCCTCCTTGTGTATCAACCCTGTTGCAGATCTTTGTGTCATCTGCAAAGAGGCATACTTTTCCTTCCAGTCCCTCTGCAGTGTCACTTATAAAGACATTAAATAGGACCGCACCCAGTACTGAACCCTGTGGTACCCCACTAGTAAACCCTCTTTCTTCAGAGTGGACTCCATTTACAATTGCCTTCTGTGTCCTGTTGTTCAGCCAATGTTTTACCCAGGCTACCACCCTGGGACCCACTCCAAGGCTGGTTAGTTTGACTACTAGTCTTTTGTGTGGGACTGTGTCAAATGCCTTGCTAAAGTCTAGGTAGGCCATGTCCACAGCCCCTCCCTGGTCTACTACTTTGGTCACCCAGTCAAATAAATCAATTAGAGTTGTCTGACATGACCTTCCCACTGTGAACCCATGCTACCTTGGGTCCTGTGCCCCACTGGCCTCTAGGTACTCAACAGTTCTTTCCTTCAGAAGTGATTCCATCACTTTCCCTACCACAGTGGTCAAACTGACAGGTCTGTAGTTTCCTGCCTCGGTCTTGCTCCCACTTTTGTGAAGGGGAATCACATCAGCCTTCTTCCAGTCCTCAGGTACCACACCATCCTCCCATGATTTGTTATAAAGGGTAGTCAGTGGTGTCATTAGTTCTCTGCTTAATTCTTTTAGAATTCTGGGGTGAATTCCATCTGGCCCCATTGCTTTGTCCACCTTCAGTTTTAGAAGTTTTTCAGAACCCTTTCTTCTGTGAAAGGACTGGGATCGACCCCCCCCTCTCCAGAGAGCTTCTGTTAATTGGATTAGGCACCTCCCCCACTTCCTCTTTTGTGAATACTGAACAGAAGTATTCATGTAGTATCCCTGCTTTTTCACTGTCACTCTCTCCCCACCCACCATCCATTCTATTCAGTCTCACTATCCCTCCCTTTGTCTTTCTACACTCCCTGATATACCTATAAAAGGTTTTATCCCCCCTTCTTAACCAAATTGTCTATCTTTTCCTCAGTTTGTGCCTTTGCTATTCTGACTACCCTCCCTGCTTCCTTCTGCTTTAACTGGTACAGTTCTCTGTCCTGCTCCTTCTGTGTTTCCTTATACTTCCTAAATGCTATCTTTTTCTCCCTAACCTTCACCACCACTTCTTTTGAGAACCATAGTGGCTTTTTCTTTCATTTTGATTTGTTTATTTACTTCCCACAAAGGCTTGTTGCCTCTGTGATGGCAGTTTTGATATTTCTCCATTGTTGCTCCACCCCTCCTTCTAGCCTGTTTGCTAGTGCTTTTCTAAGGCACTCTCCCATCTTGTCAAAGTCAGCCCTCCTGAAGTCCAGAACCCTCACTTTTGTATGGCTTGACTCTGTAGCTGAGTTTATCATGAACCACACTGTCTAGTGATCACTTGTTCCCAAATGGCTACCCACTTCTAGATCTGAGATCCTCTCACTGTCCCCATTTGAGAGTACGAGGTCTAAGATTGCTCCCTTGTGAGTAGGTTCCAAAACTAGCTGTCTGAGGCATGCCACCTGAAGGGCATCAAGAATGGCCCTGCTTTTGTATGTGGCTGCAGTAAAGGTGCTCCAGTTAACATCTGGCATATTAAGGTCTCCCATTAACAGTATCTCCCCTTTCTCTGCCATCCTAAGCATGCCTTCTATCATATCCTTGTCCATTCCCTCCCACTGACATGGGGGTCTGTATACAACCCCTGTGCGGATTGTGGTGCCATGTCCAGTCTCTAAGGTGACCCACAGTGCCTTCTCTCCTCCCTGTTTACTCTTTTGTTCCGTTGCTTTTATCAGGTTCCCTTACATAGAGAGCTACTCCCCCCCTTCTGCCCTCCCTGTCTCTCCTGTAGGTTGTGTACCCTGGTATGTTAACATCCCAGTCATGGTTCTCTGTGTACCATGTTTCTGTGACTGCTACGATATCCAGGCATCCCTCTTCCATCAAGGCCACCAGTTCAGGGAGCTTGTTGCCCAGACTACAGGTGTTGGTACTCATTACCCTCCATTTCTTGATGGCCTTACCCCTTTTTGCCCCATCCCTGTCCTTATTGCATTTATCACTTTCTCCATTTACCCCTGCGCTTCTCCCTTTTGACATCTCTATGTTGGTGTCTACCTCACTTAGTACCCTGATTTTTGGGGGGAGCTAGGATTTCCCTGCTCCTTTCCAGTGCCTCCCCCCTTGGCTAGTTTAAATGCTTGCCAATGAAGTATTTAAACCTATCACCTAGGATCCTGGTTCCCTTCCTGGACAGGTGCAGACCATCACACCAGTATAGGCCTGCATCCGTCCAGATGGACCTCCAGTCCCCAGTGAAGACAAATCCCTAAGATCTGCACCAGATTTTCAACCACTGATTGAATCCCATGGTGTGGAGCACCCTAGCCTCATCCATGCCATAGACAGGCAGCACCTCCGAGAAGGTTACCATGTGTGCTATTTGTCTAAGGCCCCTCCCCATCTCCACAAATGCTTCTTGCACTGATGTGACCTATTTCTTAGCCAGATCATTTGTCCCTAGGTGGACAATGACATCCAGCTCCCTCCCCTGTGCAGCTGCTCCTGTGATCCTGAGGATTTGCTCCCTGTCCCTCCAAGCCATGGCACTAGGCAGGCACCTTACCTCCCTCTTCCCTTCCTCCCCCAGTTCTAACTTCCTAACAATGGAGTCCCCAACCAGGAGTTGTTTCCTTCCCCTGTGGGGTCCCATGCCACCCTCCTGTGGGTCTCCTTTGTGGAGGTTCCCAGCATCCTCCTTGGTCTCCATTGTGGGTGCCTCCATAGAGGAACCACACTTTTCCAGAACAGCATAGAAATTGTGGAGAGGTACAACTGAGGGATGCACCTCTGTTCCACCACCCTCACCCTCCCTGAACCCACTGTGGTCCAACTGCCTCCTTTTCTTGGCAACCTCTGAGGCAACCGGCAGTGACCCTGGTGGTCCCTGGGTGGGAGAAGAGGTCCCACAAATCCTGGCCAACTCAGCCTGGAGATGAGCAACCTTCTCCCTCAGCCCAGAGAGGTGCCTGCAGATGGGACAACACTGCATCTTCCAGAACGTCTCCTGGAAGACTGCTGCTTCACAGCCACTGCACTGCACCACTCCCATCATGTCTTTTTTCTGGCCCCCAAACTGTTGTTTGGAATACTTACTCTTTCCTCTGTTTGTTTATTTTCTTTTTTTTGTTTGTTTTTTTCTTTTTTCTTCCCCTACTTACTTACTGCTTCTGTGCCCTTTTAGTTCCTGATCTTTCTGTTCTAAGACAAGAAGTTCCTATATTTCTCAGTAGTCTCCCTACTTGCTCAGAGTCAGACCTCCAGCAGCTGGGGACGGAGAGCTACTCTCGCTCTTCTAGGATGGTGAGTCTTTGGTGGCTCTGTGATCACTCACTTCCTGCTCCCAAACAGGAAGTTCCTGTTGTCAGTTAAATCCTGTGCCTATAAAAGTAGAACTGGTTTAAGGTGGGGGGGGAGGGCAATATAGTCCCAGTAGAGAAGTTTTAGTTATACCAGTAGCTTCTTCCTCCTGGTGTTCTGTCTGTTCTCTGGCAGAAGTTATCTAGGGCAGTGCTTAAATCTGGTTTTAACCTGGCTCCTTCTAGCTAAGCTACTCCCCCTACTTTGCAAATCTTTCTACACTTAATTAATTTCACAGATAACAATTCCCTTCTGACACCTGTGACAAGCACCTAGATAAGTACACAGATAACACAGATAACAGATAACAATTTACTTCAACTACCGTTGACAAACGCACTAACTCTTTTTTTTTACCCTAAATTGAAGGTCCTAGTACAAGATTTCTAGTTCTTAGTCCCAGTAGAGAAGTTTTAGTTACACCAGTAGCTCCTTCCTCCTGGTGTTCTATCTGTCACAATGTCATAATTTATACTAAAAATAGTGTTTTATTACAGATGCGTGTTACTAGTAAAAACACATTGTCTATTTTAAGACATTTAAGCAAGAAGACGTTACCAAACTGGCATTACCATATCAGGAAGCACTATACCTGTACAGACGGTGACCTTCTGTCATGTCTTACTTTGGATGATTTTATATCTGGCATTCATCGTGTAACAGGAGGGAGAGGTAGTACTACTGGAAGAAATCTTCTGTATTTTTGTCTTTCAGCATTCTGTTTCCAGTGGTTCAGTGCCATGAGCTAATGATCATTGAAGCAGGCCTCACAATTGGATGAAACTTATAATTTGTTCATCGTCTGCCCATCTGATCACAATGTTAACTCCACATTCAGCACTATTTTATTTACCAGAATGTGCTTTTGCAAAAACTTAGATCTGAAAAGCATTGCAAAGGGCCAGTTTATAATGCTCATACAGTGCCTCCTTCTGCAGCTAGCTTTGTCTCAAATAGTGCCATAAGGTGCCAGCCCATAGCACTGAAGGTTGAGGTGCTGGATGCCACACCTCACACTATGCCAGTGACCCAGGTTCAGTAATGAACCCAGGTTGTCACGGGTCAGCCGGGTGGGGAGGAAAGGGAGCAAGATCGAGCTGCTGCAAGGCAGCTCTCTCCTCCTGGGAGGGACTGGAGGCTCCCTGGCCACTGGCTGCCACCCGGTGGAGGACAGATGGCAGTGCCGACCTGAGGGAGCTCTGGTGACAGCCACAGGAAGGGATGGAAGGGGCTGAGCCAGCATCACGGGGTGTGCGTATGCCTCCACACATGCATGATGCCCATGTGCTGGGGCCCCAGGGATCAGGGAAGAAAACAGGGCAAAAAACACAGAAAATATAAATAAAAAAAAAATAATTCCCTAAGGGCCTCGTATCTGAACAGTTAGCACCATGCTAGCAAGATTAGTACCATGCTAACTGTGGTTTGCATTGCCCTAAGTGGGATAGCGCATCTGGTTCCATATTCAAAGGCACCGTTAACATGGCTCTAGCTTGGTAGTACAGCAGCCCAGGTGTACAGTTTGCACTCTGTAACCGCTTAGTGCTTCCATGTAGGGTGTGCTGTCAGGAAGTGCTGTACTATATTTGGGAAACCTCTTTGCACAGCACATTTGCACAAGTTTCCCAGTATACTGTCTGTTGTGCCTTGTGCACATTGGTGCAAGCACACAACCCTTTGCTCACTAGTTAGTGCAAGTTTAGAATACAGAGCCCTAAGTATATTGCCACGTCCTCCTTTATTTGCCAGGTTGTTGAACTCAGCATCGGCATTGCAAGCCTGATTTTTATTCGCCCAGTCTCAGTCAAATGGAGGAATGGAAGGATCTAATTAAAGGGGATGCCCTTCCCCAGAATAATTGAGTGTACAAGCACATTTCTGACAGACTGATCAAGGTTCAGTGTTGGTTTTTTCTTCTATAAAACAGTAACGATAACAATATCTTAATCATTAACTAGGCTTCCCAATTCCTTTCCAACTTCATGTATGTACTTCTTTAAAAATTCATTATAGATTGAGGGCATGACAAATCTGAGCCCTCTTTTCATCTGTGTGTGAGAGACACTTATTTTATAAAAAGTATCTCATGTGCAGCTGGCCCAGAAATGCACACATTTGTGTAAGTTAAAAAAAAAATAATTTATCAAGCTCGATCATTAATATATTAATATCACCACTGAGACCACACTTACAGTTGTAAGAGCAGCCTCACTCACATTCATAGGGTATCAGAACTGCTCACCTTCAGGTCGCGGTGGTCATACCCTAAGAAGAGCATGGTCTCGATGGTGGCATTACCATACACACAAGGCAGTAGGACCCATAGGTATCCGGTCAAATTCCCAGTTCCTTCATTTCCTTAAATATTGTACACCTGATTTCTTCTAAACATACAGTTTATGTCCACATCTCATGTGGTGATCCTGGACAAATTATGTTTTAACCAAGTGCCTAGGATCTATCAGGGCTCCCACATCAACTGAGATGCTTGTATTCTGCAAGGCAATGGAACAGTCTCCAGGAAAATGAGTTCCATAGAGTTCAAATGATTCTACAGAAACTTCCGCTGAAATGGAAAGACAGGAGAGAGAGGGGCTCAGGAAAAAAGCTATCAGAAAGGGTTAAATGTTAAATTATGTCTAATTATTCATGAGGCCAACACGTGCTCTGATTGGCTGTTGTACTGAGCATTCATCCCTGAGAAATGGCCTGCACAACACAGAGTGGCACATACATTTGTAAACTTAGTTTCTTTTTAAAAATGCTGTTTTTCCTCTTACTAACATGATTACCTCTACGACTGCAGTAATGCCATAAAACAGGACATTTTCATAGGCGTAACACCTTTTGCTGAGGTTAATGGCCCAAGACACACCCCAGCCTAACATTAATCCTAAGAAAATGTGCAGTTGTTCAGACATTATTGCTTAAACAGTTTTGAGAATGTAGCTGCCTGAGAGAGACAGGCATGAAAGGCTCACAGAAAGACTAGGAGACAACATCTGTAAGCAGATCTCATGAATTGATGCAGCCAGTGAAGCTGAGAAAAAGTGAGTGTCTTGACCCTGAAGTGAGACACCCCTCTTTTACTTTGTTTATGCTGAAGTAAACACATTTTTGTTTCAGGTTTTGATGCTGTTTGTTTCTTGAACCCTGAAAAAAAGTGCTTTAATTTGCTACCTGTAAATATAATAAAAAATTACTTCATTTTTGAACATTAAAACAAAAATTGGTGTCTGGTAGGAATGCTCGTAATTGGCAGACTCCGATCCGATAGGACTTTTTAAGAATTTAGGAATTTTCTGTTACGAATATGATTCTGATTCCTTGAAATTGGGATTGGATTTTGAATCCAAGTTCCAAAATCCTAGAGCCTAAATTTGTATATAAAAACATGTTGAGCCTTTAATTTCCAACTCAAAATGTTTGGATTACTATTACAAAAATTCTAATTCCAAAAATCGGGTTGGAATCCGACCAGTCTGATTCTGTTCTTCCAAATCTGAGCAACTTTAGTGTCTGGTACCATCCTTGGGTGTTCCATGAAGCGCCTAAGTGTCGGCATACACACCATCTGTGACACCTTCAGTGGGTTTCAACCATTTCTTTTCAAACTTGGAAGTAAAGGTGGGTCCAGTGGTGGCACAGCAGTGCTTCATGTGCAAGCCCCAGAATCCCACACTGAGGCTGGCTGGGAGTGAATTACTGAGTGAGGCCCTCTGCTCCCAGGGAGGGAGCAAGGATGTGGGCTGCCCATTATTCACATACCGCCCGCTATCAGCCAGTCATGGGGCCACAGAGGAGATGAACTGTGCTGGCTGCTCCTTGCCAGTCCTCCTGGTGGGAGAAAGGGTGCAGCCCAGGCAACCCTCAACATCTGGGCAGGGACAGGAGGAACCGCAAGGGACAAAATAAGTAGAAACAGTTATTTAAAGAGGTAGTGCACTGTCTGAAATTAATATTAATTTTAAAAGTTGTGAACTATTACCCCTTACAACTGAAGCTATTATTCTTTTACCATTTGGTAATTAGATGTTCTACATGACAGTCCATGGTGTAATGTGTGGAACAGTACTCCACCTGGAGGCTGACATGGTCAGTTCCATTCTTCCTCAAAAATCATCAGCCCAATGAGCTCATTGACTGTGACATCACAACTGATCAAGAAGATCAAATCCACCTCTTGCAAGATTGGTCACTTGTGATGTCACAGTGAGTGAGGTAACATTGACGATGAGTAAGTATGTATATTTGTTATGGCAGTCATGAAGCCATGGATACCATGACTTTTGATATTTTTTCAAAAAATGCCATGCATTTCACAATTTTCATAAAAAATGCATAATTAGGGTTCTTTGACCATGCCTGATCTGTGACTTTAAAAAAAAAAAAAAGTTCCTATAACAACATTTCATCCATACTAATAGGCATTACTTTTTATATCTCCGTGGCATTTGATCAACTTGCTTGTTTACTGCTTCTGAAGTTTCATTAACTTTCAGAAATAATCAGCTCCAGCTTTCACACAATTTGCAGACAGATTTAAAATAGTCAACTATGAAGTCTATTAGTGACAAAACAAAGTTGGATTATGTGTGCTGTATTTGTCCATTCTGTGTCTTGACACTTTTGTCTCATGTGATAAAAAAGAATAAAAATGTGTTTTGCCTATGATTTGCATTTAAATGTAAGACCTGTAACAATGTTATGAATTTTGTACACCAACCAACAATGTTTTGCTCTTTCTTCCTCTGCCAAAAACTGTAGTTTTAGAAAAATATGTTGTTTCCTGTTGGCTTCCATGTTACAAAGTCCCCGAGTATCCAGGAGACCATCAGGTGAAGGGTTAACATCTCATCTTTTCATTTAATACAAGCAGACATTGTTTACACTGAAAACTCAGCTGTGTACACTTGTCACTGGAGTGCTGTAGGGTGTAGACCTTGATGTTATTTAAATGAAAAGAAAAATATGTATTTTGTCTTTAAAACCTAAATAGGTGGATTCCACAAGCCAAAGACAGTTCTCTAATTATGTATAGAGTCGCTAGTTTTTAGTATATTTTTACACTAATATTCCTGACTTTTAAGTTATTGCACCTTGAATGTGCTAACAAAGTAGCCGGGCCATTGTTTATTGTGTAAATTCTTGCGTGAGGTGGGGTGATTACATCTGAGTTTCAGAATCCATAATGTGGTTGGATGGCAGTCTGAGCAAAGTGTGCGACAGTCCAAGAGCTGTCTTTGCAGAATTCTCTGCTCCGCACTGTATGGTACAGACACAGTGCCTCTAGCTAAGATTATAAATCATGACATCACTCTTGGCCAATCAGGATTGTTTATTTCTGGCAGCTCTCCTCTCCCGGATTGCGGTGGTGAGCCCTCACAGCTCTTGGCTGCCACCAGGTGGAGGCCTGGTGGTAGCGCCGATGCAATTGAGGCTGACATAAAGGAGGGTTGGTGGATGGAGCTGGCAGTTCTGGAGTGCGTGCATGCCTCTCCACGCACATGCACCATCCAAGTTTGCTGTAACCCTGGGAGAAAAATGAAAGTGGGAATGGATGCAGATTAGGCTCAATGAAGTCCTCCCCGGGGTGTCACGATCCACTTTGCCATTCCAATAAGGGAAGGAGGGAAATCTGGATGTGAGTCTCCAGGGCTGGGGGAGGACGTTAATCCACTGAGGAATGCCTCCCCAGTAAGGAGAGAGGCAGATGGGTCGATGACACTCGGGGACAGAGCTGAACAGCCGCCTGGTCAGCACAGGAAGGTAAAAATCTTAATAAAAAAAAACAGGATTCTTTATTTCTAAGCAATCCAAATGCTCTTTTTTTTTCACAAGAGATTGTCTCATGCAAAAGTTTCTTAAATTCTACAGTTCTAAGTTCAGTCAGCATAGTCCATTTTATCAAGCAGAGGTTTCTCTCATTTTCTACAGAGCCAGTTTTATTTTAAATTCAACTGAATTGTTTAAAAACTAACACGATTTATAATACGTGTATATGCACAGTTCTGTGTCCCTTGTGGTTATGAATGCATTCTTGAGTCTTTTGTGTGTCAGAATTGCTCAACCTCACATTGCAGTTCTCGCACCTAAGGAACTCAAGAATGGACTCTTAACCATAAGAGACATAGAACTGTAAATATAAACAAATAACATAGACCAGGGCCAAAATCGGAGCCTGTGCACCTAGCAAATACTGGCTGATTTTGTATCCGGACAGTAATATTTTCCTGTAGCTTGCCCTGTTAGTTTGTAGAGATGGTAACATTTTAATAAGTGCAGTAGTGAATACTTTTTGAAATGACTGGTGTGGCCTGTGGATTTTCATAGCCCGTAAATTTCAACACCTACCAGAGTTTGAAATGTTTGAATTTGGCTGATGTTGTGCTGCCACTTGTGAGACAGGTTCCCTTGCAAGAAGGTTTGCACGTGCAAAACTTGAAATTAAACACTAGAGCTGACTGGGAGCCAAGTGCTTCACAGGAGTGTAGGGCTTGATGAGTCCATCATCAGGGCAGGTGACAGGGCTTGGTGATCCCATCATCAAAGTGGGAAACAGGGCTTAGCGACCCCATCATCAAAGTGGGAAACAGGACTTGGTAACCCCATCATCAGGATGGAAGACAAGGCTTCATGAACCCATTATCAGTGTGTGAGACAGGGCTTGGGGACCACAATCATAGGGGTCAGAGACAGGGCTTGGTATCCCCCATCATCAGGGTAGGGTATAAGACTTGGTGAACCATCATCAGGGTGGGGGACAGGGCTTGGGAACCCCATCATCAGAGTGGGGGACAGGATTTGGTGATCCCATTATCAAAGTGGGAAACAGGACTTGGTGACCTCATCATCAAAGTGGGAAACAGGACTTGGTGACCCCATCATCAAAGTGGAAAACAGGACTTGGTGACCCCATCATCAAAGTGGGAAACATGACTTGGTGACCCTATCATCAGGATGGAGGACAAGACTTCATGAACCCATTATCAGTGTGTGAGACAGGGCTTGGGGACCACAATCATAGGGGTCAGAGACAGGGCTTGGTATCCCCCATCATCAGGGTAGGGTATAAGACTTGGTGAATCCATCATCAGAGTAGGGGACAGGGCTTGGGGACCCCATCATCAGAGTGGGGGACAGGGCTTGGGGACCCCATCATCAGAGTGGGGGACAGGACTTGACCCCATTATCATGGTGGGGGACAGGGCTTGGTGACCTCATCGTCAATGTGGGAGACAAGGCTTGGGGACCGCATCATCAGGGTGGGGGACAGGGCTAAGTGACCTTATTATCTGGGTGCGGAACAAGGCTTGAGGAACCCATTATTATGTTGGGAGACAGGGCTTGGTGACCCCATCATCAGGGTGGGAGACATGGCTTGGTGTCCCCATCATCAATGTGGGGAACAAGGCTTGGGGATCCCATCATCATGGTGGGGGACAGGGCTTGGGGACCCCATCATCAAGGGGGGACAGGGCTTGGTGTCCCCATCATCAGTGTGGGGGACAAGGCTTTGGGACCTCATCATCTAGGTGGGGACAGGGCTTGGTGACTGTTATCCCTGGGATGGGGACAGGGCTTGATAACCCCGGTCATCAAGGTGGGGGAAGGGACTTGGTGACCCCATCATCTGGGTGGATGACAAAGATTAATGGCCCTATCATCAGGGTTGGGGACAAGGCTTATTGATCTCAATCATCAGTATAAGAGACAGGGCTTGATGACCTTGATCCTTGGGGTGGGGACAGGGATTGCTGACCCCATCATCAGAGTGGGGGACAGTGCTTGATGACTCCATTATCATGGCGTGGGACAGGGCTTGGTGACCCCATCGTCAACGTGGAGGACAGCTTGGTGACCTTGATCATAAAGGTGGGGAGATGGCTCAGTAGCACCATCATCTGAGTTGAGGACAGGGTTTGGTGACCCTATCATCAGGGTGGGGGGATAGGACTTGATGACCCCATCACCAAGGTGGGGGACAGGGTTTGGTGACCTTATCATCAGGGTACAGGACAAAGTTTAGTGAGATCATCATCAGGGTGAAGACCGGGCTTGGTGACCCTAATTTTTAGGGTAGTAGTGGGGCTTGGTGACCCATAACATCAGGGTTGGGGGACAGGGCCTTGTAACCCTGATCATTAGAGCTGAGAGACATACTTGTAACCCTGACCAGCTGGGTGGGGGACAGGGTTTGCTGAGCTGCATCATCAGGGTCAGGAACAGGGCTTGGTGGCCCCAATCATCAATGTTGGGGAACAGGGCTTTGTGACCTCGATCACCAGAGTGGGGGACAGGGCTTTGTGACCCTATCATCAGAGTGGGGAACAGGGCTTGGTGACCTCACCTTAGGGTGGTGGTTGTGGCTTGTTGACCCCATCATCAGGGTGGGGGACAGGATTGGTGACTCACGATCATCAGGGTGGGGGACAGGGCTTGGTGACCCCAATCATCAGGGTGGGGGACAGGGCTTGGTGACCCCTATTACCTGGATAGGGAGACAGGGCTTGGTGACCTCAATCAGCAAGGTGGGGAATAGGGCTTGGTAACCCCATCATCATAGTGGGGGATCATGCTTGGAGACCCCATCATCAGAGTGGGGGACTCTGCTTGGAGACCCGATCATCAGAGTGGGGGATCGTGCTTGGTGATCTCATCATCAGGGTCAGGGACAGGGTTTGGTTACACTTTCATCAGCATGGGGTACAGGGGAACCAGGTTGGAAAAATCAGGGACAAAAAAGTAATAAAAAAAAGTTTGTGACTATGTCTGCAGAAATTGGCTCTGTCTGAGCATGTTCCTCAGTTAACTGCAAGGAATGAAGAGCACCAGAAGAGACTGCAAAGCCTGAACAGCAATGTAGTGAGGATAGGTGTCAGTACCTATGTGCCCTCCCACCAAAATGCCTCTGGCAGACCCTGCTAGAGCCAGAAGTGAGGCTAGGCCCAGTGTGGAATGGCTTAAACCACCCTAGGTCACCAGGGATATTTATTCCCTGACTGCTGACAGCTATTTTATAATCAATTATCAGTTAATTTACTTATTCATTTGAGTGCTGAATAGGTTTGAACGTAAATCGATTCAGGATGTATATATACTCATGCGGTATTGTGATGTTTATTTATTTGAAAACTGGTGACTGGGAAAGGCACACTGAGCCAAAGGTCATTTCCAGGTGTAACCTGGTGGAAGGGAACAGAGGATACAAAATAGATAGCACAGATACCATTCACAGTTACAATAAAGTGCAATCAGAGAACACAGTTAAAACAGGAGTAAGTGCAAAGTGAGCAAGCAACTAAATCAGACATTTCAGCCACACATCTACACCAGGGCAGGAGGCATATGCAAGAGAAGCAGGTGGTGGGGGACCTGGAGTGGGGGAGGGGTTTCAGCTGGTACCTGAGGGAGGCAGGGGAGGCAGTGAAGTGAAGGGAGGAGGGGAGTTGGTTCTAAAGTGAAGGGAGATGATAGGAAAAGATTGATTTCCCAGCAGAGGAGTGGGAATAAGGAATGGCGATGGTGTGAGGATCCCTGAAATGGAGAGAGCAGCAGGAGGCAAAAGTGATGGGGGAGAGGACTGACGAAAATTAAGAGGGAAGGGACCCAAATCAGTATTTGGATATGAATGAGGCATATAGGTTCTGGTGACATGATGGTAGAGAAAGAATGGATAAGGAGGAATAAAATGAGTAATGGTGAGAATGGGGGGGGGGGCTGGTAGTAAAGCAGCAGAAGGAGTTGCAGAGGGTGTCCGGCCAGGGAGGTGGAGGGAGCAGTATCATAGGACATGTCCGCAGAGCCAATGACTGGGAGCACCATTTTGGTGACAAGCTCACAGCATACCTATGGAGACAGTCTTTATTGCAGTACAAGACACCAAGTTTAGGGCAGAGCTTGGTGTGGATGACATCAATCTAGGCAGAGAAGTCAAGTTTGCTGTCTAGCCACACACCAAGGCATTTGAAGTATTGAACTATTTCTAGAGGGGAGCCATCCAAGGTGGAGAAGTTAAGCATAGTTAGGAGTCTGGCCAACTTCTGGCTAGTGCCAAAGATCATGGACACAATTTTTTTTGTTGACCTGGAGATGATTTGATTGTAACCAGCGCAAGACATTTCAAAGTCTTGCTGGAGCAGACCTTTCACGGTGATAGCTGAGAGACTGTAGGTGTAGATGACTGTGTCATCTGCATACACATGGATAGGCAAGTTGACACAAGCCACAGGGAGGTTAAGGAAGATGGAGAACAGGATTGGCCCCAGGACAGAGACCTGTGGGACCTGGGCCTGTATGGAAGGTGGGGGTGACAGAGTGCTACCTACCTGTACTGACTGCAGGTAGTGTTAGAGGTAAGAAAGGAACCAGTCAACAGCTGGGGCTGAGGGGCTAGCAGAACCAAGCTTATGCAGGAGGAGAGGGTAGGACACTGAGTCAAAGGCCTTGGCCAGATCAATAAAGGCAGCAGTCATATATTTCTGATCCATCCCTGGGAAGATAGAATCTGTTGCACACAACAGGGAGGAGATAGTGGCATGATGCTTCTGGAAGCCAGACCGGAATGAAGACAGGATATCTGTGGATGGTAGGAAATCAGTGAGTCTAATGTAGACAAGCTTCTCTTGAAACTTTGCAAGGGAAGGGAGCAGGGAAATTGGCCAGAAGTTATCCAGAGAGGAACCCCCATTTGTGGAGTGGAAAAACTTTGGCCGTCATCCAATACTGAGGGACAGCACTAAGGTAGAAGGAGAGGTTGAGTAGCTGAGTCAGAGGATATACTATCGCAAGAGCAGAGAAATTGAGCAGTTTAGGGTCGAGTCTATCAGGGCTGGGTTTGCACAGGTTGAGGGAGTGACAAGCAGTCAGGGTTTCCTGGGTAGTAACAAGGAGAAAGAGGAACCCAGTGGAGGGGAGAGGAAAGGAGATATGAGGAAGAGCAAGGGAGGCTGGAGGGTGACTGGAAGGAGAGCACAAGTGAAGAACTTACTGAAGTGAGCAGCAACAGAGGACAGGTCAGACACTGGTGAACCATTTACCAGAAGGACCCAAGGGAAAGACTGCTGGGAGGGTCAAAAAAGGAGTGAATTACCTTCCAGAATTTTGAGGGGGCGTTAAGGTTGCTGTTAAGGTTGGCGTTGAAATACTGTGATTTCACATCCTGGACAACCTTAGTACAGAGTCCTGATAGTCCCGTATAAGAGGAGGTCAGGGAGGAAGGGAGATAATTTGAAACGTGCCCAGGCAAGATCAGGGGACTTGCACAGATCAAGGATTTCAGGAGTAACAATACACTTGTTAGATGCTTTTCATATGTTTTCTAAGTGTAACAAAAAATTAGAATAAAAAAATGAATATTTTAAACCTTTGTTTGAATGTTTCAAGTATTCCAAGACAGTGCATTCCAGAAGATCATGACCAAGTACACAAAAGCTTTTTGCTTGGCACAAGTGTGGCCATTTATTGTAACTGTAACATATGACCCTCTGCAGAGCAAAGGGTTCTGAAAGGCACATTTGAGATTGGAGACTGAACCATCTAAATAGAGGGAAGATGAAACCTGCAGAACCTTAAAGGTTAGCACTATAAATTAAAACTTAATTCTACATTACACTGTTAGACAGTGGAGACTGTGGAATGTAAGGGGTTATGCCAGTGTTCAAAGGAAGGCAATTACAAAATAAGTCTTGCTGTCCATTTTGCACAGATTGATGGGCATAAAGAGAAGACTCTGTGAGGCCCACCAATAGATAATATAGAGAATAATGTATACCCAGCTATCAGTAACAAGCTGGTTAGTTCATTGAGAGGTTGCCATGATGATGCACTATTTGAACTCGTAGAGCGATTAAGAGGTTCGGGTCACCATTGGCGCACCTCGAGATAAACTAACCCAGCTTGTTATGGATAGCTGGGTATACATTGTTTTTTATAGTGTAGGATGTTAACTGCTACGAGGCGCGACTTACTTTGTTTTATTTCTTCACTTTGCCGCTCGTTTCACTGTTGTTTTCACTGCCGCAGGCCGCTTCCTGGTCTTATAATGCACATGCGCTAGCGCGTTCAATGTTGTTATGCTGTAGTAGCTACGTAGCTAGTGCAGCATAACAGCTGTGATGACGTACCTACTACAGCATAACAACATTTCGAAAGTGATGGATTTTTAACAATAACAGCATTCCATCATACATTATAACAATAATCCAGCTGTTAGGTAACCAATGCATGAAACTATCCATCCACGAAGGTGGAGAGGCAGCCTTGGGATAGACTTCCATCCTTCAGCTGGCCCAGCTGGGATCAGGGCTTGAGGAATCAAACCCCGATTTCCCATATGGAAGATGAGTGCCTTTACCACTGAACTGTGGAGCCAACCAAATCCTTTTTTTTAAAGAGCGATTTGTCTTTCATTGGGTGCATAGTACCACCATGAATTAAAAACAACAACAAAAATTCTTCATTATTATATTAATTTATTTTAATTTGCATCAAACAGATAGTGGCATGACCCCACGTGTTACAAAATCGAATTTTTCTGGAATCCCTTGGTAAAGACGAGGTTGAGCCCAATTTGATTATGCCTCCTGTGGTGCTTAGGCACTGGTCACTCTTTGCAGTAATATATTATTTCATCCGATTCCCAGTGGCAGTGCATCCCCCCCTTCCCTGCTGCTGTTGAGAGTTTTCTACATCTGACATTACCGGAAGCAAAAACGGAATTTAAAATAACAATCTTAATAGCTATCTGCTGGTCCTGCCCCCACTATATACAAGCTTACAGTGTTCTATATTGTGAACTTTTAACTCAAGGAGGCTGACCGTTCATCTAACCAAATTCAGAAGAAATTAGATTGGCCTGGTTTCTTGTCTTTACTGATGAAATCAAACAAACAAAAAAATGTCACTGTGCAGGCCTTCTCAGCATGCCCTCTGTGGAGGGTATGCTTTTTGAAGAGGTGCACAGTGGCTGTACAGGTACATGAGGGCTGTACAAAACAAGCGTTTGTCAATGCCTAATATTTGCTTGCTTGTATTTGCTGTGTACATGTGCATGTTTGGCATTGATAGTGCAGAGGCGATAATTAACTAATTAATAACACGAGATAGAATAGTGAAACTGTCATAACTGGGAAATGAAGAGGTTCACACATAAGCTGTCGTTTTTTAGATTATGATCTTAAATTTTGAAACTAGTAGGTTTCTTGCTCCCCAGCATATGAACATGACAGGTATCATTTATGAACTGCGACCCAAAACATTATTTTTTGGAGTGACTGTGAAAACACATTTTGGAGGGGCGTTTGATACGGCATTGGGTCAGAACAGCGCCAGTCACAATAGCGCGGTCAAGAACTACACTGTAAAAATGACGCTACTTTTGGTTTTGCGGGGGGCTCTGCCTCCACACCCCTCGACTTGGGGGGGGGGACTCCCTATATCCTAACTCCAGGGGGAGCAGATCACAGGGCAAGAAGAAAATTGTGGGGCTGTGGAATACTGTTTCCATGGCCCCTTGTAAAAAAAATGTAAGTCCCGATAGGCAAAATCTAGGGAGACCAGGATTAGAACCCTGGTCTCCACTGCCACCCAGCCGAGCTGCTCCATGCCTCAGCCCTCCACATCACAGAAGCAGCTTGGCCAGCCTCTGGAATTCTGCTGCCCTTGTCCTGTGGCAGCACCACGGAAAGCGACCAGGGGAGCGCTTACTGCAAACGCTGTCAATCCCCTCTCACTGTCCATGGCAGCACTATTCAGACTAATGCTCTGTTTTCTTGTACTATTCTGGTAGTGCTGTTCTAACTGGGTAACGTTTGGGAATGACACCTGCTATGTTCATTCGATGGGGGTAAAAACACATGAGTACTGTTGAAAATGTGGGTTCCAAAATTTAAAATATTGCAAAGTTGCGAGTAAACATTAAAAACTGTCATTTGCTTATAACTTTTCTATTCAATTTTGTTGCGCATGAGCAAGCAAACATAAAAAAGGGAGAACAAAGGCTGCAAGTAGGTTCGACGATAGTTGTATCTGCCTAGTGGAAATAACATCAATGTAAGCAGCTGTCATTCTGTTACACACCTAGACTGCTAACAGATTTATGCACAGACAAGGGAAGAGAAGGCAGGGCCATATGTGCTCCCAGTACTATTCAAGTTCCTTCAAAATGAATGAATGAAAATTTAGGGTAATTTTTTGTGTGCGTGTGTGCATGCATGTGTTTAAGTACTTCAAAGGTGAAGTCTGTGAATGCCCCAAGGCTTCCCTCTAGAGGAGGTTGCATCATGTAAAATACAATACAGTACATACTTTACCAGAGTGTGCCCCGTGGCTTCACTTCCCTAAACTCTGCGTGCATTCAGTGTTCCTGCTGGCTGCTGTAGTGAAGATGAATCATTAAACACACCTCTCAGCTGGCATACATATCCCGTACTAACAGGTGTCTTTTATTTCTGTAGGTGAAGTGTTCTTACAGATCAAGGCACCCCTCGAGGAAGTCTATAAAATTTACTGCCATCACCACGACGATGCCACCAGTTTACTAGAGTCATATGAAAAAGATGAAAACATTAAACTGCATTTACGAACCTGCATACAGCGTTTAAAGTAAGACTTTGGTTCAGATTTTGGTAACCTGGGAAGAAGGCTGCATTTTAAATTAGAGACTAGTAAACATTTTAGCTTTTCTTGTTGTCAGAAGAGACAGGGTGGTCACCATTCTTATAAGATGCAATAAACTCTTGCTCCTGTTAAACAGAACTCCATGTGGTATATTCTCAAACTGAGAGACGGCACTCTCCTGTGTTCAAGGGCAGATGTCTTTGAAACTCATTTTGGCCTGCATTCACCCAGTATGTTAGCCCATCACAAAAAGTAGTACTCTAGGTAGATTACAACAACAGCAGCAAAAAAAGAAGGAAATGGAGAGCAACCAAGCAGAACCAGTGTGTTCTGCCACAGAGGGGTATGATTCCCTGCGACCTCGCGAGCGAAGCTTGAGACGTCCATGGGAATCAGACCCTGAGATGGAAGAAAACACTGGTTCTGCAAGGGGTTGCCCATCTAGTATTTTTTTATAGTGTATGGTGCCCCACAAGTTATTTAAATATTGTTTATTTTTTTTTTTTATTTTACTTGTTTGTTTTTACTAAAAAAGAAACTGTAGTCTCTGGAGCTGCGGCTTGTTGTGAGTTGTGTGGTTGCTAGGGACTAGGCGTCCCTACATTAGCAGTGCACGCTCCAGTTGGTTGGCACTGTAGTGTGGGAGGGATTTCTGGTTAAAAAAACATGGCGACTGAACATCTCGCTAAGCTAGAAAAGAACAAACTGCAGGGGTAAAATTCAGCGCGAGTACTTCATTCTTGTATCTATCCGGTTGATCCTGCAGTTTGTTAATTTATCTACCGCATCGGGATGTTCTGCTGTCTGGCTGATCCTGCAGTTTGTTAATTTATGTACCGCATCGGGACGTTCTGTCTGGTTGATCCTGCAGTTTGTTAATTTATCTACCGCATCGGGACGTTCTGTCTGGTTGATCCTGCAGTTTGTTAATTTATCTACCGCATCGGGACGTTCTATCCGGTTGATTCTGCAGTTTGTTAATTTATCTACCGCATCGGGACGTTCTGTCTGGTTGATCCTGCAGTTTGTTAATTCATCTACCGCATCGGGACATTCTATCCGGTTGATCCTGCAGTTCATTAATTTATGTACCGCATTGGGACGTTCTATCCGGTTGATCCTGCAGTTAATTAATTTATCTACTGCATCGGGACGTTCCGTCTGGTTGATCCTGCAGTGCCTGATGACCAGACTGTTGCCTCAGTTTTTCTTATGTTTGGCACCAGGCGCATGGTACCTTGCAAGCTTTTGAAATAATAGAATGCTGTTCTGCACATATGGGCAGAACAGTATTCTATAAAACTTTTTTATCTGTGCTGAACAGCTTTTCAGCACAGACAAAAAACAGTCAAGAACAACGTTCCACCATTCACTATAATACAATCCAGGACACTGTCTGACAGAGTCAAAAGTTAGACTTTGATCTGTTGTTTCAAGCACTGAGCTGCAAACCAGGATGTTTCCATTTCAGATACCGCTATAGCCACCAGTTAACTGTGTGACCTTAAGGTAGAGCTGGTTGACCCTGTAAATCATTTTTTTTTTGTGTAAAAACTTCTTTTTAATTACTGCTTCCAATTTTTTTATTGCTCTATCTTTAATAATCTTTTATTAAACAGATGTGGTAATTCTGATGCACACACTGGTGATAAGTAATACAATGGTAGGAAACAGATTATGCCCCTTCCAACCTCAGAGTTTCTTTTTACCTGTACAGCCTTTTCTCCCTGGCAATGTTTGTCCTTCAAGTATATACTCTGTTCCTAGGGATTATATCCTGAATATCTATTATGTTGACATCTGTTCTCCCCAAGGCTGAACACCACCTCAACATCCCCCATGACTTTCCCTCTATGGCAGGGGCTGTAGGTGAAGGCCGGCTCCCCCAAAGCAGCCCACTATGTTGGCTAGTATCCAGAGTCAAGATAGGCAATATGACCCAGGGGGAAGTCAGGAGCCCAGGCCATCGTATGGACTATACATGGTGTTTCTTCCTGGTTTCCTCTCCATCTTTCCTACTCCCCTTGGCAATAGCGTAGCTCCGTAGAGCCTTGGATGTATGTGTTACAATGTCCTGTGTAGGAAGCAAGCTCCATTAGTCCACCACAGGGGGCACTGCCGCACTGGGTACTTAGCATCATCCATCTCCACCCACAGCACACTGCTGAGCGGAAGCTACTGCGGTAAGGCCTGCCCTCCAACATGGTGTCCTGAGCTTGCTCCCAAAATTAGGTCACCTGTGGAGCAGCCCTCAGCCTCAGAGTAGTGTAGTGGCACACATATGCATTATGCCAACAGTCTGCATGCTGAACAAGGACCTGAACTATGTCACACAATTCTAAAATGGTCTTACACCCCAGAGTGTAAATCAGACACACCCGCTTAATCTAATAAAACGGGAGTAAAGGTGGAATATTATTAGACTTAGAACCAGTATTTGAAAAACTGTTCCTACAGAAAATGCAGGCTTACAGATTAACTACAGTACTCTTTTCTAGTGGTTTCCTACTTTCCAGCCAAAAACATTGCTGTTGGCCTCAGCAGTACTTGTATCTCATAGCATTACCAAAAAACTAAATTCCAGGACATTCCATTCTTTATTATTAAATGTATGTTCTTAAAAACGGGCTTTTTGCCCCATAGGCTTCAACTGTTCCTGTTGTTTCTCCTGTCCCAGAGTCCTCATCCTCTGCTTAACACCAGAATCAGTTCTGTGGCAACAGATTGTGATGCCATAAACTGAAGATTATGACTTCATGGCAGATCTTAGCTACATGAACAGAAGAATTCTAAATGACAATGATCTGGTTTTAATGACAATGTCTTCAGTAATAAAATAGGAAAGGTCCGTCAGTTCGAATTTTGAGGGAATTTTGTGTGCCTGACTGCTGCTGAAACCAATTAAATACTTGTGTCTGAAGATCAGAAAATCTGTTTAAGAAAGTTAGCGCCATCCCTGTAGTACAGTCCTCCAAGCAGAGCAGAACCTGATTGGAAATGAAATACTGCATTTCAGGAGGGCTGTTAATTATTGGTAAATAAAATGTGAAAAGACAACATAGCCTGCAACTGAATTTCATGAATCCGTCGATGAAGTCACATATTAAAACCAGAAATATATATATATATATATGTTTTTATTTAAACTTATAATTTCTTCCCTACCTTATGAGACCCATTAGCAACTCCTCCTTTAACCTGCAAGTAGCCTTTTGCATCTTAGAAATCCTCCACATATAGCAGGCTGCTGATACCACCACTGGGTCCCTGAGGCTTGCACCCTGTGGTAGGGCCTGACCATGATACTCCATGGCTGGCCAGGAGTGAATCCAACACTTCTTGTTGCTACAAGTCTGACAGTGAGGCCATACCATGAGACAGTCAATTGTAGGAAGGGTCATGTGGACTTCATCTGCTCACCTTATGCCACACATTTTCCACTTTTCTCCCTTCCCCTAGTGCCATCCAGTAAGCACATCCAAGATGCCACTCCTAACACTAAGACATCTCAATAGCACCCCTTCCACGCATTACGTTCCACGTCGTGCTGATTTTAGCTTCCCCTTGACACCATGGGGTAGATAGCTGGCAGGAGCTCTAATCCTCCTTCCCCAGAAGAGGAGAGCTGCTGAGGAGATGCATGTACTGCTGCCTGCTTCGTGGCTCTTGACAACAATTCAGACTCAGGGAGCGAACCACCAGCTTACAGCACCAGCTCAACTGATCTTTTTCGCAGATTTGATTTCAGACTTCTGTCTCTTATAGCATTTAATACATTAGAACAAATGATAGGCAAACACAGGCAATGATCTAGCAGCCCACAGTATATATTTTGGTAAAGTTAGCAGCTATCTTCTGCTGTGGTTGTTGCTCCCTGGTATGCCTGTTGCAGGTCCCTTGAGGGACCACACTGACACATAGAAAGTGCTCACATAAGCCCTGAAGAATTAACATTCACTAATAAAGCACATCTCCATATCGAGGACAAGGGCTTGAGTTTTGGCACTTAAGCTGCCAGATCAGAATATTTTCCTTGACCAAAATTTTCAGTCATTCTGCAGTCAAAGAACAGCTGGTAAAATACCTATTACTCAAGGTGTTGTTAACTGATTCTTAGGTTATGGAGGTTAACTAAGCAATGTTGAGTAGTTTAGTTATGAATAACTAGTGGATGTCTAGACTAGGGTTTCTGATTATAGGCACTGGAAATCATTCCACATCTGGTGATGCAGGTGCTGGTGTGTGTGGGTGGGGGATAAATGAGTGGATCACATTGTTCGCACTAGGATTTTTCTTTTGTTTGTTGTGGTGGGAGCTGTGGTGTTTTGGAGGGGGGTGAGGGAGGGGCAGCTGCAGTATAAGGGCTGCTAGCTGCACAATCGCGCAGACTCGATAGACCAAAAGGCCTTTATCTGCTGGCAAGTTCATATGTTCATATGGTGGCTAAACCATCTCTTTAAAATATTAACCACCCAAAATACCTGAAGTGTCTTCCAGTTTCCTGTTGCACAGACTGCACACAGTATTTTAATAAAAGTGCAGTAGATCTTCTGCCTTTCATGCTTTCACCATTGTGGTGAACACATTAGAAATTCACTTAGTCACATAGGAAAGCAATTGGTTTTTGACTTGTGACATATGGCTGGTGGGAGCCGGAGGTTGTTAGTTGCCAGGTAAAGGGGAGCAAACATAATCAGCATTGTTCTGTCTTATCTAGAATTTGTTTAGCCAGTTCAGTGCCAGATTGATATCCTCGCAGGAGAATGTTTGACGTCTTGGCAGGCTTTCACAGAAGGAAACAACATCCTGAGAGAGTTTGCAAAACACGTCAGTCAGAAGCAGGCCTCTCTAATTATCCTCATTAGCAGTAGTCTGGCTATTGTTCAGATGTACTGTAGTTTCTTACATTTCCTGTTTTACATGACCTCATCTATTGGATTTCTGCTAAGGACGGAGCTTACACCATTTGCAGAAGTAAGCACCTTATGTTTCTCTGCCAGGTATGCACAAGCCAGCATTACAACTTAACCGGAGCATGCATCTGTGTTTCCTTACTGGTACAAGGAAGGATAACACCAGTGTGGTTGGCAGAAGTACACGACAAAAATGGTGTATTCTGCCATGGAAACAAAAAACAATGTGAGGCTTCTTACAAGAGTGATGAATTGTAGTCACTCAGGAGAACTGGAGAGTTCCTTGGTGTGTAGGGTGGCAGAAGAGTTGTCGTTTTATGATGCGTGTCTGCACAACTACACAGATAGGTGGATTACTAGCAATTTATTATGTTTGCTTGCGCGCATATGCAAGAAACATGATGTGACAGCTTAGGAGAGACGCGGGTTGTGGAGGCGCGGTACTGTTACAACCAAGGGAGGCACTGCATTAGGGGGCTTGGCAATGGTGGACCAATGGAGGCACAGTGTGGTGATGACACTGGTCTCCAAAAGTGCACCAAATTGTAACATTTTCGCTGCAGCAATCATGGGCCACCTCGTCATTGCAGCATCAGTCATTGTGCTGCAATGAGGGAGCGACCCGTCATTGCAAGGCAGAACGTTATCTAGCGTAATACTGTTTGTGAACATGGCGGGCGGCTTGCTGCCACGTTCACAAACAATATTATGCTGCCCCCATGCGAAGGATTGCAATACCCCTCTGCATCAAATGGCCCCCAGGCGGTCTTTGTTTCCGGTCGGGGCCCCAATCCCTAGTCGGCTTCAGTGTGCTAATGTCTGCTGTTGTGTGTCGTGACGGGGAGCGTCCCCTCCCGTCGGCATGATCTAACCAATCCCCGTTTTCTTGTGTGTCGACAGAGTGGGCTTCCCAGCATGCCAACAGACTGTTTTTTTGGGGACCTGTAGTCATGGGGATTGGGCACATTCTGTCGGGTACATTAGCAAGTGGGGGCATCATGCTGACGGGGTGCCCAATCCCCGCCAGCTACAGGTCCCCCCAAAAAACAGTCTGTTGGCATGCTGGGGCCTACACCAGTGTGTCAAATGCCCCTGCGAAATAGAAAACCATCCGTTGTCTTCCCCGTGGAGAAAAAGCGGTCCCTCGTGGTCTCCCAGACCCCCTCCTGCAACCCACCCACCCACTGCGCAACCTACCTCCCCACACCCCATACTTACCTCCGGAGTCTGGTGCGACGATCTTCGGTGGACCGGGAACATGTCTGCACTCTTCAAAGCCAACCATGAACTGAGGACATGCCGGTAAGCTCCGTAATGGGATAGATAGGGTTTTTTCAACTTTGCTGCATATCTCAGGCATTTTTTGGAATTTTGGCACCAAATTTTCAACATGGGGTTTTTGGGACCCCTCCTCATGAATTCTGTCACTGTCATGGCATTAATCAGGCCCGAAGGGTGATTTCATGGTCACTGTGCGAAATCACCTTTCGGGACCGATTAACAAAATGACAGTGCCAGTGTTCATGAGATGGGCTCTCAAAAAGCCAATGTTGCAAATTTGGTGAAAAAATTCCTAGAAATGACTGTTTTATGAGCGTGCGTTGCGCATTTCCTACGCAGGCTCATAAGTTTGCGAATTTGTAACATTTGCACTCCAGATTTTCAACATTGCCATTCTATCACACCTGCTCATAAGCAGCACAGCTGTCATTTTTGATATCTCACCCAACATGTGTTTCCGCGCATGTAGCGTACAATGGCGCAGTCGGTGTGCGAAATCAATGTTTGGGATAGAGTAAGAAAATCATAGTGACACTGTTCATGAGCAGAGGTCTTAAAATGGCTATGTTGAAAATTTGGTGAAAAAATTCCTAAAAATGACTGTTTTACAAGCGTGCGTTGCGCAGTTCCTACGCACGCTCGTAAGTGTGCAAATTTTTAATATTTACAGTCCAGATTTTCAACATTGCCATTTTACCACACTTCCTTTTGAGCAGTACATCTGTCATTTTTCATATCTTGCCCAAAATGTGTTTCCGTGTATGTAGCGCAAAATGGCGCAGTTGGTGTGCGAAATCAATGTTTGGACAGATTAAGAAAATCACAGTGACACTGTTCATGAGCAGAGGTCTTAAAATGGCTATGTTGAAAATTTGGTGAAAACATTCCTAAAAATGACTGTTTTACGAGCGTGCGTTGCACAGGTCCTATGCACGCTCGTAAGTGCACAAATCTTTAATACTTGCTCTCCAGATTTTCAACAATGCCATTTTACCACACCTCCTTATGAGCAGTACAGCTTTAATTTTGCACATCTTGCCCAGTGTGTTTCTGCGCATGTAGCGTACAATGGCGCAGTAGGTGTGCGAAATTAAAGTTTGGGACACATTTCAAAAATCACAGTGACACTTCATTAGTGGACGTCCTAAAATGTCTATGTTGAAAATTTGGTGAGAAAAGTCCATAAAATGACTGTGCTACGAGCGTGCGTTGCTCAGTTTCTACACACATTCGTACCTTCGCACATTTGCAATATTTTCACTCCAGATTGTCAGCACTGCCATTTGTCCGCACCTCCTTATGAGCAGTACAGCTGTCATTTTTCACATCCCGGCCCAAATGTGTTTTTGCACTTGTGGCGCAGACTAGCGTGGTTGTTGTGGGAAATCCATGTTCGGGTCACATTAGGAAAATCACACTGACACTGTTTGTTAGCAGAGGTCCCAAAATGGCTATGCTGAAAATCTGGTGACAAACAACCATTAAATGACTGTGTTATGAGCATGAATTGCGCAGTTCCCACGCACACTTATAACTTTGCACATTTGTAATATTTTCACTCCAGATTTTCAACATTGCCATTTTTTCACACCTCCTTATGAACAGTACAGCTGTCATTTTTCACATCCTGGTCGAAATGTGTTTTTGCAGTTCCGGTGTAGACTACCATGGTTGCTGTGGGACATCAGTGCTCAGGACATAGTAACAAAATCACAGTGACGCTGTTCATGAGCACAGGTTGTTAAATGCCTATGGTGAAAATCTGCTGATGAAACTCCATAAAATGAGTGTGTTACGCGCATGGGTTGTGCAGTTTCCACGTATGCTCGGAATTGCAAGCATTGTTAATATTCCCACTACACATTTTCAACATTGCCATCTCTTCATGCCTCCCTATGGATGGTACAACTGTCATTCTTTACATCCTGCCCGATCTGTGTTTTCGTACATGTGGTGCAGAATGGCACTTTCAGTGTTGGAAGTCACTTTTCGGGACACATTGACAAAATAACACTGCCACTGTTCATGAGAAAAGGTCTCAAATGCTTTCATGAGGCGGGCTCACAAAAAGGCCATGTTCAAAATTTGTACTGTGAATACCAATGAACGCCTGAGGCATTAGGGTTTCTAACCATAACGTCCTACCCTGTACAGACAGACAGGCATTGGGGTGTGCCTTTGGATTGCCAACTGTACTGCTCATGCCATCCCACGACCACTCACAGGCATCGAGGTGTACCTTGGACTCTTCTTCTCAAGACTTCATACCATTCTACTATGCTGCACCCATTTCAACATACTGTATGTCCTTTTGGAATGGGCTGACTTTAAAGCCAAACACCCTAAGGCGCAGATCAACACATCTCATTGTCTGGAGAATAGGGTGAGCTGACATGGCTTGATCGTCATGGGTGATGACCCAAAAACTTACCCCACATCCTGTCCGTCTCTACAGCATGGAGGTGCAGTTAGTGTCAAGTTCGCCACTTCACTGACATTCCTATTCTGCATCTGTCTAACTTGCATTTCTAATGCTAATACCAGCAAGTAAACATTCTGCATTGCCAAATGCTTGTTCTTACTTGCCATATATGTCGGGGACATGCAGTGTTGGCCCTAGCTATCCCAGCACCTTGTGTGAACCTCCTTGCTGAGGCCCCATATCAGAAGCCACAAAGCCTCCAAGGAACATCCTCATCCCTACCATGGCTTTCCTATGGCTTCATTTTCAGCTAGTTTTGTGTCATTTTTGCACTTTCCTTGAATTAGAATGCAGAGAATCAAGAAGAAAGGAGACCAACTGGACAGCTGAGGCTTTTTGGGGCCCCTCTGTTTCTGGGGCCTTGTGTGAATGCACAGTTCACAGCATGCTAAGGCCGTCTCTGGGGACATCTATGTTTCTCCTCTGAAACCAGCACTGTCCCTAATCTTCTCTCTTCTCACCTCTTCCTCTCCAGAACTCCTCATCTTAGGTGACCTTAATTTAAATCCCTGAGGTGAAATATCTCAACCAGAAAGTTTCGTGCCTCAGTCTCACTCTGTTGCTGGTGCCCTGCCCAATGCCCTCAGTGATCATTGAATGGTTTATTTGTCCAGAAACTCGGCCATTCTAAAGTCCATTCAAAGTACCCTTGGACTAGATCATAGAAGTTCTTCAGTCTACCCTCTCTCCTGGATGATCTTTGGGCCACTACACCTTGCACCACACCAGCGACCCGGGTTCGGAACCGGACTCAGGTCGCCGGGGGGTCGGCCGGGGGAAGAAAGGCTGAGCGTCTGATGACAGCTCACCTTCTCCGTGGGGAGGGTGTGGACCCAACCCGGTGAGCGGTGATCCCTAGTGGACGCTGGAAGCATGACAGCACATCGGGGGTTTGATAGGTCATGGGCAGAGGCCTGTACACCAATCACCTCTAGGGACTGCATCATTAAGGGGGAGGACATTGCTGATGTCAGTGCTCATGCCTTAATGTCAAGGGCTAGCAATGTCCTCATAGAAAATAGGGGGGAAAAAACCCAGAACCGGGAGGATGGAGTCCCGAGCCTGATCCCAATGTGCCAGCATCTGCCTGCAGTCCAGGGAGCCTGCCGAAATTGTAAGATTTTGGGTGTTTCACCCTGCTCTGACCCCACTCAGGGGGCAATCCATGGCCAGATGGAGGAGTCCGGGCTGACAGGTAAGATGCTGGCAGGAACGGGCTTCATTGGCAACTCCTGATGGGGCGGCTCTGGTAGGGACGTGGGAGAGATAAATTGAAATTTCCAAAAAAAAAGATCTTTATGCCACTGACCTGTGCCACTTTTACCATATCCACTGATACTGATGATCCTCTGTCCCATTCCCAGTCCTATTTCACATGTGTCTGTAAACGCATGCCCCTACCTGAAGAGGGTTTGAGTGTTCAGTACCTGGCTAACTGCGGAGCTCATCTCTCTTTAGGGCTAATGACTCATCTTGATATTTGCACAAGGCCGCAGGATCCCCTAAAGCCTTGCTGAGTTACAGTACATAGCACTCCTACATGCCAGCACCAAGGCCATACGATTTGCAAAAGCCAACTACTTGCATACAACCTGTAAAATAAAATGAACTCAGCGAACAAATTCTGGCAGGTTATTCACTCCATTTTCAACCACACCCCCAACCAACCAATCGACAATCAAACTCTTCAGTTTGGTGTTTCTGCTCCTACCTCACTGGCCATCAACTGTCAGTCCAGGTACAGTAGGGGATGCCTTATCTCCCCCAAACCCATCAACTCCAGGGTGCCCCATCTACAAAAGAAATGCCAGCACCAAGGTTGTAAGAGTTGCAAAGGCCAAATACTTTGCAGAATAAAATCCCCCCCCCAAATAAATTCAGGTAGGTCAGTCACTCCATTTTCAACCCACCCAGCCGACCTACTGTACCTGGTATTCAAGTTCGGAGGCCTCTCAGCCTCTGTCTCCAACCCACCTGAAATCACTACTGCTTTCAACAACTACTTTACCACAAAAGACTCTGTCCTACGCCTGGTGCTTAGTACAGGAACAAGTTTTGCCTGACCCTCCTGGTCCACTACAAAAATCATCCTTATAATAGAAATATAGAAACATAGAAATTGTCAGCAGATAAGGACCGCTAGGCCCATCTTTTCTGCCTTTAAGCCCTATACTTGTTTGTGGCCTCTGACCCTAAGTGGTCAGTGGTTTCCCATCACTCCTTCCCTCCTCAAGGTTCCCTTGTGCCTATCCCAGACATGTTTAAAACCCTCCACTGCACTTCCTCCCACCACCTCCTGTGGAAGGCTATTCCATTTGTCAACCACCCTTTCTGTGAAGAAAAACTTTCTCACATTTCCTCTTAACCTGCCCCCCTTCAATTTCATATCATGCCCCCTTGTTCTTGCACTCTTTCTGCACTGGAAGATGTCTCCCCCCTGTACCGTGTTAATGTCCTTGAGGTATTTGAATGTTTCTATCATGTCCCCCCATTTCCTCCTTTCCTCCAGTGAGTACATATTGAGGTCCTTTAATCTGTCTTCAGATGTTCTGTGGTGCAAGCCATGTACCAACTTCGCTACCCTTCTCTGGATTTCTTCCACCCTGTTGATGTCTTTGTGAAGGTGTGGCCTCCGGAACTGCACACAGTACTCTAAATGAGGCCTCACTAGTGTTTTATACAGTGGCATTACCACCTCCCGCCTTCTGCTAGTGGTACCTCTGCCTATGCATCCCAGCATGCCACTGGCCCTCCTTGCAGCCTTTGTGCTCTGCTTGGACACCTTTAGACATATGACTATGCGAATATGCTCTGTGGTACTGCCCATACATCCACCTTAGCCAGGTTGGCTCCCCTCTTCAACTCCTTCTTCCATTTTGCTACTGATCCCGTGCCCCTGGCTCACCACTGCTCCCTCTACCCAAGCCTCTCCTTCCCCTTTCTGGAATGTCAGCACTTTTCATTGTGTTGTCTTCCTCTCAAAGTACTGGTTCATTGTTCTTCCTTCATAATACTCTGACCTCCTCTCAACCCCAGCCCCTTCCTCATATGCTTTCTGATGCTTGGACCATCGCAGCTTTAGCATTCCCCACTTCTGCTGGTCAAACTACCTTTTCTGTTCAAATTCCAGAATGGTGCTATACTCTGTTACAGCTGAAAATGAATTAGTTTACACTCCTGGATGAGAATACTGGTGAATTTTATTTTTATCTTTGCTAGACATACATACATTAAAGGCTAAACTGACAAAGCCTTGACCGGCAAAGCGCTGGGGCATTACTTCCCAGGTGACTGACCTGAGTTTAGCCATTAATGTATGTATATCTAGCAAAGACAAAAAAAATTCACCAGCTTTCTCATCTTGGAGTCTAAACTAATTAATTTTGGGTTGCAAAGAAGTACAGCACCTTTCTGGAATTTGGTTACTGTGGGAGTTAGCCACCCCTGATATTGCACCCTCTGGGATCTACTTGAGTGCTGTAACAACATAGAGACTGCTTTTTCTATTTGCCTAACCTTTCTCCCTTTGGAACTGCCTCCCTTCTTTCAGTGGCCTCTCACCCTCTTATCTTTTCCTCAGTCTGCACCTCAGAACTCACGTCACCCCCACCCACCCACCCTTCCCTCGTCTCCTGGTCCAGTCCTCTTATTACTACTTGCCTCTGAGCCTCTGCACAAATTTTACCATGACAGTCCATTCACGTTTACAACTTACAGTTGTTGTAACCTATTCATTGAATCTCACTTGATTGCTGCTTGTGCAAAGATGTCTTTATTGTATAATTTATTTATTAACACTTTCCTTTCCTCCACTTTCTCTGTACCACATATTTTATTGCGCAATCTCTGTCAGTTTATTAATTGTGTTAATTATTTAATTTATCGTCACTATTGTTAAACGGTATAGATGATATATGCTTTCTCTTCTGTGTAACCACCCACCTACTCACTGTACAGTCGCACCTGAAAATGCCCTTCAGCTCAGTGCACCTCTCCCGCTCACTATTTTTCAAATAAATCTTCCACAGCAGTCCTGTCTGGCTTGAGATGTAGTCGAGTGCCATGTTTGTCAAATACAGCCACCAGCCCAAATTTTGTGCAGCCGCAGCAATTATTTACAGTCCTCCTAATAAACAATATCAAGGAGCTGGAACATTTGTACCATCACAAAACGTGGGAGGTATAGCTCAAAGTACCTGCCGACAGCAGATACATGATTTGCTAAACTAATGGAACAAAGCAAAGCAGTTCATAACTGGAGGATGGAGCGAAGAAATAAAAATTGTGGCCTCTAGTAAGGTCTAGTAGCCGGATTTTACAGACATCAGATTTTCTAGCATCCTAGCCATATACCAGTTCTGTAGACAGGCAACTTACTTAGTGCCACAGTAAATTAGCATAAGGGGCAGGTGTGGGAGGGAAGGAGCCGGACTGATTTTTTTTGGGGGGGGAGGGCAACGTAAATGTTGATCTTGCCAGTCCATTATGCCGTCTTGTCATCCCACTTGGCTTTTACAGGATACAAATGAGGGTTGATTCCAACAACAGTCTTAGTGCAGTATACATATAGTCAGCATCATGTAGGCCTGACATTGCTTGATTTAAAAAAAAAGTTGTGTAGGGAAGCTAAAAGCAGACTTTTTGTTTGTGCTCCACTGTGTGTGGCCATAACCAGAACAGGCAAATTAACCTTTTTTGACTACTTCAAGGGGAAAAAGTCGGCGGGGTGCTGACCACAGCACAGCTATAGTGCAACACTATAGAATATGTAGGGATCTGTAGCACTGCATTACAAAAAGCATTATTCCTCTCCTTGTGGTACCACAGCTGCAATGTATAAGAAGGCTGATACCAAGGAGGGTTCTTATTTCAGAATCGGGGCATCAGGTACTCACCACAGTGTGATCCTTTCCTTTTGGGTACCACAGCCACTCCTTGCAGCCCGAGACACACAGCAAAGATGGTGCAGCATTGCAGGCAAACAGGTTGATGAGAACCCATGGCAGCAACAGGCAGGATTCTGGGCTCCTGTACTCCGAGAAGTGGGTGGTGATGGGGTCCAGCAGCTGCAGCTGCAGCAATAGAAACCTAGACAGTACTGGCAGAAAAAGATCATCTGTCCCTCAAGTCTGCCCTGTTTTACTGTATCCTATCCCATCACCTATTGTCTAGATGGAGTTTATGCTCTCACCTCACTCCCGTGCTCCCTGTCTTACTGCTATCTGAGTAACTATTAGGCTTCTTACCCTGTCCTAGATGTGTTGAACCTATGAATGGTTTTTGTGTCCATCACCTCAGCTGATAGGCGGTTCCACAGCTCAGCCACTCTCTCCGTAAAGTAAAGCTTTCTCACATCCCTCCTAGATCCACCCCCCCACACCAGCTTCCACTCATGCCCCCTTGTTTTTGACCCACCATTCCTGCTGAAGTTTCTCATAGTCTATCTTGTTTATTCCTTTTAGGAACTTGAAGGTCTCTATCATGTTACCCCCCTCACTTTTGACCTCCAGCGAGTACATGTTCAGTGCCCTAGGATCTGCCCTGTATCCTTGAATCATCTTGGTTACCCTACACTGCACTGCACCTCTCCAGCCTGTCCCTGTCATTCTTTAAGTAGGAAATCCAGAACTGGGTACAGTATTCCTGATGAGCGTCATCGAGGCACAGGTCAGGAAGCATAGGATGACCAGGAGCATTTGTACAATTCGCAATGAGTATTTTATTATCATTAATAACAGCAAAATAAAAAATAAATATTCGCTAAATATAACTATTTACAAAGGCAGTACAAATACAGAAAACAAAATTCTTCATCTGAGGATCTCTCGTATTTCCAAGTTTCAGTCTCTCTCCCTCTCTCTTGCAAAAATATTGTTGCTCTTTTTATAAGTCGCTGTCTGGGAACTCCTTAAGAAGACATCCTGTTTTTCAAAAAAATGTTGTCAGTTTCCTTCCTTGCAGGTGCAACAGAACAGTACATGGTGTCCCAGAACTGACCTCCTGTTCACAACTCTGCTAAGAGTTTGCAAACCAGCATCTCGGGTTAACCCCTTGAGCTCTAAATAGCTTTTTGCAATCAGTTCAACAATATAACCATATACATTTGCAAACCAAGGGATCCCACTTTCACATAAAGATTCACACATATTTTATAATTTCAGATACACAAGGGGGAAGAAAAGATAGAAATAGCAGGTGAAGGGAGAGAGATGGGTGGGGGATAATAAGACTGTAGGAGTGGCCAGTTCCTAGGTCTCACGAGAAAATTTGACTGTGCAGTCAGATAGACAAGTGACAGAACAGAAAAGGATAAAACAGATCCTTGTGTTTAACTCTTTCTACATAACACATATTTCTACATAACAAATAGGACAGGGTCTTACTCAACCCTGTCACAATGAGGTCTTATCAGTAATCTATAGGGAGTCAGTAATACATCATGCCTGCTGTTATTGAAACTCTTCTCAATACAACTCTGCATTCTGGTTACTGTAGGCTTGGTTGCATTGGCTAGTTTGTTTTAGAGAGTCACTTATGATTACTCCCAGGTCCCTTTCTGTGAATTAGTGCTCAGTCTAATCCCTCCCTTTCGGTATTCCATCCTGAGGTTCTTGTTCTCTGTGTACACCACATTCTGTGCTGATGACCTTGCCCTTATGGTGAGCTCCAAAGTGTGAAGTTTATCAGTTCTTGGCATAATGCAGATTTCTCAAGACCAGGCTGGACTACTGTAATGCTCTCTACCTCAGGGTCTTTGAGGGGTTCCACCATTGGCTGCAGCTATTGCAGAACGCAGTGGCCAGGTTGTTGGTGGGGCAGTCTAAATTCTGCCACATCACCCCAGTGCTGCGTGAACTGCACTGACTGCCGGTCAGATGGAGCATCTTCTTTAAGGTGGGGTTACTCACCTTTAAGGCCCTACATGGGTTGGGCCCCTTGTTATCTGTCTGACCTCCTGTCGCCTGCTGAATTGACCCGCTCCCTCCGATCCTCCTCGAGGGGCCTCCTAGCGATTCCTATGACGAGGTTGAAAATGGCCAGCGACAGGGCATTTAGTGTCGCTGGCCCAGTCCTGTGGAATTCACTTCCACCAGCTATACGGGAGGCCCCTTCTGTGGAGGTTTTTAAGACCCACCTCAAGGCTCACCTGTTTCACCAAGCTTTTTCTGATCTCCCAGACTGAGTTGGGCAGGATTTTTCCTCTCCTCCCTTTTATCCTTTTTGGTCTTACTGATTTTAATATATATAAGTGGAAATTTGTAGATTGGAAATTTTTATGTTTTGTAATTTTATGATGGATTTGCTGTTGTTGTGCGGCTCCCAGAGTCTCCAGGATTGAGCGCCTGAAAAATAAAATTTGCCTTGCCTTGCCTTTGCCTTGTTAATAAACAAAGTGAAAAGGACTGGTTCCAGGACTGACCCTTGTGGCACCCCTCTCATGACCACCTTCTCCTCTGATTTGATCGTATTAATCACCACCATCTGTTGCCTCCCCAGCTAACTTCCCACCCATCTAACTAGGTCCCTCACTGCTCCCAGATCCTTTAACTTCTTCAATAAACTTTTATGTGTCACCGAGTCGAATGCCTTTTTGAAATCAAAGTGGAGTAAACCTCCTGCTTGTCTTTTATCCTCTGCCTTTGTTACTCAGTCAAAGAATACTATCAAGTTGATCTTACAAGACCTCCCTGCCATGAATCCATGCTGCTTACTAACTTGGAGCCCACCACTCTCCAGGTAGTCTAGTAGGTCCTTTTTGACTAGTGTCTCCATCGGTTTACCCACAAGGGAGGTAAGACTGATAGGCCTGTAGTTACCTGGTTGTTCCTTGTCCCCTCCCTTGTGGAGCAAAACTATGTCTGCTATCATCCAGTCTTTTGGAACCACCCCTGACTGAATTGAGCCATTAAATAGCCCTGCCAGGGGCTCAGCTAATTCTGATGCCAGTTCCTTGAGCACCCATGGGTGCATCCCATCCATTCCTAGGGTCTTATCCATCTTTGAGGCTAAAAGCCCTTTTTGGGCCCTTTCATTTGTAAATCCCTTCTGCCTCATTTCTGGGATCCCCTTTCAGCAGCTTTTATGCCACTTCCTGGAAAAGGCCCTGTATCCTCCACTGTGAAAACTGAGGTGAAGGAGTCATTTAGAATGGCTGTATTCTGCAATGCTGGCTTCATTACCTCTCGATCAGTCTTACACCTCTCTTGTTGTCCTCTGATGTACCTTAAGAACTGCTTTTTTCTCCCTTTACACATTCCGCAGTACCTAGCTGAGTGTCTGTTTTTGTGTTCTTGACTGTCTTCTTGGCTTTCTTCATCTTTGCCTGCTATACACTCCATTCTTCCTCCCCGTCTTTCCCCTCACTGAATCGGGTAGCAGTGGGGTTTGATGCCCTGTCTCTCATTGGCATGTCTTTCTGGCATTCTGGTCCAAGTGCCAGAAACCCAGCACCTACACTAGTATGACAGAACCAAGTACCAGCATGTCATTGTAACTGTCAGTATGCTGGTGTTGTCAGGTTTCCGGCACCTGGCCTGGCATCTCAGCAAGACATGCAGGTGCCAGTGTTGCTAATTATTGACTAAGTCAGTGTATTCGTTTGCAACTTTCAGAAGCATATGCAATCAGGGAAACTGAAGTTTTTAAATTAAAAAGCCAATATAAGTTTGTTAAAAAGAAACCAGTTCTCTGAAAGCCTAATTGTAAACCATTGCTTGACAGTAGCATAGCAAATTCCCCAAGGGCCTGGGTGCAAGGTGACGTTACAGGGCCCCTTCCCAGTTTTGAATAAATATCAAAATGATGATTTGGGCCCCTCAACCCTCATGGGCCTGGGTGCCACTGCACCCCCTGCACCCTTATAGATACGCCCCTGTTGCTTGAATGCTTATTGCTTTCATTTGAAAATGTTTTTGTTGGGGAAAGATGCAACCTATCAAGCACTGATCTTTTATTCTGGATACTTTTTTTATAACTCAATTAAAGTATTACATTTCTGGGGAAGGGGGTGCTTTCTGTTTAAAAGCAGCACTGTGGTTTAATTAAGCAATAATGCATGGCAGGGTGTGGTATAACATGGGATATTGTCACACCTCAGGTGCGTTGTGAGGCACAAGGCGAAGTCGAGTGCCTTATGTTCCCGAGAGGTTAAGATATCCCATGATGTACCATACCCTGGAGTTCATTATTGCTATTATGAACTGGAGTAATGGTTTTATAAATGAAACATTTAAAAATAACCTTTAAACCTTTTAAAAATATCTTTTTATGGTAGTGTAGGAACACATTTAAAAAAATAGTTCTAGAAGGCAGCAGGTGGCGCTGTTGTAGTTGGAGCTGACAGAAGAGGTAACAGTATTGTGATGGTGTGACCTGTGTATGCTGTCCCTCTGTGCTGTCCTTACATTTGTTCCCATTTGGAGGGAATCACTTTTTTTTGTAGCACGGTAGTCAATTGGTATGCACAGTACAGCATACAGCATTGATGTGAACTACTTGTTGCAGGGGCCAATCATTGACCGTCAGCGGGCTCTTCTGTGTCATAAGTTCCAAGATACAGCCTGAGTCAAGCAGACTGCTCTCTCTGCAATAGTGTCTTTGTCTCTGTCTGTCTGCCCCTTCCCCACAGTAGATGTTTGCGGTAATTAGAAACTAAAAAAATGAAGCTGATGAGCAATACCACAGGATTTGGAAGCAGCGGGATTGAAAGGACAAGTTTGGTAAGTGTGTCAAGCGCTGCCATTTTGAATGTGCGTGCGCCTGTGAGACATGGGAATGCTCGTCTGCTCAGTGCAGCCCGCACATATTGGGGGGGACTGTGTGAAGCAGAGAACTTGAGTTCTGTTCCGTTATATGTGAGAGATGCTGTTTGCAAATGGTCACTTCATCAGGCTTTTGTTTTGACTTGATCGCTTCTACCGAAACCACGAGCTCACCATCGTCATCAGTATGTAAATCTACGCGAGGACAGCAGGTTGCTTTTGTGTGCACCACAGTGTTTTGTTTTGTTTTTTAATGCCCATCTCGATGTGTGAGTCACAATGTTGTGGGTCCCAGAGAGAGCAGGTGATACCCTTCGTGCAGTGGGATTGATGTGCCCTCGCTGACCAGCAGTTGTAGGTGGAAAACATTTCGGTCGGAGGATTTTCTTTTGAAGTTTCGAGTGAGGAGGCTGGTGGCCGGAGGATTTTTGAAGCTGTGAATATGTAGTCCGATATCATCATGACTTCAGAGACCTCTCAGCCAATCAGCTTCCTCCATTTTTGGGAGCCAGTTCATAACTGGAAATGTTTAAGAGGTGGAACTATAATTTCTACATTTGCAGGAGGTGGAATTGTCCACTAGTATTCAACAGAGAACAGTATCAGGGGAGGTGGAACAGAGTTCCTGTGAGTTTCTGCTCAATTTAACCCCTGGACATGGCGGCACACAACTAGCACTAGATGCTGATGGTGTGGTGCTAGTTAAATTCCAGAATTCCTTCTGATTATACAATTGTGTTACTGTTATGTTAATTGCAGTTAATTTTGGAAAGATCTAACAGCATTTAACTTAAAGGAGAAATCCACCCAGAATGTGCAAAAAAACATATGTTATGTAGAGTGTTTTAATATGTATGTTAAGTCCTAGTGTGTCCTTCCCTCTGCCTGCTATTAGGAGTTTTTCCTAAATTAGCCTGCTAGCTGTATGGTAGTTGTACGACCTCTGGGGATCACCATCACAAATAGGTTTATTGGCTTTCTTTCTCCTATGATGCACCCTGGTTCATGTGACAGTGATGTAGCTATGCCCCTAGATTTAGCAGGGTCTGTCACAGCTCAGCCACAAAGATAATACTTCTTTCAGAGAAGAAGTCACATTGCTGCATTTTGGATGAGTGTATTCATTATTATTTTTTGATATTAGTACCTTGTCCTGCTATGTTACAACCTATAAGGTGATGTTAAATTTTTGCTGCTTAGTACTGGTGCAAAAACTGAAAGTGACTGAGAGGAATAGAGTAAACAGTGACATGATTCACACACACACACACACACACACACACACACACACACACACACACACAGACAGCAGAGCTTAGCAGGACAAGGTACTGATATCAAAAAATAATAATGATTACACTCACCCAAAATCTAGCAGTTTTTCTTCTCTGGAAGTATTTTCTCTGTGGCTGAGCTGTGACAGACCCTGTAACAAGAAACTGGCTTACTGCAGGGGCAATTAGACATCACACTAAAGGGCACTCTGGGAAGACTACAGGCCATAAAAGAAACCCGAATGGCAGCCTCGAAGGGCAATAAAACAGTTAGGAAAAGTTAGAAAAAACATCTCTCACAGCCAGAGGAAACGAAAATGCTGGGAACTGGTTAGAACACAGAAAAAAAGACTACTACATATCTTTTTCTGATTTTAACATGGAGTTTTCCTTTAATAACATGGAGGCATAGTGTGATACAATGTCATCATTTAAAAAACAACACCCCACCTTTTCAGGCATGCCGACGTCTCTGAATGTTAGTAAGGGACATGCTGAAGTGCCGGAGATGCCAGCAGCCCCACACACCGTTTTTTGACACATGGCATGTCAGTAGAGCGAAATGGATTAGGTTCCAGACCTCTTTCTCAGGAAGGTTATGTAGTGAAGGAGCACTGAGCTCTGCTGTTGGGGCTCCTGCAGCTGGAAGCTGCGAATATAGATTCCATGTTAGTCAGCCAGTAAACCTGTTGAACCCAACTCCACTGCAGCTCAATAAAATCCCACAAATACAGGCTGCTTATTCAACCTGCACTACAACTCCCCCCCCCCCCAAAAAAAAAGGCTGCTTCATTTACACAACTCTTATTCCTCTCCCTCCCATCAAAAATTCTTTGCTGTTGATAGAAAACAACCATCCCATCATAATGCTCTTCAGTCAGTAGGTGCTATTGGGCAGCCAGCCAGCAACACAGAGATCAGACTGGGAACATGGCACGCCATGTAACTGTGAATAGGCTGGCTAAAAACTGGGCAAACACATAGGGTTTGGGAGGGGCTCTACCTAGTGAGGAGTGGGTCTTGGTTTAACCACAGATCACTTAAAAAATATTAATAGTCCAACTAGAAATTTGCTACTGGAGAGACAGAGTCCCTTTGTGGCAGTAGTCATATCTGTTGTGCATGAGTTACATTGTCAGGCCTTGAAATTTCGGGCTAGGCTTACCAAAGAATTTCCTCCAAACACATACTTAAAAGAACTTGGCACACGCACTTCCCTCTTACAGCAAAAAAAAAAAAAAAAATCACATGACCTTTCACTCCCTTTAAACACTCAAGGACTCATCTGATTCTTATCATCAACCAACCTATTACATCCTGCCACAAAACCAGAAACTGTGCTGTGAACAAAATAAATCTTTTGTTTTAACAACCTCATGCAAAAAGATAACAGTTTTATACTGATGTTTTCTTAGTATGTCCAGTCACTTGACCTCTAGGTATGAAACAGACAAAACATTTTGCCATTTCTTGCAGACTTTACTTATGAACCACCTTTAACAGATTTCACTTCATGAGTTAACAAAAGTAAAGTTCATCAACAGAGCTGCCCTGTAGGTATATAGAATAATGCATGGAGAAGTGTGGTTTATGGGGATTTTATGCACTCCCGAGGTGTGTGATGCCCCATAAACCCCCGAGGGTGAAACCCAAGAGGTTTATATAGGCATCACACACCGAGGGGGTGCATAAACTCCCCAGAGAACCACACTTCTCTATGTTTTATTTGTTATATTTACTAGGTTTTGGTCTTTTTTGGTTTCAATTGTTTTTTGTCACTTTGCGAGGGTAATTGTTACCGCCAACAAGCTTGCCTTGCGCTGAGTAACCGATTGTGTAGCTCTTGTGAATGTCCAGTGTGAGGATAACTTGTTTGGTGTTTTTTCTGGTGATGCTGAGGTACTGTTCTGCCCATGGTTAACAGAGTTCCATATACCACAGATGTGGTTTATGGAACTGTTGGGCACTTGCTGGCAGTGCTTTATAACCACTAACCAGTAAATACCAATACATATACTATTGCAGCACAAGTGTTTACTGCAACTGAGGTTTGAACTACATCCATTAGCAGGGAAATACTCTCAGTGAAGAATTCTTGAGCAGAGCAAGACAAAAGCACAGCGGCTGTAAATCAGACACTGGACTGGGTATAAGGGTTGGAACCCTGTCTGGCACCTCCAAGTCTTTTTGGCATGCTGGTCCAAGTGCCAGAAATCTGGTACGTACATTAGCATGCTGGAGTCAAGCGCTGGCATGCTGCCGTAAGTGCCAATATGTCGGTGTTGTGAGGGTTCTGGCACCTGGACCAGCATGTCAGCAAGACACTTCAGTGACAGAGTTTCTAATTAATGGCTAAATCATTAGTGGTGATGCCACTGTATACAGAATGCTGGTTAGGCCTCATCTGGAGTACGGTGTACAGTTCTGGAGGTTGAATCTTCGTAAGCACTTAGGCAGGGTGGAGGCGGTTCAGAAAAGAACAACAAAGATTGTGTAGGGCTTGCACCAGGAGACATACAAGGAGAAATTAAAAGATCTCAATATGTATACACTAGAAGAGAGGTGGGAATGGGGAGATATGATAGAAACCTTCAAGTATCTTAAGGGCATAAACAAAGTGCTAGTGGGTGACATCTTTCAGTTTAGGAGGCGTACAAGGATGAGGGGACATGATATGAGAGTGGAGGGAGGCAGGATAAAGGGAATGTGAGTAAGTTTTTCTTCACAGAAAGGGTGGTAGATGCATGGACTAGCCTACCTGAGGAAGTAGTGAGCACTAGCACAGTGGGGGGATTCAGACATGTATGGGATAGGCATGAGGGAACCCTAGAGGTGGGTAGGAAAGGCTAAAGCCAATGACCAAGTAGCATTAGCGACCACTGATGCAGGCAATTAATATGGGCAGACTGGGTGGGCCTAGTGGTCCTTATCTGCTGTCAAATACTATGTTGTTATGTTACTATACAGTACGTCATATTTGTGACAGCTCTCAGAAGCACATGCAATCAGGGCAACTGAAATTTAAATTAAACAGCCAATACAAGTTTGTCAAAACAGAAACCAGTTCTCTGAAAGCCTAATAGGAAACCAGTGATTGAATGCGCATTACTTTCGTATGAATATGGGTTGTTTGGTAAAGGTGCAGCCTAATGAACATTGATCTTTTTTTCTGGATGTGTTTTTTTTTCAATCACTTAAACTATTAACTTGCTGGGAAGGGGGTGTTTTCTGTTTAATAGCAGTATTCCCCTTGCCCTAGATACCAGCAGTGTGGTGCTAATTAAATGCCTGCTTTCCATCTGATTATGCCTGAGTTTTACTTTTCAGTTAACAGCAATTAACGTAAAGGTGATGGGAAACACGTTCTATACCTCTAGATGTCCACCAGTTGCCCTTTATTGGCTGTCCACTATTCTGGTATGTTTTTGACTTTTTTTTGTTAAATTAATAATCTAACTTTGCACCTTTGTAACCACCCTGAATCCCTTTCTCCTCAGCAGTTGCTGTTCTCTCTCTTTTCATACTGCCTGATCATTCTATGACATCACAAACACCTTTCCAGGCCATTCAGATGAATAGCATGGCAGGGTTTTATGATGTCATAGAATGTTTTGGAGAAATGAAAAGAAATAGCAGTAGCTGGTGAGGAGAGTGGAACTCTATGTAGATCTGAGGGCAGCTCAAAGCTAGGCTATTTATTTATCAAAAATTGGTTAATATCAGAATACATAACCGGCATGGAAAGGAAGATGGACTGGCAATTAAATATGTAAAATAATTTCTTATCTTCTTTAATAATAAAAATACAGAGGATGTGATAGCGTGATTATTACATATACAATAATGCAAGAAGTAAATTACAGTCCAAGTCACACATTAATTCCATATTCCTTATCAGGGTAACAGTTTAGCAGCCATTTTGGTTCTAATACGAGCTTATTTTATTGATGTGAAGCTGACTTACAAGAGTTGTGTAAACACAGCAGTAGGGAAAGGCAGCATACCGTCTTCTACAGTACAGGGACTGGAGGACTGCCGGATCAAAAACAGGAGTACAGACATGACTAAACCACTGAGAACTGTTGTTTTGTAACTGCTTTTTAACATGCCAGCATGTTGTCTTTACACTTGGAAAAGTACTATGCAGCCATTTAAACTACTATTAGGGGCAGAGCAAGTGGGCCTGCAGGCCCTGAGCCTCCAGAAGGAGGAGGAGGTGAGCAGACCACCCCCATACCAGTGGGGGGGACTGAAGGGTGAAGGTGGAGGGGGAGAAAAGACGTTAGCAGCAAGGGGTGGGAGGGCACAGCTAACGGGGAGAAATAAGAAAGACAGAAGGGAGGGAACAGAAAAAGGTTCAGACTCCAGGTGGAAGGTGGTGTCCCTGAATGCGCAAAGTCTTGGAAACAAGATGGATGACCTGTAGACGCTGTTGGTAAAGAGGGGAATGGACATTGCAGGGGTCACAGAGACATGGGAAACACCTAACCATGACTGGGATCTCTTGATCAATGGGTATAAAGCATACAGGAGGGACAGGGAGGTAGGAAAACAGGGAGTGGTATAACTTGTTCAAGGAAAGTTGGATGAGGGGATGATGGAAACAATGTGAGTTCAGTTAGTGTGTAATAGAAGGAGGAAGCTGAGGTTGGTTAACACATCACCCAACCAGGAGAAGTCAAGAGACAGATAACTGAACTCACAAATATTGGTGCCTATGCACGATCGGGCGGGAATTACGCTCCAGAGGCACGTATCCCACCCGCGTAGCTCCATACCTCTGGACAGGTGCATGCCGCTGATATTCACCAATGGCCATAATCTGTCTGCAGGCACACCCCCCCCCCAGCATGCAGCACTTAGCAGGGTGGCAGGGAGCAGAGTCACGGACCCAGTCGGCATCCAATGTGGGATGCCTCGCATGGGTCCCAGAGTGGCTCACAAGCCGCAAGGAGGTGGGTCCGGGTGTGCGAATGCCAACTGCAGGCACCTGGACCTGTGTGGCCATGGGCTGCCATTCCCAGGACCCCCACACCAAGCTCCTGGGGCAGGTCCCCTCCCTAACAGCAGTAACACCCCAGGCCTTCATGCCGGTGCCCCCTTCCCACCACACAGCACATCCCCAACCCCAGGCAGGTGTAGGCCCCCAACACACAGATCCGTGACCCAACCAGGCTATGCACCACAGCCCCCCCAGAGCCCCATTCCTATGCGCTGGGAAAATGCACGCAACCCCCCCAGTAGGACTGTGCCCCGTCCCTATAGAGCTTGCACCCCTGCACACATCCCACCCCTGACCAGTCATTGATGGCAGTGGCCCCACCCACACTGGCACCAACATCATCACCCCCTCACTCATACCCCGAACAGGAGTCGACTCGCAAGGGATGGCCAGTGGCACAACCCTCCACTCACCTTTCTCGAGTGCCAGCCATTCAAGGGCAGCTGGGAGTGTGCTGGCTATATATAGTGATGTGCTCCTAACTGCCCTTGGATGGCCGGCGGCTGAGAAGATGAGTGGAGGGACGTTATGCTGGCTGTTCCGCATGAGGTGACCTGCACCTGGGTATGGGCTGCCTGCCTGCCCACCTGGACCTAGACTGTCGCCCCACTGATGGGGGGGGGGAGACAGGGATTTGCTTACTGTGCTTGAGCAGAGGCTGTGATGCAGTCAGGTGGGGAGCACCTGCACGGAATGGAGTGGGGGCTCGGTTATGTGTGCAGGGGGGGCAGGCATTTCAGTCCGCAGGGGTACAGATGTCTGGGGGTATGGCTGCCAGGCTGGGGAGCACTGATATGTGTGTATGGGGAGCACCCATGTACTACAACAGGTGGTGGGTCCACCGTGTGTGTGGGGGTGGGAATAGTACTACAGAGCCAGGTGGATGTCAATGTGTTGTTGGTTGGGCATGTAGGGCCATTATGGCAGGGTTCTCCTGGCACCCTTCCAGCCTCCAAGACCCCACGACCAGCACTGGCGTGCCTTAGTGCATGCCGGCGAGCAGTGCTGGCCCGCCACCACTCACCCTGGTGCACTGTGGTCCATTGACCCTGGAGATCAGGTGCATTGGGTCTGCATGTCCCTGTTTGTGCATCCTACATGGGGGGGGGCACAATGGGTATGAAGTGGCTATGCACCGCAGATATACAGTGCGTTGCCACTTTTCCTTTAGGGCCTCATTGACTGCTGCAGGGAAGGGGGGTAATAGTGAGAGACTTCAGTCTGCCCAAAGTGGATTGGAAGGAATGGGCCATGACCTGCACCAGGAGTCAGGTGATCCCAGATGCGCTGCAAAGTGGGTTCCAGACTCAGGGCTTTACAGAACCCACCAGGGAGGGGGCTATCCTTGATCTGGTGCTGACAAAAGGTGACCACATCCAGGATATAAAGATCAAGGAGCCCCTCAGTGAGAGTGACCACTGCACAGTGTGGTTCCAGTTAAATATAGGCAGGGAAAAGGCACCCACTAAGACTAAAATCCTGGATTTTAGAAAGCCAGACCTCAGACCTCAAAAGGATGGGATAGCTAATAAGAAGTCACCTGGCAAGCATCCGAGGGGAACTGAGGGGTGGATGAAAATGGTCCATCATTAAGGAGGAAATAATGGTTGTCATAAGGGAGCGCTTAGGAAGAATTCAAGGGGCACTGAGATTGCCCTAACAATAAGGAAAAAGAGGTCAGCATACAAGAAATTCAGGAGAAGCCAGAGGAAGAAAGACAAGGAGGTCTCCCTTGAGTTGGCTAACTTAGCAGGTAAGGTAGTCCGGTGAGCTAAGCTCACAATTAACTGCAGTTAGCTGAAGGAATTAGAAAGGGGGAAATGTATTTTTTCACTATATTAGCAAGAAAGGGGAAAAGAAAGATTGGACTGTTAGGCTCAGGAAAGGATATGGATGGGTGGGTTGAGGAGAATGGGGTAAAGCAGAGGTACTAAATGAATATTTCTGTTCCGTCTTCACCAGAGAGGGAGACAGACCAGTGCCAATACAGAGAAGGAGAGGTGGGGGGGCAGGGGCAACGGATGTTTTGATAGAGGTGGACAGGATGAAGAGAAGGTTGCTAGAACGGAGAGTAGATAAATCTACAGCCCCAGATGGCATACACCCAAGGGTCATGAGGGAACTGGCGGAGGAGCTTACACATCCATTGGCTGGCCTGTTCAATAGTTTTCCGGAGTCGGGTGTGGTACCACAGGACTGGGGAAAGGCACGTATAGTACCCCTCCAGAAGAGTGATCCCAGAGATGACCCAGGGAGCTACAGACAGGTCAGTCTGACCTCAATCGTGTGCAAGATCATGCAGACCATACTTAAGGAAAGTTTAGTAGAGTATCTTGATGGGAATGGTCTCCAGGATAAGAGGTGACATGGTTTTATGAAAGGGAGGTCACGTCAAACAAATCTGATTGACTTTTTGACTCTATTTACTAAAACAGGGGACGGGGGTTAAGCGGTGGACATCCTTTACCTGGACTTCATCAAGGCCTTTGGCTCTGTACCACACAAGAGGTTGATCAGAAAGTTGATGGATATAGGGGTTGGTGAGAAGTTGACCAGGGGGGTAAAAAATTGGCTGAGGAGCAGGAGCCATAGCGTGATGTTGGAAGGTGAGCCTCCGAGTGGGGCTGCCACCAATGGGTCCTAGAGGTTTGGTGCTTGGATCGGTGCTGTTCAATGCCTTTATCAGCTATATTGTGGATGGCATTAAAGACAAAACTGGTCTATTCACAGACAACACCTAGCTCTGTGGGAGGGTGAACACAGCAGAGGGGATGCAAGTCCTAAAGGAAGATCTGAAAATTCAAGAGAGGTGGTCCGGGACTTGGCAGCTTGGCTTTAATACAAATAAATGCAAAGTTGTGCACATTGGAGTCAAAACCCTGAGAAATGAGTGCAGCCTGGGAGGAGTCCACATATCTGCATCACAGGAGGAGAAGGATCTGGGAGTTATGAGCCCCTTCTGCAGGACAATAGCAGAGCTCTATGGTTAGCTAGTAGCAGCAAGGATAGAGATATCTCAGCTGCACACTCAGCTCAGCAGGAGCTCACCCCTACACCCCCACTCTCCTAGAGGCCCACTGGTCCAGATGGGTGGAGAGTGGCAGGGCGTGGGGGGGAGGTGCAGCCATAAGGAGGTTGTCTGGCCCAGTACCATCCAGATGGTGAATCACTTTGCACCCATGGAGCAGGTTCAGGCTCCTGACTCCACAAGGGGGGGGGGGCTCCAGATCAGTCAAGGAGAAAGTAGAACTTTGCACTAAAGGGGAGCATGACTAACAGAAAGGTCCTAGTGGTTGGGGATTCAGTGATCGGGGGATAGATAGGTTGATGGGAAGGGGTTGGATAAGAGGGGTTGGTCCAGTGCCTACTTGCATCATCAGCCATCCGGAATTTCGACAGAATAGAGAGGATGGTGATGGGGGAAGCTTGGGGTGCTGTTACACCTGGGTACCAATGATCTGGCCAACCAGTTAATAGAGACAGTGAAGCAGAACTTCCAGAAACTGGGGCACAGATTGGCTACACACTCAGCCTCCGTGGCCTTTTCCGAGATCCTCCCTGTATGGGGCAGGGAGAGGAGGCAGGGCAGAATTAGGAGTAATGAAATAGAGGAGTTTAACAGTTGGCTTAAGTAGTTGTGTCAGGACATGGAGTACCACTTTGTCGGGGATTGGGGGGATTTCTGGGACAGGAGACTCTTCAAGGGTGATGGACTTCATCTGACAAGAGAGGAGGCCAGTGCACTATGGCAGAGGTATGACATCTACATCAGATGTTTAAACTGACTGCAGGAGATCCAGATCTAGGTGATCCATGGCTGATGGTGAGCAGAAGAAGTGAGAGTAGAACTCCTCCAAATCCAGGGGACAGTAACTGCAAAGAGGTTACAGGGAATGCAGTAGGGTTTACAGGACCAAGAGGAGGAATACCACCGAGGAGGAAAGTAAAAGATATAAACATAAACAAGAAGGGAAGAAAACATGATATCCAAAAGGACAGTGGCAGAATCAGAGCAGGGGTCAAATGAAAAGGGGTATGCTTTAACACCAGGAACCTAGGAAACAAACTCGGTGAGCTCCAGGCACTGATGGCAGACTTTGAAGTGGATCTGGTGGCCATCACAAAAATGTGGGCCACAGATAAATATGACTGGGAGATAACAGTCCCTGGATATTCACTGTTCAGGTGGGATAGAAGAACTGGTGTGGGGGAGTTGCACTTTTTGTCAAAGAGGGCATTGGAGGGGCAGAAGATGGAAGTATTAGGGGTAGCTGTGGGGAGCCTGAGTCAGTATGGGTGCAACTCATGGCAGCCTCAGGCAGAAAAGTGCGCTTAGGGGTTATCTATAGGCCTCCAGGTCAAAGGGAGGAAAGGGACAGAGAACTCGAGGAAGAACTTAAAAGAGGGGCAGGAAAGGGGGAAGTAGTGGTTGTGGGTGACCGGAACCTGCCTGATGTTGACTGGGAGGTCCCAGTGGCCAAGAGTGACAGGAGTCAAGCATTACTGGACACTTTCCCAGACTGTCTATTGTTGCAGCTTGTTAAGGAACCTACCAGGCAGAATGCGATCCGTGATGTGGTGCTCACAACTCAGAGATGGTGGGTGCTGTGGGAGTAGGGGAGCCACTAGGAAACAGCGACCACAACTACATGTGGTTTGAATTGGCCATCAGGACCAGCAACCCACAATCAAGAACCAAAGTCTTTGACTTTAGAAGGGTGGACTTCATTAGGTTGAGAGAGCTAGTCAGGGATAAGTTAGTAGGGGTGGAGGACACAAGTGAGGTACAGGAGAGATGGGGAGCAATAAAGGGAGCCATCTTCAAGGTATCAAAGGCAAGCATAAGAACAGTATCTAAACAAGCATTTGTCAAAGCGGATATCCGCCACTTGTATAGAAGCCCTGGGGTAATAGATGTGTTGTGGTGCACTGTGTGGGTTATGTATTTCCAAAGTTAGGAGCCTGCATTTGTAAATTTGAACGCAGGCTCATAACTTTGTTATGTTTTAATATTTTTGTCCCAAATTGGCAACATTGCCTTCTTGTGACCCCACCTCATGAACAAGTGCAGAGAACATTTTCAGTTTCTCTCTGAATGGTAATTTCACACAGGGACTGCGAAATCACCTTTTGGGAATGCAAAAAACACATTTTGGGTAGGATTTGAAAAATGACAGCTGTCACATTCATGAGGTGTTGTAAAGAAATAGCTACGATGAAAATTTGGGGTAATAATGTTGAAAATTTCCAAACCTATGAGCCTGCATTTGCAACATTCAACATAGCCTCATAACTTTGTTGTTTATTAATATTTTTACACCAGATTTTCAGTATAGACTTTTTTATGACCCTGTCTCATGAAAAAGGGCAGAGACATTTTTTGACTCCAGGCCAAAAGATGATTTCATGCAGGGATTGCAAAATCACCCTTCAGGATGCAAAAACATATTTTGGGCAGGATTTGAAAAATGATAGCTGTCACATTTATTTATTTATTTATTTATTTATTTATTTATTTTTATTTAGTTTTTGTTGACTGGGTAAGTGCACTAGACAAATCTTGCCTATTTTCAGGCACGACCCGGGGGAGGGGGATACAGATGAATGCCAACTGACCTTGAACCAGATTAAGCTGTTGGTGGTATTTTTCGTGAATGGAGGAAATTTGGCCATTGTACTGGGGAAATTCCCCTGCTCTTTTCAAGAAGTGCCATGGGATCTTTAACATCCACCTGAACTACCACCAGAACAGGCAGATGGGACCTCGGTTTAATGTCTCATCCGAAAGACGGCACCTCAGGAGTGCAGCACCCCCCTCATGCTACACTACAGTGTCAGTATTGGGATATTAACCCAAGTGCCTCATGTGGGGATAGAACCCACAGCCTATTGATCTCCCGGCCTCAGAGGCGAGTGTGCTACCTGCATTCATGAGGTGCTGTAACAAAATGGCTATGTTGAAAATTTTGGGAAAAAATATTGACAATTACCATACTTACGAGCCTGCATTTGCAAAATTCACCGTAGCTTCATCATTTGTTTTTTTTAAATATTTTTACACCAAATTTTTAACATAATCTTCTTATGACCCTACCTCATGCACAAGGGCACAGAAAACTTTGAAATCCTGCCCAAAAGGTGATTTCTTATACGGACCGCAAAGTCACCTTTCAGGATGTAAAAACCACATTTTGGCCAGGATCTGAAAAAAAGACAGCTGTTACATTCATGAGCTGCTGTAAAGAAATGGTTACATTGTAAATCTGGGATAAAAATATTGAAAATTACCAAAGTTATGAGTCTGCGTTCGAAAAATTCAATGCAGGCCCATAACTTTGTTGCTTTTTACGTTGGTTGTGCTTACACAAACCAACATATTGTGGCAATATGGGATTTCAGGGGGGTGTCACTGCTGAGCCAATTGCAGTTTACAGAACCAGGGGCTCAGCGGTCTACCTCAATGGCCAATAGGTATGGTCCTGACACAACTTTCTGCTGGGTGGACTGAACGATCATGCACTTCAAAGGACCGAAGCTGCTCTAATCAAAGAAGGTTTCAGCCCTTTAATTTGCATGACCGTTCAGTCCACCTGGGGTGCCCAATCTCAATGCCAGCATTAGTGGAGCAACCACGACTTTCCTGTGCATTTCTAACATCTAGGCTGTATTATTGTACTTGCATGCAGTGGAGCACTGAGTGCCGCTAACATCCAGTGGCAGGAGCAAAGAACTACACATTGAAACATCGGCAAACAAAATCCCATAAAATCAGGCATTCTAAGAAACTGCGGTCAAAACCAGAATTTATTGAAAAAGGCATCTATTGAAATCGGCAGTACTTTAGTGTGTCGGACTTTCTTACACTCTTTAGAAAAGTGCACCATAATACAGTACTTACATGCAGACTAGCGCCATCGCACCACACAGCAGCAACAACAAAGAACTACACCATTACAGGCTATGGGTAATAAAAACAGCAGAACAAATAACTTCAGACAAAAAAAAAAGAATTGTACTTTATTTAACAATAAAGTGACCCCGCAGCAATATTGGCATTAGTGGAGCACCCCGGACCTTCCTGTGCATTTCTAACATTTACACCTTAGTGTCCAACATTGGGGTACCCAATCCTTGTGTCAGCGATCCCCCACCTGCACTGTCCAACATCAGGGTGCTGAATACCCGTGTCAGTGGCCCACGCACTGTCTGACATCGGGGTGCCCAATCCCCATGTCTGTGATCCCCCCCTGTACTCTGGGACACTGGGGAACCCACTCCCAGTGCTCCCAGTTATGTTACTCCCCCACCACCACTCTGGAATACTAGGAATCCCATCCCTAGTGTCCCCAAACATTTTTTTATCCCTGAAAAAAGGAAACTGTCCCCTGATGTCTTTTTTTTTAATTAAACCTGTAAAGAATAAAACGGTCCCTCATCGTTTCCCCATCCCCCTCCCCATCCCAACTCTCTCTCTCTCTCTCTCTCTGTGCACCCACTTCCCTGCACCCCCTTTGCCCCATACTTACCTCTGAAGATTGGCAGCTGGTATCTTCTATGGACTGGAATATGTCTGCACTCTTCAAAGCTGAACAGCGAACTGAAGAATCAAGGTAAGTGCTGTATAATGGCAGTCAATGGTGTTTTGAACTTATATTGATATCTTGGACATTTTTAGGTCTTTTTGTACCAGATTTTCAACATGGGCTTTTTGGGACCCCACCTCATGAACATTGGCACTGTTGTTTCGTTACTCATTGTTGAAAGCTGATTTTGTGGTCCCTATACAGAATCACCTTTCAGGATGGATGACAGAGTAACAATATGACCGTGCCACTCTTCATGAGGTGGGGTTCAAAAAAGCCCGTGTTGGAAATTTGGTGAACAAAATCCCCAAAATGGCTGTGTTGTGAGCATGTGTTGCACAGTTTCTACACAGGTGTATCACTTTATGAATTTTTAATATTTTCACTCCAAATTGTCAACATACAGATTTTCCATACCACCTCATGAACCATACAGCTGTCATTTCTCACATCCTGCCCGAAACATGTTTGCTCACCTGTGGCATGGAATTGCATGATCCTTGCACAAAATCAACTTTCAGGACCTAGTAAAAAAATGGCAGTGCCACTGTTCATGAGGTGGGGTCCAAAAAGGCCATGTTGAAAATTTGGAGCACAAATACCAAAGAAATGCCCGAGTTACGCATACTCGTTGACATTTTCCTACACATGTGCATCACTTTGCCAGTTTCTCATATTTTCACTCCCAATTTTCAACATAGCCATTTTTTCACACCTCCTCATGAACACTACAGCTGTCATTTCTCACATTCTGCCCAAAATGACTTTCTGCTTCTGTGGCGCAGAATGGTGTTTTTTCCATGGATTAATAAATATTCACCTATGAGGTTTATGAGGTAAGGTGATAAGAAGACTATGTTGAACATTTGGGATCAAAATGTGAAAAAAAATACAAAGTTATCATGGCAACATGCAAGCGTCTGTTTGCTGCACCTACATCCCGGGTTCAGAGACAGACTTGGGAGTTGGAGGGCTGGCCGGGGGCAGTAGGATTGAGTGTCCCAGGGACTGCTCTCCTGCTCTGGTGGAGGCTGGGGGTACCACCACTGCCAGCGCCTCATGCGAGGGGGGGGGGCGAGGCAGATGCTGGCATCATTGCACATCCTCACCCCAGGGATCTTCAAAAATTAGCATACAAAAAATTCCGGACCCATTCCTGATGCCCCCACCTCCACCGCCGCTCCTACAGCAACTAATAAAAGAGAAGGAGAGAGAGAGAGAGAGAGAGACTATTGGGGGCCAAAGAGAAATGTTATAGCTACAGAAATCACAAATAAAGTTTATTCTTCGTCCCAATGTGGCTGTGTGTGTGCACACAGCAAGAGCAGGCTGGCAAAATAAATCTTTGACTTTTACCACCATCCAGAGGAGAAAAGAGAGAGAGAGAGAGAGAGACTATTGGGGGCCAAAGAGAAATGGTATAGTCACAGAAATCACAAATAAAGTTTTAATCTTGGCCCCAGTGTGGCTGTGTGTGTACAATGGGCAAGAGATGACAGGCAAAATAAGTATTTGACTAGTGCCACCATCCAGAGGAGAAAAAGAGAGAGAGAGAGAGAGAGAGAGAGAGAGAGAGAGACTATTGGGGGCCAAAGAGAAATGTTATAGTCACAGAAATAGAAATATACGAACACACGAAGAAGCATGCAGAAGAAGGCCATTTGGTCTGTCTAGTCTGCTCATAATGCAGGCAATTTTATTCTTGGCCCCAGTGTGGCTGTGTGTGCACAGGGCAAGAGCAGGCTAGCAAAATAAATCACAAAATTATGAGCCTGCATTGAAATTTGCAAACCCACGCTCATAACTTTGGCAATTTTCAATATTTTGATCACAAATTTTCAAGATAGCCATTTCTTCACAGCACCTCATGAATGTGACAGCTGTCACTTTTCAGATCCTGGCCAAAATGTTTTTTTGCACCCAAAAGATGATTTTGAAGTTGCAGCGAGAAATCATCTTTAGGGCAGGTGTTGAAATTTTTATCTGCAATTGTTCATGAAGTGGGATCATAAGAAGGGTATGTTGAAAATGTGGGCCAAAAATATTCACAAACAGTTATAAGTCTGCATTGAAATTTGTGAACACAGGCCCATAACTTCGGCAATTTTCAATATTTTGACCCAAGATTTTCAACCTAGCCATTTCTTCACAGCATCTCATGAACTGCACAGCTGTCACTTTTCAGATCCTGGCCAAAATGTTTTTTTTTTTGTACCCAAAAGGTGATTTTGCAGTTGTAGCACGAAATCACCTTTTGGGCAGGAGTTGAAATCTTTAAAATTTGCCCTCAGAATTGCAAAAAAAAAAAACATTTTAACAAGCAACCAACGTTCGGCATTGACAAATGCTTGTTAATATTTGTACACCAAATTTTCAACATAGCCTTCTTATGATCCCAACTCATGAAGAAGGGCAGAGAAAATTTAAACTCTGGCCTGAAAGGTGATTTCACACAGGGACTGTGAATTCACCTTTCGAAACAGATTTGCCTATTGTCAGTGCAATTGTTATTGAGGTGGGGTCCCAAAAAAGACATGTTGAAAATCTGGGCCAAAAATATGCAGCAATGGCCAACTTGTGCCATTAAGTTCAAACCCCCATTGAAATGCATTTAACTGCATACCTGTTTCTTCAGTTTGTGGTCCAGCTTTGCACGGTGAAAGGCGTGTCTGCGGTTGGACTTCCAGTGGGTAAGTAAGGGCTTGGGTGGGCATGGGTGGGGTTGGCTGCTGAGTGGGAGGGAGGTGGGGCGAAAAGACATCGATGGACGGTTTTCTTTTAACAGGATAACAACAACAAAAAAATTACCACGGTTCTTGATCCAACACTGGGGTTTGGGCACCCCAGTGTCACTATTATGTTTGTGTGTAAGGGGTGGGTGCTGACAGGGTGGGCAGGAGAAAAACAAACATACTATCATAGTGCGAGATGTGTCCAGCGCATGCATGGTAGTAAACTGGGGGGGGTCACATACCAAGTGGCGACACTGGGAGATTGGGCACCCCTAGTGTCGCTGTTATGTTTGTGTGGGGAGGGGTGGTGGGTGCTGAGAGGGAGGGTCAGGTGGGTGGGTGACAGAAAAAACCCTTGGAGATGTAACAATGCATGTGCAGGAGCAGCGCAGTTTAATCTTACAGCTGGCTGACATTCAAAGCATTCTAGGCTTTGACAGATCAGCATAGCTTGCTGGGTGGTGCAGATCAAAGGGAATAGCTGATCCCTGATTGGATCAGCTATTACTTTCAAGTGTGTGCCTTCTCCACCCAGCAAGCCAAAACTCTGACATACTAAGCCTCGCTGATTGGTGTGACACTGAATCATCCCTAAAACACTGCTCTGCATTGGACAAACAGTGTCGCACCCATCAAAAAGCAGTACTACTGCAATATGTTTGCTTGCTCCTGTGTGCATGACAAACATAAAAAACAGATTGAAGGCAAGGCAAAATGTATTTAAAAGACGCCCAATCCCGGAGGCTCTGGGCACTGCACAAATACATAAACACATATTTCAAAAATGTATCGATAAAACACAGAAATTGTTAAAATAAAATAATCCATATAAATATGAAACAAATAGCAAATTCTCAGCATCAGCATCTCAGTAATAAGCATCTCAGAATCTCAGCATTAAGAGACCACTGTGGTTCTCAGCTAGGCTCAGGGAAGCGGTTAGGACCAAAAAGAATGCCTTCTGTAAATACAAGGAAAAGCAGGGGAGGCTGAAAGGGAAGACTATCTAACCACCCATTTTCTTCATCCTACAGAAAAATAGGGATGCAAAGAGGGACATCAAAGAGGCGAAAGCAGACATGGAGCTGCGTACTGTGAAGGGGATCAAGAACAGAGAAAAATTGTTTTTTAGATATTTCAGTGAAAAAAGGAAAAAATGGGGCATTGCATGGCTAATTGAGGGTATAGGGTGATAGAGGAGGATGAGCAAAAGGCCACAATCCTGAATGACTTCTTTTGCTCAGCATTCACTAAGGAGGACTGCAGGTCCATGCCAGAAATCACCATCAAAGCAGCCCCTAGGGAAGTCATAGAAATGAGGCAGCCAATATTTACTAGCAAGACGGTCCTGAAAGGGCTGGCAGCATTTAAAATAGATAAGGCCCCAGGACCAGATGAGTTGCATCCAAGGATATTTAGGGAATTAGCAGCAGAAGTGGCTGAACCGCTGGCTGGACTGTTCAACAGCTCATTTAAGTCCAGGGAAGTTCCAAGGAATTGGAGAATGGCAGATGTTGTACCACTTCATGGGGGCAACCAGGGACCTACAGGCCTGTCACTCTGACTTCCATCATGGGGAAGCTGATGGAATCACTAATCAAAGAGGACCTTTTGAACTATCCAGAGAGCAGTAGGCTCCAGGATAGAAAACAACACAGTTTTGTGGCGGGAAGGTCTTGTCAGACTAATCTGATTTTTTTGATTGGGTGACCAAGGAAGTAGACAAGGGCCATGCTGTTGATCTGCTGTACTTTAACTTCAGCAAGGCTTTTGATTTGGAACTGCACAAATGGTTGCTCAAAAAGATGAAAGGCCTGGATGCAACTAAAACCATAATGAACTAGGTGGGTAGTTGGCTAGAATGGAAGCAGCAGAGGGTGGTGGTCAGTGGGGAGAAATTAGAGGAAAGGGAGGTTACAAGTGGAGTTCCACAGGGATCGGTCCTGGGTCTGGTCCTCTTCAACATGTTTATTAGTGACACTGGTGATGGGATTCAGGGCAGAATGGTGTCTCTTTGCAGGTGACACAAAACTATGTGAGAGGGTGGATAGTGATGAATGAATAAGGGATATCCAGCGGGACATACAAAAACTAGAGGGGTGATCAAAGGTCTAGCAGTTAAAATTCAGTGTTAAAATATGCAAGGTTATGCACCCAGGGAAAAGGAACCCCAACACAGAGTACCGGATGGGTGGGGTGAGACTTAGCACTACAGAAGAAGAACAGGATCTAGGAGTTATCATCAGTAACTACTTTAAACAAATGAGTTAGTGTGACAAGACCAATAGTAAGGTTAACAGGATGCTGGGAAGTATCGGGAGGAATGCTGATAGCAGAAGAAAAGAGGTAATACTTCCCCTATACAGATCCTTGGTGAGGCCTCACCTGGAGTACTACGTCCAGTTCAGGAGCTCTCACATCAGAAAGGACAGGGATAGGTTAGAAACAGTGCAGCACAGAGTAGCAAAAATGATTCAGGACTAGCAGGGCAGATCCTATGAGGAGTGCCAAAATACTTACTCACTGGAAATGAAAGGAGAAGGGAGATATGATAGAGACCTTCAAGTTCCTTAAAGGGTTTAACAGGGTAAACTGTGGGGAATTATTTACCCTGAATACCAATTCAAGATCACATGGTCAAAAGTGAAAATTAACAGGAAGGAGGTTCAGGAGGAATGTGGGGAAGTATTTCTTTATGGAAAGGGTGGTGGAACCTTCTGTCTGTTGGCTAAGGTAGTGGGTGCAAACAGTCAGGGAATTCAAACAGGCATGGATAAAATGAAGGGAGCAGTGGTCACCCAGGGAGACAAACCATGGGAGGAGAATGGGGATAGGACGGGGAGCGTTAGTACCGTGGAGAAACAGTAGATTCCAGGGAAGGTTCCAGGGACTACAGGAAATATGGGCAGACTGGAGGGACCTCTGATCCTTTTTTGCCGTCATGGTCTATGTTTCTATGTTTCTATTACTAGTGACCTGAAACACTCCATGCAGTGTAGGAAAGCAGCAGCAAAGGCATAAAATGTTGGGCTGCATTGCCAGAGGGCTCAGCAGCAGGTGACATGAGGTAATAGTGCCCTTTTACAGGTAATTAGTGAGACCGGTGCGGTGCATCTGGAGTATAGTGTGCAGTGCTGGTACCAATACCTTAAAAAGGACATAAAATTGCTACAGATGATCCAAAGGAGGGCAACAAAGATAACAATGGGACAACAGGGTAGGACGTATGAGGAGAGGTTGAGGGTACTGAACATATACTCCCTAGTGGAGAGGAGAGAGAGAGAGAGAGAGAGAGAGGGGACATGTTTGAGACCTTCAAGTATTTCAAAAGGAATAAATAGAGTGGACAAAGAGGATCTCTTCAAGCTGAATGGGAACTGAAACACGAGGGGACACATTCTCAAGTTGGGGGGGGGCTTTAGGACAGAAGCTAGGAGGCACTTCTTCACTGAGAGGGTGGTGGTGGGTTGAAATGTACTTCCAGGGGAGGTGATTATGTTGAAAATGGTGGGCAGCTTCAAGAGAGGCTGGGACAGAGTTAAAGTGAAAATAATGGTCAAAGGAGGAGAAGGGGCAGATGGGGGGCAGGGTCGGAAGTTTAGGCTGAGAGCTCTGCACTACGAGTAGACTAGATAGACCGAATGGCTTTATTCTGCTGGTTTCGTTATATGTTCCTATAAAGTGGTTTTGTTGAACAACAAATAGGTTTATGTTTTAAGGCCTACTGTGCTGTTAACCAGTTTTCACTGGACAGAAAGGCAGCCTTGTATCAATATAATTTCCTTGAACTGGAGCCATAGGTGACACCACTTTCCTCTGAGGTGATTTGCTTTGGCATCATGCAGTTGATAATGATTCATCAATCGTTGCTTTTATTCACCTTTGATGCTTTCGAAATAAGGAAGAGAAGAGGGTTGCTAGGGGAAGAATGAAATGTTGGTGATGTGATTACAGAAATAAGATAAAGTAAAGGAAGCTACAAGTAGTACAGTTATAGTTAGTAGTACTAGAGTAGAGTTACTAATGCTGAGCCCCAATAAAAAGGAAAAGTCCAAGGCATGGCCATGTTTGGGGGCTTTAGAAGTAACCACTTGTGCAAGGCCCAGTGAATTCATTAATTGGAGGAAATCTTGACCAAGGGGCAAGAGTCTGTCATCGAACAAGGCATTGAAGTTGCCCAGAATAATCCATCTGAGTGATTCCAAAACCCTGACAGCAACAAAGTATTCTATTTTCTCGAATGATCTTAAGGTAGCTAGGCAATGTGACAAGGCAGTGGAAGGACAATGGGATGCTGGGTTGCATAGGGAGGGGATCACCAGCAGAAGTAGGGAGGTTGTGTTACCTTTGTATAGGTCACTGGCGAGATCTCATCTGGAGTACTGTGTACAATTCTGGAGACCACATCTATGGAAGGACATAGAGTGGAAGCAGTCCAGAGTAGGGCAACTGAGATGGTGAGGAGCCTGCTGCATAAAACCTATGAGAAGAGATTGAGGGAACTCAATATGTACACACTAGAGGAAAGAAGAGATAGAGGGGATGCAATAGAGACATTTAAATACATAAACGGTGTGAATAAGGTGAAGGAGGGGAGTATTTTTCAGAAGAAAATGTGCTCAAGAATAAGTGGGCATGGTGTGCAGCTGGAGGTGGGTAAATTCAGAAGGGATATAAGAAAGCTCTTCTTCACCGCAAGAGTGATGGATCCCTTGGACAGGTTGCCAGCCGAGATAGTTGGGGCTAAAACAGCGAAAGGATTCAACAATGCATGGGATATGCATAAGAAAATCTAAGGGGAAAAGAAACAAGGGGCAACTGTAAGAACCGGAGACTGTGTAGGGTCTGCAGGGATACTGTAGGCAGGGTTAAATGGGAAGACTGGGTGGACCAAGTGGTCCTTATCTGCAGACAAATTCTACGTTTCTGTGTTTCAGTTCGCATATTCACATGTATGCAAATGACACCATCATCTTCACCTCAGGTGCCTCGGCCTTGGAGGAAACACTTCAGTGTGATTTCCACAATATCCTGTGCTGATTACACTCCAGCTCTGGTTCAACACTAGGAAAACCATGTCCATGGCTTTTGGCACCCCAGAAATTGGCCAGGCTTCACTTCCCCCTCCCTGTTTTCCCCACCCTAGATGGCTCCCCTCAAAGCAGTTACTTCCTTCAAATGCCCCTGTGTCTGGATGGACAGTAGGTTTGACTTCTGTACCAACATCGACATCGTCCACTCCAAACCCCACCTTAAATTTGATTTGGTGTCCTGTACTACAGCAACAACTGCTTCTCTCCCCAGATCTGCCAGAAGCCGGTTACTAAAATAGTAACCCCAGTGTCTGACTACACAGATGTCACAGATGTGCCCCCTTCTCCCTCATAAGACTGGACACCCTCTGCAATGCCTTCTTTCATTTCACTGCTAACGACTCCTTTTACACTCATCACTGCTCCCCCTATTCGTCCCTCTGTCTCCATACCCCTCCCCCTTCACTGCACCTAACTTGCTGTGCTTCTTTAATCTCTAAATGCTGGTTTGGATCTCTTCCTCTTTACCTCTCATCCCTATTCTCTCCTGTTCCCCCTTGCCCTTGCACCCTTCACCCCAGAGACTCAAGCATGTTCTCCCTTCCTTACTACCGTTCCTCTGTTGGGCAATATGATTTCACCTTTTGCCTCCCATCTATCTGGAGCAATCTCCCCTCTGCTCTCTGCATTCCCTCTCCCATCTCTCCCTCAAACGCCAGCTTAAACTTCTCCCCACCGGGTCTTGCACTTGCCAACCCCCACCCGACCAAGGCCCTCTTCCTCTCTGTCCCCCTGTGAGTTGGTCTAACTGACTTTGCATATTGGTTTTGGTTGCACATATGTCGTGATCCTCCTTTCAGAGTTCTTTTGAATACACTTTGTTATTCCACTGCCACTGTTTTCAGATATTGGTATATTCCTATGTTCTGTGTACGTACTACATTGGAACCACTGCTTTGCTCATTGCTCCATCTGTATTATGCATACTGTTGCACTTTACATTGTATCTTAATGCTGCTGATTTACCATGCTGTTGCCCATACCCCTGCCTCTGTATTCTATATTTTGTACTACAGTTTGCACTTCACATAGTACCATTTGTCTGCTCACAGAAACATAGAAACATAGGTTTTGTCAACAGAAAGGACCTTTAGGCCCATCTAGTCTGCCTCTTGTCTCTGCCTATTCCATGACCACTGACCCTAGTTGGTCAAAGGTGTCACTCCCTACCCCTGTTCCTCTACCTAATATGCCCCTGTTCCTGTCTCATGCATGGTTGAAGCTGCCCACAGTCTTTGCCCCAACTAAATGTTTAAGTCCCTGGCAGGATTTGAACTGCTGACCCATTGCCTGCTAAGTCAGCAAAACTCTGTAAATTTTATTGGAGCAATATACGACCTGTAGAAAGATTGTCCAATGCACAAGTTTGTTTGTTGTACCACTGTACCATTTTTTGATGCCTATTGCCATGTACTACTGCTCTCCTCTTTCCCTCGACCCAGAATGCACCAGGAAGCGAGCCTTGGCTCAATGTGCCCTTCCCAGTTACCAATATTCAGATCAATGAAATGAATAAGTGCAGTTTTAATTAGCAGCAGTTCTATTCAATTGATTTTCCACATACGAAATTTGTGGTTGGAAGGTCCTAGTCACTGTTCGATTAAAGAACAGATAGACTCTTTTCTAGTTACTTTTAACTTTTTCCACTGCAAAAAAAACCAACATATATACAGTATGCATACAGTAAAGTCACAAGTTATATGATTTATAAACAAGGGATTTCTATTTAAGAGACAAAACTGAGCAGACCTTTGAACAGACAAAAAAGGGGAAGATAGCTTTTATTGGACCAATATGAACAGTAAATTAAAATACACAAAATGTTTGAGCTTACTCCGGTGTTTACCTGCTGTCCCTTGGATCTGTTCATTTCTATAAAGTACCAATATGACAGCAAGCATTTCTCTGTAGAATTATGATTGTCTTAAAAACAGCTAATTTTCTGCAGAGTCCATCTACAGAAGCTGGTTTTCTCTTTTTGCCATTTGGTCTCAAGCTTTTTAAGGCTTCTTAGCATACTGGCAGCAGTTTTCTTGCAAGCACCGAAGTGTGCTCTGACAGGAACTGGAAACAGAAAATGTACCTACTACAGTAATGTTGGTTGATGTTCATCAAATCACAGAATTGACATCGTAATGTCTTTTGTGATGTAGGGATCTGCGAGCTGGGACATGCTGAGTACGTATTTACATACTGACTGTGTGTACTCATTCACACAGTGGGCAGACAAATGTACTTTCCTATCTTGGCCCTGATTGGGCCTGCTATGAGCTGCAGCACAGGGTACCTGTTGAAGTGGTCCAATCAGGCTAACAGCAGGTCACATCATTGGACGGCACTTTAAAATGGCCCAGTCAGGCCTACTGCCAGCTGCTGCACCAGGTAGCATGATTAAAAGGTTCCAGTTGGATCAACTGGCAGCCGTTGCAATAGTTGGCATGTGTAAACATCACAGTACCAGTGCCATGTAGCATGCTAACATGTCCATGATCAGATCAACTGCCAGCCACTGCATTGAGAGGCATCTTAAAATTGCCAGGATCAGGCCAACTGCCAGCTGCTGCACCGAGCGACATGATGACATGATTCAAGCAGGCCAACTTCCGGCAGTTACTTTGGGTGGCATGATAAAAAAATGGCCCAGTTTGTCCAACTACCAGCTGCCACATTGGATGCCATGTTTAATATGAACCAAGTGAGCCAACTGCCGCATCAAGCAACATGTTAAAATGGCCATGATAGGGCCAACTGCCAGTCACTGCACCAGATCACGACAATGGCCAGCTGACATAGAATTTGTCGGCAGAAAAGGACTGGTAGGCCTATCTGTCTGCCCTATTTTCCCTGCCTATTTCTATACCCCAGACCCTATTGGGTCTCAGGTGTCCCTCCCTCCCTCCCTCCTCCCTTTCCTTTACTTATTATACCCATGTGCCTATCACACACATATTTGAAGCTCCACACTGTCTTCTCCTCCACCACATCTTCTGGCAGGCTGTTCCAGGCATCCACCACCCTATCTGTGAAGAAGTAATTCTTCACATAGAAACATAGAAACATAGAAGTTGATGGCAGATAAGGACCGCAAGGCCCATCTAGTATGCCCATTTCTTTTTCTACCTTATAAATGTGCCATCGGCCTTTGGTCTGTCAGTGGCCTATCTATTCATACTCATCTGTATTGCTCCCTTATGCCTATCCCATGCCTGTTTGAAGCCCTGCACTGTATTCATAGCCACCACTTCTTGTCCCCCTCTTAAGCCCCCACCCCCAGCTTCATTGCATGCTTCTGTGTTGTGGTGTTCATCCTCCAAAAGAGTTTCCCCTCCTGCACCTTGTTCAGCACCTTGAGGTACATATAGATCTGTCATGTCCCCTTTTACTCTCCTCTCCTCTTCTCCAGAGAGTACACGTTGAGCTCCCACAGCCTCTCCTTGTATGATTTTTCATGCAACCTCCACACCATTTCGGTAGCCCTCCTCTGGACCACTCCCACCCTGTCAAAGTCCTTGTGGAGGTACGGCCTTAAGAACTGGACACGGTACTCTAGGTGGGGTCTCACTAGTGAGTGATGCAGTGGCAACACCACCTCCCTTCTGCTGCTCGAATTCCCCCTCCCTATGCACCCCATCATCCCTCTAGCCTTGCCTACTGCTTTGGCACATTGCCCGGCTACCTTGAGATCATCAGATATGATTATCCCAAGATCCATGTCTTGCTCAGTGACTGTAAGTATGTCCCCCATCTGAAATTCGCCACACAGGTTTCCACCTGCAAAGAGACACACCTTCCTCTCCAGCTCCTCAGCAATGTCACTTATGAAGACACTGAAGAGGACATGCTGGAGTACTGATCCCTGTGGCACCCTACTGGCCACTCTCCCATCCCCTAAGTGTAGGCCATTTACACTACCACCACACTCTGCCTCCTATTCTTTAACCAGTTTGATACTCAGTTTACCGCCCCCCCCAACACCAGACATATTGAAGTGGCCCAATTGGTTCAACTGGACACTGTCACACTGAGTGGCATGTTAAAATGTCCAAGGTGAGGCCAACTGCTAGCTGTCACACCTGGCCGCCTGCCAACTGTCAATCACCAACAGCAATACTGGTCTTGTTGTGTTTGCTAAGCATATACAAGAAGAAGAAGCAGAGAAACAGGGAACTGACCCTTTGGTGCCTGCATGCTTTCAGTTCCAGTTCCCCCTTCAGGAGAAAACTCTAGCTGGTAAGGAAAGTTCTGTTCTTTGTTACAGGGGCTGGGCTCACTCTCTTGTGTTTATAGTGAGTAAAAATAAGTCCCACATCATGAACAGTGATGTAGTGTGGTTGTATGGCAGAGAAGTCAGCTCAGCAGTGCCAGCACCCAGAAGTAAGGTGGGGCATCAGGCACAGGACACGCAAGCAAACAAAAACAAAACAAAACAGCTCCAGCTGCTCAGAAGGCGTGCCGCTAGAGTGGAAACAAGACAAAAATACACATGGGGCCTTTGTGGCCGGCGGTTTCACACCAGTGCATCATCGGTGGGGGCCCCTGAAGGCGCACTAGGTGCGAAGCAGTCGGGGTCATTGTGCGTCCTGCTAGTGTGGAGTCTGCCCTACTGGGTGTGTTGCCTTTTAATATTTTTACTAAATAAAGCCTTATTCTAACAGCTTTTGGCACAGTGCCAGTTTGTTCTTTGTCTTGTCGCAGGACAAGCAAGGACTGTCTCAGGGAAGGAGTGGAGGAGACTGACTGGATTGTAAATTCGGGCACAGCTGGCACTACTACGAGCCAGATTCCAGATTACTGGTTAGTCAGAGTGACACTTCTGCACTGGGTTTCCCCCACACATGCAGTAGCAGCTTGTAATAAACGGCCAATCCAGAGTCCCCGGTGTACCCTTCCTGCCCATGCTCTCTCTTCACGTCCCATCCATCAATCCAGACTGCTGTGATGTGCTGGCTTGGGGTTTGCCTGTAACAGGTTTCAGCCCCCAACTCAGTTCCCTTATCCATTATACTTCCTGGAATTCAGTGGATTTCCCTTCCCTAGCCCCATCCTGCCTATGAGTTGGCTGTATGCCACTTAACCCTTCCCCTGCTGGAACATCATAGGGCTGTGAACCCATCTGGAACTGCTTTTAGCAGTTCTTCATGGCCAGGGGTTGCAGCACCATGTAACAGAGCATGTGGGGGCTGGTTAGCAGCCATGCATGTCACATCATCTTCATGCATACCGGCGCCCTCATTGCCGGGGTTCCCCCTGCCCCCCTCTCTCTACACTACTGCACTGACATGTGTGCCAGCACAGGGATGTCTTTGTGACTTCTTTGTGTATAGCACAAAGGGAGTGCAAGGTAATAATAGTCATAGTAGCAATATACTTTATGTGGTGCCCATCCCCTGAGGCTCAGGGTGCCTTACAGAACAAAATAACAAAAACAGAACATAACTCAGAGTGCGTATAAGCAGCCCAGTTAAAGCACATCATAAAATAATTTGAATAAATAAATAAATAGACAGCATCAGGAACATAAATCAGGTTATCATATTAGAGGACCCTGAGGTGTTTTTGAAGGCCTCTTGAAAGAGAATTTAACCCTCCCTCCGGCTCGTGTCTAGAGGTCTGATGATAAAGAACACTGGAGGGGTGCACAAGCCAAGAAAACCATCCACAGGAACAAAATAGATTCTGCTCAGCCTACCTGAGAGATGACAGCAGGAAATTCAGGAGCTGCTCACCTCTGAAGAAGCATCCCAGGTGGCAAGGACAAGCAGCCAGGCACAGGCAGGTATGGTTCCGGGGCTATCTAGGGGCAAACTAGTTAACAAGAATAGCACCAACACAGAGCAGGAAACACACTTGATCAAAAGAATAAAAAAATGTATTTATTATTTAAAACATAAATTCCACAGTTCCATGGGGCTGGAGGCAACTGAAGACAGGCTCAAGGTTGACTTTTACATGTTACATTGGCAGCATAAGGCTGCGGCACAGACAAAGAATGGACTCCACTTACAGCTGAGTCAGGGGGATCAATACTCGAGCAGCGGCACAGGCCTCACCAACCAGGGCTCTCTCAAAGCTTCATCCCTGGAAACCGACTAGGCCAATAACACTCTGCTGCTCCACTCCCCTCCGCTCGGCAATAGTTAAAGCAGGGGTTCTTAAAATGCAGGCGGCTCCCAGCCAAACTCATAATTCTACCTGCTGAACTGGGCCTGCACCGGGGCCCACCCCAGACCTAGAAAAAACACAGGAAAAGTGGGCCCCTGACTAACTGCTCCAGGCAGGCCACCTAAAGAGGGACAGCATGCCACATAGTTACAGCCCTGTGGTGTTTCCACCACCGACCAGGCCACGCCACGGTGCTGCCACCACTGAAGCACCCCCACCACCTATTCCACATACAGGATGAGGTCCCAGTCATGCCATGGTGCCGTGGAGCATGAGGTGGGTCAAAACATCCAAATTCCTTCAGGCCACAGCTCCCCTCCTAAACACAGGGTCCCATCCCACTGGCCACATTCCCTGATCAACCTCCCTCCAAAAGCCCAAATGGTTCTATTCATCGCAAAGCTTAGGCCACACTTTCGGGCCTGGGATTGAAACCCATCCCACTTACAGTCAGTCTCCCATCAGCCTCCCTGACCTCCAGAAAAACTCCCCCTCTTATAACCTAAAGGAGATGGCAAAACCACACCCAAGGGCAGTCACCAGCCCCCCAACCAAACAAGCATTTGTCAATGCCGAATGTTGTCTTGCTGGTGTTGGCATTGGTAGTGCAGGAGTTAGAGAGATGCATAATAGAAATGGCAGTGAAGTATAGAACCAACGTCAACCCCACCCCACCCTGCAGAGAGTGGCAGGCATTGGGGGGGGGGTGTTTGGGTCGCTGCCCATAACACTCATGCCATTTCACCTCACCCTACCCTGCAGAGTTTGACAAGTGTTGTGTTGTGCCTTGGGGTCATTGGGCCTTATGCTCACCCCATTTCATATGGAAGTACATTGAGATGGGTGCAGTATAGGAGAAGGGGTTGAACTTTGGGGCTGAAGAGTCCAAGGCACACCTTGCTGCCTGTCAGTGGCTGTAGCATGGGGGTGGAGGACCAATGGCGTGAGCACTACAGCAGACAATCCAAAGACACACCCCTGATGCCTGTTAGTCTGTACAGGGTGGGACATAATGGTTAGAAACCCTAACACCCTGGGCGTTTGTTGGTATTTGCACTCCAAATGTTAAAACATGGCCTTTTTGTGACCCCACCTCATGAAAGCATTTGGGATTTCTGCTCATGAACAGTGTCCCTGTGATTTTCTTAATCTGTCTAGAACAATGATTTCCCACAGTGACTGTGCCATTCTGCACCACATTAAAATGTCAGCTGCACCATTGATAAGGAGGTATGAAGAGATGGCAATATTGAAAATCTGGAATGAAAATAAACATTCTCGAAGTTACGAGAGTCTGTGAAAACTGTGCATCGCACGCTCATAAGACAGTCATTTAGTGGAATTATTTCACCAAATGTTTAACATAGCCATTGTGGGACCTCTGCTCATGAACAGTGGCACTATGATTATCTTAATCTGCCCCGAACGTTGATTTCCCACAGCGACCGCGCAGTTGTGTGCCAGATGTGTGAAACTACATTTTGGGCAGGATGTGACAAATGACAGCTGTACTGTTCATAAGAAGGTGTGCAAAAATTACAATGTTGAAAATCTGGAGTGAAAATATTACAAATTCTCGAAGTTACGACTGTGCGTGGAAACTGCGCAATGCACACTTGTAACATAGTCATTTTATGGAATTTTTTTGCCAAATTTTCAACATAGGTATTTTGGGACCTCTGCTCATAAACAGTTTTACTGTGATTTTCTTACTCGGTTCTGAACATTGTTTTCCTACAGCAACTATGCCACTGCGAGCCAGATGTGCGAAAACACATTTCTGGTAGGATGTGGAAAATGACAGCTGTAGTGTTCATAAGGAGGTGTGAAAAAATGGCAATGGTGAAAATCTGGAGTAAAAATATTAAAAATTATCAAAGTTACGAGCGTGCATGGAAACTGCACAATGCACACATGTAAGACAGCCATTTTATGGGCGTTTGTCACCTAATTTTCAACATAGGCATTTTAGGACCTCTGCTCATGAACAGAGTCACTGTGATTTTCTTAATCTGTCCCAAACACTGATTTCCCACAGCGATCGCGCAATGCTGCGCAGGAAGTGCGAAAACACAATTCAGTCTGGATGTGAAAAATGACAGCTGTACTGTTCATAAGAGGTGTGAAAAAATGCCAATCTTGAAACTCTGGAGTGAAAATATTACAAATTTGCGAAGTTACGAGGGTGCATGGAAACTGTGCAACACATGCTCGTAGCATAGTAATTTAATGGAATTTCATCACCAAATTTTTCAACACAGTCATTTTAGGACCTCTGCTCATGAACAGAGTCACTGTGATTTTCTTAATCTGTCCTGAACACTGATTTCCCACAGCGACCATGCTATTTTGTGGCGGAAGTGTGAAAACACATTTTGGCCAGGATGTGAAAAATGACAGCTGTACTATTCATAAGGAGGTGTGGAAAAATGTCAATGTTGAAAATCTGGAGTGAAAATATTACAGATTCGCAAAGTTAGGAGCGTGCATAGAAACTGTTCAATGCACGCTCGTAGAACAGTCATTTTTTGGATTTTTTTCACCAAATTTGTAACATAGGCTTTTTGAGAGCCCACCTCATGAACAGTGGCACTGTCATTTCGTTAATCAGTCCTGAAAGGTGAATCTGCGCAGTGACCACAAAATCACCTTTTGGGACCGAATAACCCCATGACAGTGATTGAATTCATGAGGAGCGGTCCCAATAACCCCAATTTGAAAATTTGGTGCCAAAACTCCCCCAAATGCCTGAGATATGCACCAAAGTTGAAAAAAACTATTTATACCATTATACAGCTTACTGGCATTTCTTCAGTTCGAGGTCGACTTTGAAGAGTGCAGACGTGTTTCCCATCCACCAAAGATCGTTGCGCCAGGCTCGGGAGGTAAGTATGGGGTGAGGGGGTGAGTGGGGTATGCAGTGGGTTATGGGAGGGAGCCGAGACAATCTAGGACCGTTTACTACTTTACAGGTAAAAAAAAAAACTAAACATCATGGGAAGGTTTTTTCATTTGACAGGTACATTTGGCATGCTGGGATGGGCTCCCAGCTGCCACCTGTGTGTTTTGGGGTGGGGGGGACTGGAGCCACTGGGGATTGGGCACCCCATCAGCAAATAAAAAATGGTGTATGGCAGGGGGAATGATGCCAAGGAGGATTGGGCACCCCCCCTCGGCAAACAACTGGCACAGGACATGATGCCGACGGGCAAATGAACTGGGGAAGGGGGCATGATGATGCCGACAGGGGGATTGGGCACCCCCAACGTTGGCTTTTCTGAGGACTGTGAGAGGTGGACGGCACAGCTGCTGCCATGTCTCATTGAAATGTTACACCAGAGAAGGCACACCCTGCAATGAGGTGGAGCTCCCTCATTGCAGTGGCTAAAACGTTTCAAGTTGGTGGCACACTTTGCAACTGCTGTCATAGACAGTGTGCAGTCTCACTCCTGCTGCACAGCCAAGCCCAAAAAAGCAGTGGCACCACTGGCCACAACACAACCACACCTCCAAAACCTGCTCTTCCACTTCAAGCAACCCCAATATGTTGTCTGCGCTGCGCGCGCAAGACAACATAAAAAGGGCCAAAAGGAGGAGAGAGAAGAGTAACTTTAGTAAGCCCCGAAATGGGGGGGGGAGCTTATAAGAAATTTTTGTAGACCTCTTTTCAAAGCCTCCCCCAAGGGGGCTTTATTCAGGACCCAGGGTAAGGAATTTCACAGCAGGAAATGGCCAGTCTCCAGCAGATTTTAATCTTGCTATAGATATCATCAGGATATCAGGATATCATCAGGAGGACTTCTGAGCAGAGTGGAGAGGGCGTGAGGACTGGTAAGGAGTCAGAAGCTCAGACATATAGCCTGGACCCAATCCATATAGGCCTTATAGGTTAGGAAACCAACTTTGAAGGTGATATGCCTCTTCACTGGCAGCCAGTGCAGTTTGCGCAGAACTGGGGTTACATGTCTTGATCACAAAAGACCCATCAGCAAACTGGCTGCAGCATTCTGTACTAGCTGCAGGCATCACAGGGTACCACTAATGTTCCCCAAAGTATACAAAGTAACAGTAATCAAGCCTGGATGTCACAAACACATTACTGGTATTGCCAGTTCCTCGGAGAGCACAAGGTCTTTAATCCAGTTGATGTTTCTAAGGTGGTAAAAGCCACTCCAGGCTACGAAAGACACCTGAGTCTCTAGTGTCAAACCTTCACCCAGAATGACCCCCAGATTTTTCACCTTAGCAGAAGCTTCCAGCCTAGAGGAACTGAGCTGAAGCCCTGCTACTCTGGCGGCAACCTTTACACCCCTCTTATGACCAAAATCAATCACTAACACCTCAGTGTTATCTGGGTTAAGTCTCAGCCAGCTAGATCCATCCAGTCTTGGATCTCAGGTAAGCAATAATTTAAAAGGTCAGCCACATCCGGTATCCCGGGTACAAAGGAAAGATACAGCTGGGTATCATCTGCATAGCAATGAAAATCCACACTGTAATGCTTAATAAGCCCCCCTCCCTCGGGGCCAGGGCAGCACGTACAGTTCAAAAAACATGAGCAATAGTATTGTCCCCTGGGGTACAACACAGGAAAGAGGCATAGGGCAAGAGGAGAAATTCCCCATCACAACCCCCTGTGTCCTATCTCTGAGGTAGGACTCAAACCAGCAGATGACCTTGTCAGAGAGTCTGAGATACTCCCAACCGATCCAGCAACAACCAATGGTCTACAGTGTCAAAAGCTAAAGCACGGTCTAGGAAGATAATAACTGACCGCTGTTCTCTACCCCATTTCCTGAGGCGATCATTCTGTGCCCTGACCAATATGGTCTCCATGTTGTTTCTTGACATAAAGCCAGACTGAAGGGGCTCATAGATATCAAAGACCATAAGATGTGCCTCAAGCTGTGGCACCATAATCTTCTCAATAACCTTACCCAAAAAGGGAAGGTTAGAGACAGGTTAAAAACTTGCAAGGTTGTCCAGGTCCAGAGATGTTTTATTTTCAGAAGGGGCCTAACCAGCATATCTTTTAATGCAGTGAGAAGACCCCTCTGAGAGGGAGCATCAAAGAACCCCAGCAAATGCAGGACCCAAAAGCCCCACACAGCTCACTAGTAGCCAAGTTGGACAAGTGTCCAGTTTACAGAAGATGGGCTGAAGCTCTGAGATTACCCCACATACCTCTTCAGTTGTGACTGGTCTAAAGTCTCACCAAGCAAGATGAGAGCAACCATGATACACAGGCCTATCCCTGCCAGGCTCCAATAGCCCACTCAGGGAGATCTCACCCCATATGGAAGACACTCTGAGAAAAATCAAGCAAACTCTTCACACTTAGCAGATAAATATGCCCTAGCATGCTGCAGATAGGCCAGATGAAGTACCCTGTCCATAGTCTAAAAGAGCTGAGCTGGTCAATTTCTCCCAACAATGGTCTCCCTAGACAAAAATCTGCCTTTTTCTAGGTGATCACCCTTTGGTTTCACAGTAGTGAATATTCAAAGCCAGTTTGTCCTCCGGAGCCATGGATCCCCTCCAAAAATGCTCCAACCTCCACCCCGGCCTTCAACTTCTGAAGCTCCTTGTCAAACCTAGGGGAGCCCCAAGATGAGACCAAAGATGTACAGGAATGGGTGCTACAGTATTAAGAGTCACAGAAATGGCCCTATTATAGACCACCACTGCATCTTCCAGTCCCTTCTCACATCCTGTGATGACACGCAAAATGTCCAATACTGCCTTAAGGCCATAAGTTCCAAAGGCTGTAATCCCTTTAAAGGGAGGTACCAAACTATTTCCACTGGGGAAGGACTACAGGAGGTGCCTGAAAGAGAACTTCACTATGTAATGATCTGATCAACTGACCAGATAAGTCTCAAAAATATTAATCTTGAGCCCCAGAGAAAAAAATATCCAAGGCATGGCCATGTTGGTGGATCGCAGAAGTAACTACTTGTGCGAGGCCCAATTCCATCACACAGAGGAAATTTTGGCCAACGTGCGAGAGTTCATCATTGATCCAGGCAATAAAATCACCCAGATTTAACCATGTGGGTGACTCCAACCCCTATCAGTGATGAAATCCACAATTTTCTGCACAAAATCCCCCTTGGGCCATGGAGGACGGGTATGCAAGGAGAAACCTACAACCTGCACCTGGACCCTCTGCACTGCCACACATTCAAATAATGAGGCTTCTCTTAGTGGGTGTATGGTGAAGTTCAGTTTGGATCACACACAGGTGGCCACCCCCCATCCCTCCTCTGGCAGTGTACCATGGAGAATCTGGCTGGGGCAGATGCTTCCAAGATTGGACCCACGTCATCACTCATCCAGGTCTCCATGATTCAAGTCACATCAACAGAGGAACTAGAAATAAAATGTGCCATAATGGCAGTCTTGTTCCTCATTGATCTCACATTGCGTAGTGCTGCATTAAGGGGACGAGAAGGGGCAGCTGGCTCATTAGCTACCTGTCCATGTGGTCTGGTGGGATCCCTGGGTATGGGCACCAAATGCATCGGGCCACACTGTCAGTCCCATTTCACCCCAGGGCATCTCATGGTCCTCACTGTCCTAAAAACACCCTCCCTATATGATCCCCTCAGAAACCAGACACCGACCAGTATCCATTTCCCTACAGTGATAATAGGGGGTCCTGAAAGGGCCAAAGATCATGGGACTGGGATAGGGAGTAGCTGTTGAGCAAATAAAACAGCCCCAACAAATTAACCCCACCCCTATCCTACCACTGTGACCCGATGTGGTCCTTGTTATCCCTTTGCACCACCAAACAGCAACACTGCATGGGGGCATGTGGAAAGGCTGTTGCAGCTCTGGAAAAGTTCAAGAACTACAGTGCACCTGTGCCATACAGAATATTTCAACTGTAGAACCAAACAGCAATCTCAAGCTCCCACCAAGCTGCAGTAGTTCAAGAAAAATTATTTCATAGAAACATAACGTGGAAACATAGAAGCTGGTGGCAGAAAAAGACCATTGGTCTATACCGGGTTTATGCCATGTTCCCTGCCTTGCTGCTACCCCCCCCTAGTAATTATTAAGCCTTTAACTCTGTCCCAGCCATGTCTGAAGCCATCAGTGGTATTGGCCTCAGCTGAGCCAGCAGGCACGTCAGCTGGCAGACTGTTCCATGGCTCACCCACTCTCTCTGTGAAATAAAACTTCCTCATGTCCCTCCTGAATCTGCCTCCCACCAGCTTCCACTCATGTCCTCATGTTCTAGAGTCACTATTCCTGTTGAATTGTTCCTCACAGTTTACCTTGTTCTTTCCTCTCAGGAACGTGAAGGTCTCTGTTGTATCAACTGTCTCCCTTCTGGTCTCCAGCGAGCACATGTTCAGCGATGTAAGCTGATCCTCACAGCATCTGCCCTCAGGCTATGAATAATTATTGTTACTGTATGCTGCACTGTTTCCAGTCTGTCCCTGTCTTTCCTCAAGTGAGGGCTCCAGAACTGGGCACAGCACTCTAGGTGTGGCCTTACCAGTGATCTATAAAAAGATAGCAATACTTCCTCTCTCCTGCTGTCAGATACCCTCCTAATATGTCCCAGCAGCCTGGTCACCTCGCAGTAGGCTTTGTTCAATTAGCTAGACTGTCTGAGAGACTCAGATGCTGGTCCCCCACCACCACCACCACCACATATCTCACGGCCTGCTTATAGGATGAGTTGACTTCAACTACAATATGTGGGGCTCTCACTGGTTTTCACTGGTGATCCAGTGGCTCCCAACCCAGTCCCCTTGTCCATATACTTACATGAATCCAGTGGATCTCCCCTCCCTAGCCCCATCCTGTCTAGGTGTCGGCTGCACGCTGCTTAACCCTTCCCCTGCTAACCCTTTCCTTTTTATGAGAGAAAAGGGATTTCTACTGGTTCACTGCACATCACAAAATTAGAACCCTCCAACAGATCATAAGCAATCCCAGAACAGACTGGAAAAGTCATGCACTGAGTTCAGCCAAATGAGCTCTTAAACCATATATATTAAATATGCAGTTGTGGTCTGGCTGTAAACTAAAGCATCATCACTCGGAGTTACATTTTGGCACACGTGGTAGTGAGAGGTGGAGATTGCTATTTGTTTCTACATGTGTACAGGGGTATCAGTTCCTACATTAAGCTGTAACTAAGTCTATCATTACTGGAGAAAAGTTATTTCCTGAGAAGTTCAAATTGTTTATTGATTTTCATTTCTGTTCTCATATGAAGTTTGAGTAGATCTGTCTCACTGCAGTCCCTCTGGGGTGGCACAGCCAACAAGTGCACTGAATTTCAACAAAAGATAGCAGTTACTGCCAAATCTGGGAATTGTGAAGAAACTTAATTAATTCAAAGGGTCACTGGGCTCCTTATGTTGAAATGATTAGGACTGAACAAGGAGAACTGTACCAGATGGTAGCAGTACATGACTGTTTGTACAACTTGTTTGAACTTCGGCTTACACTCTCGCTGTCCCTGCTACAGGGATTGCCCCCCCATTGGGATGCCGTACAAATGCAGGAATACTCAAAGAAGTGTTCAAGTCCCTCGAGGCATCACAGGGATGAGGTCCCAGAGACAAAAGGCATCTTGGGGTAGAATGCTGATCACAGGGAGAGAGAGAGGCACCACTGGAGGAGAAGGGAGGGATGTTGGCAACGGAAAACCCAAGCATCCAAGGGACACTTGTGCATGTGTGGTTTAACTACCACTTGGGGGGACATGGTGAGTGTTACCTGCTGCACAGTTGAAGCCCTCCATTCAAAGGGTCACCGGGCTCCTAATGTAGTGATAGTTAAGACTGAACAAGGAGGACTGAGTGGTTGGTAGTAGTAGTATGTGACTGTTTGTGCAACTTGTTTGCACTTTGGCTTTCACTCTGTCCCTGCTGAAGTCACTGACCACCCTGTTGGGGTGCCATAAAGTTATAGGAACATAAAAACATAGGCAGCAGAAAGGGACCATTTGACCCACCCAGTCTGCTGGAGCCCGCAAGGAAGATTCCACCCCTCAAGAAGTCACAGGGACAAGGTCGCCAAGGCAAAAACCACCTTCAGGAGCAAGGCCAAACCCCAAGGAGAGAGAACTGCTACCATGGAAGGAAGATGTCAACAAGAAACCCAAGCATCTAAGGAATGCTTGAGCATTCGTTGTTTATAAGAGAACTATGGGTAAAAACTAAATAAATAAATGTTTCATATCATGTTCTGAGCTTCTGAACAGTATTAATGTGTCTATGGTTGTATCAATGGTTTAAATCAATTTTGAATTAATTGTACCTCTGTTTTTGGGTGTGGGGACAGCCATTTGCAAGAGGCTTTTTTTTTTGGCGATACTGTAGCGTTCTGGACCTCAAATGCGCTGCTGTTCGATTTAGGAAATGTATGGTATTTGCATCACCACACTCCCACGCTATTGCTTTTGCCACGGTCTTACAGTCCTGAACTCCCAATACGGAGTGTACAGTTCTGATTTCAGTACTATTTAATAAAATGATTAAATATTATTTAACTATGTAACAAAGCTACAAAAGTAGTGACCGCAACCTCTTTCTAAAAGGAATAGTGTAACAAAAGTCACTATTGCTTTTTACAATAATAAAGTAATGAAGTCCCTGCATCCCTTGTTTTCCAGCAGGCCGTTGCCTCTGGTTTTTTGTCAGTAAATTTGAGTTGGGGGCTCTGCCTTACACCTCTATTTTATTTACCACAGGGGGTGTGTGGGGGGGTGAAGCCTCCCCAACTCAAATACATATGGGTCTGGAATAAACTGATAAAAATAGGGCTCAGATTCCCTGCAAAATCCCACCTCGGTATCGAGAAAGGCAGAATATTTAGTATTGTAACCACAATAACATAAGTGAAGTGGTCCTTGGACTGTGGGGTTTTGTTGCCAGTTTATTTGAGCTGAGGGGTTTGTCCCCCACACCCCGCTTTTTGTTTTTTACCTAAGGTATAGCCCCCATCTTGAATAAACTGATAAACGTGTGGCTCAGATTGACAAAAAAAACCCGCTCGGTATCAAGACTATAATGCAAAGGGGTTCCATAGTACTACAGAGAGAATGGGGAAATGTGCCTTTCACAGAAGATCCAAACTTTGAAAATCTACACCAAAAAATGAAAGATTACATTGGTGAATTTCACATCGAAAGGTTACATTCAGATGGACAATGTCAATATACCGTATATTTCCTAAACCAAAGAGCAGCTTAACGTTGATCCAGAGTGCTACAGTAACACCCTTTTTTAAGCCCTGGCCTTACATTCCCCACAGTGCACCAGATGTGATGCTCATCTGCCCTGTCCTTTCATTCAGTTTGTTTTCTGTATTGAGAGAACTGTGTTGTCTTTTGTTCAGGCTTCCTTTCACCAGCCCTTGAGGTCAGTTTGTTTACTCCTGTTCAGCACTGACTTGCATTCAGTACAATTTAGAAGCTCAACTACAGCTTTTAGTGGGCCTTTGCTTTGTCTGGGGAGTACTTGCATACGAACATACGAAACTGCCAGCAGATACAGGCTAAATGGTCTATCGCATCTGCTCGATTGTGCAGCACAGAGGTTAGACTCCTGCTGCTCCCCACCCTTGCCCCCGAATCACAGAAATTTGACGTCAGAAAAGGACCACACCGGTCCATGTAGTCTGCCCCTATATCCCCCCTCATCTTCCCACTGACTAGTATCTTGCTATATTTGCTTAATTAAGGGATCACAGACCAATCCGACATTTTCCTATAACTTCACGTGAATTTTTCTGTAGATTATATTTCCTGGGATTCCTAATTTCTCTGTTTTCCCACATGATGAAAGCAGTCTCTGAGAGCAGTTTCCCTATAGATTGCTCAATTTACATTTAAATGCTGAATTTTAAAAGTTCTGCAAGTTTAGTGACACTTTAGCCACTGGACCACAGAGTGACACATCATTGTCAAGAAACAAAGGGATTAACACAACAAACAATGTGGGGGAAGGGAAGCTAGCAGCACAGAAGTTCTATCAGTTAAAGTTTTATCTTTTCCCCAGTCTGGCACTTTCTCCTCCTGTGCACTTTCCAGCTCATACACATTAACCGTATTGTACCTAATGTATATTTATTTGCACCTATTGTTTATACTTTTGTTCAAATGTTACTGCACTGTACCCTGAATCCTCTGTAATAATTTTTTTTTTAAGCTGGCCGCTTGTGAAAATGAGCAATTATGCTCACATGCCTTTCCCAGTATAACAATTAAAAATGAAATGAAGTGAAATCAGTTGACAAAAGGCACTAAATTAAGCACAAATACTCCCCAAAGAAAGACCAGGCCCATAAAAAGATGTGGTTGAGCTTCTAAACTGCGCTACATGAAAGTCAGTGCTGAACAGGAGTAAACACACTGACCTCAAGGGCTGGTGAATTGAAGCCTGAACAAAAGGCAACACAGTTCTCACTCACTGCAGTAAGCAAACTAAATGAAAGGGCAGGCGGACATGCATCACAGTCTGGTGCATTGTGGGGAATGTAAGGCCAGGGCTAAAAAAAGCCTCTTGCAAACGGCTGTCCCCACACCCAAAAAGCCATTTATACAACAACTGACACATTAATACTGTTCAGAAGCTCAAGACATGCTTTAAAACATGTATTTATTCAGTTTTTGTCCATAGTTTTCCTTGAAGTGGTGGTAGTGGGGGGGGGGGAGGAGTGTCCCCGCTGCCCCCCAAACTGCAGGCAGAGCCCTTAAATTGTTGTTCAAGAGTGAGATGTCCTGTTTAGTATAAAGTTGATTCTTCTTAAGGAACTAACATTGGTGCCACTTGAAAGCTGAAATTGACAGCCTTGATAAAATCATTTGATACTGTAGCTCAGTATGAGGTCAGTGGAAAAGTAAAGTGTGGGTTATACTTTCAGAAAAGATAGTCCACTCTTCAGGTGTTTCACTCATCAAGGCAGGGGGCTGCTGAGCAACTGGCTGCACTGCTGCTGCATACTTGTGGCTACCTTTCCCTCCTTTTCATTACCTGAATCAATCTGAAGCTTGGTGTTTGGTGTTTTACTGTATAACAAGCATTTGTCAATGCCGAATGTATGTTTGCTTGCTGGCATTGGCATTGGTAGTGCAGAAGTTACAGAGCTGCATAATAGGAATGGCAGTGAAGTACTGAACTGAAGCCAACCCCACCACCACCCTGCAGAGAGTGACAGGCATTGGGGTGTGCCTTTGGGTCGTCAGGCATAACGGCCACGCCATTTCACCACACCCTACCCTGCAGACACTGACAAGTGTCACGGTGTGCCTTGAGGTCTTTGGTTCCTTGCGCGCACCCCATTCCATCAGGAAATATGGTGAGATGGGTGCGTATAGGAGAATGGGGTGAACTTTGGGGTCAAGAGTCCAAGGCATACATCGATGCCTCTCACTGGCTGCGGGTGTGGAATGGTATGAGCATTACAGACAAGAATCCCAAGTCACACCCCTGATGCCTGTCATTCTCTACAGAGTGGGGTGTTATGGCTGGAAACCCTAACACCTCAGGCATTCGTTGGTATTTTCACTCCAAATTTTCAACATGTTTTTTTTGTGACCCCACCTCATGAACAGGGGAATATCAGTTTGTTAGCCGAAAGTTGCTTATGCACAGTGACTACGGCATTTAGCACCACAGGTGCAAAACACATTCCAAACAGGATGTGAAAAATGACAGCTGTACTGTTCATGGGGAGGTGTAAAAAATGGCAATGTTGCAAATCTGCAGTAAAAATATTAAAAAAACTGGTGAAGTCACGAGCGTGCATAGAAACTGTGCAATGCACACCCGTAATGTAATTAGTGTGGGCATTTTTTACAGCAGATTGTCAACGCAGGCATTTTGGGACCTCCGATCATGAACAGTGTCACTGTGATTTTCTTTATCTGTCCCGAACACTGATTTCCCACAGCGACCACGCATCTCTGCGCTGAAAGTGTGAAAACACATTTTGGCCATGTTGTGAAAAATGACAGCTGTACTGTTCATAAGGAAGTGAGGAAAAATGCAACTTGTGAAAATCTGGACTGAAAATATTACAAAGTCATGAACTTACGAGGGTGCATGGAAACTGCGCAATGCTGACACAAAACACAGTCATTTTATGGACTTTTGTCACCAAATTTTCAACATAGCCATTTTAAGACCTCTGCTCATGAACAGTGTAACTGTGATTTTCTTAATCTGTCCAAAACATTGCTTTCGCACACCAACTGCACCAGTGTGCGCTACCTGTGCGGAAACACATTTTGGGCGACATGTGAAAAATGGCAGCTGTACTGTTCATAAGGAAGTGTAATAAAATGGCAATGTGGAAAATCTGGAGTGAAAATATAGAAAATTCTCAAACTTATAAGCGTGTGTAGGAACTGCGCAATGCACGCTCGTAAGACAGTAATTTTTAGGAATTTTTTCACCAAATTTTCAACCTAGCCATTTTAAGACCTCTGCTCATTAAAAGTGTCACTGTGATTTTCTTAATGTATCCCATACATTGATTTCGCACACCAACTGCGTCATTGTGCGCTACATGGGCGGAAACACGTCTTGGGCAAGATGTGAAAAATGACAGCTGTACTGCTCATAAGGAGGTGTGGTAAAATGGCAATGTTGAAAATCTGGAGTGAAAATATTGAAAGTCATGAACTTATGACGATGCGCAGAACTGCTCACCTTGCCTTTAAGTAAAACAGTCATTTGAATTTTCCACCAAAATTTCAACATAGGTTTTTTGAGAGCCCACCTTATGAACAATGCAGTGTCATTTCGTTACTCAGTCCCGGAAGGTGATTTTGTGCAGTAACTGCAAAATCAACCTTCGGGCCCGAATAACGCCTTGACAGTGCAATAATTCATGAGGAGGGGTCCCAAAAACCCCATGTTGAAAATTTGGGCCCAAAATTCCCAAAAATGCCTGAGATATGCAAAAAAGTTGAAAAAACCCTATCATTATACAGCTTACCAGCATTTCCTTAGTTCGCGGTCAGCTTTGAAGAGTGCAGACGTGTTCCCGGTCCACGAAGGTCGTGGCGCGGAGTCGGAGTAGAAGTATGGGGTGGGGGTGTGGGGAGGCAGGAGTGCGCAGTGGGTGGCGTGGGTGGGTGCAGACAAAGCGAGGACCGTTTTGATTTTCAGGTTTTTGGGGTTTTGTAATGGCTTGGGGCGTTTGCCACGCTGGGTGGGCTCCCAGCGTGGCAGAAGAATAACGAGTTGGGGGCATGGAGCAGACAGGGATTGGGCACCCCGTCGGCCACAGCATTTATTTGCCACCACGCTGGGGTAGGCTCCCAGCGTGGCACCTATACTGGGGGAGGAGACAGTGGAGCCTACAGGGATTGGGCACCCCGTCGGCTATCGACATGTAGCTACACTGGGGTGGGCACCCAGCATGCATATGGACCTGTGTTTGAGGCGCCTTACAGCCGACAGGAATGGGCACCCCGTCGGCTATACAGTGTGTGCATGGGCAGCACACAGCTGTGTGTGTGTGTGTGTGTGTGTGTGTGTGTGTGTGTGTGTGAGTTGGGGGGCGTGCATGAGCAGGCGATATCTTATCGCTGCTCACTGAAACATAGCCCCCCCTTTCAACTGTACACCACTGCATTTTGGAGCTGTCATAGACAGCTCCAGCAGGCAGTGGAGAACTGCGGCCGCACCTGCAAACACACTGATTGAATTGGAAGAGGGCTGACACACCTCCGAAAACTCGGATGATGGCACTATGTTTCTTGCATATGCGTGCAAGCAAACATAAAAATGAGAAAACCCTTGTGTTTGTGGTGGGGTGTCTGGTAAGGTCCTACTGACTCAAAGGCTGAAGTGGGAGTTTGGAGACAGATTAACTGGCGAGAAGTCTGGGAACCTGACCTGTCATGTCAGAATTGCTGGGCAGAGAATGATTTAAGAATTAAACAAACAAAAAAAGAAAACAAATCTTTCTATGGTATGTATGGTAAGGAAATGTGTTGTTAAAGGAAAAAAAAAAAAAAGAGTACAAACCCATTAAAAAAGTAAAACAGTCGAAGCACACAGTATGGAGAATAAAATCCATAATTTTGCTCCTGCATTGATAAGCAGTGCATGAGTATTTGAAACGCAGAGCTAAAGAGGTAACGAGAAGGAATTACTTCTTACTGCACATTTGTCATAGAGCATTTGCTGGGTTGACTATATATAAAACTGTGGTCATGGAACAGGAAGCTTATGTATGGTGAAAGGAGCTGGCAGCGTGGTGCACAATTCTGTTTGGTGGGTATAAGACTAGTGTGACACAAGTGTTCTGGTTTTAAATGTGAGCACAGCGACTGAGGTTGTGGTTGCAGCCAGAGTTGCCATTAAAGGAAAGTCCCCTCAGCACTAATTTCTGTATACCTGTGTAGTTTGTAGGTGTGAACAATGATTCCCTCTCTTGCATCCCCCTAATGTCATCCTAATATAAATATAAATCAGGTTGCTTCACTCTGGTTTGCCCTGGTGTGAAAAGCTGTTTGTCTCCATTCCAAAGGTCATGACCCCACTCATGCAAGGCATAATGGGAGTTGCTAATGCATAGATGCACAAGCCAGCAGAAATTATACTCTCATTCATTTCTGTTACATGTCTTGTGTAAGTAAGTAATTTTTTATTTATATGGTGCCCAATCTCAGGTGCTCTGGGCACCTTACATAAAGTGCATTGAGTAAGCAGGGGACAAACCATACAACCATAAAAACATACAGGTACAAATACAATAAAGTCATAAGTTATCGACTAAGATAATAAATAAGTCATAATTAAAAACTATCAATTTTCAGGATATGCTTTCTTAGACAGATAGGTTTTCAGACCCCTTTTATGTACCTCCACCAAGGGGGCCTCCCTCAATGGTCTTGGAAGTGAGTTCCAGGGGAATGAGCTGGCCACCTCAAATGAGCGGTCACCAGAGGTTTTCAGCCTGGCCCTCGTAATGTCCAGGAGACCCTCAGTGGAGGAACACAGTGAGTGTACAGGGATAACAAGAGTAAGGAGGTCAGACAGATGGCCAGGGCCCGAACAGTATAGGGCCTTATAGGTGAGCAAGCCCACCTTGAAGATGATCCTCCACCTGACAGGCAGACAGTGCAGACCACACAGGACCAAGGTCACATGATAAGACCTGTGCAGGCCCGTCATTAACCTGGCCACTGCGTTCTGCACCAGCTTTAGTTGATGGAGGATCCCTCCACTGACCCTGAAGAATAGAGCACTATAGTAGTCCAACTTGGACGTCACAAAAGCATGCACCAGTGAGGGCAGCTCTTCAGATGGAATTAGGGCTTTAATGCAGGCAACATTTCTTAAGTAGTAAAAAACACTTCTGACAACAGACAACACCTGAGCATCAAGTGTTAGCCTGTCATCAAGGATGACACCCATATTTCTCACCCTAGAGAATGCCATCACAGGGACCCCAGGACCAACCCTGGTGACACCCTCATCACACCCATGACCAGGCTCAATCACCAGCACCTCCATCTTGTCAGGGTTAAGCCTCAGCCAGTTAGAGGACATCCAGCCCTGGATCCTGGTCAGGCTCTTATTCAGCACTTTGACAGCGCTGTTCGTTCCAGGGGCAAATAACATATACAGCTGGGTATCATCTGCATAACAGTGAAAACCCAAACTGTAACATCCAATGAGCTCTCCCAGGGGCAGCATGTACACTGCAAACAACATCGGTGATAGGATCAAGCCCTGAGGAACACCACATGAAGGGTTTCAGGGAGGAAGTGAAGTCCCTGTATTCTCTAAAAGCATTGTTTTTCTAACTCAGATACCCTTTAAAGGAGAAGTCCACCCAGAATGTGCAAAAACATATGTTACGTAGAGTGTTTTGATATCTATGTTAAGTCCTAGTGTGTCCTTCCCTCTGTCTGCTATTAGGAGTTTTTCCTAAATTAGCCTGCTAGCTGCATGGTAGTTTTACGACCCCTGGGGATCTCCATCACAAATAGGTTTATTGGCTTTCTTTCTCCTACGATGCACCCTGGCTCATGTGACAGTGATGTAGCTATGCCCTTAGATTTAGCAGGGTCTGTCACAGCTCACCCACAAAGATAATACTTCTTTCAGAGAAGTCACACTGCTAGATTTTGGGTGAGTGTAATCATTATTATTTTTTGATATTAGTGCCTTGTCCTGCTATGTTACAACCTATAGGGTGATGTTCAATTTTTGCTACTTAGTACTGGTGCAAAAACTGAAAGTGACTGAGAGGAATAGAGTAAACAGTGACATGATTCAAACACACACACTCACAGCATAACATAGCAGGACAAGGTACTGATATCAAAAAATAATAATGATTACACTCACCCAAAATCTAGCAGTGTGTCTTCTCTGAAAGAAGTATTTTCTCTGTGGCTGAGCTGTGACAGAGCCTGTAACATGACACTGGCTTACTGCAGGGGCAATTAGACATCACACCAAAAGGCACTCTGGGAAGACTAGATGCCATAAAAGAAACCAGAATGGCAACCTCCAAGGGCAATAAAACAGTTAGGGAAAGTTAGAAAAAACATCTCTCGCAGCCAGAGGAAAAGAAAATGCTGGGAACTGGTTAGAACACAGAAAAAGAAGACTACTACATATCTTTTTCTGATTCTAACATGGAGTTTTCCTTTAAACTACAGAAAACAGCAGGGCGCTTACTATGCCTTAAAAAAAGTTTCATGGCCAGCATAAGACAAATACATAGGGACTGCAGAGGACAGTAACAGCACTGACTGATACAGCATAACTGCCACAGGCTTTAGCACTAAAACATCATAACATTTCAGGATGCTTTACATTTGTCAGGTCATCTGACCTCTGCAATGGTATCAAGCAGGTTTTTACACCAGACTTAAGTACCTTTATTTACATTTAAATCCGATGAAATTACTGTAGGAGGGTGCAGTAGAGGCAATCACTGTTCATGTCTACAAACTACACATGTAAACAGAATAAAAGGCTGAGTGGACCTTCCCTTTAAGCCTAGTGAAGAGCCACTCCCAACATTTCTTGTCCTCTTACACTGAGGCTCCCTAGCCTGACATTTCTGCTGGACGTGGAGTAGTGAAGTTTCCATTCTCTCCCTTTTTCTAGGATTCGTGGGAAGGGTTTCCCTCTGGGTGTTTTAACTTTGTTGTCTATCATAGATAACTTTGGATTTGATACCCCAGTGGAATGAACCAGCTACCTTAAGATGGTCTATCTGGGTTATGCATTGAGTGAACCCAATTAAAAAAAAAACAATTTAAAGACAAAAGAACACTCTGTGCTAAGCCTAGGCAAAGATTACCGCAAAGGGCAACCCAGATAGACCATCTTAGGGTAGCTTGTTCATTCCACTGGGGTGTCAAAACAGACGAAGCATACTGATAAGTCCTTGTAGGATGAAACATGTGTCTATGTCTTCTGTTGGCACCCTTTGCAAACTGTGTGAGAGGCCTTTCGGCACCATGCAATTCTGCTTAAAGTTGAACCAACATAATATTCTGTGGTGATTTGCATATGCAGCCCATGATGCTTTGCATTGTGGGGGCATGTGTGATTTTGTATTTCTTTGAAACTTGGCTTCCCAGCCAAATGCACTTTGGGGTAACTCATTGCCTCAGTGCTTGCACACAGAGGTTCTTTGTCTTTTATATTGTTTTTTGTTTTAATTGGGTTCACCACAACATAACCTAGATAGACCATCTTCGGGTAGCTGGTTCATTCCACTGGGGTGTCAAACAGACGAGGCATACTGATGAGTCCTGGTAGGATGAAACACTTGTCTACGTCTTCTGTTGGCACCCTTTGCAAACTGTGTGAAAGGCCTTTCGGCACCATGCATTTAAAGTTGAACCAGCATAATATTCTGTGGTGATCTGCATATGCAGCTCATGATGTTTTCATTGTGGGGGCATATGTGATTTTGTGTGTGTGTATATATATATATATAGATAGATATATAGATATATCTATCTATATATATATATATATATATATATATATATATATATATATATATATATATTAGGGTAGCACGGTAGTGCTACCATAGTTTGGGTTGAGTAGCACTTTTAAGGTTAAAGGGTGAAACTTTGCACCTTAATAACTTCGTCACCATTCAACAGATGTGCCTGAAATTTGGCAGGCATGGTTGGGCGTGGTAGGACTTGGGATCTGCCAACTGTTGTGCTGGTTGAATATACAGCTACAGAGTTATTAAGCGACAACCAAAAGCACAATTACGTTTTTTTGAGAATTCTTTGCTCTCACCTACAGGTTGCACGGTTTGTGTGACCGGTCTGAAACTTCAAGGAGAGTGTGGCTGGCCTCCCCAATGTGCCTGTTGAAGATTTCGTGAAAAAATATTGAATGGTTCAAAAGTTATTCAAAAAACAAGTTCCCATTATAACTCAATGGAAAAAGTTAACAAAAAGTTTGACAGTGTCGCAAATGCACTTTTTAGTGTCGCAAATGGCCCTAGTAGTGTCGCAAATCTGCCATTTTATTTTCAGTTGGTGATCAGAAAAACGCTTGGCTTTTAAAATTGGGACCATCTAGGGACACAATTCTTTTTGTGTTCACCTAGTCGGACCCTGAGGATGCTAGGCATGTCTTTATTTTGGGGTTAAACACCCCAGAAATATGTTTTTCAAATTTCTGGAAAAAGTAGTGTCACAAAGTTGTGTCGCACTTGAGACACTTTCGCAAATTTTTGCAAACGCTTTCGCAAATCACGACACTACTTTTCCAGGCTATGGCCAAAATGACAGGAGTTCTTTGCCACCCTGCTGCAAAAGAACGGTTTGGTCTTTTGGGCTCAAATTTGGAAGGAAGGCAGACAACATCTCACAGATGTGCCTTTTGGTAGGTTGGTGAAAAAATATTGCATGGATGCCAAGTTATGGTACTCTGAATTAGGCGTTTTTTCCCATAGACTAACAAGGTGGTGTCTGACACGCCTTTCCGGGCTCGTATCTCGGAAATGGTGCAAGATACAGAATTTTCATCGCAACATTGCCTAGCCATAGGCAAAAGCAAAATAGTGAAAATGCAGACAGGAAAATCATGAATCATGTGAATTTTGTTTTTCCCACGTCGTACAGTTCCTGCGATATAACCAATTTAGTATTCCAACAGCTCATTTTCTGCTCTGAGGCCCATTATTATGCATACATTCTTTCTACACACTGTGTTTCTCTATGCAGCTGTTGGGCAAAACCATGGTGTGCACTTACGTTACTGTTACACTTAGCGTTACCACTTGTGTTTCTGTACCCGTTTGCATTACTGTTCCCGTGTACGCCACCGTGTGCGTTACCCTTTGCATTCTCGTTTGCATACGCGCTTGCGTTTGAATTTCCATTTCTGTTTCTTTTGCCGTTATTTCTGCTGTTAACGTTACCATTTGCATTTCCATTTGCCGTACCGTGACCATGCACGTTATGGTTTGCGTTTCTGTATGTGCTTACATTCGCTTTTCTGTTTCTGTTTCCTTTGGTGTTATTTTACTTGTTACCATTACCATTTGCATTTCCAATTGCGGTATCGTGACTGTGCGCATTATGGTTTGCGTTTCTATATGCAGTTGCCTTTCCATTTCTGTTTCCTTTGACGTTATTTCTGCTGTTACCATTACCATTTGCATTTGCATTTGCAATTGCAGTACCATGACCGTGCGTGTTGCGCTTTGCGTTTCCGTACACGCTTGTGTTTGTCTTTCTGTTTCTGTCCCATTTGGCATTATTTCTGCTGTTACCATTACTATTTGCATTTGTAATTGTGGTACCGTGACCGTGCGCATTGCGCTTTGCGTTTCCGTACACGCTTGCGTTTGCCTTTCCGTTTCTGTTCCATTTGGCGTTATTTCTGCTGTTAACGTTACCATTTGCATTTCCAATTGCAGTACCTTTACCGTGCATGTCACGGTTTGCATTTCCTTACACGCTTGCATCTCCTTTTGCATCACTGTTCGCTTTGGCGTCACTTTGCACTTGCGTTTCTAGTAGCGTTTGCTTTACCATTTACATTTCTGTCACCATGTGTGCAACCATTAGTGGTTGCATTTCTCTTGCACTTACCGTTACTATGTCACAAAACATCATGTAGTGGGAGCGTGGGGCCCCTCCCACCACCACATTCCGTTCACTATTTCTACTGCACATTCTCAAAAAGAAAGGAAATTAGAGACAAAAAACTCTGTTTAATGCATCAGTTAGGGTTGTTCCACAGCGACAAAAGCAAGGAAATTCAGGGTTAGGGTTGAAAGCCACCCTTGGACCCTCCCAGCCCACCCCAACCAGCATCGGGTGCGCATTGGGATCATCGGTCCTAACTCTCATTCTCCTATACCTCTGCTTCTTTACATGTGATGTGGTGAGAGTTAGGAGCCAGCGAGTTTTTTGCCTCTAATATATATATATATATATATGGGATATGACATGGCCTGACTGAAGGTATCATATTTATCTTCACGAGAGGCCAATGATATCATGATATCTCATGTCATTGGCCTCGAGTGAAGATAAATATGATATCTTCAGTCAGGACATGTCATATTCTGTTTATACAATATATATTTTGGGTATCATGGAAGATCCGTCTTACACATGCACCATCAATACAATCTATAACATACTTCAACCCACCCCCACCATATCCCTATGATCACAACAGATAAGATGTTATTTAAAAAATTATGTGGTTAATGAAGCTATTTTAAAATTGTTTGAAAATATTATTTGGCTTTTGGTTGCTCCAGACATGTTCCCCCACTCCGCACCCCCCCACCATATCCCTGCACAATACAACAGATAGCAAATATCTGGTTTATATAGGTTATATAAATAAATGTATGTGATTGATTCAGGCATTATTTTTTTAAAGAAATAAATGATTTAACAATATTCTGTTCATATTTCACATCTTTGTATATCTGATTGTATCATAAGACCAAGACTACTTTCACTTTTCTCCCTGAAATGTAGCGTGCGGAGCACTTTCCACTCTGAGACATTACATGCTGCTACATTCATTAGAATAAGGGCAGTCTGTGTTAGAAAAGTAAGAAAACTAACTCTTCTTTCCTAACGTTAACTGAATTTGTTGAAAGAAGGTAGTGAATGTAACGAGAAAGCGGTGAGCAAGTCGACTGATTCAGAATAGTAGAAAAAAAAATTGTATATTACTCATTGTATATTATAAGGAAGAGGGACATGTGGGGAGTGGTGCAATGCACTGGCTGTGGGGCAGCAATTTTCCGGGAAACATTCTGGAACCTGCGTTGCTGCCCTATTTGCAGGCAACTGTCAGCTCTGAGGGAGGAGGTTGCCCACCTCCAGGCTGAACTGGCAAGGACTAAGGAGGACTCCCCCACCCAAAGACCACCAGTTCCACAACCACTGCCTCAGAGGTTGCCACGTGTGAAGAGCAGATGGACCACAGTAGGTTCTGGGAGGGTGAGGGTGGTGGAACAGAGGCATAGCCCCTGGGTTGCACCTCTACACAAATCATATGTCAGTCTGGCAAATCAAGGTTCCTCTATGATGTCACCCTCATTGGAGACCAAGAAGAATGCTGGGGACATCCTCAAGGGAGACCCACAAAAGAGTGGCAAGGGACAACACTAGGGAAAGAAACAGCTTCTGATAGGGTACTCAGCTGTTAGGGGTATAGACCTGGGGAAGGGAGAGGAGAGGGAAGTAAGGTGCCTGCCTGGTGCCATGGCTTGGAGGGACAGGAAGCGAATCCTCAGGATTGCAGAAGCAGCATCACAGGAGAGGAAACTAGATATCATTGTCCACCTCGGGACAAATGACCTAGCTAGGCATGAGATCAGTGCAGTGCAGGATGAATTTGTGGAGTTGGGGAGGGGCCTCAGACAGGTAGCAAGCAAGGTAACCTTCTCAGAGGTGCTGCCAGTCTATGGCAGGGGTGAGGTTAGGGTACTGCACACCATGCGGTTTAATGAATGGTTGCAAAACTGGTGCAGAGCACAGGGCTTTGGCTTCCTTGGGGACTGGGGTCCACCTGGAGAGATGAAGGTCTATACTGGCATGATGGTCTGCATCTGTCCAGGAAGAGAAACATGCTCCTAGGTGACAGGTTTAAAGGCTTCCTTGGCAAGCTTTTAAACTAGCCAAGGGGGGAAGTGCTGATAGGAAATGGGAAAGTTCAAGCCTCCCCCCACAAAACATGGCAGGTAGTAGGGTAAACACTGAGGTACAGAGCTTGACAGAGGGCAGGACAGGGGTAAATCGAAAAATGGACAAGGGCAATAAGAGCAGGGATGGGGTAAAAAAGGATAAAGCCAACATTAAATGGAGGGCAATGAGTACCAATGCCCATAGTCTGGGAAACAAGCTTCCAGAGCTAGTAGCCCTGATGGAAGTGGAACACTTGGATATTGTGGCAGTCACAGAAACATGGTACACGGAGAACCATGACTGGGATGTCAATATACCAGGGTACACAATCTACAGAAGGGACAGGGAGGGTAAAAGAGGAGGTGGAGTAGCTTTCTACATAAGGGAAGGGATCAAAGTAACAGAACTAAAAAGTAAAGGGGGAGGACTAGAGGAACTCTGGGTCACATTGGAGACAGGGAATGGCATCACAATCCGCACAGGGGTTGTATACAGACCCCCATCTCAAGGGGAGGAAATGGACAAGAAAATGATAGAGGGCATTCTCAAAATGGCTGAAAAAGGGGAGATACTGTTGATGGGGGACCTGAATATGCCAAATGTTAACTGGGCAACATGGACTGCAGCCACATCCAAGAGCAGGGTCATTCTCAATGCCCTACAGGGAGCATGCCTTAGACAGCTAGTGGTGGAACCCACTCGGGAGGGAGCAATATTAGACCTAGTACTCTCAAATGGAGAGGATCACAAACTTAGAGTCAGTAGACACCTGGGAACAAGCGACCACTGCACAGTCCGCTTCACAATAAACACAACCATGGAGACAAGCCATACAAATACAAGGATACTGGACTTTAGAAGGGCTGACTTTGGTATAATGGGTGAATACCTGAGGAATGCATTAGCAAATGGCCAGAAAGGAGGGTGAAGAACAATGGAGAAAATCAAAACTGCCATCATGGAGGCAACAAGCCTTTGTGTGAAACAAATAAAGAAAACAAAGCGGAATAAAAACCACTATGGCTCTCAAAAGAAGTGTCAGGGAAGGTTAAGGAGAAAAAGGCTGCATTCAAAAAGTATAAGGAATCACAGACGGAGCACGACAGGGAACTGTATCAATTAAAGCAGAAAGAAGTGGGGAAGGAGTCAGAAAAGCAAAGGCCCAAACCAAGGAAAGGATAGCCAACTCAGTTAAGAAGGGGGATAAAACCTTTTATAGGCACATTAGGGAACATAGAAAGGTTAAGGGAGGGATAGGGAAGATTAATAAAGGAGAAGGGAGGTGGGCAGAGGGAGAGAGTGAAAAGGCAGAGATAATGAATGAATACTTTTGCTCAGTATTCACAAAAGAAGAAGAGGAGGAGTTACCTAAACCAAACAGTAGAAGCACTCTGGATAGTGGGGTTGATACCAGTCCATTTAAAGAAGAAAGAGTACTGAAAGAACTTCTAAAACTCAAGGTGGACAAAGCAATGGGGCCTGACGGGATCCACCCTAGAATCCTAAAAGAGCTAAGGGAGGACCTAGTGACACCACTAACCACACTTTTTAACAAATCATGGGAAGATGGGGTGGTACCTGAGGACTGGAGGAGGGCAGATGTGATTCCCCTTCACAAAAGTGGGAGCAAGGCAGAAGCAGGAAACTACAGACCTGTTAGTTTGACCTCAGTGGTGGGGAAAATGATGGAATCACTTCTGAAAGAAAGAATTGTTGAGTACCTAGAGGCCAGCGGGGCACTGGACCCAAAGCAGCATGGATTCACAGGAAGGTCATGTCAGACAAATCTAATTGATTTCTTTGACTGGGTGACCAAAGTAATAGACCAGGGAGGGGCTGTGGATATGGCCTAGCTAGACTTTAGCAAGGCATTTGACACAGTCTCGCACAAAAGATTAATAATCAAGTTAGCCAGCCTGGGAGTGGGTCCCAGGGTGGTAGCCTGGGTAGAAAACTGGCTGCACAACAGGACACAGAAGGTAATAGTGAATGGAACACATTCTGAAGAAAAGGGGGTTACTAGTGGAACACCTCAGGGCTCAGTACTGGGTCCAGTCCTCTTTAACGTCTTTATAGGTGACATTGCAGAGGGTCTGGAAGGAAAGGTATGCCTCTTTGTGGATGACACAAAGATCTGTAACAGAGTTGATACACAAGGGGGAGTAGAAAGGATGAGAAGGGACTTGGCAAGGTTGGAGGAATGGTCAGACATATGGCAACTTAGATTCAATGCAAAGAAGTGCAAAGTAATGCACCTGGGAAATAAAAATCCAGGAGAAGAGTACACAATAGCAGGGAGGTACTAACAACAACAGTAATGGAAAGGGACTTGGGGTAGTCATATCAGATGACCTAAAGGTGGGTATGCAATGTGAGAAGTCAGTAGGGAAGCCAGGGGATACTGGGATGCATAGGAGGGCATCACAAGTAGAAAAGGAAGTGGTTATCCTCTATACAGACAGTTGGTGAGACCCCATCTGGAGTACTCGTGCAGTTTTGAGACCCCATCTACGCAAGGACATAGACAGGATAGAAGCAGTCCAGAGAAGGGCAACTAAATGGTGCAGGGTCTACATCAGAAACCATATGAAGAGAGACTGAGAGAGCTTAATATGTATACCCTTGATGAAAGGAGGACGGGGACATGATAGAAACTTTAAGTACCTCAAGGAATCAACAAAGTCCAGGAGGGTAGCATCTTTCAGAAAAAGAGATGTAAGAACAAGGGGGCACAATTTAAAGTTAGAGGGGGGACGGCTCAGGGAAATGTGAGGAAATTCTTTTTCACTGAGAGAGTGGTGGATGCATGGAACCGCCTTCCTGGGGAGGTTGTTGGGTCTAAAACAGTGAAGGAATTCAAACATGCATGGGACAGACATAAGGCAATTCTAGTGGGGGGTTGCAGGAAGTAGGCTGTTGGTTAACTAGAATCTGCAGCTTATCCAGTAGGTAGGGAAATGGGCAGACTGGGTGGGCCAAGTGGTCCTTATCTGCCGTCAAAGTCTATGTTTCTATGTTTCAGTGTGAGCGTGTGTTGCTGTAGCTAACGGTAAATATCAATGATCTTTCCCTACTTCTCCCTTCCCTTATTCTTCTCTTTCCCCTTATCGGTTTCTTCCCTTCTCTCTCTTTTCGATTTCTAACCCTTATTCCCTCATTGCTATAGCAACACACACTCACGCTTGCTTCTAGTTTTCTGAGGCCGGCGAGTTGGTCGCTCTTATTCTTGTACAGCCAGTGGCTTATTTTAAAATAAAACTGAGTGAATTTGGGCACAATAAGAACACTTTCCACATTAGTTTTAGGTAAGAGGGTGGAATGACTTGAAAGAAATGACAGTGCTCGTTGAAGCTACTTAGAGGGTCAGAACTGAAATTGCTAGATAGGCAAGAGTATGTAGAAAGAGCAGGATTAATCGGATAAGTTTTGAAATATGTATTAAAGTTGTGGGAAAATGAAATAAATGACAGAGGAGTGGGGTTGTAAGTGGTGGAGATACACACAAAGGAGCTTGGTGTTCTGAGAGCCGTGTCTGTGAAAGTGAAATACTTTCACTTTGTTAACGATGACGTATACCAACATAGAGATATCTCCATGACGTATGGGAACATGGAGATATCTCTATGACGTATAGGAACATGGAGATATCAGTGATATCACCACTGCCTGCCTTAGATACAACTTTTTATCCTGCCATTTATCCCAAAACACACATTGTATAAATATATATGATAAATAAGAAAAATCACTGCAAATCCAGGATGCTGATTGGATGAAACACATCACATGATCATGCATTATTCCACAACAACCACACGGCTCCCAGTACAACCACATGCCTGAACTACTTTCCAGCCCTCAGAACCTTGTCACCAGCACTGAGATCACTCCACTCCTGGCACAGACAGGATGCGCCACACACACACACACATACACACACACGCAGTGGCACCCACAGCCATAACTAAATCTCTGTAGCAGTTTCACACTGCATAGTAGCTGTCTTAAATTACTTAAAAATCCTCATGTTCATAAAACTCATTTAACTTATTGATCTTGGCATTTTAAGACTGTGTCAGTTTGTTACTCATCTTTGTTTTCCGCTTTTAACTACTTTTACTTTCAGCTCATACTGTATCAGAAGCCATGCTCATTCAGTAACAGCAACCAGATTTCACCATCAGCATGTTAGGAGTAGGTTCAGAGTTTTTATTCAGATTATGTACTGGTCAATGCCCTGCCATTGTGTGACAGGAAATGCAGTCATTGTTATTAGAGGAATGCTTACTATCTCATTAGCTGCGATCAGGGAGCTCACTGTAGAATACACTGTTCATCCAGACTCATGCTGCAAACTTTACTGAAAGAAGAATCCATGTTTTGACCGCCAGTCAGTTGCCGACTCCACATTATCTGAATAGTTACAGACACAGCAGAGCGTTTAAGCAGAAACGCCGCCTCGCCTCTGCGTCTCCTGCTTTCGTGAAGCTGCCAACCCACTCGATCTTAGTTAATGTAGAGTCAGCAGCATTTTTACAGTTAAAAACATGGATTCTTTTTTTTTATACAAGTTTGCTGCTATTGAAGTCTGGATGGACAGGTGTATTTTGCCACAGTGAACCCCGCGCGGTCACGCTACAGAATGAGACGAATGTGAAAGCATTCCTCTATACTTGTGAAGCTGCTGACTTGTTCCCTGTCACACAGTGCAAAGCTGGGGGCATTCTGAAACACAGTACATCAATCTGAATAAAAAAACATGGATTTCTTTTTTCTTTTGGCATGAAAACATGCTGATAGTGAAATCTGGATTGCTGTATTTTACAGAATGAACATTGGCTGGTCCCATTAACTATGAGCCAAAAGGGAAAGTAGTTAAAGTATAAAACAAAGCCAGGTAACACAGTGTTAAGATGTCAGGATCAACCACATAATTATTTTTTTTATACACTATTTTAAATCAGCAAAATCATGTCGGGATCAACCAGATCATTTTAGTCCTGGCAGAAAGGGACTACTTTTTGAACTCATCCCACCCCACCCGCAAAAATGTTGGCCATTTTATAAGATGGATAATCCACTACAGGGTGTGCGGTTGTGCTCTAATATGCACACACCTTGAGTGGTTGAACGCACTCGGCCTGCGGGCCGTGCTTCACAACATACACCAAGGTGTACGTATATCAGAGCATGACCACATACCCTGTAGTGGATTATCTATTACATAATGCTGGCAGCAACTGACTTCTACTGGTTCCCACCCCTCAGCACCTACATTACATACATATGCACATCTACGAATAGTGATACTATTATACTGTCTCAAAAAGTAAGGAAATTAATTGCAAAAACTTTGTTAATGCATCAGTTAGGGTGAGTACTATAGTGGCAAAGGAGGAAACAAGGCATTACGATTTCCAACCCTAACACCCCTCCGCCACCCACACCCTGCAGGGACTGACAGGCATCGAGGCCTTGGGGTCATTGGCCATAATGCTCATGCCATTCTACCCCACCCCACCCTGCAGACTTTGACAGGCGTTGGGGTGTGCCTTCGGGTTATTGGCCCTAACACTCACCCCATTCCACAAGTAAATAAGCTCAGATGGGTACAATATAGGTGAATGGGTTGAGCTTTAGGGCCAACAACCCCAAGGCACACCCTGACACCTGTCAGTGTCTGCAGGGTGGGGATGGGGTGGAATGGCATGAGCGTTATGGCTGATGACCCCAAGGCACACCCCCGATGCATGTCAGTCCCTGCAAGCTGCGGGTCGGGGTTGCGTAATGGCTCATTTCTCTCCTTTTGCCACTATAGTACTCACCCTAACAGATGCATTAATGAAGTTTTATATATATATATATATATATATATATATATATATATATATTTAATGCTGGCAGCCACAGACTTTACTGGTTCCCATCCCTCCAGTGGTGGCAGTGTGGTCTTGTGGTTAGATCACTATTGAAACTGGAAGATTGCAGGTTCAAACCCCTGCCATTGCTAAATATGCACTGTGTGACCCTGAGCAAGTCACCTAACCTCCCTGTGCTTCAGTCCACCCCGCTGCGGAAATGTGTAACATGCAGGACCCCAATGCAAATGAGGTGTTGCATCTCAGCTTTGTTATTTTGGGTAAACTACATTGTGAAAATCCCTCACCAGAAATGAGGTGTTGCATTTCAACTGGGCAATCCTGGGTAAATCCATTGTAAACAATGGGCAAAAGCAGAGACACAGCACAAACAAGATGTTGTATTTCAGTTGGACTATCCTAGATAATAAATGGTAAAAAAAAAAAAAAAAAGAAAACACCTGACTGCCTCTGGCCCCCCAGGTAATCACAGGTTCAGACCCTGCTAGAGGCCAAATACTCAGTGTGTGACCCAGAGCACATCTGTTATCTTCCTAGTGCTTCAGTCCACCCAGCTGCAAAATTGGTAGAAGCAGACTCGCATGAGCTATCTAGGAGGTAAATAAATTGTAACAATAATTACTGCTGGTCACAGGCCTTTGAGGTTCTCATCACCTCTCCCTTTAGACAGTGGAAGCAATGCAGTCTAATGGTTAGTGCTGTTGGCAACCAGGAAATTGCAGGTTTAAATCCCACTAGAGCCAAATAGTCACTGTGTGACCCTGAGCAAGTCATTTACCATCCCAGAGCTCCAGTCCATGCACCTGCTGAATACAAACAGGGTTCCACTAGAAAGGAGATGTTGCATCTCAGCTACTGGGCTCTCTTGGCTAAATACTGTAAACTAAAAAATAAACAAAACGCTGCCAGCAACCACCAGCAGTTCTCGTTCCCAGTCACATGCACCACACACACACACACACACACACACACACACACACACACACACACACACACTTTGCAGGCAGTGTAGGCAGTGTTGTCTCATGGTTAAAGCACTGTTGGGAAATGGGAGATTGCAGTTGCAAATCCTGCTAGCGCTAAGTACTCCCTGTGAGACCCTGATCAAGTCACTTAACCTCCCAGTACTCCAGTCCACCCAGCTGTGTGGAACTGGGTAGAAGGAGGACTCCACTGGAAATGTAGTGTTGGATCTCAGCTGAACTGTCCTGTGTAACTACAGCAAATGGTAACATGAAAGTAAAATAATCTATACAAGAGTGGCTCGAGGGTTCCTCTGTCTTTGTATCGAGATTAGTAGCTTGATCAATACAGACAAGAGGAGCCGGCCTCACAGTACTGACCATTCTCAAACACCAGATATACTGGTAAATGTTTACTAAGTAAGTTTAAAACAGGTTTACAGATACAGTAGTAGCACTAACCATGGGACCCGCTGACGTTTTGCTCAGCTGCACTGTGCTTTTTCAAGGTGTGACATCAGGAATGTGATCTTTATATTTATGTGACTTACTTAAAGTGACATGCAGTTTTAAAGTGTGCAAAGAGATATTTAAAAGTGCAAAGTTAGTATGTTCAAGAAAGGTACATCCTAAGAAACACAGCTAAGGGGGAGTGGGGTGAAGGGGAAGAACGAAAGGTGAGGAAACAAGAGGAATAAGGGAATAAGGGTTAGGAATCGAAAAGAGAGAGAAGGGAAGAAACTAGTAAGGGGAAAGAGAAGAATAAGGGAAGGGGGAAGCAGGAAAAGATAATTGATATTTACCGTTAGTTACCGTTGATAAAAAGGCAATTAGTCTTAGAACTCAACTGAGAGTTGCAAATAGATTTTTTCAGCTGTTCTAACAACTAATATTTGCAGAATGTTCCTAAGCAATACATGTCTAAACACAGTGATCCATTTAGTGTCTACTCCATGTTTATCAGAGTTGCTGGTGTTCGAGCGTGATTAGTACCATGAGCCCAGCTCCTCTTATCTGTACTGCTTCAGTTTTTTGCCTTGGGCCCCTGAAGCTGCCTGTTTGTATTACTGGTAGTAGGGTTGATTCAGATTTTCTGCGTACAGTCCCTGCACTACTAGCATTTGTATAATGTGTGAAAAAAAAATCTTATGCAGCCATTAGTGCAAATCACGTGCCCATGTATTTTTCTAAATGACCACACACCTGCACCTTTCTCATGTACTTTGTCCCATGTATTCATTTTTATTTCTATATGGATAATTGTGTTCCTGCTGCTTACCCATCCCAATCCAACTATCTTCCTTAGTCCCACCACCCAGCCTTTCTAGGTTTTTACCTAATCTCCAATAATACCCCTTGGCTTGCCTCTTCCCCATTGAGGGACCAACAAGATTGATCAAGCCCCACCCAGACCAGACCCAGATGAGGAGAAAGCTGCCCTGTTTCTGGTGTGAGCCTGTGGGGAGTCAGCCATCACCTTGCTTCACTCAGTGGGGAGCACTGTTGGAGTTTCTACCAACTCCAGTAGGATGGGACTGTACGTGCACATGCCACTGCAAAGTGATGTTCCCCAATACCCGCTACAGCTCCTCTTCCTGACGGTGGAGAGCATCATCTGGGAGGACAGATCATCCTGAACCTGGGATGCACTTGAGGTTGGGGAAACATTTAAATACTTAGGAATGTGGTTGGACAGCAAACTATCTTTTGCTGCCCATGTCGAATCTCTCTCTTAAAAAAGTAAAAACAAGATTAGGTTTTTGTCTATAGTAATAAATCCTTATTCCCAGCAGATATTAGAAAAAAAATAGTCCAAGCCACCTTCCTTCCATTTATCGACTACGCAGACATTATTTACAATAATAGCACAGCATCCAACCTGCATAAGTTGGACATCCTCTATCATCGTACCTTATACTTTATAACTAATGTGCCTTATAGAACACACCACTGTGACCACTACTTGGCAGTGGGCTGGACATCCCTTGCCAAAAGAGGCAGTATAGCGCAGTGGTCTAAGGCTCTGAACTGCAAATCTGGTGGCATCCAGCAGACCAGACCTGGGTTTGAATCCCACAGCTTCCACTTGCATACTGGGTGACCCTGAGCAAGTCACTTAACCTCCTTGTGCTCCCAGGCCGCTCCTGTAAAAAAGCTTTCAGCTTAGTGTGCTATACCTGGTTAAACAACTAAATAAAAAAAAAAAAAAAGAAGGATACTCCACCCTAGCGTCTGGGCCTTAAAAATTCTGTTGAACAAACTGCTACCGTACATCACTTCTCTTTTTTGCAGTTCACACAGCTGCTGTTCCCTAAGGAAAACCGTCCTTCATGTTGCTAGATATGCCCAAATGGTGCACTTGTTCATGGCAGAGCTACAATCAGTGACGCTATCCCGGCCACCTGGAATAAAATGCAATCCTTATTCGAGCTCACAGAACTAGTCTCTGTAAACTTGTTTAAATTCCTGATCAATAAGGCACTTAAGGAAACTTGTCCCTGTCATAATGGTTAGTACTCCAATTTTATGGCTAAGCTAATACAATAAGCACCCCAATTAGCTCTCCTCTTCTCACTGGCCTTTAACACCTGTCATTTTCTGCATGTATAGTACTAGTATATTCCTGTTCTCTATGTCTTTAATGCTGTCTCCCTCCTTTGTTGAATTGTGATATACTAATTTACTATACTGTGTACTGTTATGCATGTCTCCTTAGTGTATGAACTGTGTTATGCCAATTTTTGTGCCATAGCTTGATGTCCCACAATGTCCTACCAGGACCTCCTTGTAAATGAGCATGCTCAATGGAGTTTTTCTGCAAATAAACTTGAACCTGAATATTGGCTGTCGCTCTTATCTGCATACAGTCTCTGCACTACCAGTTTCTAACTCACTGGTGTATATTGGCTGTCTCTCGTGTCTGCATTCAGTTCCTGCACTACCAGTATCTAACTGGTGTATATTGTTGGCTGTCACGCCTGTCTGCATACTGTCCCTGCACTACCAGTATCTAACTCATTGGTGTATAATGTTGGCTGTCGTGCCTGCCTGCATACTGTCCCTGCACTACCAGTGTCTAACTCACTGGTGTATATTGGCTGTCACTCTTGTCTGCATACAGACCCTGCACTACCAGTATCCAATTCATTGGTGTATAATGTTGGTGTGCCTGCCTGCATACTGTCCCTGCACTACCAGTGTCTAACTCATTGGTGTATAATGTTGGCTGTCATGCCTGCCTGCATACTGTCCCTGCACTACCAGTGTCTAACTCACTGATGTATATTGGCTGTCTCTCTTGTCTGCATAAATCATATCAGATGACCTTAAGGTTAGCAAGCAATGTGAGAAGGCAGTAGGGAGAGCTGGGGGTATACTGGGATGCATAGGGAGAGGCATCACCAGCAGAAAACAGGAATTGTTATCCCTCTGTACAGACAGTTGGTGAGACCCCATCTGAGTACTGCGTCCAGTTCTGGAGACCCCATCTCCGCAAGGACATAGACAGAACAGAGGCAGTCCAGAGGAGAGCAACTAAAATGGTGCAGGGTCTACATCAGAAACCATATGAAGAGAGACTGAGAGAGCTTAATATGTATACCCTTGATGAAAGGAGGGACGGGGGGACATGATAGAAACTTTTAGGTACCTCAGTGGAATCAACAAAGTCCAAGAGGGTAGCATCTTTCAGAAAAAGAGACATGCAAGAACGAGGGGACACAATTTAAAGATGGGGGGGTGCGGTTCAGGGGCAATGTGAGAAAGTATTTTTTCACAGAGAGGGTAGTGGGTGAATGGAACAGCCTTCCTGAGGAGGTTGTGGGGTCTAAAACTGTGGGAGAATTCAAGAATACATGGGACAGACATAAGGCAATTCTTGTGGGGGGTAGGAAGAAATAGGCTGTTGGTTGACTAGGATCTGCGGCCTATCTTGTAGGTAGGGAAATGGGCAGACTAGGTGGGCCAAGCGGTCCTTATCTGCCATCAAAGACTATGTTTCTATACAGTCCCTGCATTACCAGTATCTAACTCACTGGTGTATATTGTTGGCTGTCGCGCCTGTCTGCATACTGTCTCTGCACTACTAGTGTCTAACTCACTGGTGTATATTGGCTGTCACTCTTGTCTGCATACAGTCCCTGCATTACCAGTATCTAGTTCACTGGTGTATATTGGCTGTCTCTCTTGTCTGCATACTGTCCCTGCACTACTAGTGTCTAACTCACTGGTGTATATTATTGGCTGTCACTCTTGTCTGCATACTGTCCCTGCACTACTAGTGTCTAACTCACTGGTGTATATTGTTGGCTGTCGCGCCTGTCTGCATACTGTCCCTGCACTACTAGTGTCTAACTCACTGGTGTATATTGGCTGTCACTCTTGTCTGCATACTGTCCCTGCATTACCAGTATCTAACTCACCGCTGTATATTGTTGGCTGTTGCGCCTGCCTGCATACTGTCCCTGCACTACCAGTGTCTAACTCACTGCTGTATATTGTTGGCTGCCGCGCCTGTCTGCATACTGTCCCTGCACTACCAGTGTCTAACTCACTGCTGTATATTGTTGGCTGTCGCGCCTGTCTGCATACTGTCCCTGCATTACTAGTGTCTAACTCACTGCTGTATATTGTTGGCTGTCTCGCCAGTCTGCATACTGTCCCTGCACTACTAGTGTCTAACTCACTGCTGTATATTGTTGGCTGTCGCGCCTGTCTGCATACTGTCCCTGCACTACTAGTGTCTAACTCACTGGTGTATATTGTTGGCTGTCGTGCCTGTCTGCATACTGTCCCTGCACTACTAGTGTCTAACTCACTGGTGTATATTGTTGGCTGTCGCGCCTGTCTGCATACTGTTCCTGCACTACTAGTGTCTAACTCACTGCTGTACATTGTTGGCTGTCGTGCCTGTCTGCATACTGTCCCTGCACTACTAGTGTCTAACTCACTGCTGTATATTGTTGGCTGTCGCGCCTGTCTGCATACTGTCCCCGCACTACTAGTGTCTAACTCACTGCTGTATATTGTTGGCTGTCGCGCCTGTCTGCATACTGTCCCTGCACTACTAGTGTCTAACTCACTGGTGTATATTGGCTGTCGCTCTTGTCTGCATACTGTCCCTGCACTACTAGTGTTTAACTCACTGGTGTATATTATTGGCTGTCACTCTTGTCTGCATACTGTCCCTGCACTACTAGTGTCTAACTCACTGGTGTATATTATTGGCTGTCATGCCTGTCTGCATACTGTCCCTGCACTACTAGTGTCTAACTCACTGGTGTATATTGGCTGTCGCTCTGGTCTGCATACTGTCTCTGCACTACTAGTGTCTAACTCACTGGTGTATATTGGCTGTCACTCTTGTCTGCATACTGTCCCTGCACTACTAGTGTTTAACTCACTGGTGTATATTATTGGCTGTCACTCTTGTCTGCATACTGTCCCTGCACTACTAGTGTCTAACTCACTGGTGTATATTATTGGCTGTCACTCTTGTCTGCATACTGTCCCTGCATTACCAGTATCTAACTCACTGGTGTATATTGTTGGCTGTGGCGCCTGTCTGCATACTGTCTCTGCACTACTAGTGTCTAACTCACTGGTGTATATTGGCTGTCGCTCTTGTCTGCATACTGTCCCTGCACTACTAGTGTCTAACTCACTGCTGTATATTGTTGGCTGTCGCGCCTGTCTGCATACTGTCCCTGCACTACTAGTGTCTAACTCACTGGTGTATATTATTGGCTGTCACTCTTGTCTGCATACTGTCCCTACATTACCAGTATCTAACTCACTGGTGTATATTGTTGGCTGTCGCACCTGTCTGCATACTGTCCCTGCACTACTAGTGTCTAACTCACTGGTGTATATTGGCTGTCACTCTTGTCTGCATACAGTCCCTGCACTACTAGTGTCTAACTCACTGCTGTATATTGTTGGCTGTCGCACCTGTCTGCATACTGTCCCTGCACTACTAGTATCTAACTCACTGGTGTATATTGGCTGTCACTCTTGTCTGCATACTGTCCCTGCACTACTAGTATCTAACTCATTGGTGTATATTGGCTGTCACTCTTGTCTGCATACTGTCCCTGCACTACTAGTGTCTAACTCACTGGTGTATATTGTTGGCTGTCGCGCCTGTCTGCATACTGTCCCTGCACTACTAGTGTCTAACTCACTGGTGTATATTGGCTGTCACTCTTGTCTGCATACTGTCGCTGCATTACCAGTATCTAACTCACCGCTGTATATTGTTGGCTGTCGCACCTGTCTGCATACTGTCCCTGCACTACTAGTATCTAACTCACTGGTGTATATTGGCTGTCACTCTTGTCTGCATACTGTCCCTGCACTACTAGTATCTAACTCATTGGTGTATATTGGCTGTCACTCTTGTCTGCATACTGTCCCTGCACTACTAGTGTCTAACTCACTGGTGTATATTATTGGCTGTCACTCTTGTCTGCATACTGTCCCTGCACTACTAGTGTCTAACTCACTGGTGTATATTGTTGGCTGTCGCGCCTGTCTGCATACTGTCCCTGCACTACTAGTGTCTAACTCACTGGTGTATATTGGCTGTCACTCTTGTCTGCATACTGTCCCTGCATTACCAGTATCTAACTCACCGCTGTATATTGTTGGCTGTTACGCCTGCCTGCATACTGTCCCTGCACTACCAGTGTCTAACTCACTGCTGTATATTGTTGGCTGCCGCGCCTGTCTGCATACTGTCCCTGCACTACCAGTGTCTAACTCACTGCTGTATATTGTTGGCTGTCGCGCCTGTCTGCATACTGTCCCTGCATTACTAGTGTCTAACTCACTGCTGTATATTGTTGGCTGTCTCGCCAGTCTGCATACTGTCCCTGCACTACTAGTGTCTAACTCACTGCTGTATATTGTTGGCTGTCGCGCCTGTCTGCATACTGTCCCTGCACTACTAGTGTCTAACTCACTGGTGTATATTGTTGGCTGTCGTGCCTGTCTGCATACTGTCCCTGCACTACTAGTGTCTAACTCACTGGTGTATATTGTTGGCTGTCGCCTGTCTGCATACTGTTCCTGCACTACTAGTGTCTAACTCACTGCTGTACATTGTTGGCTGTCGTGCCTGTCTGCAACTGTCCCTGCACTACTAGTGTCTAACTCACTGCTGTATATTGTTGGCTGTCGCGCCTGTCTGCATACTGTCCCCGCACTACTAGTGTCTAACTCACTGCTGTATATTGTTGGCTGTCGCGCCTGTCTGCATACTGTCCCTGCACTACTAGTGTCTAACTCACTGGTGTATATTGGCTGTCGCTCTTGTCTGCATACTGTCCCTGCATTACCAGTATCTAACTCACTGGTGTATATTGTTGGCTGTCGCGCCTGTCTGCATACTGTCCCTGCACTACCAGTATCTAACTCATTGGTGTATAATGTTGGCTGTCGTGCCTGCCTGCATACTGTCCCTGCACTACCAGTGTCTAACTCACTGGTGTATATTGGCTGTCACTCTTGTCTGCATACAGACCCTGCACTACCAGTATCCAATTCATTGGTGTATAATGTTGGCTGTTGTGCCTGCCTGCATACTGTCCCTGCACTACCAGTGTCTAACTCATTGGTGTATAATGTTGGCTGTCATGCCTGCCTGCATACTGTCCCTGCACTACCAGTGTCTAACTCACTGATGTATATTGGCTGTCTCTCTTGTCTGCATAAATCATATCAGATGACCTTAAGGTTAGCAAGCAATGTGAGAAGGCAGTAGGGAGAGCTGGGGGTATACTGGGATGCATAGGGAGAGGCATCACCAGCAGAAAACAGGAAATTGTTATCCCTCTGTACAGACAGTTGGTGAGACCCCATCTGGAGTACTGCGTCCAGTTCTGGAGACCCCATCTCCGCAAGGACATAGACAGAACAGAGGCAGTCCAGAGGAGAGCAACTAAAATGGTGCAGGGTCTACATCAGAAACCATATGAAGAGAGACTGAGAGAGCTTAATATGTATACCCTTGATGAAAGGAGGGACGGGGGGACATGATAGAAACTTTTAAGTACCTCAGTGGAATCAACAAAGTCCAAGAGGGTAGCATCTTTCAGAAAAAGAGACATGCAAGAACGAGGGGACACAATTTAAAGATGGGGGGGTGCGGTTCAGGGGCAATGTGAGAAAGTATTTTTTCACAGAGAGGGTAGTGGGTGAATGGAACAGCCTTCCTGAGGAGGTTGTGGGGTCTAAAACTGTGGGAGAATTCAAGAATACATGGGACAGACATAAGGCAATTCTTGTGGGGGGTAGGAAGAAATAGGCTGTTGGTTGACTAGGATCTGCGGCCTATCTTGTAGGTAGGGAAATGGGCAGACTAGGTGGGCCAAGCGGTCCTTATCTGCCATCAAAGACTATGTTTCTATACAGTCCCTGCATTACCAGTATCTAACTCACTGGTGTATATTGGCTGTCTCTCTTGTCTGCATACTGTCCCTGCACTACTAGTGTCTAACTCACTGGTGTATATTATTGGCTGTCACTCTTGTCTGCATACTGTCCCTGCACTACTAGTGTCTAACTCACTGGTGTATATTGTTGGCTGTCGCGCCTGTCTGCATACTGTCCCTGCACTACTAGTGTCTAACTCACTGGTGTATATTGGCTGTCACTCTTGTCTGCATACTGTCCCTGCATTACCAGTATCTAACTCACCGCTGTATATTGTTGGTTGTTGCGCCTGCCTGCATACTGTCCCTGCACTACCAGTGTCTAACTCACTGCTGTATATTGTTGCGCAGCGCTTGTCTGCATACTGTCCCTGCACTACCAGTGTCTAACTCACTGCTGTATATTGTTGGCTGTCGCGCCTGTCTGCATACTGTCCCTGCATTACTAGTGTCTAACTCACTGCTGTATATTGTTGGCTGTCTCCAGTCTGCATACTGTCCCTGCACTACTAGTGTCTAACTCACTGCTGTATATTGTTGGCTGTCGCGCCTGTCTGCATACTGTCCCTGCACTACTAGTGTCTAACTCACTGGTGTATATTGTTGGCTGTCGTGCCTGTCTGCATACTGTCCCTGCACTACTAGTGTCTAACTCACTGGTGTATATTGTTGGCTGTCGCCCTGTCTGCATACTGTTCCTGCACTACTAGTGTCTAACTCACTGCTGTATATTGTTGGCTGTCGCCTGTCTGCATACTGTCCCTGCACTACTAGTGTCTAACTCACTGCTGTATATTGTTGGCTGTCGCGCCTGTCTGCATACTGTCCCGCACTACTAGTGTCTAACTCACTGCTGTATATTGTTGGCTGTCGCGCCTGTCTGCATACTGTCCCTGCACTACTAGTGTCTAACTCACTGGTGTATATTGGCTGTCGCCTTGTCTGCATACTGTCCCTGCACTACTAGTGTTTAACTCACTGGTGTATATTATTGGCTGTCACTTTGTCTGCATACTGTCCCTGCACTACTAGTGTCTAACTCACTGGTGTATATTATTGGCTGTCATGCCTGTCTGCATACTGTCCCTGCACTACTAGTGTCTAACTCACTGGTGTATATTGGCTGTCGCCTGGTCTGCATACTGTCTCTGCACTACTAGTGTCTAACTCACTGGTGTATATTGGCTGTCACTCTTGTCTGCATACTGTCCCTGCACTACTAGTGTTTAACTCACTGGTGTATATTATTGGCTGTCACTCTTGTCTGCATACTGTCCCTGCACTACTAGTGTCTAACTCACTGGTGTATATTATTGGCTGTCACTCTTGTCTGCATACTGTCCCTGCATTACCAGTATCTAACTCACTGGTGTATATTGTTGGCTGTGGCGCCTGTCTGCATACTGTCTCTGCACTACTAGTGTCTAACTCACTGGTGTATATTGGCTGTCGCTCTTGTCTGCATACTGTCCCTGCACTACTAGTGTCTAACTCACTGCTGTATATTGTTGGCTGTCCTCTGTCTGCATACTGTCCCTGCACTACTAGTGTCTAACTCACTGGTGTATATTATTGGCTGTCACTCTTGTCTGCATACTGTCCCTGCATTACCAGTATCTAACTCACTGGTGTATATTGTTGGCTGTCGCACCTGTCTGCATACTGTCCCTGCACTACTAGTGTCTAACTCACTGGTGTATATTGGCTGTCACTCTTGTCTGCATACAGTCCCTGCACTACTAGTGTCTAACTCACTGCTGTATATTGTTGGCTGTCGCACCTGTCTGCATACTGTCCCTGCACTACTAGTATCTAACTCACTGGTGTATATTGGCTGTCACTCTTGTCTGCATACTGTCCCTGCACTACTAGTATCTAACTCATTGGTGTATATTGGCTGTCACTCTTGTCTGCATACTGTCCCTGCACTACTAGTGTCTAACTCACTGGTGTATATTGTTGGCTGTCGCGCCTGTCTGCATACTGTCCCTGCACCACTAGTGTCTAACTCACTGGTGTATATTGTCACTCTTGTCTGCATACTGTCGCTGCATTACCAGTATCTAACTCACCGCTGTATATTGTTGGCTGTCGCACCTGTCTGCATACTGTCCCTGCACTACTAGTATCTAACTCACTGGTGTATATTGGCTGTCACTCTTGTCTGCATACTGTCCCTGCACTACTAGTATCTAACTCATTGGTGTATATTGGCTGTCACTCTTGTCTGCATACTGTCCCTGCACTACTAGTGTCTAACCCACTGGTGTATATTATTGCTGTCACTCTTGTCTGCATACTGTCCCTGCACTACTAGTGTCTAACCTCACTGGTGTATATTGTTGGCTGTCGCGCCTGTCTGCATACTGTCCCTGCACTACTAGTGTCTAACTCACTGGTGTATATTGGCTGTCACTCTTGTCTGCATACTGTCCCTGCATTACCAGTATCTAACTCACCGCTGTATATTGTTGGCTGTTGCGCCTGCCTGCATACTGTCCCTGCACTACCAGTGTCTAACTCACTGCTGTATATTGTTGGCTGCGTCACTGTCTGCATACTGTCCCTGCACTACCAGTGTCTAACCTCACTGCTGTATATTGTTGGCTGTCGCGCTTGTCTGCATACTGTCCCTGCATTACTAGTGTCTAACTCACTGCTGTATATTGTTGGCTGTCTCGCCAGTCTGCATACTGTCCCTGCACTACTAGTGTCTAACTCACTGCTGTATATTGTTGGCTGTCGCGCCTGTCTGCATACTGTCCCTGCACTACTAGTGTCTAACTCACTGGTGTATATTGTTGGCTGTCGTGCCTGTCTGCATACTGTCCCTGCACTACTAGTGTCTAACTCACTGGTGTATATTGTTGGCTGTCGCGCCTGTCTGCATACTGTTCCTGCACTACTAGTGTCTAACTCACTGCTGTACATTGTTGGCTGTCGTGCCTGTCTGCATACTGTCCCTGCACTACTAGTGTCTAACTCACTGCTGTATATTGTTGGCTGTCGCGCCTGTCTGCATACTGTCCCCGCACTACTAGTGTCTAACTCACTGCTGTATATTGTTGGCTGTCGCGCCTGTCTGCATACTGTCCCTGCACTACTAGTGTCTAACTCACTGGTGTATATTGGCTGTCGCTCTTGTCTGCATACTGTCCCTGCACTACTAGTGTTTAACTCACTGGTGTATATTATTGGCTGTCACTCTTGTCTGCATACTGTCCCTGCACTACTAGTGTCTAACTCACTGGTGTATATTATTGGCTGTCATGCCTGTCTGCATACTGTCCCTGCACTACTAGTGTCTAACTCACTGGTGTATATTGGCTGTCGCCTGGTCTGCATACTGTCTCTGCACTACTAGTGTCTAACTCACTGGTGTATATTGGCTGTCACTTTGTCTGCATACTGTCCCTGCACTACTAGTGTTTAACTCACTGGTGTATATTATTGGCTGTCACTCTTGTCTGCATACTGTCCCTGCACTACTAGTGTCTAACTCACTGGTGTATATTATTGGCTGTCACTCTTGTCTGCATACTGTCCCTGCATTACCAGTATCTAACTCACTGGTGTATATTGTTGGCTGTGGCGCTGTCTGCATACTGTCTCTGCACTACTAGTGTCTAACTCACTGGTGTATATTGGCTGTCGCTCTTGTCTGCATACTGTCCCTGCACTACTAGTGTCTAACTCACTGCTGTATATTGTTGGCTTCGCGCCTGTCTGCATACTGTCCCTGCACTACTAGTGTCTAACTCACTGGTGTATATTATTGGCTGTCACTCTTGTCTGCATACTGTCCCTACATTACCAGTATCTAACTCACTGGTGTATATTGTTGGCTGTCGCACCTGTCTGCATACTGTCCCTGCACTACTAGTGTCTAACTCACTGGTGTATATTGGCTGTCACTCTTGTCTGCATACAGTCCCTGCACTACTAGTGTCTAACTCACTGCTGTATATTGTTGGCTGTCGCACCTGTCTGCATACTGTCCCTGCACTACTAGTATCTAACTCACTGGTGTATATTGGCTGTCACTCTTGTCTGCATACTGTCCCTGCACTACTAGTATCTAACTCATTGGTGTATATTGGCTGTCACTCTTGTCTGCATACTGTCCCTGCACTACTAGTGTCTAACTCACTGGTGTATATTGTTGGCTGTCGCCTGTCTGCATACTGTCCCTGCACTACTAGTGTCTAACTCACTGGTGTATATTGGCTGTCACTCTTGTCTGCATACTGTCGCTGCATTACCAGTATCTAACTCACCGCTGTATATTGTTGGCTGTCGCACCTGTCTGCATACTGTCCCTGCACTACTAGTATCTAACTCACTGGTGTATATTGGCTGTCACTCTTGTCTGCATACTGTCCCTGCACTACTAGTATCTAACTCATTGGTGTATATTGGCTGTCACTCTTGTCTGCATACTGTCCCTGCACTACTAGTGTCTAACTCACTGTGTGTATATTATTGGCTGTCACTCTTGTCTGCATACTGTCCCTGCACTACTAGTGTCTAACTCACTGGTGTATATTGTTGGCTGTCGCCTGTCTGCATACTGTCCCTGCACTACTAGTGTCTAACTCACTGGTGTATATTGCTGTCACTCTTGTCTGCATACTGTCCCTGCATTACCAGTATCTAACTCACCGCTGTATATTGTTGGCTGTTGCGCCTGCCTGCATACTGTCCCTGCACTACCAGTGTCTAACTCACCTGTATATTGTTGGCTGCTATGTCTGCATACTGTCCCTGCACTACCAGTGTCTAACTCACTGCTGTATATTGTTGGCTGTCGCGCTTGTCTGCATACTGTCCCTGCATTACTAGTGTCTAACTCACTGCTGTATATTGTTGGCTGTCTCGCCAGTCTGCATACTGTCCCTGCACTACTAGTGTCTAACTCACTGCTGTATATTGTTGGCTGTCGCGCCTGTCTGCATACTGTTCCTGCACTACTAGTGTCTAACTCACTGCTGTACATTGTTGGCTGTCGTGCCTGTCTGCATACTGTCCCTGCACTACTAGTGTCTAACTCACTGCTGTATATTGTTGGCTGTCGCGCCTGTCTGCATACTGTCCCCGCACTACTAGTGTCTAACTCACTGCTGTATATTGTTGGCTGTCGCGCCTGTCTGCATACTGTCCCTGCACTACTAGTGTCTAACTCACTGGTGTATATTGGCTGTCGCTCTTGTCTGCATACTGTCCCTGCATTACCAGTATCTAACTCACTGGTGTATATTGTTGGCTGTCGCGCCTGTCTGCATACTGTCCCTGCACTACTAGTGTCTAACTCACTGGTGCATATTGGCTGTCGCTCTTGTCTGCATACTGTCCCTGCATTACCAGTATCTAACTCACTGGTGTATATTGTTGGCTGTCGCGCCTGTCTGCATACTGTCCCTGCACCACTAGTGTCTAACTCACTGGTGTATATTGACTGCCATGTTTGTCTGCACACAGTGCCAGCACCAGGTTCAGCTAAGGATGGTAATCAGGAGAGTCAGTACCTTTTGATGACTGGGAGTGTCTAGACACATGGCAGAGTGAGATAGACAGGTGCCACTGGACACCAGCAAATGCTTGGGATACTGTAGGACTAGCATCATAGATTTCATTTATACAGCAACAAATTCAGTACGTGCTGTGCAGAGACTGCATCTAATCCACTGGTGTATAAATACTGTTGTGATTGCATACAGTTCCTGCACTACCAGTGGCCAACTTACTGGGGTATATCAGCTGCCAAGTTTGCCTATGTACGATCCCAGCATCAGGGGAGAATTGGGATGGAGAAGGGAAGGGGGGGGCACTCCTGACACCAGAGTGTGTGTGTGTGTGTGTGTGGAATACTGTAGGTATAGGATCACATATCAGTTATTCACCAATAATTCAACACTGATAGTGCACAGGCTGTATGTATGTCAACTTCTAACTCATTGGTATAGATAACCATTTTGTTTTTTAATCAAGATGTTTATAGATACATAGACAGTGTTGGCAGATAAGGGCCTACGGCCCACCCAGTCTGCCCATTTGAGCTTGTAAGTTTACTTTATGTTTTCCTAGAAGTCTGTTGCCCCTTAACCCTGACCTCCAGAATTCCTTTATGTCTATCCCATGCATTCTCAAATCCCCGTGATTGTTTCAGCCCCCACCACTTCCTCTGGCAGGGTGTTCCACTTGTCCACCACCCGTTCTGTGAAGAAATTCTGCCTCACGTTTCCTCTGAATCATCCTCCCTCCAACTTCATCCCATGCCCTCTAGTCCTGGAACATCTTTTTCGCTTAAAAATAGTGTTTTCCTGCACCCTGTTCCTCCCTGTAAGATACTTGTATGTCTCTATCATAACCCCTCTCTCCCTCCTCTCCTCCAGAGAGTACATATTCAGTTCCTTCAATCTGTCCTCATAGGACTTGTGATGCAACCCATGCACCATCTTTGTTGCCCTCCTCTGAACCTTCTCTACCCTGTCTATGTCCTTACGTAGGTAAGGTCTCCAGAACTGTACACTGTACTCTAGGTGGGGCCTCACTAGTGTCTTGTATAGTGGAATTATGACCTCCCTTTTCCTGCTGGTGATGCCCCTGCCTATGTACCCCAGCATCCTATTTGCTTTACCTGCTGCCTTGTCACACTGTTTCCCTACACTTGAGGTCCATCAGAGATGATAACCCCAAGATCCCTTTCCTGCTTGGTGCATGCTATATCCTCACCCCCAACTGATATATTGTGCCAGGGTTTTGTGCCCCATATGCATTATCTTGCACTTCTTTGCATTGAATTTCAGCTGCCAAACCCCTGACCATTCTTCAAGTTTCTGCAGGTCCCTTCTCATTCTGTCTACACCCTCTGGTGTGTCTACTCTGTTACAGAGCTTTGTGTCATCAGCGAACAGGGAAATTCTGCCTTCTAGGTCCTGCCCAATGTCACTGATGAAGATGTTGTATTGGACTAGTCCCAGCACTAATCCCTGTGGTACCCCACTAGTCACTCTTCCCACTGTGGAGTGACAGCCATTTACCACCACCCTCTGTGTCCTGCCGCCCAGCCAGTTACCTACCCACTGCACTGCTGTCCTGCCCACACCCATATTCTCCAGTTTGTGTAATGGTCTTCTATGTGGCTCAGTGTCCAAGGCCTTGCTGAAGTCCAGATAGGCCATGTCCACTGCCCTCCCCCTGACCCACCTCCCTAGTCACCTAGTCAAAAAATTCAACAAGGTTGGTCTGACATGACTTCCCCCCTGGTGAAACCATGCTACCTTGGGTCCTGTGGTCCATTGACAACCAGGTGTTCCACCAATCTCTCCTTCAGTAGTGCTTGCATGATCTTCCCCACTATCCTGTAGTTCTGATCCACCTGGACGTCAGGTCGGGGTTACCATGTCTGCCTCCCTGTCCCATCATTCACCACCCCTTGCCATTCTTCAACAGCACTCCACATGGAGGGTGCCCAAGAGTGCATGCAACAATCATGTAGAAGGTAACCAGTGTTTCGTCCCCTTTTTTCCCCTTGTTCCCTCTGCCCTCCACCCACCTGATTGTGCTGCCACAGCACTTGTGGCGTCTGATGCCACAGCACAGACGGCTGTGAGAGCAAGCACCCCAGCCCTCCACTGGGGTCACTCTGCTGCCAGAAGCAATGCCTCCCCCTTCCTTCCCAGGCTGCCCCCAGCCCTATCTGTCCACCCACACATCTTGAGCCTGCTCCTATCCTGGGTTGAGACACAGTAGCGCAATGCATTGTCACTGTTCCCACCATTTCTTTAAACTTGTCCTACTTTACTATAGAAGCACTGTTTTTTTCTTTTAGTTTTGGTATGTACTGATAAAATAAGCTACATGCTAATATTAGGCTATACAGTAGTGCTCCTTATTTCTAATTGATTGTATTATTGTCTTGCACTGTTCCCTTTCCCCTTCACTCCAGGACCCTTCTGGAAACTAGTTCTTCCCAGCTCAGTTTGCTTTTCCTGGTAACACTTTTGAAATAAAAAATAAATAAATATTGAATGACTTTTGTGAACTTTTTGTTTTTATAGCATCATTTAAAAATTGTTTCAATAAACAATAATCTCATGTATATAGCACTAGCACCCTTGTACACCATGGCCCAGATATTCAAAAGGGTTGCGCATGGCGCAACAGTGTTGCACCATGCACAAGCCACTGATGTGCCCCAGTGCAATATTTAAAAGGGAAAAGTGCACCTGCACAAATCCCGATGCGCCAGGGCGCATCAGTAATGTATGCAGGCACAGGTGGGGGGGCGTGCCCATGCATAAACTGCACAGCCCGATATTCAGCCGGGCCATGCAGAGATATGCAGGCGCAACCCCCTACCTGTGCCTGCACAACTTTACGCTAAAGAAAAAAGAGATCAAGTTGAGGGCCAACAACAGGTGAGCTGCCGCATTGCAGGGCGCAACACAGCAGCTGCCACCTGTGGGTAGCCCTCCACTTGTTCCCGGTGCCCCCCATGCCCCGATCGCGGGCATAATGTAATTCCCCCCCTCAGCAGCCCGATCGCGGGCATAATAGTGGTTTCCCCACCTCCCGAATAGCCCGATCGCAGGCGGCATCCTCATCCCCCCATGTCCTGAATCCCTGGTGATCTAGTGGCCCAACACCCTGCCCGCCCACAGAGCCCCACCACCCTGCTCCCCCCTGTCAGCCTGCGGGCGGCAGCACCCCAACCATCTGCCACCTGCCGACTGATAGCTCGGTAGGGTTGCACACCCATTGGTTCAGAGCATGAGCCAATGGGCATGCAGCCCATACCGTACAAGGCAGTCCGGATATGTGAATGAATTCATTCATGAATAGCTACTAGTGGGGGGACTTTCTATTATGCCCGCGATCGGGCTACTGGGGGACTTTTCTATTTTGCCCACAATTGGGCTATTTGGGGGTAGGGAACCACTATTATGCCCACAATCGGCTATTTGGGGTGGGGAACTCACCATTATGCCCGGATCGGGCTATTCGGGGGTGGGGAACCACTATTATGCCCATGATCGGGCTTTTCAGGGGGTGGGGAACCACTATTATGCCCTCGATTGGGCTATTCAGGGAGGTTAATATATGCCTGTGATCGGGCTATTCAGGGGGTGGGGACCTTTCTATTATGCCCGCGATCGGGCTACTTGGGGGTATTTATATTATGCCTGCGACGTCGAGCTATTTGGGGGACCTTAACAATATGCCCGCGATCGGGCTGCTGGGGGGTGGATGGAATACTGTTCTGCCTGCAATCGTGCTGCAGGGGGCGTCGGTCCCCGACGGCTGCTGCCTGGCAGGGCGCCAGGCACAAGTCGTCGGGGATCGGCACACCTGCATGCTAATGGCATGTAAATGGGGCCATAATTAGATGCAAATGGCCCCCCTGCACCTTGCATAAATTATGGCCCCATTTGCATGTCACCCTTTAAATATCGCAGGTGCTGCGCATGGCGCAATAGAACTTGCACCACCGCATCTCAATGCTCCACTCTGACCACTTGCGGTGGTGCAGTTCCACTGCGCCATGCACAGTGGGTGTGGCTAGGGGGTGATATTCGAAGAAGTTGCACCATAGCGCAACTCCATTGAATATCACCCTGGCCACACCCCTGCGCAACTTTTTTGAGCGGTGCAGGGGCTTGCGCCTCACAATGGCGCAGTTTGAATATCTGGGCCTATCACTAAAACAGTATTCTGCAACTCACAAGCGAATGTAGCTGTTGTCAACTGTAGCCAACTCTTGTGCTAAATGAGTTATCCAGTCATCTGACTTTTCTGTTCCAAGGCTTAGTCCTGAAGGAACACCTTTTGCAGGTGATTTGTTTTACAGTACCTACCAACTAATACAAATAGGCTGAAAGAAAACCTTCATTTGAGACTGGATACTAGTTCCACTGCGCCATGCACAGTGGGTGTGGCTAGGGGGTGATATTCGAAGAAGTTGCACCATAGAGCAACTCCATTGAATATCGCCCTGGCCACACCCCAGCGCAACTTTTTTGAGCGGTGCAGGGGCTTGCGCCTCACAATGGCGCAGTTTGAATATCTGGGCCTATCACTAAAACAGTATTCTGCAACTCACAAGCGAATGTAGCTGTTGTCAACTGTAGCCAACTCTTGTGCTAAATGAGTTATCCAGTCATCTGACTTTTCTGTTCCAAGGCTTAGTCCTGAAGGAACACCTTTTGCAGGTGATTTGTTTTACAGTACCTACCAACTAATACAAATAGGCTGAAAGAAAACCTTCATTTGAGACTGGATACTACTGATTTCTGTGAATAGATTTTTTTTGACCAAGTAGGGAGTCAACTTGTACCTTAAACATGCTTTTAGTGACATTGAAATGTGTTCCGACTGAGGCTGTTATGGGTACTTACCAACAATGATTTTTCTTCTCTTTCTTTTACAGAAAAATTTATGAAGATCGGTAAGTAAGGTGTTTTTATTATTTATTTATTTTATTTTTTGAGATTAAAGGTATTTTAGTGAGTGCTACTTAAGTTCTGTTTGGCTTGTTATTGAAGTAAGACCAACTCAGCTTTAGAATGTTCTGGCCTTAATTGTAGGCAGTATATCTTTTACAGTAAAGAAATTCAAAATGCAGTAGAGCGAGGTATCAAAACTTAAATGCACCTTTATCTTCTGAAAATTATTTATTATAATGCTCTGAGGTTGCCAGCAGTGATTATGTACGTGATCCATGACAAGGTATGTGGTCATATAGACACATATACATGCGGAGTGAGAGTGATAAGATAAAGGGATACCTTGGCTGGTAACAGTATCAGCAAGATATCCAAAATATGTTGCTGTTACTGTTGTCCCAATGTATGTCTTGAAGGTTAGTAAATTAGAGAGCAGTTTTCACAATGCTGATGACATCACGATTACCTAGTGCAGCACTGATGCCAGCAGTTGAAATCAAAGAGAAACAGCAGATTTAAAAGTTAGATCAGTAGTAAGCACATAGAATATGTAATGGCCTGACTGAACATGCAGTTAATCATCACTTGTGAGCAATGCAGATATTCAACAACTCACTTGTGGCTTTGCCTCGCATGTGTTATGGTCCTGCTACTTGAAGATAAATTGTAATCTTGAGTCATGCCACCAGTTTCCCAAAAGGAACTGTCTTAACAGCACTCATTAAAAGGGATGCATCCGCTATAATACTTGCCAATGTCTTTTTATAAAAGGGGGTGCATCCACTCCAGTACATGCCAGCTTCTTTTTTTTTCCTTTTACTCCTTTTTACCAGGTGGCTCCACGGTCTGCATCTTGTCCTGGCATCCTTCCCATCCAGCCGCCATCCGGTCCTGCCACAGTCCCCACTGAAGCCCCCGCTGCTTTATACCCCCATGGATTTCTCCTCATGGCAGGGAGGTGGAGCGTCTCCCTGACTCCCCACCGAGACTGGATCCAGTAGTTTCAGTGGTGCTCCTGAGGCTGGGCATCCCGAAGCGGCCATCAATCTGCCATGACCATGCACCATTTTTCATATGTATGCCCCTTATGGAGTGCAGGCATGCAATGATGTCAGGCACGCATGCCGATGTCTGCCATGCTCCATCCCCTTTGCTGCCACCACCCTAGTAGTAACCCCCGGTCATCACCAGGGGCTGCTACAGAGTAGGGGTTCCCTGGATACCACCCGGGATAGGAGAGCAGTCCTCTGGGTGCTTAATTCTATACCTCCCCTGCCAACCCCTGGCTCTCCGGGCTCATGTCCAAACCCAGGTTGCCAGTGTGGTGCAAGGTGTGGCATACAGTGCCTCAACCGTCAGTGCCACCGGGCCGGTGTGCCAACTTCTTTTTAATAAAGGGGTGCATCCACTCCAGTACATGCTAATTTCTTTTTATAAAAGGGGTTCACTCACTCCAGTACATGCCAACTTCTTTCTATAAAAGGGGTGCATCCACAAAAATACACACAAACTTCTGTTTTAAAAGGGTACATCCACTTAAATACTCACCAACTTCTTTTTCTATATGGGATACATCCACTCAAATACACACCAACTTCTTTTTCTATAAGGGGTGCATCCATTCAAATACACGCCAACTTCTATTTCTATGAGGGGTGCATCCACTCAAATGCACACTAACTTCTTTTTCTATAAGGGGTGCATCCACTCAAATACATGCCAACTTCTATTTCTATGAGGGGTGCATCCACTCAAATACACACCAACTTCTTTTTCTATAAAGGGTGCATCCACTCAAATACACGCCAGCTTCTTTTTTAAAAGGTGTGCATCCACAAAAATACACACAAACTTCTGTTTTAAAAGGGTACATCCACACAAATACACACCAACTTCTTTTTCTATAAAGGGTGCATCCACTCAAATACACGGCAACTTCTTTTTCTATAAGGGGGCATCCACTCAAATACACGCCAACTTCTATTTCTATGAGGGGTGCATCCACTCAAATGCACACTAACTTCTTTTTCTATAAGGGGTGCATCCACTCAAATACACGCCAACTTCTATTTCTATGAGGGGTGCATCCACTCAAATACACACCAACTTCTTTTTCTATAAAGGGTGCATCCACTCAAATACACGCCAGCTTCTTTTTTAAAAGGTGTGCATCCACAAAAATACACACAAACTTCTGTTTTAAAAGGGTACATCCACACAAATACACACCAACTTCTTTTTCTATAAAGGGTGCATCCACTCAAATACACGCCAACTTCTTTTTCTATAAGGGGTGCATCCACTCAAATACACGCCAACTTCTATTTCTATGAGGGGTGCATCCACTCAAATACACACCAACTTCTTTTTCTATAAAGGGTGCATCCACTCAAATATACGCCAACTTCTTTTTTAAAAGGTGTGCATCCACAAAAATACACACAAACTTTTGTTTTAAAAGGGTACATCTACACAAACACACGTCAACTTCTTTTTCTATAAAGGGTGCATCCACTCAAATACACGCCAACTTCTTTTTTAAAAGGTGTGCATCCACAAAAATACACACAAACTTCTGTTTTAAAAGGGTACATCCACACAAATACATGCCAACTTCTTTTTCTATAAAGGGTGCATCCACTCAAATACACACCAACTTCTTTTTCTATAAAGGGTGCATCCATTCAAATATGCGCCAGCTTCTTTTTCTGTAAGGGGTGCATCCACTCAAATACATGCCAACTTCTTTTTCTGTAAGGGGTGCATTCACTCATATACACGCCAACTTATTTTTCTGTAAGGGGTGCATACACTCAAATGCACACCAACTTCTTTTTTTCAAAAGTAGAAGCACACCACTTGAGAGAATCACACTGCAATAGTTTACGTAATTAATTTATTAAGGCATATGGTCAAAGGATAAACATATTTTCAAATGTTTAACTGAGATCATTACAACACTCACTGTTGTGGCATGAAGACAGTGTGAAGAAATGTCCCAAAACTCTTGAGAGATATTGAAGCATATATTGAAGCAGTCAGGCATCTGTTTAGCACACAGGTGTGGCTCAATCTACCTACCACCTCTGTGCTAAATGGATGCCTGTCTGTGTCAATATGCTTTGATATATGCCTTGAGGTTTTTGGGACACAAGACTTCTAAAAATGTGTTTATCCGGTGACTATGTGTCATAATAAATTAATCAACTTATTGCAATCTAATTCCCTGATGTGGTGTGCTCTTACTTTCGGAGGGAAAGTCATTTTGAGCCAGACTATTGCATATCCCTGCATATGCATGCCTCAGGGTTTGGGCATGGTGAGCATACAGACAGGCATATTGCCACAGCTTAATGCCTCCAACCACCCAGGCATGGATTAATTCTCCTCTAGAACCATGCTGTGGAGTGGCTTAATCACTTGTAAAATGGCAAGTGCAGGAAAAGGAACAATTGTATAGTATGAACTTCTATGAAAATAGACACAGCCCCCTGAAGAAAGCTATAACGTCAATAACATCAAACACTGTATTGCAATGGTACTGTTTCTGCTGAATGGCAGAATTACAACTACAGTGTCATGAAGACAACCATTTAATTCCGTAGAAGTCTCACTTTGAACAGGTGAGTTAATAATTGGCAGAAATGTTTTTAATGTCTGTACCTTCTTTTCAGTAAGTTTGTTACACTGCTCGTTCCACCACGTTGCACAATTCTGGTACATGTGGCAAAGCATGGTGGGAATGAAAATGTCACCCATAGATCTGAGTAACAGCAACATGAACCAGTTACAGCACATGCATTTGACAACTTAAACATACATTTAAAAACTACAGCGTGTCACATTTATCAAAACATTTAATAAACAAAAGGTAGCAATCTCTACATTTACAACTACAAATCTGCAGATTTGAACATGGGACTCTGGCACCACTCTCTTTCTACAAACACTGGAGGACTGTGGCACCACTCTCGCGCTCTCTCTCTGTGGTATGTGACTGCCACTTACGGGGAGGCAAAAAGAATGTAATTTGGGACACAGTGCTCATTGACTTTTTGTGACAGGGAGAGAGAGAAACACACACACACACCGATCGAGACATGCAGCTGACTCTTGAACTTTAGTTCTATCGTGTGTGTGTGTATTTGTGTGTGTATGTGTCTTTCTCTCTCCACTGTGCAGCTGTCTCAGCAGCATTCTCTCACAATGGGTGACTTCAGCGCAGAGGGGACTACAATGTGTGCTCAGTCCTGGGAGGTGTGGGTGGGCGGGTGGGTAGCCAGATGGCAGTGAGAGGTGCTGTTCCATGTGTTGATTATCAGTGTCCCTCTCTCTCTCTCTCTCTCTCTCTCACTGAGCACAGAACACAGAAACAGATAGAGGCAGTGGTCAACACACTGCTGATACAGACAACGACTGAGAGAAAGAAACACAGCAGACATTCCCCTGCTCACCTGGGAAGCACTGGGTGCTCATGAGCAACCATGGATTAATTCTCTGAGCTGTGGATTACTTGAGAATTAATCCATGGTCAGCTGAGGGCCTTTAGCCAATGATGGCTGCAGATCTCTTTTACAGAGCCATGTACAATGATATTTCTCCCTCTGTATGTGCCTGCCAAGCAAAAATTACTTTCAGATTTTCGACTTTTTATTTTCAGTGCCATTGCATGTATGTGCTCACACTTACACAAATAGAATAAGTGATGGTAAAGGTTTGTATACAAGAAAAATTGTATTGAGGGTGTGTAACAAGATAATAAGCCATGATGCCGAATATTGAGTGGCACTGTTACCTTGTTCCATTCCTAAAATACAATTTTTTTGAGTGTACAAACCTTTACTATTGGATATTGTATATATGATAGCTATTTAGTTTTTGTGAGAAATTTTAAAGACTAAAGAGTTAATGAGGGAACTGTTAGTGTTCCTAACTGAAAAACGTGCATTCTGAGATGTAGGTGTCAGTTTGTCAGTTCACTGTGTCAGTACGCAGTTTTCAAGATGGAGGTTCAGCAGTTTCAGTCTCAGTTAACAGCTTCATTTTTGAGACACGGAGACACACACAGAAACACATGCATTTGGCACATGTCTTGTCTTGCATGTCCTGTGGGAACATGGGGACTAGGACAAGGAAACTGATTAAATCTACAAAACAAGTAAGTCAAATCATTGAAATTAACTAGCAAAGTAACCTAAACATGTCATACTCCTGACACTACAGTAAATCTGTAAAGGAAGGATATAGCAAAAATTGTACAACTAGGAGACATATAACCCCTCAGGTGATTTTTAAATGATTCTATGTAATGATGGTACAATTGTAATATGCTATAGTTACATGATTTACACTACAAGCATGACTAAGCCAAGCTCAGAAGAGTTTATTTGCAGAAATGTGTTCAAATGGGGCAGCTTTTGTGTGAAGTAAGCTCTCTAAAAGAGCAGGTCAAAGACAGCACACTGAAAACAGTAAATGCCACACCAAAGGAGAAAAGAAAAAGAGATACACAAGTTGAGACAGACACAGAAGAAACTGAACTAGAGTGTGACATAAATCACACAGAACCAAACAATGACAGCGATTTTGACTGGGCTACTGTACACAATATGCCAAAAAGGGAGGGGGACCTATGGGTAACAATGGCATACCATTAGCAAATAGATATTCTCCATTAATGGAAATTGAAGAAACAGAGGAATAAACTGGGGGAAAGGTACTAATAATTGGGGACTCTATTCTAAAAAGAACTGATACCATAATTTGTGGCACAGATAAACTAAATTGAGAGGTGAACTGTTTGCCAGGCGCAAAGACAATAGATGTGAAAAATGTACTGCCCAAGGTTACAAATCAGCAAAAAGACAAACAGTTGTGATACATGTGGGGATAAACAATGTGGGGAAAGATCACAAGAAGGATATCGAAGATGACATTATGGAGTTAACTGACCTTATAAAAAACAAGGGGCAAAAGCTAGTCATTTCAGCCATCTTGCCAACTCTTAAAGGACGTAAAAAAAACCCCCAACAGTATCCAATGGATTAACATACGATTATAAAACAGATGTACAAAGGAGAGAATAATTTTTATAAACACATGGGAGACCTTTTACAAACAAAAACACTTATATTCAAAAGATGGCTTACACCTGAGCCGTACAGGCACAAAAACCCTAGCAACCATGATTACTAAGAAAATCTCAACAAATTATTTAAATTAACTTCTGGGGAGGGGGGAGGCCTCAAGATGAAAACAAAGTTGCAAAAAAGAAACAAACCAACACAAAAATCCTTAAATGCAGACGGTATATAATGTTACCTAATAAATGATAGTAGTGTAAGTAACAAAAAAAATGAACAGGAACCCCTATTAAAACCAAAAAGTAAGGCTGACATGGCCTTTATTACAGAGACTTGATGGACAGGAAAAGGCAATTGGAGAAAATAAATTCCTGGATATCATTTATATCACTTAGACAGGGCAGAAAGAAAGGAGAAATAGAGTAGCAGCGTATATATCTAACCAAATACAGTCTAAACTCATTTCCTCAAATATTAAGAAGGTAGTAATACAGAATCTATATGGATCAAAACAGAAACTGCTAGAGATAAAAATATTATAATGGGCCTGTGCTATAGACCACCAAACAGTGAAAATGAGGTATTAGAAGAAATAAACTGCAAACTTGAAAGAGCATATGAAATGGGCCGTGTAGTTTTTCTAGGTGACTTACACTTTAGTGATATATACTGGGATAAAATGACAGCTACAAAACCAAATAGTATTACATTTTTAAAAACTACAGAACAATTAGGTCTAAAACAACATATAACCACCCCAACTAGAGGTGACAATATTTTAGACCTAGTCCCAAGTACAAATGATATAAATATTACAAACTGTGATATAACGGCACCATTTGGAAACAGTGACCATAATATTGCATCATTCCTACTCCAGGAATACATCCCAATAAATAAAGGATTCAGATAAATCTACATTTTTAACTCTGGAAGCCAAACAAAAATCCAAGAAGACCTAGCCAGAATAAATTGGGAAAGAGAACGAAGAAACAAATCCACCTCTGGAATGTGGGATATAATTAAGAACCATATTGTTGCCATATGTGATAAGCATATTAAGAAATTAAAAAACACAACAGCAGAGGTATAAAATTGCAGTGGCTCACGAAAAGTCTAGAAAAAAACTATTAAAGAAAAAACGTTAGCTCTATGATAAATATAACAAGAATAAAACAGAAGTAAACTGGGAAATCTATTCAAAAGCACAAAAACAATGCAAAAATTAAATAAAAAAGTAAACAGAAAATGGAGATATGACTAGCACAAAATGCTAGCAAGGACAACATGAAAATGTTCTATGGATATGTAAACTCCCTACGAAAACAAAACAGTAGACTGTGCACTGTAGTATCCAATGATCAACAGATTGAAGAACCCCAGAAATGGCTGACATATTTAATACCTACTTTGGAACTGTATTCACAGACAATGAACCATGCTTAGGAGATATTACAGAAAATGCAACATCAAGGATTAAGATCAGCACAGACTATATTAATGAAAAAATTAAAGGCCTAAAAATGACAAACTCTGCAGGACTAGATAATATCTCCTCAAAAATGTTAACGTTATTAGCACCACAAATTGTCAAAAAAGAAATCCCAGATGATTGGCTATCAGCCATAGTTGTTCCAATCCATAAAAAGGGAAGCAGATCAAACTATGTAAATTACAGAACTATTAGTCTGACCTCGGTACCGGGAAAGATTATGGAGTCCATCCTCAAGGATATGATAAATCAGCACATAAATAAATATGATCATAAATATATGGAACAGCACGGGTTTGTGGTTGGTCAGTCATGTGTAACAAACCTGTTGTGTTTTTATGAAAAAATTTCAGAGTCACTTGATAGATGTTCACCAGTAGATTGTATTTTCTTGGGCCGTGCTAAGGCATTTGATAAAGTCCCTCACAGAGCTATAATACAGAAGTTGATAGACATACAGGTGAACCATATAATTATTCACTGAATTAGGAGCTGGCTGAGTGGTAGGAGTCGGAGGGTTAGCATAAATGGATATCTATCTGACACAATAGCCAAGTGGAGTTCCCCAGGGATCAGTTCTTGGGCCAATGTTGTTTCAATTATTTATGTCAGACATGGGTATACAAACAACTTGCTGGCTAAGTAAATATGCAGACAACACTAAAATAGCAAGGGTGGTTAACACGCGAGAAAATAAAGATACTCTACAAAGGGACTTGGATAAGATATCAGAATGGACTCACACTTGGGGGATGGGTTTCAACAGTGATAAGTGTTGTGTCATGCATCTTGGGCGACACAATAAGGAAGGCCCATATTCTCTGACAGGAACACCTTTAAGGAAAATAAATGAAGAAAGAGACTTAGGAATAACAATAACAGATAAATTAGCTTATGTCGCACACTGTAACGCACAAATGGGCAAGGCTAAGAGAATGCTATGGACTATCAAAATACATTTTAGAAGTAGAGATGAAAGAATAATAATGCCATTATATAGATCCTATGTTAGATCACTTCTTGACTATGGTAGCCAAGCTTGGGGTATTATTACAAATGGTACTACGGATAGGATAGAAAACATCCAAAGACAAACTACTAAAATGATCCATAATATAAGGACCTTATCATATAATGAGCAATTACAAAAGCTATACCTGATGTCATTGAATACTAAGAGGATACAAGGGGACCTGCTTTTATGTTATGACATCATGCAAGATAATTATCTGTTGAATGAATTCAATTTTGAATTTAGAAATGATAAGCTAGGCACCAGGGGACTTCCCTTACAACTAAGACCAAAGAGATTCACAACAAATAATAGAAAAGCCTTTTACACACAGAGTGTAATTAATCCATGGAACAAACTACCAATAGAGATAATAATCAATAAAGACAAAACAAAAACAGTTTAAAAAAAGACTAGACACCTATATTACAGAAGGAAACATGTTGTCCTATTATGGGTAATGTGGCAGGAGCGCACATGGCCACATTGCATTCTCTGCTCCTTACACCTTATAGTAACATGGTTATTAACCCCAGAGACAAATGAACACAGGGATAGGCTCAAAGACATCACATGAGCAATGTGAAGCAGGTATTAATGCCACAGTAATGCCCACTCCCACTGCATTAATCCCCGCTCCTCCTATCCCTGAGATAGCCGCTGAAGAGAACTGGCGCATACAATATTCCCTGACATCAAAGGAACCACCGTCGCCCCCCCCCAGCCCTACACTCGGCTCACAGAGCTACTAATATCCAGCGGGCTAAAGAAAACAAAAGCACAGACACAGATTTCTAGTTGTAGCTGAAACCAGCGCCATGTCCACAAGTCACCCATGTCTGGTGTAGGACATTGTGTGACCCAGTAACAAATACCCTGTAGAGTTCCCCACAGAAACATATCTTCGTACCCACCCACCCACCTGATGGCCACTGGAGGTTCTACACGTATACTATAACACAGAAATCTGAAATGTGATGTGAACATTGTGCATGTCTGCCGGCAAAGGGATCACTCACAACATGTACCGCAACAGGAACAATGCAAACTGTTTCACCTGCAGCATGTCACTATTCACGGTGCACTGAACTTTCTGCAGACACACTTCCAGCTGAAAACAAATCACAGAAGCACCAGAACACAGAGACACAAAATATGTCTGGGCACAGAAGGGACATAAGTGAGACAGACATATTTCACAAGCTACAGCGTGAAATGTTACAACATATGTATAGTAATATCAGAACGCAGTTGTTGAATCTAGAGAGGGAAAGTCAGCAAGCGGCAAAGATTTAACCACTACACAATGTCAATTGACTAGCATATAATAGTATACAAATGAGAGGCAGCTATGTCAGCCAAAGTAGCAGACAGCGAGTAAATCACAAAACGAATGGAAATAGCAAAGTTTTGTACATCTAGATATAAAAAAAGTAACAGTCACAGTAATCATACTTACTGCTATATATAACGAAGATATTTTTTTATAAACAAAAAAACACCACTATATGAATAAATATGGTTGTGAAGAAAACCAAAAGTAATACACATTTGTTATGGAAAACCATATACTACATAACAATCAAAGTGTCTGTGTGTGTAATATATCACAGATAAGAATGTAGCAAAACTCCACTATATTGACCATGCTACAAGAGCATTAATCCCCTCCAGAGTCGGGCTCTACTACAGGATTAATGCCTTGTTGGTGGTTAGAAGCACTCGGCCTAGCGGCCTTATGCACCAACCACCACCAACCAGGCATTAATCCCTAGTAGAGCCCTCCTCTGTCAGGGATTAATGCTTAAGTATGAACTTTGTTTCTTATGTAACATATTTATAAACTGCTATAAAAGTTTGAACTTCTCCGAATGTGAACAGTTTCTGACATCTGTTTGGGTTTTTAGTTTTTTTAGGAATTCTTAGTTCTTACATGGTATTTTTTTAAAGTGTGACTAGGATTGTAATTAGTCTCTGTGCTGGATTTTTTGTGCGCTGTGGATTTGCATCATCCTCTGTGCAGTGGGAGTGATAACATTTCAAATCTGTAAAATGTAATGCTTTGCTTTGTTAAATCTTGGTTTTGTTTTTTACTGTAGATGTTCCTTCTGAGATGCAAGTCATTCATTGCTGTTGTGGCTCTGGTTTTGAACCATTTCTTCAGCTCTTTGTATTGTAACACCAGGCGGTCAAGTGAGATGTGAAAGGTCATGAGGTTTCAAAAGTTTTTTTTTTTAGTGATGATATTGATTTATCAGGTTAGTGTTGCTACTTCAGATTAGGTTAGTGTTCATACTTTATGATATGATAATCTATTAGGTTAATATTATGCTTTATTTTTTAGATGCCTTTTTCAATGTCAGTGGCTCAGTAGGTAGCACACTCGTCTCTGAGGCTGGGAGATCAGAAAGCTGTGGAGTCAGTTCCCACATCTGGCACTTGGGTTAATATCCCAGTACTGACACTGTAGTGCAGCATGAGAGGGGTGCTGCACTTCTGAGGTGCCGTCTTTCGAATGAGATGTTAAACCGAGGTCCCATCTGCCTGGATTGGTGGTAGTTCAGGAGGATGTTAAAGATCCCATGGCACTTATCGAAAAAAGAGTAGGGGAATTTCCCCGGTGTCCTGGCCAAATTTCCCTCATTCACTAAAAATACCACCAACAGTTTAATCTGGTTCAAGGTCAGTTGGCATTCATCTGTATCCCCCTCCCCCGGGTCGTGCCTGAAAATAGGCAGAATTTGTCTAGTGCACTTACCCGGTCAACATAAACTAAATAAAAATAAAATGAGGAAGAGTGGTTTGTGTATGCTATATGTAATAATCCACTACAAGGTGTGTGGTCAAGCTCTGATATACCAGGTTATACCACTGATATGCTCAGGTATATCAGAGCACAACTGCATGCCCTATAGTGGATTATTATAGTCCTTGTCTGTCAAAAATTAGAGTTTCATTTAAGTGATCCGGTTGATCCTGCCATTTGTACAGTGTTTCTGGTCTAATGACATCCACTATCATCTTCTAGCGTAGCGTGACTGAGCAGCATTCATTGAGGTAAACAAAATGCTGCCAAAGGTTTATAATGAGGACGGTTTTGTACAAAAAAATGTAAGTTGTGTGGTTTTTAGCTAACTTGAGTTACTTTTGTCTAAAAAAAAGCTGCCAAGTGTACAGCAAGGAGAACAAGTGGGTCAGCAGCTTCAAAAGTGTAGACGCAAGCTTGAGCGATTGTTGCTATAGCAACACTGGAAGACAAAAGTGAAAGTCGTTACATGTGAAATAGGTTAAAAATGCAGAATCAACCATATAATTTTTTTTGTATCACTTTGAATATCCCAGAATCATGGTAGGGTCAACCAGACAATGTTTGCAGTGTGGGACAGCTACATAGCTTTACTTGGTTATAGCTGGTAATGTTAGGATATGTGTGTGGCAGCCTGGGTGTGCCATGTGTGTGTGTGGCAGCCTGGGTGTGCCAGATGTGGAGAGATATTCTTGTCTAGGATGTTAATGAGAAGGCTTCAAGGGATGGAAAGTAGCACAAGCATGTGGTCATAGTGAGAGGCGTGCAGTCATTGTGGGATACTGCACGGTCATGTGGTGTACTTTATCAATCAGGGAGCCAGATGTTCACTGATTTGTTCCCTACCATATATATATATATATATATATAGATAGATAGATAGATAGATAGATAGATAGATAGATAGATAGATAGATAGATAGATAGATAGATATAGATATAGATATAGATATAGATATATATCTATCTTGCAAAGTAGCACAAGTATAGTTAGGGTTGAGCAGGCTGTTTATTGTCAACCCCAAATGTTTGCACATTAATAACTCTGGCACTGTTTGACGAAACTGCTTCAAATTTTACATGCATAGTCTGGGTGCCAGGTCTTAAGACTTGGCAAGTTTTATGATGGCTGCTCACCCAGATTCAGAGATCCTGAATTTTAGAATGCCTTTAAAAATGCACTTTTTTGCCCTTTTTTTTTGCCTACGGAGCAAAAAATGGTATGTTGGAATATTGTTCTGGATCTTTCAGGGTAGAAGGAGCTTAACCCAAGGGTGGGTCTTTCAAAGGTTTCACAAAAAAAAAATATCAATTGGTTCTTGAGTTATGGCTTCTAAGCATGGGTTGAGTAGGCACTTCAATGTTAAACGCCGATTATTGCACCTTAATAACCTTTGTGCCGTTCGACAAAATTGCATCAGAGTTAGATGTGTGGTCAAGGTACCAACTTCTTATCATTTGTAAAGTTTCACAATGGCTGCCTGTCCAGATTCTGAGATCCAATGAGTGTAAAAACATTTAAATAAATTAGTTCTTTGGTTGTTGTTTTGATTGTGTGCTGAGCGAAAATGGTTTGGAATTTTGTTCTGAAATTTTTCAAGGTATAAGCTGCTGGGCCCAAGGAGGTGCCTTTCAAAGATTTCATAATGAAACTTAATTGATTCCTGAGTTATAAGGTTTTGAACATTTTGCTTATGAGCATACTAAGTAAGGTTTTAAGGATAGCTGGTTCTTATTATAGGGGCCTGTATACTACAAACTTATTATAGGGGTGGGGTAGGGCCCTCTGGTTAGGGTTTAGTAGGGTATTAATGTTAGCCACATAACCTTGCACCTTAATAGCTTTGGCAGCATTTGATGAAATTAGATTACATTTTGCATGTGTTGTCTAGAAGGCAAGATCTAAATCTGTGGAAAGTTTTGTCACGGCAGCTTTTGCAGTTTCTGAGATCCGCGTGTGTAATTTTTCTGTAAATGTCATATTTTTTCCTATACTTAACATGGGATTTGGGTTTGCTCTCACCTACAGCCTACATGGAATTGATTTTTTTTTCCTGGAACATTCAGAGTAGAAACATGATGTGGCAAGGTAACACATTTGGAAGGTTTCATGAAAAAATATTAAGCAGTTCCAGAGATATAAGAATTTAAAGTTTGATTTTTTTCTGTTCTGAGCATACTCTGTAGGGTTTTGGGATAACATTCTGATACATCAAAAATTTGGTGTCGCAAGACCATTTTTAGTTTCATGAGATGTGCTCATGGCACCAGCAATGTTGTTTTGTTTCATGATGGCCACCATCTTGTTTCTCACCTCAATAACAAACTACTAATTCAAACTTTTATTACAGCAGCCATAAAAACAAGCATTTGTCAATGCTGAATGTTTGCTTGCTGGCATTGGTATTGGTAGTGTAGGAGTTACAGAGCTGCATAATAGGAATGGCAGTGAAGTATTGAACTGAAACCAACCCCACCACCACCCTACAGATACTGACAGGCATTGGGGTGTGCCTTTGGGTCATCAGGCATAACGGCCATGCCACGTCACTACACCTTACCCTGCAGACACCAACAAGTGTCACGGTGTGCCTTGGGGTCTTTGGCCGTTATGTTCACCTCATTCCATCAGGAAATACAGTGAGATGGGTGCTGTATAGGAGAATGGGGTGAACTTTGAGGCCAAAGAGTCCAAGGCACACTTCGATGCCTCTCACTGGCTGCAGGGTGGGGGTGGGAGTGGAATGGTATGAGCATTGATGCTGATGCCTGTCAGTCTCTACAGGGTGGGGCGTTATGGTCGGAAACCCTAACACCTCAGGCGCTCGTTGGTATTTTCACTCCAAATTTTCAACATGTTTTTTTTTTGTGACCCCCTCCTCATGAACAGTGGCAATATCAGTTCGTTAGTCGAAAGCTGATTTTGCACGGCACCTATGCCATTTGGCACCACAGGTGCGAAAACACATTTCGAACAGGATGTGACAAATGACAGCTGTACTGTTCATAGGGAGGTGTAAAAAATGGCAATGTTGAAAATCTGCAGTGAAAATATTAAAAAAACTGGTGAAGCCACGAGGGTGCATAGAAACTGTGCAACACACACCCGTAATGTAATTAGTTTGGGGATTTTTTACAGCAGATTGTCAACACAGGCATTTTGGGACCTCTGCTCATAAACAGTGTCACTGTGAATTTCTTAATCTCTCCCGAACAGTGATGTCCCACAGTGACCACGCATTTCTGCGCTGGAAGTGCGAAAACACATTTTGGCCATGGTGTGAGAAATGACAGCTGTACTGTTCATAAGGAAGTGTGGAAAAATGCCAGTGGTGAAAATCTGGACTGAAAATATTACAAATTCATGAACTTACGAGGGTGCATGGAAACTGCGCAATGCTCGCTTGTAACACAGTCATTTTATGGACTTTTGTCACCAAATTTTTAACATAACCATTTTAAGACTTCTGCTCGTGAACAGTATCACTGTGATTTTCTTAATCTGTCCCAAACATTGATTTTGCACACCAACTGCGCTATTGTGCACTACATGCGCGGAAACACATTTTGGGCAAGATGTGAAAAATGACAGCTGTACTGCTCATAAGGAGGTGTGGTAAAATGGCAATGTTGAAAATCTGGAGTGAAAATATAAAAAATTCGCGAACTTACAAGCATGCATAGGAACTGTGCAATGCAAGCTCATAAATCAGTATTTTAGAATTTTTTACAAAGTTTCAACATGGGTTTTGGAAGCCTACCTCATGAACTGTGACACTGTCATTTGTAAATCATTCCCCAAAGGTGGTTCCACGCAGTGACCGTGAAATCACCTTCGGGCTGATTAACGCCTAGACAGTGTCAGAATTCACGAGGGGGTCCCAAAACCCCATGTTCAAAAATTTGGTGCCAAATTCCAAAAATGCCTGAGATATGCATCAAAGTTGAAAACCCCTATCTATTCCATTATACAGCTTACCGGCATTTCTTCAGTTCGCGGTCAGCTTTGAAGAGTGCAGATGTGTTCCCAGTCCACCAAAGATCGCCCCGCCTCCGGAGGTAAGTATGGGGTGAGGTGGGGTGTGGGAGGTGGACGACAGAGGGTGGGGCTGCTTGGGGCAAGACAATCAATGAGGGACCGTTTTTTTCTTTTCAGGTGTTTGTTTTCTTTTTAGGAAGACAACGTGGGACTTGTGCCACACTGGGGTGGGCTCCCAGCATGGCAGCTGGAAGATTTTTTTGGGGGGTCAGTGGAACTGACGGGGGATTGGGCACCCCTGTCAGCCATACAGACTTGTGCCATGCTGGAGTGGGCTCCCAGCGTGGCAACTGGAAGTCTGTTTTTTTGGAGGGGTTTAATTGAGCAGACAGGGGATTGAGCACCCCATCGCCATTCTCACTTATGCCATGCTGGGGTGGGCTTCCAGCGTGGTACCAACAACTCTGGGGGGGGTGCAGAGCCAACAGGGAAGTGGGCACCCCCATCAGCCATACTGTGTGCAGCGGGTGGGGGCGCTATTCAGAGACACTCAGAGGGTTGGGGAATATTATTACAGTACAGATCAGGTGTGCCAACAGACGACAACTGCGTCTACTTTTTCAGTCTCTTTGGGGTTCTGTTTTCCTACTTTTGTCAATGTCACTTCTACCCTGAACTCTGACTCAACATTCCAAGGATGGCAATTAGATCTTTTTTTGGAAACATTCCAAGGATGTCATTTCAGTCACTTGCCTCCTCCCAGAAAGATAGTCCTAGGAAAAGTTCACTTCAAACTGAATTTATGTTCCAGGAAGAGAAAGCAGAGATGTATACAAGCAGGATATCTGGCAATATGCTAATCAACACTGTCTTATCGCTGCTTACTGAAGTGGTCTCTCCCTTTCAACTGTACGCCACTGCATTTTCAACTGCTGTCATAGACAACTGCAGCATTCATTGGTGAACTGTGGCCATGCCTGCAAACACACTGACTGAATTGGAAGACAAGGTGCCACACCTACAAAAAACTCAGATGATGGCACTATGTTTCTTGCACATGCGTGCAAGCAAACATAAAAATGAAATCTACCTTATTAGAACACGCTGGTGGTTCAGATTCTGAGGCTTGTTTCAGTCAGTCATGATTACAAATAAAAAAGTATGTTGGAAACACATTTTTGTTTCAGTCAATCATGATTTCAAATATGTTTTACTTGTTTCTCCTGGCCATGTTTAATGTCGTTCCCATTTTTTGTATCATGACACGCTTTTCTATGTCGCACCATTAAGGCAGTACAAAACTAAATTTGACTTGCAAAACTGTTTTTTAATTGAGGATTAAAAAAAAGTCTATTGGAAACAGATTTTGATTGCACAGCATAATTTTCCACTTCGTAGTAGAAAATTGGTTTCTCAGCAGGAAATTTGATTGCACACCATGATTTTTTGTTTCACAACAAAAGCTGGTTTCTCAACTTGAAATTTGACTATGCATCAGAATTTTTTGCTTCACAGTTGAAAATGTATTTCTCGGCATGAAAATTGATTGCCTACCATGATTTTTTGTTTTGCAACAAAAAATGGTTTCTTGACTTGAAATTTGATTGTGCATCAGAATTTTGTGTTTTGCAGCAGAAATTTGGCTTCTTGGCATGAAACTTGATTGCACAACATGATTTTTTGTTTTACAACAAAAATTGGCTTCTAAACTAGAAATTTGATTGTGCATGATACTTTTTGGTTTTGCAACTTAAATTGGTTTCTCACTATGACATTTGATTGTGCATCTTAATTTTCTGTTTTGTAGCAAAACAAATTGGTTGCTCGCTATGAAATTTCATTGTAGATCAGAGTTTATCACTGTGCATGACAAATTGATTGGTGTATATGAAATCTGATTGCGATCTATAATTTTTAGCTTTGCCTGGTGAGAAATGTGAAACTAACTTTGACTAGCAAAACTACTAATTACAAGTCCGAAAAAGACTGTTGGGAGCATATTTTGGTCCTGGATTATGACTTGTACTTGCAAAAATGGAAATTGGTTGCTCAATATGAAATATGATTGCGGATCGTAGTTTCTCATTGTACGACGATAATTGGTTTTGCGACATTAAATTTTCAGTGCAGATCATAATTTTTTTCACTCTAGGGCTTGAATTTGTACTTTGTCATGAAACTGCACTGCGAATTAAACTTTGCATTGCATAACTTAAATTGGTTGCACGAGATGAAATTTGATTGCCCAGCACGATTTTTCATTTTACAGCAGAAAATTGGTTTCTCTGCATGGAATTTGATCACATACCATGATCTTTTTTTTTTTTGTGGCAAGAATGGTTGCTCAACTTGCAGTTTGATTGCTCATCATAATTTTTGGTTTTACAACTTAAATTGGTTTTTCACCATGAAATCTGATTGCACATAAGGCGAAGAGAGCTCTTCTCTTGGGACAGAGCTCTGCACACTTGCACCCATGGGTGGTAGATGGCCTTGTGCATTGGCTGAGAGATGGACTCTTTCCTCTGTGCATCTGTATCTGCAGCTACATGGAAGCACAGAGAACATAAAACCCTGTGCTTCTGTAGCCCATCTGACAGTCCCATGAATTTCTGGCATCCATCGCTGCACTGAACTACAGGGTGCACAAGGACCCTGCACTTCCATAGGCGGACAGAGTTTTCCCCTTGGGCCCTGAACATCTACATGTCTTTACGCAGATCCCAAAGGTACCTACTTGAATGAGGACACAATTCCACTATCCCAAAAAGAAAGGAAATTCTTTGCAAAAAAAAACTTCATTAATGGACCAGTTAGGATTCAAGTTAATAACACAAAAGTAGGCAAATGTGGTGTTAGGGTTTCCAACCCTAACTCCCCATCCCTACACCCCAAACAGCAAAAGAAAAAAAATTAGGGTTTTGAGTCTCTGAAATCTTGGCAAATCAGTGGTGGGATCTTTCTTGGGGTTGTCAACCCTAATGCCCACCCTGTTCCCTGAGCAAACAAGCTCAGATGTGTGCAGCCCCTCAATGAAGAAAACTGACACATTGTATTGGCAACATGTAATGAGACATACTTTTCTACCTTTGAAGGGTGTATCAGCATGAGGCACTGGCCTGAAGCTGTACCTTGTGCTTCAGACAGGAGGCTGCGGGCTGGGAGGAGAGATAAACATTAGGATTGACAACCCCAAGGAAGACCCCACCACTTATTTCCTAAAACTCCAGAGACCCCCAAACACTATTTTTTCCCTTTTGCTGCTTAGAAGGGTGGGGGTTGGGAGTTAGGGTTGGAAACGCTAATGCCATTTTTCCCAACTTTCATTGCATTAACTTGAGCCCTAACTGGTGCATTAACAAAGTTTCTTTTGCAAAGAATATTATATAGGGTTGAGCAGGCTGTTTAATGTTAACCACACATTTTGCACCCTAATAACTTTGGCAGCATTTAAAAAAGTGTGTGAAATTTTGCATATGCGATTTGGGTGGCACAGTCTTAAAACGCGGTAAGTTTTTGTAACAGATGCTCATCTGGATCCTGAGGTCTGGAACTTTAAAAAGCCTTTAAAACACACGTTCTGGACACTTTATTGCTCACCTGTGGAGCAATGTCAGTTTAGAATTTTGTTCTAAAACTGTCAGAGTAGAATGGGCTTGGCACAAGGATGTGCCTTTCAAAGTTTTTTTGGAAAAGTATTAATCAGTTCTTAAATAATAAGGTTTTTAAATGTGGCTTCTCAGTGTGCTCAGTAGGATTTTTTTAAATAACTCTCGGATACAAAAGAAGAATTCCACTTTCACGAGTCATTTTATCTTCATGAGAAGATGTGTTTTACCTTCATCTGAAAAAATGTTACTGTCATGAGCACCACCATGTTGTTTGTGTTTTAGTGAAAAAACACTAGAAAAGCATAAAAATTATGCATTTTCAAATAAACCATCTAAACATAGGTCAGCAGAGCCCATTAAGCTATATTCTGGTGTTTGATGAAAAATGACCTTGAAATATGCTTTCTGGCCACCCCAAAGGTTCTTTGGTCATTACTGCCATATGCAAATTTTTATGCTCGAACAAAGAATTTTGTGGTCACCAACACAGTGCAAACAAAATTTTATTTTAGCACATAAAAAGTTGTTTTTAGTGCTGGATACAGATTTTTGCATGCAAGAAAGAATTCTTTGATCGCCACTAAGTTCAACCAAAAAATACTGGCTAATGACAATTAAATTGGTACTTTCTACCCAAAAAAAACTTTTACTCATAACACAGCCTTTTTATTTTTACATTTTTTCAACACATTTTCATCAGTCTTATTTTTTAAGGCCCTTAGATGAACATGGTGGGTGACAATTGTTACTTCCACCTCTAATTGTGGGAGTGACAGTCGTTACCCACTGTCACTTTCACCTCTAAATCTATTTTTTATGTAGTAACATCACAGAAACCATTTAAAAGGAGTGAATGCAAGTCTGTCATGCCTGTGGATGTCGTGGAGGCTTAAAATATAAGTTCTAAGATTTTGGGGAGTAAATGTAAGGAATAAGACATGACAAGGTGTAGTTTATGGCCTGATAAGAGCACACCCCAGGTGTGTAATGAGTCATTTGTGCCGAGCGCCTTTAGCACCTGGGAAGTGCTCTTATCAGGCCATAAACCACACCTTGGAGTGTCTTATTCCACTTATAAAATGGGTCCCTCAGTAAAGAAATTAATTAAAAAAATGCACAGAAAAAGTGTACATAAAAACAGTAAAAAAATGTGATCATATCTGAAAACATAGTCCTTACTGGGTTGGAATGAAGCTCTTTAATTAAAAGTCAGTAGAGGGTGTTTGTTTCAGTCTGTCTATACACTCTACAGTCACACACTCAAAATCATGTACAATATGATAATTTTACTCCCCCCCCACATTTCTTACTTTTTCTAGTTCTCTGAGGATAGACCTGACTGCCCACTCAGTTTCAGTTGGAGTGAGCGTGCGTGTCCAATGCGGGCTGCTGTGGTTACCCTGATGTTTCTTGTTCCCCTCAAAATAATTTTGTTGTGTGTCTCTTGAGGTTTTTTTTTCTAATATCTTATCTTTGTCTCCTTACTTCAATTTACCTGTTGCATTTACATTGACTGGACTGCCTAATTGTGAGAGAGCGTGTCCTTTAGCAGCCGCCATACTGAGTGGTTTCCTGCGTTTTGGTTTTGGAACCATTAGGTCTGCTCTGAGTTGCCATTGGGATCCTCTCATCGACGGTGGGGGGCTTAACTTTATTTCAATTAGTTTGTCCTCTCATGGGGTGGGGGTTGGAGATCGGAGACTGCAGATGCTGAAAGCCAAAACGGCACCAGAGACTGCAGATTCTGGAAATGGTGACAGCTTCTTGTGTGCAGTTTCAAATAGTGGGACTGGGACCCTGCTTTTGCTACTAAAAAATGAGCAGCGACGTAAACTGAGAGGTACGCTTTCTTGTTGTTTATGAAGTGGGGTGGGTGTGGGATGTTGGATGCATTTTGTGGTGTGTTCATATTTTGTGTTCGTGACAGTGCTGTGGTGGTGTAGCTGTAGTGGAACTGTCATTGGTGCAGTGTGAGAGCTGTGCCACACAGTGATTTGATACTGATTCATTTTGCTTGGCAAAAGTAGTGCCATTTGCCAGTTTGTGTCCTGATAAGGACATGGCAAATGGTACCCCTTAGCCAATCAAAACACAGGACATTTTCTACCCATTCTATGATGAAAATTAGGACTTGTGTTGTGGTACAATTGCGCTGGTATGCATATAATACTGGACTGCAGTTGTGTGCGGCCCAAAGGCCCCTGTGCAAATTCTGAAATGCACTTAACACCATGATAGGGGATTTGCATGGGGACTGAAGTGAGCTATGCAAATTGTGTACACACGGTACAGCCCATACATATGTTAAGGTAATGTTTGTAATGATGTTGTATGGTATTTGAGCAGGCAAATCACACACCTATGTCACACCTGAGCAGGGCTGCACTTCTGCACCTACAAGTGGGTTGTACTTTGGGTATTGCAGATCTTTATATGTGTATGCAGAAGTGCAAGCCCCACTGAAATGGCTGTGTATTTCATGTGGATGTCTTGCAGTGTCAGTGTTTATCTGTGGCTGCAGAAGCACTGGCCTTTCAAGATGGTGATGATGCTGTTTTATATATTACATTAGTTTGGTATGTTTTGCTTTAAAGAGCATCTTTCATACTCCTTCCAACCAACAGAATACACAAACAGTATGTTCCCTTACCTGAATGGGAGCCCTTCTATGGCTCTTCTAAATATTTTTATCATGCTCAACAAGGAAGGGAAGGAACTGTGATTTGCCCAAGAGGGTCTGGCTGCTTGATCTCTTTCACTTCTTGTTTTGCTGTTCCACCCCTGCCTCAGACATTATTTGATGTCCTTAGATGGAGAGTGTGTTCCATGCCAGTCGATGGAATGTGTCTTTTAAAACAGCAGTATTTGTTAGTAACAATACAGTGTTTTGTTTTTTTTCGAGAATAGTGTTCATCTGACAAAATATCAAGATACGCACATTTTCTTATCATTTTCTTTCATTTCTGAACTGAGATATGGGATTTTTACATTTTTAAAAGTTGCCACTCCTGTGCCATGCCTGCCATGAAACAATAAATATCTTGAGGCAGTGATGTGTTGTTTACCACTAGAAACATTTGTTAGCACCATTCTAATACATCAGTAGTATGACTCTAACATATACATTCAGCAGGTAACCTCAGCAGTCGAGATTTTAAGAACTGTGAGCGGCAGCCATCTTTAATGATGTGAGTCATTAATTACACAATTAGCTATAAAAGCTGTTTTAAGAATATCTGAGAAAACAAAAAATACATTGAGCAGAAGTCTTTGGATGTCAGAAATACATTTTTGCTAAAAAAATCTAAATGATATTATAGGTACTTGCAGCCGAGCCATGCCATTATTTGTGAAACAGACTAGGCTTAGCTTGGGATAGGGAGGCAACTTCCCTTGAAATAGATTGTATAATCCAGATGCTGCAAACAAGTAGCCCCAACAAATTTATTTCTGAAGCATATAAAACTATACAATCAAGTACTGACATACGGCAGACAGAATAGGACAGAAACAGGAGGGGAAACAGGCCTTCAGATCTCCAAAGGGAACTGGCAGTTAATTTGCCTTAGACAGCACAAAAATACATTAGGGGTGCTTGTGTAGAATTTTGGAAATATAATTTTCACTGTTTGTTCCATTATGACCATGCACCCCTCTGATATCTAAGTACTGGATGTGTTTGGGCTTCACTTGTTGTACCGTACTTGTGCTAAGGCATCTATTACATCTCTCTCAGTTTAGGCCTCTAACTGCTCTGTTTCTACCATGTTAGGCTGGCTCTCTGACGATTTTGTCATGAGCATAATAGCTGTTAAGCTTTGCTCGATATTATACAACCAAAAATCTGGGAGGTTAAGACTCCTCCTGTCTTCAAGTAGTTGAAGTCTGACATCTTAATGTGAATCACCCCCCCACCCCTGCCCCGCACCCTGGGATGTCTTTTTTTCATTTAGTTTTGTAATATTGGGGGGACTATAATTTGGATTTTCAGGCAGAAATGCCATTATACAAAAAGGTAACATCACTTCAGTGACTAACAGAGTGTGAACTGAGCAGTCAATCATCTTTTATTCATGAAAATAATATTACCTTAGCTAATAACAGTGTGTGACATGTGTTGTCAATTATCTATTATTTGTAGAAGTGACATCATCAGGATAAGTAAAAGATAGTCTCTCTCTTTTTTTTGTAATCTTTATTGAATTTTAAGTTTGTTTCACAATCATCAACAAAGTGAAAACAGCAGTGTATACTATAGAAACCTCAGGAGAACACCCAGCACATCATATTAAACACGATACAGAATGGAAAATATCTGAATAACAGACCATGGTATCCCATCAATGACGGACCTAGAGTTTTTTCAAGCAGGCAGCAGTTTTGTCAAGGGTGTGGTAATTTCCTAAAAAATGTAAAATGTTTCCTTGCGGTGCTTAAATTAAGACAGCTACTGTTTGCTGGCCCTAGGCGGTAGCGATTGCTACTTTGCTACATAGCTGGATCCGCAAGTGTATCACCTACCCTTCCAGTCACACAAGAAAAGGGAAGGTCCAGAAGGAGCCAGATACAAACCAGAGCTCAAGCAGCAGAGTAGATCGCAGGATCCAACACTGGGCAAATACCCCAAAAAAATAAAACAAATTCCAGGTAGGGGTACAAGACACAAGAGAAGGGTCCCTGTGGGCTTCCCTGGACAGGAGGCAGAAAAAAAGTGTCAACCAGCCATTAGGAAAAAAGAGTCCAAGTGGCAATAATAGCAGAAGGAACATGCTTCTGATGAAGGCCTAAGGATGAGTGCAGCAGCACGGCCAAGAAAGAAGGGCATAAAGCAATAGAAAAGAGTGAGGGGTATTTTGAATGCAGCAGTTGATTTAAAGAGATCTGAAGTCTGTAGAAGTTAGGTTATCCCCCCCTCCAAAAGCACAAATATGAGGGTCACAGCAGGGTGTATCATACTCAAATAATAGCAGACAGGGCTTCTGGCAGCTGGAGATATGGGTCCCAAACAGCATAATACAAGTGCAGAAAGCTCCCCACCTGCAAACTATTCACTCATATACTGCAAGATCCCACCAGTGATGAAGTAACATACGCTTAACAGTACGCAAACCCCCAGTAAACAAGCTATGAGGTTGAGGAATCAGTAGCATCTGGGAAAGCAACCAAAAGAGCACCACTTTTGGAGTTTTGTAGAAAAGGAACAGGCTAAGCACATTTACTGCATTTCATTTTCCTTTCATTCATTTTTATTTTTAACCAGGAGGTGAACTATGCACAGCCTTTTTTTAGTCATACCAGACAAGCATTACAGACAATATAGACAATGAAAAAGTGTCAATACTTATAAATAAATAACACCAAGATCTATGGAATTTCATCACACGTACATTTAAACAATGCAAAGTACAGTTTCTTTAAAAGACATTTAAAATGTGTTGGATTCCGTCAGGATAAACCTGTGTAACTAAATAATTTAGTAAATCTGGACCCCACCAGGTAAATGACCATTTGACAATATTTAGTCTTGGTATTTGTACATGAAAGAGGATCAAGTTAGTTCTGCAAATTATGCTGTTGCTAGGAAAAAGAATACAGTACAGTAAATTCAATAGGTGAACAGAGAAAAATCCAAATTGATCCTTATCTCTAGTGGAAGAATTCCTAAGCCTTGATAAAGAGTGTCTTATTGTGATTATAAACTGGGTCCAAGCTTTTTTTTTGGGGGGGGGGGTAACAAAGATAAAATAATTTTAAACATCTTAATAATTTGTTTTATTACAGTTCATCAGATCCACCAAAATAGTCCCAGCACATCCTAGTATTGGCATGCCATCTCAGTATAGAATTTTATGCCCAGAAAAATACATATTGTTTAAATTTGTCTTCAAAGGGAAACAGTGGAAAAAGCACAGCTTTATCCAGGCACTACAAAAATGCCTGATTAGTGCTTTCAGATGGTAACACTTTTTAACAAATAACTCTAATTGATGTTTTAGTGATTTAAACAGTGGCCTTCAGCTTTCACTTTCTATTGCTGGGAGCCACCATTTCATGAGTAGCAGAGAGCTTCCTGAGCTCACTTTATGCTAATATGTCCTGCCAACCAATAGCTGAGGTCAAACAGGCATATTAGCATACAGTGAGCTCAGGAATCTCACTGCTGCTCATGAAATGGCTGCTGCCAGCAACAGGAAGTGGAAGTTGTGGGTAGCTGTTCTAAATCATTAAATAAAGTTGTTACTGTCTGAAAGCACTAATTGAGGCTTTCTGTAGTGTCTGAGGAAACCTTTGTCTTTTCCATTGTTTCCCCTTTAAACCATCTATTTCACCAAAACACCCCCATTTACCTGCTTCCTCACCTCTCCTCCTTCTTTGCACGTTTTCCCCATTTCCCCTACCTTTTTATTTTTATCTTTCCTACATTCAGTACATAGAATGTTTACTACAAAAATTCAAGTCTCTGCTCAGTTCTACTAGCAGAATGTTCACCTCACTCTTACACAACAGAAGGCCTCACATGGATGCAGGGCTTCTAGTTTGCCTGTAGCAAGTCAAGCGACAGTAATTTCCCTGGTAAGCAAGTAAGGAAATGGTGGGGCTTTCTCATGATCTGCAAAGAAATATCATAAATTAAAACAGTGTTTTCCATTTTTGAATTTGTGAATGTGTGTAAGAAGAGGATTATGAGGACAAATAACATGTATTTATTTGACTTTAATGCATTTTTATTTTTAGGGCCAAGTTGAAGGTTTTTTAGTGAGTAAATATAGTGGCCATGTTTGTGATGGCAATCAGAGATGTGTGATTACTATTGAATTCAAAGTAAAGAAGCTGCTCGATTTTTACCTGGTGCTTCTGTGCTGAGCTAACAGCACTGGTAAAAATGGAACTCGGCAAATCAAGTTTCACAGCTTTTGAAACCCATGTTACAATTGTACATAACAGGGTGTAGTAGTATCTCATGGGGTATTTACATGCTTCTGGTTCACTGTGAGTCATGACACCACAGGTGGAGTGACTCATGCACCTGAGAAGTGATAATATCCCATGATGATGGATATCTGCAAGCTAAACATGCCAAATGAGTGAGCAATTTCAAACAAGGGTGGGACAAGCCTATGGATTCATTAGAAAAGGGGTGCAGAAACCAAGGGGTGGGATGGCAACTAAGGCAGGTGCAGAGTAGTTAGGTACAGTGGGCAGACTACATTGGCCTGTGGGCCTCTTATCTATGTATAGCTACAGTGAAGCATTACATGGACTTGAACAGGTAAAACAGAACAAGTTGTTAATTGTCAGTTTGTATCTAGTTATAAATATTTCTATCTGATTGGCAAAAAGACCAGCTCTGTATTTTAGTATTGGCAATAGAAGTTGTTTTTGTGATTATCAGTTGATCTGCACTAGTAAAAAAACATTTGTGTTATGATATAAAAAGCCAAACTTCTGGTTGATCTTTTTGCCAGTCCTTTCTAAATGAAAAACGAAACTAAAATTGGAGCCCATAAATATACCCTAACATTTGAAATGATTTTCCTTAGACACAATACATCAAACTAGCTAAGTAAATATGCAGATGACACCAAACTAGCAGGTATTGTTAACAATGAAAAAGACAGACAGAACCTTCAAACTGATCTAAACAATATAGTACATTGGGCAGACTCAAAGCGGATGAATTTCAACAAAGAAAAGATTGTGTGATGCATTTGGGACACAGAAATAGTGAAGCCACCTAGCTAATAAATAGGCAGCCAATTAGAAAACCTATAGAAGAAAAAGATTTAAGCAACAAGGCACGACAGGATATGTGTTATTGTGCAACAACATCATTCCTTGGGTGGGCTGAAGCACGAGGCAAAGCGGTGTGTCTTATTGCTATTATACAATGGCTCTTATTTATTAACATTGTGGGGACAAAACTAAGCACATGTAGGTGGCGAAAACATTTCATAGTTAGGCACAGAACAAGTATTGGGGCATCCCTTTTATGTGTACTTGTACAGTTTTTTTTTGTTTTGTTTTGTTTTCGAGGAAACACTCTCCATGTGAAAGCACTGCCGCATGAGTATGCAAATAATCAATTGTCTTTTTTTGTATCATATATTTATTGTGTTTTTTTCATATACCATATAAGTATATTCATATACAGTGATACAGTATAATAAGATCACAACACCCTCCCCCATCTAAGGGGTTGGCAGATTGAGGTACAGTTCAATCACTTGCATAAGTATTATTACTTAGGTAATACTCTTATGGCACATCAATAAAAATGAAGAAAAAATAGAGTCACAAAAAAATTCAGCTGTACCTTCTTGGTAAAAGAGATAAAGCAGACAACTTCATTTCACTATAAAAGACACTGTGATCTGTGTAAAACAGAATAAAATAAATGTGCTTTGCCTTAACTTTACATACATCTCATTGTGCTTTGTTTCTTCTAAAGGTTTAATACATATCATGTAATGCAGAAGGTTCTTGATTTAGTTAGCCATTATAGATGTGGTTTAGGCTTCCTTCGCCCCCTCTGATAAGTATAGGTGGGTCCCACTAGGACGTCCAACCCTCCCGAAGAAGTGCAGCTTCCCCTAGGGTTAGAGTGGTCATGAATGTTGCCCATGTAGTCAGAAGCCTTTCTTCGTGGCCTTTTAGCACATATGTTAACCTGTCCACTGAAATGACCCTTAGGGCGAGGGTTTTCCACTGGTCAACCATGGGGACATTTCCAGTGATCCACAGATTTTGTATTCCCTGTCTGGCTACCACTAGGAGAACCCTAATCTGTTTGGTGTGTAATTCCCATTCCCCATTCTCCTGCCCAGCCACCCCTAGCAATAGTGATCTTTGGGTTATTTCCAATGGGTATCCCACTATCTTACCCAATTCGGTGGCCACACCTCTCCAATACTTCTGAATTCCCAGGCATTCCGAGCAGTAGTGTATCCGGGTGCCCTTGGCTCCACTACATTTCCCACATATGGGTGATACTTCCAGGTAAAACCAGTGCACACTTGCCGGAGGGTAGTATAGTCTGAGTAGGAATTTATATTGTAGTTCTTTATATTTATTACACAATAATAGTCCCATATGGGAGGTTCAATTCCCAGTTATTATCTTCGATTACAATCTTAAGGTCTCTTTCTCAGCTCTGTTTCACCTTCTGATGGTCACCTTTGAAATACACCCTATCTAATTTGACTGCTCGACCAATTAGTTCCTTCTCCTGTGTCCTGGCCCCTTAGATTTCCCTTTCAACCTCTATCAAGGCCTATTCCATATTGGCTTTCCTATTAAGGCTCTGCCAGTATTTCCAGATCTGGAAGACTCTAAAGAGATGTGAGGAAGGTATTCCCAGGCCTAATTGAAGGTCCTGAAATAAGTGTATTCCCATCCGAGAGGTCAGGTCCCCTACACATCTAATGCCCCTGTCCTGCCAACATTTAAAACTGTCATCTCCCAGCCCTGGTAGGAAGTCCAGGTTGTCGGCCACTGGTAACAACACTGTATTTTCTTGTTTAGCCCCCTTCTTTGTTTAATGCAGCCCCATGCCTCCAAAGATGCCATTACCAATGGATTTGGATGTTTCTGTCTTTTATATTATTTTATTCCATCTACACCTAAGTAGGCAGTAAGTCTGCCGGAGCACCCACTCTCTTCTAGCATTAGCCAGATGGCCACCTCCCCTTGTTGGCCCAGTTGTGGACATATCTATATTGGGTGACTAAATAATACCCCTTCATGGCTGGTAGATTGAGACCTCCTTTCTCTGGTGCAGCTTTTAGCCTTGCAAGGCTGATATGTGTTTTTTTGCCCTGCCATATAAAACTTCCGAATTCCCTTTCCAAAATTTGGATATCCCTATTTTTGAGACCCATCGGCATCATTTGTAGGATACAATAATATCTTGGGGAGCACGTTCATTTTGAGTATGTTTATTCGGCCAATCCAGGATATTGGAAGTGCCCCTCCACCTTTGTAGATCTTTCAAAATTGTGTCAACCATAGGCTTATAGTTTAGGTCATACATCTTCCCAGGTCGCTGCTCACCTTGATACCCAGGTAAGTAAAGACCCGTTATTCTGACTTGAGTCCCCAGGTGTCCAGGTTTTCCTGAGCCTTCCCATATTTTAAATACATTATTTCTGATTTAATAAGATTAAGTTTATAACCTGAGAACTTGGCTAAAGCCCCCACCAGTTTTAAAAGAGCGGGTACGGATCTATCAGGTTGGGTTAGGAAAAGTAGAATGTCATCCACGTACAAGGTTATGGTATGCTGTCCTCCCTGCTTATCTGGTATACCTTGGATATGAGGGTCCTCCCTGATTTTGATTGCCAGTGGTTCTATGGCCAAGGCAAATAGGAAGGGGGAGAGGGGACACCCCTGTTGTGTGCCCCTCCCAAGCCAAAACTCCTCTGATGGTGAGCCATTAACTAATATTCTTGCTGTGGGGGCTGTATAAAAAGCTTTAACCAATTGTACATATTTTTCTCCTAGACCAAATCTCCCCATAATTCTAATTAAGTATTCCCATTCTATTCTATCAAAGGCTTTTTCAGCATCCATTGATAAAACACATGCCTGCCCTGGATATTTGTTTCCCCGCCACATAACATTGAGTAGCCTTCTCATGTTGTGATATGACAGTCTTCCTTGTATGAAACCAGTTTGATCGAGGTTGATTATTAGGGGTAATAATTTGTCCAATCTTAATGCTAAAACCTTTGTCATTATTTTACAGTCATAGCTTAAAAGCGATATGGGTCTGTATGAGGAGCAATCCGTGGGATCTTTGTTTGGCTTGGGAAATACACAAATATGTGCTTCACAGCATGACTTAGGTAGGCCCCTCTCCCCCCTCGAGTACATTTCTGATCGGTTCTGCCACCTTCTCTTTAAGCTCTTTGAAGTACTCAGCCATAAACCCATCTGGTCCTGCAGCTTTACCCCTTTTAAGTGTGTTTATAGCCTGCAGCATTTCCTTGGTAGAGACCATACTGCCCAGAAAAGTATGATGCATCTCTGTTAGTGTTGGGATATGGAGATCCCTCAGGAAGTCCTCGCCCAGCTGCTCTGTGTCTGTGCATTCTGCAGTGTATAATGCTGCACAGAATTCTTGAAAGCACTGCTTGATTTGTATGTCCCCTTGTACTAATTTACCCTTTTTATCTTTTATAGTAGTAATTCTTTTAGAAGTCTTCCCTCCCCTAATTAAGTTCACAAGTAATGGCCCCGGTTTGTTGCCCCACTCATATATTTTTAGTCGAGCGAACATCTGTTTAGCTCAAGCTTCCTCAGTTAGACAGGTATTTAGGGTTTCCCTAGCTGCCTGAAGTTCCTTCATAGACTGTTTGTCTCCAGTTTCAATTATTTCTTTCTCTAGTCATCATATTGCTTCTTCTAGGTCCCCCTGTTTTTTCTTTTTATCTTTTTTTAGTTTTGCTATGTAACCAATTATTACCCCCCTCATGTAGGCTTTGTTCGCCTCCCAATATGTCCCCTCTGCCTCCACCGTACCCTTGTTAGCGAACTCATATACATTCCATTGGTCCTTTAAGAACTGTCTAAACTCCTTCCTAGACAATAGATAGTTGGGAAATTTCCATCCCCCCCCTCGTCCCTGTTCTTTGCCCTCATTCAACTCAAGTTGGACCAGAGAATGGTCAGACAAGTAGATGGGGCTATGTTTCACTCCCGTGACTGCAGGGTATACATCTCTTTGAACATATATATAGCCCAACCTGGACCAGGTAGCATGTGGGTTGGAATAGAATGTGTATTCACGGGCCCCCGGGTTGGATGCTCTCTACACTTCCACCATTGCTAGTTCTGTTAAGCTCCATTGCCATTGATGCACTGCCAGGACCGCTCTAAGCCGTGTTCCTGAGTAGTCCAGCCCAGGGTCCGCGACACAGTTAAAATCCACCCCCGTGATTAGGTTGGGAAATTGCTCTCTCACTAACAAGTCTGCGATCTTCTGATAGAAGGCTGGGTCTAGTACTGAGGGGGCATAAATGTTACCAAAAGTGGTCAGCTTCCCCTGAATCTCCCCCACCACAAAAACGTATCTCCCTTCTGTGGGATCCTTGACCGTATGGTTGCGTACAAAGGGGAGGCTTTTGTTAAATAGGATGGCTACGCCCCGCTTGTGGGAACTGTAGGAGGATGCATAGCAAGGCCCGATCCAGCCCCCCACCAATTTAGTATGCTCTTTAGGTGTCAGATGGGTCTCCTGTAACAGTGCTACATCTGTCCGTTTTCTTTTAAGTGCTGCTAGTATCTTAGTCCTCTTAGTCGGCGAGGAGAATCCCTTCACATTCCAGGAGACCACGAGGCTGTGCTGGGGCCTAGCCATGATCCTCATTCCCTTTATGTCCCTTTGTTACCCCATCGCTTGTAACTTCTCCTGCACATGAATATACAGTCAATATAAACATTGGCAAAGCGATAAAAAAAAAATATATATAAAAACAGTAACAATAACTTTGAACAGTAGTGTATACCAATATGTGTACCAAACATTGAAACAGTTGATAACTTTTATGGAATAGCCATTCCATTGCTTCCTTTCTCCTTCATCTCATTTTATTTAAGAAATTCTCCTCTCCCCCTCCACGAGATGTGAGTCTCATTCTAGTTATTTTCTAATATTGCTCTATTCTTTCTATCCCAACTCTACACTCCCCTTCCCACACACCACCATTTTAGGCATCTATACAACTTTTTTGCCTTTAGCGCGTCTTTTTACTTATTTCTAATAGTGTCCCTTTAGCGGATACAACGTGGGAACATCTATAACATAAACTGCTTTAATTCCAGCACTATCTCCGCAGATCACCAGTCCGCATTCCCTTGATTCAGCTCTGTTTTCTTTCAGTTGATGATCTCCTTTCCTGTACTCGTTATTCCTCCTCACAATAGGGGTTTTGTATGGCGGGCTGCAGGGCTGTTGGTGGTAGTAGGCCCATATACCAGTGCAGCAGCCAATTTATCCCCAGACTTCCTTTATGCTAGGTAATTCCCTCTTTCCAATAATATCTCTGTCATTCCCTTCTCTTCTCCCCTCTTGTCCCTTACCCACACCAATATTTCCTTTAACTATTTTTTATTCCTTGCCTCTGACTCTCCTTTTTAACCCTTATGCAACTGTGAACATGAAGTTTCAGTCTCCCAGACCATACACACTGTTTACAGTATCTAGTCCAGCCCCATCGAGAAGTATGTAGGCTAGTTTCAAACTTGGACCCTGCATATTGCAAATTGTAGTTCTTCTGCTGATGGGTCATGCCACAAGTTATTTACAGTTAGTACAGGGAGACTTAGAGGGTGCCTTTCATGCACCACTCCACCCCTCCACCCACACAGAGCCCTTGCCCACCCACTCCCCGTCTCGGTGGGCAGCAGCATTCCACCCACATGCAGTCTCAGGCCGCCCGCCCGAATGACAGGTACAGTATGGGCTGTAAGCCCATTGGTCCCCAGTAGACTAATGCAGTAGGATATTAGAAATTAGATAGTCTCTAAATCAGTGAATGATGTCATTCACAGATTTGGGACTGTCTAGTACAGTATGCCCTTCTGCCCATTAATACCTGTCATTTGGGCGGTGGCCAGGTGGTATGCGGGTGTGACGCTGCCGCCCGCTGATGACGAGGGGAGTGGGATGGGCAAGGGCTCTGTGTGGTGGGAGGGGTGGGGTGCCACTGATCACCAGGATTTCATTACGGGTTTAACCATGATCGTGGCAACGGGCGGGGGGCCACTAGACCACCAGGAACAGGTATAATGACACTGATCAAAGAATCGGGGACTCAGGTGGGGGGGCCACTAGCCCACCAGGGATGGTCATGGCTTTAATGTCTCAGGGAATCAGGGACATGGGGGGGCCACTAGACTACCAGGGATGTGTTTCTTAACATATACAGTGTGATCGCGGCTACGGGGGCGGGTGGGTCCACTAGACCACCAGGGTTGTGTGCGTTTGGGGACGGTGTTCTGGAAGGGTGGATGCTGTGTTGCACCTTGCAATACAGCAGCCCACCTGTGGGTGGCCAGGATTTGTTCCTACATTTCTGAGGGTCAACTTTGAGCCCCCCTATGTGGTGCAATGCAGGGTTTTGACAACATATGTGCCGCACATCCCAGGCTGAATATCGGGATGTGCCACATATGCATGGGCACACCCCCTGCATCTGTGCCGCATACTATTACATTGTGCCTGGCGCATCAGGATTTGAACTGCACCGCAGCCTTTTCAATATCCCGCCTGGTGTATTGTAGGGTGGCGCAAGCAACTCTGTTGCACCAGGCGCAACCCCTTTGAATATCCGGGCCCAAATGTATCATTTTTAGGTGCACTGTGGAGCTGCCTAACTTTTGGCCAATAGGGCCCATTTTCTGTATCTAACATATGCAAGTAAGAACTATTGTCATGGATATTATCATAGTATATATGGTTATGTCCACCATTTTCTCCCCGAGACCATCTTCATGCCCTGGAATATTGGGAAACTCTGGCTCCCGTGTCTAACTTCTTGGTAAGACCCTGATAGGGATTAGTCTGATTCATGTAATAAACCTGTATATTACACCTCATGCTTTTGTCTGTATTGTCTTCTGTTTACTAGTAGCCACCAAGAACCTGCGAAGTGATTCACCTCAACAGAGCACATATGGGCTAACTGCCTTCTTAGCTCTGTACACCTTGGTATGCACCTTAGTAGATAGTGGAGATCCATTATGACCACAGATGCAGAGGTCATCTTAAACTCAGGCCAGGCCAAACATCATCTTTGTTTTGGATTCATTCAGCCTTAGTTTGTTTTAATCTAGCCAGCTAAGCAAGTTATTATAACCTAACTGTAAATTAGACTGTATAACAGAGCGTGAGATGGACCCAAGTAAAAGATAACCATATCATCATCGCATGATAGAAACTTGCCTGTTGGAACACGTAAGCAAGTCATTCATGAAACCTAAAAACAACAATGGGCCTAACACTCATCCCTGGAAAACCCCAGTGGTTTACTCCAGAGTATCAGACCAGCTTTTCCCTATTTTCACTCATTGAAATTGTTCTGATAAGTAGCTGTCAAACCATGTAAAAGTTTTCCCTTATGCTCCTAAGAGACTAAAAGGCCTAATTTCTTCAGATGCTTTTATGATACACCATATCAAAGGCCTTAGTCAGGTCTACAAACACTGCTCCAGTTAGCATCCCTCCATCAAATGCATTCAGCATTTTGCATGCTAACCTGACAAGAGCTATCGACATGCTGTGGCATTTTCTAAAATAGTACTGTTGCACTGAAGGCAAATTATTATAAGCCAAATAATACATTAGTTGTTCAAAAACACATCTTTCTAACAGTGTAACAAAGATGGGTAGACGTGAGATGGAACAGTAGTTGGATACACTTGACCTGTCTCCACCCTTAATTAATTGCTTCAGAATAGTTGTAGCAACCCCAGATTGAAGAATATTCTACAACACATTCATTCAGGATAGTCCAGCCAAGATGAAATATCTAGTTTCCAGTAGGGTCTTGCTTTTATCAGTTTCTGTAGTTTCAGAAGTGACTGTTCCATTAACCTGGAGGACATCAGTGGGAACAGGAACTGTCAGTCAATTACCTGAATTACTTGCAGCATTTGTAGCAGGTGCTAATAGTGTTTGTACAGCAAGAGTAGCAGATGGATGGAACATGTTGGACAACAGCCCTTGGTAAAGAGCTTTTAATGCTCTCATCTATTTATCCATTTCAATCCTCATTTCATTTTATGAGTTCCTTATTACCTCTTCTCAGCTGGTGAGTTGGGCCTATGTCTGTGAAGGCCTTGTTGGACAGGATCATAGTATCCACATTCCCTATTTTTACCACAGTACCCTCTTCCATCCCTTCCCCTTTGAAATCCTCTTCCAGCATGGTGTGACGAGATAGCCCATATATATTTGTACTATTCAGATATGATATACATACGTGGGCTGTGGTTCAGAAATAAGCCACTGGCCCTTTAAGCATTCTGTGATAAAATCACCAAGTGCTGAGATTTGCTCTCAGGCCTGGTTACATATGAAAGGCTAGGATACAGGAACTAGTAAATGAAAACATTTACTACCTTCGTTTGTATCTAAATGATCAGATCTCAAGACAAGGAGAAGGGGAGATGGGAAGTCTGAAACTCTTTTGTAAGTCTTTTTGTGGGTTCCTTGACACCAAGGGAAGCTATTGTCTATTTCCAGTAAGTGTCACAGCAGGGGGCTGGCCAGGGGAACAAAGACAAAATAAAGCAAAGGAAATAAGGGTATTTGATACTCTAGAGGGCTAGGCTAGAGCAAGAGAGACACCTGCAGGAAAAAAAGGTGAACTACTGAAGCTGGTATTTTATCCCCAGGAGAAAAGGTGAACTACTGAATCCGGTACAAAAACAATAATGTAACTGCTGAATTTTATTAAACAGATGTGTCCTCCAATCAGAAGGGTAGACTGGAGTAACATCACTGGCTGTATAAGAGGGAATGCACAGTTAAGAGCCTTGCTTTTTGGTATAATGTTGCCAAGTGTTAACTTTGGGTAGTTTTGCCGGAAAACAACTTCTGATAGTGAGAGAACTTTGCCTTACTGAAGAAGAGAGAAACACTTTTGGGAAAGGAGCTTTTCTCTTAAAAACCCTGAATGTTGCTGAAGAAGAAAATTCAGAGACTAACACCATCTTACTGATTGCTGAACTTTTTGAGAACTCTTTTCAGAAAACTTGAAGAAGTTTTTGGGCAGATGGGACTTTTTATACCTTAGACTCCAAACCTCAATAAGGTAGAACATTTTAGCATTCATAGTCTGTAGGTTTATTGTTAAATATCGCTTTTTTTAACATTGTTGTCTGCAACCCAATACCCTAACTTGTGTAGAATAGGTTAATGTGTTTTCTTTATTAAGTAAACTTTTTATGATTTCTTATCAACTCTGCCTGGGTCTATTTTGTGTGGTGTAACATCTTAAGGGAAAATGTTTTGTCAGACTGATGTCTCATTTTAGTAGGACCACTCGACTACTAACTACCAAATTTTAGAAATAAAGGCTCCTTGGATAGAAGAAAAGGAAACTCTCCTTCCTGACAATCAAAGTCACAGGGATCATCAAAGGGGGGTCTTCCGGGAGTAGGGGATCCAGCCATGCCTAGGGATGAACTTGTGTCACATGGTACCTTCCAGAATGAGAACTCTGGTCCTGGTAGTCCTGCTGTAGCTTCTCAGAGTCCATTAAGGACCTAGGTTGATCTACAGATTGATCTTAGGGAGAATTATTACTTTGCTTCTTTCCTTGTTTCTTGTCATTTTGTGGGAGCACGAGTTTATTATCTTCCATGATCAAAGCATCTGAAGCGGTAACTTCTGACACTTCAACTTGAATAGGTTTCCCCTTCTTTCATGGGGTAGTTCCCTCAGGTCACCCATGGTACCACAGCCTTATTCACAAGTCACGCCATAGTCTTGACTTTTTTATCCATGGCTAAGTTCAATGTTTGTGGGTAACACCAAAATATAACTCCGTAAAGTCTGGACTGTTTATAACAGTATTTGTACATTTATCACAAATCTCCCTAGAACTACATACCACTGTCACTTGTATTCAACTGCTAGTTGCCTTTCATTAGAAGACTGGTGTAAACTTCAATATGGTGTATTTATGCATAAGGATGTTTTGTGCCTACCTCCTGGATCTGTCTCTAGTGTGTTTTGTATGATTTACAACTGCTAAGGGACTAGAACCAGGTACCTTAGGTTTTTTTTTTAGTTTTTTTTTAATTAAAAAAAAAATCTTCTTCACAATGGTTGCTTCTGTTTAGGGCCTCTCAGTTTTATAACACACTACCTAATGAAATTAACTGTTCTATTATCATTATATTTAAAGCCAAATCATGGCTACTTCAGCATAGTATTTGTACATGTTTACAATGAAGTATTTAACTTATTTGTTGAAGTTTTTGTATCAGTTTGCATTGTTTGTATGTTCTTGTTGCTAATGAAAATGGGCAGTTACTGTATGCTTATTAGCTTACAAGTATAAAAAATTAAAAATGAAAAATAAAAATCTCTTTCCTTAGTGTTAGGATCCTCATCTGCCCAAATATATGCATCACCTACCTCATAGAAGAAGTCCCTTGGGCTTTGATTTGGCCCACACATCACTTTCTAAGCTACCTCTTTGATTTCCCACAAAGTATGGAATTTACCAAATGTCTTCTTTATTGCATTGTACACCTCTTTCACTGAGCATCTTTATTTCATTGTATACCACTTCCACTGAGCGTGTTATCTTTTTAGGTAGCTCAGTCTACCAACTTATGTGTTTAGGATCAGGGGAACTTTAATGAGGTCTGTCTGCTCCTCTTTGTTAGTGATCTGTAAGGATCCAAAGCCTGCATTTAAAGAATTTATATACTGATCATTGGTGCAGTTCGATTTTTCTGCATCATGCATTCCTCCATTCAAACTCAAGGATGTCCTCTCTGTGGTATTCCATTCCTTCTTTATGGCTTTTCTCTTAGTGGTAGACCTAGTTGGGCATTCCTCCTCAGATCTAGATCCCATTCCATCTGAGAATGAAGCACTAGAAAGTTTAGATTCTTACTGTTTTTCTTTATTAGTTTGGGAACTCTCTCTTGTTTCCCAGGATGTTCTCCCTCAAAAACACACTTTTTGAGACTGGAATAGAACCTGCTAGTCATTGTGTCATGTTCTCCAGTTGTTCACCCTATTCTTTTATATCCTCTAACCGCTTCCCAAATGTATCCACTACTGTCTCCTGCAAAATGTCTCTATCTATTAGTTTGTCTTCCTGGTTCACTCTTCCTGCTCTTCGGAGAGGGGAGGAGCTGTTGGTTTTGGGGAGGAGAGACAAAGTGGACTGCCTACTATGTCAACTGGCTCTTTCTTAATCTACACATTCACTAAGCAAGCATTCTTCTTTTGGGAGATGGTGTCTCCCTACTGGTTGGGTAGGTTCTTCCAGCCAGTACCTACATATGTCTTCCTGTGTTCTTCATAATACCTATCTTTTCACTTTTTATTGGCTTTTTGAGAGTCATGCAAATTTTTATCTTTCCTGAAGAGATTTTTCCTAGGTGTGAACAGATTCTTTGTAGCTCTTTATTCTTTTCTTTTATATTTAGCTTCTTGGGAGTTTATGCATTACTTTCTAGTTGCTAGGACTTCTTTAAATTTCTCTTGGATTTTGTTTAACTGAACCGTGGCTTTGTCTGTGGCCAAATTTTTCACTTGCTCTTGGATTTCACCCAGGTGGTCTACTACTATATACTAGTTTCCCCTGTAATTAGATTGTTTACCTGTAACCGCAATTTATGTAAAGTAGCTGTGTTAAGCTAATAAAAGGACATAATTGTATTCTATATAACAAGGTATTAGACCCATTATTGTGGTTTAAATGTTCAAAACAAAATAACAGTGTATTTCAAAAGTAGGGGTAAAGTTTCCCTAGCCCAGTGGAGGACAGTGTGCTTATGAAATATATTTTCTCACCAAAGTTTTCTCTTCAGGGCTGAGGATGTTGGGTGTGTCCAGGGTTTCACTGTTCTTCACAGTGAAGGTTGCTGCCTTGTTAGTACTCCTTCCTTTTGTTTGAAGGAGAACAAACAATCAAGGTTATTTCTTTTCTCAAGAAATTAAGCAGTCTAGATTCTGTAGCATTAGTACTTATTTTAACTATGTTCAATAGGTATCAGTCATTTGCGAAACATAACTATACCATAACATTTTAAAACTTATCAAAATTCAAAACTTAAGTTTAGAAATTTTTTTCAAAATTTTAAGATTAGAACAAATTAATGTTTCTTTTAATTAGCTTAATCCCATGGCAAGCCCCCATTTTGTCATAACTTTAAACTGGAACCTTCAACTACAGTATTTCAATTTTGATTTAAAATGACTGGAACTTTCAATTAGAATATTTCAGTGTTGATTTAAAATGACTGGAATCTTCAATTACAGTGTTTCAATTTTTATTTAAAATGACTGGAACCTTCAATTACAATATTTCGATTTTGATTTAAAATGACTTCTAAGAAAATTACTTAAAATTATTTTAATATAATAGGTCATTTATATTCACTCACAGTCTTAAGTGTGGTAAAGGGTTCTGATAAAAAATGATGTTTTGCATTTTTTGTCAAGAAGTGGTATAAAAATATGTTTTATTACCTTTCAACACTTTGGCAGGCTTTGCCTGTAAAAGTGAGGAAGAATTGGTACTGCTGAGTGGAGAGAGAAATGTCAGCAACATAATTTAAGATATAAGATGAAGAGTTGGGGTATTACTCTTATGTAGACACCAATTAAATTATGGGGACTAATACCAAAATTCAGAAAAAGTGCAAAAACTAATTTATTTATTTTATTTTTTAAAACCGTAATGAAACTTCTGATGTTGATATTTAAAAAGTATATCACTATACTTTAGTATTATGGAAAAAGTATAGTAATAATACAAACAAACGAAGAAGCCAGCAGAAGAAGGCCATTTGGTCTATCTAGTCTGCTCATACTGCAGGGTCCATAGCTTGAGTTACTGACCCTGCCCCCCCACTCCTCCCAACCTTTCATCCTCCCTACCCATGATTCTTACCTTCCTCCTATGCCTATCTCAGCCTCTTTAGAAGCTGCCCACTGTCTTCAACAAGACCATCTCTTCCAGCAATGCATTCCACCCTCTCTGTGAAGAAGTGCTTTCTGACCTCCCTCCTAAACCTCCCCCCTTCCAGCTTAAGACTGTGCCCCCTCATGTTATGGTTGCCACTTAGCTTAAAGAGACCCTCCTTATCCACCTTGTTTATCCCGTTCAAGTACTTGAAGGTCTCAATCATGTTCCTCTCTCTCTCCTGTCCTCCAGGGAGTGCATGTTCAGTGTCCTTAACCTCTTCTCATATGACTTACCCTGCTGACACACAGTCATTTTTGTAGCCCTCTTCTTGACCTTTTCCAGTAGGTTAATGTCCTCTTTGAGGTGTGAGCACCTGTACTAAACTCCATACTCCAGATATAGCCTCACCAGTGACCTGTACAAGGGCATTATAACCTTCGCTCTCCTACTACAGTATTGATCCCCCAACTATGCATCCCCACAACTTGTTTGCCCTTGCTGCTGCTTTCTTACACTGTGTGGAGTGCTTCAGGTCACTAGTGATCATCACTCCTAGGTTCTTCACCTCCTCTGATGCAGATACTTGGACTTCACCCAGGTGGTACTACATCCTGGGATTCATGGCTGCAATGTGCACAACTTTGCATTTCTTGGCATTGAAGCCAATATAATAATATTTATAATATAATATTTATTTTACACAAAAAAATACTTCTGTTTTGATGTAAATGTATAGCTATACCTAGAGAAAACTGCCTGTTTCTATATCAATAACATAATTACTACTGTTATATAATGATATAATAACATTGTTTCTTAATGGCTGGATTCTAAGCTTTCATTTACAAAAATTAAGTTTCTTGCCCCAACAGTTCCAGAGTTTGACCTTTTAACAAACATTTTCTTTGAAATGTGATAACTTTGGAACCATTAGGGCTAGAGACATTTTTTTAAATGAAAATTTGGAGACAGCTAAGTAGATTAATTTTCTAATATATCACTACAGTGACCATATATCTATATAAAAAAAACATAAAATGTGTAATATTGGTATAAAAAGCATAAAATGGTTTGTTGCATTTTTAAAGTCCTCTCATTTTTAACATACTATATTGACATGTATATGCATGTAGCAACACAGGAGAACTGTATTAAATGGTTAAATGTTACAGCTTTCAAAATCTAGTTTCAAGCATTACAAAAATATCATTTAAGATTATTTTTGGAAATGGTTTTAAGATTATTTTTGGAAATGGTCAGAAGATACTACTGGTCATTCTGGCTAAGTATAAGTGCATTCTTTTCTAGTTTAAAATGTAAGAACATTGTGTAAGATACTCATTACGGGAAATCCAAAAAAAGCATAGTAAACTGGAAAACATATCTGTATAGGTTTAATACCTCCACAGCAAAAACAGCAACTATTGTAAACAATGCTGCCGACAGTAAAGTATTTATTTTGTTAGATAACATGAGTTGTTTTATCTTTCAGAGGTATAGATAATCTTTAAAATATTACTGACTGGGCACCCTTTTAATCATATTAGGAGCAATAGCATTTGTATCCCTCATTACTATACTAAGAAAATGTATCAGAATGAGTGGAATACCTATATGGTGACCTCCCCAAGGGTGCAAAATCTAGGTGTGATCCTTGACAGCAGATTGACCTTTGAAGATCAGGTGTCATCTGTTGTCAGCAGTGGTTTTTATCACTTGCTGAACATTGCCCAGATTAAGCCCTTCATTCCACTTGAGGACCTGCTGACGCTAGTACATGCCGTTGTTACCTCTGGGCTTGACTACTGCAACTCTCTGTACTTTGGGGTCATGAGAGGGACCCTTCACAGACTGCATCTGGTGCAGAATGCCGTGACCCGGTTACTGATGGGCATTTCGAGGTCCAGTCATGTGACCCCAGTCCTGCGTGCCCTGCACTGGTTGCTGGTCAGATGCAGGGTCCTTTTCAAGGGGAGTTAACTCACCTTTTAGGTCCTACATGGACTGGGCCCTGGTTGCCTGTCAGAGCTCCTGACACCGGTGACCTCTGCTCACTCCCTCCACTCCTCTTTGAGGGGCATCCTGGACATTCCCAGGGTTCAGCTCAGGACCTTGGGAGATCATGCTTTTACTTTCTGTGTGCTGACCCTGTGGAACTCACTTCCACCTGCAGTATGGGAGACTCCCTTGATTGAGGTGTTTAAGTGGAGGCTGACAGCACACCTCTTTAGCTTGACTTTCGCAGAATGCTGATTCCATCATCGTTGTCCAGTCCCATGATCATGACAACCTTAAGCCTTTTTTTTATTGTTCTAAACTCTAATTTGTATTCTGTATTATTGAAATTTTATATTTTCTTTTAGTGTTTTAAATCTTTGTTCATTTTATTAATGTTTGTTAGGCACCCAGAGCCTCTGGGATTGGGTGCCCTATAAATAAAATTGCCTTGCCTTGCCTGTATTTCAGTGAAGGCATCAGGATTCATCTGTAGCTGCTTTCATTTCTTTTGGTCTCAGGATTGGAAAGCCCATGTTTCAAAGCAAAACATCTTTGTTTTGAATTCTGTAAGACATCATCAGTGGTACAGTTTCCTGGTGTCTGTCAGCTATTGCATCACTACCAGTGGGCCAGCTTTCCACCTTCTCTTGTAGGTTCCAGTTACAGTACTCTGCCTTTGAGTTGTGTATCTTCTTGGGTGCCATCTGTTTCACTCTTGGTTTCATATTTTCACCTCTTTGGGCTGTGATAGCCTGGTATATGTGTTTTTAAATCTGAGTACATTCAGTTCCCCTTGGGCATCTATTGGATGTTTCTTAACCTTTGTCTAATACTTGAAGACTTTTTACAAATTTATGAAGATTGCTGCATCCCTTCAAGTAATGATTTTATAACTGTGGGTGGCACTTGTTGATAAAATTTAAATATCTGCTTCTTCTGTAAGTTCTCATGTCTTCATATAACTTGAGAAATAAATATCTGCTTCTTCTGTAAGTTCTCATGTATTCATATAACTTGAGAAATAAATATCTGCTTCTTCTGTAAGTTCTCATGTCTTCATATAACTTGAGAAATAAATATCTGCTTCTTCTGTAAGTTCTCATGTCTTCATATAACTTGAGAAATAAATATCTGCTTCTTCTGTAAGTTCTCATGTCTTCATATAACTTTAGAAATGCATTTATAAAAAGTAGTCTCATTTCATTCATTCATAACAAATGTTTCTAGATTATACACATTTTTGAAGAAAATAATACTTTTCTTTATTTAAACATTTGAAGGTCCCAAAGACTTCTTTAATATACTTAGGACGTTTGAGACAAAGTAGACTTAAAGGCCGATTGAATTGTCTCCCACACCACAGTGGGATAATTAGTGGGTTCTCTTCAGAAGGAAAACGTTCAGCCTGTTTTTGAAAGATACAAAGGATGGAGCCATAACTATATTACCTGGCAACATATTCCATACTCTTGGAGCTCAAACTGTAAAAAAATTATAGCGCTTAACAGTGTTTGATCTCGGTATTAGTAGTTGTCTATTATGGGATCTAAGGTTATTATTGATGGACTTAAACTTAAAACTACATTGAGACAGTAGCTCTTGGTTTTGTAAGATTTTGTAAAGCATCAACAAGTCACCCCTTAGTCGATGAATTTGTAGTGGAAATAAATTAAGAGTGTTTTAGCCTATCCTGATAGCTAAGTAGTTTTAGATTTGGAATAGATTTTGTTATTCTTCTTTGGGTCCTTTCCAGTAAATTAATATCTCGTTTAAGATAGGGACACCAAACAGAGGAACCATAGTCCAAAATGAGGAATAACATAGGTCTTATAAAGCCTCATAAGGCACTGACTATTTCTTGATATAAACAATCTTTTGATTGAATGAATCAATCTATTTACAATAAGAGCTACATGCCTACAGTGGTTTGCTGAGGTAAGATCATTGTTTATTAAGATTCCTAGATCTCTTTCATTAGTGACCAATCTAATAAGCTGCCCATTCAGAGTATATATGAATTGATTGTTTCTGTGGCCAAAATGTAATAACATACATTTAGACACATTGAAATTCATCCTATTTGCTTTGGCCCATTCATCTATCATCATTAAATCCTGACACAATGCCAGATGTTGGTCTGGGGTGTAAACAATATTGCCCAGCTTTGTATCGCCAGCGAATTTAGACACCAGGCTCAAAACACCAATACCCATATCACTAATAAATAAGCCAAAAATGGTAGGGCCCAAGACAGAACCCTGAGGAACACCACTACCAGCATGAATTGCTTCTGATAGCATACCATTAACTTTTACCAGTTGACTTCTAATTGACAACCAATTTTGTATCCATTGTACCAACCTGATAGTAATTGCCATTTTTACGTTCGCTTGCGCACATGTGCAAGGAACATTTTGGGAGAGTAGCAAACTTTGGAGGTGTGCCTCTCCCTTGCAATCCAGTGCTCCGTTGAGCAGGCGTGGCGGTCCTGCACCAATGGGTGTGGGGAGCTGAGTACGACAGCAGTGGTCTTCACTTCAAAGAAAACCACCGCTGCCATACCCAGCACCGTGTCATGCCACCCCCCCTCACATCATGCGCTCCCCCGCGCGTCACGCCTCTCCCCCCAAAGCTTTGGTGCCACGCTGGAAGCCCACCCCAGTGTGGCAAGGTCATTTGATCGGGTGCCCAACTTCGCCAGCTCCATGGCCCCAAAGCTATCCTGCTGCCACGCTGGGAGCCCACCCCAGCATGGTAAACATCCCATTTGTTTTGCGACGGGGTGCCCAACCCCGCCGGCCCTCTGCCCCCAGCTATCTTTCTGCCATGCTGGGATCCCACCCCAGCACAGCAAGTGTCCCACATAGTCCGCTTTTTTAAACCTGTAAAGAAAAACGGTCCCAATGTAGTCTCCCACTCCCCCCTCCCACAACCCGCACCCACCCACTGCACACCCAGCCTCCCCACACACACCCTCACCCCATACTTACCTCTCCGAGAGGCGTGATGATCTTCGTGGACCGGGAACATGTCTGCACTCTCAAAGCCGACACAAACTGAGGAAATGCCGGTAAGCTGTATAATGGGCTAGATAGGGGTTTTCCACTTTATTGCATATCTCAGGCATTTTTGGAATTTTGACCACATTTCAACATGGGGTTTTGGGACCTTCTCATGAATGATGTCACTGGCGTGGCGTTATTCGGGCCAAAGGTGATTTCACAGTCACCGCACAGTCACTGCATGAAATCACCCTTTTGGGCCTGAATAATGCCATGACAGTGACATCATTCATGAGAAGGGGTCCCAAAACCCCATGTTGAAAATTGCAGAAAATTCCAAAAAATGACTGTTTTATGAGCGTGCGTTGCGCAGTTCCTATGCAGGCTCATAAGTTCACAAATTTTCAATATTTTCACTCCAGATTTTCAACATTGCCATTTTACCACACCTCCTTATGAGCAGTACAGCTGTCATTTTTCACATCCTGCCCAAAATGTGTTTCCGCCCATGTAGCGCACAATGGCACAGTTGGTGTGTGAAATCAATGTATGGGACACATTAAGAAAATCACGGTGACACTGTTCATTAGCAGAGGTCTTAAAATGGCTATGTTGAAAATTTGGTGAAAAAATTCCTACAAATGACTGTTTTACAAGTGTTCATTGTGCAGCTCCTGTGCACGCTCATAAGTTTGTGAATTTTCAATATTTTCACTCCACATTTTCAACATTGCCATTTTACCACACCTCCTTATGAGCAGTGCAGCTGTCATTTTTCACATCTTGCCCAAAACGTGTTTCCACCCATGTAGCGCACAATGGCACAGCCGGTGTGCGAACTCAGTGTATGGGACACATTAAGAAAATCACAGTGTCACTGTTCATGAGCAGAGATCTTAAAATGGCTATGTTGAAAATTTTGTGAACAAATTCTACAATATAATCAAGCGACGAGCATGCTAGCAGTTCCTATAGCTGTAGTTCGCGAATTTCCAATATTTTCACTCCAGATTTTCAACATTGCCATTTTACCACACCTCCTTATGAGCAGTACAGCTGTCATTTTTCACATCCTGCCCAAAATGTGTTTCCGCCTATGTAGCGCACAATGGGGATAACAAAAAGGTCATGCTGAAAATTTATTGTGCAAATACCAGCAATCGCACAGGGGCATTAGGATAAAGCACCATACATGCCAAACACCACTGCAAATACCTGCACGCGAACATTCGGCATTGACAAATGCTTGTTATAAATGTATTAACTAATAAATCATGGGGCACAGTGCTGAATGCTTTCCCAGTATCTAACAGGACAACATCAACTGGTATACCCTTGTCAGTGTTGTCACTCACAAAATTATAAAAGGTAATCAAGTTGGTGGTACAAGACAACCCTCTTCGAAAACCATGCTGAGTGGGATCCTGTAGTCCAAGAGCTTTAATCTCCTTCTCTATTTCTTTGTTTATTAGTCTTTCCATTAATTTACAACATACCGAAGTTAAGCTTATTGGTCTATAATTTGCCATATTAGTTTTTAACCCTTTTCTGTATATTGGTACAACAATAGCTTTTTTCCATATTGAAGGTACCAGACCAGTTTTCATAGATTTATTAAAGAGAATAGCTAAGGGGTAAGACAATTCATTAGCAAGTCTTTTTAGAAACATGGGTGGGAGGGAGTCTCAGCCTACTGAGAATGAATTTTGTAGGTTCAGGAGTTCAATTAAGGCATCATTTGTGGAAAATTCTATGTTAGTACTATTATCAATGACTTCTAGTGGAGGTTGAAGTACATGATTATTAAAAACTTTACTAAAGTAATTATTAAAGTGATAGGCAATTTCAAGGTCATTTATCACTATATTATCATTAATATTAATGGAAGTAATTTTATTAGAGTTATACTCATTTCTATTTATATAGGCATAAAATCCTTTACTATCATTTGAGTGTGAAAGTTTAAACTCCAGTTGCATCTTCTGCTTTTTAATTATTTTTTTCAGTTTAGACTGTTCTTTTTAATAGATACATTTGTATTTTACAGAACAATTCTTTTTATACCCATTAAAGGCTTTAGTTTTCTTATTGATTTGCCTTTTTACCTCCCTTGAAAACCATCTAGGAACTGAACCTTTTTTATTAGATTTGTTACAAGTAGGTACAAATTTCTGAATTAAATCATTCAACATATCCTAAAGGCTAACCCACATTTGTTCCATATTTAAATCTTTTAGCAAATAATTCCAATCATGATCCTTTAATGCCTGTTTTATCATGTTCCAATTGGTGTGTTTAAAATTAGGGGATGTAACATTTTTGCCATTGTTATTTGTTGTTAAATAAACAGTACACTCAACAATACAATGGTCGCTGTTACCCAAGTGTGATATTACTGTTGGACTATGAATACGACCTTGTAAGTTAGTAATTATCAAGTCCAACAGGTTAGATTTATGTGTAGGTTCTGACACAACTTGTTCACAACCACTTCCGGATATGGTGTAGAGCAGGTTTTTTTCAAACTCATTTTGTCCGGTAAGTGTTCTCCAGTTGATTCCAGGAGCATTAAAATCCCCTACTACAGTTAGGTCCCCTAAATTTGTGGCAAGTTCCATTTCATACAAAATTGCATTGTTATATTTTATATCACTGTTTGGTCTTCTGTAACACGTACCACTCGTAATGTTTGGTGAGTTTGGGAAATTCATAGTTATCCAAAGAGTTTCAGTTTTGACATCATGTTTATCCCTAAAAGTAATGTCATTGTATTTTATATTTTCCACCAAATAGCAACAAACACCATGCCCTCTTTTCTGTTCTCTGTTCCTAAAAAAAATAACTGATATCCTGGAATGTTATATCCTCAATCATATGTCCTGTGATAGCTAAAAAATCCTTTACAAGATGGTATAAACTATGCAGCTGTAAACTTTGAAACTGTTTCATGACATTTAAAATGTCTTTCTGAATTGTCTTTCTTTGTTAGCTGTGTCTTGCATCTTGTTTTTGATAATCACTGGTTCCTCAGTTAAGGCAGGTCTGCATACCAATGTATAATGGGCCTTCTGATTTAGTGTTTGTTATCTTTTTGGAGCTTGGGGCCAGATATCATGGAGAAACTCAAGTCTGTGAACTGAACCTACATTTCTCAAATTTTCCTCTTGGAGATGTCACCTTGCAGACTGGACAAGTTTTTTTCTTGCTCACAGGGGCACTACCTGTCCATATGTGTTTTAAACTGAGTTTTTCTCCTGTGGCCTGGATTCATATAATAGTCCACTGTTGCATATGAATTGCCACTTTAGGGCATTCATATGTTTAATCCATTTATTCTTTAATGTTAATATATTTTGATAAGGTATTATGATAAAATAAAACTCAGTGTACTATCTTAAACTAATTAATAATTAAATATTTTGTTTCGTAAACCTAATTGTTGCTATAGATAGCATTCTATGGCATATTTTTGAAAGGGAGCTTACTCACTGTATGTCTCTCAAATGCAGCGGATCTGTTGGGAAGCTGGGTGAGGGTCTGGGATAGTGTGCTGAATTTTATTTTTAGTTTATCTGCGTTTCCCCCTTTCTCTCTGACAGGTCTCCCTCTGCTTAGCCACCCCAGCCCATCACAATGGCATTCCTGGTACTTATCTCACCTCCTTGTACCCACAGAGCCTACCCTTCCTGGTGGGCATGGTGGGGCTCCCCAGCTCCTGCCATGGAATGGATCTGGTCTGAAGGTGGTGAAACAAGAAGGCTCTGCCTTCATGGAGTCAGGAACAAAATTAAGGGCACAGAATAAAGTATATTAAAGTGTTTTTATTTAAGGCACCACATGGAAGATAGCCAGACTAGAACCCTTGGCCCCAGCACTTCAATCCACACACAGAGTCTTCATCAGGGGGCAAGTCTAAAGTGTGCCTGAAAAGAGTACCTTTTATACTGGTGTTGCTTAAAGGTACCTACACTAAAATCAGTACATTACAAAGTGGCAAAACCTAATACATAAAATTTGCACAAACAAAAGGAAAACATTACAAGATGTTCTAAAAAACACGTTTGTAGGTCAAGAAACACCATTTTAATACAAAATGTTAAAATATATTTGCATCATCTCAGGATTCAGTATTAAACAAGTACTTTTTATCGTAGAAAAATGTTCACATTAAGTCTAAGAACAAGACACTGAAAATCTAAGGCATTTTACTTTTAAGCAGGGAGGCAAGAAATACAAGAGAAAAGGGAATAAAGATGAATTAATAGTAAATATGACAGGGAAACTTGAAAGAGCACATGAAATAGCAAGGAACAGAATAGCCAAATCAAGCCATATGGTAAGTCCACATATAAAAAATAATCAAACTGAGGCACTATATAGAAATATGGAAAACAGAGCAGCTCAGGAATTCAAAAATTGTCACTAAGAAAGCTATGAAGGTGGCAAGTAATTATTAAAGGGAACAATAAAATCAAAAGGCAGAATGTACAGGGGTTTGTCAAGAAGTATAAAAAGATGTGAAAAGGCAGGGCGAGGTTTTAAAAGGGGGCCGAGGTTTTAAATTGCAAGAAAGGGGATGTGATTTAGTGGTGGAAGGCAAGAACATTGGAAAGTAACAATGAAAAACAGACTCTGATGAAAATGAGATGAACGGTGAGTTCGTATAGTTTTAGAATAAATGAGGATATATAAAAATATGACAGAGCATGCCATTAATATCAAGATAGTAGGTAAATCAGGTAAAAAAAACTGAAAAGAGATGAAAATACCAAGCCAGGAAACCATGCTGGGGCAATCTGAGCCCTTGGTCCAGTGCATGTAAAGAATCAAAAGTAGAAGGTGGATACCAAAATGGGATGCACAAAATGGGATCTCCAGTTTGAAAGTAGACAAAAGTGAAGGAGCTATAAAGACCTCTCTTTATTTGTCCCTGGCAACAGTCTGAGTCAATTAAAATCTGGGAAAAAAAAACTTATAAATAAAAATTAGTTCAATTGATGAGACAGAAATATCTTCAGTTTCTCTAGATCTTGTAGAAAAATGACCTGTTCCACCTAAATAATTTCTCCTATATCAAAAAAAATTATACTATATCATAAATAAGACATAAAGTCTACCTCTTCATTAAGACTTGCTGGAAAAAAATGTGTTCAGCATTACAATCCATTTAGTCTCCTTTTGAAGAAGAGTATGTAATCTGTCCCCCACCCTTGGATGCACAGGCGTACTCTTCTTCAACTACACAAGCTTCCCTCTGAAATTTACATATGAAGTAAGCCAGACTAAAATATTGTTCTGGGGCATTATGATAGCTGTAGTTTGAACAAGAGGACAGCGAAGCAAAGCAAAGTGAAGTGAAGTGGAAGTGAAGCTGAGCGGTTCTGTCTGCCCAAACTGTGTGAGATGATGCTCTTAGAAGAAATCTCTCACAGCACATGCACGCCTATAAATCACTCGAGTTAGCTAGTGACTTATAGTAAGTATTCCATTCTGTGTTTTGTTTTGTTTTTTAAATTTAAAAAGGTGAACATTCTCCTTCTCACCCCAACTCTGAAGTGGATTGCTCCATTTTAACATTGTCACATGAAACAATAGCTGCATGTAAGTTAAGAAGCCCAGTGGTTTATGAATGCTGATTGTCTGAATTCACATGTGCTATTTATAATAGTGGGCGGAGTTAGGCTACACCTTCAGCTGTGACTGATGGAACACTTTTCTATCTCATTTCCTAGCAACAGTTAAGGCTTTTCTCTTTGCTTTTCATCCCCCTCCCCAGGTTGGCCACCTAGCATAGCTCTTTACTGTCCCTACTAAACTTCCTACTAGTTCTCTCTCTCTTCATTCTTTTTCCATTTCCATCCATCCAGTCCCTGTAATGATGCTAAACACCTGGAGAGGTGTTGTGTAAAGTGCATAAGTGCATTTTGTGTACAAAAAGCATGAAGGCTATTTTAAAGAGGAATAATTACAATTAATAAAGCCGTTTTAAATAAAAAGGATTCGGAAGTCATATAAAACAATAATAATGTCATGATTAGTACAGTTATAAGAAATCCTTAAGGTAGTTTCATAAATTCACACTAGAGATCTGTTACTGTATAAGTTTCTATGTATGAGAATGTGGTATACTTTATAAAAGTGCTTAGTCACTGTGGATCAGAGATATAGAAAGTCAATATCTGTGGATATTTACACTGTACCCTTAACTGAACCAGGAAGTCCGCTGAAATAACCCCTCCCCCCTTGGTTTTGAAACAACAAGTTCAGACATGAAACAACATGTCCAGACTTGTAACTAGAAGAGGGCTCAGTCAGGTGATCCCACCAAAAATATATAAATACCTCTTCAATGAGTTTACTTCAGTTCAGTTCAGCCCAGCCCAGAGGGGCTCATCCCTAAGAGGCAGACAAGCTGTTGAATGCAGATTAGAAGGGTCTGAGGAGCTCTAATATCCAGCACTGTATTTTGTGAGAAACTACTGAAGTTAAGTAGTGATTTTCTTTGCAATTTTTGTTGTTTTCATTTATTATTTTTCTAACCTTTGAAAAATAAATGTCACACCATGGTGTGGTAAACCTGTAAATTTACCTCGTCTGAAGTTTATTCCCACATTCTGTGACAAATAGTGGTTTGAATTAATGATAGGGGTGCTACTATGTTTCCTTTTCTTGGGTTTGGCCTGGGTTTTCTTCAAGCAAATCAGGTCCTTTTTACATTCGCTTCTGCGCATGCGCAAGGAATGTCTTGGGAGAATAGGACAGTTTGGAGGTGTGACTGTCCTGTGCAATCCACCGCTCCGATGAGCAGGCGTGACGGTCCTGCACCAATGGATGCGGGTGCTGTGTATGACAGCGGTGGTCTTCACTTCAAAGAAAACCACCGCTGTGTGCTGGCAGCACCTCATGCCCTCCCCAAAGCTTTGGTGCCACGCTGGGAGCCCACCCCAGCGTGGCAAATCTTGTTTTGGCCGACGGGAGTGCCCAATCCCCCATTGGCTCCACGTCCCCCCAAACAGCTTTCCCTGCTGCCATGCTGGGAGCCCACCCCAGCATGGCAAATGTCCTGCATTGCACTGCTGTGTGCTGGCAGTGCCTCACGCCCCCCCCAAAGCTTTGGTGCCACGCTGGAGCTCACCCCAGCATGGCAAACCTGCATGGCTGACGGGTGCCCAATCCCCGTCAGTTTTACTGCTCCCCAAACAGCTTTCCTGATGCCACGCTGGGAGCCCACAGCTGGCAAACATCCCGTGACATCTGAATACAAAAACCTGTAAATAAGAAATGTTCCATCACTGTCTCCCCACCCTCCCCACAACTCGCACTCCACCCACTGCGCACCCTGCCTCCCACACCCCTCACCCCATACTTACCTCCAGAGCTTGGCGCGACGATCTTGCTGGACCGGGAACACGTCTGCACTCTTCAAAGCCGACCGCGAACTGAGGAAATGCCGGTAAGCTGTATAATGGGCTAGATGGGTTTTTTTCAACTTTGTTGCATATCTCAGGCATTTTTTGGAATTTTTGCACCAAATTTTCAACATGGGGTTTTTGGGACCCCTTCTCATGAATGATGTCACTATCATGGCGTTATTCGGGCCCGAAGGGTGATTTCGCAGTCACTGTGCAAAATCACCTTTCTGGCCTGATTAACAAAACAACACTGCCAGTGTTCATAAGGTGGGCTCTCAAAAAGCCCATTTTGAAAATTTGGTGGAAAAATTCCTAAAAATGACCGTTTTACGAGAGTGCGTTGCGTAGTTCCTATGCAGGCTCGTAAGTTCGCAAATTTTCAATATTTTCACTCCAGATTTTCAACATTGCCATTTTACCACACCTCCTCATGAGCAGTATAGCTGTCATTTTTCATATCCTGCCTAAAACGTGTTTCCACCCATGTAGCGCACAATGGCGCAGTTGGTGTGCGAACTCAATGTATGGGACACATTAAGAAAATTACAATGACAATCTTCATGAGTAGAGGTCTTAAAATGGCTGTGTTGAAAATTTGGTAAAAAATTCCTTAAAATGACTGTTTTACGAGTGTGCGTTGCGCAGTTCCTACACACGCTCGTAAGTTTGCAAATTTTCAATATTTTCACTCCAGATTTTCAACATTGCCATTTTACCACACCTCCTCATGAGCAGTATAGCTGTCATTTTTCACATCCTGCCCAAAACATGTTTCCGCCTATGTAGCGCACAATGGCACAGTCGGTGTGCGAACTCAATGTATGGGACACATTAAGAAAATCACAGTGACACTGTTCATGAGCAGAGGTCTTAAAATGGCTATGTTGAAAATTTGGTGAAAAAATTCCTAAAAATGACTGTTTTACGAGCGTGTGTTGCGCAGTTCCTACGCACGCTCGTAAGTTCGCGAATTTTCAATATTTGCACTCCAATGACTTCCAAATACCTAAACAGCACATAGAAGCAAGCAACATTCGGCATTGACAAATGCTTGTTTATTTTTGCATTCGCTTGCATGCATGTGCAAGGAACGTCTTGGGACAGTACGACTTTTTGAAGGTGTGTGACCCTCCTGTCCAATGCAGTGCTCAGTGTAACGTGTGCAACCCTACTGCACCAATGGATGCATGAGCTGTCTATGACAGCAGTTTGACTGCAGTGGTCTTCAGTTAAAAGAAAAGCACCACTGCAATCAGCGGTGGTAACGTGTGTGTATTTAACATATTGACGTCACCCTTTTCCCTCTGGCTGCTAATAAAATCCCTCCCACTTCCTCCCTCTGCTGCCGTCTACCCTGCTCCCTTGTTATTGCCTCCACCAAACACATTGTATGTACAGACGGAGTGCCCAGTCCCCATTGTTTCCAGGCCCCCCCAACAAACACCCACCCCAGCATGCCCATTGTCCCTGTAAATGGGAAAACTGTCCCGAAACATCTTTTGTTTTTTTAAAACCTGTGAAAACAGAAAACCATCCCTCGTTGTGTCTTGTGCCCCCTCCCTGAACCCACATCCACCCTCTGCATACCCCACCTCCCCCTCACCCCATGCTTACCTCCGGAGCCTGGCACAATGATCTTCAGTGGAGTGGGAACACGTCTGCACTGTTGAAAGCCGAACGCAAACTGAAGAAATGACGGTAAGCTGTATAATGGCATAAATTTTTTTTTTTCAACTTAGGTGGCTATCTCGGGCATTTTTGCAAATTTTGGCACCACATTTTCAACAGGGGGTTCTTGGGACCCCACCTCATGAATTCAGTTACTGTCATGTGAGTTATTCGGTCCCCAAAGGTGATTTCATGGTCACTGCACAAAATCACCTTTTGGGATTGATTAACTAAACAACAGTGTCACTGTTAATGAGGTGGGCTCCCAAAAGCCTATGCTGCAAATTTGGTGAAAAAATGTCAAAAAATGACTGTGTTACGAGTGTGCGTTGTGCAGTTTCCACGCACGTCATAACTTCGAGAATTTGAAATATTTTTACTCCAGATTTTCAACACTGGCATTTTTTCACACCTCCTTATGAACAGTACAGCTGACATTTTTCACATCCTGGCTGAAATGTGTTTTTGCACATCCAGCGCACAATGGTGTGGTCACAGTGAGAAATCAATGCTCAGGACAGATTATGAAAATCACAGTGACACTGTTCATGAGCAGAGGTCCCAAAATGCCTATGTTGAAAATTTGGTGACAAAAGTCCACAAAATGACTGTGTCATGAGCGTTCATTGCACAGTTTCCATGTACGCTCGTAAGTTCGAGAAATTTTTGTATTTTCACTCCACATGTTCAACATTTGCATCCCTTCACACCTCCCTATGAATGCTACAGCTGTCATTTTTCACATCCTGCCCGAACTGTGTTTTTGCACATGTGGAGCAGAATGGTGTGGTCGCTGTGGGAAATCAACGTTCAGGACAGATTAACAAAATAACAGTGGTACTGTTCATAAGCAGAGGTCTCAAATGCTTTTATGAGGTGGGGGTAACAAAAAGGTCATGCTAAAACTTTATAGTGCAAATACCAGCAATCGCACAGGGCATTAGGGTAAAGCACCATACGTGCCAAACACCACTGCAAATACCTGCAAGCGAACGTCCGGCATTGACAAATGCTTGTTTTTAAAGATTTATTTTGTTGTTGTTGTTTTTCTGTGTGTGAATTTAGTGCTCGTGAAAGGCGCTGGACCAACAGCACTAGATCCTGAAGTCCTCTGTTTATCCACATGACAGGTACAGCACATGCAATCATAGTGCAAGCTTTCCCACACTACCCCATCAGTGTGCCTCAGCCCTGCCATGGAGCGACCACCACATAGGTGAGAGGGCAGCTCAGACTCCTTGCCCATTCAGCCCTTGGCCTCTCATGTGAGACTGCCAACAAGGTTGCCAATTAGTGTTATTTGCGTTGGTGGTTTGTGATGTGGACACCTGACTACTTTGAACTGGAGTGAGACCACCACAACTCATTTCACATAGGCCACTGAATAGCCCTCAGGTGATAATGGCTTTCGACCACTACCAACCTGTGCTGGACTGGAACTCATGACCTAGAGGTGAATGTCTCCTTAACTCGCTGCCAGTCCACTAAATCATCCTGTTCCCACCCAAACAAATCAGATCCTGTCTGATCAAGAGCTGTGCTGATATCAAGTCAGATCACTGTTGACTTGCCCATCCCACCTGTCACTAAAAATGTCACTAGTGGCTTAATCTGGTTCCACTTAGTTTCCATCTAAATCCCCAGTCCCCAGGGATGAAGCTAAAAATAAGCAGACCCACCTAGTCCACTTTTCTTGGTCAACAAAAATTAAATAAATAAACAAATCCCTGCTTTGCTGATTCTCATAATTATTCTATTATATTTAAATCAAGAGTATTTCAATTTTGAGCAGTAAAACACTCCACCACCTCTAGTAATTCTGCCATGATGGATCATGTTTCATTGTTCAGACAGTGACTGCAGTACAGTAGTAGGGCCACATTCAAATCTCATTCAAATCTCTACTTTCGACTGCTTTGCATGTGTTTGCACAGCACAACACGTCCTGTTGTAATAAGCAACTGGATCAGCTGGAGAGTTGCGTCAAAGTGTGGATGTTACATTTCACCAAGACAGGCTCCATTTATTTATATATTATTATTATGGTATCCGCTGTCTCTCAGCACTCTTTGAGTGTCTCCTCACATTGTTAAGGTTATGGAGAAACTAAACGGTTCAGAAGGATGTGAAAAATGACAGTTTTGTAGTTACAAGATGCAACAGTGGTGCTATGCATTATAGATCATCAAGTTTTTTTAATTCACAGCAAAAAAAGATAATACTCAAGAGTAGTTTGTATCAGCTGATACTGTAGCAACCTTCAAGCTCAGACCTGACATGTACTTGATAAAGAAGGGGTGAGAGGATATTCCCACTAAGCAGGTGAAAGGGAGGATCTTAATGAAACGATGATCTTTTCTCCTTACGGAGATACATGGATGTGTGCTGGCAGAAGAAGGCTTTGTGATCTATCCAATGTGCCCAATACAGAGCCCGTGCATTTTAAGTTACATGTTGCTCCACTCCCTTCAATACCTTTACCATCCCCTTAACTTTATCCTATCCTCTCTTGTAGCTATCCACAGATTTTGTCCTTATCACCTCCTCTGGTAGCTGGTTTCGTCCCTCCACCACTCCCACCATGAAGAAGTGCCTCCTGGCTTCCTTCCTGAACCTGCCCCCAAGCCAGTTTGCAGCTATTTCCCCTTATGTTTTTGTTGTCACTGGTCCTGAAAAGTTCACTGGGGTCTACCTTGTTGATGTCCTTTAGATATTTAAAGGTTTCTATCATGTCCCCCCCCCCCAATTTCCTTCTGTCCTTAGTGAGTACATATTCCGGTTTTCCAGCTTCCGTTCATACGAGAGCCTGTTCTGCCCCTGAATCGTTTTTGTGGCTCTTCTTTTTACTTTTCTGAGGGTTTCAGAACTGCACACAGTATTCCAGGTGCGTCCACACTATGGATCTGTTCAGAGTCAGTATAACTTCCTTTATTCTGCTTGTGAACCCTTTACTTATCCAACCCAACATCTTGTTTTCCCTTGCCATTGCTTTACTGCATTGCACAGAGGGCTTCAGGGTACTAGTAATTGCAATTCCCCAGGTTTTTCTCCTCTTTGGACACTGAAAGTTACCCCCCCCCCCAACTTGTACTCTACCCCTGGTTCTTTCTCCCCACATACATCACTTTGCACTTCCTGGTATTGAGCCCCAGTTGCCAGATTCTGGACAATCTCTATAGCCTTCCTAGGTCCTCTCTCTTGTCTCTGACCCCTTTATCTGTGCCCACCCTCCCTCAGTGTTGGGTGTGTTCCATAAAAAGGCAAATTTTATTCTTGAAGCTGCCCCCAAGGTCAGTAGTGAACACAATAGACAGTGCTGGCCCAAGAATCGACCCATGTGGTACCCCACTGTTAACTTTTCTCATCTCTATGTATTACCCTACCTCCATCACTACTCTCAGAGTTCTTCCCTTAACCAGTTTGCCACCCACCCAGACATTTTTTCCAGCACCCATGTGTCATCCAACTTCTTGATCAGTCTTTTGTGCTGTACTGAGTCAAAGCCTCTGCTGAAATCCAGGTACACTATGCCTACTGCCTGGCCCTTATCCACTACCTTTATGACCCAGTTGAACAAATGTATCAAGTTTGTCTGACATGACCTCCCTGCCACAAACCCATGCTGCCTGTTGTCTTGGAGCCTGTTTAACTCAGACTCCACCAGCCTTTCTTTAAGAATGGTTTCCATTAGCTTGCCAATGATCGTGTCAAGCTGGTTGGTTTGTAACTACCTGACTTATCCCTAGCCCCACTAGTATACATGGGCACAACATCCATGTATCTCCACTCAAGTGGCACCACACCTGAATCTGCTGAACAGGTTGTCTAGTGGGGCTGCAGGTATTGCTGCCAGCAGTCTCAGTCCCCTGGGGAGGATATCATCTGGCCTAGGAGTTTTATCTACCTTTAGGATCATTAATCCCTTAAAGATCTTGTCGACTGGGAATGGCTCTTTTTGCACAAGTTTACCACCCCTCACCCTTGCATATTCTACCATGTGGTATTGGTCCATCCTTCTCCTTCGTAAATAGTGAGCAGAGGTATTCATTCAGTTCTTCTGCTTCTCCTCTGCTATCCTCCATCCACTCTTACCCTTGTCTCAGTATAACAATGCTTCCTTTGTCATCCTTTTTCCTGGATGTACGAAAAAATGTTTTGTCACCTTTGACTCCTTACACAATTTTCAATTCAGCTCCCACTTTGACCTTTCTCACTTCCCTACTATCTGACTTGAGTTTGTCTAGGTAATCCACTCTGTCCTCCTCTCTGAGTTTTCCAATATCTTTTGAAGGAAGCTCTTTTCTCCCTTCCCACCCTTACTACCTGCCCTTTGTACCAGAAAGGTTTCTTGTATTTGTCATTCTTACCTTTATGCTTAAGAGAGGTGTTTTTCCAACTTCCTGAATCCCTTTCCTAACAAGCATTTGTCAATGCCGAATGTTTGCTTGCTGGCATTGGCAGTGGTAGTGTAGAAGTTACAGAGCTGCGTAATAGGAATGGCAGTGAAGTATTGAACTGAAGCCAACCCCACCACCACCATACAGAGAATGACAGGCATTGGGGTGTGCATTTGGGTCGTCAGGCATAACGGCCACACCATTTCACCACACCCCACCCTGCAGACACTGACAAGTGCCACGGTGTTTCTTGTGGTCTTTGGCCCTTATGCGCACCCCATTTCATTAGGAAGTATGGTGAGATGGGTGCGATATAGGAGAATGGGGTGAACTTTGGGTCAAGAGTCCAAGGCATACCTCGATGCCTCTCAGTGACTGCAGGGTGTGGAATGGTATGAGCATCCGGCAAGAATCCCAAGTCACACCCCTGATTCCTGTCATTCTCTATAGGGTTGGGCGTTATAGTTGAAAAGCCTAATACCTCAGGCATTCGTTGGTATTTTCCTCCAAATTTTCAACATGTTTGTTTTGACCCCACCTCATGAACAGGGGAATATCAGTTTGTTAGCCAAAGCTGCTTATGCACAGTGACTACGGCATTTAGCACCACAGGTGCAAAAATATTCGAACAGGATGTAAAAATGACAGCTGTACTCTTTCATGGGAGGTGTAAAAATGGCTATGTTGCAAATGTGTAGTAAAATATTTAAAAATGGTGAAGTCACTGAGCATACATAGAAACTGTGCAACGCACACCCATAATATAATTAGGTTGGGGATTTCTTACAGCAGATTGTCAACTCAGGCATTTTGGTGCCTCCGATCATGAACAGTGTCACTGTGATTTTCTTTATCTGTGCCAAACAATGATTTCCCACAGCGAACACGCATCTCTGCACTGAAAGTGTGAAAACACACTTCAGCCATGTTGTGAAAAATGGCAGCTGTACTGTTCATAAGGAAGTGTGGAAAAATGCCACTGGTGAAAATCTGGACTGAAAATATTACAAAGTCATGAACTAACGAGGGTGCGTGGAAACTGCGCAATGCTCACTCATAACACAGTCATTTTATGAACTTTTGTCACCAAATTTTCAACATAGCCATTTTAAGACCTCTGCTCATGAACAGTGTAACTGTGATTTTCTTAATCTGTCCTAAACATTGCTTTCGCACACCAACAGCACCATTGTGCGCTACATGTGCGAAAACACATTTTGGGCGACATATGAAAAATTGCAGCTGTACTGTTCATAAGGAAGTTTAATAAAATGTACATGTTGAAAATCTGGAGTGAAAATATTAAATATGCAAACTTACGAGCATGCATAGGAACTGTGCAACGCACGCTCGTAAAAGTCATTTTTAGGAATTTTTTCACCAAATTTTCAACATAGCCATTTTAACAACTCTGCTCATGAACAGTATCACTGTGATTTTCTTAATTTGTCCTGTACATTGATTTCGCACACCGACTGCGCCATTGTGCGCTACATGGGCGGAAACACGTTTTGGGTGAGATGAAAAAATGACAGCTGTACTACTCATAAGAAGGTGTGTGGTACAATGGCAATGTTGAAAAATCTGGAGTGAAAATATTGAAAATTTGGTAACTAATGAGCGCAGAGGAACTGTACAACGACGCCAGAAACAGTTATTTTTGGAATTTTTTCACCAAATTTTCAACATAGCCATTTTAACACCTCACCTCATGAACAGTGCCACTGTGATTTTCTTAATTTGTCCCAGACATTGATCTCGCACCAACTGCGCCCATTGTGCGCCATATGTATGGAACACATTTTGGGTGAGATGAAAATGGCAGCTGGACTACTCATAAGAAGGTGTGGTAAAATGGCAATGTTGAAAATCTGGGTAAAATATTGAAATTCATGACCTTCTGAGTCGCATGAGGAACTGCGCAATGCACGCTCGTAAAACAGTCATTTTTAGGAATTTTTTCACCAAATTTTCAACATAGCCATTTTAAGATGTCTGCTCATGAACGGTGTCACTGTGATTTTCTTAATTTGTCCCGTACATTGATTTTGCACACCGACTGCGCCATTGTGCACTACATGGGCGGAAACACATTTTGGGTGAGATGTGAAAAAGGACAGCTGTACTAGTCATAAGAAGGTGTGGTAAAATGGCAATGTTGAAAATCTGGAGTGAAAATATTGAAAATTCGTGAACTTACGAGCTGCGTAGGAACTGCACAACGACGCCAGAAACATCAGTTTGGGAATTTTGGCACCAAATTTCAACAGGGGTTTGAGATCCTTTCATGATTGATGTACGTCATGATGTTCTCCGGGCGGGTGATTTCGCAGTCACTGCGGAAATCACCTTTGGGCCCGGCTAACGCCATGACAGTGACATCAATCATGAGAAGGGGTCCCAAAACCCCAAGTTGAAAATTTGGTGCAAAATTCAAAAATACCTGAGATATGCAACAAAGTTGAACCCTCCCCCTGCCTAGCCCATTATACAGCTTACTGGCATTTCTCAGTTCGCGGTCAGCTTTGAAGAGTGCAGACGAGTTCCTGGTCCATCAAGATCGCCGCGCCGAGGTCCGGAGGTAAGTATGGGGTGAGGGGGTGTGGGAGGCTGGGTGCGCAGTGGTGGGTGCGGGTTGTGGGAGGGGGGCGGGAGACTCGTTGCGGGACCGTTTTTCTTTACAGGTGCAAAAACAAAACGGACGACGGACGCTTGCCACGCTGGGTGGGCCTCTCAGCATGGCACAAGGATGGAGGGGGGCGTTCAGCCAACGGGATTGGGCAACCTACCGCCTCAGGGATACATTGCCACGCTGGGGTGGGCTACTGCAGGGCACTCACTACCGGGAGGACAGTGCAGCCGACGGGGATTGAGCACCCCCGCCGGGCTAAGAGTTATTAGTTGCCATGCTGGGGTGGGCACCCAGCGTGGCATTCTGGAAGCCTTTGGGGTGGGAGGCGGGAGGAACGCAGCACGCCGAGGGGATTGGGTACCCCATCGGCTATACAGTGCGGAGGCGCGCTGCGCCTGAGTGAAGCGCAGCGATGTGATCGCTGCTCACTCAAGCGTAGCTCCCCTTTCAACTGTATGCCACTGCATTTTGGAGCGTGTCATAGACAGCTCCAAAATGCATTGGCTTACAGGGGCCGCGTCTGCCAGCACACTGACTGAATTGGAGGAGGAGGTGACACACCTCTGAAATCTCCGATGATGGCACTATGTTTCTTGCACATGCGTGCAAGCAAACATAATAATGGACCATTTTGATTCTGCCTCCTTTTCTCCCCAAGCTCAACCAGGTGCTCACCTAGGTGCAATCTGCCTTTTTGAAATCCAGAATACATGTTGTAGTGTTCAGGATTTCCTTCCTAATGTCACTTTGCAACCACACACTGACAGGTGATTGCTTGTCTCCAAGGGCTTAGTCACGCTGATGTCCCTGACATAGTTGCAGTCTGTCAGTACTAGGTCCAGGATTGCCTGATATTGAGTCGGCTCACTCATTCCCTAAGTTAAGAAGCCATCCTGGACTGCGTCATGGAGCAATTGACCTATGTTACTGGTGGCTTTAGGGATGCTCCAATCTACATCTAGTAGGTTGAAGTCACCAACTCTCCCTGCAATGAAGCCTTCCTAATCGCCTTTCCTAGCTCCTGGTCTGTGCCTTCTCTCTGATTTGGAGTTGTTGGAATACCATCCCCACCTTAATGCTTCACCTTGTCTCCATTTGGGCCATGACCCACATTGTCTCTCTACTCCCCCCATCCTCTCTTGTGGCGGTAATCCCTTCTCTAACATGTAAGGCCACCTCTTCTCCCCTTCTGCCTGCTTTATCCTTCCTATGGAATAAAGTTATATGTATGCACACTGGTGCTCAGGTTCTTTCTTGGCCAATCATGTTGAGACACTATTTTCACTGTTGTCATGATGCCCTAAGTAATGACTAGACCTAATGATTGGAGACACATAGCATTTAAGCAATTACATAGAAACACAGAAACATAGAAACATAGACTTTGACGACAGATAAGGACCACTTGACCCACCTAGTCTGCCCATTCCTTATGTATTGGTGAGCTGCAGATTCTAGTTAACCAACAGCCTACTTCCTACTGCCCTTCACTATAATTGCCTTATGTCTGTCCCATGCATTCTTGAATTCCCCCACTGTTTTTGACCCCACGACCTCCTCAGAAAGGTGGTTCCATGCGTCCACCACCCTCTCTATGAAAAACTACTTTTTGACATTGCCCCTGAGACATCTCCCCACCCCCCCATCTTCAAACTGTGCCCCTTTGTTCTTGCATGTCTCTTTTTCTGAAAGATGCTACCCTCTTGGACTTTGTTGATTCCCTTGGGGTATTTGAAAGTTTCTGTATGTCCCTCGTCCCTCTCCTTTCCGCGAGGATATACATATTAAGCTCCTTTTATCTCTCTGCGTATGTCTTCTGGTGCAGACCCTGCACCATTTTACTTCCAAGAATAGTCAAACACTAACCACCATATATAATAAAAGATGCTGCTCTCTGAGAATCTGTTTAAATGCCCAAAAATTTATTCAGAGTGCCACACCTCCAACCGAGAGCGTATACTCTGTTTTTTGGACATCCTGCACCATTTTAGTTGCCCTCCTCTGGACTACCTCCATCCTGTCCATCCTGTCTATGTCCTTACAGAGATGGGGTCTCTAGAACTGCATGCAGTACTCCAACTGGGGTCTCACCAACTCTGTACAGAGGGATAACAACTTCCTGTTTTCTACTGGTGATGCCTCTCCCTATGCATCCCAGTATCCCTCCAGCCTTCCTTACTGCCTTCTCACATTGTTTGCCTACCTCAAGGTCATCTGATATGACTACCCCCAGGTCCCTTTCCATTTCTGAAAATTAGCAGTGATGACTCTGTCCATTCTTACCAGTTCATGCTCAAAGGTGCTGGCTGACATGATTAGACTAGAAAGAACCTGACACTGAGCACCACCGTATGCACATAAAAATGGGACAATTTGCAGCACTAATTTGGGTTGTGAACACACACACATATCAGTAAGTGGAGCCTTCCATTTATCAGAACCCTGCACATAAAGACCTCTGCTCTTTGTAAAAAGTCATAATGCACTTTGCCAGTCTTGGCCGTGTTTGTTTGTATCAGCACTGTTGATAGGGGTGTGCATGCCTCAAATATTAATTCCCTCAACACCATGAACAATGGACTATGCATTACTTGGGACTGAATAACAAATAGTAGCCCCTATTAGTGCTATTCTGATTTGACAAATAGAAAAAAATAAGAAAAATATATTAAAAAAAGTATTACTCCCAGGTGACCAGGGCTAATACATTGACCATCCCCTCCTCCTGACACCATTGATTTCCCACTCTTCGCCCTTTTGCTGTTCTCCCAGACTGATTTAAAGTACTGCTGACTCAAGGAGCTGTGCAAGGAGCCTACACCATAATTGTAAGTATTCTCCCCCCTAGCATGGCCTACCCACCTCAAAAAGTATATTCATTAAAGCTGGGCCATCCCAACCTCTGAGCCAGGATTTGGATGGCAGGGGGAATGGTCACAATCCTGGCTAGCCCAGTTGTCCCTCCCTAACCTACAACAAATCAGCGCTATCAGCCAGGGGAAGGAAGGGGAAGGAATTGCAAGACATGAACAGTTGACAGCAGCCATTACATGTGCACAGGGAGGTTAAGTCAGCTTGAGGGAGTTTAAGAAAAGTTCAGGGATTTTACACATAGACAGAGAGAGAGCGAGAGAGAGAGAGACTGTGTGTGTGTGTGTGTGTGTGTAAGACAGTGAGATAGAGGAGTTTAAGCACAGGGAGGTTAACTGGGTTGCTGAACATCACCTAGTAAGTGACAGTGGTGGGATTCAAACCTGGAACTCTGGTTTGAGACTTGTGAACTTCAACCACTAGGCTACTTTGCCTTCCAGAAGGTAACAAATTCAAGTCTTGCACCAGAGACTCCATGCCATTGCAGAAACTGCTGTGCAGGATGGGGTGTGGTTGCCCTGTTGGAGGTACCATCTTTTAGAAGACATGCTGGACTAGGGTTCCTTGTACCCACCTCTGGCAGGTGTCCAGGTCAAAGTGAAAGATTCCATGGAACTGTTCAAAAAGGGCAGGGGATAACCTCATCATCCCCTCTCTCCTTCAATAAAAGGATTCTTATGACCCTGTAGGGGTTGTTAGCAAAAGCACTGGCTCCTTACCTCCACTTCACTGACAGCACAAATGGTGCAGGACCAACAGAAGAGGCACACATACTTGAGGCAAAGGATGCAATGATTCCGAATGATCTATTTACTGTCATTTCAAAACAGCTGCAGAGGCACTCCAAACACCAGCTGGAAGTTAGTTTGTTGCTGTACCCACAACCTCAGCTAGAGGTTGGCTTCCAAGAGTGCACACAACCTGCCTGTCTAGGTATACGTAAGATGCTGCTGAACAGATGAAGGCTGCTTTTTTGTCACTGAGTCCCAGAACTTAACTCACTGGTTCTCAAAGCACTTTGGGATACTTAGTGCACTGTATGAAAGGGAACAAGAAAAAAGTGCACTGGGAGCCAGGTGCCACTGAAGCTGAACAGAATCAGGAAAACAACAAATCGTGGCACTAACCGCCAATAAGCCAAAAACAAAGTAGTATATTTCAAACTACTTTGCAAGTCATGATACAAAAAGGTCAAACAGGCTCCTCAGGATGTCTTGCTGATGCCGGCCTGGTGGTGCTGAGGGTTAAGGTTTGGGAGCAAGCTCGGGCCGTTGGGGGTCGGCGGGGGAGGAGAGGATCGAGCATCCAGAGGTCTGCTCTTCTCTCCTGGAGAGGGAAGGGGGACTGTCCCGCATAGCTAGCAGCACCCAGTGGAGACTGGGTGCTCTGCAGACATAGGGACTACATTGGGGAGAACGTTGGGCAGTCGCTTTCTGGACATGTGTGGGAACACGCATGTAGTGGGCTGGGTGGCATTGCATGACTCACGTCTGGGGGAAGAACAAGAGAAACCCCTCCCTCCTCTGGTAGGCGAAGGCGGGCACAGTGGTAATGGTCCCACGTCCACCACTGGGCATCAGGACACTTGCTACGGATCCCTTCCCCTGTGTCAGCTGCCCTCCAATACTGTAGATAGGGCACTGGTAGGAGATGGCGGTCCTTCCCTGGAGGACACAGACCCTGGGGGCTTCAGTAAGATGCACAGGGAGTGGGAGGTGGGCCCCACCGGAGAACAGGTGGACCACACTTCAGGCTGGATGGGTAGAGCCGCTGACCAAGAGACCACGCTGGAGAGAGGCCAGAGGTAAGGGAGCTAATAAAGGGAGTTTGAAAAAAAAAAAAGGATGTCTTGCTGACACGTTTCACACACAAAAACCCAGTACTTAAGCATCTTTTGATAAAGCACTGTTTTTTGTTTTTTTTTGTGTGTGTGATAAAGCACTGTTTTATTGGTGATAAAGCACTGTTTTATGGGTGGTACTGTTTTTTGTGTGAAATGCATCAGGGAAGTCATCCTTACCTTTTTGCACCCTGGCTTGCAATAAATTAGTTTGAAATATACTGTATAAAAGAAACTCCAGTAAGACACTACTTCTGTGCAAATTCTGTTCTAGTTTGTGCCACAAAACTCCTGAAGGTTAACTGAAACAGAGGAGTCTGGTCTTTGAACACCATGGGTCCGATACTTAGCGTCCCATCACTGGTGCAGCAGAAAAAAAGTCCTGTAGTTTTGCACTAAGCATGAATTGGGACTGCAACCAACTTGTGGCACATATAATGTGGTAGGCATATTTTGTTTACAATTCATTTAACCAGGATTGCCCAGCTAAAATGTGATATCTTGTTTTCCGTAGGGTCCTGGTTTTACAGCCATTTCTATCATACTTCTCAACCTCTTGTCTCATGAATCAGGGACAAGGCTTAAAAAAAGCAGGGACAAAGACCCCAAATCAGGAACGTATCTTAAACATTTATAACATTTACTCAGAAAGCTGACAGAATAATGGGATTAGTGTAAGATGCACTTTCTGAAGAAGAACAAGTCTGTAACTTTAATGTTTGGCATTATTTTTGCTTACAGTCCCCACTGTTCAGTCACAAAAACATAAATTTTATGAGGGACAGAAGAAAATTCTGAGGCAGAAATCAGGGAGGTCCCTGAAAATCAGGGACAGTTGAGAGGTATGATTTCTATATCCGGACAGACTGAACTACTAAGTGGTTTAGTGAGTTGCATGAGGCCATACAGCATGTAAGTAATACTGTTTTTTTTTCAGATCTCGGTCTGTGCCATTTGTCTGGCACTTACAAGAAAATTATGAGAAATGTGTTCTGCTGGTGGCCACAGACTGACCAGTGCTATAAAAAAACGGCTATAAATGGTGGCCAATAAGCTGGTGCATGCAAGTTTTTGTGGGTCATTTTGAGTCCACTTGCAATTCTTTCTGTTAGTTTTGTTTTTGCGGTTTGCTGTTTTAACATGAACCAACAAACAAAAAAAACTCCTCTGCGTTTCAAGACAAAGCAAGGCAAGGACAATGTTATTAATCAACACCCTGTCCCAGAGGCTCAGGACACCTGCTGAATGACAAGAAATGCATAGTAAAGCACAACTAAAATAAAACAGCAGAAAGAACCAGCAATGCGCAATATTTTTTATGAGCAGTTCCTAGAGTCCTAGTTTATGTACAAGCACTTCGGTTTTTAGAAAAGCGCTTTTTATAAATAAAATATGATTTGATTCGATTTGATAGTCTCAATCAAAAACATAGGACTTTTAACTTTTTGTAAAGGCCTCCTCTGAGGATGATTCATGAACATAACAGGGTAGCCGTAAATTGTTGCAGAACAATACAGAAAGCACCCCAAAGGCTTTAGCCCCCAACAACCTGAGCCTAGAATGGGGGAAAACCAAAAGGCTCATCTCAGCGGAGTAAAGACAGGAAAAAAAGAAGCCTCGACTTTCTAGCAGTAGCTATTTGACTAGGCAGCACAGCTTCATGACTGAACTAACTGCAGTGTTCCCTCCTTGATGACAGCACAGAGGTGATTTCCACTGCAAGGGAGGTGATTGCCACTTTCTGTCCTCTGTTTTACTCACTGAAATTTAAGTTCAAATCTAAGAAAGGTCACAGTTATTTGATAACTAGGAGTTTACCATGTACAGGAAAGGCGTCAGTGCAATTGACTTCAGCAAAAATAATGACAGGAACAGGAGAACAATTTAAAAGGGACAGAATTCATTCCTGTCAAAAAACATCAAGCAAGAACTCATCTTTGGTTGTATGTGTCAACAAAAGGTACTTGTCTGTAAATATTTACATCTGTCATCAAATTTAAAAAAGTCGGCAAGCATCATCACATGAGGGGTGTGATTTGTTCATAGTTAAGTACATTCTGTACCATGAAATGCCACATTTCAGAATCAGAACCATTGAATAATATTTGTGTTCAGTGTTTGGAACATGGCTATCACTCTGAAACTTGTTTTTTACATCACAGAGTGAGGGAACACTGCTGACTGATTAGAGCACTCCTTTGCCCTGTGCATGACACACTCTCATTCTATGAAGAGTGTCTTACATGAAGGTGTCCTGGAAATGGCACATTCAGGAGTCTTTTTTAAAGTGTTTAATATACTGTTGGTCAACCTCAGCCAGCAATATATTAATAAGGCTATTGAGGGCCCTCTTATCTTTATAAGAGTGACCTCACTTAACAGTCTTAGGATAAGAGAACTGCTCACCTTCGGTCCATGGTTCTCCTACTCTAAGAATGCTCATTGGATCACTCTTACAGCCATAAGGGTAGCCTTGTCAGGAATAGCAACATCTAACAGAGATACTGTAGGAGAGCACCATCTTTTGTTTGCTTAGTTTCTAAGTATGAACGGTATACTGGATGAGGGACCACTGAATATTTTTACAAAACCTTTGACCTGATAGGCCGAGCTTACTCATTGAACAAATACAGGATCATTCACAGAATCTCAGAATCACAGAAAAAATACGTGTCAGGAGCCAGAAGGCATATGGACTTGTCCCTTTCATACCTTAAGAGGCACATTTCTTATTACCCATGAAGTCATCTGAGGATTTCTTAAAACTCTCCAGTGTAGTGCTAGTCACCACACTAGTGGGTAGTCTGTTGCATGAATGAATTACTCTTTGGTTCAACCAATTACCTCCTAGGTTATTTTCATATGTTTCACCTTTGAACTGATGTTGGTGGAATCTGCTGCATCTTTCAGTGTTTTTGAGGAGTCCTATAATTTCCCACAGATCGCTATTTGATAGTGCTTTGAACACCATGCACAAATATCCCCTAAGCCTTCTATACTCCATACTGTACAAGTCCAGGTGCCTTATCCTAGTACCATAGTCTGTGTGTTTAAGTTGATTTATTTTTTTGGTTGCCTTCCCCTGGACCTCCTCTATCAGCCTCGTATCTTTTTTTTTTTTGAAAGGTGCCCAAACTTGCACGCAATACTCCAAATGTGGCCTCACAAGTGATGAATACAAAGGGAGTACGACATTACTGTCTCTATTGTTGATGTTTCTCAGGATGGATCCCATTATCTTCTGTGCTTCCCTTACTGCTGCCCTACACCGTGCTGTTACGATGAGATCATCAGTTATTAATACACCTAAGTCTTTCTCCATATTTAATACCTTGATTGGAGTTCCAAATAGGTAATAAGTGGCTCTTGCATTTTTGTGGCCCATGTGCATGATTTTACACTTCTCAAGGTTGAGAGTTAACTTATTAGCGGTTACCCAGTTAGTCACTGTATTGATTTCATTTTTAAAAAGCTGGATAGATTGAGTGTCATTTACTACACAGGCTAGTTTAATATTGTCCACAAATTTTGTGTTCCAGCACGTTTGTGATTCTTGAAGAGGTGCTATATAAATGTTAAACAGGGTTGGGCCCAAGACCAACCCCTGCTGTGCCCAGCTTGTTATTTCAGCCCATGGAGATCTGATGCCTACTAGGGCTACTCTCTGTTTTTGTACCATCCAGCCACTGTTTTATCCATCTGACAATGCTGAAATTTAGCTCAATACTTAACAGACATTCAATGCGTTGCCTAAGTGGCAGGGTGTCCAATGCCTTGGAAAAATCCAAGTACAGTACATCCACTGGTAAACCTTTATCTAATGCACTACTGGCTGGACTAAAGAAGTGTAATAGGTTTGTCTGACGCGACTGACCCAATTGGAACCCATGTTGGTTTATATCTCTTATACCCTTCAGTGATAAGTGTTCATCTATAATATCTCTTATGATACCTTCCATAAGTTTACAAATAATAGAAGTGAGACTAATTGGATTGAAATTACTGCAATATGATTAAGATCCCTTTTTGTATAATGGGGTAATGATGGCATTTTTCCAGTCTTGTACTACAGAACCTTCATTTAATGAGGTGTTTAAAATATGAGTTATAGATAGGCCCACTAGAAATTCTGCAGCTGGTTTTAGTAGTGCTGGGCAAAAGTTATCAGGGCTTGGTGATTTACTTGTGTTTAATTGTTATAATCTTTTTAACACATCTTGTTCCTATATTTGATATCCTGATTTGAATGCTATTTTGCATATCTGTGACCATTCTTCATTGGCAAAGTCAGTTTTGGGTTTGAATGTGCTAACAAAGTAATTGTTAAAGCTGTTGCCTTTCCTTGTCTTTCTTTATTTCTACGATATCAGTTATAAGGGTGTGTGAGATAGATTGATCTTTTCTTCTACAATTTATGTAACTATAAAATGCCTTTTTATAGTCCTTTATGGATGTTGCTAGATGAAGCTCATAACTTTTCTTTGATGTTTTTTTATTATAGTTTTACATGCTTTACTTTTCTTTCTGTATTCCTCTATGTGTTTTGTGGATGGATTCTTCTTAGCTTTGTAAAAAGCCTTCCTGCAAACTTTTATGAGTTTGGCGACTTTCTAATTAAGCCAATTGGGTACTTTTCTCTTACTTATTTAGTAATTACTGGTATAAATTTATTCATGCAGTCCTCCATATGATCCATAATTTTTTTCCATTCAACATCTAGTGTTTGATTATCTGATTCCTGTTTCCAGTTCCAGTCTACTGTATTATTTTGGTGTAGTCAGCCGTGCCATAACACCTTACTGAGGTCCTACCACGCAAGGGTTTCCAATTTGTTTTGAGTGTAAATTGTATCATATTATGGTCATTACTGCAAAGTGGCTCTATCACCTGCAATCAAACTTTTCTGGTTCTTTATTACTAAAAACCAAGTCAATGGTATTTTGTCTTCTTGTAGCTGCGTTCACTAGTTGTTTCAGACTATTTACTTCCACATAATCTATAAGTCTCCTTCCATTAGTGTATTTAGAAACATAGGCTTTGACGGCAGATAAGGACTGCTTAGCCCACCCAGTCTGCCCATTTCCCTACCTATTGGATAAGCTGCAGACCCTAGTTAACTAACAGCCTACTTCCTCCTACCGCCCACTAGAATTGCCTTATGTCTGTCCCATGCATTCTCAAATTTTTCCACTGTTCTTGACCCCATAACCTCCTCAGGAAGGCTGTTCCACGCATCCACTACTCTCTCTGTGAAAAAATACTTCCTCATGTTGCCCATGAGCCGTCCCCCCTCTATCTTCAAATTGTGCCCCCTTGTTCTTTCACATCTATTTTTCTAAAAGATGCTACCCTCTTGGACTTTGTTGATGCCCCTTGAGGTACTTGAAAGTTTCTATCATGTTCCCCCCTCTCCCTCCTTCCCTCAAGTGTATACATTTTAAGCTTCTTTAGTTTCTCTTCGTATGGTTTCTGGTGCAGACCCTGCACCATTTTAGTTGCCCTCCTCTTGACTGCCTCCATCCTGTCTATGTCGTTGTGGAGATGGGGTCTCCAGAACTGCACACAGTACACCAGATGGGGTCTCACCAACTGTCTGTACAGAGGGATGGCAACTTCCTGTTTTCTACTGGTGATGCCTCTCCCTATGCATCCCAGTATCCCCCCAGCCCTCCTTACCGCCTTCTCACATTGCCTGCCTACCTTTAGGTCATCTGATATGACTACCCCCAGTATCCTTTCCATTTTTGTTGTTGTTAGTACCTCCCCTCCATTGTGTGCTCTTCCCCTTGGTTTTTGTTTCTCAGGTGCATTACTTTGCAGTTTTTTGCATTGAATCTAAGCTGCCATACTTTTGACTTGCCTCAGTTTCCAGTTGGTGTCTGGGAGGTTAAAATCGCTCATGATGATGAAATCAGTACTTGGGTCAAGTTGATCTAGCATGTCAAAGAACAAACTATTCTCTTCTGTTGTTAAATTTAGAGCCCTGTATCCTACACAAACTATTATTGTTTTCCTTGTTTGTGGGTAGACTGTTGCCCATACTTGCTCAACATGCTGATACTGTGGTTCTGTATTTCTGGTATCACTAGAATCTAGGTCATTTGAAATGTAAAAGGCCACTCCCCCTCCACATTTTCCTTGCCTACTAAGGTGATAGACTCTGCAGCCAGATATGCCAGTATTCCAACTATCATTATTCCACCACGTCTCTGTGATCCCACAAATATGTATATTTTCCATTTTTACGTTCGCTTGCGCGCATGCGCAAGGAACGTCTTGGGAGAATGGGACACTTTGGAGGTGTGCCCCTCCTGTGCAATCCCCTGCTCCATTGAGCAGGCATGGCTGTCCTGCACCAATCGGATGCGGTGCTGTGTATGACAGCAGTGGTCTTCTCTTCAAAGAAAACCACCGCTGTGTGCTTGCACCGCGTCACGCCCCCCCCCCAAATTTTGCTGCCATGCTGGGAGCCCACCCCAGCGTGGCAAACGTCCCACGTCATCTGCCGATGGGGGGTGCCCAATCCCCGTCAGCTCCACAGCGCCCCCAGCCATCCTTCTGCCACACTGGAAGCCCACCCCAGCGTGGCAAACGTCCCGCGTCATCTGCCGATGGGGGTGCCCAACTCCGTTGGCTCCACGGCCCCCAGCTATCCTTCTGCCACACTGGGAGCCCACCCCAGCATGGAAAATGTCCCATTGTCTTTTTTTAAAAACCTGTAAATTAAAACGGTCCCACGGCGCTCTCCCTGGCCCTCCCACAACCCACACCCACCCACCCACCCACTGCGCACCCTGCTTCCCCACACCCTCACCCCATACTTACCTCCGGAGCTCGCGCGACAATCATCGCTGGACCAGGAACACGTCTGCACTCTTCAAAGGCGACCGCGAACTGAGGAAATGCCAGTAAGCTGTATAATGGGCTAGATGGGTTTTTTTCAGCTTTGTTGCATATCTCAGGCATTTTTTGGAGTTTTTACACCAAATTTTCAACATGGGGTTTTTGGGACCCCTTCTCATGAATTCTGTCACTGTCATGGCGTTATTCAGGCCTAAAGGGTGATTTCACAGTCACTGCGCAAAATCACCTTTTGGGCCTGATTAATGAAATGACAGTGCCATCGTTCATAAGGTGGGCTCTCAAAAGTCTATTTTGAAAATTTGGTGGAAAAATTCCTGTAATGACCGCTTTATTGCATGCAGGTTGCGTGAGTTCCTACGCAGGCTCAGAAGTTCGCGAATTTTCAACATTTTCACTCCAGATTTTCAACATTGCCATTTTACCACACTTTCTTATGAGCAGTACAGCTGTCATTTTCACATCTCACCCAAAACGTGTTTCCGCCATGTAGCGACAATGGCGCAGTCGGTGCTAAATCAATGTATGGGACATATTAAGAAAAATTGCAGTGACACTGTTCATGAGCAGAGGTCTTAATGGCTATGTTGAAAATTTGGTGAAAAAATTCCTAAAAATGACTGTTTCACTAAGCTGTGTTAAGTTCCTATGCACGTCGTATGTTTACGACTTTTCAATATTTTCACTCCAGATTTTCAACATTGCCATTTTACCACACCTCCTCATGAGCAGTATAGCTGTCATTTTTCACATCTTGCCCAAAATGTGTTTCCACCCATGCAGCGCACAATGGCGCAGTCGGTGTGCGAACTCAATGTATGGGACACATTAAGAAAATCACAGTGACACTGTTCATGAGCAGAGGTCTTAAATTGGCTGTGTTGAAAATGTGGTGAAAAAATCCCTAAAAATGACTGCTTTATGAGTGTGCGTTGCGCAGTTCCTATGCACGCTCGTAAGTTTGCGAATTTTCAGTATTTTCACTCCAGATTTTCAACATTGCCATTTTACCACACCTCCTCATGAGCAGTACAGCTGTCATTTTTACATCTCACCCAAAATGTGTTTCCGCCCATGTAGCTACAATGGCGCAGTCAGTGTCGAACTCAATGTATGGAACACATTAAGAAAAATCACAGTGTCACTGTTCATGAGCAGAGATCTTAAAATGGCTATATTGAAAATTTGGTGAAAAAATTCCTAAAAATGACTGTTTTACAAGCATGCGCTAGCAGTTCCTATGCAAGCTCAGAGGTTTGCGATTTTCAATATTTCCACTCCAGATTTTCAACATTGCCATTTTACCACACCTTCTTATGAGCAGTACAGCCGCCATTTTTCACATCTCACCCAAAACGTGTTTCCCATGTAGCTGCAATGGTGCAGTCGGTGTGCTAAATCAATGTATGGGACACATTAAGAAAATAACAGTGACATTCCTTCATGAGCAGAGGTCTTAAATGGCTATGTTGAAAATTTGGTGAAAAAATTCTAAAATGACTGTTTTACTTAACGCTGCTTGCAGTTCCTATGCACGCCATAAGTTTGCGAATTTTCAATATTTTCACTCCAGATTTTCAACATTGCCATTTTACCACACCTCCTCATGAGCAGTATAGCTGTCATTTTTCATATCCTGCCCAAAATGTGTTTCCTCCATGTAGCGCATAATGGCGCAGTCGGTGTGTGAAATCAATGTATGGGACACATTAAGAAAATCACAGTGACACTGTTCATGAGCAGAGGTCTTAAATGGCTGTGTTGAAAATTTGGTGAAAATTCCTAAAATGACTGGTTTTAATAGGCTGCATTGTCGTGAAAGCATGACGCCTGTTCACATTTTCAATATTTCCACTCCAATGACTTCCAAATACCTTAACAGCACATAGAAGCAAGCAACATTCGGCATTGACAAATGCTTGTACTTCTTTGTCACTGATTTTTTTAAGCCATGTCCAAGTGCCAAATACCACTGCAAATACCTGCAAGCGAACGTTCGGCATTGACAAATGATTGTTAATATATACTCAAGTTGATCCTTTTTGTCGGTCAAGTTCTTTGCATTCAAACAGAGTATATTTATATTGTAGTATCTTTTTACTTGCACCACCCCCCAAATAAGTTTTTTGGAAGTGTTAAATTAGGTGTAAGGACCTCTGCTATTCTTCTGCCCAGGATTTGCTTTCCTGTTTTATTTAGGTGTAGGGCATCCTTAGCGTAGTTGTGTGATCTGCCGTAGAATTGTTCCCCATTATCTAGGAACAATATATTTGCCTGTCTCTGCTTGTGTTGTACCCTTGCATTGATCCTTCAGATGGTTAAGTTTCTTTCTGGATGGCACTTACTTAGGAGAAGTATACCCGAGATAACAGCTGTGGTCCCAGTGATCTTTATCATTACCCCAACAGCTGTAATTTCCTCTGCTATGTCCTTTTCATGCTTTTCCCAAATCATTAGTCCCGCCACACACTACTACTGTTTCATATGTCACATCTTTGTTTAAGAGTATACCTAGTATGTTCTTACTATATTTTATCCTAGCTCCTGGCAGACAGCTTACTTTCTTGTTCATTTCATCGTTGTGGCATATAATAGTATCACATCCCCCGATGATGGAGTCTCCTATAACTAACTCTTGTGTATTAGGAGTGCTGCTGCATTCTGTATCCATTTCATTTACAGCATCTGTATTTTGCTTATTTGGCAGATTATTATCTACTCCCTCTGCTAGTATGGCGTATCTGTTATGTAATTCTAGTGAGGTATTGCCAAGTGTCCTGCGCCATTTTTTGTTTTAAGAGATGTATTTACTGGCTGTTTCCCCTGTACTGCTGTGTGTTTGTTGATCTGAGCTGCTGACCTCATCCCCCCATACTTCCTTTTGTCCATTTGATGCTTGTTTGGTATATTCCTTGTTGCTAGTAATGCTTTTAGTGACTGGATTTCAGCTCTTAGTATGTCCATTTCAAAACACTTAACACATTTATATGAATTGTAAGCACTATCAGTTTCCTCAGCTGTGTACATGTTACATGAGTCGCATCTTATTGCTGAACCCATTCCACATAAACTATCTAGCAAATGTTCATTGGGTTCAGCCATTTTTGTTTCCCTTGCTGCAATTTTCAGTCTATGCAAGTTATAAAGAGATGTTTTACCTTCTGTGATGTTACTTAAACAGCGCTAGACTCACCTACAACTCAGCTGTTTCTCACGCCTACTCTGCTGTTTTTAGATTCACCCCCTAGCCCCACGGTCCTGGCAGACATGACAGACACATGCATACATGCTCACGCGTGTCTCTGCATGTGTCTCCATGCACTCGCCCCCCTCGAGCTCACCCCGCTCGCTCAGGGCAGCTAACTTATACAGCGTGACCCGGAAGACACCCCAGGTCATGTGACCAGACAATGAGTAAGCGCTGCCACAAAAAAGTAAAATACGGCTTTAAAACTTCACACAAGCCCCTGCAAAGGCTATTTCACACTGCCTTTTATGGTGGGTGGCCAGAACAGAGAAAATTACAGGGGAGCAGAGAGTTGTAGTTTTTTGCAATCACCCCTGGAATTACCAGACCCAGTGTACTTCCTGTCACTATTCACTCCAACTGCCCTCACAATCAGGATGCTTTTACATAAAAATAAAGGCTCCAAACACTGCCAGACCTGTCTCACTACTTCAAAAGCAGTCCCACAGCATGTGGACAGTATGATCATTGATTTATTTAATTTTGTTTATTTATTTAAGTAGAACAGAAAACACCATCTAGCGCTAACACTCACAACACTGACAACCCAGGTTCGTGAATGAGATCAAGTCACTGGAGCACTGGCCAGGGGAAGTGAGGTGAGTTGCGTGCTTCAGAGAATGTTCTCTGCCTTGGGGAGGGAAGAGTTTGGCCTCCACTGCAATACCACCACCCGGGTGACTACAGGTGGTGGTATAGCTGGAGGCGAGGAACTGGGAGGGAGGACGCTGATGCACTCCAGCACATAGGCATGCACTGCATTTGCACGCATCTGGAATTCAGCGTCCTGAGGGTGGGGAGACTGGAACAACAGGGAAAACATCCCCAACTGCTGCAGGATGATGCCAATTCCTCACCGCAGGCCCCACACTGCCAACAGCAGCTCTCGCTCCACCTGTACCTACCCAGTCACTGTCGGGAGGTGGGGTCCACCCCACGACTCGGCACCTGGGGGGCAAGCCAGGGTGCATCGGAGTCACAGTGAGTCCCAGAGATGGAGGGTGATGGAGCTGGGTCAGAGGTCAGGAGCAACAGGACCCAGTTCATTAGAAGGGGTTAAAAAGTATAGCAAATAAAAGATTTTCCATTTTCAGAGGTTTTGAGATGAATGCAAATAATCCCATAGGCAGAAACGCAGAGCATCGTGTAAAGTTAGCAATATAGCAGTAACATATGTTTCCCCATAAGGAGGTATACTGAGCATTTGAAAAGTGTGCTTTTAAACAGACTTTTATGTTATTTATTTGTTTATTTATTGAAGAGTTTCACCAGAAAAGGCACACTGAGCAATAAATTGCTCCTCTCATGGTGTGTACTGGGGGAAAGGGTAGAGGGAGGAAAATTTTATTTATTTATTTATTGAAATGTTTCACCAGGAAGGCGCACTGAACAAGAAGTTGCTCGTCTCCCAGTGCGATCTTGGGGGGGGGTACAGTTGGATGAAGAATTAGACATACAATTTAACGTTTAACATATCCGAGAAATTAAACATTTAATTATATTTGCAACAAGACATACAGTCAAAAATATCATAAATAATCACACATTCGCATTTGTGACATAACATACAGTTGAAAATATCATACCTGTGAAATATGCATTTAATTACAAGTGGCATATCTGAGGGACATAGTACAGAAATTTAATGTAGCCTTGGAGCCAACTTCTTGCAGGAATGGATCACAGGAGGCAGATTATTTAGCAATTAGTAAATGAGGCACAGTGAGTGGACATCAAAGAGGGTAGTGGGGTAGACAGGGGAAACCAGCTGGGGAAAGGAGAGGAGAGGATAAAGATGGGGGGGAACATTACTGAAACAAAGTGAGCAAAAAATCAGTTGCGAGGGGCAAGTTCACACAGGGCAAAGTGCAAGTTATTAGCTCAAGTAAACTAATTCCTTTGTTTAAGTGCAGGGGTGTAGAGAGGGGGCAGGAGAGACGTGGGGGTAAGGGATAGGGTAGGGAAGGATGAGTCATACCTGGAACTGGCCCCTTCAGAGTGCGGAGATCACTGCCAGTGGTGGAATGAGGCGAGGACATAAAATAAGGGGCAGGAGTAGGCAAGGACAAATTGGGTAGGGATAGTAGAGGGGATGGTAAAGGGAAGGAGGAGGAGGAGGGGTTGGAGAAACTTGTCTAAGACTAGGCTTCTTCAGGATGTTGAGAACCCTACCAGAGAGCAGAGTCAGGCGAGGACAAGTTAGGTAGAAAGGATGGAGGGGAAAGGGGAGGGAAGGAAAAGTCATTTCACAGTGCTGGACCCCTCCAGGATGCTGAGAACCTAGCCAGGGGGCAGAATTAGGCGAGGGCAAGTTGGGAAGTGAGAAAAGAAAGGATGAAGGGAAAGGAGGGAAGAGGATGGAAAGAAGGTTTCCTAAGACTAGGCCACTCCAGGATGCTGAGAACCCTGCCAGAGCATAGAATTAGGTGAGGGCTAGTTGGGTAGAAAGGATAGAGGGGAAGGGGGAGTGAAGGAAGAGTAATAGCCCAGTGCTGGGCCCCCCAGGATGCAGAGAACCCTGCCAGGAGATAGAATTAGGCGAGGACAAGTTGGGCAGAGGGAATGGGGGGAATAGAAGAGAAAAGGAAAAAAGGAGGGAGGGAAGAAACTTACCTGAGAGTAGACATATCCAGGGTGCTAAGAATCTCGACAGAGGGCAGATTTAGGTGAGGACAAGTTGGATACAAAGGAGAGAGGGGGAGGTGAGGGGAAGGAGGAGGCTTGCCCAGTGATAGTCCGCTCCAGGATGCTAAGACACCTGCCAAAGGTCAAAACTAAGCAGGGACAAGTTGGTAATGGAAGAAGGCTGGGGTAGGAGTGAGGGGGTAAGCGGTGAAGGGAGAGGAGAGCATGCTGAGAAGCAGGCTCGGGGGGGAGGAAGGTTTAATAGGGGACGTGTGTCATGGAGATTAGTGCATGCAGAGCAGCAGGCTCAGGGAGGAAGGTTTAATATGGGACGTGAGTCATGGAGAGGAGAGCATGCTGAGCAGCAGGCTCAGGGGAGGAAGGTTTAATAGGGGATGTGAGTCATGGAGAGGAGCAGAGTTATAGGAGGATGGTTAAGGAGGGTTAAAGCAGCAAATAAACAGTTGAACAGAACATCAGAGTAACAATCAAGCACACAACATCAGAGTACATTACAAACTGCAATAACGTGGACAGGCAGTCAGTACCTTCTGAGAGGGTACATGCAATAAATACAAAGCTAGTGATGTTGCTGAAACTAAAATACTAGATATATTAAAGTGCAAGGTAGTTTGTAAAAGCGGAATAAAATGTAAGTGCTAGGGAGGAGCCAGGGTTATATATAGTAGATGTTAGGTACAGGAGAAACTTGGTGGAAACCAGATAAGTGACTAGAACAAATAGCCAGGACAAGAGAGTGTGGCATAACTAGGGGCATAAGCAATTCAAGGAATAGAAGTTGGCAAGGGCACTTGAGACAGAGTGAAGGGAGGAGTGCCTGATTTGAGGAGGTAGTGAGTTACAAAGTTTAGGGAAAAAGTAGGAAAAAGCAGACTGGCCGGCGGAGGTGAGCCTTCGAGGCATTGCGAGAGTCCTGGCATCAGTGGATCTAAGTGAAAGGACAGGGGGAGGAGGGATAGACAATGAAGAGGAAAGGTATGGGGGGGGAGAGAGAGAGAGTCAACCCAGAATTTGGGGGTAAATTTAGCCATATGGGACAGGCGTCGGCTTGCAAGAGAAGGGAATGCCTGACAGTGATATAGATCGTACGGGTGAGAGTGAGGTGGATAGTCCAGTTGTTAAGTGACAGAAAGAATTGAAAAGGAAGTCCAATCTGGTAAAGTGAACTTTGGGGTGGCATCGTAAAATACATCACAGTAATCAAAAATGGGGAGAATCATTTTCTGGACTAGTTCGCACCTAGCCGTTAGATCGCACCTCGCCATTAGAGGTAGACAGTATCGGTTCCTGAAGAGAGCGCCTAGCTTGGGGCGCAGTTTTTTCAGGATGGTGTCCACATGCCCAGAAATGTTGAGGTGCTGGTCTAGCCAGACCCTGAGGTATCTGAAGGAGGTGGTGTCCTCCAGCGAAGTCCCATGTAGGATGTATAAGGAAGGGAGGGAGGTGAGCCTAGAGAGTTATTGCCTTGTGCCAAAGGTCATAGAGACAGTCTTTTTGACATTTAGGGAAAGTTGATGAGTGATAAGCCAGTGTTGGAGCTTGTCAAAGTCCAATTGGAGTCTGGTTTCAACACGGAGGGGGGTGTGACTGGAGATGTACAGGACAGTATCATCAGCGTATATGTGAATCAAAGATGAAGTACATACTGATGGGAGATCATTTAGGAACAACAAGAAGAGAACTGGGCCAAGCACTGATCCTTGGGGGACACCAGTGTTGATGGGAAGGGGGGGGTTAATGCATCAGCGATTCTGACCAATTGTGTCCTACCAACCCAGTAGGCTCTGAACCAGTTTGTGGCAGAGTCAGACAGACCAGCTGAGGACAGATTATCTAGGAGGAGGTAGTGGGAGACTGTCGAAAGCCTTTGCAAGGTCAACAAAGATGGTTAATGTGATTAGGCCACTATTCATCCCTGAGAAGATGGAATCAGTGACCCTAAGTAGGGAGGTGGTAGTGGAGCGATGTTTCCTGAAACCAGACTGGAAAGGTGTGAAGAAGTTAGTGTCTGAGAGATAGGTGGAGAGCTGAGAAAGGATCAGGTGCTCCTGGAGTCTGACTAGGATAAGGAGAAGAGAAATAGGATGATAATTACCAGGTGAGGATGGGTCACCACCCTTGGGAAGGGATTGGACAAATGCTTGTTTCCAGATTTTTGGTACTGCAGCAGTGGCGAAGAAAAGATTTAGGATGTCAGCCAGAAGGGAGCTATAGCAAGGGCAGAGAGGTAAAGGAGTTTAGGGTCCAGACCGTCAGGGAAGCTTCCTTTAGTAGGGTTTAGTGCAAAAAGGGCAGACAGGGTGTCAGCATGTGAGACTTTAGAGAAGGTGAAAACGAGGTTATTTTGTTTGTGGCTAACAGATGTGTGGGCAAGTACTTGGGAGGTAGGGGGTGGAGGTAGGAAGGCAAGGAGAGAGGTTGAACAGGAGGTGAAATAAGAGTTGAATTCCGTAGCAACTATTGTTATTGTCTTGATTACTATACAGTATGTAGTTAGGGTAAAAAAGTTCCATTAACCATGTTGGGCCTTTGAAAACTAGCTTGGTTATACTGAATGTTTGCATTACATTTGTGGCAATCAAATAAGTGACTCTTAGAGGGACACTGTCAGCCCCCTTAGGCCTCAAAGTGTCTTTAGTTTAAAAAACACATTTTGGGAGTCACGTGATGCGGCTCATCTGAACAGAGGCAAGGCTTGTTGCTCCATCTGACCCTCTCGCATTTTATACTTAAACTTATTACATTCATAGAAACACAGTCAATGACAGCAGAAATAACATATTGAACTTTCAGAGGGCTTAGATCTTTTTTCTAGACATATATTGGCACCATTAATTCTGCAGACTGTAACCAGCAAGTCAGTTATGGTATTTGATGACCGGAGATTGAGTAGGGTCTGCGGTGCCACAGTAGGCAGGGAAACTGGACAGACTAGGTGGGCCAAGAGGTCCTTATCTGCTGACAATTTCAATGTTTCTATGATCACAACAAAGCCAAAAATGGAGCCCATGAATAGTGCAGACTCCTTTGACCTGCCACAGCATCACACTCCACCTCCAACTCCCGGAAAACGTCAGGAACTGAAGTGGCTGAAATCATCCTTCTTTTCACATGGAACCTGACCCTAATCTGATGAGACAACCGATTGTTTTTTTTTTTCAGGAGCCCCGTGACACTGAAGAAGTTATTCTGACAATGGCTCAAGATACGAAGCTCTTCTGCCCCACTGTCGACTTGCTTACTCATGGAGTCAGCAATGTCAAAACCCACCTAAACTCTGTTGAGGACAAGCAAGCCAGAGATGAAACAGAGTTAGTAGCCCTCCAGAGAGAGGTCACAAAATTACAATCAAGAATAGAGAACCAGGAAGGGGAGAATCAGAGAAACAATCTGGTAATAGTAGGCATACTGGAGCGAGCGGAGGAAACAGACATCCTCTCGTTTGTTCAATCATTGATCCCCAATGTAGCAGGCCTCTCTCCCCATGGGGATAAATATATAATATACTGAGTGCACCACTCTTTAAGTCCAGTCCTGGGATCCACTGAGAGACCTCACCCTGTCATACTAAACATGTTAAATTTCCTAGAAAAAGTCTATGTGCAGCAGAAAGTGAGAGAGAGAGAGAAAAAGGAGCGCTTTTGGCACTCCAGATGCTTCTATATTTTTAATGATTTAACACCTCTAACTAGACAGTTGCAAGGAGATTATCAGGGCATTAAGTTGAAATTGCTGGCAGCTGGGATACAGTTTAGAATTTTATACCCAGCCAGACTCCTAGTTACCACTACGGGCAGTACTAAGCAGTTAGCTGTAGCCCAGGAGGCCTGGGACGGTCTGCCCACCATTTTCCCAGATCTTTTCCTAGCTCAGAAATCAACCACATAGAGGGTGCCATGACTATATCCCACTATATCACGTCCTATACATGGCTACTTTTCAGAATGTTTTAGTACAGATTATTGCTGGGGCTTCATTGTCTTTTTGCCTCTTTTGATTAACCTGCCACTCCTGTTTCTATAATTTGTGCCTTGATTCCTTTAGAATGACCCGCTCGGTACTGTCAGATTTCAGCATTGTTCCATCAAGATTTCAGTACCTCTGAACTCTAATCTCCACAGTCTCCCTCTTTTTACCTCGACTGAGACTTCCCTAACTAGCCTTGATTTAACTGTTTTGCTGGGTGGTTGGAAGACACAGGGGCCAGTACTGGGGTGCACACAGTTACTTCACCCACAATTGACATATTGGGCACTATTCACTAATGAGGTGGAAAGTACACGCCAAAGACGTGTACCATGCCCACATAGCTCCCCGACCCCAGACAGGCACAGGATGCGTGGTATTCACAACCGCATGCACCCACAGGGCACCTGTCCATGGCCCCGCCCCCCCAGTGCTCAGGATTGCCAGGGGCAGCCCGGTGTGGAGGGGCGTACCCAGGCAGGCATCTAATCAGATGCCCGACCAGGGTCCCATAGTGGATCCCTTGTGCCCAGGGGGCAGGCGCACATCAGAGGAGTGGATCCGCATAGATAGAAATAAAATATAACATGTACAGGCACTTGCCCGATCAGCTGCCCCAGCCCTCCCCATCAGCCTAGTGGACTGGGACAGCATGGAGGGTTGTTTCCCGGTCCCACCGTAAACAGGGGGTGATGTCCATGGGGACATGCGCTGGGTTATGGCAGGGTCCCAGCTGCCATAACCTGCACCCCTCTGCACCTGGAACTACGCATCTTGGTGAATGCCGTGTGGTGCAAGCGTGCCCCTGTCATGCTCCCTGACTGCCCCCAGTGCATTGTTAACCACGCAGCCAGGGGATACGGTCCATATCTGCCTTTTGCACCATTCGTGAATGCCACCGGGGTCCACAGGAACCCCACTGCATGGAATTCCATCTTAGCATTGCCTGCGCACCTCAGATATGCAGCTCGTAGCCAATTTTTATTTTTGTACATAGGGCCCTTTGTCTTTAGTACTGTCGATACGGGGACACTGCTCAGTTTCTAGTAATTTGACTGATATGATTACGCCTGAGATGCTGTACTCTGTTATTTCGCTTACCAGAATTTGGGGACAGCTTGAATTCTTTTTGTATTGGTCCTCTTTTTTGTGAATTATAAGTACAGAGTTACTTTAATGAATGGTTAGGCATTTTTCTTAGAGTTGGCTATTGCTATCATTAATTATCCTTGTATTGCTAATTTTGAAAGTTTAGCACACAAACATTTCTGGTATTTGGCAGTGATCAGGGCTTCCTTTTCATAACTCATTTATGTCTGCTCAATAGCCCATTTCACATAGTTTATATCATTTTGGGAGAGTCAGTGCTTGCATAATGTTTTTCTCTGCAGATTTAGCTATGATGCAGTAACATGTCTCTCATATCCCTGCATGTGTTTGTTCATCTACAGAGCATACAGTAGCCCCACTCACAGTGTTAAGTGCCTGTCTTATAGTGGCCTTCTGAATGTGTTAATACTTCATATAAAATTGTGGGGGTTGGGGAGCCCGGAGCTGGTGCTTGTATTGGTGGGGTGCAATCCGGACCAGCTGGGCCTCTCATCCCTGGGGGAAGGGGTTCCCCTTCTGGATGGTTTATATAATGCAGTTAGTAGGTGTGGTACCTGATTTATGTGTTTTTTTGTGGTTTGTTCTATATGTCTTGCTGTGGGGTAATGCCTTTTCTGAGCTCCACCAAGTCGCATCGACAAAAAACTTGTTGAACAAATTTACAGTGACACTGCTTTGCCGACGGTGATCCCATCACTGCGACACAGTGCCAATGGACTGCCACAGTGCCAGTGCCTTTATTGTTTGAGGGGGCTTTGTCCCTGCACCCCCCAGAATTATAGATTACCAACTCCGGGGGAGCAGATTTTGTGGAAGAGTGGCCAACACCGGGAGTCAGTGTATCGGCACATTGCTACAACAACCCATTCAACACTGTGGATGTTGAATGAGTTGTTGTCAATGTGTTGGTTTCACTGTCAGGGGTTCGATGTTCTGACAGCATACCCCTTTTCTGGGGGTGAGGGAGCCACAGAGAGGGGTTGAACTGACTCCAGTACACATACACATTTGGTTTACATGCACTCTGGATTTAGACTGTGGGGATGTTTATTAGGCCTGATATGCATAACTTATTCCTCCTATGACATCTGCTCTTAAATATTGTACGTGGAATGTGAAAGGTGCCAAAACAAACAACAAATGGTACAAGGTCTGCAACACATCGTTAAAAACTCCATGTGGCTTTATCTTTTTGCAGGAAACTCATTTAAAAACTGATCAAACTATACTCTTTTGTTGAGAATGGGTGGACCATGTCTTGGTGTGGGAGATGATACCTGTAAGAAAGGGTAGCCATCCTATTGGTCCGCTGGGTCCCCGTCCACCTTTTGCAAGAAGCTGTGGACACTTTGGAACACTACCTTTTTATCAGGGGACTGCTGGGGCAGCAGGAAGTTTTAGTGGGCTCAGTTTGTGGCTGTACATAGGATGACCCAGGCCTTGTCAATGGACTCTTAACCATTTTATCTCCTTGGATAACTATCCCGATTATTCTAGCTGGAGACTGGAATGTAATACAAATAAGATGGACAGATCAGGCCGTAGGAGGCAGAGTTTGACACCTGCACAATGAGCCCTGAGGGAATGAATGGATACTGCAGGACTCATTAGAAACACAGAAACATAGACTTTGACGGCAGATAAGGACCGCTTGGCCCACCTAGTCTGCCCATTTCCCTACCTACAGGATAGGCCGCAGATCCTAGTTAACCAACAGCCTATTTCTTCCTACCCCACACAAGAATTGCCTTATGTCTGTCCCATGCATTCCTGAATTCTCCCACCATTTTAAATCCCACAACCTCCTCAGGAAGGCTGTTCCATGCATCCACTACCCTCTCTGTGAAAAATAACTTCCTCACATTGCCCCGGAACTGCCCCCCCTCTATCTTTAAATTGTGTCCCCTTGTTCTTGCACGTCTCTTTTTCTGAAAGATGCTACCCTCTTGGACTGTCATTGACTCATGGAGGCTGTTAAACCCCACACAGAGAGACTATACCTTTCACTGTTTACACCACAATACATTCTCTATAATTGACTTCTTTCTTGCATGGGCAGACATTATTCTCAGCCTCCATTGGTTTGAACATAGTGCAAAGTCCTCTCTGATCACAACCCAGTTATTCTCCAGCATGGTTTTTCACAAGCTTCAACTGCTAATAAAGCCTGGCGATTAAATAATCAATTACTTAAATCCAAAGAATCATTAAACATGATTCAGAAGTATATAGTGGATTTTTTAGCAGCCAACTCACCATCCATGCCCAAGCAGGATCTAGTCAGGGCGAGGGGAGGGCCTAAAATACAGCCTCTTCATTTAGCCACTGAGTGGAAAAAAATTCAGTAGCAGGAGATTACAACTCTTCTTGCAGAGATAAGGGACATTGAGAGAACCCTTTCTTCTACTATGCCAGACAGCACTCGGCTTAAATTGAACACCTTTCGAGCTCAATACACTGAGCTCCTGCACAAGAAGGCAGAACATGCCATCCACTGCTCCAAGGCTAAGTACTTTGACCAAGGTGAAAAAGCTGGGAAGCTTATGGCACTTAGGTTACAAAAACAAACCATGGATAGAAGTATCCCTAGTATTGTAACAAATCAGGGTAAAGTACTTACCCACCCCTGGAACACAGCAGCCCAATTTCAACAATATTATCAATCCCTTTACAACCGAGAGAGCTGGGATTCTCCTATAAATACTATAGATGACTTCCCTAGGGACATCCTACTTCCAACCCTGGATGATGTCCAGAATACTTACCTCAGACCCCTCCTCAACCTACAGAAGGTAGAACTAGCCATTAATTCACTTACTATAGACAAGGCCCCTGGCCCAGATAGTTACACCCCCAATTTTTATAAAATGCTGAAAAAGACTATAACTCCCATTTTCTTAGAGACTTACAATTATATCTGTAGTCACAGTACTTCAGATCCCACTTTAACTGAAGCTGTAATTACCATTCTGTTCAAACCAGGTAAAGATCCTACCAAAGTACTTAGCTATGGACAGATTTCTTTGATAAAGCTAGATTACAAAATACTTTCAAATATATTGTATTGGCTACTCATCTTAATGAAGCTGGGGGGGGGTGTGATCAGTAGAGAGCAGGTGGGTTTTGTACCTGTGAGACTTTCATCAGATCACTTCAGGAAGTTAATGCACCTATTTTCCGCATCCAGGGACAGCCCAGACCCTGCAGTCTTGGCCTTCTTAGATGTGGAAAAAGCATTTGATCGGGTATCCTAAGTGTACTTATTTCATGTATTATAAAAATGTTATACCCACAAGAATTCATAGCTTGGATAAAAGTACTTTATAATAACCCAACTGCAAATATTCTTTGTAATGGTATTCGTTCTGATACAGTGTTTCTACAGCGAGGTACTAGACAGGGGTGTCCTCTTTCCCCTTGTTCTGATTTTTTGGAACTTTTGATCAGGAAAATTAATCATGAACCTACAATTCAGGGAATCCCTATTGCCTCACAAAAGTATCCATCTAAGTGGATGATATATTTTACATATTACCCACCCGAGGACATCCCTGCCTTCTGCCTTGGACATCATTAAGAATTCGGGATGGTCACCAATTAGAAACTTAATTTAGATACAACAGAAGTTATGCCTTTGAATGTGTGGGCCCAACAGTCAGATATTGAGGGCCTAGGCCTTTTATGGAAATTTGAGAAACTTCAATATTTGGGCAGCCTTTTGAGCACATCACAACAAAGACTGAACATGTACGGGGTTAAGGGATTTGGGTTAGGGAGGGCAGGGGGGGTTTCATTGTTTTACTAGAATCAGGGATTCCTGTTAAATGCTGTATATTGTCATACTGTAGTTATCATACACATTATTCGTCATTGGTCATTATGTGTAATCCCTGTATTATCCGCTCAGGTATTTTATCTTTATATAAAACAATAAAGAAATATAATTTCAAAAAAAAGACTGAACGTGTACAACCTAGATCCACTTTTGGAGCAGCTAAAACAAGACTTAGCAAGGTGGACTCATTTACCAGTTAACCTTTGGGGCAGTATTAATATTATTAAAATTAATCTGCTTCATAGGGTATTGTACCCCTTAAATATGCTTAACCAGGTGTTACCCATTTTGTGGTTCACCAACCTGCACAAAATTATATCACAATTCCTTTGGCAGGGGAAGGCAATTTACAGGTCTTATAAGCTTACCACACCCAAAACAGAAGGTAGTTTGCATTTACCCAACAATTACCTTTTTTATTTGGCCATCCATGGTAGTAAATACTTCTAATGGTACAGAGATCTGGACTCAGATTGTCTTCATACATATGTTCCCCAGTGGTTGGACATTGAACACCACCTCTGCCGTACAAATGGTGTAGCTATTACCTCTCTCTTACATACACCAACTGAGGAATCGCAAAAGGCCCATAAACAATTATGCCACCTCTTGTTACTGGATACAGTGAAAGATGCCTCACAACACCTATTGGGTAATCTAAATTTAAAAAAAGACAATTGAGTTATCATAGCTCCCTTCTGGGCATCTAAACATATCAACAGCATGGAACCTTGATCACATATACCACCTTTCAGCAAAGTATTCTACCGCTGACAGGGACTGCTTTAAATATCTTCAGGTGGCACATCTGCTTACAAAGCACCTTGGAATAAGCACCTGGAATAATGAACATGGTGCCAAACTCTTATCCTTAGCAAAGTGGACACCTCTTCCCCATTCTGTCTCCCATCTTTACTCACAAATATATCACCTTTTGCGTAACAAAGTAGATGGTTCAGCCCCATGTTGGAATCAAGTCTTACCATCACAAACGAGCACATGTAATTGGAATGTAGTTTGGTCAAACATGTATAAAAATCTCAAATACAATGGCTACCATCTTATGCAAATGCATATTCTTCTTAAAGTGCACTACTATACCCTTGTAAATGGTTTAAAATGGGCAAAGCACCCTCTGACTCTTGTTCTGGATGTTCCAAAAGTTCAGGTACCTTTTTGCTTATTTTATGGGAATGCGAAAGGGTCCATCCTTTTTGGAAAACAGACTAGACCCTCTTCTAGGTCTAGACCATATGTTTCAACTTGATATCTGTATCGTGGGTGATTACAAAGATAAACTAATTTGTTTAGAGAATTATCACGTTATTAATTGCTGCCTATGCAAAGAAGATTATATTGCGGCATTGACTTGATATGACTATTCCTACTTACGCTGAATGGCATAAAGAAATCCTTTTTGCTTTGAAGGCTGAAAAAATAACTGTCAGCATAACTGATCTTCTTTCTAGTAATAAAAAGAAATGGGAACCATTACATACCATTCTGCTGTTCCATAATCAGCGACGTTTCTCTTTTGAACAACAGCGGAATTCTATACTTAGACATGATCTCCCTTCTGGTTTCATCTTATTTATTGTCACCTCCTAGTGCATCTATTCTCAGGATACTTCATTTTCTCATATACTATAGTCTGTATTGGGGTTAGGGGCTTATGTGGGTATGTTTTGCTGTTTGACTGTTTTGTTGTTGTATATTGTTTTGTGTTATGCATTAAGGAAATCTTTAATCAAGCATAGTACAACAAATAAAAAACACGTTTAAGTATCGGTCACAGTCTGTAATAATTGTTGAAGTAGCTGGTAGTTTAATTCTGGTTCCTTGTTTTTCTTTTAAAAAGTGAAAAACAGATTGCCCACCGTATTGGTGTTACCACACAAAACATGTTTGTTTGCATTTTTTAATCAACACCTACTGCATCTTTCCTGGACTGGGGAACACCCTAATAGAGTCTGGTTACTTCTGATGCAGTGAGAGGAGAGGAGACCATTGCATCATGAGTGGCTGCACTGTTTTGGGGTGTTCCTAATGTTCAGGAAGTATGCAATAAGATGAGATCAAAGATTTGAAGCAAAACAAGTTTGGGTGTGCTGTGATTCTACTTAGAATGGAAGCAGATAAAGTAATAAGCATTATCAATGAATTTTTGAGAAGGTAAATACTTATAACATGTGGGTTTTCAACTAGAAATAATACAATACAACAATGGTTGGCAGTGTGTCCCTTTAAAAGAGAAAAATATAACTTGTGTTCACAAGATAAAACTCGAGCATTGTTAGGTAAGCATGCTGATATTCTGAAATGCTCAAGAATCTGTAGTTCTTTCTGTTACTATCAAGATTGTTGACAGGCAAATAAGTTGTTCTCAAAATACAATCTAAACATAGCCAATCACAAGCCAGAACTAATGTACAATTAAGGTAACTTTGCTAACGCTGTGACATCATGAAGAATTCATAATACCAAATGTCCATGGCATATTGCATGTCAAAGTGTTCCTCAAGATATAGCAAAACATTTAACAGCCGATCACAAGCCAGAATTTATTCATAATTAAACTTGACTTTAACTTGGTTCTCTAAAGAAGTTGCAGAGAGGATAAGAGCCAAAAGGGTGGGTTTCAGGAAATATAAGGAGGCTCAGAAGGAAGAAGACAGGGAGGTGTATCTAAAGTGTCTAAGGGAGGCAGGGAAGGCTGTTAGGAGCGCAAAGGCAAGGACAGAGGAAAAATTAGCGCAGGCGGTAAAAAAACGGCGACAAGACATTCTTTAGGTACATCAGCAAAAGAAGGAAAGTCAGGGGAGGGATTGTATGGCTCAAAGGTGAGGAGGGGGACTGTAAAGAGGGAGATCTGGAAAAAGGCAGAAATACTGAATACATATTTTTACTTAGTATTCACTGAAGAAGGGGAGGGACAGGGACCACAGCTGGGCAATGGATATGAAGGGAAGGGGGCAGTCAACACCAGTCTATTTACAATGAAGAGAGTCCTGGAGGAACTCACGAAACTGAAGGTGGACAAAGCAATGGGGTCAGATGGCATACACCCAAGAATATTAAAGGAGCTACTGAGGGAGCTAGCGGTGCTACTGGTGACCCTGTTCACAGAGTCACTCAACACAGGGGTGGTTCCTGAGGCCTGGAGGAGGGCACATGTAGTCACTCTTCACAAAAATGGTAGCAGAGAGGAGGTAGGAAACTACAGGCCAGTCAGTCTCACGTCAGCAGTGGGTAAAATCATGGAGGCACTGCTTAAAGAAAGAATAGTACGGCACTTGGAATCCAGCAGTGCCCAAGACCCAAGACAGCATGGATTCACAGAAGGGAGGTCAGGTCAAATGAATCTGATAGATTTTTCTTGGACTGGGTTACAAAGGAGGTGAATCGGGGGAGCGGTGAACATGGCCTACCTCGATTTCAGCAAGGCCTTCAACGCCATCCCACATAAAAGGCTGGTAAACAGGATGGGTAATCTGGGCATGGGTCAGAAAGTAGTAAACTGGGTTAGAAACTGGCTAACAGACAGGAGGCAGAAGGTGGTGGTAAATGGGATCCAATAAGGGGAGAGGGGGGTAACAAGTGGGGAACCTCAGGGGTCAGTCCTTGGGCCAGTACTGTTTAATGTCTACATCAATGACATAGCAGAGGGGCTGGAGGGAAAGGTTTGCCTGTTTGCAGATGACACCAAGATTTGTAACAGGGTACATACTTCGGAAGGGATGGAAAAAATGAGGGACCTATGAAAACTGTAAAACTGGTCCGAATTGTGGCAACTGAGGTTCAATTCCAAAAAGTGCAAAATAATGCACCTGGGATGCAGGAACTCAGGGGAGAGCTACAGGATTTGGGGGGTTGCTGACAGTCACCAAGGAAGAAAGGGATCTGGGGATTATCTTTTATGACAACCTAAAGGTGTCTAAGCAGTGTACAAAGGCTGCAACGAAGGCCAGTGGCATGCCCACAGTAGCACACACAGCCAGGGAAGCCTGCACACAGCTGGGCTAGGGAGGTCCCCAAGAGCCCTTAAAGGTAATTACTCTCCTCCTGCAACTGAACTCTGTGAGGGGTGTTAGCCTGTCCCAGCCACCCTCCCACCCAAGGCCAGCCCTCAATTTATTGTCCCTTTCCTATGACATCACTTCCTGCTCCCATTTTTTTCTAAGTCCCAACTTCTCCATTAGCAGTTATACTCACCTGTCACTAGAGGGTACTCCTTGCACAACCTCCCTATCCACTATACTTTTTTCTGCTCTTCTACCACTCTACCTACATCAGGTACTTCACTTCCCTCTTTCCATTCCTAGTTAGCCCACTCACTGCCCTATCCCCTCCTACTTGCTGCCATCCAAGCCTCCCCCCTGCTGTCTACCCCCCTGACCATCTTCCATTCCCCTTGTGGCCACAAGGAGTTGCTATTTCACCCCTCCATCCTGGGCCTGACCCAGTACACTCCAGCCTCCCAACTGCCTGGTTTACCATCTTTCCCAGGCTTTAAGGACACCTGCCCTCCAGAGTATCTGAACCTTGTACCCTATGCACTAAAGTCCACAGCCCTACCACTACACCACTGTGGCAGTCGCACAACTGAAAGCTTAGCCTAGACCCTTATACCTCTTTACCATCCCATCAACAAGAGGGACTGTGGGTACCAATTCCCCAACGCTACGCTTGGCCATCCCAACCCTCCTGATACTGGCCTTTCTCCTACCAGACCACACTCCCTGCACTCATGGTACTGCACCCCCACCGACTATACCTTGGTCTCCTGACCACCACCCACACTGGTCACAAACCCGGGGCCTCAGCATCCACCTCCCCACCACTCACCAGGCTCCTCTGCCTTTCTGGGACCCCCTTGGATCCACCTCCTTACTGCTATTCCCAACCTTCGTGCTCTACCCATTCCTTGCACCCCTGAGGTTGGACCCTCAGCCCATAGACCAGTAAAGGATGCCTGCTACCGCCATCCATTGGTGAGAATGATCACTCTATTACTGCTACTCTCTGGAACTGTCCACCTCAATCCAGGCCCTACTCCCACAAGCTCACCCAAGACTTCATCCTCTGGGCTCTGCATTGCCTCTCTGAACTTCTGCAGCGTGCTAAAAAATCTGCTGCGCTTCAATGCTGGGTCATCCAACACCAACCTGACATTATTGCACTAGTGGAGATGTGGCTCTCCAAATCTACCCCCGATTCCTTCATCTCACTCCCCAGGTACACCCTCTATCGGGAAGATCGATTAGGCAAACAAGGGGGCTGATGTGCTGTTTACTTACGTGACACCATCATTGGTCATGCACTCCCTGCTCCCAATCTTGACAATGGAGTCCAGGCCCTCACCCTCAAAATCATCCCCGATCCTACCAGGGGTCCACTCTACATCACAGTCTCCTACGTGCCTCCTAGGAACCAACACCCAGCTGTCCTGTCACTCACAGAGTATCTCTCAACTCTCCCTCACAAAGCTGAGCAAGTCTTATTAGGGGACCTTAATGTCAATTGGCTCAGCACCTCAGCTTCACAAACAAGGGATTCCTTTGCTGTCCTTGACATGACCCAATTAGACTCCCAGCCCACTAGACTCAACCCCACTAGAGGAACCAGCACCCTCCTGGACATCATAGTCTCCAACCACCCCCAAAAATTCCAGGATATTAAAATCCTTTCAGACTCCTTAAGTGACCACTCCCCTATCCTTTTCCTCTGGTCCTCCACCACCCCCAAACCAGTAACTCAATCCTCTCTTTGTAGGTGCATCTGCCCAGGTGGCCTTAAAAAGATGCCGCGCTCAACCTCTTCACACAGGCTTTCAACAAGGCCTGCGATCTCTACGCACCGCTCACCATACATCATTAAAAAAAAAAAAAATGCACCTTGGGTCACCCCATCCCTGCTCCAAAAACTCCAGAAGAGGGACAACCTCTGGCATATTGCTGTGGAGTCAGGAAAAGTGTCGGATAGGCAAACCTACAATGCTACATGCAATCAGTGCACATGGGCCATCCACAAGGCCAAAGCGGAGCACTACCAGTCCACCCTTACCTCCTCCTGGGGCTCAGCCCAGATCTTCTGGGATAATATAAAAGAGCTGAATGGGAAAATATGTCCCCCCCATCCCAGCTTTCTATTGATGGCTCTATTACCATGGACCCCATCAACATAGCTAACTGCCTTAATGCCACCTTCACTGACCTAAGTTCTGTCCTCCCCAGTAGTTTCTTTTACCCCATGCCAGAATCTCAACCACCTGTCCTACAATGCCCTCACTTCCACCTTCCCAAGATTTCCACCCAAGAAGCCAGACCGTACCTGCAAAAAGCCCTGGGCAGCAATAGCCCTAGCAACGACACCCTGAACACCAGGATCCTGCGCCAAGTACTTGATGATGTCCTTGTCCCGCTGACTGCCTTACTGAATCGATCCCTCTGTCTAGATCAATTCCCCAGTGTCTGGAAAATGGCTATCGTCACACCCATACACAAAAGTGGTGATAAGTCCTCCCCAAACAACTAGACGCCAATCTCCATACTCCCCCCTCTTTCCAAAGCTATCGAAAAAGTGGTGGCCACTCAGCACACCGAGTGCCTGACCAAATACGACATACTATGCCCTGAGCAGCATGGTTTCCACACAGGACATAGTAACACCACAGCCCTCCTTGAATTCTCCAACTATCTGCACTCTTCCCTAGACTCTGGCAGTCTTGTTGGTGCAGTGTTCATTGACCTCTCCAAGGTCTTCGACACTGTTTGTGATCCCCTCCTGCTTGACTCCCTCTACAAAATTGGGTTCTCCACTGGTCCTCTCATCTGGTGCTCCAGCTACCTCTCAGCTCACTCCCAGTGCATAAAAATCAATGGGACCTTATCCAGCACTGTCCGGTTCACTCCAGGGTCTCTCAGGGCTCTATCCTGGGGCCCCTCTTGTTCAGTCTCTGCCTCAACACTCTGCCCAGTGCCTGCTCCTGCAAAACTCTTCTTTATGCAGATGATGCCGTTCTCTTTGCCTCTCACCATAAACCTGCCTCACTTCAGGACTCTCTTCAGCTCACCTTTAACCAAGCTGAAAAAATGGTTCAAGGATCATAGACTTGTTATCAGTCTAAAAAATACCAAGTCTATGTTATTCACCCACCACCAAAACAAGTCCAGAAATGCCTCCCCTCCTAATCCTCCCCAGCACACAGCAACCCTTAGAGCAAGTGTCCACATATAAATACCTAGGGATCACCTTTGACACTGCTCTCACTTTTCACCACCACATAAATGCCCTCTCAGCAGCCACCAATTCTCGGTTAGGCCTTCTCTACCGGCACAAGGACTGCCTTCCTCCCCATGTGCTCTGGCTGGCCATCACATCCTCTGTCCCGTCCCTAGTGGATTATGGCCTGCCTATATATGGTGCTGCTGATAACACTGCAATCAGTAAAATCCAAATCTCTATAAACAAGGCCTGCAGGCTCCTGACTGGAGCACCCAGATTCACCCATACCTGCCTACTCTATGCCACCCGCAAACCTCCTCAACCTTGAGAAAGACTCCACTACCAAACCTGCCTACTATCCAAGAAAATTCTTCTTGGGCTCTCCCCCCACAGGGGTGGCTGCATCCCTTCAACTCGTCACCCCAATTGTGGCCACCCATAGCTTGGATAAGGCCACCCTACGGATGCCCAGGACCAGGACCTCCTTAGCCCAGCGATCCTTCTGCTACAGGGCTCCCTCCTGGTTGAACTCCCCTCCCCATCGACATCACCAACACGCTCAAAATTGGTCACTTTAAAATCGCCCTTTGTGACCACCTTTTCAACTCACGCTGCTGTAAATGCAGCTAACTAAATCCCAGCACCCTCCTTGGGCCTCTGAAGACTCATGCCATCTTGTTCACTCCAACCTCGACAAAGTCCTCTGGACTGCTCACCCGACCCCCCTTCCTTTTGCTGCTCCTACCTGAAAATATGTTTCTGCCCTCACTGTTACTGCATTGCAGGGACTTATATCTCCCATTTGTATCACTTGTTACCTATGTAAATTGACTGTACATAATGCTCTGTATCACTGTAATAATGCTTTTATCACTGTTACCTATGTATTTTATGTATTCACTGTCTGTATTTAGAACTTTGTATTATTGTTTTGTCCTCACTGTGACGAGATGCCTTTGTAAATGAGTCTCTGACTCAAAGGTTGTAAATCCAAATGTACAAGTAAATTAATAAATAAACAAATAAAGAAATAAATAAATGCTCAGGTGCATAAGCAGAATTATCATTAGCAGAAAGAGGAAGGTGGTGATGCCTCTGTACAAAACACTAGTGTGAGGCCTCACCTGGAAAAATGTGTACAATTCTGGAGACCACATCTTCGAAAGGACATAGACAGGGTGGAGGCATTCCAGAGAAGAGCGACAAAGATGGTACATGGCTTGCACCAGAAATCATACGAGAAGAGACTGAGGGACCTCAATATGTATTCACTGGAGGAGGGGAGGGAGCGGTGGGACCTGACAGACCTTCAAGTACCTTAAGGGCATAAACAAGGTACAGAGGGGTGACCTATTTCAATATAGGAGATGTACAAGAACAAGGGGCATGATATGGAATTGGAAGGGGCAGAGTTCGAGGGAATGTGAGGACGTTTTACTTCACAGAAATTGTGATTGGACACATGGAACAGTCTGCCACAAAAGGTGGTGGGAGCAAACACAGTGGGAGGGTTCAAACATGCATGGGACAGGCACAAAGGAACCCTTAGGAGGGAGAAGGAAGGAAGAGAGCCATTGACCAAGTAGGGTCAAAGGCTACAAAAAAGTATAGGCTTATGGGCAGACTGGATGGGCCTAGTGGTCCTTATCTGCTGACAATTTTTATGTTTCTGTGTTTCTGAGTGAGTCATTGTAATCTTATCAGTGTGCCCTTAATTTTACAGCCTGAGTGACTCGGCATAATTAGATCAACAGAGCCATCTTTTCACAGCTTCAGTGTGATGAAAATGTATAGGGTGCTGATGGGGGGGGGACAGCCAAGACAACTGTTCTGGGCCCAGGTGGCTCGGTGGGGGCCAAAGTTACACATTTATATGTCTTGGGGATGGGAGGGGGGCCCCAGACCTAAATGTGTGTCCTGGACCTGGAAATTTCTATCGGCACCCATACGTGGTTTACAAAATACAGCTTGACAACTACTGCAGCCAATTAAATCCATAATTCACTCACAGTTAAGTCAACATGGTGAGCACAGTGCTGCCTTGAACGACTCATAATACCGAATAGGTATACCACGACTGGTAACAGAAGTAGTTTTCAAGATATAGCTAAAAACGAACAGTAAGTGTGAGTAATGCATACATATTTATGAATAACACATTGGGTGGGATTTTTAAAGCCTGGCGCAGGGCTTGCATTTAGGCTCTGGCAGTGCACCAAACCTTTTGCTGCAACTGCACCCAATTTTACACACTTGGGCGCAGTTGCGATAGTTTCCACGTACACAGCAACTTGCACCAAGTATCTGGTGCAAGCTCCATAAAAACAGCCCCCAGGATTGCCACAAGTTTGACCAGAAAAAGTTGGTCTAACTTGCGGCAATTGCCACACAGGATAGAAAATCCCATTAGATCACTGCAAGCCCCATGTGCTGTATCATCGGCACACCGCGGCTTGCGGCAGCCTACAGCTTTTGAAAATCCTGCCCACTGACACAGAATGAATGTGTTGGAATGAAAATGGACATAAAGGGGAACATTCATGTACAGTGGCTGACATAGTTTGGAGGCCAATGAAAAGCTTATTCAAGTGAGGTACTGGGCTCAGCTGCAGCTGAAAGCTCTCCAGAGATATCGATGTCAGAGTTTGTTCAATATTAATACTACATTGCAGCCATTTGTAGAACACTGCAGTGTCATCGAAGAACAAGCGGTGCTTGACTCAATGTAGTTAGGCACAGCTTGTTCCTCAATGACATCACAATGCTCCAAAAATGTGGTTCCCAAACCTCAAATTCTGGTAGCCTCAAAGGGCCTCAAAGTATGGCCACCATAACTTTCTTACTGTTTTGTTTGTGTATGACTTTAATTGTAGTACATAATTCAAGCAATCGTTACTGTATATAGTGTACAGTAGAGCATTGTTCTGTGTAGAATTTTATCCCTTTGAAAATGCTGTTGTACCACAGTTCAAAGGTCGTGGAATGTGATTGTACCCTTCTGTGGTACAACAGCATGGCATTCTGAAACCTCTAGAGACTGCACAAGTCTTTGAGAAAGCCTTTTGTAAGGTAAAACATCAGAGCTCAGTTGTTAGCTTCTCCCTGACCTTGGAGGATCGGTCATTTTTTGTTGGCTATTCAATAAATAGAAATTTAAAAGTCAAAACCTGTTCGGACTCTCCATTTCATTTTTGTACAAAGGTGAGTGCCGTGACTATTGTTTCTACTGCACAAGTCAGTTTAATTCTGAAAGCAAAAGAACCACCATGCACAAATTTCACATGATACTATACCATATGAAAAATACAGGATGAGCAACTTTATACACAACCAGTGTGTTCTGCCACCTCAGGGTTTTGATTCAAACGAACCTCACAAGTTTCGCTCTCAAGGTCAGAGGGAATCAGAACCCCTCTGTGGCAGAACACACTGCTTGTGCATAGTTGCCCAACCAGTAGTCTCAATTTTTTGCTGTGTAGAATTTAGAGAGTGTTTTGCAATGATTTTCATGTTTTTTATTCATGTTGGACTTAGTAAAATTTTCCCGATGGTTTATTGAATTTTAATTGTATGTTACCAAATGCACACACAATACATTATGCGCATGTGCCGAGTTCATCAAAGCGTGTCTCGATGATGTTTAGTGTCAATCACAAAAACTTATTTTTCTAATTAAAATACAAATTTTAATTAATTGGGTGGGCAATCTAATTGACATCCCAAACAAACCAATCCCCTGCTGACTCCTTTGTGTCTGACAGCCAGTCACTGACCTATTTTAAAAAAAAAAGACTATAGACCATTAACTTGTATCCTCACATCTGTGTTTTGCTCTTCATATATTCTTTTTCAGCTCAAACAATAGTACAGTTGTAATAATATTTTTAAGTACAAACCTGCCTCTGCTAATAGGATTGTCTATTCTAACTACCTGGATTCAGTTTATTATCTACCATTATGCAATCTTCCACTGAGCATGCTCAGTCACCAGAACAGTCTCCCAGCTTGATTCTTACCACCCAACCATGTGGTCCTCTGGTTCCCACCCTATTACCCTTAGGTCTGCACAATGGAAAAAACAGGTCTGTTCCTCCACGGCTCCTGCTAGCGCATTGGGATTCTGCTAATAGTTTCAAGACTTTTCAAGAAAGTTTTTGCCTCAGTTTCCGATTCATTCTTGTAATCTTACCATCTGTTTCTTGCTCTGTTTTGTTGATTTTCACCATGGAAAAGAAGAAAAAGCCAGATTTCAAGATGTGTGTGGTATGCAGATACCCATTTATCACAATCAGTGGACATGATGCCTGCGTGTACTGCTTTGACATTGCCCACAATGTGAAGTATTGTACTTGGTGTCAGGCCATACACCTGCTGTCACCCGACAAGCATCAGCTGTGGGTGATTCAGGGAAGTCCCACTAAGATGCACATACCATTTGTGGCTGTGAGGTCAGTGGCACTGTTGCAGACCCTAAAGAGAAAGGGTCAGTTAGGGATGATCATGTCTTCGGCCATCTCACGGGGACTACCTTAGCCAAAAGTTTAATACAGCTGCATTCCTGAGTGTCCTCGAGGCCAGTAATGCAGCTTTGATGACTCGTTCTAGCCATGAGCTGTTTGAGACACTCTCCAACCTCACCAACATGCTTTCTGAAAAGAGTCAGCAAGATCTATGTGAGATTAGTGATCTTGAGCTGATGGTGACCAAGCATTAGTTACAGGTTGTCTTAGACTAAGCCCGAGCATTGACCATGATGGTGTCCATAGGCCAACACACCTGGTTACGGATTTCACCCTTCACTTAGGGACTTGGGCAACAGCTGGGTGGAGTACCTCTCACAGGAACTGATCTATTTGGGCCGGGGGACAAGGACCATCTCACATGTATTGTGAAGTCCAATCTGACTAGATTTGATGAAGTTATTCACTATTCCCAGGGCAGCAGCCTAATCCCAGGCTGCAGGGATCACATTCCTTAATGGTCCATATCAAGACACAGAAGGTCATCAGCTGCAGCAGCCACAGCAGAAACAGAGACAACAATTCCAGCAGCATTGCCTGGCCAAGCCCTTCAATAAATCAGGAGGGCAAGGCTAATGCAAGAGTGGGTGGAGTGGTTCCTCTGGAGGCCAGTACTCAGGAGCAACATCCAAGGGCAAAAAGTGATGGAAAAAGAGACCCCGTCATCCCTCCATCCCAACCCCTGCTTCAGCCCCTGGTCAGGGACCATTTCACCCACTTCCTGCTACAGTTGTCAGCTATTACTTTGGACAAGTGGGCCCTGGAAGTAGTGGGATTGGAGTTGTCTCTTTAATTCAAGACCTTAGTCTATTATCGGTCCTGAGCTTTGTTGGAGGAAACACTTTCACTGAAGTCTCTCCTGCACTATGGAGTGAGGTTCCTCAGCTTCTCAGGTGACATGCAATAGAGTCTGTCCCAGAAAACTGAGCTCAGCAGGGGTTCACATCACGATACTTTCTGGTACCCAAATAGATGGGAGCTGGTGTCCCATTCTGAAGCTATGAATCCTGAACAAGTTAATTCGCAGTCTGAAGTTTTGCACTGTAGCATTGTACCAGATCATCCTGTCCCTGGAGCCATGAGCTTAGTTTTGCTCCCTGGACCTCCAGGCTGCATACTTCCACATCCCATATGTCCATCGCACATATGGTTCCTCCTCTTTCAGTTGGTCAGAACTTTGTATCAGTTCAGAGCCATGCCATTCAGCCTGTCATCTGCACCCAGGGTGTTCACCAAGTGCAGGTCAGTAGTGGTGGCAGCCTTTCTCAGGTGCAGAGGCAGCAAGGTCTTTCTGTACCTCAATGACTGGCTCATCAAAAGGAGCTCATAGTTGGATGTGGAGTGGTCAAGAGATCTGGCCATTCAGACTTTCCAGGACCTCAGCCTGATGGCTAGGCTTGCCAAGTTCAAGCTCACCCCCAAAGCAGGTGATTTTATTCATTGCAATGGAGCTGACTCCCTCCAAGCACAATCTTGTCTGACCCAGAACAGCGTGGAGGATCTATCCTCTTTTGCCTAATCATTTCAAGTTGGGCACTCATACTCATCCCAGAATTTCCTCCATCTTCTAGGCTTCATGGCATCTACCACAGCTGTGGAATGTTGGACCTGCTGGTGCATGTGACTCATTCAGCGGGAACTAGGGCCCCAGTTGCCTCAATCATATGCAGCCCTGATCCAATCAGTCCAGGTGACCCAGCTGATAGAACTCCTCACAGTTTACCTAGGATTGGCAGAATTCACACCACTGGTACAGAGTCAAGTGGCCCAAGTCAGCATGGACAATGCATCTATCATATTCTAAATAAACAAACAGGGCAGCACACACTCCTTTCTTCTGGGTCAGGAGGTACTGAGGATATGGTCTCTGGCTGTCTCTCTACACGCGAACCTGGTGGGATCCATGTCATGAGAGTGGACAACAAACAGATGAACACTATCAGTCATGTAAGAGAGGCACATCCTACGAGTGGTCATTGCACCTGGTCATGGTGTCTCAGGTATTCATGGCATGGGGAACACTGTCAGTTGGTCTGTCTACTTCCTGGTATGACAGGAAGCTGAGACTGTTCCGTGCCCATCCCCCAGCAGGGCACTCTGCCAGGCGATGTACTTTCTCAGTCCTGGGCTAAGGGCCTCCTGTATGCCTTTCCTCCATTTCCTTTTGCCCACAAGGTGGTCCTCAAGGTGTGTAGGGACATGGCATCCCTGACTCTGATTTCTCCAGACTGACCATGCTAGTTCTGGTATCAAAATCTCCACAGTCTAAGCAACCGACCACCACAACTGCTTCCACTCCTACTGAACCTGCTGATGATCTCTGGGGGATGATCAGACATCTGGTCAGGCAATTCCTGCACCTGATTACCTTCTTCCTGAGTGGCTAGAGTTCCAGGCTCTTAGGATTTCCAAGGGTGTTTTCTGGGCACTGTAGGCATCTCACAAGGAGTCTACTCACAAGACGTATACTTGCAAGTGGACAAGGTTCTAGTGCTGGTGCAAGGAACATGGATTACTGCCCCTCTCCTGCTCCATGTTGCTAATTCTTGACTACCTCTGGTCCCTATCTCTGGGAGCGTTTGTGAGCCAGGTTCTTCAAGTTACACCTGGTCACCATTTTTATATAATGTGCCATGTTAGGCATCTCAGTGGTGGCACAGGACAAAGTGGTCAGCCACTTCCTTTAATGGCTTGACCACTAGTCCCCTTCAGTGATTGAACAACCTCCACCATGGGACTTACCACTGGTGCTGTCACAGCTAATAGGTAAACCATTCAAGCTTATAGACAAGTGATATCTCTCACACATGGAAAAAATGCATTTTTAGTCACCAGGATCTCCACTAAATGGATGAGTGTGCTCCAGCTGCTATAGGTGAAGTCACCTTATCTAGCTTTCCACAAGGACAAAGTCATCTATTCCACTATGCAAAATAGCTGCCAAAATAATTTTCTGAGCTTCATCTACATCAGGCACTCATTTTACCTGCTTTCATTCTGAAGCCTCAAGCTTCAGAGGCAGATGGATCATCTCCTGCATCCCTCTGTGTTACAGGTTGGTGAGGGAGGCACCACCCATAGGGTTGAATGCTCAGGACAAGAGAAATACTGGTGCCTCTATTGCTGCTGCCTGGTACTTACCCATTTATGAAACATGTAGGGCTGCCAGCTAATCAAATGCAGATGCATTCATATCTCATTACAGCAGTGACTTGCTTAGTCATCTTAATGCTGCTTCTGGGTCTTCAGTCCTCCAGTCTCTATTCCCCTAATTTGGGGGGGTGCACCTTACCGCTTCCCCGAGGACTACTGGAAGTCTGCCTAAGTGGAGATGCTGGACTAAATGTAGGTAGGTAGACACAGAGGTTACTTGTAACCATAGTTCTACTGTTAGTATTCAGTTCACATCAACACAACTCGCCTGATCTCCCTTTCAAGGCTTGTTTCCGATTCCTGTTGCATTCTGCTGATGTGAGTGCAATGGGGGCAGAACCGGAGGGCCACGTGATTGGGTGGTAGGAGGAGTCAAGCTAGGAGACTGTTCTGGTGACTGAGCATGCACATGGTAAGACTGCCTAAGTGTGGATGTGAACTGAATATTAACAGTAGAACAATGGTTACAAATAGGTAACCTCTATTTCCGGCCCACTCAAAATGTCTACAACACTAAAAATGTTAACTCTGATCTACACTATATGGCACTCCCTCTACTACCGGCCACACATTTCTTTTACCATAGCCTCCTTATCTGTGATCGTGAGTTTCCTTGACCCTGGTTCGTCCCCCCAAGAAGATTTCTTGCCAGGTGGAGAGCACATTTTGGCATTTAATTCCTCTCTCCTGCTCTGACCCCCACCCAATTGTCCACCATGAACTTTGTAGCACCATGAGGAATACAGTACATGAAGGCCTCCTGTTCATGTCTCCCATTCTGCCTCCTCCCTGAAGCCAACTGTGAACTGCATGGCACACTCGAGGCAGACAGCACAAGCAACATTTCAGTTGAACAGAGTCAACAACACACCCAGCTGTGACTGCAAGTCAGTGACAGCAAAGAAGCAGAGAGGTGACAGGGGACACATTGTAGGGTTTGCAGTGTTTGACAGCACAGTTGTCATTACAAAAAATACTGTGATCCCTAACCTCCAACAGCACACAGCATCAAGGCATTTGACCTGGTGCCACACAGATGTTTGCTGAAGCTAGGAGATCTAGGTGTGGTGAAGGACGTAGTTATTTATTTATTTATTACTACTCAGAGATTAATACCTATGAGCTAGAAGCTTATTTACATAGGTTCTGCGTCAGAGACAAAATACAGACAAAGTAAATTTACAGTGAGCAAACAATAGAATTGGCAAACACAAAACCAAACAATACATTTATGTAGACTTTACATTTTACTTTAGGATATATAGATATATATATTTCTTTTGCAACACAGTCCATAAAGTACATTTGGGTAGATATGAGAGACAATATTAATGGGATGGAGACAACAAGGAATGGAAGGTAAGTTGGTGACCTTTTAGAGTACAGATAAAAAGGTGACCTTGTAAAGTACATAGCGGGGAGGTAGAGGTGGGAGGGGGGTTACGAGAGAAAAAGTTAGGAAGAAAGCAGGAGGAGGGATGCAGTAGAGTGAGGGACAGCTCTTGGCAGTAGAGTGATAGCAAGGGACACTGGGAGGGCTGGAAGGAGGGGTGGGAGGGCTGAGAAGGAGGGTTGGGAGGAGATAAGTGGCACAGAAGACTTGTGAGGGGTGGGGTTAGGAGAGGGTGAGGAGGAGGTAGTGAAGCAGAAAGTTGAAGGGAGAGGTTGGGGGAATTGCGCAAGGTAGCCTTGTCAAGGGTGAAGTTAGGATATGGAGAGGGCCAGATGTTGAGGGGGGGAATAGGCAGCTCTAGGCCTTGTCAGGGGTGAAGCTGGGGGAGGACGAGAAAGGAGGTAGTGAAGCATGTGTGTGGGGGGGTTAAGTGCTACTAGTGTCTTAGTGGATTAAGCAGGGGAGATTCATTGGAAGCTAGATGGGTGTTTAGTTGGTTAGAGGGGAGATAGCAGAGGGTAGCTGTAAACAGTGTAAAATCTGAGGAAAAAGAGAAGTCACCAGTAGGGTGCCAGAAACTTCAGTCCCGGGTCCAGTCCTTATCAATATGTAACCCTTAGGTGGCGCTATCCCAAGGGCTACTACCCCTGCCTGCTTGGCTAGTAGCAGGTTAAGGGGCCTGAGTTCTGAAATGGGTGCCTCCACCCGGAGGTCAGGGTTGGTAATGGTCAAGCTAACCTGGGCACAGCCCTCCAGGACACTGTAACCCCCCTCTTTCCCCCCAGTGGCCTGAACACTGTACAGTAATCACTTTCACAATACCCCTGGTACACCACACAAGTACCCACACTGCTTGCACTTACCACCAGGGCTGGTTCCTCTGGCTCGATCCTGGGGACCCCCTGTAAAACAAGGTTATGCACAGCAAATAGCAACAGTACAGTACTTTGAGCACAAACTAGAACCACAATCAGATTACATGCAGAAAAAGTTAGATCTGATTTATTCAGGAGACTTGAACGGGAAGGGCAAAATCAGATTAATTAGCTTAAAAGTTGTATCAGTCAAGCAGTTATGCATGCGCTTTGAGTCCCCCCCCACACAGTCCACCTCTGGGTACCCAGGTGGGGAAGAGATGGGCTAGCCAGGACAGTTGCCCGGGCTTGCAGCTGGTTGGGGCCCTGTGATGGAAAACACAACATGCACAGTACACAATATTTGTAATCCGGAGCCAGAGGGCTCAGTTCGTAAAGGAAACGAAACAACAAGACAATCAGATGACACACTCAGATTAAGCTGTTGTTGCAGGGAGCTACCCTGGTATTTACTCATGATACCCAAGACTGGACACAGGTTGGACGAAAATCGAGACTGCAGGTGGTTGATCTGGAATGCCAGGAGAAGCAGGGCCCACATGGGCTGCAGAGGCGTCATTCCTGTTCAAGCATGGAACAGGGGCTGATCCCCAGGCAGGTCTCTCGTTGATGGCTTCTCTGTGCAGTGGGTAGTCTGACTGGGCCATTCTGGCAAGGCCCAGACCGCATGGAGACAAATTTGGATGCAGTCCGTTTTGGGCTGGATACAGCTTCCAGCAAGCAGAACACAGTTCACACAGTGAGGAACTAACTCACAACCCACTAGCAGCTCATAGCACATTTACATGTACCGGAATTCTACTGTACCAGGCAAAGCGCTCCCTGGTCACAATCGCAAAGTCTCTGCACACATCAGGAGCTTAGGGGTAGCTGGAACTCCTGACAGGCCGATCGCATTCAGCAAAATCTTCGGTCTTCATCAAGTTGAGCCTGGCCCACTTCAGTAGCTTACTTTAGTCACACAAACTTGGATTTGATCCAAAATAATTCTCTTCTCTCCCTCTCAGGAGCAGCTGGCAGACTTACAAGCCACAAACTCAGCCCTTTCACAGTTTTCCCATGTGAATCCACTCAGGATTGCTGCTCAGAATCACTTCAGCTCCCCTCATTTCACTTCCCAGCTCAGAACTAACTGAAAACTGCAAGCAGCCCGGGACTTCCCCAAGATCCAAAAGGTTTGGTTGGCTGATTTGGCTGTCAGTCAGAACAAGAGCTCCCCCTTCAGTTGCAAAAAAGGCTAAAAAAAAACCCAAACTAAAGTTCCTACAGATTTTGAAATCAGACAGCTCCTGTAGTCCAGCTACATTTCAGGTCCCACCAGAACTGATTGGTCCAATTTGCAGTCCAGGACCAAGATAGTAGAGACAAACAAAACAGTCCTTGGTACAAAGAAAACAGGTTAGACAAACTACGTTATCATTATCACTTTAAATGATTTTCAGCAAATGGTTACATCTTTCAACAGAGTTCCCTGTCAGATTACTTAGGCTGCAATCAGGCAGCTCTTAAAGAGACAGTACACAGAGGCTATACAGGCTCTGGTAATCACATTTAAACTGCTAAAACGCTGGACACCAGCCTGGCAGTGAGCATTTAGGCAAGCTCAAGGAAGACTTTTTGGGAACCCCCATTTGTAGGGGGGTTACAAATATGTTCATCAGCAACATAGGAGAAGAAATGTCAGTGGCTCAGTAGGTAGCACACTCGCCTCTGAGGCTGGGAAATCAGAGGGCTGTGGGTTCAGTTCCCACATCTGGCACTTGGGTTACTATCCCAGTACTGACACTGTAGTGCAGTATGAGAGGGGTGCTGCACTTCTGAGGTGCCGTCTTTCAGATGAGACGTTAAACCGAGGTCCCTTCTGCCTGGATTGGTGGTAGTTCAGGTGGATGTTAAAGATCCCATGGCACTTATCAAAAGAGTATGGGAATTTCCCCGGTGTCCTGGCCAAATTTTCCCTCATTCACTAAAAATACCACCAACAGCTTAATCTGGTTCAAGGTCAGCTGGCATTCATCTGTATCCCCCTCCCCCAGGTCGTGCCTGAAAATAGGCAGGATTTGTCTAGTGCACTTACCCGGTGAACAAAAAAAACACTAAAACTAAATCCAAGGCAAGATATGTCTCTTTGCAGATGACACAAAGCTCTGTGGAAGAGTAGGTAGTGAGGACAGGGTAAGGGAATCAATGCTAGACCTGCAAGGGTTGGAGAGGTTGGCCAAGGTTTGACAATTGAAATTCAATATCAAAAAGTGCAGTAAGGTACACAGGAAATACGAACACCAAGACCAAATAATGGATGGGGGGTTTCAGCTGGGCACTTTTACTGAGGAAAAAGACCTGGAAGTCATCATAAATGACTCCCTTAAACAATCTAGCCAATGTAACAAGGCCTACCGTAAGGAAGCTAGGAGGGTGGGGTGTATAGGAAGGGGTTTTGATAGCAGGAAGAAATTAAGTATTACTACCTCTCTACAGAGCACTGGTGAGGCTGCAGCTGGAGTACTGTGCCTCGTTCTGGAGTCCTCACCTAAGGAAAGACAAGAACAAGCTGGAAACAGTGAAGTGTACAGTAACCAAAATGATTCAGGGCCAGCAGGACAGATCTTATGAGGATCAGCTTAGGACACTGTACATGTATTCACTGGAGACTAGAATTGAGAGGGGTGATGTGATAGAGACCTTCAAGTTACTGAAAGGAATGAACAAGGTAAACTGCAAGGAACTATTCACCACCTGTAGCAAATCTAGAACACAGCGTCATGAATGGAAGCTAGTGAGTGGGAAAGTGAGGAGGGATATGAGGAAGTTCTGTTTTACAGAGAAAGTTGTTGTGCCATGGAACATGTTTCCAGCTGAGGTGCTGGGTGCCAAAACAGTGAATGGATTCAAGTATAGCTGAGACAGAGTTATGGACTTAACAATGTCCCAGGCAGGTAAAAATGGAGAGTGGTAGAATGGACACAAACGCTGCTTGTACAATAGGTTTCAGGGTAGGATATGTCATTACAGGCAGACTAGATGGACCAATGGTCCTTTCTGCCATCATTTTTCTACATTTCTATCTTCTTTAAAGTAAAAAACAAAAGTACTGTAACTAAGTTACCTGGGGGGGGGGGCAAGTAAACATCACAAAACACCACAGACACAACAGCAGACAATACCTGATTACAGAGCACAGACCAGGCAATTTACAATATTCTGTAACTAATACTATCACACTCCATAAAAGTATAAAAAAATGCCTTCATGGCCAGATCAGTGGCACAGAGGATGAAGCACTGGATGCCACACCTCCCACCAAGCCAGCGACCTGGGTTCAGAAGCAGACTCGGGTTGCTGGGGTCGGCTGGGGGGAAGGGATTAAGCATCCAACTGACTGCTCTTCTCTCCTGGGAAAGGAGGACAAGCTGCACCACACTGATACTGCCACTTTGTGGAGACATGGTGGCAGAGTTGTGGGAGTGACTCTGAGAGAATGGCCCATGGCAGGCATGTAGTACAAGCGCACTTTTACCCACATATATGACTGCATTACAGCACGCTGCTTGGCCAGGGGAGAAAATGGGAAAATCACAGCAGCTGCAGTGTGATCCATTGCTCACCACAGACACCTCCCCATCTACAGGGCTCTGGTGGGGTCATCTGAACTGTGCTTTGGGGGGAGGACAGCACTACTCCCCTGACCCCACCACAGAGCAAATATCGGGGGGGGGATTTCTCCCCCCAGGTAAGTCCCTGGGACAGTGGGTGACCAAGGGGAAGGGGACAGCGTCGCAAGGCAGAAAGATCTGTATTAAAATATACTTCTTCATGTGTTGTATAAATTGAACATGCAATGGCCCGATTTCAAATATGCAGTTTATTTCCATTTGAGAGGGGGCGGGACCTTCATAACTTACTTATAAGTTATAGTCCTGACCCATAACTAATGGAAATATAGTGCATAATTACAATCAGGCCATTGTATATCCCATGAATATATGATGAAAACAAACCTACTCTTGGGCTGAATTTTGCATATTACTAAAAAAGAAAAACCTGTGTTTTAATTTTCACAATCTTGTGACTTGTACAAACATCAAAATACATACACTAGGTTTTTGATGATTTTTTACCAGGGTTAATCTCTCTCTGTCTTTTTCTTTCTACAGGGGAAAACCAAATTTGCTGGACATAGGATCCTTAATCATCAAGCCAATACAACGTGTAATGAAATACCCTCTGTTGTTGTGTGAGCTTTTGAATGCTACACCTCTCTGTCACCCAGACCGCAACACAGTGGACGATGCATATGCAGCTATCAAAGAGGCCAATGCCAATATCAATGAATTTAAAAGAAGGAAAGATTTAGGTAGGATTATACGTTCTGTGTATAGGCTGTATTTACTTTCATTTATTGCTTTTGCTCACCAGGTAAACTCAGTGGAGCAACATTCAATTGACAGGTGCCACCCCAATTGAGACACTCCACAATGACACCACTTACTGTATAATTACACATAAATAAATATTGCACATCCCATAAACCGTTAATAACATACAATATGCTATAAATGCAGAATTCAAAAACATATTTTAGTTTCAAACCGTATTCCTTGACCATAGCTGGTCTTGCGTTCCGTACTGTATTTCTCTTCACTGCTCCCACTCTATCTGTCATAGCGCCCTCTGTTGGTGCTCAATGGAATCATGTGCCACTGGCAGTAGTGCAACACTGCTGTGAGCTTCTACAGAGACAATCCCTGCTAATGGCTGTCTGATACAGCAGAAGCAACACGATCTGAGTAGTGCTTAGTCTCACTTCCCAATTGCTGCAAGTTAGGTGCAACCATTTATTCATGCCCCTTACAAACTTGCTGATGTTTCATACTGGTTTGGGTCCAGAATGGGGAAGAGTGAGGAAACTGGGACATAGGCAGGCTGAAAGCATCACTGTACTGCACTGATCCCTCAGTCCTCTTCAACACACACACACACACACGCACACACATATCCCTCCCACATCCTTGCATCCAAGGCAGCCAGAGATGTGCCTATCTGTTGGCGAGGGGGGCATTGAGTTAATACTACATGGTCACCCAGGAGGAGCTGTTGTAGCCCCATGCACACTCTCCCCTTCCCCTAGAACCTGAATGCACAGCATCTGCAACACATTTTAGTTTTACCCAGCCCAAGGTTGGGAGTTGGCACTGTCGTGCAAATCCATGTCTGCAGCACATTATCGCAATGCACTGCCAGTGTCACCCCAGAGCTGGGCCATATTTCCTTACCTTTCACCAATGGTAGCTTGAGGATGGGCTACACATTGTGATCTTTTGTTTCTTGTTCTAAAGGTTAAGTGCCCATCCAGGCAGGGCCAGAACGACCACCCATAACTCCAGCTGCTGGTAGTTAAGCCTTGAGTGGGCACGGCGCAAATGTCAGTTCCTGGGCTGACACTGTTATAAAGTGGTCGGCATATTGTAATTGTTATTTGTTTTCTAATTGGTGTTCACTGTGTAATAATAGTGATATTTAAAGATAGTCCCTTTAGGGAAACCCAATACTTTTTTTCCTGTTTCCTATAGTCAAGCTGCAGGAATTCTGCCTGCCTGCAGAAGTTGAGCTGAGTTGATGTTAAAGAATAAAGCCTGATAAGAAGCAACTGAGGTATGTAGGTGTTTACTATATTGGCGATGAGGATAAACCAGGCCCAGAATGGCGATGTTTGGGGCTGTAGCAGAGTCTGATGGCGCAAGTGACTGGTCTGAATATGTACAGTAGAGCGTTTGGGACATTTCTTTAATGCAAATAAAATCATAGATGAGGATCAGCGATGTTCTATTTTCCTCTCTGTTTGTGGCCAAAAGACTTATTCTTTAATCTGTAAATTAGTGACTCCACAGCAGACAGGGACTAAAACCCTGCAGGAGATGTGTACATTGGTTCAAAATCGTATCGACCCCCAACCTTCAGCTATTGTGCAGTGATTTAAGTTTCATTGCAGGATGTGTCAGCCACTGGAGACAATTGCAGACTATGTGGCTGAATTGCGATGTTTAGTGGAATTGTGTGAATTTGGAGACACTTTGGATCGTATGTTCTGGGACTGGTTGGTGAGTGGAGTGTAGGATGAACGCATTCAATGCCATTTGTTGGCAGAGACAGTGCTTGACTTTAACAGGGTGGTGGACATTGCCCTGGTCTTCGAGGCTGCAGCTCGACAGGCTCACAAGTTGCAGAGCTCTATGGTGGAAGGGGCTGCTGTGGGGTATCAGGTGGAACAGCCTCGCCGATCTGTCTTACCATCATCAAAGTCACGCTCTGCACGTGGGGGCCTACAGCAAAGCTCCGCTCATAGAGACACAGATGAGTGATGTTTCTGTTGTGGCAGTGCACACAAATCAGAGACTTGCAGGTTCTGAGAGGAGGAATGCTGGTGCTGCCAGCATCAGGGCCATGTGGCTCAACTTTGTTGCTTTGGGAGTATGCCCCAGGGCCAGTCATCCTGATCTACAAATCGTAAGGGGCAAACCAATTTTGTGGAAGAGGAAGAGCCAGAGGCAGAGGGTGATGATGGAGTCTACTCTATGTGTATGGTTGCTAATCGTCGTTCACGTCCTATCTGGGTGCAAGTGACAATGGACAGGCATTTTGTGGACACGGAGGTTAACACAGGAGCATCATTATTGGTGATAGGGAAGAAACTTTCTTCTACCTCGTGGGCCCCTGCAGAAGCCGCAATACTACAACCAGCAGGAGTGCAACTTCAGCCATATACAGGTGAACTGACTCCATTGGTGGGAAAGATTCTGGTCCAAGTGACTTAGGGGTTGCAGCAGAAGCTACTGCCCTTATTGGTGGGGGGGGGGATGGTCCATGCCTGATGAGGTGCTTTATTCATTTTTATTCTTTTGGTAACTGGGTGAGGCCCACTAGGCACAAGTACCTGTTTTCAGGGGTGACCCGAGAACACTAGGGTGATTAAGTGACTTGCTCAGAGTCACACAGTATGCAAGAGGAGGTTGTGAGAATCAAACCCAGGTCTGCTAGATGTGCCAAGCTCATTCACACCTCATTACTCTAACCTCTAGACTATACCGCCAGCCCCGAAGTGTAACTGGCTGAGAGAGTTGAAACTGGACTGGCAAGGGATATGCTTGCTGTGGCCTGTAACACTGGAAGAGGTGTTGGAGCAGGCAGCTTCTGTATTTTTGCCAGGGCTGAGGACTTTGCAGGGAACGACTGCCCAGATAGTGGTGAGCCTGGAGGTTCAGGCCTGATTATTTCCACCTCATGTTGTGCCTTGTGCTCTCTGTGGTAAAGTGGCAGAAGAATTGCTTTGTCTGGAGCGGGAAGGGATCCTGGAGCCTGTCCAGTTTTCAAAGTGGATGACCCCCATTTGCCCTTGATCAAGAGTGATGGGTCAGTGAGGATTTGCAGGGACTACAAGATCACAGTGAACAGTAAATTGGACTCTTACCCAGTTCCTAAAATCAAAGATTTGTTTGCTTCTCTAGCTGGGGGACATTGTTTTCCAAGCTCGACCTGAGTCATGCATACATGTTCTACAGGTGTGGCTCAGTGTAGGAGACTCTCTTGTATCTACTGTTACAGTCAGTATTAAGTAACCACACTTTTTTCTCCCTTGCAATGCCCACCATGAGAAAAGTAAACTTCTCGGTGTGATATGGTGCTATTTATGGATCCATGACACCGGTTCAACAAATTCATTGTCGAACAACGTTACAGCGATGACTTTATATCAACCACAGTTGCGGTCGGCATAAAGCCATTCCATGAAGACTTTGTTTACTTCAAGGGGCTTTGTCCCTCGAACCCCCCATGCAGGGGGCTCTGCCACCCACGCCCCCCATAACTTAAATAATCAACTCTGTGTTGGAGTTGATTCGGGGGGTGGGGGATGCAAGACTCCCAGAAAGCAGTGCCGGGGTCCCACGCCTACATTACAGTGACCTGTCGCTGTAATGTAGGTCGCAGAAAATTGTTGAACAGGTACCTGCATACAGCTATTTGCCACCAGGAACATGTGGTAGCACCATCATAATACATCCACAATATAAATCCAGGATTTATAGCCCAAAGCTACTCTCAGTAGATGAGATTTTTAAATATTGTGGGTGGCTTTCATCTGTAATGACTTAAGTCATTAATTACAAAAAATAGTTATAAAAGTTGTTTTTTAAATATCTGATTAAATTAAAAAGGTACCAGTTATAAATCCAAGGATGTCAGAAATACATTTTTGCTAAATAATTATGTGATAACATTTTTTCTAACAAATATTGCTGTTTAAAAGATACCAGTCAATCTTGCCACTAATTAATAATGAAGGAGGTTACCCACAAAAATCCGATTTTCCCAGAGCTCCTTTCAAGCTGAATTTTGAGTCACACCACTACCAGGGTAATATCATTGAGGCTGTATGATTTTGTGTAAAAACAAAAGTTACTAGTAGTCAGGGTTACTCACAACAAGGTCAAACAAGGTATTTGTGGGCTAGCAAGAGGATATAACACTACACAAATCTATTTCAATCTATTTCAAAGCATAGCTGACCAGTCGGATACTCCCCGGCCTCTCACCCTCCCAAGTTTCTCTCAGCTGCAAGAGCAGGAGCAGGAAGGGAAGGAGTCCAGCCCATTATGACACCCACTCCAAGTTCACGGGCAAGCATTTTTGACTGTACCCACAGTGTGCCATGTTACCCTAGGTTCAACTAAGTTTTCGCTTATGGAGACCATAACAGTTAGTGAGCAACAGGAGTCAGTTACAATTTAATCACCAGAGACCCACAAAACTACAGTATATGAGGAACAGCTAATATTGAACAGTAGCAATAACTCTCCATATGTATTCACCCCTCAAAAAAAGGGGGAGCACAGCACTATTATAAAGTATGTCACAGGTGAAAAGCAGTAAGTCTTCTTCATCCCCGATTCAGAGTGTTCTTCAACTCTGCAAGCACATACACTACAACAGAGTCTCAGGTTAAGTATAAAATGGTCACTGCTCACCAAAACTGAGGACACAGTTACTTGTTTTCTAACTCAGCTTTATTCGGAAATATGAACATTTCATTACAGAGAAACCAGGTATTAACTGTATTTTCTTAAAGAAACAGTGGATACAAATTCTAGTACCACAGTATTGTCATCATCTGCAGCAAAAAGCAGGCACGTACAGGCATTTCATATGTAACAGATCTCTACATAAGGGTCACCTGTTATACAATAGAACTAGGTAAACAGTTCTGCAATTGATTCTAATCTCTGCATTAGAGTGTTAAAACTTCATTAAAGGACTCAGTTACTTTAATTCAACTGCCCAGTATTTATGAATCACTATATAACAGACAGTCCTATAGGTTTCAATCCTCAGTCCTCCTCTCTTGTTTGTGAGGAGGAATTGTTCTCAACAGATAACAAGCAGGACTTTTCCAGGTTACCCACATATGCTCCCGCAGCTTTCTGGTCTATGTAGCTGAACATCCTGTATAGAAACATGGAAGCTGAAAGCAGATAAAGGTTCTATAGCCCATCTATCCAGCCCAGCCCTACTGAAGATTGAATGTGTTGGCTGAGTGGCCATTCATTCCTTCGTCCCCTTCATTCCTCCTACTGCCATTAGCAGTCCCACACCCATGTTTGAATCCCTCCACTGATTTAGCAGAGACAACTTCACTTGGCAGTTTGTTCCACTTTTCTGCCACCCTTTCCATGATCAAAATATTTTCAGACATCCTACTACTATCTCCCCCCTCTGCAAGCTTCATTGAATTACCCTGGTGCCCTAGTCTCCACTCAGTGTGAACAGCTCTCTGTTGCACACCTTGTTTTTTCCATGAAAGTACTTATGTCTCAGTAATAGTTACTCTCTTTCTTCCTGCCTCCAGGGTGTACATGTTGAGGTCTTTCAGCCTCTCCAAGTAGAACTTCCCATGTTGTCCCTGGATCATTTTGGTTACCCTCATTTGCAATGCCTTCACTCTGTCCCTGTCTTTCTTCAAGTGTGGGCTCCAAAACCCCGCAAAGTTCTCCAAGTGTGGTCGAACCAGGGATCTGTACAGGGGCAGGATCACCTCACATCTGCCATTACTGATCCCCCTTCTTATGCATCTCAGCATTTGATTTGCCCTCCCCACTGCCCTATTGCACTAAGCTGATGTTTTCAAGCTAAAACAAACAGCTTAGTGAAGTTGCCCATAGTTATTTCCCCCAGTACCATTCTGTGTTTTTTTCAAACTCTGCTCCTTCCATTTTGTATTCTGTTCTTTTTCTCAGCACCTGTGTGCATTACCTCACACTTCTTTGTGTACAGTTTTCGCTGCCGAGTCCTAAACCGTTTCTGTACGCTCTCTAGCTCCTCCCTCTTGGCCCTAACACCATCCTCACTGTCCACTTTTCCAAACGTCTTTGTGTCTTTTAAAAAGAGGCAGATCTTCCCCTGAATCCCTTCTCCAATGTTACGGACAAAGATGTAAAAAGGACTGGTTTGAAGACTGATCCCTGTACCCCAACCACCACTGATGACCTCTCTGACTTTTAAGTACTCTCCATTCAGGACAACTCTCTGGGTTCTCCCACTCAGCCAATTCAATACCTATGCTGTAATCCTATTCCCAGCCACAAGGTTGCATTGTTTTTTGCCAGCCACCTTTGCAGGACAGAACTGAAGGCTTTACTATAGTCAAGTTACTGAACGTCAACTGCCTGACAGGTTTGTCCGACACAACCTCCTCCTATAAATCAGTGCTGCTTAGTGCCCTAAAGATCATTAACCTTCAGGAACTCTACCAGCCTCTCTTTTATCATGGCCTGCAGTACCTTCCCCACTATAGCCATCAGACTGACTGGTCTGTAGTTCCCTGGCTCATCCCTGCTTCCACTCCTCTGCAGGGGCACCACATCTCCTCTCCTCCAGCCCCTTGGTACTACTTCTGTATCCAAGGAGCAATTAAAGAGATCTGCCAATGGTGCATCCAGAACTTGGGCCATCACTACCCATGAATGTAGTCCATCTAAGCCCATTGATTTATCCATCTTTATTGCACTTAGTCAATTCAATACCCTACCCTCCATAATTAGTTTCCAGCTGCCCCCCTCACCCCTTCCTACCTGGCTTCAATGATGCATTGGGGCAGCAGCCCCTATCCACCACTGTGAATACTGAGCAGAAATACTGGTTCCGTATTTTCACTTTTCTTTTGTCTCCCTCCTCCCACCCCTCTCCTATCCTTGGTCTAACTATCCCCTCTTTGGATTTGCATTTCTCCTATATGCATGAAAAATGCTTTATCCCCCTTGCTCACTCACTCTACCATCCTCAGCTCAGTATTCAACATTTCCCTCCTCACAATCTTGCTGGCCTCCCTCACCTTGGTATGATATTCTTCCCTCCCTCGGCTTGGCTGGTCTTGTGCTTCTTGAAAGCCTTCCTTTTATCCTTCACTGCCACCACTTTTATCCTTCATTGCCACCCCTTTTGCCTCATGTACCACAGTGGTTTCTTCTCAGACTTGCTCTTGTCTAGCACCTTACACAGAGAATTGCAACTTCTAATAAACATGTTTTGAAAACTTCTTTGTTATATCAAATCTTTCACATATAACCAGAATGTACAACACCAGTATGAGGGTGACCATCAGATAAGTAAAGAAGCCATTCCAGTGAACAGTCATTGGTGAACTATAACCGAGTTCGGTATCTCTGTCCAGACTTGTTCATATGAATATCATAATAATCCTTTTTGATTGAATCTCCCTTGCCATCCACCCCACTGCTGCTCTCACCCCCTCCTATTTCTCTCTCAGCATTTCTTGTGTCCTCCCCTAAGCCACCCTTTTGAAATCCAAAACTTTTGTCTGGGCATATGTTCTATTTGCCTCTTGAACCACGAGGTCTGATGTTTCCTGGATCCCAAGGAATCCTGGATTGTGACCTTCCCTATACTGTCCCTGTTTGTAAAAATCAAGTCAATTATGGTGACATCTCTTGTAGGCTCCTCTACTTTCTCTGTCAGAAATGCATCCTGGAATGCCTATACCAGCAAGTGGTTTCTTGTCATCTCATCAACTCTGAGGAAGCATGCTTATGTCACATGAAATGCATCAACTCACATAATCTGGTCTGTTAGCCACCAACAGTTTTTTTTTTTCTTGCTGACGGGCTTGTAACTCTGTTTGTATTTTGCACAGTATATTTTTACCAGACCAGCAAAAATAAAGTCTTGTTTTCAGTGATCACAATTGCATCAAGGTGTTCTTAGCAGGAGTTGCCAGAGGTTTGGTAAGGGCTACTTGCTTCCTTGCTGTTTGGTTTCTTGTTCCCTATTGAAAACTGAAGCCACACCAGAAATACCAATTTAAACATTATGACCAACTCCTTCAATTTCTTTATGACATCCTGAAATGCCTTCCTCTTCAGCTTCACGGTATATAAGTAGTCTGGGAAAAGTAACAGCCAGTGCTCTTCAATGAAATTAGACTTTGTTCCCTTGCTATAATCAGCATACAGTCCTTCATATTTGAAAAAAAGTTATCACCATAAGCAAGATACAGGGTCCATAACCTGAGACAGTGTTTGACAAAGATTAATCCTGTAAGGTTTGACCAGCAGAAAGATATATCCCAGCCCCAAAGCCTCTGGAAGCCACTGCTTCATGAAAACTACTGGGATGTCTTCTTCTGTACCCTTCAGGACCCCTGAGACATATTTTTTCGGGGCCCAGACAGCATTCTCCAATTTCTCAATCCTCTCTTTCAGGATTCATTGCTCTTTAATGCAGTATGAGACCACCACTATTGCTTTCCTTACTATCAGAGTCGAGTTATCTACTGCATTCACCAGGCCATGCAGTTCTATCTGTACTCGTCACGTACTATAATTGGGCAGTTTTTGTCAATTCTCTGAATTGGCTGTGTGAGAGCCATTACTGATCTCTGCAGACAGTCTAGCGTTGCGGGAGTGTTGGCAACTGGGTTGGTAACTGACACAGATCCTGAAGCACTAGGAGACCCTGTCACTGGCTCAGCAGATTCCTGTCCCATGACTTTCAAAGTTGATAAGACAGCCTCTGACACCACTCTCGGTCATTGCTATTAAACATGATTAAAACAGCAGAGCTTGATATGGGAAGAATTTTGACTTATACTATACCTTTTTATTCTATTTTTGAGTTTCGCTGATCTCCTGTCTTGTAAGATGCCCCTTTTCCCTGCTTGTTTTAATTTATGTTTTATCCTCCTGTTCACCTAGGCTGCCCCCTCAGCTGGATGTTCTCCTTGCCCCATCTCTGACTTCTTTGCTACTCTAGTCCAGCAGCTTATCCCAATAGTGAGGCCCCTCTGGTCAGCAGGAGAGAACTTTTGGGGGTGTTTTCTCTCCACTCATGAGACTCCAGGACTTGAGGCCAGTCATCATGGTGGGGCCAAGAGTAGCCAGCATCAAACTGCTATATGATGGGGCTTTTTGTGATTTATAGTTATCCAGTTTTGTGAAAGACAGAGTTAGACAATACAGTTAAGATATAACAGAAAATAAATAAAATACGGAAGGACATGGCATGACAATATTCCAACATTGTCTTAACTACACTGGTGATGTACAAAGTAAGAGTGTCAGACTGTAACATTAAAGTGTGGTATTATGCAGTTTTAGCCTAGTAGGTCCAAGGGGGTGAGAGCAGTATACTGTCAAGGCACAAAAACATGGTCACGGTCCAACTGATGCATTACCCATCTTCTCCAAAATTTCTCAAACTGTGTGATAGGATTCTTGAATTTTGCAGTCATTCAGGTAGTAAATGTCCATGGTTAGTTTCTGCCACAAGAATATGTATAATGTCTGTTAAGCACAATCTGGTTATAACCTTTTTTGCAATGGTTATTAACAACAGAAGGAGTTTCAGGGTTTTCGAGCAGAGTTTAGAAGAATCGGGGGGTATACTAAGCAGTACTGCTGATTTGGTGAAAACATTCTCTCTCCCTATAATAGCCTCCACCTTCACCTGAACCCCTTGCCAGTAGGTTCCGAGACTTGGGCAGTCAAAGAAACCATTTTCCTGGTCAGTGTCTATTTAGCCACATTTCCTCCAACAGAAATCCCTTCCCTGTCCAGGCGTCTTGCCTGTATGGCTGGTGTACGAAGGTATTGTATCCTGCACTTTCCTGCAAAGTAATGGAGATAGGGAGCTACAATAACCTAAGGTACTGCTAGAGCGCACTTCAGCCAATTTTCCATTGTATGTGCAGTTCCTGATTCCTGAGTCCATCTACCTAAAATATGCCAAGTAGGCTGGGAGGTAAATTCTGTTAAAGCTCCATATAATTGTCCCACTGGATTTGCCATACTTCCCCACGTTGAGTACCCAAGATAATTCTACCTAGCAAGGATTGTTTGCTCAGGAGAACCACACCCTCTGGACTCCAAGACCACAGATGGGACATAACGGGAGGTACCAGAAATGGTTCATATAGGGGATCTTATACGTTTTCTATAGATCCATACAAGGGACTATGTCATCCAACAGCTTGTGGACATAGATGACTCCCAGTCGGCTCCAACGTTTCAATGAAATATCCAGTTTATTCAATGGGCAGTTCAAATCATAAGGGAGAGCAGTTAACCACATACTGCAGTCAATTATCTTTTCTCTGGGGAATCCATAAACTGGTGGCAAATCTGCAGCGTACTAGCTGTGTATTTTGTAAAATCCAAATATCTCAGAACCCCCCTCCCTGAGGCATACAGGTAGTGGTTAGTTTGAAACATGTCATTTGGAGCAGATTTTATGTTTCCAGTGAGTATCACAGGACCAGGAGGCCCATAAGCAAATGAGTTTGAGTTGAGTAGCTTTACTAACATACTAAAATGCCAGCAGAATAGGCCTAACGGTCTTTCATGTCTGCTCGTTTGGTCAGCCCCCACCCTGGGAGCTGACCTTGCTGCCGCCCCCTTCCTCTCTGGCTTCTCCCTTCGCAGTCCCAGATATTCTCGCTGCACTGGTTTTTGCTTCCAGAATCCTTCCCCTGTACCTGTCCCACCCCCTCTTGAACCCCTCCATGGTTTCTGCCTCCACCAGCCCCCTGGGCAGCGCATTCCATGGCTCCACCATCCTCTCAGTGAAGTAGCACCTCCTCCCTTTTCCCCTGAATCTCCCCCCCTCCAGCTTCCACCCATGCCCTCTAGTTGCCCCCCTCCTTCCTTCGGAGCACCCTGACTGCTCCTCCCCTATTTACCCCCTTCATGTACCTGAAGACCTCTATCATGTCCCCCCCGGTCCCTTCTCTCTTCCAATGTGTACATACTGTATTTAGCTCTTCAAGCCTCTCCCCATAGGTCATATCCCCCAGCCCCAAATCATTTTGGTTGCCCTCCTCTGGATCCTTTTTAGGAGTTCAATGTCCCTCTTTAAATGTGGCCTCCAAAACTGCACGCAGTACTCGAGTTGCGGCCTCACCAAGCAGTTATACAGAGGGAGTATTACTTCCCTCCTTCTGGAGGCGAGCCCCCTAGCGATGCATCCAAGCATCCTGTTGGCCTTTGCCGCTGCCCTCCTACAAGTCTCTGAGTTGTTCATCTTGACATCCACCACCACCCCCAGGTCCCTCTTAGCCATTGAGACTTGTAGCATTTCCCAGGGTGTACACTTGGCCTGGGTTTCTGGCTCCCAGGTGCAGTACCTTGCATTTTCCTGCATTGAACCTCAGCTTCCACTTTCTAGACCACCTTTCCAGAGCCTCCGGGTCCCCCTGTAGGGCCACCCTCCCCTCCACCCCATCCACCACCACCCCCAGATTTGAGTCATCCACAAAGAGGCTCATCTCACTCCTGATACCCTTCCTTATATCAGAGACATAGGCGTTGAACAGGAGGGGCCCAAGGACCGATCCCTGAGGGACTCCACTAATGACCCTCCTTGGGGATGAGACTATCCCGCCAACCATGACCCTCTGGGTCCAGTTCTGGAGCCAATTTCCTATCCATCTGATCATCTGGTTCCCCACCCCCATTTCTCCCAGATTATCCAACAGGCCCCCGTGAGGAACAGAGTCAAATGCCTTGCTGAAGTCAAGAAAGAGGACGTCCACTGGTCTACCCAGGTCCAAGGCACTCATTACCCAGTCATAGAACTCCACAAGGTTTGTCTGACATGATTCCCGGGATGAATCCATGCTGTCTATCATCCAGGCACCCCAACTTTCCAGGTCCCCCAGTCTCTCCTTGACAATGCCTCCATCACCTTGCCCACCACCGATGTCAGGCTGACGGCCTGTAGTTCTCTGCCACCTCCCTTGATCCCCTTGTGGATAGGCACTATATGCACCACCTTCCAGTCTTGGGGCACCCACCCTGTCCTCAGAGAGATGCTGAAGAGCTCTGCCAGGGGTTTCACCAGGACATCCGCCAGTTCCTTCAGCACTCTGGGATGTAATTTATCCAGCCCTGGTGCTTTCTCCATCTTAAGGGACCTGAGGGCTTCCCTCACTCTCTCTGCCGTGATTTCCACCTCTGCTACCTCGTCCCCCTGCTTTGCCTTCGCCCCACCTGCCAGTGATGCCCCCCTTCCCAGACCCGCCAATTGGTAAGGGTCCCCCCTCCTCAGTTTCACCATCTCCTACCATGTATGATGCAGCCCCCCCATTTTCCTTGGTGAAAACTGAGGCAAAGTACTCATTTAGTACCTCAGCCTGCTCCCCCGGGTCTTGTGCCCATCCCTCCCCTGTTTTAATCCTGCTAATCTGCCCTTTCACCCTTCATTTTTCCCCAATGTATCTAAAGAACCCCTTGTTCCCTCTCCTAATTTCCCTGGCCAGGTTCTGCTCCTTCCTTGCCTTAGCCATCCTCACCACCCTAGTGGCCCTTCTGGCCATCAGCTCGTATTCCCCTCGGTCCCTTTCACTCCTTGAGCACTTGAATTGCCTATAGGCCACCTTCTTTCCCCTCACCTCCTCCTGAACCTCCCTGGTCCACCAGCAGGGTTTACAGGCCTTACCCCATTTTCATCTTACTCTCGCGCAGGTGCTGGTAGCATCCTGCACCCCCCCCCCGATGATTTCCCACCTGTTGTCAGCGTCCATGTCTGGCCCAATCCCATCCAAGTGCTCCTTAAGAATCCTTCCCATTTCCTTGAAATCCGACCCCCCCCTGAAGTCAGTTACCTCCATCTTTGTGCAGCCTTCTACACCTACTAGATTCAGGCATAACAAGACCGTGGCATGGTTGCTCCCTGCCAACGGGTCCCTTACCTCCAGGGCCCCAATCTGGTCACTGTCTGCCAGGACCACATCCAGTATCCACTCCTTCCTGGTTGGTTTCCCCACCTGCTGAGTTAGGGATTCGTCCTGAAAGACATCCAACAACCTCTGTTCCCTGGCCACCGAGGATGTCATAGTCTCCCAGTCTGTTCCTGGCATGTTTAAGTCCCCCAACACCACCATCCTTCCCCTTCCCAATCTGCAGTACCTCCCAGCATCTGCCACCAGACTCTCCTCCAGCTCCTCCGCCAGCGCAGGGGTCTATACACCACTCCTATTTTTACTCTCTTGCCTCCCCTTGTTAACAAGGTGACCCAAATCACCTCCACAGTTCCCTCCGCCTCCTCCACTCCTCCTATGGAAATGCAGTTTTTGACTATTATTGCTACCCCTTCTCCCCTTCCCTCCCCCCGTAGTGTAATTAAAAAGATAGGGAAGGCCTACCCCCTCTATCTTTTGGTAGCATCAGTACCTGATATCTCACTGTAGGATGCCCTTCCCCCAAAAGAATAAAATGAGAGATAAGTTTATCCTATTCATGAAATACAATTTATTAGGAAATGGGGCGAGTCTGAAATATGTATAGCAATCTTGGTAAGATATTTTGTCTAACCGTCACAATCCTCTTCCAAAATCCCAGGGTGAGGGATAACAATCTTTGCAAATTAGCCTTGATGGCTGCTGTCAAAGGTTCACAGTTAGTAATTCCAGATGGTCCAATTTCTTGGTTATTTGAATTTCTAAGTATTTAACTGCCCCTCTGGTCCACCTAACCGGTAGTTTAGATTTCAGAGATTGAGAAGGAGGAAAATTGTAAGTGATAACTTCTGTTTTTGTTGTATTTAGTTTAAAACCCAGCAAGAACTTTTATTCCAAAAACAGTTCCCAGACATGAGGGAGAGATGTCTCTGGTGGTGTAAGAGTTAATATGATTTCATATCCAACATGGGGGGACCCTGGGGCATTGGAATCAACTGCACACCATATACATTGCTGTTAATCTAAAGGTTAGGGCAGAGAACAGCACAGAAGGGCACCTGGTAAAATCTGTGTAGTTCTCAGGCCCAGGGAGACCAAATGGGTAGGCACCATGCCAGCTGTCCCCTGCTTAAGAACTTCAGTGCACGGCCCCAGCCCCATAATCCGCCCTAGCCCCAAAGCCTCTGGACCCACGCGGTTGCTCTGCATTTAGAAACTGAACTGCACTGCAGGATTGCATCACAGGTGACCATTCCCACTCAAGGGTCTCCAGCCTGCATGGCTGTCCCGGCAGCCAGCTACCAACAGTAACAATTTCCAAAGTCAGGCACACACCACATCTTCAAAAGATGGACACCAGTCTCCAAAGTTTAGGCTTTGTTGTACATTTATTTAAAATGACAATACAAAACAATAAAAAACAAACATGATAGACTGTAGACAAAGGCTTTACCCACCTGATGCGTTTCAGACAGATATTCCTTTATCAGACTGAACTGTCCGAAACGTGTTAGGTGGGTGTTTATTTGCAGTCTGTCATGTCTGTTTTTTATTGTTTTGGATTGTCATTTTAATAAATGTACAATGAAGCCTAAACTTTGGAGACTGGTGTCCGTCTTTTGAAGAGGTGGTGAGTGCTCGACTTTTGAAATGGAAATTTACATTTGTGTCAGGAGCACCACCGTCTCAGTGCGAACTCTTTTGGGTGGGACCAACAGTAACAAGTATGTCCTGGAGAACACCATCATACCCACTGTAATTCAATACTCAAACTCGCCGCTAAGTACATCCCTGGGGCTGCTCCACAGTCTTACTCCCTCCCCCTTATATCCCACCCCAGACAGCCTCTGCACCTACAATCTATGTCATCCAGATACAGATGAGAGTAGGCAGAATATTAGCCATTTAAAGGTAAGGGAGTCTGCAGCATATGCAAACAATTTATGCGGTTCTGCATTCAAGCTGCTAAGTAATGCTTTAATATACTTTAAAGCTTCCTGAGAGTGATGAGCCTTCTCTTTTGCCGTTCTGGATCCGAGGTTGTCCTCCTCTAACCCTGGCTGGAGTCTACTAGGCATTCATCTGTCTCTATGACAGGCTTGAGAGTGAAACTGCAATCTAGGTGGGAGTTGGATCAGTATGCCTCTGGTTTCAAAGTCCTTTTTAACTTCTTCTGATGTGTGGTAGAGGATGTTCCCCTGTGGGTACATCACTTTGAGCTTGGCCGGGAAGGGAGTTTGAATCTGAGGCCAGCTTGCTTCAAGGCGCTAAGATATGGGACATAAGCTCTCCACTTTTGTTGCACTGCTGGAGCATAGTCATCATCAAGGAATTTTTTGGTGGTCACTAAATTTAACTATCTTTTGATGCCTTGCTGTTGTTAGTACCAGTTCCTCAGTAGTGAATCTTAGAAACTTCAAAACGATGGATTGGAGCCATTCCCTTGCCCCCGATTTCAGGACTAAGGCTCACTGCACCCTCTCCAATTCTAAATCCAGTACCTCTAGCAAATACAAGCTGATGTGCAGCAGATTTGTAACAAACTCTGTTATTCATGGGTCCTTGATCCTCCGTCACTCCAAAGATATAGAAGTGCTTATGCTAGAGCCTTCCCTCCAAGTCCTCCATTTTTGAATCCACCTGACAGTGGTGCAGATGGAGGAGAAGGTCCACCATGTTCTCTGCTGTATGAGCCAGTGACAAGGTAGAGGTGTGTAAATCCTTCTGGCCCATTTTCAGGGTATTTACCTCATGCAGAATGCCTGGCAGTGAATTACGGACCTTGGAGCAAAAAGCCATTAGTTCAGTGAGGATCTTATCATCCAGGTATGCAGCTAGTTGAGGAGGTTACACTGCCCTCCAGTGATGCATTAGATGAGTGACTGCCTGCCAGCGAGTTGGGAGGTTGCACTACCCTCCAGTGATGCATTAGATGAGTGACTGCCTGCCAGTGAGTTGGGAGGTAGCACTACCCTCCAGTGATGCATTAGATGAGTGACTGCCTGCCAGTGAGTTGGGAGGTTGATTTTATACCCATCTGTTCTTTTTGAATCTCCCTTCTTGCACACATGCCTTTGCTATTAATTTGAAGGCTGTCTGAGGATCGTAGGGTTGATGACAGTGTTAATAACTTGGTCAGTGGAGTGGGGCTTCTCCTTCACACAGCCATGTGCAGCTTGATGTCACCGGAAGTCCAACCAATGGGGCTTTTTCTATTTTCCTGTTACAACCCCTTCCTCAGGACACCAGCATTTGAGAGACCCCCAAGCGTGCACGCATGCAGAGCATGCCAACGCAGAGATCAGATGGCGTGCTCCCTCCCTCCCCACTGCGCCATCTGCTGCTCTGCCACCAGTGGTCACCCAGGTGGCAGTGTTGTAGCAGAGGCAGCAGCCATCCCTCCCCAAAGTAAGAAAGTGTCCCCCGGGGGGCTTGATCCTCCTTTCTCCACCGGTCCTCCAAAGGCCCTGGCTCGTTCCCAAACCCAAGACACTAGTATCACGATTGGTAGCTCTCCTGCTCTGCTGTGTGGATGAGCCAGCCCCAATTTTCCCTGTTTAAGTCTGCTTTAGTACTTTTTTACATTTGAAGTGTTGTAATAAAAGGTGTGCTGTTTCTAATATGGTTATTCCCCAGGTTTTCATCATTACTAGCTGCTGTTTTTGAGTACTCATTGTCTCATAATGTTAGTTTGTAGTCTGTGTTTCATCCTGGTTCACATTGATCACAAAAGAAGTGATGTTAAACAATGGGAATTCAGAAACATAGAAGTTTGTCGGCAGATAAGGGCCTTCGGCCCACCTGGTCTGCCCCATTATCTCTAACAACTGTGCTCTTTTATACTCTGCTGGTATTAGGTTGTCCCCTCCCCCTAACTACCAGTATCCCTCTATTCCTCATGTTCCCCTTGAACCTCCCTCCCTCCAGTTTCATCTTGTGGCCCCTCATCCTTGAGCATCTTTTTCTCTGAAAAATTGTATTCTCCTGTGCTTTATTATTCCTCCCTGTGAGATACTTAAATGTTTCAATCATATCCCCCCTCTTCCTCCTCTATGGAGTACATATTTAATTCCTTCAACCTAGCCTCGTAGGGCTTGTGATGTAGTCCCTGCACTATTTTGGTTGCCCTCCTCTGAACCGCCTCCACCCTATCAATGTTCTTACATAGATGGGGCCTCCAGAACTGGGCACAGTACTCGCAGTGTTGCCTCACTAATGTCCTATATAGTGGAATTATTACCTCCCGTTCTCTGTTCGTGATTCCCCTGCCTATGCATTCCAGCATCCAGTTAGCCTGCAAATAATGACAAAAAGCTGGAGGACAGCCATATTAAAAGCAGCTCTTCATTTAATTATTTCACACGTCAAAAAACATGCTAAAGCAACAAAAGGCATCTTACAACACAGGAGAACGACACTCTGAAATGAAAGGAAATTGTATGGGTCAACATTTTTCACCATAACATGCACTGCTGCTTTAGTGTGAGTCCTAAAAACTTATAAAGTTTAAGTACTTATCATTGACCATGCAGGAGCTCCTCAAAAAATAAAGTGTACCCTGCTATGCTGCTAGCTCTACCCCCTCCTCTCCCATTTATCACCATGATGCTCTTGGTTTCATGGTCAGACCAAAATGAGCACTTATTTTTGCTCAACCTGTGGCCCCCTGCCTCCTCATGCCTTCGGCCTTGTGTACCACCCTCTAGTGGTCCCCAAAGGATCTCTCCAGATACCCTCATCACTTCACTACTAGAGAATTCTAGTGTTGGAGCAATGAGGATATCTGGACCACTAGAGATTTCTAGTCTATCTCATCATGAGCACCCTATGTGCTACCATCAGGGGAAAGAATCCAGTGCCCATAGCTGTGGACAAGGGCAGACATGGGGCGTCAGAGGCCTGAAAATGTTGGAGGACTGCATTATCAGACCTGGCAAGCCTGTCTGTTTTCTATATTCTTCCATAATTCCTCACACATCCCATCAGATCCCCCTGTCTGTGCATTAACTTATGGGCAGGACTGAGTCTGTCAGCCTGTGGTCACTGATACTGCAATGCATATCACCAGCTGCTTTAAGAGGTGCAAAGGTAGCATCAGGTTTGCTACCCCTCCCTCCCCCGGGGCCTGGGACTCTTATGCCCTCTTGATGTGCAGTGCCTTCATGCCCTTCTGCAGCCTTGGGATAAAAGTCAAAATTACAAAATGATCTTGGGTTTCCACATGGCAGTGTGCACTGGCACCACAACCATGGAGAATACATTTTACATTTTACTTGCTACATCAGTTAGTTGTCACTAGAGGAGAACACGACATTGAAATATGCAGTAGCGGCTCTAGCCACAAATGGTTACCAGGGCACAGCCGAGGCACAACCGATGGCAGCCAGGGCACTGATATATTGTTACATGGGGAAGCTCTGCACCATATGGGGCACAGCATTTTTTTACTGGGGCACGTGCCCTGGCGGGCCCTGGTGTAGAGCCGCCACTGGAAATATGCAACAAAAGGCCGTATCAAAACAGTAACTGGCATCATTGTTCTTGTGTTTTTTCAGCAAAGTTATTGTTTCCTTCATCAAGGTGTACAAGTTGAAGAAATAAATGTCTGAAAGGACTGTATAGAAATGTTTGATCATTTATTATTTTACTAACCCTCTCTCCAGTGATGAAGTACATAAGAAGCGATGAAGAGGAATCTGTCCGAGACAAGCTTTCCAGGCTGAACATTCACTCTATCCGGAAGAAATCCCAAAGGGTCACTGGACATCTAAAGCTGCTGACTGGAGCTGATCCACAGGTATCTAGAACGTGCCTGTCCCTTAAACTGAAGAAGGAACATACTGTATTAGTATTATTTTTATTTACAATGTGGTGGTCAAGAAGGGCACACTGAGCTGGTGCGTACTTCCAGGTGTATCCCAGCAGGGGGGGGACAGGGGGAGTTACAAAACTCTCATTATCAGCAATAGCAACAAATACCAAAAAGGTACAATTGTGCATTACATGGCAGTGTCTAGTAAACCACACAGGTATACAAGGTACAGGGATAACAGTCAGGAAAAAATATCGGCAAACGTTATTTACTAGGACAAGATGCAAATGTGTTTATACATATGTTAAGCCCAAAATATTTTAAAAAAGTGCTTATTGATTTTTTTGTGACTGGGCAAGCAACCCATCCCCCATGAGTTTCTTTCTGTCTCCCACTGCACTATCAGGATCAATGTATCTTGCCTCCATCTGGGGGGCAGGTGAGTGCCTACATTTACAGCTGATGTGAGGAAACAAAGTGAGAAGTGAGCACCTGTTCACTAGCAGCAGAAGTGCAGTAATGAGAGGGCCCCACTGGAGGCTCGTCATTGGAAACTTCAAGAGGGACATAAGGAAATTGCACTTCACCAAGTGGAGGGTGGAACAGTGGAACAGATTGCCCAGAGGTGGTGGAGGTAGGGATTATAAATTGGTGCAAAAGCAAATGAGACAGGTATAGGGGGCTAGTAAACCTAAAAGGAGGAGTAAGGAATTTGGTACGATCAAGGTGGGGGTGGGGTGGGGGTTGGGGTAAGCATTATGGCTAAGTACTCTTCTAAGACAGTAGGTCAAGAGTATAGGTAGGATGGGTTCTGGGCAGACTGAATGGACCCTTGGTCTCATCCTGCAAGCAACATCTGTTTCCATGATGACAATACAGTGCCATTATCAGATGCACAAATATTAGGCAACCCTCTTCCTCTCATCCTGGGTACTGAGGTCATCACTGCCATGACATGCCTATCCCCCTGCTGTTCCACAATCAGAAAGCCCTGCGTCCAGCTGAGCAGGTGAGCACCTGAGCCCCTCCCCCCCACAGCTGACAGCAGTACACAGTGCTACTTCTGTACTGCTGGCTAGCTAGGGAACGGATTCAAAACCAGTGTGGCAGTGCAGATGCCTGATAGACTAAAATATCTAAGCCACAGCTTACCTAGGCCTCTCCTGGGGGAGATTTACTTTGAAAGGGCTGTACATCTCCCTTGTCTTGGTCCATTTTGATTGGCTTCATCTTACTCATAGGATCCGTTTTATAACACTGCTGCTTATTCTCTTCCTTCTGCCCTGAATTTTGTTCCCAGTTTATCATCTTTCTGAGGATCTTCTATGGTGTTCCCGTTGGGGACACTGGCACTAACACCGGTCCTCAGTCATTGGGCTTGTCTGCAGTTTTGAGAAGAGTCACATCAGCGCACATTCATTAATGGCAAAAAGATGGATAGGGACAAATTGGGGTTGCTGAAGATGGAAACTGCAGTGCAATGGTTGCAGAGTGTTGCAAAGTGGCAGGACTCTTACATGACTGAGTATGACATTTTGTTTGGTAAGGTCATAGGGCAATATGTCATAAATGGACAAGGCATACTCTGAGCCATGGGGAGAGGGATAGTAAAGGGGATACCATCATAGGCAGGCTGGAGGCAGAACATTTTGGGGAGTTTCAAGTTAACCAGATTACGAGGACCAGATGAGCTGCACTCAAGGGTTATTACTTCTTGCTGAAATATTTAGGGAATCTTTTTTTTTTTTTTAATTATTCTATTTTTCCTCTGGGAACCTAGCAGGCACCTCCAGCCCAACCCCCCGCCAACCCCACTTGGGGGGACGACTCAGTGTCCAGTCCCACCGTTCCCCACCCAACCCTCCTGGTGATCCCCCATGGATTACCTCCCCATGACAGGGGCGTCGACTTTCCCCTCCCCCCAGAGACAACATCCAGATTCCGGGGGGGGACCAGGATGGTGCTAGTGGGGCCATCACAGAGCCTGCCAGCTCCATTTTCCTCCTCAGTTTTTCTCCCTCCCACCTCCCTGCCGACGTCGTATGTCAGCAACTTGCCTCCTGACCTGTACCATCCTCCAGTCAACACTAGAGGGCGATCAATGAGCAGGATGGCAGTCCCTCTCTCCCTGAGAGAGGAGAGCAGTCCTCCAGACACTCGATCCTCTCTCTCTCCCCTGCCGACCACCGGCACCCTGGGCTCATTCCAGAACCCGGGTCACCATCATGGCGCGAGGTATGGCGTCCAGCACCTCAAGCCTCAGTGCCACTGGGCCGGGCTTATTTAAGGAATCTTGGTGGTAGTGCTAGATGATTAGAGAGCAACAAATATTTTACTTTTATTTAGGGAGTCACTGAACAACCCAGAAAACTACAGGCCACTTTACCAGACTTTGACCGTATATAAAAACATTTGTCTGAATGGATATTCAGCTTTGATTCACTTAGGTAAGATTATGCCAAGGAAATCTAGCCTTTTTGGAAGAAGTGACTCAGGAACGGCATGGGGTGGCCATCAGTCATCATTCATCTATCTTAAATAAACAATAAGGTACGACTAGGGGTTGCATTAATGATCTGTTAATTGCACCCTAGGGGTGTGATGTGGCACAAGGTGAAGCTGCCAACCCTTTTCAACTTATTCTTTAACTTGTAAGGCCCTGCACGGGCCAGTCCGGGCAACCTGAAAGATCTCCTGACTCTTTACACTCCTGGCGGTGAACCTCTTGCAAATACCTAGATCTCGCCTTAAGTCCTCAGAAGATAGAGCATTCGGTGTTGCTGCCCCTATCCTTTGGAATACCCTCCCCCAGGCAGAAAGGGGTGCACCTTCCCTGACCATGTTTAAATCACATTTAAGAACTCATTTACCTGTATGGAGTCTTGGACCTGGACCTGCTGAGTAACTTTCTGTGTAATCTTATTTCATTTACAGTTATTCTAAATGGTTTTATTGAATTAGTTTTTTTATTGTGAGGCACCCAGAACCTTTGGGAATGGACACCATATAAATAAAATTGCCTTGCCGTTAAGATCTTGGGGGTGGCAAGATTATGATGTTCAAAATCCTAAAGTGTATTGATAACATTGATTAGGGATATCTGTTGCAGTTCCTAAGGGATAATAAGAGCAGGAGGCATAATCTTAGACTAAGGGGAAGGAAGATGCAGGGTAATGCAATCCCTGCCCCCAATGAAAGGAAGATGCAGGGTAATGCAATCCCTGCCCCCGATGACTGGCACAAAATGATGAATTTTACAGCATGTCTAGTGCCATTACAGGAGTAAGTCGAGGACTAAGGACATCAGCGTAAGATGTCAATCAGTACAAGAGGTTGTAAACCCTTGAACACTCCCAGACTGCTCTAAAAACTAGGGAAAAATGGGGGGCAGAGCTCTCCATGTAACAGAAACCTGAATATCAGCTGGTTTTGTTAAGAATTGGGGTCTCCACCTCACACCCCCTCCATTGTTTTTTTTATTTCAAAGATAGTAAGTCTGTTTACGCTATGATCACTACTGCTAGTGCAGTAGCACAGTGCATGCAACTAATGACTGTTCCATAGAACTGCCTGATAGGTTGCATAGTATTATGCTTAAGAACTAAGGGCTTCTTAGTCTTCCACTTTTGTCATTTTTATGTTGGCTCACGCATGCGCAGCCAACATATTGCGGTAGTAACAGATTTGTAGGCGCGGTCACTGTTGGGCAAATGCAGGGCACGCATCAGTAGGTTCGTCCCTCATTCCCCAGTCAGGCAGCATGCAGGCACCACATCAGCACTGTGGAATGTGGCCACCAGATCTAACAAAAGGTCCGCTACAATGAGCCCCCTGACGTGCACGCAGCACCAACTAGCCGCCTCCTGTCAGAATGCTGACAGGGGAGCCCCTCGTTGGCATAATAACCCCTCCATTTACAATGTATGCCAGGGGTGCCCAATCCCCTTGGCATCATGCCTTCCCAACAGTTTTTCTTTACCGTGGGGGCCACAATCCCCTTGGCTGGTGCCTGTGTGATGTTGCCGACGGGAGCCCACTCCCGTCAGCATTATGTAACACCCCTCCACTTTTGTTGTGTGCTGACAGGGTGCCCAATCCAATAAGGCATAATGTCACCCCCCGCTTTTGTTGTGTGCTGACAGGGGTGCCTAATCCCGTTGGCATAATATAACCTCCCCTTTTTGTTGTGTGTCGACGGGTGCCCAATCCCTCGTTGGCTACAGCTGCCCCAAAAAGAATCAGTTAGCATGCTGGGTGCCCACCCCAGTGTGCCACATACTGTTAAAAAAAAAAAAAAAAGCAGTCCATAATGTTTTTTTTTTATTACCTATCCAAAAAAAACGGTCTCGGGTCTCCCTGTCCCCTCCCACAACCCATGCCCACCACTCGCACCCTGCCTCCCCACCCCCTCACCCCATACTTACCTCTGGAGTATGGTGCGATGATCTTCGGTAGACCAGGAACACGTCTGCACTCTTCAAAGCTGACCGCGAACTGAGGAAATGCTGGTAAGCTGCATAATGGAATAAATAGGGTTTTTTCAAATTTGATGCATATCTCAGGCATTTTTGGAAATTTTGGCACCAAATTTTCAACATGGGGTTCGGACCCCTCCTCCATGAATTCTTGCACTGTCATGGCGTTAATCAGCCCTGAAAGGTGATTTTGCGGTCACTGCGCAGAATCAACTTTTGGGACTGATTAACAAAACGACAGTGCCAGCGTTCATGAGGTGGGCTCTCAAAAAGCCCATGTTGCAAATTTGGTGGAAAATCCCAAAAATGACTGTTTTACGAGCATGCGTTGTGCAGTTTCCATGCACGCTCGTAACTTCGTGAATTTGCAATATTTTCACTCCAGATTTTCAAAATTGGCATTTTTCCACACCTCCTTAGGAATAGTATAGCTGTCATTTTACATATCCTGGTCGAAATGTGTTTTCGCATGTCCAGCGCAGAATAGCGCGGTCGCTGCACGAAATCAGTTTTCGGGACAGTTTCAGGAAATGACGGTGACACTGATTGTGAGCAGAAGTCCTAAAATGCCTATGTTGAAAACTTGGTAACAAAATTCCATAAAATGACTGTGTTACAAGCGTGCGTTGCGCAGTTTCCACTCACCCTTGTAACTTCACAAATTTGCACTATTTTCATGCCAGATTTTCAACACTGGCATTTTTTTATACCTCCTTATGAACAGTACAGCTGTCATTTTTCTCATCCTGCCCTAAATGTGTTTTCACATCTGTGGTGCACAATGGCATGGTTACTGTGCAAAATCAATGTTTCGGACACATTAACAGAATCACACTGCCACTGTTCATGAGGGGAGGTCCCAAAATGCCTATGTTAAAGATGTGGTTAAAAAATCCCCAAAATAATTGGGTTACTGACGTGTGTTGCACAGTTTTTATGCATGCTCATACCTTCACCAATTTTTCATATTTTCACTCCAGATTTTTAGTGTTGCCATTTTTTTCATCTCCCCATGAACAATACAGTTGTCATTTTCCACATCCTGCCCAAAATGTGTTTTCACCTGTGTGTCGCCAAATGGCATAGCCGCTGTGCAAAACCACCTTTCAGCTAACAAACTGATAGTGCCGCTTTTCATGAGGTGGGCTCACAAAAAGCCCATGTTGAAAATTTGGAGTGAAAATACCAACACACGCCTACGGTGTTAGGGTTTCCATCTGTAGCACCCCACCCTGTAGAGACTGACAGGCGTCAGGGGTGTGACTTGGGATCATCAGCTGTAATGCTCATGCCATTCCACCCCCACCCTGCAGCCAGTGACAGGCATCGTGGTGTGCCTTGCACTATTCGGCCACAAAGTTCACCTAATTCTCCTATACTACACCCACCTCAGTGTATTTCCTTATGGAATGGGGTAAGTATAACGCCCAAAGACCCCAAAGCACACCAGGGCACTTGTCAGTGTCTACAGTGTAGGGTGAGGCGAAATGGCATGAGCGTTATAGCTGACGACCCAAAGGCACATCCTAATGCCTGTTGGTCTCTACAGGGTGGGGGTGGGGTTGGTGTCATTTTAATACTTCACTGCCATTCCTATTATGCATCTCTAACTCCAGCACTACCAATGTCAATGCCAGCGAGACAACATTCAGCATTGACAAATGCTTGTTTTTAAATTCTTTGGTAAATGGGTAAAGACCACTAGGTACAAGTGCCTGCTTTCAGGAGCAACCTGGGAGCACTGGGGAGATTAAACACGTGTGACACAAATTGCAAAATCCCACAAAGATGTTCCAAACATATTAAGAACATACAGTATGCTATGGACACAGAGAGGGAAAAAAGAAGACTACTGCAAGGAAGACAGAAGCATTACGGGAAAGAGGTAATCTCAATGATCTGGAGCCAAGGAGTTCCATCACAGAAACTACAGAAAGGAGGGCTTCAGAGAGAAATCACACTTGTAAAAAGAAAGAGGGTAGCACATGGAAAGGAATAGTAACTAATGCCAGAAACCTAGCTAACAAAATCCTCGACCTCATGGCCCCTATAGCAGAGGATGGACTAGACTTAATGGCTGTGATGGAAACTTGGTTCACAGGAAGCCATGGATGAGGCATGGCCATTCCTGGATTCAGCATGTACAGGAGGGACAGGAAGGGCAAAAAGGGAGGGGGGTAGCATTGTACATCCAGGAGGAAATCAAAACCACAGAAATTCAGGGGACCCTAGGTGACACTAAGGTACCGTGGGTAACAGCTGAGATGGGGAATGGGGTAGCCATTAGGTTAGGAGATATTTATAGGCCCCCATTGCAGGGGGAAGATGGGGACAAAGAAACATTGGAGATGATACATAAAGTGGCGGACAAGGGCGAGGCAATTATAGTAGGGGACTTTAACCTACTAGACATTAATTGGGGTTCTCAGACAGCATCGACAAGAAGAAGCAGGGCATTTGTAATAGCCCTACAGGGGGCAGGGCTGCAGCAACTTGTTGATTCACCAACCAGAGGTGGAGCTGTCTTGGACTTGGTTCTGACCAACAGTGACAGGGTAGAAAGGGTTGAGGTAGGGTGCCAGCTTGGCAACAGCAACCATCTTATGGTCGGTTTCCAAATCAACACAACTATGGATACCAGCCATTCCAAGATCAGAGTTTTGGACTTCAGAAAGGTAGACTTTTCAAAAATGAGAACCAGCCTAGCAGAGAAACTCAGGCATGGGGGGGGGGGGGATGTGGGAGAATCTCAAGGGAGTTATCAAGAAAGTAACCGAGCAGTGCGCTAAGAGGATCAGCAAGGCAAACAACAGAAGGAAAACCCTCTGGCTCTCCAAGGAGGTGGCTACTATAGTAAAGGAGAAAAGAAAGGCCTACAAGGCATGTAAGGCATCAAACAAGGATGAAGACAGGGAAACTTACATAGTTGCACAGAGGGAAGCGGGAAAAGAAATAAGAAACGATAAAGCCCACACCGAGCTAAGGATAGCACAGGGTGTTAGAGGGGGAGACAAAACCTTTTTTAGGTACATAAGAGAAAGGAGAAAGACTAAAGGAGGAATAGTAAGGCTTGCTGTTTCGGGCGGGGGACTAGTAGAGAAGGACAGTGAGAAGGCAGAAGTCCAAAATAAATATTTCTAGCCGGCCCAGTGGCACTGAGGGTTGAGGCACTGGACGCCTTACATCGTGCCACGCCAGTGACCTGGGTTCGGGAATGATCACGGGTCATCAGGGAGCCGGCATGAGGAGGGGGTGGGGGCAGGACTGAGCCACCTAACGGCAATGCCCCTCTCCCAGGGAGGTGGTTGCCCCTCCATACTTTCGCCATCACTGGGTGGAGGTCTGGTGACAGCGCATGCGGGAGGGGGCATTGTGAAGGGAGGGTGTCTTGTAGCGTGACGTGCGCGTGCCTCCACACACATGTCTGTGCTGAGACAAGGGGATGGGAACGGGGAGAAACTAGAAAAAAACTTACGAATTACATACGGAAAACAATATATATATTCTGTTATGTATATATATTTCTGTTCCATGTTCACTAGGGAGAACGCAGGGAATGGCCAAAACTTGCAAAGCAGTTGCGCCCACGGAGCAGGGGTAGACTTGAGCCCCTTCATGGAGGGACAAGTCTTGGAAGCCCTAAATAAATTAAAGGTGGACAAGGCCATGGGGCCAGATGAGATTCACCCAAGAGTTCTTAAGGAACTGGAGAATGTGATAGCAGCACCCCTAGCAGAGCTCTTCACCAAATCACTGGAAAGCAGGACAGTGCTTGAAGACTGGAAGAGGGCAACAGTGATCTCACTTTACAAATTAGGGAGCAGGGAGGAGGCTGGCAATTACTGTCCAGTGAGCCTCACATCGGTGGTGAGAAAACTGATGGAGACACTGCTCAAGCAAAGAATAATAGCATATCTGGAATCCGGCAGGCAACAGGACCCAAAACGGCACAGTTTCATGGCTGGAAGGTCATGCCAGACAAACCTGGTTGACTTTTTTTGACTTGGTATTGAAGGCAGTGGACCAAGGGTGAGCAGTGGATGCGGTCTGTCTGAACTTTAGTAAGGCCTTCGACTCGGTTCCACACAGAAGGCTGGTAAAGAAGCTGGGCCACATCGGCATAAGTGAGGATGTGGTCTTTACCCATTTACCAAAGAATAAAAAAAACTGACAGCTGTTCTTAAAGCTGAAGTCCAGGGAAGGCACTTTAGTCCACAAGTTCAAAAACTGTTTCTAAGGCCCAGGCAGGAACTTTGGTAGCTTTGCTCTTCCCTAGTGCTGAGTTGAAGAAATCACATCTTCTCCCTCTCCCTCTCAGACAGATCTCAAGTTGGGGATACACAAAAGAGGGCACTCCAGACAAAAATAGGCAATATCTTTGTAGTTTATTAGTACGTCCACAACAAACAGGACAAACAGTAAAAGCACCAGCCTGTCCCCAGCACTCTGAGCAACAAGATCTTCATCAGGCAGATGGGGTTACACAGAATTAATCTTTATTTATGCTGCGTAATCACATGATACTGAGCACAGTTAATTGGAAGGCAAAAAATATAATCAAGCTGAATTTTCTAGCACCATGGTTAAATATGAAAGGAATAAAAACAAACAAACGGGAATTAATACTATGACTAAAGGGTAGATCATGGAAAACCCTGAAACACAGAGAGAGAATCCACTTACCAAATCACAACTCATCACGGGTTCAGCTCTAGCATATACCGGTATAGGACTCAAGCTCAATAGTTTGGTCCCCTGCTTTCCTGATGAACTGTCATTGACTTTGAACAGATTCCTCACCATCAGCCCTGGTTGGCCCCTGGGCACTCCTACCACAAATCTCAAAACAACCTCCATGGCATCCTCCATCTCTGCTGCTTGCCTCTGCATCGCCAAACTTAATACTGGTGTAACCCTCCTGGCTCCCGGTCTTTGCAAACCGATACCCCACCACTATTCTGCATATAAAATACTGCGCACCTAACTGCTCCTTCGCACAACTTCTTGTTTCTCTGCCCCCATCCATTCAAGGCAGCCCAATCGCCTCTCCTTCATTTTTTTTTTTTTTGAACCAGTTTCTCCTGGATAGCTATTCAGCTGGGGATTTAAATTATCAGGAGGTACTTAATAGCTCTTCCAGTACTTTCCTGGCCCAAGGACACTTGCCAATTTCCAGTTTTTCCAAGATCCCTCAAGTGCCTCGGTAGGATCCTCCCCTATTACTATCTTCCTCCTTTTAGCAACAATGACAACCTATCTCTTCTTCATTCTACTCACCTCATTGCAACTGGTGGCTTCCCTATCAGAAACAGAGGATGTGTGGGCACCTTCTGCTCCCCCAACACTCCGTGAAAAACTCCAACTAAATTGCTATGGGACAGTCACCAGTGGGAATACACTGCCATGGGCTAATCGTCTGATCCAACAAGATCCATCAACCAATGCTAGGGAAACTACCATCCTGCAAGGTGCCTCACTATTACTCCCCAGAAGCTTCACTAAACTACTTACTAGCAGGAACTACCCCTTGGAAAAAAGGGGCGACTGTCACAAGGCAAGCTCATCTCTCTCTGCTTCTGAAGTGACTAATACTTCTCCTTCTACTTATTTCTGGAAATATACACCCTAACACAGGTCCTCCACAGCACAACTCAAATGACAGTTCTAGACCTGGGACCATCACATTTGCGAGCATTAATGTGTGTAACCTTCAGAAAAAATTTGTGGTACTCACTGCATGTGTCGCCCAACATAGCCCAGATATCCTGTCAGTAAAAGAAACGTGGTTGACCCCCTGACTCCTGACAGTGCCATTGCTATCCCAGGGTACAACTTTTTCAAACAGGATAGGCCCACTAAAACAGGAGGAGACTATGCTATATATATGTGAAAGAATCCCTTAAAGTGCATGCTTCACATCTGCCCACATCCAGGCCTGAAGTTCAGATTCTCGCTATTAAGCTCCTCCTCAGTGCACACAACAAGGCCCTTTCTGTTTCATCAGTCTACATCCCATCCAAGTCCACATCTCTGGACCTAAACTCCATTATTAACTGCCTACATGATTTTAAGCATAACTCAGAGGTCATCTTGCTTGGTGACTTCAATACCAATTGGCCATTGCCCAGTGCCTGTAAGTACAAAGATGCCCTAGTTGCTTTTAACTTCTCTCAGCTTGTCCAGTCACCTACCAGAATGAACTATTAAACAGGGACATGTACACTACTAGACTGGGTGGTTACAAACAGCCCCGACTATATCACACATACGGAAGTTCTCCCGGACTCTCTAAGCGATCACTCCCCGGTCTGGTGTGAGTGGTCTAACAAATTCATTAAAACACCTGCCAGAACCATTAATAGCAGAGTCCTTGGCTGAGGTCTTCTAGAGCCTCTAAAACTATTGCTTCTTCAACAGGACTGGTCTCCAATTGACACTGCCGCTGACGTGGATACTGCTCTGGAATTCTTCATCTCAAGCATCATTGCCACCTGTGATGTGCATGCACCCTTTAAAAAGAGGAAAGTTAGGGGAACTGTTACCCCCTGGATGACCTACAATATCCTGAAACAAATTAAAAGTCATAGCCAGCTATGGTATACAGCAAGGGTTACTGGCCGGCTTGCTGATATACAGGCTTACAAAACTACCAGAAATGCCAGCACCAGGATGATTCGGGTGGAAAATATAAACTTACTGAGTTGCACTTGCAAACACTTGGAAAGACGGTAGGAAATTTTGGGACAATATTAAGGAAATACTGGGGAAAAGTCTAGGATAGCACCATCCATCGATGGTGATATAACCCTGGACCCCACTGTCATAGCAAACTCTTTTAACTCAGCCTTTACCGATCTTAGCTAAGTACTACCACCGAACTTTGACACCCTTGCATGCTATTTAACAGACTCTAATCTGTCCACTGGCTGCAAACACCCTACTTTCTACTTCAGATTCGTTACTGAAAGTGAGGCCAAGAAATACCTACTCAGAGTCCTTGATTGGACCAGAACAAATGGTGACTCACTAGACCTAAAGCTTATCGCCCTTACGCTTGACGGAGTCCTATCCCCCCGACTAAGCTCATCAACAAGTCGCTTATGCTGTCCCAGTTCCCTCACAAATGGAAACTAGCCCTAGTGACCCCAATCCACAAAAGTGGGGACAAGGCTCTGCAGGGGAACCTTAGGCCTATTTCTATCATCCTCCCACTCTCCAAGGCACTCGAAAGGATTGTTGCTGACCAGCTGGTTGAGTACTTGGAGAAATGCAACCTTCAGACTCCTAAGCAACATGGCTTTAGGAAAGGCCACAGCACCACTACCGCACTTCTCGAATTCACTGTGTTTATTCACCATGTGCTCAATCAAAGTGAACTGGTTGGTGCTACCTTCATTGACCTATCGAAAGCCTTAGATGTGGTCAGCCACACCTTACTGCTCAAATAGTTAGCAGTGATAGGTTTATCAACTGACACCCTACAATGGTTTGATAGCTAACTCTCGGAACGATCTCAGATAGTCAGGATAGGTGATGCCCTCTCGAACAAGCTTCCCGTCTGGTTGGGAGTTCCACAGAGGTCAATCCTGGGCTTGTTACTGTTTAGCATTTTCTTAAATAACCTCCCTGCCAGCTGCCCAGGACAAATACTCCTGTATGCAGACGACACAGTTATATTTGCTAGGAATTCTGATCCTGACCAGTTGGAGAACTGGCTCCAGGAAAGCTTCACAGCAGTTGAAGACTGGTTTATTTCCCAGAAACTAGTACTCAGCTACAAAAAAACTAACTCAATGCTTTTCCATGGTGCACATAGTAAGAATAAAGCTAAGCAGCTATTGATTGGAAATAACTCTGGCATAGCACTGGAGCAGACGTGCACCTTTAAGTACCTTGGAGTGATGTTGGACAGCACTCTTATCCTACTCTGTGCACATTGACCTAGTGGCCAGAGCTGCCAGCATCCGCATTGGTCTCTTCTATAGGCATAAGAGCTGCCTAACTGTGGAAGCCCTTAAGCTAACAATCCAAAGCATGGCTGCATCCATAATTGACTACGGGATTGTGATCTGTGGTGCTGCTACAAACACAGCCTTAAAGCATATTTCTATTACCCTAAACAAGGCCTGCCAGCTATTAACTGGTGCTACCTCACAGACGTGCACCTGTGACCTTTATGAGCAAGCTAACTGGCTGCCATTACAAGGCAGAATCTCATACCGCACGTCTTGTAGTAAAGAAAGCTACTCTAGGTCTTCTGCCACCTGGGGTCAGGAATCTCAACAGTCACCCTAGTAACACTCATTGTACCAGGAGCTCTGATAGTTCCTCCCTCCAAGTCCCACACTGTTGGACCTCGCAAGGGCAGCGTTCATTTGCAACTAGAGCCCCAAAAGAGTTTAACGCTCTGCACACTAAAATTGTAAATACGGCCACCCTGGGTTCCTTTAAACATACGCTATATAAATGCTGATTCTTCTACAACACAAATACAACTGTGTCTATGACTTTTGGCACCAGAAAGAAATTAGCCAGACCCCCAACTCTGCCTATCTTCTCCACCTTATATGGCATCCCTCTAGAGGTGGCTCAGTCCTTCAAGTACCTCAGCGTGTGACTCAATGGCAAACTTGACTTCTCTGCCTCCATTGACGTCATCCATACCAAGCTCCACACTAAATATGGTGCCTTGTACAGCAATAAAAATTGTCTGTCTCTACAGGTCTGTCATGAGCTTGTCACCAAAATGGTGCCCCTGATCTTTGACTAGGCAGATGTGGTCTGGAGTACGGCTTCCTCAACCTCTCTGGCCAGACTGGACACCCTCTGCAACTCCTTCTGCTGTTTTGTGTACAACTCCCTCTCTCATTCTCATCATTGCTCATTTTATTTCTCTTCAGCCATTCTCCCTCTACCCTCATGTCACCAGCGCCACTGTGCCTCATTCATATCCAAATACTGGTTTTGATCCCACCCCTGTTACCTCTCGTCACTCCTCTTCCTCATCCCCTCTACCTTCTGCTCCCTCCATTCTAGGGATCTTCGCACCTTTGCCATTCCTCATCCTCACTCCTCTGCTGGACAATTAGCCTACTCCTATTGTCTCCCATCACTTTAGAACCAACTCCCTTCTTCCCTCCACCTCACTGCCTCCACTGGCTCCCCCAGGTATCAGCTGAAATGCCTTCCCTCCCCCTGCTCCTGTTTTCCCTCTGCTTGACTGTTCAATCAATCGATCAATCAATCAATATTTTATTCATCATCAAAGTATGAATGAATGGGATACTCAGTTGAGCAGAGCTCATTTTCAGTGAGGTCCCGGTGTAGTGCTCAACGTACAAGTTTACCATGGACATGAGCATACATAGGCTATGCTTACAACATGCATAATCAGTAAGTTACCAACTTTTACAGTATTTACATTGAGGTTGCATATAGTGCTCTTGGGAAGGTTAAAATGGATTGCAGCAGATAAGTCCAGAGTGACAAGTCAAAATTCAGCTGAGTTTGCAGGCTTGGTATGTGATAGTATGGGAGGGTGGTGGTGTTATTTTGGGGTGAGGGCATCAGCGCTTACTTTAGGTCTGAGCAACAGGGTCGCAGCCTGTTGTAGTGTTCCAGGTGCCATTGCCTGAGTTTGCCTATGCTTATGGGTTTGCCTGCCGGTCTGAGGTGGATGGGTAGAGTGTTCCAGAGTTTGGGGCCCGTGTAGAGGAAGTGTTGCTTACCCACTTCCTGGTGTCTGTTTGGGAGGGTGATTTCAAACCATTCTGTTGACCTTAGTGGCCCCATGATCATTCTTGTGTGGATGTTGTGTGTTGTGTAATCTGGTGCTTTTTCCTGTAGCATTTGTGCATGTATATTATGTGGTGAAGTTCCTTCTGTCTTCTAGTTTTTGCCAGCCTAGTCAGTTAAAGAGTTCACACCTAAGCCAGCCCAGTGATGCTGAGGGTTGAGGCGCTGGACGCCATACCTCATGCCACGCTGGTGACCCAGATTCAGGAGTGAGCTCAGGCCACTGGTGGTCGGCAGGGGAGGGAGAGGATCGAGTGTCCGATGTCAGCTCTCCTCTCCTGTGGGTGGGTGGGCACATTGTCCTGCTCCTTGACTGCCCTCTAGTGGAGGATGGGGGGCAATGCCAGACTCCAGAAGACTCGAAGTGTAGCTCCATGATGCGTGCGTGCCTCCATGTGCACGCAGTTATGACTGCAGGGGGAGGGACCAGAAAAGAGAGAAAATCTGACTGCAGACTCCATGATGTCCCTCTGGCAGGCCTGCGCCGCTACCTCGGAGCCACCCGTAATTGCCCGCTAAATAGGGCTTGGGGGTACCTGGGGGGCAGTGACCAGGGGGACTGGAGGAGGATGAACTACCTGCCTGCAGGCCATGGAGGATAAACACAATATGGAAAAAAAAAAGAGTTCACATCTGTGTGCTCTGCAGTGGGCGCCTAGTATGAAGCAGGCAAATCTGCCATACATGGTGTCCAATTTGGCCAAGGCTAGACTGGGAGCTCCTGCGTACAGCTGATCACCATAGCTGAGGATTGAGAAGACTGTCAATTCAAATATTCTATTCCTGGTTAGGGTGTCTCCTGAGTTTTTGATTTTGTATAGTGCTTCTAGACATTTCCCCAGGTTTTTTTGTTAGATTTTCTATGTGTATGTTCCATCTGATCTTCTCATCCAGCCATACACCCAGTTAGCGGTAGCTGTGTACTTACTGGAGAGTGGCTAGATCTGCTGTTTTGAGTCATAGTGTGCAGCCAGCTGTGTCTTGGCCTGTTGTTCTGCTGAAGCACACCACTTGGGGTTTTTTGGCATTCAGGGCTAACTTTCAGTTTAAGTAGAAGTTCTGAAGTTTATCGAACGCTGATTGTAGCCTGGGTTCGATTTCTGTGATGTCCATATCTGTTGTGCAGAGTATTGTATCATCCACATAGAGATGGAATTTGATAAGGGGGTTGGACAGGGCGAGGGTGTTCATGTAGATGTTGAACAGTATAGGCCCTAAGATTGAGCCTTGGGGTACCCCTAATACTATTGTGGCGAAGAAGGATTTGAAACCATTTATGGATACCATTTGTTTACATCCTTTGAGGTACGACCTAAACCAGTCCACTGCACCACCGGTGACCCCCACACAGTTCAGTCTGGACAGGAGGATGTCATGGTCTAGGGTGTCAAATGCTTTTGACAGATCCACAAAAAATAGCACCCACAGCTTTCCTCCTGTCCAGTTCCTTCTGGAAGTCTCTGGTGACCTTGATTAGTGCTGAGGTGGTGCTGTGTAGTGGTCTGAAGCTGAACTGGCAGTCACTTAGGAGGTTTTCCTCTTCAAGGCAGTGTGTAAGTTGTTCACATACCACCCTCGCGAAGGTCTTAGAGACCAGGGGTACCAGGGAGATGGGGCGGTAGTTGTCTATCTTGGTTTTCAGTCCAGATTTATGTATTGGTACCACCAGGGCTTCCTTCCATTTTGAGGGGGTAGATCCCAGATTCCAAGGACATATTAAAAAGCTCTGCCGGGGGGGGGTCGCTATTACTGGGGCTGCATATTTCAGGAGTGTGGCAGGGACACCATCGGGTCCTCCAGCTTTTCTTGTGTTAATTTTTAATCGCTTCTCACAGACTTGGGCTTGTGTGAGTTTGCTAAATATAAAGGTGTTTTTGGTTGGGGTTGTGGGCTGGTGGTTTTGTTGGCGCATCTGGGTGATGTTTTGCTTTAGCACTTCGGTGCCCATGTTGATGAAGTATTCATTGAATTTGTCCGCTATATGTTTGGATAGTGGGGCTTCTGCTCCATTTATTTCATAGAAATTAGGAGCATCATCCTTTTGGCCACCCTGGATCTTTTCATTATTGTCCAGAATTCCCATGGGTCTGTTTTTAAGTTGTCTGTCAGGGCTACTTTGAAAAACTCCTGTCGTCATGATCTTACAGCATTTGAGTATTCATTTCAGGTCTGTTTATACCTAATCTAGACCTGGGCAGTGTTTGATTGCTTTGCTATTTCCAGGCATTGTCGATATGACGCTTTAGTCTGTGGAGCTGGATATTATACCAGGGGGAGTCTTTATGCTTTAGTTTTCTGGTACACAGTGGAGTGAATTTGTTGCAGCTGTCCATGAATTCATAGTAAATGAAATCCCATGCTTCATCTATAGTGGGGATTAGCACTACCCTGTTCCAGGCTTTGGATTCCAGGTCGATCATGAAGTTCAGATAGTTGAAGCCTTTGTAAGATCTGTATTGGGCTGTTTTGCTGGGGCCCCTGTGTTTTGTGGTCTTTCTGACACAGTAGATTATTTGGTGGTCTAAGAAGGAGTTCAGCAGTACACCTGATGTGGCATAGCAGTCTGGGTTGGTTGTTAATATTATGTCTAAGGGAGCTGACGCTGTGTGGTCTTTATCATTTAGCCCTGTGAAGTTGGTTATAAGTTAGGTTTGGCCCAGGCTGTTCCCCTTGCATTTACCTCCTACCCTGGTATAGGAGTGGCTGAAACACCTTATTTTGTTGCTTCTACCTTAATTACACATTTTGCACATACTCCTGTAATTATTCATGTTCTCTGATTGCTCTTTATTGTAACTGCGAATTGTGTCTATGCTATGTATTTTGCATCCCCTATTCCCTTCCCCTGGGTCGCACCTGGAAACGAGCCTCAGCTCATTGTGCCATTCCCAGTCTCCAGATTTCAAATAAATAGATAAATCCAGGAAGGCTTATGAAATAAAAAGTGCTAACCCGTAGCCAAAACAAACAAACAAACAAAATAAAAGCTCAAAACAAAATAAGTGGGTAAAGGAACAAGAGACTGCATGCGTGACACAGAACTGGAATAACTACTCATGTAGGCTACAACACATTCAATGTGATTTAGTAAAAGAGCAGAGTAAATCCTAACAGTATGTAATCAATGAAGACTTAAAAATTGTAGCATAATGAGATTTAATAAATGAGCAGGGGCTACAACAGCATCTGAAGTCAAGCTCTTACTTTGTGCAGCTCGGTCTACAAGAGAGTCTACAGGTTGGTTCTTATTTTGTACACCTTAGGTTGCAACAGGATTTAAAGCTTCACTGTCACTGCATACCTCTTAGGATACAACAGTAAAGGTGTCCCCTGGCTTACAGTACATGTACTAAAAGCTGCAACAGAGTCAAATGTCTTGATGAAACCCCTAGGTGGCGCTATCCCACAGGCTACTACCCCTGCCTGCTTGGCTAGTACCAGGTTAAGGGGCCTAGGTTCTGCAACGGGTGCCTCCACCAGGAGGTCAGGGTTGGTGGTGGTCAAACTAACCTGGGCACAGCCCTCAGGGACACTGTAACCCTCCTCTTTCCCTTCTAGTGGCCTGAGCAATATACGATAATCACTTTCACAGTACCCCTTGTACACCATACAAGTACCCACACTGTTTGCACTTACCACCAGGGTTGATTCCTCTGGCTCGACCCTGGGTACCCCCTGTAAAACAAGGTTATGCACAGCAAATAGCAACAGTACAGTATTCTTGGCACAAACTGGAACCACAGTCAGGTTAAATGCAGAAAAAGTCAGATCTGATTTATTCAGAGGACTTGAACAAGGAAGGGGTGTAATCAGGTTGGTTGGCTTAAAGGCTATATTAATCAAACAGTTATGCATGCGCTTTAAGTCCCCACACAGTCACACCTCTGGGTACCCAGGTAAGAAGACGATGGGCTAGCAAGGAATGTTGCAGCTGGTTGGGGCCCTGTGATGGAAGAAAGCAACATGCACAACACACACTATTTGTAATACAGAACCGAAGGGCTCAGTTCGTGAAAGAAAAAAGCAACCAGACAATCAGATGACAACACTTTAGATTTAGCTGTTGTTGCAGGGAGCTACCCTGATGTTTACTCACGATACCCAATACTGGAGACGGCAAGATGAAATCGAGACTGCAGGTTGTTGAGCTGGAGTGCCCGGAGAAGCGGAGCCCACACGAATCACCGAAACGTCATTCCTGTTCAAGCGTTGAGCAGGGGATTGATCCCCAGGTTGGTCTCTCATTGATGGCTTTCTCTGTGTAGCGGGTAGTCGGGCTGGGCCAGTGTGGCAAGGCCCATGCCCAATGGAGATGATTTTGAATTCCGTCCGTGGGGCTGGATGCATCATCCCGTAAGCAGGATACAGTTCAAACCACAATGGGGAACCAAATCGCAACTCAGTAGCAGTACACAGTACATTTACACGCAAGGAAATTCTAATGAGCTTCCAGCAAGCAGAACACCAATTCAAACCACAGTGGGGAACCAAATCACGACCCACTATAAGCACACAACACATTTACATGTAAGGAAATTCCACTGTACCAGGCAAAAGGCTCTCCGGTCACAATTACAGAGTCTCTGCACAATCTGGGGGTTTAGAGGTGGCTGAAGGTCCAGACAGGCTGATCGCATTCAACAGATCTTTGGTCTTCTTCAGGTAGGAGCCTGGTCACAATTCAGCAGCTTACTTCACTCTCCAAGTTCGGATTCAGTCCGAAACAGGCACAAGTTCCCTCTTAGGGACAGCAGGCAGACAGGCATGCAGGCCAAAACTCAGGCCTTTCCACAGTTCTCCCATGCAAATCCACTATGGATTTCTGCTTGAACTACCTTGAGCTGTTACTTCTTCACTTCCCAACTTAGAGCTAACTGAAATTGCAAGCAGTTTGGGACTTCCCCAAAATTCAAAAGGTTCAGTTGGCTGATCTGTCTGTCAATCACAACAAGGCTCCCCCTCCAGGTTATTTTAGGTGCCAAAATGCAAAAACTACAATTATTATAAGTTTTGACCCCACCAAGCCCCTGTAGGCAGGCTCCATTTTAGAGTCCCAAATGTACTGATTGGCCCATTTCAGCAGTCCAGGACCAAGATGATAGAAACAAACAGAACTGTCCATGCTGCAAAAAGGGCAGGTTAGAACAAACTGTAATATTATTACTACTCTAATAAATGATCAGCAAGCAAGCACATCTTCTAACAGAGTTCCCTTTTAGATTAATTATGACTGTAATCCAGGCAGCTCTTAAAGAGACAGTACACAGAGGCTATATAGGCACTCTCTGGCAATCACATTTAAACTGCAAAAACGCAGGACACCAGCCTTGCAGTGAGCATTTAGACAAGCTCAAGGAAGACCTTTCGGGAACCCCCATTTGTAGGGGGGTTACACTGATCTCACTACAAGCTGCATAGACTGCAGCATAAGAACTACAGTTGTGTAGCAGAGCTGACTGACACTCAGTGGGTCGATCCTCCTGTCTTTAAAGGGGAACAGTCAGCCCCCAGGGAAGTGTGGGGCTGGTCCTAATTTGCACTTTGTGTATAAAACCCTTTTTTTTTAGTTTGTAGTATATTGTATAAGGTTAATTTTGCTGACATTCTGGCTGACAGTTTCTGTAACTACAAATCCCAGAATGCCCTACAGATGATGTCAAAGGAAGGCTGCAGTGCTGGGAGATTCAACAAGCTGAAGTGCATGTTACAGCTTTTATGAGCTCCAATCAGATGTTTGTCGGACTCACTGTTCTCCTGGGGCTAAGTACATTCCTCTGTGACTGTACTGAGCCCCGGGAGGACAGCGGAACCAGCAAACAAAAGATTTTAGTTTATATAAACTCCAACGTGCACTGCAGGCTATTGAATCTCCCACTGCTGCAGCCCTTTTCTGATATCAGTTGCATAGTATTCTGGGATTTGTAGTTATAGAAAAGGTCAGCCTGGAAGTAAGCAAAGTTAGTCTGCTACAATCTACTATACTACATTAAAAAGTACATGAAAAATTGTTTTTACACACAAAGTGCAAATTAGGACCAGCCCCACACTTGGGTGTGGAGCTCTTAGTACTGTTTCCCTTTAATGGTGAGCAAGAGAGAAACCCACAATCCAGGAATGTTAAAAAAACTTGCCATAGAAACTAAGAGAATCATGTGTTGTATATGAAGAACAAACGTAGTTTGTTCTCACAAAACACAATTATTTTATTAAGCGCATAGGTCAACAGAACTATGTACAGAGAACTGCACATTGTAGCACTGCTGCTTCTGCAAGCTTTTGTAGCGCAGTGAGTGACACTAGTTCTTGACTGCAAACAGAAAATTACAGGCAGCTGCACAGGATGTGAAGTCTATCAGTGTTCCAAAGCTCATTTAGCAGTAGGGAACAATCTGAATAGCATCTTGAGTAACTTAAAACATGCAGTGTACTTTGTTTAACCTCTAAAGTCTTAAAAGATGAAACATCCCCTCCCATGTATATTAAAACAGTTTGTTTTTTCTTTAAGTTGCTCTCTAAAGTTTAAGCCTATCAGAGGGATTTCTGACATGCTGTGGCCTTGTACTAACAGCAACTGGCTCAGACTCAAATTGTTTTTCTTACCCAGTTTGAGAAGAGTCCATGTGTCCTCTACCTGAACATTTGTATTACCTGCATGTCTTGGCATTTCTCAATCGCTGGATACATTCATGGGTGTAGCCAGGCATACTCCAAGTACTCCATGGTATGCAGTTTTATTTAAGGGGGTAGCAAATAGGCTCTGAACTGCTTCCTTTTTCCATGAAAACTAACAAAGAAAATGCTGAACCTTTCTGTGATTTTATTCATAGGAGTCGAAACTAGAAGGACTGGTCACTAATACCGTTTTTGCATCCCAAGGACAATACCATTTTACAGACTCTGGGCTGGTACGTGGGTGTCTTGGGGAGCAATGAATGGCATTTGTATTTACTCATGCATGGCAACAACCATGGTTATGAGATACAAAAGTTGTATTTATTGTGTCAAATGAGGCACAAACATGGTCCTGGTGTACATTGGTGTATTGTCTGGCTACACCCGGGTGGGGGGGGTAGCACACCCCAACAAGTGGGGGAGGGGTAGCAGTGAGTCCACTTGGTGTGCATATCTGAAATCCCTGGCTACACCCCTGGATACATTCTCTTTTGCAGTAAACTCAGATGTGTAGGTATTGTCCCCTGAATCCCCCCCAGGAATGATGGATGCCACACCATTTTTAACTTGCTGGTTGTGCGTTGGCAAATTTATTCATGGCACAAAAAGACTATATTTACAACCATATACTGTGAATTCACAATTCAATTCACATCAAAATTTCTTTCAAATTTTCCTGGTTCCGGCCTCTGTCTCTCTTCTGAACGTTTCTTCCGTCTTGCTATCAGGGCCTGGACACTGTGAATCCAGCCCCCTACACACCAGAACCAGACTGGTTCCACTTACCCAGGCTTTCGCCCTCCAGACCCGGACACTCCTGAATCTGGTGCCTGGACCTATCCCCCTTCACGCTTTACCACCATGTCTGGGTTCTTTGTCCCCAGCCCGTGTATCCTACCTCCCTCCCCCCTTTCTTCCCCTCCCCACTCTCCCTTTGCTCTTTCTTCCCCCCATGGGCATCCTTGCCCCTTCCTGCCAGGGGACTCTGCCCTAGTCCCCTGGCCCGATGCTGCCTCCCCACAGTGACAGAACACCTGGCCTTATGCCCAGGGTCCCTGGGGCACTCAACCTGCCCTCCAATTCCTTCCTTTGTGCCAGAACTGCCCCCAGCACCTTCCTTAATAAGGGTGGGAGGGTGGGAAAAGCTTCCCAGCAAAGAGGATGTCCTGCCTGAGCCCTGGCCTAATATACCCTTAATAGGCCCCTGGTCAGGAACCCCTTTGGGCTCCGCCCCACAGCCAATCCCTGGGGCTCTGGCTTGCCCTTGTCATTTTACCCTTTACCTGCCTGGTGATGTCACTAGGCCCCTCCCCCTCGATTCCTCTGCCCCCTCACCCCCCCCGCTCCTATGCACTCTTCCTGGTAGGGATCACTGGACAACCTGGCCTGCCTTTTAGTGGCAAGCCCCATTGTCCCCTGAATCCCCCTAGGAATGATGGACGCCACACCATTTTTAACTTGTTGGTTGCTTGTTGGCAAATTTATTCATGGCACAAAAAGACTATATTTACAACCATATACTTTGAATTCACAATTCAATTCACAACAAAATTTCTTTCACATTTTCCTGGTTCCGGCCTCTGTCTCTCTTCCTGTCATTTCTTCCATCTTGCTTTCAGGGCCCGGACACTGTGACTCTAGCCCCCTCCTCCACACCAGAACTAGGCCGGTTCCACTTACCCGGGCTTTCGCCCTCCAGACCCAGACACTTCTGAATCCAGCGCCTGGACCTATCCCCCTCCCCACTTTACCACCACGTCTGGGTTCTTTGTCCCCAGCCCGGTATCCTCCCTCCCCTTTCTTCCCCCGCCTCCTTTCTCTTTCTTCCACTGCCCCTCCTCCAGCTTGCGACAGACGGAGGGGCTTCCCCCTTCGGGCTAGTATCTGAACCCTTTTCTGCCCATCTGGTTCACTAGTTCCCCAATGGATCACAGGAACAGGCACATCCCAAACTCTGACAGGTGGATGCCATCCAACCTGTACACTGCAGACTGGTCGAAGGAGATGTCCTTGTGCTGCAGGTGCACCCCCCCAATCTCTATTACCACCCTGGCCACCCTCCTATTCAAACACTTCCTGACTTTTTTGATCTGCCGGACGTCCTTCACTCCCCTCCAGACCCTCCGGGAAGTGATTTTGGACCAGCTGATTGTCACCCTTGGCCACCACCCTCTCAATTTTTCTAAATCTCCCATGATGCTCTGTCCCAATGCCCCCCATGGCAGGCTCCCTAAATCATTGTCCCCCTGGGTGTAAATAATGCAATCCAGGGTGCCCCACTGCAATTTTAATTTCTCCATCAAAGGCATGAGCTGCACCCACCTCATCCCCCTAATGCCTTTCCATAGCACCCTGGTATGCTCGGTGTTATATCTCAGATCTGCTCTTCTGGAGGTGGTGACCACAAACCATTCAGCCCAATATACGAAGGAATGCACCACTATCCAGATTTTCCTCTTGGAACCTGCCATGGAAACAAAATAAGCAGTGTGAGTTGCTGTTGTTGTTATCTCACGTACCTCTTGTAGCAGCTTGACTTCCAGCACCCCACCTTCTGTATGTCCGCCACTGCAGCCCCTCTTTCTGTGGCCTCTGTGGCTGCCCCAATCCTGAATGAATGTGGGGCAAATTTGCTTGGATCCTCTTCCAGGAATGCCAGTGCCCTCTTGAGTACTGCCCCTGCCTGAAACCCCGTGACTGAAGAGCCATACCCATGTCAGAACAGTGTTCCCCCGACCCTTCCCCGAGCTCTCCCATACTCCTCCAGCGCACTCATGGCGCAGCTGGCCAACTGCGGTTTCCTCACCAGTGATACTTGTGTCCCTCTCCCCCCCATTCTGTCTTGAACCTGGCCAGGGTTATGACCACCCTGTCGTGCCCCCATAGGACATCCTCAAGCTGTAATGCCTGCCCAGCGGCCACCTTTCACGGGGCCACCACCACCTCCCCTACCTAGAACGCCCCTGCTGCCATCACTGAAAACACAGCCCGGAATAGCACCCCATCTTAGGCTGAAGTGCATATCTTCTGGGTGGCCCCTAATACCTTTACTAGAAACACCCTCTTATGGGTTGCCTTCCATCCACCCTAGCCACTTGACCCCTCTGCCAACCCCAAACCATGCGTTTTACTGTCCTACTGGTCTCTACATCAGGCCAACCCCTGTCCTGGCACACCCAACTGATGCCAGCTAAGTGCACCACCATCGTGGCGTGGGCCAGCCCTTCCTCCCACATTTCCACCACAAACCTCTTTACCTGCTAGTCCCGGGCTGGCTCGGCCCTGTCCCACCCATACTTCTTTCTGAACTCCTTGAATTTCACCCAACCTGCCTCGTACGCCCGCAATGTGTTGGCTGCCCATGCTCCCCAATAAAGTGCCCTGGCTGTGTCTCTCCAACCTCCCACATCCGGTCTGGGATCCTGTTCCTGTGTGGCGCTGCCTGAGGCATCAGTTCCCGAAACCTGTTGAACTGTAAATGGGTAAGACTGTCAGCCACTTCATTCTTCAACCCCTCAATGTGCTGCGCTTTGAAAGATATATTCCACTGCAGCCCCAACAAAACCAGCCACCTGAGAAGCCGGCCCACCATCTCTGTCCTCCGCCTTTGCCTATTAATGATTTCTAACACCCCTTTGTTATCACACCAAAACAAGATGCACTTCCCTTGCATCCTATAGCCCCATACTTCCAGAGCCATCCATATCGGGAACATTTCCAAGAATGTGATATCCTTCAGCAACCCCCTTTTTTCCCATGTTGCCGGCCAAGGCTCTGACATCCAATCCCCTTGGAAATATGCCCCCATTCCCAGGGCACCCGATGCGTCTGTGAACAACTCTAAGTCCATGTTCCTTTCCCATTCCTCCTACCAAAATGTCACCCCATTGTAGCTGCCGAGAAGCTCTTCCCATACGTGAAAGTCCTCCCATACTCCTCTTGACACATCCACCTAGTGGTGCTGTAGCCAAGCCTTCCCCATTGCCCTTCCCAGACTCCTTGTGAAGGCCCTGCCTGGGCTGATGGCCTTGCAGGCAAAATTAAGGTGCCCCAGCAGCTGTTGCATTTGTACCAGCGGCACCCTCCGCCTCCCTGTAACCTGGGTTAGTAGGCCCCTAAGGCGAGCCACTTTGTCCCCGGGAAGCCAAAAATACCCTTCCTCCATATCCACCTCTATGCCCAGGAATTCCAACTTATGGGAGGGGCCTTCCATCTTGCCCTGTGCCAATGGGATACCCAGCTGTTGGCACATAGTCTTAAAATCCAGCAACATCCCCTGCGCCTCTGCCCTGGATTCCCCAATAAGGAGGAAGTCATCCAGGTAGTGCACCACCCTCTTGTGCCCATACCGGGCCCCAAATACCCACTGCACCCACGTGCTGAATGCTTCAGAGGTGGAACACACCACCGAGCACCCCATGGGCATGGCCTTGTCAAAATACATGCCCCCTTGGAACTGAAACCCCAACAGGTCCCAATCCTCAGGTCAGACAGGTAACAGCCAAAATGCCAATTCTATGTCCGTCTTTACTAGCCATGCCCCTTCGATAGCTCTGATTAGCGCTATCGCCTGCTTCAGAGAGGTGTACGACACCGCCCTAAGGTGATCGAGTATGCCCTCATTTACCGATGATCCCTCAGGGTAGGATAAGTTATGGATCAAGTGGAATTCCCCTGCCGCTTTCTTGGGGACAATACCCAATGGGGACACCCGGAAGTGCTCACATAGGGGGGCCCCCAATGGGCCCTCAACCCTACCCGCCCTAATTTCCTTCGCTATTTTGGCACCCACTATTTCCTCTTTCACCTTCACTGACCCTAGGTTCTTGGCCCACATCCTTGACCGCCCCCCTTGAAACTCCAGTGGGAAACCTGCCCAGAAGCCTGCCCTGAGCTGCTCTGCTGCCTCCCTATTATGTAGTCTGCGGTCCATTCCTTGACCACCGCTAGGGAGATTGGGGTGCAAGCCAGGCGTAACCCCATCACCCTCAGCTCATCCTGCTAAGACCATCCCTTGGGAGTGAAGTACTGCCCTCTCTGCCCACCCCCCCCTGCCCTGGATCCCCAGACCCCCGAAAGGACTGCTCATGGTACTGCCCCCGCTGTCCCCCCATCCACCCCCTGCCGGCAGTTGGCGATCGGTGTGACCTCCGCACTTGGAGCACGTGCCAGAACTTACAATTGCCCCATGTACATGTGGCCTTGTTGTAATCCCAACATGCCCTGGCCACAAAATGCTGCGGTGAGTGCAGCCTTCCTTACTTGCTCGCCTTCGGCCCCTCCCCTCCCCCTTCCCCAGAGAGGGTCCTCACCCACAACTCTGAGTGGGTGCAGTCCCACCTCAGATCCCCTTTGGCTGCCATTCTCTTCCTGAATGCCTCATCGTACTTGAGCCAGCCATACCCTACTTTGGCCTTGTACGTGTCTCTGATAATGGACATGTATGTCAGTAGGGGGATGGCGAGCTCCAGCTGCTTTTCCAGCACCAATGCGCTGTATATGATGAAGCTCCCTTGCCAGTTCTCAGTGGTTTTTCCTTTGTATTTGGCTTCCTCTGTCTTGTGGCCCACCACTGCCAGGGCCACCGCCTTCTGCTCATACTTCATGACTGTGTCCTTGTCCACCAGCCTGAACATGTCTACATACTCTCCCCTCCAGATTTTTTCTTTGATTGAAACTGGGACATGGCCCCCGACAGAGCATCTTGGAGGCCCATCGTATAATTTTTTGACTGCCATCTTGGCCCCACCACTCTTTTCCATCCCAGCCCCTTTGCTCTTTAAGGCCTGAATGGCCTGCTCAATCTTTTCGATCCCTGCTTCACCCATGTCCCCCAGTAGCCCCTCCAAGTACCCTTTCAGGCCATTTTCATCCACCAAATCCACATCATCCTTACCACCATCCAGGTTCCCATCATCCAGTCCAGTGCAGGCAGAGGTACCAGGATAGGTGCAGGGTGCAGCGCTTCCTTCCTGGGCCTCTTGCCCCCTGCTCCCCTGCCCTGGCACTCCTCTCGCTCCTTCCATTTTCTCAAGGCCCCCTCTTCTGCCTCCCTCTGTTTTACCGCCGCCACTAGCTCTGACATCTGCTCCATCAGCTTGGATGCCTCCTGCATCAGTCTTTCACTGGACAATTGGGCTTGCTTGGGTGCCATGGTGTTCCTATGTCACTATAAACAGAGCGAATGAAAACAAATGTTCAATCGTGCATTATACAGCCAGGCCACCCTTACCCTGTGTCCAGGCCAATGACCCATCTTGTCCTTGGTGTCCGTTGCCTGCCGACTTCCACAAACTTGCTTGTCCCTCTTGTTTCTTGGTTCCCATACCCAGGCCAGCCACTCATGTATCCCTGTTCTGCCCCCCGTTTGCCCCTTTTTTTTTTTTTTTTTTATAAATACCTTGTGCAGCCTTGCCCGACCACCCGTAGCCCCCCACCCCATTCGGTACCAGACCAGGGCCCTGCCATTGCCAGCAATCCTCCTGAGCCTCCTTCATGCTCCATCCCCCCAAGTATGGCCAGGCAACCGCAATCCCACACACAGGCCTTTGCCTGCAACTGACTGGAAATCCGTATCCCCCTATTCCTGCCCCCATATTTTTTTTTAAGGACCATCAACACGATGCCCGGATCCATGCTTGCAGAATGCTGCCCATGTGCCTGCGAGAGACTCATTCCCTGCCATTGGCCCGCTCCTGTAGGCCTGACATTGTCCCCTGCCAGAAGGCCCAGGCAAATGACACCTCTCTGCTGGCACCCAGAATCTTTTGCATTCTTAGCCCTCGCCCTCCCGACAACCAGTGCGGCTGATATCACCCTGTTGAAACTCAACAAAAACGCTGCATTTCCCGCCTGCATCCCACACTTTCGGTGGAAGAAAAAAGCGCCCCCCATGGGAGCCACAAGGCTCTCCGGTTACCCAGAAACCATGGAGCACACTGCTCCCGTCCTCCGCTGGCTGCCCCCACTCCCTGCCTATACAGTAGCAGTCTGTCCCCATGCGCCCACTGAAGCAGTGCCAGAGAAAATAACCAAAAATCGCTGCCCCGATCCAAGCAGAGAGCCTGACTGTGCCGTGCCACCCCAGCGATCGCCTCCTAGCCACGCTGGCCCTGCTCCTGCAGGCCTGAAACCTCTACCATGCCCAGAGGCCTTAAACAAAAATTGCTGCCCTGCAGCCCCATGTCAGTTCACTGGCCCACACACACACCTCACCTCCTGAAGAAGCCGCGTGGCTGCAGCCCCCTGCCCAAACATCCATTTTTAGTAAAACAAGCTGCGTTTTTGCACTTTCCCCAGCTTTTCCCTGGCTCCACCTGTAACAACGACTTACAAACACAAGGGGGGGGCTAATACAGCATTCTCTTGCATCCCACATCGCCTCTATTTCTCCTTTTTTTTTTCTTTTCACCCACTGAGTGAAAGCAAAATGGGCCTCTGTGCTAGGCCGCTTTGGACCACGTGGCCTCCACTGCCTATCCGCCCTCCACACACGCCTCCTCGGCTCTGCAGTCCACAAACCATTTCGACCACACCAAGGCAACATGCCCAGCAAAACCGGGGTTTTCCACGCTTGGTCTTAACTTTTTTTTTTTTAAACACAATGAAAACGAAACCCCCACTGCTCTCTGCATTGCTAAACTACCATCTTGCAGTGCAAACCGGACTCCCAGCGAGGATCCACCCTGAAACTGCTTTGCCGCCCCCAAGCTTCCCCTAAATAAACGCAATGCAAAACCAAACCATCATGAGCTCAGCCTTCACACACCTGCTTTTTAGACGAAAAATAGCTTGAGTATAAAAACACAAACCAACATGCGCTCAGCATTCCTACACCATGCTTCTAAGACAAAATAACTTGAGCCTGACCAGTGAAACATGTTTCTGCCGAACTCTTCTCTATTTTAAACAACAGAAAAAACAAACCAAACCCAATGAGCTCTGCATTTATAAGCACACAATTTAAAGAACATTCAAGCATTTCAGTGAAACATGCCTCCTGCCTAAGCCTTTTCCTTTTTTTTTTTTTACAACACATGAGAAAAACAACAATCAACAATGAGCTAGCCACACTAGACCACATGGCCTGCAAGGCCTAGCTGCCCTATGTGCCTTACCCCTTACATGATGCTTGCCAACGATGTGCTGACAAACTTCCCAGCAAAAGAGGACGTCCTGCCTGAGCCCTGGCCTAATACACCCCTAATAGGCCCTTTGTCAGGACCCCCTTTGAGCTCTGCCCCCAGCCAATCCCTGGGGCTCTGGCTTGCTCTTGTCCTTTTACCCTTTTCCTGCCTGTCACTAGGCCCCTTCACCTCTATTCCTCTGCCCCCACCCCCTTCCCCTCCTACCCACTCTTCCTAGTAGGGGATCAATGGACAACCTGGCCTCCTTTTTAGTGGCAAGCCCCATTATCAGTCATTTTATTCACATGCGTAGTCCACCATTATCCTTGTAAGTCAATAAAGTATGTTACTGAACTCAGTACTCTCTTTACAATACCAGGGATCCATTGTTGTCCATGTTCACATCCTTGCGTAGGTTGTTCTGGAACAAACTCCTGGAAGCAACGGCTATTACTGTATACTGAACTTGAGAATTTTTCTTCTGCTGTTCTGGTCTGCTTTCATATTTTATATTATGATCACAGTTAACCAGGGTTTGAACCAGTCAACAGTTCTTCTGGTCTTTTTCCAGTAGCAGACTGTGGCATAATTCAATAACTAATAAAAAAATTGGTATACAGTGGCTCAGTTCAAAGATCCTTGGGTCTTGTCTAGAGCCCATTAAAAAGTTTAAACCAATCTCAAGGAAGCACACTAAATATGAGATGGTATGGGGGAATTTTTGTGCTTGACCAAATTAAGCTGTGAAACTGTATGAAATTCCCTGCTGGTGAACCATGGCCCATTATCAGAGATTTCTTCCTCTGGAAGTCCATATGCATAAAAATAAGTTTCACAACCCCTCTATTGTTCTTCTGTATTGTGTTTGACATCAGTACTACTTCCGATCATCTTGAGTATTCATCCTTCGGTACTCAGAACGTCCTTTTTTTTTTCTGCAGACTCTAAGTGTACTGTCTGCCATGGTCTCACGGACAACTTCACATGAGAATAAGTACTGCAGCCAGCATAATGTGGTCATTCTGACAAGGTTCATGTTGTCTAACCAGTGTTTCTACTTCATCAGAGACATTGTGTACCCTAAACCCAGTCTTGCTTGAACTTCTGAACACTGTTTCAACTCATAACTGCTGGGCCTCTCCCTTTTGTGACTAGCAATCCTAAATGTACCAAGTCATTACATCATCCAGCACAGTACAAGGGTTATTGCTAAGAGCTGCAGTATCTGCTCACTCAGATTTTTAACACGCAACTTACTGGCAGTAGTTTAACTTTTGTAAATGTACATTTGTATACATATTTTTTAAATTAATTTACATGGTTGCACTAGTTCCATTAAGATTTTTACACCGATAGTTTTTACTATCACATAATATGGACTTACATACTCATGATCACCATTCCTAATGGAGTACAATCCACTGAGTTTTAGTACTATTTTTAAATAAGCTCTTGCAGTTTCCTCAGTATGTAATTGTTATGATTTCTCATGATTTTACTATGCTTAAATTATGCCAATACTGTATAATTGTAAGTAGTATTTTATATTATTACTGTTTCATTTTCTGTCAGACGTGGCTGAAAAAGGGCACAGTTCTAGTCCACTTTCTTGTCAAAATAAATGAAATTAAATGTTTTTCCACTGATTGATTTTCCTTGGGCTGTTCAGTACTGCAAGAATGCAAAATATGATGCGTAGATGTGACAGGGCTCGTACTTCTCATGTAGTTTATTTATTTATCAAGTCCAGGATTACAAATACCTTTGAGCCATGGCTCTTTTACAAAGGTTCCACGACAGAGAAATACAAATTATGGGGAACATCATGACAGGCATTACAACAATGTGGACATTGCAAACAGAGTACAGATTAATACAGTTCAAGGGTAGCATTGTAACAAGGCAGCCAGCGGCATTTGTCAGAGAAAATAGACAACAGATAAGAAGTGCCAGAGTCATAGGGAGAGGGAAGAGGGTAGGGGGGGGAGAAGGAATGTAGGAAGGGTGGCGAGAGGGTGAAAAGTACAGCATTGGGTATACCAAGATGTGAGGGTAGAATCCAGTGAGGAGGGGAGGGGAGGGGGGACAACTAGAGCAGAAAAGGAAGTGGAGAAACAAGGTTAAGTTGGGCAGTCACAGGAGCTGTTGGTAGTGAGATAGTCCCAGAGCCTAGTTTTAGTGATTCCTTGAAGGAGTGCCTCATGCGTTGATCCAGCACCTGTTGGTAAGATCTTGTCTATCCTATCTGCAGGCTCAGGCCAGATAGCCCTTCTGGTGGCACATCCTATGATTCATATCATTTAAATTGGTAATGTTGGGGTGGATGATTTCTAATTCTCCCATTGCATCTGTAGCAGGTAACTTTTAAAAGTGCTTTCATTTTACTCTTGAATAATGTCCTTAACAATTCCAAGACATTGTTTAAAAAGTTGTTCTGGTGCTGAAATTGTTTTAAGCTGTGGTTTGTTAGTTCTAAGTTTTTGGCTATTTTGAGTGCCTTACGCTAGGACAGCATTGCAGTAAGCAAAGAATTCAGTAAATGACTATGAAACTCCTGACTGATAAATAATGCCACATACAAATTGGGTTCTCATTTCGTCATTGAGATTGGTTCCGAATTCACAAAAGGAAGCCATCTTCTTCACACATGCAATATTTGTACTCTGCAATAGTCTTGCATGATTACTACTTTGGGCTATGAAACTTAAACTTTTACAGATAATAGTCTCTCTCAGGGTTGTGAAAAGCTTTGAAAATCCAATCTTGCTTTGTTTCCTTGGAGATAAAAGATCTCTTAGCAGGGCAGGGCAAATATTTTAACTCCAACCACTGACAGAAAAATGTCTCTTGTACATGTAACCTCAGTCTAGTTTTATTCTAGAAATATTAGTATTGTTCTTCATAATTTGATAATCTTTCTCTCTGTCTCTCTAGCTTCATTAAAGCTCATGCCTGACTTCTTTGCCAACATCCAATTTTTCTACTCATCCTTTATCACCAAATAGTATATGAAGAAGAGTCCTAGTCAATTCTCACAAAATGCAATTATTTTATTTTATAAATGGGCCTAAAAATCAAAGAAACTTAATTGGTTAAAAACAGTCAGGTGACTGTGCTTTAAGACAGCATAATGCATGGTCATCCTGGTCCTAAATCTGACTGGGTTTTTTAGCAGCCACATCACACAATGGTAAAATCAATCCCCCTACACCCAGGACTGACCTTCCCTCACAAACATGACTGCCACCTTTACACACTAAAAACCCAAAAATAGCTAGGAAGACTAGGCCCTAAAAATGAAACTACGTAAAATAAAGTAAAAATTAATTAGATATTGTTTCCCTGATCATTACACTCTTCCTACACACAAAAAACAAATTATAATAAGCATTTGTCAATGCCGAATGTTTGCTTGCTGGCATTAGCAGTGGAAGTGCAGGAGTTAGACAGTTGCAGTATAAGAATGGCATTGAAGTATTGAACTGATGCCAACTCCACCCTCACCCTGCAGAGATGGACAGGCATTGGGGTGTGCCTTTGGGTCATCGCCCATGACGGTCACAATAGTTCACCTCACCCTACCCTTAGACACTGAGAAGTGTCGAGGTGTGCCTTGGGGTGTTTGGGCCTTACATTCACCTCATTCCATAAGGAAATGCACTGAAATGGGTGCAGTATAGGAGAATGGGGTGAACTCTGGGGCCAAAGGGTCCAAGGCGCACCTCAATGCCTGTCACTGGCTGTAGGGTGGGGGTTGGGGTGGAATGGCATGAGCATTACTGTCAACAGTCCCAAATCACACCCCTGACGACTGTCAGTCCCTACAGGGTAGGTCGTTATTGACAAAAACCCTAACACCCTGGGCATTTCTTGGTATTTTTACTCCAAGTTTTCAACATGGGCTTTTTGTGACCCCACCGCATGAACAGTGACACTATCAGTTCATTAGGCGAAAGGTGATTTTGCACAGCGACTGCACCATTTGGCACCACAGTTGCAAAAACACATTTCAAACAGGATGTGAAAAATGACAGCTATACTGTTAATGAGGAGGTGTAAAAAATGGCATTGTTGAAAATTTGGAGTGAAAATATGAAAAAACTGGTGAGGTCACTAGCATGTGTAGAAACTGCACGACATACACCCATAATTTAATTCGTTTTGGGATTTGTTACAGCAGATTTTCAACATAGGCATTTTGGGACCTCCACTCATGAACAGTGTCACTGTGATTTTCTTAATCTGTCCCGAACACTGATTTCTCACAGCAACTACGCTATTCTGTGCCAGAAGTGCTAAAACACATTTCGGCCAGGGTATGAAAAATGACAGCTGTACTGTTCATAAGGAAGTGTGGAAAAATGTCAATGTTGAAAATCTGGACTGAAAATATTACAAATTTGTGAACTTAAGAGGGTGCATGGAAATTGCACAATGCACACTCGTAACACAGTCATTTTATGGACTTTTGTCACCAAAGTTTCAACATAGCCATTTTAACACCTCTGCTCATGAACAGTGTCACTGTGATTTTCTTAATATGTCCCATACATTGATTTCGCACACCGACCATGCCATTGTACACTACATGTGTGAAAACACATTTTGGGCAAGATGTGAAAAATGACAGCTGTACTTTTCATAAGGAGGTGTGGTAAAATGGCATTGTTGAAAATCTGGAGTGAAAATATTAAAAATTCTCAAAGTTATGAACTGCTTAGAAACTGCGCAACACACGCTCATAAAACAGTCATTTTTGGGAATTTTTCACTAAATTTTCAACATAGGGTTTTTGGGGGCCTACGTCATGAACTGTGACACTGTTGTTTCATTAATCGGTCCCGAAAGGTGGTTCCACGAAGTGACCGCAAATCACCTTTCAGGACTGAACAACAAAATGACAGTGACTGAGTTCATGAGGGGGTCATAAGAACCCCATGTTGAAAATTTGGTGAAAAATCCAAAATGGCTGAGATATGCACCAAAGTTGAAAAAAACATTTATGCCATTATACAGCTTACCGGCATTTCTTCAGTTCACGGTTGGCTTTGAAGAGGCGCAGGCGTTTCCTGGTCCACCGAGATCATTCGCGCGGCCTCCAGAGAGTAAGTATGGGGTGAGGCGCGGTGTGGGGAGGTGAGAACGCAAATGGTGGGCGAGGTGGGGAGGGGGCAAGAGGTCAACGAGGGACCGTTTTTCTTATAGTTTTTTTTTTTTTAATTTTTACAAAGGACGACACATGACTTTTGCCACACTGGGGTGGGCTCCCAGCATGGCAGCTGGAAGTTTGTTTGGGAGGGCAGATGAGCTGATGAGGAATTGGGCACCCCCATTGGCCATACAGACTTTTGCCACACTGGGGTGGGCTCCCAGTGTGGCACCTGCAAGTCTGTTTGGGGGAGCAGTGGAGCTGATGGGGGACTGGGCACCCCCGTCGGCCATACAGACTTTTGCCATGCTGGGGTGGGCTCCAAGTGTGGCACCTGGAAGTCTGTTTGGGGGGGTAGTGGAACTGATGAGGGATTGGGCACCCCCGTTGGCCATATGGACCTTTGCCCTGCTGGGGTGGGCTCCCAGCATGGCACTTGGAAGTCTGTTTGGGGGGACAGTGGAGCCGACGGGTAATTGGGCACCCCAGTCAGCCATACAGTGTGCGCGGGTGGGGGGGAGCACATGAGCATGCTGGGGTGGGTTCCCAATGTGCTACTAGGGTGTTTGTTGGGGGGGATCCAAGAAAAAAAATGGAGCTGTCTATGACAGCAGTTCAGATGCAGTGCTGATGTGTAGGCAGTTTGCATACTGCCGACGGTAGTATGGAAATTGCCACTGATTGTAGCAGTCTTTTACTTTGAACTGTATGACACTGCATCTGAACTGCTGTCATAGACAGCTCAGACATTTATTGGTGCGTTGCTGCCATACCTGCAAAAAGGAGCAGGGCATTGGAAGTGGGGTGGCACACCTACAAAAACTCGTATGGTGGCACTATGTTTCTTGCCCATGCATACAAGCAAACATAACAAACATACAAATGAAGTGGTGTTCATAGCTTTCATTACTAATGTTCCTTTGCTAATGATGAAAAATCTTCTTCCTATCATTTTCTGCTCACTACCAAGTTCTACTTCAATGTTTTATTGATCGACAAATGTCATTACAAAACCATATCACTGTAGCATTATGTACAATAAGAAACACATAGCCACCATACAATATATTCATATAAAATTATTTAAAATTCCAAATCCACTGTAATACTATATCACAGCTACAATCTTCAGTTGTATTAGTCACATTGTACATTTGCTTCAATGTCCCTTTCTATGTGCAGTTTTTTTCTTCTCTATCGTATTAAGTAATGAAGCCACTGATTCTAATATTTTTATAGAGTTAGATTTTAGCAAATATGTAGCCAGATGTTCTGGTTCAAACTCTAAGTAACCAAGAATATCCACTAAAATCTTCCTCCTATCTTTTTCACATAGAGGGCATAAAATTAACAAGTGTGTTAGAACATCTATTCCCATTCCACACCTGCACCAGGACTTAGTCATTTTTTTTTTGCCTCTGAAGCAATCCCTTAACCTTTGACTGTTATGATATTCAAACCTAAATCTGGTTAATAACTTTCTCCTTCAAGCGTTTTTCATTGCCATCAAACAGTATTCTAACGGGTCTATGTGATAATGGCGAACGCCTAAAGGCGTCGCCATTATCGCTCAGTCAAGTGCTGAACACATTTTCGGCACTCTGACAACCTGGCGCCAGCACAACGGCGCCAGGACATATTTTTATTTTGTGTGCACAGCCCCCCAACACTTCTCACAGGCTTCCCTCTGCACCCTCCTATTTAAGGATTCTCAACCCAGGGGTGCATGTCGGGAGGGTGAAAGTAGCAAAATAAAAGGTTTGGGCCGGGCACATAAAATCGCACAGCATCCGGACCAGACCCAGTACCTCAGCCACCCCAGTCATTTCCAATCCCGACACCACGCATGGCTCGACCGGCGACCGCAGTACCACCCCCTACAGCTCTCCACCCCTCCCAGCACGCTCGCCATACTTCGCTCCCACCGCAGCAGCATTATCGTGTAGCGACATCCTGTCGCCTAGTTTGCCCACCCTCATCCGGTCGCCCTACCTGTCGGTCGCCATGAGTGGATTGCGCTAGAAGGGTGTCGCCATAACCGATGGCGCCCTTCCTCATGTGCCCACTTCACGGGTTACCTTTTCTAACCCATAATATTGCTTATTTTTAGCTGGCCATCTACACACTTTATATTGTGCATGCAGCCCCGTTTCTTTTTGTATGTGCATACCTCTCAGTCTTTCCTTGATTTCACTTACACCATCTTCTTAGGTTTAATAAAAATATCTACCAGGCATATAGTAGACCACCAGGTTTAATAATCCTTTCTACTATGGATATGCTTGGGAGTATTATATTTTGTTGTAAATAGTTTATAGCCTCCTCTATATACATCCTTGGTAATCTGTATTCTTTAATTTCATATGCCCTTAACCAGTATATTACAATTCTTTCCTTTATCAAAGAATCTAATTGAAGTTGTCCCAACTCAGCTCTACCCAGGGCTGAAGGTGTCACTAGTGGCAGTCCCAGCAATATTTTATAAAACTTGTTTAGTAATGTATCTACAGTATATTTGTTTTATTTTGAATACCCCATATTTCTGCCCAACATAAAGTTTGGGTTTTTATGTTTGCATTGATAGTTTTAATACAGTCTTTTACTGATTGTCCCCCATACTTGTAAGAAAAACTGTTCATCACCGGTAAACACTTTTTGGTTTTTATTTCTGTTTCTTTGAGATGTTTTCTCAAAGTCAGATCTTTCGTTATTATTATTCCTAGATAACAAAAATTATTAACTACCTCCAGTTCCTTATTTTCAATGTAATATTTGTATTTTTTATTATTACCCCCACACACAAGTTTAGTTTTTGGAAAATATATCTGGAGTTCTGTTTTTATGCATTCCTGATTAAATTCTTATGAAATTTTTTTCATACCTAGGTAACTGGTTGATAAATGTACAATGTCATCTGCATATGCTAAATATGGACATTCACAGTTTCCTATTTAAGGCATGTGGAACTTGGGTCTATATTTCATCATTAATATTGTGTACAGATATAAATGGAATAGAGAGGAAGACTGGCAACGGTCTTGTTTGACGCCCTTGTTTGTGACAAATTTTCTACTTCTCTCTCCCCATAATGTATTTTACCAGAGTTTTATTGTCCTGGTATAATTTTATAATTATGTTTAATAGTTCCTTCTCTTTACCTATTTTAGCTAATCATTCCCAAAGTAAAGCTCTATTAATGTTGTCAAATGCTGACTTCAAGTCTATAAAAGCACAATTACATGAACCAATACAAAGCATAGATCTAGTGTTGAATACCTTGCTTTGAAGCCAGCTTGGGCCTCATTCATTTCCTGGTTCTCATCTGTCCATACCTTTAACCTATTATTGATTGTTTTCACAAAAACCTTTTGAGTACCATCAATCAGGGTGATTAGTTTATAGCAGCCCGAGTCATCTCTACCCCCTTTCTTGAATAGTGGTACAATAATATTCGTTCCATGAGTCCAGAATAATACCTCTGTTAGTAATATACTTAAAATTTTATACAGAATCAGAATCCATATTTCTTACAATCAATAAATTACATCCATAGGGACCACATTGGGTCAGGGGCTTTATGGGGTGCAAAAGATGCAACCGCTTTATTTATTTCTTCCAATGATATCTCATTATTGAGTTCAGTATGGCTGACTTCTTTGTTCCTCCTATTTAAGCTGTCTGTGTAATGTTTATCTGAGTTAAAGAACAGATTTTGATAATATTCTTCCCAGGTTTCTGGTTCCATATTAGCACATGGCTCTTCATGATAATTTCCTGTACCCTTTGCACCAATTCTCCAGAACCTTCCTCTATATCCCTCCACCTCACCCCTCCCTCTCATTTCACCCTTTTGTTTAATGTAAGCACTTGTTTACTTACTAACCTGGCACTTATTATTGTTCACTTTTTCTACAAATTATGCACAACTCTATTTTACCATGGTTTGTAACACCTGCTTTGCAACTGTATGTTAATCTTGATCTTGTAACTTGAATGTAACTTGAACATGACTCTTCCCCTCTCCCCACCTTACCCCCTCTTCTTTCCCCTCTCACTGACCCCCTTTTCTTTTTTTTACATAAGCACTTGTTTACTTATTAAACCGGCACTTATTATTGTCAATTCTTTCTACCTATTATGCACAACACTGTAGTACCACTGCTTGTGACACCTGCCTTAGAACTGTATATTAATATTGATTTTGTAACTTGAATGTTTAATGTTTCACTCCTACTATACCCCTTCCCCCCAGGTCGCACTGGGAGATGAGCGACTTGTTGCTCAGTATGCCATCCTGGTGAAACATTTCAATAAATAAATAAAGACTTCTTATTGTCTTTTCACAGACTGCTTTTTCCAGTTCCTGCCATAAAAGTAATCTATGATTCTCCTTGCATTTCATTAGAATAAGTTTATATTCCTTTCTTTTTCTATTTCAAGGGTACCTAAACAAGCAGTTTTTTTTAAAACCACAAACTCCAAAATCTGGTTTCATAACAAGGTAAAGTAGAGGTTGCTGTTTACGTTTATGCTAAAACTACATTTATGTAAATAATATAAATGCAGTTTCATAGCTTTTGAAAAAGGTAAACATCAGCCTTTCACTTTCAAAAAACAGCCTTGGTTTCTCCCTAAGATGGCTGCCAAGTCTTTTTAAGTGATGAGTCATGATGACATCATCTGAGCCAAAGACAGAGACCTGCATGTATTTCTATAGTGCTTACTAGTTCTTCTTTTCCTCTTTGTTTTGAATTGTTGTACCAGAATGATCAACACCATGTATTAACACATGGATTATTTTGATCAGTACACATGTTAGGCTATGATTTTATTCATTTTGTTTACTTTAACTTGTGGAAAATGTTTTGCAATCCAGCTGACTTTTTCCTTGGCAAACTGCATTACAGTACAACGCTTCAAATACACGATGATCTAGTAGCTATGTAATGCACTGAATTGTGTTTTTTGTTAACCAGGAGAGACACACTAAGCTGAAAGCTTGTTTACAGGTATAGCCTGGGAGCACAAGGAAGTGTAATGACTTGCTCAGGGTCACAGAGCAAAGTACTGGTCTGGTTCAGTTCCAAAGCCCATGCTCTCTTGTTAATCCACAAATAAGGCTTTCTTTTTCCATGTGAACCTCCTGCATCTAGCCTGCCTTCTGTTGAACACCCCACCATCCATACCCTGTCCTTAGTACTGCCCGGTGCCACATATGTGCTTACGATCTCATGAAGAGAATTATCATACCTCAGATTGTAATCTTGTACCTCAGAGAGTTGTGCACACCTATACCAATATGCATCATCATCAGCTGGCACTGTTACAAAATGCCTCCCAAATCACTCTCTAGTCCACATTCACATCCTCACTGTTTGACTTCTGCTCCCACAGTAAACATTGAGTGGATCACCACCCTTCTGCACAGTGATGGTAGTATGTACAGTTCCCCTGTTGTGTTTTTTCCCACCTAATTAACCAACAACTAGGTCTTCCTGGAGGGTCAAGCAATAAGCATCATGATCCACCAGAAAAACTGCTGTTCATGCCCTCATAAGGGCTGCACTTACAATGGATAACGATATTATTAGCAGGAGGAGCATACTAATACCTTGAGCAAATTCAACTGACTTCCAGTGTCCATCTACTCCTTTACTTGTGATCTGCAGAACCCCACAGGACAGTTCCCAGCAATTCTTCTCCAGTACTTTTCTGTGCTCTACTCCACAATTCGAGTTGGCTGGCTACCACCCTTCCAAATCTTGAATGAGCTATATCTCCCTACACTGAATTCAAGTAACAGTTTAGGTGCAGCCCTGCCACTCTGAATATTTGTCATCGCTGGCTACTCTCATCCACAATGTTGGCAGCCCCACATTTCAGATCTCACAGTGATCTGCCGCACGTCCTCCTTCATGTCTTCAACTAACCTGAATATAGCTATACCCTGCTGAAATGGCCTCTTCAGTCCCTCTCTGGCATTCATTCTTCTCACCTGCACCCCACACCAAAAACGGGTGAGTTCACTACCCTTCTGCATCATGAATGTGGTTAGTACAGTCTCCCATGTTATTTTTACATATTAATAATAAACATGATCTTCTGGTAAGCCAGGCTGATAGCTGCATTGCACAAGTGGAAAAATAGGCTTTCCTAACCATGTAAGATCTAAGCCATCTATGATGATTAGGCACTATTAAATGACGTGCATAATGATGTGCACACCCATCATTTAGCAGTGCCTAGTCAAAGGTAGCCCAGATCTTTTAAGGATAGGAAAGCCCATCATTCCCCTTGTTCCCTGTTGCTATCAGCCTGACTTACCAGAAAGATATGTTTATATTTGATATGTCAAAATACAATGGGGACTCTACTACTTGCATTCATGATGCAGAAGGGTGATGAGCGCACCAGTTTTCGGTGTGAGGAGGAATAGTGAAGAATGAATACCAGAGGGGGACTGAGAAGGCCTCTCTTGTAAGGTACTGCTGTATTCAGGGAAGGGGGAAGACAGAGGAGAGAAATATGAGCAGATTACTGTGAGAAATAAGATGTGGGCTGCCAGCACCTTGATCACTACCTGACCCCGTTGTCCTGGCCAACATTCCTCTTCCCATAAAACCAGTTCATGCAATTGTCCAAGGCTGTGTGTGGATATTAATGTATGAAATGGCTGCCACTACATGTCCAGTCACTTCACTACCAGTCTAGTATTGCTTTGTAAAGCACTTTGGGATACAACGTGTATAAAAACCACTATATAAATTCTGATTCTTATTATTATTATTAATTCCCATGGAAAAATAAGACAAGATAAGCATATATTTGAGTTTCGAGAAAGTATGAACTCTAGCACTGGACTGAACAAGAACTTTGCCACAAAAAAGTGGTGGCTCTAGGGGGTGGTAAAGGGTGTGGCTGCACCCCCCCAACACACACACACACACACACACATATAGTAATGTACTTGCATGCTGTTGCTGCTGCTGCATTTCACTTTGTTGAAGAAGTCTGATTTATTGATTGTACAAATGTTTACATTCAAACTATGGATTACATTTGTAGGTTCTGTCAAAAAGGTACTAGAAAAGAATAGCAGAAAACATAAAGGGTTAATAAAAATGTTAAAAAGTGCATATTAAGCATGCACACCACCCCAGCACCCCCACTGTAGCATATTGGATCCACCATAACCAATTAGACCACCAGGTTATTCAAGATTTGTACTGTACTGTGGTTTGCCACAGAGAAAGTCGGTTGGATTAAAACACAATTTCAGCATGTTAAGATAAACAAAATGAACAGAACCATAGCCTAACATGTGTAGTATACAAAATAATGCACATGGTTTTGACCATTTGGGTGAAACAATTCTATATAAGGGAAAAAAATAACTAGTTAGCACTATAGAGAGCCATATATCTTTCTGACTTTGGCTCCAGTTATGTCATCACATAACACATTTGGTGACCATTTTAGGAAGCAGGTAAGACAGTTTTTTTGAAATTAGAAGGCTGATTTTACAATATTCAAATGCTCTGGAACCACATTTAGGTAAATTATATAAATGTAGTTTTAGCCTTAATGAATACAGCAGCCTTTCCTTTAGTCACCTACGGAGTCAGATTTTTGAATAGTTTGTTGTCAAAATGTTGTTTAGGTATCCTTTAATATTTTCTTATTGTATACGTTAGGACTTGCCCTTACTATTCTAATTTGTCTATTTAAATCTCTTTTAGCTAACGGGCATTCTTTATTATACAATACAGCACCTTACTTTTTTTGTATTATTGCCTCTTTTATTATAAAATCACATAGCCATTCCATTATTTTCCTAAAAATCATCAGTAAAGAATCATCCTCTGAAGTTTCCTTCAACTCCCAGATCTTTGTTAAAATTCCCCATTCTCCCAAGCTTTCTAAAAGATCCTTGCTTTCGATCTTTTCCCAGCCAATACAATTCCTCTTATTTATACTTCTTGGGGCTACAACTATATTTCCTTTGCTTAACCTACAATCTACACTGATATTCAATACTAGTGGACAGTGTGGGCTTTCAGATTTACATTCAGTACGCATTTCCTTACATGACAATATCATGTTAGTGTTGACACAATCCAGGTCTATAATTGGTGAGCCTTTTGTACCTATATACTGTAAGTAAAGTTACCTTCTTTATCTGAATTAGTTCTCCCATTCAGTAGCAAAAACATTCTACTTAATAACATTTCACATAATTTCCTCCCATTGTCGTTACATTTCAAATCATTGGAGCTTCTTATATTTCTGATATTGTTATGTTCTATTAATAAGTCACTGATATCTTCTACGACCTCCATCCTGTGACCCACCCTTAAGTTAAAGTCCCCCAACAATATGATTATTATCAGTGGGTTCCTGTCCATGAGCCCATCAATTATAACTTCAATATCCCCATATATATCAGCCTTATAGTAGTCACTGTGTAACGGAGGACAGTAAATGTTAAAAATTGCTGTTTCTTTTTTGTCATTTTTTACTAGTACCCCTAAAATATTATCACTCTTACTCCTAATCTCCTCAGTCTTAATATTTTCTCTAATTTGCATAAAATCAATAGGCCACCAATACTCCTTCCATATTTCTTAACTATTTTGGCTTTTTTTCTCATATGCTTTATATCCATTCTGAGAAATGTCATTTTCCATCCATGTCTCTTGTAAACAAATATATTGAAACGTTTTCAAATAATCTAGAAATTCTGGATCAGCAAATTTATCTTTAAAACCAGATACATTCCATGATATAATTTTAGCACTATTCCTGTCAAATTTTCTTACTGTATCTAGTTGAAATAATACCTCTTCTATAATTACTGGTTGTCAATCCATGTTTCCTTGTGTTGCCAGAATTTCATACTTATTTGCTGTCTGAATCATATATCCCCAACCTGGGGAAATCAAAAAGGGATTCCAGTTGCTTTCTCATGGGGATCTCCCCCAACCATTTTCTTCATAAATATGTATTCTCAGCTTGTCTAGTTCAAACATTTCACACATTAACTGATTATATGAATTTCCATCCTTCATCCATAACATAATTGGTCCAGCATTCTCCCATCTGACCACCTTTCTAATGTCTTGTATTATCTCGTTCTGTCTCAGCAAAATGCTGAACATTTTCCCCAACTTAGTTTTTATACTTCTGGGATTTTTGCTCATTGGATTAAGACCAAAAATTGAAAGTTGTCTAATACTGTATCACTTTCCCCCCTTTGATTTCTGTGTGTTTATATAACATTCTGGAAACAGTGCTTGAAGTGTCCCAATCCCTTCTATTTCTGTACCTAAACTATTAGTTTCTTTTTTTTCCTAGGATGGCTCTTAGAATGTAGTACTGATCTGTTACCAAAAGCACCAATTCCACGTTAGCTATAGGTCTTATAACACTTGTGTAATTTAGCATTTGTTTGTTGCCTTCTAGAATTGTGGTTTAGTAGGGTTTTAACATATTACTGAGTTTCTCTTTAGTCTCTTCTGGTAAAATGTCACACTATATAAAGGAAGTACATAATCAGTACCCATTGTCTATGTTAGAAAGCAGCCAAAACCTTCATAACATGTATCATTTATGCCTATTAATGCCAACATTAATCTTGTCAGGTTCTTCCTGAATTCCAAGTTACATGTCTTGTTGTCTTTAATCTGTTTCCCCACTCTTTCCTTCTTCTTTTCCATTACTTCTGCAGGGAGATCCTCCCTAGTACCTTGCCCTTCATTTTGTGTAGGTTTTTTCCTATCCACATATCATTCTATATTACCATCATTACTGAGGCCCTTGCATATTTCCTTTATTGTCTTACTTTTGACATTCCTTGTCATTTTATGACTTTTCCTTTTTTTCTGGACTATAGGTGTTTTTACTGTTTTTTCCCATTTTCTTTTTTTTTTTTTGTTTCTTAGGTTCATTCTTCTGTTTCAGCAACCTTTATATTGTTTCCCTCAATCACATCTGTATCATAGTACAGATCTGATTCTTCCCTCTTTTTGTACTGTTAGTCCTTTGAACCTTCCATCCTCCTTTCTTTATTTGAAATTACCTTGTTTCTACACTTTCCTTTCTTCCCTTCCTTTTTTTCCCAGTTGCTGTTCCATCCCCTTTTCCCATAATATACTGTGTTTCCATCTTAACTCTTTGCATATACTATCTTCTCTAAGGCTCTCTTGAGGAAGCATAGTTTAGTTATTTATTTATTTATTGAATTGATTCACCAGGAAAGGCACACTGAGCAAAACAATGTTCGTCTCCTGGTGCGACCTGGGGGAAGGGTACAAGGGGAAGATAACACACAGGTTATCATAATAACAATTACATAATTAACATTTTGGCAGTTTCACAGGAAAGAATGGTATAACTTGGTTACCAGCTTAGTAATAGACAGTTAAAAGCATACGCTCTAGAACTACATGTAACTGCTGTACATACATACAATGCTTCCATACATATATGGAGTACAGATTGGTGCTGTAGATTGACCCATAGGCTAGAGCTAGGTAGGCCAGAGAGAGACCAGGGTGTATGCAAGTAAGTGCCTTTTTTTTTTTTATTATATGGATATAGGTATATTCACCAGCTAACGTGGATAGGGTTGTGCCACTGGTCAAGCAGAGGAAATTTGGGAATAAGGGGGGATTAATTATGTGCGCAGACACAGGTTACAGCAAAGTAGTTTGACAGCGCAGTTGCTAGGGAATGGGTAGATTAAGAGTGATGAAATTGAGGGGGGAGAGCATTCCAGAGTTCCAGGAATCAGTGAGAGAAGGATGTTTGTCCAGCGGAGGTCTTTCAACTGTGAATATTTAGCAGTCAGGAGTCAAGGGACCGGAGAGCATGGGGGGGGGTGGGAGCCAGCAACAGTATTGAGGAAAGGTAGGAGGGGAGAGCACCAAGCCAGAATTTTGAGACAAACTTGGTGCAGTGCAGTTTTCAGTGATTCTCAAGGGATGGGAAGGTGAAGGAGTGGTAGAGGTCACAGTGGTGGAAATGGGGGGTAGCATCTAGAGCGATGTGGCAGAATGAGTTGAAAATGGGGTCTAGTTTAGGCAGGATAGATATTGGTGCCACACTATAGACTGTGTCACAGTAGTCTAAGGAAGGGAGGATAATTTTCTGTACTAGTTCCCATCTAGCCGAGAAAGGGAGGCTAGTGTGGTTCCTGTAGAGGACTCCAAGCTTGGGGCATAGTGTTTTGATGATTGCGTCAATGTGGTCAGAGAAGGTAAGGTGATGGTCGAGCCATACCCCTAGATACTGGAAGGAAGCAACATCCTCCAGGGTTGTCCCATCCAGCATGTGGAAGGAGGGGAGTCGGACTAACTGCTGTCTCATGCTGAAGGACATGGTGACAGTTTTTTTTGCATTGAGAGAGAGCTGATGTGAGTTGAACCAGAGCTGGACTTTTTCTAAGTCACTCTGGAGGTTGGATACTACTTCATCAGGGGAGGAGCCAGTGGAGAATACGACGGTGTCATCTGCATACATGTGTATAGATGAATTTGTGCAGATTTTTGGCAGGTTGTTGAGGAAAATGGAGGACAGGATGGGACTGAGCACTGACCCTTGGGGTACACCAGTAGTCACAGGGAGGGGGGAGGATATAGCATCAGCAATTTTTACTGATTGTGTTCTTCCAGAGAAGTAGGCACTGAACCAGTTTGTGGCTGAGATAGAGAGGCCTGCCTCCGAGAGGCTTGTTAACAGCAATGGATGGGAGACTGTGTTGAAAGCTTTAGCGAGGTCGACAAATATAGCTGAGGTGATCATCCCTTTATCCATACCAGAGAAGATGGTGTCCATGAGTCTTAACAGGGAGTAAGCAGTGGAGTGGCCCTTCCTAATAATCAATTCTTGCTCCAGCCTGTCCTCTTCCTCTTTTATCTTCCTCTCATTCTCAAAGCTAACTAATCTGGTCTCACTAAAAATAAAAATATTTCCCCAATTTTTTCATTTCAGGCCCCCTTCTGTTAATTCTTCTAAAATTATTTTATTTTCTACTCATACCCCCTTAGCAAACATCAGATCTTGTTTCAGCTCTGTTACTTGTTTAAATATTAATAGGTTCACTGAATAAGAAACTTTTAAGGCAGTAATTACATCCCTTGTTATTTGCTCTATGTTTGGTGTGAAAAAACTGCTTGGACCCATTATTACAGTAGTGTAACTATCCTCCGGTGGTAAATCTAACAGTTCCCTTTCTAGGTGTTTTTCTTTATGTTTATCCTCCTTCACTACTTCTTTTCCTGCCTTTATGTATTTTATGTCCTCCTGTTCCAATCTAATTGATTCTCTAACAACCATAACCATCTGGTTTAAAATCTCCAAATTTTCAAAAGCATCAGAGAAGTCTACATTTTCCACCATATTATCAATCTTTACTTATCCCATATCTTGCTCCTCTTCTGTTGGATTTATAATTTCTTTATGTGAATGGCTATCCTCTTTCTTTTCTTCTTCTTCTACTTTCTGATTCCTATTCTTATTCATGTATTCTTTTATAGTTAGGACAGGGGGTAGAGGTCAGTGTTTTATCTTTCTTTTTCCTCCCTTTCTTTTTTCCTTTTTAAGGGACTTTTGCATTATTCTTTAATGTCACCAGAGCTAAGTGCCATGATAGCTTGGATATATCACCAGCAGCTACAGCTGTATTGACTGCCTCCTCTTCAACTACCTCACCACTCCTTGCAACTATTGGCATTCTTTTTTTATAAATAAAATACATTGCAATCAGCTGGAATCAATTATTTTTAATCCCTGATCTCCGATACACAATCTAATCGTGAGTTAATACAAATATGTTAATATCTCAATAATAATCAATTGTCCCTAGGACCTAGGACCCAGATATATCAAGAACACAATCTTAATAGATAGTAATATAATATTAATAAATATTCCCAAAAAGCTTAGGAACAATAAAAGTATTCCACCTAGGAGCAATTAAATATTCAAATAATTGAACAAGATATAAAACTGGATATTTGTCTCTACCAAGTATCCAATATTAAAGTGTAAAATACTGAATAAATGAAGAAATACTGTGCTGAGTATAGTATGATATAATCACCAATATAAAAGTTAAGTCAGTCTTTTATCCCTTTAAACAGTCCTTATTTGTTTATAGTTCTTCCAACAAGTCCTTAGTAATTTTCAGTTTGTTGCTTAGAATGCTTAGGCGTTCCTTTAGAAGATAGGGAGTTTTGGGAGCTTACAGATGCCGTAAAATAACCAGATATGTAGAAATAAGCAAAGAGTCACAAGCAAAGGAGCAAAATTCCACTCTGAGTTAAATACTCTCTTACTCTCCTTTGGCTTTTGGTACCATCCACCTCCGATTTTTCTAACCGATCTTCCCAATTGGTCCTGTATTGTATGGCTCCAGGCCTTGGTTATGCACCTTTCTATGGGGAGTTCTCACTGATGTTTATTGCTTGAGGGTTACTTTTTTCCATTTTCTTGCCCTTTTCTAGGTTCAAAACCTGATTTCTATTAAACAAAAGTATATTGACTTAATAATATCTGGTTACAGATGTAATAGTTATGCTTATGCAGCTAACAATGCAGCTGATAATACAACTGGCTACTAACACTGCAAATGCGGAGAGATTATAAACTTTCTAAAATGCTAGCACCCTTATGTATAGAATGTGGTAAAAATATTCACTAACCTCACTTCACCACACTTATGGTTACCAATTATGTTTTTACTTGTTTTGTTAGCGGTTTATTTTTTATCTATTTTAGCCTTTGTTTTTTCTGCTCGAATATGGCTCATATGTTGTCTATAATAATCCCCGCTTTAAAATCTTAATTTCAATCTGTTTGTCCTTTAATATAATATCTCAAACTTACCCTATTTAAAAGACATGTTATTTTAAGCTGTTATTTCTGAAAGTTCAAATCCGTGGACTAAATGCCTCTTAAAGCTCTATTCTTTTAGGCTGCTTCTTTTTGTTTGAATTCATCCAAACTGTCTGAGTCTGTCTAACTGAGCATTTTGGTGCTGGTGTCCTACAGGTTTACCTGGAGTACTTGGAATGTCTGAAGGATGCCAGTGCCTGCACAGTATTTACCTGTGTGTACCACGTGATCCTACGGCACAAACATTTAAATATCTAGTTTGTAATTTAAAACCAAAAACTAAACGAATCAAAAAAATACATGAAAATATATAAAATATCTAATATATAAAATGCACAATATATGAAATACACAGTTACATACAACTGGGGACTGTTGCCAGCAAAGAGCACCTAGCATTTTCCCACAGTACCTAGACAATTGACTTATCAATACATGACAGTCTACTGAAACAGAAACAATGAGTGCAGCCTTTTACTATCTTTCCAGATTTGTTCCCCTGCTTATACACATTACTGTCCTTCTGTTGATCCTTCTTTCTATGTGTCCTTTTTCTGGCTGTTCTCCATTTCCTCTGTAAGCTTTCTAGGCTCCAGTTAGTTTTCTCCTTTATTCTCCTCTTCTTCACTTCGGCATCTATCCCTCCCTCGGGCAGTTTTGCCTGCAGTGAGCTCTCCAGCCTTCAGCCCTCATGAGGGTCTCTCTGTTCCTCCATCAATGCAACTCTGCCACCATCCCAGATCTTCTTCCTAACAGGGAGAAGAACACACTCAGAGCAGCACACCCAAACCAAGAGGTTCACAAGATCATCTGTTAAGGTGAAGTATTCAGGCAGCAGTGGTGTTTACCTGTTATAAAAATTAAATTTGCATATACAAGACCCTGCTTTTGGAATGCCTCCTCAGTTCTCGCAGCTTGCGGCTACCATCTTGGTATAGTTGACAACACCCTATGTCATCAGCTCTGTAGTCAGCATGTGGCTCTGATTACAACAGTGTAGCTGAGTCCTGACTACTCTCTCTAGTTACTGTGATGCTTGGCCAGCTGGTTATGATTGTTCTATGATTTTTGTAATATAAAAATGTAGTGTGTGATTTGTCTCCATAAGGCAGCTGTGCCATGGGTCAGGTTTTAGTGAGAATGCAGGATGCATTTACCTGATACCAGGAGGTAATTAAAAAGACTAGAGAGCCTTAATTAAGGGTTTCCTAATTATCTGACTTAATTGGAGCTGACCAGCTGCCAGGATATAGGGCTCGTAAACGTTTATGATCTGTGCTGCTTTGAAGCTGGGAAACTAAAATATACATTTTTTGACATCTTAAAAGGATCAACAGTTACTATCAACTGGTGTTAAAAAGCTGTATTGCACCTAAATGAGTTAGTCATAAAAGTCCTGTGATGTCCTTGGAAACAGGAAACCAAGCAAAATCAAAGAGTCATATTTAAGAAATGAGTTTTTGCTGATGTCACCTTAATTAGTATACCTCCTGATAAGGCATCATGTTTGTATAGTTTTTATATTAACAAGGAGGAGCTACTGTAGGTGACATCATAGAAGGGATGTGTTGTGAGACAGTTTAAGCTATTCTGTGTCTGATCTTGAGACACATTTCTTTGTGGGCTCTTAGAAACAAGAACTAACTAAACGCACTTGTAGAGGTATACATTAGATAGAAAAAGCCTAACTGTATGTTGGTAGGAGTTTGTCTGGAGTTTTCATTGCTTTTCTTTTAAGTGATTGTATGCTTTGTGATATAGTGTTCTGTGTTTACATTTTACATATTTTTATCCATTTTTAAGTAAACCTCTTATTTTAAAGAGACTGCCTGGGTTTCCAAAGTTCTTTTTTTTTTTGCATGTGAAGTATAGACAGTTAAGACTGACTAAACTGTTCAAAGCTTGTCAGTGTACTAAATTGGAACAAGGTAAGAATATACCTAAGGTCTTTAATAAAGTTTTAAGGGTTCATTTTGGATACCTGGTTAGGTGCCCTTAGGTGAAAGATATCTGGCATCCCCCGAAGAGCAGATTATCTGAGCCTGTACATTTGGTTATGCTAGCATAAGGTTCACAGTTTGATTCCCCCCAGAACTTGAGACTAAAGGTGATTTGGACCCACAAGCAGACAGGAGGGTTACCCTGTTCAGTTACCTGTTCACAATACTGTGCTCGGAGGTTGGCACTGTGGGAGCAGAGGGCCTGACCTGCTGAGATGGATTGTGATAGATTGGTTGGCAGCAGTGTGCATACATTTGGTAACACGAGCTTTAAATTGTTCAGTGTGTCAGCTTGATACTGTACAGCTCACTTGCAAAAAAAGGCGGTGATTTATTTTGAAAAAAGGAAACAACTATATTATTTGACTTACAGTCAAGTTCCTACCTGTTTTATTTTTTTTTCTAAAGTGCAAGTTAGAGTAGCCATAGTTAGGGAAGAAGATGGCTTCCAACTACAGCGGGCACACTGTAGACTAACTGAGGCAGTTGTGCAAGGACAGAGGAGTCCTGTACAACGTGAGAGCCACCAAGCAGAACCTCGTGGGTGCCCTGATGGCAGCAGATACCCAGAGCATCGAGTCACTGACTGTGACAGTAAAAGACCAAACTTTGAGCATGGAAGGGCTAGTGGTCAGTGCAGTGTCCAGATCCAGTGAGGGTGACAGCAGGACCAGTGCCAGTGAAGGGCCACAGCAGCAGGGGAAGGTCACCAGCATTCTGGAACCAGAAGTACTCAGGCTGCAGACTGAGTTGTGCAGAATGGAGCTGGAGTTCCAGGAGAAGAGGGAGCGAGAACAGCAAGAGGCTGAGCGAGTACAGCGAGAGGTTGAATGAGAATGGCGAGAGGCAGAGCAGGAACAGCGGGAGGCTGACTGCAAAGAGCGAGAGCACCAGAGGCAACATGAACTGGAGAAGTTACGACTCCAACCACCAGCACCAGAGCAGGTAAGTGGCTTGGGTTTAACTGGAACTACAGGACTGGGTTACAAATTGAATTCCAAATTGATAGCTAAATTTAAAGAGGGGGAGGATATGGATGCCTTTTTAAATTCCTTTGAAAAAGTTTGTATTCAGGCTAAGATTCCTAGAGAGTCCTGGGGCTTCCAGCTATCCCTGCTGCTGCTGCTTACCGGGAAAGCTCAGGATGCATTGGGTCAAATGGACAATGAGGACAGAAATGATTACAGCAAACTTAAAGCTGTACTGTTAAAAAAATTTCGATTAACTGCTGAAGCATACAGAGCTAAATTCTGTAAGCTCAGGAGAAGCCTTGATATGAGCTATGAGGAGCTAGCCACAAAACAACGTCAGTTTTTAAAATGTTGGTGAGAGGGAATTGAGGCAAACTCTGTAGATAAAATTGAAAATGCAATATTGTTAGAGCAGTTTTTTGGGGCATATTTTTTGGGCATGCCCAGAAGCACTGAAAACCTGGCTGGAGGACCAAGATCTCAAAACAGTACAAGAGGCTGCTGAACTCTTGGACTGCTATGCCAAGAACAGACCTGCCCTGAGAGGGAATGGGGTGGATGCGGCAGTGCAGAAAGAGAAAAGCACGCCTTCAGGGCAGCTAAAACCCTCATTGCCGCCATCAAAACTGGTTAGCCCCAGGTTTCAGAGAAAAGATTTCTCTGAGAAAAGAAATGAATGTTGAGTTTGTAAAGAAACTGGGCATATTGCCAGACAATGTTCCAAAAGGGCAAGCAATATGCAACATGGGGCTAGGAAAGAAGTGGGTTGTTTGTGTGTCCCTGGAAGCATGCCTGTGAACATGAGGGAACACATGCACCCAGTCATGGTGAATGGTGTACAGACACAAGGGTTAAGGGACACAGAGGTATCCCTGACATTGGTAAAAGGGAATCTGGCAGAGCCTGGTCAGCTTTTACCCAATAAATATGTCACTATAAAAGATTTTACTTGTGAGGAGAAAACATTGCCCCTCGCTAGTGTTCTCCTAGACTGGGGTGAAACAGGGGGGACTGTGCAACAGGTGGCTGTAGCCAAAATGTTAGCAGCTGACATCATCCTTAGCAACAATCTCCTACAGGGGATGCTGTGTGCAGTTATTCATAGCCAAACAGCGCTAGGGACTCTAGTTTAGAGACTGAAAGGGGCCTGCCTCATGCCTTGGTAATGTGTAAGAAGTTTGCAGCTGCTCAGAAAAGTGACCCTAGTCTAGAGAAGCTGAGATCTTGGGCAGACTCTGATGGAGCATATGGAGGTGATGGTAAACATAAGGTTTATTAGGAAAATGGACTGATGTATACTCAGGCTGTGTAGACAGAGGGAGGGGTGATAGGCAGGCAGCTTGTCGTTCCCCAAGGGTATTGTGAACAGTTGCTCAAGATTGCAGATGATATTCCCTTGTCTGGTCATCTGGGAATCGTGTGCACTACCCAGTGGTTTGCTCAGAATTTCTATTGGCCCAACAAGTGAAGGAGTATTGCAGGTCTTGTCACCGGTGCCAAGAAATCGGGAAGGTAAGTAAAAATACACAAGTCACCCTAATTCCATTGCCCACAGTGGAGGAGCCATTCCAGAGGGTGGGAATGGATATTGTGGGGCCTTTAAATACCCCCAGCTCCTCCAGGAAGAAGTTCATCCTGACTGTGGTGGATTATGCCACTCGGTACCCAGAGGCAGTCACCCTATCCTCACTGAGGACGGACTAAGTGGCAGATGCCTTACTTGGGATTTTTTCCCGTGTTGGGTTTCCGCAGGAGGTTATCACCGATCGAGAGGGTTCCTTCATGTCAGACCTGATGAAATGTTTGTGGGAGAAGTGTGGGGTGGTGCAGAGATGCAAAACACCATATCACCCACAAGCCAATGGGCTTGTGGAAAGATTTAATGGTACACTGAAGTCAATGCTCTGAGTGTTTGCTGAACAACATGGGAGGGACTAGGGAGAAATACCTTCCCCACCTGTTGTTTGCATACAGGGAGGTGCCCCAAGAGTCGACAGGGTTTTCCCCCTTTGAGCTCTTATATGGACACTGGGTATGTGGGCCCCTAGACTTGATCCAGGAGGACTGGGAAGGCAAACATGCCACCCAGGGAACTTCCATAGTGGATTACATCCTTAGGTTTAGGAAAAGGCTGAAGGAGCTTAAGGGGACAGCCCAGAGCAACCTGGCAGCTGCCCAACAGAAACAAAAAGTGTGGTACGACTGCAGAGCCAGAGCTCGCTTGTACACCGGTGGGTCATGAAGTCGTGATTCTTATTCCAGTCTGAAAAGACAAGCTGCAGGCTGAGTGGGTGGGATCGTACAAAGTAGCTAGGAGGGTAAATGACGTGAACTATATCGTAGAATTACCTGACAGAAGACAGACAGAAAGGATGTACCATGTCAACATGATGAAGCCGTATGCTAATAGGGCTGACATGGTGTTTGCAGTATGTAGTCCTGGGGAGGGGACGGATGAAGGAAACATAGAAACATAGAAACATAGACACATAGACTTTGACGGCAGATAAGGACCGCTAGGCCCATCTAGTCTGCCCATTTCCCTACCTACAGGATAGGCCGTAGATCCTAGTTAACCAACAGCCTATATCTTCCTGCCCCCCAAGAATTGCCTTATGTCTGTCCCATGCATTCTTGAATTCTCCCACAGTTTTAGACCCCACAACTTCCTCAGGAAGGCTGTTCCATGCATCCACTACCCTCTCTGTGAAATAATACTTCCTCACATTGCCCCTGAACCGCCCTCCTTCTATCTTTAAATTGTGTCCCCTTGTTCTTGCAAGTCTCTTTTTCTGAAAGATGCTACCCTCTTGGACTTTGTTGATTCCCTTGAGGTACTTGAAAGTTTCTATCATGTCCCCCCTCTCCCTTCTTTCCTCAAGGGTATACATATTAAGCTCCTTTAGTCTCTCCTCATACGGCTTCTCTTGCAGACCCTGCACCATTTTAGTTGCCCTCCTCTGGACTGCCTCTAACCTGTCTATGTCCTTGAGGAGATGGGGTCTCCAGAACTGGACACAGTATTCCAGATGGGGTCTCACCAACTGTCTGTACAGAGGGATAACAACTTCCTGTTTTCTGCTGCTGATGCCTCTCCCTATACATCCCAGTATACCCCTGGCCCTCCCTACTGCCTTCTCAGCGCAAGTTCAGCGCAACACAGACTGTAAGTCACACTGCAGACAAGTTGAGACAATCAATGGTGGTCAGAAGAGGGCCAGTGCCATAGCAGTTCAGCCCAACACAGACCGTAGGTCACACTCGGGACAAGTTGAGACCATCGAGGTGTCTAGAAGTGGGCTGGCGCTGTAGCAGTTCAGCCCAACACAGACGGTAGGTCACACCGGGGACAAGTTGAGACTATCGAGGGTGGTCAAAAGAGGGCTGGCACTGTAGCAGTCCAGCCCAACACAGACCGTAGGTTACACCGGGGACACGTTGAGACCATCAAGGATTGTCAAAAGAGGGCCAGTGCCATTGCAGTTCAGCCCAACACAGACCATTGGCCACACTGGGGACAAGTTGAGACCATTGACGGTGGTCAGAAGAGGGCTGTCGCCGTAGCAGTACTCCACAGCACAGACCGTAGGTCCCACTGGGGACAAGTTGAGACCATCGAGGGTGGTCAGAAGAAGGCTTGCACTGTAGTAGTACACCCCAACACAGACCGTAGGTCACACCGGGGACAAGTTGAGACCATCGAGAGTGGTCAGAAGAGGGACGGTGCCATAGCAGTTCAGCACAACGCAGACCGTAGGTCACACCGGGGACAAGTTGAGAACATCGAGGATGTCCGGAAGAGGGCCATTGCCATAGCAGTTCAGCCCAACACAGACTGTAGGTCACACCGGGGACAAGTTGAGACCATCGAGGGAGGTTAAAAGAGGGCTGGCGCTGTAGCAGTTCAGCCCAACACAGACCGTAGGTCACACCGGGGACAAGTTGAGACCATCAAGGATTGTCAGAAGAGGGCCAGTGCCATAGCAGTTCAGCCCAACACAGACCGTAGGTCAGATTGGGGACAAGTTGAGACCATCGAGGGTGGTCAGAAGAGGCCTGGCGCTGTAGCAGTACACCCCAATGCAGACAGTGGGTCACGTTGGGGATAAATTGAGACCATCAAGGATGGTCAGAAGAAGGCCGGTGCCATAGCAGTTCTCCCTAAAGCAGACAGTAGGTCACACCGGGGACAAGTTGAGGCCATCGAGGGTGTCCAGAAGAGGGCTGGTGCATTAGCAGTTCAGCCCAACACAGACTGTAAGTCACACTGGGGACAAGTTGAGACCATCAAAGGTGGTCAGAAGAGGGCCAGTGCCATAGCAGTTCAGCCCAACACATACCGTAGGTCACACTGGGGACAAGTTGAGACCATCGAGGGTGTCCAGAACTGGGCTGGCGCTGTAGCAGTTCAGCACAACACAGACCGTAGGTCACACCGGGGACAAGTTGAGACCAATGAGGGTGTTCAGAAGAGGGCCGGTGCCATAGCAGTTCAGCCCTTCACAGACCGTAGGTCACACCAGGGACAAGTTGAGACCATCAAGGATTGTCAGAAGAGGGCCAGTGCCATAGCAGTTCAGCACAACACAGACCATAGGTCTCACCAGGGACAAGTTGAGACCATCGCGGGTGGTCAGAAGAGGGCTGGCGCTGTAGCAGTACACTCCAATGCAGACAGTGCGTCACATTGGGGATAAATTGAGACCATCAAGGGTGGTCTAAAGAGTGCCGGTGCCAAGCAGTTCTCCCCAAAGCAGAGAAGAGGTCACACTGGGGACAAGTTGAGACCATCGAGGGTGGTCAGAAGAGGGCCGGTGCCATAGCAGTTCAGCCCAACACAGACTGTAAGTCACACTGGGGACAAGTTGGGGCCATCGATGGTGTCCAGAAGAGGGCCGGTACCATAGCATTTCAGCGCAACACAGACTGTAAGTCACACTGGGGACAAGTTGAGACCATCAATGGTGGTCAGAAGAGGGCCAGTGCCATAGCAGTTCAGCCCAACACAGACCGTAGGTCATAACGGGGACAAGTCGAGAACATCGAGGATGTCCGGAAGAGGGCCGGTGCCATAGCAGTTCAGCCCAACACAGACTGTAGGTCACACCGGGGACAAGTTGAGACCATTGAGGGTGGTCAGAAGAGGGCTGGCGCTCCCCAGCTGGCCCCAGACAAGATCCAGGAAGTAGGAGAGGTTTTAGCAGACTTTGCCCCACTGTTTAGTGCCAAGCCTGGACTAACTCCCTTAGCGATGCATGCTGTAGAGACAGGGACACATACACCCATATGGCAGACAGCATATCAGGTGTCAGAGGCTGTCCAAAAGGACATTAGGAGGGAGGTGGAGGAAATGCTGGATTTAAGGGTAATCCAGAGATCCCACAGCCCCTGGGCCTCACCCGTAGTCCTTGTGCCCAAGCCAGATGGCTCTACTTGTTTCTGTGTGGACTGTCACGGACTGAATGCAGTCACAAAGTCAGATGCCCACCCGGTGCCCCGGACGGATGAACTGCAGGACAAGTTGGGAGGGGCGACCTACCTTACGACTATTGACCTGACCAAGGGGCATTGGTAGGTAGAATTAACTGACAGAGCTAGGGGGGAGGTCAGCCTTAATCACTCCGATAGGCTTATTTGAATTTAAAGTAATGCTTTTCGGAATGAAGAACACCCCGGCCACTTTCCAAAGGTTGGTGAACCAGGTGTTAAATGGTGCTGAGGAGTACGCCGTGGCATACCTGGATGACAGTGCCATCTTTAGTGCCAGCTGGGAGGAACACCTGTCCCACCTTGGGGAAGTGCTGGGCAGGATACAGAGGGCCGGGCTCACTGTCAAAGCTGAGACATGCCAGGTGGCCATGGGGGAAGTGGCATACCTCGGGCATGTTGTAAGCCGGGGACAGCTCCATCCTAACCAAGTAAAAATAGAAGTGATCAAGGCATGGCCCAGACCAGAAATGCAGAGGCAGGTCAGGAGTTTCCTCAGGACAGCAGGGTACTATAGGAAATTTGTACCCAGTTACAGTGCCCTAGCTGCTCCTCTATCTGACCTGGTAAAGAAAAGGATGCCTAAGAAAATTACCTGGGAATCAGCCTGTGAAAAAAGCCTTTTCCAGACTGAAGGAGGCACTGTGCAGTGCTCCTGTGTTGACAAGTCCTGACTATAGCAGAAGTTTTATAGTTCAGACTGATGCCTCAGATGTGGGTATTGGGGCAGTACTGAGTCAAACATCCAACCAAGGGAAAGATCACCCAGTAGTGTACCTGAGTAAAAAGTTACTTCCCAGGGAGCAGGCATACTCTACTGTGGAAAAAGAGGGTCTTGCAATATTGTGGGTCCTGAAGAAGTTAGAGCCATACTTATATGGGCAGCATTTTGTGGTACAAACTGTCCACAACTTCTTGGTTTGGCTGACACAAATGGGAAAAACTAATGGTAGATTGTTAAGATGGAGTTTTGCCTTACAAGGGTATGAAATGACAGTCTTACATAGGACTGGAGCGACCAATCAGAACAGCGATGGCCTTTCGCGTATTTATGAGTGAACTGATTTGGGAAGCTCATCCCATGCAGGGGGTAGAGCCCCCAAATTCAGTCTAGGTGGGGAGGATTGTGACACTTGGCCAGCTGGTTATGATTGTTCTATGACTTTTGTAATATAAAAATGTAGTGTGCAATTTGTCTCCATAAGGCAGCTGTGCCATGGGTCAGGTTTTAGTGAGAATACAGGATGCATTAACCTGAACCAGGAAGTAATTAAAAAGACTAGAGAGCCTTAATTAAGGGTCTCCTATTCATCTGACTTAATTGGAGCTGACAAGCTGTCAGGATATAGGGCTCGTAAACATTTATGATCTGTGCTGCTTTGAAGCTGGGAAACTAAAATATATATTTTATGACATCTTAAGAGGAAGAACAGTTACTATCAACTGGTGTTAAAAAGTTATATTGCACCTAAGTGAGATATAGCAGAGTTAGTCATAAAAGTCCTGTGATGTCCTTGGAAAGAGGAAACCACACAAGATCAAAGAGTCATATTTGAGAAATAAGTTTTTGCTGATGTCACCTTAATTAGTATACCTCCTGATAAGACATCCTGTTTGCATATTTTTTATATTTAACAAGGAGGAGCTAGGTGACATCATGGATGGTGTGTGTTGAGACACAGTTTAAGCTATTCTGTGTCTGATCTTGAGACACATTTCTTTGTGGGCTCTTAGAAACAAGAACTAACTAAAGGCACTTGTAGACTTATACATTATGTAACCCCTTTGTTACCCGGGGTTACTAGAATCCCAGTAAGACCTAGTGGTAGGTAGGGAAGGCAGCTTGTGAAACTCCAGTTAAATGGGTTTCACACTGTCTCACTCTGTCCTCAGTCACAGCTGAGACTTGAGAGATGACATCACTATAGAACTGTCGCAGCTGCATGAGCCACATTGGAATCTACAGCTCAGGGAGTGAGTTTAGAACTTTGGGAATTTCAAAGTCAGTTCTTCCGTTTGTCCTTAAGCAAGAAGGAGCATCAGTCTGCTGTTTTATCTTCCTGAAAAAGGAGGTGTTCCTGTGTTTACCTTTTTTTAAAGTGGTGGAGACGCTCCCGGTCTCAGTGCCCCCCTCCTCCAGAGGGGTTCTCTGTGGGTTCCAGGGCAATCCCTCTCCCACCATGGAAGGAAGTTGTCTGATTTAATTTAGTCTGTTCTTGCATAACAGCAAAGGTTACAGAAAATACGCCTGTATGCACCTGCAACCTAATGGGTGAGTGTTTGACTCCATTTAAAGGGGCAAACATATTGTTTTCTTCAGTTGGGAAATGAATGTGGACTGCTATTTGGGGACTATGTCAACTAGGACAAACAAATAGAGCAGTCAACAGTTTAAAGTTTTAAATGGATTTAAGTTCGCTGTAGAGGGTGCTTCAGGTCATCCACCTGCTCAATCTACATTTAAAGTCCTAAAGTTTTCTGTGTGTCCAGAGAAATGGCTGGTATGGGCTGTGGGAGCTGGAGGTGGGAAAACCCCATCTTTAGTAACCAGGTCTAACTCTACGGATTTCTTCTGTGTTTGCTACTGCGCCTCATGCACTTGGCCAGTGATGGGGTGGGTACCCAGGCGTGGTCGCAGCGAAAATCTCTCTGGAGTCGCAGACTCTAAGTGGTGTAAGGGAGCCACAGGATGGGAAATTACCTCCTTGTTTGATGGGAGTTTCATTTGGAAGTAAGAAACAAATCTCTAGGAGTCGTGAGACTCTAAGTGGTGTGGGGAGCCACAGTTTGGGGAGTCTCCCTTGTTTGATGGGATGTCTTCCAAGTAAAGTTTGGGTTCATTCCTCAAGTGGACCATCAGTCAAGTGGCCGGCAGGGGAGCCAGGCCAGTCAGGCTATGTATCCAAAGCGCATGCAAAGTCCGGGCTGAGTGCCTTGTGGGTCCAAAGCCAGACAACTGTAGTAATGTGTTCATTCCTCAAATGGACTGCTGTGTTAACCTCTAATCTTCACATACAGTAACGTAGCCCTTTGGGGGACCATGCAATGCTTTGTTTATGTTCAGTTAGTTAATAAATAAAGCCACACTGAAAAATCCCAATTCTGGTTCTGGACATTACAGTTATTGCTTCCTGTAGTTGGACTTACTTGGGTGACCCTGTGCAGAGTAGCCAAACCTAGGTCCCTTGTGCCAGGTAATCTCATCCTTCCCCGAACCCCGGTCCCCCACCAGGTATTGCTGCCAAATGCCAACAGCATGCCACCTGTCGTTTTAGTAAAAAGGCAGGGGTGGGGACCCCCGTCCGCTTACAAATAGTTAGAAAAAGTCTAACTGTATGTTGGTAGGAGTTTGGAGTTTTCATTGCTTTTCTTTTAAGTGATTGTATGCTTTCTTATATAGTGTTCTGTGTTTACATTTTACATATTTTTATCCATTTTTAAGTAAACCTCTTATTTTAAAGAGACTGTCTGGGTCTTCGAAGTTCTTTCTTTTGCATGTGAAGTATAGACAGTTAAGACTGACTAAACTGTTCAAAGCTTGTTGGTGTACTAAACTGGAACAGGGTAAGAATATACCTAAGGTCTTTTATAAAGTTTTAAGGATTCATTTTTGATACCTGGTTAGGTACCCTAAGATATCTGGCATCCCCTGAAGAGCAGATTATCTGAGCCTGTATATTTGGGTATGCTGGCATAAGGTTCACAGTTTGAATCCACCCAGAACTTGAGACTAAAGGTGATTCGGACCCACAAGCAGACAGGAGGGTTACCCTGTTCTGTTACCTGTTCACAATACTGTGCTCGGAGGCTGGCACTGTGGGAGCAGAGGGCCTGACCTGCTGAGATGGTTTGTGACACTTACCACCAGAGAAATCTCTGCTGCTTACCCTGCTAGAGACACAGAGAATAATGCACTTTCAGCTGTGTTAATGTGGTGACAGCATAGGCACAAGAGCAAAGTTTGAGTACCTTTATGATCGTACTACACTAATGAAGTGCAGAATTCCAGCTTGCATCTCACAGTTGGGGCTGTCTTATTGCATACAGTTCAAGAGGAGCACTTTTCAGAAACACTCCTCTACAAATGTTACAGTTTTTAAGTTACTGCTGCCCTATAATACATTTACCAGCTAAACCATCACACAAAATGTCCCTGCTTCACTTTGGAGTCACTGCTACCGTTTGCTGCCCTAATACATTTTGGGTTTTTTTTGGCAGCTAAACAATCACACAAAATAGCATGTCCGAGATTTTGGGTTGGATGGTGACAATAGTTAGGGATGTAAGTTTGTCATGGATGAGGTTTTAGTGACTCATTGTTTGTTCATGAAATCATTAGTAAACAGTAGTAAATGTTGTGGCACTGTCATCATTGCTACATTCTGATGACACTAGTGAAAGTCAAGGAAGTCCTGAATAAAGATCAAGCGTCATGGAATCAATGACGTGTATGACTGCCATGAAAAACTTACATCCCTAACAATAGTGTTCTGACACATGACCAGAAAAGAGAGGGCAGAATGGTATTCGTCACTGATGATGCTAGGCAGACTGACTGATCAGTCTATGTAACGTCATCAGTGACAGATGCAGCTCCACCACATCCCTCCCAGTCACACATCTGATCACTAATACAGTCCGATCACAGAATTTGTATGGGATCTGATTGCACTGTGGGAGGGGGATGACTGAGTTAGCATGGATTTTGGACACTTTTGCACCCCCCCCCTGTAATCTTGGATCAGGATTCAAGAAGGGGTCCCAGTATTAAACATTTGGAGGACTTGGGGGATTAAGGCTAGGAAGGAAGGTATTTTCAAAGAAGTCTTTTATAAGAAGCTGGCATTTTAAGAGGAGCCAAGGGATTAGCCCTTGCCACCTGGGGAGGGACAGAGGATTATTTCTGTTTTTTTTTTAAATATTTTAGCCCCAGAGTACAACACTGAGTAAAAATTACTGAGTATCTACCTTAGAAACATAGAATTCATCAGCAGAAAAAGGAACTGTGGTCCATCATGTCTGCTCCAGACCTACCAATTGCTCAACTGTGCCTTTTTTTTAAATTGACATTGCTTTTTCCCCTCTGCCATCCAGTCACTGTAAGTCCTACCCCCTCACCCAGCCCCATCACCTGCCTTCTCTGGGACTTACCTCTCGTCCTACATACACCCTGGCCTACCCCCCAGGGTGGGGCTGTTGGGAGGGGGCTCTATCCCTGATGAAGACTCACACAGTGCTTTCAAAGGAGAGTGCCTCGGTCGGCTGTATGGGGCCTGCAGTGAGGGGTGGACATCCTCCTGCATTGGCTGGTGTTTTCCCTTTTTCTTCTTCCCAGCCCTGTAAGATACCAAAAAGAGCTCCCAATGTGCATGCATGCAAACACGTGTGTTGCACATCAGAGTACATCAGCATCCTCCCTCCCAGCTCTGCATCTCCACTTGCGCCACCACCTGTGGTCTTCCAGATGGTGATAGTGCAGCGGAGTCTGACCTCCTTCCCTCCCCAAGGTGTAGCAAGTCCTCTGGGGTGCTCAGCTCCCCTCCCCCAACCAGCCCTCTGATGACTTAGACTTGTTCCCAAACCTAAGTCATTGGCATTGTGAGTGGTAACGCTACCGCTGCAATGACGGGCCAGCCCCCAACCAACTGTACTTAATGTGGGATGTGAAAGCCCTAGTGGCCTCACTCCCATGCCACCCCCTCCCTTTTTGGTACTGTCTTTACGAGGGCATTGTATCTGTCCCACCCATGTTTGAATTCCCCCCATGACTTTGCATAGACCAGCTGTTCCAGCAGCTTATTCCACCTCTCTTCCACTCTTTCTGTGAAAAAATATTTCCTGGTATCGCTCATAAATTTGCCCCCTCCAACTTCACAGAGTTACTCTTCCTGCTTGTGCTCACACACAATTTGGACAAGTTCCCACTATCAACTTTGTTTGCCCCATGGAGGTATTTGTATGTTTCAGTCATGTCCTCTCTGTCCTTTTTGCCTCCAGTGTGTATATGTTTAGATCTGACAGCCTCTCTTTATGAGTCCTTTCCTGTTGTCGCTGAATCATCCTTGCATTTCATTTCAGTACTGTCTCTATCCTGCTCTTGTCCTTCTTTAAACTCAGTCTCCAAAACAGCACTCAGTGTTCTAGAGGAGGGTGACCCAGTGACCTACAGTACAGAGTGACAGCAGCACCTCCCTTCTGCTATTGATCTCTCTCCCTGTGCACCCAACATTTTGTTTTCCCATCCCACCATCACCCTGTTTTGTGCTATTGTCTTCAAACTGTCTGACATTAACCCCATTTTTTTTCCTTAGTAGTGCTTTCTACTACTACCTCCCCCATTCTATATTGGAATATACTGTACTACAAGTAATGTTCACTGCCCTTTAATTTTTGTTATCTTTGTTGATCTAAAACAAGTGCATAATTAAAAGGACAGTGAAAAAAAGACACTGCTGGATTTTCAAACCCTCAAGAATGCTGCAAACCCCTGGAGTGCCAAACATGTGGTGAATAGGGCTCGCGGCATTCTCCAGCCCACAATCAGGACTTTCCATCTCTTGCACCACTCCTTGCACCTTAGTCCACATTTTTGTGGGCTAGCGTGTGTCACTCCTAGGGCCCTATGTTACAGAGCTTGTGCCAGATATTTGGTGCAAGCTGCCATAAATCATGGAAACTATCACAACTGCACCCAGATTGGAAAATTGGGTGCAATTGTGGCAAAGAGGTTTGGCGTACCACAGAATCCTAAGTCCCATGGCGTGGGGCTTGATGCAAACCCAGCGCCACCTTCTGAAAATCTGTCCCACTGTGCTTACAATGGTATACAATTACAGCTGATCAGGGTGCTAACATTAAAAGATGCAAATGCGTTGCCACGAATGACTGTGCGAACTTTAAACTGAGTGAATGTGTTCTGTAGTACAGTATATAGCTAGGGTTAGGTTGTCGAGTGTTACAATTAAGATACTCGTATACTTCTAAGAGAACTGCATCTTTTAGCATAGCTGCTTCTGACAACTCAATAAAACAAACACTGTAATTTCTCAGCTGCAAACTAAAACACATAGACAGCTGGACAAGATGTGAACTCATCCCAAATCCCAAAGCCATAGCTGAAGGTAACATTTTAATAAATGGCTCAGGTGATCATTTATAACCTCCAAAATCTCTTAAAGGCAAGTCATTGGGCCGGATTTTCAAACACCCGATGCAAGATATGACATCGGCAGCTTGCGCCGAGTGCCAGTGCATCTGGGACCCGGTCCCCAATTTTAGATGGGGCATGGTCCCAGCACCTATGTCCCGCTGCTTGCGGCAAGTGAGTGGGTGGGCCAAATGTATGGCACACCTTGAAAAAGTGCTGCAGGTGCTGCGGGATGGTGAGGTGGATGCTGCACCCTTCCATGGGTGCATGGTGGCCCCCCACCCCCACATCATCACCATGCCCCAATGTGCCGATATGCGGTAAATAACAGTGTTTTACACCCTGGTGATCTAGTGGTCCCCCACCCGACATTAGTGCTAACCACCACTCCGCATGGCCCACCCCACCCGGCAATAGTGCCCTGCCCCCACTCCTCCCCTTAATCATACCATGGTCCGGCGACCAACTCAGACCCCCGCACACCACCACGGCTGACCAGCGAATGAAATTTCAGAGTGCATACTTTGTACAGTATGTGCTTTGACAGTTCATTGGGCATCCATCTATGATGGTGGTGTGTGGAGGACTGAGCCGGTTGCCGGATCATGAGGGATTGGGAGGGAGGGAGCGGGGTGGTGGTAGGCACTGATGCCAGGGTGTGGGGCCACTAGATCACCAGGATGTGCCCGTCCCCATACATAGTTGTGGGAGTGGATCGTGTGGGGGGGCACTGGATCATGTAGTGGCACTGATGTTTATTTGTAGGGGCGGATGTGGGGGGGCATACACAGCTGTTTTGGGGCATATTAGGGTAGCTGACTTGGTGGAACACAGTGCTTGCCTTTCCCAGAGGGTGTCTAAGTACTGTTAGACCAGCCCTTGGCTGGTCTAACAGTGCTTGGCACTTTGTCCCTGGTGCAGACTTTTAAAATCAGGACACCGGGGTTGTGGCAGCCAGGGTCTGCTACAAGCCCCCGGTGCCATGCCGCAGCCACTGTTGTGGTGCAAGTCTGGCACAAGCACACTCTGGTGTAAGCAGCCTGCTGCTTGATGCAGGCTGCTTACTAAAATTGCTCAGGTGCTGCCCTTGGCACAAGGTGCTTGTTGTGTCCAACACGTTTGGACGCAAGCACCTTGTGCCATTCTAAGGGCTTTGAAGATCCAGCCAATCATGTTTTGTTCATGCAGTCTAAATGCAGTTGAGCTCACCATCAAGTGCTATAAATAGCATGCATACCATGGGTGTCCTTGTCACTGTGCAGCTACTGGCTTCCTCTGGTTCACCCTTCTGTTTCCTCCTACCTGTGCTGGCATGGCTGCAGCTTGTGGCATCCTTGTTTGGCGGTCGTCCTGACCTGCTCCCACAGGCTATCTTGGTTCCTCTGTCTGTGGCTGTCCACTGGACCCTGTATTCTCTCGGCCTCCCAAACTGTATAACTTGGCACTTGCTTCTAAGGCACTTGCTCCTCTCAGGCTCCTCTTGTCTGCACCTGCCCATTGTTCTATCTCTGCATATTAGCAATTCCGGTGATGTCCCCGCTCCACTACTGCAGGGGTGGGGGATCACTGCTGGCCAGCTTGCCTGTGCTTTGCTTGCCTGGCTTCCAGCACTGCTCCTCAGTGGTGCGGTGCACTTTCTCATGTCTGTTTTTCTGGGGTGTGTTGTCCCCCCCTACTACTGCAGCATTGCTTTCCGTTCCACCTGTGGTTGCTGTCCAGAAGGTCCATTAGTTTCCATTAGAAACATAGAATTTGATGGCAGATAAGGACCGCTTGGCCCACCTAGTCTGCCCATTTTCCTACCTAACAGATAAGCAGCAGATCCTAGTTAACCATCAGCTTACTTCTTCTACCCTCCCCCCCCCCACTAGGACTGCCTTATGTCTTTCCCATTCATTCTTGAATTCCCCCACTGTTCTTGACTCCACAACCTCCTCAGGAGGCTGTTCCATACATCCACAACCCTCTCCATGAAAAAGACTTCCTCACATTACCTCTGAGCCGTCCCCTCTATCTTGAAATTATGCCCCTTGTTTTTGCACATCTCTTTTCTGAAAAATGCTACCCTCTTGGACTTTGTTGACTCCTTGAGGTACTTGAAAGTTTCTATCATGTCCCTCTCTCCTTCTTTCTTCAAGGGTATATATATTAAGCTCCTTTAGTCTTTCTTCATATGTCTTCTGGTGCAGACCCTGCTCCATTTTGGTTGCCCTCCTCTGGACAGCCTCCACTCTGTGTCTTTGTGGAGATGGGGTCTCCAGAACTGCACACAGTACTCCAGATGGAGTCTCACCAACTGTCTGTACAGAGGGATAACAACTTCCTGTTTTCTATTATTGATGCCTCTCCCTATGCATCCCAGTATCCCCGAGCCTTCCTTACTGCCTTATCACATGCTTGCCCACCTTTAGGTCATCTGATATGACTACCCCCAGGTCCCTTTCCATTTTTGCTGTTGTCAGTATCTCACCCCCCATTGTGTACTCTTCCCCTGGGTTTTTGTTTCCCAGGTGCATTACCTTGCACTTCTTTGCATTGAATCTGAGCTGCCATACATTTGACCATTCCTCCAACCTTGCCAAGTCCCTTCTCATCCTTTCCACTCCATCTTGTGTACTTGCCTCTGGTACCATGCTTCCTGGTCTTCCCATGCCTCCTAACTTCTGGAGCTGTGCTGAGGGGTTCCATTTGTCCCTGTTGCTCCTTGCTGGGGCCAGGTCTCTTTCCCTTGTTGTGTTTCTGCCCCCTCTTCACTTCTCCAGGGGTTACCTGGGAGATCCCCCTCCCATCCACTGGTCTGTGGGGGTTTGTGGGGTCTGTTTTATCCTGCTGGGTTGCACCTACACAAGCGTACCTGTGGCCATGCTCCACCTTTTCCATATTAGTTCTAGCTCCCTACCTCCTTGTTCCCCACCTACCCCTGTCTGCTCTGCAATGGGCCTTGATCCATCTCATCCACACCTTCCTGTGATTGTCCTACTGCCAGATAATCACCTACTTATCAGTCTACCACCCTCATGACCACTGAACTCATGCCACTACAACTACCAGGCCAGTGCCTCTAGGTATGCACCCCCATGATCACTGGGCTGATGCCCCACAATGTCTGAGCTCCGACTCTACGGACAACTAGGCTTCGCTCACGAACAACTCCAGGATCCAGTATGCATCGCACTTTGTTGCATTATACTACAACTAACTGAGATCCTTCAAGGCTTCCTAGACTTGCACACAATGCTCTGTACTGCCTGATCCATGACTACTATGTCTCTGTCTGCTCTCTTTCCTCCTAGCACAACCTCCACTCCTCCTGGGATCACTTAGGGCCTAGTTTGACTATGGTAGCTTGAAGGTCTAGCTGGATAAGGATATGGATAAGTGGTAGTCAGATATCTCCTTCTGTACAGTAGTCTGTAGTTGTAGCCTGAGCTGTTCTGTAGTCCAAGTGGCAACTTAATTGTCTTGTAGTCCGAACATAGTGCAGGGGTGGAACCCTCTCTAAGAATTCCTTTAGTAATACAACGGGTACTGTGTGACACTCTCAACCTATCAAACCCAGGAGGCATTTAGGCAGCTTGTTTGCTTGGCACTTATTTGTCCTTCCTCCAAGGGTGCAGCCTTCTCTCTGGGATCCTTTAGTCATACAATATCAGTTCTGTGACACATTCAAGGATGATCATCCTGTTAGACGGATGGAGCAAGTTACTGAATCTGCCAAAGTATGCAGATTCTCTGTACCTTCCTGTATTGTACAAAAGCTCAAGCCATTTGAGTTGCCCAGTCTTCCTTTGTCTATTTTGACTCCAGTTTTCCACATTTCCAAGGATGCCCTGATTTAAAAGGCAATCCCAATGCTTGGAGGATGGTGACTCCCCAGAGGTTTCTCCACAGGTGGTAGGGGGGGGTGGGTGGGTCCTGTCCTCTGTGCTGAAGGTCAAAATGATAGATAGGTAGTTCACGTTCTTTAGTTCTTTTGCTGGCTGAGTTGGGATTTGGATGGTGGCTGTTTCATTTCGTATAGCTGTGGCCTTTCCTCACTGCTTAGCAGAATGATTTTCCAATGGTTTTCAATGCCTTCAGCTCTGTGTGTTTAGGCATCATCCCTTTGGTACCTTCAGTCAAGCAACCTTCTTCCTATTCCACCCCTAAGGGTGGAATCCTCCTCAAAAGGGGTGGCGGTCCCTCTGATAACAGAGAGCATGAAAGGCCAGACACATGTATCCAACCATATACCATCTTCCATAGTACCTCAAGCACTACCATGTTGAACAAGCATCCTGCACACTTGGTCAACCACTGGACCTGTGAACTGCATTGCTGTATGTGTTTGATTAATCCAAATATATAACTGAGTCATAGAGAGTAGAAAATTCAGCCTCAGAAATATGTGTTGCATGATGGCTGGTTTGATTACTGTAAATCCGCGATGGAATAAAGCAAACTGGCTTATATTTTTCAGGTTAAGGACAAGACTTTCAACAAGGAAGAAAAACTATTCCGGAACTTAGAAAAGGCTGTAAGACTATGTGTAAAGAATGCTTCATTTTACTGTCAACATATTGAGGTGTGTACAGTGTGAAGAGTACTACTGTAGGTTAGGGCACAAGTTAATTGCTTTTCTAAATTCGCAGGCTGTGAAGTAACTTTTGAGATGGAGTTTTTCTATACATATAGTATGTAATATGTATTTTGCCTTTCATCTGGAAAAAACTAAAAAAATTAAGACAACAGTTAATGTGAAAGAAAAGATCCTGAACTTGTGTAGTATTTATGTTATTAGGAGTCAGAATACTGCCAATTAATATTTTTTAATTTACTGTATTTGCCTCTCTCCCTCCCTCCCTCCTGTCTTGTGGTGTAGTACCAGCTGCTCTTTGGCCTATCCACAGTCCCAAATTCCCACACCATCAGGAGCAGTTGCTATTGACTTTCAGCTACTCTCTGATGAGCCCCCTCTTGTGGCCTGGACTCACTATTCTGTATGGAACCAGTTGGAACCTTTCCACTCTACACAGGGAAGGAGACCCAAATGTCTGTCACTACAAGTCAGCACATGTCCAGGGTGGTGTCATCCACCCCTGTACTATCTTGTTTTTTCCCCTGGGGTTGATTTCCTCCCCAAGTCCCTTCCCCATTCCACAGGGTGTAGCCAAAGCATGAAATCTGCGCACAGCTAGAAGTTAGCTGGGACCAAGCCCATCCACCACGTTGGTACTGCTGGCTCAGGACTGGATGCATGATAGTATCTCATCATGTTTTTGTTTCTGCTATCACATCATGCATCAATGTCTACATTGAGCTGGTGGCTGGACTTCTCCTCCCATGGGAGATACACATAATCCTGCACACGCAGCTGTCTCCCATGGAGCCACCAGGGGGCATTTGTGCAACGCCAGGTGCCATTTTCCCTCCCTCCCCATGGCAACAGGCATCTAAAACCAATGTTCAGCATTGCCACTGACTCCTCAGGATTGCGCCACAAACACAGGTCATCAGCATGGTATGAGACAAGCGTCCCATTAATGTTTAACCAATTAATGTTAATTATAAAGCAGTAGTTTGAAATGGAGCATTTGGATTGGCTGGCAACATTTTAAAGGATTAAGTTCAGGGAAACAGATAAGGGGAGTGAAGTAGTATTTTACTACCATTTATGAATGATTTACTCCCACTTTCTGTTTTTGGAATTCCTTTCCCACCCTGTACATTTACAGCACGTTGTTACAAATGAGTACAGCTGGTAGCACCATGCAGTTGCTATTAGCCATGGAGCCATACACTAACAGCGGAAGTAAAGAGGTGAAGACAGAGAGTAGCATCAGTTTTGTACAGCGCAGGAGACTGTTGCAGGAGTTGCTCACTGGCTGGCCTTAAGGGCAGTTGTAACAAGGCACAATGTTAAAAATATGGTCTCAGCAGTACATGGCAGTGAGTAAGGGAGTATCTCAAGACTCCACAGCATTAGGCCAGCCCATTGGTGAGGAGGGCTGAGGCGCTGTGATGTGCCTTACCTTGCCCACGCCGATGACCCGAGTTGGAGAAAAAGCTGCGATCATCGTGGGTCGGCCGAGGGGAGGGCTGGGAGAGGAATGAGTGGCTGTCAGGCAGTTCTTCTTGCCAAGATTGGGACAGTAAGCCTTCCTGGCTCTTGGTTGCCACCAGATGGAGGTCTGGTGGTAGTTCTGATGCTCGCAGGGCTGGCATTACATGGAGTGAGTGGAGTGGTACCAGTGGTTCCGGTGCGCATGCGTGCCTCTAGGTGCATGTGTAACTGTCTTGGCCACTGCCCGGGGGGTGGGAGAAAATGAAAAATTAGCTTGCACAAAACTTATGAAGCTCTGCCTGATGTCTCCATCCTGTAACCCCTAGGTGGCGCTATCCCAAGGGCTACTACCCCTGCCTGCTTGGCTAGTAGCAGGTTAAGGGGTCTGAGTTCTGAAAGGGGTGCCTCCACCCGGAGGTCAGGGTTGGTAGTGGTCAAGCTAACCTGGGCACAGCCCTCTGGGACACTGTAACCCCCCCTATTTCTCCTCTAATGGCCTGAACACTGTACAATAATCACTTTCACAATACCCCTGGTACACCACACAAGTACCCACATTTTTTGCACTTACCACCAGGGCTGGTTCCTCTGGCTCGACCCTGGGGACCCCCTGTAAAACAAGGTTAAGCACAGCAAATAGCAACAGTACAGTACTTTGAGCACAAACTGGAACCACAGTCAGATTACATTCAGAAAAAGTTAGATCCGATTTGTTCAGGGGACTCGAACAAGGGAGGGGCAAAAGGTTATATCAATCAACCAGTTATGCATGTGCTTTGAGTTCCCCCACACAGCCCACCTCTGGGTACCCAGGTGGAGAAGAGATGGGCTAGAGTTCTGCGAATCCCCTCAGGATAGCTGCTCAGAAACACTTCAGCTCCTTCTTGCTCAGCTTCCAGCTTAGTTCTAACTGAAAACTGTAAGCAGCCCGGGACTTCCCCAAGATCCAAAAGATTTGGTTGGTTGAGTTGGCTGGCAGTCAAAGCAAGAGCTCCGCCTTCAGTTGCAAAAAAGGTGCAAAAACTCAAACCACAGTTCCTATAGATTTTGAATTCAGACAGCTCCTGTAGTCTGGCTACATTTTAGGTCCCACCAGAACTGATTGGTCCAATTTGCAGTCCAGGACCAAGATAGTGGAGACAAACAAAACAGTCCTTGCTACAAAGAAAGCAGGTTAGACAAACTGCATTATCATTATCATTCTAAATGGTTTTCAGCAGATAGTTACATCTTTCAACACAGCTCCCTCTCAGATTACTTAAGCTGCAATTAATCAGCTCTTAAAGAGACAGTACACAGAGACTATACAAGCTCTGGTAATCACATTTGAACTGCTAAAACGCAGGACTCCAGCCTGGCAGTGAGCATTTAGGCAAGCTCAAGGAAGACTTTTTGGGAACCCTCATTTGTAGGGGGGTTACACCCTTCCCTGTCTGGGAAAACTTGGCATCCACGTCAAGTCTGTACCATCATAACATTGAAAATGCAACATATACAAGATATTTGTACCATTAGCATGCTATACAAGTAATATCTGATTCATCAATTGGCATAACTTATCACTTTACTATATATTTCAATGTACTCCACTATATCATTTCCATTCTGACAATACATTATGCATATTTCACACAGGTAAATTGAACATTACTATACAGGATCATGTAATAACTTCTTGTACTCTAAACGATGCAAGAGGGGGCCCTTTCCTATCAGCTAACTTGGAGCTGGATGGGGCAGGGGCACCATGGTGGTAGGGCAGAACAAGTAACCTGGAATGGGCCGTCAAGCTCTATTTGGGCAGTGAGCTCTGAGAGACATAAACACTTTTGTGGACTACATTGAGAGGCAAATCCACTGGCTTCCCGGGGAAATCATAACTGAAGCGCACCACTGGCTTGACAGCTCAGTCAGTCTTTCTGGAGTGAACAACCACAGTCTCTGTACTTTCAGCAATGGTCTTGGAGCTTTCATCACTTATGAGAGGTGCCTCTGCATGAAGGGGAATGTCCAAGCTGGGAGCACTGTTAGCCCCTTGCTCTGTAGTCTCTGTTTCTACAACTCTTGGCTCATTTTGAAGACAGTCTGGCAATGAAGGGGGTTGTTAGCACTCTCACAGTGTTCCTCAAGTTCTGGCATGTCACCAGAAACACTCATACCATCAGCCCCTCCTTCAGGTAAATCATACAGTTCCACGATACACAAAGACTCAGCATCCTCAGACGTGATACTTTGCACTTCACCTTCAGGGAGCATTGGCTCCAAGGATGATGCCAGGGCGTTAGGAAGTCCAGAAGGCCCAGCTTCATCCCCATAATTCAACATAGAATTTCCATGAAACAACTGAATCAGTTCATATGAGGGGTAATAGGCATTATCACACTCACTGTCATCCGAGTTAGACTGGCAGTCACTATCATTCTGGGCCTGCTGCGGGGAAAGTCTTACATTGGCAATCACGGGGGCAGGCTGACTCTGTTTCTTTCTTGCAGCAGCACAAGTCACTGGTCCAGCGGAATCAATCTCGGTGGGTTCAGCCTCAGTTATAACTTGACCAATAGGTAGCAAGTGGTTACGGTGCATGGTCTTGACAGCATTGGAGTTATTCTCTGGGTGCACTTTGTACACTGGCAAATCATCCAGCTTTCCAACTATGACATGGGGAAGATGGTGCCATCGATCAGTAATTTTGTGTTTACCATGCAATCCTAAATTTCGCAACAACATACAGTCTCCAGGTCTAAGCTCTTGAGCCTTTACTTCTCTATCATGTCTCTCTTTGTTGGCTAGATTTCTTTTGGCGGCCATTATCTGGGCCAGTTGATAAGCATGGTTCAATTGAGCTTTCAGTTTTTGTACATATTGCAGGTAATCTTCGGCTCGGACCCCATCAGTAGAAACCCCAAAACAGACATCAACAGACAGCCAGGCCTCTCTCCCGAACATGAGGCGGTAGGGAGAGCACCCTGTAGCATCATTCTTTGTGCAATTGTATGCGTGTACCAAGGTGCTAATCTGTTGGCTCCATTTATGCTATTCTTTTGGGTGGAGGATGTCTAGCATGTCTAGTAGGGTGCGGTTAAAGCATTCAGGTTGAGGATCCCTCTGCGGGTGATAAGGGGTGGTTCTTGACTTTCGCACCCCCCATAGAGAGAGCATTTCTTTGATTAGCCGACTCTCAAAGTCCTGGCCCTGATCAGAGTGAATTCACTGGGGGACACCATAGTGGACAAAGACATTTTCCACTAGCACCTTGGCCATGGTAGATGCTTTTCGATCTTTGGTGGGAAAAGCTTGTGCATACCTTGTGAAATGGTCCGTAACCACTAACTCATTGCCAATGTTTCGCTGATCAGGCTCTAAACTAAAGAAGTCTATGCAGACTAGTTTCATTGGGGTGCTGGTAGTAATGTTGACAAGGGGGCAGCCCTCTGAAGCAGGGCTTTTCTCTGCAGGCAGCGACTACAAGTCCTTACATGGTGCTCAACATCGGCCCTGCAACTTGGACACATCTTTTCCTGCATGAAGGGCGTCAAATGCTGGCTGAATCATAGGATCTCGGGATTGAGCCCATTGAATGCTGTCATTGTCAAACTGAGGTAGTGCACTAATATCTAGAGCAGAAAAGTGGCAATACGCAGCCGGTATGCAGGTGTCAGAGGGGCCCAAGCAATCTGCTAAGCAGTCCACTGTGTCCGTAGACATCTGTTCATTTCTATAAAACTTTTGGCACAATGCTCGGATGTCAGGTTCAGACAGTCTGACCCAGTAGCTCTTGGAAATGGGCCTCCGGGATAGGGCGTCAGCATTAGTATGATTCTGGCCTGGTCTGTATTTGACAGCATAATCATATGTTGACAATGCAGAAAGCCACGGTGCCCCATGGTGTCTAACTCAGCTGAAATCTGTACATAGGTCAATGGGTTATTGTCAGTCCTCACCAATATTTTTGCCTCATAGAGGTAATCATGAAACTGGTCAACAATGGCCCATTTTAACGCAAGGACTCCAACTTGTGCACAGGGTAGTTTAGCTCTGACGGGGTCAAGCTCCTACTGGCGAATGCCACTGGTCTAAAACCATCCTCTTAGTCATGATACAGTACAGCTCCTAGACCCTACAGACTGGCGTCAGTATGCAGCACATAGGATTTGGTGGGATCAGCATAAGCGAGGATGGGGGCGTGGGTGAGCTGGTATATGACTTCATGGAAAGCTGCTTCACAGTCAGGCGTCCAACGGGATCCAAAAAGTTAACCTGGGTGGAAACATGCTTTGTCTGGTTCTTTGATGGACCCTTTTTTGTATTTCTGATTGGTAGGAGGGCAACCCTGGGTAAGATTCAAGAGTGGCCGAATCACTTTGGAATAGTCCTTTATGAACCGGGGGTAGTAGCCACAGAATCCCAGGAAACATTGCAGTTCTTTCAAATTGTGGGGCCAAGTAGTCAAGGCTTCAACTTTACTAGGATCAGTCTCTATCCCCTCTGTAGACACTATGTGCCCCACATACTTCACAGAGGTTTGAAAAAACTGGCACTTGTTGATGGACAGCTTGAGGCCGAAATCTTTCAGTCGGTCTAGTACTTTGAACAATCGACTCTCATGTTCCTCTACGGAGCTCCCAAACACAATGACATTGTCCAAGTACACCAGGCATTCCAGCAAATTCATGTCTCCCACCTCTCGTTCCATCAGTCGCTGGAAGGTGGCTGGGGCGCCTGATATCCCCTTTGGCATTCTCAGGAATTCATAGAACACCAAAGGACAGATGAAGGCTGTCTTCTCATGGTCCTCTGGAGCCATCAGAATCTGGTAATATCCACTGCAAAGATCCAACACCGAGAACCATTTGTTCCCATTCAAACAATCCAGAGCATCTTGTATACGGGGCATGGTGTATTGATCGGGGATGGTCTGCCGATTCAGAGTTCGATAATCAACATACATTCTCGCAGATCCATTCTTCTTACGCACAACCACAATGGAAGAAGCATATAGGATCCTGGATTCTTGTATCACACCAGCCGCGAGCATTTCCTGCAAGTGTCTTCTCACATCGTCTATGTCTGTAGGGGCTAGGCATTGAGATCTCTCTCTAAATGGCCGTTCATCGTGCAGGCGTATGTGATGCTCTGCACCCTGGACACACCCCACGACCCATTCCTTCAATGAAAACACTTGATCTCTCTGGGCAAGTTTCTGGCTAATTCTAGTCTTCCATTCAGCTGGCAACGGGGAGTCACCAAAATCAAACAAGTCAGGAGTCACTCTATCTGTCTTGCTAGGGTGCTTGTTGCTGGGCAACACTGCAGTGTCTGCACAGTGTACCATAGCTAGGGTGCATCCTCTGTTTACCCAAATCTCCCGATCTGACACATTATGAATCTGGACCATCACTTGTCGTGCATAGGCATGAGCACGAGCTGGCAAGGTGCTGGGCCTAACCAATGATCCTTCCGGAAATTTTCCGCCTGGCATGTCCAACATCAGTATTTTGTTCTTGACATCTTTGCGGAGGCGGACTTCCCCTTTTTTTAAAATTAAGTATGCTTTATTCATTTTATACAGCAATAATAAAACAGAACAAACATATAACCATCCAACAATAGTTAAAGGACATGGAGCATTAACAAGGCATACACTACAGGTTAATATTATAGTATGAGAATTGCAGGGAATAAAATTAACATAACCATACCCCCTAACTAACAAACAAACATTCCCTCCCCCGCACCCCCCGCCTACCTCCTATCTACTAGCCCAACCCCACCCCACCCTACCAGAGCCATATCTGCCCACGCCTAAGGTGCAACTCACCACTGCCAGGTAATTCTACTACCCCAGCGTTCGACAGTAAAAAGGCAAAGGAACCATCTATGATAGTATCTCTAGTTTAGTACAACCAAGGGCTCCATGTGATATGACCATATACAACATTGTCTACTCAACTGCCTCCCCAGTCACTTCTATCTTATTGCGAGGTTCCCTGAGAGACAGGGATCAGAAACCAAAGCGTATACAGCCTCTCCCATCTGGATTTGTACAGGGGCTTACCCAGACTATAATTGCTTTTCTACCCTAAGTTATATAAAAGCTCCTTCACCCACTCGAGATAGGAGATTGCATGTTGGCCCTTCCAATAGTGGAGGACAAGCCTTTTAACTGACGGGGATATAATGGCCATGTGATACCACCTCTCTCTAACAGGAACAGTGGTATAGTCTCCTATAATACAGACTTGTGGTGAAAAATGCTCCTGCAGCCCTAGCAATGGGTCAGCCTTTTCCTGGATAGTTCTCCAAAGGCAGGCCACTTTGGGACAGTCCCATAATATGTGAAGTAACATCCCTGGTTCCTGTTCACACCTAAAGCATGCTTGATTCTTCAACCTGCCCATCCTATACAGTTTAACAGGGGTGTAGTCGATATTATGCAATATATAGAAGTGTGTTAATCTTAAGTGATCATTAGTGGTGTATAAACAGACTCCTTTCCATATTTTGTCCCATGGGAAATTATCATTCAGGAAAGTGTGTGCCCAATAGCTAGAGTAACTTGATACATCAGGATTAAGTTTCTCATATAGTACCAAGACCAGATGAGAGACTGCATGTGGTTGCTTCACACACACAAGAAGCTCCTGAAAGGGAGCCACTTGTTGTGTATTCCAGGCACTAGAGCCGAACCAGTTTAACAACATGTGTCTAATCTGGAACACGAAAAAGGAGTATTTATTGGGAAGCTAGAAATGTTCTAACAACTCTGGTGTCACCCCTAATTTACCATTCAACACTAGGTCACAAACTCGGGCTTGAGGGTCTGCACAATCTTCGGGAGCGGCAATTTTTCGGTTTCCCAATTTAAAGTTGGGATTACCAAAAATGGGCTGCGATAGGTCCTGTTGGTTGTTATATTTCAGGGATTTGCAGAACTGTAGATGGACCTTTAGTGAAGTATATATGACCGAGCCATGCACATTGCTAGGCAGCTTACCCGGAGCTAAAAACAAGAGACACTCCAGGGAAAGTCCTGCTAGCAAGTGTTGCTCCACTTTTAATTTTTATTTATTTAGTTTTTGTTGACTGGGTAAGTGCACTAGACAAATCCTGCCTATTTTCAGGCACGACCCGGGGGAGGGGGATACAGATGAATGCCAGCTGACCTTGAACCAGATTAAGCTGTTGGTGGTATTTTTAGTGAATGAGGGAAATTTGGCCAGGACACCGGGGAAATTCCCCTACTCTTTGGAGGGGGAACCTTTGGTGGACGGACGCAAGATGGCCACTGTGTCCCAACCTACGGAGTCGATGGAGGTGTCTGAGCAGAGAGAGTGGGCTTCTTACCCTGCACAGGAAGAGTCAGATTATGGATTTGGTCAGCAAGATGCGTCTATTCCTGAGGAGTTTTTTCACGTTCCTAAGGTCTCTGATGAGGTATCTACTTACTCTGACCCTGATAGCATGCTGGTGGATTATCACGGCTATTATTGAACAAAAGGCGATTATTCACGAGATGTCCTTGCGGATGCTGATAGTTGCAACGGCAAAAAACAACGCCTATTGAGTGAACTGAGAGACTTGCGGTCTGACGCCTTGAGATTGTCACGAACAGCCCCCCGTACTTCCGGGTTGCCTGCAGCTTGCGTAATGCAACGCCGCTCGTTGGAGCCGATCGCTGCCCTTGTGGATGTTCTGATACGGGATGGTTTGTATGCAGGCTGCTGCATGTAAGTCCTTAACTCCTTCAGACTTTACTTTAACACAGCTTTCTTCCTCTGAATCACCGGTTAAGGGTTCATCGTTTCGGCTTGCAGGACAGCAGGTGAAGCGATTAGGGATGACTGCAGCTGTTCTTTCGAGTAAGGCTGTCCCTCCTACTGATATGGTTGACACTGATGAACAGCATAGGGGAGAGGATGTGGTTACTATTACGACAAATAGTACTAAGCCTTTGCAGGATCCTCCGATGTCCCCTATTAATGCAACTGATATTACGGCTCCACTAAAGACTGTTAATTTGTCCCTCTCTGATTTGCACCATTGGTCCCCGGAACGAGCAATTTCTGAGGCTGGTTGGGTACAAACACCCACAGGGGAATGGATACCAGATCCTAATGACTCTAATGTACAATCATATAACAGCCTGGGTGTTTCTCTGGACCATAGCCCATTTAAAACTGTAGTTTCTGGACCTATTCTGTCTGATACTGTTTCCCCTACAGCTACAGCTAGTAATGTAACTCTTTCTGTTGGTCAGGCCCATTCCCTGTCGGGGTTGCCAAAGGCTTCTTCTTCCAATTCTGGCATTAATGGTTCTGTCCCTCCTCCTCCATTTAAGCTTTCTGATTTATTTACTAATACTGGGGAACCTGCTCCTCGTAGGAATGCTGTGCGTTTGTTATACAAGGGAGGATTAGAGGATCCCCCGGACAGGCTGTATATTTCTAAAGTGTTACTAAAAAGTTCAATGAAATTTATGTCTTCAGACATTTATGCCCTGATACATTTAGGGAATGCCAATTATGACATTAGCTTTAAAACCTCTGGGGGTTTGGAGCGTTTTTGGTCCACGTTTCAGAAGGTTAAGGACTCCCCTCTTTGGACCCCTTTTTTGCAGTCCCTTTGGCCGAAGCCTTTGATAAAACTAATCACTGTTTTATTCCACAATGAAGGTGTGCATATTGAAGACATCCTTTTTGGCTTCAACGACGGTGTGAGATTTAGATAAACCTGTTCCTATCTTGGATAGCGAACAGATTTGGAATAGGGGTTGGAAATTGAGGTTAAATTGTTTTCCTCTCCGCTGGTCCACAACACCTTCCAAATAGTTTTTTTTGGGACGCGATAGAGGTAGCCTGTTTTATGTTGGACAACCCAAGGCCTGTTTTAAATGCGGCTCTAGATCCCATTTGAATACTGACCTGTGATACTCACGCTGCTCCCATTGCTTTGAATTTGGCCATTTAGCTGCACGTTGTTCGAATTTATTTAAATGTAATTTGTGTGAGCAGTCCGGACATGGTTATGCCAAATGCCCTTGACTTCCATCAATCGAGATCATTGCCCTTCCATGAAGACCTAATTACAGGAGCCCAGCATGGTTTTCTGTTACTACTAAATCCTCTGATGCTTCTATTCCTCCGTCGTGTCCCTCCCTACACAGTTTGACTCTGCTCTAGTGACAGACACTGGGTTGAATAGTGCAGTTCTGCCAGTAGATTCCCATTTGGTGTCTTCACCCCATTGACAGAGGGTAATTTGGAAACCCCCAGTCCGTCTTCTGATCCACTCCCTTGGTTCAAGGTGAGATTTCAGATATGCCCCTCCTTTATCCCAAGGTATCCCTTTAAGAAGGTTGCATAAAAAGCGTCACAGGTGGGTAAAATGGTTCCGTCCCAACAAGGGTCTAAAGTACCTATGAGCACTGCCCTTCAGAGTCTTGGAAAGCAGGAAACAGCTTTGCTGTTTTGGATTCAAGATGAGTCTGAAGGAGATGAGTCTGATCGCTCTTCTAGAGCCTCTGTGATTAATGATAATCTTTCAGACAGGAGGACGGTGATACAGAGAAATGTGAAACATTTCCGAGGCGTTCTCAGAGGCGAAGAGTGTGAAAGTTTCTTGATAATTTGAGTGGATGGTTTCTTTCAAGTGTTTCATCCTTTTTCCTTTTCTGATGACTGCTTTAACTGTGACTTCGCTTAATGTTAATAGCATCAAAAGTCATAAGAAACTGGTTCTGACTTTGACTTGTTTACAAACTTTGAAAGCTGACATTGTGTGTCTCCAGGATACCAGATTGAAGACCTGTTATGAAGTTCAGCAAGCCCGTAATCTTTGGCCATTAGGAATGTCCTTTTGGTCTAATGGCGAAGATCTTTGTTCTGGGGTGGGGGTTTTGTTTACAAATCCATCCTTACGGGTGTCCAAAATGGTGGATATTTTTCCAGGGCGTGCTCTTTTATTAGATATAAATTTTGGTGCGGAAAGATTCCGTTTGATTAATATATATGCCCCACAGACCAAAGCATTATGTGTAGCTCTTCTGAATGACATACACCCATATTTGCATACCTCACGTTTTGTTATTTGGGCGGGTGATTTCAATTGTGTGCTTGATATTAAAGACAGAGGGATGAAGACATCCAAATTGTTTTGTGATTCCCAAAAGCTGAATCAGATTCTAGACACGGCACAGCTTAGAGATGCTTATCGAAGTATTTATTCTGATGGGGGTAGGACTTTTTTCCAAAATCAGTTATCTACCCGTATAGATTTTGTATTTCTTTCATTGTCTTTACAAATCACTACGGTGTTATTGAATATTTGGGAATTTTCAGATCATAAATCCTTGACAGTACGAATGTCATGGGATGGAGCTCCCCATTGTAAAAAGAATATTTGGAGGATGAATGACTCCTTGCTATTGGATGAGTCTGTTCAGAAAGCTTGGCAGCAAGAGTTTGCTGCTAGATTATCTGTATTGGATGTCTATGATGATGTTGCCTCTTGGTGGGAAGATTCTAAATCTGTTTGGAAGAATTTTTTTCAAAAATGTTCCAAGAGGAAATGTAATTCTCAATACTTGGAATATCTGAGATTATGCGCCGAGTTGCAGAAACTAATTTCTTTAACTGAAACTAACGGTCTTGATTATAGTGCCCAGATTGGTCAAGTGAAACATCTTATGTTTCAATACCGATATGATAGGGCCAAATCTCTTGATTTCGAACATCGTTTTGGTTTAAAATTACATAAAGGTGCTTTGGATCCATTCACTGATTGTAAAAACAGAGTTGAGAATCGTGTTATTACGGAATTAAACTCGGATTCTGGGGATTTAGTACACACTCCAGCAGCTTTATTAGAGGTGGTGACTAGTTATTTAACTAACTTATATAGTGATGATGAGCACGTTCAACCGGATTTATTGGATCTAGCGGACCTAAATTTGCCCTGCTTAAACTCTGCTGATGGTATTCTTTTGTTGCGTGACATTACTGAGTCAAGAGTGAAGGATTCTATTTTTCCTTGAAATTGGACTCTGCTCCTGGTACAGATGGTTTTGAGGCAGCCTTTTATAGGACATTTCACGCTACTTTGGTCCCACTTTTGACATCTTTGTTTAATGCAATGTTATCCTCTGTTAGTCTGGCTCCTTCTATGTATCATGCTATTGTAATTTTACTTTATAAAAAGGTTTAAAACTGATTTACTGAAATTGGAGACACTTAGTTTACTGAACACTGATTTAAAGATTTTAAGTAAAATCTTATTGCATCAGGATTAACCGATAGTAGATTCCTTGCTAAGTTCATCTCAAACCTGTTCTGTACCTGGCCGTTCACAGTATGATAATCTATTAATTATCCGCGAACTTTTTTCAGTGTCCCAAACTGGTACCCTGCAAGGTTATTTACTAAGTTTGGATCAAGAGAAGGCATTCGATTATGTTTCACACAAGTTTTTATTCTCTGTTTTAAGAGCTTATGGTTTACCCACTCCTTTCATTGATTGGATTCGGCTGCTTTACCATTCCGCTTCCCTGATTCCTAATGTTAATGGTTGGTGTGGTCCTCCTATTTCAGTTCGGAGGGTGTTAACAAGGCTGTCCGTTGAGTCCTTTATTATATGTTTTTTATATTGATATTTTATCCGTATGGTTCTCACTAATAGTGTTTTCACAGGTATCGGCTGGCTGATACTGTTTTACCGATTAAAATCTTAGCATATGCTGATGATTTGGTGGTCTGTTTACATTCGCTTCATGACGAACCTCAGTTTGTTGCAATTTTAGAGTTATTTTCTAAAATTTCAGGATCTAAAATTAATCATGGTAAATGTAAAGGGTTTCCTTTGGTCTCTCACCATTCCTGAATCTGGTACCTTGGCAGGAATCCCTATTTCTAAAGCTCCTATAACCATATTAGGAATTGAGTTTGGTGATCTTGATATGATGCATGCCAATTGGTCTCAAAAGATTGCTATTGCTCAATCTGTGGTGTCTCGTTGGAAAGGGAAACAGATAGCAAAACGTAAAAGAGTTTTATTAATTAAAACTCTGCTTTTGCCCATTTTTTTATATTTAAGTTATGTGTTTCCTCCCCCATCTTCAGTTTTTACGTCTTTATCTAGTGTTTTTTTTCAAGCTTTTTGGGGGAGTAGGCTAAACCCCATTAAATGGGTTTTACATATAGGCCTATTAATCAAGGTGGAGTAGGTATGGTACATCCTATAGCCTTTTTCTTAGTATATTTTTGTCAAGTAATTTTGTCCTTTGTTACGACCTGGATTCAAGCCCTGGTTTTCTTATGTTAATTTGTGGTTCTTGAAATGTTTATCGTATTGGAGATCAGCTACTTGGACTTCTCTGTCTAAGTTACCCCTTATCCCTGTATGGTAAGGGGCTTTTCTTTAATTAAAATGGAACCTGCTTATATCGCATTTAGAAACCTTGCATGAAAACAGTTATATAACATTATGATTTCTGCAGATTTTATGAACCTTTAACCTTTCCTGATTGTCTCCCTCAGTCCCAAGACAGGATTTTGAAATTACTTTCCATGGACGGATACCGCCTTTATTTGGGACAGTGTTTGGTTGGGGTCGTATGGTAGATTGCCCGTAGGTAACACATAAACATAAACAGTTAAAAGAACGATGGTGTACTCGTGACCTTCTGTCATTCTGAGTTGGAAACTCAGGAACATCTCTTTTAGAATGCTCATACATTGTACCTTTTGGGTTTGGTTAGCAGATAAATGGAAGGAACCTTTGTTTACATCTATTTCTTATGCGACATTAATGCATGGTTCACATAAGGGTGAATGGTCTAGGTATCCTGCAGATACTTTACTTTTGGTTTTTGTTATTAGATTTTATATCTGGCAGTCTAGAACTTTTGGTCTACCCAACAACGTACTGTTAAGTTTGAAGAACTTTTCCATAATATATTGCACACTCTTCATACTGTTTATAACTCTGATGTCAAATCCTTTGGACAACCTGAATGCTCTGCCTTATGGGTGAATTGTTATCATTGGTTGACTTAATGTTTCTTTTGTTTTCTCTTTGCATCATGACTTGTGTTTGTACTTTGTTTGGAGTCCTCCATTTAATAAAAAATTCCCCTACTCTTTTCGATAAGTGCCATGGGATCTTTAACATCCACCTGAACTACCACCAATCCAGGCAGATGGGACCTCGGTTTAACGTCTCATCCGGAAGACGGCACCTCAGAAGTGCAGCACCCCTCTCATGCTGCACTACAGTGTCAGTACTGGGATATTAGCCCAAGTGCCAGATGTGGGATAGCCAGATGGGAATAGTAGAGAGGTTCTCCACATCTGGAGGGGTAACAATCCAGCGCATGTATTTAGCCATGTGACTAGCTAAATAGTAATGATAAAAATTAGGGAGTTTGAGGCCCCCTAGTTGTCTTGGGGCGCTTAAGCGGTTATGTGCCCTTCGTGGGGGTTTGTGCTGCCATAGAAATTGAGAGGTTATACTGTGGAGCCTACAGAACCAGGTTAGGGGGAGATGAACATTCAACATGTTAAGTGGGTAGAACACTCTCGGCAGGATGTTCATTTTAATTACACTGACCTGTGCTTGGAGGGACAAATACATAGAGGCCCATCTACTTAGGTCTAACTTAATCCCCTTTACTAAGTTGTCTAAGTTCAGTTTTTTTCATTAAGGATAGTGAGGTAGATAGTATTATTCCGAAATATTTAAGACGGATGGTCCAAGCCAAGGATAGCTGGGCAATCTCTATTTTAGAAAGCAAAGAATTCAGGGGCATCACTTCTGATTTGCTAATATTAAGTTCATAATTAGAGACCCTGCTAAACTTTTGAATTATCTGCAGGGCTGCTTAAATGGAACTACAGGGATCGGTGACATGCAGGAGAATGTCATCCGCGTAAACTGATAATTTTAAATGAAACGACCCTATTCTAATACCTTGTAATAGTGGGGAGGCGTTCAGTTGGCGTAGCAACGGCTCTAAGTAAAAGTTAAATAATAACGGGGATAGTGGGCAACCTTGCCTAGTGCTGGATTTTAGAGGAAAAGTAGAAGAAAAAACACCATTGCAGTAAATTTTCGCACTAGGACAGGAGTATAAGGATCTAACCCAGGAAATAAAAGGGGCTGGGAAACCCATTTCAGCCACGGTATCAAAAAGAAGACCAACTAACCCTATCAAATGCCTTCTCCACATCCAGGGAAACAATAGCCATTGGTTTATCTGCCTCCCTGGATACAAAGAAGATATGTGCCAATTTACAAATATGGTCCGACAAAGCTCTCCCCTGCACAAATCCAATCCATTCCAGGCTCAAAAGCCTCTCCCAGACTTTGGCCACTCTGGATGCTAGGATCTTAGCAAAGATTTTAATGTCATAGTTCATCAATGAGATGGGGTGGTAATTCGTGACCCTGTCTTTTGCCTTACCTGGCTTCAGCAGCACCACTATAATTGCTTCCAAGAGGGTCAAGTCTGTAACCCCATTCTCACATATGAATTTAAACAGACGGAGGAGAATAGGGCACAGGTCTGCTTCGAAAACTTTATAGAAACTGGATGGAAAACCATCCGGGCCCGGAGCCTTATCTTTGGGGAGGGACCTGATGGCCTCCTTGACCTCCTGCTCTGAAATAGGGTGTGCCAGAAAGTTTTGCTGGGCTATGTCCAGTGAAGGTAGCAGTATAACCGACAAATAGTCCCGGACTTCGCTGGCTGGGGGAGCAGAATCAGGGGGACTCTAAAGCTGTGTATAATATTGCTCAAATTCCTTGGCGATTTGCCTAGGGGTGGTTAGGATAGCATTAGAAGATAGGGAAGACACAGAAGGGATAAGATGGGACTCTTCTTGCCTCCGAAGCCTCATCGCCAGGAGGTGACTGGCTTTATCCCCTTGCTCAATGTACTTAGCTTGGGTCTTAAAGAGAGCATATTCTGCTGTCTCCCTTAGGATCTCTGCATACTCATTTCTCAGCACTGTCAGATGCAACATCTCTTCGTTCAATGGGGGGTTGGACAGTGAGGCCTCCAGGACCCTAATTTCCTCCAAAAGAGCTTTGGATTTTATAGCCTGATTACGCTTTCTGGTGGCTGAGATTCTAATAAGTTCCCCCCGCAGAACACATTTCAATGTACACCATATTTGGTCCAAAGCTGGAAAAGAGCCTTCATTGTGTCCCATGAATTGTTTTATAAGATCTTTAATCAGAGTTACTGTATCTTCTTGGGCAAGGAGCTGAGAATTCAATTTCCGTATAGTGCCTTTCTGGGTATTTGGGGCTAGGTTGATTTCCAACCAAATTGGGGAATGATCAGAAAGCACTCTAGGGGTGATCCCACATCCCAGCAGCCCTGTGACCACCTTCTGATTAACCAGAAAGAAATCAATCTGGGAGAGGGATCTATGTACAGGTGAATAAAAGGTATAGGCCCTAGTACAAGGGTTCAGTATATGCCAGGGATCAATCAACCTGTAGACATCTATGAGATCTCGTAAAGATCTTTGGGCTGGAGAAAGATTAGGTCCTACTGAAGAGGATCTATCTAGGGAAGTATCAGTAACTAAATTCTAGTACCCTGCTAGAATAATGGATAACCCACTAAAGGGAGCTAAGATTAAAGATAGGTTAACAAAAAATTCAGGGGAGTCTTTGTCAGGACCATAAATCGTGCAAATGAGTACCTCCATACTGTCTAAAATTACCCTTAAGAAAATAAATCTACCATGTGGGTCCGTCACCTTTTGCAGTTCTAGAAACTGAGTCCCCCTGGCCATGAGGCGGACCTCCCCTTGAACTGTACACTGGGCGTTAGGGGCCAGTACCATTGAATCGGGATCCTTCTTCCACACGCCCCCTACCAGTTCATCCTGGTCCACTCCCTTGGGGTTCTGTTGCAAATCATAGGCCCTCTTGATCAGAGCGGGAATTCTTAGGGCCTTCCCAGTCTGTTGCCCTTGTTTCTCATGACAAAATTGTGCCAGTCTCCCAAACATATGGGCGTTGGTCCCAGTTAACAGGGGAACCCCATCATACAGTCCAGTAGGGGGACACACTAAGGCCAGTGTCTCGACTTGCTCCTCTGCACCAGTTACAGCTGCAGGAAATGACAACCAGAGGTGGACATATCCTAGGTAGGGTTAAGACTTGTCGCTCAGCCCCCACACATGTAGGCCTTCCAGGGACTGTAAGGGCACAGCAGATAAGTGTTTGTCATACCAGTCCTTAAATACAATAGTCACTTGCAACCCGCTGTCCAGCACAGCCCAAGTAGGAATGCCATTCAGAGCCACCGTAGTCTCCATTGAAGGGCCCACTATTTTGGACCAGTCTGGAGGGACGGCAGCAGGGGCCTGGACAGATGACTTAGCCACATAGGGATTTGAGTTACTACTTCTTGAACCCTCACTGCAGTCATTTTGGGTACACCTTGACCGCTGATTCGTTCTCCAAAACTCTCCTTGAAGCCTGTATACAACTTTATCTAGGTCTTTTGTGGACCGGCATTCTCTCTTCATGTGCCCATCCTTCCCACAATTATGGCAAAATATGTTTTCTGGGATTTGCGGTGGCCTAGGCATCACACTGAGAGCTGGGGCGGTGGTGCTACCAACTGAAAACATTGGTGCCATTTCTGTCTGCTGTGTGGTGAACCTTTGGAGACATCTCATCAATTCTCTTACTTCCATAGTCAAGGCATCGAGATGCGAGCTGCTGTCAGCAGGAGATGCCTGGGTGGAGACCCCCACCCCCATAGCAGATGCAGTTGGATAAGGGTCGGTGCCTGTACTTGCAGGAGCAGTCTTCATAAAGAGACTGTTTTTTGGTTCCCTGAACTCCCTCAGCAGTTCATCCCATGGTGGCACACCCTCATTGGTCCCCACTTCTGAAGGGCCTTCCGATGCCGTGATCACTTGGGCTGCGCTCACCCTAGAATTACAATCCCCCTTTTCATCTTCAACCTCCTGGAGTTCTTTTATCAAGTCACAATAGTCCGGTGGGTTATCCCTTCTATCTGGGAGCCTTAATTCAAGAAGCTGCACTTTAGAATGTTTTGCATGTTGCAGTATGTGCCCCAGCCTCATATGGTTTAAGTCACTGGCGGATACCCACCTTTTCAGTAAGCCTTTTGCAGCTCTCTTTCCTGACGAGTAACATATGCAGACAAACTTTCCCCAGGCCATTGTTTTGTACCTCGAAATTTTCACATCAAGTTCTCCCCAGACTCAATGCTCCCAAAGTTGCCTTCGAGTGCAGATAGGTACTTCTGAGCAGATGCATCAAGGTTTGTGGACCTCAGAAATTTAATGGCCTCTAGGGCAGGACCCCTCAAACTTTCTATGATCCTCTTCCATTTCTCAGCCTCCACACACTGCCATTCAGGTACCAAAGGGGCAACACAATCTATCCAGGTCTCCCAGTCATCCTCCCCTTGGGGGGTGGGGAGGGTGCCGGAGAAGATTCTCAACCTTCGGTAAGAGTTGTGACTAATGGCAGGTACAGACATAGGAGCCAACATTGGCACGGGCACAGAATGAGGGGTAATAATGGGTGCTGGAGCGGGAAGGGGTGTGGGGGAGGAACACCCCCAGGTGGCAGGAATAGTTTCTTTAAGTTCTCCACAGTTTTCCCTTCCTCCAGCAACAACTTAGCAAATTTCTCTTCAAAAGTCTCAGATAGTTGGGGGGGGGGAATAATTCTCCCCGGGGTCTTTACTGACTTTAGTTATCACTGTCCAGGCAGTGAGGGCTTCTTCGGGGGTGATAGTCTGTGGCACTTTGGAACTGTCTACTGGGTCCTTACACTCTACTAATGCCATGAAACTTTGTGCGAGTCGATTAGCCTGTCAACCCACCACCACAGGGTTTTGTAAACATTCAGCCTTGGAAAGTACTCCCTCTACAGTGTCCTTATTGGTACCCAGGGAGATATCCAGGATAAGTATAGCATTTTGGGGGTCGATCTCCTGCCCAGTACACCACCCCACCAACTGGTGTACAGCCACTTCTGTTGGGGTAGCCATTTATGTTTGACAATAATTCATAGTTTCGACCACTAGAAGACACAAAATCCCAGCAGTGAACCTCCAAAATGTAACCCCTAGGTGGTGCATTCCCAAGGGCTACTACCCCTGCCTGCTTGGCTAGTAGCAGGTTAAGGGGTCTGAGTTCTTAAACGGGTGCCTCCACCCGGAGGTCAGAGTTGGGAGTGATCAAGCTAACCTGGGCACAGCCCTCTGGGACACTGTAACCTCCCTCTTTCCCCTCTAGTGGCCTGAACACTGTACAATAATCACTTTCACAATACCCTTGGTACACCACACAAGTACCCACACTGTTTGCATTTACCACCAGAGCTTATTCCTCTGACTCGACCATGGGGACCCCCTGTAAAACAAAGTTAAGCACAGCAAATAGCAACAGTACAGTACTCTGAGCACAAACTGGAACCACAGTCAGATTACATGCAGAAAAAGTTAGATCTGATTTATTCAGGGGACTTGAACAAGGGAGGGGCAAAATCAGGTTAATTAGTTTAAAGGTTATATCAGTCAAGCAGTTATGCATGCGCTTTGAGTCCCCCCACACAGTCCACCTCTGGGTACCCAGGTAGAGAAGAGATGGGCTAGCCAGGACAGTTGCCCGGGGTTGCAGCTGGTTGGGGCCCTGTGATGGAAAACACAACATGCACAGTACACAATATTTGTAATCCAGAGCCAGAGGGCTCAGTTCGTAAAGGAAACAAAACAACAAGACAATCAGATGACACACTCAGATTAAGCTGTTGTTGCAGGGAGCTACCCTGGTAATTACTCACGATACCCAAGACTGCACACAGGCTGGACGAAAATCGAGACTGCAGCTGGTTGATCTGGAATGCCAGGAGAAGCAGGGCCAAAAGAAGTCGCAGAGGCGTCGTTCCTGTTCAAGCGTGGAGCAGGGGGCTGATCCCCACGCAGGTCTCTCGTCAATGGCTTCTCTGTGTAGTGGGTAGTCTGGCTGGGCCAGTTTGGCAAAGCCCAGAACACATGGAGACAAGTTCGGAAGCGGTCCATTTTGGGCTGGATACAGCTTCCAGCAAGCAGAACACAGTTCACACAGTGGGGAACTAACTCACAACCCACTAGCAGCTCATAGCACATTTACATGTACAGAAATTCTACTGTACCAGGCAAAGTGCTCCCCAGTCACAATTGCAAAGTCTCTGCACACACCGGGAGCTTAGGGCTAGCTGGAACTCCTGACAGGCCGATCACATTCAGCAAAAATATTCGGTCTTGTTCAGGTTGAGCCTGGCCCACTTCAGTAGCTTACTTTAGTCACACAAACTTGGATTTAGTCCAAAATAATTCTCTTCTCTCCCTCTCAGGAGCAGCACACTGGCATGCAGGCCAAAAACGTAGCCTTTTCAGAGTTCTCCCATGCGAATCCACTCAGGATAGTCGCTCAGAAACACTTTGGCTCCTTCTTGCTTAGCTTCCAGCTTACTTCTAACTGAAAACTGCAAGCAGCCCGGGACTTCCCCCAAGATCCAAAAGATCAGGTTGGCTGTCAGTCAAAGCAAGAGCTCCCCCTTCAGTTGCAAAAAAGGTGCAAAAGCTCAAACCACAGTTCCTATAGATTTTGAATTCAGACAGCTCCTGTAGTCCGGCTACATTTTAGGTCCCACCAGAACTGATTGGTCCAATTTGCAGTCCAGGACCAAGATAGTGGAGACAAACAAAACAGTCCTTGCTACAAAGAAAGCACGTTAGACAAACTCCATTATTATTATCATTCTAAATGGTTTTCAGCAAATAGTTACATCTTTCAACAGAGCTCCATCTCAGATTACTTAAGCTGCAGTTAGGCAGCTCTTAAAGAAACAGTACACATAGGCTATACAAGCTCTGGTAATCACATTTAAACTGCTAAAATGCAGGACACCAGCCTGACAGTGAGCATTTAGGCAAGCTCAAGGAAGATTTTTTTAGGAACCCCCATTTGCAGGGGGGTTACAATCCCATATGACCTGACATTCCCTGACCACTGGGTCCAGTCTGGATGAGAGCCACTGGGTGGGGGAGGATGTCCTTCCCCTTCCCAGTCCCACTACGGGGGGGGTCCATGGGGGATCTTAAGCTCCATGGTTCAGGGGAGGCGGGCACCTGTTGAGAGGAGGAGGAGGAGGGGACAGAGCTGAAAAGCTTGCCTGCGACCAAGCCAAATCTGGAGAAAAAACTTTATGAAAAAAAAAGACTCCATAGCAGTATCAGAAAGAGAGAGTCAGTGGCTGCAGTCGCTCACCTGGTTTGACACTTGGTTTAGAATTGGGGGGGGGGGGTCCGGACAGCTCAACAGATGGCACTACTATTGATTTTTAGGTGAAAATACTTCCAGGAAGAAGACGCTAGCAGTAAATACTTCCCAGTTCTAAAAAGTATCAGGACCCCTGGTTAAATTAATGACTGGAAATGCTCATGTATAATAGGACAGTTACAGTTTTAACTCTAAAATTATTAATTAAAAAAGAAGACTTTTTTTTTAATTTTAATTTCATTACAAGACTATTTAGCGATGCTCATTTACAGTGCTGTCCTAAATTGAGTTCCTACAAAAAAATTGCAACGTTATACCAGTTTCAAGATAATGAGGTACAAAAAGAAAACAGTATAAATACAATACAATATAATAAATTATATATTATATCACACTTTTTACAGAGAGACCAGTTCTAACTATAATTACTGGTGAGCCTGTTTAGTGATCGGACCAGCACCACTTTCGAACACCATGATAACTGGATTCCCTTCCATGATAACCAGCTGGTTATTACGGCATTTGATGCCAACTCAGTCTGAAACAGTGAGAAAGAAAGCAGGTTTTTAAAAAAGCTGGATATCCTCAGTAATCACTGTTAATCTACAATACTGACCATGAATTCAGGCATATTAAATAAGTGAAATAAAAGTATTAAGCAATATTTTAAAAATGTTGTTAGTTAAAATCACTCCAGGCCCTATCTCTGCAGTTTTCCTGATGTTGCAGCTGTTAGCCATCATGCTGAAACACTGCCCCACCCCCACCTCCACCCCCAACACACACGTTTCAGCGTTTTTACTGAACAAGCACATTATTCACTGGTAAAAAACTTGAGTAAGGGCAGAAACATTTTACTTAAAGAAGATGAATGGAAAAGGCTGAGCTTGAACACACAGCTATTCGTACAGCAATCTGACGGCAAGTACACAAGCTGAGAAAAAGCTGTTAGCACCAATCTCTCTATCCCAGGGGTTCTCAAATGGTGAGGCTAGCCTCCCTGGGGAGGCCCCAACCTGTTCCAGGGGAGGCTCAAGCAGGTCTGAAAAAGTACTGTATTTAAATTTTGAGTTTCCACAACAGTATAAGACAAAGAACTGAAAGAAAGAACTGAATATGAGCCAAGTACTCAAAGGGGTTTCAATTTATTCATGGTGTACTGTGCAAAGTACAGTATGTTATCTTTCTTTGGGGAGGCCCAAGATTATTTTCAATTTATGGGGGAGGCTCAAAATCTTTTCCATGAATTTGGGGAGGCTCACTGTGACAAAGTCTAAGAACTATTGCTCTATCCAGATCCAGTTCTTACATTATAGCATGACAGTACTTTAAAAATAAGTCTGTTTCTTCAGTTTTGGGGGGCAGCAAGTCCCAGAAACCTTACTTACACATATTGTAAGCATCTCTGTACAGAATCTCATTTACCTTCTCTATGTGCAGTTAACAGTTTTCTCTGTCCTCGCACCACTGTATTCCTTGTTTTCTAACAGTGGCTACACTTCTACACCAGCAATTATATAAAATAAAGGATGATTATTTGTTTTTTTTTTTAACACACCTTTGGTGTGTAATATCATCACAGACCATTCATGCTTCACACTCGTGGTTTATGCGTCATTACACAACTTGAATATATAAAAAACTCATAATGTACAACACCGCATCCATTATTATTTATTTCATGAATGTATTATTGTAAGATTAGTTTCAGGTAGTTTAATTATCTCATTAAAGCATTCCAGAAGTTGGGTTCATATCAGCTAATCTAACCTTAGGGGCATAAAGCCCTCGGCTATGCCTTGTGCCTCTTGACCTCCTAGGATTATATTAGTTGATGGTATCCCAACCCCTGATTGTGCCTTAATAAACACCTGTTTTACACGTATGCATCATCTTTGTGGTTTCAGCTCACCCTGAAGGCTCCTCTTATTGCTTAGTATATAACAGCCCTGTTTTAACTTTAACAACTTGTTTTCTAGGAAGCCATGTTGTTAGCTGTCCAAAATGTACAAGAGCTTCAGAGTATACTGCAAGACACAAGAACTGCAAATAACAGCCATTCACAAGCACTGAGTACTGCTGGAAAGCCATATGAAGATTTTGTAAGTTCACTGCTGGTACTGAATGACAGTTTAGTTGAAGAAAACAAGACTGTTCCTATTGCAATGACAATTTTATAACGTTTCCCAAAACAGTGACTACTGGGATGACCCCATGTTCTAGTGGCTAGCACAATGAATTGTGAAAGAAGAGTTCCCAGGTTTAAAAAACACCATGGCCACAGTTTGTGCTGCCAGCACAGAACTGGACACATGAAGCCCTTGCATCATGTGAACGTCCTGCATCGGCTCAGGGAGACTGGATTTCTTCTCCCTACAGAGGGCTATTTGTTCCTGCTCAAATAACTCCCACTTACCAGGCCACCAGAGAGAAGTAATGATTACAACACCTAAAGAAGGGACTTGGGGCCTTGCAACCTGTGTGTAAAAATACTTTTAGTTAGCCTAATACAGGACATTATTGAAAAACTTTGTAATGGACTCAACTATGACTATCATGGCACCAAAGACCTGGAATCAAAATAAACTCAAATCACAAAGCTCAGTGGTTACATTTCCCAGTCAGGCTGCACAGCTCTTTAGCCTGGATAACCTGACTGAGGTGCAGTGTTTTGTTTTCAGTGGGGTGCTACTTCTGTACCTTACCATACAAATGGGGGGACTGAAGTACAGAGAGGCTAAGTGACTAGCTTAAAGGAGATAGGAAACAGTTTTTACACATCTAGATGCCCTCCAATTGTCCTTTTATTGGCTACCCAGTATTCTGATATGGTTTTGACCTTTTTGTTAAGTTAATAATCTAGTTTTGTTGCCTTTGAAACTACCCTGAATCCCTCTCTCTTCAGCAGTTGCTGCTCCCTGTTCATATTGCCTGAACATTCTATGACATCAATAACACCATTCCATGCCATTCAGATCAATCACAAGGAATGGGAGTTATTGGTGTCATAGAATGTCTTGGAAATATGGAAAGAGACAGCAGTAGCTGGTGAGGAGAGTGGAACTCAGTGTAGATCTGAGGGCAGCTCAAAGTTGGATTATTTATTTATCAAAAATTGGTTAATATCTGAACACATAACCGGCATTGAAAGGTAGATGGAATGGCAGTTAAATATGTAAAATCATTTCTTATCTCCTTTAAGAATAATAATACAGAGGATGCAACAGTGTGATTATTATATATACAATAATACAAGAAGTAAATTACAGTCCAAGTCACATGTTAATTCTATATCCCTTATCAAGTTAACAGTTTATCAGCCATTTTGGCTCTAACACGATCTTCTTTTATTGATGTGAAGCTGACTTACAGGAGTTGTGTAAACACAGCAGTAGGGCAAGGCAGTACACCATCTTATGCATTATAGGGACTGGAGGACTGCCAGATCAAAAACATGAGCATAGACATGACTAAAACACTGAGACCTGTTGTTTGTAATTGCTTTTTAACATGCCAGCATGTTGTCTTTACACTTGGAAAAGCACTAAGCAGCCATTTAAACTGCTAGTGGGGGCAGGGCAAGTGGGCCTGCAGGCCCTGAGCCTCCTGAGGGAGGAGGTCAGCAGACCACTCCCATACCAGTGGGGGGGGGACTGAAGGATGAAGGTGGAGGGGGGGAGAAAAGACGTTAGCTGCAAGGGGCAGGAGGACACAGCTAATGGGGAGAAATAAGAAAGACAGAAGGGAGGGAACAGAAAAAGGTTCAGACTCCGGGTGGAAGGTGGTGTCGCTGAATGTGCAAAGTCTTGGAAACAAGATGGATGACCTGTAGGCACTTTTGGTAGAAAAGGGAATGGACATTGCAGCAGTCACAGAGACATGGGAAACACCTAACCATGACTGGGATCTCTTGATCAATGGGCACAAAGCATACAGGAGGGACAGGAAGGTAGGAAAAGGGGGAAGGGTGGCAGTTTACAGCAGGGAGGGTATAACTTGTTCAAGGGAAGTTGGATGAGGGGATGGTGGAAACAATGTGAGTTCAGTTACTGTCTAATAGTGGGAGGAAGCTGAGACTGTGGATGGTTAAAATATCACCCAACCAGGAGGAGTCAAGAGACAGATAACTGAACTCACAAATATTGACTACTGCAGAGAAGGGGGTAATAGTGGGAGACTTAAGTCTGCCCAAGGTGGATTGGAGGGTATTGGCCATGACCTGCACCAGGAGTCAGGTGATCCCAGATGTGCTGCAAAGTGGGTTCCAGACTCAGGACTTTACAGAACCCACCAGGGAGGGGGCTATCCTTGATCTGGTGCTGATGAAAGGTGACCAAGTCCAGGATATAAAGGTCAAGGAGCCCCTGAGTGACAGTGGCCACTGCACTGTGTGGTTCTAGTTAGATATGGGCAGGGGAAAGGCACCCACTAAGATATCACAAACACCTTTCCAGGCCATTCAGAGGAATAGCATGGAATGGGAGTTTCTGATGTCATAGAATGTCTTATAAATATGAAAATCAATAGCTGTAGCTGGTGAGGAACATGGAACTCAATGTATAGTAGCTCTGTAGGCACCACAAAGCCAGATTATGTATTTTTCCAAAAATCATCAAAGCATACCAGAATACGTAACTGGCATGGAAAGAAAGATGAAGGGCAGTTAACTATGTCAAAATCATTCCTATCTCCTTTAAGATCACGCAGTGAGCCGGTGGCTGTTGTGAAAACTAAACCTGAGATCTCCAGTTTCCCAGTCTAGCTTAGTAGCTGATCTTTTTACCGTAGAGCCCTTGCAGTAATCCATTAAGCTAATTTAAAAGTTAGTGTATTTTAAACATTTGCTATATATTATATTGTCATTTGTTATGTTTTTTAGTGTGCTCTGTTTCCGTAATTGTTAATTGCTGACTATTATTGCACTGCACCTTGGTTTAAGAAAGATGTATTTAAATAAAAATCAATTTATGTCTCTATTAGTCGATCTATCACTCTGTTTGTCTCCTATCTCCTCATGTGGACAGCTGGGAGTGCAGTGTTAGTGCTCAATAGGTTACACACTTGTCTCTGAGGCTGGATGATTGGAAGGTTGTGGGTTCTAGCCCCACAGACAGAATTTTGAGTAAAATCACAATAATGACACTTAGTGCAGCATGGGGGGAAGGGTGCTGCACTCATGAGGTGCCATCTTTCAGATGAGATGTTAAGCCGAGGTACCGTCTGCCTGCTCTGGTGGTTGTTCAGATGGCCGTTAAAGAACCCATGGCACTTCTCCAATGGGTAGGTCAATTTCCCCAGTGTCTTGGCCAAATTTCCCCCATTCACTAAAAGTACCAGTTACAACTTAATCTAGTTTAATGTCAGTTGGTTTCCATCTGTTTCTGTCTCTCCCTCCTTCCCTCCACCCCGGGAAGGGGCTGAAAATGGGCAGAATAGCCTAGCCCTCCTTTCCCAAAAAACAAAAACTAAATAAATCTTTCAACTAGGTTTAAAATGATTTCATAGTTCTGGGAGCACTGGGGAGGTTACGTGACTTGCTCAGGGTCACACAGCATGCAAGTGGAGGTTATGGGAATCAAAACCAGGTCTGCTGGATGTAGTAACCTCATTCACAGCTCATTATTCTAACCTCTGGGCTATACTACCTGTAGCACTGTGTCAATAAAGGAATCCAGTATTCTATAGTACGTAGACATCAAGCCTATTGTCTAGCCCATGTATCCGGAAGGTTAACAAGAGCAAACTGAGAAGGAAACCATTATGGTTTTTAAGGAAGGTGGGGATTGCAGTGAGGAAAAGAGGGTAGGCTTCAAAAAGGATAAGGCAAGTCAGAGGGATGACGGCAAGGATATTTACCTTTAGAAGCTGAAGGAGGCTGGCATGATAGTGAGAAGAAACAAGCATTTGTCAATGCCAAATGTTTGCTTGCTGGCATTGGCATTGGTAGTGTAGGAGTTACAGAGCTGCATAATAGGAATGGCAGTGAAGTATTGAACTGAAGCCAACCCCATCACCACCCTGCAGATAGTGACAGGCATTGGGGTGTGTCTTTGGGTCATCAGGCATAACGGCCACGCCATTTCACCACACCCTACCGTGCAGACACTGACAAGTGTCACGTTGATGCCTTAGGGTCTTTGGCTCCTTATGCGCATTCCCATTCCATCAGGAAATATTGTGATGTGCGATATAGGAGAATGGGGTGAACTTTGTGGCCAAAGAGTCCAAGGCACACCTCGATGCCTCTCAGTGGCTGCAGGGTGTGGGTGGGGGTGGAATGGTATGAGCATTGCAGGTGACAGTCCCAAGTCACAGCCCTGATGCCTGTCATTCTCTACAGGGTGGGGTGTTATGATAGAAAACCCTAACGCCTCAGGCATTCATTGGTATTTTCACTCCAAATTTTCAACTTGTTTTTTTGTGACCCCCACCTCATGAACAGTGGCAATATCAGTTTGCTAACTGAAAGCTGCTTTTGCCCAGCGACTACAGCATTTGTCACCACAGGTGCAAAAACACATTCTGAACAGGATCTGAAAAATGACAGCTGTACTGTTCATGGGGAGGTGTAAAAAATGGCAATGTTGAAAATCTGCAGTGAAAATGTTAAAAAAACTGGTGAAGTCACGAGCATGCGTAGAAACTGTGCAACATGCACCCATAATGTAATTAGTTTGGGGATTGTTTACAGCAGATTGTCAACACAGGCATTTTGGGACCTCCGGTCATGAACAGTGTCACTGTGATTTTCTTTATCTGTCCCGAACAATGATTTCCCACAGCGACCATGCATTTCTGTGCTGAAAGTGTGAAAACACATTTTGGCCATGTTGTGAAAAATGACAGCTGTACTGTTCATAAGGAAGTGTGGAAAAATGCCACTGGTGAAAATCTGGACTGAAAGTATTACAAATTCATGAACTTACGAGGGTGCGTGGAAACTGCGCAATGCTCACTCGTAACACAGTCATTTTTAGGAATTTTTTCACCAAATTTTCAAAATAGCAATTTTAAGACCTCTGCTCATGAACAGTGTCACTGTGATTTTCTTAATGTGTCCCATACATTGATGTCGCACACCAACTGAACCATTGTGTGCTACATGGACGGAAACATGTTTTGGGTGAGATGTGAAAAAGGACAGCTGTACTGCTCATAAGGAGGTGTGGTAAAATGGCAATGTTGAAAATCTGGAGTGAAAATGTTGAAAATTTGCGAACTTACGAGCATGCGTAGGATCAGTGCAACAAACGCTCGTAAAACAGTCATTTTGGGGAATTTTTTCACCAAATTTTTAACATAGCCATTTTAACACTTCTGCTCATGAACAGTGTGACTGTGATTTTCTTAATGTGTCCCATACATTGAGTTCACACACCGACTGTGCCATTCTGCGCTACATGCGTAGAAACACATTTTGGGTGAGAGTGAGAAATGACAGCTGTACTGCTCATAAGGAGGTATGGTAAAATGGCAATGTTGAAAATCTGGAGTGAAAATATTGAAAATTCGCGAACTTACAAGCGTGCGTAGGAACAGCGCAACGCATGCTCGTAAAATAGTAATTTTGGGAATTTTTCACCAAATTTTAAACATAGCCATTTTAACACCTCTGCTCATGAACAGTGTTACTGTGATTTTCTTGATGTGTCCTGAACATTGATTTACCACCGACAGCACCATTGTGCGCTACATGTGGAAACACATTTTGGGTGAGATGTGAAAAATGACAGCTGTACTACTCATAAGAAGTGTGGTCAAATGGCAATGTTGAAAATCCGGAGTGAAAATATTGAAAATTCGTGAACCTATAAGCGTGCGTAGGAATAGTGCACCGCACGCTCATAAAACAGTCATTTTTAAGAATTTTTTCACCAAATTTTCAACATACTGTAGGCTTTTTGAGAGTCCACCTTATGAACACTGGCAGTGTCATTTTGTTGTCGGTCCGAAGGTGATTTCACTCAGTGACCGCGAAATCATCCTTTGGGCCCGATTAACGCCATGACAGTGACAGAATTCATGAAGAGGGGTCCCAAAACCCCATGTTGAAAATTTGGTGCCAAAATTCCAAAAATGCCTGAGATATGCAGCAAAGTTGAAAACCCTATTTATTACATTATACAGCTTACTGGCATTTCTTCAGTTCGGTCGGCTTTGAGGAGGCAGAGCGAGCCCGGTCCACCAAGACTGCCACGCCGAGCCCGGAGGCAAGTATGAGGTGAGGTGGGGGTGTGGAGAGGCAGTACGCAGTGGGTGGTCGCGGGTGGAGAGGGGGTGAAGACAACAGCGAGGAAGGTTTTTCTTTCAGGTTTTTTTTTTATTTGGACTACGCGGGACATTTGCCATGCTGGGGTGGGCTCCCAAGTGGCAGCTGGAAAACTGTTGGGGGGGCAGTGGAGCCGATGGGAGATTGGGCACCCCCGTTGGCCATAGGACCTGTTGCCATGCTGGGGTGGGCTCCCAGCGTGGCACCCGATAGTCTGGGGGGGGACAGTAGAGCTGACGGGGAATTGGGCACCCTCATCAGCCATACAGACTGATGGGGGGGATAGTAGAGCCGACGGGGATTGGGCACCCCGTCGACCCCATACAGTGTGTGCATGGGGAGGTAGGGTGCATGAGCATGCAATGTGCACTCTGCCGCATGCGTGTGCGTGTGTGGGGAGGGACGCTGCTCACTCAAGCAGTGCTCTCCTTTCAACTGTGCCAGCACTGCATTTGGATCATCGCACTGTGTTTCTTGCACATGCTAGCAAGCAAACATAAAAAGCACAGATGGAGGAAAGGCTTGCAGGGGGAAGGGAGGGGAGAAGAAATTTAGATACATCAGGGAGAAAAGACAAAAGGAGGGGAGAGTAAGACTAAGGTGCGGATCAGAACTGATAGAGAGAAAGAGGGAAAAGGCAGGAATACTGAATACTTTTGTTCAGTATCCACAGTGGAGAGAAGGGGGGCATTACCAGAGGGAGCATACACAGGTAAGGGGCAGCAGGCTCGTAAATGTATACCACACTATTTTCAGAGAGGGTTTTGAAAGGGTTAAGGGCACTATGATGTTGACAAGACCATGGGTCCTGACAGATTGTACCCAAGAGTGCTAATGGAACTAGATGAGATCCTGGCAGCCTCGGTAACAGACTTGTTCAATGGATCTCTGAAATCAGGAGTAGTCCCAGAGGACTGGAGAAGGGTAGATATTGTCCATTACACAAGACCAGCAGCAAGGAAGATCCAGGGAATTACAGGCCAGTGAGCCCACCCTCTGTGATGTGGAAATTGATGGAAGAGATATTAGTAGAACTGAAATCTAGTAGATTACAGGATAGTAAGTAACATGGGTTCACAAGAGGGAAGTCATGCCAGACAAAACTAATAGAATTTTGTGACTGGATGACAAGGGTCCTAGACAGGGGGCAAGCTGTCAGTGTGGCTTACTTGGACTTCAGTTAGCCATCAACACAGTGCCACTCAGGAGGTTACTACAGAAGTTAAGAAGCCTAGTGGTGAGGGACAAAATAACTCTATGGGTGGAAAATTGGTTAAGGAATAGAACCCTGAAGGTAGTACTAAATGGGTAATTCTGGGGGGAGATGGAGGTCATGAGCAGAACACCCCTGGGGTCGATTCTGGGTCTGGTACTTTTTAGTATATTCCTAGGTGACATAGTGGTGGGGCTAGGAAAAAAGGTCTGTTTATTTGTAGACGATACCAAGATCTGCACTAGAGTGGACACAATGGATGGAGTGGAGGCCATGAGGAGGGACCTGGAAAGGCTAGAAGAGTAGTCCAGGACAGCAGCTGGGATTCAATGCCAAAAAGTGCACATTCATACACATCGGAGACAAAAAACCCATAGCTGAGTATTAGATGGGAGGGGAGGTTATGGCATGTACTTCAGAGGAAATAAATCTAGGGGTTATTATTACAGATGGCCTGAAAGTAGCATCCCAGTGTTCGGGGGGCAAATAGGATGATGGGTTGCATAGGGAGGGTGATAACAAGCAGTAGGAGGGAGGCTATACTCTCTGTGTACAAGTCATTGGTTCATCCCTACCTTGAATACTGCATACAGTTCTGGAGCCCTCACCTTAGAAAGGATAGCAGAGTGGAGGCTCTGCCGGGCGGGGCAACCAAGATGATACAGGGGCAGCAGGGCAGTCCCTACAAGGAAAAGCTGATGGGCTCCAACATGTACTCCTTAGAGAACAGAAGAGCCAGGGAGGACATGACTGAGACAGTTAAATACCTCCGAGGATAAACAGGGTGGAGTGTGGGCAGCTTTATAGGCTGAGTGCAAACATGGTTGCAAGAGAGAACACAATGAAGTTAATGTGGAGAAGTTTCAAGACAGAGGTGAGGAAGCATTTCTTCACAGAAAGGGTGGTGGATAGATGGAACAGGTTGCTCAGAGAGATGGTAAGGGCAGAGAGAGTGACAGGATTCACACATGGGTGGGACAAGCACATGGGTATCATCAAAGGGAATAATCACCCGGAGAGAGTGGGAGAAGCAAGGAGCCACATTGAGCTCCTTGCCACCACATAGTATAGCTAGGGTTAGGACAGACTAGATGGACCTTGTGGTCTTTTTCTGCTGTTACACTGTATGCCTCTATGTTTAAACAGGGACTCTGGCCAAAAGTGCTACATTGCAGAATTAGAATAAGCATACCCCCAATAAATCCCATACCAAAAAATTACCTTTCTATGTTACTTCGTTTTAAGGTTATGAGCTATTTTGTAATCCTGATTTCACTATCTGTTCAAAAAAGCCAGTTTCAGTGAAGAGCTGCTGCTGATGTCATCTCCTGAACTCACTGTCTGGTCCTACCTGTCAGTAAGCTTATACAATAGGACCTGTTTCTCCAAAGTTTTAAGTGATTTATAGAAGGCTGCCATAGCAAATGGGCATAGTAACCTGTAGGAGTTGTGAACCAGTCTCCTACCATTCAAACTGCCAAAAAGTGCTTTTTTTCCATGAAATAAATACTTTTATTTCTGTACTCTGCTTCATTTGCATAACCCCACCATTTTTTTCCCTCAGTGCTGCAACCCCCAAGTGTGACGTCATGCAAGGGAAACAAAGTTTATAAGCACTGTTTTGAAACAGAGACCTTGTTGGTCAATCTTGGCATGGCAGACATCTACACTACTGACATAGGAGACATCTCTCAGTAAAGAACTCTTGTCAGCTAGATACTGTATGCACAATGCCTTGTTTGGAAAATAAACATATGACAGCTTTTTTTGTTGAAGCCACTGCAGAGATATGAGACTGCACCTCACAGTAAGGGAACTGGAAAACAACTTCTTATTGTACCCACAATGCCTTGTTATATACATCTACATATTAGGCACAGTCACCACCACCAAAATAAAGGGCTGCACTCAGTATTATTCTATTTGATATGATTATACCAAAACTTAAAATAGCAAGTCGTGCTTTTTCTATAGCTGCCCCTCAATTTTGGAATGTATTGCCACTCCCTGTATGTCAGACTTCATCTTTAATTGGTTTTAAGACAAAATTGAAAGAATATTTGTTATCTAAAATGTCCTGTAGCTGCTTTATGTGATTGTTCAAATGTTATATATTGTGTGTATTTGTTTTTTTGTATTGACCCCTCGTCAAACCTGAAAAAGGGCCTTTGGTCCAGAGTTCTTATCTGGTTAACAAATGAATAAATACATTTAAAGCACCTGTATAATTTACCCAGAATTCATTGGTGCTGTATGTAAAACATTGACAGCTCCGTTGCATGACATTATTCTTGGGGTGTGGCCACACAGAGAAAAGTGGAGGGCAGGCAGAAACAAAGTGCTGATAAAACATCAATAAAACCAACTGATAGATTTTTTTTACAAAATAAATTGCAGTTTCAAAATCTGAAACATGGCTGGCAATGACATACTATGTGAAAAAGGCACTTAGGGAACTTCCATAAATCACTTTAAACTTTGGAGAAACATGTCCTGTAAGCTTGCTGACAGGGAGGACTAGACTATGAATTCAGGAGATGACATCAGCAGCAGCTCTTCACTGACACTAGCTTTTTTGAACAGGCAGTGAATTTAGGGTTGTAAAATGGCTTGTAACATTTAAACAATGTAACTTAGAGATCTCATTTTTGGCATGAAGCTGACTGAATCTGAGCTGATCCGAATTCTGAATTTACTGATGCCAGAAATTTTGACCATAGTCCCACTTTAAGGGACTTGGACCAGGGGATGACCCAGTTTCATCCTGCCCTGCAGCACAGCACCACATCAGCTGCAGGATATAAACAAAATATCTGAAAATTCCATGCTTGAATGGGCACTGAAGCCCAGTTCTGGCCTCAGTTTTCAACAAGCATTTGTCAATGCCGAAAGTTTGCCACGTTACTTAAAGAGCAACTATTTAGCACCCTTGCCCAAGAAGCATGAGTAAACCTTACCTGGGCAGAAGTCCTATAGTGCCCCAATTTTTTTTTTACATTTGCCCCCACTTCAGAAGGGAAGGGATAGTATTTTGGCTCTATGGCACCAAGCTGTGCTGATCCCTTTCATTTCCTGATACCACTGCTGTCTGCGATCCACCCCATTCTGCCCCCACGCTCGCTTATTTTGTGATGTCATTCTTTGTGGAGCGTGGGGGTGTGCATCCATAGAAATGAATGGAGGACTGTTTTCAAAGTTTAATTTATGTAGTTTAGATGGCCATTTGGAACAAATCTTGGCCACCGCTTAACTAACAAGGCCCTTGTTAGTCAAGCAGTGGACATGATTTGTTCCAAACAGCCATCTAAATGACATAAATTTAACTTTGAAAACAGTCCCCCATTCATTTCTATGGAAGCGAGCCCCCACGCTCTACAAAGAATTACATCACAAAACTAGTGACTGTGGTGGCAGAACAGGGTGGATCGACCGCAGTGGTATTGTAAAGTGAAGGATCAGTGCGGCTTGGCTCCATGGAGCCAAAATACAATCTCTTCCCTTCCAAAATAGGGGCACAGAAAAATTTCAAGTTTTGTCTCCAGCGGACTTGGAGTCCAGTAAGGTTTGTTTATGCTTCTGGGGGAGGTACTGGGAAAGGGTGAGATAGTTGCTTTTTAAAGAACAGCATGAGGAGGTGTTCCATAGTGTTTAATGGGGGCAATTTGTAAAAGCATGTTTTTATAGTTTCCAGTGATGATTTTGTCAAAGAAAAGCAGTTGCGTAACTAACAAGGACCTTCTTAGGTATGGGACTGCATTTCTGTGACAAAATCATCACTGGAAAGTATAAAAAACATTTATCAATGCTGAATGTTTGCTTGCTGGCATTGGCATTGGTAGTGCAGGAGTTAGAGAGGTGCATGAGAATGGCAGTGAAGTATTGAACTGATGCCAACCCCACCCCCACTCTGCAGAGACTGACAGGTGTTGGGGTGTGTCTTTGGGTCATTGGACATAACACTCATGCCATTTCACCTCATTCTACCCTGCAGATACTGACAGGTGTCGCGTTGTACCTTGGGGTTTGCCAGCCTTACGCTTACCCCATTCCATAAAGAAATATGCTGAGATGGGTGCAGTATAGGAGAATGGGGTGAACGCTGGGGCTGAAGGCCCCAAGGCACACCTCATTGCCTGTCACTGGCTGCAGGGTGGGGGTGGAATGGCCTAAGCATTATGGCCAACGATCCCAAGTCACACCCCCAATGCCTGTTGGTCTCTACAGGGTAGGGCGTTATGGTTAGAAACCCTAATGCCCTGGATGTTTCTTGGTATGTTCACTCCAGATTTTCAACATGGGCTTTTTGTGACCCCACCTCATGAACAGTGGCACTATCATTTCTTTACTCGATCTTGAAAGGTGATTTTGCACAGCGACTGCGTCATTTGGCACCACAGGAGTGAAAACACATTTTGGGCAGGATGTGAAAAATGACAGCTGTACTGTTCATGAGATGCTGTGAAAAAATGGCACTGTTGAAAATCTGGAGTGAAAATATTAAAAATTGGCAAACTTATGAGCATGAGTAGAAACTGCACAACACACGCCTGTAACAGTCATTTTTTGGAATTTTTTCACCAAATTTGCAACGTGGGCTTTTTGGGACCACTCCTCCTGAACTGTGGCACTGTCGTTTCTTTAATCTGTCCCAAAAGGTGATTCCGCACAGCGACAGAGAAATCACCTTTTGGGACAGAGAAATGAAATGACAGTGCAAGTGTTCATGAGGTGGGGTCCCAAGAACCCCAAGTTGAAAATTTGGGGCCAAAAGTCCCACAAATGGCTGAGATATCAACCTAAGTTGAACCCCCCCCATTGACTCTCATTAAACAGCATTTACCAGATTACTCACTTTGCAGTTCGGCTTTGAAGAGTGTAGACACGTCTCGGTCCACAGAAGATTGCTGCTCCCGACCTCCGGAGGTAAGTATGGGTTATGAGGCGTGTGGGGAGGTAGGTACACAGAGGGAGGGTCGGGATGGGGGAGGGGGATGGGTGAAATGATGAAGGACCGTTTTCTTTTTTGCAGGTTAAAATGAAAAAACAAAGGTTCTGTGGGACCGTTTTCTTTAGTTACAGGTAAAAAAAAAAATTGGGGGGCACACTGGGGTGGGCTCCCAGTGTGCCACATGAGCTTGGGAGGGCATGATGCTAATTGGAATTGGGCACCCCTGTCAGCAAAGAAATTGAGCTTGGGGGTGGGGACCTCCGACACCGGGAGTAGTCATCCCGGTGTTGGGAAAATATGAAAACTGTCTCAGCACACTGGGGTGGGCTCCCAGTGTGCCACAATGTGGGGGGGTACATGCCAACATGGGTATTGGGCACCCCGATGTCAGCTTTTCTGCAGAGTGCGTGGTTTTCACATATACGCAGAAGCAGTGGCGCTACTGCACATGTGTGGAATCGGCTGCATTCCACACATATTTGTTACATGACCAAACAGCAATTAGCTGTTCAGCGGATCCTTCTTTTGAAGTTTTTACATAAACTACTCATAGCAATATGTTCGCAGCGTGCAGGCACAGCGAACTTAAAAGCCAGATTACTCTGTAAGTTGCTCTTGTTAATGACTGCACAGTTGTAAGGCAGTACAGTGTACTTTAAAAAACTGGGTCCCGTTTTGAAAATGGGTCCTTTCCTTTAAAAATGGGACAAAATGATGTATTTACCAAGTAAACAAGATCATTACCATGCTGTGAGTCTTAAAGAACATGAGAAAGCTTTGTGTTTTTCTCAAAGTGTTCTCAGTCTATGGAGCAGCTTGCAAGATTCTGTGGACCAGGCTGGGTCAGTGCTAAAGTTTATGACTGGTCTGGTTGACTGAATACAGAATTTCAGAGTGCATCTGCTGAACCGGCAAGGGTGAACCTGGAAAGTCACAAGACACATATACATCTTAAAATCCATTATCCCAATTCACAGTCACTATGTGTGTTTGTGTTGGTGCAAAATGGGGTGTGAAGGGGTGTACCATTGTGCCACATACCAAACATTATCGATAAGGTGCCTTCATAATCATTGGGTGGAGAAATCTTCCCCACCAGCAGCTTAGGTGCAATGCAAATGAAGAGTGCCAAATGTTAATGGGGGCAAACAGGGTTTGCACTATTTACAGTAGCACCTGAGCTGTGACACGTGTACATAGATACACAGAACCAGAATACATAGCACCCTTCTGTGGATTACACAGCACCAATCGTGTGATGCTGTGCCATTCACAGATGGCAGGGGGCAAGAGGCTACCATTTAAGTCATCCTCACACCCCCGTCCCATGCCTTTACATTAATGCTTGCTTGTAGACAATTGGAAAGGCTTTGCCTGGAGTTCAATGGCCAAGCAGCCAGCCACTCCCACTTCCTGAACTACATAAGCAGTTCCTCTCAGCCTCATCATGAAGCACTTTTTCTTTGCAGCCGAAGGTCCTGTCCATCTGTCCACTGAGCTGGTTGGGACCTACCCTTCCCTCCACCTTGCTGCTCCTGCTTGCCTTCTGGATTTCTGTGTTTCTTTCCTGCTTCTGGTTTGTATTTTGCCTTTGCTGTGTGTGCTTTTTCTGTCTTTGTTTCCTGTTTTCTGTGTTTGTGTGTCTTTGGTTTTGTTTTTTCTGGGGGGGGGGCTTTTGTTTCTAAGCTACTAGCATGTTGCTCCTGCTATTTGTGCTGTTGCTCACAACTCTTAAACTACTGCAATGCAAATGCAATCATTATCTGTGTGTTTCAGCTAAACCATAGCTGCTCCATGTTGCATACTCAATTGTTTTCACTTTGCTTCCCCAGAATTACTGCTTCCCCTGCTACATAATTACTTGCTCCCTATGCCATCAAGTCTGATTGTTTTCACCTGGTTCAAGTTCTGAACCTTGCTATGCAGTTCAATCATGCTATTCCCTGTTTATACACTGCTGTTTCACTCTGAGGTCAACTAAAGTTCCTGATGAGGCTGTTAAACTAGCTTTAATATCTGCATGTGGTTCTCGGCCCTTCCATCATTTTCTTGTCTGTCCTACGGCGGGGACTGGGAAGTGTTTGGGGAGTCATTGCCCCATGTGGCTAATTACTTCTGTTCTAAATGCTGCCTTTGCCACCGAAAAATCCTCAGAGTATTTGTCACCTTGATTTGGCTTTAAATGCCTGGCTAGCTTGCCCCACTATTCAGTGCTGTTTCATTGCTATTACGTTATGCAGACCTACATGCAGGTCCACTTATTACTACTCTGTTTACTGACCTACGTGCAGATCCACGCTTGCTTACACAATCGATTGCTCATGCGTACTGCATCCTCTCGACTGCAGCCTCTGGGATGTCTGCTGCACTCAATCTGCTTTTGACCTTGCAAGGTCTCAGCACTCCATGCTCATTACGATTCAGCATATCAGTGCTCATTCGGCTGCTCACCAGCTTTTAGCTCTCAATCAGTTTTTGGGGCAAGCCAGCCATTCCATTCTGACACAGGGTTTCCTGCAGCCGATGGTCTCGCTCTGCATTTAGTCCGCATCTTGATCGTGCCCAACTTGGGGCAGGATCCTTCTCACCTGGCCCATAGTTAGGAATGTCCTCACCCCAGGCTTGGCTTTAGCTGTTCGCTATGTGACAGCAGCTCCTGGTATGCAATTTAAGACTAGCTGTGAAGGGTGGTTACTCTGATCTCTTTTGGCTCTAGTGTTCCACTATAATGGTTATCTATTGGCTTTAGTGGTTTCTTTAGCAAGGAACCTTCACCACATTCTCCCTATGACTGCCTCTGGTTCACCTGATTTGAGTTTAGGGTGAGTAGGCAAGGCGAGTGCCTCAGTATATGTTGCTCTCCTCCTCCTCCCACCTTGGTTGCACATATTGTTGCAGAGTTTTCTCGCAACCTTCCACAGCGTTCCCACTAGAGACAGTGAGTGAGAGCCTTCCTCCAAATTGGAATATTTTCCACCTCCCTTTAATTGGGTTTTCCAAATTGCAGCTGCAGAACCATCACTAAACTATCCCAAGCCAGGAGGGAAGGCGACCTAGGCCTTGGATCCCCAGAGATTTCCTCCTCATTGTTTTTTTTTTTTCTCTCCTCCATTGCCTCAGGTCATAACTGTTAGTTAGCATAGTAGTGTCCCCTAGTTTCTTTAGGTAGGTTCCACTGTTGGATGGAGGTGTAGGATGTCCTGCCATTCCCTCTCTCTCCTTAGAGGATTCCCTCATTCTCAACAAAAGCCATTAGTATCATGCTACACAAACCTGGGCATTTCATTACGTTATCAACTTGAGCATCTCATTATGTTATCTGCCTGTTTATGCTTATCTACCACTATATCACAGTTACTGCTTGCTCATATGCTTCATATTTCATTCTTTTGGGTATCCTTCCTAAGGTACCTTTGGCCACGGGATTCGTCCCATGGCACCTCTAGGGGTGGAATCCTCTCCAAGGGTTCCTTGCCTTTGGTACCCCTACAGGGTGGTAATTCCTCTGGAATAGAGAGTGCGAATTGTCAAAACCAAACTAACACAGTTGTACAAGCATAACACTATACTGGCTGCATAGGAAATTGAATTGGAAAGGCTTTGCCTGGAGTTCAGTGGCCAAGCAGCTAGCCACTCCCACTTCCTGAGCTACATAAGCAGTTCCTCTCAGCCTCATTGTGAAGCACTTTCTCTTTGCCCCCACCATCCTCCCCTCTCCTCCAGTGGCAGCAGTACCCTCTTTTGGATCCTTCCTAAGGTACCTTTGGCCATGGGAATCGTCCCATGGCATCTCTAGGGGTGGAACCCTCTCTGAGGGTTCTTTGCCTTTGGTACCCCTACAGGGTGGTAATTCCTCTGGAATAGAGAGTGCGAATGGCTAAAACCAAACTAACACAGTTGCACAAGCATAACACTATACTAGCTGCGTAGGACATTGAACTATGATTTTGCCATTTGGACCTCCTGTGGCCCTTCCCGTGGTTCAGTGGCCACCTTCCCTAATCTCAGTCCATGGAAAGGTCCCCAGCATCCAGTGATTCCTCACCCCAGCCCTGTTGCCCTTTGTGTGATCTTCTGTGTTCTTGGTCCATCACCAGTCCCCATCCCTTGCCAGCTCTTCCACACCACAGTGCTTCTTTGTGGCACCTGCTGGAACTGCTTTTCTGTTTTTCTTTTTTGCCATAGTGCTTTTTCTTCTCGAGGTCAGGTGGGCAGCCATTCAGCCCTGTTCCCCCCCAAGACCGAATACTGCCTCTCTTAGTCCCAGAAGCTTAAGTTCCCCATGGATTCTCCCTCATGGTGGGGCCACAGGAGGGGGGGACATTCTCCAGCCCCCAATGCACAGTCTAGAAGTACCCCAGGGGCCAAGTGGTGGTGCATGTCGAGGGAGAGTGGGCAGGCCTCCATTAAGCCCACTTGACTACATTTTTCATTTTCACCCTTTTCCCCTGCTGCAGTGGCATGTAAGTGCATGCGCATGGAGGCACACATGTACTGCAGAACCACAGCCCACACCAGTCAAAATCTCTTGTAGCCTGCACTCGGTGGTAGTCAAAGGCTGAGATGACTGAGCCACCCCTCCCAAGGACAGAACAGCAGTCCCTGGGATGCCCAATCCTCTCCCCCCTCCTCCAGCTGACCCCCAGCAACCCAAAGTCATTCCTGAACCCAAGTCAATGGTGTGGCAGTAGGTGAGGTGCAAGCACCTAGGCCCTCCACTGAGCCAGTTGCTAGACATCTCCAAAGATGCAAGTGCACAGAGCAAAGGTCACCTAGCTTTGTGGATAGCCCAGAGGGTTATTTTCATGGCAATCCCCGCCCCCTTTCCACACAAGGCAGATTTTGACCATATTGGGAAGGGCTTTGATCCTCTTTATAGATAGCTTTGGGGGGGCAGGTCACAGCAAGAGACAACCATAAAATCATTGGTGCAACAATTATACAACAGTCCCTTGTGACTGTGATTCAGGCCCACAGAGTTCACTACTGTACATCTGAGTGCCATGTGATCACATTTAGCCAGTCAGGATGCTTCTCTTGTCCATGTCATTTTTTAATATAGAAATGAGATGGTTGGCCTAATGGCACAGCAGTTGCACAACCACTTGCAGTAGCAGGGACCAGTGTTCGGGAACAAGCTCGAGTCAGAGGGCAGGGGGGGAGACAGTTGAGCATCTGAGAGGACACTCTTCCCAGTAGGGAAGGAAGACCATCACCCTCTGCAGCAATGGTGGCTAAGGGCGCCTTGGATGTTGTAGGCAGTCCAGAGATGGCATGGGGGGGTCTGGGTTGCCAGCTGAGGTGATGAGCATGTCCGTTGCATGCGTGCATTCAACATATGTTAGTGCCAACATACTTTGGGGAGGGATTGACCAAGGACAACTTTCAGCCCCCAGTATGATGATACCCACCATTCACAGGTCCCACATCACCAACCCAGACTCTCTCCTCCATGCTGGATGTAGGACTCTGAAGGGTTTGCTGCCCCCCTGAAGATCCCATCATGCGAGTCAACCCATAGGGGTACTGGTGGAAGGAGATGAAATCAGGAAATGGTGGGTCTTGCGGCTGGGGAGGTAGGCTGAAGTGGGACTCTGTGGACTACAGCAGTAGAAGGAAACATGTAATAAAAAACTAAGAAGGAGCCTTTTCAGCTTATTCCCAATCTTATGGGGTTCTTTTTTTTTTTGTAAAATATTTTTTTATTCAGAACATTAAGAAGATCAACAAGTATGATAGAACCAAACAATTTACAAGCATTTGATAGAAGGATGTGACTTACAATTAATAGTGCAAGCAACTATTTAGAACAAATTCATAAAAACTAGAGATGCACGGATATCACTTTTGCAACGGATATCGGATCTGGATATCCTGCATCTACTATCCGACTGGATCGGTTCAACATCGGGTCGGATAGTAATTACTGTGACGTTAAAAAAATGCCTCTGAATAGAGAATGAAGAAGTGCAGAAGCGCAGTCCCTGTAAACACGGTGCTAATCGGGTGGTCAGCAGTCAGTAGCTCTTAGGGAGGGAAACCCACCAAATATGCTCACAACCTCCCCAAGGAATCCCCAGCATAGCAACTTTCAAATAACCTTTCACCTGGTTTCTGTTACAGAATGCTGCTGTTGCTGGTGTCAAAATCTATTTTTTTATAGTTATTTAAAAAGTCATCAGTTGTTGCCTCAGCAATGCGGTGTCCCTACCTTTCACACATGCATGTTTCCTGTATGTTCCAATCACCAAGCCTGTCCAAACGTCCCTTGAAGAGCGTGCCCATAGCACTGTTAAATCTGATTTTGGGAAGCGCTACAGAGCCAGATGAGATGGCAACAGTTCTGGTACTACCCGGAGTAGTCTGCTGAAGCCCATTTCAGGATCAATTCCGAAGTCCAGCACTACTTAAAAGTTAATACTGACACTGTACTGTGGACCGAGACCCCCCGCAAGAACACCTAGCGGGAGAACTCTGGTGAATGTTTGTACACAGCACTACAAGATTCAGATGGCAAATGGTAGTTATTCCTTCTTAATTTTCTGATACTGGAGTACCCAATCCCTGGTGCCGGGTAGTACCCCCCCCACCCCATCCACTTTCACTGTGCTACACCAGTGAGATCACCCCAGTGCTGCTAGACATGTAACACCGATACTGGGATGACCAATCCTCAGTGCTTCTGCACCAGCCAAAAACGCCTGTCGATTCATTTTTATTTTTATACACCCGTGAAAATCAAAATGGTCCACCGATGTTCATTGCCACCACTGCCCCCCAGCCGCTGTTACTCAACCCCCCAACTCAGCACCCACACCCTTATCCCTTATTTACCTACCAGGAGTCCAACACTGTAATCTCTGGACCAGAGACACATCTTCACTCTTCAACACCAAAGGAAATCAGGTATGCAGTTCAATGTATTTCAATGCATTTTGAACTTGTGTTCATAACTTGGTCATTTTCTAGTATTTTCCCCCATATGTTCAATATAGCCTTTTTGGGACCCACCTCATGAACAAGGGTAGTGAAATCCTTCGAATCTGGCACAAAAGGTGATTGGCAGTCAGTCCACAAAATCACCTTTCGGTAGGGAGGGGATTTGAAAATTTTCACCTACTAGGTTCATGAGGTGTGGTCATATGAAGACTATGTTGAACATTTGGGGTCAAAATATTAGAAAACAATAAAGATATGAAGGTACATTGAAATTTTTCAATGCTCACTTGTAACTTTGGTAATTTACAATATTTTAACCCCACGTTTTCAACATAGCAATTTTTTGACACCACCTCATAAACATGTCGGGTGTTGTTTTTCAAATCCAGGCCAAAATGTGTTTTTATACTTGTGGTGTGAAATGACGTTTCTGACAGTATTTTATAACTGACACCTGTCATATTCAGAAGGAGGGGTCATAAAACAACTGTGTTGCAAATTTGGGTCAAAATGTGAAAAAAACAGCTAAGTTATGAAGAAACATTCAATTGTTCCAGCATTCACTCATAACTTTATTATTGCAGATTTTGGTCTCTACTGTTCAGTGTGCCCCTTGTGTTAATATAGCAGTATAGCACAGTGGTTTAAGATTCTGTGCTGCAAATCTGGAGACCTGGGTTTGAATCCCACAGCCCCCACTTGCATACTATGTGACCCTGAGCAAGTCACTTAACTTCCCTGTGCTCCCAGGTCACACCCATAAACAAGCTTTCAGCTTAGTGTGTCTCTCCTGGCTAAACAATTAGAGAAAAAAATGAACATGACAGGTGTCATTTTTTAAATCCCCTCTGAAACACGTTTTCGTAGTCGCACTGCAAAATTACCTTATGGGTGGGATTTAAAAAATTCCACCTGTTTTGAACATAGTGTCAGGTCATAAGAAGACTTGTAATTTTGTGGTCAAAAAGGTAGGAGCCCACTGAAAATTTGATATTGCCTCTCAGCTGGCCTATGCTGGGTAAATGCAGTCTAAAATGTGTAAAAGCAGGACACTACTGAAAATGAGATATTGCATTTCATCTGGTCTGTCTTGGATAAGTAGTTAGTAAAAAAAGAGTACAAGCAGGACCCCAGTACAGCAGAGCCCCCAGTGAACTGTGTGTCTATGCTGCTCTATCTCGGGGAAAAATACATTGTAAAAGCTGGACACCACTGAAATGTAACTTGCCTTTCAACTGGGCTAGCCTTGGTATACGCATTATAAAAATGGGTAAAAGCAGGGCCCCATCCAAAATGAGATACTGCATCTCGGCTGTGCTGCCGTGGGTAAATACATTATAAAAATGGGTAAAGGCAAGGCCCAATCAAAAAACATGATATTGCATTTTGGCTGTGCTATCCTGGGTAAATACAGAGTAAAAATTGGGAAAGGTATGATTCCAATGAAAACAAGATAGCACCTGAACTGTGCTATCCTGGGTAAATACAGAGTAAAAATTGGGAAAAGTATGATTCCAGTGAAAACAAGATAGCACCTGAACTGTTCTATCCTGGGTAAGTACAGAGTAAAAATTGGGAAAAGTATGATTCCACTGAAAACAAGATAGCACCTGAACTGTTCTATCCTGGGTAAATACAGAGTAAAAATTGGAAAAGTATGATTCCAATGAAAACAAGATAGCACCTGAACTGTGCTATCCTGGGTAAGTACAGAGTAAAAATTGGGAAAAGTATGATTCCAATGAAAACAAGATAGCACCTGAACTGTTCTATCCTGGGTAAATACAGAGTAAAAATTGGGAAAAGTATGATTCCAATGAAAACAAGATAGCACCTGAACTGTGCTATCCTGGGTAAGTACAGAGTAAAAATTGGAAAAAGTATGATTCCAATGAAAACAAGATAGCACCTGAACTGTGCTATCCTGGGTAAATACAGTACAAACATGTGTCAAAGCAGGGCCCCATTGTAAATGAGATATTGCATCTCAGCTGAGTTCTTCTGGGTAGATATATTGCAAAACTGTATAAAACAGGACCCTATGGTAGAACCCCACTGAAAAGGAGATGTTGCATCTAAAATGGTCTGTCCTAGAAAAATACATTATAAAAGCAGGACAACATTAAAAACAGTAGATCACATCTCACCTCTACTATCCTGGGTTAAGTGCAGTATAAAACTGTGTAAAATCAGGTCCCCATTGCAAACAACATATTACATCTGATCTGGTCTGTCTTGGGTAAAACACAGTAAAAATGTGTACAAGCAAGAACTGGTACAACAGCAATGCAAGTGGCAAACATTCGGCATTGACAAATGCTTGTTTAATATTTGTCTCCCAATCTATTTCTAGAAAGGACACCTGGACAGATTGGTTTTAACTCCATTGATTACACTACAGACCATGTTCTCTGGCCCTCAGAAACTCATTCAGAAACGGTATGACAAACTTCTGGACTACAACAGCTACCTTCAGAGGTCCACAAAAGAGGAGCAAGAACTGGCAAGGAAGAACTACGAAGCTCTCAATGCGCAGCTTGTAGAAGAGCTGCAGGCCTTCAACAGGGCTGCCTGGATCATTTTACTGAACTGTCTTTGTTGTTTTATGACTGTCCTGCGAGGCCTAATGTCCACAGCACTGCAGTCCTCTTCCTCCATGTTTCCTGGGCCAGTAAGTATATCAGCAGAGGTAGGCAGGCCTGCCAGCAGAGGCATCAGTGGTGTGGTGTACTGTGGTGACCTTGCAGCATACCAGTACCTCTTTAAGACTGACTACTTCACCGGCCTATCGGCGCAGCTCAAGATACTGGCAACTCATGTTCCAGAATGAGCACAGGTCTGTCAGAGGGCCTGCGTAGGCAGGAGGAGCCAGTGTCTCAGAGAATGCTCTTCTCTGGGGAGGGAGGGTTGAGTAATCCCTTGCATTACAGCTACAAGGGTGACAGTTAAGTCTCATATGCCTGCCACATGCACACGGACTGGACAGCATGCACATTGGTGAATCAGATGCGCTGGCACCCAATGATGTCGTGTGTCCCCAAGTGCATGGGACAAAGGGGTAAAAACAGTGTCAGTTGGGAAGACAAAGCCCTGCCTGTTCCCCTACAACTGCATTAGACTTGCTTGCTCTCCTCCCTCTGGGGTAACCTCCACAGGACCTCCACCATCAACCGATTAAGATGTGTTGCTGCCATGGCATCGAAGACAGGACCCCACCATGCAGGCAAACCAAGGGTGTCTGTCACAGTGTGTCACAGGTGCCCGGAGTCCCAGAGGATCTGGAAGGAAGCAGCTCTGACGCTCAGGTAGGTAGCACTGATGGTAGTTCAAGGAGGTCTTGACTCGAGGCCTAGGTGGATAAAAAGAATTTGCAAAAACAGATTTGTTCATCGCTCAGAGTCCAGCTTTCAGCTAGGCCTGACTTGCCCTAAATAACAAGTAACAACTGATACCAGGAGCCACTAGGTGACAGGAAAGATAACTTTGCTTAGTTGTTAAAATTATGTTACATATGTTGTTTTAGCTGAATAGTTAGTTTTTGCTCTACCAAAGGCAAACTAAAGAATCTATTCCAACACAGGAAAGGCTGAGTTTACAGAACTAGTAAAACAGAAAAAAGCCCTCCGCTGCAGTCTTCACCTGTGTATTTCCCAGCACAGTGAGCTATATCTGCAGTCTTTCATAGCTTTCTTGTGGGTTTATATTTGTGTCCCTTCAGTGGTTACATTTTATGTACCAAGTGGGGATAGCAGACAGGGAAAATAAATGGTATAGTTGCTATCTCATCTACACCATAAAAAGAATGCTTTATATTTACTTACTTAGTTACTTACTTTACAATATTTGACCAAAGCCAATCTGTCAGCATAGCAGCAGGGTTGCCACCAGCAATGACTGTTATACTGTCACCAGTAATGGGTATTAATACTGCAAACTACATTTGATAGTGATCAACACTAATTGGTAATTAAATGGACTGATCAGTGCAGTCTGTTATCTTCAAGGTCACGTTCCAGTCGTCACTTCTCAACTTCGGTCTTCTTAGGAGCATCCTTGTGAGTGACCCCTTTTTTATTTGCTTTCAGTTCTCCTCTTCCAGCATTACTGAGGTACAAAATCGAGTTCTGGAAGATCTTGAGAATCTAAGCTTTGTCAAGGACAACTCCAGTGGGACGCAAAAACTTGTAGAACGAAAACTGAGTCTCGAGAAGAAGAAATCGACCCCTACTCCTGTGAGTTACAGTGTTTGCTTCTATACAAGGTTGCTTTCATAAAAGGCTCTAGGTACTGGGGAAATCTTTAGAAAGGCAGGGGGAAAGGTTTGGCCATGGTCTGTATTTTTTGCACTTTATAAATAATTCCTTTAAACATTCCTGTTCTATTCAAATACTGCATGTAAGAAGTGAAACGTATGAACATATGAAGAAGCCAGCAGAAGAAGGCCATTTGGTCTATCTAGTCTGCTCATATTGCAGGGTCCACAGCTTGAGCTACGGTCCCTGCCCTCCCTCCCCACTCCTCCCATCCTCCCTACCCATCATCCTTACCCTCCCCCTATGCCTATCCCAGCCTCTCTCAAAGCTGCTCACTGTCTTCAATGAGATCACCTCTTCTGGCAGTGCATTCCAAGTGTCCACCACCCTGTCTGTGAAGACATGCTTCCTGACCTCCCACTCTCCAGCTTAAGACTGTGCCTCCTCGTGTTATGGTTGCCACTCAGCTTAAATACTCTCCTTATCCACCTTATTTATTCCTTTCAAGTACTTAAAGGTCCCAATTATGTCTCCTCTCTCTCTCTCTCTCTCTCTCCCCTGTCTTCCATATGCCTTACCCTGCTGACCCGCTGTCATCTTTGTAGCCCTCCTCTGGACCTTTTCCAGCAGATTAATGTCCTTTTTGAGGTGTTGGTACCAGTACTGAACTCATACTCTAGATGTGGCCTCACCAGTGACCTGTACAAGGGCAGTATAACCTCATTTCTCCTGTTACTGATCCCCCTAGATATGCATCCCAGCATCTTGTTTGCCTTTGCTGCTGCTTTCTTGCATTGCGTGGAGTACTTCAGGTCACTAGCAATCACCACTCCCAGGTCCTTCTCCTCTTCCTCTGATGCAGATATTCGGACTCCACCCAGGTAGTACTCTGTCCTGGGATTCTTAGCTATAATATGCATAACTTAGCATTTCTTGGCATTGAAGCCAAGCTGCCAGATCCTGGACCACCTCCCCAGCTTTTCCAGATCATCTTGTAGGTTCTGTATCCCTTCAGTTGTGTCCGCTCTCCCACAGAGCTTGGTGTCATCTGTGAATAGGCACATTTTTGCCCTTAATGCTATCCCCAATGTCACTGATGAAGACACTGAACAACACCAGCCGCAGCACTGAGCCCTGCGGGACCCCACTGGTTACCTCTCTGGTGCCAGATAACTCTCTCCCCACAACCACCCTCTGGGTTCTGTCTCTCAGCCAGATTTCCACCCATCTGGCCATCTTTTCCCCAACCCTGAGATCCACCAACTTCCTTATCAACCTTTTATGGGGCACTAAGTCAAAGTCCTTGCTTAAATCAAGATAGAGGATGTCTACCGCTTGGTCCTTGTCTACTGTCTTAGTGACACAGTCAAAGAAGTCAATCAGATTCGTTTGACATGCTCTCCTCCCCTCCCCCCATGAGCCCATGCTGCCTCGCATTCTGGAGACCATGCTCCTCTAGATATTCCACCAGCCTTTCCTTTAGTATGGTCTCCATGAGCTTGCCCACAATGGAGGTCAGACTGACTGGTCTGTAATTCCCTGGGTCATCCTTGGGATCGCTTTAGTGGAGGGGCACTACATGTGCTGTTCTCCAGTTCTGCGGCACCACGCCTAACTCTAATCAACTATTAAATAGGTCTGCAAGTGGCCCTGCCAGCTCCCCAGCCAGTTCCTTTAGTACCCTTGGATATACTCTGTCCGGGCCTGGTGATTTGTCCACCTTCAGTGCCAGCAGCCTGTCCCTCACTCTATCCTCCTGTATCACTACATGTGTGTGTCGTCCCCCCCACCCCTGCTCCTCTTTTCCCCTTGAAGGCACTGGTCCGTTCTTCTCCATGGTGAAGACAGAACAGAAGTATTCATTTAGTATCTCTGCTTTTCCCCCATTATCCTCCACCCACTCCTCCCCTTTCTTAAGCCAAACAATCCCTTCCTTCTTGTCACTTTTCTCACTTATATAGAAAAAAAAAGCATTCTCCCCTTCTTAATTCCTTCAGCTATCTGCAGCTCCTTCTGTGCCTTTGCTCACCAGACTTCCTTAATTGCCTCACTAGACAACCTTAGGTAATTTTCCCTATCCATCTCTCTCTTGGTCTTCCCGAATTTTCTATATGCCAACCTCTTTTCCCTTACTGCCTGGGCAACCCCAGAATTGAACCAGCTGGGTGCTTTGGCCCTTATGTTCTTCCCCCTGAGCCTAACGCACTCATCTGTGGCAACCAGTATTCCTTTCTTAATGATAAACTACCTTTGGTCCATCCCCATATCTGCTCTGATGCCCACCAGGTAGTTCATTAGCACTTCACCCATTTTTCTGAAGTCCACCCTCCTGAAATCCAAGATTTTGGTCTTAGTCAGGATGTTTTCCCTGCCCATTTACAAGAACCACACTGTGCAGTGGTCACTTCCACCCAGTGGCTCCCTGACCATTATTTCCTGTACATGCTCCCCATTTGTGAGCACCAGATCAAGAATTGCCTCAGCTCTTGTTGATCTGTGATGCTCTGAGTCAGGAACTCACTCTGCAGTCCTTCCAGGATCACCTGACTCCTAGCACATGTTGTGGATGCTATGCTCCAGTCCACCTTGGGCAGGTTGAAGTCCCCCACAAATACCAACTCCCCTTTCTCCGCAGCTTCCAATATTTGTGAGTTCAGTTTTCTGTCCTTCTCCTCATCCTGATTGGGTGGTCTGTAAACCACCCCAACCTCACTTTTCTCCCTCTGTTGGACCTTAATTGAACCCATAATGCCATCCAGGATGGTGAAGACTGAGGAAGACTGGATCTTATCCAGTCACAGCCTGGTGCAAGTGGTCACGGAAAGCAGTTTCTTTGCATTCAAGTCAACTGGTTAGTGTGGAGCCAGCACTGGATTTTGTTGAAGTTATGCTGGAGCTGTGACATCTGCTTAGGGGCAGATGATTTGAGAGAGATGCAACAGTCTAGCCCCTGACAGCTTGTCCAGTAGGAAGGAGTGGGCAACAGTGTTGAAGGCAGTGGCCAGGTCAACAAAGATAACAGAAGTGATCAGGTCCTGATCCATCCCCTTCATGATGGTGTCAGTAATCCTGAGTAGTGATGTCACAGTAGAGTGGGACTTCCTGAAACCAGACTATTAAGAGCTTAGGAAATGGAGGATTCAAGGAAAAGAGAAAGGAGAAATTATTTAACCAGGAAAGGCACACTAAGCCAAAGCTTGTCTCCAGGTGTGACCTGGGAGCACAAGGAAGTTAAGTGACTTGCTCATGGTCACACAGAATGCAAGTGGGAGCTGTGGGATTCAAACTCAGGTCTCCAAGTTTGTAGCGCAGAGCCTTAAACCACTACGATATACTGCCTCCTAATTGCAAGAAAATGTATAGTTGGAAAAGCAACGGTGCTCTTCATTTTTGTCCAGAACAGGGATGAGAGAGAGATAGGGCTGTCCTTTCCTAGGGCAGAGGGGGCCACCATATTTGTGGAGGGGGGATAACATTATCCCCTTTTCATACCCCGGGATAGTACCAGAAAAAACATAGAGGTTCATGAAAGCAGTGATGGAGAAGCCACAGAGGGGGCAGAGAGATGGAGGAGGAGGGATCTGAGCCCATGAAGAGTACTGTTGTATCTGGAGATGTTGAGGGCCGACATAGCTGATAGGGTAGCCACAGAAGAGAGAGGTAGAGGAAAAGGTTAAGGTAGGGAAGGGGAATGAGGAATCGAGGAGGGAGGAAGGAACAGTAATAGAGTAAAGGTGATAAAAAAATTGTTAATTTAGTTTTTTTAATTTAGTTTTTGATGACTGTGAAAAGAAGGCTTGGAAATTATTATTTGCAGTATTGTCCGGAGAGGATACAGATGCAGACAAACTGACACAATCCTGGTTAATCTGTTGATAGATTAGTGAATAGATGTGAATTTGGCCAGAACACCACAGAAATTCTAGTCATTCAGCAGCCTCAGAGGGGTCATAAACAGTGGAACTGCCTAGCATGAGGACTGGAAGGGAACACATCAATTTGTCCCTCTCATTTTGCTCCGTGACAACTCACTCTGGTCTGTTAGCTCCAATATCAATCGACTCCCACGTCAATTCATCCCCAGACAATTCACTCCCACTACATATCGTACTGTACTCCAACAACAATTACAGTACGACTTCCATTTCTATAACCCTCAAGTACATTGCCCCATCTGGGGGACAAATTGTGCCCCTCTGGCGTTTATTTTATAATATTTATGCTGGGGTCAATGATCTGGGGATGAACTGTGCCCATCTGGAGTTTATTTTATAGTATTTATGCTGGGGTCAATGATCTGGGGACGAATTGACATGGGAGCAGATTTTATACCAGAGCTAATAGTACAGGGGTGAGTTATTGTGGAGTGAAATGACTGAGACAAACTGTGATGTAGCAGAACTGGAATTGGTGACTGGGTGAAAGGATTGTATAGGGAGGGGATGTCCATCAGGAAATCAGAAGGGCAGTTAAAAAGATTCACCAAGTTCATGACCTGCCTCCCATGTTTTGCAAGGTAATGTCAGAGACAGTCCATGCAGGCAACTTTTATTGTTTATAGTCCTGCTGGAAAGGGAGTGGAAGGGATTTTATTTTGTATCTGGCCAGATGATCCACTGACCCCTTCCACTTCCCTGTTGAGTAAACTGCCCTGGTGCTCAGGCACGTAATGACACGATCCCAGGGAGAGCATGGGGACATGCCCCATTGAAGTCAATGGGTTCAGTTTTACATGCTTTTTTATAGACAAACATGGCCAGTTAGAGATTAATCACGGGCACCAGTCGAATAACCAGAGTCTTGCTAGTCGACAGGTGCCCTTGATTAATTTCCAAACTGGCCATGTTTGTCTATAAAAAAAGCACATAAAACTGACCTCATTGACTTTAATGGGGTGTGGCAGATGAGCTGTGGTGGTTCATACCCCTATAGTTTAGGGTGATGCCAGATAGATCTGGAAGGAGAGGCTGAAGGCGTGCTCTAGAGCCAAGATGCAAGGTTTATTAGCAATAGTTGGAGCACACAGAAAAGACTTACCATTCACTAACAGTATCACACATGAGAAAGAGTGAATAAGATTACCGGGACCACAACACGGGCCCAATAATGTCCTACAAAAGTCAAGGTTATTCAAGTCCTAAGGATGTAGTAATCCGATGCACCAAGCTTGGGTTACTAGTGTTTTGGTCGGCTGACTGCTGAGGGTGAACCTAAGGAAGAGCTTCCTATACAGGCAATAAAATGGGGTGTCCCCCAGTGAACCAGAAACCAAGTAAAACACTGTAGGCCTCCTGGCCCTGGGAAGAAGGTGACTCCTGGCATCACTGAGGCAATGTCGAAAGGGAAGCCCCTGGTCAAGGATGGGTGTTGACGCCGGGTTGTAGGGGAAGTGAACCCTTAGCTGGGGTTGTTGGCTGCGGTGACCTTGGGCAGGTGATCTCCAGTAGAGGAAAGGATGCTGGGTGCGATGATCCACTGGAAGACCTCTGGGCAGGTCCTGGAACCCTTACCACCTCACCCCTGCAGCTTCAGAATCCGACAATCTTTGGTGTGACCTCTTGATGCATCACTGGAACACGAGCCACCTATGGGCAGTACAATCAAGAGTGTGGTGACCCTTGGTGTGGCCTCTTGCGTAGGCCACTGGTACTTATGCCACCTCAGGGAATGAGGCACAGAGCCTGGCAATCCTTGGCAAGGCCTTGGTATAGGCCACCGGTACTATTGCCACCTTGGGACAATGTGTATGCAGGAGAATGGGCAATGTGACTCCGAGTTCGGCGGATGACTTAAGTCCCTCAAGCTAGAGCCGGGGCAGCCCCTAACCTGACTCACTTTGGTGGGCCCTAGCTATCAGCTGGCTACCACTTACGGCCAGCAACTCAAACCTGGGGCGTCGTGGTGAACACTTGGAGTTGGTGGAGGTCATTGGAAGTGGGTGCAGATGATACTGGGCTTCCCGGTGACCCTCGCTGGGTTGAAAAAAGAAGCACCGGAGGAATTCTAGATGAGGTGTGTGAAGGAACCCCTGGAGTTCAACAAGGATTTCTGTACTCTGAGGAATGCACAACCACAAAGGAGTGGTAAGGCCTCTTCTCCTGGAGACTGCTGCATGAAAGGTTCACTGGGTCTGTTTCCCGGCCAAATGAACTGACTCGACGTACTGGGAGACCCAACTAGATGGCAGATTTCTGCAAAAAAATGACCAAGGCTGCTACTGGGGATCTTCTGGAGGAAATTACACTAAAGGGACCCAGGGGATTCGCTTCAACCTCCTAACAGGGAAGCCGACATCCATTGCCTTACTGTCCTTCATCCTCCCTGGTCAAACTCTTTCTCCTCTCTCTCTCTCCAGCCTGTGCAGAGCCTCCTCTAGGCTGGGGCGGTCCTGGCTACCTGCCAGGGGATTGTCTCCTTCATCCAGAAGTCAGCCTCCTGAGGCTGGGTCAGTGGCATAAAAAAAAAAGTCTCCAAATTTGAATCTACTCTGGCCACAGGGATTGGCTGAGAAGGCTCAGCCTGGCTTCTTTCGCTCCTGTGGGACAGAAATGTGGCCTAACTGGTTTGGCTTTGGCTGACTAGGTGTCGGTCTTAAGCAGGGGGAAGGAAGAACAAAGGAGAGAGAAAAAAATGGTTTTCTTTTAAAACTCTGAATTTAGACTGCTAGAACTGTCTGCTGGAGAGGGGCCTGTTCTGTGTTTCAGAGGGTCCCCTCAGTTTTTCAAGGGTTTCCCATTAAGCTGCCAGGGTTCCCATAACTGTCTGACCCCTCATACCTGTGAGGATCCCCTATTTTCTGTGATGCTCCCAATTCTACTATTTTCTGTGGCGTCCCCAATTTCCCTGGGGCACTACAGATTCGGGTCCGCCTAACAATACACGTCCTCATGTATTTCCCAAATTTTTACCTTCTTAATCTTAAACTCTTTAACAATTCCATCCATAAGCAATGACATATTCCTCACTCATGTTATGGTAACAAAACATTCTTAACAGCCTACAGATTATAAACTTTACATCCTTAATTCTACATTTTACTAACACTCTAAACATTATGGTAGTGGTTTTGTCAGTGTATGAGAACACATTTATGACTCCTTGCATCTTTAAAGCTCTGATTTACATCTTAGAACATTTCAGTGAAACATATTTACAATTGGGCAGTGGTCTTGGCTCTTCTTTCATTTTTCTACTCGTATGGGACACCCTTTGTACAGCTTCAGTCACATACCTCTGAGGTGGTACCCCAAAGTTTGACCTCTGGGATCTACGTTGAGGGGGCTCTGCAGCAGTGGCTACTGAAGGGTGTGGCACCATTGGATGCAGCCATGGGGTTAGTAGCAGGGTGGGAAATGACTCTGGAGTGGTTTCCTCAGTTCGGAGTAGTTCCTGCCTCTCCTCCAGATTACTGTACATGAGGTGGCTTCCAGATGGTGGAGCAGCTCTGAAGGTGTAGGGTTTAAGTCTGTTGTGATGAACTATCTGTGGCTGCTTCCTGCCAGACTCCTCTTGGATCTTGTAAACAGGTAAGTCCGAGAATGGGATCTGACCAATCAAATATGGTTCTGACTCCCATTTGACATCCAGCTTGTGGCAGTGAGTCTTTCATAATAGTACCCTTTCGCCGATGGCCAGAGGCATTGCATGGGCTTGGACATCATAGTTTGCTTTCTGTCATTCCCGCACTTTCTCCGTGTTTGTTCCACTATTTCTCCAGCATCTCATAATCATTGATGGTGCTCAGTCACCCACTCGGTAGTGGTATGGAGGGGTTTCACTGGGTTTGGTTTTACATCTAGAACCAAGTTCATGGGGAGTCTCCCATGACGGCCAAACAACAGATAGTATGGCGAGTACCCAGTGCTGCTGTGAGTAGTTTTATCATAGCGGTACACTAGCTCTGGAAGAAGTCTTGGCCAGTGCAGTCGCTGAGACTCTGGTAGGGTTCTGAGCATATCAAGGATAGTCCGGTTGACCCTCTCACAGAGCCCATTGCCCTGAGGGTGATAGGTAGTGGTGTGGATCTTTTGCCTTCCATACAAGGCACACAGTTCTTTAAATAAGTGAGACTCAAATGCTGAACCTTGGTCAGTCAGGATTTTGGTAGGGTGACCATAGGGCTGAATAAACTGCCTCCAGAACTTTTCAGCAGTGGTTCGGGCTGAAAGATCACGGACAGGCACAGCAATGACAAACTTTGAATAATGGTCCATCATGGTGGGAATGTAGTTTAGGCCATCCCCACTAGGGTCTACTTTAAGATGGTCCAGGGCCACCAGCTCAAGGGGTGCATGAGCAGTGATCAGATGTAATGGGGCTCTTTGATCTTGCCGCGGTGCTCACTTGAGGGTACATGTTGGGCATTTGTCACACCACTCTTGGATGTCCTCATGCATCCCAACCCAATAGAATCTGGTTCTCATATCAGCCTCTATCTTTTTGCAGCCAAAGTGTCCAGATTTGTCGTAATATGCCTCTAGGGCAACATCTGCAGCTTCACGAGGGAGGACGACTTGTTGAACTTGGTCATGTGTTTTTGGCTCACTGATGATGCGGATCAGCCTTCCATCCACAACTGTCATACGATCCACATGTCGCCACAGTTTCACAAGTTCTGGGTCAGCATACTTTCTGTCCTCCAGAGGTAGGGTCTGCTGGTTACTAATGAAGGCCTTTAGCTGTCGGGTCACTGGACTGTGGTCTTGGATTTGCTGCCATAAGTCAGGGGTTTCCTTTAATGTCTCGGGCATGTCGTCTTTCAGTGCTTCTGTGGTTGTAGCAGGTCAGACAACTGTGAGGAAGCTATAGCAGCAGGCTTGTACCACCTCTGCAGGGATCTGGAGAAAGGGAGGCATCTCTAGAGCTTCTCTGTGGTTGTCATTCTCCTCCAGCTCATCTTGGATGGGCAACCTCGACAGGGCATTGGCATTTGCATTGGATCTACCAGCACGGTACTTGATTGAAAAATTATAGTTGGCAAGTCCTGAGGCCCACCACTGCTCGAGTGCTTCCAGTTGTGCAGTATTCAGATGAGTGAGGGGGTTGTTGTCAGTGTAGACTGTGAAGGGTGTGGTGGCTGGGTAAGCTTTGAATTTCTCAGTGATGGCCCACACTAGAGCAAGGAATTCCAGCTTGAAGAAGCTGTAGCGATCATCATTTCGTTCAGCTCCATGGAGCCCACGGCTTGCATAAGCAATGATCCTCTCAACTCCATCCTGGTCCTGAGAGAGGACAGCCCCTAGCCCTCGATTGCTGGCATCAGTATATAATTTGAAGGGAAGTTGATAATCCAGATAAGCAAGTACTGAAGCTTGGATCAACATTGCTTTTAGGCTGTTGAAGGACTTCTGCTGGGCTGAACTCCACTGCACTGGGCTGCTTTTGTGCAGTTGCTTCGTTCCCATAGCAATTCATACAGTGGGGCAGCTACGTGGGCTAATTTAGGGAAAAATCACCGGTAGTACCCTACAAACCCCAGGAATCTCCTTACATCCCGGATTGTGACTGGAGTTGGCCACTCATGCACTGCTTGAATCTTGTCTGGGTCTGGCGACACTCTGTGCTTAGATACAACATGCCCCAGGTAGTGAACTTCTTCTTTGAGCAGGTGACACTTTGATGGCTTGACCTTGAGCCCATAGTCAGCTAGGCAGATAAGAACAGTTTCTAGGTGCTGCAGGTGTTCAGAATAGGTTTTAGAGTAAATGATGATGTCATCCAAGTAGAGGAGGACCATGTCAAAATTATAGCTCCCCAAGCAGTGTTCCACTTGTCTCTGAAAGGTCCCCGGGGCATTACACAATCAAATGGCATTCGAGTAAATTCATAGAGGCCCATGGGGGTCACAGACACAGACTTCTCCCTGTCCTCTGGTGCAAGGGGAACTTATCAGTAGCCACTAGCCAAGTCTAGGGTTGAAAACAGGGATGCTGATTTCAATGCTGCCAGGGAATCCTCTATCCTTAGTAATGGGTAAGCATCCTTGTGCATCACTTGGTTCATCTTCCAATAGTCAACACAAGTGAATTTGCCCATCCTTTTTCTTGACCAGTACTATTGGAGCAGCCCATGGACTGTGACTCTCGGTGATGACCTTGGCATCCTTCATCTCCTGGAGCATGGTTTTCACTGGTTGGTACAGTGCAGGTGGAATAGGGCAGAATCGTTCTCCGATGGGAGGGTGCTGTCCTGTGACTATGCGGTGCTGCACATTCTTGGCACACCCAAAGTCAAGGGGGTGCTTGGAAAAGACTCTCTCTAGTCTCACTAGCATCAACAGCAACCCCTGTTTGTGTTCTTCAGGGGTTTCTTTGGTGCCCAAGTCAATTTGCTCCAGCCAGCCCTTGGCATCTGCTCCTTCAGGGCCTACAGCTCCATTTAGTTGAAAGACATTCTCTCCATGGTCTTCTGAGGACTCAATTATGTCTTCACTTTGGTTCTTTGTCAATCTGGCCACAGGCTGATTCCAGTATAGCTTAACAGGAGTTGTGCCATAGTGCAAGATGCGGATGGGGACCTGCCCCTTGGTAACTGTTGTGAGACTCTGTGCAACAATCACTGGCTTCTTCCCTGTGGCACTGAGTGGTTCAACCACAGCCACAAAGTCCTTGCCTTGCAGTCCCACCTTGGCTTTGCACAGCAGTATGGTCTCTGTACCTCGGTCCAGTCTGACAGGCTGGAAATCAAGAATCCGGATCTTCCCAATTTCTCCCTCAGCATTGGTGAATCTCTGGTGACACTGCAATATATTGATTGTGTGCTGCTAGGCCTTCTTGCTGGCTTTTGGGAGCTGTGCTGCTTGCTTCTGGAAGGCATCCAGCAATTCCTCATGACAGTTGTCCAGTACATTCATCCCCAAGATCACTGGAGGGAGGTTGTCATCATCAGTGTCGTTAATGATAACCCCTTGTTGTGGGTAAACCTTTTCTCCCAGCTGAACGTCCATTTCCTGGTAGCCCAAGTAAGGGATACTCATTCCATTGCCTGCAGTCAGGTTGAGGCAAGTCTTTGGGAGGGCATCTTAGTTGGTCTTGGGTCCAGTGCTTGTGGAAATGGCAGCCTTGAATAGTGGTGACTTGGGAGCCAGTGTCCAGAAGTGCTGTAAAGGTGATGCAATTGAGTTTGATGGGAACAGTCGGGCACCTCCCTATGTACTTTGACCATTCCAGGTTTGAGTTTGGACCTAGGAGCTTTCTTCCCGAGGGTTGGTCCACTGCCTCGGGATGCCCTGTTTAATGACACAGCAACTTCTCCTTCCTGGATTCACTGTCATTCCACATTGCCACTTATGCCACAGTACCTGCAGATAGGTCACCCATGATCATCGAACTGGTCAGTGGGTCACTGGCCCATACTACTTCAGTTCGGTCTTGCTGGGTGTTGGGGATGGTCCATAGAATACCCTAGGCCCCAGCTCCCCTCGAGGTTTGTATGACTCAGAAAACTTCTGCTAGTCTTTGTGACATGGCCTCCAGCTGGCAGGACATCTCTCTGGTACTGTCTCTTGCCTGGTCACTCAGCCAGTCCTGGGCTTGAGTGACCTGATGGTACACTTTTTCTCTATCTCCTCTGGGGTAGGAGTCATATTCTAGCCTATCCAGTAGATACTCTTTTTTCTGGCTGAAATCCTTCTCTGCTCTCTATCTGGTGAAGGCATTGCAAGACGAGCAGGGTTCAGACATTGGACCCCCAGTGGCCATGGCTCCAGTGACACCAGCCATCTGCTGGAAGGCCACTATCTCCTCCTCCTCCAGTCATCCAGAGCCTAGGACTTCTATGGCTTCCTCTTTGAAGTCTACGAACTTTGCATCTGGGTTTTGGCGGTGCAACATCCGCAGCTTCTGACGTAAGATGCTCTCCCCAGGCTCCCTCGATGAACTGCTCTATCAATACTTGGTCTGGGTCATGGTCCTCACTCGTGTTTCATTTTTGCAGGGCCCGGTGTGCCTCTTGCACACTCAAGGCAAAGTCCCGCAGTGTCTCTCGGGGGCCCTGTATGCGAGAGAAGAATTTCATTTTGAGGTCTGAGACACTCCGCTTGTCGAAGATGTCGCTTAGCCGTTTCAGAATCCATTTAGCAGTGTTCTTTTGTCCATCTGACCAACTTTCAACTTCCCGTTTGGCAGCTCCTCCCAGCTGCCCAATCAGGATTTCCACTCTGGGTTGTTCTGGTGCTTGGTAGAGACGGACCATAGCCTGCAGCTTTGCACGGAAGTCGGTGAGGCTGTAGGTGTCTGAGCTTCGGTTCCCTGTGTACCTTGCTAGCCATGGTGCCCCAAAGTAATAAGGCATGATTATTGGGGGTGGTTGAACTGAAGGTGAGGATGATGCTGTGGCTCTCTCAGTATCTGAAGGCATCTTGGGTTGGAGTTGCTCCGGCTTTGGGCTCCTTGTTGACTGATCCTGCTGACTACACCAAGTTTTTGTGGTGGATGAGCTGTGGTGGTTCATACCCCTATAGTTTAGGGTGATGCCAGATAAATCTGGAAGGAGAGGCTGGAGGCATACTCTAGAGCCAAGATGCAAAGTTTATTAGCAACAGTTGGAGCACACAGAAAAGACTTAGCATTCCCTAACAGTATCACACATGAGAAAGAGTGAATAAGATTACCAGGACCACAACCTTGGCCCACTAATGTCCTACAAAAATCCAGGTTATTCAATTCCAAAGGATGTAGCAATCTGATGCACCAAGCTTAGGTTACTATTATTTTGGTCGGCCGACTGCTGAGGGTGACCCTAAGGAAGCGCTTACTATACAGACCATAAAATGGGACATCCCCCAGTGAACCAGAAACCAAGTAAAACACTGTAGGCCTCCTGGCCCTGGGAAGAAGGTGACTCCTGGCATCACTGAGGCAACATCGAAAGGGAAGCGCCTGGTCAAGGATGGGTGTTGACGACGGGTTGTAGGGGAAGAGAACCCTTATCTGGGATTGTCAGCTGTGGTGACCTCGGGCAGGTGATCTCCAGTCGAGGAAAGGATGCTGGGTGTGATGATCCACTGGATGACCTCTGGGCAGGTCCCCGGAACCCTTACCACCTCACCCCTGCAGCTTCAGAATCCGACAATCTTCGGTGTGACCTCTTGATGCATCACTGGAACATGAGCCACCTATGGGCAGTACAATCAAGAGTGTGGTGACTCTTGGTGTGGCTTCTTGCGTGGGCCACCAGTATTTACGCCACCTCAGGGAATGAGGAACAGAGTCTGGCAATCCTCAGCAAGGCCTTGGTATAGGCCACTGGTACTGTTGCCATCTTGGGACAATATCTATGCAGGAGAATGGGCAATGTGACTCCGAGTTTGGCGGATGACTTAAGTCCCTCAAGCTAGAGCCAGGGCAGCCCCTAACCTGACTCACTTTGGTGGACCCTAGCTACCAGCTGGCTACCACTTACAACCAGCAACTTGAACCTGGGGCATCGTGGCAAACACTTGGAGTTGGTGGAGGTCATTGGAAGTGGGTGCAGTTTATACTGGGCTTCCCGGGGACCCTTCCTGGGTCAAAAAAGAGGCACCAGAGGAATTCTAGATGAGGTGTGTGCAGGAACCCCTGGAGTTCAACAAGGATTTCTGTACTCTGGGGAATGCACAACCACAAAGGAGTGATAAGGCCTCTTCTCCCCTGGAGACTGATGCATGAAAGGTTCATTGGGTCTGTTTTCAGGCCAAATGAACTGATTCAACACACTGGGGAACCTGACAAGACGGCAGATTTCTTCAAAATATGACCAAGGCTGCTACTAGGGATCTTCTGGAGGGAGTTACACTGAAGGGACCCAGGGGATTCGCTTCAACCTCGTAACAGGGAAGCCGACATCCATTGCCTTACTGTCCTTCACCCTCCCTGGTCAAACTCTTTCTCCTCTCTCTCCAGCCTATGCAGAGCCTCCTCTAGGCTGGGGCGGTCCTGGCTACCTGCCAGGAGATTGGCTCCTTCATCCAGAGGTCAGCCTCCTGAGGCTGGGTCAGTGGCTTAATAAAAAAAAGTCTCCAAATGTGAATCTACTCTGACCACAGGGATTGGCTGAGAGGGCTCAGCCTGGCTTCTTTCTCTCCTGTGGGACAGGAATGTGGCCCAATTGGTTTGGCTTTGGCTGACTAGATGTTGGTCTTGAGCAAGGGGGAAGGAAGAACAAAGGAGAAAGAAAAAAAAAAGGTTTTCTTTTAAAACCCTGAATTTAGACTGCTAGAACTGTCTGCTGGAGAGGGGCCTGTTCTGTGTTTCAGAGGGTCCCCTAAGTTTTTCAAGGGTTTCCCATTAAGCTGCCAGGGTTCCCATAACTGTCTGACCCCTCATGTCTCTGAGTATCTCCTATTTTCTGTGATGCTCCCAATTACACTATTTTCTGTGGTGCCCCCAATTTCCCTGGGCACTACAGGGGCACACCCCCACGCCCTCCCTGGGATCTTGTTATTACATGCCTGAGTGTGGGGGTGGATCATTAAGCAAGGAAGTGGAAGGGATTGGCAGATACAAAATACGATCCCTTAGACTCCCTTTCCGGCTGGACTATAAATAATAAAAGTTGCCTGCACGGACTTTCACTGACATTAATCACAGCCCTTCCTTTGCTGGGGTCCTGGCTGGAGAACTGTAAGCACATTTTAGACTTGGAAAAACTTGCTGCCAAGCTCAGATTGCAAAAAGACAAATTTACTAACAGATGGCGTGCCTGTTTTCATTACTTAGCAGATCGGGAGTGGAGGGATGTTCTAGAGGTTTTGGCTGAACAGTCATAAAGGGGTTTTGATCTGTTCTGGCCGTTTCTGGCTTTCCTCCTCGCCCCCCTCTTATAATATACATTGCTGGGTGACCAGTCTAATAAAAGTCATACTTCAGTATATTCTAGCTGGGGTGAGCCCCTGGAATCTAATATTCCTGACTGACTGGGCCTTGTCCCCCTCCGGCCTTCCTTCCTTCCCCTTCCCTTGCCGGTTGGTATTCAAGTTTTTGCTTGGATATATGAATTTGCAGCTTCCTGGGTTGTTTTATGGTTCAATTGTATAACTGATAGGTCTATTAATTTATTCTTCCATGTATTTATGTTTTCTTTTTTCTTTTTCTAGCCATATACAGTTTGTGTGATGTTAATTGTTGCCACTCATAACCCAGATGTGACCAGCCTCCTTGTGCCTTGGGCATGCCCAAGTTTATCTTGCACTCTCCTAATGGTCCTGAAGTTCCCTGCTCTCCACCTGCCCCTGCCTGCATACCTACCTTGTCCTCCCTGTTCCCTACACCCCCCCTTCTGATGAGCCCTTACCTACCCACTGTGACATAGACAGCCAGTTCTGAGTGCTGTATCATTTTGTTTTTAATACAAAATGCATTATTGACTGTCTCTGCTGAAAATCTGATGCCCTAGGAGCAACCTCACCCCCCAGCTTTCAGCTTAAAGATGAAAGCCATGAAAATTGCTGACAGCATGTGAGTTCACACACACACTCAGTTTTTGGAGACAATGTATTACGTGGAAGGTTTTAATCAAGGATCTCATGTTTTTCTGAGTTTATTATAGCCGTAGTTGCTATATCATATCCATTTTATGATGTTGGAGAGGAACCTAGATTGTTACACAGAGGTGCAAGGTTGTAAATGCGCCTGTGAAGCCTGTATGAGGGAGGATACAGCATAGATCAAAAGAAGTGTCATTTGAAGGACATGAATTATGTTGAAGTTGCAAAATTTAATACTTTAAAAAAAAGACATCCTGTTTTTGTATAAGATATATACTTTTTTATACATAATCAGACAGAGGAGTAGCTAGCTGACCTCACACAAAAAAGGGGTTGGCCAATACAGTTATTTAAGGAATACTCTGTTTTACTACACAGAGACACACTTTTACCTAGACTCTGACTGAGGAAAGATCTTTGGAGCACTTGTAAACAAGTATTTAGAAAGATTTCAAATCTAAGTACTGCAAGTAGGAATTTGCACTGTTTAAACCTTGTTCTTTTAAAATATTTGTATGTCTGGTGATGCAAGAGTTCTGTATTTTGTGTTTCACATATTTTTATCTATTTCTAGTAAAACTCTTTTTAGAACATATTTGGTCTGTCTTTGAATTTCTTTTAGTTGTAAGAAAAGTATTATTGGTTATAGCAGACAGCAGGCATAAGCCTGAATGGTGGTACCAAACTGGAAAGAGAAGCATTTTAAATCTGAGGTCTTTATTAAAGTTTTTAAGGGTTCATCTATGTATACCTGGTTAGGTGCCCGTAGGCAAAGATATCTGGCCCCCCGAAGACAGAAATATCTGAGCCTGTGCATAGAGTATGCTAGCAAGAGGTTCACAGTTTGAATCTCTCCAAGACTTGAGGCCTAAGGTTGATCCGAACTCACAAAACAGACAAGAGGGTTACCTTGTTCTGTTAAACTGTTTACAAGACTGCGCTCGGAGGTTGGCGAGTAGAGGGCCTGGCTTGCTGAGTGGGTTTGTGACACCTACCATTTATCTTCCCCCTTCCATCTTGCACTCTCCTAATGGTCCTAATGTTCCCTGCTCTCCTGCCCCTGCCTGCCTACCTAGCTTGTACCCACTGTTCCCTACACCCCCAATGAGCCCTCACCTACCTACCATTTACCTTCCCCCTACTCATCCTACCTACCTTTGATGAGCCCACCTCTTATTCCACCTCTGTCCCCTTATCTGACTCCACTTCTGTCACCTAATCTTGATTTCCACCCCTTATCCTGATTGCCTGCTACTGTTACTCCCCTGGATGATGATACCTTTGTACCTCCTTAGGTGTCAATAATGCTGTATAGCTACAACTTCTGATCACTCTAGCTAGCACATAATTGGACTAGTGCTCTTTTAATTATCCAGGCTGCTGTTGAACTGTATCCCCATGTACTCTATACCATGCTTTGGATTATGTGATGCTTTTGCCTATGCTTTTCTATGCTGCTGATTACATTATCTTCCACTTAGATGTATTGACAATGCCTATTTAGCTACTGCTGTCTCACTTACTCATGTATTTCCCCTCCCTTGTATGACGAGGATCCTTTGCAAAAGAACTTTTAGCTTAAAGGTTGTAATTCCGATTACTCAATAAATAAATATAATTACTGTGCTGTATGTTGTGGAAAAGAGGATTGCATGTCTTTGTTTACTTGGTGATAACAAATGGGGTATTTAAGGTTGACCATAACCAGATCATAATTTTTCTATTTGTCAGTCCATTGCATCCATGTCAGTAGAAATTGTCCCTCTTTCATTTTATGTCTTTTTGTCTGTGGTTATATGTATGTATCTCTTGATGGAAAATCAAACTTTAATAAAAATTATGATTTCAAAAAAAAGGAAAGTGTAAAGGGCACCAAATAAAGAGATGAAGGACCAATCTGTGGTGTGAAGGTATGTCAGCAGGGCAGCCAGGTCAAGCTACCTGAAGGACCAGACCTAGATGATCCGGGGAGGGGGGACTGGGTTGTGAATCATACGCACACAGTAGACTATATAATGTCATCAAGTCCATTGAGGAGGATGCTAACTTCCAGAAAGAGGAGGGAGGACATAACCTAGTCTGTTATGGAGTAGTTTAATATGGAGTAGTTTAAAATATAGCGACTGAGCCAAGTAGACTCTGAAATGTGCTTCATGAGGAGAAGGGACTGGATTTCCTGAACTAGTTTTTAGCAGAGGGAGAAGATCAGTTGGTACTAAAATCACATAGAACTAGGAGTTTACCTAAGGCTGTGAGGGAGGAGATGTAAGAGAAAGTCAATAATAATAAGAGTCTGGTCTGAATGCAAGGCAGTAGTAGACACCAGCAATGAATAAAGGAAGGTAGAAGGGAAGGTGGAGTTTGCCAGCCCATAGTTCACAAGATGAAGGAGGGGAGAAGCAGTGCATTCATACCTCTCACCGGTGACTGAAGGTGATGTACGCAGACACCTTACCACCCATCTTGCCACAATCCTGTTTGAAAACTGTACAATCAGGAAGGGAAACCACCACATCAGTGAATCTGGAGGAGAGCCAGGTCTTACATAGAATCTGTCAGAAGAAAAGGACTGCTTGTCCCACCCAGTCTGCACAAATGTTCACTGCCTATTCTACCCCTGCAGACCTTATCTGGTCTCCAGCAACCCTTACCCTCCCTGCCTCTATTCTAATATACCCCTATGTTTATCCTACGCGTGCTTGAAGCCCTCCACCATTCTAGCATGCACCACTTCATCTGGCAGTCTGTTCCTTGTGTCTACAACCCTTTCAGTGAAGAAGTCCACTACCTTCGTCCTCATGTGGCTCCCCTCTGCTCCTTTGCTTGTGTTGAACCACCCTGTACAGTGATCACAGGTACCTAGGGAACTCCTTACTGTGACGTCTGCAATGCCATCCTGTTTGTTAGCACTACGTCCAACATTGCCCCATCCCTAGCAAGTTCTTTTACTAGCTGCCTGAGAATACCTCCCTGTATGGAGTCAAGGATGACCCTGCTCCTTACCGAGGTTGCAGCCGGAAGGTTCCACTCCATGTCTGGCAGATTGAAATCTCCAACTAGCACATGCATCCCCTTTCATGCCATTCTGATGATGGCATCCCTTAGTGCCTTGTCCATCTCTTCTCCTCATGCTGGAAGTCTGTACACAACCCTGGTACAGATAGCAGTCCCAAAGCAACCTTCAGGAGGACTCACAGCACCTCTAGACCCCCTCACCTTGTTGTACCTGGACCTCAGTGGCCTTTATTCCCTCTTTCGCATATAATGTGACTCCTCCTCCCCTCTTCCTGCCCTGTCTCACCTAAATAGAGAGAAGCGCAGTATGGCCATGTCACAGACATGGTGCTTAATGAACCATGATTCTTCAAACACCACGCCTGCATGAGAAACAGGGACAATCTCTTGGCAATGGTCAGGGAAACAGGGTCCCCCCGTCTACCTGAAGAGGTACATGGAAGTCTGCAAAAAGTGCACTATCTAAGGACCAGCAGACCCAGAACTGGAACAATGACAAAAGATTCTGGGACAATGTCTCAGAGCTCCTAGGCAAGGAGTTAAAACCTGTCCTCAAATGCTCATGGTGAAAGGTCGAGAGGTCCTAGATCCCACCGAAACTGCCAATTACTAAAACAGCCTTTACTGACCTCAGTTCCATCGTCCCCATTGAGCCTGCCCAGATCTCCTGCAGGGAACCTGGTCCTGAAGACTCCCAGATGGTGGGCTCTGAACCAGGGTACCCTAAATTCTACTTGAAGGCTGTATCAGTCAAAGACACCTTGAAATACATCAGTAGGGTACCTGGCAAAACTAGGTGTGGGAGTGATTCGGTGGATATGAAATTTCTTGCCCTGGTGGCACAGGAACTTTACCACCATTTTTTTATTTTTCCCTGTGCTATTCACAATTTCCTAAGAAGCGGAAATCCACACTGATTACACCGGTTTTCAAAAACAGAGACTGCACTAGCCTTGCCAACTACAGACCCATTTCTATTCTCTCCTCCCTGTCCAAGGCCCTTGAGAGAAGTCTCTGACCAATTTGTCACATACCTCGAAAAATACAGTGTCCAGTGTGTATAGCAGCATGGCTTCTGGAAGCCACACAGCACAACTAAAGTGCTGTTGGAATACACCAGTTATGTTCATGAGGCCTTTGACAATGGTGACCTTGAGGCCTTCCACCTGTTCAACCATAAGCTCCCACTTAACAAACTCTTTGGCCTGTGTTTGTCACAGAACACAGTTGACTGGTTCTTTGGCTATCTTACAAATACTCCCAGTGTGTGAAGATCAATAAATCCTTATCCGACACCAGGGAGTATCTATTGGTGTCCCACAGGGCTCCATCTTGGACCCACTTCTATTCGAAGTCTTTATAAACCAACTGCTGATACCTATCAGACAGCCAGCATACTCCTTTATGTCGAGGATGGTTTCATCGATTCCAAAAACCCCTACCTAGACACAGCTTCACCGCCGCTCTCCAAAGTAACTTCAGGTCACTAGAAAGATGGTTCTCTAACAACAAACTAGTCCTCAATTACAAAAAAACAAAAAACATTCTCTTCTCTAGCCTCCCACAGAACAGCAAAGTTCCAACCTTTGTCATCTGAGACGGACAGGTAGAAAACCTTGAACATATGGAGACCTTCAAATACCTTGGAGTAACTCTGGATGACACCTTATCTTTTGTTCCCATGTTGGCGACCTGGTAGCCATAGTTAAGAGAAGACTGGGTGCCCTGTACCATAACTGGAACAATCTCACTGGAAATGCTAGATGCCTTATCGTGGCAGCTCCATTCTGCCAGTTGTAGATTATGGCATCCCTGCTTATGTAGCTACCTGGGAGATGGTGCTAAACAGAGTAAAGCTGATCTGTAATCAGGCATGCCACTTTGTACTTGGTGCAGATAATCACACTCATAGTTATACCCTTTACGCATTCACTTATTGGATACTTTTACCTAGTAGAATAAAGCTCCAATCATGTTTGCTAGCCAAAAAGGCGCTCCTGGGCCTAACAACCCCTGCTTTAACAAACTGTCTCCAAATACAATACCAAGAACATGGCTGGGACTGCCCTTAAGCCTCCTTTCTGGCATATTCAGCTGTGCAAGCAGTCATCTGATGTCAGGGCCGCTAATTGGGTAAACAAACTGCCTGTGACTCTTTATACAATGATCTGCATGGATTTTTTTTAAACTGTATGTAATTGTCCTGTCTTAAGTGTTATGAACCTGACTTGACTGCATTTCCCCTTGAACTGCTTATTGTACTTGTTATATTTTTGTGACTATGTATTTTATGTGAAACCTTTGTAAATGAGCACATATGCTCAAAGGTAATCTCCAAAGTTTTCAATAAATAAATTCCTTATGACCACTAGATAAGGTTAGCCTCAGCCGTGATAGACTCTGAGTTTACGATTTATTTTTCTAGGCCCCTGGGATTATCACACATGTCTCTCCACACATTCTCACCCTCCCCGCCTGATGCCCTGTGTATTCCTCCCCTTCCTGCCTATGATATTACCTGAAGCCCCGTCTGACTTATGCCTTCCAGTTTTGCTTTCTCCATTCCTGGTCCCTTTTGATCCACTCTCCTCTCCTACCTGAGCTATATCCCCCTTTCCTTTCTTCTTGTCCCTGTCCCTAGCTTTCTGAGTCTCTGTCCTTGTGGTATTATCACTCCTTGGGGCCGCTTTCCCTGCCATTTTACCATCTGGTGGAGGCAATTGTTGCCTTCCTTGGTTTTGAAGACAGTCAGCACATAGGCTGAAGGTTTAGTTCAATAGTTCTTAGACTCTGTCACAGTGAGCCTCCCCAAATCCATGGAAAAGATTTTGAGCCTCCCCCAAAAACTGAAATAGCTTGGGCTTCCCCAAAGAAAAATAACACACTGTACTTTGCGCAGTACACCATGAATAAATTAAAATCCCTTTGAGTACTTGGCTCACATTCAGTTCTTCGTCTTATAATAACGTGGTACCTTTGAAAAAGAGCTCCTGTGCTCAAAGGCGTTACTGAATAGCAAATAAAATAAACAAATATTATTATTCAGCTTATTGTAACCCCCCCCCAGCCAGCCTACTTGCTCCATTGTTTTCATTCTTGAACCATTGTTACCCCTTGTTGCAGTACCTTCATGGGTCAGACTACTTTCTCTGTTTCCTCTCTATATGAAATACCCTTCCTAAATACTTTGCCTCTCCACCTCCTTCCCTGCTCCTAAGTAACTTCTCTGGGATTACTGTGCTCCTTCCTGCTACTGCTCTTAGTATTTCTATGCTCAACCCTTGTATTTGAGCTGTTCTACCATCAGTCTACAAATTGATCAAGTACTACCACTCATTGTTAGTTTATTGTTCATATTTGTTTGCGTTATTGTTCACTGTGTATTTCTTGATTGTTTTGCAGTTATCTTTTGAAATGTATTCATTCCCTACCCTTCCCTGGGTACATCTGAAATGAGCCTTGGCTCATTCACCTTTCCTTGTCACCTATTAGTAAAGAAATACATAAAATTCATTTACTATTATCCTCTTTCAGTTTGCTTAATCTCTTCCCACAAAATACATAAAATTCAAAATTTAAATACAGTACTTTTTCAGACTTGTGTAACCCCTAGATGGCGCTATCCCAGGGGCTACTACCCCTGCCTGATTTGCCACTAACAGGTTGAGGGGCCTGGATCCAATGGCGGGTGCCTCCACCCAGAGGTCAGGGTTTGCAATAGTTAAACTAACTTGGTCACTGCCCTCTGGGACACTGCAACCCCTTTCTTCCACTAGTGGCCCACACAATATATCAGAATTACCTTCACAGTATACACTTACCCCAGGTCTGGTTCCGGCACTGGGACCTCCTGTGAAATGAGATACAGTGCAACAATCACAGTACAGTACTTTAACATAGACAAATACCTCAGGCAGTATAACTTTGCTGAAACAAGCAGCTCTGATTTATTTAGGGGATATAACAAGGACAGGGGAAATCAGGTTAATTAGCTTATCACCTGATAATCTATTTATGGCTCTGTGCACAGGCCTATCCCAATCAGTTACTGTCCCTGGGTACCCAAGCCCTAGTGGCTAGTCCAAACCGTGGCAGCTGGTAGGGGCCCTTCACACAGAGAAAAGGAGAATTAAACAGTCAGCAGTACAGTAATTCCATTTGGATTTAATGTGGCAATTCAACAGGAGCGACCCTGAATTAGTACTCACGACCTCCAAATAAGATAGGGTCCTTCAATGTCAGCAGGGCTCACTTGAGGTACACAAACCTCTTCACACATCCATATAAAAGAAAGCACTACACCAGGCAGGCTGCATCTGTATCCCGATCGCAATTACTGCACAATACCCGGGAGAACACACAGCAGATTCAGTTCCTGACAGACCGAGTGTAATTCAACAATTTCTCCAGTCTTCTACAGGGTGAGCCTGGTTTCTACTCTTCAGAGATCCTTTGATTCTTTTCACAGGACGGATTCAGTCCTAACAAGCTGTTACACAAGCTGCAGACCAGAACTCTGGGCCTTACACACGTTTTTTGACTAAAACTGCACACTGAAAAAGCACAGGGCTCCTTCCTTCTTCACTGCCAAAGCTCAACTGAAACTCCAACCGACAAAACCGGGCACTTCCTTTGAGTTCCTCCCAGTTCTTGACTGGATTGGCTGTCACCAAAAGACTGCTGCTGTTGGTCCAAAAGGCACTGAAGTCTAAACTACATCTCCCAGAGTCACTGCCCATACAATCCTCTTGTGGCTGGCTCAGATTATGAGTCCAAGTTCTGATTCGTCCAAGGCACCATTTTAGAGCTAGCTTACCCCACACTGATTGGTCCAGTTCAGCAGTTCAAAACTAGAATGGGAACTAGCAGACACAGTTCTGACTGCAAAGAAAGCAGGTTAGACAAACTGTAATTTCATTATTACTCTAAATAATTTCTGGCAACAGTTACATCTTTCAGATAGGTTACCTTTGCACTCCTAGTGACTGCAAAATGAAGTGAATTGGCAGCAGCTCGAGTGGTACTGAGAAGCACACAGTCCCCCATACAAACTAATTATGTCTGCAAGCAGACAGCTCTTAAAGAGACAGTACCAGAGGTTCTAAAACACTCACTGATAAATGGCTTAAATGCCAAACACCATTCAGGCTTGGAGCATTCAAGCAAGCTCCTGGAAGTCTTTTGGGAACCCCCATTTGCAGGGGTTACACCCTTCCTGGCCTGGGAAAGCAGCGTCGCGTCAAGCAAGTACCCTAGTTTCAACTGCAATTCATACATTTGCATTAGGCTCGAACATGTAATCATCAGTCAATATATCATTTTACCAAGAACACATTTCTGAAACATTGCAGTCGTCACTTTACACAGTATTACATACACATTGTACCATAACTCAAGTTATTACCTCTTGTACATGAAACTTGAAGAGAGGGGCCCTTCCTATCAGTTACCTTGGGGCTGGATGGGGCAAGGGCACCATACTTAGAGGGCAACACAAGTAACTTGGAGTTAGCACTGATGCTCAGTTTGGGCAATGAGCTCGGGACACATACACTCCTTTATGGACAACATTGAGAGGCAAGTCCACAGGCCTCCCAAGTGAATCATAACTGAGATGCACCACAGGCTTTACAGCTCGACCAGTCTTTCTAGGGGAACTGTTATAGTCTCTGCACTCTGAGCCTCATTTTCAGCATTGTCCTCACTTGTCAGGGGAGTCTCCATGGGGTAGAGAGGCTAGAACTTGGGACACTTTCAGCTCCAGGAGTTACAGTTTCTGAGTCCACAACATTTGGCTCGATGGAGAGCTTTCGACACTGGCAGTGGACTGTCAGGGCACTCAAAATACTCTTCTTGTTCGGGTGTATCACCAGTCTGCCCCAATCTATCATTTTCCTCCCTGAAAGCTCAAACAGTTCAACCATGCACAATGATTCCATTTCATCTGATCTGATGCTTTGCACTTCACTTTCTGGGAGCATTGGCTCCAGGGATGAAGCTGGGGCTTAGACAGTCCAGAAGGCCCAGCTTTGTCTCCAGTATTGACTAGGGATTGCCCAAACAATTGACTCAGTTCGTAGAAGGATAGTATTCAAAGTCACTCTCACTTTCTTCCGATATGGACTGACAGTCATGCTCAACTGGGACTTGTGGAGGGAACACTTTAACTTTGCTTCTGTAGGTGCAGACTTTCTTGATCTTTTCTTAGCAGCAGCTCTAGTCACTGGTCCAGAGGGGGCATCTTCTAGGGGCTCAGACTCAATTAAGATTTGTCCAGTGGGCAGTAAATGATTTCTATGCATTGTTTCTACATCTTTTGAATTATTCTCAGGCCTTACTTTGTACACTGGCAGATCATCTAGTTTGCCCACTACAATGTGAGGGAGATGGTGCCATCTGTCAGCAATCTTGTGCTTGCCATGCAGTCCCAGATTTCTTAGCAATACCCGATCTCCTCCTGGAGTTCCTGTGCTTTCACCTTTATCATACCTTTCTTTGTTGGCCAGATTTCTTTTGGCAGCCATGGTTTGAGCCAGTTGGTACGCATGAGTTAGCTGGGCCTTTAACTTTTGCACATACTGTAAATAGTTGTCAGCTTGAACCCCATCAGGAGAGACCCCAAACACACATCTACTGGTAGTCGAGCTTCTCTTCAAACATCAGGCGGTGGGGGAGAATCCAGTGGCATCACTTTTGGTGCAGTTATAAGCATGTACCAGGGTGCTAATTTGTTGGCTCCATCTAGGCTTGTCCTTTGGGTGCAGGGTGCCTAGCATATCTAGCAAAGTGCGGTTGAAACGCTCAGTCTGTGGTCCCCTGGGTGGTGGTAAGGAGTGGTTCTGGACTTTCAGACTCTCACAGAGAAAGCATCTCTTTGATCAGACGACTCTCAAAGTCTCTCCTTGATCAGAATGGATTCTTTGTGGAGCCCCATAGTGAACAAAAAGTTTTCTACAAGTACTTTGGCCACAGTGGATGCTTTCTGGTCTTTGGTGGGAAAGCTTGGGCATATCTCGTGAAATGGTCAGTGACCACCAGCACATTACTGATATTTCTTTGATCTGACTCCAAACTCAGAAAATCAATACAGACCAGCTCCATGGGTGCACTGGTGGTGATGTTAACAAGGGGGCAGCCCTCTGGAGCAAAGCTTTCCTCTGTAAGCAGCGACTACAAGTTCGAATGTTGCTCCACATCAGCCCCATCTTAGGCCAATAGAATCTGGATCTCACCAAGTCAAGTGTTCTGTCTATACCAAGGTGCCCCATGTGGTTGTGCAAGGACCTCAGTACTGAGTCTTGAAAGGCAGTGGCAGCACTAGTTGTTGTTTGTCTACTTGTCCCCTCTGTCTACTGTTTCTCTGTATAACAGTTTATTGATCAGTTTCAACTTAGGACCTTCTTTGTATAACAGTGCAGTTCTCAAATCAGTGGAGCGAATTTGGACACATCTTTCCTGCACAGAGAGGCTTCTAAAGCTGCTTTGATCATGGGATCGCGGATTGAGCCGCCTATCACTGTCATTGTCCAGCTGAGGCAGTGCACCAATGTCTATTGCAGAAAAGTGGCAATAAGCAGCAGGTATGCATTCTCAGAGGCTCCCAAGCAATCCACCATGCAGTCCACTGCGTCCGTGGACATTTGTTCCTCCCTGTCAAACTTCCGGCAGAGTGCCCGAATGTCAGGTTCTGCCAATCGGACCCAATCATTCTGGGGAACAGGCCTCCGGAGAGAGCATCAGCATCTATGTGGTTCAGACCTGCCCGGTATTCGAGAGCATAGTCATATGTAGATAATGCAGAAAGCCACCTATGGCCAGTGGCATCCAACTTAGCTGAGGTTTGCACATAGGTCAAAGGATTATTGTCAGTTTTACTAGTATTTTTAGCCCCATACAAGTACTCATGGAATTGGTCAACAATAGCCCACTTCAAAGCTAGGAACTCTAACTTATGTACAGGATAGTTCTTTTCGGATGGGGTCAGGCTTCACTGGCAAAGGCCACTGGTCTCAGGCCATTCTTGTGCTCTTGGTACAACACAGCCCCCAACCCTTTGTAAGCTAGCATCAGTGTGCAGGACGAGGTTTTCTTGATCGGCATAGGCCAGCACTGGAGCATGGGTGTTGATATATGATCTCATGAAAAGCAGTCTCACAATCAGGAGTCCAGCGGCCCCAAATACTTCACTTGGATGAAAATACACTCTTTCAGTCTTGAGGGACGCTGACTTTTGGTATTTTTGTGGGTTGGGGATACCCTTGAGTAAGGTTAAGTAAAGGCGGATCACTCTTGAATAGTCCTTGATGAAGCGCCGATAATAACCACAGAATCCCAGGAATCTTTGTAGTTCTTTAGATTTTTGGGCTGTGGCCAGGTGGTCAAGGCCTCAACTTTACTTGGGTCGGTCTCTATTCCTCGGTGGATACTATGTGTCCCACATACTTTACTGATGTTTGAAAGAATTGACACTTATCAATGGACAGTTTAGGCCAAAGTCCTCCAGTCGGTCCAATACCTTAAATAATCTGCTCTCATGTTCCTCCAGTGAGCTGCCAAACACAATAACATCATCTAGGTATACCAGGCACTCTAGTAAGTTCATGTCCCCACTGCACGCTCCATCAATCGTTGAAAAGTGGCTGGGGCACCTGAAATCCCTTGAGGCATCCTCATGAATTCCAGAAGCCAAGCGGACAGATAAAGGCCGTCTTTCTCACGGTCCTCTGGGGCCATCGATCTGGTAGTACCCACCGCGGAGATCCAGCACAGAGAACCACTTGCTCCTCGCTTAGGCAGTCCAAAGCATCTTGAATGCGGGCATTGTGTACTGATCAGGATAGTCCGACGGGTTTAAGGTGCGATAATCCACACACATCCTTACTGTTCCATTCTTTTTCCTCACTACCACAATGGGGAAGCATAAGGGCTTCTGGATTCTTGTATTACACCAGCAGCTAACATCTCTTGCAGATGCCGTCTCACATCATCTATGTCAGCAGGTGCCAGGCGCGAGACCTCTCACGAAATGGTCTTTCGTCATGCAGCCGGATATTGTGCTCAGCTCCTTGCACGCATCCTACATCCCATTCCTTTAAAGAAAACACCTGTCTCTCTGGGCAAGCTTCTCACTGATCCTCACTTTCATTCAGCTGGCAGCGAGTCGCCGAAATCAAACAAGTCAAAGCGTTACTCTGTCATTCTTCCTTGAACTCTTGCTGCTGGGTAGCACTGCAGTGTCTGCACAATGCACATTAGCCAGGATGCAACCTCTGTTTACTCGAATGTCTCTTTCAGACACATTATGAACTTGGACCATTACCCTTCTGGCATAAGCATGGGCTCTAGCGGGCAAAATACTAGGCTTGACCAGCAGTCCCTCTGGCAATTTTCCATCGCTTGGTGCATCCAACATTAATATTTTATTCTTAACATCCTTTCTGATACGGACCTCCCTGTAAGGTACACTGGGCATTTGGCGCCAGGATCAGAGACTCAGGATCCTTCTTCCATACAATTCCGACCGTTCCTCTGGTTCTGTTTTTCAGCATCTCTGTGCCTCATAGGCCTTCTTAATTAAAGCCGGAACTCTTAAAGCTCTACTAGTCTTTGACCCTGTTTTCATAACACAACTGTGCCAGCCTTCCAACATATGAGCATTTGTTCCAATCAACAAAGGGACACCATCATACAGTCCAGTGGGGGACACACTAAGGCTAGGGTCTCTACTTGTTCGTCCACTCCAGCCACGGAGGTGGGGAAAGACAGCCAAATTCGATATACCCGGAATAGGGTAGGCCTTCTCACTTAACCCCATACATGCAGTCCTTCTATGGTTGTAAGGGTACGCCTGACAAATGCTTCTGATACCAATCCTGGAACATAATTGTCACTTGGGAGCCACTGTCTAATACAGCTCTTGTAGACACTCCATTCACCTTTACAGTGGTCTCCATGGAGGGACCCACTATTCTGGACCAGTCTGGAGAGGTAGGGGGCCTGGGCAACTGACCTTGCCACAAAAGGACGTGAATTAGCATTTTGGTGCCCTCACTGGGATTATGTCCGCACCTCTTAACCACTGATTTCTTCTCCGAAGCTCTCCTTGTAGCCTATATGCAACTTTGTCAGTGTCTTTTGGGGACTGGCATTCCCTTTTCATGTGCCCATCTTTCCCACAATTATAGCAAAACATACTTTCTGGAGTTTGAGCTGGCCAAGGCGCCACACTGGGAGCCAGGGCGGGGGTATTACTAACTGGAAACCTGGGTGCCATCTCTGTCTGCGGCGTGATAAGCATTTGGAGACATCTCGTCAGTTTCTCCACTTCCATGGTCAAGGAATTGAGTTTGGAGCTGTTATCAGCAGGAGATACATGGGTGGGTACCCCCACCCCCATAGCAGATGCAGTCGGATATAGGTCAGGGCCCGTACTTGCAGGCGTGGCCTTCATAAAGGGACTGTTTTTGAATTCCCGGATCTCTCTCAACAGTTCGCCCATTGTGGCATATCTTTTCCTTGTCAGAGCACTCATTGACTGTCAACCTCTGCCCCTGAACTTCACTTGATGGGTCACCCTCAGTCACTCGGGTCGAGCCACAGCTGTTGGTGCAGGTACCTCCGAGTCGCCTTTTCTCAACTCCTCGAATTTCTCTCATTAACTCATCATAGGAGGGTGGATTCCAGTCGATTTGCCAGGCGTAACTGAAGCAACAGCAGTTCTGAGAAGGGGCAGACTTAAGATTCTGTCCAGTCTGGTTCGGTCCAGTTCAATGCTGGCAAACTACCCTTTCTGAGGCATTCTTGCAACAATTTTTCCAGCCGAGAGACATACACGGACAACAACTCCTTGGTACTGTTGTGCATTTCTTACTCTCCACCATAGGTCCTCATCAGAATCTGGGCTCCCATACATTCTCCAAGGCCTCAAGATAGGCCTGTGCAGTCGCTTCAGGGTTACTGGCCCGTTTAGCACGGATGGTAGCCAGGGCAGGACCTCGGAGGCTCTCACTAACCCTCTTTCGCTGCCTTCGAGCATTGCCATTCTAGCACTTGGGGGCAACATAGTCTATCCAGGTCTCCCAGTCATCCTCCCTTGGGGGTGGGAGGTGCCAGAGAAGATCCTCAACCTTCGGTAAGAGTCGTGACTAATGGCAGGTGCAGAAATAGGAGTCTGCATTGGTTCAGCCACCATTACGGGCACTGGAGCAGGAGAGGGTGTTGGGGAGGAACACCCCAGGTGGCAAGAATAGTTTCTTCAAGTCCTCCACAGTTTTCCTCTCCCAGCAACCATTCAGCAAATTTCTCCTCAAAAGTTTCAGATAGTGGTGGGGCTGATTCCCCCGGTCTTTACTGTCCTTAGTTATCACTCTCCAAGCAGTGAGGCTCCCTCTGGGGTAATGGTCTGTGGCACTTTGGAGCTATCTATGAGATCCTTAAACTCTACTAGGGCCAGGAAAGTGTGGGTGAGCAGATTAGCATGCCGACCCACCACCACAGGGTTTTGTAAACCTTCCACCTTGGAAAGTACTCCTGCACAGTGTCCGTATTGATACCCAGGGGATGTCCAGGATAAGCATAGCATTTTGGGGGTCGATCTCCTCCCAGTACACCACTCCACCAGCCGGTGCAGCCACTTCTGTCGGGTACCCATTTTTTCTTAACAGTGGTTCGTAATATGGCCACTAGAGGACACACAATCCCAGCGGTGAGCCTCCAAGATGTAACCCCTAGATGGCGCTATCCCAGGGCTACTACCCCTGCCTGATTTGCCACTAACAGGTTGAGGGGCCTGATCCAATGGCGGGTGCCTCCACCCAGAGGTCAGGGTTTGCAATAGTTAAACTAACTTGGTCACTGCCCTCTGGGACACTGCAACCCCCCTTTCTTCCCACTAGTGGCCCACACAATATATCAGAATTACCTTCACAGTATACACTTACCCCCAGGTCTGGTTCCGGCACTGGGACCTCCTGTGAAATGAGATACAGTGCAACAATCACAGTACAGTACTTTAACATAGACAAATACCTCAGGCAGTATAACTTTGCTGAAACAAGCAGCTCTGATTTATTTAGGGGGATATAACAAGGACAGGGGGAAATCAGGTTAATTAGCTTATCACTCTGATAATCTACCTATGGCTCTGTGCACAGGCCTATCCCAATCAGTTACTGTCCCTGGGTACCCAAGCCCTAGTGGCTAGTCCAAACCGTGGCAGCTGGAGCCCTTTCACACAGAGAAAAGGAGAATTAAACAGTCAGCAGTACAGTAATTCCATTTGGATTTAATGTGGCAATTCAACAGGGAGCGACCCTGAATTAGTACTCACGACCTCCAAATAAGATAGGGTCCTTCAATGTCAGCAGGGCTCACTTGAGGTACACAAACCTCTTCACACATCCATATAAAAGAAAGCACTACACCAGGCAGGCTGCATCTGTATCCCGATCGCATTACTGCACAATACCCGGAGAACACACAGCAGATTCAGTTCCTGACAGACCGAGTGTAATTCAACAATTTCTCCAGTCTTCTACAGGGTGAGCCTGGTTTCTACTCTTCAGAGATCCTTTGATTCTTTTCACAGGACGGATTCAGTCCTAACAAGCTGTTACACAAGCTGCAGACCGGAACTCTGGGCCTTACACACGTTTTTGACTAAAACTGCACACTGAAAAGCACAGGGCTCCTTCCTTCTTCACTGCCAAAGCTCAACTGAAACTCCAACCCGACAAACCGGGCATTTCCTTTGAGTTCCTCCCAGTTCTTGACTGGATTGGCTGTCACTCACAAAGACTGCTGCTGTTGGTCCAAAAGGCACTGAAGTCTAAACTACATCTCCCAGAGTCACTGCCCATACAATCCTCTTGTGGCTGGCTCAGATTATGAGTCCAAGTTCTGATTCGTCCAAGGCACCATTTTAGAGCTAGCTTACCCCACACTGATTGGTCCAGTTCAGCAGTTCAAAACTAGAATGGGGAACTAGCAGACACAGTTCTGACTGCAAAGAAAGCAGGTTAGACAAACTGTAATTTCATTATTACTCTAAATAATTTCTGGCAAACAGTTACATCTTTCAGATAGGTTACCTTTGCACTCTAGTGACTGCAAAATGAAGTGAATTGGCAGCAGCTCGAGTGGTACTCAGAGAAGCACACAGTCCCCCATACAACTAATTATGTCTGCAAGCAGACAGCTCTTAAAGAGACAGTACCAGAGGTTCTAAAAACACTCACTGATAAATGGCTTAAATGCCAAACACCATTCAGGCTTGGAGCATTCAAGCAAGCTCCTGGAAGTCTTTTGGGAACCCCCATTTGCAGGGGGGTTACACTTGCTTAAGCCTCCCCTTGAACAGGTTGGGGTCTCCCCAAGGAGGCTGGCCTCACCATTTGAGAACCCCTGGTTTAGTTTAAAGCCTCAGATGGTTGATGGCTTGGAGGCAGCTGCTCATGGTTGATGTTGGGGGAGGAGACTGCAGATGTTACGGTGAAGAGCTCTCTACCCCTTGAGGAGGATGGGAGGGGGCAGGGTTAAACTCAACATCATCTGCAAGCAGGAGTAGTAGGATGATGATTAGTTTAACGCAGGGGTTCTCAAATGGTGAGGCCAGCCTCCCTTGGGAGGCCCCAACCTGTTTCAGGGGAGGCTCAAGCAAGTCTTGAAACAGTATTATATTTCAATTTTGAACTTTATAGATTTTGTGTGAAGGGATAAGGCAAACAGAAAGAGGATGATAGTAGGTGAATTTATGTATTTATTCACAAGTCTGTGACCAGGGAAGGTACTGTACACTGAGCCAAGGCTTATTTCAGGTGTACCCAGGGAAGGGTAGTGAGATAATATAATTCAAAATGTAACTGCAGCATACTCAAGCAATACAAAATGAATACAAGTGGAAACAAATTAAGAACGATAAACTAACAATGTGAGGGAACAGTTGATCAATTAGACTGGCAGCAGAACTGTCCAAATACAAGAGTTAACCATATAGGTACTAGGAATAAGAGCAGGAGGGAGCAAAATGATCCCTGAGAAGTTGCTTAAGAGCAGGGGAAGAGGCAAAGGTTGGCAGGAAGGTTATTCCAGATACAGGGGAAACAGAAAAAGCAGTCTGACCCATAAAGGTATGGCAGTAAGGGTAACAATGGTTCAGAGTCAAAATATTGGAGCAGGTAGGTTGTCCTGTTGGGAGGGGTTACAATAAGCTTAACATGAGAGCTAGCTATGCAAAGAGGTTTCAATGTATTTCTGATGTACTGTGAAAAGTAGGCTATTTTTCTATGGGGAGGCCCCAAAATATTTCAGTATTTTGGGGGAGGCTCAAGATCATTTCCATGGCTTAGGGGAGGCTCACTATGAAAAAGTTTGAGAATTGTTGGTTTAACGGAACCTTTTTGCTTGCAGTGTATATGTGTGTGGGGGGTGAGGGACTGATGCAGGTGTGGAAGGGGGATACGGAGGCAGTAGTCTTCATAGGGCATCAAGGTAGAGCCAGGGCAATAGAGGAGTCAGCAGCTAATGGGCTACACAGAATGGGTGAAGGTGAAGGAAAAGAGGGGAGACAGAGGAGGCAAGAAAGGCTGCAGAAGTAATGCGGAGAGGGCAGAGGTTGACTTTGTGAAAGATAAAAACATTCGTTAACTTGCACTGTGTTCAGTTTCTGCTGGCTGAGTTATGAAGTAGAAAGGGACTTACACAGGTGGCAGAAACCAAACGGTGGGAGCTTCTAATGTTTTTTTTTTGTTTGTTTGTTTTGCTTTCACAAAACAAAGATCAACCAGATAAGTTTTATTATACAATAGCAAGCATATATCCTGAAATCTGATTGGTTATCCGAAAGCTTGACCAGTAATGTTATCCTAGCACAACCTCATGGATCAAGTCCCAGAGCTGTGCACCCACCGTTATACACAGTCATGTATAACATCTGATTACAACACCATTTTTTTTATGTATAATTAGGCTTGAACCGTAATTATTAATACATAAATAGCATTTTAGAGTTCTATGAACCTGGCACATGAGTGTGACTAGAAATATATGTATGCTCATGTACCTGAAAAAACAGTGTTTTTTTGGCAGCATTTTCTGCCACCTTGTCACCTCCCTCTGTTGTCTCCCTTTAGGGTTCCCACTCCTGCTGTACAACTCATACTCTGTCTGTCAGGTGGTGCAGTCAAGAAGTAAGAAGTGAAGTCCCATCTCAGGTCACTTTCTAACCCCCCCCCCCCGATCTGAGCATTTGGCATTGTGCCAGCTCTGTGGGGCTCAGCTCTTTGGGTCCTTGGCATGCTGGGAAATGCAGGGAAAACTGGCCTGTCTCCCAACTCTCTTGCTTAGTCTTCTGGCAGTCAGAGCATTTTGCTATTGACTATGCTATTCCAGGAAGGAAAAAAAACAGCAGACGGGTTGAGCAATTGAGAGACAGACTATTTGACCCTCCCAGTCATGGGTCAGGGATTGGGAAGGACACAGCTACAAGGACATTTTATTTACACCCCATAAGGCATACTCTATGGAGTCTGGGCACAGGGAGATTGTTGGATTAGGGAGTGGGCAGTTATTTGAAAAACACAGTCAGATAAAGAGAGGTGGCTGACTGTGCAGCTCTGATTCAACGCAGTTGTCACCCACCATCATTGAATTTGGGGTTGGATGGGGGGCATAGTAGTGCCCACTATTTTGTTTTGCCTTTAGAAATCCGGGGAGGGGGGGGGGAATTAGGAAGGTGGGTTGGGAAAGACAGTGTTCAGAGGAGGAAAGGGCTGACAAGATGCCAGAACAATTTGTTTAATGCTTTTGGACCCCGGCATGACGAGGGTGGTGGGAGCAGGACATGGCCGAGGACAGTGGGAGGTAGCAATGAGACTAGCCATGGCCACCTGGAGGGAAGGGGAAGGTTTTATGAACTACCAGTGTTTTTATTAATTCCTGAACACAAGGGGGGTCATATTTTACTCCCTCTGGAGAGTGCTGGAGTGGGCTGTTGCTGCCTGCAGGAGTCAGAACCGCTCTTCTTCGGTGCCCCAGAGAAGGGCTTCACTGTTGTTGGTTCAAGCCACTGCCACAGGACCGTTTTTACAAAAATAATAAAAACTCTTGTCTCACTGGCAGGGAACATGCACTGAAGATGCCAATGCCATATAGATGAGTGCACGGAGGTGCTCCCACATGCTTCATTGCTGTACCTTACCCTGACGGATGGTCAGGGGTCCAGCAGGAACAGAACTGAGCCAGTTTGTTTGTTGGTGATTGCTGACACCTGCCAGACAGCTGGCAGCTGCATCAAGGGAAGGATTTATTTTAAAATTAAAGAGATTATTCCAACAGGTGTGGGAGATGCTATCTTTTGTTGCCCTCTGGCCTCATGGACTTGTGAAAAGGAGCCAGAGGTCACACACAAACCCAGGAATACAGTGAGCCAAACAGAGGCAGAGGAGATCATGGACAGGGCAAGCAGTTTGCCTGTAGCCTGCATGACAGTGTGCACACAAAAACAAAGAGATTGCCCTTTGTGTTGTCTTGTCCAATGAGCACTGTACGGACAAAGCAGGTGATTCCAGGCACACTCACCACTAAGGGTGCTCTCACCAGTGTACTCAAACCATAGTCAAACCAAAAAAAAAAAAAGAGAGTTCAGAGCACTCACCAATGGAGTATATTTATTTTATTTTCAAATCCATAAAGTGCAGGACCCAGTGGGTAGCTTGCACTGCGTCCTGTATCTTATAGCTCTAAAAATAAACATACACCATCGGTGAGTGCCCCATCTCTTTTTTATCTATGAGCACTGTAGTCTGAGAAGTGGGACAGTTGTAGATGTTCTCAGCCAGCTTAGATTTTCCTGATCTACCAAGAGAGACAGAAGTGTTTCCAGCTAAGCTTCTTGGAGGAGTTTTCAACCAGTGTTCCCTGCCTGGGACTCTGTAGGACAGAATCAGAGACTGAAGTGCCCACCTGGCACTCGGATCATCACAGCAGGGGTTGCCTTGCATTGGCTCTGTTTCTTTGGGAATCCTGCTGCAACAGTTCTGCCTTATAGAGGGCTGGACACTCATGGTGCTTAGTGAATGCCTGCCTTCAAGAGTAATAGGTGAAGAAAAGGCCCCCAGTCGGGTAAGGAGGACTGGAGATTACACACATTCATCTTGCCCTACACCGTTTGTGATCAGAGAAAGCCTTAAGGTCCACCACAGCTATAGCCAAGTCAGTCTGCACAACCAGAGGGGAGGATATCCCCACAGCAAATTTCTCCACAGCTGCTTTTGCTAACCATGAGTACAGAACAGGGCCTGATACTGCAACATTTTGTAGTCAGATGGGGTAAGTGAGATAGTTTGGACCTGGACTGTGCGACCAATAAAAGTGCTCATAGCAAGTGTGAATTATATCAAGAAACTGTTGAACCACCCTGTTTCTTTCAACTCCCCACTGCTTGCTTAAGAGACATGTACTGGGACCCATGTCAGCCAGTGCTCCATCTAACAGTACTGCACCTTATTACCATCCGGTCTGCAGCCAATCACCATTCTGTGTGCGCACGTAGCATCTGTGGGAGCTTCTAAAGGGGCTTTGGGTACTGATGCAGCAGTGAGTAAGGCACAGAGGGAACAGAGAGATATTGCTAGAGGGTTGATATTTGCTAATTTGCTTTATGACTTTACCCAATTTACAATACCTTTCCAAATTTTCAGATCACTGTTCCTGAGTTTCTGCCCCTCCCCCAATAAAACCATTCTTATTTTTGTATCACATTTACTGACTCTCATGTTATAGGTGCTTAGTGCTGTTATTATACTGTACTATGTTATTGCCTTTGGTTTTTGGAGTATTGTGTTCTGTAGTATCAGGTCCCCTCTCAGTGTGGGTTGGAATACTTTGGTGATGCACTCTGGCAGCATAGAGATCAAATGGATCCCATTAGGTGGAGGCACTACACCACTTGCAAATCTCAAATGCATCCTTAGAATCCAGGCACCATTTATCCGAAGGCCTAAAGACCCAGCCATCCCTGATCTCAACCTGGCAGCATCACATGCCTTGCAGGTGGGGATGGTTACACAAATACCCCCAAACAGTGGTTTCTAGTCATTACTCATCCCAAATAATGAATAGTCTATTATTTATGGTAACAAGAAACTACTATTCATTCCTCGCACATCCTTGGATTTCACCATCATATCAGGAGTTAGGTATTCCTGCCCACACAACTACCATGTCATTGGGGGGATAAACTGCTTCTGATGCCCAGTGTGTGGCAACCTGGGCTCAGGACATGAACCCAGGTCCTCAATTAGGCCATCACAGGGCCCAGCTGATTGGTTTTAATGGATTGCACTGTAAGGAATTCTGATTGTGTCATTCAGAAGGGCATATGACAAGTAGCATTTTGATTGGTTGCTGTATAACTTCATGTTTCTCCTGTACTAGGGTCCCACAGGACTAGGGAATGTGCATTGGGGGGGGGGAACACAACAGCTGTTCAGCCAATTGGAAGGTGTGAATGGGGAAGACACAGCAGTTGCAGTCAGTAAGTATATTGGAGGCTGTTTAAGCTTCCATGGAGTTCTTCTTTTTACAATTTATTTTCTCAGGAAACCCAGCTGAAATGTAACATCTCATTTCCAGCAAGGTGCTGTTTCTAACCAGTTCTGCAGCTGGGTGAACTGGAGCATTGGAAGGTTTAGTGACTTGCCCAAGGTCTCACAATAAGTATTTGGCTCTAGTGGGGTTTGAACCTGTGATGTCCTGCTTCCCAATCTGATGCAATAACCACTAGACCACACAGCCTATTTGTGATCTGAAGACCTCTCTGCTGGCAGGAGGAACTGAAAAAACTTAACATTGAGGATGGGGTAGTATTTATGAAACATTTTAAAAGTGCTTGTTCCCAATTACTCTGTCCTGCAATTATCAGGTGCAAGAGTCCCAGCAGGAAAGAATGCCTTCAGGAGAAAATGTTACAAAATCATGACAGCCATAGTGCACATCTTTTTATATGCTGTTTTCTTCCACAGCCCGAGTTTCCACGTCAGACTGAAAACCACCGGTCTAGGCTGCTGTCTACATACAGCCCTGACAAGCTGTACCAAGCAAAGCGCAAGTTCAACGCCACTCAGGAGCTGGACGTGAATCTCTATGAAGGCGAGCTGGTGGCTGTGGTAAAGCAGCAGGATCCCTTGGGGAGCACAAGCAGGTGGCTTGTTGACACAGGGAGTGAGTGTACTAGTATTGACTTTCCATTTGCATTACTAACCCTTCCAGATGTGCAAAACCCCTCGAAAAGGGGCCTGGCTTTTTCTTAGTTAATGCTGCTGTAAACTGAGATGTGGGACTATTGCTTCTTTAATATTATTTTTTTGAACTGGAGTTCTTTTCAGTTGGTTGCTTGATGCACCTTGTGTAAATGAGCGACACAGGGCTATGTATACAACATGATACTAGAAGAAGCTTTTGTGCCTTAACTATGAACACCAGCATGGGAGTCGGGTCACTGCCCCTCAGATAGCATCAGCTCTGGGTGCATAAACAATGACTCAGCACTTGAGGAAGAAGGGACCAGACTTACAGTTGCTGGTGCAAAAAATGTGTTTGTGGCAAGATGTGCCCAGAACACACCCTACATCATGTTCTGGGCACATCTTGCCACAAATAAATCTTTTGCCCCAACAACTGTAAGTCCAGTACCTACTGTACTTCCATGAGCGCTGAGTCTTTGTTTCTATATCTGTATGTGGACTGGCAGCCTTCTCGGCACCCCCTGGCTTTCCTGAGCACACCTTTCTCTTCAAATTGCTGTGGATGCGTGCCTGCACTATACATCACAATCCTCTGTTTGTGACATCATAATCAGCGCACAAATAAAGGATAATGATGGCAAGTGACGTTTCATGCATCAATATCATGAAAAAGGGGAACCCAAACACAGAAAAGAGAGGAAATGAAAGTAGAATTGTCTAAAAACAATATTTTTCTAAAGCTTCTCATCAAAGAGAGGCTTTTTAAAGCAGCAGGGCAACCCAAACGTGTTTCCAGAAAGGTGATATCCATCCACAATGAATAAAAATGTTAGCAAACCTGTTAAATTGGCTGTTCTAGGTGAACCCAGTGCTGTGCACTGTATACAGTTTTTTACTTTCTCGAGTCTTCTCTTGTCAAGTCCTTACTGCTATTTCTAAACCAAATGAGGTGGCCATATTATTTCTTGAGAAATAATGTATTTAAATTATTATTCTGTTGAAAATAAAAAAAAAATTACTAGCAAGCTAAAGTGAAAGCTGCCTGGAATATTTTACAGTGAAAACAAGTAGGGTTAGATTTTTTGACCACCTCCACTGCACTGCTGCTTTAGCTAAATACACTTACTGTGCATGGATGTATGTGTCTGCCCTTCAGATACAGCTGCTTCCTCTGTCAGGACCTGATAACAGAAATAATGCTTTTTAGGAATATTGCCCCTATACATGAACTACTGTACACCTGATTGAATGCACAGCCTGTATACTATCAGCAACATCGGTGCTGGCTGTCTGTGCAGCAGCATTCCTGCCACTTGCAACACTGGTGACCCGGGATAGGAATTTAGCAGGGGTCAGCTGGAAGGCCCCGTAGCAGAGAGGATGCTTGATTCTGGTGAGAGAGGTCGCTTGACTCTGACTCTGCACCACCTAGGTAATTACAGCTGGTACTTCAAGCCATGAAGGGGCCAGGCACCATGCAAGCATGCATATTTGCTCTCACACTGGAGCCCTTGTTGCTGATGTCCAAGGGGAGGGACAAAAAATGGGAAATGTGCGGGCCCAGAATGATGCTTATGATCATTTGAGGCCCTGCACCACCACTTGTTCCCCCAAAGGAACACTGGATCTGGTCACTGAATGGACTAGTCTGGGGCCTTGACAACCCCACTGTGGGGGTAAACCGTGGGATGTAAGCTCCATGGGGTGGAGGCAGACAGTGGGGCTGGGAAGTAGCTGAGTGTGAGTGCTAGGGAAGTTGGAGAAAAGAGTAAATTGAAAAAAAAGTATATTCTAATTGGTTGATCTAGTAATTGTTAACTCTAAGATAGTCTTGGCGAGTCCCTACTCCTGTCATTAGTGGACTACGGGCTTCGAGTCTACATCACTGTTAATGTCACAGACTTTCAAGGAGTTAAAATTCTATACAATTCCATAGGCAGATTTGCTGCCTCTAGATCCAGATTTCTTCATCACTGCATTTGTTACAAACACGATGGATGGCCTTCTTTTGACTCATGCATACCTTATTTTCCCCTCATCAGTTATAAACATTTCCTAAAAGGCCTGATTAGATTTCTGTTTATGACTGATGCTAGCTCCAGCGCTGGCTCCCTGAATATTAGATCTGCTTATACTTATTTCATAAGACCCCCATTCTTCCATTCCTCCCTGGGTCAATGTTCTTTTAATGATAAAACCATTACATTCTGGAATAATTTACTTGCTTCATTACACTTTATCAATTTGCAGAAAATGGTGTTACTAATACTGTTTGGGCTTGTCTATGTACAAGTGTAATGTCACCGGATTACTGTGTACACAGATGCATTGCATATGTATTCTGTATTGCTGCTGTTGTTGTTTACATCTCCGGGTTCCCCTTAAAAATGATCATCTGATGCACTTGGGTCCTACTCAGTTAACAAATTACAAAAACAAAAACTACCTGGAAATGTGTGTTAAATAGAGAATACTGGATGGACAATCATGTAGAACTAGTGTGTGTTTCTGGTTAATAGAGGGACTTGATTCTCTCTGACCCTTAAGAGCGAAGCTCGAGAGGTCCATGGGAATCAGAACCCCAGGTGGCAAAACACACTGGTTGTGCATAGAGTTGCTCATCCTGTATTTTTATAGTGTATAGTACTGTGTGAAAATGTGTGTTGTGAGTTCTTTTGCTTTCAAAATGAAACTGACTCATGCAGTCTCTAGAGGTTCTAGAATGCTGTTCTACCACAGTAGGGCAGAACAGCATTCCACGACATTGGAACTGTGGTAGAACAGCATTTTGAAAGGGATGTAATTCTACACAGAACAACACTCTACTATACATAGAATAATTTATATGAAAGTGTGTGATATGCTGTTTTTTTTACACACCCAAGGTGTGTGACAATATATAAACCTCGAGAGCAAAGCTCGAGGGGTTTATATATTGTCACACACTGAGGGTGTGTAAAAAAAAAATAGATCACACACCTCCATATGTGTTATTTTTTATAATGACTGGTGCTAAGTAAGTAAACAAAGCTCAGAGTCTTAGCATTACATGCTTCCTGCGTCGATGATTCGACCTCTGTATGGGCTCCATGGCATGTTGGTTGTTATAATGACAAGGTGAAGGTTCAATGGCTTCTCCATTGTTTAAAGTTTAAAAAAAAAACTGTGAACGGTTCAATTTTCCGAGTCGGTAAGTAAATTAGCATGATACACACAACCCGACGCGAGACAGTAAAAGCTGAATCAACTTGCAGGCTGATATGACTTTTTATAGGTCTCAAAAATGGGTTGATAACGGTGGTCACCAGTTATTATAGTAGTAAAATGCCACACTGATTAACAGTGATGTATGCAGCATGCAAAAAAAAGTCCCCCCACCCCAGTTTCAAGAAAGCCTTGTTTTTAATTGGGATTTGCAGTAACGATACTCTGTCCGAGAATTTCTAGGTAGATCAGTGTTCAATTGCAATGAGGGCTTTCATGTTCTCCTCGGGTCCTCCAGTCCTGCAGCTGGCAGCTGGTGTCCAGGAAAAGTCCTGCTGATTATATTGTAACTTGGGTAGAATCTTTTGGCTAGAAGGTAAAGGCACTGTCAACCTGGTAGAATGATAAACTTATGAAAAGTGCAGTCTACATTACATAGATACATAGAATTTTATGGCAGATAAGGATCGTCAGGCCCACCTAGTCTGCCTATTTTCCCATACCTGCTGCAAAAAAAAAAGACCCTACCTGATCTCTGACTTTGTTCTCCTACCTATTCAAGGCAACACTGCTTGCCACCCTAAGTATAATGTCCTCCAACTTTAGCAGAGCTGTTCAACCTTCGCTAATGTTTCAGTTTGTTTTGTTCTTAAGAAATAATAATTTTGTGAGGTCTCCTCTTATTTCTGTGTTTATGAGTCCCCATCCCACCCAATTCATTGATCTTGGACCTCCTACCTCTTTGCAGCAGATGTCCAGTGAGATCAGTGCTTGGGGAGGTCAGAGAGGCCATACATCCTAGGTCACAAAAGATTTCCTTGCCAGTCCCCTGCCCCCTTCCTGAAAGGTCAAGATGTTGGTTCTGAGCATGACTGCAACAAAATAGGTAGGATATAATTTGAAAATAAAAACATTCTATACAAAACAATATACCACTAGCCACAACAAGCAGCTGCCTTTCATCTTTTTACACGAACTAGTGCCGCTTGATGTTACTCATTGTCTTTTCATACCTCTAGAGATCTGAGAGCCCCAGAAAGTTATTCATGATCACAAAGTCCTTTTCACAGAAGCAAAGATAATTAACACTGCTGTGCCTAGTGGGTCTTATCCAGTTACCAAGGACTAAAGTAAATAAAAATAAAATTCAGGTATGCCTTTTCAGGCTTATAGGTGAGGTTTGACAGTGCCTGTGTGATAACATGGAACTTTCAGCTTCATTCATGACATTAGGGTCTCCATCAATCCATCATTCTGCAGTTTGATAACCTGCATAAGGCGAAACTGCCTGAAGCTTACTCTCCAAGCAAGTGGACTACTGTGCCTTTTCAGGCTGTTTCCTTTCAAGCAAACTACATTCTGCAATTTGATAAGCTGCCTAAGGCGAAGCTGCCCAAAGCTCACTCTCCTAGCAAGGGGACTACTGTGCCCTTTCGGGCTGTTTTCCCTCAAGCAAACTGCATTCTGCAGTTTGATAACCTGCCTAAGGCGAAGCTGCCCGAAGCTCACTCTCTAAGCAAGGTACGGGTTGGAACTCTGAATTTTGGCATCTACCTCTGGAGGAATCTCACTTGCTCCTGTTTGCCTGTGTTCCCTACACTATGTACAGCAATCTAGAAGTCCTCTAGGAACTGCTGCCAAGAAATTAATGCAAGGCTGCTCTCTGCTTGAAATGTTTTGATTTCTCACTTTAAGTAATGTTTAGTCTGATGTAGAGATTTCTTAGAGTTGATTTAAGCTTTGAGAGAGGTTTTAAGGTAGTGTGATGCTATCTGCCCTGAGCCCTGTGCCCCTTCTCTTACAGCTGTAAGTCTGTGGGCTGCACCCTTGACCTCTGTGTTCCATACTAGCTGCTGCAGTGCCCCCCCAAACTTGCTTCAGAACCTCCCTGCTTGTTCTCACTTTGTTTAATTTTCAGCTCTGTGCCCCCGTGTTAATCAGAGCCCCTTCCACAACTGTATTGAGGGTATTGCTCTCTCCTGTTGAGAATACTGCAGTGTCCTCCCCAACCCCAACTTGCTTCAGGACATCCCTGCTTAAACTATCTTTAATTCTCGAACCCTCCCACTCTGTTCATTTCTCTTTTGTTTTCTGACTGCCCTCCCCTCCAAGCCTGCTATAGAATTTTGCCCTCTCACCTTCTCTCCCCAGGGTACTACTGTGCCCTTTCAGCTGTTTTCTCTCAAGTAAACTGCATCCTGCAGCTTGATAACCTGCCTAAGGTGAAACTGCCCGAAGCTCACCCTCCAAGCAAGGTACGGGTTGGAACTCTGAATTTTGGCATCTACCCTTGGAGGAATCTCACTTGCTCCTGTCTGCCAGTGTTCCCCACACTATATGTAGCAATCCAGAAGTCCTCTAGGAACTGCTGCCAAGAAATTAATGCTAGGACTGATCTTTGCTTGAAATGTTTTGATTTCTCATTTTAAGTAATGCATAGTCTGATGTAGAGATTTCTTAGAGTTGATTTAAGTTTTGAGAGAGGTTTTTTTTGTTTGTTTTTTTGTAAATCTCATCTTTATTTTCTTTTCCAACATATGTACACAAGGACAATACATTAACAGGTCTTAAGCAGTGGATATCATATATATATAATGTAAGGATTAAAAAAATTGGGGGCTAAGGTAATAATACTTAGAGTGCTTCTCCAATATTTAAATAAAACAGTATCCAGAGATCTCATTAACAGTTTGCCTATCCTGTACATTGTGGTCATGAATCGTTACATTTCATTACATCAAATATGATGGGAGGTCCCCTTTTAAGGGGGAGGGGGAGGGGGTGCCATTTCAATTCAGTTGATTCTAATCTAACAGCCTGGGGGGGAGCATTAGTGACAGTTTCCCTCTATCCCCAGTAGAGTCTGGTTTCTAGGTATCCCAGTTAACCCTCTCCACTCCATCCCTGGGTCCTCTGTCCCATCTTCTCCCCGGGGGGGGGAGTTGGTAACCACCTCTGCCTAGCTGTCCAATGCCCCCCCCATGAGGGGGGAAGGAAGGAAGCAACAGGCAGCCAGCTCCCTCTCAGAAGGTCAAATTATGTGCCTGATGAGGTGTAAAAGCTGGGCACAACTGCATCCATGGGAGAATAGGGAAGGGATCCTCCTGAGTGTCTCACGTCTGACTCGGCTATGGGATGAATGTCTCATCCTTTAACATGTAGTATAGTTGCCATCGAGACCACCTGGAGGTAAAGCTCTCACTTCTCTCATTTAGACTGTGAATTGTCTGTTCTAAATGATAGATCTGTTTAGTGATTGCCCGCCAATCTTGTATGGTGAAGGTTTTTGTGGTTAGCCAGAATTTCGTGATTGCTTTCTTGGCTGCTGTCAAGAGTAAATGTATAAGGTATCTAGTGGCTGATTTCCTAAGCTGTTTAGGAAGAATAAGGAAAAGGAACATTTCTTTAGATAACTGAAGTTGAGGGCCAAACAATTCCTGCAGTTGGTCTCTTAGCTGCAGGAAGAAAGTTTTGAGTGCGGGGCAAGCCCACATAATGTGAGTGTGTGTAGCTCTCGTTTCCCCACATTGCCGCCAGCAGGCTGTTGACCCTGTAGGGGAATAATGACTAGTTATCATCGGAGTCCTGAAATATCTAATAAGATTTTTCCAGGCATACTCACACCATTGGTGTGAGCTAGTGACTCGAGCCGGGTACCCACATACCTGCTGCCATCTCTCTGGAGGTGAGGAGGTGTCAGCCTTCTCTTGCCATTGTAGGCTTATATTTTCTGTAGGGGAGCTTCCTTGTATGTTCAAAGCCTGGTAGTAAGTTAATACCAAGTGCAAAGTGTCCGGGTTTGTATTGAGGTATATTTGGGTGTGTAGCAGAGGCAGGTACCCATCCGAAGACAGGATAGCCATTGGGAGCCCCCAGGTGAAGTGCCTCAGTTGTAGAAACTGGTAAAAATCCCCCCATGGCAGATTAAATCACCCCTGAATCTGCTCGAATGATCACAGCTCTCCCTTGGTCATTATTTGTGTTAGATATCTAAGGCCGTATCTTTCCCATGCCCGGTAACACTGGTCCAGTCTGTTTGGTAGGAAGTCAGTGAGGCTTGAGGTCGGGCAGATTAGGGCAAGGAAGGGGGTTAATAGTTGTGTTTTTTTAATGGCCCGCCAGTTCCTCCAGCTGTGCTTCAACCAGGGATTAAAAGAGGTTGGGGGCCTGGGCTCAACCTCCAGCCGATACAGGGACTGGTAATATTCATCATTAGCTGTAAGGGACTGCTCTATTTGCATCCAATGCGGGTTGGTTGTTCTGTTTTGCCTAGTCATTAGGTAGGTTAAGGCTGCCACTCGGTAGTACTGTTGTAGGTCGGGAAGGGATAACCCTCCATCTTGACATGGAAGGGTGAGTACTTTTAGGTGGACCCAAGGTCTCTGGCCTGCCCAGATAAACTTTGAGAGTAGGCGGTTCCATTCCCCAAATGTCTTCGGTGGCAGGAGAATGGTTATATTCTGGAACAGGTATAAGGGTCTGGGTAGGATGATCATCTGGATCAAATCAATCCTTCTGGTGAGGCTCAAAGCTAGGGTTGCCCATGAGGCTAGGTCAGTCTTTAACTGGGTAGTGAAAGGGTTGTAGTTATGCTTATATGCTACTTCAATAGATCAGGAAATATACACACCCAGGTATTTTAGTTTGGTTAAGTTCCATCGACCTGGGAAGACATTTTGGATATGTGTTGAGGGGGAGTAATGAAATGTGAGTATCTCCATTTTATTTAAGTTCAGTTTGTACCCCGATACTTGACTGAACTTGTCCAGTTTTTGCTTTATAGCTGGGAGGGTTTCCTCTGGGTTTACTAGGTACAATAGAACATCATCAGCACATAGTGCTATGCGATGCTCCAAGTCTCCCAATGTCACCCCCCGGACACCGTCCACCTCTCGGATGTGCTGCGCCAATGGTTCGATAAAGGCTGCAAACAACAGAGAAGATTGGGCATCCCTGTCTTGTTCCCCGATTCAAGTGGAATTAAGTGGAGGGATGTCCGTCCACCTTAACTGTTGCCTAAGGAGTTTCATAGACATTCTGCAGGACTGCTATCAGGGGTTTAGGGAAGCCTAATTTATCTAGAACTTTATATAAGAAGGGCCAAGCCACCCTGTCGAATGCCTTTTTGACGTCCAGTCTGATCAACGCTGAGGGGGTGTTAATGGACTGCATATGGGGGGAAATGTGGAGGGTACGTCTAATGTTGTCTGTTGTGGAGCGGTCCCTAACAAAGCCCGTTTGGTCCTGGTCAATCAGTTGGGGCATAACTTGGTCTAAGCGCTTGGCTAATATATGCATAAATAGTTTACAATCCGCATTTTGGGATCACTGAGATGGTGGCAAATGACCATAAGGGTGGTGGGGGGGGTCACCCTCCAGAATGGAGTTAAATAGGGTTAGGAGTCTAGGGACTACTTGTGCTTTAGTGGTTTTATAGAACTCGCTCCCATAACTGTCAGTGCCAGGGGCCTTAAGGCATTTTGCTGTGGAGATCGCAGACATAAGTTCAATCTCAGTTATAGCGGAAGTCAGTGCTTCCTTCTGTGCAGCAGTCAGCTGGGGGAGGGTTATGTCCTGCAAGTAGTCCTCAATTTGTTGCTCCTGAGGGGTATGCTCTGGGGTGTAAAGGGTGGTATATTATGTGATGAAAGCCTCAGCTATCTCGTGTAGTTTAGTTAAGGGTTGACCCCCAACCGGATGCCGCAAGGTAGCAATCGCAGCTGCCCTCTTCTGCCTTTGTGCCTGGTAGGTCAGCATTCTTGCAGCCCAGGGCCCCACCTCGTGTTACCTCTGTCTCAGGAATGTCAGGGCGATTTCGGTCTGTTGTAGTGCTATGCAGTCCATCTCGGCTTTAGTCTCCCGAAGTTGTGGCAGAATTGAGTCATCTCCCATTTTGTGTGCCATTTGTAGAAAATGCAGGGTTTCTCCCAGAATAGCACCCCGTTCCCTCCTCTGTTTGTTCAGTTCTGCCATGTACTGTATAATGTGGCCCCGGAGAACAGCTTTTATCACGTCCCAGTGCATTGCTGGGGATGTGTCAGCTTGGAGATTATTTTCGACGCTCTCGGTTATTTTATCCGAGATAAACTCCTGGAATTGTTCAGTGCGGAGATAATAAGGATTAAGTCTCCACTGTGTGTTTTTAACCTGGAGGCCCATTTCCCAAGTGGATATTGGGGGGCATGATCAGAGAGGGTGATGTCTCCGGTTTGAGTGTCATTCAGGAGGTTCACATTTTCCTTTTGTGTATAAGTTTGGTCAATACGCATACGAATATGTACGCTGGGCTACGGAGTAATGTGTATAGTTCCTGGTACCCGGAAGCAGGTGTCTCCAGGCATCAACCCACCCCACTTCAGCTATAAACCTCCTGAAAAATATTTGTGCTGCTGACTATCTAGCAGTTCTCCCCCAGAAGAATCCAAAGCAGAATCCAATGGCAGGTTAAAGTCTCCAGTGAGCAGGAGAATTCCCTTTGTATTCTGCATGATCCTGTCAAGAAGTATCCTTAGCTGAGGGGACAGCAATGCAGGGGGAAAATAGGCATTGGCCAGGGTGACCTGCACACCATTCAGTGTGCCCTGGACAATCACCAGCCTATCCTCCGGATCCGCCAGTGTCTGCTCATGCTGAAAAGGGGTGCCTGAGGGTGCAATAATAGCCACCCCCCTCTGGCTACCACCTATGCTGGACAAGCTATACAGGGTTCCCCGACTAAGTCTGGGCAACTTATGATGCTCTGCAGCACACAGGTGGGTCTCTTGGAGGTATATGAGGTCCGCCCTGCTCTTACGTAGGAATGACAGAACTCGTGACCTTTTGATTGGCGAGGTTAACCCATTAACAATTAGAGAAAGCAGCTTTAAATTAGATCTAGCCATCATAAACTCCTGGATGTCTAGCTGTTCGGGATGGCACCCCGTACTTACAGGAGTCACTTAACTTCAAAGCCTTCTGTACTGTACCTGTTCTTTCTAACAGACAACAATAATAACTTTGCCAGTAACAATGACAATCAAATGACAATGCAAACAACAATAAACATAAAATAACCTGCGGCAAGACCAACAGGGTACTCAGCCCAGGAAATGTTGAGAGTGTACTTCCATTATTCAGAATCCGGCACGGAATCTGGAGTAAGGAAAATTCCTTACTATGAGGCTTCATCTCTGCATGAGATGCCTTAGGACACTAATGGTGTCCGATAGGGTAAAGGGGAATAGGGTGTATGTGATGTCAGATAGGTCCGTTGAGACCTCTTTATTGTAGCACTATAAATGAGGGGTGAGTGAATGCCAAATAACCTCCAGCTTATGACATACTGAGGGTCTTAGCATCCGGGGGGGGTGGGAGGCAAGGAGAGAGGATGGGTGCATGGAGATGCAGCCCCGACCTCCCCACCTCCAGGCTCCAGCAAAGTCACCCAGCCCACGATGATTAGGGTGTGTAAGCGGGTAGTTTATCCTGGGGGGGAGGAGGCCCATGACCACCCAGGTGAATCGCCCAATCCTGCCCCAGGGCCTAGGCCCATCGAATGTAAATCGATTAGCGTCCCTGCTAGAATCAGCTCGAGGAAGAGGCCTCAGTTTAGTCCTCAGTGCTCAGGTTAGGGATCACTATGGGAGTTCAGTAAACCAGACTAGTCCCCGCATTCAGCATCCAGAGGTACAGTTCAGTTGCCAAGCATTGCATCTGCCTCCCCTGCACCCTAGTCCATTAACCAATCCAGCAGAGAGCAGGAACAGATCATTTTGGGAGCTGGAGGAGGCCTCATAATGGCTCTGCCTAAGGGCACGGAATCAGTGAACCAGGTGGCATGCACGATGGTCAGCCTAAAGTCTTGAGCCATCCTGGAGCCCCACATCATGGAGACAGGGGCATAACCAGCCAGCGGAGATCAGCCGGGGGGGGGGTCCGAGGCCCCACACTCAGTGGTGGTACAACAGCGCCATCCAAATCAGACCTCCGACCTCTCGGCGCAGGCTACATCCACCTCCACCCAAGCAAACATTTTTAAACTTCAGTATAGACTGTATAGGCCTCATTAGGATTACCCCCCACCCACATCCCCCCATCGACCCCCAACCCCATCCCATGTCCATGCAAACAGTTCCATCTCAAGTCTCTCCCCTCAAATGAGGGATAGGTTACAACCCTGTTACTTCAATACTTGTGACTCTCAGCCCTCTGCTCCTTGGCTGTCAGCACTGCCTGCTCCCGATGTCTTTTGTCGGGCTTTCAGTGCCTCCACAATACACTGAATCGCCTCGGCACCCTGGCGTCGCCTGGCCTCACATGGACTGCTACTCCACACCTTCTGTGAGAGTTTGGAAGCGATGGAGGTGCCCTGGGTGGGCCGCTGCAGCTGTACCTCGATCTGCCTAGTCTTCAGCTCCTGCAACACTTTGGCTGGGTTCTCAAAAGTGAGAGGGCCATCCTGGAAGGTAATGGTGAGCTTTGCTGGATAGGGGGTCCTGAATCTGATCCCCTTCACCTTAAGTGTTTTAAGGACTGGTATGTACACCTTTCGCCTAGACATAATTTCAGGGGAGTAGTCATTTTCAAAGTACAATCTGTGCCCAGAGAGAGTCGCTGAGCCCACTTTCCAAGCAGTGTGGAGCACACACTCTTTGTCCTGGTATCTCAGGAAATGCACCAAGACTGTTCACGGGGCATGCTCCTGCTGCAGGCTTAGGGCCCAGTGTTCGGTGGGCTCTGTCGATTTCCAGTGACAGTGTGCTTGGTAGGTCTAGCAGGTCTTGGAGGGAATTTTGCAGGAACTGTAGCATGTTCGAACCTTCAGTACCCTCCGGGATACCAGAAATTCACAGGTTGTTACAACGATTCCTGCTCTCTGCATCTTCAGCCCTGTCCTGCAGCATTTTGATAGTGTGGTGTAACTGCACAATAGCCAACTTGGTCTCCGTCACCCTCTGATCAGTGTCTTGTGCCTGAGTTTCAACCATTTCCTGACACTTCTCCAGCTTAATCACATCGGTGCGGAGCGCCGTCACTATTGACTGCATTTCTTTATGGAAATCCCTAACTTCAGCAAACATTTGCATCATTTGCCTCTGTAAGATGTCGATAGGGATCTGGCCGCTCATCGCGGCATTCCGGCGGGAGCTAGAAGAGGCCTGTGAGCCCTCACTCTCCGATCCATCCTCCATCAATCCCTCGTCATCTGGCAGATTTGAGGGACTGTTTTTCGTCTTGCCATTCTTCTTAGGCATTATGAGTCTCCTGGATGTGTTTCTGCCCAGACTTTGATTAATTTAACAGTTTTAAGAGGTAGTTAGAATGGTCCCAATGGAGCCCCCTGTTTCAGGCTGTTAACAGGTGCATGACGTCACCGGAAGTCCTTTTTTTCTGTGGCCATTTTCCCATTTGCAGTTTATACTGATCTGCCACTGGAGGCATCTTATTTTTCCTATTAATCCGCCAACTCACTTGTCCAACTTGCCTCTGCCTTTTTCTTGTTCTAATCACCATTATCCCTGTCCTTGTTTCTCACTTTCAGCATATTGTACTTTGAAGGAAAAAAAAACCAAAAAACACCAGTATAATTAACCTTGCACTGTGATTGGGATCTTGCGTTTGCCCTTACTGCTGCACTCCTTGGTATCATAATGTCTCTTATAATGGCTCTATTTCCTAGAGGCATTATATTGCTCTCTCTATTAGCCCTATCTGACCTTGCCTGTAATAAGTTTCTAACATCTTCTTTGCCAACAATGAATAGTAATCATTTATATGTTTATAGTACTATCACCTTATCCTAATGCTGTGACTCTCTTACTGTGCCATGGAACCTGCATTCCCCTGACTGGGGGTTGTCATTTCATTGTCCTACCTGGTTACCCCCTTTGGCTCTCCTCCCTGGGATCTTCAACTTACAACCCAACTGTAAAGCGTGTTCAACTCAGAGGAAGCATCACAAACTCAGCAACAAGCAGTTAAAGGAATATCTGTGTGGACTGGCTTTATTGTTGCTGCTGCTCTCCGGCAATATTCACCCCAACCCTGGCCCTCCACAATGTACTGCATACCCAGAGTCATCTACTGGATTACTTACAATAGCCTCACTTAATATATGCAGCCTCTTCCCCAAAATGGACGTACTGAATGCATGGATCTTACAACATAACCCAGACATCCTCTCAGTCGTAGAAACATGTCTTTCTCCAAAAGTAGCTGATACTTCAATTTCCCTCCCAGGCTACACAGTCTTTAGACAGGATTGTCTCTCCAAGCATGAGGGCAGTTGTGCGATCTACCTCCAAAACAACTTTCAAGGTCTCGTCTTAACTCTGCCCAAAACTGATGACCATATGCACGCCCTTGCCATAAAAGTACTTCTAGGTGCACACAATAAAACCCTTACTGGTGTTTTTAATCTATATTCCTCCCAGACAGATTTATTTATTTATTTAGTTATTCAGAAAAAAAAACTTTCAACACAAGCTCTTTTACAAAGTTTCCACGTCATAGATTGCAAAACAGAGTACAGTAGGAGAAGGCAAAGGTACATTACAATGAACGATACAGCTTGGATTCAGAACTTACAGAATAACTCAAAAACATAGGTACAAGTTAAATAACAAGAAAAAACACTTTATGCAGGTGGGGGGGGGGGTAAGCAGCCACAAGTGCCTTGTCAGTAGTTCAGAGGGACAGGGATAGCAGGCAGAGGGGTGAAGAAGGGAGGTACGAGAGAGAGAGAGAGAGAGAGAGAGAGGTAAGTACTACGGTGGAGGTGAGAGGGTGGGGGAAGAGGGACGATGAGGTATCGGGAGAAATGGTGGGCGAGGGGAGGCTGAGCGGAGATGACATGCTAGAGTAAAATGGTGGGGTGTGAGGGGGCATGGTCAGGCAGCCAGCATTAGTAGTGACTGTTTGGGAAACTCACGGGACTGTGAATTGGGGGAAGGGGAGAGGGGTGGCAGGTGCTGAAGGAGCATGGCGCAAAGTGATTGCTGGGGCAAGTCAAGAGATGGGACAGAGGGAGGGGGTACCTGAGGCCTGCCTAGTGCTTGTTGGGGGGCAGAGAGAGCAGGTAGGCTGTACTCAGGGGCAAGTGCCCTTAGAGAGTGTCATTAGGTGCTGTTTGAGGTCAGTTTTGAATTGTGCCAGACAATTGGTGGCCAAGAGGTTCCCAGGAAGTTCATTCATCCATAGGGGGGCCCAGTAGGCAAATGCACATTGCCCAAGTGAGGTGCAATGGAAGGGGATTGCCAAGACCCCTCTAGTCCTCCCTCTGGTGACCTGTAACGAGTTGGCCGCCTTGATCAAATTGCCTACACAAGGTGGTGTTTTACCCAATAGAGCTTTCTTCCCTAGGATGCAAGTCTGGAATTTGATCCTGTTTCTTAATGACAGCCAGTTTGCATGTTCATACAGAGTACAGGTGTGAGTGCCATGCTCAGCATCCAGGGTGGGTCTGCAGGCTCTGTTGAGTGCAGTCTGAACTCTCTTGAGCGCTGTATCCATTGCCACCCCATAGACCACTAGTCCATAGTCAATAGTAGATATAATTGAGCTGTGAACTGAGAGGTGGAGGGTCCCCAAAGAGAGGTATTGCCTGTGCCTATACAGGGCACTAATCTTGGTATTGACTGTCTTGACCAGAGAGTCAATATGGTACGCAAACATGAGGGTATCATCTATTATGACCCCCAGATACTTGAACAAGTGAACTTGTTCCAGCGGCTCACTGCATGAGTTGGAGATGATGAGGGGGTGGTGCTTATTTTTGTTGTGGGGGCTGGACATAAGCAAAGCCTTGGTCTTTTTGTAGTTTAGTAGCAACTTCTGACTACTGAACAAGTCCTCGAGTTTGGAGAAGGAGTTCTGCAGCTCAGATTGTAGGGCAATCTGAGACGTGCTGCTGCTCAGAAGCACAGCATCATCTGCATACAGTATGAGTTTGGTGTTGCAGGCTGTGGGAAGGTCATTTAAGAAGAGGCTGAAGAGTAGGGGCCCCAGTATTGATCCCTGGGGTACCCCTAATGATACCTCTCTTGCGCTGGATACTGTTTGCCCAATTTTGCTACATTGATTTCTTCGTATCAGGTAGTCTTGGAACCAGCAAAGGGCATTGGGTGCCACACCCATGTTTCGCAGTTGGGTCAGCAACAGGGGGTGGTTGACTGTATCGAAGGCTTTGGTGAGGTCAATTAAGACAGACCCCACCAGTTTACCTTCATCCAGGGCCTTATGTGCATAGTTTATGTAGTCCAGCAGGGCAGTGGTGGTACTGTGATTTTGTCTGAAGCATGCTGTTTGGGGCATAGTAGATTATACTTATTGAGGCAGTCGATGAGTTGACCCACCACAGTTTTTTCCAGTGCCTTGGACGGGGGGGGGGGGAGAGGATCGAGATGGATCTGTAGTTGGCTACCAGAGACTTGTCACCTCCTTTATGCACTGGTGTAACTAGGGCCTGCTTCCAAACCGACGGGATTTGGGCCAGGCCAGAGACTTATTATACAGCATGGTAATGGACACTATAAGAACGTCCAGGGTGAGGGATAGAAGTTTCATGTCAATCCTGTCACTGCCCAATCTGGTCTTACCTAGTATTTTCTTGACCACAGTAAGGGCCTCCTTCACCGTCACTCTTTTAAAGTAGAAGTTTGGGTGAGAACACTGGGTAGATATGTTGTTGGAGAGGTTCAAGCCAAGCTGAAAATAGGCAGGTGGTAGCACTGGCATAAGATTGGTGAAGGCCTTATTGAAGGTATCTGCAATAGCTAGAGGGTCTGTAGTGGGGGTGTTACTGATACTGAGCAGCTTAGGGTGTTTCTTGTCCTCCTTTCCAAGGATGTTTTTGATGTTATCCCAGAATCTTTTCCCATCACCCTAAGAATTGCAAAGCTGGGTCTTGTGATAGTTGTCTTTGGCGAGCCGGATTAGCTTGGCGCTGCGGTTCCTGGCTGTTTTGTAGCACTGGTAGTCATGCTTGCTACCTGTGTTTCTGGCCTTCTCCCAGAGTATGTTCCTTTCTTTCAGGTGGGAGAGGAGCGCCCCATGAATCCAGCCATTTGCCTGCCCCCAAATTTTTATTTTTGTGAGCGGGGCATAGATATCGCAGATGGAGCTAAAGCCCTTAATGAAGTACAGTGGCGTGAAAAAGTATTTGCCCCCTTCCTGATTTTCTCTATTATTGCATATTTGTCACACTGGATGTTTTCAGGTCTTTAGACAAAATATAATATTAGATAAAGGGAACCTGAGTGAACAAATAACACTTTTTTTTTTTTACTTATTTCATTTATTTAATGAAAAAAGTTAACCAACACCAACTGGCACTGTGTGAAAAGTAATTGCCCCTAGTTAAATCAACCCAATTAAAGGGATAATTAGAGTCAGCTGATTGAACACAGCCAGGCTTGATTACAGCCAGCCCTGCTCAATATAAACTTCACTTATTTTGGCCCTTACCATCAGAGTCACGTTGCCAGCACAAAGATTCAACAAGCACATTATGCCATGATCAAAGGAAGTTCCTGAAAAGATCAGAAAAAAATTTGTTGCCCTCTATCAGTCTGGAAAGGGTTACAAAGCTATTTCTAAGGCTCTGGGACTCCATCAAACCACAGTGAGAGCCATAATCTCCAAATGGAGAACACTTGGAACAGTAGTGAACCTTCCCAGGGTGGGCGGCCTGCCAAAATTACTCCAAGAGCGCAGTGTAAAATCATCCAAGAAGTCTCAAAGGATCCTAAAACAACATCCAAAGAACTGCAGGCTTCTCTTGCCTCAGCTAAGGTCAGTGTTCATGACTCCACAATCAGAAAGAGACTGGGCAAAAATGGGCTTCATGTGAGAGTAGCAAGGCGGAAACCACTGCTAACCAAGAAGAATATAAATGCTCATCTCTCATTTGCCAAGAAGCACCTGGATGATCCACAAGCCTTTTGGGAAAATGTTCTATGGACAGATGAGTCCAAAGTGGAACTTTTTGGACAACATGGATCCCATAATGTCTCGCGTAAAGCAAACACAGCATTCCACAGTAAGAACACCATACCAACAGTCAAACATGGTGGTGGTAGTGATGGTGGGATGCTTTGTTGTCTAAGGATCTGGATGACTTGCCATAATTAAAGGAACCGTGAATTCTGCTCTGTACCAGAAAATTCTTAAGGAGAATGTCCAGTCATCCTTCCGTCAGCTGAAGTTGAAGCGTAGTTGGGTCATGCAGCAAGACAATGATCCAAACACAAAAGCAAGTCCACATCAGAATGGCTAAAAGAAGTAAAATTAAAGTTTTGGAGTGCCTTAGTCAAAGTCCAGACTTAAATCCAATAGAGATGCTGTGGCAGGACCTGAAACGAGCAGTTCATGCTCGAAAACCTACCAAATGTTACTGAATTAAAGCAGTTCTGCGAGGAAGAGTGGGTTAAAATTCTCCACAGCTATGTGAAAGACTGATATTGAATTATAGGAAGTGTTTGGTTGCAGTCATTGCAGCTAAATGTGGCATAACCAGTTATTAAGTGTAAGGGGGCAATTACTTTTTCACACAGTGCCAGTTGGTGTTGGTTAACTTTTTTTCATTAAATAAGTGAAATTAAAAAAAAAAACAAGTGTTATTTGTTCACTCAGGTTCCCTTTATCTAATATTACATTTTCTCTAAAGACCTGAAAACATCCAGTGTGACAAATATGCAATAATAGAGAAAATCAGGAAGGGGGCAAATACTTTTTCACGCCACTGTAACTAAGGGCCTGATCAAGGGTAGGAACCAGGTCAATAGGAGTCCAGTCATGCAGGACAAGGGTCAATTTGAGGGCTCCAAGTTTACCCTTCCTCAAGACCCTGCTTTCAATGGGGATGGGTGGGCTTTTGGTAAATTTATTAGACCACAGGAAGGTGATTGGGGAGTGGTCACTTAGCGTGTCCGGGAGAACCTTGATCTCAGAAATTCGGGATGGTGAGCTTGCTAGGACCCAGTCAAGGAGGATACTGTTTCCCGTCTTATAGTTCTGCCTGGTGGGGCAGGTGAAAAGTTGTGTCAGGTTGGAGGTGGCTATCAGATCCCTGAAAGGGGCAGCCTTCTTTCCATCCGAGTTTATGTTAAAATCCCCAGTAATGACAAACTCCATCCCCTTCGGAAGGTTGCTGATAACGTCCGTAATTGTGTGAAAGCCTGCTGTGGCTTTCTTGGGGGGGGGGGGAGGTAGATTGTGGCAAGGATGAGAGTTTTGCCATTCTGGCTGACCTGAGCCTTTATCACTATTATCTCATGATCCTCAGCCACCCTGCTTCCAGGGAGGACAGTGCACTGCAGAGAGTCCCTGGCATAGATGAGGCATCCCCCACCTCTCTTGCCTATTCTATCAATCCTGTATGCTTAGAAGCCTTTGAGGGCAACTTCGCTATCTTTAATCCTACTGGTCAACCAGGTTTACGTTACGCATAGGATGTCAGGGGTATGGAGGGCCATCCATGCCTGTAGTTGGTCAAATTTTGTGGTTAAACTGCAGATGTTCAGGGAGGCTATTTTTAGGCCTTTAACCTTATGAACACCAGGGCCTGTTGAAGTGAGTGAGCCTGGGTTTGAGTGAATGTTGCCAGAGAGGAGCAGAAGCATAATGATGACCTTTCTGGAAGAAAGGTTTATGCTAAATTTGGTGCGTACCTTCTGCCGCTGAGGCTTTAGATGATTCAGGTGGTTGGACACTGGCTTAATTATTGGGGTATAGCTAACCATTACTACCCCTATGTGAGGGGAGGGCATGTGGCCACCCATGTTTGTAGGGTAAGACCAAGTGAGTCGCTGCCCACAGCCAAGTAAGGCAGTCTCCGAAGGTGCGGTTGACAGCCATGCACTACCCAGTAGTGGTTCAGATGGGGGTAGCAGCAGCCCAGCTAGGCATATGGTGCCAGCGGTACCAAGCCAGGTAGTAAGAAACAGAAGTAGATAGCACCTTTTGATGGGGGACATGGCAGCTTGATTTAGTCGTCAAGCCTGACACACTGGTGCCAAAGAGAGGCTGTACAGTTAACCACTGTACCTGGTGGTTTTTAGTGAGAGCTAGAAAGAAGAGTTACACTAGGTAGGGAAACTGCTTCACAAGAGACAGTGATGCTGTCACTCAAAGCTTAAGCAGCTGACTGGCTGAAACCTGTAGGCGTGAGCTAGTAAGCCGGGGTGGGGTTTAAGTGTATTTAAACAGGACAGGAGTGGGTGGGTGGGACAAAAAATCAGGCAGTTAAGGCTCCTTTCTTGGAGGTAATGAGTCCCTGAGTGCGAAGTTCGTACCTGAGCTTCTGTGAGGGGCTGGTGACTTCAGATCTGGACTGCGGATGGCAGTCTGGCAGGTCGGGTTCATCACAGAACCATGACTGTGGCTCTCAGACTTACCTGCAAAGAGAAGAACAGAGGTAAATTAAATAAGAGAGGCAGGGGTGGAGGCTGCTCATGGAGCTGAAAAGAAATGCAAAATGGCTTAAACGGGGGTGTTGCAGACCCAAAATGTTAGGCAAGGTGCCGGAAGGTCTGAGAGAGCAAGAACAGAGCTATTTAAAGCACAATACCAGAGTAAAATGGTGAAGGGGGGGTGCAAGACCTGAGTTGAGAACACTACTGGGTCTTATGAGGGAACACTCTACAGGCACTAAGATTAAATCAGCAAACTTGACCTCCTGCTTTGATTCACTCCTGGAGTGTTTTGGCTCTCTGAGTCTTAATTCAGAAATTATCATGTTAGGAGATTTCAATATCAATTGGTTCTCTCCTGACACAAGCCCTTTCAAAGATGCAGTTTCAGCAGTTCACCTCACCCAGCTAGTCGAGCCCCCCACTAGAATCAACTATAAAACTGGGACAGGTACCTTACTGGACTGAGTGATCTCTAACCACCCTGATCATATATTGGACACAACCATACTCCCAGATGCCTTCAGTGACCACTCCCCAGTCTTGTTTCATTGGGCAAACAAATTCTCTAAACCACCTGCTAGAACACTTACCACCAGGGTACTCATCCATGGGCATCTGGAATCACTAAAATCTGACCTGCATAATCAGGACTGGCCAGTGGTTTACACAACTAACAATGCTGAGTTTGCCCTCGACCAATTCATTCTTCACTTCAACGCTATATGTAATAGGCATGCCCTCCATAAAAGGCGTAAAATCAAAGGCCGCTGTAATCCCTGGTTTTCTCCAGACCTCCCTGAGCTTCTGATGCCAGGGACCATCTATGGCACAGATCAAGGTCCCTGTGTAACCAGGCCGACATCCCGAGGTACAGAGACTGAAACAACTGCACGAGGGCTATTCATGCAGCTAAAAATCAATATCATAAGGAAGTGCTCTCTTGGACCTGGAATGATGGCGGAAAATTTTGGACCCTCACTTGACCCCAAACTTATTGCTAACACTTATAATAATGCCTTCACAGACCTGAGTGGTGTCCTGCCACCTGGCTACTTCTCTCACACCCTTATAAGTGACTACTCTGGGAAAGAGACTCAGGACCCTTCTCATTCTCCTTTCTACTTCAAAACCCTCTCAGCCCAAGAAGCCAGGAATTACCTACTCAAGGTATTAGGGAATTCAAGACTAAGTGGTGACAGCCTGGATCTTAACTTTGTAGCCCTTATGCTAAATGAAATTATGTCACCTCTAACACATATTATTAACATGTCACTTAGTTACTCTCAATTCCCTCAGAAATGGAAATCTGCCACTGTGACACCAGTTCATAAGTCTGGGGATTGCACAATTACTGGGAACTACAGGCCTATCTCTATCCTGCCCCCACTCTCGAAAGCTTTTGAGCGTATAGTGGCTGACCAACTGGTTGAATACTTAGAAAAATATCAGCTACAATGCCCACAACAACACGGATTCAGAAATGGTCATAGTGCCACTACCATCCTGCTGGAGTTCACAGGCTTTATTCACCACTCCTTAGATCAAGGACACCTGGTCAGTGCTGCTTTCATTGATTTAACTAAAGCTTTCGACACAGTGAATCTTGCCCTCCTGGTTGAACAGCTTGCCACGATTGGCCTAGCTAGTTCAGCATAGCCTTGTTTGAAAGTTACCCACACAACCGTACACAGCAGGTGAAGATTGGTAACACCCTCTCGGATAGCAGACCTGTTCTATCTGGAGTTCCTCAAGAGTCCATCTTGGGCCCTCTTTTATTTAGCATTTTCCTCAACAACCTTCCTTACTCCTGTCAGGGTCATATCCTTTTATATGCTGATGATGCTGTCCTGTTTACCAGTGATCCAGACCCAAATGTTCTTGAAACCAGGATACACAGTAATTTCGTAGTCGTAGAAAGATGGTTCCATAAGCACAAGTTAGTTATGAATTACAAGAAGTCTAAAACTATGCTGTTCTCCAGCTCCCAAAATAGGCACAGAACTTAGCCTCTTTCTATTACCAATGAAGCGGGATCTCCCCTGGAGCTAGTTCAACTCTTTAAATATCTGGGAATTATTATTGACAGTATGATGACATATGCCTATCACATTGACAACATTGCTAAGGCTAACACTCGCATTGGGCTACTTTATAGGCATAAGCAATGTTTGACCCCAGAGGCTCTTAACCTGGCCATTCCAAGCTCTTTTGTCTCGCTTATTGATGATGGCTTACCAATCTATGGATCAGCTACTGAAACAACTCTTCGCCGCATCATAGTTGCACTCAACAAAGCATGCCAGCTCCTTACCAGCTCAGCCCGGCTTTCCCATACCTGCAACATGTACACTCAGGCTAACTGGCTCCAATTCAAAGGTAGACTCATACCAAACATCTTTACTGTCCAAAAAAGTAAGCTTAGGCAAAATGTCCCCAGGAGTGCAAAAGCTTATTATCCCCCACTATCAACCATCGTTGCACCAGAAGCTCTACTAGCCAGATTTTTAATATACCCTGCTGTAGCGCTTCTCTGGGACAAAGGTCCTTTGCCTACTGTGCCCCATTATGGATGAACTCGCTGCACCATGACATCACTTCAGCATCCACCTTTGGCTCCTTCACGGTTAAACTTAAGCAACAGCTAGTTGCTGATGCCAGTTGTGACTGCTTCCAATAACCTTTCTTCTTGTGACCAGCACTTATTCTAACCTTATGCAGTCCTGACCTTATGCATAACAGTTCTCAGTATGTAAATAACTGTTCTACGTTGCTAATCATTCTCCTTTCACATTTCCTTTTGATCTCTTCCACTTTTCCCCTCACCACTCTATGCTTTCCACCTGTCCCCCCCCCCCATTATATCTCCTGAGCTCCCTTGCTCACTTTAAAAAAGCTTTGTCCCATACCTTCTCATCTTGACAAGGCCCCTAGACTGATGCCATCCCTTACCTTGTTGATGATTAGATATTAGGCTGAGTCTGTTCTCATTTTCCTGTAAAGGGTCATTTCATAAGACCCCACCCCCTCTAATATGACCCTTTGAATTCCAGGTTTTAATCAAATACGCACCTTGGCATACATTGTACAATGCCACATCTGTATTGGAACTTCTCTAGTTACAGTATTTACCGTTGTAATGTCTTGTATAATTCCTTGTTTTGTTTGTTCTCTGTCTCATGCTTTTCCAATATGTATTGTTCATCTGACATGGAACCTATGAAATGAGTTTGTTCTCAAAGGTGTTATCTGAAATTTCAATAAATAAATAGTCAGAAGGGATGAAGCTCCTTTTCTCGTGAGTGGTATAATGTGTTGAGAGACTGAGGCAAAATACCGTCATACTGACTGTTCCCCTTGCACTTTACAGTTACTCAAGGATACGTGTATTCTTCATTTCTGAAGCAGTACAATCCCGTGAAAGGGCAAAATGGGATGTTGGACAACAGCTTATGTGAAGAGGATTATGATAACATCAGCCTTTTCGTTTCCTCGCGTGCTGTCAGCAACGGAAGCATACGAAGTGCAGGAAGTGATAGCAGTTCTTCTCTTAATGGACTAAATGAAAAATCAGAAATGGATGACAGTGCAAGTGACCATTCCAAAGATGGAGATGAGCAACAGGTAAGAAAGGTCTACTTTATTAAAAACAAATGTTTAGAAACTGTTAATTGCTGTAAGGCTTCTTTTTCCTTATTTACTGCTCGCTGTTACATGTGCCCTATTGCTCATTAGTTCAGCAAGAACCATAATCATCTCCATGGACCCTCGCCCATTCAGCAGAAACCAGCAGGTTCCATGTGGGAAGAACACAATTGTTTTAACTTTAATGACCACAGATGTCAAAAAATTTATTTTTGTCCTTTAACATCAGGACACTAATTCTCAGGCAACTTCCCTGTCACTGTCCAGTATCTCCACTGTCTTGTCCCTCCCCCACATAAATGTACCTGGAGTTCCTGTGGACTAGTGGCATTTTAGATTTCATGCCCAGCAGAAGTGATTGTAGAAACAGTATTGACAATGATGGTGCCACCTTAAACTAAATCCAGAGGTGGGGCCGGCCTGTCAGCACCGTGACAATGGTGTTGCTGGTGACCCAGCTGCAGAAATGAGTCTAGACTGATGAGGACTGACCATAGAGGGATGAGAATCAAGCATCCCAGAGGATAGGCTTGCCTTTGGGGAGGCAGGGACGCAGGCTGTGCACATAGGCTGCTGCCTGGGTGACTACAGGTGGCAGTGCTGTTTGAGCAGCAAGTGGGAGGGAAGACGCTGGCCAGTGCTGTGTACAGGTACACTTCAGTTTGCACATGCGCACTGGGTTGCCTTGCTGCTGGTATCCTTAGGACAGAGAGAAGCAAGAAGCAAAAAATCCCTGATGCATAGCAGCATGAAGCCAGCACTCTCAGGCCTCACTGCTCCTGACAGCCCACTTATCCCCACACACTAGATGGGTGGGTCCAAGGGAAGTCATGACTGCCAGCACTCCAAACAAAGTCCACCACAGAGGAAATGCTCTTAGAGGAACCCATGGGGATGAGGTAAGCAACAGAGAAGGGAGTGCATGGGGCTGGGAAGTAGCCTGGCAGAGATGAACAGCATTGGAGAAGAGGAAAAACATATATAGCTGAGAGGAAGGAGAGAACAGAACAGCTAGCCTAAACCAGGAAAGGTAATTTATTTAACACTTAAAAGGGCTGTGTGAGTGCTTCTCAGTCAGTGTTTTGGTAATAGGGTCATAGGCAAATACAAGTCGATAACCTTAGGCCTTTTTGTCTCATCCAGTATAAGTTTGAGAATTCAAATGTCCTGCTACCCATGTGCTTATCCAGTGATGTCTTAAAGGTATCAAGGGTGCTGCTTAATACTGCCTCCTTAGGTAGCTTGTTCCATGTACTGACCACTCTCTGATTAAACCATGCACCCCATTTCGATGTCCTATAGAACTCTCTCTTTAGCTGATGACAGTGGAACCTACTTTCTCTTTCAGGTCCCTTACTCACTAAACCAACACACTCCCAAAGGTCTCTATTGTGAAAGGCCCTGTATGCCAGACATAGATCCCCCTCAGTCTCCTATACTCCAGAGAGTAGAGATTCAAGTCCATTAACCTCTCACCATAAGACTTGCCGGATAATTGCCTGATTTTTTTAGTAGCTCTTCTCTGAGTTCTCCAAGTATTCTAATGTTTTTCTTGTTATGAGGGGCTTGGAACTGTACCTAGTACTCCAGATGTGGGTGTGCCAAAGTAGTGTGTTATGGTACTAGGACCTTCCTGTCTCTACTCTTAATGTGTTTGTGAATACAATCCAGAATCCCATTACATTTAGTAGCTGTTTCTCTGCATTGTTCCCCTGAGGTCAGTTTGTTAGTTATAATTACTCAATGGTCCTGTTTTCTGTCTGTATCAGCTATCTTCCTCCCATGTAGAAAGTAAGACACCTGTAATCCTCCTGTTCCTGCTACCAATATGCATCACCTTGCATTTGTCTAATTTGTCTATGTTAAATGATAATTTGTGATTCCTTACCCACAGATCTATGTCATTGATTTCATTCTGAAACTGTTCAATAGATTTATCGTCATTGACAATTGCCCCTATCTTCACATCATCAGCAAACATGCAGCTCCAGAGGCCTGCTGTAGTCTGCATTGCAGCCTTATACTGTAAATGCTAAAAAGGGTGGGTCCCAGGACCGACCCCTGAGGGGCACCACTTGTCACCTCCACCCAAGTCAAGAAGTAACCAGCCACACAGACCCTCTGCTTCCTACCATCCAGCCATGAAGCCAACCAGTTAATGATGTTCTTTAAATTTCTGTAATTCTTACTAGTCAGGGAGGAGAACCTAGTTGAGAGAATATTTGCAGTCTCTTGTGATTAATTACAACCTGTGAAACAGGTTTCTGATTGGGGGAGGAGATGAAGCATCTTAGAGGAAGCAGAATACTATATTTAGGCCCTATGCCTGCAAGCGTCCCATGACATGGTGCCCTATTGTGTGAGTTATACAGTGTAGGAGTGGGACATCAGTCTAAGGGGCATCTGATGGCATCAGCAGGTGAGTCTGCAGTTCCATAGGGGATTCTGTCAGTACAGGTGTCTGGTAGTACAATTTGTAGCTGGCAGGGCAGGTAGTATAGAGGATACTAGAGATTCCCTCACTGGGATACCCTAACATTGAAATTTATAAGAGTGTCTGTGCAACTGCATAACTATGAAAATGTGTACTTTATTTGACTCACTATCTAGGGTAGGGTGTTTCAGGGAGTAGCTACAGGGGTTTCAGGTGGGTAGAAGACAGTAAGTTTAGTACCAGGGTGCTACTGCAATATATGCTGGAGTCAGTAGGTATTGTGTGAAGGGAGACAGCAGGCAGTGTGGAGCATAGGTACAGTGGGGAGATAGCTGCAGGGACTGTGGGGTGCTCATCTCCCGGGTTATGTTCTGGAGAAAGGGACACTAACTCATATGTAGAACACTTATGGAGCTCCAGGAACAACTGGTAGCAGCAAGAGAGGAGATATACCAGCTGTGACACCAGCTGAGCTGCTACCCACAGGCACACCCTTCATCCCCACTCCTCCAGGCATCCACTGGCCTGGGGAGCTGGAGGGTGGTGGGGAAGGGGATGGGGTAGCAGGGGCAATTACAAAGTAATCATCCAAGCTCACCAAATCCATAACGCAAATCACTTTGTGCCCCTGGAGAGAGGCTGGTACCTGACTCCTCTGGGGAAACATGGAACCAGTCAGGAAGAGCGACAAAACAGCTTGGTGACTCCTGATGGTGAGAACAGAAGAAAGACAGCAATGAGTATCCTAGTCATATCAGACTGTATGATTAGAGGGGTGGAGAAGGTGGTGGGAAGAGAAGGAAAGGGGTTGAGGTGGTTAGGTGCTTTCCTGGCACATCAGCAATGCGGGACACAGATAGAACAGGAGGGTGGTAGAAAAGTGAGAGTGGGGGTGCTGGTATACTTGGGTACCAATGATCTAGGTAACCAGCCTACTGAGGCTATGAAGTGCACCTTTTCAAGGCTGGGGGACAGACTGAAGGCACACTCAGCTTCCCTGGCCTTTTCTGAGGTTTTTCCTGTGTGCAGGAGGGGGACAGGGAAGGACAGAGTGATAGAGGAGGTGGTATAGGAGTTAAACAGGTAGTGGAAAGGACGGCATCAGGAGGAGGAGTACCATTTAATGGGAGACTGGGGGGCTTCAAGGACCGAAGTGATGGCCTTCACCAAAGGAGAGGGGACTAGTGCACATGGGCTGAAGTTTGATATCTACATTGGTGGAACTTTAAACAGATTAGGGTGAGACAGGAGAAACACGCGGGCCAAGAGCAGGGGGGGGGGACCTAGCTTGGACTTCCCCAGAAATGGGGCTAGGAACTGTGGAGAGGGAAGCAGCAAGGTAGGGGTTATTAATAAGTTAAGAAAAGGGGCTGGGGAGGGAGAGCTTGCAAAGATGGCAAGAAGCAGGAAACTTAGGGAATTAAAAGGGAAGAGAATTTTGAATGGAGAGGAGCTGAAAAAAGGAGAGGGGAACAGACACAAGCTGGATGGCAGTCTGCCTTAATGCCCGGAGCCCAAGAAAAAAAAATTAACAAGCTTCAGGCATGGGTGGCTGATACAAGGTTAGACTTCATAGCCATTATGGAAACATTGGCCATCATGGATAATAACTGGGACCTGGCAGTACCAGACTACACCTTGTATAGGCAGGATGGGAATGGGAAAGGAGGAGGGGTAGCCCTCTCTGTAAAGGAAGGCATGGAGGGGGTAGAGGATGCATCAGGGGAAGAAATGGGGAAACATAATCATTGTGGGCATGGCTTACCAAAAGCATCAGGGAAGAACTACGGACTGTTGGAACTGGGAGGTGAGGGCAATAAGAAACATGGGGCAGAAATAAAGAAAAGGGCCACAAAGGGGGAGGTAGTAGTAGTAGTGGTGGGGGGGATATTAACCTGCTAGACCCAAACTGGGACATTCCAGCAGCTAAGATCACCAGGAGTCGGGCTCTGCTAGATACTTTGCAGACTGCCTGCTGGAGGAGCTGGTTAGGAAACCTACAAGGCAGGCTGCCATTCTCAATGTGGTGCTCACCAGCACAGAAATGGTAGGTGGAGTGCGGATTAGGAAACCACTGGGGTCCAGAGACCATAACACCATGTGGCTCAAGCTGGTACTGGTTACCAGTATACCCACATCAAAGGTTGAGGTTCTAAATTTCTGAAGAGCAGTGTTTGACCAGATAAAGGAATTAGTCCAAGATAACTTGGTTGGCATGGAACAAAATCGGGGGTGGGGGTAGCAAAAGGAAGGGAGTAATTAAAGAGGTTATTCTTGGGGCAACTAATTCATGGTTGAGAATGGTTACCAAGAGAAACAGGCACAAGAGACCAATCTGGTTCTCAAAGAACGTCAGGGAGGCAGTGAGAGAAAAAAAGGCCTGAATTAGATTCAAGAGAAGCTGGGGATGAGGAATGGAGTAAATTCCAGGTAAAGATTAGGGAGGCCAAGAATGCAGTCAGGGATGCAAAAGTAGACACAGAGGTGTGTATTACAGAGGGGGTCAAGGGACGGGGGAAAACAGTTTTTCAGATACATTAGGAAAAAAAAAATAGTTGAGAGGGGGAACTGTAAGGCTGATGGAGGAGGACGAGTATTAGAGGAGGACGAGCAGAAGGTAGCCCTTCTTAACAATTACTTCTGCTTAGTATTCACAGTGTGACATAGTGGGCCTCTGCCGGGAAGTTGCACAAAGGCTGCTGCAAGGGGAATCCCAGAAATGGGGCAAGTGGTATTTGCAGTAGAAAGGACAAGAAAAGAGCTTGTAGTCCTGAAAACAGGTAAGACTCCAGGGCCAGATGAGATGCACCTGAGGGTGCTAAGGGAACTGGTATTGGAACTGGCTGAACTCCTGGCACACCTGTTCAGAACAGTAGCTCACTACAGTCAGGGGTGGGTCCAAAAGATTGGAGGGTAATGGACGTAGTTTGACTCAACAAGGAAGGAGGCAAGGAGCAATCAGATAACTGCAGGACCATCATTCTTACCTCCGTTATGGGTAAACTGATGGAGACACTAGTCAAAGAGGACTTAGTGGACTACCTGGAGAGAAGTGGGCTTGTGGGTAGTAAACAGCATGGGTTCATGGCAGAAAGGTCTTGTCAGACTAACCTGGCAGTATTCTTCTACTTAGATTTCAGCAACTCATTTGACTGGTTGTTACACAAAAAGTTGCTGAAGAAGTTTGAGGATCTATGTGCAGGAAGGACTTAGTAAGATGGGTGGACAGTTGGTTAGGGGGAGACAGCAAAGGATAGTAGATGGAATCAAGTCAGGGGAGAGGGAGGTCACAAGTGGGGTGCCGCGGGGTCCATCCTGGGTCCAGTCCTTTTCAATGTGTTCATCAGCACCATAGGAGAAAGAATACAAGACAAGATATGTCTCTGAGTAGATGGCAGTAAGTTCTGTGTCAGGGTGGGAAGCCATGAGGGGTAAGGGAATTGCAGTGGGATCTGCACAGGTTGGAGAGGTGGTTCAAGGTCTGGCAGTTGAATTTAGTGCCAAAAAGTGCAAGGTGAGACACATGAGAAACAAGAACCCCAGGACAGAATCCTGTATTGGAAGGGCTAAGCTGGGCACTACTCATGAGGAAAGGGACCTGGGAGCCAGCATAAGCATCTCCCTAAAACAATCTAGCCAAAGTAACAAGGCCTATAACATGGCAACCAGGATGTTGGGGTGTATTCGGAGAAAGGAGGTAATATTAGCTCTCTATAGATCACTGGTGAGGCCCCATCTGGGATATTGGGCCCATTGCTAGAGTCCCCACCTAAGGAAAGACAAAGTCAGGCTGGAGTAGATGCAGCGTAGGGTAACCAAAATGATCCACCAATAAGGCCAGTCCTGCAAGGATCAGCTTAGGGCACTGAGCATGTCAATCAGTCAATCAATCAAAGTCTTTATTTAACCAGGCGATCACTGTTGAGCAAGCCCATTTTCGAGGTGGACCTGGGTTTGTTAACAAGGAACAAGGGACAATATACATGGGATACAACACACAAGAAAATAGTAATAATACAAATAAAGTGAGATACAATAATACAGTATATACAAAGTATCAGCAGGTAGCATTGACAGTAGTATATGTTTGGAACAGAAGATAAAGCTAGTTTTGGGTAGGACACAATTTTTCATAAAAGTAAAGAAATATACATATCAGGAGCACCAAACACAAATAAAACCTAATATAAAAAGATATATAGTGATATGGTATGGAGAATTTAGAGCTGTACTCACTGGAGGCCAGAATGGAGAGGGGTGATATGATAGAGACCTTTAAGTTCCTGAAATGAATGAAATGGGTAAACAGTGAGGAACTATTCAACACTAATCTGGCAGAGTGGAGGAAAGATTCAAGAGAAGTGTAAGAATGTTTTATTTTACAGAGAAATGGTGAGCCATGGAAAAGCTGACGGCAGAGGGGGTGGGTGCAAACACCATGAATGGTTTCAGGCACAGATGAGAGAGAGTTAAAGGCTTAATAGTTACTTGGGGTAGTGGTAAAGCAGGGAACAAGGGGGTGGAGGGGGAAAAATTCCTGTCTAGACAGCAGATCTTGAGTAGAATAGGGTATAGAAGGGCAGACTAGATTGATCAATAGTCTTTTTTCTGCCGAATTGTCTATATTTGCATAAATAAATAAAAAACCTCTATGGGGCTACCAGTTGCAACATAAATACCAATCAAGTGAGGGGTCAATAAAGCAAAGCACACTGTGTGTACAGGTGAAGGTGCCCACCTTCACAACCCTGAAACTGGTTAAAATTTGACTAGTGGCATATATGGATGGCTGCTATTTCTCAGCATTCTTAGGGCCCTGTTCTCAAAGTAAGTTGCTCTGTGGGATCTCATGGTGGAGTGGCTTTAAAATATACTCACTCCTCTCTCTATCCTGATTCTGGTAGTATTATCTATCTAAATCTGCCCCCCTACATAGCCGTTAAAAATATGCATAGCAGGTGGCGGGGTGTGTGTGGCATGGTGGCTGGCTGAATGGTGGGCTTCCAATCAGAAGATCTGTTTCTGGCTCCAGCAGATGACACATACATGGGGATGGAGGCTCCTTGAGAGACCCATTGCATTGTGGGCATCTTCTTGGTCACTATATCCCCTTAACATATTGTACAAACATACAAAATTGCCAGCAGAAAAAGGCCCACAGGTCTATCAAGTCTGCTCGTTTGTGCAGCTCTTAGTTTCATATCAATACAGTTGCACCATTAGTACAAACTATGCAACACAATACAAATGTTCCCATGTAGCCTGCAGTAGGCAACAGTAAAATGTCGAGTAGTTATTTGTGGTAGCATGGAAATATGTGTGGTGCATTACATTTACTCCTGTCCCCCAGCAGGTGTACCTCACACGCCCCACCATCCAATGAAAAAGCTTTATTGAGTCTTATAGAATGTGTATGTCAGTGACCATCCACCAGACATGCCCCACATCCTGCCCAGTTCCCTGAGAATGTGTGGAGATCCCCTTCTGTAGCTACTGTATGGCTCCAAGACAGGGAAATCTTAGAATGCCACTGTAGCCCCAATAGTGTGGAGGGCTGCTTACATGGCACAGAGGTAGGGCTACCTTGCTACTGACTCTTAGTCTGCAGAATGGCTAGTAATTGTTTATTTAGCTGCTAATCTCTAGTTTGATGGCTGATCTAAGGGATACTTCACAACTCTCCTACTATGTGAAGTTAAAATGTAGAGTGTTTACTTGCAAGCTGGCTGGAAGTGATTATGTTGGTAGCTCTCTTGCCTCTGAGCCAGAAGGCCATGGGTTTCAAGTCCCACACCAGGCACATGGACTTGAACAATGTTGACACTGCAGTGCAGTATTAAGGGGGTGCTGCTCTGTTGGAGGTGTCAGCCTTCAGATGAGATATCTACCCATCTTTTTGTTCATGTGGAAGTTAGAGATTCCAGGGCACTTGTTCTGATAGCAAGAAATGGTCTCAACTTTTTGATCAGACCATAAAAATATAGAGAGCTGATCAAACATAAGAATATCTTGAAATAAGGACCAGCTACAGTTGGTAGGATATCTGCTTTGAGCCATGCTGATCAACTGGCCGTGGCACTTTTCTTGAAAGAGAAGAAAATGTTCCTGGTGCCCTGATCTACATTCCTTTTCTCAGACAGACAGCTTCTGCAAATGCATAGTGTGTAGCTCTATGTTGATGTAAGTTGAGTAGTTAGTGGTTGTCATTTCATTCTCTGTATACAGTTTCTGCACTACCAGTCATTGACCTGTGAATAAAGCACTTTGAGATACAGCTCTTATGAAATGTGCAATGAAAAAACATTAATTCTCATCCTCCATGGCTTCCTTTCTACAGTTTTTCTACGCAGTGTATGCATTCCAAGCTAGGACTCAGCAGGAGCTCAGTTTACAGGAGTACCAGCGAGTCCGGATCCTGCAGTTCAAAGACCTGAGTGGCAACAAGGAATGGTGGCTGGCAGAAACCAATGGACAGAAGGGATACGTGCCAGCTAACTACCTGGCGAAGATGACCTATGCATAGCTATGTGTTTGCGTCTTGAGACGTGTTTCACCAACAAGGAGCATATTGATTGATTCTCTCCACTATAATGGTGCCATTGTTTCCACGGTCCCTACTAATATACAGATCCACTAGTCAGAGCTCAAATTAGGGGCAAGCAAAATGTTCAAAGTCATCGCCCCTAATGCAAGTTAAACAACATGGAGTCTGCGTAAGATGTAATTCCATGATGGACATAATTACTAAATGCTGTGTGGATGACATTTTGGGGTAATGTTTGTTGCTGTAGCTCATGGTTTGTTTGCTCTAACTTTGTTTTTGAGTCTTCAGTCAAGAAAACTGTCATGTCTGATTTTTCATTTCAGTTTTGTTTCTCTCCTCAGTTTGTTCCCTCATGCCCAGTGTTCTACGTGGGACCAAAATGGTCACCATAGTAACCTGAACTTTATTTTGGCCAGTTGGGTTATTGCCTGGTCACTATAATGGTGACTCCTAATTTGTCTTCAAAGTCGTCCCACAAATCACTTAAAGTTTTTAATGCGATTTTGAAATCTGAAGTCTGTCCCCAACTTACAGAAAAATGTTTCTTCAATTTTTGGACTTTGACAGTTTTCAGCAGTTTGGAGAATGGTTGCTGCATTAAGCACATGCCAGACATTTTGACTACTGAGATTTACTTTTTTTTTTTTTTTTTTTGGCAACTGAGTAAGGCTCACTAGGCACATGGCCTGTTTTCAGGGGCAACCCAGGAGCACTGGGGAGGTTAAGTGACTTGCTCAGGGTCACACAGTAGAGGTTGTAGGAGTCAAACCCAGGTCTGCTGGATGTACCAAGATCATTCACAGCTCATCACTCTAACCTCTATACTGCCAGCCCAATCCCTAGTAGAATTTTTAATTGATGACCAAAGTGGCTACGTAACAAAGATCTTAAAAGGGACAGAACATTTGTGTGAATCTGCAGCTCCTAGTAATGTTCCTACTTTCAGAAATGACACTTATAACCCTCAAATAATTCACATTCAATTGTACCTGAATAGGTATTTATGCAAAAGCAATATTTTGTTTCGTATTGTTTTCTTTTTATGGACATAGTTCATAGAAAACATACTGCAGAAACCTAGATGTAGACAGCAGATAAAAGGCCCAACAGTGAGTCTGCCCAGTACCTGCCTGAATCTACACCCAGCCTAATGTTGGACTGGAGCTTGTCTACTGATGACCCTGACTGTATTTCAACAGCACCCTCCCCTGACCTTCTCACCCCCCTTCCATTAATTACCCACCCTCCTTCCCTCCTGTGGTTTAGATGGATCATTCCCCTGTACCTATCCCACCTGTGGTTGAAGCCACACTGACCACTTTTGGCAATGAATTCTGCTTCTCCACAACCCTTTCTATGAAAAAAAAACTTCCTTACATCCATCCTGAAGCTTCCTCCCACCACTTCCCAATGAAGACCTCTTGGCACCTTGCCCATGCTTCTTGTGAGCATGGTATTTCTGTTCACTTTATTAATAACCCTTAAGTACTTACAGTCCTCTATTACTTCCCTCTCCTCCCTCCTGGCCTCTAGTGTGTCCATCTTGAGACTCCTGCCTCTCCTCATACATCTTCCCCCTACTACCCCTGAAACATCTTTGTGGCTGCCCTCTGAATGGCTTCCAAGAGGTCCCTGTTTTGTTCAGGTGGGGGCTCCCGAACTGTGCAGAGTACTCTGGCTGATGTCTCACCAAGGATCTGTACAGGGGCAGTCTCACCTCCCTCCTTCTGCTAGCAACCCCTACCCCCACCCCTTATAACATGCATTATAACATCTTTTTTGATTTTCCCTGCAGCCTTCTGATTTTGGGCATGGAACTTCGAACTATCGCTAATAATGATCCCCAGGTCCCTTTCCTCCAGGGTCTGCAACACCATCATTCTCCCCAACTAGTACTCTGTTCTTGGATTTCTTTTGCTAGTGTGCATGACTTTACACTTTTTGGCATTAAAGTTGAGTTGCCATATCTTTGACCACTCTTCCAGTCTGTCCAGGTCTGTTTTTATTCCCATATTCCCTCCACTGTATCCACCATGACACCAGTTTTGGTATTACCTGAAAGGAGACTGATTTTCCCTGGATTCCATTCCCAATATCACAGATGAATATATGGAAAAGGACCAGTCCCAGTACTGACCCTTATGCTACCGTACTACTGACCTCTCTACACACAAGTATTCCCTGTTGACAACTATCCTCTGAGTTCCCCAGCAACCAGTTACTAATTCACCTGGTTAATTTGTCTCCTACCCCTGGATCTCTTAGCTTTTTCACAAGTTTCCTATGGGGCACAAAGTCAAAGACCTTGCTAAAGGCCAGATACAATATGTCAGCTGCTTGGCCCTTATCAACTGCCTTTACGACCCAGTTAAAGAAGTCAAACAAGCTGGTCTGGCATAATCTGCCTGATATGAATACATGCTGCCTCTTGTCTTGGAGCTCACTGGCCTCCAGTTATTCCACTATATTTATTTATTTAGCTTTTGTTGACCGGGTAAGTGCACTAGACAAATCCTGCCTATTTTCAGGCACAACCCGGGGGAAGGGGATACAGATGAATGCCAACTGACCTTGAACCAGATTAAGCTATTAACATATGTTATTTAGCAATGGTTTTTAGCAGTTTCCCCAGGATTAAGGTCAGGTTGATTGGTCTTCAGTTCCCTGTGTCCTCTCTACTCCAACTCTTGTGGAGTGCAGCCACTTTTGAATCCTTCCAGTTGACTGGAATAACTCCTGTTTCTATAGAGCAGTTAAGGAGGTCAGCTAATGGTTTCACCAGGAACTGGGCAACCTTCATTAGCACCTTAGGGTGCAAACCATTTGGGCTAGATGACTTGTCCACCTTCAGGGTCTCCAGCCCCTTGAGTACTCACGTAACTGCTATCCCTCCTATCTCTGATTAATGTGCCCCATCCCCAGCTAGAAACCCACAGTCTGGGACAGGTTCCTCCTCCTCCTTCGTGACAACTGAGCAGATGTACAGTATGTTTAATATCTACTTCCTCCATTTCCCCTCCTTTGTTTAATCTCATAAGTTCCCCCCGGTCCATCTCTGCTGTTTTATATAGCCGAGAAAAGTTTTGGTCCCTTCTTTTATTCCCTTTGCTATTTTCAGCCAAACATCTGCTTTTACCTTTCTTACCATTTTGTTAGCTCCCTTGCTTTCTTCACATAGCGTTCCCGGTTTACCATTTGCTGGTCCCTCTTGCACGTCCTAAAAGCTGCCCTCTGTATCATAGATACATAGAATTTGTCAGTAGATAAGGACCTCTTGGCTCACCCAGTCTGCCCTATCAATCCCTACCTATTATGAAGTATCCTTGTTGCTTCCGCCAGTTCCCTCGAGAACCAAAGCGGTCTTTTGTGTTTCGTTTTTTTTTCTGTCTGCCTCAAACAGGAACTAGCTGCTTCTGCAAACATTCTGTTCAGTTCAATATATGGAACCAGGAATTCTGAGTTTTAGCTACGCTCATGTCACTGCACAGATTTAGAACTCAGACCTCGCGCCAGAGACCTTTCAGAGCATTGCTCAGAGCTGTAAATTCATGCAGTAATATAGTCAAAACTCAAAATTCCTGGCTCCATGAAGAGAAATTACATTTTTGTTTTGTTCAGGCTATAACCATTCAGTGAGTGCTTATTTACAGTGGTGTCCTTTAGTAAATGTTAATTACAGTAGTTACAACAGTGCAGAGAATACATATAGAATGTCATCCATGAAAAGAAAACAGTACAAAATGCAGTTTTTCACACATCAGTCTTTATTCAGGTATAGTGAAATATATATCATTTGGAGGGGTATGAATATAATTTCTGAAAATAAGACCATTACAAGTACTGTAGCTGCAAATTTACACAAATTTCCTGTCCCCTTTAACGCTGAGCCCAACTTCATCCCCTCCATCTATGGCTTCATCACCCAGCTCTGCACCTCAGCTACAAACCTTGAGCAAGTCACTTGACCTCTCTGTACTTCAGTTCATCCAGCTGTAAAACTGAGTAGGAGCCAGATCCCACTTAACAAAGGGGTGGTGGCACATCAACGAACGAACAGTGCCTACAAATTGAAAATGCTTTGGACTTGTATTCATTGTGGTATACTGCATTGTATGCCATTCTTTGGATAGCAGCCTAACTCAAAGCCGTTTCAGGAGTCGTTCACCCCATGGATACAAATGGAACCAAATGGTTCAGCTCAGTGCCAAGGCTTCTGGAGCTAACTTTACATGATGTGGAACTTAACTATTTAATTTCAATTTGAATCCACAGGACAATGATTCCAGAGATGAAACTGCAATTTGCTGTTGTGGAGAAGTGTGATACAGCGCTCCACATGTGTTAGAGACCCTTATAAGATGTTCTACTTAAAGAGAAGCTCCGGTCACCAGCAAAAAAACAATGGCTAATGTATGGGCAACAGTGTGTAACGAGTGTGTTTTACACACTCAAGGCTTGTGATACATTAACCATAAGACTAAAGGTTGAATAGTTTATTCTGGTATCATCCACTTAGTGAAGGTAAAAAAAAAGTTTAAACTGTTACCCATACTTTATTTTATATAATTACTGGCTAGCAAAACTGCAGTCAGTGGGTAGGAGAGGAGTGAACCGAAAACTAAAATACGGTACCTGCAGCTGTTGTATCTTGTACTTGGTGCTGTGTGTGAGAGTGAGGCAAGTCTATTACACACACTGGTGTCTAACCCAGTGTATGTAAAAGAGAATTTCAGGTACTGGTTCTGCCTTGTAATCAACCCTAACCAGTAATTATAACACTGTTGCAGTCATCAGAACTCAGTTGCACCCCATTCCCAAACAATTTGATTTTAATCAGTTTGAGCTCCTCTACATGAGAACTGGATCTTTGCCCCTTTAAATTTCACTTACAACTGAGGCTCATTTAAGAACAGAAGTCAATATCCCCAACTTGGGACATCAGAGCCTGTTGCTGTGGAGATGATGCTGACGTCACAAGCAGGGCATTCTGACTGACCTTCAGCTGCAGATTGACTGCAAGGAAGCACTGCCCAACTGTCTGATGCAAACAGCCTTATTAATGAAGAGATGGAACAACTTGAAACTCAAGTTTTTTTGGAATGCAATCATTTGACTTCTTCTGATGCCAACTCTGATTTAATTTTGCTGGTGACTGGGCCTTACTTGAAGTAATAGGAGTCTGCGTTTATTGTGCACGCCCTAGGAAGGAAGTGAAGAACAATGAAAAGCTGAGTGTCATACCCACCCAAGAAGTGCAATTATTCCACAATTACTCATACCCTGTGGTACTGTATTGAGAGAATTAATTTACAGTCCATTCAGTAGGGAGCCTGAATGCTGTCAGGTTCCTTCACCACATGCTCTCTAAAACCCTCTGACTAGATTTTTTTTTCTCTGGCTAAACAGAAGACTTATCCTACTCATATTATGGATCTCTTGTATTTTTCTAAAGCCTAGATTACAAGCCTTCCTTAAAGGAGAACAGCATTTTACCTACGAGCCTGTTTTACCACTTCACATTCTGGTATTGTTCCATCTTGCCTGGTCTTTTACAAAATTCAAAGGGCATTTCTGACTGACACTCTGGTGCTGTAGATTAACTTTATGATGTACTTTATGTCCTCCTTAAGTCCTTAGATTGTTGGCACAGTACACTTTTGTTCTACTACAGAATTCTATGGTTGAAAGGGACATAAACTACATCGCAGAGTTCTAAAAAGGTATGTGCCATCAATGAACATGAGAAATAACAAGCAAGTTTACTAAAATGCCAGTGAAGACTGCATGATAACATAATTGGAACCATTGTTTAAAAAACAGATTACGGGCTGGCCTGGTGGTGCTGAGGGTTGAGACACTGGATGCCACACCTCGCGCCATGCTGGCAACCCAGGGTCAGGAGCGACCTCAGGTTACCGGGGGTTGGCAGGGATGGGAGAGGATCGAGCGCTGCTCTCCTCTTTCGATCCTCTCCCAGGGAGGGTTGTCATCCCTCTCCTTGGCTGCCCCCTAGTGGAGGCCGAATGGCAGTGCCAGAGGTCAGGAGACACAGAAGTGCAGTTCCGTGATGTGCACGTGCCTCTACACACGCACATTCACACAGCGAGGGGGGAGGGTGTACAGCGAGAAAACAGAGAAAGAAGGGAAAAAAGTAATATGAAAAAAAAACTGATTACGTGGGAAAAAATTACTTACAGGTTCAACGCAGTTCTCCTTTTACCAGCTGACTATGTTGTGGTTTATAAACTGTGTTTATTGGTTGCTAGACACTTGATAAAAGGGATAGTAAATGGACTTCCAAGCCACAGAATCAGGAGTTTGAGGAGTTTGAAATGTAAAAGATATTTCTAAGGGGAGACAATAGCAGTCAAGAAACACTGGCATTTTAGATGTCATTGATAAAGGTGCCCTTTTCCCATATGATGCCAAAGGTTATCTAGTTGGTTGGTTTGTTTCTTGGAATCATGCACAAATATGCCTAAAGCAAATGACCTGGCTCTTTTCAGATTCATCGTGGTCTGCTTGCTCTGCATTCTATAGTGTGACACTGCTACCACTGCCATTTATTCTCCACAGCTTTCCATGCTTCAGCTTAACCCTGACTTTTGTCATGTTTTGGTACTTCTGGAGTGTGATGGGATTAACATACAGGTACTGTACCAAAAGGACCAGAGAAATCAAACAGAGTTCTTCACCACTTTACGAAAAACAGATTAGCTTCTGATCATTCTGTGTATTTGATGCCATGTATATGTTGTGTTGTAAAAATGACACAACCATTTCTTTCATAAAGAAATGACTTAATGGGGTGCACAGAATATTTTTTTGTCCAGAATGTGCAAGGAGAAAATGTTAATTATCTGGGGGTTCATGATTTATTGCAGTTGTTGCTGCACATGTTTTGTACATTTCCTGGTAAATTATTGAGATTAAAGTATTTATTTTTCCAAACAACCTTGCTGTTTTCATCTTGATTAACATTTATTTCAAGTATGTTTTCTACTGCCGTGTATGTGAGGGTGACAGAAATGCAGGGACTGGGATTCAAAACTGGTTTCCTAGACTGAGAATGGGAAGCTGCATCCGGGGGCTTTAGTTGGCACCTTTTTTAAGTATGTGACTTCCAGAAATAAGGAAATAAGGTTGAGAGCGTGTGGGTGCTATGTGTTTGAGTTCTAGCTTTAATATTTGGTGAAAAGCAAGACCCCACTGAAAATGAAACATTGCATCTTGGCTCTGCTGTCCTGGTAAATAAACTGTATAAAAAAGAGGAAGAAAGACAGATATTTGGCACCTGCTCAGCAAGTGGGTGACCCAGGTTCATGACCTGCATCTGGGTCGACTAGAGTGAGGAAAGAAGGGCACGGAGCATCCAGGCAGATGTTCTCCTCCGCAAGAGGGAGAGACTGCCACTCCTAGAGTGCCCGTGGTGGTGGCCCAGCTGAGGCGCACTTGATGGTGTGGGTAGTCTCGTGCTGATGAGCACCTCCCCCCCAAGACATTGCAACATGCATAGATAGAAGGAGGTGGGCAAAACAGATATCTAGAGAAAAACCTAGTGTGCACAGGATGAAGCTGGCCATGCTCGGGCTCTGCTGCGGCAACTGGCCTCCACCTCCATGCGTGGAATTCCTACAAGGATGGTGAACGTCACAGACTGAAGGGCCTTTGCCAGACTCAGAATGCTGTGCTAAGCCATGGTATTGTAAGGAGGTTGGTAAGTACCTGGGAATGGAACTGGGTCTGACCCAGTGGAAGGGGGCTGCATGAGAGATCGGGGGAAAAGAGGGAGGAGGAAGAAGTATTTGACTCCAAAGGAGGGGTGGGGACATAGGTGACAAACAATGCAACACAGCATTCTCCTCTCAGATATGTCAACTTCAGTACAGAAACATTGGTCCACATATTTTAACATAGTGAAATAAACTCTTGCAGTCTTTTGTTGCATCAGTTGGATAAACAACACAATAGGTTTAACTGTTATTAATTCAGTTATTCTTAGCCTTGTTATGACTGCTGGAAACAACCATCTGATTATTCAAGGTTCAGGGAATGTTTGCCAGGATCTAATCTTAAAGAAAGGAAACAGTATATAGTAGGTACCCCAAACCAGATCCCACTTACAGACTGCTACAGTAAATGTAGTTTATCATATTTCATTTATTTAATTTTATTTAAAAGTTTCAACAAAAGCCAGCCCAGTGGCGCTGAGGGTTGAGGCACTGGATGCCACACCTCGCGCCACGCCGGCGACCCGGGTTTGGGAGCGAGCTCGGGTGCCGGGGTCGGCAGGAGGGTTAGATGGATGCCTGGCTGCCTCCTGTCCTGGGAGGGGTGGTTGAGCTCTGGTGACCCCCGGTGGAGATCGGGCATCGAGAGTGCTGAGCAGCACGACATCAGCATGGTTTGACGCTGGCAGGGTTGTCATGCACCATAGTCGGAGCATGCACCATGCATGGGAGGGAGGGAGGAGGAGGATTAAGGGGCATAAAGAGAAAATCTCTCCCTGGCCGGATAGGCGATGGCTTCCTCCAGCGCCACCGCCACATGTCCAACGCCGGTCTCCCATCACTTTCTCCTCGATCTCTGAGGTGTTAGCCCCCCATGGCCCCGGAGGGGTCACAGCTACCTTGAAGATGATGGGAGGGACAGCGGACGGTAGAGCAGTTAGGCCAGTGGGGATAGCCCGAGAGAGTTCCGGATCAGGGAGTGAGAAAGAGAATTGAAAACAAAAAAATGTTTCAACAAGGAAATTTGTCCCATAAATACTCATAGTGAACTCACCAACATCAACCCCCCAACACAACCATGGAGCCCTACAACCACACTGACTCTGGAAACTACTCAGATTCCCCCTAACCTCATCTGAATGGTGGGTGGTAACCCCCCATATTCCTGCCAACCTCTTTTCCCCCCCCCATGGAGGGAACTTCTGGTCATCACCTTGCCTCAAATATGTCACACAACTTATAAGTTTGCATCCTCGAAGTAAAGGGAGAGAAGAAAACTGCTCATGATCACTTACTTCATGCCCTCCCACCCCACGCTGTACCTGAGGAGATGGAGGACCTTCAATGTCAAAATTTGTTCATCTCTGAAACTGTATTCATGTAATAATGATGCTGTAACATGTCAAAGGACTGGAAAATGCTTCTATTTAATGTAAATAGTTGGAACATGCAGCCATGGAACATTTGTTCAATAAAAACTATATTTTCAAAAAAACAAAGTTTCAGCAGACAGACAAACACATTGAGGTTAAATTAAGTGAAATGACATGACAGGGTCATGTGTTATAGGATAATGGTACAAGGTATCACTGAATGCCTTCAACAACCCAAGAAGGGCTGTTATCCCACAGTGCACACCCTTTCATGTCTTACCATGGAGTGTCTTATTGTGATTATAAAATGGGTACAAATTCAAGAATAAGTAAAAGAAGTTTTGAGTAAAAAAATGCTATTTATTGTTATTTTTAAATGTGTTCCTGCACCACGGTGAAAATAGCCCCCCAAACAGTCTATAAGCAGAATTTATTTATTTATTGTGAGCTAAGATTCATACCTTTGAGCAACAGCTCTTTACATAGGTTCCGCATCAAGGACAAGTACAGTGCAAACAGAACATTACAAGTACAGAGCATACAGAGAAATCATTGTTACAGGTAAATTAAACAAGTAATTTCCAGAGAATAAAAATACAGGGATAACAAACAGTACATAGCAGTCATCAGGCGGGTAAAGGAACACCCTTGTCAGGTAGCACTGAGTGACAGTCAGAGGTGTGCCAGAGGAGGCAGAGGGTGAAAGGAACCAGTCTGGCTGATCTTACCAAGGTAGTAGAAGGGGGGTTGCAGGTAGTGAGGGAGGAGGAGAAGGGGGTGAGAGGAAGGAAGAGGAGGTGGGGGTAGAAGGGCAGGAGGAGGTAAGTGCTAGAAGTGGCTATAGGGTCAGATGATAGCAGAGGGTGCAGGCTAAGTGCAGAGTGACTGTGAGCCGCAGAGGATTTAGCGGTAGCAATCACAGAATGCACACAGAATGTATGGATGGCATGGAATACAAGAATTCAAAATTCTACTCTTTTCCAATAGTGGAACATTCACCCAGCTCACACACAGAGACACACAAAAGAATGCCTCGTTTAGAGCCAGGGTCTCAACTTCATATTTAGTAGGGTAAGCAGCAGAGAGTTCCTTTGCAAGCTGGTAAAGATAGGAGGGGGATTTGTCATGGTCACCAAAGAAACACCAGGAATTAAAATTAAGTGTTAATTATTTGTTTAGATATGTTTATGTGTGTGAGGGAGAGAATAATAAGAGGAAAGAACATGTAATTATTTATTTTTAAACTATAAGAGTGTTTAACTTTTTAGGGCATAGTTGAATATTTTCAGTGAGTAAAGGTGGCTGCCATGTTTGTGATGTCAAGCAGCAATAAGTCAAGTGCCTCTGTAATTCTGTATGTGATTTGCCCAAATTCCACAGCCCAATGCCTGAACTTGTTTCAAATGTGCATTTATTTGGGAATTAACATAAAGCTCTTGGAACTTATTTAGGCAATCAGAAAGCAGGAAATTTCTAATTGACTTTATAACACCCCTTTTCAAGCATGGTCTGGAGTAAAGCACAAGAGATAGGCAGCAGTAAGTTCCAGCATTTCATAAGCATTCATTTAGACATAAAATTACCTATGTAGACATTATCATCAAAAAATGCTAACATATATATAATATACAGTATATTCTTTAAATAGTTTGATAAATTAGTCTTAAAAAAGGCAGTAGTTTTTGCCACTTGTACATCAGCTGGTAGAGCATTCGAATAATAAGGTGCTTTGTGCTTTAAAGAAGCAGTGCACATTTTTTTCCTTCAAAAAGCTAGTTTCAGCTACAGTTAATAAAAATATCAGCATACCTATCAACTCTACATATCTAAGAACCTCCTAAAGTATGCAGCACACAATGATTTTTTTTTCTCTGTCCTAATTATTACCATGTCTTCAATGGTATTTCTAAGTCAAATGTGGCTGCCATCTTTTTTTTGTTAAGAAAAAACTACATTAAAACATTTATAAAATACACAGATTTAGGAGAACTAGAAAATTGTACCACCAAGTAAAACTGGAAGATGCTGGGAATCTTTTAAAGTGAAAAAAAGGTAGGGTCAATTTTCTTTGCCCAGTTTCATTGCACTGCTGCTGAGAAAGATCTACAGCCGTGATTTTTATTGCACTTTGGAACTACACAAGTAGCATGTTTATGTCCTATGGCAGAGTAAGTTGTGTACAGAATAAATCGTTTGGGAACGAGCATGGGCTGCTGGGGGATGGCAAGGAGGGGGTATATTGAGCATTCGACGGACAGCTCTCCATCTCTGGGGAGGGTGGGTATCATTGGTCAGCGCACGCCTGACCCCCTGGTGGATTCTGGGGCTCAGCGCTATGCTGCTGAAACACTAGTGGGGCGGGAGTGGGCAGATGCTTAGCGGGGCCACACATGTGTATGTGCATGAGCCCGCCACAGGCATCACTGCATGCCTGGCTCCCACAGGGATAAAACAGAAAAAGAGGAAAAATACCCTGGTGGCTGGTCATTGCAGCTTGATGGCCATCCCCATCGAGCTCCGTTCCCGAGGTAATGCCCCCAGACTGGATCCTTGTAGGCGGGTGGGGGTCCCAACTGCCCTGCCACAGGGGGTAAGCCATGAGGGTTACAGGAGTGAGGGCCTGAAGGAACGGAGGCGTTGGACAATGGCCAGACGAGAGCCGACCAGGGGCAGGGTGGGATAGAAAATCAGAAGCAAAACAAAATAATGTTTTAAATGTTATGAAACAAAAGTAGAAGTTATACTCTTACACAGTACTCTGTTGACCATATAAGTTATTCAGTTGAGCTCATAGCCATTTTTTAGCAAATAATGAGTTGACATTACTGTCTGAAAATGTTTTCTCCCTTGTGTGACTGCCTACACTCACAAAAGTGGACCTTTTGTCTCACAATAAACATATAGCAAGTCATGAAACTTGCCACTGCTGCTGTCCCAAAAAAACAACTTATAAAGAGACTGTGAAAAACAACTGTGCATGCATGAAAATGAGATGTAATTTTGTTAATTTAATTTTGACACACTTTCTAATTAAACCAAAACAGCAAAGTAACACCCTTGGCCCTAAACCTATCAAACCTGAATGTTTCAGTTTTCATCTGTAAGACATGTTTTAGCTATTTGTGAGCAAAAAAAAAAGGGGGCGGGGCTTAAAAAGCATAAAATCCCACATTTTTAACCTTCAAGAACTTTTAAAAGGCCTAGCTAACCATAACCAAATTTAAAGGATTCAGAGACCATTGGCCCTAGAATGGTATGCCAAATTTCAGGTTATTCTGTCCAAGGATTGCCAATTTATTAATGCACAATGCTCAGGGCTTAACATAGAAGTGATTATTTTCAGCCCTAACTATAGCGGTGCTAATACGCCACTGTACTCGTACCAGTTCTGTTTTCTGTCTGCTCTCAGCAAGATTACATAATGTACAATGATGGGTATCACGGTGTGAGCCAGGTCCAAATCTATATAGATGATGAAAGAGTATGTCCAACTTTGATAAGACCATCAAATAAGGTGATGAAAGTTTTAACCAAGCCACAAAGTCTAAATAGCCCAGCACATTTACAAAGTAGGCAAGACAAATTTTATCTGGTATAGCATCCCTTGCATGAGGCTTAGAATGCTTTTATGTGCAGTATATATAGGCAGGAGTGGATTATGAGCCTTGTGGGGTTTTTTTCTTACACACCCAAGGCATGTGTTGCTCAAGAAGCCATGAGAGCGTAGCTTGAGTGGTTTGTAAAGCAGCACAAACCAAGGGTGTTTAAAGAAAACCTCAAAATTCTACTGCCTAGGATTTATTTACTGTGATTTCTGGTTTTAAATCCAAAGATGCAGTGTTGAGTTTAGTTTGTTACAAAAGAGAAAAGGAGTTCCATAATGGCTCTAAGGTTACTCTACTGTAGCATGGGAGAGCAGACACCTGTGAAAATCTTTGTAATACATGAGTCATAATACGCAGCCACGTAATTTGCAGTTTGAAAGCACTTGGTTTTAGTGTATTATTTACACTAACCCATAATTACAATAACATAGACCAGAGACTACAGAATAGGCAACACAAAAATGAACAATTAAAACAATAAATAAGTTGCGACTGAAAAAATTAACAGAGTCGATATTCCAGCACAGCCATCTAAATGGTGGATCTTCTGTGCATTTTTAAACTGCTGAACCATGAGTTTATAATGCTGCTCCTCCTTAACCAGACTGGATACCCTCTTTCACTCATTCTGTCACTTTGCTCTAGACTGTCCACCTTGGACTCATCACTGTGATCTCTATAAATCTCTCTCCTTCTACTCTCTTGATGACAGGCGTCTCGACCACTGTGCTAGCTTCGTAGCTAAATGCTGGTTTGGGTCCATCCCCTCTTACCTCACCATTACTCTCTCCATCTCCTTACCAACCCCCAACTCCCTTCATAACTTTAATCATCAGACCTTTGTTCTCCCCCGCCCCCGGTCTACAACCGCTGGCCAGGCCGCCTTCTCATATCACTTCCTTCAACTCTGGAACATGCTTCCCTGTTCATCCACAATGCCTTTATTCCATGTTCCCTGTCCTCCCTACTCAGTAACTTCATCTCCTCCTCTTCCTGCAACTGCTGTTAACTTATTTCATCCCCTGTCCCCTCTCTCCTATAGTGTTGCAATTGATCTGCAGCCTGTATGCTTCAAGTTTCTTCCTCTACTCATTGTAATTTACCCTAGTAATCACTTAATCAATCAATCAATCACTTTTTTTAACCAGGCATATGCACCATTGAGCAAGCTCATTTTCAAGGTGGTCCTGGGCAATAATACACTGCAGTTTAGTACAAGGAAAAATACAGATGAGTTAAGGTAGTAACAAAAGAAAAAAAATGTAGAAACCATTGTACAATAGTAAGTTACAAATCAGAACAAGCATAACTCCAAAAGGGTAGTACAAAAATGTAATACATATACAGGTGAACCACGGAAGGCCAATATCAAGTGCCTGTCAAATATGGTGAACACATATAATTCGGAGCAAAAGATATGTAGGAAGTAGGGGAGCAAGAATCATAGTCATTCTAAGAAATGTCTCAAGCCATACGATCCCTTGGCCCATGTGAAGAGACTTGAGATGTAAGTAGGCAGATTATTGGATAGTGCTCTATGAAGCCAAAGTAGGGCATTTCGTTTTCTCCTAGCTGAGAGTGAAGGCCACCCTGATTCCTGATACAGTAGGCAGTGGTGAGTGCGAAGAGGTAGATTGAAGATGAATCTAAGAGGCCCTGTGGTAGAGCGTGTCAAGTTTGTTGAGCACTGCTACAGGGCAATGCATGTAGAGAAAGTCGACGTAGTCCAGTAGGGGTAAGATTGTAGTTTGTACTAGCCTCTTTCTGGTTTCTGGAAGTAGCAGATGTTTATCACGATAAAATAAGCTCTAGCCGCTGTCTTAATTTCTTTGAGACTTCATTCAGATGGCGTAGAAAGTTAAGCTTATTATCCAGCCAGAACCCAAGATATTTAAAGGTTTCAACTATTTCAAGGGATTCTTCTAGTAGTGTTAGGATCTGGGGTGTGTGTGATGGTCCAGGGGCTAGCTTTGGGGAGAGGTTCATAGCTTTAGTCTTTTTGGCATTGAGAAGCAGTTTGTGCCTGATGAGATTATGTTGGAGGGTGATAAAATCTTGCTGTAAACTCTCATGGGCCATATCCAAGGAGGAATTTATGGTATATAGTACGGTGTTGTCTGCAAATAGATGGACATTAGCTGAGCGGAGATGTGAATCCAGGTTATTGATGCAGATAGCAAAGAGGATTGGGCCTAGTATAGAACCTTGGGGAACACCTCTTAGAAGCGTCTTTTTAAGGAGACAGATCACCTGCAGCTTTTACCTGTTGTAATCTGTTGGTAAGGTAGTTGGAGAACCATTCGATTGCTAAACTATCGAGTCCGATATTGCTCAAGGCTACGAGCAAAATGTTGCGATCCACAGTGCCGAAGGCCTTACTAAGATCAAGAAAAAAGGCAAACACATATTTCTTAGAATCCAGTGTGATTTGCCAGTCTGAAGCTACCTTCGCAAGTGCAGTTACAGTGCTGTGTTTGACTCTGAATCCGGATTGTGCCAGGTTTAATAGATCAAGTGAATCCAAGTGTTCTCTGATTTGGACATTGATGATTTTTTCAAGGAGTTTTGACAGGACGGATAGTATAGATATGGGCTGATAGTTGTTCAGGTCACATGGATCCCCGGATTTGAATAATGGTAGAATGTAGGCAGTTTTCCATAGCAGAGGAAGATCTCCTTGTTTCAACAAAATGTTGAATAAATGGGTGATGGGGCAGTCAAATAATGATGGCCGAGTCTTAGGAAGTATGGCTTGATATTGTCTGCGCCTGCACTCTTTTTAGTATCCAGTGATAGTAGTAGGTCCTCTACTTGTTTAAAAGTAACTGTGTGGAAGCTGAATGTAGCAGGAAAAGGTGGGGTAGGGGGGCGGGTTAACGTTAGGATTGGTAGCAGAGTGACCCGGTGGAAGGATTTTGTTGATAGAAGAGGTATAGAATGCTAGTCCAGCAGTGGCGAGGTGTTCATTTAGCTGCTCCAATATATCGGCTCTGTCTGTGTAGGTGGATCCAGCGGCCAAAATTTTGGCTGGGAATGATGTGCCAGTAGTACAACCTTCAACCTCTCTAAGGATGTTCCAAAATTTGGCAGAGTTGTTTTTGTTGGCTTCTAGATCTGCTTGAAAGTATCTAGCTTTTTCCAATCTAATTAGCTTAGTACAGGCATTTCTATAGGTGCGGAATGCTACCCTGTCTGCCTCCACGCGAGATTTCCTTGCTCTTTTCCACCAATAGTCCCTGTCCCTGATCGCTTCCTTCAATATGGTAGAGAACCAACCAGGTGGTACCACTTAATGTATTCATGATCCTACCTTTATCATTATTCTTGTAAACGGTGACTGCCTGAATGTAACATACAATACCCTAAATGCACTTTGAACCCATTTCCATACTACTGTAATTTACTTGATGAATTCTTGCCCATACCTGTATAATTTAACTTGTATTCTGCTATTTTCCTGTATATAACATATTATCACCATGTTATCACCATATTATCACCATATTATCACCATGTTTAAGCATATGAACTCGATATCTGTATTATTTGTATCTCTCCCTCGCCTTTCCCCCAGGACGCATCTAGAAACAAGCAGTTCTGCTCAGCATTCCTTTCCTAGTCAGCCCAGTGGTGCTGAGGGCTGAGGCGCTGGATGCCTTACCTCACGCTACACTGGCAACCCGTGTTCAGGAATGATCACAGGCCGCCAAGGGTCAGCATGGGAAGAGAGGGATTGAGCATCTGAGGGACTGCTCTCCCTCTCCGGAGAGGGGGGACTCTAGTGGTCAGCAAACTTCTGGCCCCTAGTGGATGCTGGGGGGCAGTGCGCTGATGCTGTGCAAAGGGGGTTGAGATGGGGCAGGCACTGGGAGGAGCACATGCTGATGCGTGCGCGCTCCTCCACTGGCGTCATTGCATGCCCCTGTCACATAAGGGAGCAAAGTGGAAAAATGGTCCCACCAATCGTGCACAGGGAAGCAGCCACCCACCACAGGCCCCGACCCTGAATGGCGCTCCATGAACTGGATCCGATTCAAGGTGTGTGAGCTTGGGAGGGGCTCCTCACCGCCCCGCCATGAGGGGCTACTCCATGGGGGAAGAAGGGATGCTGCCTGATATCGGGGTGCAGGGCTGGATGGGTGGCTGGTGAGGAGAGTTGACTGGGGGGGGCCTGGGGGCAGAAACAGACAAAGAAAACAAAAGTATTCGTGTCCTAGTGAACCCTGTAAATAAATAAATGAATAAATAAATATTTAATTTCATTTTTTTCATTTCATTTTTAATTTTTATACTTGTGAGCTGAAGAGCAAAAGTGCCAATTTTTACAAGCAACAAGTTATAGAATAGGATAATATTAGTATAAAACAGTACATGCAAAGAGAATAATGGATAGAGAAGTGTGTATTATGGATTTGTTTTTGCACACCCAAGGTGTGTGATGACCGATGAACCTCGAAAGCGAAGCTCAAGAGGCTTATGTAGTCATCACACACTGAGGGTGTGTAAAAAAAAATCCATCAATGCACAATTCCCTATTCTTTATTTTTTATCATTGCTGGTGCGTGGATTTCTGTTTCACTTTCCTGCACTTTTCCCGCTGACTGTAGCATGACCGAGCAGTGTTCGGTATTTAAACATTATTGTACAAATTTTACAGAAAGAACACTGTTCAGTATAAAAAACATGTTAGTTTTCTTATTTTAGCTTACTTTTTTCGTTTCCTGGCAAAGAAGCCGTCGAGTGTAGAGCGAGTGACTCGGCGGCTTCAGAAGACTCCACGCAAGTGTTAGTGAGTGTTGCCATAGCAACAATTGCTAACGCTTGCTTGGAGTCTTCTGAAGCCACCGAGTCACTCGCTCTCCTCACTCTATACTCGGCGGCTTCTTTGCCAGGAAATGAAAACAGTAAGCTAAAAGAAGTAAGTCAACATGTTTTTTATACTTTTCTGTAACATTTGTACAATGTTGTTTAAAACCTGAACACCATTCAGTCATGCTACAGTCAGTGGGGAAAGTGAAAGACAGAGAGAGAGAGAGACTGGCGAGGTGCGAGTATCTCAGGTGCCACAGCAGACAACCGTGAGTACCCGCTTTGAGTACCAGCTAAGGATGGAGTGACACATTGGGAGGTAGCATAATAACCGGATTTGGGGTTATTATTGCTTTTGAAGCAATAATAACCCAAAAAACAGTAAATTATTGACTTTGATGGGCACAGTAATTGAGCTGATAAACATGATCACCATTAATTATAAAATTGTTAATATACAATATAACAAATAACAACACTTAATAATTCACACATATTACATTAAGAACAAGTGTTTTCATTCTTTGTTTCAAGCCACTGTTTCAATCTAGATTTTAATACTCTTAACAGTTGAACAATTGGAAATGTCATCCGGAATCAAATTGTAAAAGGTGGATCCCCTGCATAATACAGATTTTTGACCAATTGTCTTTTTAAATAGTGGTATTCAGAAGGCATATTTACTTTGAGACCTAGTTCCCTGTGAATTTATTAATCTGGGAAACATTGTCTGGACTGTTTGTGGTAAAAGGCCTATTATTCCTTTAAAAAGCAAAGTGCCCATCCTTAATTAAATTCATTTTGTTTTCCAAAGAGGGACAATTTGATATTTTTAACAAATTGCAATGATGTGTTCTAAATGGGAGATGTGTCATAAAACAAAGGACACTATTGTATGTTACTCTTAACTTTGATAGAATTCTTTCACTGGTTGCTGTATATACAATTAGCCCATAATCAGCTACACTGAGAAGTAGCCTATGAGTCAGTATTTTCCAGTTCTCAGGGACTAGATAAGGCCTAACTATAAATAAATATAACACAAAGTGGCTGGTGTTGCATTCCAGAGTGCTGGAGGTGCCACTGTGAAGGCCCTGTCCCCTGAAGATTTGAAACAGTACTTCGGTGTTTCAAGACCAGGTTCCGCAAAAGGGATGTTCCAAGGTTGTGGTACAAGGAAGTCACAAAGGCAGCATGCACCCAGTCCATTCAAAGCCTTATAAGTTAGCAGACGTAACTTCCAGGTGATGTTTCCCCTAACTAATAGCCACTGCAGCTCGCACAGCACAGACAAGACTTGCTGCCTAAGGCTTGTGGAATTTGCCAGCCTGGCTGCTGCATTCTGCACAAGCTGCACATGATCTATCAGACCCCCAGATAGGCCCAGCTATAGAGAGATGCAGTTGTCCAGGCGCGATGTCACAACAGCGGGAACAACTTAGCTAGGTCCTGCTCTGCAGGATGTAGCTTTAATCTGGCGATATTCTTCAGGTGATAAAAGTGCCATTTCACTACTGATGCCACCTGAGACTCCAAGGGCAACCTACAGTTAAGTGAGACTCCCAGATTCTTAGCCATATCCATGGCTCTCAATGGCACACCATCTGGAACCAAAAGACAGGTGGTTCCATACGAAATTGCTGATGACAGAGGGTCTGGCCCAGTGGGCAGCATCTCCATCTTATGGTTGGGACATAGTTTGTGGCCATCCAGTTTTTCAATTTAAACAAACACCAGTTAAGCACAGCTGCCACATCCACTTCTCCCAGTGAAAAAGACAGGTACAGCTAGTTATCATTTACTGTACTTAGCTGTGCCTACGCAAGGGCAGCACATACACACGCAGCAGTTTTGGGGATAGGAGCAAACCTTAGGGCGTTCCACAAGTGAGAGCTGTGATTTCAGATGAGACATCACACACCATCACCTGTTGTTCTCTACTGGTTAAGAAGGGATCAAAATTGGGGAGGGAGGTGCCATAGAGCCGACTTCTAGGCACGATGTTCTTTTTGTTCTCTCTGCTTTGCGGTCTCATAAAAATATACTTTGAATCTCTGGAACTTCAAAGAGCGGGACCTACTCAACATATTTGGATTCCTTATACTCAGAGCTGTCGAATGGTACTAAATTTGCTATGGAGGCAAACCAGGAATCCGCAACAACAACAGTCTGGATCTTCAAGGCCTCCTCCTCCAACGCAAGCTCCTCAGCCTGACCTTGCCCTAAATCCTTCAGGACTTACTGTGGTGAGCACAACAGCTGAACCTCCGTGGAAGGCTGTCATGTACTCTATTAAAGCAATAGATGCAAACATTGAAAAAACGTTAACTAAACTAGAGTCGCATGAAGCAGCCATCAATGCTAGGGAAGATATGGTGGTGGAGGCTGATAAGCGATCCCTGGCAATGCAGGCTACAACAGTGGCACTTACCAAGGAGAATCTGCAACTTCGGGGCAACTTGAAGCTCTCAAAAATGAGATAAGAGCTGGCAATTTGCATTTGGTCAGGATACCTGAAGGTGTAGAGGGTACCCATCACCTTACTTTTATTAAAAGTTGGCATATGGAGATTTTTTCTGTACCAGCCAATTTCGACTGGTCCCATCTGCACCAGGCCTACAAAATTAACCCTCGGGTTAGACCAGCTACTGACATTCAACCATGCATCATTTTACTACGTACTACTGGAGCTGATGTCCAGGATGTTCTTCTTGCTGCAGTTAGAGTGGAGTACCCGATAATGCTGCAAGAACATGATGTTAAATTTTTCCCAGATTTATCTTTCCAGATGCGCTCAAGGATAAAGCATTTTGATGCTGTGAGGCAGAAATTACGGACTCTGGGCATAGTGCATTCCTTCTTGCTACCTGCCAGGCTTTGGATAACTTACTGTGGTAAGTCCTGGCAATTCGCCAATCTAAAAGATGCTGGTTGGTGGCTCGAGTAGACAGAGGCTGAATTTATTTCTCGGCAAACTCCAGAGGTGGAGTCAGAGGCAGAGGAAGGATGAGTAACCTGACTTGGAACATTATAAACATTTGGACCATTTTGCCAGCTAGGGTTTTTCTTTTTACTTGGGCTTTACCCATAGAGACTTTCTTTGGAGCTAATTTTATGTTTGCCACTACCATTGTTGGGGATACTCTATGGGTGGGTGGAGGGACTGGTTTAGTCTAAATGGTTGTTACAGCTGTTATGGGTAGACTTGTTGTTGATACCATACCTCTGTCTTAATTTTGTATCTTAAAGGTTATTTAATTCACCACTAGATGGTTAATTTTTCATGCTTAGTTTATTGATGGCTTTTAGTCTAAGGTATAATACTATTTTCTTATTAACTGTTTGTTCCTTCTTCTAGGTCTGCGATGTGGAGTGTGTAAAGAAGAACTTTTTCTAACAGTTAATAAATCTTGGACTGGTTAATAACACTTTTTAATAGTGTGGTTACTTTGCTTGGATATTCTCCCTTGTTTTATAACCGAAGTCACTGCAGCAGCTGTCATTTTTTGGACATTTAGGACTGTCTTTTGTTTTTCTTTCCCCCTTCCTATTGTACCAGAGTACAAGATAAGGAAATGTGTACTCCCTTTTATTCCTGTTTTTATGGCATTTTTCCTACATTGTTCGCTGCATATCTTGTATGAAAGATGTTTCTGTACTGTTTTTTTCTTTAAAAGCAATAAACAGAAAAAAAAAAAAAAAACAAGGGATCAAAACATTTTAGCACAATTACAGTGAGTTCCCCAGAATGCTGCAGGTGATGTAGTACCTGATGATCCACTGTGTAAAATCCCAAGAAAATATCCAGGACAACAATAGATTGCCTCTCTTTCCTTTGCCAAGAAGAGGTCAATTAGCACCTTGATCAGAGAGGTCTCAGTGCTATAGTATACTGTGGACTCAAAACCTGACTGGAACTCAGACATGTCATTACATTCCAGGTGAGCATCGAACTGCAGTGACACCACTTTCTTGACTACCTTTCCTAGAAAGAGTTTGAGAGAGGTCTGTAGTTTGCAAGAATATTGGGTTCCAGTGATGCTCTTTTCAGGAGAGGGCTGCCCTCCTCAAGGGATCACCTAATAATCTTTGTAACACTGGGATCAGGGCCTGCTGACTGCTGATCACAGGTCCAGATGGTCCCTGTATCCAAAGCACTTTAGGTGAGCTTCAGCCTAGCCATCACCAGATATATTACAAAAACTCAGAGGCACACACTAGGTACTGGTGCAGAAAATATTCAATGAAACAGAAACAAGCACTTGTCAATGTCAAATGTTTGCTTGCTGTGTGGAGGGGTTGTGGGATAACAGATGGACCAGACATCGAACATCAGGTTCAACACACAATCTCTGTGTGATGTTTATTCAAAATATAAGAAATAACCTTCTGCAATGGTGTATTTCTTCTTCAGTACATCAGTTTGCAGCAACATACTATGAATGTCCTTTCTCTGCACTTAGCCAGCACATAATGACATTGATATCTGATCTAACCACTTTTCAGTAAAAACCCTTCATCCCTATGTGGACCCCGTTTGCTTGGGTGGTGGGGGCTCAAAAAAAAAAAAACAAGCTATAGACAAAGAACCTCAATGCAGAATCACTGAAAAAAGGGGTTACCCCAAAGGGCATAGGCAACAAATCAAGTTTCAATGAAATACAACATCATACATACTTCCATAATGCAAAGCATCATGAGATATATGCAAATCACCATAACATTTCAGACTTGTTCAGTTTACAGCAATTTGCATGCTTTTTAAATAGCACAACTAACTTAATTTCTATAATAGTCACCTAGTACTTTTTACCTTTATCAAAAACACCTAATGCCATGGTATTTTCAACATTTACAGGTTTCATAAACATAAGGTATATACATCAAGGTATTTTATGACATAGTGCTATTACACATTAAATCTAACAACAATAAGCACAACCTGTTTTACATACACTTGGAGGTCACCACAATAACCTTCCTGTATGAGGACCTGAGAAGGAAAGGAAAATTAAAGAGGACACCATAGCATAGTCAAGAAAAGAGAGGGGGGTGCCTATAGGTGGACAACCTTATGGACTAGAAATAGTAAAGGATAGATTAGGCTTAGAAATAGAAGAACTCTTGCAACAGCTTTAAGAAAAGGTTGGTCCTCAAGAGTGGCAAGAGCTCCCTGTCACATGCTGGTATTGGCATTGGTAGTGCAGGAGTTAGAGAGATGCATATTAGGAATGACAGTGAAGCACTGAACTAACACCAACCTCCACCCCTACCCTGCAGAGAGTGACAGGCATGAGGTGTGCCTTTGGATCAGCCATAACGCTCACACCATTCCACCTCATGCCACCCTGCAGGTGTCACGGTGTGCCTTGGGGTCTTCCGGCTCTTACGCTCACCCCATTCCATAAGGAAATAAGGTGAGATGGGTGCAGTACAGGAGAATGGGGTGAACGTTAGGGCCAAAGACCCCAAGGCATACCTCAATGCCAGTCAGTGGCTGCAGGGTGGGGGTGGAATGGCATGAGCATTACAGCTGAGAACCCCAAGCCACACCCTTGATTCCTATCAGTCTGTACAGGGTGGGGCATTAACAGTTGGAAACCCTAATGCCCCAGGCATTTGCTGATATTTTCATTCAAAATTTTCAACATAGGCTTTTTGGGACCTCCCCTCATGAACAGTGGCACTGTGATTTCATTAATGTGTTCCAAAGCTTGAATTTGCATAGCGACTGCACCATTCTGCACCACAGGTGTGAAAACACTTTTTGGGCAGCATGTAAAGAATGACAGCTGTACTGTTCATAAGGAGGTGTGCAAATTGGGCAATGTTGAAAATTTTGAGTGGAAATATTACAAATTTGTAAAGTTACGAGCGTGCGTAGAAACTGCGCAATGCACGCTCATAACATAGTCATTTTACGGACTTTTGACGCCAAATTTTCAACATAGGCATTTTAGGACCTCTGCTCATGAACAGCCTCACTGTGATTTTCTTAATCTGTCCCAAACATTGATTTCCCTCAGCGATCACGCTATTCTGTGCCAGAAGTGCGAAAACACATTTTGGCCAGAATGTGAAAAATGACAGCTGTACTGTTCATAAGGAGGTGTGTAAAAATGCCAATGTTGAAAATCTGGAGTGAAAATATTACAAATTCGCGAAGTTACGATGGTTCATGGAAATGGCGAAATGGTCGCTCGTAACACAATCATTTTATGGACTTTTGTCACCAAATTTTCAACATAGGCATTTTAGGACTTCTGTACATGAACATTATCACTGTGATTTTTGTAATCTGTCCTAAACACTGATTTCCGACAGCGACCATGCTATTCTGCGCCGGAAGTACGAATATACATTTCGGCCAAAATGTGAAAAATGACAGCTGTACTGTTCATAAGGAGGTGTAAAAACAAATGCCAATGTTGAAAATCTGGAGTGAAAATATTACAAATTTGCGAACTTACGAGTCTGCTTGGAAACTGCGCAATGCACACTCGTAACACAGTCATTTTTTGGCATTTTTTCACCAAATTTGCAACGTAGGCTTTTTGAGAGCTCGCCTCATGAACAGTGATGCTGTTGTTTTGTTAATCGGTCCCAAAAGGTGATTCCATTCAGTGACTGTGAAATCACCTTTCAGGACTGACTAATGCCATGACAGTGACTGAATTCATGAGGAGGGGTCCCAAGAACCCCATGTTGAAAATTTGGTGCCAAAAGTCAAAAAAATGGCTGAGATACGCACAAAAGTTGAAAAAAAAAACATTTGTGCCATTATACAGCTTACAGGCATTTCTCCAGTTCGCAGTCAGCTTTGAAGAGTGCAGACGTGTTCCTGGTCCACCGAAGATCGTCGCACCAGGCTCCGGAGGTAAGTATGGGGTGAGAGGAGGTGTGGGAAGGGGGGTGCGCAGAGGGTGGCTGTGGGTTGGGGGAAGGGAGAAACAGCAAGGGACCATTTTCTTTTTTTACAGGTTTTTAAAGCAAAAGGAAGATGTGGGAGCTTTTGGTATGCTAGGGTGGGCTCCCAGCATGCTACCTGGGTGTTTGTTGGGGGGGAGTGGAGCCGATGGGGATTGGGCACCCCCGTCAGCCATACAGTGTGCTGGGGGTGGCGCATGAGCACGCTGGGGTGGGCTCCCAGCGTGCAACCTGGGTGTTTGTTGGGGGACTGAAGCCGACAGGGATTGGGCACCCCCATCGGTGATACAGAGTGCTTGGGAGGGGGAGTGTGCATGAGCCAGGGGATTGGGCACCCCCTCAGCACACAACAAATGAGGGGGTGCATCATGCCAATGGGGTTTGGGCTACCCCATCAGCAAATGAACTGGGGAGGGGGCATGCCAACAGGGGGATTGGGCACCCCCGTCAGCTTTAACAGGGACTGGGAGAGGTGAGCGGTGGCTATCCGTCGGCTTCGTGGGGACTGTGAGAGGCCGACAGAGAAGCTGTCACCATGTTTATTGAAAGGCCAGATTTGAACAAAGCCTGCCATAGCAAAACCTGCTTTCAGGCCGGAAATTTACACGGGGAATGGAAAATTAGATGGAGGCCAGATTTGAACAAAATCTGCTTTTTCAGTGCAGAGCAGAGACCAGAAAATTAGACAGGGCTAGATGTGAACAAAACCTGCTTTCTCACTGCACAGCGGAGATACAGCTAGCACTAGCCACTGCCCTGCACATATATGGAGCTCCCTTGAGCACGTAGTCTGTCAGAATTATCCTACATTCACCGCTGCAATCAGGAACGCCCCAGCATCAGACTGTTCAGAAACACAGCTGATTGTTCAGTGATGGGGCGCTCCCTGATTGCAGCGGTCAAGTTCTTTGAGCATAGTGGCACACTGATTAACTGCTGTCATCAACAGCATACTCCTCTATTGGCGCGGCAGAGACCAGCCCCAAAACGGACTGCTGCCATTCACCACAACTTTGCCATGCCTCCACAACCTGCTGCTCCAGCAAGCTGTCGCAATATGTTTCTAGCACATGCATGCAAGCAAACATAACAACCACAAGGACAAGAAAACCCTCTGTGCATTCGCCTTAGAAAAGGCTTCATCAGAGGGGCCTGATAGACAAGTTACTGTCTGGAAGTATGCCCATAAATATGGGGTAATCATGGCATTACTGTCTGAAGCACTAATAGAACCCAACTATCTGTGATGCTCCCATATGCCGACACCCTATTGAGGAAGAACCTGCCAAACTCTTCTGACTTTCCTGTGTTAAATGCTTCCTAAGTTCCTCCAACCATATACAGCTAGGTAGTAGAAGGCTGTTCATGGTGCACAAAAGCTAAGCATGCATATTTTTCCCTGCATCAGTTATGGCAGAAAAATATTATGCCTTCATCACACCGACTGCCCTCTAGTATCTCAGACAATGGGATCTCTGAGCCAGTCTGTTAGCCAAGGAATGGCATCTTCTACTCCACACATGATCCAGCCTTCATCCCTGCAACTTCATAACTGAAGCTCACCATAATATGTATTGCCAACTGGATCGTTCCTCAGGCTGGAAAGGCAGCAAATTTACATCTATTTTTTTCCCCAAGAATGGGGGCAGAAAAAAACCATTAAACTACAGGCCTATCAGCATCATTGATACATTAGCAAAGGTGTTTGGTATACACCTGCTGATACTCGTTCAAGACTGGATCATAGACCAGAATGTTATGTGTAAGAAGCAAGCTGGTTTTAGGACATTTTATTGGACAACGGACAGTTGTTACAAAATTATGTCCCTGCTTATACATACATAGATGCATAGACATTAATGGCAGAAAAAGGCTCTTGACCCATCTTAAACAAGCAAGGTTATTCCTTGCACTCGTAGATTTCAGGGCAGCTTTTGACAAGCTTAACAGGGATGCAGTGAGAGAAAAACTGCAGGCTATTTAAATAAACCCACATTTGCCATCACCAAATAAACCCACATTTGCCGTCACTAAATAAACCCACATTTGCTGTCACTTATAAAGAAATAGCACACTGAAATTTGGATTAGGGTTAAGAAAAGTAGCCAGGGGAACTGACCAAGGAAATACCATCAAACTATGGCACCAGACAGGGCTGTATTCTGTCCCTGCTCTATTCAATTTATTTCTGGTGGATTTGCCAAAAGAACTAAATAACTTTCATTCCCCAGAGATTTTAGAATATTGTATCCCCTCCTTTCACAGTATATACATGCAGATGATTTCATGTTCATCTCACTGACCTTGATCAGACTTCAGCAGATGTTAAACCAACAAGAAGAACTGACCCAAGGATGGGATATATGTCCATTAACATGGGCAAATTGCAGTTACATTTTCATACACAAGGGTGTGGAATGCACATATAGAGAACTCAAACAAACAGAAGAGAGAAAGGAGGAAGTGCCTTAGCTGGGATTTGAACCCAGGCCACCCAGAATACCATTCCATTAGTGCTACCAGCTGTGCCACCATGGCAACTGGAAACCTGGGACCACCAGAAGCACCTTACTCTTTCTCGAATGTACAACCTAGTGCTGCAGAGATAATTACATTTTTATACACAAGGGTGCAGAGTGCACATACATGGAACTCAAACAAACAGGAAGTGCCTTAGCTGGGATTTGAACCCAGGCCACCCAGAATAGCATTCTGTTTGTGCCACCAGCAGCACTACCATGGCAACTGGAAACCTGGGACTTCCAGAAGCACCTTACTCTTTCTCTAATGCACAACTTGTGCTGCATAGATAATTACATTTTTACACACAAGGGTGTGGTGTGCACATACATGGAACCCAAACAAACAGAAGAGAGAAAGAAATAAGTGCCTTAGCTGGGATCTGAACCCAGGTTGCCAGGAATACCATTCCAGTTACACTACCAGCTGTGCCACCAAGGCAGCTGGAAGCCTGGGACTCCCAGAAGCACCTTACTCTTGCTCTAATGCACAGCCTTGTGCTGCACAGATAATTACATTTTCATACACAAGGGTTTGGTGTGCACATATATAGAATCCAACAAACAGAAGAGAGAAATGAGTGCCTTAGATGGGATTTGAACTTAGGCTGTCCGGAATACCATTCAGTTACAAATCTAAGGTAGTAACATCAGGTGAAAATAAAGGGAAATTTAGCTGGTGAACTGGCACATAAAAAAGAAGAAAGGGTTTCAGAGAGCCAGCTCAGTGGTGTGGAGGGCTCCTGCCATGCCAGAGACCCAGGTTCAGGAACAGCCTAGGGTCACATGGGGACCAGCTAAGGGAAGGAGGACAGAGAATCAATGGATGGCTCTCCACCATTAGGGAGGGGGGACATCATATGCCGCTGCTTGACTGCCACCCAGTGAAGGCTGGGTGGCACAGCATACGTCCACATCTCTGCAGGTCGGGTGCAGGTGTTTGAATACTGCACGTGCATGCCCATTCACATGTGCCGGCCTCAGAGTGGGGAAGCAGAAATTAGGAAAGGGGGGGGCTGTGCGATCAAGAAGCCCCGCCCACTTGCCCCGACCTACACTATCACCATGAAACACTGCCAAACCGGATCCAGACTCTGGGGGGTAGAGGACAACCCATCCTCTCCTGGTCTCATCATGGGGGTACAACCGTGGGGAAACTAGGCAGGTACATGCTGAAACTGGCACTGTTCTTATATCTACCTACTATTGCTAAGACAAGAATAATTCCATATTGGACAAACATTTTAGAAATGGGAGATGAAAGACTTCCTAAAGTGTGCTATAAAAAGCACCAGCTGGTCACATACTACAAAGGAGAGCCTTCCCATGGGTGAATCATGTGTAACAATCCTCTCCCAACAGCAGCCAGCAAGGTTGTTACTGGTTGTGCCCAACAAAGGTACAGGATGCCTTGGCATCACCCTCTGATTTTTAGTGGTTGTGGGAAGAACTCATGCAGTACAAATTAGGGTGACTTGGGAATCAATAGTAGTTGAGATGAAGCAGGAAGAAGTAGAAGGGGGTTCCAAGTCCCAGGTGCCCATGCCAGCAGGGCCTGCCACGCACTGGTGAGGGGTCGGTCCGGTTTTCTATGCCAGGGTTATGGCTGGGGAAAGCATGTAGACATTGCCAGCTTCAGAGCTGGGTGCCAAAGACTCTGGTTGTGCCCAGAGGAAGAGCACATGATGTGCACCACAATGTGGCTGAACGCAGAAGAGGGCCAGTGTGCACAGATTCCTGTTGCAAGCTCCCACCTGGAGACACAAGTGTCATGTGGTGCCTGTGGGTGACATGACAGCTAGACATCCTGTCTGGCAAGGGAGTAGGATTCACCCTGGTATGGGCCAGATCAGGCCTGAGGTGCTCAAGACAGTCCTTGACACAGGAAAGAGGTGGAATAGAGAGAGATTTTGGACTGGTCTAGATGGGACGCTTAGTTGGAGCCTTGGGATAGTGAGGGAATCCTGGTGTTTATACCCTCAAGGGAAATTTCCTGATGGCTTTTGGGTCTGAAGTGGATTCCCCAAAAGATGGTTTAGGGTAGTAGAATATGGCTGGTGACATTGGTGACTGCACAGACTGCCATCCAAGCCACAAGAGGATGGAAAGAGTTGGTACTGAATCTGCTTACTGGTGAAAGGTAGGGAGTGTCTCTGAGAATGTGGGGGGATTCCCAATGGTAAGCTGGACAACTGTGGCCATTCTACCATGTGTGGCCCACAGGGTGGTGGGCTATGAGGTGTCGTAGCATGTGAAGCTCTGGCTGATGCTGGTATGATCTTCTGTGGGGGCATCAGAGGTTCCAGGGCACCAATTCATAGTGAAGGAATGTAGGTCCAGTGGGCCAGCAAGTAAGAGTCTTTTGTACACATACTAAACATTTTGGTACCCTGCCAGCATACCATTTAAGCTCCAGTCAAGTGAATTGCCCAGTTAGAGGGGCACTTAGAATAGCTAAGGTTAGGAATGTGAATTTCCAGGGCACTTACAGTAGATGCTCAATGGAACAGGGACCAGGAGAGTCTGGACAATTCCGGTCACACCGCTGCCAACCAAGCCATCATGATGGAGATGTTGAGATGAATCATAATTAACTATGTAGAAGATGTATGATTTGGGTCTCTTGACCAGGACGAATTACTTGGACTCCCATGAAATTACCATCTGCCTCAGTAAAGAGAGGCAAGTTGTTTGGAATTCCTGAGTCATCATTTCCACATAACAAGATGTGCCTGTCCTAGCATCTCCTAAGAGAGGAGAAGGTGATCTGGTTAATGCAATTGTTTGCAAGGGGCTTCCAGTGAGCTTAATACTACTTACCCCTAGCCACTGGAGTACCCTAGGCCATGCCCACTCCCATCTAGGGCACAGTCACAGATCGGTCAGCATACCGATGGGGGGAGGTAGCACATGTATGAAGTATCCTTCATTAAATAGGACATGGTCAGCTTTTGGAGGCAGTATAGTGCAGTGGTTTAAGGCTCTGAGTTGCACACCTGGAGACCTGGGTTTGACTCCCACAGCCCCAACTTACATACTGTGTGAGCCTGAGCAAGTCACTTAAAGTAAATATGCGACATAATTAAAAAACAGTTTGGGCTTCATAGCCCACTATCTTGGGGCAGCAATAGTCCCTCTGTGCTAAAATTAAAATTTTTTAATGCAGCCTATACAGTTTGGGAATGGATTGTAATGCTGGCTGAACTGCCAGCCAGCCAATCCTTTCCCACTTCCTTGTCTGCCTGCTCCACCCCACGCTCCCACATTTTGTGACATGGTACCAGAGACAGCGTGGGGACGCACTCCATACAACTCTATGGGGCTGATTTTCAGAATGATTTTACATAACTTTAAAGTACCTTTTAATAAAAAATGAATGCCACTGCTCTGCTAATAGAGACCTATTAGTTGTGCGGTGGCTTTCATTTTTATTAAAAGGTACTTTAAAGTTATGTAAAATCATTCTGAAAATCAGCCCTGTTGCACTGTTGCACTGTTTTGGGATCTCAGTCCTCCAGCCAGGTTTTCAGCTCTGCTGGGCAAGCCCAAAAAAACTGTTCTAACAATATAGCATTTTCAATTTTATCTAGAGTTTGCTTCAATTATTTCCCACCAACGTTTTAAACATTGACATTATGTCGTGGCTAGCACCTCGTAACTCATGTCAAGGCTTCTCCTGAGCTTAAGGAATTTAGCTCTGTATGCTTCTGCAGTTAAATCATATTTTTTTAAAAATGCAGCTTTAAGTTTGCTGTAATCATTACTGTCCTCATTGTCCATTTGACCAAATGCATCCCAAGCTTTCCTGGTAAGTAGTGGGGATAGCTGGAAGCTCCAGGCCCCTCTAGTAATTTTTGCCTGAATACAAACTTTTTCAAAGGAATTTAAAAAGGCATCCATATTCTCCCCCTCTTTAAATTCAGCTATCAATTTGGAATTTAATTTGTAACCCAATCCTGTAGTTCCAGGTAAACCCAAGCCACTTACCTGCTCTGGTGCTGGTGGTTGAAGTAGTAGCTTCTCCAGTTCATGTTGCCTCTGGTGCTCACGCTCTTAACGGTCTGCTTCTTGCTGTTCACACTCCCTCTTCTCCTCTGTGGCTCGTTTCTCTCACTCTGCATCTCACCATTCTCATTCAGCCTCCCTCTGGAACTCCAGCTCCATTCTACGTAACTCAATCTGCAGCCTGATTGCTTCTGGCTCCAGAATGCTGGTGACCTTCCCCTGCTGCTGTGGCACTTGGCTTGCACTGGCCCTGCTGTCCTCCTCACTGGATCTGGACACTGCACTGGCCGCTGGCCCCTCCACGCCCAAGGTTCAGTCCTTTACAGTCATGGACTGTGACTTGACACTCTGGGCATCAGCTACCCTCAGAGCATCCACGAGGTTCTGCTTGTTGGCTCTCCCCTTGTGCAGGACTCCTTTCTCCTTGCACAAGTGCTTCAGGTAGTGTGCACTGTGCTTGCTGTAGTTGGAAGCCATCTTTTTCCCTAACTACGACTACTCTAACTTGCACTTTGAAAAAAAAATAAAACAGGTAGGAACTTTGACTGTAAGCAAAATAATATAGTTCTGTTTCTAAAAAAATCTCTGTCTTCTTTTGCAAGTGAGCTGTATAGTATTAAGCTGACACACTGAACTGTTAAAGTTTGTGTTACCAAATACTTTATCACACTGCTGCCAACCAAATCTGTCACAAATGCACTCCGCAGTTCAGGCCCTCTGCTCCCACAGTGCCAACCTCAGAGCGCAATAGTGTGAACAGGTAACAGACAGGGTAACCCTCCCGTCTGCTTTTGGGTCCGAATCATCTTTAGCCTCAAGTTCTGGGGGGATTCAAACTGTGAACCTTATGCAAATGTACCCAAATATACAGGCTCAGATAATATTCTCTTCAGTGGGATGCAATATATCTTTCGGCTAAGAGCACCTAACCAGGTATCCAAAATGAACCCTTAAAACTCTATAAGAGACCTTAGGTATAGTCTTACCTTTTTCAAACTTAGTAACACCATCAAGCCTTTTAAACAGTTGTCAGATTTAAAATACAGGCACTTCACATGCAAAAAGAACTGGGAAGACACAGGCAGTATTTCAAGAAAATGTGATTTTACTAAAAATATGAAAATAAGTAAGATAAAATACAGAACAAATATCAAGAGCTTACAATCTCAAAAGAAAATGGGCAAAAAGTTACAGAACAAAACTCCTACCACAATACGTTTAGATCTTTTCTATCTAATGTATTACCTCTGTAAGTGCATTTTTTATTTATTTATTTTGTTAACCAGGTAGGCCCTCTGAGCCCCGAATGTCCCTTTTTCAGGGGTGACCTGAGATTAGTTACATTGGAGGAAACACGTGAATAGTACAGCACTTTGGGATACAGATAATAGAGCACAGTAAGATTAGATACAGTTATGATAAACAGCCAGTTACACAGGTATTATTTCAATTACAGCAAACTTAGTGTTACAATTAAAGTTAGACAGAAAGGGGTTTGGTCGGTATAGTCATTGACAAACCTTCAGCAGGCCTAGGTTTAAGTTAATAGCGGGAAGGGTGGCAGAGAAGAGAAAGGATTATGCTCCAGGGAATTTATCCACCAGCGCAGGAGTAGTGATTGAGGTCTAGCTGATATTCACACAGGCCCTTACGGAAGATTCCTAGGGAGTTTGCTTCCTGTAGGTGACTGGGGAGCTTATTCCATAGCATTAGGACAGCACGGGCAAAGGATTTATCACCTGCTGAGGTTCGGACCCCGGGTTCCTCTAAGTACTGTTGCCCAGTGGAACGGAGCAGCCTGCTGGTATGCTTCAGGGTTAGGAGTCCAGCTAGGCTGGCTGGGGGGAGGTCAGAGAGGAGCTTATAAGTGTTGCAAAGTAGTGGGTGCTGGAGCCTGTGGCCGAAGGAGGGCCAGTTAAGCAAGGCAAGTGCATCACAATGATGGTTCCTAGGTTTGGCTTTAGTGGCAAAGTGTGCAATTTTATGGTAGAGGGTTTGTAAGCTGCTGAAACTCTGTTTTGACACTCCATGCAGGACTGGGGCAGCATAGGTAAGAGAAGGGAAGAAGATGCTCTTGGCAGTCACTACCCTGGTCTCAGGAATCATTTGGGCACTAAGGCAGTAGAGGAGGCCAAGTTTTTGGTGGATGTTTTTAGTTACATGATCTACGTGGGATTTTAGGGTGAGGCCTTGGTCCAGCACTAGGCTGAGATATTTGAAGAATTGTACCACTTCTATGGTAGAACTTGACGCTGTGGCTCGTGAAAGTAAGGGGCTGCGATCCAGGCCTAGGGATCTAGGTCCAAACATGATAGCCTTTGTTTTTTTGGCATTTGGTTCCAGGAATTTTTTTAATAGCCAGGCTTCAGCCAAGGCAAAGTCTGCCTGGAGGTACAATCCCAGTTCATCTGTCTTATTCATTGATCTGTACAGGACCGCATCATCTGCATACTGGACCACAAAGCAGCTCCTGCAATGGTAGCTGAGGTCATTGACAAACAGTGAGAACAAAAGGGGGCCTAATATTGAGCCTTGAGGGACCCCCGTGGTTATCGGGAGCCATCCAGAGAGGGAACCCCTCCACTTGACCTGCTGGAAGTGGTCAGTCAGGTAGCTGCTGAGCCAATTCACCGAGTGTTGATCAAGACCAGTCTTACTTAATTTTGCTATCAATAGGGTGTGGTTGACTAAATCGAAGGCCTTGGTAAGGTCAGTGAAGATAGCCCCAGTTGGGGAGCCTTCATCTAGTGCCGAGAAGACATCCGTGGTGAATCTGATAAGTGCTGTGTCAGGGCCATGTTTTTTTCAGAAGCTGTGCTGGTTGGGAACCAACAGCTGGTTCACTTCCAGGTAGTCTTGAAATTGGCAGTATACTAACCTCTCTTGGAGTTTTGCCAGAGTGCAGAGGAGGGCGATAGGCCGATAGTTTTCTAATGGCTCCCTGGGGCCACCCTTGTGGACTGGCACCACAGTAGCCTGCTTCCAGACGTTGGGGACGGCTCCCTCCAATAGCGACCAATTAATGAGCCAAGTTATAGGTAGGGCAATGACTGGGGTTGCAGCCTTGAGTAGCCTTGGGTCTAGGCCATCAGGTTTTGCCATCCCGTTTGGTTTTATGGAGTATAGGAGGGGAAGCACTTCTGAGGAACGTACAGTCCTAAGGTGGAAGCGCAAGAAAGGAGGATCCTGGGCTTCGGTGACCACCCTATCCTGCTTTTGGGGGGGTAGGCTTGCTTGATAGGTGCACAGCTCTCAGCCACTTAGTTCAGTTCACACAGCAAAATTCCAGAACCTGGCTAGTACTCTGACTGGAGATAATTTGCCTCTTCAGAATCACTTTCAGAGTCCCAGTCTGTAAGTCAAGTCCTTTGCAGCAACCGATCAACTTCCAAGAACAGGACAATGCAGGTCCAGCAGCACAGTCAGATTGCCAGTGCAGGGTCTCTGCAACAGATATCTTCTCCAATTAAAGCAGCACAATTCACAGTACCAGAGAGTTTCAGAATCCAGTCCAGTCTCTCACTCTCTTTTAACTCACTTTCCACAGCACAATCCACTACTGCGACCTGAGCAAGGCCTCTGCCAGTCCAATTCCTCTCACACAGAATCCTCCTCACTCAAGAAGATCCCAGGAACAGATTGACTCAGACCCAGAAAGTTCTTGGGTTTTCACTTGAGAATCCAGGGTTTCGATTGGCTGTTCAAGCCAGTCAATCATTGACAACCATAGAGAGCAATATTTCCTGATTGTCTATTGGAACACACTTTTGGCACCTGAAATAAGAAAACTCCCTCTCCCAGAATCCCTCAGGTCCAGTTTCAGGCACCTAAGCAGTTGATTGGCTGAGTGCTGGGGTCAGAACTTCATCAACATGTCAGTCCCCATTCAGTCCCATGCAGTTCCGTGGGAGGTTCGGACTTTCCAGCTCTAGTGCAGTTAAAGAGAAAGTCCTGCACTCTCAATTCCCCTAGTCTACTAGCCCCAACCCTGCCCTGTTAAAAAAAGCCCACTCTCAATCACAAACCCACAGTGCCTCCACTGTCGCTGAAACATAGATCCCCCAGGTGGCAGGCAGCTCCTCATTAATATTCATGAGGGCTCATGTCCCATTCATAAGCCCTCGCTACTGCCTCCTTTTAAACTTTCATTTCCTCCACTTCGACAGGCTCCTCTGCAGCTTCCCCAAGGTCTCCAGCCCCCATTGACCAAGGGAGGGGCACCAGGTCCATGGAAACATTCTCTGGACTCAACCGCAAACGGCGGTCAGTAAATCATGTGCTTCTCATGAAGGTGCAGTCGCTTGCTAACTCAAAACTTTGCTGGCAACTCGCAATGACAGTTCCAAGCCCAAATGGGCTGAAATACCATACCAGCCTATCTGGGGACTCAAGAAGGGCCAGGGGGCTCCAAGAAAGGATGGGGAAAAGCAAGAACAACAGGAAACAAATTAGGAACTCATGGGGCAACCCAGGAAAGCCCCCAGAGGGGGTTACACAAAGATATTAGATATTGTTCAACAGGAAGAGTTAGCCAATGTTTGTAGTGCCAACACAACTATTCATCCAAAAACGACTAACATCTTTAGCTGGGAAATGCACCTTACTGTATTTAAAACGTTCAAAACCAATATCAACATTGATCCAATAAAATTGGAGCAAATGCCTACTGGAGACCTGGTTGGCAGATATGCAGTACAACTTCCAGAACAATGCCATCCACAGTTACAATTTACCACTATTATGCACCTGTGGCCCTCTTTTATGTCACAATGGCACAGCAGTGCTACAGTAGTTAGGGTTGGGTAGGCACTTTAATGTTAAACCATGAAAGAAGTATAAAAAAATGTTAAATCATGATTTTCAGCCACCTTTATCGTGGCAGTTCATTGACAGATTTTCATCACAGTATCTTCTGGCACAGTGGCTCCTGATTTGACAATTTTGGTGAAATTTGGATATGTGGATTTTTTGCTATGTACTAGCAAAGAATGTGAAAATGGTCCCTGATAAGGGCGTTATACATGTCACTGCCTCTGACAGTCAGAGGTACATGAATTGCCCTTATCAGGGCTGTGCAGCTAATAGTGAAGTAAAGTGAAGATCAGGAGCCTATCCCTGCCACTGGTAGTGTTACTGACTGAGTCTCTATCCCTGCCTCTACCCAACCTAGTAAAATAAATCACCCTACCACTTTCCTCCCACCATGTACCCCAAACAATGATATCCTATGTCCCTCAGTGAGCCACCAGTACAGCTTTCCCTCTTCCTGAGCCATTGGCCATCTAGTGAATAAAACTACAACCACAGTTTTATTCATTAGATAGCAGCTGGCTGAGGTGAAGCAAGGGCTGCGTCAATTGCCTGCCAAAGAACATAAGATATCCTTTTTTGGGGTGAATGGTGGGGAGGAGGGTGAGAGTGCCACGGAAGGTGGATCAGGTCAGTTGTTTATTTAACTGGGTCGGGTTTGGGGAGGAGGGTGCGAGGCAGAGTGGTCTAGTGGTTGGAGCACTGGCTTGGTTACCAGGAGGTTGAAGATACAAGTTCTGCTACAGCCAAATATTCATTGTGTGACGTTGGGCAAGTCATTTAACCTCTCAGTCCTCCAGTCCACCCAGCTGTGGAAATGGGAAGAAGCAGGACCCCTACCCCCCTTCCCGGAAACAAGATGTTACATTACAACTGTATTTGCTGTTCTAGGTAAGTGAAGTGTAAACAAGCATTTGTCAATGCCAAACATGTTTGTCTGCATACTGTTACAAGTTAGAATAACAGAATCTTGAGGCTACAGGGGAGATCATTCTTACCCCCAGTAGCTATTGTCTTGCACTCTTTGGGTTCCACCAGACTAAGGGGTATAGACCCCCCATATTCAGCTCAGGGAAAATATTCAGACAATTAGGGCACTCCGATGGGAGTGCGCTAATAACATGCTAATGAAGCAGTATAGGGTAGTGGTTAATGGCACTGAGCTGCAAACCTGGAGACCAGGGTTTGAATCCCATCAGCCACCACTTGCATACTGTGTGACCCTAAGCAAGTCAATTCCTTGTGCTTCCAGGTTGCATCTGGAAACAAGCTCCTTCTTAGTGTGCCTTTCCCCTAATGAGTCCATTGGGCTTGCAAGGTGCTGTGGGCATTTTGCATGCCAGTTATGGGCTTATTAGCATCCATGCCTCTCTGAGCACCCATCCTGTAGCTGTCTTAAATATTCCTGATGGTCTAGAGGTCCCCCTCCCCCCATATGGGCATACAACCAACTCCTGACCCTCCTGCTCAGAACCCTCCTCCCACACCCACCCCTCGCCATGGTCACCCAAGTCGAACTTTGCATGGCAATAGTAATGATGACCAGCACAACCTTCTGCTCACCACCTCAGCTGCTCACTATCTGACTGTCAGTGAACAATTGTGAGTGTGGCATGACAGAGCCATACCTTATTGTTTTGGTCATATTTCATATCATTTTATGTATATAATACACCAGGGAAGGCCATGAAAAAGCCAGGTCAAGTTGCAAGGTATTATGGGTACAAAGTACATGGGCCCTGGGGAATGATGTTGTAACTCTTGTTACTGGACAGAGAATCTGTCAGGGGCTAGCCAGGGACTGGAGTTTAATTAAATAATTTAAAAGAAGACAAAAGAATAATTAAGAAGAGCTGAAAGCAAGGCACATCCATTTGTGCTTGTGAAAGGCCAGGACCTCCAGTGATGCCATTCCATCTGGGTTCCTTTTGTCTCTGCAAGACTGCCCTGAGATAATCTCATTACAGCTGAATGGGCTACCATTTAAGTAAATGGCTGTACTGAGGGTAGCTTAATTATAGCCTTTTCCAAGGAGGAAAGCTGGATTTTCCCCTAGAATTCTGGTTTAAACTAGCTGACCTCTGAGCCTTTTTTCTCTCATATTCAGAAATGAACATTTGTTGTTTTGTAATAAAATACAAAAAGCTGATTGGTTGCGTAGCATAGAGACAGAATGATAGCCAATCGCAGGGCAAGGCATTGCTCTCTGGGCCTGCCCTTTGAAAAGCTCATAAAACAAGGGTTTAAAGACTGTATCAGAGCATTTAGCCTTTTTGCATTTGGGGACCCTGCCTGCTTAGGCGAGCAGAGACATTTTCTTCAAGAATTCTTCTACACTACCAAGAACCAAGATTTTCAACTGCCTTTGTAAAGACTTTGCACTTCAAAATTCAGCAACTAAAGACTTGAGGTAGACTTTGATCTCAGAGTTTTAAGGTATAGGTTTTTTATGTATATTTTCCATTTTATTTTTACTATCCTGTAACCAATGTCTAAAATTATTTGTCTTTATGATTATATGCATTTATTAATTAATTAGTTAAGCTTTTGGCTTACTTTTAACATATTTCTGCCAGTGTCATTTGTGTGTGTTGCCTTGGAGGAGGGTTGTTCAAACTATACTATGCCTGTATGATTGCTTAAGGGCCAAAGCATTACCAAAGGAAAGAACCACTAAGGACTCTGTGTACGAAAAGAAGGGAGGAAATATGAAGGGTCGCAAGAGACGTCTGTGGGGGTTTGAACCAAGCTCTGGATTTCTGGGGGAAAGACACATAATAGGGTTTATAGGGCCCCCAAAGCCTATACATACCTGTGGCTTTTCTGGTTCGTTGTGCAGTGACCGAGAGGGTTCTATCCCAGGAACACAGACTCGAGACTGTATTTGTACCCCCTCACATTTAGAGAGGGTGCCCTGGGATCCTCTGGTGTACATTCAGTTGCTAGACAGAGAGCATGCTAAAAGGACAGAGAAGGGTATCTCTGCCTCCCCCTGTCACAAGAGGGATTCACTGTGACGCAGAGAATCCCACTCCATGGGAGTGGGCTTGTGACAGTGAGTACTGCAGAAAAGCTGTCTGACTATCAGTAAGTGATTGCAAGTTTTGTAGAAACAGTTGTTTCTACAATACATGTGACTACTCACTGACAGCCAGATGGCGGCTGACCAAGGTGATGAGTGGAAGGCTGTGTCAGTCACTGTCACTACTGCCATAGTTCAGTTTAGGTGACTGTTGTGAAAGGAGTGCAGAGAGGAGGGTCCTGAGTTGTTTGGTCAGATGCCCTTCTCGGGGAGATGGGCAGTAGACCACCAAAAATATGCCAGCTAGCTACAAGATGGGTGACGGGTGTGGGGAGACCACTAGACCAGTTCTGAAAGATAGCTACAGGATGGACAATTGTGGGGTGCTTGTGTGTAGGTATAAGTGCAGGGTTTTGGCAGCATTAAATAGCATTGCAGATGGCCGGCCTAGTGGCGCTGAGCGTTAAGGCACTAGATGCCTCACCTCGCACCATGCCAGCGACCCGGGTTCGGGAATGAGCCTGGGCCATTGGGGGTCAGCAGGGGCATGGAGGGATTGAGCATCTGGAGGACAGCTCTACCTTCCCAGGGAGGGTGTAGGGATTAGCATCGCTCCTGAGCAACCTCTGGCGGCAGTCGGGGGTGGTCGTGGAAATTGCATCACAGCTGTATGACAGGGGTGGAGCTTGGTGGACGCTGGATGTCATTGCACGTCCACGCTCCAATGGAGGGAAGGGGCAAGGGAACACAAACACGGAAAACCCTTCCGATCCTGATAGGCGATGGCTCCCCATAGTGCCAGCCGCCACACACCCAGGACCGGGTATCTGTCTCTGTCCCTTCAGTCTCCTCGCAGACTCAGCCAGATGCTCTGGATTCTAGGTAGAGCGCCAAGTAAGTCGATGGTGGTCCTGTCCCAGGGAGCTCACAGCTGGGGGGATTGTCTGGCATGGGTTTGGCAGGGGTGGCGATATATATATGAGGAGCAGGGCTACGGTAGGCAATAGAGCAGCACGGCAAGTTGGGGCAGCCTGAGAGAGTTCAGGATCGGGGGTGAGAAACAGAGTAAAAAAAAAAATAAATAACATTGCAGCCTTAAAGTGCATACTGCTGCAGCCAGTATTCATGGGGACCCTCATTTGCAACAGTATATTATGCCTGGTCATGCTGTCGGGTCAGTGCAGTGCAGTGCACCAGGGGCTTTTGAAGATGTTCCCTGTTGGATGGTGCTATTCATGGTTAGCAGGGCACTAACCCAGTTAGTGTTGTGCTTACTGTTTGAATATGGGGGCCATAGAGCTTAAAAATGATGAACAGAATAAAGAACATTTTTATAGGTTCACCGTTTCTTCACATTTTCAGTGTTTTTTGACATTTTGACCCCATCATTTTCAACATAGTCTTTTTATGATTCCACATTATGATTAAGGCAGGTGGAATATTTTTAAATACCAGTCGGAAGGTGATTTTGTGGAGTGACTGCAAAAACATGTTTTGGAGGGGATATGAAAAATAGCTGTCATGTTCCTAAAGTGGGGTAACAAAAGAGCTATGTTGCACATTTGGGGCCAAAAGCATGAAAAACATCACGTAGTTATGGGTAAACAGTGAAAAAGATTCAGCGTTTCCTCACAACTGTTATTTTTTTACATTTTGACCCCAAATTTTCAACATAGTCTTTTTATGACCCTACTTTATGATCAAGACAGGTGGCATTCTTTAAATCCAACTGAAAGGTGATTTTGCAGTGCAATTGTAAAAACATGTTCAGGGGGCCAAATGTCACCAATCTTTTTCATGAGGTGGGTTCCCAAAACAGGCTGTGTTTCAAATTTGGTACAAAAATTTTAAAGTATGACAAAGTTATAAGTAAAAGTTCAAAATGCATTAAAAAGCTATTAATCAAACTTTTTTCCAGCCAGTTCCCGGTCAGGCTCCAGAGCAGTAGAACATGACAGCTGGTGAAGAACTTCATCGGATAGGTAAGTGTGGGGTGCAGGGGTGTCTGGAGTGGAGGGTACTGAGAGGGGAGTCAAGGTGGGGGAATCAGGATTGGGGATCAGGGGGGTCAAACACAAGGGACCATTTATTTTTTTACAGGGACTTTAACAAAGCAAAAGTGTCATTCCCTGACCCCAGGGCAGGCAGTGGGGTTGGGAGCTTGATCGGAGAAGATGGTTATTGTTCCCTGACCCGACAGCATAGCGTGGTTGGGAGCTAGATCGGTAAAGGCAGTTATTGCTCCCTGACTCCAGGACAGGCAGTGGAGTCAAGTTCAAGTTTATTGCAGAAAAAAAAAACTCTGTTAAGTGAGCTCATTCACCAGGATGTCCTGGTAGACACCATACAGAAGTAATACATACAGCATAATAGACAAGCAATTACAAGGCAGAAACATACGTCACATTATAATGGTGAATACAATCAAGAACATGTCATTGGCAGCCCAGTGGCACTGAGTGTTGAGGCGCTGGACACCACACCTCACGCCATGCTGGTGACCGGGGTTCTGGAACGAGCTTGGGTCGTCAGGGGTTGGCAGGGGGAGAGGGAGAGGGCTGTGAGCAGCTGCCGGCTGGCAAGCTGTCCACCTCAGAAGGGACAGACGGGACTCTCGGTGCTTGGCTGCCCTCCAGAGGAGGCTGGGTGGCAGTGCTGCTTCCTAGAACCCAGGCGCAAGGCCAGGGGAAGGTGGAAGGAGCTGTTGACTGGAGCAGCAGTGCTCGTGTGGGCTTCCATCCGCACGCAGTCACTGTTTCCGGGGCTCCGGGGCTAGGAATGGAGAAAACTGGAGGAAAAGCGGAGGTCTCCACTCGATGAAGCCTCCGGGCCAGCTCGGGAGTTCTGCTGGGATGCACATAGAGCAGGCAAGCTCCTGAACGACCCCGAGTCTAGTAGAGTAGCCGAGAACTGCAGAGACCTGCCGAGGAGGGTAAGTAAAGTTAAAAAAAAAAGAGAACATGTCATTGCTACAAACAAAGCAAGCCGAAATGCATACAGCATATATATCAGTGATACAAGGCAAAAATATGCATCGCAGTGTAATGGTGGCTACAAACAGGAATATATCAGTGGTACAGAGAAATCCATAGACAGTACAGCTGCGATGGAATCATAAGGCAACATAGTGCATAAGGGAGGAAGGGGGTTCACGGTCAGGAGGGGAACTAGAGTGCTTAGTAGACAGTACAGCTGAAACGGAATCATTAGACAACAGTAGACAGTACAGCTTAAACAAAATCATTAGGCAACATAGAGCATAAGGGAGGCAGGGGCTTTGGGGGTAGGGAGGGGAACTAAGGTGCTTAAGTGCTTACCTGGGTAGTCAGAAGCTAGATCAATGACATCAGTTACTCTCTGACCTCAAGGCAGGCAGTGCAAGGGGCATAGCTAGCCCTTTTAATGGGGGGGGGGGAGTGAGATGAATAATTTGTGGAGGATCCTGATTTCCTAGTAACTGTAGGTCTGTCCCTGCACTGTAATTTAAAACTGTCAGGCTAACTTACTTGTTCAGATGCAGTGCATGTGCCCCTCAAGTCTTGACACGCATGCCAACCCTTTGTTAGATAAGACTCCACGGCCTGCCACAAAGTGTTGTGTGTTTGCCAGAACACTCCTCTGTCCATCTCCAGACTGGGACCAGTGCTGCACACTGCAGTGCCTTTCCCCCAACCTTGGCCCATTCAGCCAGCTCACTGGGCTTATACCCAAACTCAGCTGACTGGCACAAGAAGGTAACATGATCCCTACTGGGCCAATGGCCATCCCTGCAAACAACGTTACTTCAGAATTTTTTTTGTAACAGTTTAGGCCCATAAAATTTCAACATAGCCGTTTTATGACCATACCCCATTTCTGAACATGACAGGTCTCATTTATAAAAAGGACATTATCACTAATGCTCTCAATATTCATGCACCATTCACCAATATCAGAACTAAAGCAAGGTCCTGCCCCTGGTTCACCACTGATCTTAAAACAGCCTTGCTAGCCAGAGACAAACTGTGGAAAAAGGCAAGAAAAACTAAGGATTCCAGAGACTGGCTAAATTTCAGAAAAGCAAGAAATTCATGTACAACACAAATAAGATCTGCCAAGCTGCCTATTATAGAGCTGAATTGGATGCTCCTATAATAACAACCAGGCTCTGAGGGAACTATAAAAGGGTATCTTGGGCCAAAACTCTACTCTAGCTTAACCTCCAAACTGCTACTAAATAACACAGAAATTACAGACAAACAAAATCCTAAATACCTTCAATGACCACTTCACCACAGCTGGACTAGCATTTGACTCTTCACCTGCAAATCTCCTGAGATCTTCCTTGAACCTTCAATCCACCGTGGGTCAAAAGGCTACATCAACCTTCTCCTTCAACCCAATATCCTTGAAAGGCGGAAGATCTCCTCTCCAATTTAGATACTTCAAAAAGTGCAGGTACAGACTCCCTGGACCCCTACTTCCTCAAGATTGCATCTCAAGTCTTATCTGCCCCCCCTCACTCATCTCTTCAATCTTTCCCTCACCACTGGATCCATTCCTCCACTTGGAAAACAGCTCAAGTAGTTCCTTTACTCAAATCTGGTGATCCCATGGCCTCAATAATTACAGGCCCATTTCCATCCTATCAGTTCTATCCAAGATGGTCGAAAAGTTAGTAAACTCACAATTAAGGGACTACCTGGATAACAATAACCTCCTAAATACAGCACAATCAGGATTTAGATCAAGGCATAGCACCATTTCGGCCCTAGCCAAAGTAATCAACGACTGGCAGATTGCTATGGATAAGAAGAACAGTACCTGTGCTGTGTTCCTGGATTTCAGCAAAGCATTTGACACAGTGGATCATGAATCATTAATCACCTCCCTTGGCTCACTAGGGTTGGATTCCCCTTCACTCAATTGGTTCAAGTGCTATCTATCAGATAGGTCACAACTGGTAAAAATGGAAACTACCTATCCACCTTAAAACCACTGTTAAGAGGTGTACCATAGGCTCTATTGTTGGCCCCATCCTCTTTGCCATCTATATAATAATATTGATGCTAACCTCACTCAATCCAACATCCATCTGTTTGCTGATGATACTGTATTATATGTTAGCAATCTTATTATCTAAAGCCTGTGAACTGCTACAATCTGAATTTTCCATCCTACAACACAACCTACTGGATAAAAACTACTTCTAAATGCAAAAAACAAAAGCTATGTTCTTTACCTCAAACAGTTGCTCTGCCACTACCCCACTATCACCACCCTACAACTAACCACCTTACTTGGAGAAGCTGGAATTCGTTGATAACTTCAAATACCTTGAGTCTGGATTGATAACAAACTTGACTATTCTGTCCATATTGAGGAGCTACTAAAGAAACTGAGACAAAGGCTTGGTTTATTTTTAGAATAAAAGCACTACCTCAACAGAGACTCCAAAAAAGATTAATCCAGGCTTCATTCCTATCCCTCATTGACTATGCTGACTTTCTGTATGGACGTTGTTCACTCCCCCTCTTAAATAAACTGGACACCCTATACCACAGGTCCATCAGATTCATTACTGACCTTCCCTTCAGCACCCATCATTGCTCCCTTTATAAGGCAGTTAACTGGACATCATTACAACACAGAAGAAATAGGAATGCTGCAATTTGGATATTCAAAGCCTTATCAGGCAAGCTACCTACCTATATCTCAGACTGTTTTACTCAAATTACTTCTAGGCCATACAACCTAAGGATCAGCAAAATTATCATTCTTAAGGTCCCCAATGTCTGCACCCAGTTTGGGAGGGCTGCTATCAGCTACTCACTAGCAATTGTTTGAATTCACTCCAAAAAACCATGAAGCTAAATAACCTCCTACCCTTAATATCCTTCAAAAGATTATTCACCACCCTATTCCCAGAACTCTGCAACTGCTTCCACAAGGCCTAAACCCCAGCCCTACCTACCCCTTTTTTTTTTTTCGTGTTCCTATATGCTGATAAAACTCCCGTTTCCAGTCCCAAGATTCACCCTCAAAATGCCTGCTAGGTCCTATAATCTACATATTACTCCTGATGTGCCCATTGCCTTCTGTCTCACAGATTAAAAGTTTTAATGTGCCTTGTACATATGTATATTGTTATATATTAGCACTTATGTCATTGTATTACTGTTTATGTTACCCCTGTCATTGTATTACTGTTTATGCTACCCTTGTCAATGTAATAACACTTGCACTTCTTGACCACTCAGGTCCATCTTGTAAATGAGCTATGCTCAATGATGTTCGCCTGATTAAATAAAGATTTTGATTGATTGATTGATTAAAATGCTGGATGAAACATAATTTCACACCACTAGTGCAAAATCACATTTTGATCAGGATTCCAAAACATGACTGTTGTTGGGTTCATGAGGTGGTGTGAAAAATGGCTATGTTGAAAAATTGAGGTCAAAATATTGAAAATTTCCAAAGTTTAGAGTGAGCATTGAAAAATGTCACCATACCTTCATAACTTTACTGTTTTCTTAATATTTGACCCCAAATTTTCAACATAGTCTTCTTGTGACCCCACCTCATGAACCCAGTAGGTGGACATTTTTAAATCCCCATGAAAACACTATTTCTCGCTACACGTGCAAAAACACATTTTGGCCAGGATTTGAAAAACTAAGCTGTCATGTTCATGAGGTGGTGTGAAAAAAATGACTGTGCTGAAAATCTGGGGTCAAAATATTGAAAATTGCCAAAATTTGCTGTTTTTTAATATTTTACCTCAAATTAAAAAATTTGGGATCAAAATATAGAAAATTACCAAAGTTATGAACAAGTGTAACCCCTCACCCCTGCCTTTTAGCAAAACGACAGGTGGCATGCTGTTGAAGCTGACAGCAGTACCTGGTGGGGACTGGGTTCGGGGAGGATAAGGTTACTCGGCACAAGGGCTAGGTTTGGCTACTCTGCACAGGGGCACCCAAGTAAATCCGAACACAGGAAGCAATAACTGTAATGTCCAGTACCAGGAATGGGATTCTACAGTGTGGCTTTTATTCACATCCAAGCTGAACAAACAAAGCATAGACGGACCCCCACGGGGCTACATTCCTGGTAATGCAGATTAGAGACAACAGAACACTTCTTCACTATTTCCAGCCCTCAGGCTCTGAACCCTAGAGCACACAGCCCGGACTTACGCAGCTTTGGGTACACAGCCCGACTTGTACACTGCTTGGGTTTTCCCCACAGGCCCAGCTCCCCCGCCGGCCCGCCGATCCACAGTCCATTATAGGAATGAACCAGTTTTCCAATTGGTGGCTCCCCAAACCACCTTAGAGCCTTCGACTCCTAGAGGGAATTTTCCTTCCAATCCCACGTCTGGGTACTTCCCTCATCACTGGCCAAGTGCATGAGGCAAAATAGAAATCCACAGAGCAAATCCGTAGAGGTGGACCTGGTCACTAAAGATGGGGGGTCTCCCACCTCCAGCTTCCACAATCCATACCCGGCCATTTCTCTGGATACTAAACAACTCTTTTCTGAAAGCTTGGCAATGTAGATTACTGGGTAGACATATGTCACATCTCCTCTACATGTCTTGACTTCCCCTATGTGCTGGACTTGAACATACTTTTACTTTTGACTAAGCCTATAACTCTAGGCCTCCCACTACTTCAGTAGTCCAATCCCCACTATCACACAAGTCCCAGGGTGAAAACATGGGCCCTTTAGAAAGAGCAGGAACTCACCCTCCGGTTGCCGGTGCCCCACAGGCGAATCATGAACTCTTCTTGTTTCCCAAAAACTCTTGGACCAAATAAGGCAGCTTCTCCACTAGCAGAAAACCGGGGGGGGGAAGGGGTTGCCCCTGGAATATGCAGGAAACCCTTCCTGCCCTATCCCCTGAGACCCGAATCAGCGGTCTCCACCACTTTAAAACTATCTTCTGTGTCTCTCTTTAGGTGGAAACACACACCTTTTCCCTGATTGTAGCCCTATGTCAGGGCTGAGGCTCCAAGAGCCTAACACAGAGCTGCTGTGCTCCTCTCTCAGCAAGCTCCAAACACCAAATGACTTACAGACTACTGTTCAAACCTCCCAACATTCTACTCCAACTCCCTGCTGCAGATTCCATTGTGGCTCATGCAGCTGCGGCAGTTCTATGGTGATGTCATCCCTCAGTCTCAGCTGAGACTGAGAACAGAGTGAGACAGCGTGAAATCCATTTAACTGGAGTTTCACAAGCTGCCTTCCCTGCCTACCACTAGGTCTTACCGGGATTCTAGTAACCCCGGGTAACAAGGGGGTTACACTCGTCCTTGACCAGGAAAATGACTGTCCACAGTCATGGTTTACCTGGCTTTAGGCCATCCCACCCTATGTGCTGCCTGCGGAGGGGGGTGATCAGGCCCCCTCCTACCACGTGCGAGCACAGGCAGGCAACACTAAGGGCCTAGAGGCCTTTAGCTGACATATCAGCCTCTACACTATCCACTTACTAGGGACGCCTAGTGGCTCTGGTAGGACAGTCCAGAGCATAGCCCTAATAGCTCAGCACTGCAGTCCCTATGGCCGTTCAGGACCACAGCCTATCTATCCTCCCTAGCCCTCTAGAGAAAATCTGTCTGCCTCTAACTTGATGACCCAAAAAACAAGAACAACCCGGGGACCTCCCCGACCTTGGGCAACCTGCAACCACACACCAAAAAACTAATACCACATTATTACATCAATTTACTGCCTCCTCCCTACCCCCACAACCACACCTGTGGAAGGAAAAGGTTAATACAGTAACAACAACAACACCACCACCACAATACTTTAAATCACTACACACTAAAGTACTAGTAAGGAACTCCAATGAGCCCCTCCTCATCTTCTTGTCTTCTCTTCTGTCTTCTCCAGGAACACCTACAAGAAAAAAGAAAGACAACACACACTCCTAAAAAAATACAAAATCACACATGCCCCCACAATGCAAAGCATCATGGGCTGCATATGCAAATCACCACAGAATGTTATGCTGGTCCAACTTTAAGCAGAATTGCATGGTGCCGAAAAGGCCTCTCACACAGTTTGCAAAGGGTGCTAACAGAAGACATAGACACGTGTTTCGTCCTACCAGGACTCATCAGTATGCCTCGTCTGTTTGACATCCCAGTGGAATGGACACACTCCTAATCTGCATACACAGTCTACCTAAACCCCTACCATCAAAACTCTGAAGAATCCCAAAAATAATTTTTTTTTTTTTTTTTTTTAGAAAAGGTAGAAAAACAGTATATACATTAGAAAACAATGACATTATTTACAGTACACATTTGGGGGGATGGAGTGCCCTAAAAGTCCCAACTAGTGACCACAGTGCCCGAAGGCTAGTCCATTAAAGAGTCTCTCCTGGGACAGAGCCCGGTGAAGCACAGTTCTATCAGGCCAAAGTCCGAAGGGGAGAGTCTTTGAGGACAGTTTACACATTTTGGAGTCTGCTAGTGTAGGGTGTGTACTGCAACGTCATAAAGATAGAAAAGGTTGGACTTACCAGCCCCTTGTGGAACAAAAATTCTGAACCGACCTGCACCTCAGACGAAGACTCTCCCTGGCAGCATTTCTTCCAATACAGCTGGGCAGACATCTTCCGGGATCCACAGGAGGGCACATCTGGGAATTGCTGGGCTGATGTCATCTCTGGAGATGGAACCTTAGAACAGGAACAAAAAGGAAAACAGCTGGTCTGACATCATCCGATTACCAGGCGATGGCTCAGGATACAGCTGGGCTGGTGTCCTCTCTGGATCTGAAGTCATCTGGTGGGCCAATCGATGGATTCTGGAAAGGCCAGTACACTGTAGAACTGATGAATGTGGGGCATCTGAGTCCTGGATGTCCATACTGGCGGATCAATAAAGACACTTCACAGGTTGGTGTGGCAGTATTGACTACCACTGCTCGGCTTTCCATTTAGTAGGCACGTCCACAATGGCTGCGAGGTCCTTGCACTGAGGCCAATAGTACCGGGGGTCAGGAGCTTGAATTATTACCCCGTCTGAGCGCACATAATTCACACAGTGGGAGATTTCACGTCCCTCTCCGTCCACTATTCACAATCTGTCCATAAACAGTGTCCTGCCTCTCTTCCACTGGGTATATTTCTCATGAAGCAGTCTGTCCTTTACATGCTTGTTTGCCCCAGGATGCACACCTTTCATTGCTTTGGCCCAGATCCAGGATTTTCTGCTGTTCTCAATCTCCTCCCAGATTTTCTGAGGAAAGGTAGGAAAGGTCATACCATAGATCTCATTCGCCTTCCTACAAACCAGTCTCTCCTCTTTACTAGCTATGGTCAACCTGAGACCGCTGGTCTGGCTTGGGGGCAGCCAGTCCTGGTTCTGCCAGCTACGCACCTTAACGAAATTAAAAACGGATCCCTGACTTCTTCTCCTTGCATAGCCAGGGCAGTGGCATCACCACCCTCTTCCATGCATTCCTCTGAGGCAAGATCTTGAGGCTGTGTACCCGTTCCTTTTTCACAAGGCCACATAGGTTCCCCCTCATCTTCTTCCTCACTGAGTATCTGAGCCCAGGAGTGAGCAGTCGTTCTCACTCCTGAGACTATCCACTCATCACTAGGCGTGGAGGTCGACACCTCCCATTCAAAGGCCTCCCGCATCTCATCTTCTCCTATGAGACTTGAGCTAGGCCCCCCCCAGGGTCTACTGATGCTTTATCCGAACCTTCCTTCTGAGATTCAGCATCCAAAACTTCTTCATCTGGTTCTGTCTCTAAATCTGCACCCTCTAGCTTTGTGCCACACTCCCCCGAGGGGCCTTCTTCCACAGGCTCCACCTGGTGCTGTGTGCTGCCAACTGCAGATTCCTGAACCTTTGTCCATGTGGGAGCCAAACGAATTTGAGGTGCTTTATACAAGCCATATTTTTCTAGGCATCCAGCACAGTGAGGTATCATGAAGACGTCCCTTCCAGCTCTCAAGCATATTTGACACACATGCACTGGAAAACCAGGAATCGCCACATGAGGAGGCAGTTGTCCTCCATAGCACTTTTCAATATCCCTCAGTCTATTCACTGCTGCTGTTACTGCAACCAGGGCATGATCCGGGTAGCGAGCTGGTCCTGAGGCCATAACTGCAGAAAAAACAAACAAAAGCTCACTGTAACTGAAAGTCCCACTTTACTGAACACTTTCTTTACTTTCAAAATGGCTCCTCTGCTGCTGTGTTTACTTTACTACCCCACCCTGTAATGGCGGCGGCAGCACTCCTGTGCATCAACATTCAGAAATTGGGTCAAGCCACTGTGCATCCGATTTACACACACTACTGATAACTTTTGCTCAAACTGCACAAACTTGCTCTGTTCTTGTTCTAAACACATTTACATGATTTTCCACGGACTTTTTACATGCTGGAAACATTTCTTTGACTCGCAGTCCCTTAAAGCTTCAGGTTTTTAAGCACAAGATTGCCTGTAAAACTAGTGCTGCACATTTGGCTACAACTCACAGTCTCTCTCTGGCTTTAAACTTTAAACTGAGGCTGAACTCATTACTATGCACACAGTCAATGGCTTAACAGACTTGCACTTGCTGGCAGGACTTGACACAGTCGTTACTTGCAAAGTGGCTACACTGCTGCACACATATTTTGCTGGCAGTGGGCAGAAAATCACCGTTTGAGCAATTTCACTGTTAGTACTTACTGTTATCAGTAGCTGTTTGCTGCGATGGGGAAAAACTGCCTGCAGCCAGTCTTGGAGGTCTCAGAACAGAAACGGGTGGGCAGTCCTGCTGATCGTCTCCTTGACCACCAAACTTGCAATTCAGACGATCGATTAGCGGGTTGAGCCCGATTTTAAACAAACAAGTCTATTTTTAGAAGGTTTACAGTGTTTTTAAAACTCCGCGACGCTCCTCCATAAGCCAGTACACGCACTCCACTCACACTCCCTCTCGAATGCTGGGGCAGTCACTGTAGAGCTGGCTGAGGGGCGGGACTGATTGCAGCCTCACCAATCACACGACACCATGCAAATGAGCCTCTTCTTCCTCGCGAGTGCTCTTCTCCTCACGGCGATCGTCGAGCAGGCAAATTTAAACTGCAGAATGCATTTTTTTTTTTCTCAACTGACTCCACGGCGGGAGCCCATTTCAGCCATTTAACATAGCCATTTACACTGCAAGTCTCTCAGTTCATTTAAAAGCATTTCCAACATCCAGGGCACAATTTTCCTGTTGCTACCCCTAGTCTTCCACACTTTTCTTTACCACAGTTCATTTAAAAAGCATTTCCAATGTCCAGGGCACAATTTTCCTGTTGCTACCCCTAGTCTTCCACACTTTTCTTTACCACAGTTCTTTTTTTAAAAACAGGCAAAAACGCTGTAAACAATTGATGCAGGACAAGGGCACACTCTTTGGCTTTACTGCTTCTTGGTAAACAGTTGGCAATTTTGAACAGCAACATAAGATCTACAGCACACAGCGACACACTAATTAAATTGCTTCAGCTTTTTGGGTTACCCACTGCCAGATAGCCAAAACACTAGCCCCCTTGTCCGAGCACCTTCCCTCCCAGAATTAAATCCAAAGCGGTGCCTCCATTTTTGTAACCCCTCATCCCTGCCTTTTAGCAAAACGACAGGTGGCATGTTGTTGAAGCTGACAGCAGTACCTGGTGGGGACTGGGTTCGGGGGAGGATAAGGTTACCCAATCCGAACACAGGAAGCAATAACTGTAATGTCCAGTACCAGGAATGGGATTCTACAGTGTGGCTTTTATTCACATCCAAGCTGAACAAACAAAGCATAGACGGACCCCCACGGGGCTACATTCCTGGTAATGCAGATTAGAGACAACAGAACACTTCTTCACTATTTCCAGCCCTCAGGCTCTGAACCCACCAGGCACACAGCCCAGACTTGCACGCAGCTTTGGGTACACAGCCCGACTTGTACACTACTTGGGTTTTCCCCATGGGCCCGGCTCCCCCACCGGCCACTTGATCCACAGTCCATTATGAGAATGAACCAGTTTTCCAATTGGTGGCTCCCCAAACCACCTTGGAGCCTTCGACTCCTAGAGGGAATTTTCCTTCCAATCCCACGTCTGGGTACTTCCCCTCATCACTGGCCAAGTGCACGAGGCAAAGTAGAAATCCACAGAGCAAATCCGTAGAGGTGGACCTGGTCACTAAAGATGGGGGGTCTCCCAACTCCAGCTCCCACAATCCATACCTGGCCATTTCTCTGGATACTAAACAACTCTTTTCTGAAAGCTTGGCAATGTAGATTACTGGGTAGACGTATGTCACATCTCCTCCACATGTCTTGACTTCCCCTATGTGCTGGACTTGAACATACTTTTACTTTTGGCTAAGCCTATTACTCTAGGCCTCCCACTACTTCAGTAGTCCAATCCCCACTATCACACAAGTCCTAGGGTGAAAACATGGGCCCTTTAGAAAGAGCAGGAACTCACCCTCCGGTTGCAGGTGCCCCACAGGCGAATCACGAACTCTTCTTGTTTCCCAAAAACTCTTGGACCAAATAAGGCAGCTTCTCCACTAGCAGAAAACCTGGGGGGGTTGCCCCTGGAATATGCAGGAAACCCTTCCTGCCCCATCCACTGAGGGATGGGGCACTGAGACCCGAATCAGCAGTCTCCACCACTTTAAAACTATCTTCTGTGTCTCTCTTTAGGTGGAAACACACACCTTTTCCCTGATTGTAGCCCTATGTCAGGGCTGAGGCTCCAAGATCCTAAAACAGAGCTTGTTCATGGTAGGGACCCAGAATGGCAATGTTGAAAATTTTGGGGGGAAAATATAAAAAAATTACCAAGTTATGAGTACAAGTTCAAAACACATTGAAATACACTGACCGCATACCTGATTTCCTCAGTTCCCAGTCCAGCACTGAAGAGTGAAGATGTGTCCCTGGTCCGGAGAGGATTATGGTATTGAATTTCTGGTAGGTAAGTAAGGGTAGTGGGTGTGGGGTGGTGGGTGCTGAGTGAGGGAGTTGAGTGGGGGGAGGGTAATGGCGGCAGAGGGGCAGTGGTGGCAACAGACATCAATGGACCATTTTCTTTTTTACAGGGATTTAAAAAAATAAAAAAATAAAAGACTACGAGGAACGGTTTTCTTTATGTCAGATACTGACACTGGGGATTGGGCACCCCAGTGTCAGTGTCATGTTTGGCGACACTGGGGTGGGCTCCCTGGTGTCACAAAGTGAAATCGGGCAGGGTGGAAGGTATTAACCGGCACAATGATGGCATGTGGACTAGCACTGTAAAGCAGCAGTTCTGAAGCACTAGTAGAAAACTGTTTTCAAAAGTGTCATGAAGTTGTGTTTTGTATTTTAAATAGCCGGTATGTGATGCCTTTGCTAAAGAAAAATATCTAGTATCTGACAAGCCTTCAGAGAGACCTCCATGACTGAGGGTCAGAAAACTGGGCAGTTGGCGATAGGGTTGAGATGATTGTTCCATGTATACTGTACAACTGCTGCTGAGTGCAGCTTGTTTTTGGGGTGGGTGGGGGACTGGATCGGTAACACTGCCACTAAGTGAGGGTCATTTCTGGGGGGTCAGTAACATGGATGCTGAGTGTGGACAATTTATGGAAGTGGATCAATGTAATACTGCTGGCAGGTGCAGTTCATTTCTGGGGGAAGTGGGCGGATCAGTAACACTGCCGCTGAGTGCAGCTCATTTCTGGTTGGGAGGGGGAGCAGATCAGTAACACTGCTGCTGAGCGTGGCTCATTTCTGGGGGGGTAGGGGCAGATAAGTAATACTGCCATTGAGGGGGAGGTTTATGCAGCCTGCCACTCTGTGAATGGAGTGGTTGGCTCTTTTCAACTATGAGAAGTTTCTTTCCTACTGAAAGAAAAATGCATCATGATCAGTCTCGCTAATCACTGGGCTGTCACTGCTGAGCCCTTTGTAGCCTAAGCTGCATTGGACCCTACAGTGACACACCTCTGAAATGCAATTCTTTGTAACAAAATGTTTGCTACACACATGTGCATGCAAACATACAAAAGTCATCTCTCAAGGCGAAGTGAGCAGATAAGGTGCTGTATATGATCATAACATCATTACAAGTTTAAACACACTACTCTTCTGTGACTTTGACTGATTGTGACATGTAAACACCAATTATCAATTATGAGGCACAGGGCAGCACCTTTTTAAATAAATAAAAAAAACGCAGGTGGGGTATTGTGGTGGGGCAGAGCTCAAACTGATAAAAAAATCACAACCATTGTGTTTCCCTAAGAAGCATTAACCAGCATAGCCTACTTGATATTCTAGTTACATTGGTCCTCCACCAGCACCAATTTGTTTAGCATCTGGACCCTTCCCTTCCCAAATGTGGTACAATTACGGTTGGTTTGGATCAGCATCCCTCACTTTCCCCGAGTCTGTTACAACCACCTCCCCTATGAGGCTGAGAAAATAAGCAGCACATACACTGTCTAGTACTACTTTACTTGTCAACATACATACATACATACATACAGACAGACATACATGCATACATACATAAATACATAAATACATACAGACATGCATACATACATACATGCATAAATACATAAACAGTGGCATCATGCCCATAGGGCCCGAGTGGGCATTGCCCCCCCAATATATTGTGTAAGCCCCCCTACAAATGGGGGTTCCCAAAAAGTCTTCCTTGAGCTTGCCTAAATGCTCACTGCCAGGCTGCTGTCCTGCGTTTTAGCAGTTTAAATGTGATTACCAGAGCCTGTATAGCATCTGTGTACTGTGTCTTTAAGAGCTGCCTGATTGCAGCTTAAATAATCTGAGAGGGAGCTCTGTTGAAAGATGTAACTATTTACTGAAAATCATTTAGAATGATAATGATAATGTAGTTTGTCTAACCTGCTTTCTTTGTAGCAAGGACTGTTTTGTTTATTTCCACTATCTTGGTCCTGGACTGCAAATTGGACCAAACAGTACTGGTGGGACCTAAAATGTAGCCGGACTACAGGAGCTGTCTGAATTCAAAATCTGTAGGAACTGTAGTTTGGAGCTTTTTTGTGCCTTTTTTGCAACTGAAGAGGGAGCTTTTGCTTTGACTGACAGCCAAATCAGCCAACCAAATATTTTGGATCTAGGGGAAGTCCCGGGCTGCTTGCAGTTTTCAGTTAGAGCTAAACTGGAAGCTGAACAAGAAGGAGCTGAAGGATTCTGAGCAGCAATCCTAAGTGGATTCGCATGGGAGAACTCTGAAAAGGCTAAGTTTTTGGCCTGCATGTCGGTGTGCTGCTCCTGAGAGGGAGAGAAGAGAATTATTTTGGACTAAATCCAAGTTTGTGCGACTAAAGTAAGCTACTGAAGTGGACCAGGCTCAACCTGAAGAAGACCGAAGATTTTGCTGAACGAGATCGGCCTGTCAGGAGTTCCAGCTACCCCTAAGCTCCTGGTGTGTGCAGAGACTTTGCGATTGTGACCGGAGAGTGCTCTGCCTGGTACAGTAGAATTCCCTGCCTGGTACAGTAGAATTCCCTTACATGTAAATGTGCTATGAGCTGCTAGTGGGTCGTGAGTTAGTCCCCCACTGTGTGAACTGTGTTCTGCTTGCTGGAAGCTGTATCCAGCCCAAAACGGACTGCATCCAATTTGTCTCCATGCAGTCTGGGCCTTGCCAGACTGGCCCAGCCAGACTACCCACTGCACAGAGAAGCCATCGACGAGAGACCTGCCTGGGGATCAGCCCTCTGCTCCACGCCTGAACAGGAATTACACCTCTGTGACTCATGTGGGTCCTGCTTCTCCTGGCATTCCAGATCAACCACCTGCAGTCTCAATTTTCGTTCAGCCTGTGTCCAGTCTTGGGTGTCGTGAGTAAATACCAGGGTAGCTCCCTGCAACAACAGCTTAATCTGAGTGTGTCATCTGATTGTCTTGTTGTTTCGTTTCCTTTACGAACTGAGCCCTCTGGCTCCGGATTACAAATATTGTGTACTGTGCATGTTGTGTTTTCCATCACAGGGCCCCAACCAGCTGAGATGCCGGCCAACCCCGGGCCACAGTCCTGGCTAGCTCATCTCTTCTCCACCTGGGTACCCAAACGTGTGACTGTGTGGGGGGACTCAAATCGCCTGCATAACTGCTCAATTGATATAATCTTTAAGCTAATAAACCTGATTTTGCCCCTCCCTTGTTCAAGTCCCCTGAATAAATCAGATCTAACTTTTTCTGCATGTAATCTGACTGTGGTTCCAGTTTGTGCTCAAAGTACTGTAACTGTTGCTATTTGCTGTGCATAACCTTGTTTTACAGGGGGTCCCCAGGGTCGAGCCAGAGGAACCAGCCCTGGTGGTAAGTGCAAACAGTGTGGGTACTTGTGTGGTGTACCGGGGTATTGTGAAAGTGAATATTGTACAATGTTCAGGTGGTATCCCATGATATTAGCGCGGGAATAATAGCGAGTCAAATATAGCGAGTGATAAATAGTGAAAGTGATTACCGCAACATGTTAAAAATATCGACCGCGCTAAAGTAGGTAAAGTTAGTGTATGCCAGCAAGACATAATAGCGATAACAGGAATGTCGAGAGTCAAAATAGCGAAAGAACAGAGGAAAAAAAAACCACAATCTTGAGAATTGTGACCACATCTTTTATTTCATTTGCGCAGTTTAAAATCTGTCATCTCCGCATTTCACAGCTGAAACTGGAAGTTATATGCTAAACCTCGGAGGTAATCATACCGGTTCCGAGTCGCATACTGTGTAACAATCTTCTCAATGCGACTGTTTCAATCCTTGTACTTCCTTTTTGGTTCAGAACTGCTAGCCCCTGACACCAGTTGCTCTATTGTAAGCTCTGTCAGCCTCTGTTCCTCTTTTAGGCAGTCAATCAGCCTCCACAAGCTGGGATGGCAGGATCCAAGACGGCTATTGAACCCCCGATGCCATCCTTCAACAGCATTATTTGTTCTTGCTATGCCTCTGGTCGTTGCATCGTAGCAGTTCCACTACACAGGTGGAAAATGAACAATTCTTCTGCCAGTACAATCTCTCTGTTTTCCAATCCAGGTGGTCTCAAAATAATCGAGTAGTGGTGTCAGCAGTTCCTCATTGGCCATAAAAAATTCCCACTCTCTCATGTCGTCAAAGGTTGATACCACATCATCAGGAGGAACGAACGCTAGCGAAAGCAGCATTTGGAGGTGTAGGGAGAAATCAACATCTGCACAGTACCTTTCTTGAACATCAGGGTACTTCTGGATCCTTCTCCATACAGCCTGTGCATAGTGAAAAAACAGCCTCAGACAACAGTTTTGGGGAACACATCAAATGCCTTCCAAGCGGATTTTTCAAAATCCATAATTGCTGTTTTAGGGGACAACCTAGTGCACAGTTCACTAAGTGTTTTGAACACCCTTGCATAGGCATTGCTTTTTTGTGAACTCATGAGAACATAGACCGCTGTAATAACTTTTCCTGACCTAATGCAGTGCAGTGTGTACAGTTGCTCAAACAGAGTTGGACAAGATTTAAATGTGCCGTCAAGCATCCAGTTGCTTGACTCCCTCAGCAGCTGTTTGTTTCCCTCGATTGCAAAAATCAAGAATCTGTTCTGCTCGCTCCCACTGTCAAAGCATAAGAAACTGTCACCAGACACTGTCAGTGTAAACTCTTTTGTTATTACTAGGTCTTGTACAGTAGCAGGAGTAGCAGGAAAACCTCTCTCAACCTGTCTTATTCTCTGCACTATTCTCTTGATTAGGGGGACCGCAGGTAAATGACCAGCTACGGAATCATTAGCTGAACAAGTACACTGCACCACCACCTGTGAAGTGGTCTCAACGCTACTTCTAGCTCTTTCCCTAATGTTTGCCATAACTCTCCTGGCACCCACATCCCCAGCATCATAACATGGGTGTGAGTCTTGCATTCCTTAACAACCTCACTACCCAAAGGGAGGATTCGAGCTAAGCAGTTATATTTATGCGCATCCACACACCGCCAGTATATCTTTTCAGCGGTTTCCTTGTCCTTTCTGTACAGATAACCATTGAACAAGGTTAAGGGCCTATCTTTTTGGCTGTTAATAAGTTCAAGTTCCATCACTGTATGCAGTATTACAGACCGAAGCACCAGTAACCGGAATTTTAAACAGTACCCATGACCACACCATTGGGACGAGGCATTATGAGGCCAGAACTGAGACAAGGCATCCTGGGTGAAGGCATTCTGGGAGCAGAATTACTGGTTACCCATGGCGATATTTAGGAAGACTAACAGGGGAAAACTAACTGGGTTACAGGTAGGATTTTGAATACAGAACTGCATCCTTGCGAATTTAGAAAAAGGGAAAGACATGATACCTGATTGCTATAAAGCCATGATTGCTAATTTGTGGTTTGCTGCAGTTTACCATCGCCGTACTGACACTCGGTAATTATGAATTGTTAACTTTCACATCGCGATTAAGCGATCGCGATTTTCACATGGAACCATTCAGGCCACTAGAGGGGAAAGAGAGGGGTTACAGTGTCCCCGGAGGGCTGTGCCCAGGTTAGCTTGACCACTACCAACCCTGATTTTCAGGTGGAGGCACCCATTTCAGAACTCAGGCCCCTTAACCTGCTACTAGCCAAGCAGGCAGGGGTAGTAGCCCTTGGGATAGCGCCACCTAGGGGTTACATCTGGGATTTTGTGCCTTCTAGTGGCCAAATTTGCGAATTGCTGTTAAAAATAAATGGCTACCCCAACAGAAGTGGCAGTACACCAGTTGGTGGGGTGGTGTACTGGGCAGGAGATCGACCCCCAAAATGCTATACTTATCCTGGATATTCCCCTTGGTACCAATAAGGACACTGTAGAGGGAGTACTTTCCAAAGTTGAATGTTTACAAAACCCTGTGGTCGTGGGTCGACAGGCTGATCTGCTCGCCCAAAGTTTCATCATGTTAGTAGAGTGTAAGGACCCAGTAGACAGTTCCAATGTGCCACAGACTATCCCCCACAAAGGAGCCCTCACTGCCTGGAGAGTGATAACTAAAGACAGTAAAGACCCTGGGGAGAATCAGCCCCCCCCCCTCACTATCTGAGATCTTTGAGGAGAAATTTGCTAAGTTGTTGGTGGAGGAAGGGAAAACTGTGGAGGACTTAAAGAAACTATTCCTGCCACCTGGGGGTGTTCCTCCCCCAATACCCCTCCCGCTCCAGCACCCGTTATTGACCCTCCTTCTGTGCCCGTGCCAATGTTGGCTCCCATGTCTGTACCTGCCATTAGTTACGACTCTTACCAAAGGTTGAGAATCTTCTCCAGCACCCTCCCTACCCCCCAAGGAGAGGATGATTGTGAGACCTGGATAGATTGTGTTGTCCCTTTGGTACCTGAATGGCAGTGTGCGGAGGCTGAGAAATGGAAAAGGATCATAGAAAGTTTGAGGGGTCCCACCTTAGAGGCCATTAAATTTCTGAGGTCCACAAACCCTGATGCATCTGCCCAGAAGTACAGTGGCGTGAAAAAGTATTTGCCCCCTTCCTGATTTTCTCTATTATTGCATATTTGTCACATTGGATGTTTTCGGGTCTTTAGACAAAATATAATATTAGATAAAGGGAACCTGAGTGAACAAATAACACTTTTTTTTTTACTTATTTCATTTATTTAATGAAAAAAGTTAACCAACACCAACTGGCACTGTGAAAAAGTAATTGCCCCTAGTTAAATCAACCCAATTAAAGGGATAATTAGAGTCAGCTGATTGATCACAGCCAGGCTTGATTACAGCCAGCCCTGCTCAATATAAACCTCACTTATTTTGACCCTTACCATCAGAGTCACGTTGCCAGCACAAAGATTCAACAAGCACATTATGCCATGATCAAAGGAAGTTCCTGAAAAGATCAGAAAAATTTGTTGCCTCTATCAGTCTGGAAAGGGTTACAATGCTATTTCTAAGGCTCTGGGACTCCATCGAACCACAGTGAGAGCCATAATCTCCAAATGGAGAACACTTGGAACAGTAGTGAATCTTCCCAGGAGTGGGCGGCCTGCCAAAATTACTCCAAGGGCACAGCGTAAAATCACCCAGGAAGTCTCAAAGGATCCTAAAACAACATCCAAAGAACTGCAGGCTTCTCTTGCCTCAGCTAAGGTCAGTGTTCATGACTTCACAATCAGAAAGAGACTGAGGCAAAATGGGCTTCATGTGAGAGTAGCAAAGTGAAACCACTGCTAACCAAGAAGAACATAAACGCCGCTCTCTCATTTGCCAAGAAGCACCTGATGATCCACAAGCCTTTTGGGAAAATGTTCTATGGACAGATGAGTCCAAAGTGGAACTTTTGACGACATGGATCCCATAATGTTCAGCGTAAAGCAAACACAGCATTCCACAGTAAGAACACCATACCAACAGTCAAACATGGTGGTGGTAGTGTGATAGTGTGGAGATGCTTTACTGCCTAAGGACCTGGATGACTTGCCATAATTAAAGGAACCATGAATTCTGCTCTGTACCAGAAAATTCTTAAGGAGAATGTCCGGTCATCCTTCCGTCAGCTGAAGCTGAAGCGTAGTTAGGTCATGCAGCAAGACAATGATCCAAAACACAAAAGCAAGTCCACATCAGAATGGTTAAAAGAAAGTAAAACTAAAGTTTTGGGTAGGCCTAGTCAAAGTCCAGACTTAAACCCAATAGAGATGCTGTGGCAGGACCTGAAACGAGCAGTTCATGCTCGAAAACCTACCAAATGTTACTGAATTAAAGCAGTTCTGCGAGGAAGAGTGGGTTAAAATTCCTCCACAGCGATGTCAAAGACTGATATTGAATTATAGGAAGTGTTTGGTTGCAGTCATTGCAGCTAAATGTGGCGTAACCAGTTATTAAGTGTAAGGGGGCAATTACTTTTTCACACAGTGCCAGTTGGTGTTGGTTAACTTTTTTTCATTAAATAAGTGAAATTAAAAAAAAAACAAGTGTTATTTGTTCACTCAGGTTCCCTTTATCTAATATTACATTTTCTCTAAAGACCTGAAAACATCCAGTGTGACAGATATGCAATAATAGAGAAAAACAGGAAGGGGGCAAATACTTTTTCACGCCACTGTACCTATCTACACTCAAAGGCAATTTTGGGAGCATTGAGTCAGGGGAGAACTTGATATGGAAATTACAAGGTACAAAACAATGGCTAGAGGAAAGTTTGTCTGCATATGTTACTCATCTGAAAAGAGCGCTGCAGAAGGCTTACCGAAAAGGTGGGGTAGCCGCCAGTGACTTAAACCATGTGAGGATGGGGCACATACTGCAACATGCAAAGCATTCTAAATTGCAGCTCCTTCAATTAAGGCTCCCAGATAGAAGGGGTAACCCACCAGACTATTGTGACTTGATAAAAGAACTCCAGGAGGTTGAAGATGAAGAGGGGGATAGTAATTCTAGGGTGAGCACAGCCCAAGTGATCACGGCATCTGAAGGCCCTTCTGAAGTGGGGACCAATGAGGGTGTGCCGCCATGGGATGAACTGCTGAGGGAGTTCAGGGAAACAAAAAACAGTCCCTTTATGAAGGCTGCTCCTGCAAGTACATGCACCGACCCTTATCCAACTGCATCTGCTATGGGGGTTGGGGTGTCCACCCAGGCATCTCCTGCTGACAGCAGCTCGAAACTCGATGTCTTGACTATGAAAGTAAGAGAACTGACGAGATGTCTCCAAATGCTCACCACACAGCAGACAGAGATGGCACCAAGGTTTTCAATTGGTAGTACCACCGCCTTGGCTCCCAGTGTGATGCCTCGGCCACCCCAAATCCCAGAAAACATACTTTGCCATAATTGTGGGAAGGATGAACACATGAAGAGAGAATGCCGGTCCACAAAAGACCTAGATAAAGTTGTATACAGGCTTCAAGGATAGCTTCGGAGAATGAATCAGCAGTCGAGGAGTGCCCAAAATGACAGCAGTTAGGGTTCAAGAAGTAGTAACTCAAATCCCTATGTGGCTAAATCATCTGTCCAGGCCCCTGCTGCTGTCCCTCCAGACTGGTCCAAAATAGTGGGCCCTTCAATGGAGACTACCGTGTGAATGGTATTCCTACTCAGGCTGTGCTGGACAGTGGGTCGCAAGTGACCATTGTATTTAAGGACTGGTATGACAAACACTTATCTGCTGTGCCCTTACAATCCCTGGAAGGCCTACATGTGTGGGGGCTGAGCGACAAGTCTTATCCTCACCTAGGATATGTCCGCCTCTGGATGTCATTTCCTGCAGCTGTAACTGGTGTAGAGGAGCAAGTCGAGATACTGGCCTTAGTGTGTCCCCCTACTGGACTGTATGATGGGGTTCCCCTGTTGATTAGGACCAACGCCCATATGTTTGGGAGACTGGCACAACTCTGTCACGAGAAACAAGGGCAACGGACTGGGAGGCCCCCTAAGAATTCCACTCTGATCAAGAGGGCCTATGATTTGCAACAGAACCCCAAGGGAGTGGACCAGGATGAACTGGTGGGGTCGTGTGGAGGAAGGATCCCGATTCAATGGTACTGGCCCCTAACGCCCAGTGTACTGTTCAAGGGGAGGTCCGCCTCCGCAAAGATGTCAAGAACAAAATACTGATGTTGGACGTGCCAGGCGATGGAAAATTTCCGGAAGGATTATTGGTTAAGCCCAGCATCTTGCCAGCTCGCGCTCATGCCTATGCATGATGAGTGATGGTCCAGGTTCATTATGTATCAGATCGGGAGATCCGGGTGAACAGAGGACGCACCCTAGCTATGGTACACTGTGCAGACACTGCAGTGTTGCCCAGCAAGAAGCCCCCTGGCAAGACAGATAGTGACTCCCGACTTGTTTGATTTGGTGACTCCCCGTTGCCAGCTGAATGGAAAACTAGAATTAGCCAGAAACTTGCCCAGAGAGATCAAGTGTTTTCGTTGAAGGAGTGGGACGTGGGATGTGTCCAGGGTGCGGAGCATCACATACGCCTGCACGATGAGCGGCCATTTCGAGAGAGGTCTCGACACCTAGCCCCTGCAGACATAGACGATGTGAGAAGACACTTGCAGGAAATGCTCACGGCTGGAGTGATACAAGAATCCAGGAGCCCATATGCTTCTTCCATTGTGGTTGTGCATAAGAAGAATGGATCTGTGAGAATGTGTATTGATTATCGAACTCTGAATCAGCGGATCATCCCCGATCAATACATCATGCCCCGTATACAAGATGCTCTGGATTGTTTGAATGGGAGCAAATGGTTCTCGGTGTTGGATCTTCGCAGTGGATATTACCAGATTCCAATGGCTCTGGAGGACCATGAGAAGACAGCCTTCATCTGTCCTTTGGGGTTCTACGAATTCCTGAGAATGCCACAGGGGATATCGGGTGCCCCAGCCACTTTCCAATGACTGATGCAACGAGCTTTGGGAGATATGAATTTGCTAGAATGCCTGGTGTACTTGGACGATGTCATTGTGTTTGGGAGCTCCCTAGAGGAACATGAGAGTCGACTGTTCAAAGTACTAGACCGACTGGAAGATTTCGGCCTCAAGCTGTCCATTGACAAGTGCCAGTTTTTCTAAACCTCTGTGAAGTATGTGGGACACATAGTGTCTACAGAGGGGACAAAGACTGATCCTAGTAAAGTTGAAGCCTTGACTACTTGGCCCCAGCCTCACAATTTGAAAGAACTACAATGTTTCCTGAGATACTACCACCGGTTCATAAAGGACTATTCCAAAGTGATTCGGCCACTCTTGAATCTTACCCAGGGTTACCCTCCTACCAATCGAAAATACAAAAAAGGGCCGTCAAAGAACCAGACAAAGCATATTTCTGCCCAGGTGAACTTTTCGGGTCCCGTTGGACACCTGACTATGAAGCAGCTTTCCACAAAGTCATATACCAGCTCACCCAATCTCCCATCCTCGCTTATGCTGATCCCACCAAACCCTATGTGCTGCATACTGACGCCAGTCTGCAGGGTCTAGGAGCTGTACTGTATCAAGACCATGAGGATGGTTTGAGACCAGTGGCATTCGCCAGTAGGAGCTTGACCCTGTCAGAGCGAAACTACCCTATGCATAAGTTGGAGTTCCTTGCGTTAAAATGGGCCGTTGTCGACCAGTTTCCTGATTACCTCTATGGGGTGAAAATATTGGTGAGGACTGACAATAACCTGTTGACCTATGTACAGACTTCAGCTAAGTTAGACACCACGGGGCACCGATGGCTTTCTGCATTGTCAACATATGATTATACTGTCGAATATAGACCAGGCCTGAATCATATTGATGCTGACGCCCTATTCCGGAGGCCCATTTCCAAGAGCGACTGGGTCAGGCTGTCTGAACCTGACATCAGAGCATTGTGCCAAAAGTTTGATAGAAATGAACAGATGTCTACGGACACAGCGGACTGCTTAATAGATTGCTTAGGCCCTCTGGCCTGCATACCCGTGCGTGTGCCGCTACCGACTCTGAATATTGGTGCACTACCTCAGTTTGACAATGACAGCATTCAGTGGGCTCAATCCCGAGATCTTATGATTCAGCCAGCACTTGACGCCCTTCATGCAGGAAAAGATGTGTCCAAGTTGCATTCCTCTGATCTGCGATGCGCTTTATTGTTTAAAGAAGGCCCCAGGTTAAAACTGCTTAATCAGTTGTTGTATAGAGAGACTGTAGATTGGGGTGGCCAAATAGACAAGCAACAATTGGTCCTGCCCACAGTCTTCAAAGATTTGGTACTGAGGTCCCTCCACAATCATATGGGCCACCTTGATATTGACCCGACCCTTGACCTAGTACGATCTTGGTTCTACTGGCCCAAGATGGGGGTCAATGTTGAGCACCATGTAAGAACTTGTAGTCGCTGCCTGCAGAGAAAAGTTCTGCCTCAGAGGGCTTCCCCCCTTGTCAACATTACTACCAGCACCCAATGGAACTAGTCTGCATAGACTTCTTGAGTTTAGAGCCTGATCAAGAAACATTGGCAGCGTGTTAGTGGTTATGGACCATTTCACACGTATGCACAAGCTTTTCCACCAAAGATCAAAAGCATCTACCATGGCCAAGGTGCTAGTGGAAAATTTCTTTGTCTACTATGGTGCCCCAGCGAATTCACTCTGATCAGGGCTGGGACTTTGAGAGTCGACTAACCAAAGAAATGCTCTCTCTCTATGGGGGTTGCGAAAGTCAAGAACCACCCCTTATCACCCACAGGGGGATCCTCAACCAAAACGCTTTAACCACACCCTGCTAGACATGCTAGTCACCCTCCACCCAAAAGATAAGCATAAATGGAGCCAGCAGATTAGCACCTTGGTACACACATACAATTGCACAAAGAATGATGCTATCGGGTTCTCTCCCTACCGCCTCATGTTTGGGAAAGAGGCCCGGCTGCCTGTTGATGTCTGTTTTGGGGTTTCTCCCAATGGGGTCCGAGCTGAAGATTACCTGCAATATGTACAAAAAGTGAAAGCTCAATAGAACCATGCCTATCAACTGGCCCAGACAATGGCCGCCAAAAGAAATCTAGCCAACAAAGAGAGACATGATAGAAAAGTAAAGGCTCAAGAGCTTAGGCCTGGAGACTGTGTGTTGTTGCCAAATTTAGGATTGCATGGTAAACACAAACTTGCTGATCGATGGCACAATCTTCCCCATGTCATAGTTGGAAAGTTGGATGATTTGCCAGTGTATAAAGTGCACCCAGAGAATAACTCCAAAGCTGTCAAGACCATGCACCGTAACCACTTGCTATCTATTGGTCAAGTTATAATTGAGGCTGAACCCACCAAGATTGATTCCTCTGGACCAGTGACTCATGCTGCTGCAAGAAATAAACAGAGTCAGCCTGCCCCCGTGGTTGCCGATTTAAGACTTCCCCCTAAGCAGGCCCAGAATGATAGTGACTGCCAGTCTAACTCAGATGACAGTGAGTGTGATAATACCTATTACCCCTCATATGAACTGAGTCAGTTGTTTCATGGAAATCCTATGTTGAATTATGGGGATGAAGCTGGGCCTTCTGGACTGCCTAACATCCTGGCATCATCCTTGGAGCCAATGCTCCCTGAAAGTGAAGTGCAAAGTATCACGTCTGAGGATGCTGAGTCTTTGTGTATTGTGGAACTGTATGAGTTGCCTGAAGGAGAGGCTGATGGCATGAGTCTTTCTGGTGACATGCCACATCTTGAGGAACACTATGAGAGTGCTGACAACCCCCTTCAGTGCCAGAGTGTCTTCAAAATGAGCCAAGTGTTGTAGAAACAAAGACTACAAAGCAAGGGGCTGACAGTTCTCCCAGCTTCGACATTCCCCTTCATGCAGAGGCACCTCTCACAAGTGATGAAAGCTCCAAGACCACTGCTGAAAGTACAGAGACTGTGGTTGTTCACCCCAGAAAGACTGGCCGAGCTGTCAAGCCAGTGGTGCGCTTCAGTTATGATTCTCCAGTGAGGCCAGTGGATTTGCTCTCAATGTAGTCCACAAAGGTGTTTATGTCTCTCAGAGCTCACTGCCCAAATTGAGCTTGACAGCCCATTCCAGGTTACTTGTTCTGCCCTCTCACCATGGTGCCCCTGCCCCATCCAGCCCCAAGTCAGCTGATAGGGAAGGGCCCCCTCTTGCATTGTTTAGAGTACAAGAAGTTATTACATGATTCTGTATAGTAATGTTCAATTTACCTGTGTGAAATATGCATAATGTATTGTCAGAATGGAAATGATGTAGTGGAGTACATTGAAATGTATAGTAAAGTGACAAGTTATGCCAATTGATGAATCAGATAGTACTTGTATAGCATGCTAATGGTATAAATATCTTGTATATGTTGCATTTTCAATGTTATGATGGTACAGACTTGACATGGACACCAAGTTTTCCCAGGCAGGGAAGGGTGTAACCCCCCGTACAAATGGGGGTTCCCAAAAAGTCTTCCTTGAGCTTGCCTAAATGCTCACTGCCAGGCTGGTGTCCTGCGTTTTAGCAGTTTAAATATGATTACCAGAGCCTGTATAGCCTCTGTGTACTGTCTCTTTAAGAGCTGCCAGATTGCAGCTTAAGTAATCTGAGAGGGAGCTCTGTTGAAAGATGTAACTATTTACTGAAAATCAATTACAGTGATATTGATAATGTAGTTTGTCTAACCTGCTTTCTTTGTAGCAAGGACTGTTTTGTTTGTCTCCACTATCTTGGTCCTGGACTGCAAATTGGACCAAACAGTACTGGTGGGACCTAAAATGTAGCTGGACTACAGGAGCTGTGTGAATTCAAAATCTGTAGGAACTGTAGTTTGGAGCTTTTTTGTGCCTTTTTTGCAACTGAAGGGGGAGCTCTTGACTGACAGCCAAATCAGCCAACCAAATCTTTTGGATCTTGGGAAGTCCCGGGCTGCTTGCAGTTTTCAGTTAGATCTAAGCTGGAAGCTGAACAAGAAGGAGCTGAAGGATTCTGTGCAGCAATCCTGAGTAGATTCACATGGGAGAACTCTGAAAAGGCTAAGTTTTTGGCCTGCATGTCGGTGTGCTGCTCCTGAGAGGGAGAGAAGAGAATTATTTTGGACTAAATCCAAGTCTGTGTGACTAAAGTAAGCTACTGAAGTGGGCCAGGCTCAACCTGAAGAAGACCGAAGATTTTGTTGAATGCGATTGGCCTGCCAGGAGTTCCAGCTACCCCTAAGCTCCCGGTGTGTGCAGAGACTTTACGATTGTGACTGGGGAGCACTCTGCCTGGTACAATAGAATTCCCTTACATGTAAATGTGCTATGAGCTGCTAGTGGGTCGTGAGTTAGTCCCCCACTGTGTGAACTGTGTTCTGCTTGCTGGAAGCTGTATCCAGCCCAAAACGGACTGCATCCAAGTTTGTCTCCATGCAGTCTGGGCCTTGCCAGACTGGCCCAGCTAGACTACCCACTGCACAGAGAAGCCTTCGTTGAGGGACCTGCCATGGGATCAGCTCCCTGCTCCACACTTGAACAGGAACGACGCCTCTGCGACTCGTGTGGGCCCTGCTTCTCCTGGCATTCCAGATCAACCACCTGCAGTCTCGATTTTCATCATGCCTGTGTCCAGTCTTGGGTATCGTGAGTAAATACCAGGGTAGATCCCTGCAACAACAGCTTAATCTGAGTGTGTCATCTGATTGTCTTGTTGTTTCGTTTCATTTACGAACTGAGCCCTCTGGCTCTGAATTACAAATATTGTGTACTGTGCATGTTGTGTTTTCCATCACAGGACCCCAACCAGCTGCGATGCCGGCCAACCCCGGGCAACAGTCCTGGCTAGCTCATCTCTTTTCCACCTGGGTACCCAAACGTGTGACTGTGTGGGGGGACTCAAAGCACCTGCATAACTGCTTGATTGATATAACCTTTAAGCTAATTAACCTGATTTTGCCCCTCCCTTGTTCAAGTCTCCTGAATAAATCAGATCTAACTTTTTCTGCATGTAATCTGACTGTGGTTCCAGTTTGTGCTCAAAGTACTGTAACTGTTGCTATTTGCTGTGCATAACCTTGTTTTACAGGGGGTCCCCAGGGTTGAGCCAGAGGAACCAGCCCTGGTGGTAAGTGCAAACAGTGTGGGTACATGTGTGGTGTACCAGGAGTATTGTGAAAGTAATTATTGTACAGTGTCTAGGCCACTATTTATTTATTTATTTATTTAAGCATTTTACCAGGAAGGCATGCTGAGCAGACTACTGCTCGATTCCAGATGCTTCCTGGGGGAGGGGGGAACATAGATAGCAGTTGAAGACATTATAAAACAGTATAAAACAAGTGATATTACATAGTAGGGGGATCACTAACATTAGGTCCTGCTTGCTAGACAATAGTAGGTCAAGAAAATCAGTAGGTAGTCACAGTTAATACAGCATGATACAATAAATACATAGTGTAGGCCTCTAACAAATTGGTCGCTGTGAAAGACAAAGGTGAGTGAGAGAACAATAGATCGGCACAGATTAATTGCATTACTAAGTGCAAATATACACAGACATTCCACTCAGAGACTGGAAAACACCTAGGCACATGCGTAGGCGGGGGCAAAATGAACTTGGAGCGTGGAGTTGAGTTGCGAGAGGGAGGAAAAGTGATGAACGTAAGCTGGGAGGGAGTTCCACAAAAAAGGAATGCAATAGCTGAAAGTTGCCTGACCAATGGTAGTAGACCAGTGTGGGACAGCTAGGGGCCGAGAGTCAGAGTTTCTGAGAGAGTATGTATGAGTGCTGGGGTTGGTTAGGGCATCGGTGAGGTAGGAGGGGAGGTGCTGGGACCAAAACTTGACTGGGATCTTGGCACAGTGGGTCTGTCTGCGAATGTCTAGAGAGGTGAGGTGCATAGATTGATATAGGGCACAGTGGTGTGTGGAGTAGGGACAGTTCAGGGCGAAACGACAGAAAGAGTGGAAAAGAGGGTCAAGTCTGGTTAATGTGGACTTGGGGGCAGCACAGTAGACTATGTCCCCGTAGTCGAGGACAGGAAGGATCATTTTCTGCACAATGTCCTTCCTGGCAGGTTGAGGGATGCTGTCACAATTCCAGTAAAGTGCACCAAGCCTAGGGTGCAGCTTTTTGAGTATGAAATCGATGTGGGTGGAAAAATTGAGGTGCTGGTCAAGCCAGACACAGAGGTATCTGAAGGAGGTGCAGGACTACAGGGGGACCCTTCCAGGGTGTGGAATGTGATCGGGGAGGGGAGCCTGAAAATTCTCTGCCTCATGCCAAAGGTTAGTGAGACTGTTTTTTTGGCATTGAGGAGCTGATTTGAGCGGAACCATTGCTGGACTGAGATAAAGTCTTGCTGCAGTCTGGTCGTAACCTCTATAGACGAGGGGCCAGATGAATACAGCACAGTGTTGTCCGCATACATGTGGATGGAGGAGTGTGGGCAGGCAGAGGGCAGTTCATTCAGGAAGACCGAGAATAAGAGTGGGCCTAGGACAGAGCCTTGCGGTACCCCTGAGGTGATTGTGAGGGGTGCCGAGGTGGAAGAACTGATGCACACAGCTTGGGATCTGCCAGTGAGGTATGAGAGGAACCAAGATGTGGTGCAGTTGGATAGTCCAGTATTGGCAAGTTTTGCCAGGAGGAGAGAGTGTGACACTGTATTGAATGCTTTAGCCAGGTCAATGAAGACGGCAGCTGTGATGTGGCCAGCATCCATCCCAGTGAGGATGGAATCAGTAATCCTGAGAAGGGAGGTAGTGGTGGAGTGGGATTTCCTAAAACCAGACTGGCGGGGGAAAAAAAGGAAGAGGAATCAAGAAAGGTGGATAGGCAAGAGAGTACCAGGTGCTCCTGTAGTTTGGCCAGGATCGGTAGGAGGCAGATGGGCCGATAGTTGTTAGGGTTTGAGGCATCATCACTCTTGGGAAGCGGGATTACAATGGCATGTTTCCATTCAGAGGGGACTTCAGCTAGGGAGAAGGATAAGTTAAAAAGGGAGGCCAGGGGTTGGGCTATGGCAGGGGCCGATAGGTGGAGCATTTTGGAGTCCAGCCCGGTGGGAAATTTGCCCTTACTTGGGTTAAGAGCAACCAGTGCATTATATATCTCAACCGGGGTGACTGGCAGCAAGGAGAAGGCATGAGCTGTGGGTGTGCCACTAGATGGGGTGGAGGGAGAGGGGTGCTGATCAGGGTGAGGTGCGGACAGGGCAGTGGCATGGCTAGTTGTGAAGAGAGAGTTAAACAATGTGGCCACTGCTGGGGGGGTCAGTGATGGTAAGTCCGCCTACCTGCAGGGAAGGGGTGGGGGGCTGCGATGGAGGGCTGAGGAGTGATTTGACCACTTTCCAGAATTTAGATGGGAGATGGGAGGTGGAATTGAATGCGCCTTTGCAATAGTTGGCTTTTGCTTGGCAGATTTTTTGGGTGCTAGTATTCCAAAGCTCACGGTAAATCTGGAGGTCAGCCAGAGAACTGGAGGACTTATATGTTTTTCAGGCCTTGTCTCTGATGCGAAGGTGGGCTAGGATTTCGGGAGTGATCCATGGGAGGTGAGCACTTTGAACTCTGGTACATCTGAGGGGGGTGTATCGGTCCCAGATAGTGGTGAACTTGGATTTAAAGAACAACAGGGCCTCGTCTATGGAGGTGAATTGACTAATGCGCGACCAGTCAGTATTGCCCAAATCATTTAGTAGTGAGGGGAGGTCCAGAGATTTGTAGGATCTGGTCATAATTATTCTGGGTGGGGGAGCTTTAGGTCTGTAATATTTGCATACAGAGTAGATTCCGTGGTGGTCACTAAGGGCATCCGGAAGGAGGCCCGAGGCTAAGATCCTGTGCGGGTGAGAGGTGAGGGACCAATCTAGAAGAGTGTGATTCTGTGTTTTGTGGTTTAACTGAGTGGGTTCGGAGATTAGTTCAGTTAGGATTAGGGCTGTCACCTTGTCTCGAAATTTAGAATGAGACTCAGCGAGCCAGTTCAGGTTAAAATCCCCAAGTATATGGATCTCACGTCCTGCTGCCAGGGAGTTTAAGGAGCCCAGGTGGTCCGGTATGGCAGGTGTGTTGGTGTCGGGAGCGCAGTATGTACCTGCTATGTAAATTGGAATTGAGTGGGGGATGGAGAGTTTTACCATTAAAGTGTTAATGGACTCTGAAGGTAGGGAGAGGGCAATCAAGGAAAACTGGATGGTGGAGTCGATGTACCTAGCTATGCCACCCCCTTTTTGCCCATACGGTCATGCAGGAGGAGTGTATAGCCAGGTATAGCAAATTCTGTGTCAGGGTTATGTGGCTTCAGCCAGGTTTCGGAGATAATCAGGATAACTGAGCTAAGGGACAAGACTAGAGTTCGAAGCAAGGTTATTTTACGTAGGAGGCTACAAATATTTAGGTGAACCAGTTTAAGGCCTGTGGGGAGCTGGAGTGGGATGGAGGGGTTTGGGGTGTTGTAGTGGATAGGTCCAGGGTAAAGCTCGATATCACCAGCAAGGAGAAGTAGTAGGGTGACCAGGGGTTTGGTATGATGTGCCACCCACTGAAGCTTTCTTGAGACAGTATAAGGCTTGGCTACAGAGGCTTTTGGTCTCCTAACAAGTGGCAGAAGGACGAGGTGGCTAGTTCGGAAGGTAGAAGGGATTAACCCGGGGCCAACTGATAATGTATGGAAGATGTGGCCTTGGTGTGAAACAGCTATGGTAGTAGAGGTGGCAATATATGTTTGCAGCCTGATATATGGTACTTAGCAGGCTGGTAGGGTACGGTAATTAGATGGTGGGAGGGACACCCAGGGGATGAGAGTAAAGAAGGTTAGTAGGTGCAGTTGAATCATCATGGAGAGGCAGCAGTGCGAGGGTTAGGATGGTGTTATTAATGCTGAGACCTGAGTGTAGTGGCCACTAGTGGATACTTGGTATAGCCTGCAAATGGGAAAGTGAGCTGATTGGTTTTTAAACAGCATTTAATTCCGCCTATATAGCTCAGAGTTTGTCAAAGGTGGTGGTGGGGGTAGCGGGGCTCCTGTCTTTGTTGACTGAGCTGTGCTGCACTGTACAGGGGAAAAAGGGGGGTTACAGTGTCCCGGAGGGCTGTGCCCAGGTTAGCTTGACCACTACCAACCCTGATCTCCAGGTGGAGGCACCCATTTTAGAACTCAGGCCCCTTAACCTGCTACTAGCCAAGCAGGCAGGGGTAGTAGCCCTAGGGATAGCACCACCTAGGGGTTACATTTGTGTTCAAACCAGAAAGAAATCATGTATTTTGTATTTTATTTTAATTCGTGGAAGGGCCAAAAACAATCAATGTTTTTTTTAAATCTTTGGTGTGAGGGGTGGGGATGGGGGGTTCCAATTCCGATCGATCTCAAGGGGCGACTTTCAAAAAATGCACTCTTGCATTGCTGGCTGTGGTCTGTAAGAAGAAAGGACAGTGATTGGTAGTCCATACTGACACGCAGCATTAACTCTACCAATTAATTCTCCTTTTTCCTGTATGTTTCTGTTGTCTTTTGTGCAGCTAATCACCGCGAAAAAATATTGCATCAACATCCAATCGGAAAGTGACACAGCCAGGAGTCTGGACTGGATAGACCAGAACCGTACCATATGGCAAATCTGTGAATTTTCTAGCACTATCTCAGTCGGGACACCATCTCATTTGTTGTGAGACTGTAAGAGAGGGAGCAGTCTGTGCCAGGATTCTGAAAATCTGAGCACCTGAGTGAGCAGCCACCCAGGAAAGGATGGAACAATCCACCTCGAGTCGTGACCATTGGCTGAAAGGTTCGCCACCTCTCCATAATATTTGGCTCTGACTAGTGACTTCAGCCAGGCAGTGAGCCTGCTGGGCTGACTCTGGGCTGTTTGCCTGGGTGGAGGGTTGGGAGGGTGTCAGGGCATCAAAGCACTGCAATCTGCAAAAACACTGCGGCAGCCCGGCGGGCATCCCGTCTGATTCAGATGGACATCTGATTGCAGCACCACCAGCAAGCAAAAGGAGTGGACGGAGCCACTGAGCCACCATAGATCACCATCGGACCTAGCAAGGACCAGGACCAGGCAGCAGCTGCAGATTATTGCTTTAATTCTTCAAGCCTGGACGGTAAGAATCTGGACTGGAGTCTGGAGGACTCGTGTATTGAAAGAATGAAAGTTGACCTAGTAATTCTGATTTCTGACTGGGGTTGATAGATTCATTATTTCTACCAGTGTATGGTGAGAGACAGTCAGAATAATGACATGCCACATGCAGCACCTCAGTCAGTGAGGTGCTCTAGTGCTGCATGTGGCATGGATGTCATTATTCTCTTATTCTGCACCTTGATGGAGTCACTGCTGTTACTGTCACTCTGAGCAAGTCACCCACACAGGCTGTGACCTATGGCTGTTCACTTATTAACAGTTTTTATGTGAGCTTGGGATCCTCCACCCATCATTTCAGGATACCATATCCCAAGGCAAACTCACAGAAAAACTACATCAGACAATATCAGTCGTTCTAAGTGATTTTTTTCTGTCACATGTTGTTCTGCCACCATACTTCTTTAGTGCTAGCTCATTTTCCTGTGGCTCCTGTTTGTTTTTATATAACTTTAACTTGTATTGTTTTGTATATCTTTACTTCTTGAGCACTATGCAAAAATGCTGGCAATGTTTTGTTTTTTTCCAATTGTTAATGAGAAGTGGCACACTAAGCTGAAAGCTTGTTTACAGGTGCGACCTGGGAGCACACAGAAGTTAAGTGACTTGCTCAGGGTCACACAGTATGCAAGTGGAGGCTGTGGGATTCAAACCCAGGTCTCCAGATTTGCAACTTAGAGTCTTACACCACTGCGATATACTGCCTCCCTAATGTGCCTCCTGTAGAGCATGGTATGGTCCCGATACTGAAGCGGTGTAATGTAATTCAAATTAATACCTCTCTGTTCCCATCTTTTTTTTTTTTTTGATTATTTGTATTCCTGCTTCCATAGCCCTTACAATCTGTGAGCCCCAGCCACGTCACCCTGGCATCCACCAGCCAGCGCAGTAGTGGCCCCAGGCCTTACCCCCCCTGGTGGGGCTAGAGAGGGGCCCTCCCCTTCAAGACCAGATCAAGTGTTTCTGTGCCTTGGCTGGCCAGGTGCAAGGTCTGCAAGCTCCCCCTTCATCCTCTGTGGTGCATTTTCCTGGTGTTCCTTGTTGCCGGAGTGGCATGTGCAATGACGCCTGAGGGCACTGCGCATGCTCCCAGTACACACCGCCATCAAGTGTCTGCGCCACTCCTGAGCCCCCATATTGCAGTGTGAGTGCGCCAGCCTCCAGCCACCGCTAGGGGTCAGACTAGCACCAACTGCTGAACCCCCCCCCCGGAGAAGGAGAGCTGTCCTCTGGATGCTGAGTCCTTCTCCTCCATGCTGACCCCTGGCAGTCCACACTCCTTCCCAAATGCAGGTCACCAGCGTGTCGCGATGTGTGGCATCCAGCGCCTCAACCCTCAATGCCACCTGGCCAGTCTGTTCCCATCTTTTAAAGCCTGGATTACACAGGAACTCTGGATGTATTGGGTGGGTGACCCCATAGAGGTGTGAGGCTGGTATGGAGGGAGCTCCAGCCCCTAACCTGTGAACCCTATGCCATAGTTTCAGCAAGTGTATAAGGATTGGGTTTCCTCACTGCCACCCCACAATTGTAAACCAAACTTCAACCTTGAGCCTCTGCTTCCCTATGAATGCTTTCTCCATAAAGTATACATTTCTATTTGCATTTAACAATGTACCAGTCCCTCAGGCCCACCAACTGTGCCACCCATTAGTTCTTTTTAAAGTGGGAGACTCCCAAGCCCTCCCCTTAACATGGCCTTGCAATCTGAGTCACACACACACCCAATGAGGCATGATTTCAGGGCAGTCCTGTGTAACCCCCTACAAATGGGGGTTCCCAAAAAATCTTCCTTGAGCTTGCCCAATTGCTCACTGCCAGGCTGGTGTCCTGCATTTTAGCAGTTTAAATGTGATTACCAGAGCCTGTATAGCCTCTGTGTACTGTCTCTTTAAGAGCTGCCCGATTGCAGCTTAAGTAATCTGAGAGGGAGCTCTGTTGAAAGATGTAACTATTTACTGAAAATCATTTAGAGTGATAATGATAATGTAGTTTGTCTAACCTGCTTTCTTTGTAGCAAGGACTGTTTTGTTTGTCTCCACTATCTTGGTCCTGGACTGCAAATTGGACCAAATAGTACTGGTGGGACCTAAAATGTAGCTGGGCTACAGGAGCTGTCTGAATTCAAAATCTGTAGGAACTGTAGTTTGAACTTTTTGCGCCTTTTTTGCAACTGAAGGGGGAGCTCTTGCTTTGATCGATAGCCAAATCAGCCAACCAAATCTTTTGGATCTTGGAGAAGTCCCGGGCTGCTTGCAGTTTTCAGTTAGATCTAAGCTGAAAGCTGAACAAGAAGGAGCTGAAGTGATTCTGAGCAGCAATCCTGAGTGGATTCACATGGGAGAACTCTGAAAAGGCTAAGTTTTTGGCCTGCATGTCGGCGTACTCCTCCTGAGAGGGAGAGAAGAGAATTATTTGGACTAAATCCAAGTTTGTGTGACTAAAGTAAGCTACTGAAGTGGCCAGGCTCAATCTGAAGAAGACCGAAGATTTTGCTGAATGCGATCAGCCTGTCAGGAGTTCCAGCTACCCCTAAGCTCCCGGTGTGTGCAGAGACTTTGCGATTGTGACCAGGGAGTGCTTTGCCTGGTACAGTAGAATTCCCTTACATGTAAATGTGCTATGAGCTGCTTGTGGGTCATGAGTTAGTCCCCGACTGTGTGAACTGTGTTCTGCTTTCTGGAAGCTGTATCCAGCCCAAAACGGACTACATCTGAATTTGTCTCCATGCAGTCTGGCCTAGCCAGACTACCCACTGCACAGAGATGCCATTGACGAGAGACCTGCCTGTGGATCAGCCCCCTGCTCCACACTTGAACAGAAATGACACCTCTGCAACTTGTGTGGGCCCTGCTTTTCCTGGCATTCCAGATCAACCACTTGCAGTCTCGATTTTCGTCTAGCCTGTGTCCAGTCTTGGGTATCGTGAGTAAATACCAGGGTAGCTCCCTGCAACAACTGCTTAATCTGAGTGAGTCATCTGATTGTCTTGTTTTTTCATTTCCTTTATGAACTGAGCCCTCTGGCTCCAGATTACAAATATTGTGTACTGTGCATGTTATGTTTTCCCATCACAGGGCCCCAACCAGCTGCAACCCCGGGCATCGGTCCTGGCTAGCCCATCTCTCCTCCACCTGGGTGCCCGGAAGTGGACTGTGTGGGGGGACTCAAAGAGCCTGCATAACTGCTTGATTGATATAACCTTTAAGCTAATTAACCTGATTTTGCCCCTCCCTTGTTCAAGTCTCCTGAATAAATCAGATCTAACTTTTTCTGCATGTAATCTGACTGTGGTTCCAGTTTGTGCTCAAAGTACTGTACTGTTGCTATTTGCTGTGCATAACCTTGTTTTACAGGGAGTCTCCAGGGTTGAGCTAGAGGAACCAGCCCTGGTGGTAAGTGCAAACAGTGTGGGTACTTGTGTGGTGTACCAGGGGTATTGTGAAAGTGATTATTGTACAGTGTTCAGGCCACTAGAGGGGAAAGAGGGGGGTTACAGTGTCCCGGAGGGCAGTACCCAGGTTAGCTTGACCACTACCAACCCTGATCTCCGGGTGGAGGCACCCGTTTCAGAACTCAGGCCCCTTAACCTTCTACTAACCAAGCAGGCAGGCGTAGTAGCCCTTGGGATAGTGCCACCTAGGGGTTACACCTGCATCTGCGGAACAGTAACAAAGATCAGACCAGTGGTCCTATTTGAACATTAGTGTCTGTCCCCTCTATTGGGTATCACTAAGAGCCCTTTGCTGGGACTTAAACCAAAACCAGGGACCCTGAGTCAGCACTCAGCAGCAGCTCTAACCATTCCACTAACGGTATATTCCTTGCAGCTGTAAATTTACACGGCTCCTATGACTTTCTGTAAGCAGAAATGAGCAAAAAGGACTCACCAGTGGCAGTCTGTGTCAAAAAAAAAAATGCTTGTGGCACTTCAGGTCATTTTGCCAAGTTGTGGAACTTTATTGTGAAAAAGAACAAAAGCAGTGTCAGTGTTTGTTTTAGTAGCACAGGGAGGCGACACACTAATACCATAGTTTCACACTCATTACATGTGGCTGCTTTGTCAAAGCACCTGAGTGTGAAACATTGGTATCAGTGTGTAGCCTCCCTGGGCTACCACAGACATACTGCTTTTGTTGTTCTTTTTCACAATAAATTTTCTTTCACACAACTTGGCAAAATGACCTGACATGCCTACAAGCAGCTTTTGATACAGAGTGTTGAGTCCTTTCTTGCTCATTTCTACATATTGTGGGACTTACAAGCAGCTAGCCCCGTGGGAGTGACCCTTCTTTGTCTGCTCTTTGGTTTTGTTTTGTTGTTGTTTTTTTAACCAGGAGAGACACACTAAGCTGAAAGCTTGTTTACTGGTGTGACCTGGGAGCACAAGGAAGTTAAGTGACTTACTCAAGGTCACACAGTATGCACGTGGGTGCTGTGGGATTCAAACCCAGGCCTCCAGGTTTGCAGCTCAGAGCCTTAAACCACTGCACCATACTGCTGAGGTGGAAGTCTCATCAGCACTTCAGTAGCCCCCCTCCCAAAGTGAACTGAACAACAAAGTCAAAACCCCATGGATGGCATGCCTGCCTGCCGATGACAGTGCCGCACTGGCAAGAACAAGCAAGTGTTCACCACAGAACATCTGATGCAGTGATTGTGTAACTATCAGCCTGTTGCCTCTAGATGCAGTGGAAATATTACTGTCCCTTGCTCCCTCACCACAAAAGGCTTTGTGTTTTACTATATATAATCCATGCATTAGATATTCTGTGGTAAACCCTTGCCCTTGCCAGTGTGGCACCGTCATCGGCAGGCGGGCATGCCATCCACGTGATTTTGACTTTGTTTGCTGTTCAGTTCACTTGGGGGCTACTGAAGTGCCAATGAGATATTCACCTCAGCCATTAGTTTCAGATCCCTGCCTCTGGTCTGCAGATCCGTGTGTGTGTGTGGGGGTGCTCAAGTGACCTCAGCTCGGCCATTAGTTTTTCAGATCACTGCGTCTGCTCTGTCAATCAGGTATTGCACCAGTTTTTCTCTGCAATCAGCCCCTGATTATCTCTGGATCTCTCCCCCTCCTAATGTGCCACTTTACCTACATTGATAACTTTTGACACCAGCTGCTGCCATCCTAGCTTACAATGATCTGAATATATGCTTGTGGCACTGCTCATACAGCACCTTTTTGTCAGCTTTAGCATTCTACACAAAGTGAAATGGAGGCTGGGTCCTACTCTTCCCCTTGTATTGGGGGTTACCACCACAACCATGTGTCATTGGTGATTGTTGTTAGTAAAGGTACTCCTTTATTTTTCTAGGCTTGTTCTATAGTGACAGACAGCATGATGCTGTGTGCTCTTCAATGGAGTGTAATTTTTGGGACTTGGAGTGGGTTATGCACCCCAAGGCAGTAGTAGTTGTACTGCAGATCTTTATTATTACGGTTTTTATTATGCTTGCTCTGTTTGCAGAGCCTGCAATGGTGCGCTCCTGATTTTTTTACTTTGATTGGGTCCCCCCCACCCCATCATTGGAGTACTGTTAGGATTAATAAGTAGTATGGGGTGGATGTATTGGGCTTTATCTTTTGGAGAGCCTGCTGGAGGTGAGGTGTCACTAAATGGGTAATGAATGCCTGTGCGTGCCCCCTGCCCAGGCAGTTTTAGTGTTGTTGGCAATATTCTGTAGATTGTATTGCAGTCTGGTTTGTTGTGTGCCAGTAGACCTTCAAGCTTCTTTCATTCATGGACCAAGTTAGCTGATTCTACATATAATAAAAGACTCACAAAATGCACAAGTTCTGACTAATGCTTTAAAATACAAAAAGGTCACACTGTACACAGACTGAATAAAGAACAAAAGCAATTTATCATTGCTCTAGCCTTTATCAGTATTATGGCATTCAGCTTGTTGGGGAACAGCTTTCTGGCCTGCAAAAAGTCACCAAAATGCACCATTTGACATCAATTTTTCAAAATTTTCCCAGGGGGCATGCCCTCGGACCCCCACTAGAGAGGTTAGGATGAGAGGTTGGGATTTTCTGCCCCTCCAGAATTTCTGACTGCATGACGCCCCTGTACATAAATACATACATACATAAACAAATAAAGAAATTAATAAATAAAACAGTTTGATCTTTTATAAGCACAAAACCTGTCACTTGAGGTAGTAAATTTATCACATGCTTTCAAGCTTATGCTAATAAATTTATGTTACCACCTCAAGGGATGGACAGACTGAATTAATAGCATCTTATGCTGCCTGTACCAAAAAAGAACAGTTACGTAAGAACTTACCATAACAGTAAATCTTCGAGGGGATCTCAGTCATCAGGTTACACTATGGGAACCTTTCCCATCGGTGAAGGGAATCTACACAGAAGATTTTCAGCAGTACAACTGGGGCTGCTCACACCGTCGACGTCCACCAATATCACCAACCCTATAAAGGCATGGGCAGCCCTGCTCCCTCCTCAGTTCTTTCCACCAGAGACTAAGGGAGCAAGGCTTTCACCCTGGGGGACTGAGTAGAGAAAGAGGTACCCAGACCTGAATAAAAGCTGGATACACCAGATAGCCAGTTCCTTGACAGGAGCCCCCAAGAAGGTGAATGGTGGGAGAGAAATATACCTAATGACTGAGATCCCCTTGAAGATCTACTGTTACGATAAGTTCTTACATAACTGTTCTATCTTCTTTGGGGTATCTCAGTCATCAGGTTACACCGTAGGAACGAGTACCAAGCAATGACAAGTGTAAACACTGACAGTCTGGGAAGATGGATCACCATAAACATAAGACAGGAGTCCTTGTAGCACACCCCTGCCAAATCCTGCACGGGTTTTGAAGCAATGTCCAGACTGTAATGCTTGGTGAAAGTGTGGACTGTACTCCAGGTGGCTGCTGCACAAATGTCAGCGGCTGAGACCCTTTTGAAACAAGCCACTGAGGTAGCCATGCCTCTGGTGAAATGAGCTTTGACAGCACCAGGCAACTTTTTGCCGTATTTGTTGTAGCAGAACACAATGCGATTTGCCAACCATTTTGATAAACATTGCTTAGTAACTGAAGCGCACTCTCCACCTGGGGCAAAAGAAACAAACAACTACTTAGACTTTCTGGACTCTAGTCCTAAGCAGATAGTACTTCAAAGTTCTGCACATCTAACGTATGGAGCAGTGCTTCCCCTGGATTGGCACGCTTAGGAAAATAAACAGAAAGATGGATAGACTGATTTAGTGTGAATTCAGAAACCACCTTAGGCAAAAACGTGGGATTTGTGCCCAAAGACACCCTGTCTTTGTCAAAAATCAAATAAGGCTCCTTGCACCAGAGGGCCTGGAGCTGTGAAATTATTTGAGCAGAAGTAATTGCAACTAAAAAGAGCGCTTTCAAAGAGAGAAAGTGCAAATCGCAAGTCGCAATTGGCTCAAAAGGAGACAGTGTCAGCTTCTCCAAAATAAAATTCAGGTCCTAAGCTGGGACAGAGGAATGGATTGGAGGTTTCAGATGCAGAATGCTCCTTAGAAAAGTACAGGAAACATACAGCTTAGCAATCATGCGGTCACCCATGGGCTCATGAAAGGCAGAAATAGCCAAAAGGTGGACCTTGAGTGAGGAATACTGGAGGTATGAGTCTGATAAAGAGATCAGGTAGTCCAGGATATGATTCACCGGACAAGTGAAGGGGTCATGGTTGTGTTTGGCAGCCCAAATGGCAAACCGTTTCCACTTCATGGCATAAGTAGCATGACAGGAAGACTTCTGGGTGGCCACCAGGTAGTCCGCAACCCTAGTAGAGACCCCGAACCTGGCGACGGCTACTTTCTCAGGAGCCAGGCATGCAGATTAAGGGACCTGAGATTGGGATGGACCAGGATCCCATGATTCTGGGTCAACAGCTTCCTGCAAAGAGGAAGAAGGACCGGAGGTTCCTCTGCCAACAACTGAAGCAGAGGGAACCACATCTGGCGAGGCCAGAATGGAGCCGCTGGAATCCTGCTGACCCCATCCATCTGCAACTTGATGAGCACCCTCTGGATCAGAGGAAATGGAGGGAATGCGTACAGAAACCTCCCACTCCAAGAGAGGGACAACGAGTCTTGCCAGAAAACTCCAGGCCCTGGATCTAGCAAACAGAAACTTCGCAATTTTGCATTAGGTGGGGACACAAAAAGGTCCAACTCTGGACGACCCTATCTGTCAAACAGATCTTCTGCGATTGATGAGAAAAGCTCCCATTCATGCATGCTGGACTGAGTCCTGCTGAGATTGTCTGCCAGGGTGTTTAGGATGCTTGACACATGGACTGCAGAGGAGAGTGTCAGATGATGCTCCAGTGCCCAGTATCACACTCTCATGGCCTCTCTGCAAAGGGGGGTATGAGAGAGTCCCACCCTGTTTGTTGATGTAGAAGACTACACTCAAATTGTCTGACTGCACCAGCAGTTGGCCTGGAGTGAGACGCTCTTGAAAGGCTTGCATGGTACAGAGCACTGCTCTCATCTCCAGTACATTGATATGCAGGGCAGCTTCCCACTGGGACCAAGAGCCTTGAGTCTGGACAGGGCCCAGGTGTGCTCCCCTGCCCAGAACCACAGCATCTGTGGTTAAGATCTGATGCGGGGAAGAAATCTGGAAGGGAACACCTTGAAGTAGATTCAAGGGGTCCATCCACCACTGCAGTACCTTGCATACTGGAGAACAGACCAGGACTGTTTGATCCAACTAGTCCATGCACTGGTCCCAGTGTACCCTGAGGTCCATTGAATGGTATGCATGTGAAGCCTGGCTAGTGGAACAGTGGGAATGGCCTCTGCTATTAGGCCCAACAATCTGAGGTACACCCTGGTAGGAATGTACCAACTCTGAGTGACCTCCTGAGCTTGGGCAATGAGGCACTCTGCCCTGTTCTGAGGTAGGAAGGCCTTCTCTTGTGCAGAGTCTAGAACCACCCCTATATACTGCAATCTTTGGGATGGTACTAGAACCGACTTGGGCATGTTTACTGTAATGCCCATGGAGTGGAAGAACTGGAGGGTGCATTCCAGAGTCCACAGAAGCTGTTCCCTGGACAGGGCCTTGAGAAGCCAATTGTCCAGGTATGGGAAGACACACAGTCCCTCTCTTCTGAGAGCCGCTGCAACCACTGCCAAGCACTTGGTAAAGACTCGAGGCACAGATGATAAGCCTAAGGGTGGCACCTTGAACTGATAATGCTCACCCTGAAAGGCAAAACGAAGAAACCTCCTGTGAGGAGGAAAGACCGATATGTGTAGATAAGCATCTTGCATGTCCAGTGAGCAAAGTCAGTCCCCGATCTTCAGAAGGGGCATCAGGCCTGGCAAAGTTACCATCCGGAACTTTTTGAACTGGACAAAGAGACTGAGTTCCTTTAGATCTAAGATAGGTCTCAGATCTCCGGTCTTTTTTAGGGATGAGGAAGAACTTGGAATAAAACCCCTGCTTTTTCTGGTGCCTGGGTACTGGCTCGATGGCATGCTTGCACAGAAGAGACTGTACCTCCTCCCAGAGAACAGACAAGTGAGTCAGGGGATAGTTGGCGGGTGGGGGAGGTGTACCTGGAGGCTGTTGTTTGAGCTCCAGGGTGTGACCCTTTTCTATGATCCGCAGGATCCATACAGCTGAAGTTATGGTTCTCCATTGATTCAGATGGAAGGAGAACTGACCTTCGACCACCGCCTCCTGGGTCTGAACCAGAGGAGGGGGGATCTGGCAAGGAGTCAAGCTGTGGTGGAGCCAGCTGCAGAGGCTGGTCCATCATATCTAGGTCGCTTGGCCACTGCTCCTGAATTGGAGGGGGGGTGGGCAAGGGAGCCAGGGCTCTGTACTTTCCTTGGGTACATGAAATCGAGCCGGGCTTACTGGTCTGTCTACAAAAAGTAGGCCATCCTCTGCCCCTAGGCTGTGTGCTAGAGGGGATGGACCGATTTAATGGCTGTACCTGAGGCCTGCAGATCATTGATAAGGTCCTGCACATCAGGGCCAAACAACTTGATGCCATTGAAAGGGCCATTAAGCACCTTGTTCTGCATATCTGTTGCAAACCCAGACACTCTAAGCCAGGAGTGTCTACAAAGGCATATGCCAGTGGCATCTGCACTGGCAACTGTGTCAGCCATGTCATACAGGACACTGAGAAGGTGTTTACTAACATCCTCAGCAGCCTGCAAACACTGAAGCAATTCTTGCTTCTGAGAGCCATCAGGGAAGCCCTGAGCGATAGCTTTGCCCTTTCTCCAGTTGGCATTTTGGTATTTAACCATGTGTGACAGATAATTTGCGATCCTCAGGTGTAAGGTGCAGGAAGCATAAATTATTTTTCCCCAGAGGTCAATACTGTGAGATTCCTTGTCTGGGGGGAAGGAATTAAGTTGTTTTGGCACCTTAGATCTGTCATGAGCTGCCTTGATGACCGCTGAATCCGTTTCAGCCTGGGCAGCAAAATAAGGAAGACCCTGAGGGGCATTGTAGTTTGTCCACCCTGCATGGCATGGCTAGCACCATGTCTGGCCTGTGCCAGTCTGCCATGGTGACATTTTTCAATGCAGAAAGCATTGGAGGAATGATCTTAGGGTGAGATTCGGGGATCACCAGGAAATCCACCAGGTCTTTCCTGGTGACATCCTCTTTCTCAGTCTGGAAGCCCATAGTGGAAGACAACTGCGTCATCACATTAAAAAATGTGGCATCCTCAGGAGGGGACCTAGGAGTGTGTTTCACAGAGTCCTCACTGACTAAAGAAGCAGTGAACTTATCTGAGATCAGGATTTCTTCCTCTTCATCCTCCTCATCAGGGAGGATGAGATCAAGGTGATACTCCTCCTCGACGTTGACCTCTTCAACCTCTGGGTCTGGTATTGGATTTGCCGGCGCCGGCTCCTGGGGAGTCTCCTGGGGTCGACGAACAGGCATCAGCAATGAAGCTGACGTTGACAGCGTCTGCAAAGTGGGCCTATTAAAGGCTCCTAGTTGCTGAATGAGTACATTCATGAACTTGATCAGTACTTTGTTCAGGTCAATAGTGGACATTGACAGAGGTGGGTTCGATTGTACAAGTGTCAACGACCCTCCAGCTGTGTCCCAGGAACCCGACTAGCCTGTAGCCCTGGAGGGAGAAGGGGCAGGCCTCAACGGGACGGTTGTCGACGACAGAGGGGCTGATGAACCGGAGGTCTATGGCCGAGTGCCCTGTGTGTCAGGTGCAGGTGCTGTCAGAGTTGGGTCTGGTAAGAACAGAGTCTTGGAAAGCTGGCTCTTTGTCAGAGAAGCCGCAGCCAATGAAGATCCCCCCAAAGAAGGAGAGGTCGATGGGGAGCAGGTTTGCTGCCGGGAGGGTGCAGCTGTGATCCCGGTCATTTTTACGACTTTTCCTGGAGGACTTGTCTCAGACCTCAGAGGCCTGGGAGCTCGAGGAGTCAGTCGGTGATTGAGAGGCCGGGGCCCCAGAGACCCCTGTCCAGAGCTGGCTACCTACTGTTCCATGAATTTTTTGAGAGCCTTCTTGCATCGCCTGAGGGTTGTTTGATTAAACTTCTGGCAGAGCTCACAGTCTGAGGCCCAAGACGGCAGTGATGGAAAAGAGAAGAGGACAGGTTAACTCTCAACATAAACAAAGACATAGACAGGGAAGGATTTATCTTGTTGGCAGTGGCTGTGGAGGTCCCCCCCCCCCGCAACGGAGACCTGCAGTGAGCAATTTGCAATAGTGCTTTGCAGCATCAGGGGTAAAAGGGAAGGAATAGGAACAGTACTTTCCAAATTATAACCCTGCTGTGGAGTGGAGCAGTCATCTCCATACACAGTTCTGGACTTAAAATATATTGTGGATTACGAAACTGAAATTTACAGCAATACGTAATCATTACTGTTTGCGCGGGGCACTAAGGAGCTACACTGGGCACTCGAGTTGTTTTTTGATCCACCCTCCCACGCCCTTCCATCTCACATATTAAATGCTCAGCTAAAAGGGGTGGAACAATTAGGTACCACCTATAGGTGGTCCTTGTAAATTCAAAAAAACTATTTAAAGTTTTAAGGGACTGTTTTTTAGGGATCTAAATTATATTCTGTAAATATTACATTACAAAACTGTTTTTGGTTGGGCATAAATTTTTGTGAGAAAAAGAAAAGGACAGAGGGATAAGAAAAGTGCATGATAATCTTGTATTTAAGAAAATATTAGTAACTTTTTAATTACAGTATAGCTTAAACAGATCAATAGTATATACATCTTTTTAGCTACAATATTCATTGTACTGGTGGAACATGAACAAAACTAGAAACGGATGAAGGGAGGATGCATCGGGGTGTGATAAGCTTCCTTCTGAGAGTGTGGGGGATGCTGGTGGGTGAACAGAGTGATGGGTACAGTGGTAGGCTGTAACAACTGCAGAGTGCTAATCTTTCTTAGAATTTCATGGGGAGTGGGGGGGTTGTTTATTGTTCAGGCAAATAATGCAACTTAAAAATGAGATCAGAGGTCTACAGGAGGAGCTAAGGAGGGAACGGCAGGCTGCAGTGGATAACAACCCAAAAGGTGGAGTAAATAGAAGAGGAACTGAGGAGGAAGGACAAATAGAACCAATAGGGGGAAGGAATGGGAAAAGGGTGGTGGATAGGGAACCAAGACAGGGGGACACAGGTCGAGGGTTAAAAGAAAGCAGAAAGGGGAAGAATGGAGGATGAGAGGGAAGGGGGAGATGATGGACATAGAAGCAGTAGCGAGGGGGGGCTGGTAATAGGAAGAAGGAAGTATGTGGCAGTGATGGGGCATCGAAAAATCAATTCACAGTACTGGTAGAACTGGGTGATGTGATAGAGGGTGCAATTGGAGGAGGAACTAAAAAATAGACCGGAGGAACATGAAATGGGCAGGAGAACAACTGGGGATGATTCAACAGGGGTGGAAGGGGGAACAACTGTGCTGGAGGATAAGGGGGAGTCCAGAGGAAGGAAGGGGTTGGGATGAAGGGAGACCAAGGAATGCAGCTCATGGAAAAGGGGGTGGAATCCTAGTGCTGGGAGACTCAATACCAAGAGGAATAAGATGGGGACGCTAGGGAGAGAGGCATAGTCAATTATGGGTGGAGACCATGCCAGGAATGACAGCAGAAAGGGTGGGTCAGTCTGTTCTAAAGTTTGCTAGGAGGGGTAGGGTGAAACCACATATAGTTCTGCATGTGGGGACAAATGGCCTAGCGAGAGAGATGATAGAGGTAGTTCAGGGGAGGTTTGAGGAGCTAGGACCAATATGTGAGGAGGCAGGAAGATCAGTAGCTTTCTCGGAAGTACTTCCAGTGCCCAGGGAGGACACTGCAGGGAAACTGAGGATAGAGGAATTTAACAAATGGCTAAGAACCTGGTGCCAATCCAAAGGTTATGGGCTGGTGGGTGAGTGGGGAGGGACCTGGGAGGACAGTGATCTCTACGGTAAGGATAGAATTCACCTAAGTGAGGAGGGCAAGAAGGTATTGAAGCAGAAGACGGGGGATTACATAGTAAAAGAAGGGCATTTAAACTAGGAGCAGGGGGTGGCAAGCGGGCAGGAGGCATGCAGAATCCACAGAAAGGGAAGCTGAATGAGCTTACCCCCTGTGCTAGAAGCAATGGAAAAAAGGGAGTACTGGAGGGGATGCTAGGAAGGGAGAGCAGGAGGGGAAGGGGGGAAGGAAAAAGGGTGGAGGGTGGTCACCTTGAACGCTAGGAGCCTAGGGAACAAAGCAGCAGAGCTACAGGTTCTCACGGTGGCAGAAGGGGAGGTGGACATGGCAGTCATCACCAAAACATGGACCACCCATTACCAAGACTGGGACCTGGTGGTACCAGGGTACAAGATAGTCCTCAGAGATAGGGTAAATGAGAAGAGTGGGGGGGGTGGCACTGTATGTGAGAGTAGGACTGAGGTGTGTTCATGAAGAGGGGGAGGAGGGTAGTACAGAGTCGTTATGGATGCAAATCCAGGATTCCAAGAATAGGACTCTCGGGATGGGAGTAGTGTACAGGCCACCATCTCAGACAGAGGAGTCAGACAGGAAACTAGCGGGACAGATCACAAGGGCCTGTGGAAAGGGTAGCACGGTGACTGTGGGAGACTTCAACCTGCCGGGAGTGGATTGGAGTACCCCAGCCACCACGAATAGAAGGGAGCAGATACTTTTGGATGTGTTCCAAGATAGCTTCTTAATGCAAATGGTCAGCGAGTCAACCAGGTTAGGGAACACCCTAGACCTGTGCTGATGAATGGGGAGTTTGTGAGGGAGCTGGGGGTGGACGAACCGCTGGCAGGGAGTGACCACCACTCAGTGTGGTTCACGTTTAAAATGGGTAAGGAGGGAGTAGAAACAGGTACAAGAGTGTTGGACTTCAGGAAGGCCAACTTTGGGAGGATGGGGGAGGTAGTTAAAGGATATCTAGCCAGAATCCAAACTGATATGGACACTAACCACAGGTCGGAGGTCATAAAACTGGGGATTGAGGAGGCAACCAAAATCTGCATCAGGGTCCAGAGTAAGAAAGCTAGGGCCAAGAAACCCAGCTGGTTGAGCAAGGGGGTCATGGAGAAAGTAAGACATAAAAGGGATGCCTTTAGGAGGTTAAAAAAAACAGGAAGTGGGGAGGACAGAGAGGATCACCTGAAGGAATTGAAGAAGGTGACGAAGGCAGTAAGGGCAGTCAAGGCGTCTAAGGAGCTCAGGCTGGCGCAAGGCATCAAAAAGGGGGGAAAGGAATTCTTCAGGTACATCAGGGAGAAAAGGAGTTGTGGGGATAAAATAGAAAAGATTAAGAGGGATGGGGCGGGCGGAAACAGGGGCAGAGCAGGCAAAAGCACTTAATGAATTCTTCTGCTCAGTGTTTACTAAGGAAAAAGGAGGGGCGCTACCAAGGGGGGGTGGGAGGTCAGGCTCGGGGGGGGAGATGACAAATAGGGGAATCACAGAAGGCAGGGTACTGGAGAGCCTGAGGGCAATGAGGGTGAACAGGGCACCAGGGCCGGATGGCATTCACCCCACGGTACCGAGAGAGCTTGCAGAAATCCTGGTGGAGCCCTTGGCAGACCTGTTCAATGCCTCCCTGGTCTCAGGAAGTGTACCTCAGGACTGGAGGATGGCTCACGTGGTACCCCTCCATAAGAGCGGTCCCAAAGACAAACCAGAAAAGTACAGGCCAGTAAGCCTCACATCTATCATGGGAAAACTGATGGAGACAATCCTGAAGAAGAGGCTGGTGTCCCTTCTGGAGACCAATGGGCTACAGGATGTTAGGCAGCATTGGTTTGTCATAGGCAGATCATGTCAGACCAACCTAGTGGATTACTATGACTGGGTAACTAGACAGTTGAACAAGGGCCATGCAGTGAATATCCTCTTTCTGGACTTCAGTAAGGCATTCAACTCGGTGCCACATGGGAGTCTGGGTAGTAAGCTAGCAGGTATAGCTGCAGGGGTGAAAATGGTGAGATGGGTAGCAAACTGCTTACAGGGAAGGCAGCAAAGAGTGGTGGTGGGAGGGGAGCTCTCATCTCTGAGGGCAGTGACAAGTGGAGTACCGCAGAGCTCAGTGCTGGGACCGTTGCTGTTTGGGTTGTTCATATCAGACATCTCAATGGACATGAAGAGCAAGCTCAGTTTGTTTCGAGATGACACCAAGATGGGAGCAGTAGTGGATTACCTATGAGGGTGACATGGGTTGCAGGATAATCTGTCAAAATTGGAGACCTTGTCAGACACCTGGCAGTTTGGGTTCAATGACAAAAAGTGCAAAGTGCTACATTTTGGGGCAAACACCCAAGAAGGAACTACCAGTTGGGGGGGGGGGTTCAGCTAGCCATGACAGAGGAGGAGGAGGAGAAAGATCTGGGGGTGATTATAACAGGCTCAACGAACAACTCAGCACAAAGAAGGAAGGCAGCTGCAAAGGCCAACAAAATGCTGGGTTGTATTGCCAGGGGTATATCTTCAAGGAGAGGGGAGGTGATCCTGCCGTTGTATGGGTCACTGGTTAGGCCACACCTGGAGTACTGCATGCAGTACTGGCACCCATACCTGAAGAGGTACATTAATTTACTGGAGGGGTACAGTGCAGGCAACAAAGATGATCCAGGGACTAGGGGACATACCCTACATGAGCAGGCTGAGGGAGTTGAACATGTAGCACTATGTCCTAGTGTACTGTAACACCACAGTATTCTTTTACTTGGAACACAAACTGAATCGAATTGGTTGCTGAGCTCGGTCCAGCTCTTCCTTATGCACTTGTCTATGCTACATGTGTTCAATGCTACTTAACGTTTGCTCATTATGTACTTTACCATTGTCTGTCTTACATAATGATCCCTATACTGCCTGGTTGTTTTGTTGACTCAATGTACTAAGTTGCAATGTTGTACTTGTTTACCTGCTATGCTGTATTGATGTATTTGTAATACCTGTTGTACTCTCCCGGGTCGTTCCTGAAAATAGGCATACAACTTGTCTAGTGTACCTACCGGTTAACAAAAGCTAAATAAAATAAAAATAAATGTACTCACTGGAGGAGAGGAGAGAAGAGAAGAGAAGAGACGGGGGATATGATTGAAACCTTCAAGCACGTGAAGGAAATAAACAAGACAGGCATGGAGGGGCTATTCAAATTAAGGGGTAGGGACAGTCGAGGTCACGATCTCAGATTGGGGGAGATTCAGGAGGGAAATGAGAAGACACTTTTACGGAGAGAGTGTTGTCTGGGTGGAGCGCATTGCCTCGGAAGTGGTATCCTGCAGAACAGTGGACTGCTTCAAAAGGGGATGGGACAGGGTAAGAGGGAGGGTCGGGAGGGGCAGCTGCAGTATAAGGGTTGCTAGTTGCACACTTGAGCAGACTCGATAGACCATAACTTTATCTGCTGGCAAAGTTGTATATTTGTAACAAAAAAGAAAAATCTCTTGAAAAAGAAATTTAGGTAAAGTATTAAAAAAAAGGCTGTAGGCAGAAAAAGACATGAATACTGTGATGAAGCTTCCACAGAGACTGCTGTGAGCAAGTCGATGTCGAGAAAGAACTGAGGAGGGAGTGGGGACGCCCACGCCTATATGGGGTTAGTGACATTGGTGGACATTGACAGCATGGGAGGTCCCAGTTGTACCGCTGAAAATCTTCCGTGTGGATTCCCCTGCACCAGCGGCAAAGGCTCCTATGGTATAACTTGCTGACTGAGATACCCCCGAAGAAGATCCATCACACCCCACATAGTAGTATTAATACCATTGAAACATTTTTCCTTTTTTACTTACAGTATTTTTGCTTTACAATTTGAGCTTGCTGCATTGCATTTTACATTCTGAAACTAGTGCTTCTTTTGTTACCTTAATTCTTTCCAGTCCAGACTGGTGGTGAGCTGCTCTGAGAAGTCCTCTTCAGTCTGACTCCAGCCTACGCATCCAATGCTCTAGTCACTGCAACAAGGGCTGGGCTGTCCTATGTTCCAACAGATTCAGGATTTGGGGGGGGGCACTCTCTGTTATTTATGGTTGTAGGTTGCAGCTGAGCAGCTGCACTTTGCTAGATGGTCAACAGTCACCTTCTGCTTGGTGGTTGCCCCCCTAACCTGACTTTTTTTAGGGTCTTTTTGCTGGCAGACATGGTGTGGCTTAATATATAACATTATTTTACCTACCAATGTAAAGGGCTGACTGGCTAAGAGACAGCAGTAGATGGCACTGCAGCTGTGCAAGAAAGGCCCTTCCCCTGAAGCCCTCTTTTCTCTCTCCAAATGGCTGGCTGACTGACAGATATCAGAACTCCAGAGGACAGCACTGCAGCTGGGCCAAATATGGTCCTTGCTTCCCCTGAGGCCCTCTTTTTCTCTAGTTTCTGTTCTTTCTCTAAAGGGCTAGTCAGGCTGAGAGACACCAGCAGGCAGAAATGCAGCTGGCAAAAAAAGCCCTTCCTTCTCCATTGGCCTTCTTTTCTCTCTCTAAAGGGCTGACTGACAGACAGCAGCAGGCAGCACTGTCTTCAGCTGGGTAAAAATGGCCCTTCCCTGCATCCATGTTTTAACTCCTTCCTTGTCTCCAACTTCTCTTCAGTTTCAGGCAACCAACTGAGCCACTGCCTTGAAGTTTTCTTTAGATTTTTTTTTTTTAAATTACCCACCCCATAGCCGTTTGGCATATTTTTGTAATTTTTTGTTTTAAATGTAATCTCTCTCTGTCTATAGTCTCTCCTTGCTCAAACCATAGCTCTCGCATGCCACCACTGCTGCAGTCTCTTCTCTCTCTTCTAACTCAAGTCACTGCTCTCTCTTACCTCAGCTACCTCAGTTAGGGTCATGAGTCACAATGGTGGGAGGGTGAGAGCTAAGCGGATGGGAGTCTGGGTCAGGCTGGCCTGGTTGCTGTGTTGGCCTGCTGTTGGCTGAGACAGGAGTCCTTCATGGTCCAGTCGAGAGGGACTGGGTGGGCTCACTGATCTGCTGATGCTGAGGGCTGGAGTAATGGCTGGGCTGGGGTCTGAATGTACTAGGTCTGGGGCAGTTTTTGTCTTTCCTCTCTGCCTGACTCCACATGGTGCACCAAGGTCACTCATCACTCACTCTGCATCAAGGGAGTCCAGGGGCTCTAGCTGAGAAGACATGAGTCAGGTCAGGTGTCAGGCACCAGGACGAACGACTCTGGTGCTGCCTACTGCTTACTGCCACAGCCTGCTCAACTCAGTTCATTGCGCTAGCCTCAGCCTGTTGATGCTTGGCTCCCTCCTTCCCTCTCTTTCTCTCACTTGTTGGCATGCCGAAGTTCAAAATGTAGCCCAGCGTTGTTTGCTGCCATGCTCTTCCTTGTGCTAGTGTCCCCGACTCCACCCACTCTGACTAGGCACCTGGGAGGCGGTATAGCGCAGTGGTTTAAGGCTCTGAGCTGCAAATCTGGAGACCTGGGTTTGAACCTCACAGCCCCCACTTGCATACTGTGTGATCCTGAGCAAGTCACTTAACTTCCCTGTGCTCCCAGGTCGTACCTTTAAACAAGCTTTCAGTTTAGTGTAGTACTCCTGGTTAAACACTTACAAAAAAAAAACAGCAACAGGCTGTGCGATGTGAGCAGAAAGTGGAGTTACGTAAGAACTTACCGTAACAGTAGATCTTTGAGAACAGCTCTTGCAGCAGGTTACACCATTAGGACTGAAGCCGTCAGGCGCCAGGACCCCACGGAAATTTTCTAGCTAGTAGTCTTCAGTGGGGACCGCCTCCAACGTCGGTCCTGCCCCCACCGTCAGGCGTAGTACCTTAGGAGGCGGGCCCCCTACAACCCTCAGTTCTCCCGCTGGAGACTCCCAGCCGCTGGATGACATCAGAAGAGGAGACCGAGGATCCGCCACCAGATGGCTGAGACTAAAAACAGAACATCCCATCTCGCAAGATGGATGTTTGGCTATGACCTACCTCCACAAGAAGGGGGATGGTGGGCAGGAAGGTACCTGCTGCAAGAGCTGTTCTCAAAGATCTACTGTTATGGTAAGTTCTTACATAACTGTACTATCTTACTTCGAGATACAGCTCTTGCAGCAGGTTACACCATTAGGACTGATTTCCAAGCAATAGTGGCAATCTTACGCCACAGGGAGGAGGAAAGGTAGAAAGACTCCATACAACTCGGGCCTAGGACAGAAGTCCCTGAAGGACGGGTAGGCTGAACCCTGCTCTTCGCCTCGATGCAATGTCCAGGCTGTAATGCCTGATAAAGGTATGCTCAGAGCTCCAAGTGGCTGCATGCAAATTGCTGAGGTGGAGACATTCTTTAACGCCGCAAAGGAAGTGGCCACCCCTCTTGTGGAATGACCCTTGACAGCGCCCGGTAAGGGTTTATTGCACTTATCATAACAGAAAGTGATGCACTGGATGAGCCACCTTGAGAGATACTGTTTAGAGACAGGAGCTCCTTTCATTCTGAAAGCAAAGGAGACAAAAAGTTGATCCACCTTTCGAAACTGTTTGGTTCTGGTCAGATAATATCTGAGGCACCGATGCACGTCAAGGGTATGCAGAAGGGCTTCTCCTCGGTTAGTGTACCTTGGGAAATACACTGGTAAATCAATATCCTGGTTAAGGGTGAGGGCTGAAACCACCTTAGGCAGAAACCTTGGGTTTGTCCTCAGGGATACCCTGTCCTGATGGAAAACTAAATAAGGCTCTTTGCACATTAGTGCATGCAATTAGGAGATCCTTCTCGCCGAAGTAACCGCAACTAAAAATAACGTTTTCCACAACAGAAAACGTAGCTCGAAATCCGCGGCTGGTTCAAAAGGTGGCAACGTAATCTGCTCCAGGACGAAGGGTTAGTCCCAAGGAGGAATCAGATCCTTGATGGGCAGCCTAAGGTGGAGGACCCCCCTTAAAAAGGCACGAGTAGTGTCCAACTGGGCCACCATCCGATGGCCTACGGGGTCATGGTTAGCAGAAATTGCACAAAGGTGCACTTTAATCGAGGAGTAAGCTAGTCCAGAATGAAAAAGGGAAAGCAGGTAATCCAGAACCAGCTTTTTGGGACATTCTAATGGCGAGAAACCATGCGCTTGAACCCACAAACAGAATCTATGCCAGTTTTCTGGCGGCAGAGAGCACATCTGCCACTTCTTGCGAGACCCCATATTGCATCATGGCTATGTCTCTAGGAGCCAAGCATGCAGGTTTAAGGAGCGTAAGTCTGGATGAACCAATGAACGCACATCCTGAGACAACAGATGGGAGCTGATTGGTAAAGGAACTGGAGGTTCCCGGGACAGCTGATGCAGAAGAGGGAACCAAATTTGCCTGGGCCAAAAAGGCGCGATCAAAGTGAGCATCGCCTGCTCCCTGCGAAGTTTCAAGAGAACTCTCTGGATCAACGGGAAAGGAGGGAAGGCATAGAGGGACAATGTGTCTCACCAGAAAACACCAGGCCCTGGATCTAGCGAGCAAAAATTGGGCAGTTTTGCATTGAATGGAGACGCGAAAAGGTCTAACTCTGGAGTGCCCCATCTGTGAAACAGATCCTCTGCCACCTCCTGTAGGAGTTCCCACTCATGGACTCTGGCCTGAGAGTGACTCAGGCTGTCTATGACGGTGTTGTCCACTCCCAGGATGTGTACTGCCACTAGATTTGCGCCGTGTTGCAATACCCACTCCCACACTCTCATGGCCTCCCTCCAAAGCGGGTAGGAGTGAGTACCTCCTTGTTTGTTGAGGCTATACATCACCGTGGTATTGTCTGTTTGTAACAGGAGTGTACCCGGTGGAATCTCCGACTGGAAGGCCTGCAGAACGTAAAGAACCACCCTCATTTCCAAAATGTTGATGTGGAGATGAGATTCCTGTGCTGTCCAAAGGCTGAGACCACACCCCGTCTAGGTGTGCTCTCCACCCGAGCACTGAAGCGTCTGTGGAGAGAGAGAGAGAGAGAGAGAGTCACTGTCGGAGACGGCGCTGCGAAGGGGACCCCCGCAGAGAGGTTCCCCAGACTTAGCCACCATTGTCAATCCCGAATTATGGCATTCGTGATTCAGATTGGATGCTGCAGATGGTCTTGCCTTTGGTCCCATTGCACCCATAGCATCCACTGGGTTACCCGCATGTGGAGATGTGCCAGTGGGACTGTTGCAATGGCTGCAGCCATGTGTCCGAGCAGGTGAAGGACGGATCTGGCTGGGATGGTCTTCCTCACCGAGAAGTCCCTGATGAGAGATCTGATGTGTTCCGCTCTGTTTGAGGGAAGAAAGGCTCTCCCTCTGATGGTGTCCAAGACTGCTCCTATAAACTGCAGTTTCTGGGATGGTACCAGGAGTGACTTCTCATAGTTGATGAGGATACCCAGTGATTGAAAAAGGGACTGGGTGACGTGAATGGCCGTCATCAGTGCCTTCCTGGAGGGTGCCATGAGAAGCCAGTCGTCCAGGTACAGGAACACGTAGTGGCCTTGTCTCCTCAGAGAGCTGCATGTCCAAAGATACCAGAAAGGCGTCTCGCTTCAACATGGGAATGGAAGGGTCAACATGCAGAAGCGTTTGTAAATGACCGACAGGTTGAGGTCGCTGAGGTCCAGAATTGGACGGAGGTCCCCTGTTTTCTTTGGAACCAGGAAGAAGTGAGAATACTGTAAAACTGATTATTTTCGCGCTCCGTTTAATTTCGCTATATTCACTATCGCAATTGGCAAGGGAAAATAAACGGAACGCGATTTAATTTAGAAAGTCAACATAAATGATGAGGAAGTGGAGTGATTGCATGATGTCAAAAGATAAAACGAAAGCTACAGTATTCATTTTTAAACAGTGTTGCAGTGCAGTAGCAAACATGAGGAAGCAGAGTTACTACATGATTCTAAAAAAGATTTTTATTTGTTTATTTAGTAAATACTGTTCATCCCTTTATTAATAAAATCAAGGCACTATTAGAAAAGCAAACTGTATCTTCATCCCAGCAGCATTTTTCTGTTCCTCAGTTAGCTGTTCGTTCCTGCTCCCTTAGCTGTGTCTGCAAAAACATAAGAATGCAGACCTTAGAATGCAACTTTAATATTTTAAATCATGATCTTAATCTTAAACAGGTGTTAGCAAATCAGATTTACCGTGTTTAGGCAGTTGTTGTATCGTCCTGTATCCGGCTTGTCTGAATCACTAATAACGACATCTGGTTTTACTTGAGGTATTCAATGCTTGCCTGCAGCCACCTCGCTGTGATGTTCTTTTAACACCAATAATCGTAGATCGATGTTCAGTTCTGCATCACCAACCCTGATACCAGTTTGTCTGAAATTAGTGCTGCATACCATGAAGTGAAGTGACCTTTCATTAGGTCTTTGAAAATTTTGTTTACTGAGACATCCAGCGGTTGGAGTGAATCTGTGCAAGATGCTGGGATGTACACTGGTATAATACCGACTTCCTCCAGCTTCTGTAGTATGGGAGCAGTATAGTGAGCTCTGTACAAGTCAAAAATTAGGATTGCCTTTTGTTCTTTAGGCAGTTCGAGTTGTTCTTTAACAGTCTCACAGTAAGTTGCGAGTACCCCTTCAATATATCGGATGGTTGTCTCCTCATTAGCCCAATGATTAATTGACTGCGTGATGTCCCATTTGGAAGAAAATTTGTGCTGTGGGTGGCATGCTGTTGTCTTACCCTGGTAGATGACTTGGGGGGGGAAGCATATGGCCAGCAAGTGTGCAAGCAAGAACCAGGGAGACCTGCCTTTTATCTCCAAACCCTGTCAGTGACACTTGACGTGAACCAGTGACCTCCATAGTCCACTCAGATACTGGCACAATTTTAACTCCAGTCTCGTCAAGATTAATTACTAGCTGTGGAGGTATGAGCTACTGTGCACAACAGTTGGATATTCGTTGTAAAAATGCAGCCTTTAAATTTTGGAAGTCAGAAGGAACCTTGCGTGCCACTTTTGTGCCTTTACGTTTACTGTAGCCCATTCTATGTAACAAGCCCCAAGCCCACTTACTGCTTAGTTGCAGGTGCCCCCCATTCTCCATCAGAACATGAGGGCTGGTTGCCTTAACAATTCCCATCGCTACTGCCTGGATAACATGACCATTCACTACTGCACCCTCCACCCTTAAAGACTGTATGATTTTCTTTAACTGATCTTCCAATTCAGATACCAAATGTTTGGGATGACCTCTCGACTTTCGGGGCAAATCGGGAGAGAGAGAGTTGCAGGGTCAGGGTTGGTATGCAAAGCTGATTTGTAGTCCAGTTTAAATTTCCTGATAGTGCTCTCATTGACAATATCCCCAGTTAAAGAATGATGAGCTTGTATAGAAGACATGACACCGTGTTCAGCCGCATACGTGCCTAGCTGGAACCGAACCTCCGGTGTATAATTAGCGTAGCTTGCAGGTCTGCTGCGTTTGGAGGGAGGGGAAGCTGCTGCAATCTCTCACAACAGAGGCTGCTACATTAGGTTCAACACTGGAGATTACAGCTAGTGCTTCAGAATCAAGATCTGAAGTTTCAAGCGGGTATTTGCGTTTCTGCTGGGAGGGCTTCAACCATTTGAACAGCGACATGATGTCCTAAGAGTGATTCACTGATTCAATGACTGATTAAATACATGCTACCTGACTATTTACTAAATGCCTGCATGCTTTCTCGTTGAAATGCGCGAATTCAATCACCCACGATTAAATGGCATAACAGCTGATCGCGATTACTGGCACCCGCGAATATAATCAGTTCTACAGTAATACCCTAGTCTTCTCTGGTTCTCTGGAATGTGCTCTAAGGCTTCTTTCTCCAGAAGCGTGAGCACCTCCTGCTGTATGAGCAGGGCGTGCTGACCTCAGTAGCGGGAAAGCAGGGGAGGTCTTGTAGGTGGGCTGCCTACAAATTCTATATAATGGCCTTTTTTGACCAGTTGCAGCACCCACCTGTCGGTGGTAATCAACAGCCACCCTGGCAGGTGACGTGCGATTCGACCCCCAACCTTCATTTCCCGTTGATCCTGAGGAGGGGCGGGGGCCGGGAAGGAGTCGTGCTGTGGCAGCGTTCGATCCAGCAGGCTGGGCCGACTTTGCTATTCGTTGGCCTCTGCCTGGGAATGACTTGGCCTGGGCTTTTTCGGTAAAAGTGCCCCTCTGCTGTTGGCCGGAATGTGGTTGTTGCCTTTGTATCCAGCCACGAAAGCGGCTCTGGTTCCTATGAAAGGAACTGGGCTGAGACCTGTACATGGCCTGGACAGATCTAACTGCCTCCCCTGCATCCTGAAGTTTGATGATCACCTTCTCAGAGGCTTCATCAAATAGGACCTCACCATTGTAAGGGACGTCTAAGATGTTCTTCTGGACGTCCGGGGTAAAACCGGAGACACGGAGCCAAGAGTGTCTCCGGAGACACACGCCTGAGGCTGCAGCTCTGGCCGAAGAGTCCGCAGAGTCGTATGCAGCTCTGAGCACCTGGGTCCCCACATCCGAACCCGTGTGGAGGAGGTTCAAAAGCTCCTCCTTTTGGTCGCCATCGGGCATCTTCTCAACCAGGTCCTGTCCCTGTTCCCACAGTGCATTCTGGAACTGAACCAGGTGGGTGAGGTAATTCAGTGACCTGATGGCGCAAGTCACTGCCGTGTATGTGTGCCTACCCAGGACATCCAATTGCTTGGATTCCGGGTCCGGTGGCTGTGTGCTCAAATGCTGAGGTCTCTGGGACCGGTCATGCGAGGCAGTGATGACCAGGGAGTCAGCCAGAGGGTGGTTCACCAGATACTGGTCCTCCCTAGGGGCCTTGTATAGGTGGTCAGCCTTCTTCGGCACTGCTGGAGTAGAATGCGGACATTTCCACGCAGCCTTGGTGACGTCCGCAAAGGTGTCCACCAAGGGTGGCACTACCACAGGCTTTGGGTCTTTCTGCCAAAGGTAGCGGGCAAGGCACTGTCTCTCGGGGTCGAGCTCTTCAGCATCCCACCCCATATTCTCCTGGATGTGCCTCATGATCTCCATGAAAGAGGGATCATCCAGAGGAGATCTGGGTAGGTTGTGTGGGTCTGGAGAGGGGAATGCTGATGGGAGGAGGAGATCTGGAGCACCCTGAGGTGTCAGATCTAGAATCCTCTGTAGACGGGGTGTACTGGCGTCATCTGGGTCTCTTAGGGCTAGGTAACCCTGAAGTGGATCTTGAGGGAGGTCTTCTCCTATCTGAGGATCTGCCCCGAGGAGGTGGTGTTCTCTCCTTGGGGGTTGGTGACCGTCCCATGGGCCCCTTGGGCAGAGGAGGGAGCATAGGCGGTGAAGGAGTGGGTGGAGGCGGAGCCGGAGTAGGAGGAGGGTGCATGGCGACCACATCCTTCCTGATGTTGTCCCACCAGAAGGTAAAGGGCTCCTTTACCTCTGCCAAATTCAAGCCCAACGACAGGCCGGGAGCCGGTGGCCTGTCGACGGGGTCGGGTCCCCGGGGGTCTCCCGCTCCAGGGAAGGTTCCCGTGGGAGCCTGACGTCTCTGGTGTCATCTGCCTGGTCCTTGGTCTAAGTGGTAACCTACTCCAATGAGTCCTTCTGACCGACGTCAGCCAGCGACGGTGATGTGGTCCTCCTCTCTGGGGTAGCCAATGTCGGTTCCCTGGCCGATGTCCTCGGAGGCGAACGCCTGGCCAGCGACGAGTGTTTTGCTGTCGCCGGCTCCTGGGAGCACCGGTGATGCTTGGCCGATGTCGGGTGGGCCGACGGCGGATCTGACGTCCGTTTTAGGAACATCAGGTCCTGGCGTCGGAGTCCCGATGGCGGGAGGAAGATTTGTGGTGCTCCCCAGACCTAGACGAGGCCTTAGATGGAGTGGATGAAGCCGACAGCCTGGAAGTCTTGAGGGGCTGCAGAGCGGAGGAGCTGCTGGAGGATCTGACCTGAGCTGGGGGAGGCTGAGACTGAGCCCTGGAAGGAGAGCGGTCTGACCATGAGCCGGAGCTTCGGGGAGTCCGAGGCCCTCGCTGGGGACCTGGGCCTTTCCTTCTCCTGGTGTTTCTCCCAGAGTTTGTGGGTTTTCCTCGATGACTCCCCCCTGGAGGAATGTTCCCTATCCATGGTCTTCAGTTTCTCTTCTAAGAGAAGCACTTGAAGGGCCTTCTGGTGGTGGATCCTGGTGCAACTATTGAAGCCCTGGCAGAAGGAGCAGGCCTTGGTGTCATGTTCTGGGCCTAGACAGCAACGCAGGCTGAGTGAGGATCCTTGAAGGGGATCTGTTTGCCGCAGGCACACTTCGATTGGTGACCTTCCAGAGAGGTGTTTGGGGAGGACATCAGATGAATCCAAATCCATGAAGAAAAGAGAGAATGCCATAGTTCTAAGTTCGCTGCACGCTAGAAAGGGACCATGAGGCCTACGCTTGCGATGTCGACGGCGGGAAAAGAACTGGGGATTGTGGGGGGACCACCTCCTTATGTACTACGCCTGACGTCGGGGGGCGGGACCGACGTCGGAGGTGGTCCCCGCTAAAGACTGCTAGCTAGAAAATTTCCATGGGGTCCTGGCTCCTGACGGCTTCAGTCCTAATGGTGTCACCAGCTGCAAGAGCTGCATCTCGAAGTAAGATCAATGAAAAGTCAATTGCAGCTTTGGCAGGCAGTTACTTTTTACAAAAAAAAAAAGCACAACCGATGATCATGCCCTGTTGGCATGCTAATGGATGAAAACTTCATATCATAGGAGCAGCTTCACTCTTTCATATGTAAGAAGTTTCCATCCATCAGCAAGCAGAACAGTGTCATCACCAGCCTGCTTACAATACACAGCCCACAGCTCAGCCTCCACAATGCTCAACTCCACTGGCCACAATGTAATTACACCCTTTAAAAGCCATACATTACTGCATGCTGTCAATACGTTTGCTTTGCACATGTGCATAAGCAAATGTAAAGAGTATTTTGCAAACACTGAGTGGGAGGATTTCCTTTGACCTTTGTAGGGGTGGGGAATAAGGTCTGGAGCAGAAGAAGTGGATACAGCATGGATGCTTTCCCTCCCTCACACCCTGAAGCAGGAGCATCAGGACCCAAATGGGCAGTGCCAGCAGGACTCAGGAGACTGGAGGCAGGACACAAGAAGGGAATGCCAGAGCCACAAGGTAAGGAATATCTGTACTGCGGATGTATGTTTAATTAGGGCAAGGAGTGGTCCTTTTGAGGGGGGTGGGTGCAAAGATAGATGACAGTGGTTATGGTGTTGGTCATGGTGAAGACTGTAAGTGTATCCCATGTGGAGGGGTACCTTCTGGGGTGGAGGCACACTGTGCATCTACTACTGGTAGTGGAAAGGTCTTGAGGTTAGTGGGAATAGCAGTGGGGAAAAGGCCTCAGGTCTGCCATGGGAAGGTGTATAGTGCTGTCTGTGCAAGGAGTCCAGGTTGCCCTTCCTCCGTAAAGAGGAAATATCACTTTGGTCTTGGGTCATCCAAAGATGGCTCAAATCAATACTTTAAAAAAAATGGAACACCACCACATATTGGAAATACGTTTTCAAAGGATTATTTCTCCTTACTTCACACAAAACGCTGGGGATGTTTCGTGACTGGCATCCCTTTGTCAGCCCACTGTGTTCCAAATTTTTTAAGTTTGGGCACTTTCCAATGTGTGGTGTTCATCCATTTTTACGTTCACTTGCGCGCATGCGCAAGGAACGTTTTGGGAGAGTAGCACACTTTGGAGGTTTGCCTCTCCCTTGCAATCCACTGCTCCGTTGAGCAGGCGTGGCGGTCCTGCACCAATGGGTGTGGGAGCTGTGTATGACAGTGGTGGTCTTCGCTTCAAAGAAAACCACCGCTGTCACACAGAGACCGTGTCACGCCGCCCCCAAAAGCTTTGGTGCCATGCTGGGAGCCCATCCCAGCGTGGCAAATGTCCCGCATTGTTTGCCGACAGAGGCCCAATCCCCGCCGGCTCAATGGCCCCAAGCCATCCTTCTGCACGCTGGAGCCCACCCCAGTGTGGCAAGCGTCACAGCGTTGTTTGCGGCGAGGTGCCCAATCCCCATCGGCTCCTCGGCCCCCCAGCCATCCTTCTGCCACGCTGGGAGCCCACCTCAGCGTGGCAAACGCCCCACTAGTCTTTTTTTTTTTAAACCTGTAAATCAAAAACGGTCCCACGGCGCTTCTCCCAGTCCCTCCCACAACCCCGCACACCACTGCACCCCAGTTTCCCCACCCCTCACCCCCCACTTACCTCCGGGCTCGGTAGAGGCGATCTTCGGTGGACGAGAACAACGTCTGCACTCTTCAAAGCCGACCGCGGACTAAGGAAATGCCAGTAAGCTGTATAATGGGCTAGGTAGGGGTTTTCAACTTCATATCTCAGGCATTTTTGAATTTTGCACATTTTCAACATGGGGTTTTGGGACCTCTTCTCATGAATGATGTCACTGTCATGGCGTTATTTGGGCCGAAGGGTGATTTCGCGATCACTGCGCGAAATCACACTTGAGCCTGAATAACGCCATGACAACTGTTATCATTCATGAAGAATCATGTGAAAATTCATCAAAATAAAACTGTTCTGGCGTCGTTACGCAGTTCACATGAGCTAGTAAGTTTGCGAATTTTCAATATTTTCACTCCAGATTTTCAACATTGCCATTTTGCCACACCTCCTATGAGCAGTACAGCTGTCATTTTCACATCCTGCCCAAAACATGTTTCCGCCCATGAAGTGCACAATGGCACAGTCGGTGTGCGAAATCAATGTATGGGACGCATTAAGAAAATCACGGTGACACTGTTCATTAGCAGAGGTTGTAAAATGGCTATTTGAAAATTTGGTGAAAAATTCTAAAATGACTGCTTTACGGTCGCGTTGCGCGGTTCTATGCACGTTAAATTCCATTTGCGAAATTTTCAATATTTGCACTCCAGATTTTCAACATTGCCATTTTACTGCACCTTCTTATGAGCAGTACAGCTGTCATTTTCATCTCACCCAAAGCGTGTTTCCACCCATGTAGCGCTCAATGGCGAGTCGTTGTCTGAAATCAATGTATGGGATGCATTAAGAAAATCACAGTGACACTGTTCATGAGCAGAGGTCTTAAAATGGCTATGTTGAAAATTTGGTGAAAAAATTCCTAAAATAACTGTTTTGACGTCGTTGCGCAGTTCCTATGCACGCGTTCGTACATTTCGAAATTTTCAATATTTGCACTCCAGATTTTCAACATTGCCATTTTACCACACTTCCTTATGAGCAGTACAGCTGTCATTTTTCACATCCTGCCCAAAATGTGTTTCCGCCTATGTAGCGCACAATGGGGGTAACAAAAAGGTCATGCTGAAAATTTATTGTGCAAATACCAGCAATTGCACAGGGCATTAGGGTAAAGCACCATACGTGCCAAACACCACTGCAAATACCTGCAAGCAAACGTTCGGCATTGACAAATTCTTGTTTCAAAAGTACTAAGGTGTATGGTGTTCTACTGTGAAGGGTCCCACTGCGCAGAGCACAAAAAGCCTGAGCCACTGTGAAGGGCCCTGTGCATTCACAAATCCCGCAGTAGGGATTCTGACTGGGTATGAGAAAATTTGACAGAAAGATCTGCAGTGAGATGTAGACAATAAACCTGACTGGAAACAAACGATATAAATATGTTCAATGTTTCTGAAGATACGCAAAAACGGAATATACAGTTTAAACTTTTACGTAGGACGTATGTATGTAACCGCAGTAATAACACATTAATGTATGTCCAATAACTTCAGAATATTGGAAAAATATAAATGAAATATTAGACATTACAAATATTGAAATAACTGACAACTGAATGCTATTAGATATAGAAAACAGTAGTGAACTTAATGAAGACGTACAGTACATATGGAATTAAAATAGTGGTGCTCCTTTACACGCTTGACGGCCAGACGGGTAATCACTCAACGGTGGAAAACAAGTCATTATTCTATGGTTCAAGATAATGGGCAACCTAGAAAATGTAGAAAAAGTATCTCGCCATGTAGCATGCAGAGACGCCACCGCTGGGGTCATGAGGGGGCTTCAATTTGTCCTGCTTTCTCACCCCCATCAATCCCAATGAGCAGTGTCAGTGGCTCAGCAGGTAGCACATTCGCCTCTGAGGCCGGGAGATCAGAGGGCTGTGGGTTCAGTTCCCACATCTGGCACTTGGGTTAATATCCCAGTACTGACACTGTAGTGCAGCATGAGAGGGGTGCTGCACTTCTGAGGTGCCGTTTTTCGGATGAGACGTTAAACCGAGGTCCCATCTGCCTGGATTGGTGGTAGCTCAGGTGGATGTTAAAGATCCCATGGCACTTATCGAAAAGAGTAGGGGAATTTCCCCAGTGTCCTGGCCAAATTTCTCTCATTTACTAAAAAATACCACCAACAGCTTAATCTGGTTCAAGGTTAGTTGGCATACATCTGTATCCCCCCTCCCCCGGGTCGTGCCTGAAAATAGGCAGGATTTGTCTAGTGCACTTACCCGGTCAACAAAAGCTGGAAAAAAAAAAAATCACAGCTAGACTGCAGGGCCTAGCTCCATTTGGGAGCCAGGACTAGCACCCACCCCACCCCCAGCTCACTCCAAGCCAATCAGTGGGCAGGAAAGGCAGGACCAACTCTCTGCTAAACTACTGGGATCAGCGGGATCCCACAGACTTATCACGCAACACGCAGAGGATACCACTGCAAGGGTGATGAGGAGGCTTCAGTGTCTTGCTATCCCTCCCCCCACCCCCACAGATCACCACTGGATTGCAGGAACTAACTTTGTCTGAAAGCTAGCACTAGTATCCACCCCCAGCTTACTCCAAGCCAGCCAGTGAGTGGTGAAGGCAGGAACATCTCTCTCCTAAACTATCAGACTCAGTGGGACCCCACAGACTCGACAAACGGCACGCAGGGGACGCCACTGCTAGGGTTGTGATAGGGCTTCATTCTCTCGCTTTCTCCTCTTTGCCCACACTAATTGCCGCTGGATTACAGGGACTAGCTCTGTTTGGGAACCACGACTAGCACCTACTCCCCACCCCCCCGCTCACTCCAAACCAATAAATCAGTGAGTGGGGAAGGCAGGATCAACTCTCTCCTAAAGTATTGGACTGAGCGGAACCCCACAGACTCACCACACAGCATGCAGAGGATACCACTGCCAGGGTCATGAGGGGGCTTTATTGTCCTTTTACCCCCTTCCCCAAACTGATCGCCACTGGTTTGCAGGGACTAGCTTTGTATGGGAGTCAGGACTAGCACCCACCCCCCCAGCTCACCCCATGCCAGTTAGTGAGCAGAGAAGGCGGGCCAACTCTCTCCTGAACTACCAGACTCAGTTGGACCCCACAGACTCACAAAGCAGCACTCAGAGGACACCATCACCAGGGTCATGAGGGGGCTTCATTGTCTTGCATTCTCCCCCTCTCCAACCACTGATTGCCACTGGATTGCAGGGACTAGCTCTGTTTGGGAGCCAGGACTACCACCTCCTCCAGCTCACTCAAAGCCAATCAGTGAGTGCGAAAGGTGGGACCAACCCTCTCCTAAACTACTGGGCTCGGCAGGACCCCACAGACTCGTCATGCAGAATGTAAAGGATGCCGCTGCAGGGTTGTAAGGGGACTTCATTGTCCTGCTTTCTCCTCCTCCCCCAAGCCCCCCCCAATCACCACTGGATTGAGGGGATACGCTCTGTTTGGGAGCCAGGAGTAAGGACTAGCACCCACTCCACAGCTCACTTCAAACTAATCAGTAGCCCGTCCCTAGTATTTTCAGGGCACCTGTTCAAGTAGCCCATCTGCACAGCGGCCCCATTAGCACAAAGAACCATTTGCTAAGGACATCAAGGAGTCTGCCTGGAATCAGATGATCGGCCATCCACAGTAGACCCCTTCAGCAGTCATTTGCCTGTGCCTCTATCGTTGCACACTCCTCTGTACCTACTTGGCTCATGCCTGCCTGCCTAGTGCTTGGTCTTAATAGCTGCTACTAGTTTATTTTGTTCTGTGCCCCATTTGGTACAGCTTAGTTGCTACTTATATTTGTCTGTTTTACACCGAGGCATGTTTGTACTACACTATGTCTTAGCTTCAACTGCAGCCTGTATTTACCTGTCTCAGCCAGACCTGATATGTGTCAACTCCATTGTCTGCTTGATGCCACCTGTGTTAGCTGTTTTTAAACCAGGCTTGCTTGCTTGCTTGTTTCAAGTTCATTAGTTATTTTGTGTTGGCTGTATTTCTATGACGCTACTTAACCATATGCTCTAATTATTGTTTGTATTTCCTAATTGCCAAATTGCTGTCCCCATCCCCGTAACCTGTGTCTGCTTGGCATTGCTCACCCCCCTCACCTGTTGCTAGCTCTCTCACTTTGTTCTATTTGTATTTCTAACCAGCTACAGTATAGACTGTTCTCTTACCCCAGCTATCTTTCCTTCTACTTCCTAATCTATATCTATTACTACTCCCCACCCCACCCCCCTCGTGGGTGTCTATTACTGCCTACCCCTCCTCACCTCTCTCTGACTCCCCACCCACCTTTACACTCCTGGCTACCCTGCCTTCTCCTCAGGTTCTCTTTCTCTGACCAACTCTCCCTCTGTTCTCTTACTCCCCCATCTCCTCCACAACTCTGTTTCTTTGGCTACCTACTGTCCTCACCTGCCTCCCTCCCTCCCTCTGCTCTCCCCTCCTTCCTACTCACCCCTCCATATCCCTTGTCCTCCCTTCTCCTTCCTCCCTCGTCCCACTCCTTCCTACCCCTCTTATCGCCTCCTCTCTCTCTTCCTGTCACCCTATCCACCCTGGCCTCCTTCCTACCCCCTCCTCTCACCTTGAATTCCTCCACTTCTCCCTCCTCTGAAATAATAGCCACTCCCCTGCCCTCTCCCCCAGACCACAAAAAATGTAAAACACCATCCTTTTGTAGCCCTCTGCCTCTTCCTCCTGACTGATGGTATAGAACCTAATCCTGCCCCCCCCTGCCCCTCACCCTCCTCTGTGCCCACAGGTCTTAGTTTTTTCCATTTCAATGCACAAATCCTCCTCCCAAAGTTATTCTCCCTCATTCCCGGATTCATTTCTTGCCCTCCCTGAATTTCACCTTTTCCACCAGGACAGAGGAAAACGCGGTGTCGCTGTTGCCATTTATACCCACCATAACATTTCCTGCTGTATCACCCTAGGAGAGAACATACCCTCATTCCGCAAGCTCTTGATGCTCAAACTCTCTTTCCCCTCCACCCTCCCTATTTTTGTTGGCATCCTTTACGTCTCCCCAAAGCTTCCTCCCACCTCTCTCCTTAGCTCCCTCTTCTCACTCGTCTCTCACTCTGCCCCGGTGAGCTTACTTTCTTGGTGATTTTAACCTAAACTGGCTCTCCTCAGACTCAAAGCCTATCCAGCTTTCCATCAAGATGCTGAACCTTTCCCAGCTAATCTCTGAACCCACCAGGATTAACCCTCACTCCTCCAACCACTTTCTTCTGGACTGGGTACTATGCTCTCACCCCTATCGAGTCTCATCATCTGGCTTGCTCCCTAATGTACTCAGTGATCAGTGTCTTGTCTATTGTGTTAGGACAACCTGCCCCCCCAAAATCCTCCCCAAAATACATTTGGCACAGACCCCTAAGGTCTCTCAACACTGATGCTCTCTTGGGCAACCTAGCCTCTGCAGACTGGTCCCTGGTCTACTTTGGCCAAGGTATTGACTCAGCCTTATCACACTTCACTACCATCCTCATTTGCTCTTGGAACACCCATGCCCCCCCCCCCAAAAGAACTAGAGTGAAATGCTCCCACCACCCCTGGATAACACCTGACCTCCTAGAGCTATGCAAAACTAGGGACCTGGCTTGAGCCCGCTTCAAGGACTCCCACTCTGACTCTGACCACTGGCACTACAAGTCCCTTAGAAACTCCTGCACCCATGCTATCCATGCAGCCAAGGCCCACTACTTCAATTCAAACCTACAATCCAGCCTGAAATCCCCTTCCTGCTTCCAGAAAGTAAAGTAATCCATTCCCACTTTGACCCACCACACAGTCTGCCCCCCCCCCCCGTTCTCCAAATAGATGGCTCAGTGGTCTCCGACCACCTTGCTGTTGCCTCCCTTTTCAACAATTTCTTCACAACATGTGCTGCTCCCTTTCAGTCCTCAATTGCTCCCCTCTCCCCCTCCCACTCCAACCCACCTCCTCTGCTGGTTTTCAGTTCCCTCCCAGCTCCCCTCAGGAAGTTTTCCTTGGCCTCAAAACTCTCAACCCCTTAAAATACAGCTCTGATGGCTTAGACCCCAAACTCCTCTATATATCAGCCGCTATCATTCTCCTCCTGATCACCCACCTTCTGAACCTCTCTTTCTCTCTGTGTGTCGTCCCCTTGCCTGGAAAACCATCAAGGTACTCCCCCTCCACAAAGGGGGTGACCCATTATCCCCCAGAAACTACAGACCTGTATCTTTCCCTTTTCCCTTGCTAAACTGCAAGAATTGCTAGTCCACTCCAGATTAGTCGACTTCCTTGACTCCGCTTCCTTCCTTCCTTCCTTCCTTCCTTCCTTCCTTCCTATCCCCCTTCTAGTCTGGTTTCAGAAAACAATACTCCACACTCACCTCCCTTATCTGCACTACTGACTCTGTCCTTACAGGGATGAAGCAGGGTCTCATCACAGCAGCTATTTTTATAGCTCTTGCTAAGACTTTCGACTTGGCATCACACCCTCTCCTTTTATACAAGCTGGCCTCAGCTGGTCTCTCCACTTCTGCAGTTCAGTGATTTTACTCCTGCCAGACCAACCACCAGCAATCTGTGCAGGTGGGTGCTGTTTTATCCCCTCCTCCCCATGCTCGCAGGAGTCCCCCAGGGCTCTATCCTGGGTCCCATACTATTCTCTATTTTCCTAAATGACCTCCTGTCCATGTCTCCTCCCATATTCATATGTGTGCTGATGACACTGTCGTCTACGCATCTGGTCCCTCCATATCTGCAGTTGCATCATCACTCCAATGTGATTTCCATAATGTACTGCATTGGTTTCAAGCCAACCAGCTAAAAGTAAATACCAAGAAGATGGTGTTCATGACCTTTGACACCAGCCAAAAGCTAGCAAGGCTATCGCCTCTTCCTGTCTTCTCCACCCTTGATGGTACTCAACTAGAAGTAGCCCACACATATAAACATCTCGGGGTGTAGCTCGACAGGACCCTAGACTTCTCAGCACACATCGGAGCTATACACTTAGAGCGATGCCCCAAACTAGGCATCCCTTACTGTAACAAGGACTGCATTCCCTCTCAAATCTGCAAGGACTTGCTTGTCAAAATGATCCTATTTTTGACTATGTGAATGTGGTCTACTGTGCAGCCCCCCTCCCACTCATGATAAGTTGGACACCCTCTGTAATGCCTTCTGTTGATTTGCTGCTAACTCTCCTCCCCACACACATCACTGCTCTCGTTACTCAACTCTTTCTATCACTCTCTTACCCTCGCGTCATTTTTCCCACTGCGCCTCCCTTATTGGCAAATACTGCTTCACCTCCCTCCCCTCCTGTCTATACTCTCTACTTTCTCCCTCTGCTCCCTCCTCCTATCCCCTTCGCTCTAGAGACTCCTGTTCCTTCTTGATTCCTCAGCCTCGCTCTAGTGCTCACTTGGCAGCCTTCTCTTACCATCTCCCCTCCCTGTGAAACTGGTTTCCTCCTCTTCTTTGCCATGCATCATCCCTACTAATCCCTAAAGCAGCTGCGAAAGCCAACCTCCCCCCCCACTTGCTCCTGTTCTCTACCCCCTCTAACCCTCCCTTCCCTTCCCTCCCTGCTGCTCTACTCTATACCTTTGTGCCCTCACACTCCCCTCACCCTCGCTCTCTCTCGTCTGAGGGCTTTGCCTCACTCAAACTTAAACCTGTCTGCTCCCCCTCCCCGCACACTTTTGTAAATCTTTAATTGACACCTATCACTATTTTCACTGCCACTGTATTGCACTTTAATAATGCTGTTCCTGCACTTCAGTAGATTGTAACTGCAGCTTGTTTTGTTCCCCTTTCCCCTTCCCCCGGGTCACACCTGGAAATGAGCTTCAGCTCAGTGTTCCTTTCGCAGTCACCAAACTTTTAAATAAATTGTAATAAAAAATTAAAGTTTTACCAAAAAATAAACTTATTTATAAATGACAGTCATTTTAAAATGGCGGGTTATTACAGCAGATATAGGAATGTCTTATAAATAAAAAACTGTAAATAGTCCAAATCAGTTAGCAGAATGAATTTTAAGAACTCAATTGAACATAAGTTGAGAAAGAACAAGAAGGCGAACAAGGAATTATAAGTAAACAGGATGCTGAGGGGAGTGAGGGAGGGAATAGAAAGGGGGAGAGAAGGAAAGAAAACTGAAATGGGAATTACTGAGTCTGTACGATTCCATGAGCAATGGAGACGTATACACAGTACATACATAACAAAATCGTGCTAAAGGCTCTTAGCTGCACTGAGATCATGTTACCTCTGACCCCCAAATAAAGATATCGTACTACCGTCAATCAATTTTACCTACACAAGCCATGAATAATTCTTGTAGATTTGTGTTCATTTTGTGTTCATAATGCATTTGTCTATTATGTATATTTTTACTTTATCTGATTTATTCTGTTGTAACTTGTTTTTATGTAAACAGGACCACCTTGCTGGCAGTGCCCTAATGCAATAAAATTAAAATTTCTATTACTGTAATGTCACTGTGTACAGAATCAGTATCCAGATACGTAGTGCCATCTGGTGGAGACTAAGAAAACTGCAGAACACAAGAACAAGACCTTGGCAAAAATGAAAATCTCTGTTCAGCTGAGTGGTTAGAGCTGCTGCTTTTGAGACCAGGGATGTAAGGCTTGATCCGTGAGACTAGCACTGAAACCTGCAAACCTGCAATTCAGTTTACAGAAGATGGGCCCCCATGGCATACCTCTCAACCTTTTTTCCCCCAAATGTGGAACATTGCCTGTCAAAATGTGGAACAAATGGGCAAAATGTGGAACACTTAATCAAATCTTTACCTAAGAAGCTCAAAACACTGTTAAAATGTTGCATTTATGTTCAAAAAGTCTGTTATTAATTGAATAACATATATTTTTGCATCATTTACTATGGATTTTTGCTATAAAATGTTGACTTTGAATGTGGAACAAGTCCTCACAATGTGGAACAGGGAGCTTTTGTGAAGTAAAATGAGGAACGTTCCTCGTAATGTGGTACAGTTAAGAGGTATGCCCCATGGAGCTGGGACAGACATGCACACTGGAACTTGTGCAACAACTGTAAGCCATTCTTACAGTTAGGTAAACACAGAGGGTAATACAAGGCTGCCTGTAAATAACTTAGAGAATAATGACTGGCTAGGGGGTTATAACAAGAATTTTACACACACCCCAAGGTGTAGGATGCCACATAAACCCTGAGAGCAGCGCTTGGTGGTTTATAAAGGCATCATACCGATGGTGTGTGTAAAATTCGAGTTTTACCCACCCACCCAGCCTTTATTTTATATAATTGCTGGGGATAATTTTTTTGCCACAGCAGTTATATAAAATAAGCAGACATGCCTATGAAGCTGCAGACCGGTCGAGGTTCAACGTGGTCCATCGACTCCTGACAGAAACACGTTTGCCTTTTTTTTACAGCCAGAATATAAGTATTTTCTTTTAGCCCGGTTGTTTTTTTTTATAAAAATAACTCACCCCGACTCCTAGTGACAATGAACAGTCTAGCCCTGAGGAGTGGGGCCAGCACAACAGTCTAGCGCTGAGGAAAGGAGAGATCACGGCCAGCTGGCGCATGCACAGAGCTAGGAAAACCGGGCACATGTTTGCCGTCATAACCAACTGGTTATAACGCCAAAATTACAACCCGGTTTCACTACTGGAAACAAGCATTTGTCAATGCCAAATGTTTGCTTGCTGGTATTAGCATTAGAAATGCAGGAGTTAGACAGATGCAGACTAGGAATGGCAGTGAAGAAAAAATTACTCACCTTAGTAATGTTGTTTCTTCTAATGGAGTCTTGCTATGTTATGACAATTGCAGTTTGTCCCAGCCTTAGAACTGCTCCGGAGGTGAAAGAGTTAACTTCCATGCCAGGCATGGAATCTTGAGCGCGAGCTCGGTTGAAAAAACTCTGTCTGATGATATTCAAACCGAAACTGTCAGATCTTTATGAGCAAAAACTCACTAAGGTTCTGTGTGGAAGCTGTAAACCTACACTAGCCAACTGGCTACTAAAATATTAACACATTTTTCTGGTCCCAAAACCAAGACTCAAGTCAGGGGACCCAGAAAATAAAATGAAATACAACACCCAAACACCCCAAAAAGGAGGGGTGAAAAACACAAGGTGGGCATCATTAGGTGCCAACACTGCACTGCCCACCCACATCCCAAGAGCAAAGGTTCTGAGAGGGGCAGGCAGGGGGGGCGGTCATAATATAGCAAGACTCCATTAGAAGAAACAACATTACTAAGGTGAGTATTTTTTTCTTCAAACAACATGAAGTCTTGCCATATTATGACAATTGCAGACTACACAGCAGTACCTCCATGGAGGAGGGACAGAACCTACTTAGGAAATAGGCTCTGAAGCACAGCTGTGCCAAACCGAGCATCCCTCCTAGCCTGGATGTCCAGGGAGTAATGCTTGGTGAAAATGTGTACTGTTTTCCAGGTAGCTGCTTGACATATCTCTAAGATAGGGATGTCCCTGGCTGCAGCTAGGGACGCAGCTGTACCTCTAGTAGAGTGAGCCCTCAGGCCTGAAGGTGGAACCTTACCCAGTTTCTGATAGCAAAACTGGATACAAGAGACAATCCACCTGGCAATGGATCTTTTAGTGGCAGGTTTCCCTTTCCCAGCCTCACCATAAGTGAGGAAAAGTTGGAGGAAGTCAAACCTGTGACCCTTGGTATGCTCTATGTAGTAACTAAGGGCTCTCTTTACATCTAAACTGTGCAGCCTCCTCTTGCCAGAGGAGGAATGGTTAGTGAAGTACACTGGAAGAGATATAGATTGATTAAGGTGGAAATCTGCAACCACCTTAGGCAAGAACTTCCTGTTAGTCCTGAGGACTACCTTATCTCTGTGAAAGGAGATAAAATCAGGCTCCACTGACAAAGCTTGTAATTCACTTATGTGCCTGGCAGAAGTGATGGCTACTAGAAACACAGTTTTCCAAGTCAAGTACTTAAGCTCTGCTGAAGACAAAGGTTCAAAGGGGGGTTGCATCAGCTGAGCAATGCAAACATTAAGATCCCAGGCAGGAGCAGGGTCCCTGAATTGAGGGTTGGTGTGAAGCAATCCCTTGAAAACTTGGAGAATACAGGGTGAGCAGAAAGAAGAGTCTTTCCTGCTGAAATAAAAGCAGAGACAGCTGCCAAATGCACTTTCAGGGTAGCTGGCCTCAGCCCCAAAGTATTTAGATGGACCATATAGTCTAAGACTGTGGGCAAATCAGCAGATTCTGGGGAAATATGCTTCCCAGAGCACCATATGGAAAACCTTTTCCATTTAGAATTATAAGTAGCCCTGGTGGAAGGCTTCCTAGAAGCTTTCAAGATTTCGAGTACATCTTAAGAAAGGTGTAGGTCAGCAAACTCTAACTCCTCAAGAGCCAGGCCTTGAGGTTGAGGGATTTGAGATTCGGATACCAAACTCTCCCCTGGGCACAGGTTAACAGATTGTGATTCCTGGGGAGACACAGGGGAAGATGGACTGCTAAGGACAGGAGGAGTGGATACCAGGGCTGTCTGGCCCAATCTGGAGCAATCAGAATCACCTTGCAAGGTTGAGATCTGATTTTGACTAGCACCTTGAACAAGAGAGGGAAGGGGGGAAGGCATAGAGGAACTTCCCTTCCCAATCAAGTAGGAAGGCATCCAGAGGGACTGAGCCCAACACTGGGGGCCTGCAACAAAAAAGCGGAAGTTGGTGGTTGTCTGGGGCTGCAAAAAGATCTATCTGAGGGGTGCCCCACCTGACAAATACTAACCCTAGTACTAGGGGATCCAGTGACCATTCGTGATGGCCCTGGGAAATCCTGCTGAGAGCATCTGCCAGGACATTGTCCTTGCCTGGGAGGTGAACTGCTATGAGGGAGGTGTTCAGGGAATAAGCCAGAGACCACAACTTCATTGCCTCAGTGCACAAGGCCGAGGACTGAGTGCCCCCTTGCTTGCTGATGTACCACATTGTAGTGGTGTTGTCTGTTCTGACCTGTAGCACTTTGTTCTGAACAGATGCAGAAAAAACCTGAAGTGCTAGAAAAACAGCTCTGAGTTCCAACAGATTGATGTGAGCAGAGATTCCTGAGGGGACCACAATCCCTGGGTGGTGAGGTCACCCATGTGAGCTCCCCATCCCAAGAGGGACGCATCTGTAGTAAGGGTCAAGGAGTGAGATTGAGGGATGAAAGGAACCCCCTGTCTCAGACTGCTCTGCTCCTGCCACCACTGCAGGGCCTGGACCAGGGTTCGAGTTACTGGGATCAATTTGGTTAGGGGGTCTCTCCTTTGAGACCAGAAGACTCTCAAATGGAACTGAATGTCCCTCATCTGAAATCTGACTCCTTGCACTACAGCTGTGGAAGCAGCCATGTGCCCTAGGAGCTGTAGAAAGTGCCTTGCTGGCCGAGAGACCTGCAGAGTGAAGGAGGAGGCCAGAGCCATCAGGGTCTTTACCCTTTCTACAGGAAGGAAAGCTCTGGCCTGCTTTGTGTCCAGTTCTGCGCCAATGAAGGTGAGTAGCTGAACAGGCTCTAGAACTGACTTTGGGAGATTGAGAAGAAAACCTAGAGAAGTAAGCAGCTGCTGGGTAACCTGAAGATGTGATTTGACTTGGTCTGGAGACTGACCCACTATGAGCCAGTCGTCCAGGTAAGGAAAGATGGCAATCTTTTGCCTTCTTAAGTGAGCAACTGCTACTGCCAGGCATTTTGTGAATACCCTTGGGGCAGAGGTAAGGCCGAAGGGCATTGCTCTGAACTGGTAATGGCCTGAGGGCAATTCGAATCTGAGGTACTTTCGGTGGGAGCTTCTGATGAGAACATGGAAGTAGGCATCCTTGAGGTCCAGGGACGCTAGCCAGTCTCCTGGCCTTAGGGAGGGTAAAATAATTCCCAGAGTCACCATTTTGAATTTTGGTTTTAAAAGGTGCTTGTTTAGGTATCTTAGATCCAGGATGGGCCGCCGTTCTCCTGTCTTTTTTGGCGTAAGGAAGTACCTGGAGTATAGTCCTTTGCCCTGGTGTAGGGGAGGAACCCTTTCCACAGCTCTGAGAGCCAGGAGGGTTGAGACTTCTGTTTCCAAAGCAAGAGCCTCTAATGGATTTGCAGGTGGAAAATATCTGGTTCTCATCTTTGGAAATTTTTTGAAGCTGAGAACCAGTCCCTGGCTTACTACTTCCAGGACCCACTTGTCTGATGTTAAAGACTCCCAGTCCTGGATGAAGTAAGCCAGCCTGCCCCCTACAGGTAATGGAGAATCGGCCCTGGGCATCCCATCAGGGTGTCTGTTTGGCAGGGGCTTTAGGGTGAGGGGTGGGAGCAGACCTGCTCGTACCCCGTCTGTCTCTCCCTCTGAAGAATCCCCTCTGGGTATAAGGTGAAGAGGAGGCCTGGGCTTGGTAAAAAGGCCTGTGAAAAGGCCTGCCCCTGCCCCTGGAAGGCTGCCTCTGAGGAGTGGCTTGCCTCTCCTTGGCCTGTGCACTCCTATAAGTGGTCCTATACTCATCCATTTTCTTCATATAATTCTCTGTCTGCGCCCCAAACAGAGATTACCCACAACAGGAAAATCCATGGCCTTAGCCTGGGTATCCTGTGACAGGCTAGTACACCTGAGCCAAGCCATTCTACGAAAAGCCACAGATGTAGCCATGACTCTTGAAGATACATCATTAGAGTCCACTGCAGCATGGAATTGCACCTTGGATGCCTCAATACCATCAGCAGCCACCTGTTCCAGCTCCTTGGCAAGCTGGCCAGGGACCTGTTTCACTAAAGCCATAACAGTATCCCATCTGGATTTCTGGTATCTTGCAACATAGGCCATATAATTTGCCTGTCTGAGTCCCAAGGATGCTGCCATGTATTGTTTCTTTGCCATGGCATCAATCCTCCTGGAGTCCTTGTCAGGGGGGTGACAATGAAGCCAAGGAATATTTGCCTTATCACAGGCTGCAGCCTGCACTACTAACATGGCTGCATTGTTGTGAAAAGAACTCCTATCAGGGCCTGACAATTGTACCTCCTGTCCATCTTTTTATCCACAGGAGGTAAAGAATTAGGAGCTTTAAAATTTTTTGTCTGTTTCCTAAAGGATTTATGTAAAGGAATAGACAATCTCCTGGACTCTGGGATATCCATCATTTCCACATAGTCAAGCTCCTCCTGTTCATCCACAGCTTCTTCCAAAGGGAGCTGGAGGGTTTCAGCAACTTTTTTATAAAACAGAAAATGAGAAGGGGACTCAGAAAGCCTAGGGGGAGACACTCCTGAAGGTCTGTCTGGGGAGATGTCCGGTTCAATGGGCACATCCAGACTTTCAAAATCACATTCACACTCTTCTTAATCCTCCCCCCCCCCCCCTCCTCCGGTTCATAAAATTCCTCTATATTATATGGAACCAACCGAACCGACCGTTTACCTGATAGTGGCGGTTCGGACGGAACCAGGGAAAGCGACTGGACAATTTGGATCGCTTTGGCTATCTCTGCAGCGGTTGGAGAAGGAAATTTTGGCTCCACACCTGCTAATTTTCTAGTCCTCTTTGCTGGAACTGGCTCCTCCGAGTCAGCTCTTCGTTTGCCCGAGGAAGTCTCGCTCTGGTCAGAAGGCACTCCCTCCGGTTCGGTTGGCACTGAACCGGGCTGGCCATCCGGGTCAGCGGATTTTTTGGCCTCTCATTCCCTGAGCCTACCAACTCTCTTATCCAGGGTAGCTAAAGGGAAATTCTTGCAAATCTGGCAGTCTGCATTGAGGTGGTCAAACCCCAGACAATAAACACATGATGTGACCCTCCCTCCTCCCTGACCACTTCCTGATATTCCCCCAGGTCTATCCCATGCATGCTTGAAGCCCCGTTATTGTTTTTGCCTCCACCACTTCTGCTGTCAGTCTGTTCCAGGCATCTCTCACAAACCCACTCAGCAGGTCAGGCCCTCTGCTCCCACAGTGCCAACCTCTGAGCACAGTATTGTGAACAGGTAACAGAACAGGGTAACCCTCCTGTCTGTTTGTGGGCCCAAATCACCTTTGGTCTCAAGTTCTGGAAGGATTCAAACTGAGAACCTTATGCCAGCGTACACAAATCTACAGGCTCAGATAATTCTGCTCTTCGGGAAATTACAGATATCTGTTGCCTAAGGGCACCTAACCAGGTATCCAAAATGAACCCTAAAAACTCTGTGAAAGACCTTAGGAAAATTCTTAACCTTTTCCCAGTTTGGTATTACCATTAAGCTTATGAACAGTGTAAACTTTAACAATCTGTACTTCATATGGAAAAGAAAGAATTATGAAGGCACACCAGGCAGTCTCTTTAAATATAGATTTACTTAAAAAATGGATAAAAAAATATGTAAAATGTAAACACAGAACCATATATCAAAAAGCATACAATTACTTAAACGAACAAGGTTAAAGTACAAACATAAACGCCTACCACAATACAATTAGACTTTCCTAGCCAGTGTATTACCTTCTACACAGTGCTTAAAGTAGATGTTGTGTCTCTAAGAGCCGACAAAGAAAAGTGTGTCTAAAATCAGCCACAGAATAGTTTAAACTGTCCCTAAACCAGTCTCTTCCATGAAGTCACCTAGCTCCTCCCTGTTAAATATAAAAAATAAATAATACACACAGCATGCCCTATCAGGGGTTATATTAAATAAGGTGACATCACCAAAAACTTATTTCGCAATATGACTTCTTAATTAAGTCTTTCCTTTGATCTAGTGTGGTTTCCTGCATTTCAAAGACATCACATGAATTTTATGACTAACTCTGCCATACCTCACCTAGATGCCATATAGCTTTTTAACACCAGCTGAAATTGAACTGTTCTTCCTCTGAAGACATCATAAAATGGATATCTTTGTTTCCTGGTTTCAAAGCAATTCAGATCATAAACACAGCCATAAATTGCAACTTGGAAGTTAATCACATTGCAGACATCTGCTGTTTAACATATCCTGTGATTTGAACTGAAACCTTGGGGGGGGGGTGTCATCCCAGAAGCACAGGATGTCTCATGACAGACAATCACCCACTACATTTTTATTTTTCAAAATCATAGAGCATTCAGAATCAGCTGGCCAAGCATCACAATCCTCCCTCCCTAGACTGAATTTGGGGGCTCTATTCCCTGCATGGCATGAGCTTCCCAAATCAGTTCATTCCTCATAGATGCGCGATAAGCCTTCGCTGTTCTGATTTGTCACTCCAGCCCTATGTAGGATGGTCATGTCATACCCCTGCAAAGCAAGACTCCATCTTAACAATCTACCATTAGTTTTTCCCATTTGCGTCAGACAAACTAGGGGATTGTGGTCAGTTTGTACCACAAAATGCTGCCCATATAAGTATGGCTCTAACTTCCTTAGGGCCCACACTATGGCAAGACACTCTTTTTCCACAGTAGAGTATCCCTGCTCCTTGGGAAGTAACTTTTTACTCAGGTACACTACCAAGTGATCTTTCCCTTGGTTGGATGTCTGACTCAGTACTGCCCCAATACCCACGTCTGAGGCATCAGTCTGAACTATAAAGGGTTTGCTATAGTCAGGACTTGTCAATACAGGAGCACTGCATAGTGCCTCCTTCAGTCTGGTAAAGGCTTTCTCACAGGCTGGTTCCCAGGTAATTTTCTTTGGCATCCTTTTCTTTACCAAGTCAGATAGGGGAGCAGGCAGGGGACTGTAATTGGGTACAAATTTCCTATAGTTCCCTGCTGTCCCTAGAAAACTCCTGAAATGCTTCTGCATTTCTGGTCTGGGCCATGCCTTGATCACCTCTATTTTCACTTGGTTAGGATGGAACTGTCCCCGCCCTACAACATGCCCAAGGTATGCCTCTTCTCCCATGGCCACCTGGCACTTCTCAGCTTTGACAGTGAGCCTGGCCTTCTGTATCCTGCACAGCACTTCCCTAAGGTGGGACAGATGTTCCTCCCAGCTGGCACTAAAGATGGCAATGTCATCCAGGTATGCCACGGTGTACTCCTCAGCACCATTTAACACCTGGTTCACCAACCTTTGGAAAGTGGCCGGGGTGTTATTCATTCCAAAAGGCATTACTTTAAATTCAAATAAGCCTATCGGAGTGATGAAGGCCGACCTCTCCCTAGCTCTGTCTGTTAACTCTACCTGCCAATACCCCTTTGTCAGGTCAATAGCCATAAGGTAGGTCACCCCTCCCAACTTGTCCAGGAGTTTATCTGTCCAGGGCATCGGGTGAGCGTCTGACTTTGTGACTGCATTCAGCCCACAATAGTTCACATAGAAACGAGTAGAGCCATCTGGCTTGGGCACAAGGACTACAGGTGAGGCCCAGGGGCTGTGGGATCTCTGGATTACCCCTAAATCCAGCATCTCCTCCATTTCCATCCTAATGTCCTTTTGGACAGACTCTGTCACCCGATATGCTGTCCACTGTATGGGCGTCTGTGTCCCTGTCTCCACATCGTGCGTCGCTAAGGGGGTTAGTCCAGGCTTGGTGCTAAACAGTGGGGCAAAGTCTGCTAAAACCTCCCTTACATCCTGGATCTTGTCTGGGGCCAGCTGGGGTGACAGTTTGCTTCCACAGAGGATTCGTGCTTGCTTTCTTCCAGCAAGTCCAGAAGAAGATCTCCTTCATCTGTCCCCTCCCCAGGACTACATACTGAGAACACCATGTCAGCCCTATTAGCATATGGCTTCATCATGTTGACATGGTACATCCTTTCTGTCTGTCTTCTGTCAGGTAACTGTATGATATAGTTCACGTCATTTACCTTCTTAACTACTTTGTACAGTCCTGCCCACTTGGCCTGCAGCTTGTCCTTCTTTTTTTTTTTTCCATTCAAACTTTATTCAATTTTGTACATTTTCGAAGAGAAGATCCAATAAACATACATGCGGTTGATACAGGCCCAACATACAGAAATTAGATCAACTCTTCCCCTCCCCCCCTTTCCATTTCTTCACACAGGTGCAACATCCAGAGGAAGAATAGAATGGGGGCAAACCTCTATGAGACCTGTAAAGAGCACAATGTCAGTATAGGGCCCCATATCCTCTGAAATTTCTGGGTCTGATCATGTAAGCAAGCTATCATATTCTCTAGGCGCAAATTTTCCAAAAACTCTTGCAACCACTCACTATAAGTGATGTCGGTCGCGTCCTTCCAATGACGCAACACCAGATTTTTCACCGACATGGCTATCAAAGCAATATGAAATTTCCTAATGTTAACTGTAACAGAGGAGAATTCTCCCAAGATACAGATTTCAGGAATGAAGAGGTCATTTAATCCTAGTAATGGATCTACCCTCGATCAAATCGCATGCCAAAGGGGGGCTACCTTGGGGCACTCCCAGAATATATGTAGAAGATTCCCCTCTTCCTGATGACAATGAGTACAAGTACTGGACGACAGGAGTCCCAGCCTAGCCAACTTCTGAGGAGAAGAATAGTAGTTATGCAAAATTTTAAACTGCATTAGCCAAAGCTTATCATGCCTGATATACTTGTGACAGTTTGCCCACAGGTAAGGCCAGTTAATCTCTTGATGGGGAAAAAGTGAGGCCCAAAATTGGGTTGGGTCAAAACAATCTGGCCATTTCCAATTTTGCAGTATCCCATACATCTTGGATACAGCATGGGGAAGGCCTGCCGTGGAAATCAGCTCTGTCCAGTAGGAAAAGTTAGGAGAGACCAGAGGGACAGGGCCGAGAGATTTCACCAATAGGTGCCATAACTGGAATATTTTGAACACAATGGAGTTCAGGATTTGGGCTTTTTGGATAATCTCGGAGGAGTTTAGCCATGAGTGATCCTCCCGTATGAAAAAACTGAGCGGACAATCTCCCAGTTGGGGGATCTACTTCAACTGGAGAGGTTTGCCCTCAAAAGTGAAATTGGGGTTTCCCCACCATGGCTGAGCAGGATCTAATGTATGCTCGTATTTCAGAAAAGCGCATAACTGTGAGTGAACTCTTATCGAGACTGCGACCAGGCTACTTTTGAGCGAGGGAGGTAAGGATTTTAACCTAGTATGTAAAAGCACCCATGGAGATAGCCCATTAACCTTTATCAGAGAACGTTCAATGTTCAGCCATATAGGGGTGAAGGGATATGATATATCCAGGAGTTCTGATGTGGGCCATCTCAAGTAGTTGTTCGCATGACTAGCCCAATAATATAATGCAATGTGCGGGCAGCGAAGTCCTCCTTTTTCCTTGGGAGCTGATAGTTTATTGTAACTTATTTGGGACTTCCTTGCTGACCAGACGAAGTCTGAAATCATCCTATGTAACCCTTTGAACCAGGTCAAGGGAATCCAGACGTTTGAGCGATGAATTAAATAGAATAATCGGGGAAAAATGTTCATTTTGATTATGTTGATTTTCCCCCAAAGAGAAAGGGGGAGCAAGGTCCACCTTGTAAGATCTTGCCTGATGGCCGCAACCAAGGGGTCTAAGTTCAGTTTTATGAATCTACCGGGATCTCTTGACAGGTTAACTCCCAAATATTTTAAGGACTTAGTCTGCCAGGAGAAACCCACCACTGATGCATCCATCTTTGTCGCCTTGTAATTTAAGGGGAAGACCACAGTCTTGTCCTTGTTCAACTTATAATTGGAGAAGGAGCTAAACTCTTCCAAGACTGATGCGATGGCAGGGATGGACGTCCTAGGGTGGGCCAGTTGTAAAAGCAGGTCGTCTGCGTAGGCCAGGACTTTCACAATCTGTTGTTGCACCACAATACCCAGTATGTCCAAGTCCATTGTAATCCTACGAATGACAGGCTCTAAGTAGATGTTAAACAGTAAGGGAGATACTGAGCAACCCTGTCTAGTTCCAGCATAAAGTGTAAAAGGATCAGACATTGACCCATTGCAGAGCACACGTGCAGTTGGGTATTTGTATAGCGCCTTGATCCACTCCAAAAACAACGAGGGGAATCCAAAGGCCTGAAGGGAATACAGTAGAAAATTCCAGTCGACTCTGTCGAATGCCTTCTCGGCGTCCAGGGAAACAAGCACCGCCAGGTAGTCGGCATCCCTGGTGGCCGAGAAGACATGCGACAGGGTCCTGAGATGGTCTACAGAAGATCTAGCCTTCATGAATCCCACCTGTTCTGGGCCTATTATATCTGACAAGATCGGGCCTAACCGGTCTGCAAGAAGTTTAGTAAGGATCTTAAGATCCTGGTTCAAAAGGGAAATTGGTCTATAGCTGTGCACTCTATCAGGGGTTTACCTCTTTTTGGTATTAGAGTAATTAAGGCTTCAAATAAGAACCTGTCTACCTCCTGTCCTGATAATATGATGGAACAGTGCCAACAAGGATGGGGCCAATTGAGAGGCATACACTTTGTAAAAATTTGCGGGCCGTCAGGCCGGTGTTTTATCCGCCGGTAGATCTTTAATAACTTTGAGTATCTCCTCTGATGTAATGGGGGCAATGAGTGCGGCTTTATGCTCATTGGTAATGGTGGGCAAAGAAAGACGAGAGAAAAACAGGGCCAGTTTTGCCAACGATGGGGGCTCCTCCATCGGACTATACAACTTAATGTAATATATTCTGAATTCAGAGGCTATATCAGGTGGAGCTATTTTCAAGGTATTATCCTCCATGGAGTGGATATAAGCAATGAACCTGTCTGATTCGAGTTGTTTAAGTTTGAGAGCCAGGAGACGCCCTGCTTTTTCTCCTTGGTCCAAGTAAATTGCTTTGGTTTTGAGGATAGTGAGTTCAGCCTTCTGTCTCAGCAAATTCAGATAAGCATCGTTTAACCTAACCAGGTTCTGTCTTGCTGAGTCAGAGGACTGGGATGATAAAGTGCGCTCCAACGAGCGAATTTGGCATAATAGGGATTTAAGTTTCTCCTCATGCATCTTTTTCCTATTAGATGCCAGGCCAATCAGTTGGCCCCGCAGGTAGGCTTAAGAGCGCACCATTCTATGTCCAGTCTCTTTGTTGAGTTGGTATTGAGTTCAGAAAAAATTGAGATGTGTTCTGCTATGTATTTAATATTTTCTGGATTTTTGAGCAATTGGTTGTTGACCTTCCAACACCCGCCTTTCGTGGGAATAGATATTAAGGAAATCAGGCACGATACTGGTGAGTGATCGGAAAGAGGGCCTGGATGTATGCTTGCTTCTGATACCCCGGTGATCAAACTTTGGGAGATTAATATGTAATCAATATGAGAAGCAGTATGGTGGACCTGTGAGGTGAATGTGAAATCTCTGACCGTCGGATGAAGGACCCGCCAGATATCAACCAGCCCGCACTATCTAACAGATTCCAGAGTGCACACTGGGCTGGAGAAAGCCCTTTCTGAGGCCTATTGGAGTGGTCTATTTGTGGGTCAATGACCAAATTTAGATCCCCTCCTAGGATTAGGGGTATAGTTAAATGGGGTGAAAGGATATTAAGTAGTTGTATAAAGAAACAGGGGGAGTCAGTGTTAGGACCATATACACTAGCCAGTAAAATGTCTCTGGTGTACAGCTTCCCCTTAACAATGATGTAGCGCCCCTCTAGGTCGGGAATAATTAAGTTGGGGGTAAATGGTATAGTTCTACGAATTAGGATCATCACCCCCCTACTTTGAGTATTCCCCTCAGCTGAAAAACATTGACTTATTTGTTGCTTACGCAACTTGTTCACCTCTGAGTTTAGTAAGTGAGACTCCTGGACCATAATTATATCCACTGCCAGTAGGCAGAGATGCTTGAGAAGTTGATACTGCTTAAGTTTACGCCTAGCCGCTCTGACATTCCATGTGAGGATTCTCACTGCTCCTGTCATGTCGGTTTACACAATAATGAATATGTGAAAACTTTATCCAATGATCTCCCCTGAAAACTGAACCTGTGTGAAGAAATCCCCCCCATATCCCCAAAGCCAAACAAGTCCCTATTATATCCCGGACATGAAGCGAACAATAACCAATACACCCAGCCACCCCACCCTTTTGTCCACTCCTCGCTCTATGCCTCATGCCACTACAATCATCCCCCCCCAGCCCCTTTTTATCTCTAATGCAATTAGAAAATAACAGTCTCAAATAGCCTATCTATGATCGCACACAATAGAACCTTATACCATTACTAAAATCAAGGAAAAACCTGAGTCTATGTTGAATATCCATCCTTTAGAACATGTCCTATCTATCGTAAGTAGCTTAAAACTATGAGCTTTGATCCCTTGGAGTCTGATTAACATTCTAGGGCTACTAACTACTTCTCTGAACTACTACACGAAGCAACTATTAATGTTAATTATAGCACCCATCTACCTATACAGTTACATAAATACTTAACTATCTTGGTTAAACATTGTTCCTCCCTATGGGTAACTTGTAAGTCTCCTTCTCAATTATAAAGAACCAGGGGAGAAGAAACCCGACCGAGGGGGCAGTGGTAACCAACAGTTAAGACCCATCAACATGAATTTAAAACGTAACATCATCGAAATCGGAGATGCCCCTTCATCCAGATTTGTCACTCCCACTCCCTTTTACTGCTAAAGGAGACTATCCGAGAAATCCTGAGCCCAAAGGGCTGGCACTGCAACCAATGTCCATCTGCAGAGAAAGGAAATTAAATACTAATAATAAAAAGAGAAAAGTCCCAGGTCGGTGCTCGTGTAAACCATTAAACCTGCAAATTCTGATGGTGTCCATCCACTGTATTGGAGCGCCCTCCTGTGGTGGCGTTGTGAAGCAGTAGGCGAGCACTCTCTTGAGGGTGTTCCCTCACGTTTTTATTGAAGAATTCTGACTTTAAAATTCAGGGTTTCTAACCAAAAAAAATAAAAAGTAGTACTCCACTCTCAGTCCACGAATTCTCGGAGGGGCTGCCATGAGCAATGCAAACCGTGCTCCTAAATCTTGAAAAGAAAGTTTGTCAAGATAATAATGCCGAACCCATACAACGGGACTCACTACCAGCATTACCCATAAGGGGCCCTTCAAAGAGCACCAGCGGGCTATTGAAACACCTTTTGAAGATGCCTAGGATGTGACTCTCAACCTCCACAGGGGGATTCCCGCGAAATAAAATCGTCTTCACATTTAACGAGCAACGTTGCATACAGAAATCTTCTCAGTGTCCCTTCAGGGGCTCCTGAAGAGATCAAGGAAGGCAAGCTGGAGCTGCGAGGATGCAGTTTCAGGATCATCGAAAGAGGTCCAAACTCCTGCAATTAAGACCTGCAATCTGGCTGGGTAGGTCATTCTGAATTTGATGCTAGCCGCAATAAGCTTCACCACCATTGAATGGAAAGCCGCTCTTTTCAATCGGACAGATGCTGGCAAATCTTGAGTTATTCTAAGGTTTTGCCCTCCCACTTAATCTCCTAAAGCCCTTACATTTTTGGAGGAGGTGTTGCTTTTCTAAGAGTTCAGAAAGCGGAATATTAACGGGCGCGGTGGGGCACCCGGTGCAGGCTTGGCTCGAAGGGCCCGGTGTGCCCTCTCTATAATATACTTGTCGCCAAAAGGCGAAGGGCCTGCTAGCTTATACAACAGTTTCTGGACAAAGGAAATAGTATCGTGCCCTTCCTCCCCTTCCAGGAGCACAATTACCACGACATTGTTCCGGTGACTACGCCTTTCAAGGTCTTCCACCTTGAGTTCCAATTTTGCTGAATGCTGTCTGCAGGCACCCAGCTCAGGGTCAATCTTGTCCTGTCTCTTCTCCAATGAGACAATGCGAGCTGAGTTGTCAGAAGCCTTTTGGGAGACTTCTTTAAGCTGTGCCGTCAGAGTGGCGAGGTCCGAAGCAAGGTTATGGAGATCCTCCCGGAATGGCCTGAATTCATCTAAAAATCTCTGTAGGGTCAGCGGCTCGTTATCCCCAGACGAAACAGAGGCATTTGAGCTTTGGCTGGTGTCTGAGGCCCTAGGCTTCTTCGGGGCCTTTTCGGGTGTAACCGGTGGAGTGCGTTTCCGCTGCATTTTTTTCCCCTCTAAATCCATATACCTGAACGGTTTTTATTTGCCGTACTTCCCAAAGTGTTCCGGTAGGTTTGGGTGTCGGTAACGGGAGCAGGCAATTAACGGTAAGGCAATTCAAAGGCTTTTGATAATCGGGGGGGCCGGAGCTACAAGAGGAAGCTGCTATCCTGCACGACGCATCACCGGAAGTCTGCAGCTTGTCCTTCTGGACCGGAATAAGAACCATGACTTCCTGACCCACCTTGTACAAGCAAGCTCTGGATCTGTGGTCATACCACACTTTTTGTTTCTGTTGGGCAGCTGCCAGGTTGCTCTGGGCTGTCCCCATAAGCTCCTTCAGCCTTTCCCTAAACCCAAGGACGTAATCTACTAGGGGAGCTCCCTAAGTGGCATGCTTGCCTTCCCAGTCCTTCCGGATCAAGTCTAGGGGCCCACGTACCCAGCATCCATATAAGAGCTCGAAGGGGGAAAATTCTGTTGACTCTTGGGGCTCCTCCCTGTATGCAAACAACAGGTGGGGATGGTATTTCTCCCAGTCCCTCCCATGCTGTTCAGCAAACGCTCGGAGCATTGACTTCAGAGTACCATTAAATCCTTCCACAAGACCATTGGCTTGTGGGTGATATGGTGTCGTGCATCTCTGCACCACTCCACACTTCTCCCACAAACATTTCATCAGGTCCAACATGAAGAAACCCCTTTGATCGGTGATAACCTCCTGCGGAAACCCAACACGTGAGAAAATCCCAAGTAAGGCATCTGCCACTTTGTCTGTCCTCAGTAAGGATAGGGCAACTGCCTCTGGATACTGGGTGGCGTAATCCACCACAGTCAGGATGAACTTCTTCCTGGAGGAGCTGGGGGCATTTAAAGGCCCCATAATATCCATTCCCACCCTCTGGAATGGCTCCTCTACTATGGGCAATGGAATCAGGGCGGCTTGGGTTTTCTTGCTCGCCTTCCCTATTTCTCGGCGTCGATGACAAAACCTGCAAGCCTCCTTCACCTGCTGGGTGAAGTTGGGCTAATAGCAATTCTGGGCCATCCGCGGCGTAGTGCATGCAATTCCCAGATGACCAGACAAGGAAATATCATGTGCAACCTTGAGCAACTGCTTACGATACCCCTGGGGAACAACAAGCTGCCTGCCTATCACCCCTCGCTCTGTCTGCACAGCCTGAGTATACATCAGTCCATTTTCCCAATAAACCTTATGTCTGCCATCACCTCCCTGTGCTCCATTAGAGTCTGCCGAAGCCCTCAGCTTCTCTAGACTAGGGTCACTTCTCTGAGCAGCTGTAAACTCCTCACACATTCCCAAGGTATGGGACAGGTCCCCTTCAGTCTCTAACCTAGGGTCCCTAGCACTAGCGTCAGGGCACTGAGGATCACTGTCATCCCTAACCCTCTGACAATGGGTCACCCCTCCCTCTTCAGAGCAACCCTTCATAGCTGTGTGGTTAACTGCTACTGGGGAAATTTCTACCCCCTTTTCATTATTCTCCCCATCTGGAGACACAGGCTGGGGAACCAACCTCCCAGTGGTTTCCACAATGGCTTCTGTGGGGGTCCAGGGAACTACAATTTTCCCTGGCCACTTGGCTATGGGTAACTGCACACACCATCCCATTTGAGATTGTTGCCAAGGATGATGTCCACTGCTAAAGTTTTGGTTACAGCCACCTGTTGCACAGTTCCCCCCATTTCACCCCAGTCTAGGAGAACACTAGCGAGTGGCAATGTGGTCTTCTCACCAGTGAACCCTTGCACAGTCACAAATTCATTGGGTATAAGCTGACCAGACTGTATCAGATCCCCTTCTACCAATGTCAGGGATGCCCCTGTGTCTCTTAACCCTTGTGTCTGTACACCATTCACCACGACTGGGTGCATGTGTTCTCTCATGTTCACAGGCATGCTTCCAGGGACACACAAACAACTCACTTCTTTCCCAGCCCCATGTTGCATATTGCTTGCCCTTGTGGGACACTGTCTGGCAATATGCCCAGTTTCTCTACAAACCCAACATTCATTTCTTTTCTCAGAGAAATCTTTTCTCTTAAACCTGGGGCTAACTGGTTTCGGTGGAGGCAGTCAGGGTTTTAGCTGCCCTGAAGGCACGCTTTTCCCTTTCTGCACTGCCACGCCTGCCCCATTCACTCTCAGAGCAGGTCTGCTCTTGGTATAGTGGTCCGAGAGTTCAGCAGCCTCTTGCACTGTTTTGGGATCTCGGTCCTCCAGCCAGGTTTTCAGCTCTGCTGGGCATGCCCAAAAAATTGTTCTAACAATATAGCATTCTCAATTTCATCTACAGAGTTTGCTTGAATTCCCTCCCACTGATGTTTTAAAAACTGATGTTGTTTCATGGCTAGCTCCTCGTAGCTCATATCAGGGTTTCTCCTGAGCTTACAGAATTTAGCTATGTATGCTTCAGCAGTTAAATCAAACTTTTTTAAATGTGCAGCTTTAAGTTTGCTATAATCTTTACTGTCCTTAAGGTTCATTTGACCCAATACATCCCGAGCTTTCCCAGTAAGTAGCTAGGATAGCTGGAAGCTCCAGAACGCTCTAGGAATTTTACCCTGAATACAAACTTTTTCAAAGAAATTTTAAAAGGCATCCATATCCTCCCCCTTTTTAAATTCAACTATCAATTTGGAATTCAATTTGCAACCCAGTCCTGTAGTTCCAGTTAAACCCAAGCCACTTACCTGCTCTGGTGCTGGTGGTTGGAGCCGTAGCATCTCCAGTTCACGTTGCCTTTAGCGCTCACACTCCTCACGGTCTACCTCTCGCTGTTCATGGTCCGCCTCTCACCTTTCTTGCTCCCTCTTCTCCTCTGTGGCTTGCTTCTCTCGCTCTGCTTCTCTGCGTTCTTGTTCCACTTCTCAGTATTCTCGCTCAGCCTCCCTCTGGAACTCCAGCTCCATTCTGCGCAACTCAGTCTGCAGCCTGAGTACTTCTGGCTCCAGAATGCTGGTGACCTTCCCCTGCTGCTGTGGCCCTTCGCTGGCACTGGCCCTGCTGTCATCCTCATTGGATCTGGACACTGCACTGGCCATTAGCCCCTCCATGCTCAAGGTTTGGTCTTTTACAGTCACAGTCAGTGACTCGATGCTCTGAATATCTGCTGTCATCAGGGCATCCACGAGGTTCTGCTTGGTGGCTCTCACCTCGTACAGGACTACTCTCTCCTTGCACAACTGCCTCAAGTAGTCTACAGTGTGTCCGCTGTAGTTGGAAGCCATCTTCTTCCCTAACTATGGCTACTCTAACTTGCACTTTAGAAAAAAAAAATAAAACAGGTAGGAACTTGACTGTAAGCCAAATTATATGGTTCTTTTTCCTTTTTAAAAATAAATCACTGCCTTATTTTGCAAGTGAGCTGTACAGTACTAAGCTAACACACTGAACAGTTAAAGCTTGTATTCTCAAAATTATCAGCACCGCTGCCAACCAGCCTGTCACAAACCCACTCAGCAGGTCAGGCCCTCTGCTCCCACAGTGCCAACCTCCAAGCGCAGTATTGCGGACAGGTAACAGAACAGGGTAACCCTCCTGTCTGTTTGTGGGTCCGAATCACCTTTGGTCTCACGTTCTGGAGGGATTCAAACTGTGAACCTTATGCTAGCGTACCCAAATGTACATTCTCAGATAATTCTGCTCTTCGGGGAATGACAGATATCTTTCGCCTAAGGGCACCTAACCAGGTATCCAAAATGAACCCTAAAAACCTCTGTGAAATACCTTAGGAAAATTCTTACCTTTTCCCAGTTTGGTATTACCATTAAGCTTATGAACAGTGTCAACTTTAACCATCTGTACTTCACAAGCAAAAGAAAGAATTTTGAAGGCACACCAGGCAGTCTCTTTAAATTTAGATTTACTTAAAAAAAATATGTAAAATGCAAACACAGAACCATATATCACAAAGCATACAATCACTTAAAAGAACAAGGTTAAAGTACAAACATAAACTCCTACCACAATACAATCAGACTTTCCTACCTAATGTATTACCTTCTAAACAGTGCTTAAAGTAGATGTTGTGTCTCTAAGAGCCCACAAAGAAAAATGTGTCTAAAATCAGCCACAGAATAGTTTAAACTGTCCCTAAACCAGCCTCTTCCATGATGTCACCTAGCTCCTCCCTGTTGAATATAAAAAAATATAATATACACAGGATGTCCTGTCAGGGGTTATATTAAATAAGGTGACATCAGCAAAAAACTAATTTCCCATTATGACTTCTTTATTCTTTCCTTTGATCTAGTGTGGTTTCCTGCTTTTCAGACATCGCAGGACTTTAATGACTAACTCTGCCATATCTCACCTAGATGCCATATAGCTTTCTAACACCAGCTGAAATTAACTGTTCTCCCTCTGAAGACGTCATAAAATGGATATTTTCGTTTCCTGGCTTCAAAACAATTCAGATCATAAACACGGCAATAAAATGTAACCTGAAAGTTAATCACAGAGATCTGCTGTTTAACATATCCTGTGATTTGAACTGAAACCTGGGGGGGGGGGGTTGGGGGTAATTCCAGGAGCAGAGGATGTCTCATGACAATCACCCACTACATTTTTATTTTTCAAAATCATAGAGCAATCAGAACCAACTGGCCAAGCATCACAGCATCTACCACTTTTTCAGTGAAATAGTACTTTCTCACTTCACTCTTAAACTCCCCCACCCTCCAGCTTCATGGCATGCTCTCTGGTTCTGGTGTTTTTCCCCATTTGAAAGAGACTCCCCTTCTACACCGTGTTCACCCCCATAAGGTACTAGTATGTCTTTATCATGTCTCTCCTGTCTTCCAGGGTGCACATGTTGAGATCTGTTAGTCTCTTCTTCAGGGCCAGATCAAGCCATGGGGGGCCTGGGACACTCACAACTTGGGTGGCCATGTAAAACGCCCAACTTTCCATACCAAAATGTTTTATTTTGAGCAACATTTACTGAGCATGTTGTTTATTAACCATAACAACCACCATATGGGGAGACTACCCCCATTATTCACAGGAGAAAAAAGTAACTTGAAGTACAACACCCTGTCATGTTGTGCATAGTCTGTAATGTTATATTTATTGTACTGTACAAGACATGAAAACCACCAGGCTCAGATGCTGTGGGGTCTAGATGCTCTTTGGTGAGTTTTGGGGCTTTTATTGAAGTCGTCTCCTCTAGACCCTGTTCAGAAAAGCAAGTAATCTTTAAGTAACCTCTTTAATCACAAGTTTATTTTAGAAATAAATGAAACAAAAATAAACAGTGCTTTACTAAAAGTATGCATCCTACTCCAAACAACAGTAAGTTACTTTATGTACCCATTGTACAGAAGTGTGCGTTCAATGTACAAATGCTATGACTCCAAATAAACAGACTGATGTCATACCTTTATCTGCTCATGGGATATCAAAGGAATGATTAATTCCATTTATTTCAGAGTTAGAGGATCCATGCATGTATACACACACACACGTCCCTTTATCTCTTCTTTGAACAAGATCAGATCAATTATCTCAGCATAAAAATAAAATACAGATATCAACTTTCTAAGCCACTTACTGAACTCAAGCTGTCTGCTGTTGCTTGCGCTCCTTTGAAACTCCTTAGTTTATCAGCAGCAGGCAGTTTAGGACAGTGCATCGATTAATCATGCTGCTAGCGATAGAGTGGCCATGGCGTACGAGATGGCGAGTGCAGGTGCTGCCGCTGGCAAAGTGCATGCTGAGCCTCAAAACCACCAAGAAAGAGTGGTTTAAAAATTGCTGCCCAGATGGATCGTATGCAAAGCTCCTGGCCTGTGCCGCCTCCTCAGATATGCAGCGGCAGCCCAGGTCTGGTTGCAACTTGCACCAGTCCAGGTCCAGGCCCAGACTCAAAAAGTGGAAAACCTGTCAGTATCCTAAGGAGGTAGATCACAGTGCTTGCATAGTTAGCCTTCTTCTTCTTGTGCCACAGTGCCAGTTTGTTTTTCTAGCAAGTCACCTGACCTAGCTGCAGGCTGCAAATAATGGAGGGGTGGGAGGGAGAGAGAAATCTTCTGCAATGTTGGCTTGCGAGACCTATCTGTAGCAGGAGGGTCCAGGGGCTTGTGTTTTGTTTTCTTTTAATTAAAGTCAACTCTCCCAAAGTCATTTTTTTGTTTGTTTTGTTTTATGCAGCATGCTCTGGGGGTTGATTCCTCTTGACTCATGTGGGGGAGGCATGATTTATTACAAATCCTTACCAGTACTGTACCACCTGAGGAAGGGGGAGCAGAAATCTGCAATGTAGGCTTGCCGGGGGCCTATCTGTGGCAGGGGCTTGTGTGTTTTATTTTATTTAACAAATGTGCTTCTTCGAAGTCAGGCTGCTTTCACTGCGTTTTTAAGAGAGCAAGCTGCCGGGGGCCTATGGGGGGAGGTTGACTCGCGCTTAACTCGCTGCAGCGAGGGGGAGGTGGCATGATTTACAAACCACCAGTCCACCTACTAAAAGTGTCTCTTGCTTCTGACTACTGGGGGGGCCAGTCTATGGCGGGGGGCCTGGGGCATTTGCCCCATTTGTCCCCCTCTTAATCCGTCCCTGCTCTTCTTGTAGGGCTTTTTGTAAATGCCCGTACCATTTTAGTTGCCCTCCTCTGGACTGCCTCCACCCTGTCTATATCCCTTCCGAGATGTGGCCTTCAGATCCGGACACAATCTCCAGATGGGGTCTCACCAGCGAGTGATATATTGGCAACACCACCTTCCTCCCTCATTAACAGCTCCAACTATTATCCATGGATGTGGTGTTCCACCCATGAATTCTGTGTGAACTGATAAAGAAGAAGTCTGAGTTACATGTCTCACTTCACCGTAATCAGTCGGTACTAGACTGTGAAGTCTGACTTGCATGCCTCACTTCACCGTAATCAGTGGGTACTAGACTGTGAAGTCTGACTTGCATGCCTTACTCCACCGTAATCAGTGGGTACTAGACTGTGAAGTCTGACTTGCATGCCTCACTTCATCGTAATCAGTAGTACTAGACTGTGAAGTCTGACTTGCATGCCTCACTCCACCGTAATCAGTGGGTACTAGACTGTGAAGTCTGACTTGCATGCCTCACTCCACCGTAATCAGTGGGTATTAGACTGTGAAGTCTGACTTGCATGTCTCTCTTTACCGTAATTAGTGGGTACTAGACTGTGAGCCCCTGTTGGAAGAAACAACACGACTTAGGTCCCGAGTGGTCTATAAATGAGGTCTGAATATTAAGGACAGGTTAGTTCATGGCAATTTGCCAGTGGATAGTGGGACCTCCAACAGTACACCAGCTTTACCACCAGTGAGGTACCAGTGTGAGAACTGTAAATTCTGTACTTCGGTTCTGAAATGCATAACTTTCTCCAGCTGCAATAGCGATTATGATTTTGGAATTAGGGATTTCATTAATTGCACTACAGAGAATGTGATTGATCTTGCAACCTGTCAATGTGGAGCCTTCTATGTGGGGGAAGACGTCCAGGGCACTGAAATTGCGAATAAGGGGAACATCTAAGGTCAATTGCTACCAGTGATGCCAGGAGTGCACTTGCTAAATACTGTAGGGTGACATTGCAGAAAAACATTAGGCACGTTTTCAAGTTCTGTGGGTCAAAAGTGGTAACATTGGGCCCCAGGGTGAGGATGGGGGGAGGGGTAATCTGGAGGACAAGTTACTTGTAAGGGAATCCTGCTGGATCTTTACTTTGGGGGCACTGATGCCACTAGGATTAAATAAATGAACTGGATTAAAGCCACATATTGAGAAAAAATAGCAAACCATTGTCATGTGGGGTTATCAGTAGATTAGTAACCGTGAAGGTACCAGCATTCCTATGAAATTTAGAAATAACATATTTGTATAGGTTCACCTCTTGACCACCTGCTACTCCAAGCAGAAATTTGTCCTAGATTAGTAATTATTAGAGCATTTATTTCTATGTTTTTCTTTTTTTAGGACTCCTTTGGAATCCTTGGACCTCCTCCGACAAGGGAAAGACATGACTGTGCACCTTGGAGTTGGTATACATTAAATATATGGATCTCGGTACATATAATTATTCCAAGCCCTTGTAATGTTGTGTTGTACTGTTTTTAGGTTTATTTACTAGTAATGTGGTTAAATAACCTTGAGATTTTTTGATATTGCATTCATTATTTATTGTGGTAGCACTGAGCACTTTCAAATTTGATGCACTAGTGAAATGCGTAATTATGCACTGTCATTTTAAGTCCTGCCATTTTAAACCTGCAACATGTACTGTAACTCATCCTCCCCAATGACATGCTAGGTGTACGAAACCAGTTGGGATGCAGCATAGCAGTGCAGCTGTATCCCCAGCTACATGGCAGTATATTTTAAAGATTGAATAAAGCTTTTTGAACTTGGAATTGTGTCTGAGGAGTGTATTTTTTTGCTACTCAGTCTAATTCAAATACTCACAACTCCTGGAGCTGTGGAGCTGTATTGTGACTTTGGACTTTCCGTGCAACATCTGCACCATTTTAGTTGCCCTCCTCTGGACTGCCTTCACCCTGTCTATGTCTCTTATGAGATGCGGCATTCAGAACTAGACACAATCTCCAGAGGGGTCTCACCAGCGAGTGATATATTGGCAACACCACCTTCCTCCCTCATTAAAAGCTCCAAATGTTATCCATGGATGTGGTGTCCCACCCATAAATTCTGTGTTAACTGATAAACGAGAATTCTGACTTGCATGTCTCACTTCACAATAATCAGTGGGTACTACACTGTGAAGTCTGACTTACATGTCTCACTTCACCATAATCAGTGGGTACTAGACTGTGAAATCAGTCTAGGGTGTCAATAATTTTGTCAATGCCATTTCTTTTCATTTTCTGATTTATAAGGATATATTAAATTCTGAATCAAAAACAAAGGTTCTGTAATATTAACAGAGAAATAAAGAATTATGGAGACCAAATACTGTACTGTTGTTAATTTCAACTTATGTTTAGAGGAAATTGTGAGTTATTTGAAAAAGTGCAAGGGCGACAATATTTTTGGCCACAACTGTACCAGTGTGGGAATTGTAAATTCTGTACTTCGGTTCTGAAATGCATAACTTTCTCCAGCTGCAATAGCGATTATGATTTTGGAATTAGGGATTTCATTAACTGCACTACAGAGAATGTGATTTATCTTGCAACCTGTCAATGTGGAGCCTTCTACATGGGGGAAGACGTCCAGGGCACTGAAATTGCGAATAAGGGGAACATCTAAGGTCAACTGCTACCAGTGATGCCAGGAATGCACTTGCTAAATACTGTAGGGTGACATTGCAGAAAGACATTAGGCATATTTTCAAGTTCTGTGGGTTAGCAGTGGTAGAATTGGGCCCCAGGGTGGGGTGGGGGAGTAACCTGGAGGACAAGTTACTTGTAAGGTAATCCTACTGGATCTTTACTCTGGGGGCACTGATGCCACCAGGATTAAATAAATGAACTGAATTAATGCCACATATTGAGAAAAAATATCAAACCATTGTCATGTGGGGTTATCAGTAGATTAGTAACTGTGAAGGTACCAGCATTCCTAGCCCATTGCTATGAAATTTAGAAATAAGACGTTTCTATAGGTTCACCTCTTGACCACCTGCTACTCCAATCAGAAATGTGTCCTAGATTAGTAATTATTAGAGCATTTATTTCTGTGTTTTTCCTTTTCAAGGACTCCTTTGGAATCGTTGGACCTCCTCCAGCAAGAAAACGCCATGACGATGCACCCTGGAGTTGGTATATATTAAATATATGGATCTCGGTGCATATAATTATTCCAAGCCCTTGTAATGTTGTGTTGTACTGTTTTTAGGTTTATTTATTAGTAATGTGGTTAAATCACCCTGAGATCTTTTGATATTGTATTCATTATTTATTGTGGTAGCACTGAGCACTTTCAAATTTAATGGACTAGTGAAATGGGTAACAATGTGCTATCATTTTAAGTCCTGCCATTTTAAACCTGCCACATGTACTGTAACTCATCCCCCCTGATGACGTACTAGGTGTACGAAACCAGTCGGGGTGCAGCACAGCATTGCACCTGTATCCCCAGCTACATGGTATATTTTCGCTATTAGCTGGACTTACATGTCTCACTTCATTGTAATCAGTGGGTACTAGACAGTGAAGTCTGACTTACATGTCTCACTTCACCATAATTAATGGATACTAGCCAGGGTCAACATGTAATATATAATTATTATGTAATGAAAACTCACAGTACTACCTCAAAAGAAAATGTATCTGGAGTCCTTGCATCAGTTATCAGAGTCCCCTTCTCTCCTTACTTAAACTAAGCAGTTATTTCAGTGTTCCAGTTTCCCATGTCCTTTTAATCACTAAACTGAAACAATCTGCCTCAACATGATATTCTGAAATGGGCTGCAAATAAAAAAGGGGATGGAGTGCGACTAAGCCATGGAGGTGCTGCCACGCTGAGTCAAACTGTGGCACATGTGAGAGGCGAAGGGGTGGTCTGTAAAGTACACCTTATGCTCTTCATACTGAAGTTGGAGCAATGGGCATGCTCACAGAATCATGTCCCCTGTTTCCACACTGCCCCGGACTGTCAGGACCATTCCTGAAGGTTTGAGTTGGTGGAGACTATCACCACATTGACTCAACAGTTCCGTGTGACAAGGTGTATCAGCCTTTTAAAGCCAACAAGGGGAGTTGCTCTAGGCAACCGACACCCCCACCTGTCTTTTTGCACCATACATCATACTTGTAAGAAGTGAAGGGATGTGTAGGGTTAAACAAAAAAGGGGTGTGCTGGCCACCTAATTAGTTGCAGCTGGCTTAAATAACCAAGCTGTACTTAAAGGGACAGTAGATCAGGCAGGCTGGATGTGTCATAATTGCTGAGTAATGGGATAAAGTTTTAAATGAGTACAATAAACTGGGCAAAGCATGTGACCCTCCCTTTGTTTTCATTATAAAAGATTCCAGGCATCTGCCTGTTTTATTTTGTGGTAAAATATTATAGTTCCACCAAAATCTGAGTATTTTATAAACGTTTTATGTTTTTTTCTGAAGAAAACAGATGGTTGCCACATTTGGCTTACGGGTTAGGAATGAGAAAACTTATGGTGCACAGCCTAGTAGGCAGCTAGAAAAGAAGTTTGACAAGCATGCTAATATTTTCATTAACTGCAGCTAAAATTAACTTTTTGGAAAAAACTTTTTTTTTTGCACCTCTGCTTTAATGGGCAGGTGATTACATTTCTGAGTGAATTAGATAAGGAATGTAAACTGGGCTCCGAGCCATTATAAGCGCTCGTCATGTTTGGTTTCTGTTTTAAGCGGCCTATGCATTGCTCCTCCTGTGAAATGCAGCACTTAAGCTACCTCTGAGTATACTAATTGCCCGAAGGGCTCCCTCAGATTAGGAGAAAGAGAGCTGACAAAAAGAGAGGCAGAGCTGGGAGTCACCATTGAGGGAGTCACATAAACACGCTCAAGCCAGTGTCTTCTGAATCAGAATATTTACCTGGCTTCTGCACTCCCTGCAACCTCACACAGGTGGTCATTTGATACGAAGGTCCTCGGAGTCCTCTTAGAAACATAGAATTTGATGGCAGATAAGGACGGCTTGGCTCACCTAGTCCGCCCATTTTCCCTACCCATTTCACATACCGCAGATCCTAAATGATCTGCGGCTTACCCTCTCTTTCCTATTGCTACAGTTAATTTATGTCTGTCCCATGTGTTTCTGAATTCCCCTACCATTTTTGCTCCTACAACCTGTTTCATGGATCCACCACCCTTTCTATTAAAAAATACTTTCTCACGTTACCTCTAAGTCTACCCCCCTCTATTTTCATATCATGACCCCTTGTCCTTGAACATCTTTTTTTTTTCCTTTTTAAAGATGCAACAGGTTTGTACCTTATTTACACCCTTGAGGTATTTGAAAGCCTCTATTATATCACCCTCTGTCTTTCAGGGAATACACATTAAGATCCTCTAGTTTGGCAGCGTCAGTGGCTCAGCAGGTAGCACACTCGCCTCTGAGGCCAGCAGATCAGAAGGCTATGGGTTCTATCCCCACATCAGGCACTTGGGTTAATATCCCAATACTGACACTGCAGGTGTCATCATTTGGATGAGATGTTAAACCGAGGTCCCATCTGCCTGTTCTGGTGGTAGTTCAGGTGGATGTTAAAGATCCTATGGCACTTCTCAAAAAAGAGTAGGGGAATTTCCCCAGTGCCCTGGCCAAATTTCCCCCCATTCACAAAAATGCCACCAACAGCTTAATCTGGTTCAAAGTCAGTTGGCATTCATCTGTATCCCCCTTCCCTGGGTCGTGCCTGAAAATAGGCAAAATTTGTGTAGTGCACTTATCTGGTCAACAAAAACTAAATAGTTTCCCCTCATATGACTTCTGGTGCAGCCCCTCCCTGCACCATATTTGTTGCCCTTCACTAAACTGCTTCTAATCTATGTCCTTCCGGAGATGTGGCCTCCAGAACTGTACACAGTACTCGAGATGAGGTCTCACTAATGTTCTGTACAGTGGCATCACCACCTCCTTCTACTGGAGATCTCTCTATGTACCACAGCATTCCACGTGCTGTCCTCACAGCCTTTTCACATTGTTTGGTAATCTTTAGATCATCAGAAATGATTACTCCTAGGTCCCTATTGTGTTTGGTGGCTGTCAGTACCCCCCAACATCATGTACTCCTCCCCCACATTTCTGTTCCTCAAGGTCATGATCTTGCACTTCTTTGCATTGAATCTTAGCTGCCACACCCGTGACCACTCCTCAATCTTGCTTAGGTCCCTTCTCATTTTCTCTACCACTCTCGGAGTATCAACCCTGTTGTAGATTGTCGTGTTGTCTGCAGAGACGCACCAACCCTTCCAGCCTCTCTGCAATGTCACTTATGAAGACATTAGAAGAGGACTGGTTCAAGCACTGATTCCTGCGGGAACCCGCTGGTCACCCCCTCTCTTCGGATTGAACTCCATTCACCACCACCCTCTGTGTTCTATTGTTCTGCCAATTTTTGACCCCGTTTACCACCGTGGGACCCACTCCCAGGCTGCCCGTCTTGTTTACTAGCCTACGTGGGACAGTGCTGAAGGCCTTGCTGAAATCCAGGTAGGCCTGGATCCACCCAATCAAATAAATTTATCACATTTGTTTGATAAGGTTTTCCCTCAGTGAATCCATGCTGCCTCAGATCCTGTGCTCCCTTGGATTTGAGATATATCACAAACCTTTCATTTAGTAGTGATTCCATTAGTTTTCCCACCAAGGTCAGGCTGACTGGCCTGTAATTGTCAGCCTGCTCCCACTTTTGCAGAGAGGGGACTTCATTCTCCCTCCTCCAGTCCTTTGGCACCATACCTCTTTCCAGAGAACTGTCGAGCAGGGCTGTCAGTGGTGTTGCCAGCACCTCCCTGAGTTTTCTTACTTTTCTGGGATGTATCCTGTCTTCTAAGTATAGGGCTGCTGGTATCCAATTTTTTTTTTTTGCTTATTTATCCTCTGGTCATTGAAGCTGTCAACCTCTGTCTGGCCTCCATACACCTTCTTTGGCACTTACTTGTCCATATGTGGACCACAGGACATTCTGTGTTGAGTTCCATTTGGGGACATAATAGGAAAGTGCCCCCTCTGGTCCAGAAGTGGGGAGGACAGAGGCTAGTCAGAGTGGTGGGGCCCAAGTGTGCTGGCACCATGCGGCTGCACTCCCAGGGTTGTTCCAGTTGGTTAGGCCCAACCCTTAAGAATGTGGCTGGCAAGGACCCTCTGGCGTGCATGTATACACTACCGTGTAGCTGCACTTCAGAGCCAAGCAGCATCCCCCTCCCTCAAGCTCCTCTATCTGCACTACCTGTGGTCACCCAGTTGGTGGTACTGCAGCAGAAAATGGTGCCCTCCCTCCATGGAAAAGAGTGCACTATGGGATGTGTAATTCTCCTCCCCCTGGCTAGGCCCTAATGTCTTCGGCTTTTTATACAGTAAATCAGTTGTAACAAACTATCACTTTTTTAATACTAGTTTATCACCAGTACTACCCACCATCTGCCTTGGGGAAACCTCTCAGCCCCAACACAGCCATACCCAAGACAGACTGCCACTTGTGGTAGGGTCCCTTAGGGGTAGTGCTATCCCCTCGTGGTAGTGCTATCACCTCCAGCACACATCTAGTTCAATCTTCTGTGTGGCTACATGGGCCTGAGAGCACCTGACATCTTTCTGTAATTCTGGGATATTTTCTTCTGCTTTCTCCCATTTCCCAAGAATGCTGGTGACACAGGCTCCATGGCACGTGCACTCAACTGCGTATCTTGCACAGAGCCTGTCAACGTCCTCCCTACTGCACAGTGCTCAGTACTGCAGCAGGGCAGAGACCTCTCCCACCCTGGAGGAAGCCCAACCCTGCTTCTTGGACAGTCCTCCAAATAACCTGGGTTTGGACTGAGAACTCAGGCTGGTCCCAATGTTCAATCACTTATTCTTTTCCCTTACTTGAGGTTTTTTAGAAATGACTTGTGAAGAACATTCAGCAGGCATAAAAATGAGATCAAAAGGAATTAAAGCCTTAAAGAGGAACAGTCAGCACTAAGAGCTTCACACACAGGTGTGAGGCTAGTCCCAAAATGCACTCTGTTTACTGCAGCATAGTAACATAGAAACATAGACTTTGATGGCAGATAAGGACCGCTTGGCCCACCTAGTCTGCCCATTTCCCTAGTAACATAGAAACACAGAAACATAGAAAGTGTCAGCAGAAAGGGACCGGTAGGCCCATCTAGTCTGCCCTATTTTCCCTACCTAACACTATACCCCAGACTCTGCTTGGTCACAGGTGTCCCTCCCTCACCTCTTTTTTATACCCATGTGCCTATCCCACACATACTTGAAACTCCCCACTGTCTTTGCCCCCACCACCTCCTCTGCCAGGCTGTTCCAGACATCCACCACCCTTTCTGTGAGGAAGTATTTCCTTACATCCATCTCAAACTCCCCCCTCAAGCTTCATAGCATGTCCCTATGTTCTGGTGCTGCTTTTCCTCCTCCTCCTGTGTAAAAGTCTTCCCTCCTGCACCCTGTTCATCCCCGTGAGGTATTTATAGATCTCAATCATGTCCCCTCTTGCCGTCCTCTCCTCTAGTGAGTACAAGTTAAGCTCCCACAGCCTCCCCCTCACCATTTTAGTAGCCCTCCTCTGGACCGCTTCCACTCTGTCAATGTCCTTCCAGAGGTGCAGCCTCCAGAACTGGATGTTGTACTCCAGGTGGGGTCTCACAAGTGAGTGATACAGTGGCAACACCATCTCCCTTCCCCTTGCCTGCTGCCCTGTTAGCTTGGGATCATCAGCTATGAGCACCCAAGGTCCTTCTCTTGCTTGGTAACTGAAAGTCCCCCCCCTCCCCATCCTGTACACAGCCCCTAGGTTTCCCCACCCTAGGTGCATGACTTTGCCCTTTCTGGCACTGAACTCCAGCAGCCACTCCCCAGATCACTGTCCTAGTTTCCCCACATCCCTGAGTATTCTCTCAGCCCCCTCCTGGGTTTTGACCCTGTTGCAGATTTTTGTGTCATTTGCAAAGAGACACACCTTCTCCTCCAGTTCCTCAGCAATATCACTTTGAAGAGACTGTAGAAGACGCGGCCCAGTAACTATCCCTGTGGTACTCCTTTGGTCACTCTCCTATCCTCCAAGTGGCTTATCACCACCCTCTGTCTCCTATTTTTCAATCAGGTTGATACCCAGCATACCACCTTCTCCCCCACCCCCAGGCGGCTAAGTTTTTTTTAATCAGCTTCCTGTGTGGTGCAGCATCAGAGGCCTCACTGAAGGCCTTACTGAAGGCCACACTGAAGGCCTCACTGAAGGCCTCACTGAAGGCCACAAAGGCCACATCCACCTCCCTCATTACTCCGTCAAAGAAATCTATGGGATTCATTTGACATAACCTCCCCCAGTGAAGCTGTGCTAGCGATGGTCCTGCAGCTCATATGTCTCCAGGTACTCAATCAGTCCATCTCTCAGCAGGAATTCCATTACCTTCTCCACCACTGATGTAAGACTGACTGGTCTGTAATTACTGGCTTACTCCCTGCTGCCGCTCTTGTGCAGAGGGACCAAATCAGCACTCCTCCATTCCTCTGGAACCACCCCCATCTCCAATGAGGTGCTAAATAGTGTTGCCAGAGAGGCGGCTGGTACCGTGCTCGGTTCCTTAAGTACCCTTGGGTGAATCCCATCTGGCCCCATCACCTCGTTTTCCTTAAAAGCTTTCAGAGTCTCTTTTCCATAAAGGGATTTGTGTTCAGTGCCCCCCTCCCCCCACCTTCCAGTGTGGAAACCGGGCAGAAGTATTCATTTAGTATTTTAGCTTTTTCTTGGTGTTCCTCTGTACAGTCCCTCCCCCCCCAAATCGCTTGATCACGACCCCCTCCTTCCTCTTTTCGCTCACATACCTGAAGAAAGTCTCATCCTCATTTCTGACCTCCTGGGTGATCATTTCCTCAGTTTGAGCCTTTGCAGCCCTTACCCCCTTCCTGCCCCCCATTGTTTCACAAGATATACATCCTTGTCTGCCTCCATTTGGGTCTACGTGTATTTCCTGAAAGCTATTTATTCCTCCCTTACCACCTTAGCCACCTCTTTTGAAAACCACAGTGGTCTCTCTCTCTTCTTACCCTTGCTTATTACATTTAAACACCTTGCCATTACACTGGTTATTCTCTCCTTTATTGTATTCCATTCTGCCTCCACCCCCTCCCGGATATCCCCGCTACCCCCCAAAGGCATTTCCTAAGGCAGTCTCCCACTACTTTAAAATCTGCTCTCCTGAAGTCCAAGACCCCCATCCTAGTGTGGTTTTTCTCCTGCCCAATCCGTATGCCAAATTCCACTGTGCGATGAGTGCTTGAACCCCAGGGGATACCCGTGACATTTGCAATGCTATCCCTGCTCAAAAGTACCAGATCCAGCATTGTCTCACCTCTAGTGGGATCCGTAATCAGCTGCCTGAGAAATGCCCCTTGCAAGGAATCTAGGATGACCCTGCTTCTAGTTGTAGCTGCAGTCTGAATGTTCCAGTCCACATCCAGTAGATTAAAGTCACCCATAATTATTATTTCTGCTTTGCTTGCCATTTTGTCTATGGCCTCTCTCAAAGCCCTGTCCATTTCCTCCCCCTGTGTTGTTGACCTGTACACCTCCCCGTGCATATAAAGACCCCTGACCCCATCTCCAAGCCAAACCAAAGAACCTCCAGCCCCTCCTTCTCCACACTGTGACCTTGTATTCACATGGCCTTAATGAGTTCCTTACATATAAGCCCCCTCTTCCTCCTTGCCCTATCCTTCCTAAACATGCTGTATCCCGGTATGGCCACTCCCAGCTGTGGTTGCTGGCGAACCATGAATCTGTTCTGGTCACCAGATCAACGTCTGCCTCCACAATGGTAGCCTCAACATCAGGAATTTTGTTTCCTAGGCTCCTTGCATTGGCAAAAATGACCCTCCATTCCCTTTGTCCCTTCTTACTCCTACTCTGCCCTCCCTTGCCGAGTCCGCTCTTCACCTGTCTTATTTCACTGGTAACTTCCTTCCCTTTTAGTCCACCTTTACCTGTCTTATTTCACTGGTACTTTCCTTCCCTTTCTTATCTCCCCTTTTCCCACCTTCTCTAGTGGTTTCCTCCACCTTAGTTCACTGCACGGGTGGAAGAGCAGCAAAGTGCAACTTAACTTCTGTCCACTTTTAAAACTGCCACTGTAACAAATAAAAACATATAGGGCATTCTTTTTTGTTTCTTTGTTTTACAACACATCCTGGTGTGTGATGCCTTGTTAAACCACTCTCGTTCTCTCTTGTGGTTTAAGTGACATCACAATCCTTGGGTGTGTAAAATAAATCTTGTTATACTGTACATCACTCCACATAAAACATTCTATATTTATTTCTAGTAGTGGAAATTACAAACACTTTTTAAGCAGGACTTTTTCCAAAACAGATGATGGATGATAACTGTCCTTTTGGAAACAGCATGTCCGGGGTAGTATGGCTGCAAGATTGATAGCACCAACAGACATCAGAGTTGGAGTGGGTCTCTTGAGAGAAACTCACACCCCCAGAAAAGTTGCTGTTAACAGTGACAGTGTGTAGCTAACTGCTTTAGGCTCAGAAGTACCAATGCAGTTACAGCACGTTCCCCGTCAGAAAGTACGACACTCTCTGGCACCCAGTTGTACTGATGCAGCTCATAAATGAAAACAAAAAGGGCGCAGACTGTAAGGAAAGGTGTGAGCCTTTATTGAACAGATAGAACAAATGTATTAAAGTGAAACTGTTTTTTCACTACTCAAAATTAAATGGTCAGCAGCATATTTACCTCTTAACTATGTCCTTTGTAAAGGCAGGCACAAAATCTGACTCTGCTTTTCTAACTGGAAAAGATTCCAGGCACTTTCCAGCCAGAATAAAGGTGTCCACTTCCTTCAGGTTATTTATTTTGGGCCTAGCAAAGGTTACATGTAGGTTTAAAGGGAAGGTCCCCTCAGTCTTATATTCTGTTTCCTTGTGTAGTCTGTAGGCATGCACAATGATTGTCTGTACTGCACCCTCCTCATTTCATCAGGATTTAAATGTCAATGAAGGTACCCAAGTTTGGTGTGAAAAGCTGCTTGACTCCATTGCAAAGGTCATGGCCTGACTCTTGTTAAGGCATCCTGGAATCTTATGCCATTTTGGTGATAAAGTCTGCAGTAGTTACACTGTACTAGTCAGTGCTGCTGCTGTTCTCTGCATTCCCCATGTTCTTGTCTTATGCTGGCCATGAAACTTTTCAAGGCATAGTAACTAACTGCCCTGCTGTTTTCTGTAGTTTGACGTGTAACGGAGTTAGAAAAACTGCTTTTAGAGAATACAGGGACTTCACAAGACACGTAACACAACTGACCCTGAGTACAAGTTCTGCTGGCTTGTGTATGTATGCATTATCAACCCCCATGATGCCTTGCATGAGTGAGGTCACGACCTTTGGAATGGAGACCAATAGGTTTTCACACTAAGGTAAAACAGAATGAAGCAGCCTCATTTATATTTAAATCAGGATGAAATTATGGAGATACAAGAGAGGGAATCATTATTCATGCCTACAGACTACACAGGTATATCGAAAATAGGTTGAGGGGACTTGCCCTTTAAGACTCAGAAAATAAAAACACAGTGGACTGCACAGGAATCACCTAACAAAGCAGATTTATCAGGTACTGTATGCAAATATTTTTAATAATTGTAACCGAAAACTTTGTTTTGTAAAACCCTTTTTTTTAATGCACTGCTGCTTTAAGTAAAATAAACACTGTCTATTGTTATCTTCTTAGTTTCTTTTGGGCAGCTTTCTTCTTCACCATTTGCAATCGTTTCATGGCATGCAGTTGGGATTCCTGAGAAGTTGGACCTTTAGGAGCTGAAGATGACTGTTCAGCTGCTGCCGCCGTAGCCTTCGTGCCATTGTTCCCACCACTGCCTACAGCCCCTCCCCCTCCATTCCCACTGCCAGCCTGGCTGGTGCCACCTGCTGAGTTGTTTCCGGACTGGCCAATTTTACTGACATTGTCACTGCTGGAGGAGCGATTAAGACCTGGTTTGCCTAGCGTTAAGGAAGGTGGAGGTTTCAGGGATACTGGGTTGGTGCCACTGTTGCTCGGAGTCCCTTTTGATCCTGGTCCTGTTTTAGGAGCTGCTAGCCCAGACAAACCCAAAGGTTTCTGCCCAGCAGGGGGCGCAGAATTTTTTCCACTTGTACTTTGGGCTGCAGACCCAAGCTTGACTGTGGTTGGAGCTGTTGATGTCTTGGCTCCAAAGGCAGCCCACCCTGTGAGGCCACTCGCTGATGTGGAAACTGTGCCCGAGTTGGATGAGTTTCCTGAAGCATTTGCTGATGACTAAAAAGAAAAAAAAAAGTTACATTAGTATTTTAAGCAATGCCTTATGTTGCACTGTCCTAATGAGCAACTGTTCTTCTAATTATGCTACTGACTCTACTGCTGCACGCAAGCAGGCAGCTTCTTTGTTCAAACTGGTGTAGAGGGATGGGGCTTGCTGGCCATTGATTTGCTCACAGAATCAGTTGTAAGATCTACTGTGAACTGCTTGGACAAATGATTTAAGAGTCAAGCAAAAACTTCCAGAATGCCTTCACAGTCGACAGTGACACGGGCCCACTTTTACACATATGAATGTCAACACTGCTCTCTGATACATACCTACATTATGAACTGTTTCTGTTACAGTGGTGATGATTTCTGCATTTACTAGCAAGTTACGGCTCTGACCTTAACAAATACTGAACTCATCCAAAAAAAGAGATCCACACCCTCGTACAAACAAAAAGGCTAGACTGAAAACTTGTTTTTAAAATTTTCTTACTTGGAGAAATGAGGACAGTCTTTTCTCTAGAATGGTTCTCAGACTAGCAGGTGGTACTACGAGTGCCATGGAGCAGAATCTGTTCTCACACATTGGCCCTGCCAATGCTAGGAACAGTGCAGTGGTGCAGCTGCATACCAAATGTAAATGGACAAAATGGTGCTCAGTGAACTGCAATGATCCTTTGTTTCCCTCCCTTCTTTCTGAGAAGCACGCCCACTGCATGGTATGCCAAGGGCTGCAATGCCTCACATCTGGATTACAGCCTACTGCCCACAGTGGGGCCACAATTAAACTCCATGAGACAGTCACCACATGAACAAACTGATTTTGATTTAAGAAGCTAGATTTCTTTAGAAAGAATTGCAGTGATTTGCTGCGTTTCCCTACTGAACCATGTGCATAACAGAATTAAGCCTTGAAGTGACACGGGTACTGTTGCATTAGCAGACACTTTACCTTGACTTCTGTGCGTTTGAATGCTTGAAAGGTGGTGGCTGTTTCCTGTTTAGGCTTCATTTCTGGCTTCTTGACTAGCGGATCCTTTGCTGTAGGAGCAGCAGCTGTTAATGACGGCGAAGCTTTTTGTGGTGGCTTCTGTGTTTTCTGAGCCTGTATGTAAAAATGCAATTAAGTCAGACAGCAGCAACACTATTCCTAGCATTGAAACACCAAATGCAGTAACAAACTAAATGACAGCCAGAACTGCCCAACATGACGGTGCAGACTCTGCAGCGAACTGGATCTCTCCTACACTGTGTGCTGTTCATTCACTGCAGTTATATTTTCAGAGGTCAGACACCATATTTCACTTCTTATTTCCAGTTCTATACTACAGTGTATAGCTAGTAACTTCCCACAGGGAAACAGTGAGATCACAGCTTTGTTGTACCATCGCTCAGCGGTCAGGTTGCTGTTGCATCATTTTCCTGACATCAGATCGGTGATACAACATCCTGCTGTCAGACCATGGATGCCTGAATATTCAAAAGAAACTGTCAGTTTCAGTGCTCAAAACTGTCAGAAACAGGCACTCCTTTTTAGGTCACGTGGCCAGCCTTACACTATAAGAAAATTAGAAATAGTGGAAGAAGTACAAAAAGGCAAAATCACATCTCGGAAAATCTTGTGATCACATAAACCACTTAAGCTTTGCACACAAGGATTGTAATGTCACAAGGTTTCCTCAATGGGAACACAGCCCTATAATGCACAGCCGACCTTCTATTATGTAAACAGAAAGATATAACAAGAATGTCATACACAGAGGTGCATAATTAGACACCAAGTGCCTGAAAGTGCACAGACAACCAACACTCCTGGAGTGTCTAATTGTGCTTATAAAATGGGTAACATGGAGGGGAAAAAAAGCATTTTAAATAAATGCATTTCTTTTCAGTTTTAATAACAGATTTAAAAAAGTAGTTCTGTCTGTCATCTTTCTGAAAATAATGCAATGACTTTTGCAATTTATTTGGTTGCCACAGTGGCCACTAGCTGGCAGCACAGTGCTAAAATATGATACTGCGTATCTGCCTCAGGAAACGAAGTCCGTTTATTACATGGGGTGGCAAAAAATTGGCTTCTTTGCTTTAAAAGATATCTACAGCCCAGTTGGGCTCCTTGTTTTAAAAATGTCCCCTGGGTGTTTCACTTAGCTCTGAAGATCACACCTCTCAGACTGCCTCTACATCCTGGACATTAACTCCCCCCGTGCTGTCGAATGTCAGAAAGGCAAAGCAGGTGAGATCAGAGCAAGCTGGATATAAAGCTGATTAAAGAAGAGAGTCTAAGACTGGGTGACTTTCTGCATTTTGTCAGTTTTGGGAGCGAGATGAGCGGTGCCTAAGAGCACAATGCGTGGGGGCAGGAGAGGACAAGGACTACAGCAGAATCAGTGTCGGTGATTTTAGGCCATGTGTGCAGGCAGGCAGGGACTTTACTGGAGGGACAGTGGGGCAGTGCAGGGTGAATCAAGCAGGAGAGAGCGCAGAAGAATTTACTAAGCCAGAGGCAGAGTGGGGGAGAAAAGAAGCATGCAAGATGGTGGAGGGGAGACAGAGGCAGAGCAGGGGGGTGGGTTGAAGGATGGAGCAGTATAGCAGCTGTGACTCCATATGGCAGAAAAGTCAAGATGGATGTCCTTATAAGAAACTAAGCAAAAAAAGAGAAGAAAAAGTGAATTAATGGTTGGCTTTACATGGTTTATTTCATCATGTTAGGCGTTTGCTAGGGTAGAGCTGCGGGCAGAGAGTTTTTAAATTTTGGTAAAATGTTGTTTTTAAAGTTATTGTAAGTCAGAAGTGTTAGGGTATTTTACAATTCAAACATTGCTGTCAGAAATGTTCTTTCAAAAAATTTCTGGGAGGCATGGATATCTAGGTGAGCTGCGTCCTGGTTGCTGGAAGGGTTCCTGACTGGTGGTTGTCACCCTGTAAGGCACTGGGTTCCAGATCCTCTCAGTCAATCAGGATGCAGCAAATTCCCTATCCAAATATAATCTATTAGTGTTCCAGTGATCCAAGCTGTATCAAACTTTGCTCAAATTTATATAGCTTAATAAAGGACAAGCAAGCATGCCATCGAAGGTGCCATCCCTAAATGCTTCAGCCCCATACTAGTTTCTGGGCACAGAAAGGTCTGTTAACATAGAAACACAGAATTTGATGGCAGATAAGGACTGCTTGGCCCACCTGGTCTGCCCATTTCCCTACTAAGAGATAAGCTGCAGATCCTAGTCAACCAACAGCCTACTTCCTCCTACCCCCCACTAGACTTGCCTTGTCTGTCCCATGCATTCTTGAATTCCCCCAGTTTTTGACTCTACGACCTCCTCAGGAAGGCCGTTCCATGCATCTATAACCCTCTCTGTGAAGAAATACTTCCTCACATTACCTCTGAGCCGTCCCCCCCTCTATCTTCAAATTGTGCCCCTTGTTCTTGCACATTTATTTTTCTGAAAGATGCTACCCTCTTGGACTTTGTTGATTCCCTTGAGGTATTCTAAAGTTTCTATCATGCCCCCCTCTCCTCAAAGCTATACATCTTAAGCTCCTTTAGTCTTTCTTCATGTCTTCTGATGCAGACCCTGCACCATTTTGGTTGCCCTCGTCTGGACAGCCTCCATCCTACGTCTCTGCAGAGATGGGGTCTCCAGAAATGTACACAGTACTCCAGATGTGGTCTTACCAACTGTCTGTACAGAGGGCCAACAACTTCTTGTTTTCTACTGGTGACGCCTCTCCCTATGTATCCCAGTATCCCCCCAGCCCTCCTTATTGCCTTCTCACATTGCTGGCCCACCTTTAGGTCGTCTGATATGACTACCCCCAGGTCCCTTTCCATTTCTGTTGTTGTCAGTATCTCACCCCCTATTGTGTATTCTTCCCCTGGGTTTTGTTTCCCAGGTGCATTACTTTGCACTGAGTCTAAGCTGCCATACATTTGACCATTCCTCCGGCCTTGCCAAGTCCCTTTTCATCCTTTCCATACCACCCTGTGTATCAACCGTGTTGCAGATCTTTGTGTCATCTCTGCAATGTCACTTATAAAGATATTAAAAAGGACTGGCCCCAGTACTGAACCCTGCGGTACCCCACTAGTAAACCCCCTTTCTTCACTGTGGACTCCATTTACTATTACCCGCTGTGTCCTGTTGTCCAGCCAGTGTTTTACCCAGGCTACCACCCTGGGACCCACTCCCAGGCTGAATAATTTGTTTATTAATCTTTTGTGCGGGACAGTGTCAAATGCCTTGCTAAAGTCTAGGTAGGCCATGTCCACAGCCCCTCCCTGGTCTACTACTTTGGTCACCCAGGCAAAGAAATCAATTAGATTTGTCTGACATGACCTTCCTGCTGTGAATCCAGGCTGCCTTGGGTCCTGTGCCCCACTGGCCTCTAGGTACTCAACAATTCTTTCCTTCAGAAGTGATTCCATCATTTTCCCTACCACTGAGATCAAACTGACAGGTCTGTAGCTTCCTGCCTCTGTCTTTTTCCCACTTTTGTGAAGGGGAATCACATCCACCCTCCTCCAGTCCTCAGGTACCACACCATCCTCCCATGATTTATTAAAAAGGGTAGTCAGTGGTGTTACTAGTTCTTCCCTTAGTTCTTTTAGAATTCTGGGGTGAATCCCATCAGGCCCCATTGCTTTATCCATCTTCAGTTTTAAGAGTTCTTTCAGAACCCTTTCTTCTGTGAAAGGACTAGTATCGACCCCCCTATCCAGAGTGCTTCTATTGACTGGATTTGGTATCTCCCCCTGCTTTTCCACTGTGAATATTGAGCAGAAGTATTCATTCAATATCCCTGCTTTTTCACTGTCGCTCTCTGCCCAACCACCTTCCTCTTTATTCAGCCTCAGTATCCCTGACTTAGTCTTTCTTTGCTCCCTAATGTACCTATAAAAGGTTTTATCTCCCTTCTTAACCGAGCTGGCTATCTTTTCCTCGATTTGGGCCTTTGCCCAAAAGGTTTGTCTCCCCATACGATGCACAGGGGTAATGCCAAACCTCACCCAACAACTAACACACCAAAATCTGGCCAATGGAAAATCATGTACACAAATGCTCACAGCCTGGGAAATAAGATCCCAGACCTGCAGGCAATAATGTCAGAGGCTAAACTGGACATAGTAGCAATTAGTGAGACGTGGTTTACCAGTAACCACACTTGGGAGACTTCAGTACCTGGCTATGTATTGTTCAGAAGAGACCGAGGTGCAAAGGGGAGGAGTGGCCCTGTATGTTAATGAAAATATCAAAGCTACAGAAATTCAGAATACACATAAGGAGCCAGAAGAACTGTGGGTCACCCTGGAAACAGGAAATGGGACAGCCATAAGAACTGGGGTTGTCTACAGGCCCCAGACCAGAGGGAGGACATAGACACATTACTGTTAGAAGATATACAAAACATGACAGCTAAAGGGAGGTTCTGATAATGGGAGACTTCAACATGCCAGATACAGATTGGTCAATACCAGCAGGAACATCTGCCAGAACTAGACTCATAGTGGATTCCCTGCAGGGAGGGCCTCAAACAACTGGTACAGCAACCCACAAGAGACAGGGCTATCCTAGATCTAGTACTGACTAACAAAGAAGGGATCACAGATCTCCAGGTAGAAGGTCACCTGGGGCCAGTGACCATCACATGGTATGGTTCAATTTGGCTACTACATCTAAATCATCCCATTCCAAGGCAAAAATATGGGACTTCAGAGGAGCTGACTTTGATAAGATGGCCAACAGAGTTAAGCTAGCCCTGGCAAAAAGAAACACAGGTGAGGAGGTACAGGCAAAGTGGGCAAGCATTAAGGATACAATACTTGAAGCAACATCCCATTGTGTTAGACAGAAAAGGAAGTGCAAAAAGAAGGAAACCACTTTGGTTCTCAAATACAGTAGCAGAAAAGGTCAGAGCCAAAAGGCTGGCCTTCAGAAAATATAAGGGAACACAGCGGATGAAGATAGGGCATACCAAACTGCCCTAAGGGAAGCAGGTAAGGCAGTAAGGCAGGCAAAGTCCCAAACTGAGGAAACACTAGCACAAACAGTAAAAGAAGGTGACAAGACTTTCTATAGATACATTAGTGAAAGGAGAAAGTCCAGAGGGGGTATTGCTAGCTTAATGGAGAAAAGGGAGCATGTGAGGAGGAGGACCCTGTAAAGGCATCTATCCTAAATAGATACTTTGCTCAGTATTCACTGAAGAGAAGGTAGGGCAGGGCCCACAGCTCAGCATCATGGACACAGGGGAGGGAGGTGAGCACTACTCCTTCACAAAAGAAAGGGTCCTACAAGAGCTTGCTAAGCTCAGGTGGATAAGGCAATGGGACCTGATGGCATACATCCCAGGGTACTTAAGGAGCTAAAGGAGGAACTAGCAGAGCCATTAGCAGAATTGTTTAGTGAGTCTCTGAGCACAGGAGAGGTCCCAGAAGACTGGAGAAGGGCTCATGTGATCCCACTCCACAAGAGTGGTAGCAGGGAGGAGGCGGGGAACTACAGACCGGTCAGTCTTACCTCAGTAGTGGGCAAGATTATGGAAGCACTCCTTAAGGAAAGGATAGTGCAACACCTGGAATCCATAGGGGCACAGGATCCAAGACAGCATGGGTTTACAAAAGGAAGGTCCTGTCAAACTAATCTCATAGATTTCTTTGACTGGGTAACCAGAGTGGTGGACCAAGGGGAGCAGTTGATGTCGCCTACCTTGACTTCAGCAAAGCTTTGACACTGTTCCACATAGAAGATTGATAAATAAGCTAGGTAGGCTCGGGTGGGTCAGTGTTGGTCAACTGGGTGGCAAACTGGTTGACTGGCAGAAAACAGAGTGGTGGTAAATGGTATACAGTCAGAAGAGATGCAAGTCACAAGTGGGTACCTCTAGGATCAGTCCTGGGGCCAGTCCTATTCAACATCTTCATTAGTGACCTAGCAGATGGACTAGAGGGTAAGGCTTGTCTGTTTGCAGATGACACCAAGATCTGCAACAGAGTAGATGATCCAGATGGGGTGGGCAGAATGAGAAGAGATCTGGATAAACTAGCAGAATGGTCAGAAGAGTGGCAACTGGGATTTAATGCAAAGAAGTGCAAAATCATGCACATAGGGAAGAGAAACCCTGAAGCCACTTATAGGCTGGGAGGAGTTGCTAGCAGTCACAAAGGAAGAAAGAGACTTGGGCATCATCATCACTGATGACCTGAAATCATCCAAGCAGACCTCTAAAGCAGTAGGTAAGGCTAGGGGGTGTTAGGGTGTATTAGTAGGGTATCACAAGTCGTAAGAGGGAGGTAATAATCCCTCTGTACAAGACATTGGTTAGGCCCCATCTGGAGTACTGCGTGCAGTATTGGAGGCCACACCTTCACAAGGACATTAACCAAATTGAGGCAGTCCAGAGAAGGGCAACCAAAATGGTGCAGGGACTGCATCAGAAGACATATGAGGACAGATTAACGGAGCTCAATATGTATACCCTTGAGCAAAGGAGGGAGAGAGGTGATATGATCGAGACATTTAAACACCTTAAGGGCATAAACAAGGTGAAAGAGTCTAACATGTTTAAATATAAGAAAAATAGCAGGACAAGAGGACACAGCATGAGATTAGAGGGAGGCCGATTAAGGGGAATGTGAGGAAATTTTTTTCACAGAAAGGGTGGTAGATGCATGGAATGGCTTACCACAAGAAGTAGTGGCTATGAATACAGTGCAGGGCTTCAAACAGGCATGGGATAGGCATAAGGGAGCAATACAAATGACTATGAATAGATAGGTCACTGACATAGCAAAGGCCGATGGCACATTTATAAGGTAGAAAAAGAAATGGGCAGACTGGATGGGCCTTGCGGTCCTTATCTGCCGTCAACTTCTATGTTTCTATGCTATTCTGACTGCCTTCCCCACTTCCTTCTGCTTTAACTGGTACAGTTATCTGTCCTGCTCCCACTGTGTTTCCTTATACTTCCTGAATGCTATCTTTTTCTCCTTTACCTTCCCCGCCACTTCTTTTGAGAACCATAGTGTTTTTTTTCTTTTGTTTTGATTTGTTTATTTGCTTCACACAAAGGCTTGCTGCCTCTGTGATGGCGGTTTTGATGTTTCCCCATTGTTGCTCCACCCCACCTTCTTACCTGTTTGCTAGTGCTTTTCTGAGGTACTCTCCCATTTTGACAAAATCAGCCCTCCTGAAGTCCAGTACCTTCACTTTTGCATGGCTTGACTCTACAGCTAAGTTTATCGTGAACCACACTGTTTGGTGGTCGCTTGTTCCCAGATAGCTACCCACTTCATGATCGGAGATCCTCTCTCCGTCTCCACTTGAGAGTACCAGGTCTAAGATTGCTCCCTCCCGAGTGGGTTCCAAAACTAGCTGTCTGAGGCATGCCCCCTGTAGGGCATTGAGAATGGCCCTGCTCTTGGATGTGGCTGCAGCAAAGGTGCTCCAGTTAACATCTGGCATATTCAGGTCCCCCATCAGCAATATCTCCCCTTTCTCTGCCATCCCAAGGATGCCTTCTATCATTTCCTGTCCATCCCCGAGACAGGGGTCTGTATACAACCCCTGTGCGGATTGTGGTGCCATTTCCAGTCTCCAGGGTGACCCACAGTGCCTCCTCTCCTCCCTGTTTACCCTTTAGTTATGTTGCTTTGATCCCTTCCCTTCAATAGAGAGCTCCTCCTCCTCTTCTTCCCTCCCTGTCACTCCTGTAGATTGTGTACCCTACTATGCTGACATCCCAGTCATGGTTCTCTGCGTACCATATTTCTGTGACTGCCACAATATCCATGCATCCTTCTTCCATCAAGGCCACCATTTCGGGGAGCTTTTTACCTAGACTACGGGCACTGGTACTCATTACTCTCCATTTTTTTATGGCTGTATTTCTTTTTGCCCCATCCCTGTCCTTACTGCCTTTGTCTTTTTCTCCATTTACTCCTGCCCTTCTGTTGGCCCATCCTCTCTGCTCAGTCTACCCAACTACTTTGCAATGACCCAGCCAGCCATCCCTATTTTGTTTCTGCCCTCCCTTTCTCCCCTTACTAATGAACCACATTTGTCTGGCCCATGCAGCTTATTCCACTTGTCCACTACTGTTCCTGTGAAAAAGTGGGTACGGATGCTCCTTTTGAATCCCTACTCCCTGCGCATTTAAGCAAGTTCTCCCTTATCCCTGTATTTGTGCTCAAGGAGAAAGGTTTCTTGGAATCCACCCTATTTATCCCATGCCGGTACTTATACGTCTCGATCATGTCACCCCTTTCCCTCCTTTTCTCAAAGGTGTATATGTTCAAGTCCTGCAGCCTCTCCTTGTTTGTCTTGTTCCCTAGTCCATGAACAATCTGGGTTGCCCTGAGCTGTACTGCTTCCATCTTGTCACAGTCTCGTCTCAAGTGTGGACTCTAGTACCCTGCACAGTATTCCATGCGTGGTCGCACCTGTGACCTGTAAAATTTGAGGATCACCTCTTGACTTCTACTACTCATCTCCCTCCATATATAACCCAGCCTCCTCTTTGCCCTGTCCATAACTCCACTACAATGTGCAGTTGTTTTCAAGCTCTCTGATATCACCGATTCCTAGGTCCTTTTCCTCTGTGGTGTTTTCCACTTCCCACCCCATTTCATACTTCTTTCTTGTGTTCCTGTTTTCAATATGTATCACTTTACATTTTTAGTGTTGAAGTCCAACTGACAGATCTTTGAACACCACTCCAACCTGCCAAGATCCTCCCTGAGTTTCCTTATCCCCTCCTGGTCCATTTCTGTGCACATCTTTGTGTCATCTGTGATGGGGCAGATCTGGCCCTTGATGCCTTCCACTATGTCACAAAAGAATACACTGAAAAAGACCGGGCCTAGCACTGATCACTGAGGTGCTCCACCTGTTCACTTCCCTTACCTCTCAAAACTCTCCATTAACTACTACCCTTAGTGTTCTTCCCCCACAACCAGTTCTCCATCCAAGTGGCCATATTTACCCCACCCCTAAATGTTTTACCTTTTGGACCAGCCTCCTGTGGGTAATGGAGTCAAAGGCCTTGTACATTATCACATCTACTGCCTGTCCCCTATCTGCTGCGCAGGTCACACAGATAAAGAAGTTTACCAATGTTGAATTCATTAACTGCTTACTGTTCCTAGTACAGCCAGATGCAATAACTGATTTTGAAGATGGCTGCTGCAACAGGAAAAGCACCCCAGTGGCGGAGCCGGGGGGGGGGGGGGCGGTTGCCCCCGCTGGCTGCTCCAATGTGAGTAGTGGCGCCCCGCCACCATCTTTATTCACTGTTTAGTGCCCATTGTGGAGCCTGTGATTGACTGAATGGCCCCCCTTGGCTCCCAAATTATCCCAAACCTGGCTACGCCACTGAAGCACCCCCTTAGTGGGGGACTGCAGACATACTGGATGTTAATAAAACAAACTCACCCACTCCACCCACTGAGGAACAGTGTAGTTTTAAAGTGGTTAACCTTTTGGTTGGCCAAGGGTGCACTAAGGGATACAAAGCACTTTATACTGGTGAGCACAGTTTCCCAAAACAAAAACTATGCCACAGTGGCCCCAGAGCACTGTAAACAGAAAAAGCACAGGGAGCAGTCTGGGCCAATCAGGGAGCATATAGGTAACAAAAAATAACTAGTGGACAAATAGACTTGCTTTCCCAGAAAATGGAATATTCTGTAAGGATTTTATTTTACGTTCAACGATAACACATGTCCAGTACATATCATCAATGTTTCGGGAAAATGTAACTTTTTCAGGATGGACAGGATCTAAAGCATAAAAACTTTATTTCATATACATTTTGTTTATTAAGCAATAAGACATGACAGGGTGTGCTTTGTGCTGGGATAACAGTATGCCTCGGGGGGCTGAAGCTCAAGACCAAAAGTCAAATGCTTCTACCACTCGTGAAGTACCATTATCCGAGCACAAAGCACACCCTGGAATGCCTTATTATGATTATGAAATGGGTTTATTAGGATTATTAAATATTGTTGAATGGCTTTACATTTAAGTAAAGCAAAAATAGGAAACAAAGGTGAACAAGCATTTGTCAATGCTCAGTGTTGTCTTGCTGGCATTGGCACTGGTAGTGCAGGAGTAAGAGAGATGCATAATAGGAATGGCAGTGAACCCCACCCCCACCCTGCAGAGACTGACAGACACAGGGGTGTGCCTTTGGGTCATCGGCCATAACGCTCATGCCATTTCACCTCACCCTACTCTGCAGGCATCGGCAAGTGTCGTGCTGTGCCTTGGAGTCTTCAGGGCTTATGCTCACCCCATTCCATAAGGAAATATGCTGAGATGGGTGCAGTACAGGAGAAAGGGGTGAACTTTGGGACCAGAGAGTCCAAGGCACACCTCAATGCCTGTCACTGGCTGCAGGATGGCGATGGAATGGCATGAGCAGTTCAGCCGACAATCCCAAATCACACCCCTGACACCGGTCAGTCTCTACAGGGTGGGACGTTATGGTTGGAAACCGTAATGCCCTGGGCGTTTGTTGGTATTGTCACTCCAAATTTTCAGCATGGGCTTTTTGTGACCCCACCTCATGAACAGTGGCACTATCAGCTTGTTAGCCAAAAGGTGATTTTGCACAGCGACTGTGCCATTTGGCGCCACAGGTGCGAAAACACATTTTGGCCAGGACGTGAACAAAGACAGCTGTACTGGTCATGAGGAGGTGTAAAAAAATGGCAATGTTGAAAATCTGGAGTGAAAATATGAAAAACTGGTGAAGTCATGAGCGTGCATAGGAAATGCGCAACGTACACCTGTAACACAATTATTTTGGAGATTTGTTTAACCAAATTTTCAACATTGGCATTTTGGGACCTCTGCTCAGTGGCACTGTAATTTTGTTAATCTGCCCCGAACGTTGATTACCCACAGCGACCACGCCATTGTGTGCCAGATGTGTAAAAACACATTTCGGGCAGGATGTGAAACATGGCAGCTGTACTGTTCATAAGAAGGTGTGCAAAAATGGCAATGTTGAAAAGCTGGAGTGAAAATATTAAAAATTGCCGAGGTTACGAGCGTCTGGAAACTGCGCAATGCACACTCATAACACAGTCATTTGTTGGAATTTTTTCACCAAATTTGCAACATAGGCTTTTTGAGACCCCATCTCATGAACAGTGGCACTGTTGTTTCATTAATCGATCCTGAAAAGTGATTCTGTGCAGTGACCGTGAAATGACCTTTTGGGACCGAATAATGACATGACAGCACACGTGTTCATAAGGTGGGGTCCCAAGAACCCCATGTTGAAAATTTGGTGCCAAAATACAAAAAAATGGCCCCCCCATTGATGCCATTATGCAGCAATTACCGGCATGTCTTCATTTTGCAGTTCAGCTTTGAAGAGTCCAGATGTATTCTCGCTCCACTGAAGATCGCAGTGCCGGATCTCTGGAGATAAGTATGGGGTGGTGGGGCAGGGTGCGCGGAGGTTGGGTGCACCACGGGCAAGGGACCGTTTTCTGTTTTTCAGGCACAGAAAAAAAAATGAACATTGCAGGACCGTTTTCTTTCTTTAAAGGTGAAATAAAACAGATGTTGGGCACACTGGGGTGGGCTCCCAGTGTGCCACACAATGTGGGGGGGGGGGAAGAGACACATGCCGACACAGGGATTGCACCCCTGATGTTGGCTTTCTTTGGGGATTGTGTAGCCGCCATGTTTATTGAAATGTTTCACCAGGAAAGGCACATACGGAAGGCGTGTCATCTCTGCTGCTGCATGATGAGCTTGTCTCTGACTGCAGCGGCACATTTCTTTCTTTCAAGTTGGTGGCACTTTACATAATTTTTGTGTCAGTGCTAGCATGTTGGCTAACTGGGGAATGTGGGACGCACCTACTAAAGTGTGCCCTGCATTCGCCAACAGACATACCTCTGTATTTTTGATACTACCACAAGATGTTGCTTGCATGTGCGCAAGACAACATAAAAAAGAAACGGGAAAAAAGTCCTACTGAGCCTTGTAATCTTGCTGTTTGGTCAGTAGATGGCAGATGTAGTATTTTTTTTTTTTAAACTCAAGTACGTGAACTGAGGTGTATTGATACCACTGTGCCTGCTCAATGTCAACCACCTCAGCACCAATGGGTAAGTTCTCTCATCTATTCAGATCTGCCATAATTCTGCCCACTAAAGCAGAAGATATTTTCTGAACAATCACACTGTTTAGGAAAATAACTATCCAAGTATTTAATCCCTTTTTTAAGAAAGTGGAGGCAGAGTTGGATCACAGTGGAGTCACCACTGCCCGGATCCAACAGGTCCATACCTTAGAAAACTGCTTCTTCTTGTCCACATTATCCCATTCACATTTAACTATCTGTGCAAAGTGTTCACATTTAGGGAAGCACTTGGGGGCACTCCCTATTGAGGACAAGATGGGATTAACATTTAGCACTGCAGTAGGCTGCATCTCTGGTAGCTGTTGAATTCTACAGATGATCTTGACAAGGATGGAAATGTGCTTTGGGTTAAACAGAGATGAGATTGAGGAGGTTTGAGCTTCCTCTTCCCACTCACCTTCCTCTTCCTCCACTCCAGAATTCTGAGGGTTATCTGGGTCCCGAGGGTCAGTAGGACTTGTTTTGCCTGCAGAGCTATCCAGGCTGTCAGGCTGTGGGATGGTGCTGTGCCCAGACAGATCTGGAGATGAATTTATATCTGGAAGAACATCCTGCTTACCCAAGTTCTGTAGCAGATGTCCCAATACATCTAGATGTGCCTGCATAGAACCCTCTGAGGAAGGGGTCTGCTGTGAATCGTGTTTAAGTTAAGAACAACTCTTCTGTGTCTTTGTCGTTTGATCTTCCTTGCAAAAGAGATCACTGAGATAGCAAAGTGGGGACCCCTTTAACTGTCTGTTGTCAAACATTAAACTGGATGTCCCTCCATCTGGGCCACCTGCAGCTTGGGGTGCCAAAGGGTATTGCTAGCACAAAATGGACAGAACATCCTATATAGAGATTGTCTCAAAGTCTTAGAACATGCTTTTCAGTTCTTATTAGCTGAAAAGGACCTTGCATTTGAAATGTTATATCCGCATCCAATTTTTTGAGTTCTTCTACTTGACAATACTTAGCGTAACGTGTGAGAACAACACTCTACCTGGAGGCTGACACCACCTGTGACCAAGAAGAGCCAATTATCTACTGTCAGTTCACTCACTTGTGATGTCATAATAAGTGAGTTCACAATGTTGATAATGTAATTAAGAGGAATAGCAGTAGACATGTCACCTTCCGAGTGAAGTACAGCTCTTCACATCACACCTAATGCTACCAGGTAAAATATCTTCTAAAGAGCAAATGGAAAAAAAAATACATCAGAAGTAAAAAGTGACTACAAGCTCCTTGTAAAAATTAATAATTTCTGCCTGCTGTTTTTGGTGCTACTGGCTCTTTAAGATATCTATACTCTTGTACTGTCCTAAATTCAGTTATGGGAGGGGAAATGTGTTATAGCCATTAACTTTCAAGTAGTACACTTGCAAAAGAGGAGACGCTCAGAATCTTAATGAATCCTCCAACAGAGTCAATTGCATGGGATATGGTGAAATATGTAAAATGGATCTACCGCTGTTATGACAGGCATCCCCCCACCCGTAACTGAAATTAATAAATATTTCACTCTCTCATGTACGTATACACTTTGTTGAGCTGATATATTTTTTTGTCAACTTTATGTATTGCCTCTTTCTTCCAGGCAGTCTGGATGTTTTGAGATAAGCTAAATTATGCCCAGAATATCCCCGGCCTCAGGGTGTCTTGTTTATATGCACCTGTCTTCCTCTCAAGGACCTTGGCATTAGCTAAAGTATCACTACAGCGGAATGTATACTACTTCAGCACAGAAAAGGGACATTTTGATATTATACATAATTTACATGATGTAGTTTTGTAAGTAATATAATGCTGCATATTATGGTGAAATTAGCAACTATTTCTTCCTATTATGCTTATGGGACAAAAATTCTGAACATGTGTAAGATCTAATAATGAACTTGTGATTCACTATTGCTCTTATGTATAAAAATCTACTCTTTTCTATGAATTCTTTGAATTTTTAAACTTGTGTTTATGATCCTGTATGCTTGTAATGACTTATCGAGTTGAAAAATAAAGCACTTGAACTTGAAAGGCATTTTTGCTGAAAAATAATGATTACAAGAAACAATTTACATTTCAAATACCATGTATATTAAATTACATTGTATGAATGGGCACAAGCAGTAGAGAGGTCCAGAAAACTGGTTAAAAAGCTGACAGTGTCTCTTTAAATAGGACCACCTTAATATGTGTTAAATTCAGAAATGAATGCTGTGGTAACTGTTAACCAATACAATTCCCATATATCTTCATTTAAATCATTTTTACAATCAAAAACCCATTGTGCAGTCAAAAAAACACCCAGCAAAGCATACTATCTTACTCCTTGACTTCAGACTGCCTTTGCATTTCAATAATTAGGAGCCCGTCCAAGAGAACCACAGTCACTTTAGTGTTGTACATGTATACTCTCTCACAAAGTTTAAAAAGTATGCCAGAAATCCTGTAGAGGGTCTACCTAAGTGATCTGCTCTCCCAGCATGGTCTCAGCATTTCCTCACTATAGAACAAGAAGTGCTACTGCAAACACACTATTTATGCCGTGCACTACAATCCGAATCGGACGCGATCATGTGCGCCCCAGTGGAGACATGCGTGATGACATCTGTTTGTTATTTGTATTATATTTCTGATATAAATATAAGTTTAGACTTCTGCTTAGAAAAACAGGCCAAGCAGCAAAGCCTCATGGGACATAGGATTTTCGAACAGAGAGAAAAGAAGGATCTGTCCTATCTTTGACCCAATGGAAAGACTACTGAAGAGCTTCCTTTAGACACAAGGTTGTAACAGGTTATAAAACAACTACCATTTTGAAACCTAGGAAACTGGCCATAACAGACTGCATTTTACAACCTATCAGGAGGGAAGCCAACTCTGACAAATACCTGTGAAAATCCTCACACAGATAGGAGAAACAGCTTTCAGGATGTTCTCCTGAAGATCAAAGGGGTTAATTATGACCTGTCATAATTCATGCTCTGTGGCTCACTAATTAGGGAGAATATATATATATATATATATATATTTTTTTAAGTGGAATGTTTAGTAATGTGCAGATGCATGTGACTAATTCAGAATGCAGGAATAAGAGTGACCTCACAGCCAGCATCACCACAGAGCTGTGCCCTCACAAGCTGGGTAGGACCCTTTTCCCCCTCATGATATTGTCAAGGCTAAGGGAACATTGTACTCTTTTACTGTTGGACTTCTGAGAGAACACACTCTTGTTCCAACTTGCAAGACTTGGTATACTTGTGTTTGGACTTTCAAGAGACACTTGTGTTCTGGATTCTTAAGAAGCACTTCTACCAAAGTTAGGTAATTTCAGCACCACTATTTACTAACTAAAACTGGGGTAGGATACATTACTCAGTAAAAAGGCGTTTGGTTTTTGTAATTTCCATTTCTTTTGTTTGACTGTACCATTAATGTTATATGTTCTGTGTTTTGTATTTTATTTACTATTTTTAATTATAGTAAACTTTGTTTTCCTTGAAACCCTGCCTGAGCCTTTTTCTTATTTTGAGTGTGAATGCTGGGACAGTGTTAATAATTCTGACAGAACTGTTAAGTGCTTATAGTGTGTTACCATATATACCAAGGTAAGGACATACTTAGGTCTCAACCGAGTCAGAAGGGGGATTGTGAACCAGGTTGTGTGCCCACTGGGTTAAGTATTACACTGCATTCCCCACAGAAAGGTGTGATATTTGGACCAGTTACCTGTGTGTGCTAGCGAAAAAGGGTTCATATTTGACCCCAGGACTCAAAACTGGTAGTTGCTTGGACCCAAAACAGACAGGGGGGTTTCCCTGTTTGTCTCCTGTTCACATATTGCACTTCAAGGTTGGGCAATGTGGGAGTAGAGGGCCTGACTCCTGGAGTGCATTTGTGACAGATCTGGTTGGCAGCGGTGCGATCTAAAAGATTTGGTTTGCAGTGCTGCAGTCAAAAAGATATGTTTGCATACTGTGAAATTATTTGGTGACATGAGCATTAACAGTCCAGTGTGTCAGACTGACAAACTATAACAGTTCACACACAAAACAAGGCAGTGATTAAAAAAAAGGAAATACATCATTGTGGTTATAGTCTAAGTTCCCTACCTGTTTTTTTTTTTTGTTGTTGGGTGCAAGCTAGTGTAGCCGTAGATTAGGGAAGAAGATGCCTTCCAACTACAGAGAGTACACTGTGGAATACCTGAGGCACTTGTGCTAGAAAAGAGGAATCCGTTGCGAGGGGTGAAACAAACAGCACCTTGTGGAGGCTCTTGTGGCAGCCGATGCACGAGCAACTGCCCAAGACCTCGAGTCACAGTTGGTGACTGAAAGGGACCAGACCTTGGGCGTGGAGGGGCTAGGGTCCACCGCAGTGTCCAGTCCCAGGGAGAAGGACAGCGGGACTAGTAGGAACTGAGAACCACATCACCAGGGGAGGGTCGCCACCATGCTGGAGTCAGAAGAAATGAAAGCAGAAATAAAGGTGTGTCTCAGGCAATATCCTAGGTGCTAACACAATGTAGGAAGGCAAATCCCAAAATTCAACATTTACAAAGACCCCTAATTGAAGGCCTGATTGTAGGGCCGAGGCGCTAGGGTATCAGTTGTTCTCCGGTCAATAACCTGCAGTTTGAACCAGGAATGCTGCCTCTTTGTCTGCGTTATTTCATCTTATAATTTTTACTGAGACCATGAGTGCCACAAGTGTTTGTAAAAATGGAGTCAGAAAAGATCAGGCTGCAGATAGAGTTGAGGAGAATGGAGCTGGAATTCGAGCAGAAAAGGTTTGAAGCCCAACAGAAAAGGGAGTTCGAACAGAGGAAACTGGAGATGGAGAGAGAGAGAAAGAGAGGAGAAGTGAGAGCAGCGAGAGGAGAGAGAGTGCCAGAGGAAATTTAAACTGGAGAAGCTAAAACTACAAAGACCAGCGCCCAGAGTAGGTAAGTGGCATGGGTGAACCTGGACCTCCAGGATTGGGTTACAAATTAAATTATAAATTGATAGCTGAATTTAAAGAGGGGAAAGATATGGATGCATTTTTAAATTCATTTGAAAAGGTATGCATTGAGACAAAAATTCCCACAGAGTCCTGGAGCTTCCAGCTATCCCCGCTGCTTACCGGGAAAGCTTGTGACACACTGGGTCAAATGGACAATCAGGACAGTAATGATTATGGGAAACTTAAAGCTGCATTGTTAAAAAAGTATGACTTGACAGCTGATGTGTACAGAGTTAAGTTCTATAAGCTCAGGAGAAGCCCTGACATGAGCTACGAGGAACTAGTCACTAAATGTCAGTTTTTGAAATGTTGGTGGGAGAAGGGGTTAAAGCAGACTCTGTAGAGAAAACTAAGGATGTTGTACTTTTGGGGCAGTTCTTTTGGGCTTGCCCAGCAGAGCTGAAAACCTGGCTAGAGGACCGAGATCCAAAAACAGTGCAGGAGGCTGCCGAGCTCTCAGACCGCTATGCCAGGAGCAGGCCTGCTCTGACAGGGAGTGGGGTGGGCGTGGCAGCGCAGAAAGGGAAAAGTGCACCTTCAGGGCTGCCAAAACCCTTGCTGCCTCCTCAGAAAGCAGGCAGCCCCAGGTTACAAAGAAAGGATTTACCTACTACAAGAAATGATTGTTGGGTTTACAAACAACCTGGGCATATTGCAAGACAATGTCCTAAAAAGGCACAGAGCGCAACGCGTGGTGCTGGGAAAGAGGTGTTTTTTTTGTATATCCTGGAAAGCATGCCAATAAACATGAGGGAGCACATACATCCAGTTACTGTGAATGGGGGTGCAAACCCATGGTTTAAGGGACACCTACTTTTATAAAAGGGGACTTGGTTGAGCCTGAACAGCTTATACCCAATCAGTATGTTACAGTATGGGGATTCACTGGGGAGGAGAAAACTCTGCCACTTGCTAGTGTTCTCCTGGACTGGGGTGAGACAGGAGAGGCTGTGCAAAAAGTTGCAGTGGCAGAAGATTTTGTCCTGGATGTGATTAAAGGTAACAATCTCCAAAAGGGGATGGTGCGTGCAGTTACCCGTAGTCAGGCGGCAAAGGCAAATTGTAAGTCCCTGGACCCTATAGAAGCCCCTGTGTTTCCTGACCTGGAGAACAGTGAAGGGGGAGGTAAAAATTCCCCAGGCAGCAGTTAACAGAACAGCTACAGAAGGTTACTCGGAGGAGGGAGGGGGTGGCCAACTGTCAAAGGGTTAGAGGTGGCAGTGACCCTGAATGCCCTGATGCCAGAGCTATGGACTCTAGTTGAGGAACTGAAGGGGACCTGTCCCATGCCTTGGGAATGTGTAAAGATTTTGCAGTTGCTCAGAAAAATGATCCTAGTTTAGAGAGGCTGAGGGCTTGGGCAGAATGTGATGGGAGATGTACAGTGTATTGGGAAAATGGACTTGCTGTATACGCAGGATGTAAGGATGCAGGGAGGAGTGATGGGCAGGCAGCTGATCATTCCCCAGGTACTGTGAGCGGTTGCTCAAGATTGCTCATGATATCCCCATGTCTGGACATCTGGGAATCGCGTGCACTATGCAGCGATTGGCCCAGAATGTCTAATGGCCCAACTTCACCCAGCAGGTGAAGGAATATTGCAGGTCTTGTCACTGGTACCAAGAAATAGGGAAGGTGGGGAGTAAAACCCAAGCTGCCCTAATTCCCTTGCCCATTGTGGAGGAGGCATTCCAGAGGGTAGGAACAGATATTGTGGGGCCTTTGAATACCCGCAGCTCCTCCAGGCCTGACCCCGGAGTGCGTTTGTGACAATGTCATCATGCCGGAGACGTGCGGTACAGTACAGAACTGCGCAGGGTTGCGCCCGACCCACCAAAATGTGGCACCAAGGTGTACTATGGAAAAACAGTTGGTGTCTTAAGTCCAGGAAGAAACTGCTTTTTACATGGCACTTTTTCTAGCACTTCAAACCTAGTTCTGCGAAATTCAAATTTCAAATTTGGCAGGTATATGCTTACATCATCACCATATAGAAACACCAACTAGGTAGAGTAACTGTCCTTTTAGTTCTCACTATCCAATTATAACCACAGTTGTGTATTCTTACCTCATTATTTCTAGAATGTAAAATAAATACTAAATTGCTTGTTACCCATTTTGATTATCTGGATACAATGCCACGCCCAGTTCTGATTGCACTGTGATGAGAGTATAAATGTACAGCATTAAAGTGAACTGACTGTGGTTCTCTCAGACAGGTTCCCCATTATTTAAATACAAAGGCAGCCTAAAGGCAAGGAATAAGATATTATGCTTTTCTGGGTGTTATCCGACTACACAATGGGTTTTTAACTGTAAAAAATTAATTATTTAAATGAAGTTATATGGGAATTGCACTGGATAGCAGTTACCACAAAATTATTTCTGAATTTATACAAATTTAGGTGGTCCTATTTAAGGTTGACATAGGAAACTGGGCAGTATAAGCACTTGTGAAATTAATGGTTTTGGAAATAAAGTATTTAAAATATAAAAAAAAAATTACACAATGTCAAATATAAGTTGAACTGTGTCTAAATATTATATTTTACAAAGTTCTCCTAGAGACGTTGGCATCTCTTTAAATAGTTATAGTTGCAGCAAAAGATATGGTGAGATATTTCCTGAAATTTCTGGGCCATCTCTAGAGAAATTCCCTGTCTGAATGCAGTATCACCCTAGGGACACCAGAAAGGCTCTCCATAGAAATATCAGAAAATGGGGCCAGCCCACCGGCAAAGTGTCTGCTTGTGGTGTCGACATCCCGGGTTGGGTGATGGACTCGGGAGCCGAAAGGCCAGCAGGGTGAAGGAGGACTAAGCGTCCCAGGGACTGCTCTCCTTCTCCAGGGGAAGGGGAAAGAGTGTCCAGCGCAATGTGGATCTCTGGCAGAGGCTGGCGCCACATGTTAGGGGGGTGGACGCGGGCGTCATTGCACGTTCTGCCCCAGGAGAAAAACTTGCAAAAAATGCTGGCCTGCTGACGACAGCCCCCTGCCTCTGCTCCTGTTGCAGACCAAGGGAACTGGAGCCAGAAAAGAAAAAAATATATATCAAAAAATATCTGACCTTGACTATTGCTGCAAGTCAGTAGCACCAAAAATAGCAAACAGAAAATGTTATAATTATTTAAAAGAAGTCAACTGCTACTTTTTATTTCTACACTATTTTCCTTTTTCTATTTGCCTATTAAAAAGTTACCCACCTAATAGTATTAGGTGTGATGTGAACAGCAGTACAGTGACATATCTAGTTCTATCCCCCTTCATACCTCATCGGCACTGTGATGTCAGCCATTGTGACATCAAAGGTAACCTGTCTGGGAGCAGATGATTGGGTCTTCTTGACCAGTTGTAATGACACAGTCAATGAGGTAACAATGCTGATGAGGTATGAAAGGTAACCAAACTAAATATGTCATATACTACTGTAGGTAGACAGCCGCACCACACTTCACCTGTAGCACTGTCAGACAGACAACCTTTTAATTAAAGAAAAAGAAAAGTATTTCGGAAAAAAAGACCAGTTGATTACTTTTAAAAAGGAGTAATAATTTCAAGCAGTGCACTAAGTCTTTAAAGTTGCCCTGGTTCATGCAGTGCTAAGAGTTCAAGAGGCTTTCCATGTTTTTGTGTATCCAGTTATGAGGAAATGTGTCACTTACCCATCCTCTGCTTGTGACAAAAAGAAGTCAGGCAATGTGTACATTCAGAGGTACAGTAGCATACCAAAGAGACAGCTTGCATGAAGAGCAGTGTGTAGTTATAGAGCTTGAACAGATCTTCTCAAAAACTGCCTTTCCGGTATGCTATCTCTGAGTGTACTCATTGTCTGATTTGCTCTGGGGCTGAACAGATACCTGGCTGAGAACAACTGCACTGCACTGAGGAATCCCAACAAGCTGAAACGTATGTCAGTTCCATTGTTCTCAGCCTATTCCACAACAGATGTGAAAGCCTGCTTAAAACAGGTGAAGCCTTGTCAACCTGCCCTACATAAGAATGTGCCTGCCTGGGATGTCTTGCACTGGGTTTGTGACAAAAATAAAGATCTTACAGTTGAAGTTGATGTTTTCAACAGTAAAAGGTTAAAGTAAAAGAGCATTAAAACATTGCGCGTGCTCATCTCTTGGCATTTGCCGAACATATGTTTGTATTTTATATATACGCTATAGCTTTGCAGGTGAAATCTCAAATCATTATTTCATCGATGGCAGCTAATCCCAAATACAGAAATACCGCCTGCCTATATTTTGTACTCAGTCAGTGCAAGGACACAAACTACACTAAACAGGTAGACAAAATCTTTTTAAACTCAGAACCATCGATCATTACCTGCTCTCAGCAAGTGAAGATCTACACAAATGACAGGTAAGATTCAGGTGTTACAGCGCAGATGCAAGAATGTGATCTGGGCTTCTTTAGGTATCCTGGTTACCACACCCAGCTTTTCTCCACATTGGTAATAGTAGTAATGGCTGAAGCAGCAGCCCCAGTGTGCCGAGTGGTTCCATCACAGAAGGGACACAATAAACTTTGTGTTGGAGGGTACTTGGTTGTAAAAAGAAAAGAGTTGTGGTGAGCGGCACTACTGATGTTGCCAGAGCCACAAATCCAAGAATTGCCACGGGCATGCGATAACTCTGCTGCAGGGTTGTTAGCATCTGTTGCTGAGTGAGGCAGAGCACAACCACTCTCCAGATGCTGCAGATGCAACGATGGAGGAGGCAATGTTGGCCCTGAAGCAGACAAAGGTTGCTACACACAATAATCCTGCACAATTAGTGCAAGAAGCAACGTCAACAGTTCTTCCTGAGGTTTGCCAGAGTATGCCATGAAAACAGGCATTGCTGCAGATTGTTAAGCGGGTCACGACAGCACATCGAACCGCAGAGCCAAGATCCCTGGAAAAGCTTAAAGTTCCAGACGAGATGACAACTATTAATGGGCAACCTTGGTTACTGCGAGACTCCACAGTAGGTGATGAACGTTTTTTGTTGTTCACTACAAAAGCAAACTTTGAGCGTCTAGTCCAAGTTAAATTTTGAATCATGGATAGTACTTTTCGTATAGTCCCCTCTATATTCAGGCAGCTGTATTTAATTCATGCCCCAGTTGGGCCTGAAGAGACCTCCAGGACTGTGCCATTGATTTTTGTTCTCATGACTGCAAAGTCTCAGTGCAGTTACTAGAGACTTTTCCAGGACCTGCACGACCTGGCAGATGAGGCTGATCTGATTCTGTCACCAAAGTACATTATTACTGATTTTGAGCAGGCAGTAATAAATGCCTGCAAAGTGAAGTTCACAGATACAATCAATAAAGGGTGTCTTTTTCACTTAGGGCAAATTGTCTGGAGAAGGATACAGGCCCTCGGATTAGCACCACAGTACGGTAGCGACTTAGAGTTTAGTCTGCTATTAAGACATCTGGTTGCTCTCACTTTCTTGCCTTCAGAGGAAATAACAGCTGCCTTTGACAAACCGAAATGCATAATGCCACACAATGCTGCTCCTCTCTTAGCATGGTTTGAGGAAAACTACATATTGGGTAGAATTTGGACTGGCAGTATAGCCTAGGGGTTAGAGGAACGAGGTGTGAACGAGCTTGGTACATCCAGTAGACCAGACCTGAGTTTGATTCTCACAACCTCCACTTGCAAACTGTGCGACTCTGAGCAAGCCACTTAACCACCCAGTGCTCCCAGGTTGCCCCTGAAAACAGGCACTTGTGCCTAGTGGGCCTTACCCCGGTTACCAAAGACTAAAAAAAAAAAATCAGGAGGCAAATGAGGAGCAGAGCAGCGATTAGTAACCCACCCGTTTTCCCTCCTGAATTTTGGTCTGTTCACGATCAAGCTGAAATTGGCAGCTGGCCCGGTGGCACTGAGGGTTGAGGCACTGGACGACACACCTCGTACCACACCAGTGACCTGGGTTCGGATACAGTCCGAAACACCCTCTATGGTCCTGTGGAGATGATGGGGGCTCCAGTGGCAGGCCCACATTCCAAGGCCGGTCCAGCGCACCAGGAGATCTCTCCAGGTGCCAACCCAACGTCCAGGTAGGGTCTTGAGTCTGTAAAGTGGCCACGGGAGGACGGACCCTCCCCTGCAGATAACTTAGTTGCCGGGGGGACTGATCTGGCTGGACTGTTCAGGTGGGGAGAATCCTAGCAGTGAGGGTTCAGGCAGTGAGAGCATAAAATAGAGATCAACATTGGAATTTCTAAGGGGAAACTGCACATAACCTTAGCATTTAAACAGTGAGATAAACTTTTTGAAGATCCTGCAGAATTTTTTATTTTTAAATTGTGAATTAAAGACAGAACTTTTAATGGTGTCTTTTGCATGAATTAATAACTTTGTGAATATGCTCCATACAGATGAAATGGTTCTCTAACACGGCACTTCTAAGAAGAAAAATAAGTGAATACTGCTCGGATTACCTTGGATTTCCACGGGACTTCAGGTGGTACTTCTATATGGTGAGTTCAATCTATTATTGGATTTTAATGTGTCTATATTTTAACACTGCAGGATTTTGTTATCGGGATTTTTCACGGCGGGAATTAGGAAGGATCCCACTGAATGAGAACATAGTATACGTATGCACAATATTTGAATCTGTAGAACAGATGAGTGTATTTTATTTACAGTATCAATTATGTTAGCCATTTCCTTTTGCAACACCTACTGAATGAAAAGCATTTGCATACTACACTGCATACAGTATTAAAGCAGCAGCATTTCTTAGTTGCCATAACATACTTTCCAGTAACAATATATGGCGTAATTAGATTTATCATCTCTATATTTTTCTTTCTTTCTTCTTTTAAAGTAGCTTTTACTACTAACTGTATAATTAATGACACAAGTCATTAAAGATGGCCACCACTAGCAATTCTTAAAAAATCCCTATCCTGGAAGTTACATTTTGACTTTACATGCCGAATTCATACTGCACATATATTAGGAGGGTGGTAGCATACGTTTCTGATGGCAAACAGCACAACATCATACCAAGAGGTTTAATTTACTGATAGTGGGCATGATCAAAAGAAGTTATTTTTAAAAACTTCAAAGCCCCACATCTCAGTTCAGGGATGAAATATAATGAAAAGAAAAATGGATATATTGATATTTTTGCCAGAAATTCATTATTACTTTAAAACTATAGGATAACGTTTCTGCTAAAAAAATACTGCTGCTTTAAAAAAAAACAGTTTGCAGGGAAAGAGTAGTGTTGTAAATACTATTCAAGGCCGTATTTATCCATTAAGAATATACTCTGCACACAGCTTTGCAAGGCAGCCATGAGATGTGTATATCACTGCAAGCACTTTGCAGAAATTGTTCCAGTCCTAGATGTCTGCAATTTGTTTGCTTAGAACATGTGCTATACATAAAATGCAAACCATGTGCAAACACAAATAACAGCTTCTGCATGGAAAAACAGCCTTACACTTTAGGGCATGGGTTCTCAAATGGTGAGGCCCCAACATGTTCCAGGGGAGGCTCAAGCAAGTCTGAAAAATTACTGTATTTAAATTTTGGGTTTTATATATTTTGTGTGAAGAGGTGAAGCAAACTGAAAGAGGATAATAACAGTAGGTGAATTTTATGTATTTATTTACTAATAGGTGACAAGGGAAGGTGAATGAGCCAAGGTTCATTTCAGGTGTACCTGAGGAAGGGGTAGGGAGTGAATACATTTCAAAAGATAACTGCAAAACAATCAAGAAATATTCAATGAGCAATAGAGCAAATATATATGAACAATAAATTAATAGTGAGTACTGATAATTGATCATTTTGTAAACTGATGGCAGAATAGCCCAAATACAAGTTTGATCTTAGAAGTGCTAAGAGCAATAGCAAGGAGCAAAGTAATCCCTGAGAAGTTGCTTAGGAGCAGGGAAGGAGGGGGAGAGGCAAAGTATGTAGGAAGGTTGTTTCATATAGAGAGGAAACGGAGAAAGTAGTCTGACCCATGAAGGTACTGCAACAAGGGGTAACAATGGTTCAAGAATGAAAATAGCAGAGCAAGTGTGCTGGCCTGTTTGGGGTGGTTCAATATGCGGAATAATAATACTTGTTTATTTTATTTGTTATTCAGATAACACCGTTGAGCACAGGAGCTCGTTTTCAAAAGTTCCAAGTCAGTATAAGACAAAGAATTGAATGTGAGCAAAGTACACATAGGGGTTTCAATTTATTCATGGTGTACTGTGCAAAGTATAGTGTGTTATTTTTCTTTGGGGAGGCCCAAGATTATTTAAATTTTGGGGGAGGCTCAAAATCTTTTCTATGGGCTTGGGGAGGCTCACTGTGACAAAGTCTGAGAACTATTGCTTTAGGGTGTAACACTGCCATATTTAACCAGTCTCATCAACAGAAAATAGGACATTTTAGGTTCATACCATTCTTTTCATCTGTCTGGTGCATCGGGCACAGTACCACACCAGGCGTGGGTCGTTCACCTCCTTGTCTGTCACCTGGGGTTTGTGGCAGTCCTGGTGGTAGAGATTGTGGCACTCCTGGCACTCCACTAGCTGATTACCTGAGGTTACCATCATCTGGCTACAAGAACAACAAAACACACTTGATTATGCAGCAGTGATCTAAAATCTCCAGAATCTGTCTGACTTAGGCTCACAGTTGTAGAACTGCACCTGCTGCGTCCCCCACACCCCCACGAGTTGGCAGGGTCACTGACTCAGCTAGTTTGGTGGTTAGTCACAAGAAATAGCCCAAGTAAATTAAGTGAAAAAATACACAACTGTGTGAAAGATTAAGCCTTTTTTAAAGCAAACACCATCCCATTTCCTTAGACCTAAAGTTCTCTGATCATTATAATTGAAAACCCTTTAAACAAAAGTTACCCCCCACCAGTGACTATGACTGACTTTATCTTGATAGCCACCAGGTGTGATGGCACAATGTGGAGACTGTTTGCACCCAGTTTTGCACCTCCACATTCTGTGGCTGAGAATGGTGCTCTTGTTCTTCAAACTGTCAAACAATTACTTTTGGGATGTAAGTCCTTAGAGCGAGAAATGTTGTGCAGTGTCACATACCGACAGACAACACAAGCCAAACCCATTTCCATGGCGAAGTCCTCGGCACTGGTCTCTTCAAAGTTGGACAGGTCTGACATTGGCAGGTCTTTGCTGGTTTGAACTGTGATGGGGGACGAGCGGTTCTCTGGTTTATCAACTCTTGGCTTCTTCTGAGGTTCAGCCCCTTCCGTAGAGTCTGCTTTCAACTAAAGATGGACACAAAACAAATTCCTCATTAAAAGAGAGCTGCAGAACATATAATGTTTTTGCTATTTTTTTCTATTGAGCTTTTCTCCCTTGCCTCGGGGTCCACCCTCCACTTGACAGTACCATAGCCCCGTCACCAAACTTCTTACAGACTTATTAGTTAACAATCACTTGTCCAGAACCACTGTGGTGGTGTGTGGCCTGCCATTACGTTTGGGCGTGGGCCTACGGGGGGGGGGGTCCTGACTTTGCCCTCGGTGGACCAGGGCATTTTTTCCCTGTTTTTCTTCCTTAAAAGGGACGCCTGCTGTGCAGTGGCACACACGTCACACCACTGTGGAGATGCCCTCCTTCTTTTGGTGGCTCTGGCTGGCACACTACCTAACCTTGCTAGGTGGCAATCATGCTGCAGAGCTCATATCCATCCAACTGGCATGAAAGCAGCAGCAGCTGGGGTGCTCTTTTCTCTTTCCCTTGCTTGCTCGATGCTCCAACCCCACTCCTTAAACTGGGTTGCTGGCACCACAATAGGTATCGCTACTGCTGCGACAGCATTTTCTACTTTTTTTTCCCAAATTTTTTTCATCTTGTCACTTTTTCTCCCTGGTAACCCCTGGGCACCTCACTGCACTCACAGCCTCATTTTTCTCCATACCACTTATATCTGCTACAGGAAACCTACACAGAAACATAAAAAATGTCGGCAGAAAAAGATCATCAGTCCATCCAATCTGCCTTGTTTTACACTATCCTACCCTGCCTTGGGCCTAATGTCTAAATGGGGTTATTGCCCTCACCAGCCCACTTCTTACCCCCTTCCATGCAGATTTCCCCATTTGTAACTATTAAGCCTTTTTGAGATTCAGGAGGGATGTAAGAATATTTTACATTACAGAGAGAGTGGTTGAGCCGTGGACCAGCCTACCAGCAGTGGGTGCAAGAACCACTTACCATTTGAAACATGGTTGGGACCAAGTAAAAGGTTTAATAATTACAGAGGGGAAAGCACTTGGGCAAGGGGTGAGGCGGGGGCAATAACCCTGACTAGACATTAAGGTCCCGTGGTAGAATAGAGTAAAATGTGGCAGACTGGACAGCCCGGTGGTCTTTTTCTGCCAACATTTTCTATGTTTCTACAGAGCAAATGCCACATTTTGTCAAATTATTAACTTCAAATTAACTGGTTGTATTTTCAGATTCAAAACAATTGTGGAATTGATTGCAGGGACAGGTTCAGATTTGTATCAAAAAGCAAACACCGGCACCACACGGAGTGAAAAGGCTTTATTGCAAATATGCCAAACGCCAACAGCTCAGGTTAAAAATTCAAAGCTTTGCCGGTGTTAGCTTTTTGGAACTTTCAGATTTATACCAGGCGCATGTGAGCAGAGTTTGCTGCTGTGTTTCCTATCTGTATCACCATAGATTAACAGCCATATCAAAGTAAATACCATAGAATGAGAAAATACTGCTTCCCCAATATGCCTACACAGCTTAAAGTGCCGAACTTTACTAAAAACATGTAAATTAATACGTCTTCAAAAATCCAGTGAAAAAGCTAGACTTCTACAATTAGTCCAATTTTTGCATCATCTGCAAATTTTGCGGCCCAGTTTGTATCTCATATATATGTTAAATAACGTTGGTCCCTGGACCAATCCCTGTGGAACTCCACTCATAATGTTTGCCTATTCAGATGATACCCACCTTATTTAACCCATTGTTTTCTATTACTGAGCCAGCTATCTAGCCATTTGATGAATATATGTGGGAGTTTTTGCTTATCCATTTTTTAATCAGTAAATCATTAGGGACTGTGCTGAAAGCCTTACTTACGTAGGTCCATGTATGCTATATCAGCAGATTTACCAACCCAGATCTAAAGCTTTGTTCATTGGTTCAGATATATTATAGTGGCATGGTAGCACCACTATATTAGGGCTGAGTGGACACTTAAACGTTAAATCTCAAATTTTGCATTTTAATAACTTTGCAACCGGTTGAAGGATTTCACGAAGTGTTGCATGCACACTCTCCTGGGGTAGATCTCTTGACCTGCCATGGTGTGTGTCGGTTGGATCAGTGGATTTCATGCTGCGCATAGTGAAAAAATGTTAAAATCTGCCTTTTTTTCCACAGTTTTTTTTTGTCATTGCGCTGTGTCCAAATGGTTTGGAATTATGGTCTGAAATGTTCAAGATAGAAAGTGCTTGCCCTACAAAGCATGTCTGCAGTGGTTTGTTGAAAATATTAATCCGTTCCAAAGTTATTTCATTTTAAAATTTCTGGTTCTGAGGATGCTCAGTTCAGTCTTTTGGATAGAAGAATGGAACAAAAAAGGAATTTATTCTGACGAACAAGGATTCTTTTTCTTGAGGGGCCAATCCTTGTTCACTAGAAAAAAAAATTCTTTTTAGTGAGACGCCATCTTGTTCTTAATCTTTGCCTAAAAAAATCCTGTAATATCTGTGCCCAGGGATGTCTGTTACATACATTAAAGTATGTATTTAGCTCATCCGGAGTTGATGAGCTGTGCTTTGTGGTTTCCAACCTTCGTATGCTCCCAGAAACTTTTTTTTTAATCTTTTAAAATCCCTTTTCGCCATGAAAAGGATGCCAAAAAAGGAAATTGGCTGGTGAACAAGGATTCCCGGTCTGGCCATCTCATCTGAAATTTTCACAACCAGATGGCCAGATTGGGAATCCTTTTTTGCCAAGAGATTTCCTTCTTCGCCATGACAGAAAAGGCTGGCGAATAAGGAAACGGGATGGCGATAAAAAATTGTTTTTTCTGGCCATCTCTGCCACAAAACTTGTTGCGGGACCATTTGGTCCTGAAAAATGTAGTTACCTGGTCGTCCTCTCGTTTGTAGCCCTGGTGTCTAGTGGCACCCCCCACCCTCAATTCTCACATGTTTATTTTATTTTTAAATTCCGTGTTTTTTTCCCTCATCGTCTGTCTTTTTGGTATGTGGTTACTTTGTTTTTAAAATTTTTTAAGATGCGACCCCCCCATGGGAAAAATCCCTGGTGTCCAGTGGCACCCCCCACCCTGTGTTATATCTGTATTTGTTTTTACTTTAATGTATTTTTTTGTATCCCCACATGCTTTTTTTTCCTTTGGGGAAGTCACAAATGTCCCAATCCTTTTCCCTGGTGTCCAGTGGTAACCTCCCACCCTCCAATGTCCCCGCTGTCACTGGTGGCAGTGGAGGTATCCCCCCTCAAGGTCCCCTTCTTTAGGTTTGTCCCTGAAAAGGAAAAAAAAATCCCTTGTTGTCTTTTGCTCATTTGTAAGCTGTGAAAAGACAAATCCATCACCGATGTCGCCCTTACCCCCACCTGACCCCCCCACTGCACCCTCCCACACCCCATAGATATCTCACAGACCGCCACTCACCTAAGGAGGTCCCAGGTTTGAGACCTGTTCCACGAGCCGAAGACATGTCTCTTGCTGCTAGAACCAGCCGACCTTAGTAGCAACAGACTAAGGTAAATGCGCTTCAGTGTATTTCAATGGGGAAGTGGCGCAACTTTAGTGATAACTCATCCGTTTTTTCATGATTTTGGCCCCAAATTTTCAACATACCCTTTTAGGGACCCATTTTCATTAACAATATGACTTTGTTTGATCTTCCTACCAGAAAGCTGGATTTCACAGGCGGTTGCTCTAAATCACCTTTCTGGTGGGATTTGTCTAACAGTAGTCATATTGTTCATGAGGTGGGGCCATAAGAAAGCTATGTTGAAAATCTGGGGTCAAAATTTCAAGAACTGGCTGTGTTATGAGCATTTGTTACAGTCTCACTATGCACGCTTATAACTTTGCAAATTTTAAATATTTTCTTCCATTATTTTCAACATAGCCTTGTTATTACGTCACCTCATGTATGTGACAGATGTCATTTTAATCCTGGCCAGAATTTGTTTTTGCACTTGTGGTACAGAATGGTGTTGCAGTTGCGCAAAACTACATTTGGACGGGGATTTGAAAATGTTCTGTACTGGGTACATGTGGTGAGGTCATAAGAAGGTTACGTTGAAAATTTGGGATCAAAATGATTAAAAATGGTAGAGTTATGACTATTTGTCGCAATTTTGCTACGCCTGCTCATAACTTTGGAAATTTTAAATATTTTGCGCCCAAATTTTCAATATAGCTTTGTTATTACACCACCTCATGTATGTCACAGCTGTCATTTTTCAAATCATGTCCAAAATGTTTTCTTGCACCTATGCTGTGCATTGGCATTGCACTGGTGCGAAGTTACATTTTGGTGAGGATTGAAAAACTTTCTGCACCAGGAACATGAGGTGGGGTAATAACATGGCTATGGTGACAGTTTGGTGACTGCTGTGCTATAACTGGAAGTGCAGGTGCTGGAGGTCCCTGTGCTTCCACAGCTAGATACACATATGCATCTATGGAGGGATGGGAGCGGAGGGCTCTCCTGCCTGGTTTGGGAGGGCAGGGTGTTAAGAGAAACCCTAACACTACATTTCCCAACTTTTGTCACTTTGACCCTAACTGGAGCATTAACAGTTTTTGTGCAACTTATTTAGTTACTTTTTGAGACAGTGTAATAGTATCCTTATTCTACTATGGGAGCACTCCCATCCCTCTGCAGGTGTATATAATATATTACTGGCACAGTAGTTCCAGTATAGCTAGGGTGAAAGGTAACTTCTATGTTAAACCCGCATTTTTGAACGTTAATTAACTTTGGAAGCGTTCAACTGATTTGCATGACATGAGGCACGCATAATGCCTAGGGGTAGGTCTCTTGACCTGCCAAATTTCATGGGAATCCGTTGTGTGGTTTGCTGAGATATAGAGTGTTGAAAAAACAGAAAAATCTGTTTTTTGACATTTCTTTGTCCACCTAGATCTCAGAAATGGCTTTAGGTTGTGCTCTGAAATTTCAGGGTAGAAAGCCTTTGCCTCATAGATGTGCCTTTTGAAGGTTTGGTGAAAAAATATTAATATGTTCAAAAGTTATTAAACTTTAAAGTTTCCCATTATAGCCTATGGGGGAAAAATATATGATCTGAAAGTGAAAGCAGGTAAACCACCCAAAAAAAACAGTTTCTTTGCCACTTCATAGCAAGAAAACAGGATTTTGGGGGCTGAAATTTGCAGGGTGGCAAGCCCTTGCCCCATAGATGTGCCCTTTGCTGGTTTGGTGAAGACATGGACACCGGTTCCATAGTCACAGCACTCCAAAGTTGCAAATTTTCCCACAGGATAACACTGTGGCAGTTGTGGTGCCCTTCAGCGGCTATATCTCAAAAACGGTTCAAGATATGGTTTTTTTGCTAACCGCAGCTTAGTACACCTTCAGGTACTAAGCACGCGTGCAGGTGGTCAGGCCACGAATACAACTGTGAAGGAATTTTTTCCAAAGTTCCTATGGTTCCTGAGATATTGCAACTTTTGCAGCACAAGGGTTACCTGGAATGGCTCTAGGCGTGCGCTATGTCTCTATACTTATGGGTACATGACAACGAAGAGCCCATAGGGCCCTGTGGCCCCACATTTGGATCCCATTATGCAATAATGGGAGTGCAGGGCCCTACATTATGCAGTAGTGGGACTGGGCCCTGCACTCCCACATGGAGATGTGATATCATTAAAATATCTTTATTATATTTATTTATTTATTAGATCATCGGTTTACAAACCTTTGAGTCAGACTCATTTACAAAGGCACCTCGTCAAGAGAGCAATACATCACAGCAAACAAAACAGTACAGTACATAACACTTAGATTAAAAAAGCAACCAGTGTTACAGGCATTCACTGGTGGTGCATGCTTGGCAATAGATAGATCACAGTAGTCATAATATAGGTACAAGAGTACTATGTCAGGTAGCAACCAGAGATATTTTATTACAATAGTCAGCAGATGTTGCCTGAGACCCCAGGTCTATACAGCAAAAGTAGACAGAGCAGACCCAGCCTTGGGGTGAAGGTAAGGGGCAGGTGGGGGATTATGTGCAGTTGCAGCAGTGAGTGCTTGTCAGATGACTTCTGAGGGAGACCTTGAAAGGACCAAGCTTAGTGGAGTCAGCTATGTTGGCTGGAAGGGAATTGAACCAGGAGGGAGCCTGATAGCAAAAGGATCTCTGGGCCATAGAGGTCCTTACCCTGGGGACAATATGGGAGGTTTTGACAGTGCTGTGGGTAAGGCAGGCTGCGGGGAGGTGGCGACCCCGGGGGGGATGAGAGCCCTAGCAGGGTCTTTTTTACAAGAAGGCAGGTTTGGAAGCGGAGTCTTTCTTCAACCGCAGGGCCCTCCCAAATGGAGATGTGATATCATTAAAATATCAGTACACTTATGTGTAGGTGGGAGCACAGGGCCCAGGGGGCCCTGCATTCCCACATGAAAATCAGAGACAATTACAAAATGTATGTATAGCTCCCACAACCACATACGAGTAACATTACACTTTCTCAAAAAGAAGGGAAATTCATTGCAAAAAACTTCATTAATGAATCAGTTAGGGTTGTCATTACAGCGACAAAAGTTTGGAAATTCAATGTTATTGTTATCAACACTACCACCACCACTCCCACTCTCCACACACCAACAGGCGTTGGGGTGTGCCTTGAGGTCATCGGGCCTAACTCTTACCCCATTGTCCTAAACTGTACAACTCAGCTTCCTTACAAATGGAATGGGGTGAGTTAGGGCCGACGACCTCAAGGCACACCACGATGCCTGGTGTGAGAGTGGTGGGGTGGGGGGGGCAGGCTGGTAACCCCAACATTGAATTTCCAAACTTTTGTCGCTGTAATGACATCTCTAACTGATGCATTAACAAAGTTTTCTGCAATGAATATATATATATCTGTGGAAACACAGGGCCCACCTCTGGGCCCTGCGTCTCCATTTATAGGACAACAGTGACCAAACTGCCAGCATAGCCTTCTTATTACCCCACCTCATGTACCCATTACAGGAAATTTTTGAATCCCCGCCAAAATGTAATTCTGTGGAACTATAGTGCCATTCCGTGCCACTGGTGCAAAACAACATTTTGAGTAGGATTTGAAAAATTACAGCTGTAACATGCATGAGGTGGGGTAATAAGAAGGTTATGTTGAAAATCTGGTGTAAAAATATGTAAATTTCAAAAGTTAAGAGCAGGCTTAGCGAAATAGCAACAAATAGTCATAACTTTGGCATTTTGTCATATTTTGACCCCAAATTTTCAACACAGTCTTATGACCCTACCTCATAAACCACGTAGCTGTGCCAAAACACCATTCCGCACAACAGGTGCAAAACACGTTTCAGACAGGATGTGAAAAATGACAGCTGTACTGTTCATGACATGGTGTGAAAAATGGCTACACTGAAAATTTGGACTTAAAATATTGTAAATTATCAAAGTTATGCACATGAGTAGAAAAATTCCACTGTACGTTCATAACTCGGAATTTTTAGGAAATTTTTCACCAGATTTTCAACATGGCCTTTTTGGGACCCCACTCATGAAACTGCTGCACTGTCAATTATGAACAGGGCTTCTAAAGGTGATTTCCAGGCAGCGACCACAAAATCATCTTCTGGGCCCGATTAATGAAATGACAGTGACAGTGTTCAAGGCAGCATGGATTCACGATGGGAAAGTCATGTCAGATGAATCTAATAGATTTCTCTGACTGGGTGAGCAAAGTAGTAGACCAGGGAGGGGCTGTGGACATGGCCTACCTAGATTTTAGCAAGGCATTTGATACAGTCTCACACAAAGAGAATAATGTATAGTTCCATGTGTATTACCGGTCAGTAATGCCATCGAGAGGTTCCTACATGTCCAGAACCACGAGATGGTATTGCTGACCGGTAATACACACGGAACCATACATTGTTTTTTTTAATATATGGATTCGAGTGTGTTTCGGGGTCTTTTGAGACGGGTGGTTCGCCAGTTCAGTTGAGGACTGTCTGGGTCATGGCGAACCACCACACTGTCTCGCGCTGTGTGTTGAGCTGTCTGCTCATTCCTGATGGTTCCCGGCCTCTGCCTGTTTTTTTTTTGTTTTTTTATTCTGAGCCTACCTGCTCTTCATCACTGGATTGGCAGGATCAACCACATATTTTCATTTGCTGACATGGGAACAGAAAATAAAACTGAAGAAGCGCAATGACCGAGTTCGCTCTCAGTAAGTGAGAGAAGCACCGCCATGTTTTTTCAACTGTTCTGCCCGCCCACACAGGAAAACCGCCCAATGAGGAGACACACTTACAACGTGGGGGCAGGAGGTATCAGAACAAAATAGTAGTATCACCAGTGATTGACAATAGTATTATCACTGAACCTTTGAGGCTATTTCTGGATTTTTTTTGTATGCTTTACAGACGTAGTAAATTGAACATCCGTATATTAAAAAAGATTAATACACAAGTTTAGCCAGCCTTGGAGTCGGTCCCGAGGTGGTAACCTGGATAAAATATTGGCTAGACAACAGGATGCAAAGGGTAGTAGTAAATGGAGTCCACAGTGAAGAAAGGAGGGTAACTAGCGGGGTACCGCAGGGTTCAGTACTGGGGCCGGTCCTTTTTAATGCCTTTATAAGTGACACTGCAGAGGAAATGGAAGGAAAAGTATGTATCTTTGCAGACGACACAAAGATCTGCAACAGGGTTGATGCACAAGATGGAGTGGAAAGGATGAGAAGGGACTTGGCAAGGTTGGAGGAATGGTCAAATGTATGGCAGCTCAAATTCAATGCAAAGAAGTGCAAGGTAATGCACCTGGGAAACAAAAACCTAGGGGAAGAGTACACAATGGGGGGTGAGATACTGACAACAGTAACAAGCATTTGTCAATGCCGAATGTTGTTGCGCTGGCATTGGCAGCGGCGGAAATAGAGACGCATAGCAATGTGATTTTGTTAATGTGTCCCAAAAAGTGATTTTGCACAGAGAGCACGCCATTGTGCGCCACACCTGCGGAAACGCGTTTTGGGAAGGCTGTGAAAAATGTCAGCTGGACTGTTGATAAGGAGTGTGCAAAATGCCAGTGGCGAAATGGCAAGAAAAATATTGCAGACTGACGGTTATAAGGGTGTTATGGAAACCAAGTAATGCACGCTTGCAACACAGTCATTATAATGGAATTTTGGCACCAAATTTTCAACATAGGCATTTAGGACTTCTGCTCATGAATAGTGTCACTGTCATTTCCTCAAACTGCCCCGAAAACTGATTTTGCACAGCGACCGTGCAATTCTGCGCCAGACGTGCGAAAACACATTTCAGCCAGCTGTACTGTTCATAAGGAGGTATAGAAAAATGCCAATGATGAACAGCTGGAGTGACACTATCACAAATTCACAAAGTCACGAGCGTGCGTGCAAACTGCACAATGCACGCTCATAAAACACTCATTTTATTGACTTTCGTCCCCAAATTTTCAACATAGGCATTTTAGGACATCTGCTAATGAACAGTGTCACTACCATTTTCATAATGTGTCTCGAACATGGGCTTTCCACAGCGACCGTGCTATTCTGCACCGGAACTGCGAAAACAGATGGAGGTGCAGAACAATGGCACTGTTGAAAATCTGGAGTGAAAACATTATAAGTTTGCGAACTTACAAGCGTGCGTGCAAACTGCGCAACACACGCTCATAACACAGTCATTTTATGGAGTATTGTCACCAAATTTTCAACACAGGCATTTTAGGACCTCTGCTCATGAACAGTGTCACTGTCATTTTCGTAATGTGTCCCAACACTGATTTCGCACAGCTAACGCGCTTATTCTGCGCCGGAAGTGCAAAACACTTTTTGGCCAGGATGTGAAAATGACAGCTGTATGGTTCACAACAAGGTGTGGTAAAATGCCAATTTGAGAATCCGCATGGAAATATTGCGAATTCGCTAACTTACGATATAGCGTAGCGACTGCACAACGACGCTAGGAAAAACAGCCATTTTTGATTTTTCCAATTAATTTGTAATATAGGGTTTTGAGAGCCCCACCATGAACAGGCACTGTCATTTCATTTGGCCCCGACAGGTGATTCCACACAGTGATCGCAAATCACCTTCGGGACCAAACAACGGGCGACAGCGCAAGAATTCATGAGGAGGGTCCCAAAACCCCATGTTGAAAATGCGTCAAAATTCCCAAAAATGCCTGAGATATGCAGCAAAGTTGAAAACCTATTTATTCCATTATACAGCTTACCGGGCATTTCCTCAGTTCGTGGTCGGCTTTGAAGAGTGGAGACTTGTTCCCTGTCTACTGTAGATCATCGCTACCGACTCCAGAGGTAAATATGGGGTGGGGTGGGGGAGGCAGGGTGCACAGAGGGTGAGTGTGGTTGGGGCAGGAGGCTACGAGGACCTGCCGCTTTTACAGGTGAAAAAAAAAACAAAGACACTGCAGGACAGTTTTCTTGTTTAGGGGATTTAGCATGCTGGGGTGGGCTCCCAGCATGCCATCTAACTGTCTGGGGGCTCTGTAGCCGACGGGGATTGGGCCCCAGTCGGCCCACAAAGAAAGTCGGGGGCCGAGCTGAGGATCGGGCACCCCTCTGCATTTAACAATTGGGGGGTTTTATGCCGATGGGAGTGGGTTCCGTCGGCACACAAAGAAAGTGGAGGGGGCCGAGCTGAGGGGACTGGGCACCCCCTAGGCATTTAACAATGGGGGATTTATGCTGAAGGGAGGGCCTCTGGCCAGCGCTACAGAGGGCGGGAAAGCGACAGGGGATTGGGCACCTCAAGTCGGCAGTTTGGTGGCCACTGTGCCACCATGCTCATAATGTCGGTGAGCACATCCAGGGAAGGTCTGCTGTGTCTGATGAACTTTGCTCGGATTGCAGCGGACCTTTTCTTAGATGTGTTCGCCACATATGTATGCATGGGGAAGGAGGGATGCACCTACTGGTGCGTGCCCTGCATTCGCCCCACGCCTCCAAAGCTGCACTACTGCAAGATGTTGGCTGCGCAAGCGCGCCAACATAAAAATGGAAAGAGACCTGGGGCAATTATATCAGAAGACCTAAAGGGGGGCAAGCAATGTGAGAAGGCAGTAAGGAAGGCTTGGGGGATACTGGGATGCAAAGGGAGAGGCATCAATAGTAGAAAACAGGAAGTTGTTATCCCTCTGTACAGACAGTTGGTGAGACCCCATCTGGAGTACTGTGTGCAGTTCTGGAGACGCCATCTCTGCAAAGACATAGACAGAGTGGAGGCTGTCCAGAGGAGGGCAACCAAAATGGTGCAGGGTCTGCAACAGAACACATACGAAGAAAGACTAAAGGAGCTTAATATGCATACCCTTGAGGAAAGAAGGGAGAGAGGGGGACACGATAGAAACTTTCAAGTACCTCAAGGGAATCAACAAAGTCCAAGAGGTTAGCATCTTTTAGAAAAAGAGATGTGCAAGAACAAGAGGGCACAATTTGAAGACAGAGGGGGGACGGCTCAGAGGTAATGTGAGGAAGCATCTTTTCACGGAGAGGGTTGTGGATGCTGGAACAGCCTCCTGAGGAGGTCGTGGAGTCAAGAACAGTGGAGGAATTCAAGAATGCATGGGATAGACATAAGGCAGTCCTAGTGGGGGGGGGTAGGAGGAAGTAAGCTGTTGGTTAACTAGGATCTTCAGCTTATCTGTTAGGTAGGAAAATGGGCAGACTAGGTGGGCCAAGCGGTCCTTATCTGCCGTAAAATTCTATGTTTCTGCGTTTCATGAGGTGAGGTACCAAAAAGGCTATGTTGAAAATCTGGTGTAAAAATTCAAAAAAATGGCAAAGTTCTGAACCTAAGTTCAAAACGCCATTGACAGCCATTATACGGCACTTAACCTTGATTCTTTAGTTCACAGTTTGGCTTTGAAGAGTGCAGACGTGTCCCAGTCCACAGAAGATGACAGCCCTTGACCCCCAGTGGTAAGTATAGGGTAAGTGGGGGTGTGGGGTGGTGGGTGCTCACTGGGAGGGTCGGGAAGGGGGGCGGCTGCGACAACGAGGGACTATTTTCTTTTTAACAGGTAAAAATTAAAAAGACGCCGGGGACTGTTTTCTTTTTTAGGTATACATAAATACAGAAAGATTTCAGGACACTGGGGTGGCTCCCACTGTCCCATACTGCTCGGGGTTAAATGTCAATACGAGGATTGGGCCCCAATGCCGCACATCACAACGGGCTGCGGGGGTCACTCGATCAGGGGTAGGCATCCCGGTGTTGGAATATATAAATTAAAATAAAAGTGAATAGGCGAAGGAGATCGAAGGGTGGGAGGGCACTAGCCACACCAGGGAAAACGGGGACTGCTGAACTACAGCTAAAGGTTCCTCTCGCTAAGCTGGGCACCCGGGATTTCGGGTGCCCAGACAAGGTGTTTCTGGCCGTTATCTTTAAAAAACCAAGGTCAGAATCTAGCTAAAAGGGGCTCATTTAGCTCAGTTCTGGTGTTTGTATTTTAAAACGACAACAGGTTTATGTATTTTCCACACTTTTTAGTTGGTAGGAGAAAAAAAAAAGATGGCAGCTTGCAAAAAAGGATTTTTTCCTCATGAAAAAGGATTTCAGGTCTTGCAAAAAAGGAACACTCTCGCAAAAAGACATCTATCCTGGAAATAGAATGTTCATACACGTCCCATTAGGATATAAGGGGAACTAAAAAACTTAACTTTTCAACAGATCAATATTTTTTGCACCAAATGTTCACTGTCTGTTCTGCTACTAAATTTCTTTCTACCCTACAAAAATCATGCATAAATTCCACACTGTATGGCCGAAAGGCGATGAGGAAAAAAAATGCAAAAAAGTTTTTTTTTTTTTTTACTTTTTCACTATCTGGATCTCAGAATCTGCACATCCAACCAGAACGAAACTTCCCACATCAAGAGATCTACCCCACAGGACAGTGCATACCACATGTCCACATGTTGTGAAAATCTACTGAACTGTTGCAAAGTTATTAAACTGCAAAATTTGAGGTTTAACATTAAACATGCTACTCAACCCTAACTATAGAGGCATGACTGTGCCTCTATAATGTATAAGGTTTGTTTGGAAAGATCTATTCCTGGTGCATCCATGTTGGCTGTTGTCATTACCCAGGTTGCCTCTTACCCATGTCTCAAGGGGTTCTTTAACTATACCTTCAGTCATTTTACTAATAACGCTTGACAGACTTACTGGCCAGTAATTTTAGAATTTTGTTTTTGGACCTTATTTATGTATGGGAGTCACATCAGACCGTCTCCGTCCAATGGCACCACACCTTCATTTACTGATCTATTAAATATTACTATTAAGGGCTTTATTATTTCTTCCATAGTTTCCTTAAGAACTCTGGGATTTACAGCATCTGGTCCATGCAATTTATTGACCTTGAGGTCTTTTATTTATTTTTTTATTGGCCAGCTTTATTGGAAATAAAAAATGTTCTATCATCTCTTTCTTTTTACTCCTTAGCCTCACTTATTTATTTAGTTTTTATCGGGTAAGTGCACTAGGCAAAAAATTGCCTATTTTCAGGCATGACCAGGGAGGTTACAGAAACCAGTGGTACAACAACAGAACAACTAACATACAGTAGTAAAATTATGTCAGTATACAGAACAAACTGTTTTCAATATACAAATTCAGGAGGAAATAGGTATTCAAAATGAAAGTACAGGCACTGCAGTATACAGTATACAGTAATAATTGTTTTAGCAATACATAGATACTTAGGAGGAGATGGTTATTCAACATGAAGCAACAGGCATGGTCAAAGAAAAATCTTTGGCCAAGTCGCAGTGCAGGAGAAATAGTAAGTGCAACTACACAGAACAGTAGTACTTCTTGGGGGAACACTAATGAGCAACTGAGTAAGACTCTAATGTGGAAGAAACAGCAGAGGCAATATTGAGAGTAATTGGGGGTTAGTTACCAGGTGCAGATGTCAAGAGTTTTTTTAGGCGGTTAAGTAGTGCTTACCTGAAACAGGAATGGGACTGTGAGAATCTAATATGGAGTGGTAGGGCATTTCAGACTCTGTGGGCGAAAGAGGTAAAGGCCTGTTCATCCATCTTTGTGGAAGGTCTGGGTACTGCTAGGAGCGATTCATCAATGGATCGAAGAGGGTAGATTTGTTCCTGGGGGGTCATCCAGGCTGCAGAGCATCTGGTTTGGAGGATCTTTGTATGCTGTACAACAGACAGCCAACAGAGAGTAGACGGCAAGAGGGAGGTGATAGCCAGCCAAGTCTGGAATACAGTGAGTAGCGGTGAGTTATTCTGGGAGTGGAGAGGGCAAAGTGACAAATGTCATTGCAAGAGATGTTCCATTTGTCCAGACCCGAGGTGCTTGTTACATAGTTGGGGTTAGACCATTGGTGAGGCTTGGGAGTAGAGTTCCTTGGGCTATTGCGAGTCTGGTCGCAGGAGTCACAGTACACTGAATTTTGTAGGCCAGCCCCATTTTGCTGTTGATTGTCTTGCAGACATTTGTGATAAGCTGGTTGAAACTTAGGACAGGGTCACCAAAGTAAGCGAAGGAGTTCGAGGACGAGACGAGAAATCCATCAGAGCAGAGAATGGCAAGGTCTGTAGGACAGGATCTGAGCTTGGGCGAGGACCCAAACAGCATTGTTTGGGTCTTGTTGGCATTTAGAATGAGGCTATTTTGATTTAGCTAGGACTGTAGTGAACCAAAGTTGCCATTTAGTTGAGAGTTGATCTTAGCTATATTGTTTGAGCTAGTGCATAGTACCATATCATCTGACTAGAGGAGGGAGCTACAGTGAGATGGAGTTTTTGAAGCATCATTAATGAATACAGAAAAAAGTAGTGGGCCAAGGACTGAGCCTTGGGGTACACCAATGTTTATTATGGTGGGTGGGGAGATTGCCTGGTGTACTTTGACAAACTGTTTCCTGTTTGTTAGGTAGCTGGAAAACCATTTTAGAGCAGTGTCTGAAATACCTAGACAGGAGAGTCTGGGTTCTAGCTTTGAGTGATCAACAAGATCAAACGCCTTGGTTAAATGAATAAAGATGGAACCAGTGAGTTTACTGTTATCCTTTCCCAGTTTAATATCATTTGTGAGTTTGGTTAGTGCTGTGGTGGTCCTGTGGGATGGTCTGAAACCATACTGAGCAAGGGATAGTAGGTTGTTTTTATTGAGGTGGCCTGTGACCTGGAGGGTGACAATTTTCTCCAGAAGTATGCTGAGAGTGGGCAGGATAGCAATAGGGCAATTGTCACTCTTTGTGTCACCTTTTTTAAACACAGGAAGTATTTTGGCTAGTTTCCAATTCTCTGGGACTATACCTGAGGTTAGTGATAAATTTAAAAGCCTTGTTATTGGGGTTGCTAGAGATGGGGCTGCAATCTTTAGTAACCTGGGTTCAAGTCTGTCAGGGCCAGTGTACCCACTGAAAGAGAGACTGAGTAAAGAAGTTTTAGGACTTCCTTTCGGGAGACAGCACGGAAGAAGAAGGGGGGGCCGGACAGGTTTGAGAAAGATCATGTACTTGGGAGGGCAAAAGATGCTCAGAGTTGGCAAAGTGGTCATTAAAAGCATTAGCTATTGTGGATGTGTTATTACAATGTACCCCATTTATTATCATTGCTGATGGAGTCTGTTTGGAATGCACCCCGGAGCCCATTAGGCCTTTGATGTGGTTCCAGAAATTTCTTGGGTCTTTGGCAGAGGCTTGTAGCAGCTCACTGTGGTAGGCTCCTTTAGCAGTGCGTATCTCTTTCTCATAGACATTCCTCAGGGTCCAGTAGCCAATCCAGTCAGTAAGCTGTGATAAGGCTTTGCATGTGTTCCATGCTGTGTCCCTAATTTAAGTTGAGACAGTAGCCTGCTGTGTAGCCAAGCAGCCATCTAGTGGATTTCCCCTTAATCTTGTGTTTAATCAAGAGAATGTGTTTGTCTTGGAGTTGGTGGAAAGCCGTAGAAAGAAAAGAGTCGAGGACAACACTGATATCATTTGCCCTATGGGCATCCAAAACAAAGAAGTCTCATTGGTCAAAACATATCAAGTTACCGTGCATTAAGTATGCAATAAGACACGACAGGGTGTGCGTGGAACAGATTTTACTGTAAGCCCAGAGGTGTAGTGAGGCACAGGGTGAGTGCCTTCAGCCCATGGAATTGCGGTAAAATCCGTTCCATGCACACCCCCGGAGTGTCTTATTATGCTTATAAAATAGGCTCTTTTTTTTTTTTTTTTTAATAGGAAACGCATGTTTATATGTAGAAACAATAGATTTACTTGTGTGCATTTATGATAAAATAGTCCTTCCGCCCACTGCAAATGATGTCATTGTATTACTGCTGGACAAAGTTTGTCTTTTACTGGCATCAGTACTACTTGTTATTTTGTTGCCAGTGGTGATGCAGGAACACCCCCCCCCCACACACACACACCTTCTTGTACTGTTGTGGGAATTTTTTTTTCCTTGAATGGGAAGTAATTCTGGTTGAGAGGACAGAGAGAGAGAGAGAGAGAGAGATGTATTTTTTTTTTGGTGGGGGTGATAGATTTCACATGGCAACACCCATATATGATTCAAATGTACATGCTTTTATATACTTCAGGATTGTATTTGAGCAGTTTGAGTCTGCCTCTGCCTATGTAACTGTGTGTTTCCCACCTTTTCTCTTTGTTTATGAAGTATTAGAAAATGGCTAAGTAAATTCTAGCATTCTGATCGGCTAGGACAACAGCATTAGCAAGCGGGTATTTTTCACTAGAGCTCGCTAAATAACTAGATCCACCTTTTGCCAGGTAAGGGTGCCCCATCACCCAAAAATATCATGCTGCCATGTAACTGTTCTCCGTTCGCTAAGCAAACGACAGAGTCACCACCCCGTCCCAGTAACTGAAGGCCTCTCCTACAGGATTCCCCAAACACAGAAGTAAAACACAAACTTCAGTGACAGCCCCCAAAAAAACAATTGTCGGAGGGAAGTGGTTAAGGATAGACGCAGTCAAAAGGTATCAGGTTGGACCAAGCAATTGCTAGGCAAAGTTATTTTAAGCCAGTATGATAAACAAAGCAAATACAAAAAAAAAAAAAAAAAGACGAACTGAATATGATAAAAATAAAGAGAAGCAAAATAAAAATAATATATCAATATACACTTCTTTAGAAATGGCTAGTCCGCTACAGCATAACGGCAGGTCAGTGTACTACCAACCTCTCCACTCACTATCTGGGAAGACGCATAAAAGCTGCTCCTTTTATCTCAGTGGGGGTCAGGTGATTTACTTGAAGCTCAGCCCACTTACTTGCAAAATCCTTAATTTTAAAACTAACCATTATTTTCTCATATTAAACACAGGACAGCTTCAATTCAGCATAAGACTATATAGTACAGCTTTTAATATCAATAAATATGCTTTGTTTCTTTTATTGTAATACTGTTCCTGGTAGCAGACTCCTCCCCTTGAACTGAGCGGTATATAGGACTGAGAAACAAGGCCGGCCAGCTCCTAGAAACGATGGAGAGGCCAAGGAGGAAGTTCTGCAGCCAGGTTAGGTAATACTTTCTGGTCACTATTCATTGTCTACATGCTTTTCTTACAGCACTTTATTCAGTTCAGTAAAAAGCAACTGAGTGATACACCAGACTTGTATTATTTATACATATGTAGAGACATAAAGCAACTTAAATATAAACTGGGTTTTTACTGTTTTACCTTAAAACATGCCTGGTATATCTGCACAGTACCACAGAACTTTGTCTAGCTGCTAGCTAACTGCCATCCAAAAACATAAAACCACAAATAAGTATTCTTTTTTTTTGTTCAGAGAGTTACAAGATAGCTGTAACTAACAAAAGCAAACCACCTATTCTACCTTCTGTTTTTAGTGTGCATATGTATATAAGAAGGGCTCCATGTATCCCAGCACTTCTTTATGCTATGCCTGCAAACAGACATTCAGCACCTAAAAATGTACCTCAGTGTCATGTTTCCCATTCAGCATGAATATTCTTCACTTACATTACTCCCTCAGAACTCAGACCATTACTATAATGAGTAAGGAAAGGACAGCATTTACATCACTGTTGCCAGCTGCATTCTCTTATAATACATTCTGCAGCAAGAATTGACTTAGTCAGTTCACTATTATGGGTATTCCATAAAAGGGGGTGGGGGATGAAGACATTTTTCTTCCTGAAACCATAAAGAATCACAGGGATAGTACAAAGAGCTTTCCCAGGTGGCCTGTCTGGGAAAGAGGAAATAAAGCAAAGTCAATTGAGACAGGATAGATACAGAAGGTGCTGCTGCAGCAGACTTGAAGCAGGAGAAAGAAAAGGTTCCAGAAATACAAATGGTCTTACAGCACACTGACACACCAATCCATTACAAAAACAAGTTACTGTTTCATCCTTGGACACAGCGCTCCTGGCCAGCACCGAAAATCAGTCCACCAGCCAGCCGCTCCAGCAAGAGCCGCAACTGGACAGTGCGTTTCCATCACCGGGAGAGAAACTGAACAACACACCACTCCTCACATCGTGGAGCGAGCATGACACTACAGTGATGTCTCTTCACCAGCTCCCTCATGGACACTCACAGAAAAGATTTGCACGCGCGTGAGAAAAAAACCTGCTTGTGTGCTGGTGTGTGGGGGGGGGGCAACAGGAAAGTGTTTACATGGAAAGAAGGAAAAACAACAGTGTCCCTGGCAAACAACCATGAAAGAGAGCAGTGCCCTCTAGTGGCACTGTCATTTTCAATGGCAGATATACCAGTGAAGGGACTATTTCCCCCCCCAAAAAAAAAAAAATCTATACAATCATTTCTATAATTTTCTTATAGTTTCCTGTATTTTTTTATTTATTTATTTTTAACATAAAAAGTCACATGTGGGCCATTTTTTAAGTACAAATTATACCCTCCAGGATGGGTGGTACTATGAAATACCGGACCTTCCAGGGGCTATAAGGCCCTCCGCCATTACGCCCCTGGGTGGTCTGGTATTTCCCCAATACTGCCCACCCTGTCGGGTATTATTGCTGACTTATTGCCTACATTTTTCTTCCTGTTTTTTTTCCTCTGTTTTTCCCCACATTCAAGATATGGAGTATTTATCATGGATTGTTTGCCATGGAATACATGGATTCAAAATCTGCTCAGTTCCACTCGCAGAGTGTTGCTCTCCTAACATACTGTACACACACACACAACAAAGGCCTCTTCGAGTGCCAGAGCCTCAATTATCTCACTGTCAGGGAAAGAAGAGGAGATTTCCCTAATTAGCAGTTAAAGACAGAACGAGGATTTTTCATTGCCAGCAAAGAAACAGTTGTGATGAAAACTATGAACAATACTTAATGCTTCTAATTTGTTTATGTGTGTAAGGAGAGTGTGATGATCACGGAAACAACATTTAATTAAATTGTTTTCTTTTTTATTTAAGGTCATTTTATTTTTTGGGCCCAGCTGAAAGTTTTTTTTTTACAGTGTAAAGGTAGCAGCCATGTTTGTAATGGAAGATCAATCCTGGTTGTAGGGGGACTAATGGAAGAGAGTTCAGGTTGTAGGAGGACTGATTTGCTTACTGTGTGATGTGGTTTAGGACCAGGATGACTGTGCATTTAAAGAGATTTAAAGCACAGTCACATGATTTGTGTTGACAATTAGACTTCTTTATTTTGGATGCCCATTTTATTAATCTTATAAAAACATGGAACAAAAGAAACTACTGAACTCTTGTGTAATGTCCTTGTCACTGTCTGTCTGTTGTTTCAGCTTTCACTGACCTCAGCTCTGTTCTTCTAACTGACTATTTCAACAAAGCCGACCCCCAAACTCTCCCCTCAAGTCCTACCCTCTCTCCAAACCGGCCTCCATTCTACTTCAAATCAGTCAAACCGTATGAAGCTCACAACTACATCAGTAAAGCTATTGCTAGGACCAGGTTAAGTGGGGAGACTCTTGACCTCAAGCTGCTTGCCCTCACCCTCGACGAGGTGCTCCTAATATTAACAAAAATCTTCAACCTCTCCCTCTCTCTTGGCCAGTTCCCTGACAGATGGAAATTCGCCTGTCACACCGGTCCACAAGAGCGGGGACAGGGCCCTCCTGGTGTACTATTGGCCCATCTCCATACTACCCCCACTCTCCAAGGTCACAGAGAGTAGAGTATTGGACCAGCTTACGGAATACCTTGATAAATATGATGTCCTGTGTGCTCAACAGCATGGCTTTAGAAAAGCTCACAGTACCACCTCAGCCCTCCTTGAATTCACTGGTGCAATCCATAGTTCCTTGGACAATAGCCTTCTTACAGGGGCAGTCTTCACTGATCTGACGAAGGCATTCGATACCGTCCATCATCATCTACTACTCTCTCAGCTGCTAAATACCAGACTGTCCCCTGAATCTATATCCTGGTTTAAGAGCCACCTGGAAAAGCGCTCACAAAGAGTGAAAATAGCTAACTTTCTCTCTGATGCCAGACCAGTACACTCTGGAGTGCCACAAGGGTCAATCCTTGGGCCTCTTCTCTTCAGCATCTTCCTGAATAGTCTTCCACAATCCTGTCCGGAGCAACACCTCCTATACGCTTATGTTGCTGTCATCCATTCAACCCACCTTCTGCAAAGCAAACTACAGCACGTCTTCTCCTCAGTTGAAAACTGGTGCAGTAAAAACAAACTTGTCCTCAACTATAAAAAGACAAAGTCCATGCTCTTCTGCAGCTCACAAAACAAGCACTGGGACCACCCCCTCACTACTGCAAACTGCCTAGGTACAATCCTCGAACAAGTGCAAACCTTCAAATACCTTGGAATCACTCTTGACAGTTGTCTATCCTATGGGGCTCACATTGACGATGTTGCCAAAGTGACTAACACACGTATTGGCCTGCTTTACAGGCATAGGCAATGCCTAACTCCGGAAGCTTTAAGGATCGCAGTTCAGAGCTTGGCGATCTCAACTATCGACTATGGCCTCATCATCTATGGTTAAACTTCTACCACTACCCTCAGGTGCATATCTATGGCTTTGAACAAAGCTTGCCGACTCATCACTGGATCCCATCGTCTCACCCATACGTGTGACCTATACGCCCAAACTGGTTGGCTTCAACCTCAAGCTGCATCAAGTATCTAACATGCATAATGACTTCCCCGGAGTTCAAGCTTTGCTATAACCTGCACAGAATCCCTCCTCACCAGGGGCTCTGAATCTCAATTACTGCATATTCCAAGATGCCAGACCTCACAGAGACAAAGATCCTTTGCCTACAGAGCCCCCAGCTGGCTAAATGGTCTCACCAAGGACATCAACTCCCTACCTATGCTAGGTCTGTTCAAATCTAACCTCCGCCTATTCCTCTCTGCCTCTAGCACATGAGACTGTCTTCTCTAACCTGCTGTTCACTTTTTGGCACTTGTCCCTTCTCATCCACCCCTCCTACTCTCCCCTTCCTTCCTCCTCCTCTTACTTGCACTTCCTGTGTTTTGATAATTGCCTCTGGCAGCATCTTCTTCTCATGTCTCGCCAAGTTCTCATTATCAATGTTATCCCTGTCCTGTGCATGCCCCTAGTACCGCCTAATCTGTATGTACTCATGTGATGATAAATAATCGTAACCTGTTATCCTGTAATAATTAATGTCCTGCTTGTTTGTTCTCATCCTGACGTGGAACCTTTGTAAAAGAGCCTTGGCTCAAAGGTAATTGTAATCCTAGACTCAAATAAATAAATCATTTCAGTGGTCCAAGTGTGGTTTCTATCCCCCCCCAAAGTTAACGTAAGACTAAAATTGCTTACAGTTATTCTTTAGAGTAAAATTCTCCTTGACAGTATATGCTGATTTACGTTAATGGCCCTTTTTAAAACCCACCACTGCAACCTTTACAAGAACCTTGGCTGGCTCTCCCCCCAGGCAAGCAGGGACTTCACTTTTGCTGCCTGACTGACAAAGCACTGCGCAACCCAAACCTCTTGCCCATGTCAGAGTTCCTAACACAAAAAACCCACACAACTTGCGGTCCACTGATCTCCTCCTGCTTGAAGTACAATGTGTATATGCTCTTGCATTGGCAAAATGGCTTTATCCTCTGCTGGCCCACCTCTCTCTGGAACAGTCTTCCTTTGGGCATCAGAACTGCCCCCCCCCCCCTCTTTAAATCACAGCTCTTGGATCATCTATTGACTGCATCTCTCTCTAGTACAACTTAAGTTGCCAGCTACTATCTTAACAGTTTAGATGTGCTATGTTACCACCGCTTGTTCACACTGCTTTACGAAACCTAATTGTTTAGTTATTGTACCACTTTATTAACACTGCATCCTAATGCTTATTTTTTTGTCTGTACTTTGTTATTTTTGCAAATCTATTTTCCCAGCTTGTTCATAACGATGTACAACCCTTATTTTTGCCTCTCTAGGCTAGAGTCATTCCTGAAGAAGGTCTCTCAGACCAGTGTATGTAATCCGGTCAACAAATAAATTATCATGCATATTTTATTGTATATTTTAGCCTTATGTAATTATTCCTGCTGGACAATGTTAACCTCAACTGCTGCTGTCCTCCCTGGGACCCCTCCCCCCCATATATATGAGATGCCATAGCTCATGGGGTTATCCCAGTTGGATTAATTTCAAATAAATAAAAACCTGAAGTCAGCTTCTAGGAGTCTTTGGTCAAAAGGATTACAACTGGCTATATCCTATGTTTGCTGTTAACAACTCTTCCAACAAGCAAGGAAGGGTGGTTAATTCATTTGTTCACTTCTGGGGGGAGTGGAGTCAAAGCTGAGAAGATGAAACTATTAGACACAAAATAAGGTGGCTTGAGAGAGCAAGAAGAACAGAGAGATGGGGAAGAGCCAGTAGAGAGAGAGAGGAGGAGAGCGGGGAACAGTGGAAGTCAATGAGCCACAGACCAAAGAAGACACAATGAGATGTCAGAAAGGCAAAAAGCTCTGTTCTGTTTAGTAAGAAAGCATTAAGCCATGGCCAAAGCAGGCTACTACTAGAGAATTAATGCATGTGGTTAGGGGGGGTAGCTACAACCAACCATGCATTGATTTCCCAGTAGAAGCCTCCTTCGGAGTGACTTAATGCGCTTGTAACATGCAAACGCTGCCCAAAAGTTATTATTACACATAGGGTTGCTTCATAAAACATACATATAAAAAACAGTTTAGGAAGTCTTTTTTTACTGTGATTTACTATAGGATGACATCAGCATTACAACATTTATTTATATTATGATTATGCAAAATAAAAGCATGGGTATATAACATTTTTACGGCAATATAACATTCCACTATCTTTTATTACTTTTAAGGAGGTACATACTTCTGTAAACGTTGCGGAATTATGCAGTGGTACATTTCAACATGCTATTCACTGGTGCCACCTTGAACCCTGGGATTGCTTTCTACACATTCCTGCATTTTGATTAGTGGTCGGTAACTGCTACTGCAACCACTAAGCTTTGCTTGTACCATTTACATTTACTTCTAAACATTTAGAACTAATAACTAACACTACTTTTTTAAACAAACAATGCGGCTTTCTTTTATATTTCAACTGAGCCGCTGCACAGACAAAAAATTCAGGCGGAAACTGCTTGGGGCCGATACTATCTACAGCGAACAAGGTATTTTAAAGCCAGTACTACAGCTCACTTATATCTAACGTGACATTTATTTATCTGGATCTTTTGTGTCGGCTGGGCAATTCCGACTGCTCCACATACCTCGAAGGTGATGTTTGATTTTAACATTTTTTCTTATGAGGTCGCGGTGCTAAGAATTCAGCGCTTCCATGTGATATCCACGGTCCACTGGATGGGTGGGAACAGACAGTAGTATGTATCTACAATGTGCTGCTACAAAGATTTTAGTGGTTTGGTACAGGACTACAAGTTGGAGCAGGCATTACTTGGGAATTAATGCCATCTCCAACTTGTGTCATGTGTTGCCTTTCATCTAATCGGTTACTTGCTTTAATGAACTACTAATATAGTCATGTTATCTATAGACAGTTAGGAAAAAGACTAACTTTGATTTGAACTGAACTTAAGTTTTCAGCCCACTTGGAAGAGGTCTGCAATAAACAGGTTTTTTATACTCTCTGCTCCACTCAGCACCTGAACTCATTTGTCCCATTAAGTTCAGCTACACTGCTAGATGACTGCAACCTGATTCTATATATCTAGCTGGCATATGTGCTCAAGCACGCTGCGTTCTCAGGAGCCAAGGGTGCTGAAACTCTCATATGACAAAGTACAACGATAAAGAACTGATTAAAGGACTTAAGGAGCTTAATATGTATAGCCTCGAGGAAAGGAGGGAGAGGGGGGACATGACAGAAACGTTCAAGTACCTCAAGGGAATCAACAAAGTCCAAGAGGGTAGCATCTTTCAAAAAAAGAGGTGTGCAAGAACAAGGGGGCACAATTTGAAGATAGAAGGGGGGCGGCTCAGAGGTAATTTAAGGAAGTATTTTTTCACAGAGAGGGTTGTGGATGATGGAACAGCCTTCCAGAGGAGGTTGTGGAGTCAAAACAGTGGTGGAATTCAAGCATGCATGGGACAGTCATAAGGCAATTCTAGGGGGTGGGGGTAGGAAGAAGTAGGCTGCTGGTTAACTAGGATCTGCAGCTTATCCATCAGGTAGGGAAATGGGCAGACTGGGTGGGCCAAGCGGTCCTTATCTGCCGTCAAATTCTATGTTTCTATGTTTAAAGAGATTGTCTGGATTCTAGCGAAAGGACTTACAGCTGGCATGAGACAATCTCAGTTATACAACACTCCACCCAAATTTCAGTTGCAATACCTTCCATTTTTTTTTATTACCAAAAGCCACTTTCATGAAAACAGAATCTTTTTTGCTTCAATGTCATCTACCCCATCTGCTTATATCTGCCCTTAAATCAAAATCATCTATTTGTGACATTACCAATCTGTTGCTGAGAAAATTATTCTGCTGTGGCAAGGGTTTTATGTGATAAAGGCAAGTCTTTTATCTCGCTGAATGAAAAGCGCAAACACGTATGTGCCCAAAACAAAAGGGGTGAACAACATTCCACTGACTCTTATTCCCTGATGCATGGCAAGAAAAATAAAACGTTTTACCTTTGTGGGGGGCTTGCCCAATCTAAATATTCTCAACTCCAAGGGAAGAGGATTTAGAGGCATAATGAAACAAAAAAAGTAGAAAAAATCTGTCACACATCCAGAGCCGAACCCAGGTCCACCAGCTCTAGTGGCAGTGGCTCTAGCCACTATGCCAAATGGCCAGCTCGGCAGGACTTGGCTAAACAAACCCCTATATCCTGTTACAGCATGTGCAGCTCACTACACTTGCCATGCCCTACTTGTCAGGTGCTCTTTTCCTGCTCTCTAAGTACAATGTTATTATCCAGGTAAAACCAAACTAGGGACGGCTCAATAATACTCGCTCCACATCACTGTACACCATGGCAAGCAGGACATTATGACTCTAGGTCAGGAAAAGCAGCAGAGACATATTAAATCTAAGGAAGAGCATGTTTTCCTAAAAAGGTCTTAAATAATGATGAATGGAATGAGGCCAGCCCCTCACTGCAGTGTAAGCAGTGTGATGTGTGACCCGGGGTTAGGACTGCGCCTGAGACACCTCAGAGCCAGAGCCAGTGGGTGAAGGAGGATTGAGCATCTCCAAGGATGCTCTTCTTCTGGGCAAAAGGTTGTTCAGATGGAGTTTCTCTCCTGCCTGGGACTGATGTGACTGAGGCTTCCTTCTCCTGTTTTAACTGTGTGTGTATGTAATTTTATACCTGTGAATCTGTAGCCCCCCTCTGCTGTCCATCTAATGTATTATAGCCCCTTTAAAACTATTTATAAAATGGCAAGAATGTGTTTGTTCTACTTGAATTGTTGTATTTCTCATTAATGTTTTTATCTTATATTGAGATGTACTCTTTATAATATATTTATTACGTATGTACTTTGTACATCAGGTCGTACCTGTAAAAGGCACCTTATGGTACCAGTATATCTTACCTGGTTAACAAAATAAAAACAAAACAAGAAAAAATGTAGTCATTTCACTGGCCACAAGACACAGCTGACCACACAGTAAAGTGATCCAGTTGAGAGACTATTTAAAATTTTACCTGAATGATTACCTTGCAGATCTACAACATACCGACTGGTCCCGGGTCACAGCTACAAAGCACCCAGCAGAAGCCTTTGACCTTTTTAAAGCGATGTTTGTCCTCTTGCAAAACAAACACGCCCCTCTCACTAGAAGGAGGGTTAGGGGCACTGTCACTAAATGGCTCCACGGCGGCTTATTTGCCCTCATGAAGGTCAGGGACAAATGCTAGGAGAGATACAAGGCCTCCCATAACAAGGATGACCTCTCTGATTATCGGTAGCTCAGGAACACTTGTAAAAGAGCCATCTGCTCGGCAAAGGGCGAGTTCTGCCAATCTGCCCTGCTATCCTCTGCTAGTAACCCGAGGACCTTTTGGCAAAATATTAAAAACACGGTCGGGGGGTCTGTGAGAGTACAGGTTACCGACATGCTCATTGGCAGTGTCAGCTGCAACAACCCCCTCACTATTGCTAACTCCTTTAACTTCCTCTTCTCTGACCTGCCTGCCCCCTCTTCACAGTCCCCTGCCCCCAGGTCTCTGGCCCCTCCTGAGGTGGACCTACCCCCGACCTCCCCTTCTACCTAAAGCGGGTCTCTTTGCGAGGAGACTCGAAGCTCCCTGGCTGGTCTCTCCCCTCATAGCTGCATTAGCGGGCATGACAGCCTTGAACCCAAACTGCTCATGCTGGGGGGCATCCCTCCTTGGTAGGCCTATCTCGCATATCTTCAACACTTCTCTAATCTCGGGGATCATCCCCGACATACAGAAAGTGGCCAAGGTTGTCCCAGTCTTCAAACATGGCAACCCCAAAGATAGCCAGTACTACTGACCTATTGCTATTCTGTCGCTGATCTGCAAGCTCCTAGAAAAGGTAGTTGCCTCTCAGCTCTCTCACTACCTTCAGGTTACAACCTTCTCTCCCCAGCTCAACACGGCTTTCGCAAAGGAGCTGCCGTCTACAGCTCTTGCTGTGGTTACCCTCCAAGATCAGAACCGCTACTGATCTAGGCAGTCTCTCAAGAGCCATCTTCGTGGACCTCTCGAAGACTTTTGATCAGGCTGACCACTCCCTCCTCCGATCCACACTTCAGTCCCTTGGGTTCTCCTCCCCCCCGCCCTTGCCTGGTTCTCGAACTACCTCTCTAGCAGGCAGCAATACACTAACTTCAACAGAGCCCTCTCTAACCTCTCTCTCCAGTTAACTGTGGGGTCCCCAGGGATCTGTCCTTGGACCCATTCTGTTCTCCCTGTTCATTAATGAACTGCCCTCTGTCACCGCCCCAGGATGTACCACCCTTTATGTGGATGACCTTGTCATCCTAGCCAGCTCCTGTGACATCAAAACCATTAACTCCCAGTTAAACTCTGACTTTTTGCTTATCCAGACTTGGCTGGAGAAGCATAGGCTGTCCATCAACCTAAAAAAGACCCAAGCTATGCTCTTTGGCACCTTGCTCAAGAGAAAATCCTGCCCTGCCCTGCTCCCCTAATGATCTATGGGGCTGATGGTTCCCTCCTGCAGACTGTGGATTCCATGAAGTATCTGGGTGTCACCCTCGACCCGCTACTGGATCTTCCCTTGCACATCCGGAACATATGTAAGGCAACTAATGGCAAGCTCGGACTGGCCTATAGAGCAAAAAGCTGTCCCACTCCGGCTGCACGACTGGCCCTAGCCAGGGGGGTCTTTCTACCTACGCTCTGCTATGGCCTTGTATCCTTTGCCCCATACCTAAATCCAACTTCACCAAATGGGACACTGCTTACAACAATATTTGCCGCTTCGCGCTCTCGGACCCTCCCGTCACGCACCGCTGCGATCTCTACACGTGTCTGGAGTGGCTCCCCCCGGAAAAGCACTGCACCTTTGTCCTCGGCAACTTCATCGACAGCATCGTCAGAACTGCCACCCCCTCTGACCTTGCCCTACCCCTCAAACATGGATCCCCAACCTACCACTTAAGATCTAGTGACTCACAGGACTGCCTGGTGCCAAAAACCTGCACCCCTGCAAGTCATCGTGCTTTCACCGAATATGCGCCGAAAGTGTGGAACTCTCTTCCTGCCTTAATTCACTCCTCCTCCTCCCATCACTGTTTTAAAGCCTCCCTGTGGGGCTTCCTAAAATCCGCCTCCGCCTGTCTCTGTGCCTCATAGACCCCCTGCTGTGGCACACTTGTTCCCCTGTTTCAGACTGATGGGGGCGTGGGTCCAGCATATCATGCACTTCTACTCCTGTATCCGGCTTGGTAATTACAAACCAGATGTCTATTTTTGCACTGGGCCCACTCCCAGCCCACCTGTCCCAGAGGGTTAACGCCTAGCCCACCCCTATCTTTCCCCAGCTCTCTCTCCTGCACTTTTGTACTTCTCATGTTACTCCCTCCAGGGTTAGGCTTACCCTATATTGTCTGCTGTGCTGTTAATGGCTGTACTATTTTGTTTTATGCTGTTATCTAATTTATCTTTTGCGTATCTCAAAGTGGTATTCTAACATTTAACCAGTTTTGCCTGAAGTCTTTCTCTAGTTAGCTGCTTATTAGTCTTTGTTCTGCCAAATGTTCTTGTACGACAACTTTGATTCTTCCTGTTATTCTTGAATGTATGTACCTTGTAATCCTCCCGGGTCGCGCCTGAAAATAGGCACTTGGCTGTCCAGTGTGCTTACCCGGTAAACAAAAACAAATAAATAAATCTCTATAAAAATGCACGGTCAGCTGCTGAATCTCAGTTTTAGCTGACAAAAACAAACTACTAACTAGCACATATCACTAAACCTCAAATATGAGAATACAAAGCTCAGTAGCTGCCATCTTGAAAATTTTATACTGTACTGCCACCGTATGTTACACTTGTGTTACATGTACATTGGTGATAGCAGGGTTTTAAATAATTGATTAGCAGTTTTTTTCTTGGGGTAATACTAACTGTACAGAAAGCATTTATATTGGTTTTCTGGAAATGTTATGTTTGTTAAACACAGTGAGGCAAGTGCTATGCATTTTCACAATGTTTTAGAACTTCTATGAGCAAACGCTAATCAATTTTTAGAGTTAAATAAAACCCTGGATAGTATAAAAGTTTGGCAGTGCTGAGGTATACCTCAAGGTGCCAGGTAACTCCTCAGCACTGCCAAACATTTATACGATCACCACATGAACTTGAGTACCTCACTGGTACCTCGAGGTATACCTCAGCACTTTCAAACTTTTATACAATCTCCACTGTATTATTCACAATATAAATACAAACAAAGCACAAAGTCACACTTAGCACACATCCCCAAAGATTCCGACATCATTTTCATAAAATTATGTACTTCTCTGTAGCTAAAATAATGTCTTTTGCCTCTGTCTAATCACTATAGTTTTCCCTTGATCCCCCTGCTAACTCACACAGCTCGGCATACAGCGGTGCTTTGCACTGTCATTACAGCACAAAAAATAAGTTATTCACCTGCAACTGTAGTTCTAGGACAGGTATATGGTTCACATCCACAGTCAGGCACTTACTGGAATGGTCTGACTGGGCGGATGTCTTTAAGCTAAGCTCCTCCCACCACCCAGGCAGTATTATCCCCTGACTGTGCCCCGTGACATCAGATATTTGCACGCTGGAAGCAGGGATCCGTGTGCCACTTGCCTGAGCAGGCTGGTGGGTGTGTGGATGTGAGCCATGTACCACTCCTAGAACTATGGTTACAGGTGAGTAATCCATTTTTCTTGGGGTGTGGATATGGTTCGCTATCCGCATCTGGCAGACTCCTAGCACTTCTCCAGGAGAAGGGGGCAAGGCATGCACCCCTACTTGGCTAATACAGACTGGAGAACCTAGGTCCCAAAACCAGCATCCCGGCGTGACTCAAGGTCAATGTGGTAGTGGTAGTGGCAGTGGAAATGAGGGTGTGTGTAGACTTCCAGGCAGCAGCCCTGCAGACCTCCTGGGTAGGAATGTCCCTGGAAGTAGCCACCAAGGCAGTGTTATGTCTGGTGGAATGAGCCCTAAGCCCTACGGGAGGCTCCTATCAGCATGTACACAAAATGGGGGTTGGGGGCCCTTTTGAAAGAACACCAAAAAGATTTCTAGTTAGTTCCAATATCTTATTTATTCTTTTCCCCTGCGTTTCACTCCTATCAGGGGCTTGTTCACGGGGTATATATTCTTAATTCTCTTCAATAGTCTTATTTATATCTGTTAATATACAACATAAATTTTAGTTGTCATTTTATTGCTTTAAAAGCTAAACATACAAAATGTTTGTTGGTACTAGTTGTCCTATCTCACTAAGCTGTATAATATTTATAATGGCTCATAAGAGTTCTTTCAACTATTGTGCCAACATTTGTGATATAAATTTCATTCTCTGATGGCACTCTCCAAGGAGGCAAACAGATCCACTAGAGGAGTGCCCCATCAGGAGAACACGTGGTTCACCACTTCCTGATGCAGGGACCACTCGTACAACATCTCTCCAACACAACTTGAAAGCATCCACCAGCTCACTGTTCTCTCCTGCAGTTATGAATCTCCAGGAGATCTACATCCAGGCTGCACATGACAGTCCAAGGGCAAAGGGCCTCCTGACACAGGGGAAGGGAGTGAATGCCACCTCACCTCTTCAGGCAGACTATGGTCGTGGTGTTGTCCGTCTGGACCTGCAAGACCTGACAAACCAAGCGAATGCTGTCAAGGCTAGCTGCACTGCTCGGTGCTCCAGCAGGTTTCTGTGGTGACAGGATTCCCTGGGTGACCAGAACCTATGGGCTCTGGGGTCCCCTAGGTGCGCTCCCCAAACCACCAGAGATGTGTCCATTGTGAGCGTGATGGTCGGTTCTGGGTGGACAAACAAGACTCCTTCCTCCAAGTGTTCTGGGATCAGGTGTCTGGGATCAGCCGCCACTGGATGGCATCCCACACTAGCTGGTTCACTGTGAGTGGCTGGTCCATGTAGCCTTGACACTGGGACCACTGACAGCCCAACTCCCACTAGAGGTGGTGCATCTGCCAGTGGGCCCAATGAACCACACTGGTGCAGAATACCATATACACCAGCAGCCTTAGGAAATCCAAGGCAGGGTGCGAAAACCCAATATGATATGACTGGACAAAGGAGATAAGATCCAGTGCCTGGTTCACAGGGAGGTGGGCCTTGGTCTGTAGGGAGTGTAGTTCTGACCTGATGAGCTTGATCATCTGCTTCAGTACAAGTTCAGACTTTTCCGGGTTGACCAACAAGCTGAAGTCTCGACAAGTCTGGAGGGACTGATCTCTGGGCGCACCACACCTAACTGGAAGCTGCAAAGAAGGTGATCTGTTCTTTCAGTGGACAGAAAGATCTGATGTGACAGGGTGGAGTCAGGGGATATACTGCCCTGGTGGTGGGAGGAGCTCAGCTTAAAGAGGTCCATGCAATCAGACCACTCCAGTGGAACTATCAAGAGTGTGGATAGTGAACCAGATCCATGCCCCCTAGAAGCTGTTTTTCTAACCATGTAAATAATAAGGTAAAACCTTATTCAGTTAACATTGACTGATTTGACTCACAAACTTTGGCGGACCTGTTGTAATTTCCCTTTAATCGGCAGATCAGCATCACAACACTGCGCAGAACTGGGAGGGCAGTAATCTTCTCTGTTACCAAGCTGCCTACTACCAACCTCGTCTTTTTGCAAACCGCCAACTCTCAAATGTCATCTTCCTGCTCGACACTGCTCCCCCTTCTGCTCTACTGAAACAGACCGCCACACGTTCAGCAAAAACATCACTTTTTTTTTCCTCACACCTTTCTCCCCACGTACTTCGCATTCTGTATGCAAACCAGATGGACATCAGGCTTCTCTACCCATCAAGCTAATGACACTAAACAGTAACATACCATACATTTCTCGCCATACTGAAAGGGGGGTATCTGTACAAGGAAATCACTTTAACAAAAGCATCCCTTTTCAGTGCTTCAGTCTTCAAGCACAGTATTTTTTAGTACTAAATATGAACTCACAGTGCCACCTGCTGACAGTACAATGCTAATGCATGGAACACCTACTAGTCATAAAATACAGAACACTGAACAGGGACTTTTTAATGTACCAATAAAACCAAATGTACACATTTAAACACATTATAAATTACCTTCTTACAGAAATATACTTTTAGAGCCATTTTATAAGTGAGATAAGCCACTCCACGGTTTGCATTATATATACAATAATGGTTGGGGAGGTGGTTATAATTAGAATGTTAGACACCCCCAAGGTGTGGGATGCCACATAAACCCCGAGAGCGAAGCTTGAGGGGTTTGTACAGGCATCCCACACTGAGGGGTGCCTAACATTCGAGTTTCACACACCTCCCCGCTTTTATTTTATATAATTGCTTGGGAACACTTTTTCGCCTCAGCAGTTATATAAAATACAGTTAAATTAACTTACCGCCGATTCCAACTGGCAGTGAACTTCGGCGTGCTGTGTGGTGAAGAGGACAGGAAGAGCGCTTTTTGCACATGCTCACACACGTTATAACCCACGGGTTATAAAACAGAAAATTATAACCCCTTCCCCTATGGGAAAAAGCAGTCGCCAGTTGTTATAGGATTTTAATGCACTTTCCTGGGGTGTAAGGTTAGCATGTCCTTGGGGCATACATTATAATCTTTTAATAAGCCCTGACAGGGTGTGCATCACTTACTTAAGATTGGATGGTTTGCAATGTGTCATCTGTGACAAAGTAAAAAGTGAAAAGTACAGTTACGTAAGAACGTACCGTAACAGTAGATCTTCGAGAGCAGCTCTTGCTGCAGGTTACACCATTAGGACTGAAGCCGTCAGGCGCCAGGACCCCACGGAAATTTTCTAACTAGCAGTCTTCAGCGGGGACCGCCTACGACGTCGGTCCTGCCCCTGACGTCAGGCGTAGTACATAAGGAGGCGGTCCCCCCACAATCCCCAGTTCTCCCGCCGGAGACTCCCGGCCACTGGATGACATCAGAAGAGGAGACCGAGGATCCGCCATCAGATGGCCAAGACTAAGACAAATTGTCCCATCTCGTAAGATGGATGTTTGGCTATGACCTACCTCCACAAGTAGGGGGATGGTGGGCGGGAAGGTACCTGCTGCAAGAGCTGTTCTCGAAGATCTACTGTTATGGTAAGTTCTTACGTAACTGTACTATCTTACTTCTAGATACAGCTCTTGCAGCAGGTTACACCATTAGGACTGATTCCCAAGCAATAGCGGCAATCATGTGCCACTGGGAGGAGGAAAGACAGGGATCACAACCCTGCTCGAGCCTAAGACAGGAGTCCCTGGAGGACGGCTAGGCCGAAACCTGCCCTCCGCCTTGAAGCGATATCCAGGCTGTAATGCCTAATAAAGGTATGCACCGAGCTCCAGGTGGCCGCAGCACAAATAGCTGAAGTGGAGACATTCTTCAGCGCTGCGAAGGAAGTGGCCACTCCTCTGGTAGAATGACCCTTGACCACACCTGGCAAGGGTTTGCTGCGCTTGTCATAACAGAAAGAGATACACTGGATGAGCCAACGCGATAGAGACTGTTTCGAAACAGGAGCTCCTTTCATCCTCTCAGCAAAGGAGACAAACAGTTGATCCGATTTTCGATACTGTTTGGTTCTGGACAGATAATATCCGAGACACCTGTGAACATCAAGGGTGTGAAGCAGTGCTTCTCCTCGATTGGTGTACCCGGAAAGTACACTGGTAGGTCAATATCCTGATTAAGGTTGAGGGCTGAGACCACCTTAGGCAGAAACTTAGGATTTGTCCTCAGGGATACTCTATCCCGATGGAAAATTAAATAAGGCTCTTTGCACATGAGTGCATGCAATTCAGAGATTCTTCTTGCCGAAGTAACTGCAACTAAAAACAACATTTTCCATTACAGAAAATGTAGCTCGCAATCTGCGGCTGGTTCGAAAGGTGGCAGCGTAAGCTGCTCCAGGACAAAGGGCAAGTCCCAGGGAGGAAACGGATCCTTGATAGGAGGCCTAAAGTGGAGGACTCCCCTTAAAAAGGCAGGAGAAGTGTCCAAATGGGCCACCATCCGATGGCCTATGGGGGCATGATAAGCCGAAACTGCACAAAGATGCACTTTGATCGAGGAGTAAGCTAGTCCGGACTGAAAAAGTGAAAGCAGGTATTCCAGAACAAGCTTTTTGGGACAGTCTAAGGGCCAGAAACCACGCGCTTGAGCCCATAAGCAAAATCGGCGCCATTTCATGGCGTACGTTGCGTGTGTTGCCGGTTTTCTGGCAGCAGAGAGTACTTCTACCACTTCTTGCGAGACCCCGTGTCGCATCATGGCTATGTCTCTAGGAGCCAAGCATGTAGGTTCAATATAAGTCCGGATTGACTAATGAACCCTCCTCCTGAGACAACAGATGGGAGCTGATTGGCAAAGGAAGTGGAGGTTCCCGGGATAGCTGATGCAGAAGCGGGAACTAGATTTGCCTGGGCCAGAAAGGGGCTATCAAGATGAGCATCGTTTGCTCCCTGCGAAGTTTGAGAAGAACTCTCTGGATCAACGGGAAAGGAGGGAAGGCATAGAGGAATCTGCCCGCCCAAGAGAAGGACAACGCGTCTCACCAGAAAACACCAGGCCCTGGATCTAGCAAGCAAAAATTGGGCAGTTTTGCGTTGGATGGGGACGTGAAAAGGTCTAATTCTGGAGTGCCCCATCTGTGGAACAGATCCTCTGCCACCTCCTGTAGAAGCTCTCACTCATGGACTCTGGCCTGAGAATGACTCAGGATGTCTGCAACGGTATAGTCCAACCCGGGGACATGAACTGCAATAAGGTTTGCGCCGTGCCGTACTACCCACTCCCACATTCTCATGGCCTCCCTGCAAAGGGGGTAGGAGCGAGTACGTCCTTGTTTGTTGAGGTAATACATCACTGCAGTATTGTCTGTTTGCAACAGGAGAGTACTCGGTGGGATCTCCGACTGGAAGGCTTGCAGGGCGTAAAGGACTGCCCTCATCTCCAAAATGTTGATGTGAAGATGAGATTCCTGGACTGTCCATGTGCCCCGAGACCTCACCCCGTTCAAGTGCGCTCCCCACCCGAGACCTGAGGCGTCTGTGAAGAAAGTTACCATCGGAGACAGCGCTGTGAAGGGAACCCCCGCGGATAGGTTTCCCAGGTCTAGCCACCATTGCCAGTCCCGAATCACGGCCTTCGTGATTCGAACTGGCTGCTGCAGATGGTCTTGCCTTTGGTCCCACTGCACCCTTAACATCCACTGGGTTACCCGCATGTGAAGTCTTGCCATCGGGACTGTTGGAATGGCCGCAGCCATGTGTCCGAGCAGGCAAAGGACTAGTCTGGCCGGGACGGTCTTCTTCACCGACAGGTCCCTTATGAGGGATCGAATGTGTTCTGCTCTGTCCGTGGGAAGAAAAGCTTTTCTCTTGGCGGTGTCCAGATCTGCTCCTATAAACCGCAGTTTCTGGGACAGTATCAGAAGAGACTTCTCGTAGTTGATGAGGATACCCAGTGATTGAAAAAGAGCCTGGGTACGATGAATGGCCGTCAACAATGCTTCCTTGGAGGGAGCCATGAGAAGCCAGTCATCCAGGTACGGGAACACATAGTGGCCTTGTCTCCTCAGAGACGCCGCCACGACTGCCATGCACTTCGTAAAGACGCGGGGTGCTGATGACAGCCCGAAGGGAAGCACTCGGAACTGATAATGGTGGCTCTGAAACTCGAAGCTCAGAAACCTCCTGTGCGCCTGAGCAATAGGGAAGTGCAGGTAGGCATTCTGCATGTCCAACGACGCCAAGAAGGGATTAGACCCGGAAGGGTCACCATGCGGAAGCGTTTGTAGACGACCGACAGATTGAGGTCGCTGAGGTCCAAAATTGGACGGAGGCCACCTGTTTTCTTTGGAACCAGGAAGAAGTGCGAATAATAGCCTAAACCTCTCTGGTTCTCTGGAACGTGCTCCAAAGCTTCCTTCTCCAGAAGCGCGAGCACTTCCTGTTGTATAATCAGGGCGTGCTGACCCGAGTAGCAGGAAAGCAGAGGAGGCCTTGTGAGTGGGCTGCCTACGAATTCTATACAATGGCCTTTTTCGACCAACTGTAGCACCCACCTGTCGGTGCTGATCGACCGCCACCCTGGCAGGTGACATGCAATGCGACCCCTGACCTTCATTTCCCGTTGATCCTGAGGAGGGGCGGGAGCAGGGAAGGACTCATGCTGTGGCAGCATTAGGTCCTGCGAGTTGGGCCAACTTTGCAGCTCGGTGGCCTCTGTCTGAGGATGTCTTAGCCTGGGCTTTTCGGGTGAAGGAGATCCTTTGTTGCTGGCCAGAACGTGGTTGTTGCCTTTGTGTCCGGCCATGAAAATGACTCTGGTTCCTGCGAAAGGAACTAAGTTGAGACCTGTACATAGCCTGCACAGATCTAACTGCCTTCCCAGCATCTTGAAGTTTGGTGAAAACCTTCTCCGAGGCTTCGCCAAACAGAACTTCGCCATAGTAAGGGACGTCCATGATATTCTTCTGGACGTCCGGGGTTAAACCGGAGACATGGAGCCATGAGCGTCTCCGGAGACACACGCCTGAGGCTGCAGCTCTGGCCGAAGAGTCCGCAGAGTCATATGTGGCTCTGAGCACCAGGGTCCCCACGTCCGAACCCGTACTGAAGAGGTTTAACAGCTCCTCCTTTTGACCACCATCAGGCATTTTTTCAACCAGGTCCTGTCCCTGCTCCCACAATGCATTCTGGAATTGAACCATGTGGGTGAGGTAATTTAGTGACCTGATGGCACAAGTCGCAGCCGCGTACATGCACCTACCCAGGACATCCAACTGTTTGGATTCCGGGTCCGGTGGCTGTGTGCTCAGGCACTGAGCTCTCCGAGACCGGTCATGTGAAGCCGTGATGACCAGGGAATCGGCCAGAGGATGGTTTGCCAGGTACTGGTCCTCCCTTGGGGCCTTGTACAGGTGGTCAGCCTTCTTCGGCATTGCCAGAGTCGAATGTGGACGCTTCCACGCAGCCTTGGTGATGTCCGCAAAGGTGTCCACAAAGGGTGGCATTACCACAGGCTTTGGATCTTTCTGCCGAAGGTAGCGGGCAAGGCACTGTCTCTCGGGGTCTAGTTCTTCAGCGTGCCGCCCCATGTTCTCCTGGATATGCCTCATGATTTCAGCGAACGAGGGGTCATCCGGAGGAGACCTGGGAAGGTCGCGTGGGTCTGGAGAAGGGACGCTGATGGGAGAAGGAGATCTGGAGCACCCTGAGGTGTCAGATCTGGAGTCCTCCGTGGACGAGGTATACCGGTGCCGTCTGGGTCTCTTAGGGCTGGGGGACCCTGAAGTGGCTCTTGAGGGAGGCCTTCTCCTATCTGAAGATCTGCCCCTAGGAGGGGGTGTTGGCTCCTTGGGGGTCAATGACCATCCTACTGACCCCCTGGGTGGAAGTGGGGGTGCAGGCATTAAAGGGGTAGCCGGTGTAGGAGAAGGGTGTGCGGTGACCACATCCTTCTTGATGGTGTCCCACCAGAAGGTGAAGAGCTCCTTCACCTCTGCCAGATTCAGGCCCTAAGACGGGCCGGGAACCGGTGGCCTGTCGCCGGGGTAGGGCGTCGGGTCCCCGGGGGTCTCCTGCTCTGGGGAGGGTTCCCGTGGGAGCTCGACAGTTCCGGAGTCGCCCGCCTGGTCCTCGGGCTGAGCAGTGTCCTCCTCCTCCTCTGACGCCTTCCGACCAACATCGATAGGCGGTGGTGCGGTCCTCCCCTCTGCAATGGCTGACGTCGGTCCCCCGGCCAACGTCCTTGGGGGCGAACGCCTGACCGGCGATGGGTGTCTTGCTGTAGCCGGCTCCTGGGAGTGCCTATGGTGCTTGGCCGACGTCGAGTAGACCGACATAGGGTCCGACGTCCGCTTCAGGGAAGTCAGTTCCTTAGTCTTGCGCTGGGGTGGGTCCGGCCCACGCGGCGGCTGGGAGACTGACCTGACGTCGGAGTCCGGACGACGGGAGGAAGACTTGTGCCACTCCCCAGACCTGGACGAGGCCTTAGAAGGAGTGGATGAAGCTGAAGGCCTGGAGGTCTTGATAAGCTGCAGGGAGGAGGAACCGCTGGATGACCTAACCTGAACCAGGGGAGGCTGAGAGCGAGCCCTAGAGGGAGAGCGGTCTGACCTCGAGCTGGAGCTGCGGGAGTCCGAGGCCCTGGAAGGGGATCTGAGCCTTTCCTTCTCCTGGTGTTTTTCCCGGTGCCTATGGGTCTTCCCTGACGACTCCCCCTTGGAGGAAGGTTCCCTATCCATGGCCTTGAGTTTTTCCTCGAGAAGAAAAGCCTGAAGGGCCTTCTGGCGGAGGATCCTGGTGCGGCTATTGAAGCCCTGGCAGAAGGAGCAGGCCTAGGTATCGTGGTCAGGGCCCAGACAACGAACACAGGCAGAGTGAGGATCCTTGAAGGGGATCTGTTTGCCGCAGGCACACTTCGATGGGTGACCTTCCAAAGAGGTGTTTGGAGAGGACATCAGATGAATCCAATATCTAAAAGAAAAGAAAGAACATTGACGTTCGTAGTCGTCACACGCTAGAAAGTGCCCGAGAGGCCGATGCTGCGATGTCGACGGGGGAAAGAACACAGGGGATTGTGGGGACCGCCTCCTTATGTGCCGCCTGGCGTCGGGGGCGGGACCGACGTCGGAGGCTGTCCCCGCTGAAGACTGCTAGCTAGAAAATTTCCGTTGGGTCCTGGCGCCTGACGGCTTCAGTCCTAATGGTGTAACCTGCTGCAAGAGCTGTATCTTGAAGTAAGATCATTAGGTCCGGGGACACCAAAATGGGTGTTCGAGGAGCTCACGGCAGCACAAACACTATATGTACATTTTTTATCCTTATGTACTTTGGACTTGTAACTCGTTGTGTTTATAGTAATAATGAGGTCTTTGGGGGTGCTAATTCCTTACCTGCAATCAAAACTTTTGACACTCACTATTTTATCCTCCTCAACAGAAGACAACCCCACTATAAGGAATACCTTCACTCTAGAAGCATGTCAAATGAAACAGAAATGCAGTCTAAGCAGAACTGTATCTAAAAGTGATGTTTTTACAAAGTTTCCATTGTGCTATCGGGAGCTCTTTAAAACTGCATGCTGGTACATTGTTCCCAGACAGTCTTCATGGAAACCACTGAAGGTGAGGTATACCAGTATTATATTTTAAAAAAATCATGCTGGTTTGAAAGTAGGTAATGCTATACTGGTATGTTACAAAAAAAATGATGGCCTTCCCAAAAAGTACACCCCCTCCCCATCTATGTACCATTACATTGTAAGTCCAGTAAAACAATACAAAAACTGCTTTACTTAACTTGCAACGTAATAGTATATAGAATGACACATTCTAAGGATAGGCAGCTGGTCTTTGGAACGTGCATGTCCATGGCAATAAAGACATGTGTAGCAGGAAAGCTGAAAGGACTGATGCTAGTGCCATTCTTTACAGCACGCAAACCTAATTAGTTCATTACGATGTTAAGAAAAACTCATGTAAAATGAAACACCCCCATACCTAGGCTTAACAGTGTTAAATGTGTGATCTTTTATGATTTTGTTTTTGTGTGCGTTAACTAATCAAGCCCTGCTTCTTTCAACACTAAATTATCTTCCAGTGAAGGAAGGCTGGTGGTGGTGGTGGTAATTTATATACCCTTTCAGAGACTGTAAAGAATCACCAGGTATGCTGTGCTCAGAGGCTTTCCTTGAGTGGGCCTGACACCCAGTGTGTAGTCACTGGCCTACTAGACCTACAATAACAAGACTTTTGTCTTAGTTTCTAGCTGCAGCAAGCACTGCTTTCAACAGCAACCCCATCCCCCAACACAGAAGAGTACAGTGCAGAAGCCCTGCAAACATTCCAGTTATTTTCTTCAATAGCAGTACTGCACAGCACTGACAAGCAACGTTTTTATTGGGGGGGGGGGGGTTGCAGGAGGTCCATAAGCAGAGTTCAATAAACATCAACAGTGTGAACTGTACCCTCTCCATCCCTCCTCTGCAAAATCAGATAATAAATGTACATGCCATTTGAGATGGAAGATTCCCTGCTACAACCATAACATATGCTTACTTTACCTCCACCCCCGTGGATTTTAAAGTCTCAAAAAAACATTCAAAAGCCTCACTTAAGGAAAAAAACATATTTTTATGAAAAGTGAACAGGAACACAAATTAGAGGTTTGAAGTGAAAAACAAAAAAGGGGCAACACTGGATTCTCCCATGTGGTGGAAGGCAGTATAGTGCAGCGGGTTAAGGCTCTGAGCTGCAGATCTGGAGACCTGGGTTTGAATCCCACAGCCACCTAGGTGCATACTGTGTGACCCTGAGCAAGTCACTCAACTTCCTTCTGCTCCCAGGTCACATCTGGAAACAAGCTTTGGCTTAGTGTGCTACTCCTGGTTAAACAATGTTCCCCTGTGTCAGGTATTGCAACTCAAAAGTATGGAAAGACAAAAGAAGCCTGACTACCTTCTTATAACAGCGCTACAAACAAATCTGCTATATCTTTGGGTTATGAAGTATGATCTTACACTGTATGTTTCTCCGTTGGTTTGAAAGGCTGGAGGGGAACCTTTGTTATGCCACCTGCCATAAATACACCCTCCTGACACAAATGACTAAGAATAAATAAACAGAATAATAGATGGAAAACTATGTATAACAAGGCTGTGATTCCATCAAGGGGTTCTGCTGACAAGGTACACACAAGATGTCACAAACAAGGGGGGCTTTGCCAGCCCCAATTGACCAATACAACAGAATCAAGCATACCCAGTGTAAAGGGAAAAAGAAGGGACAGGGTAGATGCTGAAAAATGATGTGCACCAATGCAAGTAAGCTCTGCAACAAAATGCCAGACTTCAGGTGATGGCCATGAAAGGGAGCCTTGGCCTGGTGGCTGACACAGAGACACGGGCGACCACAAGCCATGAACAGACCATGACCATACACCAGGGTACTCACTGTTCAGGAAGGACAGCACAAGGAGTAGGGGAGAAGTGCTGTATGTAATATAGGAGCCGAGGACAATTGAAATAGACAGCCTAGGAGAATCAGGTCAACTAGAAACCATGTGGTGCTGCCTGGTCAGGATCACAGGCAGACAGGTGCTTAGGATCATGGCCAATTTGGTGTCGGGTGGCAGTAGGGGACTTTACTATGCCAGATGTGGACAGGAAAGTGCCAGCTGCAGCAAGTAGTAGGAATCAATGCCTGGTGGATGCATGCCAAATGGTGTTCCTAGTTCAAGGCCTGACAAGGGAAGGGGCTCTGCTGGATCTGGTGCTCACAAACAAACAGTGAGAGGATTCCCAATGTTGCACAGAACAGTGGAGCTGAATGTCCAGAGAGGGACCACCAATGGGACAAACACAGTAAGGATATGGGATTTTAAAAAAGTGGATATCGGCAAGATGAGGGAACAGCTGGAAAAAAGCACTAGGAGTACAGAGCAGGTGGAGGGGGCAGAGTAAAAATGAGAAGAATGTAAAAAAGCAATGAAAAGGCAGGAAGTTCAGTTGCGAAGATTGTAAAGTTAAAAAGAGCAAGGTGTCCAATGTGGTTCACACCCATAGGAAAAATGTGGCAAGAGCCAAAAGGAGATTATTCTTAAAGTATAAGGGACGCCAATGAGGAGGAGGATAGGGAGAAGTATCTGGAGGAAACAAAGGTAGCCAGCAAGAAGGAGAGGGAGGTCAAAGTGGAGATGGAACTCCAGCTGGCAAAGGGAGTGAAGCAAGGTGAAAAGACATTCTTCATGTAAACCCGGAAGAAATGTGTGGTCAAAGGGGGTATTGTTAGACTGAAGAATGAAGAAAGATGGGAGGAGGGGGACAAAGGGAAAGAAGAGACACTGAACATATGTGGGATGGATAGGGAGGAGAAGAGGGAGCAGTGATGTGTACAGGGGTGTGTGTGTGGAGTTGGAGGCAAAGTGACAGACGGCGTTACAGAGGATGTCCAGTCTGGCAAAGGAAGAGGGGGGTGCAGTACCACACACCACATCCATGTAATTGAAGATCAGGGGTACCATTTTGGTAACCATCTCCTGGCAGACCTCCAGGGACAGGCAGGCTTTGTTACACTACAAGACTCCAAGCTTGGGGCGGAGCTTGGAGTGAAGGATAGCACCAATGTGGGCAGAGAAGTCAAGTTCAACACCAACCCACACATCGAGATACTTGAAGGAGGGCCTCAAGAGGGGTGCCATCCAGGATGGGGAAGGCAGGGAGGGAAGTGAGCTTGGCCAACTTCTGTCTGGTGCCAAAGGTCATGGACACTGTTTCTTTAGTGCTGACCTGTAGTTCCTGGACTGGAATCAGTGCAGGACATTGTAGAAAGCTTTGCAGACGATACAGTAATAATTTTTCAGTAGACTCAGGGTTCAAGGATACTTGGAGTCAATTTTACAGAAAGCTTTTGTGAAAGTTAACCAACTGAGTAGGCAAGATCTACTGAGATACAGAGACAAAAAGGACCACCAAAATAAAACAACATTCATGACTACTTATGGTCCCTTGTCCATGGATCTTAGGACAACAATTCATAAACATTGGGATGTTTTAAGTACTGATAGAGATCTGAAAAAAGTCTGGGAGACAGAACCTGCATAACATTCAGAAGGGGCCAAACACTGAAAGATGCTTTAGTCCAAAGTGAACACAACAGTGCAAGTAAATGTAAAAACTGTCTGGGTGAAAAAACAGTTTTTTTCCCTGCAAGCGCTGCATCACTTGCAAGTCAGCCTTGCAGGGAAACATTTTCTGAATCCAAGTGAGACAGGGTTGCGAGAGGTCCGCATTGATAAATTTATAACTGTACTACAAAGTATATTATCTATGCAATTTGGTGCACTTGCGGACGTGTATACATAGGTCAGATCATCAGACCTATGAAAGAAAGAATGCATGAGCATTATCGTGCTATTAGAAACGCTGACCTATCTCACCCTATAGCTAAACATTTAAGCGAGACTCGGAACAAGGAAGAACATGTTGTGAAGTACAGTACAGGGGAACTGACCATGTCCCATTTAGACAAAGAGGGGGTAACGGACAACAAATTCTCAGTTGGAAGGAGTCTATGTATATTTTTAGCCTGAAAACATTAAGAATGGGAACCGGTTCTTTTTAAAACTTAAAAATGATAAATAAAGGAGATGGTAAAATATGCGGAAACTGGTTTTGTCATGTTGTATATATTTACTAGAAAAATTTAAATTATTTAAATATGGCATTGTTTATAAGATCTATTTAAGTACAGTCCACATTTGAAATATATTTTGAGTAGCTGCATCCAAGTTCTTTAGCAGTATAAATGCTGTTTTTAAGCATTATATTTATGTAATAAGAATAAATGAACTTCTCTTCTGAGCACCTCATAAATTAAGACAGTCACAATTTGTATTATCACAATTAATTTTGATTTATAAATAATCAGCATTATATTTAGAGATAGAAACAAATTATTGCCTTTTTATGTTTCTTTATTGTATTATAAATATAATTTGTTATAAAAAGAAAGAAAACATTTTCTGATAAAATGTATGATTTGGGTTTGTTTCAGGAGGTTTATTTGGTGCATATTTCACTGTGTCTGACCCAGGACCTTCCAAGAATAAAGGGAAATTATCCAATAAATTTAATAGATTGGAGGGTCACTGGATTTAGTGACACTGGGAACTATGTCCCTTTTAACTTTCATGACAACAAATTAGATACAAATAAATAAACACATAATGGATCAACTAATAGTGGATTACTAGCACATGTTGTGATTGGTATTTAATATGCACAAGGTTAGATTGTAAGCCTGATGAAGAGGCACTGTTACCTCGAAGCACCAGGCTGGTCAGGAGTTGTATCTGGACCTGATTATATGCACTTTTTATGCACTAAGGTATCACAGGTTTGTATTATGTACCTTGTAGCTTTAAGTAAAGCACTGTAAAATTTCATTTTTTTACTGACCTTCTGAGTGCTGGCTTCTTTTATTATATGTCTGGAGCCACCTGCCAGGCTCCCAGGAGAATAAAAAGATAATAGAAAAAAATAAAAATAAAAGGAGCACTCATTTTACTATTAGAAGTGTAAAAAAGCGTTAAGGCAAAGTTATACCTGGGAATAAAATGGTATTTGTACAGGACAGGAGAAAAGGGTCAATATAAAATAGAATAAAAAAACATAGGTAAAAATTTCCCAGTAACATGCACTGCTGCTTTAACAGAAGTTAGCCAATCAAGATCTTTCTTAGACAATCATGATAAGCACTCTTATATGAGAGCTTCCTGTGCTGTCACACAGAATGTGTTCTTTGCACACAGCTACATTCAGTTATAGGTGCATTCTTTCACAAAAGCTGAAGCTCTGAAAGGCACCAAGGTTGACAAAGCAAAGGGAGGGTAAACATGATCCTGTCTGCTTCACAATACACTGAACACCAACATGTGTCCATGGCATAGAAAAAACATCATTTAAGCATAGTGTGGGAGTGCTGCTTGAAACCGGTTGCAAATGTGACCCATGGCTCTGTGCTTGCACTGCTTATGGACAGTGCCAAATTGGGCTTAAAAGTAAAATGAATCAAACAATTTTTTTTCCCATGTAGCTTTTTGCCTTGTGGCATGTGAGCAGGCTTATTAGCCTCATCTCTGCCCACCCCCTCTGACTCGCTGCCACTCCACCCAGGAACTCACCCGACTGCAGGTCCCCCCAGAGCATGCCCGCAGTGGTAGGGCTAGGAGGGGGAGAACCGTCCTCTACCCAGTGCCCAATGCAGATTGGCGGCTGGTGGTTCCCGGGTGATGGCATTGGTCAGTGAAGAGTGCGTAAGTCTTCCTAAGTCCGCAATGCCTTTTCCTTGTTCTGGCCCCCCATCCCAACCTAGACAGGCAGTAGTGCATGCCATATGTGCACACACACACACACACACACACACACACACACACACACACTCACACTCCCAGACCCATGGCCCCTTTCTTATGAGCCACCCGCAGCCTGTTCTGCCACCAGGTCACCATCTGGTGGCAGTCGACAGCAGGACTGACAAACCTCCCCTCACCCAGGAGAGGAGAGCAGTCCAGTGGATGCTTGATCCTCTTCCACGGCTGACCCAACAATCAGAAAAGTGCTCCAAAATCTGGGTCAGTGGCATAGCAAGTGGTAGCTCGTTCCCACACATAGGTCACCGGCATGGTAAGAGGTAAGGCATTCTATGCCCCATCCCTCCATGCAATCCGGCCGGTTTCTGATTAAACGATTTTAAGATAAAAAAGGCACAAATCAAGAAAGTGATCTATAATCAGTTAATGGGGACATAAAGAGGGGCTCTTATTGGTGGAGAGTGGTGCCTCTTCATGCTTACGGTGCCAGACCTGCTCACCTTTGGTTTGTAGTTCTCTTGCCTTAAGAATGCATGAGGCGACACTCATATCCCTAAGAGCCCCCCCCCCAGCATCCCTATAAACTTACTATAGTGCATGGTTAGTATGTTTTTGCTGTGGTTTCTGAAAGTTTTTCTCAATATTTGAATGTGTAGAACAGCATCTCACAGCTTCTGCAATCAGACTCGTGCTCTCATCACTGAACAGCTAACACAGAGCATGAGCTGAGCTAGTCTCAGCTGATTCAAACATAGCCAAGCACCGAGTACAACCACGGTTTCACTTAAAAAAAAAAAAAACAAACAAAAAAAATGCTCTCATATTATAAAAAATACCAAACACCAAAGTATTAAGAACTCGCTAGTTCACACATCTCCTTAGTGCTGTGACATAACTGAGGCATTCACACTTCACTATTGTGCCAATTATGTCACAATACTAACCAGGAGTGTGAACCAGCTTGTTTTTAACACTTTGATGTTAATTAGTCTCTGTATATGACAGCCCAGAGATGGAATCACATGCCTTGTTTAATTTGTTTAATATGTTATTTTTTATTACTGAATGGGTAGAATATTTCCTGGATTTTGATTGGCTAAGAGGTATCATTTGCCATATCCTTATCAGGACATTTTCTGGCAACTGGTACTACTTGCGCCAACCAAAACACAGCACACTCCGAGACCAATGCCTGCCACAGCTCTCCTGCTGCAGCTGCACACCTAGCATCTGAGGGAACCGCAATAGCTGCACTGGCAGAGCACTGCCACCACAACAGAAACAAGTAAAATACCAGTCACTGTGTCCAAGGTCTACCCCACCCCCGACAGCTAAAGTCTGAGTTATATCAGAAAATGTTGTGCATCTTATTTTCTTTTCACCACTGCTCACGTGTCCTGTCTCAGGTCCACATGCTCGATCCTAATGAAGGCAGCTGGCAGCTCACTCGCAATCAAACTGGAGTGCCTCGTAAAACAACCTGGAAAAACACCATGCAGAACAAAAAGTACAAGTAAACACAATAAACCGTGTCTCTATGCATGTCTGTCGTGGGTGAGGGGAGGCATCGTGGAACATGCTCAGTCCCTCTGAAATCAGCCACTCTGTTGCTCCCTGCCAAAGACATCATAAAAAATAGACAAATAAAACTACATGAAAACAGCAAACTGTGTGTGTGTGTGTGTATGGCGAGGGAGACAGACAAACAGACATCACCTCCTTGAAATCTTAACATAATTTTAAAAGAGGAAAAAGGAAGGTTTAAAGTCAAGAACTATTTTCTTCTAACCTGAAAGAAATTTGAAAAAAAAAAAAAAGATAAATAACATTTTACTGTTCAAACTGCACACTGTCATTCGGAGTCTATGTTGAAAATGTTCTAACCATTTTATAAGCAGAACAAGGCACTCTGAGGTGTGGCTTACGGCTGATGAGAGCATTTCCCAGGTGCTAAAGGAACTCAGCACAAGCACCTCATGCCTCATTACGGGGGCATGCTTTTATCAGCCCATAAACCACACCTTGTTGATTCGTATTCCTTAATAGTGTATAGCAGAGGGCTATAATTACCTAAATTCCATGAATTCCCAGTGTTCTTGTACCACTGTTGTGATTTCAAGAGGTTGTTGTACCCACCTGAGCACATCACTACGATAGTACAACTTTGAACATCTGCACATGCTGCTGCTCAAACAAGGTGTTGTAAAAAAAAATAAATAAATAAATAAAGACGGAAATGGCGATGTGGATTAGCGACTGGGAGTCCTGGACATGGAGAGATGAGACTTACCTATACAGTACTGAACTGTACTGACTTAAAGGAGAAATCCACCCAGAATGTGCAAAAACATATGTTATATAGAGTGTTTTGATATGTATGTTAAGTCCTAGTGTGTCCTTCCCTCTGCCTGCTATTAGGAGTTGTTCCTAAATTAGCCTGCTAGCTGTATGGTAGTTTTACGACCTCTGGGGATCACCATCACAAATAGGTTTATTGGCTTTCTTTCTCCTATGATGCACCCTGGCTCATGTGACAGTGATGTAGCTATGCCCCTAGATTTAGCAGGGTCTGTCACAGCTCAGCCACAAAGATAATACTTCTTTCAGAGAAGAAGTCACATTGCTACATTTTGGATGAGTGTATTCATTATTATTTTTTGATATTAGTACCTTGTCCTGCTATGTTACAACCTATAAGGTGATGTTAAAATTTTGCTACTTAGTACTGGTGCAAAAACTGAAAGTGATTGAGAGGAATAGAGTAAACAGTGACATGATTCACACACACACACACACACACACACACACACACAGCAGAGCTTAGCAGGACAAGGTACTGATATCAAAAAATAATAATGATTACACTCACCCAAAATCTAGCAGTTTTTCTTCTCTGGAAGTATTTTCTCTGTGGCTGAGCTGTGACAGACCCTGTAACAAGAAACTGGCTTACTGCAGGGGCAATTAGACATCACACTAAAGGGCACTCTGGGAAGACTACAGGCCATAAAAGAAACCAGAATGGCAGCCTCGAAGGGCAATAAAACAGTTAGGGAAAGTTAGAAAAAACATCTCTCACAGCCAGAGGAAACAAAAATGCTGGGAACTGGTTGGAACACAGAAAAAAAGACTACTACATATCTTTTTCTGATTTTAACATGGAGTTTTCCTTTAACTTCTGCTGTTTTTGTTTTGATTTTTTTTTAAACAAAATTGTAGCAGTTATACAGTGTACAGACGGAGACTCGGCACAGGCGGTTCTGGAAAGTGGGGAGGGAGGAGCAAGTAGATGCGCTGACGATTAACAGTAAGAGCCTGTTCACAATCTGGCCTCCTCTGTTGTACACTGAAATGCTCAGAGAGCTGTTCTCAAGAAATGCTCCGTTATTGTTTAACTGCTGCCCATACACTATAAAAGACAATGGATGGATGCCATTTAAATTAAAATACTACCAGGTTAAATATGGAAACAGTAAATACTTCACTGTCCTAAAAATTATGCAAACCCCTAACAACTTGATGCCATAATCATAAACAGCAGAATCTGGGAATCATGTCTGCCCTATGGGAAAATTACTGTCCATATACTGTACTGTAGCAGGTAGTGTACCCACTTCAAACAGTTTACCTGGGGGCCCTCAGAACTGCTCTGCCCCACCGCTGGCGTGGTGAACTCCTTGAGCTCCAAGGACCTAAATACTGCGAACTGGGGAATCAGAGAACACAGCTAGACCTGGCAGGAGCCGCTCTCTGTCAGCATTTCCTGTGCCATGGAAAAACAAACCTCCAGCTGCACAAAGACAGGTGGCCACCGCCATCAGTACAACCTTTGGGCTGCCACCACCATATGATTCTAGTCATCCCTACTATCTGAACCAGGGAGGGGTGGACCAGCAAAATGGGGGCAGGAGCCCTCTGGAACCAAACAATTGGGTTAGTACCAGGGACAGCATGAATGTTGTCATCTTGGTGACTTCTGATCCCTAAGACAGCCAATCAAAGAGTGTCCCTAACAGCAATCTTCTGGGAATCTGGGAAAGGGAAAACCTGAAATTCTGGCGCCGATACACAGACCTATAGGACACTGTGATCTGGAGTGAAAACAGGTTTGACCAACTGAAGCAAACCCTAAAGTGTGCTGATAAGAAGGGAACTGTGCTGGGGGCTGGCAGATCTGAGATAGAACTCGGTGAGACAGGACCTGCTGATTGAACCAGAGGTTGAGCTGTGTCACTTTGGGCCTGGTGCCTGAAAATGGCCAGTGCAGAAAGCAGCTGAATTTGACAAGAGGAAGAAAGTGACAACTGTGTGCAAGCAGCACGCAAGATGATGCCAAAGACACAGCATGGAGCAAGAGACTGAAATCTAGGACTGCTGATTCAGTTCTTGTAGCAGGCACTGCCAGCTCAGTTAAGAAGAAGGACAAAACCTTTTCTAGGTACATTGGGAGTGAAGAAAGACCAAGGGAGGGATTGTGAGGCTTAATAAAGGGGAAGGGAGTGGGCAGAGGGTGACACTGAAAAGGCAGAGATACTGAACGAATACTTTTGTTCAGTATTCACAAAAGAAGTGGGGGGGTGTACCTAAACCAAACAATAGAAGCAGTCTGGATAGGAGGGTCAATACCAGACCATTCACAGAAAGAAAGGGTCCTGAAAGAACTCCTAAAACTCAAGGTGGACAAGGCAAAGGGGCCTGATGGGATTCACCCCAAAATTCTAAAAGAACTAAGTGGAGAACTGAGGAAGAAAAGGGCAGCTTACAGGAGATACAGAAAATTGGGGAGGGGGGAAGATGATAGGTAGGAATACCTGAAAGAAGCGAAGGAAGTGACCAGGGGGTTAAGGGAAGCCAAGGCAGCAAGGGAACTCAGGCTGGTGCAGGGCATAAAAAAAGAAGAGAAAGACTTCTTTAGGTACATCAGGGAGAAAAGAAGCTGTAAGGATCAAAATGTAAGAATTAAGAAAGGGGGGGATGGGTGGAAAGGCGGTGAAAAGGCAGAAGTGCTCAATGACTACTTATGTTCAGTCTTTATGAAAGAAAAGGAAAGGGCGCTACCCACAGTAGGAGGGAGGACAGAAACAGATGGAGGGGTGACAGACAGAGAAATCACAGTGGGGAGGGTGCTGGAGGGTAGACAAGGCTCCGGGTGGAGTATATCCGAGAGTGTTGAAGGAGCTGGCAGAGGTCCTGGCAGGACCCTTGGCAGACTTAGTTAATTTATCTCTAGACACAGGATGCATACTGCAGGACTGGAGACTGGCTCATGTGGCTCCCCTCCACAAGAGTGGACCCAAGGATGAACCAGGGAACTATAGGCCAGTAAGTCTAATGTCCATAGTGGGGAAGCTAATGGAGACCATCCTAAAGGATAGGCTAGTAGCACTACTGGAGGTGAATGGGGTGCAGGACGGGAGGCAGCATGGCTTTGTCAAGGGCAGGTCACGCCAGACCAACCTGGTGGAATACTATGGACTGGGTGACTAGGTAATTTGACAGGGGCCATGCAGTGGATGTCCTGTACCTAGACTTCAGCAAGGCCTTTGATTCAGTACCACATGGGAGACTTGGAATTAAGTTACAGGGTACGGGGCGGGAGCAAAACTGGTGGGATGGGTGGAGAACTGGCTAAAAGACAGGCAGCAGAGGGTGGTGGTAGGTGGGAAATACTCATCCCCTAAGCCTGTGATAAGTGGTGTTCCACAGGGTTTGGTGTTGGGCCCAGTGCTGTTTGGCATGTTTATTGCAGACATCTCGGAGGGCATCAGCAGCAAAATCAGCCTATTAACGGATGACACCAAGATGGGAATGGTGCTGGATGAACAGGAGGGGTGGCGGGGGCTATAGTAGGATCTGGCAAGGCTAGAGACATGGTCTGATAGATGGCAGCTGGGGTTCAATGCAAAATAATGCAAGGTGCTGCACTTCGGAACAAAACAAAAAAAAAAGGAAAAGAAATCAGAGGAGAAGCTACCATCTGGGGGAGTGCAGCTGGAGGTAACAGAAGAAGAGAAGGATCTGGGGGTGCTCATCACGGGAGCAATGAACAATTCCGCACAATGCAGAACAACAGCAGCAATGGCTAACAAAATGCTGGGGTGCATTGCAAGGGAAATTACCTCGAGAAGAAGGGAGGTTATTCTACTGTTATACAGATCATTGGTTGGACCCCACCTAGAATATTGCATGCAATACTGGTGCCCGTACCTACTAAAGAACATTAGGCTGCTGGAGGTGGTGCAGTGTAGGGCAATGAAGATGATTCAGGGCCTGGGGGAATTGCCATAAGAGGTCAGACTAAAAGAGTTAAACATGTACACACTGGAGGAGAGGAAGGACAGGGGGGATATGATTGAGACCTTTAAATACATGAAAGGGATAATCAAAACAGACACAGAGGGTCTATTCAGGTGGAGGGTGGGGAGAGACACTAAGTGCCATGACATGAGATTGGATGGGGGTAGATTCAGGAGGGAGGGAGGTGAGGAGACATTTCTTTACAGAGAGGGTGGTGGCAAAGTGAAACGCACTACCAGCTGAAGTGGTGGCATGTACTACAGTGCAATGCTCTAAGAAGGGGTGGAACAGGGTAAAGGGAGGTGAGGGGGTGAGGCAGCTGCTGAATAGGGAGCTAGCTGCTTTCACGAGCAGCCTACACAGACCATCATGGCCTTTTGCTGCTGGCAATTTTCGAATGTTCATAAGTAAAGGGAGGTAAGGGGCAGGGGCAGCTGCTGAATAGGGAGCTAGCTGTATTCACGAGCAGCCTAGACAGATCATGATGGCCTTTGGCTGCTATCAATTTTCGTATGTTCGTAAAGGCACCACTGACTACCCTTTTTAGCAAATCATGGGAGGTTGGTGTGGTACCAGAGGACTGGAGGAGGGCAGATGTGATTCCCTGTTATCCATGGTCCAGCACCCCTGACGGTGCCCCCACCTCACGGACAGAAACTTACATGTAGGTATATGTACTAACCTTAGGGTGAAGACATCGTATAAGCGTAAGTGTCAGGATCTGTTTTCTGTTTTGCTCTATTATGCTTCACTGATATATTAGCCATAAGAAATGCTTTTTACTCTATTTTACTGTCTTTTCATATTTAAGGCAACATTGCCACCCTTAGTAATTGGGCATTATTGCAACTAACCTTGGATAATAGTGGTTTCATTGTATTATCTGTTACAAGCTATGCAACTTTTTACACTAGTTAGGACAGTTGCTCAGACCACCAGTTTTTGTCCAATTATATACATTTTATGTATCTTCCTTAGCCGTTGCTATAGCAATTATCAGGGTACAAGACCCTTTGTAACACGTAGCTTCTCTGAGAAGAGAGAAACTGTCTGCATTGCCTAGGTAAGGAAAACTGGTGTTCTCACTGTATTGGTAGTAAGTCTGTATTACTTATCTGTGATAAATTGAATTTATTACATGAGTACCACCTGTCTGTCGTCGCTTCCTTTTGTGCCGTTCCACCAAGAACCCGAGAGGGTGATTTATTACCCAGTTACAGGTGCAATGTACAAGGGAAGATTCACATTCAATTTATTTTGAATGTCGAGTAGTGCAGTGCAAATTTCACCTACTCGGACCTACTCATGCTTACAGTGGTAGCGGTTGTGGCAGACCCACACCTTCTTGGTCTCGGGCGTGGCAGACTCACACCAGACTCCCTTTGTGAGTGACTGCATACCCCCTTGGCATGACCGTTCACCCACTGGTGACCAGAAAGTGGTTGATGACAGCACCAGGATATTTTTACCAGCTTTCAACTGCTTTATTGTTTATCTACCCCTTATTTGTCATGTCTGATCAGTGCACAGAACTGAGACTTGATGTCTCTAACTACCTCACATCCCATAGCGGATGGACAGATTTCGCACTGGACGCAAAATCTGCAGAAAAACCATTGCTAATATCTGACCATTACATAGAGTCCGAACAAACAACCAAGAAATACCTAGGTCTTGGGCAATTAGTCAGTGAACCTACTAGGAACAACACTCTAAATACTGCCAACAGATCCATTCTAGATGTGGTACTAACCACCCATCCACACAAAATATCTCATTTGGCAGTGTTTCACAATGACATGAGCGATCATGGAATTATTGCTTGCATAAGATCTCAAATTAAGGCCCGTCCGAAACCCATCTTTATAACAAAAAGATCCTTTCGCAAATTCAGTGCAGTAAACTTCCTATCTGACCTGAGCATGATCAGATGGCAAGATCTTTACCTAGCCAAAGATGTCAACAAGGCAGCTTGCATCCCTAATGACAAACTCACTACAATAATAAATAAGCATGCCCCTTTCATCAAAGTAAAGTGCGGAACAATTCCAACCCTGGTTCACCTCGGATCTCAAGGCAGCCTTTATAGCTCGAGATAAGCTCTGGGCTAAAGCTAGACATTCAAAGAATCTTGGATTGGCAGGCCTTTAGAACAGCCAGGAATAACTGTGAAAAAACTTGCTCTGCTAAAGCTAACTATTATATTTCTACTCTCGAACAAGCTAAAGGTAACCTCATAAAATATGGAAGACTATCAAAGCTATAGAAGGACGGCCCATGGCCCCCTCTGTCCCAACAAATATAGTTGCAAGTGGCAAGATTGTGGAAAACAAGTCTCTAATCCTGGAGGAACTTAACTCCCACTTTGCCACAGCTGGATTAGTTTTTGACTCGTCACCTTATGCTGGTGCTGTGGTGAGCCAGCATACCCCTCCCGCCACATCTAGTCCTGCACCCAGCCCCTTCCAACTCATGAGACAACATAAAAGTAGAAGATGCTCTTCTTAACTTAGACACCAAAAACAGCGAGGGGACGATGGCTTGGAACTCTTTCTAAGGTCAGGCTCAGCCCATCTCACTGCCCCAATTCTCCATATCTTCAATCTTTCCATTACATCTGCTACTGTGCCGTCCTGCTGGAAATCAGCACATATCCTCCTCTATTTAAATCTGGTGACCCATGCGATGTAAACAACTATAGGCCTATCTCCATATTGCCTATCCTTTCTAAAGTTCTCAAAAACTGATCCATATTCAGTTAAAATCTCACTTGGAAACCTTCTCTCTCATTAACCCAGCTCTATCCGGCTTCCGGGCTAATCATAGCACAATCACTGCACTAGCAAAAGTAACCAATGATTGGATCTCTGCTATAGATGCTAAGAAGGTAACTGGTGCAGTCTTTTTGGACCTCAGCAAAGCTTTTGATACTGTTGATCACAAACTATTAGTCAATTGCCTTGCAAAGTTGGGTGCCACATACCACCCAGTGGTTCTCTAGCTACCTAACTGGAAGATTCCAAAAAGTAAAGGCGGAAGGCTTTTTTTCTGCTGCCTTGCCAGTTGCAAGAGGAGTCCCCCAAGGATCCATCTTAGGCCCTATCTTGTTTTCTCTGTACATTAATGACTTAGATGCTAACATATCTACGTCCAATCTGCACTTTTTTGCAGATGATACTGTGTTGTATACTTCTGGCTCATCGTTATCTGAAGTCAAGGGAGTGCTTCAAGCGGATCAGCACAACTTGGAGCACAATCTAATAAAGGCAAAGCTTCTGCTCAATGCTAAGAAGACTAAAGCGATGATATTCTCCGCAGTGCTGTCTCAGGCCCCCCCAATACCCTTGCCCAAGACTTCATTGTCACCACGCTAAACGAGCCTCTGGAAGTTGTAACCAAATTTAAATATCTAGGTATCTGGATGGACAATAAATTATCTTTCAGTGACCACGTCGAAGATGTCTCTAGAAGGTTAAAAGCAAGGTTAGGTTTCTTCTACAGAAATAGGCCCCTTTTTCCCCTTGAAACTCGAAACAAGCTTGTACAGGCCACTTTTCTCCCCCTACTCGACTATGGCGATGTAATCTATTCCTCCCACTCCTGCAAATCTAAGTAAACTGGACATCCTTTATCACCGTGCGTTATGGTTCATTACCAACTCCCTTACTGTTCGCACCACTGTGACTTATATGCAGCTGTTGGTTGGACATCCCTTACTACTAGACGTCTGCTCCATGCTGGGCTATGGACTCAAACTGCTCCTGCAGAAATTGCCAAGCTTTATTATGCTTGACATACCAAGGACGCGGACTTCCTTTGGTAAACGTGCTATTGCATATGCCCTTCCCTCCATTTGGAACCAATTACAAACCGTACTGAAACTAACTAGCACAGTTTCAATAAACTTCTACAAATCGCTAAGTTTAGCCAAAATAAAAGACACCTGTAACTGTCATTAAGTCTCTTCCTTCCCATGTGTGCCATATTTATCCACTGGTAAGGTATAATTGATTTGTCATATTAACTGCTTTCCCTTCCCCTTCTACTCCTGGCTTTATCTTTGCTTACGCTCCACTGCTACTCTATCAAATCACCCCCCCCCATATCAGTTGCAGACTGTTGTTTGTTCTAGCTGCCAAAATACTGTATATGTATTGCACACACCAGTCATCATGTTTCATTTATTAGTATGCAACCTGTAAGTCGCTTCCCTGTCTTATATCAATGTTTACTACCTGCGGTCACCCTGTGTGGTACCCTTGTATGTACATCCAGCCTGTATCACGTAACGTGCCTTTCATGTATATACTGTTATTACCTATCTGTGTTTGTACTTTAAGTGTTTATGTCACAGGACCTCCTTGTGAATGAGCTTGCTCAATGGAGTTTTCCTGCAATAAACTTGAACTTGAAATACAACCTTAAAGGTCTTTTGGTTGCTGCTCTATATACCGCTGTTGAGAGTCTCACAGCGAAGTGTGCCTCCCTTGAACTGCAAAATGCGTCTCTAAAAAATAAAAAAATAAATAAATAAAAAGAGATGGGCTACCTTGCAGGCATTGGAGTTACAGAAGAAAGAAGAAACCAGTGGAGAAGACACAGTCATTCTGTGATGCTAGTTCCAGACTGATGCACTGTATTGCCCACTGAGAGAGAGTTGTGTTGGCTTAAGAGACGATTGTGAAAGGTTGAAATGTGATAAGAAAGAGCACATTTGAATTATATTTTGAGTGATACGAATGAGACTGAGAGATGAGAATGCTGAGTTGAAAGAAGATTACAAGCGTGTGAGTTGTAAGTTGGATAAAGAGCTTAAGGAAAATGTTGAATTGGGCGCCACATATAGTGTGTTGGAGAGAGAGAGAGGTTGAGAGAGGTATTGAGCAGGGCACTGCAAAAGACGGTCACAAGAAATGCAGACAAAAGATGGCAAAGTTGCACCATCAATGGGAGATTCTTGCCAGCCATGTTAAGGCTATGAATGGGTTTCAGTACACACCCATTGAGATTACGTCATCCAGCGATGACAGCTCTGACTTGGACGACGAGGCATGCCATGTCACACGCAAGTCCAACCCCCATGGTGTAGCAACTTCCGCTTGCCATTCACAAGATGGCGCCGACATCAGCACGTACACTGCATCGTCATGTCCACACAAACATGGCGGACGCCACGTACAACGCCAAGATGGTGACCCCATGACACAGGCAGAGGGCCTGTATTCCGTGAGGTACCTCTGTTCGCTCCTCTTACTAGAGGTGATGAGTCAGAGATTTGCAGCATGATTAGTTATATGATCAGTAGGATCACTGTCCCGGAGGATCAAAAGAAAGCCTTCCAGGACCAAACTGACAAAATGTTAAAAGATTCCGTTACTCAGAATCAAATGTACAAGACAATCGCTGATGCAACAGCAGAGGGTGTGCTTCGCAGGGCCATATTATGTACTGGACTGGATGCGAATATACACGTACCTCCATCCCCCTGCAAGTCGCTCATGCTGTCCAGCAAATTGCACAGAGCATTGGACAAATGGGCCCAACCGACAATCTCAGCTGCCACTTGGAGAAAGTGCGCTCCCTTTGTCAGAAGCTCTCTCTCCAACCCCCGTACCAGGTTCAAGTCTTGCGACAAACAGTTGAGCCAATCCTCTGGGCTAAGCTCTCAAAGACAGCACGGACTGCAGAAAACTTCACCTGTGATGAAACTGACACTGCATTCATATGTGCGAGTTCCCTGGGAATTGTGGAAACGAGCTTGGCCTACAAAGTCAAACAAGGTGAAAAGAAAGCCCAGCCACCTACCACCAACGGTTGCGGCTTGCATACAAAACTGGCAAAGACCTAGTAGACTACCAATCTGATGTAGATCAAATTGAGTACAAGGATTTGTACATCCGTAACATATGCCTGGCCTTGTGGGAAAAGGTTGAGCTCAATATTTTTATGGACAGTGACAAGTTTGAGGATACCCTCACTAAGACTTAGCGGGCCTATCAGTTCTACCTCTGCATCCTTTCTACGGGCAAATCCAACAAGGTAGCTGCAGTATGGCCTACCCCTGACGCCCCCCACCCACTATACGGTGGAGGGAAACAACCAGAAAAACGATACCCTTCTGATGACAAACAGTCACATAAGGAAGAGGGGAACTGGAACTACAGGAACAACTGAACAATAGGGACAACAGAGGGAGTTGGAAAAATCCAAACGGCCAACAAAATAATCAGAACCAATTCCGAACTGGTCCTAGCTATCAACAAATCACAGAAGCAAACAAAACCCTCCATAAGCTGTTGGAAGAAATCCGTGCAGAAAGGAGAAATACTGCTGCACGAAATATAGCTGCACTAGCCCTGGCTGTTGAGTCATCATGCAACCGAGGAGAAGTTGAGTCAGTTACTGGCTAGGCCGACACGACATCCAAGGCAGAACCACCTGTGTAGTCCATCACTGCGTATGTGATGTCACAAGTACACTTGTACCCACTGCAAGACATACAGAAGGCTTTAGAAGATCCTGCAGGCCTTCAATTTCAGGAACAGAAAGATGATGCTGATTCTGGATACACAGATTGACAATCACAGGCCCCAGTCCGGATTGTGAGTAACCTGACTGTTGACACAAATGGACTACCTTGTGTAAAGGCCATGGTCGGGGGCCGCCAACTCACCATGCTTCTGGACACTGGTGCAGCCATGTCAGTCCTCCATGATGAGGACCCAGCCTCATCTGACTGGTCTACTGGCTGGAAGACCAGTGCACAGGGTGTAGATGGTACCCAGCTACATACCTACCAATCTATTCCTCTACCAGTAGTGGTAGGCCACCTCAGGACTAATTTTGCTTTTGACCTCATGGTTCTATGTCATCAACCCAGTATCCCGGGAACTGATTTCTTAGCATTGCACGGCTGTGCAGTGGATCTTGCCAACAGGCTACTCATTCAGATCAAAGGACAATGTCATGCTGTGACCATTCCAGACTCGCACATGGTAGCAGCTATCTCCCACAACAACAAGGAGTACGACATCATGGCTTGGTTCAAAAGTCATGACCTGTTTTCAGAGCTTGCACCTTTGCTGCAAAAGCACCTTGACGTGTTTGCCACCAACAAACACGACTGTAGTAGGATGCACACTACCACTGAACTCACAGGGCCTGATTCTGTGAGGCAGAATAAGTATCCATTTCCTATTGAAGCCTTGCCATCACTTAGGGAAACCATCTAATCACTGCTTCAACAAGGAGTGAATAGGACCTGTGTCTACTGTTAATTCACCTATTTGGCCTGTTAAAGGGAAACGTCCATGAAGAATCGGGCCATGCCTGGGTGTAAGGCATGGCCTGATTAGCTGTTTTGCCAAAGTAACCATTTCTTTACCTTCTGAGTGAGTAACGAGCTCCCTCGTATCTGGTTGATCCTGTCTCCCACCCGCCGGCATTTCACGGTGATGCGGCGCGCCCACGACCACCCGCGGCTGTCTCTGTATGACAATTCATACGGGGAGCAGCTGGGGAGTGCACCATATACTGTGACTGGAGGTGCTACAGTGCAAAGCTCCGGTTTTAAAATGAGATGGCCTGGCGGTATACTGAGACCAGGTATAGACTGGCAATCAGTGCCAGTCTATACCAGTGTCGGTATACCTTAGGGGCATCTTGTTTTAAAACCCGGAGCTTTGCATTGTAGCACCTTCAGTCACAGAGATAGTGCACCCCAGCTGCTCCCCTATGAATGGTCATACAGAGACAGCGTAATATTGTGGCGACTCACACCAGTGAGAAATGCCACAGGGGGGCAGAATAAACCAATACAAAAGGCTCTGCTCACCAAGTAAAAATGATTTTGGCAAACAACAATTAAACCATGCCGACACCCAGGCATGGCCCGATTCTAATAGGCGCTTCCCTTTAAGAAACCGAATGGGGCCCAGAGACTTACGATTGACTACAGAAAACTCAACCAGGTCACTCCTAGCTGCGCACCAACCCTAGCATCAGCACCTGATGTACTCAAGCTGCTGACACCTGACAAAAAGCGGTTCACAGATCTTGACATTTCTAATGAGGTTTGGTCACTCCTATTAGCACAGGAAGTCAATACAAATTTGCTTTTACCTTTGATGGATGTCGGTGTACTTGGACGTGCCTCCCCCAGGGTTTTCATAAGAGTCCCTCCCTCTTACATCTCCACATGATGGATGTTCTACAGGGATTCTCCACACCCCAGTGTCTCCTGCAGTACATGGATGACTTGCTTCTGGCAACCACCATGAAAGAAGATCTGGCCCTTCTAGACAAACCTCTGTCTCTCCTCAAGAGAGCAAGTCTCAAGTGCAACCCCTCCAAGGCACAACTGTGCAAGAAGGAGGTAATCTTCCTTGGCCTACATATTACAGACCAAGGCAGAAGCCCAGCTGTCAAAAAGATCCAGGGCTTGCAAGATCTGCCACTTCCTACTAGCGTGGCAACACTCAGACGCTTCCTAGGAATGGTAAACTACTCCAGGGATTTTATCCCTGACTTTGCCTTGAAGGCTGCTCCCTTGCATGAGCTTCTGAAAAAGGATGTTCCATGGATATGGGGCCCCACTCATACTGATGCTGTGACAGCTCAAACAGGCCTTAGCCTCAGCCCCAGCACTGATCAATCCTAACCCAGATCTTCCATTCGGAAACTGCCACGTCTGATGTGGCAATGTCTGCAGGGCTGGCACAGAAGTACAATGGGTATTTCAGGCCCACTGCCTACGCTTCTCAGATGCTGTCGCCAGTAGAGAAAAAGAATAGTCTCTGTGAGAGATCACTTTTGGCAATCTACTGGGCTGTCAAACATTTCATATACATCATTGGGTATGCACCTATTGTCTTGCGTACCTGTCACACCCCAACCAACTTCCTGCTTTCAGACAAAGTAAAAGATGGTTCAGTTTCCAACACCAGACTCACTCACTGGTCTTTGCTTTTGAAGGACGGGGACATTAAAATACTACCTGCAAAAATACCACCCATCTTGGGTCATGGCCTGCTCTATACAGGTAAGCCCTATGACTGTGCACTCCAACCTCCTGACATACCTGAGCCGGGACCATTCTTACCGGCTACACCAGATGTTTTGAAAGATACCACCATGTATCACGTATTCACAGACGGCACTGCCTCCTATGTGGAGGGGGAACAGGTAGCAGGATTTGGTGAGTTCATAGTCTATCCAGATGGCGATTTCATACGCGTTGTTAGGAAATGTACCATCATTTTCTTACAGTATGCCGAATTGGCAGCTGTGGCCTGTGCTCTAGAGGTCATGTCCCAAGGTGCTAAAGATGCTATTATCTTTGCAGACTCCAATTGGGTATGCTCCTCCCTTACAGAATTTCTACCATTCTGGGAGGAAAAACAATTTTACATCATCTGATGGCACACCTATCAAATACAGGGAGTTGTTTGTGTAGATACACACACTGACACAACAGTTTATTCATAAACTGTACATACACAAGGTAAAGGCTCACTGCAAAACTGGCCATTTCCTTGAATTCAACAATCGAGCAGACTCGCTTGCCACAGCAGGCACTCGAAGGGGTAAGGCATGGTCAATGACTCACCCAGTAGCTGTGGCAACCATTTTCTTAGCTGCCAACACCAGGCAGAAACCACAACCAGAACCTCCACTGAACCTTTCTGCTGCACAGAAATCTGACCCAGAACTAAAAGATGCGTTCATATACCTGGACAAAGGAACTGAACAGGAATTATCAACTGGTAGTCCATACAAAAGACTTTCTGACAACAGACACCTATCTCATGATCAGAAACTGATCCGATATAGGAAGGACGATACAGGTCACAAACTGTAGGTTATACCACAATCCTTATGAACCAAATTCATCCATATGGTTCATGACACTCCCACTAGTAGACACCAGAGGGCAGATAACACCATCCAGAGACTTAAAACCATCATCTGGTGGCCTGGTATGACCAAGGACATGGAGCACTATGTGGACAACTGCATAGTGTGTGCCCCGAACAATCCTATTTCGGTGAAAAGAAATGACAAACTATTGCCACAACGTCAACCTGGACCATGGAATGCGATATAAATCTATTTCATTGGCCCATTGACTAACTCCAGTAAGAACAACAAGTATGCCATGTCACAGATTTGTTTTCCAAGTGGGTCGAGGCTTTCTCTACTAGGAATAACACGGCAAAGACAACTGCCAAGTTCCTGGTGGATCAATTGTTCTCCAGGTGGGGCCTACCCCTTAAGGTAGACTCAGATCAGGGAACCAGCTCTACAGATGAGCTGATTAAGGAGACACTCCAAATGCTTGGAGTAGACCAAAATTTTCATATCCCACACCATTCTCGATCCTCAGGCCAGGCAGAAAGAGCAAACAGAAGACTCAAACAGATGTTATGCAAATTTATCAGCAACAATCCCAAGGGATTGGGATTCCCTCTTGCCACTACTGCTGATGGCAATCAGGGGCACTCCTGCAGCAACTACTCAGTGAACACCATATGAAATTATGACTGACAGAGCCATGAGATTACCTGAGCACCTGCGGATTGACCTCCACACTCCTACAGCAGATAGGGTATCTGTGGGCAAATACGCTGAAAAACTTCAGGATGACATCATGAAAACACATTTGTTCGCTGCAAATCAAATGGGCAAAGCCCAACAACAAGCTAATGATCATTTTGATAAGCATGCAACAGAAGTCAACTGGCAAGTTGGAGATCAAGTCATGCTTCTCCAGTACAGACCGCCGGCTCACTCATTTACCAACAAATGGGAAGGCCCATATACCATTGTCAACAAACTCAGCCCTGCTGTTTATCAGGTGAAAGTTCAGCATCAGAAACAGACCACTGGCAAGTGGTTCCATGCTAATCAGCTCAAGTTGTAGAAAGGTGGCTAATTACTTTTCCTAACCTTCTTAGAGTGGAATAGTACCCCTCACTTAACAATCCTTTTTTGTTTCCCTTTCAGATAAACTGGCAAGATGGCCATCTTGCAGCTCCTCATCCCGATGGGACTACTTTCTTTGACTTACTCTCAAGATAAACCCCTTACAACTCAACACAGATGACATATAGCACATTTGCTTGACAAACTTGAACATTCAGCTATAGATGCACCCATCTCCGACCCCCAGGGAGTATGTACTGATGTCCCCAACAAATTGATTACTGTTAAGGAAGGCTCTGATGTCTATCTTAATGCCATGGTAGTAGCTCCAGACAAATCCACATTGCAGATACAACGGGAAATTGATTTTAATGGTTACACACTTCCTGTAGCATGTTTATCTATAGGAACTTTTCACAGATGGCCCAACACAGGGATTGTACCAAATGGTATACTTTCTATTCGACAAACTGCTTCTAGACAAACTGGTCTCTACAACTTAATTGCTCTGATAGACACTACCTTTTGTGACCACCTCACCTCCGAAGAGTCACAAGCTCTCTGTCTTCACAATTATATGGCTACTGAAGCCATGTTCCTTTCTGTGGTCCCACCCACTGAAGAAGAACTGACTGAATGTCCTCCACAGAAGCCTGGTCTTCCTAGTGGTCTGACTACCACTTCCCTTCCAGGAGCTTTGATTAACAATGTTCAATTTATGAATGTTCCAGTTATTTTTAACCTTACACACTGGAATATGGCCAAGTTTGGCCTTTGTCACATAACCAACACTTTTAAATTTTTCAGTATGATGCTTCTAGACATTGTAGCTGCTTACCAAACTCGCATAAATGATCCAGTTAGTGGACCTCATGCCACTGAAGACTCAGGAGTTTTTAGACTGCATTTAACGCTAAAAGTAAGTCACATACTAGGCATGATACTGCAGATGGTACCGGTGCAGTAGGCACAGTCTCTGGCCTCTTTGGTTTAGAAATGTCACACTGGAATAGAGCAGATATAGCTGCTATTGAAGCACAAACGCTTAACTTTCAACAAGCTATCAAAAATGATGTGTTACCATCACTGTTACATGGTGTAGATGGTTTAAATAAGGAAGAGCATTTTACTGTTTATAACATGCAAGAAATTGCAAAAGGGTTCAATGACACTTAAAACAAAATTAACTGATCTTTCAAAATAACAAGGAGGCAGACAAGCAATATATTGCCCGTGAACTTTTATGCTCCACTTATGGTTCTTATGTATTTGCCACTGTTAACAATCTCTTTAGGGACTTGGAAACAGGACGCATTCCAGATGATATTCATGATAGGAGACTATCTAAACGGTATTGTCCTCACTGCAAATCTACTGCATGCATTATTTTGTGTACGTCAAATTCTGTCAATATTTCTATACCTACTGCTAGATATTTTGGGTATGTTTCACATTATCCAAACCAAGCACCATGCTATTTTACTAAATGCTGTACTACTCATGACAACATGTTCATTATATTCACTGTGTCATGACCTCGCTTCGATCCACAAAGAAAAAATTACTCACCTTAGTAAATATGTTTCTTCTATTGGAGTCTCGCTGTATTCTGACTAATGCAGTTAGCCTCAGCCTTTAAACTGCCCTGGAGAACAAAGGGTTAAACTGTCTATGCAGAGCACAGAATGCTGAGCTCGAGCGCGGTTGATGTCTCTGTCTGTTTCCCTTTGAAATCTACATGTCCGATTCTTACGAGCAAAAACTCACTAGCTATCCTATGTGGAAATTGTAAAATTTTTACTAGCCAACTAGCAACAAAAAGTTTTCGATTCCCAAAGGAAGACTTGACTCAAGAAACACAAAACACAAAACCAATTCAAATAAGAATAACAACAAAATAACACCGAAACAAAAAAGCAGAGGGTGTAAAGGAGCACACCTGAAGTGCAACACTGCACCTGCCCACCACTTCCCAAAAAACAGGTTCTGAGAGGGGAGGCGGGGGGGGAGTCAGAATACACCAAGACTCCGATAGAAGAAACATAATTACTAAGGTGAGTAATTTTTTCTTCAAACAACATGAAGTCTTGCTGTACTCTGACTAATGCAGACTACCAAGCAGTACCTCCATGGAGAAGGGAGAGAACCTACTTTGGGAATAGGCTCTGAAGAACTGCTGTGCCAAACCGAGCATCACTCCTAGCCTGGATATACAGAGAGTAATGCTTGGTAAAGGTATGGACTGTTTTCCAGGTGTCTGCTTGACAAATTTCTAAAAGAGTAATATCCCTGGCAGCAGCCAGGGAAGCAGCTGTACCTCTTGTAGAGTGAGCCCTCAGGCTTGAGGGTGGAATCTTTCCCAGTTTCTCATAGTAGAATTGTATACAAGACACAATCCACCTGGCAATAGTGCTCCTGGTGGCAGGCTTGCCCTTTTCCACTTCGCCATAAGTGAGGAACAACTGGAGGGACTCAAACCTGTGACCCTTGGTACGCTCTATGTAGTAGCTAAGGGCTCTTTTAACATCTAAACTCTGTAGCCTCCTCTCTCCTGAGGAAGAATGATCAGTGAAGAAAACAGGAAGAGACAGACTGATTCAACTGGAAATCTGAAACCACTTTGGGCAAGAACCTTCTATTGGGTCTAAGGACCACTTTATCCCTGTGAAAGGAGATAAAATCAGGTTCCACTGACAGGGCTTGCAATTCACGGATACGTCTGGCAGAGGTAATGGCTACCAAAAACACAGTTTTCCAAGTCAAGTACTTAAGCTCTGCTGAGGACATAGGCTCAAAAGGAGGTTGCATAAGTTGAGCAATGCAAACATTTAAATCCCAGGCAGGGGCAGGGTCTCTAAAGGGAGGATTGGTATGAAGCAATCATTTAACAAATTTACAGAATACAGGATGAGATGATAGTGAGGAAGACTTCCCCACTGACAGAAAGCAGAAACAGCTGACAAGTGTACCTTGACAGTAGCTGGTCTGAGGTCTAGGCCATTAAGATGGACCATATAATCCAGAATTGTAGGCAATTCAGCAGTATCTGGAGAAATATGCTTCTTGGAACACCAAATGCTGAATCTCTTCAATTTGGAGTTACGAGTCTTTCTGGTGGAGGGCTTTCGAGAAGCTTTGAGAATATCCAGAACCCCCTGAGACAGATGCAAATCTACAAACTCTAACTGTTCAAGAGCCATGCTTTGAGATTAAGAGACTGAAGATTGGGGTACCAAATCCTCCCCTGAGAGAAGGTTAACAGGTTGTAATTTCTGGGAAGAGACAGGGGAAGATGGACTGCTAGGAACAGCAACAGAGGGTACCAGGGCTGTCTGGCCCAGTCTGGAGCAATCAGAATCACTTTGCAAGGTTGTGACCTTATCTTGACTAAAACTTTGAACAGAAGAGGGAAGGGAAGGAAGGCATACAGAAATTTCCTTTCCCAGTTCAGAATCAGAGCATCCAGGGGCACTGAGCCCAAGACTGGGGGTCTGCAACAAAAGAGAGGAAGTTGGTGATTGCCTGGGGCTGCAAAAAGATCTATCTCTGGCATGCCCCATCTTGAAAAAATCACCTTCAATACCAGAGGATCCAGGGACCATTTGTGATGGCCCTGTGAGATCCTGCTCAGTGCATCTGCTAGCACATTGTCCTTCACTGGAAGGTGAACTGCTATCGGAGAGGTCTGCAGGGAATAAGCCAGGGACCACAACTTCACGGCTTCTGTGCACAAGGCCGCAGACCGAGTGCCTCCCTGCTTGTTGATGTACCACATGGTGGTGGTGTTGTCTGTTCTGACCTGAACCACCTTGTTCTGTACTGACTGAGAGAAAGCTTGCAGGGCCAGAAAAACTGCCCTGAGTTCTAGGAGACTGATATGGAGAAGGGATTCCTGAGGCGACCACAATCCCTGGGCAGTGAGGGCCCCCAGATGGGCTCCCCAGCCCAGAAGGGAAGCGTCCGTGGTAAGGACCACTGAATGAGACTGAGTGGCAAATGGGACCCCTTGCCTTAAATTGTCCTGATCCTGCCACCACTGAAGGGCTTGGATCAAGGTCAGAGTCACTGGGATCAGTTTGGTAAGGGAATCCTTCCTCTGAGACCAGAAAGCCCTCAGATGGAACTGAATGTCCCTGATCTGTAATCTTGCCCCTTGGACCACTGCCGTAGAAGCTGCCATATGGCCCAAGAGCTGAAGGAAATGCCTTGCTGGTTGAGATACCTAAAGGCTGAAGGAAGAGGCTAGTTCTATAAGAACCCTCTCCCTTTCCAGGGGAAGAAAGGGTCTTGCTTTGACCATATCCAGCTCTGCCCCTATAAAGGTAAGAAGCTGGACTGGCTCGAGAACTGACTTGGGAAGGCTGAGAAGAAATCCTAGAGAAGTGAGCACTTGCAGGTCTGACTTGACTTGGTCTGGAGACTGGCCTACTGCTAGCCAGTCGTCCAGATATGGAAAAATAGAAATCTTTTGCCCCTTAGAAAGGCAATTACTACTGACAGGCAATTTGTGAAGACCCTTGGGGCTGAAGTTAGGCCAAAGGGCATTGCTCTGAATGGATAGTGGCCTGAGGGCAACTCGAACCTAAGGTACTTTCTGTGGGAGCACCTGATGGGAATGTGAAAACAGGCATCTTTGAGGTCCAGGAAGGCTAGCCAGTCCCCTGGCCTTAGAAGGGGAAGGACTATTCCCAGAGTTACCATCTTGAACTTTGGTTTTAAAAGATATTTGTTTAGGTACCTTAGGTCTAGGATGGGTCGCCACTCCCCTGTCTTTTTTGGAGTAAGGAAGTACCTGGAGTACAGACCTTTGCCCCAGTGTAGGGTAGGTACTCTCTCTATGGCTCTTAAAGCCAGCAGAGATGAAACCTCTGCCTCTAGGGAAAGGGTTTCTGAGAGACATGAAGGTGGACAAGATCTGGCTCTCATCTATGGAAATTTTTTGAAGCTGAGAACCAGTCCCTGGCTTACTACTTCCAGGACCCACTTGTCTGATGTAATAGACAACCAGTCCTGGACGAAGTAAGTCAGCCTGCCCCCTACTGGAATAGGAGAGTTGACCTGGGCAGGCCCATCAGGGTGTCTGCTTGGCAGGGCTTTAGGCTGAGGAGTGGATGCAGCCCTGCTCATCCCCCTTCTGCCTCTCCCTAAAGAACCCCCTCTGTGAAAAGGGAGAAGAGGCCTGTGCTTGGTAAAAAGGCCTATGAAAAGTCCTGTCCCTGCCCCTAGACTGCTGCCTTTGAGAAGCTGTCTGCCTCTCTTTGGCCTGAGCACTCCTGTAAGTGGTCCTGTACTCATCCATTTTCTTCATGTAATTCTCTGTCTGCTCCCCAAAGAAAGAATTACCCACTACAGGAAAATCCATGGCCTTAGCCTGGGTATCCTGTGAGAGGCTAGTAGATCTGAGCCAAGCCATTCTCCGAAGAGCCACAGATAGAGCCATGATTCTTGATGACACATCACTGAAGTCCACAGCAGCATGAAACTGAACTTTTGATACCTCAATCCCATCTGCAGCCACCTCCTCCAGTTCCTTGGCTAGCTGGGGAGAGGCCTGTTTAGCCAGTGCCAGTACAGTGTCCCACCTGGACTTCTGGTACCTGGTTGTACAGGCCATATAATTCGCCTGCCTTAGTCCCAAAGAAGATGCCATGCCATGTACTGTTTTTTTGCCATGGCATCAATCTTCCTGGAGTCTTTGTCTGGGAGGTGTGAAGCCAAGGGAATGTTTGCCTTATCACAGGCAGCAGCCTGCACAACCCCAACATGGCTGCATTGCTGATATAAAAACTCTGTATCTGAGCCTGAAAGTGTATACCTCTTGTCCATTCTTCTATCAACAGGAAGTATAGAATTGGGAGACTTCAGGATTTTTTGTGTCTGCTTTCCGAAAGATTTGTGAAGGGGGATAGACAGTCTCCTGGACTCTGGGATGTCTATCATTTCCACAAAATCAGGCTCCTCTAGATCCTCCATTGCCTCCTCCATAGGAAGCTGGAGGGTATCAGCCACCTTTCTGTAGAACATAAAGTGGGAAGGGGACTCAGAAAGCCTAGGAGGGGATACATCTGAAGGTCTGTTTGCAGAGATGTCCGGTTCAACAGGCACATCCAGACTTTCACCATCACCATCATCATCTTCAAACTCCCCCTCCTCCTCAAACTCCGATTCATAAAATTCTTCAGGGGTATAATCGTGAACCAGGGGAACAGACCAAACCAAGCACTTGCCAAAAGGTGCCGGATCGGTTAGAACCGGGCGAAGCGGTTCCACAATCCGAATCGCTCTGGCTATTTCCTCGGCAGTCGGAACATGGATTTCTGGATCCGAACCAGACAATTTCTCTTTGCGTTTTCTTTTTGTCTGAACCAAACCCTCGGGATCAGCTCTCTTTTTGCCCAAAGAAGTATCGCCCTGGTCAGAGGGCACTCCTTCTGGTTCGGTCGGAACCGAACCGGGCTGGCCATCCGGGTCAACGGACTTCTCGGCCTCCTTTTTCCTCAGTCTACCTAATCTCTTTTCAAGGGTAGATTTGGGAAAGTTTTTACAAATTTGGCAGTCTGAATCGAAGTGTTCAAAGCCCAGATAATAAACACAGGTGGTGTGGGGATCGGCCTTAGCAAAGACCTCCCCACACTCACTGCAGAAACCCAGTGGGCCCGTTTTTTTCTTGGGTTTCTCAGACATGGCCAACCTAACCAACTTACCCCTTTTTTGGCAACTGTCAGGCAAGACTCCCTTATCGGTTTCTAACCGTGTCACGGGGTCTCGGAAAAATCCATGCCAAACACTGTTTTTGTTTTTTTTAAAACTGATAAGGACCGGTAACCACACACTAAAGTAATATACAAGAATCAACAAATGATTGGTTCAGCTGAACCGATCCACACTTTTGCAAGTTCCACACAGAAAAACAGTACAAAACCTATGTAGCACTCATGGTACCACAGACAGAGACTGAACCGACTGTGCGGAAATAAATTTCGCTTAAAAACTAACAGTAAACCGACACTTCAATCGACTCAACTGATTCTCCGAGAGTGGCCACTCTCTGGAACACTTGGACAGGTCCTTTACCTTGGGTGATGATCTGCCATCTAACCTGACTGAACAATCTTCACAAGCTGCATCTTCAGCGCCCGCCGCCGAAACAGCTGCATCCCGAAGCTACCTGGAGGAAGTACATCGCTTCACATCACAGCTCACCAACCAGTCATTCACTTATCCTATACATCTACAGCAAAGGAGAGTTCCAGCTGTACGAGTTGGCTACAATTCTGATGGGCAGTACTGCATAGTAACAAATCACAATTCCTTTGCTTATGGTGCCAAAAACTTGTGCTATTAATTTTCCTCACTTCTGTTTTACTCCACAACAGAAAACTGTCATTGGTCACACTGTCATTACTCCTGTTCCTCCCCCTGAACCAGATGTTACTGATACTGATTCACAATATTTGCTTGCTTTGTCTTAATACTTAATATCTAATGTATATATAGACCCTTTGACGCTTTCTTTGAAATCCCTTTTAGCTAGAAAGGATTCACATCTTATCTATATTAGGAATAATGTTTCTAAAGCTGGAGATGTTCTCAATACTCTTATTCATGATGATGATTTAAGCACTGCTCGTTCCAATACTTGGTTAGAATTCGCTTTTAAAGTTTTTGTTATTATTCAAGCATTTCTGATTGTTTTTCTGATACTAACCCTTTGCTGTTTGTGATGTACTCTTAGACAACATCACGCACAACTCGAATTCCTTTACAAGGCTCATGCCTCGGGCTTGTAAACGCCGGCTTTTGTAGCTCCATCCCACTACTTTCCTGTGGTCGTTGCCTTCTCTTTTGAAGGCAGCAAGGAGGGAATGTTATCCATGGTCCAGCACCCATGATGGTGCCCCCACCTCACAGACAGCAACTTACATGTAGGTATATGTACCAACCTTATAGTAATGTAAACCTTACCTAAGTAAACCTTATGTGTGATTTTGTATTTTCTTGAAACTTGGCTTCCCAGCCAAATGCCCTTTGGGGTAACCCTTGCCTCAGTGTTTAAGCACAGAGGTTCTTTGTCTTTTAACCTTATAGTAAAGACACTTATCGTTATAAGCATACATGTTAGGATCTCTATTCTGTTTTGCTGTATTATGCTTTACTGATATATTTATTTATTTATTGAATTTTGTTGACCGGGTAGGCCCACTGGGCCCGGAGGTCCCTTTTTCAGGGGCAACCCAGTGGTAAAAATAACATACAAGTAACAGAACAGTACAAGTTGATAGATGACATATTGTGTTACAGAGCTAGATTACATAGGGTTACAATCAGAGTAGGTAGAGTGGGAACATACAGTCAGAGAGACCTCGAGAGTAGGATATATAACAACATACAAAACATGTTGCATGCACATAAACATTAAGATCTAGGGAGGGCACGAGATAAGAGCTACGTTGCTAGGAGTCAGGTCACCTTCCTAAGAGGGAAGGGGGGGGGTGACGTGAGGTCAGGTCCTAAGGCATTGGCAAGTACTCCTGTTGAGCAGGTGTGCTTTGAGTTTGGACCGGAAGCAGGGGCCCGACCCTGCCTCCCTTACCTCCTGTGGGAGGTTGTTCCAGCTGGAAGGGGCTGTGAACGTGAAGGATCTGGACCCAGCTTTGGTCCTTGTTTTAGGAACCACGAGGAGAGTTTGTCCTGAGGTGCGGAGGCTCCTATGAATGGACTTGACCTTGATTAGCCCTTTGAGGCTAGGGGGAGGAGAGGGGCCCAGTAACTTTGAAGCCAGGCAAAGAGTCGGGTATATTACTCATAAGAAATGCTTTTTACTCTATTTTACTGTATTTTCATATGTAAGGCAACAGTGACACCTTTAGTAATTGGGCATTATTGCAACTGACCTTGGATAATAGTGGTCTCATTGTATTGTTACCTATTGCCAGCTATGCAACTTTTTACACCAGTTAGGACAGTTGCTCAGACCACCCGTTTTTGTCCAATTATATACATTTTATGTATCTTTCTTAGCCATTGCTATAGCAATTATCAGGGTAGAAGACCCTCTGTAACACACAGCTTTTCTGAGAAGAGAGAAACTGTCTGCATTGCCTAGGTAAGGAAAACTGGAGTTCTCCCAGTGTTCACACTGTACTGGTAGTAAGTCTGTATTACTTATCTATAATAAATTTTATTTATTACATGAGTACCACTGGTTTGTTGTCCCTTCCTTTTGTGCCGTTCCACCAAGAACCTGAGAGGGTGATTTATTACCTAGTTACAACCCCTTCACAAAAGTGGGAGCAAGGCAGAGACAGGAAACTACAGACCTTTTAGTTTGACCTCAGTAGTAGGGAAAATGATGGAATCACTTCTGAAAAAAAGAATTGTTGAATACCTAGAAGCCAGTGGGGTACAGGACCCAAGGCAGCATGGATTCACACTGGGAAGGTCATGTCAGACAAATCTAATAGATTTCTTTGACTGGGTGACCAAAGTGGTAGACCTGGGAAGGTCTGTGGACATGGACTACCTAGACTTTAGGAAGGGATCTGACACAGTCCCACACAAAAGATTAATAAACAAGTTAGCCAGCCTGGTAGTGGGTCCTAGGGTGGCAGCCTGGGTAAAAAAATAAGGATGCACAGGGTAATAATAAATGGAGTCCACTCCAAGGGGGGGTTACTAGCGGGATACCTCAGGGTTCAGTATTGGGGCCAGTCCTCTTTAATATCTTTATAAGTGACATTGCAGAGGGACTGGAAGGAAATGTATCCCTCTTTGCAGATGACACAAAGATCTGCAACAGGGTTGATACACAAGGTGGGGGGAAGGAAAGGATGAGAAGGGACTTGGCAAGGTTGGAGGAATGGACAAAAGTATGGCAGCTTAGATTCAATGCATAGAAATGCAAAGTAATGCACCTGGGAAACAAAAACCCAGGGAAGAGTACACAACTTGGGGGGATGAGAGGTAATAACATCAACAAAAATGGAAAGTGATCTTGGGGTAGTCATATCAAATGGCCTGTAGGTAGGCAATGTGAGAAGGCAGTAAGGAAGGCTGGGGGATAATGGGAAGCATAGGGAGAGGCATCACCAGTACAAAACAGGAAGCTGTCATCCCTACAGACAGTTGGTGAGACCCCATCTGGAGTACTGTGTGCAGTTCTGGAGACCTCATCTCCACAAGGACATAGACAGGATGGAGGCAGTCCAGAGGAGGGCAACTAAAATGGTGCAGGGTCTGCACCAGAAACCACATGAAGAGAGACTAAAGGAGCTTAATATGTAAACCCTCGAGGAAAGGAGGGAGACGGGGGACATGACAGAAACTTTCAAGTACCTCAAGGGAATCAACAAAGTCCAAGACAGTAGCATCTTTCTGAAAAAGAGATGTGCAAGAACAAGAGGGCACAATCTGAAGATAGAGGGGGATGGCTCAAGGGCAATGTGAGGAAGTATTTTTTCATGGAAAGGGCGGTGGACGCAAGGAACAGCCTTCCTAAGCAGGCTGTGGGGTCAAAAACAGTGGGGGAATTCAAGAATGCATGGGACAGACATAAGGCAATGATAGTTGGTGGGGGGGTTAGGAGGAAGTAGGCTGGTGGTAAACTAGGATCTGCAGCTTATCCAACAGGCAGGGAAATGGGCAGACTGAGTGGGCCAAGCGGTCCTTATCTGCCGTCAAAGTCTATGTTTCTATGTTTGTCACTGGCCTAAGGGTTTTGATGTCGAGATGTGTGGGTCTGTCCAGGGCCTCAACAGTCACGTAAAGACAGAGGGGAAAAGGGTGAAAAGTTTCTGACCTGTTCTGAAATAAACCAAGATAGCCCCTGAGAAAGGAAGAGTGATTCTGAGGAGGAAGCCTGATTGAACCAAAAGTACTATGGGAAAGCAGAGTGCCAGCGGCCTGCAGAGACAGAAAAAACTGTCCAGCTGGGGATCTGTAACTTCAACGCTTGCCCTGCCTCAGGAAAACCCTGTTTGGAGTTTGTTTGCAAATCATCCACCTGGCCAGATTATAAATACCTCACCTTCAGAGGTTTAAAGCCATTTAAGCAACTGCATTGCCTTCCAGTTTTGGGAGAATAATCAGTTTGTTTCTAAATTCAAAGTTCACCATTGCTGGGTAACCCCTGGCAACTTCATCAGGCCAGCAGAAATTCTACACGAGGTACTCTGGGACAGTGTGAAGCATAAAGCACCCCCTGTGAAGCATAAAGAATAATTTCTGGTACTAGGTGGGAGGAGGAGTGGCCTCCAATACAGGAGGGTCATCACAACACCTGTGACTTATTATAATGTGAGGGTGGGCAAAGTGGTTGCACCTATCTGGGCCTTGTTAGTGGCAGTCAGGTTACTGACATTTGTGTCATGCCTTTTTAGAGCTTAACTACCTGTGGCCTGAGTTATGGGTGGTAGTCTGGACCCTGCCTAGAAGGGCACTTAAATGGGGCAAGGTACTTCTGGTGCCTGCTTTAACCACCCTTCCCTTGTAGGGGCCAGCGGTGTTAAATAAGACTGCTTTGCTTTTTAAACTTGCCATTGTTATTTACTGCCATCATACTGTGCATGCCAACTGGGGGAACATCACTGCATTCGTATGGGGTCTGCAGGAAGTGTGACTACAGCAAGGATGTGGACAACAGGTGGTTGCACTGATGCAACATCTGGTACACTTAAAATCTTTCTCCTGGCAGAGGCACTGCACATTTCTTTTCTACTGAATATGAACCCCCTCACTGCTGAGTGAGAAAAAAACGCAGCAGCCATGGCAAACATCTACCACAACCTGGTGGCAGTGTAAGATAGAGACGCCACAACCCCTACACCAACTGGGAGGGACATCCACCCTACAGGTGCCTTACAGGTAGCTAAAGGTTTTTTGTAAAAAATATAAAACATTTGTCAGGGTGTTGACGGATACAGAAAAACAGCTGTATAAATAAATGCACTGCTAATGGTTGAAGCATACCTTTTCAGCAGACCTCTTCTCTGCCTCTTTCTTGACCTTCTCCGTCCCAGTGGCCTTGCCATTGTTGTTGCCTAAAGAGGTAGGTTTAGGTTCCTGCTTGCTGGAACTCCCTTTGGTGACAGACACTTTTGGTAACTCCGATTCCTGTGAAAGGTCATTTAAAGTGACAGCTTTGGTTACTGTGTGTTCACATGCAGAGCACATTCTGTGCAGGTGACTATTCCTAAAATGGAATACATAGAAGAAAGAGTCGGACTAAGACAGTTTATATCCCAAATAGAATATACAGAGAATCCATGATGAGCTGCAGTGGAATAACACATTTTCTCCACTAGTGAGTGTCAAGACCCTTAACTCACGAATGTCTGAGCCACAAGTTAGTTATGACAGTCTTACCACTTGTGGAGATAAATGTGTTATTCCACTGCAACCTATTGTGTATTTGATATACAACACATTATTTGTAAATGTTTTTATTCATTTTTTATGATGGCGCACTTGCGCAGCCAACATCTTGTGGTACTGCAGATTTGGAGGCGCAGTCGCTGTTGGGCTAATGCAGGGCATGCACCAGTAGGTGCGTCCCTCATTCCCCAATCAGCTTGCATGCCAGTGCCACACCGTGCATACTAATGTGGCGAGCACATCTAAGGAAAGGTCCGCTGCAATAAGAGCAAAGCTCATCACACGCAGCGTACTCTTCCTACGTGCTTGCCAGCTAGATAACATGTAAGCGGCGCGAGTGGCGGCTAAACTGCGACAGGTGCCCAATCCCTGGTTGGCTTACCCTGCCTCAAAGTATGTGCCAACAGGGAGTCCACTCCCCATCGGCAGAATGCGCCTCCCGGTTTTGTTAGTGCGCGACGGGGTGCCAATCCCTGTCGGCATCCATCCCCATCCGCTTAAATGTGCCGATGGGGCAGCCTGCCACGTCGGCATGATATTGCTTCTGTGCTGACGGTGCCCCAATCTATCGGCTACTGCCCCCCAAAAAGAATCCACCTGTAAAAAAGAAAACCGTCCCAATGTTTTTTTTTGTACCTGTAAACTGAAAACGGTCCTCGTAGTCTCCCTAACCACCACCAGCACCCTCCCACCCAGCGCACCTGCCTTCCCACACCCCACCCCATACTTACCTCTGGGGCCCAGCACGACGACCTTTGGTGGACTGGGAACACATCTGCACTCTTCAAAGTCAACTGCGAACTGAGGAAATGTCGGTAAGCTGTATAATGGAATAAATAAGAATTTTTTTTCAACTTTGATGCACATCTCGGGCATTGTTTGGAATTTTTGCACCAAATTTTCAACATGGGGTTTTTGGGACCCCTCCTCATGAATTCTGTCACATTTATGACATTAATTGGTCCCGAAAGGTGATTTCGCAGTCACTGCACTGAATCACTGTTCGGGACAGATCAACGCAAGAACAGTGGCAGTGTTCATGAGGTAGGCTCTCAAAAAGCCTATGTTGCAAATTTGGTGGACAAATTCCAAAAAGCGAGCATGCGTTGAGCACTTGTTACTTCATAGCCTCGTAACTTCACGAATTCGCAATATTTCATGCCAGATTTTCAACAAAGTCATTTTTCTACACCTCCTTGTGAACAGTACAGCTGTCATTTTTCACATCCTGGCCGAAATGAGTTTCTACACTTCTGGCGCACAATACCACAGTCGCTGTGGGAAATCAGTGTTCGGGGCAGATTACGAAAATGACAGTGACACTGTTCATGAGCAGAGGTCCTAAAATGCCTATGTTGAAAATTTTGTGACGATATTCCATAAAATGACTGTGTTAAGAGCATGCGTTGCGTAGTTTGCACGCACGCTCGTAATGTTGTGCATCTGTAATATTTTCACTCTGGATTTTCACCATTAGCATTTTTTCCACACCTCTTGATGAACAGTACAGCTGTCATTTTACATATCCTGCCCGAAATGTGTTTCTGCATATCTGGCGCAGAATAGCACGGTCGCTGTGCGAAATCACTTTTTGGGACGCTTTGAAGAAATGACAGCAACACTGTACATCAGTATAGGTGCTAAAATGCCTATGTTGAACATTTAGTGCTGAAACTCCATAAAATGACTGTGTTACAAGTGTGCGTTGTGCATTTCCCAGCACCCTTGTAACTTCGCAAATTTGCCATACTTACATGCCAAATTTTCAAACTGCCATTTTTTAACACCTCCTTATGAACAGTACAGCTGTCATTTTTCACATCCTGGCTGAAATGTGTTTCCACACTTCCGGCGCACAATAGCGCGGTCGCTGTGGGAAATCAGTGTTCAGGGCAGATTACAAAAATGACAGTGACACTGTTCATGAGCAGAGGTCCTAAAATGCTTATGTTGAAAATCTGGTGACGATACTCCATAACATGACTGTGTTACGAGTGTGCGTTGCGCAGTTTGCACGCACGCTGGTAACGTGCATTTGTAATATTTTCACTCTGGATTTTCACCATTGGCATTTTTCCACACCTCTTGATGAACAGTACAGCTGTCATTTTACATATCCTGCCCAAAATGTGTTTTCGCACGTCCGGCGCAGAATAGCGTGGCCGCTGTGCGAAATCACTTTTTGGGACAGTCTGAAGAAATGACAGTGATACTGCACAGGAGCAGAGGTGCTAAAATGCTTATGTTGAAAATTTGGTGCCGAAAGTCCATAAAATGACTGCGTTACAAGTGTGCATTTCGCTTTTCCCATGCACCCTTGTAACTTCGCAAAATTTGCAATATTTACATGCCACATTTTCAACACTGCCATTTTTTAACACCTCCTTATGAACAGTACAGCTGTAATTTTTCACATGCTGCTCAAAATGTGTTTCCGCACTGCACTACTAAAGCCAATGCCAGCGCGACAACATTCGGCATTGACAAATGCTTGTTTACCTTGTTTTAGCTCCTTTGTTCACCACTGCACTTACCTTACTCCAGTCCAACTCCTACTTCCTCCCCAAGTTCATTCTGTCCCTCTACCCTGAACTCAGTATTATATTAAACACTACATTTTGTTCTCCTTCTACACTTTATTGCGCGGTACAATTTCTCACAGAAACATTGCCTGCACAATTTATTCTTTGCTAGTGCTACTTACATTTAATATATTTTACTGTTCTTGGAGTTTTGTACACGGTATTCATTGTATTCTCCGCATTCCACTCCCTCTACCCCTGGACTCAACTGAAAATGAGCTACCAGCTTAGTATGTCTTTCCCAGGAAAACTTCTGAAAACTCCTTAGCTAGCTCCTATTTCTCTGTGATCTGGTATTTCCAGATTCTAAGTGGAAATAACATGTTAGAAGTGAAAATAAATCTGTATCCCAAAATAATATGACTTATGTTCCAGATTTATTCAACACAGGTGTGGTAGCTATAGAGGATATTCATGCAGAAATAAGCTTTTTTATTCACTCTTGAGTTTTTTATTTTGCAACCTTCCAAACAGAATAAAAAGTTTATTTCAGGATGCCTTATGGAATGCCCTGTTTATGCCATGGAACACTGAACGCAGTTGTGATGCGGCTACACGGAAAACAGCATGGACTGCAGGGAGAACAACATGCTATTCACTCCTGAGGTGAATAACAGGGCTGAACAGCCAATTTATTCGACCCTGTTATTTATTACTTCCATGGTTTCAATCAATCAATCTGCAAGTAATAACACAAAACAGGGTGTGCAGTCTATAAAGGAATGTGCACCCGCCTCAAGTGGTGTCAGGCCAAGTGCCATTAAACAATTCGAAAAGTGAGTATATTCCTGAAATCTGCACATCCGTGAGTGTGTTTAAAAATGGGTAAGAAAACTTAAGAAACATTGGCTTAAACAGATTACATGATCGTGTGTTGACTTAGCCCAACGTAGGTCATCCTGGCACTTAGTCTGATCACAAATCAATGAGCCACTGAACCAACTGAAAAGAAGAAATTCTATCAGACTTACAGTAATTTTAATTTCTGTTAGCTACAATGTTGTCAGTGGGTAACACTTGGGTACATATGCACTCCAACCAGGGGCCACTTATAAGAAGCTGTGCAGTGAAGGTTCAAGAGAAAAAGAAAGCATTCAGAAAGTACAAGGAATCGCAGAAGGAGCAGGACAGAGAACTGTATAAGTTAAAGCAAAAGGAGGCTGGGAAGGCAGTCAGAACAGAAAAGGCCCACACTGAGGAAAAGATAGCCAACTCAGTTAAGAAGGGGGATAAAACCTTTTATAGGTACATCAGGGAGCGAAGGAAGACCAAGGAGGATAGTGAGGCTTAATAAAGGGGAGGAGGGTGGGCAGAGGAGACTGTGAAAAGGCAGAGATACTAAACAAATATTTTTGCTCAGTATTTACAAAGGAAGAGGGAGGTATATAAACAAACAGTAGTAACACTCTGGATACAGAAGTTGATACCGGCCCATTTACAGAAGAAAGGGTTCTGAAAGAACTCTTAAAACTGAAGGTGGACAAAGCAATGGGGCCTGATGGGATTCATCACAGAATTCTAAAAGAACTAAGGTAGAACTAGTGACACCACTGACTACCCTTTTAACAAATCATGGGAGGATGGGGTGGTACCCGAGGACTGGAGGAGGGCAGATGTGATTCCCTCTCACAAAAGTGGGAGCAAGGCAGAAGCAGGAAACTATAGACCTGTTAGTTTAACCTCAGTGATAGGGAAAATCATGGAATCACTTCTAAAGGAAAGAACTGTCGAGTATCTAGAGGCCAGAGGGGCACAGGACCCTAGGCAGCATGGATTCACAGTGGGAAGGTCATGCCAGACGAATCTGATAGACTTCTTTGACTGGGTGACCAAAGTAGTAGATCAGGGAGGGGCTGTGGACATGGCCTACCTAGACTTTAGCAAGGCATTTGACACAGTCCCACACAAAAGATTAATATACAAGTTAGCCAGCCTGAGAGTGGGTCCCAAGATGACAGCCTGGGTAAAGAATTGGCTGGAGAATAGGACACAGAGTAATAGTAAATGGAGTCCACTCAGAAGAAAGGAGGGTTACTAGTGGGGTACCGCAGGGTTCAGTATTAGGACCGGTCCTCTTCAATGTCTTTATAAGCGACATTGCAGAGGGACTGGAAGGAAAACATGTCTCTTTACAGATGACACAAAGATCTGCAACAGAGTTGATACACAGGTGTGGGAGGAAAGGATGAGAAGGGACTTGGCAAGGTTAGAGGAATGGTCAAATGTATGGCAGCTTAGAGTCAATGCTAAGAAGTGCAGGTAATGCACCTGGGAAACAAAACCCAGGGAAGAGTACACAACGGGGGTGAGATACTAACAACAACAAAATGGAAGGGACCTGGGGGTAGTCATATCAGATGACCTAAAGGTGGGCAAGCAATGTGAGAGGGCAGCAAGGAGGGATGGGGGGATACTGGGATGCATAGAGAGAGGCATCACCAGTAGAAAACAGGAAGTTATTATCCCTCTGTACAGACAGCTGGTGAGACCCCATCTGGAGTACTGTGTGCAGTTCTGGAGACCCAATCTCTGCAAAGACATAGACAGGATGGAAGCTGTCCAGAGGAGGGCAACTAAAATGGTGCAGGGTCTGCACCGGAAGACATATGAAGAGAGACTTAAGGAGCTTAATATGTATAGCCTCGAGGAAAGGAGGGAGAGGGGGACATGATAGAAACTTTCAAGTACCTCAAGGGAATCAACAAAGTCCAAGAGGGTAGCATCTTTCAAAAAAGAGTGTGCAAGAACAAGAGGCACAATTTGAAGATGGAAGCGGCTCAGAGGTAATTTAGGAAGTATATTTTCACAGAGAGGGTTGTGGATGCATGGAGCGGCCTTCGGAGGAGTTTGTGGAGTCAAAATCAGTGGTGGAATTCAAGCATGCATGGGATAGTCATAAGGCAATTCTGGGGGGTTGGGGTAGGAAAAAGTAGGCTGCTGGTTAACTAGGATCTGCAGCTTATTCAGTAGGTAGGGAAATGGGCAGACTGGGTGGGCCAAGCGGTCCTTATCTGCCATCAAATTCTATGTTTCTATGTTTCATAGCAGCTTGGAATGTAGTTGTCTTTAGTGTTCCGTGGTTCCAGTTCCCTCAGTCACCATATACTTTGACGCAGTAGAGACTAACTACCTGGAATATTTCTAACTCCTAATGGCACCAAACAGTTCTCTGATGTATTCACATAAATAAAGAAAATGTCTGTTCTACTCTTATCTGTACTAGGTCGGTCTGACCTTGCCAGGGGTCAAGTTGCTTCTTTTCCCCCTTCCTAATCTCTGCAGGGAGATGCAGTCTGAGTGACGTGTCATATTGTTCTGTCTTGCATCCGATTCTGAACACGGAAATGGAGATCACCATTTTATTTCCTCTAATGAATTTTCCTAATTAGGAAAATAACTTATTGGGTCTATAGGACAATGGGAAAAATTGGTTGCCCGCCTGCTAGTAGACAGAAAACAAACTAGGGCTATAATTACTAAAATGTTAAATTTCTGAAATTCTTCAGACTCTTAAACATATAAATTGGACAATATTTGGGTGTGATCCCATTGACAAAGTTGGAGCTAACAGAAAAAAAAAAAAATCACTGTACTTTTGATAGATTTTTTTTCTTTCTGTATTGTTCCATGTTGCCAATGGGTAATCTTTACAAATAAGTTCTAAAAAGCAGTACCCATCCTATAATCTGGGAGAGGGAGAATACTGCCCCACATACGACTCTGAGGGGATCACTTTTCTGTAATTACCTTTAGAGAACCGCATGCAGCACCTTGTCACAAAATGCTGCATCAGCTGGACTTTGTAAGTTAAGCCTCAAATGCTTCATGAAGATGTGCGTGGGGACCAAGTGGCTGCCAGCAAGTTTTGACACAGAAGCTACTGCCATTTCAGACCAAAACGGTGCCATAGTCCTGGTGGAATGCATTTTGCTACACATGATCTGATCCATCCTGCCAAGAGGCCTTGGAAGATTTTTGGCCTCTCTTTGCTGTCCCAAGAAAACAAATAGATTGTATGAGCAGTATAATCCTCCCAAACTCTGCAATAGCTACCTCTGCGAAGATCTAGCTCAGTAGCTTTTTGGAAGTTGGCCAGTTAACGACATAAAGAAGGAACGCACACATCTCGGTTTACAGGGAATGCTGGGAACCCTCAAAGGACGACCTGCTTTTAAGACTACCTTATGCATGCTAAAGTAGAACGTCCTGAAAGAAAGCACTTATTGCTGACTATTTGAGTTGCTAAGCACTCTGATGGAGATTATACCTTCAGATAAAGATGACAAAAGTTCAAAATAAAAGGCAGTTTCAAAGAGCATGAGCACATAACCGATCCCAAGGGAAAACTGGGGAACAGTAGGAAAGTGTGGCGTGGTTAACTTCTCTCAAGAATGTAATAACTTCTGCACAAGTACTTAGACAGGCACTGTCTAGAGAACCCAGGACTGTTCTACAACCAATACTTGTCTGTGAAGAAAGCTGACAGCCAAGCCCTTGACTACTCCAGACTGTAGAAAAAACAACTGTGGCACCAATGCCTCAGTGGGTTAAATACCTTTCTCTTTAGCACAGAAGGTAAATACCAACCAGGTCCTTTCACATGTCGAAGATGGTAGAGGACTTGCTGGATGACATAAGTATCCACAGCCTGCATATAAAAATCTTGTTTTAACAGGTATCGCCTCTCAGGGTGAGGCTGTAGACTGAAGAGATCTAGGGTTATGATGGAGCATCAGACCCTAGCTTAGTAGATCCCTACGACAGGGAAGCCAAAACTGCTCCTGTATAGTGAGATTTATCAAAGCGGAGCACCATGGCCTTCTTGACTGCTCTGGAGATATCAGGAGGAGGAAGTTTGCTTTTGACTGTCTGATCTTTAGTAGAACCCTTGGAATTAGAGGAATCAGATGGAACAGGAATGCTATTCTCGGGTCACACTCTGAGAGGAAGTGTCGACTGCTGATGATTGAGGTCATCAGACATGAATGTAGAATCTGGGGACCTGAACATTTTCACTGGATGCAAAGAGACCTATTTGAGGTGTTGCAAACCCACAGCATACAGTGCTGAGCACTTCCGATATTTGCTTTCGCAGCTGAGCCAGTCCTCCTGGATGCAAAGATCAGCTGCTAGGTAGATGGCTGACAAACACAGATCTTCCAGAAGCATGCATTTGCTTTTTGTGCTTCCCTGATTGTTTATGTAGGCAACTGTCATGGTGGTGTGAGACTGCAACTTCACTGCTAGAAACCTGACTTGTTTTTGTATATGGGAAAGGTCATGACACTGCTTTCATCTCCAACTGATTTGGAGGACTTGTTCCTGCCCTAACCAGGAACTGCTCCAGAACCATGCCCAAGCCTGGCAGGTTGGCATCTGTTATAATAACTCTATCATGGGGGACAACAGAGGCGATCCCTTTGTCGTTAATTTTTCTGGTTGGTCCCACCAGATCAAGGTCTGCTGTACTGCTGAGGGAAACCAAATAGGGGTCTTTTACTGCTCCACAGCTGGAGACAAATTTTACAGAAAATGTAAGCCTGATGTGACCTTGTATGAAGATGAGCCTAAGAAACTAGTTCTACTGCAAATGTCATCGAAGCTAGGGTCTACAAGCAGTGGGAAGCAAAGACGACTCTCTGGTCTGAGATATCTAATGTGCCACTAAAGAGCTGCCAGTCTTGAATTGGATAGTTGATTTGTTTGGAAGAAAACAGACCCCAGATGTGCTAGTCTCTGAGACGGAACAAGCAAACACCTTTCTTCATTCACTGACCATTTGTACTGCTCTAGGACCTGAAGGGCTCTGGCTACCAAAGCTCTTACTGCCTGAGCTGAGGAGGATCAGATAAAGAGATCAACTGGGAAGAAAAACATGGTGGCCGTCCTAACCGAGAGACACCACAAGTACACTTATTACCATTAAGAATATCCTCAGTGTGGAATCCAGGCCGGGGGAGGGGAAGGGTGGAGACGCTTGATACAGGAACAGCTGGTCCTGGTTCCCACTGTCTAGAACCTCAGGTCTATGAATATGGCGCCAGTAAGTTTGCCTTGGTCAGCTGCAGTTCTGATTTTGGAGGTGATATGTGCAAGGGCAGTGGAGGTGCTGTGACCTTTTCGGAACTCATGCTGTGCTGGGGAGAGGAGGCCGTAGGTTTGGAGGAAGAAAGCAAGCTGGGAGGCCTCCACCTTTTCGAGCAGCTTGTTCACAGCAGATAAGATCGCTATGGGGCGATAGTTTTTAAGAATTTTGGGGTCACCACGTCTGAGGACTGGGACCACACAAGCCACCTTCCATATGTCAGGAATTGTCCCAGATATGAGGGAGGAGTTGAGGATATGGGAGATAGGCCAGGCCAGGTATGGGCCCCAGGAAGAGTAATTTGGGCTTGAGATTGTCATGTCCAGCTCCAGTGTAAGGATTGAGACCAGCTAGGAGCTTCCGTGTTTTACTGCAGAAGACAGCCTTAAAACAGAAAGGGGGGGGGGGGATGAGACGGCCAGCGCTGCCAGTGGGGCCCAGTTCTTTGGATGCAGGAGATGTGGGGATATAGTCAGATAGGTCGGAGAACTGAGTGTTAAAAGCTATAGTCGGGGCACTGTTACAGCTGACTCAGCCGATTAGCATGTCGGTGACCTGGGGGCAGGTAGGGCCATTTACTGTGTGTTTGATGGTGTGCCAGAAGCTCCTTGGGTTCTTGGCATATGCTTCAAAGAGAGGATTTACAGAATTCGCTCTTTGCCGGAGCGAATCTCCCTCTTACAGGCATTCCTGAGCTGCCTGTATTCTTTGAAGTCCGAACTGTCACCAGTGACCTTGAATTTCTGCCAGCATTTGTCCCCAAGCTTCATAAGGGCAACCAGACCACCGTGCAGCCATTTTGTAATGGCGCCCCTCACCATTCTTTTTATGAGTGGGCCACGTCTGTCCTGTAGAGGGGTGAATATGGATAGGAAGCAGTCAAGGGCAGCAGAGGGGTCGCTGACAGCAGTGACCTGGGACCAGTCAGTCTGGCAGAGGTCAGCAAGGAAGTCATTAGGGTTAAGTTTTGAGTAGTCCCTCATCTGCATGACTTTAGGGAGAACCCTGGGGGTTAGGACTTTCCACACACACAGTAGGTGGGGGAATGGTCCGAGATGGAGTCTGGGAAGAGGCCAGAAGCCGTGATACGATCCGGCCTGTTGCTCAGCATCCAGTCAAGAAGGGCACCTTTTGGCCCCGAGGAAGAGGATCTGGTAGGTTCGGTTATAATTTGTCCTAGGCAAGGCCAGATAGTAGGGGTTCATAAAGTTTGGTGTTGCCACCCAACCAGTTTAGGCTGAAATCCTCAGTTCACTAGTTCCTACCTTAGGACTGAGACAGTCAAGGAGGTAAGAGAGACCATGAATACCACCTTTCAGAGGATTATACACACAGGCCAGGTGGAGCTTTTTTGCACTGTCCAGCAGAAGAAGGGCATGTAGGAACTCACAAGGGGGGGGTGAGGTATGACAGACACCTTAAGGTGGGCTTTGCAGTAAAGCAGTAGTCCACCCCCCGGTTTGTTTCCCACTCTATCCTGCCTGACAACATAGTAGCCAGGAAGGGCGCAGACAGAGTCTGGGGAGGCTGCCTTAAGCCAAGTTTTGGAGATCCCCAAGATGTCCGAGTTATAGTGGGCAACCTAGGCCGTCAACTCTGGGAGGTTAGTTAGCAGGCTGCGTACATTGAGGTGGGCAATTTTTAAGCCCTTAGCATTCTGCCACTGGGGCGGGGACATGAGGGAAGGCATGCTGGGGGGGGGGGAGATGAGTGGGTAAGACTAGTAGCAAGTCCAGACAGTAGGGAGGGGAGCTAATAGCAGAGGGGGAGCCTAGTACAGGAGAGCATAAACGCAGCTACACTATATTTCTGCTCCACACACAGGCAGATAAGCTCTTAGCTTTTGTGCAATTAACATGTACCCTAGATCACGCAGAGGGAAGGAGCTGGAAGGGTTTTCACTGACACTAGAAATGGAGACTGCAGAGGAGGGAGCAGGAGGGTTTTTCATTTACACTGGGATGGAAAACGGAGGGTGGGGGTTGGAGATCACACAGTGGGTGAGAGCTCTTTTTTTTGTTTGTTTTGCTTGCTTGCGCACAAAGTAGGTTTGACAGGGCGATGACGTGCAGGTTGATAATGACACTGATCAGCTGCTTGCTGGGTGGTGTCACGCAGATGAAAGCATAAAGCAACCCTGTGATATGAGCAGCTCAATTCTTTCAGGTGCACAAAGTTTCCACCCAGCAAGCACAGAACAGTGCCATTATCAGCCTAGCTGATTATTGGTCTGATACTGTCGAGCCTACTGCAGACTGCCCTGCATTGGACCCAATAATGGCACACCTCTCAAACCCACTGTTGCAGCAATATGTTCACATTGCACAAGTGCAAGCAAACATAGAACATAAAAATAGTACAATGCCCTTACAATGAAATCTTTCAATGGCAAAGTCCCATTCAGACCTCAGAATTACATCTTTCAGTGGCAAAGTCCCATTCAGTCCCATTCGAGTGTGCAGCTCAGTCTAATACTCTGGAGGTCCCTCCCTGTTCCTTCCAGGAAGGTTACCAGGTCCCTCTAGAATAGGTATACTCCTTCAAGTACCTAGGTGTTTTGGGTGATGACACCCTCATATCTGTGCAACACACAGACATGGTGGTGAAGGCAATGAACGGGAATTTAGGCGTCCTGTTTAGGCACAGGAAAATCCTATCTCCCAATGCCCGCCAGCTCATGGTCTCCAGCTCCATTTTATCCATAGTTGACTATGGACTAATGGTTTATGGAGCTACCACAGATATGGCTCTCAAAAGGATAGTTACTGCCCTTAACAAGGCATGCAGACTACTTCTAAACGTGGACTACCTCACGCACACTTGCACACTGTATGAGCAAGTCCAACCTTCTATCTCTCAGAACTAGAATCAGATACCAAACCTGCCTTCTAGGTAGGAAGGCCATGCTCAACCAGACCCCTCCTTGTATCTCTGATCTGGTAAAGGTAGCTAACTCCAAGTACAATACCAGAAGTACGTCATGATCCCACTAAATGTCCCATTTCGCAGGACTGCTCTGGGACAGTGCTCTTTTGTATACCAAGCGCCACTCTGGATGAATGAGATCCCAGCAACTGCACTAAACACTGCTAATCTTCGGGCCTACAAAGCCGAACTAAAGCAATTTCTACTGAGTTTGAACATTTGCGAATCCCTGACTTGAACCTGTTTCTCCAACGAGGGCATCTCATCCATTCATCGCTGAATGGCCAAACTGAGTGCGATTCTCTCTACTTTGGTACCTCGCCCCCTCGTCTCTGTGTATTCTCATGAGCTCTACACCCAGTCTGCTCCTCGTACCTCAATGTCCCATCTCATTTGTCCTCCCCCCATCATCATCATCTATCCCACCTGTAAAATGTACACCAGCGCCTACCCATCTCAATCTACCTGCTCCAGTTCTGTCCATGCCCCTGTTCCTTTTCCATTTCCGGAAGCTGGTATACGAACATACGAAAGTTGCCAGCAGAAGAAGGCCATCCTGGTCTATCTAGACTGCTCGGGACTGCAGCTAGCTCCCTATTAAGCAGCTGCCCACCTTCCTATTCCCACTGCTCAACTCTTCACTACTCCGCTCTGACCTCTGCCCCACCCCTCTCTCTTGCCCTTTACCCTCTCTGCACAAGCATTTTCCACTCTGTATAACCCCATTTGCATTAGCATTACCCACCTCTTTCTTTCACCGCCATCTGACAAGGCCCCTGGGGCTGCTACAGTAGCATCTGTTTAGAAGTTTTAGCATGTTGTTACTAAGTCTGCATATCGTTTAGCATTGAAAAGAGTCCCGTTACCCTGTTTTATAACATGCTTGATACCATATTTATTGTAAATATTGTATGTCTGTATTTGTCTTTTCTGTATCCATGACGTGGAACCTTTGTAAGAGTTCATACTCAAATGTTATATTCCGAATCATCATCAAATAAACCAACCTTTTCTATAAAATGGTCTCCATTAACTTGCCTACTACAGAGGTTAGGCTGACTGGCCTATAGTTACTCATCTCTGGGACCTGCCTTGTGGAGTGGCACCACATGTACTGTCCTCCAGTCCTATAGCACACACCCCTTCTCCAGCGAGGTGTTAAACAGGTCTGCTAGTGGGGCAACCAGTACTTCCACCAGTTCCCTCAGGACCCCTGGATGTGCTCCATCCTGGCCAGGTGCCTTGTCTACCCGAAGAACCCCCAAGACCCTTGAAGACCATGTCCACCCTAACTGCCCCATCAGTTTTGTCCCTACCCCTCAGTACTCACTCCCGTGGCATAGGTCTGTCCTTTTCCCTTAGTGAAGACAGAGCTAAAGTACTTATTTAGTGCCTCCGCCTGATCTTCACTATTTTCCACCCATCCCCCGCCTCTTTATCGTGACAATCCCATCCCTGCTGTTTCTCCTCTCCTTTGTCTATCTGAAGAAGTCCTTTTCCCTTCCTTGATCCCTTACACTAGCCTTAGCAATAATGCAGCTGTCCCTGAACAGGCAGCCCAAACTCTGGCATGCATGGAGTTGGTGCCAGGATCTCTGGATCCTATAAATTTGGGAACGGTTACAACCACATAAAAATATGGCAAGGAAGAACTTTTTTTTTTTGCTCACAGATAGCATAAAAAGAAACCTGGCAGCTGAAAGCTGGATTTTCAGGTTCAGTAAAATTCATGGTTTTACTGGAAAATGTGCAGATTTTAAAGTATTTAGAAAATAAAATGCAATTTTCACATATTCTCTTAAGTTTTTTCAATGTTTTAAAGATAACTGGATTTGTATGAAACTGATGTATGACAGATTTGTGAGGGTGGGGTCTCCACTTCTGTGGTTCTGAGTCATGGAGATAGCCCTACTGTCCTTATATTACTGGCAGTTGTGAATACACTCCTGCTGCCAGCACCTGACCCCCCCCCCCCAGTTTATCCCACAGCGCAGGGAACCCATCCTGACTGCTGGCACCTGCTGCCCGCCTATGTTGTAACAAAACCAGCAGCAGCTGCCCAAGCCCACTGCTAGTACCCCCTTCCCTCCTGCCTGAACTTGAAAAAGAAACCAATCAGCAGGTGCCCAAGCCCACCACCGGTACCCCCTTCTGCCCACTGCAGCTCTAACAGAACTGGCAGCCAATGCCACCTGCCTGCACTAAAAGAAACCCGGCAGCAGGAGCCCAACCCCACTGTAGGTACTCACCTTCTGCCCAAAGTAGAAAAATGCCTGGTGCAAATAAAAGCTAGTGTCAGGCACAAACATCTAAATGACTACTAAGTGTGAACAGTTTGCTCACATTAGGGCTCTTCTAGGTCGGTTATGAGTGTGGCTACAGATGTGTTTTGTGAAAAAACTAGAGTTTGTGCCTTGTTTCATGTTGCTCTCATGGTGGGGGGTAATATTCAGACTCCTTCTGTGATTGCAAACACTGCATTGCACCTCTTCCAATATGCTGGACTGGACTCGCTTACTAATCAGATGCAAACTGACCTTTGTGCCTAGGTTTACACACCTTTCCAATATGCTGCCCAAAAGTGTATTAAGGGACACTGTCAACCTCCTTAAGCTTCCAAGTACCTCTTGTTTAAAAAATACATGTTATGATTAGTCAGATTCAGTACAGATTGCTGAAGTAGCTGGTGCTTTGATTCAGATTCCTTTTTTGCTTTTTAAAAAAGTGAAAAACAGGCTGCCCACTGTTCTGGTGTTACCACAGAAAAACGTGTTTGTTCACAGTCCTTGATCAACTCCCACTGCATCTTTAGTGGACTTGGGAACACCCCTAACACAGTCTAGACATTCATAATGCAGTAGGAGTAGATGAGACTATTGCATAAGTGACTGCGCTGTTTGGGGGTGTTCCTAATGTTCAGAAAGTATGTAATAAGAGTAGATCAAGGATTTGAAACAAAACAAGGTTTGGTATTACTACCCCACTAGCACGCATTTCAGCATGACTAAGACAGGAAGCAGATTACCAGCAACATCAATGAATTTTAAAGACGGCAAGCAATCATAAAATCTAAGTTTTCATTTAGAAATAATAATATGCAGAAAGGGTTGAACAAGTCTCTTTAAAGTTCAAAGTTGGGGGAGGGGGAGGCCAAAAGCAAACAAGGAAAGATGCTTCTCAGGCAGTTCCGAACCAGCACTGTTCAAAGCTAAAATTTACTATCTGGTAGTAGACTGTTCCTTTTAAAATTCATATTACCATCAAAACAAATCAGCAGAGAACTGCATGTGCAGTTTGGATGAGGTTTTGCAATGGGTCAACCCAAAAATGGGCAACCAAAATTCTCAGGGAAGGGTGAGGCTCCGGCCCCATCTACCAGCAGCATCAAAGGTGGTCAGATGTCCGAAGCAACAGGGAAGGATTTAGAGGCCACAGTCCACATGGTCCTTGAGGTGGTGCACCAATTAGATATGAAAGCAGGTTTCAATTCCCACCTCATGATGCAGAGACCAAAATAGACACATTCAACAAATCGCAGGTGGCAGAAGAGGGGTTTACTAAAAGGAAATTACTGAGAGCTAGACGAGAATGTTTAGACAAGCATTTGTCAATGCCAAATGTTGGCTTGCTGGCATTGGCATTCGCAGTGCAGGAGTTAGAGAGATGCATAATAGGAATGGCAGTAAAGTACTGAACTAATACCACCCCCCCCCCAGCAAAGACTAAAAGGCATTGGGGGGGGGTGCCTCTGAGTCGCTGGCCATAATGCTTAAGGCATTCCACTTCACCCCAACCTGCAGACAGCAACAGGTGTTGCGGTGTGCCTTGGGGGTCTTCGGTCCTTACGCTCACCCCATTCCATAAGGAAATGAGCTGAGATGGGTGCAGCATAGGAGAATGGGGTGAACATTAGGGCCGAAGACCCCAAAGCACACCTTGATGCTTGTCAGTAGCTGTAAGGTAGGGGTAGAATGCTGTGAGCATTACGGCTGACGAACCCAAGTCACACCCCCGGCGCCTGTCAGTCTCTACAGGGTGGGCATTACAGTTGGAAACCTTAACGCCCCAGGAGTTTGTTGGTATTTCTACTCCAGATTTTCAAAATGGACTTTTTGGGACCCCACCTCATGAACAGTAGCACTATCATTTCGTTACTCAATCCTAAAAGATGATTTCGCACAGCAACTATGCCATTCAGAGCCACAGGTGCAGAAACACATTTCGTCAGGATGTGAAAAATGACAGCTGTACTGTTCATGAAGAGGTCTGTAAAAATGGCAGTGCTGAAAATCTGGAGTGAAAATGAGGAATTCGCAAAGTTACGCGCGTATGTAGAAACTGTGCAATGCACGCCCGTAACTTGGTCATTTTTTGGAATTTTTTCACCAAATTTTTAACATGGGATTTTTGGGACCTGTCCTCATGAAGAGTGGCACTGTGATTTTGTTACTCCCTCCCAAAAGCTGATTTTGCACAGCGACTGCACCATTCTGCGACACAGGTGCGAAAACACATTTCGGGCAGGATGTGAAAAATGACAGCTATATTGTTCAAAAGGAGGTGTTAAAAAATGGCAATGTTAAAAATATGGAGTGAATAGTTGGCCCGGTGGTGTTGAGGGTTGAGGTACTGGATGCTACACCTCGCGCCACACTGGCGACTCGGGTTCAGGAACGAGCCTGGGCTCAAGGGGGGGAGGAGACAGAGGACTGAGCATCCGTAGACTGCTCTCTTCTCTCTGGGGAGGGATCCTGGGACTGCTCAGTGCAATGCCGACCCCCTGTGGAAGACGGAGGACGTGAGCACATCGGGCAAAACGTAGAGGGGGTGGAGCTGCGGCGGATGTCTCAGACCTCATTTTGCACGTCCGAGCTCCGGGGCGGGGACATAAAGGATAAAAATCCCCTAGCCTACGGAGAGGTGATGGAACCACAAGGGGCCTGGGTCTACATGCCCAACACCGGCCGCAATCCCTGACAGCGCATCTGGGGACTCTGGATCTCTTAGTTAGCCCGGGGAGAGTTTGGAGTCCTGACCCCGACTTAGTAGTTCGGGTAATTGCAGTTTAGGCGGGCAGTTAGGTACCCAGAGCCGCGTGTGGATTCCCAAGAGATGCCCCAATAGGCAGGTGTAAACAGAGGCAACAAAAAAAATCTGGAGTGAAAATATTAAAAATCTGCGAAGTTAAGAGCATGCGTAGAAAATGTGCAATACACACCTGTAACGCGGTCATTTTTTGGAATTTTTTCACCAGATTTTCAGCATGGGCTTTTTGGATCTCCACTTCATGAACAGTGGTACTGTCATTTTGTTAACTGCTGCCGAAAGGTCATTCCGCTCAGTGACCACAAAATCACCTTTTGGGACCGAGAAACAAAATGACAGTGACATGTTTATGAGGTGGGGTCCCAAGAACCCCATGTTGAAAACTTGGGAGCAAAAATTCCTTAAAATGGCTGAGAAATCATCCTAAGTTGAAACTCCCATTGAGTCCCATTATACAGCGCTATCAGATTCCTAACTTACACCCGGGTTTTGAAGACTGCAGACGGGCCCCGTCGACAGAAGATCACTGCTCCCCAACCTCCGAGGGTAAGTATGAGTGAGGGGTGCGGGAGGATGGGTTTCAAAAGAGAGGGGTGGGGAGGGGACTGGGGAGACAATGCTGGATGGTTTCTTTCTTACAATTCACACACACACGCATGAGCACACACACACAAACACACACACACACACGCACACACACACACACACACACACACGCACACACACACACTGCCCTGCACACACACACACACACAAACACACACACAACACACACACACACACACACACACACACACACACACACACACACACACACACACACACACACACACACACAAACACACACACACACACACACAACACACACACACACACACACACACACACACACACACACACACACACACACACACACACACACACACACACACACACACACACACACACACACACACACACACACACACACACAAACACACACACACACACACACACACACACACACACACACACACACACACACACACACACACACACACACACACACACACACACACACACACACACACACACACGACTCTGGGTGACCATTTTCTTTATTTATAGGTTGAAAATAAAAATAAACTTTTGGGCGCACTGGGGTGGGCTCACAGTGTGCCACGGGTTTTCCCCATCAGCAAGCTTGGAGGGAAGGGAAAAGCCATCCCTTGCTGATCAGGATGCTCCAAAGTTATGGTATGATGGAGATTACTGTTGATTGGTTTCATAGTTATTTGTCTAACTGGCCACTTAAAGTAGGACTAAATGGAGCATTTTCATCTAGTAAAATTTTGTTACAGGGGTGCCCCAGGGGTCCATTCTGGGCCCTCTTTTGTCTACCGTATTTGTAGATGTTGTTCCATCTCTATTGAATGCTACACATTGCCTGATCTATGCAGATGACATTATTTTGTATAAAAGTTCAATTTCACTTGAACTTATAAATAAGTCCTTAAATAAAGACTTTGCTATACTTTGTAGGTGGTTAAAAGGGAATTGTTTAGCATTAAATAATACAAAAACAAAATATATGCTTTTTGGATCCAGAATTAGACTTAATAGATCTCAGAATTTGTCCATTTTTGATCCACTGGGTAATGGGATGGAGCAGGTAAAACAATTTAAATATCCTGGAGTCCTGTTGGACCAAGACTTAAAATTTTCTGATCATGTAAATTTTATTTCTCATCAGATAAATCAGAGATTAGATGTATTATTCAAGTTTCAATCTATGCTGACCTTACCAGCAAGACGTGCAATAGCTGAGGGTGTCTTATTACCTCAGTTAAATTATAATGCATTTCTCTTTACTAACTTGTCTAACAGAACGTTACCTCTTCTTACTAGTGTATTTCATCTTATTTGCAAATTTACTTTCAAGTTGTCTTATTCTACTCATCATTGTGAACTGTATAGACTATCTGCCTGGCTTCCGCCTAGGATGGGTTGTCTGTACAGTTTATGTTTATTAACGGATAAAGTTCTCTGTCAAGGTATAGATTCTCCATTGTACTCATTATTACACATTAAAATAAATTCACGGAGACTTCGTTCAGATCATCAAATCAAGTTAAATGTTCCAAAGACTAAGACTAAAATTGGTGATGGTTCTTTTACATACTCTGCTGCTAAAAATTGGAATGAGCTTCCTATTGTTTTATATGAGAATGTTTGTCATCAAACTTTTAATATTAGGTTAAGAAATTATTTTCTTGACCAATTGCATTGTTGTTGTTTTCAATGATTATTTTTTATATATTCTTTATTTTCTGTGTATTGTAATTTGTGTGATGTACATTTTAATGTTGTATTGTATTGTTATGTGAGTTTTTGTTAATTGTAAACATCTTGACTGTATATGTATTCGGTCCCCGGGTCGTACATGAAAACGAGCCTTTGGCTTATTGTACTTACCTGGTAAACAAATGTTTTAAAATAAAAAAATAAAAAAAATGATGACGACGATGGGGATTTGGCACCCCCATCAGCAAAGAAATTGAGCTTGGGGGGTGGGGGGCATCCGACACCGAGAGCAGGCATCCCAGTGTCGGAGAAAATAAAACAAATGTCTGGGAACACTGGGGTGGGCTCCCAGTGTGCCACAATGTGGCTTGGGGGGGCATGCTGACACGGGGACTGGGCACCCCCGATGTCGGCTTTGCGGGAGTGTCTGGCCGGCAGCAGGAGCTGCCACTGTAGAAAGCTACACCAGTGGCTGTTTTATTTATTTATTGAACTATTTCACCACGAATTTGCACACCGAGCAACTACTCATAACTCCAGCCATGCGCATTACTGTGCACTGTAATGCGCATGGCCAGAGTCTTGTCATCTGCCACTGCAATGACGAAACTGCACCTGATTGCAGCGGCAGAGTTCTTTCAACTGTTTGGCTCTCTTTGAAGTTTGCCGTCATTGTCAGCATGCTCACTTATTGGTGGCTGAGGAACGCACCCACTAAAGCGTCCCCTGCATTGGCCACAACACTGACACACCTCTGAAATGTGCTACTACCACAAGAAAAAATTACTCACCTTAGTAATTGCTTTTCTTCTCATGGAGTCTTGCTATATTATAACAATAGCAGTCAGCCACTGCAGCTGAACTGCCCGGAGAGGAAGGAGTTAACTCCAGAAGATCTGAGTTCTACAGCGCGAGGGCGCTGTGCCCAAAGCTCTATCTGGCAGTTTCAAATGAAACTGTCAGATCTTTACGAAGCCAACATCAAAGGACGGAAAAAGTCTGTGTGGAAAAACTACACTAGCCTATGGCTACCTACTAGTAGTAATAACAACAATATAAACAACAAAGAAACACCCAGAACCATAATAACAAAGATTGATGGTATTATGGTTCGTTTTACCACCCTTGACAAGCACATATGAACCCCCCTTCCCCCCAAGACTCAAGTCCAAGAAGGGGGCAATAAAAAATAACCTAAAAGAACAATCTAGATCCCTAACCCAAAGGAAAACAGGGTTAGGGGAAAACTAAAATGGCATGACACAGTGCTTGCACCAATTTGCCACCTCTACCCAAGTAGGAGTTCTGAGAGGGGCAGGAGGGAGGGTGGTTATAATATAGCAAGACTCCATGAGAAGAAAAGCAATTACTAAGGTGAGTAATTTTTTCTTCAAACACCATGAAGTCTTGCTATATTATAACAATAGCAGATTACACAGCAGTACCTCCATGGAGGAGGGTCAGAACCTACTTAGGAAATAGGCTCTAAGCACAGCTGTGCCAAACGAGCATCTCTCCTGGACTGGATATCCAGGAATAATGCTTGGTAAAGGTGTGAACTGTCTTCCAGGTAGCAGCTTGACAAATCTCAGAATAGAGATGTCTCTAGCAGCCGCTAGAGGCGCTTCTACCCTGGTGGAGTGGGCCCTCAATCCTGAGGGGGGTACTCTACCCAGTTTCTGATAACAAAATTGGATACAAGAGACAATCCACCTTGCAATTGTTCTCTTAGTGGCAGGTTTCCCTTTGCCAACCTCGCCATAGGTAAGAAACAGTTGGAGGGATTCGAACCTATGACCTCTGGTGCGCTCTAGATAGTAACTTAATGCCCTTTTGACATCCAAGCTGTGCAGTCTCCTCTCACCTGAGGAAGAATGCTCAGTGAAAAATACTGGGAGGGAGATAGATTGATTCAGGTGGAAATCAGAAACCACCTTAGGCAAAAACTTTCTATTAGTCCTAAGGACTACCTTATCTCTGTGGAAAGAGATAAAATCTTCTTCCACTGACAGGGCCTGTAACTCACTTGTCGTCTGGCAGAGGTGATAGCTACTAGAAAAGCGGTTTCCAAGTTAAATACTTGAGTTCTGCTGAAGACAGAGGCTCAAAGAGGTTGCATTAACTGAGCAATGCAAATATTCAGGTCCCAGGCGGAGCTGGTTCCCGAAAGGAGGGTTAGTGTGAAGTAACCCTTTAAAAACTTGGAGAACACAGGGTGAGAAGAAGGGAGGCAGGCTTCCCTGCTGACACAAAAGCAGAGACAGCTCCAGATGAACCTTCAGGGTAGCTGGTCTAAGGCCTAAGGAATTCAGATGGACCAAATAGTCCAAAAGAATGGGAAGATCAGCAGATTCTGGGTAATCTGCCTCTCAGAGCACCAGATGGAAAACCTCTTCCACTTAGAATTATAAGTGGCCCTAGTGGAAGGCTTCCTTGAAGCCTTTAAAATATCCATAACACCTTGAGAAAGGTGTAAATCAGCAATTCTAGCTCCTCAAAGCCAAGCCTTGAGGTGGAGGGACTGAGGTCCGGATACCACACTCTCCTGTGCACAGGCCAGTAAGTCGTGAACTCTGGGCAGGCTCAGGGCAGGGTGAACTGCCAGGGACAGGAGCAGAGGGTACCAGGGCTGTCTGGCCCAATCTGGGCAATCAGAATCACTCTGCAAGGTTGAGATCTGATTTTCACTAGTACCCTGAAAAGGAGAGGAAAGGGGAAAGCATACAGGAACTTCCTTTCCAATCCAACGAAAAGGCATCAGAGGGACTGAGCCAGTACTGGAGGCCTGCAGCAAAAAGAGGAAGTTGGTGGTTGTCTGGGGCCGTGAAAAGATCTATCTGAGGAGTGCCCCAACTGGCAAGACGGACCCCAGTACTTGTGGATTCAGAGCCCATTCGTTGATGGCCCTGAGAAATTCTGCTGAGGCGTCCTCCAGCACATTGTCCTTCCCTGGGAGATGAACACTATCAGGGAGGTGTTCAGGGAATAAGCCAGAGACCACAACTTCATTGCTTGATGTGCACAAGGCTGAAGACCGAGTGCCCCTTGCTTGTTGATGTACCACATTGTGGTGGTATTGTCTGTCCTGACTTGAACCACTTTGTTCTGGACAGAATCTGAAAAAGATCCGAAGAGCTAAAAGACAGCTCTGAGTTCCAGAAGATTGATGTGGCAGAGATTCCTGAGGAGACCACACTCCCTGAGTGGTAAGGTCGCAGGTGACCCCCACCCTAACAGGAGGCATCCATGGTGAGGGTGAGGGAGGAGAAATGGAATGAAGGGAACCCCTTGTTTCAGATTGCTTTGATCCTGCCACCAGTGTAGGGCCAGGATCAGGATTGAGTAACTGGGACCAATTTGGTAGAGGGTCCTTCCTCTGAGACCAATAGCCCTCAAATGGAACTGAATGTCCCTCATCTGGAATCTTGCTCCCTGCACAACAGCTGTGGAAGCAGCCATGTGTCCGAGGAGTTGCAGGAAATGCCTTGCTGGTCGAGAGACCGCAGGGTAAGAGGAGGATGCCAGGCGATGGGTCTGTCCACCCTTTCAGGGAAGAAAGCCCTGGCTAACCTTGTGTTCAATTCTGCGCCTATGAAAGTTGGGACCTGAACTGGTTCCAGACTGACTTTGGTAAGTTTGCAGAAATCCCAGAGAAGTGAGAAGCTGCTGGGTGACTTGTGGTGGGATTTCACCTGACCTGGAGACTGACCCACAATGAGCCAGTCGTCAGGTGGGAAAGCAGCAACCCTTGCCTTTTAAATGAGCCACTACTACAGAGACATTTTGTGAATACCCTTGGCGCAGAGGTAAGGTCAAGGGCATTGCCTGAACTGGTAGTGGCCTGAGGGCAGTTCGAACCCTGAGGTACTTTCAGTGGGAAGGCCTGATCAGAACATGAAAATAGGCATCCTAGAGGTCCAGGGAAGCTAGCCAGTCCCTGGCCTTAGGGAAAAGGCAATATCATTGCCAGGGTTAACATTTTGAACTTTGGTTTCAACAGATGCTTGTTCAAGTATTAAATCCAGAATGGGCCGCCATTCTCCTGTCTTTTTGGGTAAGAAAGTATCTGAATAAAGCCCCTTGCCCTGATGGCAAGGAGGAACCCTTTCCACTGCTTTGCAGACCAGAAGAGAAGAAACCTCTGCTTCCAAAGCAAGGGCTTCTGAAGGACTTGGTGGGAAATGCCTGGCTCTCATCTTTGGAAAATATTTGAAGCTGAGAACCAGACCCTGGCCTATTACCTCCAGAACCCATCTGTCTGAAGTTAGGGACAGCCAGCTCTGGCTGAAATAGGCCAACCTGCCCCCCACTGGTACAGGAGGAATCGGCCCTGGGCACCCCATCCAAGTGCCTGCTTAGCAACAGCCTTAGGCTGAGGGAGGAGGCGGTCTACTAGCGCCACGCCTACCCCTGCCTCTGAAGAAACCCTCTCAGTAGACAGCAGAGGAGGCTTGAAATTGGTAAAAGGCCTGGAAAAGGGTCTGCCCCTACCTCTGGGAGCATGCCTTTGTGGCATGGCATGCTTCTCCTTAGCCTGGGCACTTTTGCAAGTAGTTCTGTATTCATCCATCTTTTCATATAATTTTTCTGTTTGCTCCCAAACAAAGAATTTCCCACTACAGGAAAATCCATAGCCTTTGACTGAGTATCTTGGGACAGATTAGTGCATCTGAGCCATGCCAACCTCTGAGGAAGCTACAGAAGTGGCCATGACCCTGAGGAAACATCATTAACATCAACAGCAGTATGAAATTGAACTTTAGAGGCTTCAATGCCATCAGCAGCCACCTGTTCCAACTCACTAGCCAGCTGGCCATGGGCCTGCCCGGCAACTACAATACTGTGTCCCACCTGGATTTCTGATATCTAGCCACACCAAGCCATATAATTTGCCTGCCTGAGTCCCAAAGAAGCTGCCATATACTGTTTCTTGCCATGGCATCAATCTTCCTAGAATCCTTATCAGAGGATGTGAGGCCAGAGGAATATTAGCCTTGTCACAGGCTGCAGCTTGTACCACACCTACATGACTACACTGCTCAATAAGGAAGTCTGTATCCGAGCTGACAAAGTATACCTTCTGTCCATTTTTATCTACAGGAGGGACAGAATGAGGATTTTTAAAATCTTTGTTGTTTGCTTCCTAAATGACTTATGCAAGGAATAGACAACCTCCTAGACTCTGGAATATCCATCATTTCCACATAATCAGGCTCCTCTTGCTCATCACAGCCTCCTCTAAAGGAAGCTGGAGGTTTCTGCAACCTTTTGTAAAAAATAAAGAAAGAAGGGGACTCAGACAGAATAGGGGAGATTCTAAAGGTCTGTCTGGAGAAATGCCGGTTCGATGGGCACGTCCAGACCCTCCAGCACACATATATTGATCAAATTCCTCCTCCCCTCCTGTGGTTCATAAAATCCTCAACTTCAAAATCCTGAACCACTGGGACTGAACGAACCAACCTTTTACCAACTGTTGGTGGTTCTACAAATCCCTGAGACAGTGACTGGACAATCTGAATGGCTTTAGCTATCTCTGCAGCAGTTGGAGACACAATTCTGGACTCCAAACCTCCTGATTTCTTTGTCTTTTTACTTGGGACTGGTTCCTCTGAACCAGTCTTCCTTTCCCGAAGAAGTCTCGCCTGGTCAGAGGGCACTCCTCTGGTCCAGTGGGTACTGAACGGGCTGGCCATCAGTCAGCGGACTTCTTGGCCTCTCGTTCCTGAGCCGGCCCAATCTCTTCTCAGGGTGGCTGCAGGGAAATTTTACACACCTGGCAGTCTGACAGGAGGTGGTCAGCCCCAGACAATGAACACAAGTGGTGTGTGGGTCAGCCTTGGCAAAGGCGTCCCCACAGACATCAGCAGTGTTGAAACCCAGTGGGCCGGTTTTTTCTTTTGGGTTTCTCAGACATAATGCCAGCCTAACCAAAACTTGCCTTTTGATGGCAGTGCCAGGCAAGACACCCTTATCGGTTCCTAACCGTGTCACGGGTATTTGAAAAAAGCGTAAAAATTTGTTTTTTAGAACCGATAAGAACGAACCGCACTCTAAAACCCACAGTACAGTTTTAAAAGACAGAAAAATCCAAGCGATCGGGTTCAAAACCGAACCGATAATTAATTCTCCACACAGACTTGAATTTTTTGTACTACGGTTACCAGATAGAGCTTTAGAACCCGAAATGCGGTAAAATAATGACTTTTGCCGGTTCAAATGAACCGAAAACTACTCTTTTAAACCGAGAATGAGCCGAGCTGAAGGAGCTGATCTCCGGAGCGACTGTTCAGTGAAGCGGAGTAAAGAATCTGACAGTTTCATTTGAAACTGCCAGATAGAGCTTTGGGCACAGCGCCCTCGCGCTGTAGAACTCCAGATCTTCTGGAGTTAACTCCTTCCTCTCCGGGGCAGTTCAGCTGCAGTGGCTGACTGCTATTGTTATAATATAGCAAGACTTCATGGTGTTTGAAGATGTTACTTGCACGTACACGTAAGCCAACTTAAAAAATGGAGACCAGGCTGCCAACTTGTTTTTTCTGGGTATATCAGAAGGCTCAGAGGGATGGAACACCTTGGGATATATTCAGAAATGCATTTCAGACCTTTTCAATGTTGATGCTGAACAAATGATTACCAAGACTTACCATAACACCCCACAAAAAACAACTGAACATCCCAGACCTTCCGCGCACCTTTCTAGTAACCACAACGGGGGTGCTTGTCAGAGACCTACTTCTGCTAAAAGCAAAGTCCTCTTGAACTCTTCCGTTGCCTGATGGCACAACGGTACACTGTTTTTTTCAATCTTAGCTATGCAGCCAGCCAATAACTGCATGGCTGTGATGGGGTTTGGAGTGGGGCTTGGAGAGCTAGGATGGTCTCATGCCAAGCAGCTTCCAGCTTGACTCAAAATCAACTGTGCAGGGAAAGTGTTCATTTACGGGGACCTGTCGGAAACTGGATGCAAACTAGAAGACATTAAAAGGAACTCTGAACATAGGAATCAGTAGGAGGATGTGACAGACGGTAGGAAACTTGAACCCTTCCAATTAAGACTGTACAGGTTACTACTGTGAGCTAATTGCTCTAGCTGACATTCCGCTAGACAAAACATTCAGCCTTCTTGTTCATTCATATGTATGTGTGTATATGTATCTCTATATATGCATATACATGTACTGTGACCTGGAGTGCTGTAGGGGGTCTCTTCCTCCTAGATCATCAGGGCCACCAATGTGGTCCCAAAGGGCTTGGAAATCTAATTATGTAAAACTGGCAGGTAAGCCCCTGTTGTCGAGGGGTACATCGCCACTTTGTTCATGCAGTGAGGATCATAAGGTGAGCTTACTATTAAGAACGATCATCTACAAAGTTGATGTTTTAACCTCGTTTTGTACTGGTTCTAAAAGGGTGTTTTACTCCTTTACTTTTGGCAAGCCTACAACAGGGATAAGGTTTTTGCTTCTTGCATTTATAATTACTGCTGTATAAGATCTATTTAGAAATTGCATTCCTGCTGGATAATAAGTCTGTTTCTGATTTGGGGGAAGGAGGGACATAAGCTGCAATACATTTAGTACTTCTAAGAGGGACTCATTCTACAGCTACATTTTAGTTTCATGGATTCCAGAGCCAATTGTTAAATTATGTCGCTATCGAAGAGTTTTGTTCTCTGGACATTGACTCGCACATCTTATTGGATGATGGTCCATGGTCCTGCTGTAATGGCTAAAGCTGAAAATGTTGGGCTTTAATAGGATAATTTTGTAATATCACCAATGTGCTGTACCAAAGAAAAGAGGAGAGAAGCATTACCTATTGTTATTGTGGTTCATCCTATACTCTGAATCAAGTGACTGTATTCTTTATTTGTTCATTTCTTGAAAATGAATAAAAATAAAGTTTAAAGTTCAAAGTGAATTTTAATTTTTTGCATTATTTCCCCCACCCATGCTCTGGAACCCACCACTCCTTCAGGCTGCCATAGTCCTCAACATGCCTCCTACTACCTCTCTCGAGCCTCTGACCTCATATTGCAGCAGTCCCGGGGTAACCCGATGTAACCCTTCACCGGATGGGTCCCTCTCCTCTGAGGGGGAAGGCACCGGTGGGGACTGGCCAGTACACTCTACTTTTGGCCCCAGGGTGCTGCTGAGGCGGCCACAGCTCCTTTCTGGTGCTTCAGAGGTGTCGGCGGACCAGCAGCCATCATCTGGCCAGTCCTGCAGCGGTTTCCGCTTTTCTGATTTCCCCTGTTGCGTCACTCATGCAGTGGCTCGGTCTCCACTGGAGGGGCACTGGAGAGCGATGCGACCCAACTACCCACCCCAGGAGAGGAGAGCAGTTCCGCGGACGCTTAATCCTCTCCTTCCCCTGCCAACTCCCGGCATTCCGAGTCCGTTCCCAAACTCGGGTAGCCGGCATTGGCGCAAGGTGTGGCATCCAGCACCTCAACCCTCAGCGCCACCGGAAGTGAACTTTTTAAAGGAAGACAGTTGTGCTGAAAATGTTTATTAGATCCTTTGACGCAATGATTGATTTACTAAACCTGCTGAATGAAACAGCATAAAGCCTGCACCAGTACAGCACACTGTCTGTGTATAGAACCAGAAGGACTGTCAGTGGCCCTGAGGGGTTCCCCATGTTTACCTGGAAGTGTCATGCCCCTTGAAAGAGGCCCTGCAAACTGAATACAAATCTTTTCAAAATAATCTGTTTGATGTCCATGTGAAAGGCGCTTTACAATCTGGACTACATGCGGAAGGCCAGAGTGTCAGCACTGTAATACATGTAACTTATTTGCAGGTGAACATTTTTGAGACTCAAAACTGACTGTCCAAAGTCCCTTGTGAAATCAGCAGAACTTTTATACTTTGTAAAGTCTGGTGATTTTCCCAGAAGTTTTGGGCAGAGCGTTTCCTGAAAACAAAATGTAAAAATTTACAGAAGCAGTCAACACTGAATGTACAAATGCTTGAGATGTCTGGCCAGAGATTTTAATAATAAACAGAAATCATACAGCTTTGCTTCAGACTCCTACCTTCTGTACTGGTCGAGAGGCAAAATCGTTTCCTCTTGCTAAGGATTCATCTAGCAGTGCCTTCAGTTTTTCTGCGGAGTCCTTACTTTTTGAGTGAAGGTAACCTAATGCTTTCAAAAAAATAGGATCCAGCTCCAGGTTTAGTGACATAGCCATGATCTGCTATCTGGAACAAACAAGGAAGACGGAATGTGCTGTATAATCCAACGGGTACATTATCTCATACTAAGTATTGCATTCTGGTGGTTTCCCCATCATCAGTGACTGATGCGCAAGTTTTGGCAACACACACAAAAAGTAAAAAAAAAAAAAAATAGGACATTTACGTTTTTCTTGGAACATAAATGAAAGCAAGTTTTTGGCACACTGTATATTCTGGGTTGTGCCTGAAAATAGGCAAGTTTTGCCTAGTGCACCTACCCGGTAAAACAAGTAAATAAATAAATATTATCTTGTATCACCAAGCAGAAAAGACATAAGATACATTATGATCTTGCATGATTTTTTTTCATACTTTAGGGCATACATAATGGGAGTGACTTCTTTTGCCACACTGAAAGCTACCCATGAAGAGTATGTAGGGAACAAGAACATAAAAGGAATCCCACCAGTATGTTAAATAAGTGGCTCTTTCAGCAAACTGTTGAGGAACCTACAAAATGACAGTAAGAACAGGTATGGTATGGCATGGTTATACAGTACACCGGGGCAGTGTCATTTAGTGGTAAGAGTACAGGCGTGGGAACCAGGACACTTAGGTTCAAATACCACCAGTGCCACTTAACTTGCCATGTGATCTTAAACAAGTCACTTAATCTCCCAGTACTCCAGTCGGCTCAACTGTAAAACTGGGTAGAAGCAGACCCCACTGAAAATAAGATGTTAGATGGCCAGCTGAGGAAGGAGGATTGAGCATCCTAAAGGACACTTTCCTCCCAGAGGACGAGGGATCTCTGCCTTCCCTGTAGTGCTGCCACCTGGGTGAAAGTACAGTTGCGTAAGAACTCACCGTAACAGTAGATCTTCGAGACCATCTCTTGCAGCAGGTCGTAACACATGGGATATCCAGCCGCAGGCATCACTTCCTCTGGATGATTTCCCAGCAGTCTCTTCCAGTTGCCTCCCCTTACTGTCACCTAATGTGCTCTTGCACATATATAAAGGGGAGGCCCCCAATACTCCTCAGTTTTATTGTTTTCCATCTTAGCGACCGATATGAAAAGTGAATCATACATCTCTGATGGGAACCGAGGAGAGGAACAAAAAGGCAGCAGCTCAAGGCTTCCATGTGAGGATGGAGTAATGTATTTTTCTGAAGCAGAAGCAAGGGCGATGGTGGGCAGGGCAGCAAGAGATACTCTCGAAGATCTACTGTTACGGTAAGTTCATATGTAACTGTACTGTCTTTGAGTCAATCTCTTGCAGCAGGCTATACCACTTGGGAAGAAGCCCAAGCAGTTATGATACCCACAGGAGGAGGTAGTGAACCGTAGTGTTGGGTAAGTTACGTCTGCTATTACTTTTGGAAACTTGTTCCAGAAAGCTCTGTACAGTCACTAGAAAGGATGAAGTAGTACTGGAAAAAGTAATATACCTTACAGTTACAATTATTTATGATTTTTTATACCAAAGAAATACTTTCAAATAAATGTAATCAGTTACAGTTACGTAACTAGTAACTAACCTATTACTTTCAAAAAAATGTAATCTGTTATAATTATTTATTATTTTTTGTATAAAAACAAATAAGTAACTACAATTGTAAGGTGCATTACTTTTTCTAGTACTTCTCCATCCTTGTTAGTATTAATACAGAGCTTCCTGGAACAAATTTCCAAACGTAATGAAAGCAATAGAAAAGTAACTTGACCGGGCCGTCCGGGCGCAGTGAGTTCAGCTTGCGGCGCGGCGACCAGGTTGAAGGAACGGATCCGGGTCGTCGGACGGCAACCGAGGAGGTAGGATCGAGCATCCGACGGACAGCTCTCCACTCCGGGGAGGGCGCTGGCAGCAATCGTGCGCTGGGGACCCTGGTGGAGACCGGGAGTTCCACGCAACCGACGACGATGGGGAGGAGGCTGGGCGGACGCTGGCATTCATTGCACGCCCCGCCTCCTCCCGGGAGAAAAATGCAGGTGGAAAAAGATGGCAGGCAGGACCACGGATTAATGAAGCCCTCCCTGGAGAGCTCACATTGCCGCCGTCCTCATGGGACCCGACCAGTCACAGTTCCGGGGTCACGAAGGTGGCCCACGGCCCCACCCTCCGGGGGGGGCAAGCTGGGGGTGACCGAGGGTCCTCAGCAGCAATTGACGGCGGTAGAGGTCTCTGGGGGCCGTGACCAGGGCGGATGGCTGCCGGTGGTCCTGCCAGAAAAAGGGGAAATTAAAAAAAAGAAAAAAAAAAAAAAAAAGAAAAGTAACTTACCCAACACTGGTGAACTGCAGCTTATTAGGACAGGACGCCATTAAGTATGTTCCACCCAAAAGTGGTCCGCTTCTTAGAAGCAATGTCTAGACTATAATGTTTTGTGAGTGTATGTACAGTAGACCAGGTGGCGGCCTTGCAAATGTCTGAAGCAGAGACGCCTTGAAAACACTCTACGGAGGTAGCCATGCCTCTAGTGGAGTGGGGTTTCATGGATCCTGTGAGAGGTTTATCATATTTGTTATAAAATGAACATAATGCAGTTGGCCAACCATGTGGACAAGCACTGCTTAGAAACCCGATTGCCCAGTCGTCCTGGGGTGAAAGAAACAAAGCGTTACTCAGTTTTATGCAACTGTTCAGTGCGGAGAAGACAACGTCTCAATGTTCTTTTCACATCGAGAGTATGAAGCAGGGCTTCCCCTGGATTCTCAGGCTCCGCAAAATATCCTGGCAATTCAATCGACTGATTTAGAGTAAGTTCAGAAACAACCTTGGGTAGAAAGGAGGGGTTAGTACGTAATGACACTTGATCCATATGAAACTGTAAATAAGGTGGCTTGTACATAAGTGCCTGTAACTCAGAGAGATACATCTACCCGATGTAATCGCCACCAAAAAAATCATTTTCCACAATAAAAAAAATGGAACTCGCATGTATCAGTGGGCTCAAAAGGACCTTCAGTCAATTTAAGTACAAAATTCAAATCCCACACAGGAACAGGATCCCAAACAGGGAATGCAAATGTAGGATACCCTTCAGGAAGGTTTTCATGAGACGTAACTGGGACAATGGTTTGTTGTCCACAGGTACATGGAAAGCAGAAATAGCAGACAGATGTACTTTTATTGATGAATATTTTAGGCCACCCTCTGACAGAGAGAGGAGGTAGTCCAGTATTCTCTGTGGGGAACATTCATAGGGTCCAATTCCCGGGAAGAGGCTCAAATGGAGAAACGCTTCCATTTCAAAGAGTAGGAGGACCCAGTAGTGGGCTTCCATGCTGCGTGCAGAATCTCTGCTACCCCTGGGGATACCTCACAATGAGAGAGGACTATGTCCACAGGAGCCAGGCATGTAGACGCAGGGAGTGCAGGTCTGGGTGTAGCAGGCAGCTGTCCTCCTGTGAGTGGAGGGCCAGACAAAGAGGTAGAGGAAGACGATCCCAATCCGAGAATTGCAACAGCAAGGGGAACCAAATCTGCCTCGCTCAGTAAGGGGCTATGAGAATCACTGACACCCCGTCTTTGACCAGTTTTAGGAGTACTCTCTGTATGAAAGGAAAGGGCGGGAAAGTGTAAAGAAATGTTCCTGTCCAAGAATGAGATGAGGTATCCAGCCATTAAGTTCCAGGACCTCGCTCTTGACAGCAATAGAGAGGCAGTTTTCGTTTTGCGGAGAAGCAAACAAGTCTAACTCCAGGCGACCCTACCGGAGGGAGACGTCTACCAAGATGTCTGGGTGGAGCTCCCATTCATGAGCCTGAGCATGGGTTCTGCTCAGACCATCTGACAGAGTACATGAAACCTCTGGAATGTGGACTGCCAGAAGGTAAATGCCCCTCTAGATCACCCAATGCCACACCCTCATGGATTCTTGGCAGAGAAAGTATGAATGGGTACCTCCTTGTTTGTTCACATAGTGAACAACTGTGGGACTGTCCGATTGCACCTGAAGGCAGCCCTGAGGGAGTAACATCTCGAATGCTTGTAATGCATACAGAACAGCCCTCAGTTCCAGGACGCTGATGTGAAGACAACTTTCCATCACTGTCCAAGAGCCCTGGGACTAAATCCATTGAAGATGGACACCCTAGCCCATCAAGGAGGCATCCGTTGTTAAAATGAGGTCCAATTGTCCCTGGATTTCCACCATTGCAGAGTGCAAAGTGCTGGGGAGGACAGAAGGACTGGGGCATCAAAGTCACCCCATTTTTGATCCCACTGGACCCTGAGGTTCCACTGAAGAATCCTCATATGAAGTCTGGCATGAGGGACAATGGGAATGGTAGCTGCCAAATGTCCCAGGAGCTGAAGGTAGTTCCTTGTAGAGACATACTGACAAGGTTCTAACTGGAAAATTGGGGTCAGGATAGTATCCGCTCTAGATTCGGAGAGAAACGCCCTGCCTTGAGAGGTGTCTAGAACCGCTGAGACATACTGGAGGGTCTGTGATGGGGTCATCACAGACCTTGGATGGTTGACTGTGATTCTCACCATGGAGAACATCTCAAGGGTGCGGGTCAGGGTGTATTCCAGCATGGGGCATGTAGACACCTTTAGCAGCCAGTCATCTAGGTAAGGAAAGACGTACAGACCCTCCTGGCAAAGGGTTCCTGTCACTGCTGCCAGGAACTTCGAGAAAACCCTTGGAGCCGAAGAAAGACTGAAAGGGAGGGACTGGAATTGAAAATGATGATCTTGAAACTGGAATCGTAAGAATCGCCTGTGGGCAGGGTGGATCAGGATATGAAGGTATGTGTCCTTCATGTCCAGGGAACAGAGACAATCTCCTGTGTTTAGCAGGGAAGAAGGGTGGGTAATGTCACCATCTGGAATTTCTGGTAGCTTACATAGAGGTTGAGGCTTCTGAGGTCCAGAATGGGATGCAAGTCCCCTGTCCACTTGAGAACCAGAAAAAAACGGGAGTAAAATCCTGAGACCCTTTGATGGGCAGGAAGTGGTTCTATGGCATGTTTGTGTAACAAAGCATTTCTTTCTGCTTGCAGTGCTAAAGCATGGTCTGGAGGGCAGTGTGAGACCCTAGGAGGTAAAGGAGGAGGCAGACTTATCAAGTCCAATGTATGACCTTACTGGATCAAGTGAAGGATACACTGGTCTGATGTGATCCTTTGACAACCTCTGAGGTGCAGGGAGAACCTGCCCCCGACAGCCACGGAGGGGGTCTCCGCCTCCACAGCCGGAGACATGCCTTCAGGCCAAAGGCTGACCCTGCTGATGGACAGCAGGGACATACTGGGACTTCTTTGGGGCAGGTCTTCGGCTGATTAGGTAAAAAAAAAAAGTTCTTCTGGCTGGTTCTCCCCTAACCTGAAGAACGCGCACAAAGAATGAGACTACTGGTGGAAAACAGCGCGGAAATCACACCTGGAGGCAGACTGGCTAGCATTTTGCATCTCCAGAAATGCCTGCACCAAACTAATTAGGTCCGAAAAAACTAGGTACTTCCAAGCAAAACTCGAAGACAACAAAAACAACGCTGCCAAATTCTGGAGCATCCTCAAAGAAGTTGAAGGTCAGCATCCTGACGCCTTCCTTCCAGCCAAAACTGTGGCCAAAGGTGTTACATATACGGAAAGAACTGCCATATTAGAGCAGTTCAATTATCACTTTTCCACTGCAGGGCTTGCCTTCGACGTCTCGCCCACAGCAAGCTTAGCCCTGCAGGGGATAGCTCGGCTAGCCCAAATGCTAATCACTATCCTTATCAACTTCATCCTACTCCGTTCAGCTTTTCCACAGTTACGTTTAAACAAGTAGAGGACCTCCTTTCATCACTGGACACAAAAAAAAGTGCCGGTGCAGGTAATGTTGAACCATTCTTCCTAAAGCTTGGCTATTTCTACTTGACCGCCACTATCACCCACCTATGAAACAGGGTGAACTGTCAGTGTCGTGGAAAACTTCCTACATCCTACCTCTATTCAAGTCAGGAGACCCGTGCGACCTGAACAATTATTGGCCCATTTCTATACTTTCCTCCTTTTCAAAAGTCCTGGAAAAAACTGTCAATACCCAAATTAGAGAACACTTGGCCCAGCACAATCTACTAAATCCTGCTCAGTCCGGGTTCAGGGCCAAACATAGTACCATTTCTGCCCTTGCAAAAGTAACTATTGATTGGCAAATTGCCCTAGACGCTAAGAAACATGTAGTTGCTCTTTTTCTCGATCTCAGCAAGGCCTTTGACACCATGGACTACAACATCATGCTTACCTCATTGAGAAATATCGGTCTCGACAACTCTGCCACTAATTGGTCCGTCAGTTACCTCACCAATAGATTGCAACAAGTTAAATCAGCAGGTGACCTGTCTCCACAGAAATCCTTATTGTGAGGAGTCCCACAAGGCTCCATACTGGGCCCTATCCTATTTGCAATCTACATCAATAACTTGGACTCATCTATGCACACCAAATGTGCACCTATTTGCTGTTGATACAGAACTCTATGCCTCAAACTCTTCACTTCACACGGCGTATGAAGACTTACAAGGAGACTATATCACTCTTCAGCATAGCCTTATCAAACACAAACTCCTACTCTATGCCAAAAAGACCAAAGCCATGATTCTCTCACCAAAGGCAGCCTCCAGATCCACAAATATCCCATCGATACTAACGCTTTTGGGTGAACCCCTTGAATTAGTTGATACCTTTAAATATTTAGGGTTCTGGCTGGACAACAAACTCAACTTTCTGTGCCAATTAAATGAAGTCTTGAAAAAACTAAGACAGCGGCTAGGCCTATTCTACCGTATTAAACACCTGCTCACCATAGAAGCTAGAAAGAGACTAGTACAAACCACTTTCCTACCTATACTCGATTACACAGACTTCCTCTACAAACACTGCCCTCTTTCAGCACTAAATGAACTTGACACCCTTTACCACCGAGCCCTAAGATTCATCTTTAACCTGCCTTTTCGCACCCACCACTGTCTTCTGTACCAAAAGGCGGGATGACCTTCACTCTCAATAAGGAGAAAAAGAAATGCTCTCCTTTGGTTGTTCAGAGCACTCTCTGACAAGCTTCCCACATACATCTCTAGCCTTTTCAAATGAGCCAATGGTTTCTATGGCCTTAGACATTATGCTACACTTTGCTTCCATTTGCCTAGAACGAAAACTAACTACAGAATGTTTGCAATCAATTTTTCTCTCCCATCTCTATGGAACACTATGCAAAGCTCACTTAAACTCTCATCATTACTGAGCCTTTTTCACTTTCAAAGCCCTATTATCTGAACACTTGAGGGAAACCTGCAGCTGCTTTAGGTGACCTTGAGGCTTCAGTCACTGGCTCCATCACAGTGCCAACCCATCAGAATGCCACCCACCTCACATCCCTCTCGGGATAACCAGCACTTCTAGTCTTTTTCTCCGCTGCTCTGGCACATACTCCCCCTCTCCCTAGTGCACTGTAATTCCTTCTGCCCTCCTCTACATCCTCCTGAAGGCACTAGTCTCCACTTAGTATATCATCCTAGTTTTACCCTCTCCTTTTTCCTATAAGATTTATTATGAAATTGTACCTGTGAGACTCTATGTTAGACTCGTGTGGTCTGGATCGACCTTCACCTGTATCATGTTGATGTTCCCAATTCTTTATAGCTATGTCTATGTATTGTATTATTTTCTGTCCAGGACCACTTTGAAAATGAGCTTGCTCAATGGTGTTGATGCCTGGTTAAATAAAATTTGATTTGATTTGAGGTCTGGGATTTGGTAGGGCTAACTGAGCCTTGCATTTGTGAGCAGGCTGTTGCCGAGCAGCAGGTTTACCTTTAGAAGAACGATTCCAACAGGTATCCATATAAGAAGGCTTCACCTGTGGGGTGATAAGAAAACTAAGACTATGCCTCCTTCACCGTGTATCAATGCCCCTAATCCCTCCATACTAGGCATGCTGCCATCCATCCAAGTCCACTGGGGCTTTAGATCACTGCCTCCTACGGACCCAAGCGCTGCCATGGACCCGCTGAGCAAGCCGAAAGCCCAGCGGCAAGCGCCCAAGACTATGCCTCACTCCTCCAGGAAAGCCTGTGGAAGGAGCCGCCCGCCATGCTCACGCCCGGACTGAGGACCAGCAGCCCGGCCGCTTCCTGGCACCTGCTCCCGCCAAAGCCGTAAACCGCCGCAGGGTACGCGTCCCAGCAGTTTCAGCTGCCGGATTTATCTCTTAAGCGCTAGGCGCTGCCTGGACTGAACCTGCTCACTGGCGGCTGTTTTCACTAGGAATTACAACTTGGCTGCCCTTTACCCAGCAACCCGAGACGGACACCCCAGCACGCTGTCGCGGCCTCTCTCCCAGCTCACAGAACACCTTCCCGGGTAATTTCAGCAAGTACAGCTCCTCCTGTGCTTCATTCATTCACTTCCAGCGCTGCTTCGGCTCCTACCTGCCCCACCCACCCACCTCAGGCAGACCTCTGGCTATATAGGATACTGTAGGCCATAGGACTGTGTCCACTTTCTCATTGGCTCCTTATATTCTGTCACTACTGGGGGTGATCTTTCTACTTCTAGCTGTGCAGCAGTAGGAGAAAAGCCGTTTCAGCCACTTTAGCTGCACTGCAATACACCTCACTGAATCAGCCTCCCGGTCAGGTTGCTCTGAGACCCGCCAAACTACCTACCCCTACCCCTCTCTCTCCCCCCCCCTTTTGCTGGGTCTTAACCAACTCGATCCTGGTTACCCAGACCTAATACGAGGAAAACTCTCAGCTACTCTGTAGGTTGAACTGAAGATCAAAATGCCTCACTTTCTGTGCCTACCTACAGTTCTCTAATTCTTTTCCAATCAATCACAGTCTTGACTCGCAGCCCTCACTAGGTCTAGGTGCTGTTGCCATCTATCATACCACCCATCTCTGCAGGCACACTGCCCCCAAGTGGCATAACAAAGGCACTATATATCTCGTCTCACCTACTAATATTACTTTGTCTGAATAGAATTTCACTATCACTACCATGTGGACTGTATCAAAATTGTCCTACAGCCGGGGATTTCAGGTTCTCCAACATGCTGGCTTCCAAGTGCTGCCCAGCCACCACATGGCAATATTTTCTCCACAAAAAAGGATGCACATACTACACGCTTCGTGCCCTTAGTAAGCTGGGCAGGAAACACCATCCACCCAAAACTTACTGCAGGGTAAAGCTAGCATTCCTAGCATCGCTGGAGCTTCTACTATCAAGTGATATTGAACCAAATCCAGGCCTTCCCAGCTGCTGCACTGCCACCATCCAAATCGGATGGGCAAATAAAGGACTTCTCGTTGTTCACATGAACATTAGGAGTCTGATGAGCTACATGGCCGAACTGGAAGCATGGGTCAAAGTCTATAAACCTGACATACTACGCCTCACAGAAACTTGGCTAAAACCACGAATACCTGACGCACTGTGCGATATACTGGGCTACTCTCTTATTCGACATGACAGACCTGGTACCAAAAGGGGCGGTGGCGTTGCACTCTACCACAAGACCCACCTCAGTATCACAACAGCCCCAGTACGTGACCCACCAATGACTTGTGAGTCCATTCATACGACTGTCACCCTCGGTGCAAAGAAATTGCACAGAGTCTGCATCTACAATCCACCATCCGGTGGAGTGGCTGGATTTCAGAACCTACTAAACCTAACATCGCAATCTGTCAACCTAAATGAGGTCCTAATTCTCGAGGCTGTAAACCTAAACTGGTTGGGTCCCTCTCACAGTGCCCTCATGTACTTAGTTCACAGTTTTAACCTGTACCAGCTCATAACCGAGAACACTGGGACGGTAACACCATCTAAACCAGGTACTCTTATTGACTGGATTCTCACTAATCGACCTGATCATGTGGCCAAGGCCGGTATCTTGGCAGATGCCATAACTGACCACTCTCAAATTTTCTGACAATGGACCCCGGGTGCCCCACCATCTCCTCCACCCTGCCTTGTCACCTTTACTACCTTAGCAGACATGCACGCAGACATCTTCCTTCACGATGTCTCCATCACAGACTGGTCTGAAGTCCACCGTGCTCAGAAAGTTGAGGATGCCCTACGAGCTTTCCTTAACAATTTCAGTAAAGTCCAGAATAGACAAGCACCAAAGGTGAAAAGAAGTCAGAGGAAACCAAACCAGATGGCTCCACAAAGACCTGCTCTTACAGCTACAGCACAGGGACAAACTATGGAAGCACCACAAAAACACTGGCCTACCTACAGATTACAAGACGTACAAGCAACACAGAAATTCCTGCAAAAAGCAGATAAGGCAAGCCAAAAGTAGGTACTTCCAGAACCTGCTATCCAGCTCAGCCCATGACCCTCGGAAATTCTGGGCCCATATAAAGACCTTACTTGGCACATCTCAATCTATAACCCCCTCAGAGATGATCCTCAACGGTGCCCACTGCAATGACTCCTACACCATAGCTAATGCATTCAACAGAATGTTCTCCAATCTCTCACCCTACACCGCCACCTTTCCACAGGCGCCCATCATATCTCAGCCCACCGACTCAAGCGAGCCAACAGGTCTCTAGTCTTCACCAACTGGGTCTCCCCCGGCCCAGTCTTTCTACTTTAAAGCCATAACCAGCACGCAGGTCCTAAAACTACTAAGAACTATCTCCGACAACACCAGCCCAGGATCTGATTCTCTTGACCCCGCCTCTTGAAGATGGCGCCATCTCATATCCTCACCCTTGGCCAAAATCTTCACACTATCCCTTTCCAGTGGTGTCGTGCTTGACCTCTGGAAGACTGCCAGGATAACTCCTATATTCAAAAAGGGATAGTAAGATCTCAAATTACAGGCCAATAGCTATTCTCTCGGTCCTGAGCAAAATAATGGAAAAGCTCGTCGCCACCCAAACCCTGGACTACACGGAAACTTCAAACCTGCTCTGCGACGTGCAAAATGGCTACAGGAAAAACCATAGCACTTCAACGGCCCTGGCTAAACTCACATCAGATACTCTCTCCAACATGGACGCTGGACGGCTAACAGGCGCTGTCTTCATTGATCTTACCAAGGCCTTTGATCTTGTGGATCACTCCCTACTCCTGTCCACTCTTCAAACCATAGGCTTCTCCACTCCCGTTGTAAACTGGTACAGGAGCTATTTAACCGATAGGACTCAAGCAGTGAAATTCAATTCCGCAACATCGGACAGTACCATAATCAACGCTGGAGTTCCCCAACGGTCCATTCTGAGACTTCTTTTTTCCCTCTTCATAAGCAACATTCCGGGCAACGTCTCAACTTGCTCCTCTCTTCTCTGTGCTGATGACCTGGTCATCTACACCAGCTCTAATAACATCGACTATCTAAACTCGTCTCTGACCACGGCCTACAACAGTATTCAAAACTGGCTGAGCAACCATCGACTGGTTCTAAATACACACAAAACTAAGGCCATGCTCCTGGGCTCCACCCCCAAACTAAGATCCTGCCCCTTCCCCTTGATGGTGCTCGACCTGGATGGGAACACACTAGAGGCTGTCACCTCATTTCGGTATCTTGGGGTTTTGCTCGACCAATCTCTAGACCTAAACCTCCACATTCAATCAACCTGCAGAACAGTAAACTGGGTGCCGCCTACAGAACAAGCTATATACTAACGCCTTCTGCTAAACTAGCCATTGCCAGGGGGATCCTTCTCCCAACCCTGACTTACTGTGCTCCTATCCTGGCTGCTGCCCACAAATCAGCACTACAAAAATGGGATGTCACCTATAATAATGTCTGTCGTTATGTATCTTCATCCCCTAGGCTCAAGCATCGATGTCGGCTTTATAGCGACCTTGGCTGGCTCTCCCCCTCTGCAATCAGACAATACCATCTTGGTTGTCTATCTGACTCCATAATCAGGCTGCAAACCCCGGCATCACTGGCAGAGCTATTACATCCCGTCACCTCAAACCGTGGACTGAGCTCAATAGACAAATCACTACTAAGGGTACCCAGGTGTCACACCACCAAAGGCACCGGGGTCTTCGGGCATGTTGCCCCTCAGATGTAAAATATGCTGCCACTGGATCTAAGGCAATCTACATCCCACTATCACTTTAAAAGTGGGCTACAATGCTACCTAGCTACTGCTGAACGGTGTACCTGTTTCAGCCCTACCTGACCATGCCAATGAACCCTGCTCCACGCCCATCTCCACTGGACAATCCAAAATCTCCTGCTAGATTGAAACCCCCAACCCCATACATCACAGCCCTCTCTCCTCTCCCCTTTCTCTCTCATCTTCCTAAACACGCTTACTTGCTTAGATGCCTGTTTCTCTCCTGCATGTCGTATTTTATGTCTACCTGTAGAACCGTACTCCCTCATGTTATAACCTGCACCTGAATTTGTAGTTACACTGCTGACTATTATACTCTCACTGCTATTGTTGCATACTGTGCTGACCAATGCTGACTTACTGTTATCCATGTCCACATAGCTAATTTAACTACTTATGCTTCATGCCAAGCACTTTACTTTACTGTCTATTATTTATTGCCTTCCAAGCTGTATTGTCAAGTATCATTTTTTCCTTGTAAACACCCTCTGTATGTATTGTCTTGTACTCTGTCAGGTCGTGCCTGAAAATAGTCATCTACTTTCTAGTGCACTTACCCGGTAAACAAAAACTAAATAAATAAATTAATTAATCACCACGCTACTCGAGGAAACCTTGGACTATGTGTCTACATTTAAATACTTGGGGGTATGGATTGACATACTAACATACTAAAATACCAGCAGAATAGGCCTAATGGTCTCTCGAGTCTGCTCGATTTTCAGCACCTGCACTGACAATAAACTTTCTTTCTCTGACCATACTGATGAGCTCTCAAGAAACCTTAAACGAAAACTAGGCCTATTTTTAGCATCTACTTACTCAGGATGCCAGGAAGAGGTTGGTCCAAACTACCTTCCTAGCCCTGTTGGACTGTGCTGACTTCCTCTATAGTCATGGTCCAACTTCAGTGCTTGCTAAGCTCCACATCCTCTACCATACAGCACTACGATATATATCGGGAGCAGCATATTCTAGGCACCATTGTTCACTCTACTCCCTGGTAGGATGGTCATCCTTTAAGTTTAGAAGGGAAAGAAATGCTGCCCTTTGGACGTACAGAGCAATCATTAAGAAACTCCCACAATATAACTCCGATTGCTTGTCATTCTGTTCCATAGGTAGTTATACACTGAGGAGTTATTCCGGCATTTCACCATCTATTCCCGAGGTCAAAACGCGCTTTGGTAGAGCCTCCAACAGCTTTATACTTCCACAACTTTGGAACAAGCTTCAAAAAAACCTTAAAACTGGCTACCCCAATTAAACTTACCTTATTCAAAACCTTATATGCTAGATCCTTCAATGAGACTTGTAACTGCTTTACGTGATGTTGTACTTGTTCTCTGCTTCTTACCGGCTCCCCCAAGTCCACTGTCATCACTACCTCCTTTGTGTGCTACTATCTCCTTCCTCCCCTTCATCTCCCCATACTCTTCCCTGCATATACTCCCTCTGGTCCACCGGCTTCACCTCCTGCTCTGTGTGCTTCCTATCCCCTTCCTCCTTTGCCTCTCCCCATACTTTTCCTTGTATATACAACCTATTTATTTTTGAGATAATTACTATGCTGTTTATATTGTATAGTCTGTGTTAAATGGTGTCTAGTGTACTGTTCCCCGACCCTACTGGTGATATGTTATTATTTTGTACCGTTTTTACCGATGTACTGACCATGTGTAACTGACAAGGTCCATCTTGCAAATGAGCGTGCTCAAGGATGTTTCGCCTGGTGAAATGAAGATTGATTTATTGATTGATTGAAATAAGGTCCAAACAGACTAAAGGGTATGACTCAAGTCTTGCAGATCTTTTAGAATGTCTTAGATCTGTGGTCCAAAAGGTTTGTCTCCTTTAAAGGGAGCATTCAAAATGGATTGTTGGACATCTTGTGAAAATTCGGAAACCCTCAGCTACGCATGGCATCTGAGGCAAACACCCACCGAGGAGGCCCTGGCTGAGGTATTGATGGCATCATAGGTGGTTCTAAGCAGGTGATGACAGACAGCCCCAGTGGCAGAAAGCTTGGCATCAAGGTCCTCCTGAGGCTGACCAGGCAGATGGGACTGGACAGACACTTGAGCAGCCTTAAGGATCTCTTTGTGATATTTGAGGAGACAGCCCATATAATTCAAAATGTGAGGGGACAAAGTGGTTGAAGCCTAGACCTTCTTTCCCATGATATCCAATTTCTTGGATTCTTTGTCTGGGGGATAAGCACTCAAGTGTTGCGGTCTGGTAGATCTATCATGAGCCGCATTTCTAACCACAGAGTCTGCCTGTGGAGGTGTAGAAAGGTAAGAGTGGTCCACAGAGGCCCTATAAAGTCTGTCTGCCTTGTGGGGAAGAGAGGGGACATGGAAAGGTTGTTGCCAGGCAAGCAACATGGCCTCCTCAAAAGCATCCACCGGGGAAGGACAACCAGTGAGGGGGTATCAGGAAAGGGCCCAGGTACATGGCCAACTTGCTTCTCAAGGCATCCTATTCCATAGTCTGGAAACCAAAGGTTTTCTGCAGATGCACCATAATATCCGAAAAAGATAGGTCATCAGGAGAAAAGCAGGGGAGCACTTCTGGGGGACTTGTGAGACATAATCCTGATCTATTTCTTCATCCTCCAGATCCCATTCTGGAAGGGATGGGTTTTCAGGCTTGAGGCGGAAACCAGGGGAGGAAGGAGAGAAATTCTCCACCCGGAAGGCCGAAGAAGGCCTGGAGAGGACTGAGGCTGGGACCACGGCCTCCCCCAAAGGAGGAGGGGAGGGTCTAGTAAGGCCCATAATGGACTGAGCTAGAGCCTGAATGTCCACCATGGCCAGGTGACCCTGTGAAGAGGGAGGGGCCATGTATTGGATGGGTACTACAGAGGGGACAGCTGAGGGTAAGGGACCCGGCTGGCCCGGTGGTACGGTGGGGTGAACATAAGACCCCAAAATAGAGGCTGGGGGTGCACTGAAAGAAGACATACGCAAGCCGGCTAAGGAGGTGCCATGACTGACAACAAAGAGACCGTCGACGAAGGAGGCAGATCGGGAAGTCCAGTCAATAGGAGGACCATTGATGAGAACAGAAGTTATATGGTCCACCATCGAAAAGGAACAGCCAGAATGGGCTGGCGATGGGAGTACTGTCTATCGAGGAGCTGCCAGAGTGCCCCGTTGACGGGAGGACCAAGGAACGCTCCACTGATGGAAAGACTGTGGAGCAGATGCAGCCATCGTCGACGGACGATGACTGACAATGCAAGTTGGTGGAGGCAGTGGTGGGAGCTGCAGCACAACTGCCATCGTCGTGGGAGGAGCCATCATTGACATAGAGGGGCCCACTATCGTCGATGGTGGAGAAGATAGTGGATGATCAGTGGGAGCCCTCTTACTTACCTTCAAGGAGCTCAAGGCCTTCAATGATGAAGATGGCAGCGTGGGGGAAACATGATTTGTTTTGGAAGAATGTTTCCTCCCGGTCTCATGCTCTGTCGAGGATGAGGGTTCACCCCTCTGAGACCCCGAGGAAGAGGTTGAAGACTCCTCTGCAGAGGAGCACTGCTGCTGCTCCAAAAGGGGCTACGTTCTGCTCCATGAGGTACTCCCTTACTGCTGGAGCCTTCAGCGCTTGGTGGCCTTGTTGAACTGTCCACAGAGGATACACTCTGTGGTGTTGTGCTTTGGACCCAAGCACCGAACACACACATCGTGGAGGTCCTCGGATGCGAGTCTCTGGTCATAGGAACACTTCTGAAACAAGGTTTCCGAAGACATCAGTGGATGAACTTCTTAGGTGACTTGTAGAATTCATCGTCGACGGAGTGGAAAAAGCTGGTACTCTGAAGGAGAACTTGATGTGAACTCGGTCGCGGCTGGAAAAGAACTGAGGAGTATCAGGGGCCTCCCCTTTATAGATGTGCAAGAGCACATCAGATGACGGGAAGGGGAGGCCCCGGGAGAGACTGCTGGGAAATTATCCTGAGGAAGTGATGCCTGCGGCTGGCATTCCCATGTGTTATGGCCTGCTGCAAGAGATTGACTCGAGGAAGATCACACTTGGTAATGCAGCATTAGGCAGGGTTGGAGAGAGGATGTTACCCAGGTGTGTGGTCATCGTGCCACTGTGTGAATCCCCACACTGTGCTCCAAATGTGCAGATGTCCTTGAGACAAGAGACTCAGGGTAACCCTGTCTCCACCTAGGGGGTTAGGTGTGACTCTGTGGAGAATAGTGATCGCAGCTAGGAGACAGAGGAAACAGGCATACCTTGGAAGTACCTGAGGAATACAGGTGCCGGAGATAGGAAGGTGGCATACAAATAAAAGTACAAAAAAAAAGCAAGATATTGTATCTCAGTTGGGCTATCTAAATAAGTAAACAGTAAAATAAAAAATATAAAAAACAAATGTGTATCAAATCCTAAAGGACTGATAGAAAGCAAAGAAAAAAATAAAGTTAAAAACCTGTAATTTTCTATAATGAACCTAGCTGATCAGGTTTCCAAGACGTGAGGCAACATTAACTTATGGTACGCCCAACGTCTCGACAAAACGACACACAGAATTGTAAAAAGAAAGTTAATTAAAATGCCTTTTTATGGCAGCAGAAACAGAAAAAATAAGATCCAAGTCTGAAAACTACTGCAGTACCCTAAAAATCAGCAGCTGCTAACAAGCAACTTGCTTCACTTTCTTCTTTCTATTTTTTTCACTCTTTACTAAGTGGATTAGGCTCTCTGTCCACTAGCCCTTGATCCTGCAATCGTAACCAATGGTTCCCAGACAGACACTGCATGGCCTCATATACACTGCCCAAGACGTACACCTCTGAGTGGGGCAAACCAGTTGAGCACTGAGCTGGCCATAACTTTCCCACATGGGTAGAAGATGAGGGGCAGGGAACCTAGAGAATTGGGTGGTGCAACCATGTCCTACCTCGATCCCACTGACATGGTCTGAAATAGGAGATCTTTCTGGCCCATCAGAAGGAGGCTGAGAACAGGTCCACTCACCACACTCCGAACAACAGTGAGAAATTCAACATTTCCTTTGGCAAGAGTTCATTTTTGCAAAATGTTGAGGTGGAAATTTAAGCTAATTTTCTTTTACAAAATTTTCAATATTTGTGAAAACCAGGGTTTGAAGTGGGCAGGCAAACATTATTGCCAGGTAACACGGTGTTTTAATCACATGGTCAATGACACAGTTGCGAGTCATATTTATTTTATGTAGTTTTGGTGGACTGGGAAAAAGAGAGCTAGGAATACTTCCTATTTTCAGCCTTGTTGTAGGGGGAAGGGGATACAGATGCAAACTGATTGATATTGAAGCAGGTTAACCTGTTGGTGGATCAGTGAATGGGAGGAAATTTGGGCTGAACACCAGGGATATTCACTTACAACTGCCAGACAGGAACTAAGACTCTGCTCCACTGGGTACTTACAAACCACCCAGAGAGAATCACGGATGCCTCGATCCTCGCAGACTTGCCAAGTGACCACTCCCCAGTTACCTGCCTCTGGTCCAACAAAGTCTCAAATCCTCCCCCTAACATAGTCTCAAGTCGTGTCCTTAAAAGAGGACAACTAAGCTCATTTAAATCCTACATTCAACAGCTTGATCGCCCCTCCCCGGCCCTCCAAGATGTTCACAAGGCCCTAAATCACGTTATTCCAACCTTTAATGCAGTATGTGACACCTATGCACAACTCAAGGGTGTCAACAACTCCTGGATCACACATAATCTGCCTGATCTTATGATGACAAGGGACAATCTATGGCACAAAGCAAAAGCCACTGGCACAACAGCAGACATCCAGCCGTATAGGGTGGCAAGAAATGCCTGTCCCAAGGAGACCAGGCTTGCTAGAGCAAATCATTTTAAAGACAGACTTACCAACACCTGGGGTGATGGCAAAAAAAGTTGGAACAATGCAAAAGATCTTATGGGAAAGGACAACAAATCCTCTCTCTCTATGCTCCTGGTAAATGGGGAAATTACCCAAGACCCAAAAATAATAGCCGACACCTTCAACATTGCCTTTTCTGACCTCAGTCACATTCTCCCACCATTAAACGTCGCCTTTTTTGACCTCAGTCACAATTTCCCACCAGACTTTTTAAACACCGGAAAGACTAAGTCAGAAATTACCCCAGCTGAAAATACCAGCCCCCGAACCCCAAATATTATTACAGGCAACACGCTGATGCAAAAAAAATATCTCCAACGCTCCCTCGGCAAATCTAGGCACAGCAGTGACTCACTCGACTTAAAATTAACAGCCCTCTCCCTTGATGAATTAATACAACCACTCACCATAAAACTGACTCTATCCCTCAGATCTGGACAGTCTGCCAGGCAGTGGACAGCCGCAGCAGTCATGCTGGTTCACAAAAGTGGGGATCGGGCCCTACATGCCAACTATAGGCCAATCTCCATACTACCTCCTCTCTCTAAAGCCCTTGAGTGCAAAGTCGCTGACCAGTTGGTGGATTTCCTTAACAAATATAACATTCAGTGCCCCCAGCAACACGGAAGGCCCACAGAACCACCACAACATTACTGGAATAGACCAACTTCATCCATACAGCGCTCGACAACAGCCAGCTTGTGGGGTAGATATACATCAACCTCACTAAAGCTTTTGACTCCATCAACCACAGTATCCTGCTTAACAAACTTCATATATTCCCGGGCTGTCAGCTGATACGGCTGGTTCAAAAGTTACCTTAAAAACACTTCATAACAAGTGAAAATCAAAGGGGCCCTTTCAGATAGTAAGTAGGGAGGTAACAACCAGTGTCCTGCAATGCTCCATTCCAGGCCCACTCCTGTTCAGTTTGTTCCTAAACTCCCTCTCCATGGCATGCCCAGACAATTTCTGCTTTATGCCGCTGCCATCTTTACCAGTAGCTACACCCACACATGCAAGAATCCAAGCTCCAAAATAGTTTCTCTGTTATACAGGACTGGTTTTCATAAAACAAACTTCTCCTGAATTACACAAAAACTAAAGTTATATTGTTTGCTAACCACCAGAACAAATGCAGAACTTGCCAGCTGACCACCCAGAGCAATAAACAGGAGCCACTCGATCAAGTCAACACCTTTAAATATCTAGGCATCACACTGAATAGTTCCCTCTTTAGTACCCATCACATCACAGTACCCCATCTGGAGTACTGCGTGCAGCTCTGGAGACCCCCATCTCCCGCAAGGACAGACAGGATGGAGGCAGTCCAGAGGAGGACTACTAAAATGGTGCAGGGTCTGCACCAGAAGCCATACGAAAAGAGACTAAAGCTTAATATGTATACCCTCAAGGAAAGGAGGGAGGGGGGCATGATAGAAACTTTCAAGTACCTCAAGGGAATCAACAAAGTCCAACAGGGAAGCATGTTTCAAAAAAACAGATGTGCAAGAACAAGGGGGCACAGTTTGAAGAAAGAGGGGGGGACGACTAAGGGGCAACATGAGGAAGTATTTTTTCATGGAGTGGGTGGTGGATTCACAGAACGGCCTTCCTGAGGAGGTCGTGGGATCAAAAACAGTGGGGGGAATTCAAGAATGCATGGGACAGATATAAGGCAATTCTAGTGGGATGTAGGAGGAAGTAGGTTGTTGGTAAAACTAGGATCTGCAGCTTATCCAGTAGGTAGAGAAATGGGCAAACTGGGTGGGCCAAGTGGTCCTTATCTGCCATTATTATGTTTCTATTGACCATGTAGTAAAGACAGCCAACACCAAAACTGGTCTGCTTTACAGACACTGACACAATAGGACTCCTCCAGCCTTTTCTCTGTCTGTCAATAGTTCTATAATCTCGATTATAGACTATGGACTGTGTATTGTGCTGCAATGGATACTGCTCTCAAAAGGGTTCGAACGGCACTAAACACATATTGTACGCTGGTCCTAGGTGCGCCCAAGCTCACTCACACCTGTGACCTATACACACAGACCAAGTGGCTTAATCTCCAGGGTAGTATTAAGTACCAGGCCTGCCTACTTGGGGAAAAAAAATTACTCCTTGGCTTAACACCGTCCTCCATACAAACCCTTCTTAAACCTGCAAGCAACCTACACCAGACTAGGAGTAAAACAAGAAATGTCCTTTATATCCCCTTTCCGCACACTGCCCTGGCAAAAAGATCCTTTTCCTAGAATGCACCACTCTGGCTTAATGAACTCCCCTTGGAAATAGTAAATGTGCCAAATCTTGGCACTTTTAAGAAACTACTTGTCACGCACCGGACAACCCTTGGCTCATGCGACTGCAGGTTCTAACTCCCCCCACACATGCCCTGCCAGGCTTTTCACTCTCATTGCCTTGCTCCCCCAATCACCTTGACCCCTCCTTTGTCTGCCTCCCTCCCTCACTACCCCCCTCACTCCAGACTTTTCCACCTCTGCCCTGTCCACTACCTCTCTGATGTTTCCCCACCTCCCTATCCACCACTACTCATTCCACTCGAATAGTATACGTCTTCTCTCCCCTGCTACTCACTCCATTTGACTTGTATGTACCCTCTCTCCTGACCCTACTCACTTTTACTTTACCCCCAGACAATGATAGCTCCATCTGCTCGATTATCCATTTCCTTCTCTTCTCCCCACCCAATGTGCCTCTGTCCTTTGCCTCCCAAGTTTTTATCAAATTCAGTATCCTACCTGACTGTAAAATATTAATGTTATGAATTGCACCTTTCCATATGACACATTACGGTATTTACCTACTCAATGTAACAATTTGACTGCACTTATTTTTGTCTATATTTGCTTGCTTGTACTCAACTGTTGAACTTTGCCTGTATCTGTCTTGTCTGTATTTTTGTAATTGACGTGGAACCTTTGTAAATGAGCTTCTAGCTCAAAGATGTAACTCATAGATGTTAAATAAATAAATAAAAATAAATACTCTTTTCAAAAACAGTCATAGGATCTCTAACGTCTGCTTGAACAAACACCAGAACAGGCAGACTAGACCATGGTTTAACATTGTTGGCTTTGCGCCCGTCCCGAATGCCTCCCTAGCAAAATGGGACACGGCATATAACAATGTCTGTCGTTTTGGCCTCTCTGCCCATCGGCTTACGCATTGGTGTGCCCTCTGCCCGGCTGGGTGGCTTCCCCACAACAAACACACCGAGCCTTTGTCTTGGAGCTTGGTAGACCAACACAGTCAGCGGCTTGCCCCCCGGCACTTGCCCTTCCTTCCTACACTGCACCCTGGCCTATCTGCTTAGGTCCAGCTCAACTCTCACCACAGGTCCCCAGGACCGCTCCGCACGAGGATCGGGGCCTTCTCCGCCCTATATTTAGATTCTGGAACTCCCTCCCTACTCCAGTTCGAACCGCCCCATCCCACTCCGGCTTCAAAATGTCCCTCTGGAATTTCCTCAAAGGGTCCTCCACCTGTCCTTGTGGAAATGTGTAGCTGCCACAAGGACAGGTGGAGGACCCTGTGGAATGTAGCTACCACCCTGGCTGCCCAAGACCTTCCACCCGTGGTTCGGCCCAACCACTTCTCCTCCCGCACTTATTTTGCTCTCGTGGCCACCCTACTCCCCACCCTCAAGCAGTTCCTGGCCCCTACCGTTCCCCTCCGGTCAGCACCTTTTTTCCCCCCTACGCTGTCAGGGATCCCCTCCCCTTCTAGCTCCTCTCTCGGGACTCCAAGGTCCCTCGCTATCCCCAGACCTACCCACTGGGGCCCGTCACTGGATTGGGCAGTACTCCCCTGCAGCTCATGCTTGCCTTTGCCGTTGTGGTCCTCCAGGTTGGATTCCTCACCCTCTAGCTCAATGCTGCCCACTGCAAAATCTCGCCATCCCCTGCCCATTTTTCCCGACCGCCACATGGGATGTCAGCGGATTCAGCCCCTTCCCTCCATCTAGTCCCCTGTACTTGTTGTTCTCCTCACTCCTGCCACAATGTGAACTCATTTCTTAATGAGCCTGTAGTTGTATTCTCGTTTGTTGCTTTGACCATGTACTATTGTCTATATGCTGTTACTCTGGCCCCACCTGTGTGTGGGTGAGACTGTTCTTTGTCCATTCAATGTCCTGTGTACTGTTATTCCATTTGGTCCACTTGTAGTTGCGGGCCTGTATGCTACCCTGTATATGTACCATGTTTCTCTGTACTGTAACCTCCCGGGTCACGCCTGAAAATAGGCACTCGTTGTCTAGTGTGCTTTTCTGGTTAACAAAAACAAATAAATAATAAAATAAATAAATCTCATCTGAAAGACAGCACCATGTCCCCAAAACACCATGCTGGTGGGGCACTGCCCTGCATTGCTACTTTTAACCAAAGTGAGAGTGTCCCCTGTCAAGTCACGAACAGGGAATATTTTATTAAAAAAATTTGTGCAGCAATACGGCACTTAAGAGTATCAGTAGGAAAATATGTGTAGTGCTTGCAGATAACCTTGTGTAAAACAGATGTACAACTAAGCGACTGCTATACTTAAACAATTTTGTGTAGTAGTTGGTGGAAATTATGTAGTTTTTTTTTTTTGCTATGCTATACCAGGTAAAATATTCCCTGGCTACCAACACCAGTTCCTGCAGCACCTGGTGTCAGTGGCTGTGGGTTTGGATGCCACATTTGTCACTTGCATACTGTCTGATCGTAAGCAAGTCACCTACCCTCCCTCGTGCTTCTGGAAATGAGCTTTGACATAGTGTACCTCCCCTGCCAAGCAACTTCTACGGAATTGTATGGCTTTTTTTTTTCTCTCTCCAAGGGGTACGTACACACACACCCAGGCTGGCCTGGAGTTCATCTAAGTGAGGGTATGCGTGAAACTGGGCCCACCATACCTAGTCTAGACCACAATGGTAAGACCCTAACAGGCTGGTCCAATTGGACCAACCGGACTGGGTGCAACTTTCACAGTCTGGTGGGTCCATCTGCATTAGTCGGTCTGGTTTTTACCATGTTGGTCCATCCGTTCAGGCTGATCTGGATTTCGTCTAGGTGAAGGTATGGGTAAAGTTGAATGGCAAAAGGTCCAGTCCAGACATCACCCATACCAGACGGATTGAGGCTGCACCTGGTCCAGATTTTACCCATATACCCTCCCGTGTGGTTTACCAATGTCTTTCTAAAAGATATGGAGGGACACATCTCGTGCAAAGGCACTGACACTTCCGGTTAGTGGCAAAGTATACCTCTCAACTGTGCTCTACAGAGATGTCCATGATAACTGCAGTTTGTTCCTGATGATTTTATATCACGTGCCCAGGATGTGTGCCCGGACCTGAGGTACGTCAGTGTTCTCTTCAACCTGCAAGGACTTCGTAGAATAAATGTCTTTGGGGGGGTGAGTCCATACATCTCGACAAGTTTCAGTGTAAAAGCTAGCTAACTTGACGTACTACAGAAAAAAAAAAAGCATAAATACCAATAGGAAGAACCCGGTCTGATTTTCATCTGTGCCGGGCAGAGCAAGCTTCCTTGTTTCCATTCACACAAACTTTCTTGTTTTTTTGTTACTCTTCAGACTGTACGAAACCCAAAAATATACGGAACAGATGGGAAAACACCTCTGAAATCTCTAAAGTGTTTTACCAAAATATTTAGCAAATTCTTACTTATTTTTCCTTACTGCTGATTTTAAGTCAAAATGTTGCTACACATCCCTGAAAACTGGTCCACCCGTCAACTTTTCCGGCCGGCAACGGAGAATCCAATACAGGGCACGAAAACAGCGTTCCGCTCATCGACACTCAGCGCGGACAATAATAAATAATTAACTGTTTATAAAGATGAAAAAGGGCACTAGCTAAGAAGTAGTCGCCTTTATCCGGCAGTGACAGAGAGACCTCTTAGCTGCGACGGGTTTAATTCGACGATGGACTGTTTTCCCCGGAGACTGTGGGTCCTAGTTTGATGCGACACCAAGAGGAAGCGGCGCGGTGAGGAGACTGCATGTGGGGCGATCAGCTGAAAACTGCACAGTAGTGCAACCAAGGTAGGCTGTTGGGGCACCCAGTGTTTACTAAAATAATTTTAAATAAAGAACTCAATGGAATAAATCAAGGCGTGACTGAGAATCACTGCACCACCTGTGCAAAATAATATAATAAAATGTGTGCATCTGAGTAAGTGGCGACATAGTAAAAACCCATAGTTTCTTGCTTTCTAGAAATGTTTATTATTTATAAAGTTAATTATTTTTTTTTACAGGGCAGTGTCACCGCGATTATTTATTGCTGTTTAGTGTTCTAGAGTCACCCGGTTACCAAAATTCCATAAATAAATTGAGATTCGTCCTTTCAATGACTGACTTGCAACCCCTCCTTGTCCCCAAAACTCGTACACTGCCGGGTGATCGTGCGTTTGCTGTTTGTGCCCCTAGATTCTGGATTATCCTACATGCGAACATCAAATGTATCTCCCCGCCTCCATCCATCCTCCTCTTCTCCATCTTTAAGAGCTCCCTCTGGTTGCACCTGAAGTCTCCCTCAGCCTGTAACTGTTAACAAAGCTGCTGGATATCCCCTACCCCTGCTCTGACCCTGTTGTGCACTCTTCACTTCTCTGGTTCCCCTACCCCCTCTGAGCTCTAGTAACGGTAATTATCTGCCCTAAGCGCCCTTCACCTCCGCACTTACCACCCTCAAAATGGGACAAATTGTACTTGTATTATTTCCACGAAATGTAACTATTGTTTGCTTGTTCTTACCCTTGATGTATGCTTATCTGTTCATCCTGTACCTGTTTATATCACCCTGCTCATTGCTTGTATTTCACGTTGTAATTCCCTTGCACTGTTTTATAAACCAAGGTCATGTAATCTCCTGGGTTGTACCTGAAAATAGGCATTCCTCATCTAGTGTGCTTACCAGGTAGACAAAAGCTAATAAATAAGTAAACAAAGACCGAGTATTGTTCTGTGCCATTGTCACAGACTGATCCTCTTAGAATTCCATCCACACTGCTTGCTACCAGTTCTCACAACCCTCCAGATGCCTAATGTTGCCAATACCCGCCAGCTTGACTCTCACTCAGGATATCGTTAGGTCAGAATCCCACTACAGCCACTGTTCACACAGTACATGGAACTGTCCCATGGGCAGATGACCCACACCTTTAGTCACATCTGAGAACAGTTTTTTTAGACAGTTCAGTAGCCTGTCTCTTTGGAAATGGATCATGGATTTGCCAGTTACCCCAGGTTATCTATATGTTTAGCTTTTGCTTACCAGGTAGGCACACTAGGCAATTGAATACCTAGTTTCAGGTGGACCTGTTAGATTACAAGCATGAATACAGACAGTGAAATACAATATATCAAGACATACGTTGGCAAGAAAATACATAGTTTGCAGTGCCATCAATTACAGTTGTATCAGGTAGGACATACCTTTAAAACACAGTCACAGACAGCAAGGAATATGTAAGCAATAACACACGACAGAGTGTTGGTTAGTGTGTGATAAAAGCGCACCCAGCGGCATAGTAAGGCACAAGGCAAAAGGCTGAGTGCCCTTACTGCACCTAGAACTTTGTTTACCACACACTCACCAGCACACCAGTGCGTGTTATTGTGCATATAAGGTGGGTACATGTTGGAAAACATTTAGAAACCTAGAAATTGTCAGTAGAAAAGGATTGCTTGGCCCACCCAATCTGCCTAGATTTTCCCTGTCTTTTCTGTGTTCACAGACCCTACTGGTCTCCACTGACCCTCCTCGCCTAGTTACCAATATTCCCTTATGCCTATCCCATGCATGTTTGAAGCCCCCTACTGTTTTCAGTCCCACCACCTCTGCTGGCAGACTGTTCCAGATATCCACTACTCTTTCAGTGAAGTAGTAATTCCTCACATTCCTCTTAAACTTACTCTTCCAGCTTTATTGCATGCCCTTTTGCCCTGGTGCACTTCCTCATTTGAATTGGATGCCCACCCTGTTCACCCCTGTGATGTACTTGTAGGTCTCTGTCATGTCACCCCTCCTCTCTTCCAGGTTGTACATGTTGAGATCCCTCAGTTTCTCCTCATACAGCTTTTGACGAAACCCTTGGACCATTTTAGTTGCCTTCTTCTAGGCTGCCTCCACCCTGTTTATGTCCTTTCTGAGATGCAGTCTCCAGAACTGGACACAGTATTCCTGGTGGGATCTTATCAGCGACTGATACAGTGGGAATACGACCTTCTGCTGCTGCTACTTCTCACCTATGCACCCCAGCATCCCACCGACCCTACCCACTGCCTTGTCATACTGCTCTGCCACTTTGAGGTCATCAGATATAACTCCAAGGTCTCTTTCCTGCTTAGTGACCTTTAGTGCCTCCCCCCCCAACCATTTTATACCCCGGCCCTGGGTTTCTCTGCCCTAGGTGCATGATTTTGCACTTTTTGGCATTGAACTCCAGCTGCCATGCCTTTGACCACTCCTCGAGTTATGCCTACTCATTCTTTCCACCTCCTGCTGGATATCCAACTTATTACAGGTATTGGTGTCATCTGCAGAAAGGTATACCTTCCCTTCCAATTTTTTTTGCAGTGTAACTTATGAAGACGGTGAAGAAGACCGGACCCAGTACTGTGCCCTTCGGCACCCCTCTGGCCAGTCTCCCTTCATTAAAGTGAGTGTTGTTTACCACCACTCTCTGTCACCTATCCATCAACCAGTTTTTTTTACCCAGTTTGTCACTTTGGATCCCACCCCTAGACAGCCCAGTTGAAGAATCAATCAGATTTGTTTGGCAAGACCTTCCGCCCACTCCCCGTGAATCCATGCTGCATTTGGCCTTGTAACCTGCTGTATTCAAGATATTCCACTAGCGTTTCCTTTAACAAGGTTTCCATTAATTTCCCCATCACTGATGTGAGACTCACAAGCCTATAGTTGCTATCCTTCTACCTGCTGGCATTCTTATGGAGCAGGACTATGTCTGCTCTCTTCCAGTTCTCTGGAACTACTTCTTTTGCGAGTAAATTGTTGAATAAGGCCATCAGTGGTACAGCAAACATCTCCCTGAGTGTATCCCATCCGGTCCCATGGTCTTGTCCACTTTCAGATTTGCAAGTCCCTTCAGGACACTTTCCTCTGAAAATGGAGTTGTGCCCATCTCCCCACCCTGCCCCCATGTATCTGCTGCTCCTTGGTGGTCCATCCCCCTCTCTCCACTGTGAAGACTTAGCAGAAATACTTGTTCAGGATTTCTGCTTTCTCCTTACCCCCTCTGCACAGTCTCCCTGTGCCATCCTCCTTATCCTCAGTATCCCTTGCCTTGCTTTCCTCTTCTCGCGTATGTACCTGAAGAAAGTCTGTCTCCTATTGCTACGCCTTTGCCTGTCCTTTCCTCTGTTTGCACCTGTGCTACTCTTTCTGTCTTACCTGCTTCCCTCTGTTTATCTGGTACACCTCCCTAGCCTTATCCCTCTACATTTCTTCATACCTTCTGAATGCCATCCTTTCTTCCTTCACATTCATGGCCACTGCTCCAGAGTACCAAAATAGTCTATTTTTTTCCTCCTCCTTTTGTTCACTTCCTTCATGTAGAGGCTGGTTGTCTTCATAATGTTTGCCTTTACTTTTCTCCACTGTTACTCTACTCCTCCGTGGCAATCCTCTCCTGTTAGGCTCCTTCTGATGCAGTCTCACATTTCTTTAAAATCTGACTCCTAATGGCCAGGACCATCATCTTTCTGTAGTTTGCTTCTGCACCCATCTTAATGTTGAACCACACTGTACTGTGATCACTGGCCCCCAAGGGACAGTCTACTGTGATGTCTTAGTACTGCCTCTGTTAGTAAGCACCTGGTTCAGTATTGCCCCGTCCCTAGTGGGTTCACTGACTAGCTGCCTGAGAAACGTCCATTGCAGGGAGTCAAGCATGGCTCTACTTCTAGCAGAAGCTGCTGTTGGAAGGCTCCAGTCCACATCTGGCAGATTGGAATCACCAACTAGCAGCTCCTCTCCCCTTTGTTTTGCAGTCCTGCTGATGGTTTCCTGTAGTGCTTTATCTTACTCCTTCCTTTGTGCTGCTCCCCTTAACTCTCCCTGACTCCCTCTTCCCTCGTTACTCTCTTTGCCTTTTTTTTTTTGTCCCCCTTACATTGTCTTCACTCCTTTTATCTTGCACCCCTGCCCTGTTTTTTGGGCGCTCCCTTCATTGTTGCTTCAACCTGTGGGGTGTGGGGGGGGCAGATAATGCCTCCCTTGGTAATACAGTCCCCCCCTCCCAGCTAGTTGTGTAGTTCCCTACCTGAAGGATGCAGGCTGCCACCTCTGTAGAGGCCCATATCCTTCCAGGTTGGTCTTCAGTTCTTCAGTCCCACACGAAGCTTAAACCCTCCTCCCTGCACCACGCTTTCAACTAACTGCTGATGTTCCTGGTGCAGAGTACCCTATCTTCCCCTTGGCCATACATAGGTAGTAACTCGGCAAATGTCACCATGCGTGCTACCTGCAAAAGGTCCCTCCCCAGTTCCCTGAACTTAATCTCTGCTCCGTTCCCGTGCCAGGCCATTAGTCCCAAGGAGGACAATGACATGCAACTTCCTACTGTAACCTGCCACTCTAGCAGTCCTCAGGATCTGCTCTCCATCCCTCCAAGCTGAAGCACCAGGTAGCCACTTTACCTCCCTCTCCCATTCTCTTTCTGTTCCTGTCTATCCCCCATGATAGATTCCCCCATCAACAGCTGCTTCCTGCTGAACTGGGGGCCTCTTCCTTCCACCTTGGGGACTCCTCTTCTGAGGATCCCCATATCGTCCTTTACCACCATGTTGGCTGCCTCCTCCCTGCTGCCCCATCCAGCCAGTACGGCGAAGGAATTTTGTACTGACATAAGCTGAGGAGTTTGTACCCTTCCCACTACTCCTGTTTAAAAATTTGTAAAATAGTATACCAATTTCAAATTGTGTGTTAAATAGTCCTCCCCCTTACCACTAGATAGTCTGTTTGTCACTAGGGATGCTGTGCTGTGCCAGGCTGTGTGAACTGGCTTTGAGATAATGCAGGGTCACTATGCAAGGCTGCTGGCAAGACTGTGATTTTTGTTTTAGTCTTTCTGGCAGAACACTACCATCTGCATTAGCAGGTTTTGTAAAACTACTGGTATTCGCACCCAACTGCTGGTCGGGAGGGGAGAGCAGAAGTGGGCAGTCAGCACAGGGGCAGTCTCCGGTTCGGGAGGGAGATCAAGCAGGTCAGAAGTGATGGCAAGAGGGATATAAAAAAATAAAAAACTTGTGTGCTGTTTACAGTGCTGTTTTGTGGTTTGTGAGGGATGAAGGCAAGTGGATCTTGTGAAAAACATGGTGGCCAAATCAGTTTTTAGAGATTCTATCCATGGTACTTGGATTTGTTTTGTAAAGCAGACACAGGTATTGGGACTTTTTTATCTGTTTTTAGAGATTCTATGATATTCTATCCATGGTACGTGGCTTTGTTTTGTAAAGCAAACACAGGTATATTGGGATTTTTTGTATCTGTTTTTAGAGATTCTATTCATGGTTCTTGGATTTGTTTTGTAAAGCAGACACAGGTATTGGGACTTTTTTATCTGTTTTTTAGAGATTCTAGCCATGGTACTTTGATTTGTTTTGTAAACTGGATGCAGGTATTGGAGCTTTTTTTTCATCTGTATAATACTATTAAAAAAAAAAGAAGAAGAAGACATGCCTGGAATGCTGTTTCAGCCAATCAGATTCCATTTACCTTTACCTTTAACTTTGCCTTTACCCATTTTATAATTAAAAATAATTAAAAAAAGAATATTTTATTTATTTGTTATTCATATCTCGGTTTACAGTACCTTTGAGTCAATGACTCTTTTTTACAGAGATTCCACGTCAGATGAAGACAAACACAACAGAGAAGTGAATACATATGTAACCCCTAGGCAGTGCTATTCCAAGGGCTACTACCCCTGCCTGTTTGGCTATACACAGGTTGAGGGGACTGAGTTCACTAAAAAGGTGCCTCCACCCAGAGTAGTGGTACTGGGGATGCTTGTCTGCTCTGGTATAGCCCTCTGGGAAGCTATAACCCCCCACCAATCCTCCTAGTAGCCCAGGACCTGACACAGTAGTGAATTCACAGTCAGTATGAAACAGTAATAATATGCACACCCCCTTCACACTTACCACCAGGGTTGGACTTGCAGCAGCTTCCCTGGAGAATGCTGTAAAGTAAGCAATACAGTAGCACACTCTTAACATTGTAACCCCACTAATAATATGCACACTAGCCAGGTTAAACTTGAAAAAAGACAATCGGGTTTATTTAGGGGCAGTGAACAAAGAAGGGGTGTGAATCTAGTCAAACAATTAGAAATCTGACTTTGTTCAGTGATTGCATGCACTTTTTGTCCCAAACTGACAAGACACACACACACACTGGGTACCCAGGATGGAAAGTCTGGCTAGCCAGAGGCGTTGCCCGGGGGTGCCTGGTGTTGCAACTGATGTTGGGGCCCTTGGTGGAAGGAAAGGCAGTTAACATGCAAAACAACCAGATTATTTGCAATCCAAGCTGGTTGACTCAGTCCCTTGTAAACCCAAGAAATTTAAACAATTAGATGGTACCACAAATGATTTAAGCACTCATTGCAGGGAGCTACCCTTTTGTACTCACGCTACCGGGAATCTGCTGTAAGGCAGGCGATAGTGAGACCTCGTGGTGTTGACCGATGAGCATGGGAAAGCAGGGCCGACATGACACACCTCCTCTTCACGGCCTTTCCTCCAGGTAGCCGCAACTGTGTGCTTTTGTTGTGCAGGGAATGGATCCCCAAGCCGGTTTCTCACCGAAACAGTCTCTGGTGCAGGAGTTGTGGCCTAGGCCAAATTGGCAGGGCCCAGGCAGGATGGACAGTCTGACAAAGTTTGTGAGTTCTGCTGGTGAAGCCTCCAGTTGGCATAAGAGGTTTGGCTGTGGGCAAGCAGTTCTCAGCCCACAAAACACATTCAGCACATTCAAAATAACAGCTATCCCCAGGAACAGTTCGGATATAGTCTTGTTGCAGTTCAGCAGCTTCACAGAACAAACCTTTCGATCTAAGTACGTCTCGCACACAAGCTGGCCGATCACTTTAAGAGCAAGTCTTTGGTCCAGATCGTAAGTAGCACTGATAAACTTCTTTTCTTTCTGCTGCAGTTCCAGACTGGAATTGGACAAGTCTGACTTCTGCAATAAGGCAGTCCCAACAGGAGAACATGGCAGGAAGGCAAGTTAGGCCTCTTCCCATCAATTTCCCTACGCTCCTTCTGGGAGCAGCTGCTCGAAAGCTTGAGCTGTTCACACTTCAACCTCCAACGCTAACTGACCCTCTGTCTCTTGTTCCTCTGGGGATTTCCCTTGTAAATACAGGCTTGCAACTGGCTGAAGGAGCTGTCAGTTACAGTAAGGGCTCCCCCTCCAGGCCAAATTGGCGCCAACACCAAAACCACAAAAACTACAGTTTTCATTCTCACAAGACCTCCTGGGGCATGATCCATTTTAGGCCCCTAGAATCTAATTGGTCCAGTTACTGGAAGTCCTGGACCTAACGTGGTGGCTAACAGGTAGGCATGGCTTAACTGAGCTTTTAGTTTCTGGACATACTGGAGGTAATTCTCTGCTTTGACTCCATCAGGGGACACTCCAAAACAGATAAAGAACCTCTGTGTACAACCACTGAGGCAATGGTTACCCCAAAGGGCATTTGGCCGGGAAGCCAAGTTTCAAAGAAATACAAAATCACACATGCCCCCATAATGCAAAGCATCATGGGCTGCATATGCAAGTCACCACAGAATATTATGCTGGTTCAACTTTAAGCAGAAATACATGGTGCCGGAAGGCCTCTCACACAGTTTGCAAAGTGTGCTAACAGTAGACATAGACACGTGTTTTGTCCTACCAGGACTCATCAGTATGCCTTGTCTGCTTGACACCTCAGTGGAATGAAGATTAAATGGTAGGGGGAGAACCCAGTTGCATCACTTTTGGTGCAGTTCTAGGCATGGATGAATGTGCTTATCTGCTGACTCAATCTTGGCTTGTCTCTGGGATGAAGTGTGCCCAGCATGTCTAGTAACGTGCGATTGAATCGTTCAGCCTGTGGATCCCCCTGAGGGTGATAAGGGGTAGTTCAGGACTTTCGTACCCCCCAGAGTGAGAGCATCTCTTTAATCAGACAGCTTTCAAAGTCTCTCCCCTGATCAGAGTGAATTCTCTGGGGGGGGGCACTATAGTGGACAAAGAACTTTTTTATCAGTACTTTTGCCATGGTGGATGCTTTTTGGTCCTTTGTTGGATAAGCCTGGCTATAGCAAGTAAAATGATCAGTCACTACCAGCACGTTACCAATATTCTTTTGATCTGGTTCTAAACACAAAAAGTTAATACACACAAGCCCCATGGGTGCAGTGGTAGAAATGTTAACCAAGGGGGCTGACCTCTGGGACTGAGCTTTCCTCTGCAAGCAGTGGCTACAAGTTCTGATACGAGTTTCAATGTCAGCTCCCAATTTTGGCCAGTAGAGATGAGCATGGGCCAGATCAGTACTTCATTCACAGCCTACGTGTCCCTTCTGGTCATGAAGGGCACATAGAACCACACGTTTAAAAACTGTAGGTAACACTAACTGTTGCTTGGTCACTTGACCTTGTCTATTAGTAGTCTCTCTGTAAAGCAATTTGTTGTGCAGGTTTAACCTGGGCCTCTCTCTGAACAGCAGAGCAGTTCTGGGATCTGAAGAACAAAGTTTGGATACATTTCTTCCAGCATGAATGGCATCCAATACTGGTTTAATTTGTAGGATGTTGGATTTGAGCCCACTGTATGTTGTCAGGGGTAAGTTGAGGCAGAGTGCTGAGATCTAATGCTACAGGAACACGTGTCAAGAGGGCCCAGACAGTTCACCAGGCAATCAGTGGTTTCAGAGGATGGATGTTCATGTTTATCGAACTTTTGAAAGAGCTTTAACAGCTTGTTCGGACATTCGCACCCACTCAGAGTTGGTGTCGGGTCTCCTCGAGAGGGAGACCGCGTCAATTTAATTCAGACCTGGTCGATACTCTACAGAATAATCATAGGTGGAGAGGGCCAATAGCCAACGGTGCCCAGTGGCATCTAATTTTGCTGAGATTTGAACATAAGTAAGGGGGTTGTCAGTTTTTTTCCAGGATTTTTGCACCATATAGATACTCGTGAAATTGATCTACAGTGGCCCATTTTAGTGCAAGGAACTCGAGTTTGTGTACAGGGTAGTTCTTTTCAGACGGTGTCAGGCTCCTGCTGGCAAACGCCACTGGGCGTAATCCTTCCTCATACTCCTGGTACAGTACAGCACCAAGTCCCTTTAAACTGGCATCGGTATGTAACACATAAGGCTTGGTGGGACTGGCATATGCAAGGACAGGGGCAAGGGTAAGTTGGTGAATGATATAAAAGGCCACCTCACACTCTTGAGTCCACCTTGTCCCAAAAGGTTCATTTGTGTGAAAACAAAGTTTCTCTTCCTCTTGAACAGCATTCCTTTTGTATTTTCAGCTTGTTGGTGGATAACCTTGAGTTAAGTTAAGCAAAGGGCAAATGACTTTAGTATAATCTTTCATGAATCAGAGATAGTAGCTGCAGAGCCCCAAGAATCTTTGCAGTTCCTTAAGATTGTTAGGCTGGGACCAGGTGGTCAAGGCTTCTACTTTGCTTGGATCTGAATTCCTTAAGGTGACACGATGTGGCTGACATATTTTACAGACTGCTGGAAAAACTGACATGTGTCGATAGATAATTTTAAACCAAAATCCTCCAACCAGTATAAAACCTTAAACAGGCGAGTCTCATATTTCTCGAGGGTCCAGCAAAACACAATAACATCATCTAGGTAGACAAGGCATTCTAACAGATTCATGTCCCCCACAGCACGCTCCATCAACCTCTGGAAAGTGGTGGGTGCTCCTGAAATACCCTTAGGCATGCGCAGAAATTCAAAAAAACCCAAAGGGCAGACGAATGCAGTTTTTTCCCTATCTTCGGGTGCCATCGGGACCTGATAATACCCACTCCAGAGGTCTAGCACAGAAAAACCACTGACTCCCATTGAGGCAGTCAAGGGCATCCTGGATGCATAGCATAGTGTATTGATCAGGTATAGTTCTTCGATTCAGAGTCTGGTAGTCCACACACATCCTCACCGAGCCATTTTTCGTCCAGACTGTCACGATAAGAGAGGCGTACGGGCTGCGAGACTCCTGTATAATTCCAGCTGCCAGCATCTCCTGGAGGTGGCATTGAACGTAATTGATGTTCGCTGGTGCTAATCAGCGAGATCTCTTCTGGAAAGGCCTTTCGTCGTGAAGTCTAATGTAATATTCGGCCAGAGTGATGCAGCCCACATCCCACTCTTTCAAAGAAAACACCTTGCTTCTCTGGGTCAGTTTTTGGCTGATTTTAGCTCTCCACTCTTCAGGAATGGGGGATTCTCCAAAATCGAACAGATCAGGAATTACCTCGTCATCCTTTCTGGTGTATTTCTTGCTAGGCAACACAGTATCTGCATAGTACACAGTAGCCAGGGTGCAGCCTCGATTTACTCTGATGCCCTGGTCAGACTTGTTTTGGACCTGCACCACTACCCACTGAGCGTAGGCATGAGCTCAGGCCGGCAGAATGCTAGGCTTAACCAACAGTCCCTTAGACAGTTTCCCCTCCTGTGGGACATCCAGCATGAAAATCTTATCTTTTACATCTTTTTTAATTTGTACCTCACCAGTGATAGTACACTGAGCATCGGGTGGCAATACAAATGATTCCATACTGCTCCCACTGGTTCATCTTTCTCAATCTCCTTGGCTTGCGTCTGTAGGTCATGTGCTCTGCGCACCATGCCAGAGATGTGTAAGCCCACCAGTCTGTTTTGCTTGTTTCTCTTGACAAAGCTGGGCTATTGACCCGGAACATATGACGTTAAGTGTTGATTTAACAGGGGATACCATCATACCTTCCAGTCGGTAAGCATACCAGGGCGAGATGTGCGAAATTAGAAAATTTCATTCATGAATATTTCACCCTCAAGTATTTCCGTAGAAATATTTTGTGGTGCTAAATGTGAAATTTCACCTTGAAATTTCACATTTTATGATCGAAATTTTGTAATTTTGGCACCTGGCAAAAATTTCACTGAATGGCGGAATTTCACAAAATGGCGAAATTGCCAATTTCGCAGCAATTTTGCTGGCGAAATTTAATTTTGCAACATCTCTAACCAGGGCCAGAGTCTCCACTGGTTCATCCACTCCAGCAACAGTGATAGGGAAAGATAGCCACAGTCATACATAGCCTTGGTGAGGGTAGAATTTGTCACTCAACCCCCACACGTGAAGCCCTTCAAGGGGTAAGAGCGGGAAGTCAAACAAGTGCTGGTCGTACCAGTCTTTGAACACAATAGTGACTTGTGAGCCACTGTCCAGCACAGCTCGAGCTGAGATGCTGTTGGTTTCCATGGAGGTACCCACCATCTCGAACCAATCTGGAGAAACCTGTTTGGTGGACTGGCCCACAGCAGTTTTGGAGGAGAAAGACTTTCGTGGTGGGCCTGGTTGCTGTTTTATATTGCTTTGCTAGACCAGATCGAGTCATTTGGTAGTGACTTGCTGTAGATCTTCGGGGGCAATGAAAACTTGCCAAGTGTGCTCATCTTCTCTGCACTGGTAACAAAACACCTTTTCTCTGGGGTCAGCAGGGCGGGTCAGTTCTTCGTGAGATTTGTAGTGATCAGGGGCTGGAGTCCTACTGTCTTCTTTTTGCTTACATTCGGGCTCAGCTCCCCTGTAGCCAGTCCAAGGGGCAGATGACCAGGTGGTGTAAATGAAATCCCTCACCATAGCTTGCAGTTCCCTCATCTCTTCTATCATGGTGGGGTAAGCTCGAGGTTCAACTGCAAGGGCACTGGCCCCTACACCCACGGGGGTCACAACTCGGCTCAATCTTAATGGGGCAAGAGCCATTTTTTTTTTTTTTTAATCCCTCCTAACCTGCCCTCGATCATCCACTCCTTCAGACCGTTCATACCTCCCATGCCGCTGTCTCGAAGTCTGCCCCCAGAGTGCCAGGCTGCTGCTCTGGCATTGTTTAGATGCCTGGATGACCCCGGAAGGACTGCCTTCCTCACCCTCAGAGAGAGCCCGCTGTGGGGTCTGCTTGTAGTCGGTGGCTGGGTGCCTGTGGGTGGTCATCATCTAGGACCACCGAGGGTTTTTTCTATTTTTCTGTGGACCCCTTCCTCCCTCTGAGGATGCTGGCTTGGGTAGACGACATGCTGACACACGCCGCTACCAAGTGCCTAACAGCATCCTCCCCTCCCCTTCCTGACTCCATCCAAGGGAGCCGCCAAAGCCCAAAATGCTGGTGCTTCCACCAATGCTCAGGGATGTTGCATGCTTAAAGCACCCCTGGTAACCCACCCCAAAGGAGGAGAGCATCCATTGGGACGCTCAATCCTCCTTCCCCCTCCCGCTGACCCGAGTCCATTCCTGAACCCGGTCGCCGGTGGCAAGGTGTGGTGTCCGGCGCCTCAACCCTCAGTGCACCGGGACGGCTAAGAGCCAGGGTTTTTGATGAGCTCGGCTGCAGCTTGCCAGCTGGATTTTGGCTCCTTCAATTCTTTCAACAGTTTACTGACTTTTTGTGACTCCAGCTACCAATCTATAGCTCACATTTTATTTTTATTTATTTTATTTTAGTCTTTGGTAACCGGGTAAGGCCCACTAGGCACAGCTGCCTGTTTTCAGGGGCGACCTGGGAGCACTGGGCAGTTAAGTGACTTGCTCAGAGTCACACAGTATGCAAGTGGAGGTTGTGAGACTCAAACTCAGGTCTGATCTGCTGGATGTATCAAGCTCGTTCACACCTCGTTCCTCTAACCTCTAGCCTATACTGCCAGCACATAGGCTCGATCGTCAAGGCAAGCGCGGCAGTAGTTGTATTATCTACTTAAAAGATCACCTCCAGGCACAAATGCTGCCCCCCGTCACCGCTGGCCCTAACTCTCAACTCCTAGCAGTAAAAGGTTTACTCGGAATCAATGAAAAAAGTATAACAGTTGCCTTGGTTTATATCCCGCCTAAAGACCGATTGAACGGTTTTAAATTTATCCTTGAATACCTCACTAGAATCCACCAGAACATGAAACTGATAATGATGGGGGACTTTAGCATCAATTAGGAATCCTCTAAGGCTGCACCCGTTATAAAGGCACTCTATCTACCATCAACATTGCCCAAGCAGTGTGCTCCTCTGCACGTATAAATTACCGCAATGGCTCTAGTTCCCTTATAGGCTAGGTTATCACCAGTCACCGTGAGAGAATATTCAATACTGTAGTCCTCCCAGACTCCCTCAGCGACCATTCCCCTGTCCTCATCAACTGGTCTAATAAGTCCTCACCAAAACGATCACAACAAGACTTCTGCATAAAAGGAAACTGGCTGCTCTTAAAGTCCATTTGGAGCTCCAAGGCTGGAGCTTCCTTAACACAACTGCTGACGTTGATGGTGCCCTTGAGGGTTTTGTTCTTAAATTCAAAGAGTCCTGTAACATCTATGCCCCCCTCACAAAATGTAGGATACGGTCACCAACAACTCATGGGTCACCTCGCAATTCCTTGACATGATGAAGAACCATGATGACCTCTGGGCTAAAGCAAAAAGCTCAGGAACTCCAGCAGACCTTCAGAGGTACAAAGCCACCTGGAACAGATGCACATGGGGAATTAGGAAGGCCAAAAGCCAACGCTTCAAAACTGAGCTCACAAACTCTTGGGGTGATAGCTGTTGTTTCTGGGACAACATAAACACTCTCTCAGGCAAACTTAACAAGGCCCCCCCCACACTCTGCTAAATGTAGATGGTGCTCCCACACAGGACCCAAGCCTCATTGCTAACACTTTTAACAAGGTTTTTCCTGACCTTAGCGGTGTTCTGCCGTCTGAGTTCCTTCAACCCATGTGTGATGTCAACTCCTCACAGGCCTCTGCATCCCTCCCAAGCTCTCCTCCCCCTTCTACCTAAAAGTCTTCTCTCCCTCCAAGGCCAAAAAATATTACAAAAGCCCTTGGCAAATCCAGAGCCAGCAGTGACTTGTTGGATCTCAAGCTAGTTAGACTTGCTCTAGATTCTATCCTCATTCCCCTCACTAAAATCCTGAATCTGTCTCTTATTACTGGCAAATTCCCCCGTCTATGGAAAGCAGATGTGGTCACCTCAGAACACAAATGTGGCACTAGAACACTCCACTCCAACTATAGACCTATATCAGTTCTCCCACCCCTATCAAAAGCATTGGAACGCATAGTCTCAGATCAGCTTACGGAGTACCTAGACAGGTACCAACTGGAATGCCGTGAACAGCATGGTTTCCGTAAGCAACATAGTACCTGCACTGCCCTGGTCGAATACACTAGCTACATACATACATAATGCCTTGGATCGAGGACACTTGGTGGGAGCAACCTATATAGACCTCACCAAGGCCTTCGATACCATTAACCACAAACTTCTTCTTAATTAACACGTATCGGTCTGTCCACAGAATCAGTGTTCTGGTTTAGAAGCTATGTTACTGGTAGAAGTCAGAGTTAAAATCCAAAGTCTCCTCTCAGAAAGCTGACCTGTTATTACAGGCGTGCCACAAGGCTCAATACTTGGACCATTACTCTTTAGTTTGTTTCTAAACGACCTTCCTCTAGCTGTTACTGACCAGATTCTATTATATGCAGACGATGCAGTGCTTTGCTCTAGTCACACTGACCCTGTGGAACTTGAACATCATGTGCAGGCTAATTTCCCTAAAGTTGAGCAATGTTTTTTCACATCAAAACTATTATTAAACTATAAAAAAAAACAGAGACTATGATTTTTGCTTCTGCACACAACAAGCAGAGATCCCACCAGCTACAAATCTGTAATCTAAATTCCCCACTAGAAATGGTGCAAAGCTTTAAGTATCTTGGTTTAATGCTGGACTGCACTCTTATCTTACACGTAACACATCAATCAAGTTGCTAAGGCAGCTAGTGCAAAGCTGGGCCTGCTTTACCATAACAAGCACTGTTTAACCACTGAAGCCTTAAATGTAGCTGTTGCAAGCTCTGCGTTGACCATTATAGACTACAGCCTAGTGGTTTATGGGGCTGCAACCCCCACAGCTCTGAAACAAGTCAGTACCACACTAAACAAGGCCTGTAGACCTGTGTAGGGTGCAGATAGGTTGGCCCACACTTGCTCACTATATGCATAATGTGGATGGCTTAACTTGGGTAGTAGAGTGAAATATCAAACCTGCCCTTTAGCCAAGAAATCCACCCCTGGCCTAATCCCTCCTGGGGTGCAAAACCTCCTTACTTCAACCAACCCTTTTTGATATACTAGGAGCATGAATAACTGGTCGCTTAAAATCCCTTTTTGCCAGACTTTACAAGGCCAATGGTCCTTTACATACCATGCCCCTCTCTGGCTAAACACAGTCGGTAAATATATCCACAAGGAAATTAAGCTTGGACCATTTAAAACTAAACTTTGGGCACTCCTAGCAAATGCCAGTGGACGGTGACTGCATAACCTAGTTTAAGGCCAGCCCTTCTCAGACAATAACCCAAGACTCCAGTCTCCCCCGTCCCTTCATCTGTCTCCTCCTTCAGCTGCTACCCCTACTTTCTCTGCCCCCTGCTGGACCTTTGTGACATTCAACCCCTCCTCCCAGTCCCTCCCTTCTTCTTTCCCCTGTCTTTCCTTCTCATTTTTCTTCTTTTTCCCTTCCTCTCCCTGAAACCCCTTCTCCCTCCCAGTATCTCTCTTTCTCCCCAATATCTCCTGACTCCTCCTCATCCTTCTAGCCCTCCTCTCCTCCCTGCCATACCTCCCTACCGTGCCCCTTCCCCTCCCCTTCTCTGCCCTCCGTTCTTTCATCGTCTTTTATTTCGGCCTGTCCCCCTTTCCCTGACTCTCTAATCCACCTGCCCTCTATAGCACTTCCCTTACTCACATCAGGGCTCTCTCCCCTACTGGCTCATTGACAACAGATCTGTTGTACTCCAACAGCTCTGGCTGTCTTCCCCACATATTTGTTAACTGGTTCTGTAATTACTAATTTACCTCAATTGTTAAACATTGGGACTATTTTTTCTGAATCATGTAATCTCTGTAATGGATCAATTTATTATTTTGTTATTATTTACTGTGTTTACATTCACTTGTATTATTGATTTTGTATTTGCTTTCTGCTTATTGTGTTTTGTCTAGTGACGTGGAGCCTCTGTAAATGAGCCCCTGGCTCAATGGTCTTTCTGATTTTCTTAAACAAATAAATAATGGTCCTCTTTCTCAGCAGGTCTGTTAGGGGTCGGGGCAGTTCTTGTAACCCCCGCATATGGTTCCCAGCCCTTGTTATCATTTTCTGTATCCCGAATTTCCTTCATTAACCAGCAGTATTCAGGAGGGTTAGCTTTTCTGTCTTGAAATTTTAACTTCAACATAAGCACACTTGAATAATGGCCAGACTTGAGGATATGGTCCAGCCTGACACGATTCAGTTCACTAGCTGAGATACTCCCTTTATGATGGGCCTTTTGCAAAGCCTGTTCTACCTGGGTCACAAAAGCCGACAGTTTCTCATTCTTCCACTGTTTAGCAGACTTGAATTTTCACATCAGATCCTCTCCGGATTCAGTACTGCCAAATACCCCTTCTGAGGCAGATAAGTACTCAGCTGCAGAGGCCTCTGGGTTAGTGGACAAAAGGAACCGGATGGCTTCCATTGCAGGGCCCCTCAAACTTTCCATAAGTCTCTTGCATTTCTCCCCCTCAGAGTACTGCCACTCTTGGACCAGGGGGTGGCATAGTCCATCCAGGTTTCCAAATCATCTTCCCCCACAAGCACGGGAACAGCACCTGAAAACAGCCTGAGCCTGCGATAAGAGTCCAGGTGCACTGAGGGTATCACAGTGGGGGACGCTACAATGGTGGGTGCCATTGGGGAAGCTGGGGAGGCCAAAGGAGACTGAATGGGGGTCATCTCCTCAGAGTTCTCCAAAGCCTTCCACAAATCCTTAACGGTCTGTCCTTCAGCAGCTAGAAGTCTCAATAATTTGTCCTTAAATCCTTCTACCATTGGAGACTGCCCGGAGGAAGATGAGTCACTGTGTAAATGAATGACCCTCCACCCCTTCTGGGACTCCTCCAGCATAATAATAGGGGGTACTGTCTCAGGGTCTTTAGGGAGGCTACATGAGATAAGGGCCACTAGGGTCTGGGCAAAAAAGTCTGAGTCCCGCCCCCGTACTTCAACTTTCCCCAGGCACTTAACTTTTCACATGGTTTTCTCTATAGTGTCATTTGTAGTCCCCACGGGGATATCTAATAGTAATAATGCATGGTGGGGGGTCAACCCCTTCATCCTCACTCCACCCCATCATGTGGTGCACGACCAGCTTGTGGGGAGAAAGCTTCCATTTGGGCGTAGCGAGTGCCTCCATTTCAGATTTTCTGGCAAATTTACACTTGACTGAAATTCAAACTTTTGGCCACTGGGGGGTGCTGATCCCAAGCGTGCCTCCAAGATGTAACCCCAAGGCGGCGCTATTCCAAGGGCTGCTATCCCTGCCTGTATGGCTATACACAAGTTGAGGGGCCTGAGTTTGCTAAAAAGGTGCCTCCACCCAGGTTAGTGGTATTGGGATGCTTGTCTGCTCTGGTATAGCCCTCTGGGAAGCTGTAACCCCCCCCCCACCAACCCTCCTAGCAACCCAGTACCTGACACAGTAGTGAATTCACAGTCAGTATGAAACAGTAATGATATGCATGCCCCCTTCACATTTACCACCAGGATTGGACTTGCAACAGCTTCCCTGGAGAACGCTGTAAAGCAAGGTAAGCAGTTCAGTAGCACACTCTTAACACTGTAACCCCACTAATAATATGCACACTAGCAAGGTTAAACGTGAAAAAAGTGAGTCAGGTTTTTCTGTCTCCTAAGCTAGTTTCCGGGCTTCCATACAGATGGGCTGTACCTCCTGATGCAGATATGCAGGCAGGAACTAAGCTCTGCAGCTGGGGATATCCAGCCCTCCATTTCCTGTTTCCACCAGTTTACTTCCTGCCTTCCAACTAGCAGGTACTCTGCAACGAAGCTCTGTCACCATGTGGCAGGGCTGAAGACATCAAACTGTAATTTACAAAAATTAATTCTTATTGGATTTGCTGAAGAATCTCAGCACTTCAGAGCACTGAAGACATCAGACTGTAAGTCACAAAATTTAATTGGATTTGCTGAAGAATCTCAGCTCTTTAGAGCACTCCTTCGTGGGCCGCAGTCTCAGCCTTGCAAGCTACACAGACTGGCCTCACTTTACCGCAGAGTTTTCTCCCGTGATTCTGGGCCCAACCCAGTGTTCATTGTGGCCTTGGAGTTCATCTACCAGTGGATTTCATCGACTGATGCAATTGTTACAGTGATCTGACAGTATTAACACCTCAGTGCTCTGAGAGGGTTCTCCCCTCATCAACGGCAGGGCTGTTTATCTCCCGTCAACGGCTGGCTTCCTGACTCTTTTCAGCTGCTCTTCGATGGTGAGCCTGCAGCTCTAATTCAGTCGCTCATTGACATTCCAGTGCTATCTCATCGAGCATTGCATTTTACAAACAGTGCTGCTCAGGAATAAACAGAGCTTCTCATGCATACCGCAGGCCTCCCCCCCCCCAACCCGCACTAAGGGAGCAAGAAAACACTAAGGCAGCAAGAAAATATTGACTAATTAACCAGCAGTTTAAACAGGTCAGCTTTTTGCCCTTAAAGGGCCAGCAGCAGTGTTCCAGTGGGGCTTCAGCATTCTTTCAGACAGCCCCCCCGTATTATCAGGAATCCTCCAGGGGGAGGGGGTTATGCAGAATCAAAAGGGATTAGAGCCATTTTCAGTCATGGCCTCAGACAAGCCTGCTAAGGGCAGAAAATGCCAGCATTGCAAATCCCCTCTTCTAATCACCTTCGCAGGTTCGCTTTGCCTAAAATGTGAGAAGGCAGCGTCTGAAAATGGGGAGGACATGATGGAGGCCTCCCTTTCCTCAGCTCAGACAGATAGCCAACAGACAGACAGGTCTGATTGAGCAGCAGCCATCAGGTCTGAGCGAGCAGTGGCCACCAGGGAGACCCAGCAGTCTACAGCCCCCTCTCTAGCCCCAGACCTCATAGACAAGCTAAATAGGACCTTTGCTGTGGACCCTGCATGCTTCGTCTGGCAACCTCCAGGATCACCAAATGTGAGGCCTCACAAGAAGGCTAAAAGAAGGAGGACCCTATCCCTGTCCACATCCAAAGAGGGGCAGTTGTCTTCACATCACTACGATAAAAAGGAAAAATGCCGATACAGGAGCAGATCCTCGGACGAGGAAGATCAGCATTCCTCACGCCACAAGGGAAAGAGAACGTTCTCGTTCTTGGAGTAGATCTAGGTGCACCCATAATGGGAAACATTGTAGGGGCCTTTCCCCGGACTCCTCAGACTCCAGTTCCTCTCCTCTAGAAGAGGGGGGAGCTTGGGGACTCATCCTCGGACTTGGATGACTTCCCATCTAGAAACTTTGACTTGGAAGACTTAGACTTTTTCATCAAGAAAGTCATAGCTGAAATTCATCTCAGTTCTTCCCCAGTGGCTCCAGCGCAGCTGAAACGGGCCTTTCGCCTGGCATCTGCCACCAAACCAGCCACAGCCTTCCATATTCCTCCAGCCATAGAGGATTTGCTAAAATAGGAATGGTAAGGTCCAGAACGCACCTATCCAGTGCCCTGGCGGATCTCTGAGCTCTTCAAGTTTGGCAAGAAATAATCTGAAAAGTGGCTAGACTGCCCCAGAATCAACCCTCTGATTTTGAACCTCACCAAGAAAATGGTCATCCCAGCTGAGGGAGGAGCGTCACTCGGGGACCCAGTGGACAGGAAAGTGGATGCCTCACTTAAGAAAGCCTTCCAAGCACCGGCAACGTCTCTCAAGGCAGCAACTGCCAATTTTTTTTGGGCCAGAGCTGCCCTGTCCTGAGCCTCAGAATTAGCTTTTCAATTTGCTGAGGACCCAGAGAACAAGAAGGATATTATTCATCAACTGCATTTAATGGGTTTGACATAGGCTTATGTAGCAGACGTACCAGAAGAGGCGGTCAGGTGCGCCACTCGGACCATGTTTTATCAAACTTCAGTTCGACGCAACCTCTGGCTTTAGGCCTCGCAAGCAAATGCCTCTTCAAAGAGCCATTTAGTAAACACCCCCTATGAAGGTAATCTCCTGTTAGGCTTGGCTGTGAAGGAGACGGTGAAGAAATCCAGGGGGAGAGCTAAAGTGCATATGCTCCAGTCAACAGGCAGGGGCAAATCATGGTCCTCAGGCCCCAGATGCAATGAAGCTATCTGGGCCCATCCTCGAATAGGGGGCAGACTTTCAACATTTCTTAAGGAATGGGTCCAAACCATGTCAGACAGATGGGTCCTAGACATCATCAGGAAGGGTTACCTAAAATAATTCGAATCCAAGCCCCCACTACTTCATGTGGTGCCCTCCCCTATCTCGGGCAATCCATCCAAGAGACAGGCGATGTTACAGGCCATTACAGACCTTCTTCAAGCAGGGGCTATAGAGCAAGTTCCCCCACAGAGATCAGTTGGGGGGGGGGTCTACTTCCTATTCTTCATCATGCCAAAATGCACAGGGGGATTCAGGCCAGTCCTAGACCTCAAATTCCTGAATCATTTTGTCCGACGCAGAACCTTCAAGATGGAAACCTTGTCATCAATCATCTTTGAGTGCAACAAGGGGATTTTCTGGCATCCAACAATCTGCAAGATGCCTGTTTGCATATTCCCATTCAGGAACTACATAGGCAATATCTCAGGTTCAAGGTGGGGGAGCAGCACTTCCAATTCAAAACACTGCCATTTGGGCTTTCTTCAGCCCCAAGGACATTCTCCAAGGTGCTAGTAATGGTCATAGTTCACCTTCGGAAACGAGGGATACAAATTTTCCCTTACTACATAGAAACATACAAACATAGACTTTGACGACAGATAAGGACCGCTTGGCCCACCTAGTCTGCCCATTTCCCTGCAGCTTGATCAAGCAGTACAAGCAGTGGCAGAGGTAGTCTGGTGCCTGTTGGCCTACAGTTTTGTCATCAACTGGGGAAAAAGTTCCCTAACTTCAAGCCAGACCTTGAACCACCTGGGGGCAGATTTCATGACACAAGCCAACAAGGTCTTTTCACCCGGAAGCAAAATTCAGGGACCTGCTGAAGCTCTTCCAAGAAGTTTCACACAGCTGCTCAGCTGCCGGCTCACTCCTTCATGCAGCTAATTGAGACTCTAGTATTGCTGGCGGATTCAGTCCCTTCTGCTCTAGTCCATGTGAGGCCCATTCAGGCACACTTGCTCAGGCTGTGGTCCCAACCCAGACACAGCCAGCACCAACTGATCCCAATTTCTCAACAGATAAAACTTCCATCCAGTGGCAGACTCGAAGGACAAATGTCATGAGGGGTCGCAAGTTGGGCAATCCACACCAAATCTGAATCACGACCGTTGCTAGCTTCAGGGGCTGGGGGGCTCCCTTGCATTAACTGTCAGCTCAGGGCAAGTGGTCGCTGTTAGAAACAAGGTACAGCATAAATGTCCCGAGATGAGAGCAGTACACCTAGTCCTGATGCAGTTTGAACAGCAAGTCCTCAATCAGGATGTTCTGATTATAACAGACAATCGGACAACGATGGCAGACATCGACCATCAGGGCGGGAAAAGAAGCTCAAAAATGCTACAGGAGTTCCTGCATCTCTTTCAATGGGCCGAGCACCACCTGGCAAACATAAGGGCTGTGTACATTCCAGGCAGGAAAATGTCACAGCGGAGTGGCTCAGTCGCAAAAATGTTCTATCAGGGGAATGGGAGCTGAAGGACAGTGCCTTCCACATCATAACAGAATGGTGGGGCAAGCCTCCGCTAGATCTTTTCGTCTGCGGGCAAAACTCTAAAGTAAGGCAGTTCTGCTCCCTGGCCCGGGACGAACTAGTGGTGGCTCAGGATGCCTTTTCCCTAGACTGGGGTCAGTTTGGTCTCCTGTATGCCTTTCTTCCAGTACCGCTTCTATCCAGAGTCCTCCACAAAGTGTCTCTGGACCGGGCAGAACTGATTCTAGTCTGTCCCCGATGGCCTCGTCGCCTATGGTTCCCGCTTCTCATTCATCTTTCAAGGCGACCACCTCTGACCTTCCAGATCAGCCAGGACCTTCTCCATCAGGGTTCGGTACTGCACCCCAATCTGAGCAACCTCTCCCTCTCGGCCTGGAGATTGAGCGGGAAACATTCAAAGAGCTGGACTACACAGCTCCTGTTATTGAAATGATGGCGAACTCATGTCGCCCCTCTTTCTCTAAAGTATATTACAGAATCTGGAGGAAATTCTTGTTCTGGCTTCAATCCAAACACATACAAAACCAGCCAATATCATTGCCTGTATTACTGCAGTTTCTTCAAGACGGGTTTGACAAAGATCTGCAGCCAGCCACCTTACGGGTTCAGGTTTCTGCGCTGGGGGCACCCTTGTTGGTGGATTCAGGTGAATCATTGGGTTCACATCCCCATGTCAGAAGGTTTGTAAGGGCATCAACATTAAAACACCCTCCAGTCAAGTCAATGGTACCACCTTGTAGGCTTAATCTGGTTCTCAAAGCTTTGACCAAGGCTCCTTTTGAGCCTCTCAAGGAGACATCCCTCATGCATCTCACAATGAAAGTCACTTTTCTCATAGCTATTACCTCAGCCAGGAGAATCAGCAAGCTAGGAGCCTCGTCCACCAAAGAGCTGTATACTGTGTTTCATCAGGACTCTGTGGTGCTCTGAACAGATCCATGTTTTTTATCAAAAGTTATGTCTCCTTTCCATTGCAACTAAGAGTTGATTTTGCCTTCCTTCTGCCCACACCCAGAAAATAAAAAGGAAAGGGAATTTCACATGCTAGATCCAAAACGAGTGGTGAAAATGTATATCAAAAGAAAGGATTCTATTCGAAAAAATTCCAGTGTGTTCATTCTAACTACAGGTCAAAATATGGGTAAAAAAGCTTTGAAGGACTCTATAGACAGATGGATCTGTTCTGTCATCACCACTGCTTATGATCAAGCTGGAGTAACCTTGCCTGGCCCAGTGAGAGCCCATTCTACCTGGGCTATGGCCACCTCGTGGGCTGACTTCAGAGAAGCATCTCCAGCAGACCTGTCTAGGGTGGCCACATGGTCATCCATTCACATGTTCACAATCATTTTACAAACTGATGTATATGACCTCAGCGGAGGCGCTCCTTGGGCTACCGAGTGCCTCTGAGGTGGTGGACCTTAAGGGCAATTGCATTCTTCCCACCGGGATATCTGGGGATGTACTGCTTTTGTATATCCCATCTGTATGGAAGCCTGGAGACCAGCTTAGGAGAGAGAGAGAAAATTAAATTTAAATACCTGTAAATTTTCTTTTTCTGACAGCTGGTCTCTGGACTTCTGCTTCCCTCCCAGAATGTACAAAGTTGGCCAGTCGGCCATGTGTGGCTTAATTTTCTTGTTTTTTTTCCAAACTCAGATAGTATTGCCACATTTGGACTGCTTTCGGAAGAACTGGTGGAAACAGGAAATAGAGGGCTGGATATCCCCAGCTGCAGAACTTAGTTCCTGCCTGCATATCTGCATCAGGAGGTACAGCCCATCTGAATGGAAGCCTGGAGACCAGCTGTTGGAGAAAGAAAATTTACAGGTATTTAAATTTCATTATTTAGGGGCAGTGAACAAGGAAAGGACATGAATGTAGTCAAACGATTAGAAATCTGACTTTGTTCAGTGATTGCACGCACTTTTTGTCCCAAACTGACAGTCGCACAACACTGGGTACCCAGGATGGAAAGTCTGGTTAGCCAGAGGTGTTGCCCGGGGTTGGGGGGGTGGCTGGCATTGCAACATATTTGTAATCCGAGCTGCTTGGCTCAGTCCCTTGTAAACCCCCAAAATTGAAACAATTAGATGGTACCACAAATGATTTAAGCACTTGTTGCAGGGAGCTACCCTGATTGTACTCATGCTACCAGGATCTGCTGTAAGGCAAGCGATATTGAGACCTCGTGGTGTTGACCAATGAGCATGGGGAAGCAGGGCCGACGTGACACACCTCCTCTTCATGACCTTTCCTCCAGGTGGCCGCAACTTGTGTGTTGTTGTTGAGCAGGGGCTAGATCACCGAGCTGGTCTCTTGCCGAAACAGTCTCTGGTGCAGGAGTTGTGGCCTGGGTCGAACTGGCAGGGCCCAGGTGGGATGGACAGTCTGGCAAAGTTTGTAAGTTCTGCTGGTGAAGCCACCATCTGGCGTAACAGGTTTGGCTGTGGGCGAGCAGGTCTCAGCCCATGTAACACATTCAGCACATTCAAAATAATGGCTATCTCCGGGAACAGTTTGGATATAGTCTGGTTGCAATTCAACAGCTTCACTGAGCAAACCTTTCGATCTGAGCACATCGCTCACATACAAGCTAGGCTGATTGCTTCAAGAATAAGTCTTCGGTTCAGATCACAAGTAGCACTGATAAACTTCTTCTTTTTTATCTGCCGCAGTTCCAGGCTAGAATCGGACAAGTTCGACTTCTGCAATAAGGCAGTCCCAACAGGAGAACATGACAGGAAGGCAAGATAGGCCTCTTCCTGCCAATTCCCCTACGCTCCTTCTGGGAGCAGCTGCTCGAAAGCTCAAGCTGTTCACACTTCAGCCTCCAACTGTAACTGATCCCCTGTCTCTTGTTCCTCTGGGGATTTCCCTTATAAATCCAGGCTTGTAATTGGCTGAAGGAGCTGTCAGTTACAGTAAGGGCTCCCCCTCCAGGCCAAACTGGCGCCAACACCAAAACTACAAAAACTACAGTTTTCCTTCCCACAAGACCCCCTGGGGCAGGATCTGTTTTAGGCCCCTGGACTCTAAGACCCTGTACACATTAGGAATAAAGATTTGCACCGTTTTTAAAAATGTGAAGAAAGGAGGGTTACTAGTGGGGTATTGTAGGGTTAAGTACTGGGACCGGTCCTTTTTAATGTCTTTATAAGTGACATTGCAGAGGAATAACTTTTTTTCGTTGCACTGCTGCTTTAAGGTACACAATCATCATAATGATTTAGTTGGTATAATAGCCACTTTTGCCATTGTACATCAAATTTTTGAACTTTGTCCATTATCTTGGCCGAGAATCGGTCAACGGCATGTATCTCCCTGGACAAAACAATCCAGGCTTTTTTAGTGGGTATTTTATTTGTAAACCACAGTCTGGTGATAATTTTGTGGGCTGCTGTTATAAATTTTAAAATTTGTTTCAGCAAGTTTTTGTGAATTCGCAGACCTTTTGGTTTAATAAGTCAGTATAAATGTGGGAATGAATAAATCAGTGGTGTCAGAAATTGCACTCAGCCCCTCGAGGATCTCCTTCCAAAACTTGGTTAGCTTAGGACATGACCAAAGGACATGGCTCTGATTTGCTCTATCCTCCCCACATTCTCTCCAACACTGTCCCTCCCCTAATTCTCCCATACTAGCCAACAAGGTTGGTGTGCAGAAAAATGAGAACGGAGTTTCCACATGTATTCATGCCAGTATGGTGAGAAAAAGATTTTTATAGTTGGTAAAGCAGAGTCATTCCAGTCCTGCTCACTGATTGATACCTGTAGTTCTTGTTCCCATCTAAACCTGATTGAGTTGGTCGAGTCTCCCTGTCTTTCATTTAAGGCCTTGTATATCGTACTAATCAGGTGATCCGAGTTCGTTCCTCTGATATGAGCTTGTAACAGTTGTATTATTTGGGTAGGGTTTTCACTTAGGGCCGCAAGTGACCGTTCATATGGCTGAAGGTATGATTTAAGATGTAAATAAGAAATAAAATATTTACGGGGCAAGTGGTATTCCTTCTGAGGGGAGAAAAAGGGAAGGAGACCTGTTCTGCCCACTAACTGGAAAATTAATAAAATGCCATATCTCTGCCATTGAACTACATAGGGGCCTGAGGGACCAGCTGTCAAATTTGCATTATACTTCAGTATTCCCAAGAACAATTTTTCAGGGAATGTAAAATAATCATTATTGACCTTAAGCCATATTTTTAAGGGTTCCCTGGTGAACTTAGGATAATTCATTATCCCTTGGCACTTGGAGGGGCGTCCCAAAAAGGAGCTCTTGAGTGTTGTATAGGTCTCCCCAGGTTTATTTATTTATTTAGTTTTTGATTACTGGGTAAGTGCACTAGACAAGAGTATTGCCTATATTCTGGCATGACCCGGGAGAGTTACAACAATAGAGATCAGGTACAAACAGAAGTAACATTGTTCATGGCACAGCATGAGGGAGCACAAAAAACATAGCAATGCTTACAGACTTAGAGCAAGTCAAATTTTACAGAACCAAACAAACAGACTAAGTTAACTAACTGCCTGCACTAGACATAATGGAAAATAACAGTAATCAGGTAGGTATATAAAAAAAACAATAAGGTAAGTGAGGAAAGTAGGACCGACGAGAGTCAGAAGCGAGGAGACAGTGAGTGCCATAAAGCTGAGGAACACCTAGGTGAAATCTCAAGATTCAGAGCAGGAGCAGACCTTAGAACCCAGTAGGTGGGCACGAAGGCCCAGTTTGAAAACCTGGTGGGATTTGGAGAGTTTTACCTGCAGGGGAGAGAGTTCCAAAGGAGAAGGGCAGACATTGCAAAGGAGAGTTCACCCTTTTTGGTGAGACGCCTAGGAATTTCCAAAGGTGTTTGTTCTGATGACCTAAGGGGATAGGTACAAGTAGAGTGGGTAAGTAGCCTAGAGAGGTAAACAGGGGTCCCAGTTCTGATTATGTTATCAATCTGGCAGCCAGTAGAGTAGAGTCTATATGACTGAGGGGGGAGCCAGCCCAGTCTGGAGTAGAGTTGACAACGATGAGTTAGCCTGTGGGCAGAGAGGGCAAATCTGCATATGCTGTTATAGCATGTGATCCACTTCTGGATTGCTCCTTTGCCGGCATCAAAGAAGGCTGGGGAACAATATGTAAGACTGGGGAGGAAAAAACCTTGCGCAATAGCAAGTCTAGCACCGTCATTTAGGGAGGGCCTGATTTTATAAGCAAGTCCTAGTTTGGTGTTTACAGCCTTACAGGTGGCAGCAATGTGCAGGTTAAAATCCAGCGATGTGTCTAGCGTAACTCCTAGATACCTAAAAGATTCAACATGTTCCAGAGGGGTGCCGTCAAGACATAGGACCGACAGGGCCATGTCACACGATTTGATTTTCTGGTGGGAGCCGAAAAGCATTGCTACGGTTTTCTGGGAGTTCAGTAGGAGCTTGTTTTGTAAAAGCCAGTCTTGTAAACAGTCAAAATCAGTTTGGGGGGGCGCTAATGAGCGACTAAGAGAATAGACGTGCTTTTGTGCTGCTCTGTCTCGGCGGGCAATTAAAAGTAAAATTAATCCGAAAAAGCGACCTATCTTAGTAAAATTTATTGGTGCAGCACGTACTGGAAGGAAGAATGGAGGAATATTTGGTGGCAGGAGGTGGAAAGAGCCAAAGACAGGTTGGCAAAACTGGCAAGAAAGCGGCGGCCTCTGCGGCCTCCACCACAGGAGAAAGCACGGGGGTAATCTCGCTATCAGCAGCTGAATGGGAGCCCTGGGCCGCGAAGTGACGGGTCAAGTGGTAGTGGCTTTAGAACCCAGGCTACTCAAGCTCGAGGGCAAGATAGATCTCAAGCTGCAAGAAATATTAGAGCAGCAAGCGGCCCATACGAATAGGATTGCAGAGACTGAAGAGAGAATATCACGATTAGAAGATGATACAGGAGAAGTGCCGAGCCAAGTAGCGCGCCTGCAAAAGGAGCTGGAGGAATTGAAGGATGCGATGGATTACCAGGAGTAGTATTATAGGAGACTAAATCTACGTCTCAGAGGGCTGCCAGAAGGAGCGGAAAGGGATGATATGTTGGGCTTTTGTGCAAAGACTTTGCCAGAGTTGCTGGGGCTGCAGCCTAAGAATGGGAAATTCAAATTGGAAAGGGCACATTGTGCTGTGATGCCCAGGCCTCCGGGGGGATGCCCCCACGACAAGTTATTCGCTTCCACCCCTACCAAGATAGGGAGGCGACCCTCCGAGCATATTGGGAAGCGGGAACGTTGGTGTATCAGGGCACACGACTGTATATCTCCCAAGATTACTCGATGAGACTGCTGTAGAGAAGGAAGGTCTTTAATGGTTTGATGGCCAATTACGGAATTTAAAAATTGAAAACTTTATGGTATACCCAGCAGTACTAAAAATAAAGCACGAGGGAGCGACTTATTCCTTCTGGTAACTGTGTAAAGCTGAGCAGTTTGTAGCCGATCTGCAGAAGAAAATGAACAAGTGAATACTGGACTGGTGAGATTCGGGGGATTATGAGAGCGACATATGGGTGTGTCAAGGAAGAGGAGATCTCAGAACATCAGACAGTCCGCGGAAACTGTAATGGTATCATCGAAATTCCCAGAGACATAGAGGACATGTGGGGAGATGGGTAAAGTGTTTTCCTTTTTTTTTAATATAGGAGAAATGGCGACTGGAATGGCAAACCACAAGGCTGCGCCTGGCAGATGATGATGGAAGGGAGCTGGCGTGGAGCGCTGCGTCATGGCCAGGCCTTATGGGAGAAGCTGCATCGAGAGGGACACAGAACACGGCTGTGCGGAGCTAACGGGACAAGATGGCAAGTACTCTGTGGACTCGGGGGTAAAAGGGGAGGCCGGATGATGCAGGAGGGAATATCTCATATTTGTGCCATAGAAATGTGTGCAGCCACGTTGGAAATGCAGTTAAATTGTGTTGCAGGGACTGAAAGCGCCATTCTGTCTGTGTAGCACTGCAGTTGGCTGGGGATGGGAAGAGGGGAGGAGGGATAAGCCACGATGAATATACAAAAGATGGAACGAACATAAGTTTTGGGGGTCCTCCTAGTGGTCCTGGGAAGTTCTTCGATGAATACTGGGAAGAAAGAGGGTTTTTAAGGGGGGGCACTGCCTACTTTTTCTTTGTCAGTTTACTTTTGCTCTTCTATTTTTCTGCTCTCCACGAGTTTGTTTGATAACATAAATTTAAAATGCTGCGATCGTATGAAGCAGGTCGATAAAATTGGAGTTGCTCGAAGCAGAGCGGTGGGGCACGATATTTTTATGGTGTGTTGTGGACACTTATGCGGACCTGCAATTAATGTCATGGGAGCCTGGTATGGAATAGACTATGTTAAAGAAGCTCAAAGGATGGGGTGGGGGGGCAAAGGGTATCGGAAAGGAGTATCAGGAAAGGTTTTACAGGGGGAATACTGTTCTTGTTATTATGTTTATAGTTAAACTGTTTAAACGATTTTTATACTGTTTTGTTGACAGATGTACTTCATACAAAACGAAGGCTAAAAGGTGCCTGTGGATGGGAAAGTAATGGTGGGATAAGGGACGTGGGGGGTTGGAAGGGGCCCATGGAGGAATTAATTGGATGGATATGGGGAACATGTGATATAATTAGATGACTGGTAAGCAGGAAATGGTGGTAGTCTCCTGGAACGTTAAGGGGATTGCAAACCCGATGAAACGCACGATGCTGCTGGCTGCATTGCGAAAAAAGGGGGCACAAATGGCATTATTACAGGAGATGCACTTGACTGATATGGAACACGCAAAATTAGCGCGAGGCTGGGTGGATAGGTGCTTTGCATCCTCTTACTCGTCCCATAAGAGAGGGGTTGCTATCCTTGTGAATAAGAATCTGCCACTACAGGTCCATAGAATTGTGAAGGACAATAGGGAGGGTAGATACCTATTCCTGACAGGGAAGCTTTATGGTGAGTTAATTGCATTGGGGAATGTATATGCCCCAGCCCAGTATGACCCACAGTTTTTTCGGGGATTATTGGATCTGATTACTAGAGAGCAATTTCCAGGCCTAATCATAGGAGGAGACCTTAATAGTACTCTAGACCCTATATTGGACCATTCAGAGGGTAAGGGACGAGCACCGGAGGCAGTAGTCCAGTGGAGGGTTGGGATGTCAGAACTGGACTTGGTAGATAGTTGGAGAATGGCATACCCAGGGGCTAGGGAATACACGTTTTATTCTAACCCGCATGGAACGTGGACAAGGATAGATTATTTCATGATACCCAGGGCATGGCATGGAAGGGTCATAGATGTCTTGCATAGCCCCATTCATATATCGGACCACGCTATGGTGGTGGGTAGGTTTCAAATGAAGGGGGAGAGGGACATAAGACCGCAGTGGAAATTTCCTACATATATGCTCCAACATAAGGACTTTCGGGAATACCTGAAAACGCAGTGGGAACTATATAAAGAGACCAACGGGGGCACAGAAGTGGATAGGGTAGTTTACTGGGATACAAGGAAAGCCTTCCTTAGAGGCTCCATAATAGCATATTTGGCCAAAATTAAAAAGGAGAAGCGGGGCAAAAGGCAAGGGCTGGAAAGGCAATTAAAGGAGCTGCAAAAGCGAGTAGCTGGAGGAGAGAGAGGACAGGTGGAGTGCCTTCTGATGGTGACAAGAGAGGCACTAAGCTGTCTGTTAAGGGGGGAGGCCCAAACCGCTTGGTTTTATTGCAAGAGGCAGGTGTTTGAATGGGCCAATAAACCAGGCCCATTGTTAGTGAGATTAATGAAAGGGGGAAGTGCCTGTGAGGTTAACAGGGATTAAGGATAAGGACAAAAGAGTGCAGTGAGGGGTGGGACAGATGAGAGAGCATTTCCAGGAGTTTTATGCTCACCTGTACAGGCCGGAGGGGACGGTGGGAGACAGAGAATGCAGGATTTTCTGAGTAAGGTCAACCTACCTAGCCTCACAGAGGAGCAAAGAAAGTGCTTGAGCCAACCCTTGACAAAGGGAGAAATACTAAAGGCCATTGGGAAGCTTCAGCAAGGGAAAGCAAGTGGCCCGGATGGATACCCTATAGAGTTTTACAAAGCATTAGCGGGGCAGATGGCAGAGGTGCTAAGTGAGGTTTTCAAAGTGGAAGAGGGGCAGGAGGAGCCGTGCCTCCCGGATACATGTTACGATGCTACAATATGCCTGGTCCCAAAGGGGGGTAGGGATCTTCTGGAGTGTACCTCGTACAGGCCAATTGCCCTGTTGAATTGTGATCTTAAAATCCTTGCTAAGGCGTTTGCTATGAGGTTAGAGGAATACCTGCCGTCGTTGGTTCACCCAGACCAGACCGGGTTTATTAAGGGGAGGTTATCATATCATAATGTACATAGATTACTCAGTGTTGTTTGGAGGGCAGGCCAGGACGTGGGGAAGATTTATGTTGTATCAATGGATGCTGAAAAGGCTTTTGACAGGGTGGAGTGGGAGTACCTATTTGAGGTTTTGGACCGGTTTGGTCTGGGTGACCCATATGTACAGTGGGTTAGAGCGATGTACTGATCCCTCGGGCTAGCGTTATAGTCAACAGGACCCCCATGGTACCCTTCAAGTTGGGAAGGGGAACCAGGCAGGGCTGTCCGCTTTCGCCACTGCTATTTGCTTTGGCGTTGGAGCCACTGGCGGCAGCGATTAGGCAGTGCCAGGGGGTTTGGGGGGTGAAGGGGGTGGACAACACTGAACATAAGGTTACGTTATATGCAGACGACATGTTGGTGTTTTTGCAGGAACCGGAGGTATCCATGACATCACTCCTGCAATTAGAAGAGGGCTTCTCTGAGTTCTCTGGTTATAAAATAAATTTGAATAAATCGGAAATGTTGTGCTTCCCCAAACAGGAAATAGGAAATGAACGGTGGGGTATACAGTGTAAATCCACAAGTATAAACTACTTGGGTATTAATGTGGGAAGAACAATTGGATCTTTGTATGACCTAAATTATGCTCCCTTAGTTAAAACAATAGACTCAGATCTAAGAAGGTGGATGCAGCAGCCAATATCGTGGTTGAGGCGGATAAATGTGTTAAAAATGAATGTTTTACCCAGAATAATGTACCCTATGCAGATGCTCCCTACGCGAATCACACGGGGGGATATTGGCAAATTAGAAAAGGTGTTTGCTCAGTTTATATGGTGGGGAAAAAGACCAAGAATGCGGCTCCAAAGACTTAAAGTGGAAGTAGCTAAGGGTGGTCTTAATTTCCCTGATCTGCTAAATTACTATTTGTCCACCCAGCAGAGGTATATAGTGGACTGGGTATTTAGGCTAGAGGTAGCAAGTTGGGTAATGCTGGAACAGGAGGGGTGTGCAGGGTGGCTGTCGGCCTACCTGCACAGTAAGGGGCCACAGGCATATAGGAGTCAAGGGGGTCGGAATCCTTTGGTGGGAATGACTTTGGATGCCTGGGAGATGTTAAAGAAGGCAAGAGGGATAGTCAAAGGGGATACTATACTGATGTCATTGGCGAGGAATCCATTCTTCTTACCAGGGTTAGAGGATAGAGGATTTAGAGAGTGGGAAAGGAGGGGGGCAAAATGTGTGGGTAGTATGATTAGTAGAAGGATGTTGCTCCCACTAGAGGATATTAAAAAGAATCTGAGTTTGCAGGGGCAGCAGTTGTTTCGATACCTCCAATTGAAAACGTTCATAGGTAAAATGGAGAGGGAGAAACCAGAGGGACAGGGGTTGGTCTCGGTAGAACTAATCATATTGGGAGCGCAGAGGGATCTTAAAGGATTTATTGGGAAAGCGGCAAAGGTTGGGAAGCAGGGATGGCCGGACTACACCCAGAAGGTGAGGCAGCAGTGGAGTAGAGATCTAGGAAGGGATATCTCTGAAGAGAATTGGCAAAAATTATTGTCGGGACATAGGGGCCTGCTGATCTGTAACAGGTTCAAAGAAGCATATTTTAAGTTTCTGCATAGGCTATACTATCCCCCGGCTGATGCATAGGGCTCATTTGGCTGTCTCCCCACTATGTGGGAGATGTAAAAGAGAGGTGGGGACATATATGCACTATTTTTGGAGCTGTCCTGTTTTGCGATCTTTCTGGGGAAAGGTATTTAAAGAAGTGGAGCTGATGGCGGGGACTCCCATCCAGTTGGACCCTATCAAAGGGCTATTTGGTCTAAATGCGGATGGGATGGAGGAATTGGAAGCAGTGCCACATTGGATCAAGATTATTATGGTGATGGCCAGGCATTGTATTCAAAATACCTGGGTCAATAATGCTGTACCTACCATCCAGCAGTGGCAGCAATTAATACTGCAAAACTTGGCATTGGAACAGCTGTCACTGATTCTGGTGAACAGATCTGAGGTATTTTATGGGAAATGGGCGCCATTTCTTTCTACACTTGAGAGACAAGAGATGACCACCCTATGTGAGGGATTGGTCTAGGAAGATGGGGCCTGACTGGATGAGTGTCTCCCCCCCCCCATACACCTGAGGGTGGACGCACTCAAGGGTGATATCTTATGTACTGGCATCCGCAATGTATAGGTCTGATAATTAATTTGGATATTAGCCTATCTTGTTTTTCTTTTCAGTATTCTAAATGAGTATTAAGAATTAATTATCTGGAGAAGGATCACTGGATGTAAAAGTAACTGTATTGCAGTGCATCTATTTATTTGTCTGTTGTATATATTAATAGTTGCATGCATGTATAGCTGTCTGTCTATGTACTGTGTGTCTGTTGACATACAGTAAGAGAAAATAATAAAAATGATTATACAAAAAATCAGTTTGAAGATTTGCTTGTATAGCTGATAGGTTTTTACCGCTGGAGAGAAGCGCCATATCATCAGCGTACAGAATAATGGAGGAGGAACTGGGCAGAGAGGGCAGGTTGTTTATAAAAAGAGAGAAAAGGAGGGGACCAAGAATCGATCCCTTGGGAACTCCAACACAGGAAGGGGCAATGTCCGAGACAGAGGTATCAATGTGAACAAATCGCATTCTCCCAGTGAGGTAGCTATCGAACCAGGAGATGACAGACTGGGAAAAGCCCATGGAGGCTAGACAGGAAAGGAGTAGACGGTGATCCACAAGATCAGACGCCTTAGTGAGGTCAATAAAAATGGCTTCCGTGAGCAAGCCCTTATCCATGGCCGTCAGGACATCATTTGATAGTTGAAGTAGCGCAATTGTGGTGCTGTGGCCCATTCGGAATTCATATTGAGCAGGAGAGAGGAGATTATGAAGTTGCAGATATTCCAAGATCTGGGAGACAACAATCTTCTCCAGTATTTTGTTGAGGGTAGAGAGAATGGCAATCGGTCGGTAGTTTGCCAGGTTTTTGGTGTCTCCTTTTTTGTGCACAGGAACCACTCGAGCTTTTTTCTATACCGTCGGCACAGTCTTGCTGGCGATAGAGAGATTGAGAATTCTTGCAAGTGGGGCAGCAAGAGCAGGTGCAGCCAATTTAATAAACTTAGGCAGCAACCCATCGGATCCAGGAGATCCATGGGAGGGAGTGGTTTTAAGGAGACGCAGCACCTCAGCAGTGGCGACAGGTCTAAAGTTCAAAGGAGATTTAGGAGGTAGCTGCTTCTCGAGTGAAGGAGCCAGGGACTGATTAAACTTTTTTAGGTGTTCAGAGAGATCGGAGAAATGAACATTCAGAGCATCAGCAATAGTGGGTAGCTTATTACAGTTTTTACCATTCAGCGTCATTTCAGTTATGGACGGCTTGTGCCTTTGGCCCATAACATTTTTGATGTGGTTCCAAAAACCCCAGGTATCACCAGCAGAGGCTTGGAGTAGTCTATGACAGTAGTCCCTTTTAGCCTTTCATATATCCTTCTTGCAGTCATTTCTCAGGTTTCTAGATTTAAACCAGTCCTCATTCCATTGGGACTTTTTTGCAGTGTCCCAGGCCTTGTCCCTTCTTCTCATAGCGCTAAGGAGATCCTTGTGTAACTATCTGTTTGCTGAGCCCCTGATTCACCTCCTTTTCAGAGGAACATGCAGATCCTCAAGTAAGAGTAGCTTAGAGTTTAGGTAGTCTAGGGTGCTATTTACATCCTCAGTGATATAGATGGAGACCAGTCAGTATTCTTTATGTCATCAAGACGTTTCTAATTGTTTCCAGTGTGCATCATGCTGTTTATTTAGCCAGTGTAGGACTACCCTTAACTGTGCTGCCATTGCATACTTTTTGAGGTCAGGAAGGTTAAGGCCACCTCTCTCTCTGGCCAGTTGCAGAACAGAATATCTAATTCTGGGACGCTTTCTGCTCCAAATAAAGCGGGATATCATTCTGTCCCATGCCTGGAAATATGTTTTAGCCGGGGTGAATGGCAGTGTCTGAAGAAAGAACAATATGCGGGGAAATACAGTCTGCTAATTGTATCTATCCTTCTCAAAAAGCTTAGGGGGAGACGTGACCAATGAGATAGAGCTTCTGTCAATTTTAGGGTTAAAGGTTTGAGATTTGAGAGCTCTGCATGAATGGGGTTTCTTGTGAGCTTTATTCCCAAGTATCTCTTCTCTTGTCTATGACACTTAAAGGGGAAGTTTTTTTTGAAGTGGGAGGGAGGGAGGTAATTGTACGTCAGTACCTCGGTTTTTGATTTGTGAATTTTATATCCTGCTAGCTTACCAAATGTTTGTAGCTGTTTCCATACCTCTGGGATGGATTGTTCAAGCTCGGTAAGAGCCAGCAGAATATCATCCGCAAATAGTGATATCTTGTGCGGGCGACCTCCCAATGGAAGGCCTTCTATGGCCCGAGAAGATCTGATAGCAATGGCCAGGGGTTCGAGATATAGAGCAAACAACATTGGGCATCCCCGATGGGTGCCCCTAGAGAGTTGGAATGTATCTGAAAGTGCCCCATCCACCTTCTGAGTAGCAGTTTCTGATGTTACGTGACAGCATTAAAGTTTGTTATACGTTTTCTGTCTTGTGAAACTCTTTATTAAATCAGGCACTACTATTTAATCTTGACGATTTGAAACTGTGCCTTGGGCAATAGCACCACAAACAAATACTGATGCATTCCATTTTCAGAACTGAAACACATTTGTTTCTTGCCCCTAGCAAAAAAGTGTGACACATGTTAAGTGACAACTGGTGTCAGATATACTGATGTATACAGCTCAGGTAAACCTGGGGAGGGGTAAGGCAAAACAGTGTCTTGGCCATGAAACAGCAAACAAACAGAAATACACCATCTGTGCAAATGAGGAGCACACCTCAAACATGCCATTCGTGGCACAATAAGATGTGTAGGTAACTTAAACATACTGTTTCTTTGCATTCATAAAAACGTAACAAGGATATAGTCATCAGTTGCACAGATTGTGTTTGTTTTCTGTTTTATGGCACATTACAGTTGAGATGTCACAGATTTGTCCAGATGAAATCCTCAGAATGCAGTTGCTCACTGTATGACTGCACATGTATGCTGCTTGGTCTGCATTCATCAGCAGCAGTATGCTGGGGAACGGTATGGCCCATATAACCAACATTTTCATGTGCAGGAATGATATTACTGTGGACATGTTGACTGTCCTGCATGACGGTCGGTAGCTGATACAGTAACCCTCTACTGTTAAAAGAATGGGCAGCATTTCCTGAGGTCATTACAGTAACAGCTGATGGTGGTTGCATGGCACTGGGATGGACCGTGTCAGCTGCAACTTGCATCTGCATTGGTAACTGTGCAATCAGAGGTGCACACATTGCTGTTATGCTGTGGAACAATGAGGCAGTATGTTCCATCTCCCGTGTTCTCAGCCTTTCCTCCATCTCTCTATCTTCCTTAGCCCTTTCTTTCTCTTGTTGCAGCAACTGATTGTGCTGCTCAATCAACATTTTACGTGTTGGTTCAAACACTGACTCAACTATCCCATGCATTTTTGTCAGTCTCTTTTTCTTTTGTAGTTTGAAAAGAGACTCACTGCTCCAAGTTCTGTTCCCTGACGAGACAGCTGATGGTGGTAATGCATGGCTGCATCCAGGTTCTTCTTCTTCTAACACATCTAGGGTATCATCAGATGGCTCATGGATGGTAGCAGATGACTCCTCCACTGATGAGTCCTGACAACCCTCATGGTCTACAAAACAAATGACATTTTTTTATGTGAATTCATTTAAAAGAAAATATGTGTGATGACAGCTGTGTCATACGTGGCAGGCAGTGCAGCTCCATGTTTAGATGCTTTCTGTGCACTTACCCACCACCGTCGCCAGCCACAGCAACCAGACAAGTGTATGTATGTTATGTCATTATGGGCAGCATGGCTGTGAATGGAGAAGAGTTTGTGCAGCCAAAACAGTGCAGAACATCATGTCCGCAGATACCGGCACAGTGAGGATGCATTACACACAGGCTGCTGTGACTGTAGGGTGTGTGTGTGTGTGTGGGGGTGGTGGGGACTACAGTGATCACCAATGTCTGGATAAATGTGTGGCATCATATTGAATATACCCTGACTGCAGGGGTTCTGGTTCTGGGTACTCTTCTTCAACAGCTGGACATGGTGGCTCAACAGATGCTCCCTCAAGGACAAATGCAGGGTTTGAGGTAGGCAGAGTACCAAGAATTCGGTCCAGCTCCTCAAAGAAAGGGCAGATGATCATCTTGTCACCAGATCGCCTGTTGTTGTCTTTAACTTTGTGATATTTCACTTTGCGCTGCTTAATCTTCTCCCTGCATTGCTTTGCAGACCTTTCAGTGCCATTCTCTAATAGGAAGTCTGCTAATTTTTGATATATTTTGGTTTTTCTGCGATAGTTGGCCAACTGCTCCTGAACCCACTCCTGGGACCAGTCTTCAATTAGTGGTTTAGTGGCATCCCCTGTCCAGCTTGCAGAATGGTCACTCATTTTAAAATACCACATTTGCGCTTTAATTAGCTAGATGTGTACTATGCAGGGATGTACTAGCACAAATGCACTAAAAGCAGATTCAGCAGGCAGGCTGATTCTATCGGCAGAAAATGCAGTAAAGTCTGCTACCAGCTGAAGACAGTTCATCTGTAAAGCTACACTAGTACTGTATTTCCCCACCGCTAGGCACTCTGCTGTGCCGCAGCACTCTACAACCTCACTGTAACTGCACCATGGGATTGATCAGCCTTATCATTGTTGGGAGACTGGAGGACCAAAGCAACCAACATCGCATGGTCACAGAGCAAGACACACGCCCGTCCACAGTGCAAGGTAACATGCTTTCGCTCCTCAAACTGTTTTTTAAAACGGATTTAAGACTAGCTTCCAGCAGGGCTTAAGCACGGTTTCCTAATATGCTTTCAAACTGTGCTTTAATGCGGACGGCCACCGTGTTTGCGATAGGCGTTTTAAATGCCTTAAAATGTTTTGACTAGCCTGATGTATACAGGGTCTAATTGGTCCAATTACTGGGAAGTCCCAGACCTAACATGGTGGCTTCCATCCAAATGATCGAGCTGCAGTAAAAGCAGGTTGGACAAACATCTCTATCTCAAATATAACAGCAGATAAACAGTAAATAAGCACAGTTCTTACATGACCTCCCTCTGCGCAAGTAGTGACTGCAGAGTGGAGCAAAACACACTGTCTGGCCGGCCACAAGCCCTAAATCACTTGGACCCACCTCAGACCATTCGCTTAACACAGATTAGCTATTCTCTTAAAGGGACAGGTGCGGAGGCTAAATATGGCACTCTCACGTAAACAACCGGATCACACTGGGACGGGACATCAGCCTGACAGTGGGCATTTAAGGAGTCCAGAAAGACATTAAGGTAAACCCTCAGATTGGGGGGGGGGGGTTACACATACCAAGTGGAATGCATGATACATGGAGTTGGGGTTACAATCCGAAATAAAAGTTACAATCAGGTGAACAGTGTTAACATTCAGGTTACAGTAAGAAGTGCAGTAGGTTAATACTGCATAATATTTACGTATGATACAGGATTATATACGCCAAATATTATGGGAATAAAGTACACTACAGAAATGGAAAACAAAACACTTAAAAAGATAGAATTCAAATAGAATAACCTTACTAAGCTAAATTCTAGGTAGATACTGAGCTCATGACGGCATTTACCATTAGCACAAATAATTTTTTATTTTTTTTTTACAAAGTGGCGATTTTATTTTTGAATTGGCACTGCGTGGTGGCGACAGGAAAAAGAACAGTGCAACTGCACAACTCGGTCCCTGACAACCGCACTTGCACAGCTCCCTCCCAGTTCCATAATGCGTCTAACACTTGTGATGTGTCCATACTTAACTGCAAGCGCAGTGTGAAATAAAGAAAAATATAGGGACTACTGTGTGTCCCTGTGGTCTCGGTTGAACCACTAAAGCATTTGTGCTCTGCCCATACTTAACTGCAAGCACAGTGAGAAATAAAAAAAAAAAAATAAGGGGGTACAGTGGGTCCTAGGGCCTGATTTCAAAAGATCCCTTACAGCGATGCAACTTGTATCACTCCAAAGCTGCAGCAAATTCCAGGTGCATCAGGGACCCTGCGCTCAATCATATAAGGGTCCCTACGCCAGAGACCCAGGAGTTGCCGCAGCTGCAGGCTTGCACCAAACATGTGGTGCACCTGCGAGGTTAGATTCAGGGAACCGAGCCCTCTCCACACCTGACACAACAGTAGAGGGGCCACGAAGGGGGGGCATGGTGAATATGCCTGCCAGGGCCAGAAGGAGCCGGGTGGGTGCCTTATGGAGTGTCGATACTACGGCAACAGTGTCAGGGTGGAGAGGTGGCACCTGGCGGCGGTGCTGTTTGCAATGGCAGACAGCTGATTGGACCTCTTAGTGGGCGGTTGGCAGGGATGGACCACGACCTGGTCCCAGATGGGCACAGCCCTAACACCTGCCCCATAGGTGCCAAAATCCCAAATCATGTAGGCGGGAGGCAGCCTGCCACAATGCAGGAGGGGGGCTGGGTACCAGGGGACTGTTACGGTCCCTGAAGCATGTTCCCCTCCATTACTGGCAGCCCTCAACCTGCAGCTACTGCTCTCTGCCTACTTTGTTTGAGATTTTGGCACCCATGGTGCAGGTGCCAGGGCTGTGCCCACCTTGGGCCATGTCATGGTCCATCCCTACCAACCCTCACTAAGAGATCCGATCGGCTGTTTGCCATTGTGAATGGCACCCCTGCCAAGTGTCACTTCACCACCCTGACATTGCTGCCCTAGTCCTGATGTCCACACAGCACCCACTGTGCTCTGTCTGGCCCTGGTCCCCTCCTGGTAGAACCCCCCCAATCACCACAGTGTCCAGCAGTGGTGCATGGCACTTAGACCACCTTCTGGCTGGTTTAACCTGAGCCCCCTGTTGTGTCTACGATGGGGCTTGCAAAATTCCAAAAAAGGGGATGGTGCAGCTCTGCCGTGGCACAAGCCCTGTTGCGACCAGGTGCAAGGGCGCTTCTGCTGCAAGAGTGGTGCAGGGCGGCCTGGGCACAAGGCATCCCGATTTCAACGCAGCCTGCACTCAAAAATCAGGATTTCCACAAACTGTGATGCAAGGTGCCACTTACGTCAAAGCTGTTTGGCACAGGCACCTTGCGGCAAAGTTTGTCCTTTTAAAACTGGGCTCCTTGTGGTCTCGACTGAGCCACTCAGTTACTTGTGCTGTGTCGGTGCTTAATTGCAAGTGCACTGTGAAATAAAACAAAAAACTGTAGGGACTACTGCGAGTTCCTGTTGTCTTGGCTGAGCCCTTTAAGTTCTTGAGCTGTGTTAGTATTTAACTGCAAGAGCAGTGTGAAATAAAAAAATAAAATAAATTAAAGGACTACTGTAAGTCCTTTTGGTCTTGGCTGAGCCACTCAGTCACTTGTGCTGTGTCTGTACTTAACTGCAAGCGCAGTGTGAAATAATAAAAAAAATCTAGGTACTACTGTGAGTCCATGTTGCCTTGGCTGAACCCGACAAGTTCTTCAGCTGTGTTTGTACTTGACTGCAAGAGGCAGTGTGAAATAAAAAAAAAAAAAATCTGGAGACTGCTGTGGGTCCTCGTGGTCTCGGCTGAGCCACTGAAGCACTTGTTGCTGTGTCCATACTTATCTCCAAATGTAGTGTGAAATAAAAAAAATTTTAAGAGACTACTACGAGTCCTTGTGGTCTCAGCTGAGCTTCTGATGCACCTCTGCCGTGTCTGTACTTAACTGCAAGCACAGTGTGAAATAAAAAAAAATCTGCTCCATCTAAAAGTATTGCCTGTCTTGAAATAATTACTGACCAAACTCATTCCAAAAGTGTTGCCTCACTTGAAGTGAATTCTGGCCGGGTTCACACTGTTGCAGCTTCAGAGATTACAGAGAAGAGTGACCGAACCAACCGAAATAAGCAGTGGATCAAAAGATGGGTAACTAGGAGATACAATACATGATTCTTCTGAATTAGATTCAAGATTCGGTGTTCATCGTGGCAGAGCATTCAGACCAGTTGATGTACAAAGCAAAAGAATGAATTATGTACTGCCAAATTTGTTTAGATGCAAAATTAACAGATTCATTCACAACAGGGTGCTTAGTCGTGAAAACAGAAAGCACCATGAAACACAAAACATCAAAAGGCCATATCTCAGCCAAAGAACCCTAGGTATTGGTAAAACAGTTACGGCAAGGGCAGATTAATGCTGTAGGGAAATCAAAGGCAGCAGTAATATCTAGTTTAAAAAAATGTGTACTTTGCTGCAAGGCTGAGTCTCCCAAATGCAGTTGTCCCAGAGACAAATGGACTGTGCATCACACACAGAGTTGATGACCTCAAAACTCTAAAAGGAGATTCACACGAACTATAGGCACCACGCTTCTATTACAGATTTCCAGTTAGCAGTTGCATCTGTTTATAAAAGCATCTCACATCGAGGGTGTTTGTGAAATTCTGGTTATACACACACCCACACGTTTTATTTTATTTAATTACTGGTCCTCATTTTTTTACAGATATACACACACACACACTGCCTGTCTCTACATTTCCAGTACAGGCATTTATTTGTTTTTTTTTTTTTTTTAATTACAGTGCAAAGCACAGCTAATCAGCCGCGGTCTGTTGGGGATGCAGCCGCAGTGTGTTGGAGCCCCGCTTGAATGGTACAAATAGCAGGATCAACCAGATAGATTTTTAACATTGTGAAGTCAGGATCACCCAGATAGATTTTGAAAAGGATTTTAAAAATTACCTGGCATGACAGCATGAGGGCGAGGCAAAGGATGAGTGCGGGTGCTCGGTAACGGAGCAATGGAGCTACCATGTTGACAGAGATGTTTGGCCTGCCCACACGGAGACTAACAAAAAGTGAGCTATGTGTAACGCTAGCTTGACAGGCACTGATTACAACCACCCGGTTGTCATGCAAAATATCAAGTAGGCGGTTGTAACGGGATTGGTTATCCAGACATAAAAAATGAGGACCACTAATTAAATCCAAGTTACAGGAGCCCGAGCTGTGGCAATAGAGACCTTGGAGCATATGGCGGTTTCATGTAATTGTAAGATGGGCATGCATACTTCTCAGGCCCCCCTTCCATGGTGATTAAATAGTAAAATTATTAAAGCATCCTAAAATGTGAGGAAAATGTCAGGAACTTTTTCTGGAAGATTGTCTGTACTAGCAGCTTATAACACATTTTCACAATGGTGGGAAGATGCAAAGAAAGTCGTGAGACATTTATTTCAATTACAATGCAGCCAACTTAAGACGTATCCACAGTTAAGGAACAAGTTAATAGTTTGATTTCCTGTGTGCAAGAAAGCAATGTAGATCTCACCGCTCAGAGGAAATTAAGATTAACATGAAATCTCTTCAGTATAATAGAACAAGACCATTAGAAGAGCAACAGAGGTTTGGCACACGGGGGGGGGGGGGTCTTAGCATTTAGATCTGTTTAAGAGTTGCCAGGGTAAGGTATAGAAGCATTGGACGGATGGTTTAATATCATCCCTGGGGATCCTGTGGAAACAGAATGGGAAAAGACGGTGGCTATAGTGACAGAGCATGTGGTTCATTCAGCAGAGGTAGCATCAGAAGTAGAATAGGATTAGGAGCTCATGTCCTCTTTGGACACACAGTGGCTCTTACAGGGTGACATTGCCAGTCTGACAACTCCAGTACACAGAAGTGCAGTAGAGATAGCTATAAAAAGTTTGAAAATTAACATTTCCCCAGGAACAGAGGGATTGCCTCCTGAAGTTTTTCGTAGTTTTTTTTACCCCAGTCTTACAAATCTTGTATACTGACATCTTTGTTGGAAAAAGTCTTGCCAGACTCCATGACCTCGGCTTTATGCATACTTCCATAAAAAGGACAGAAAGCAGACAGTGCCAGTTGTAGGCTTCTGAGTCTGTTGAATACAGAGCAAAAGATTTTTGTCTAAGATTTTGGCTAACAGATTAGTGGAAATTGCACCAATAGTTCTGCCTCCTTCACAAACATGTGTAATTAAACATAGATTATATCAATACCCGCTGAGGACAGCCACGCTAAAAGCCGAAGAATCCCTTACTGACCCCCTTTTTTTGTGCAAATCTGGGGCTGTAAATTGGGGGAAAAGGCTATTACCCTGTTATACGCTAGTCTGGGAGAGGGGAACAGATGGACGGAAGGTCGGAGAAGGGGAGATAGGGGAGCTAAACACGTGGCTCAAGGGCTGGTGCCAGGAAAAAGGACACAGATTTGTAGGGAACTGGCAACAGTTCTGGGAGTGAAAGTTCTTTAAATTTGATGGACTGCATCTGACTAAGGAGGGAGTCGGTGCATTGGGGCAGAAGTTTGACGTCTTTGCAGAATATTTAAACTAGCAAATGGGGAGAGGGGTGCAGCACCCCATACGTCGAATGGGAAGAACACCTCCCCAGCTAGTGGTCAGACAGGGATTCAGCATGTTTGCAGTTCATTTGCATCACCAGGTAAGAAAAAGGTTTGTCTCCCATACGACGCATAGAGGTAATGCCAAACCTCACCCAACAACTAACACACCAAAATCTGGCCAATGGAAAGTCATGTACAATGCCACAGCCTGGGAAATAAGATCCCAGACCTGCAGGCAACAATGTCAGAGGCTAAACTGGACATAGTAGCACTAGTGAGACGTGGTTTACCAGTAACCACACTTGGGAGACTTCAGTACCTGGCTATGTATTGTTCAAAAGAGACCGAGGTGCAAAAGGGGAGGAGGCCCTGTATGTCAATGAAAATATCAAAGCTACAGAAATTCAGAAACACATAAGGAGCCAGAAGAACTGTTGGTCACCCTGGAAACAGGAAATGGGACAGCCATAAGAACTGGGGTTGTCTACAGGCCCCCAGACCAGGAGGAGGACATAGACACATTACTGTTAGAAGATATACAAACCATGACAGCTAAAGGGGAGGTTCTGATAATAGGAGACTTCAACATGCCAGATACAGATTGGTCAATACCAGCAGGAACATCTGCCAGAACTAGACACATAATGGATTCCCTGCAGGGGGAGGGCCTCAAACAACTGGTACAGCAACCCACAAGAGACAGGGCTATCCTAGATCTAGTACTGACTAACAAGGAAGGGATCACAGATCTCCAGGTAGAAGGTCACCTGGGGCCAGTGACCATCACATGGTATGGTTCAATTTGGCTACTACATCTAAATCATCCCATTCCAAGGCAAAAATATGGGACTTCAGAGGAGCTGACTTTGATAAGATGGCCAACAGAGTTAAGCTAGCCCTGGCAAAAAGAAACACAGGTGAGGGGTACAGGCAAAGTGGGCAAGCATTAAGGATGCAATACTTGAAGCAACATCCCATTGTGTTAGACAGAAAAGGAAGTGCAAAAGAAGAAGGAAACCACTTTGGTTCTCAAATACAGTAGCAGAAAAGGTCAGAGCTAAAAGGCTGGCCTTCAGGAAATATAAGGGAACACAGCAGGATGAAGATAGGGAGGCATACCAAACTGCCCTAAGGGAAGCAGGAAGGCAGTAAGGCAGGCAAGGTCCCAAACTGAGGAAACACTAGCACGAACAGTAAAAGAAGGTGACAAGACTTTCTATAGATACATTAGTGAAAGGAGAAAGTCCAGAGGGGGTATTGCTAAGCTTAATGGAGAAAAGGGAGCATGTGAGGAGGAGGACCCTGTAAAGGCATCTATCCTAAATAGATACTTTGCTCAGTATTTACTGAAGAGAAGGTAGGGCAGGGCCCACAGCTCAGCATCATGGACACAGGGGAGGAGGTGAGCACTACTCCTTCACAAAAGAAAGGGTCCTACAAGAGCTTGCTAAGTTCAGGGTAGATAAGGCAATGGGACCTGATGGCATACATCCCAGGGTACTTGAGCTAAAGGTGGAACTAGAGAGCCATTAGCAGAACTGTTTAGTGATTCTCTGAGCACAGGAGAGGTCCCAGAAGACTGGAGAAGGGTTTCATGTGATCCCGCCCACAAGAGTGGTAGCAGGGAGGAGGCGGGAACTACAGACCAGTCAGTCTTACCTCAGTAGTGGGCAAGATTATGGAGGCACCCTTAAGGAAAGGATAGTGCAACACCTGGAATCCATAGGGCACAGGATCCAAGACAGCATGGGTTTACAAAGGAAGGTCCTGCAAACTAATCTCATAGATTTCTTTGACTGGGTAACCAGAGTGGTGGATCAAGAGGGAGCAGTTGATGTTGCCTACCTTGACTTCAGCAAAGCTTTTGACACTGTTCCACATAGAAGATTGATAAATAAGCTGGGTAGGCTTGGGGTGGGTCAGAAGTTGGTCAACTGGGTGGCAAACTGGTTGACGGGCAGAAAACAGAGAGTGGTGGTAAATGATATATAGTCAGAAGAGATGCAAGTCACAAGTGGGGTACCTCAGGGATCAGTTCTGGGGCCAGTCCTCTTCAACATCTTTATTAGTGACCTTGCAGATGGACTAGAGGGTAAGGCTTGTCTGTTTGCAGATGACACCAAGATCTGCAACAGAGTAGATGATCCAGATGGGGTGGGAAGAATGAGAAGAGATCTGGATAAACTAGCAACATGGTCAGAAGAGTGGCAACTGGGATTTAATGCAAAGAAGTGCAAAATCATGCACATAGGGAAGAGAAACCCTGAAGTCACCTATAGGCTGGGAGGGAGTTGCTAGCAGTCACAAAGGAAGAAAGAGACTTGGGCATCATCATCACTGATGACCTGAAATCATCCAAGCAGACCTCCAAAGCAGTAGGTAAGGCTAGGGGTGTGTTAGTGTATTAGTAGGGGTATCACAAGTCGAAGAGGGAGGTAATAATCCCTCTTTACAAGACACTAGTTAGGCCCCATCTGAGTACTAGTGCAGTATTGGAGGCCACACCTTCACAAGGACATTAACCAAATTGAGGCAGTCCAGAGAAGGGCAACTAAAATGGTGCAGGGACTGCATCAGAAGACATATGAGGACAGATTAACAGAGCTCAATATGTATACCCTGAGCAAAGGAGGAGAGAGGTGATATGATCGAGGCATTCAAACACCTTAAGGGCATTAACAAGGTGAAAGAGTCTAACATGTTTAAATATAAGAAAAATAGCAGGACAAGAGGACACAGCATGAGATTAGAGGGGGCTGATTAAGGGGAATGTGAGGAAATTCTTTTCACAGAAAGGGTGGTGCATGGAATGGCTTACCACAAGAAGTGGTGGCTATGAATACAGTGCAGGGCTTCAAACAGGCATGGGATAGGCATAAGGGAGCAATACAAATGACTATGAATAGATAGGCCACTGACAGAGCAAAGGCCGATGGCACATTTATAAGGTAGAAAAAGAAATGGGCAGACTGGATGGGCCTTGCGGTCCTTAACTGCCATCAACTTCTGTGTTTCTAACTTTATCAAGGACCAAGCCCAGACAACAGACAAAGCTTAACAGAAATGGGAAGAAGAGTTCCAGATAAACTTAGATGATAAGTATTGGTTCCTAATATGAGGGTACACACGGAGAACATCATCCTCCCCGACCTAGAGGGAATCCTTTGGAAACTTTGGATAAGATATTTCAGAGTTCCCTTAATAGTGTCTAAATGGAATCCTGCGGTCCCTCCTGCTTGTTGGAGAGAATGTGGTGAAGGGGAGGCATCACAAGCTCATGTATTTTGGTCCTGTCCCAAGTTACAACAATTTTGGATAGAGGTTTGGGATCACCTAACACAGATCCTGGGCCTCACCTCTCCAGTAGGTCCTGAACACCTTTTGCTGGGTCCTCCACCAGAGGAACTGAGGGGAAGAGAGTCTAAATATCTATGTGCTATTATGATTGCCACAGCTAATAAAACTATTACTAAAATATGGCTCCTTCCCAACTTCCCGGTGGTGATGGACTGGGTAGAGATTTTAAATACTATATATACATTTGAGAGAATCATGTATGGGCTGCAGCTAAGAATCTCTCAACTTCAGATAGATGGATAAGATGGGAGCTCTGTGCCAGCCCGTCGGCGCAGCGGTTGGAATTCCACTTACGATGCCGGTGACCCAGGTTCGGGAATGGACCTGAGTTGTCAGAGGGCCGGTCGGGGGAGAAGGATGGAGCATCCCCAGGATTGCTCTCCTTCTCTGGAGGGAGGATGGGGTGAATGTCTGGTGTTTGATGGACCCCTAGCGGAGGCCGGGGTTACCGCAGCGACCGGCATTAGAGAGCCCTTAGGGGGTGAGGCAGATGCAGGATGTCATTGCACATCCCCGCCCCCAAAAAACGCAAGAAAAACACTTGCTGCTGGCCGCCCTCGATAAAGCCTGCCTTGGCTTTGATTAGCTTCCAGACCGGCCCTCCGACCTAGTCCCCATCGTTGTGGCACTGTTAGGGGTCAGTGCCACAAACCCCACCCAGAGGGGGCAAGCCAGGGAGTATCGGAGGGTTGCGGTAAAATGTGGAGGTGGAAGTTGAGGTCCGTGACCTTCTGAGGGTTGGGCAGACGATAGTGGGGGAAAAAAGCATAGTAAATTTAAAAAAAAAAAAAAAAAGGGATCTCTACGAGGGCTTTGCTTAGCAATTCTAGTAGTAAGAACCCCCCCCCCCCACCAACCTCTCCCTTTCAGGCACTAAACACTTTTTAGAAATTTTTTTTTCCAGGAATTGTTGTAGTATAAGTTGGTGGCTTCCATTTTTTTTAAATGTACTTTAATTACTTACCTTCAGTAACATGGCTCTCTTACCTGCTGTAATTTTTTAATGATTTGTATTGTTTTAACCTGTATTTATGTACAGCGCCTTGGCAATTGAAATGCGCCTTATAAATAAAATTATTATTATTATTATTATTACCTTGCCAAAGAAACAGGACTACTGTACAAGAGATCAGTGAGGAAATGACTTTTTAATCTTAGTTATGATGACCCATAGGATTTACTGTTGCGTATTGATTCATGCTGTTTATTTGCTGTTTACAGTAATTGTACTGATCAATGTTTTTGAAGCCTTAAAAGTGTTGCATTCCTACTTTCTTGGAATATATGTAATGTAAGAACACTATTTCTGAATAAAGGCACAGGTATTAAAAAAAAAAAATACAAATGTCATTCCATTGGTTAGGGAATGTTCAAGGGTCCCTGTCAAACAAGGTGTTAGGCAAGGGTGTCCATGAAGTCCTTCTCTTTATATCTTCTCCGTAAATCCTTTGTTATGCATAATTCAGCAGAGGAATGGCATTAAAGGCATTCTGTTATCCCCAGATACTAGGAAGTTGAAAACATTGGCATATGCTGAAGATTTATATTTAATCCTGGGGGATTCTGCCTCTGGAATGAGGGTAGAAGCAGTTTTAAGTGAGGTTTCGAGTATGTCTGGATCAAAAGTTAATTTTGAGAAACGTAAAGGTACAGTGGTAGGGGATGTACATACCTCTACCATAGAAGGAAGGGCGGCGGACATTCAGATAGCTCCTCCCCCCATCAAACTGTTGAGGGTTAATATTGCTTCTTCAGATGCAGCAATAGTGAATTGTAATCCTAGGGCTCAATTTTCAAAGGGTGACGCAGGACTTGCGTCAAACCCATTTTTTGGTGGAGCTGCGCCAAAGTCTTTTGATGTAACTGCACCCAATTTTAGTGCATCGAATGCAGTTGCAACAGCTTCCTCCATTTACGGAAGCTTGAGTCCTGTAAAATGGGTCCCCCAAATGGCCCAGACCAGAAACTCAGAAGCAGGTCAGGAGTTTTCTAGGGACAGCAGGGTACTATAGGAAATTTGTACCCAATTACAGTGCCCTGGCTGCTCCACTATCTGACCTGGTAAAGAAAAGGATGTCAAAGAAAATGACCTGGGAACCAGCCTGTGAGAAAGCCTTTACCAGTCTGAAGGAGGCACTGTGCAGTGCTCCTGTATTGACAAGTCCTGACTATAGAAAACCCTTTATAGTTCAGACTGACGCCTCAGACGTGGGTATTGGGGCAGTACTGAGTCAGACATCCAACCAAGAGAAGGATCACCCTGTAGCATATCTGAGTAAGAAGTTATTTCCCAGGGAGAAGGCATACTCTACTGTGGAAAAAGAATGTCTTCCCATAGTGTGGGCCCTAAAGAAATTAGAGCCATGCTTATATGGGCAGCATTTTGTGGTACAGACTGAGCACAACCCCCTGGTTTGGCTGACGCAGATGGGCAGAAATAATGGAGATTATTGAGATGGAGTCTTACTTTGCAAGGGTATGACATGACAATCGTACATAGGGCCAGAGCCAAGAACCAGAACTCAGATGGGCTGTCTCATGTCTACGAGGAGTGAACTGATTTGGGAAGCTCATCCTGTGCAGGGGGTAGACACTTGGACAGCTGGTTCTAATTACACTGTGATTTTTGCAATACGTAATATGTAGTGGGATTGTCTGTCAGGAGAAAATATTGTCTTGCTGAAATTACACATCAACCCTCCCCCCGGTATAATTTCAAAGGACAGGACGTAGGTTAAACTACAGATATCTGGAATGCAATTAACTTGTCAGTTTCTTTGAAATCAGTAGCTAAACTATGCATTTTCTAATGCCCTCAGGAAAATCCTTTGATTGCACTCGGTGTCAAGAGGAAGGGGCATATGCATTTGTTTGGACGTCTCCTCAGGAAAAGTCCTTTTGATGACACTTGGTGTCATAAGGAATTGGCATATGCATTTGTTTGGGGCGTCTTCAGGGGAAGCCAGTTAATTCATCAAATAGTCTTTCATGTCTTTGTGAAGCAGGAGTCTGCTCCTGGATGAAAGGAGATGCTAGCAGATCACAGACTAGATTGGGAAGTCATATGAAGAGAGGAGGTTTGCTGATGTCACCTATTTTAAAATACCTTATTAGGGCATCCTGTGTTGTATATATAAATTTTAATACACCGAGGAGGAGCTAGGTGACCTCAGAGAGAAGGCTGGCTCAAGACTGTTTTTAAGTATGCTGTAGCTGACCTTTAGAGACATACATTCATATACTTGGACTGAGAGAAGGAACATCTAAGAGCACTGAAAGATGACAAGAAATACCTTAGATAAAAAGTCTAATGGTTGGTAGGAATTTTGCACTTTTAAACCTGATTTGTTTTTGAGATTGCATGTGTTGGGATATTTTTTTCTGTATTTACTGTTTACCTATTTTTATTTATTTTAAAGTAAAGATATATATTTTAAAAACAGAAACTGCCTGGTGTGCCTTGAAACTTCTTTTTTTTTTTTTTTCAGTAAGTGAAGCTTAGATGGTTAAAGTTGACACTGTGCTTAAGCTTATTGTGATACCAAATTGGGAAACAGGCAAGAGTTTCTCTAAGGTCTTGCACAGAGTTTTAAGGGTTTATTTTGTAATACTTGGTTGGGTGCCAGTAGGCAAAAGATATCTGGCATTTCCCCGAAGAGCAGAATTATCTGAGCCTGTACATTGGGTATGCTAGCAAGAGGTTAACAGTTTGAATCCCTCCAGAACTTGGGACAAAAGATGACTCAAACCCACAAAACAGACAGGAGGGTTACCCTGTTCTGTTAACTGTTCACAATACTACGCTCAAAGGTTGGCACTTTGGGAGTAGAGGGCTGACCTGCTGAGTAGGGCTGTGACAGAGGTTATGGGTCAACTCCGTAATACTCGTATACGAGGAAAATGTGGGATCTTTGTTGGTTGGGAATACCTAGGACATGTAATCATTAATCCCCAACAGAGGAGGGCTGTGCTAGGGATTAATGCCTGGTTGGTGGGGGGTTGGTGCACGAGGCCGCAGTGCGAGTGCTTCCAACCACCAACCAGGCATTAATCCCTAGTAGAGCCCTTCTCTGGAGGGGATTAATGCTCTTGTAACATGGGCAATGTGCAACTGGGTAATGTTGCAGTCTTACCTGTAATATATGATACATACACATAAATGCAGTGCTTCACAAAATATGATTTGCAATTGAAACTATACAGTGCTTGTCATTTTCTAAGAACCACATCTATTTATATAGTGTTGTTTTTTTCTTACACGTTACTATCTTTGTGATTTGAAGGGAACACAATGATTAGTGGCATGGAACATGTGTTTTGGAAATCTATGCGTAGTTATTCCGGTTTCTTATATAGTTTCTCTTGTGTTAGCCATGTCTCTTGCTCGTACTGGCATTGAAAGCCATCTCATTTGCATATTTGCTAGCTGTAGGCAATCTCCGATTTCTGTCTGTCTGCTCTGTACTGTTTTTTTCCTGACTTGAACATTTTTAAAGTCTTAACAGTATTGTACACTACTTGATGCTTCCATGGATCATGTTTTTACTAATATTTAGTTTTCAGTTCTTGCCATGCTGCCGACCGGATTTGATTCCTGTCGCTCCACACGTTGTGTCGGTGATTCTTGTTGTTTGCGAGGTGGAAATTCTCTGTTCCTCTTTCTCTCTGTCCAGAACACTTGCAATACTTCAGTGCCCCATAGGTTATGAAAATCGTTTCTCACGTTAACTTCTACTTTCCGTATAGACAGCACGATGTCCCTCGGGTGAGTGGGTGGGGATGACATATTTTTCTGCTGTTCACTGTGATCGGAAGTGCAAACTACAGTGAACGCCGGGTGGGTGGGTGGGTAGGAAAATATGTTCCTGTGGCAAACTGCACAGCACATTTGTTGATCGGTAGCAGACATTCGTACATGACACTTTGGTGAGTTCTGCAGATATAGCTGCTTTCACCTACAATTGGAAATCTGTGTGTCTGCTTTCCTTTTTGTTTAGCCGCCTCGATATTACTACATCTATGGGGCGACTGTTGCGGGGGGGGTTGTTCACTCTTGGGGGAATATTGCATGCGACACTTGTCTTCACTGGCTGTCTGAGGGATCACAGGAGCGGGGATTAATGCACTAGCAGCGGGCATTACTGTGCCATTAATACCCGCTGCAAACTGATCACCTGCTCTATTTCCGCCTATTGGTCTCCTCCTTTTCTCTTGGGATTAATAACCATGTTACAATAGCAGTTAAAGCCACTCTTAAACATAAGTGTGGAAGAGCGCATGTGTCCAGTAGAGTCCTGCATAGATATTATTGAAACACAATCACACTTTCTGTTTCAGTGTCCATATGCAGTAGCATTCTGGGACGCTTTTTCCAAAATTAGAGAGACCCACTCTTTAAACATGTAACATATTAAGAAACAACTTTTATGTTTGTTTATGAGAGCATGGGAAAAATATGAAATTAGCACATTATGAGTATGTATGGCCTGTTGTCACTTCTGGCAGTCTTGATGCTCTTTGTGTTTACAGCAGAAGAGTGTGGAACCTAAACTTGTAGCTAAATATGTACCATCTGCAATACAAAGAACTTATATTGCAGAAACAGGATCCACATCACACCATCTCGTTACTAAGCTATGGAGAGCGTACATGGTTTACATAATTTGTTAGTATTTTCAGGAACTACTGAGAATTGTTGCATAAGATGTTTTCTGTAAGGTATTGATGTATATAATTGTATAAAAAAATTGGTTGATCTCTTGTCTTACTCAGTAAAATTCTCCTCCTCTTTTTGAGAAGTACCATGGGATCTTCACCAGAATAGGCAGACGGGTTTACCCATAGCGCCGACAGCGCTGGCGCCAACATCCCTACAGTGACAGCTGCAATGCCATTTGTTGGCATTGTAGCCACCAGGGATGTCAGCACACAATCAGGGCTATGCCCCCCAATTCAACCCTTGTGGGGACTCTGCCTCCCACACCCCCAGTCTCTAGGATTCTAACTCCAAGTCGGAGTTGGGCTGAGAGGCGGGCACCTGTGAGCAGTCCCGATCAGCACATAGTCCACCACAGCGGCCCAGGCGGATTTTGCTCGATTCCTGTCGCTGTGGTGGTCTTAGCTGTGCGGGAGTCAATGCGGTAACGGTATACCAGGCAGAATGGACCTCAGTTTAACATTTCATCTGAAAGACAGAACCTCAGGGGTGCAGCACCCCCCTCATGTTACTACTACAGTGTCTTGTTAGGATTTAACCCAAGTTCCTTGTGTGGCGATAAAACCTACAGCCTTCTGATTTTCTGGCCTCAGAGGCAAATGTACAGCCTAATAAGCCACTGGCACAGTCCCTGGTTCTGGTGGTATCCCTCCTGCCCTGTCACTGACCAGTCGAATAGCCTTAAGGGTTAGCCACCACTTACACAGAGCTGTATCGGTGGGTGGCTAGCCACGTAGGGTTGTGCGGTGCCTGCGGGGGATGCCGAGTGAGCCAGGGCATTATCCTTTGTTTTTCTCACTGGGGCATCTGCGAATGACTCATGCACACCCATGTGTATTGACACACATGCGCACACATGCATACTGCATCATCATACCCCCCCATGTCTGTTGGTCCTGCCAGTTCTGCCACCATGCCTTGGCTAAGTGGCAGGACACAGAATCCCCACCCCCAAGGGAGGAGAGCTATCTTGGGATGCTCAGTCCTCTCTCAGTCCACCAGCTCCTGAGCAACCCTGGTCCGTTCTCGAACCCAGCTTGCTGGTGTGGCTGGAGGTAAGGTGGCAGCTCCTCATTCCTTTACACCACTGGGCTTGTGACATAACATCTTCTAACTATCTACCCTTCCTTACAATAGGTTAAAATGGTACAGCGCCTCCTTGCTCTAATGAACCCCGCTACAGCGAAAACTTGGGTATAATGAATGCTTACTTTGGTTCCAGATGGTAGCCATTGTTTCCATTCAAGCTGTTCTGTCCACACATTTCTGATCTGCTTTCCCCATGTCTCCGATCACTGCCTTCATGTCTCTTTTTTTTTTTATTCACATTTTTTTCCTCCTACACCCCCACTCTGAGCCAGCCAGCCCTGTCACCTAACCTTTCTCCCAGGACTTACCTCTTCGTGAGTCCCCTATGGCTTGCCCTCCATTGCAGAGTGGCGGGGAGTCTCTCGACATGTTGAGTTATGGATCCATGTTCGGGAGGAGCCTGAATCATCCATGCGGGGCCTGCGGAGGTCAGCAATCATCCTGCCAGCCAAGGTATTTTTCCGTCTTTGGCTGACCCTCATGTGTCGACACTCTACCCCACTACATAAAGACACTGGTGTTTTGGGACTATGTCCCCGGTGTGAGCATGCGTTGGCACACTCACACAATATGCAGTGCAGCACGTCCCTCTCACCTTGACTCCCGCATGCCCTCCATCCCACACACCCATAGGTGGTAGTGCTGCAGCGGGACACGGCACCCTTCTCTCCCCGAGAGAAAGATGGCTTCTGTGGGATGCTTGATCCTCCTCCCCCTGGCCTACCCTGGTCACTGGCATTGCAGGTGGCAGTGATACCAGTGTGCCGACAGGCTGGCCATTGCCTTCCTGTTTCTTTTTTTTATTTCAGATTTTTTCTGGAGTTTGCAGGCAGGGCTTCATCCCCCCCTTCCTTGGGGGGTTGCATCCATCCACAGTCTGCGTACCAATCACTGGGATTGCAGCCAGGACCCTCAGTGCCACTGGGCTGGCCTACCCTCATGTTTGTAAAATAAGATACTGTATTTAAATAAACTGTAGTAAAGGAAGCAACTGTATGTATCTTTGAGTCAGAGACAAGGAGAGATACATGTTCAGGAAGCACATAGTTCAAAACAGAGCTGAACAAAGTCGTAGGAGGAAACCACTCTGCTTCACCAGAAACTTAGCAGCAATAATAAGGGATAAGAAGAGGTCCTTTCAGCAATTCAAGATATCACAGAAGGAAGCCGACATGGTCACTCGTTGGACCTGGGGTTCCTCCTAGGGATGGAGATCTCCGACTTGGTGGTGGAACCAGTCAGGTGGTCTGACCATCACACCATAGGGTTCAGTTTCCAGGCTTCCCCAAATAGGCCGGCCCCCATGGAGATGGTCCAGTACCGCCCTTTAAGGGGCATGACCCCACAGGGCCTAATGGTGGTGCTGGACTTACTGAGTTTGCCGAGTGAATGTATGGACCCAGGAGATCTGGTACCTGCCTATAATAAGGCAGTGACAGAGGCCCTGGATTCCATTGCTCCTGTTCGTGTTCATCCCCTCACTCTTTGACCAAGGGTCTCCGTGGTTTGATGGGGCCCTGAAGGAGTTGAGGAGAGTGGGGTGAAGGCTTGAGAGAGCTTGGCGGAAATCGGGACTGGAGGTGGACAGGCTTAGATTTATGGACCATTATATAGTCTGTCAATCAACAATCTCCTGTAAGAAGGCAGAATTCCTCTCCAGGGAGATTGCCACTGCGCAACATTGACCAGCTCAGCTCTTTCGGACCATTGACAGATTGTGCAGTCTAGTCTGTCTCCAGCCTGAGAGAGCCTTTTCACAAGAGAAGTGTGATGAGTTTGCTCGGTTTTTCACAGATAAGGTTGCCACCATCAGGTCCGGGATAGGCCCAGCCTCCCAGTTGGGTGTTGTGGGGGTTGGCAGGAGGCTGCGAGCACCCGGGATGCTTGGTCTGACTTCGGCTGCCTGGATTTCATTGACATCATAAGGATTATCTAGATGCTGCGGCCAACCAACTGTAGTTTGGACCCGGGCTCAACGCAGCTCCTTGTGGGCTGCATTGATGACATTGGCCCGGTCCTGGCTGAGATAGTCTGGAGTTCATTGGAGAGGGGAATCTCTTCCGGATCCCCTAAAGGAGGCAGTTGTCCAACCGCTCTTGAAAAAAAAACTCCCTTGAACCAGACTGTCCGTCTAACTACAGACCTGTCTCTAACCTGCCTTTTGTGGGCAAAGTTATTAAGAAGGTGGTTGTGCTGCAGCTGGATGATCACCTTTCCATCTACGATGTCTATGATTCTCTCCAGTCTGGATTTAGGAAAAGGCATAACACAGAGATGGCCCTTGTTTGGGTACTTGATGGTCTCCTAATAATGAGAGATCAGAGGACCCATTCCATCTCGGTCCTCCTTGATCTCTCCGCAGCTTTTGACACTGTGGACCATGGTGTGCTATTGGAGTGCCTGCAGTTCATCTGTGGACTGTCTGGTACTGTCCTCAGGTGGTTTTGATCATTCTTGGAGAATAGGACTCAGAGTGTGGTCATTGCGTTTTTTTTTCCTCTGACGCTCTTCCCCTATTCTGTGGGGTTCTGCAGGGCTACATTTTGTCACCCATGTTGTTTGCAGTGTACATGCTGCTGTTGGGAGACATTATTAGGTGATATGGTCTGAGTTATCACTGTTATGCAGATGATACTCAGCTGTACATGTCCTTTGTATCCGAGCAGGATGATGTTATCTCGGTGTTTAACAACTACCTTGCTGAGATCCAGGACTGGATGAGTGCCAGCTGGCTGAGGTTGAACCCAGTAAAACCTGAGGTGTTGATTGTGGACCTGGATCGTCAGAAGGTGGATTTGTCAGCTGGACAACCTTCCGGGCTTTGGCTTGGGGGTGTTCAGCTGACTAGCTCAGACCGGATGCGTAACCTAGGCGTTATTTTTCACGATGGTTTGACCCTGAAATCACAGGTATCTGCCATTGTCAAGACCTCGTTTTACCATCTGAGGAATATCGTCCGGGTGAAACACCTGGTTCCTTCTGATGATCTTCCAACATTGGTCCACGCCTTTGTGACCTCCTGCCTGGATTACTGCAATGCCTTGTACCTGGGGCTACCGGAGGTTAATATCTGCCGCTTGCAGCTGGTGCAGAACGTGGCGACTAGGCTTTTGACTGGTACTTCTAAGACTGGTCACATTACACCTGTGCTCTGCGTACTGCACTGGCTTCCTGTATAGTGGTGGATCACTTTCAAGGTTGCCTTGCTGACCTATAAAACCCTGCATGAACAAGGACTCTGCTACCTACAAGATCTCCATTCTCCTTACTGCCCCATCTGCCCCCTCTGATCCACCGACGAGGGATTGCTAGAGATTCCCAGGGTGCAACTGAAGACATCAGGGGCCAGATCTTTTGTGTTTGCAGCCCCTACCCTGTGGAATTGTCTACCTCGTCAGGTTAGAGAGTGCCTGACGGTCCAGAGTTTTAAAGTAGCCTTCAAAACCCATTTGTCTAATTTAGCATTCCCAGGTACATAAAATTCATGGGATTTTAGGAATTAATATTGTGGTAAATTATAAGTTTTAGTTAATGTTTTTAAATTTTGTTTTTAAGCTGTTGTGTTTTTATTTATGTAAATGTACAGCACCTTGATCTCTGGAAAGGCGCTTTTAAAAATAAAGTTGGTTTGATTTTGATTTGAACAAGCTCAGGGAGGCAGGAGGAGCCATTCAAAGGGCCAAAGCACAAACAGAAAAGACTTGCCTGCTCCTGTTGGAAGCTGAGAAACTTGCTATACTGCAGAGAACAAACTAGAACGCATTTGAGGAACTGGGAACTTGGTAAAACATAATATTGTAGGGGACTAGGAAGGTAAGCTACACTTTCTACAGAAAGTTTCATTATTTTCTTATTGGCATTAAGAATTGCTGGATTCCATTAAAGTGTAGTAATTTTTTAACCAGAGGGATTGAAATACAACTGAAGTTGCTTGATTTCTGTGCTAGACACATAGGATTTGGAAGGATATTTGTGCAATATTTTAGAAGTGTCCTGCTGGCTAAGCAGTGAGTTTATCCCTGGTTTCAGATAAAGGGTTTGTGTGTGTATTAGAATCAGACATAGCAAATTGTCTTCACTGAAAGGCCTGCTTACATCACAGGTGTCACTAGTCAATCAATTGATTCTGGATGGGGCTTTTATCACTGTGCTGTTTTAGACATACTACACAGAGAAAAGCCAGTCAGAAAAGACTCGCCTGCTCCTGTTGGAAGCTGAGAAACTTGCTATACTGCAGAGAACAAACTAGAACGCATTTGAGGAACTGGGAACTTGGTAAAACATAATATTGTAGGGGACTAGGAAGGTAAGCTACACTTTCTGCAGAAAGTTTCATTATTTTCTTATTGGCATTAAGAATTGCAGGATTCCATTAAAGTGCATTAATTTTATAACCAGAGGGATTGAAATACAACTGAAGTTGCTTGATTTCTGTGCTAGACACATAGGATTTGGAAGAATATTTGTACAATATTTTAGAAGTGTCCTGCTGGCTGAACAGTGAGTTCATTTTTATCCCTGGACTCAGTAGAGTGGTTTGTGTAGGAGCAGTGGTCTAGTACATTGTGGTGTTGGTTGACTTACTGTAAAGGGCAGTACTCACCAGGGTGGTGGAGCAGTGGTGTATTTAACTGTTTCTAACAGTCACCAGTGGTTGTGGCCTACCCACCCACCCTTCCCTCACCCCGCCCCACCCCAGGCGTGACATTTCCTTTATAGCCAAGGTTCTGACATCACTTCTCAACATCTTGGAGCAGAACTGTCATGTTCTTAATTACCAGAACAGTGCATAAAGGGTAAGTACACATATATAAAAAAAAAAAAATTATATATTACTCATTGTATATTATAAGGAAGAGGGACATGTGGGGAGTGGTGCATTGCACTGGCTGTGGGGCAGCAATTTTCCGGGAGACATTCTGGAACCTGCGTTGCTGCCCTATTTGCAGGCAACTATCAGCTCTGAGGGAGGAGGTTGCCCACCTCCAGGCTGAACTGGCAAGGCCTAAGGAGGCATCCCCCACCCAAAGAGCATCAGTTCCACAACCACTGCCTCGGAGGTTGCCATGTGTGAAGAGCAGATGGACCACAGTAGGTTCTGGGAAGGTGAGAGTGGTGGAACAGAGGTGTAGCCCCTGAGTTGCACCTCTACACAAATCATATGTCAGTCTGGCAAATCAAGGTTCTTCTATGATGACACGCTCATTGGAGACCAAGAGGAATGCTGGGGACATCCACAAGGGAGACCCACAAAAGAGTGGCAAGGGACACCACAGGGGAAAGAAACAGCTTCTGATAGGGGGCTCAATTGTTAGGGGTGTAGACCTGGGGAAGGGAGAGGAGAGAGAACTAAGGTGCCTGCCTGGTGCCATGGCTTGGAGGGACAGGAAGCGAATCCTCAGGATTGCAGAAGCAGCATCACAGGAGAGGAAACTAGATATCATTGTCCACCTCGGGACAAATGACCTAGCAGGCATGAGATCAGTGCAGTGCAGGATGAATTTGTGGAGTTGGGGAGGGCCTCAGACAGGTAGCAAGCACTGTAACCTTCTCAGAGGTGCTGCCAGTCTATGGCAGGGTGAGGCTAGGTACTGCACACCATGCAGTTTAATGAATGGTTGAAAACTGGTGCAGAGCACAGGGCTTTGGCTTCATTGGGGACTGGGGTCCACCTGAGAGATGAAGGTCTATACTGGCATGATGGTCTACATCTGTCCAGGAAGGGAAACATGCTCCTAGGTGACAGGTTTAAAGGCTTCCTTGGCAAGCTTTTAAACTAGCCAAGGTGGGGCAGGTGCTGATGGGAAACAGGAAAGTTCAAGCCTCCCCCCACAAAACATGGCAGGTAGTAGGGTAAACACTGAGGTACAGAACTTGACAGAGGGCAGGACAGGGGTAAATGGAAAAATGGACAAGGGCAATAAGAGCAGGGATGGGGTAAAAAAGGATAAAGCCAACATTAAATGGAGGGCAATGAGTACCAATGCCCGTAGTCTTGAAACAAGCTTCCAGAGCTAGTAGCCCTGATGGAAGAGGAACACTTGGATATTGTGGCAGTCACAGAAACATGGTACACGGAGAACCATGACTGGGATGTCAACATATCAGGGTACACAATCTACAGAAGGGACAGGGAGGGTAAAAGAGGAGGTGGAGTAACTCTCTACATTAGGGAAGGGATCAAAGCTACAGAACTAAAAAGTAAAGGGGGAGGACAAGAGGAACTCTGGGTCACCTTGGGAGACAGGGAGTGGTATCACAATCCTCACGGGTTGTATACAGACCCCAGTCTCAAGGGGAGGAAATGGACAAGAAAATGATAAAGGGCATTCTCAAAATGGCTGAAAAAGGAGAGATACTGTTGATGGGGGACCTGAATATGCCAGATGTTAACTGGGCGACATGGACTGCAGCCACATCCAAGAGCAGGGTCATTCTCGATGCCCTACAGGGAGCATGCCTTAGACAGCTAGTGGCAGAACCCATTCGGGAGGGAGCAATATTAGACCTGGTGCTCTCAAATGGAGAGAGGATCACAAACTTAGAAGTCAGTAGACATCTGGGAACAAGCGACCACTGCACAGTGTGCTTCACAATAAACACAACCATAGAGACAAGCCATACAAAGACAAGGATACTGGACTTTAGAAGGGCTGACTTTGGCAAAATGGGTGAATACCTGAGGAATGCATTAGCAAATGGCCAGAAAGGAGGGGTAGAAGAACAATGGAGAAAATCAAAACTGCCATCTTGGAGACAACAAGCCTTTGTGTGAAACAAAGAAAGAAAACAAAGAGGAATAAAAAAACACTATGACTCTCAAAAGAGGTGTCAGGGAAGGTTAAGGAGAAAAAGGCTGCATTCAAAAAGTATAAGGAATCACAGACGGAGCACGACAGGGAATTGTATAAATTAAAGCAGAAAGAAGCTGGGAAGGCAGTCAGAAAAGCAAAGGCCCAAACTGAGGAAAAGATAGTCAACTCAGTTAAGAAGGGGGATAAAACCTTTTATAGGTACATTAGGGAGCATAGAAAGGTTAAGGGAGGGATAGTGAAGATTAATAAAGGAGAGGGGAGGTGGGCAGAGGGAGACAGTGAAAAGGCAGAGATACTGAATAAATACTTTTGCTTAGTATTCACAAAAGAGGAAGAGGAGGATATTCACAAAAGAGGAAGAGGAGGAGTTACCTAAACCAAACAGTAGAAGCACTCTGGATAGAGGGTTGACACCAGTCCATTTACAGAAGAAAGAGTACTGAAAGAACTCCTAAAACTCAAGGTGGACAAAGCAATGGGGCCCGACGGGATTCACCCTAGAATCCTAAAAGAGCTAAGAGAGGACCTAGTGACACCACTAACCACACTTTTTAACAAATCATGGGAAGATGGGGTGGTACCTCAGGATTGGAGGAGGGCAGATGTGATTCCCCTTCACAAAAGTGGGAGCAAGGCAGAAGTAGGAAACTACAGACCTGTTGGTTTAACCTCAGTGGTGGGGAAAATGATGGAATCACTTCTGAAAGAAAGAATTGTTGAGTACCTAGACGCCAGCGAGGCACAGGACCCAAAGCAGCATGGATTCATAGCAGGAAGGTCATGTCAGACGAATCTAATCGATTTCTTTGACTGGGTGACCAAAGTAATAGACCAGGGAGGGGCTGTGGATATGGCCTACCTAGACTTTAGCAAGGCATTTGACACAGTCCCGCACAAAATATTAATAATCAGTTAGCCAGCCTGGGAGTGGGTCCCAGGGTGGTAGCCTGAGTAGCAAACTGGCTGCACAACAGGACACGAAGGTAATAGTGAATGGAAACATTCTGAAGAAAGGGGTTACAAGTGGAGTACCTCAGGGCTCAGTACTGGGTCCAGTCCTCTTTAACGCCTTTATAGGTGACATTGCAGAGGGTCTGAAGGAAAGGTATGCCTCTTTGAGGATGACACAAAGATCTGTAACAGAGTTGATACACAAGAGGGGGAAGAAAGGATGAGAAGGGACTTGGCAAGATTGGAGGAATGGTCAGACATATGGCAACTTAGATTCAATGCAAAGAAGTGCAAAGTAATGCACCTGGGAAATAAAAATCCAGGAGAAGAGTACACAATAGCAGGGGAGGTACTAACGACAACAATAATGGAAAGGGATCTGGGTGTAGTCATATCAGATGACCTAAAGGTGGGTAAGCAATGTGAGAAGTCAGTAAGGAGAGCCAGGGGATACTGGGATGCAAAGGGAGGGGCATCACAAGTAGAAAAAGGGAAGTGGTTATCCCTCTATACAGACAGTTGGTGAGACCCCATCTGGAGTACTGCGTGCAGTTTTGGAGACCTCATCTATGCAAGGACATAGACAGGATGGAAGCAGTCCAGAGGAGGGCAACTAAAATGGTGCAGGGTCTACATCAGAAACCATATGAAGAGAGACTGAGAGAGCTTAATATGTATACCTTTAATGAAAGGAGGGAGGGGGACATGATAGAAACTTTTAAGTACCTCAAGGGAATCAACAAAGTCCAGGAGGGTAGCATCTTTCAGAAAAAGAGATGTGTAAGAACGAGGGGGCACAATTTAAAGTTAGCGGGGGGATGGCTCAGGGGTAATGTGAGGAAATTCTTTTTCATGGAGAGAGTGGTAGACTCATGGAATCGCCTTCCTGGAGAGGTTGTGGGGTCTAAAACAGTGGAGGAATTCAAACATGCATGGGACAGACATAAGGCAGTTATAGTGGGGGGTTGCAGGAAGTAGGCTGTTGGTTAACTAGAATCTGCAGCTTATCTAATAGGTAGGGGAATGGGCAGACTGGGTGGGCCAAGTGGTCCTTATCTGCCGTCACAGTCTATGTTTCTATGTTTCAGAGGAAAAAAGTAGCACAGGGTGTTAAGAAGGGAGATAAAACCTTCTATAGGTACATGAGAGAAAAAAGGAAGAGTAAAGGGGGAATAGTCAGACTAATAGCACAAGATGGCCAGATGGCAGAGGATGACAATCACAAAGCAAAGGTGTTAAACAAGTTCTTCTGCTCCATTTTCACAACAGAAGTGGAAAAGGTCCTCCACCAAAGTAGACACAGCACAATAACAAGGAGGAAGACACAAGCCCCTTCACAAGGGAAAGAGTCCTAGAAGACCTAAACAAACTTAGAGTTGATGAAACAGTGGGGCTGGATGGAATTCACCCAAGGGTGTCTAAGGAACTACGGGAAGAAACTGCAGCACCACTAGCAGAATTATTCAGTAGATCACTGGAGAGCGGCACAGCACTACAGGACTGGAGAACAGCAACAGTGGAGCCCCTACACATGGGAGGAAGTAAGGAGGATACTGGGAACTATCGCCCAGTCAGCCTAACCTCAATAGTGGGGAAAAATGATGGAAGCACTACTAAAGGAGAGCATAGTGGAATACCTGAGGGAAAATAGAAAACTAGACCCCAGGCAGCATGGTTTCATGGCAGGAAGATCATGGTTACCAAAACAATGGACCAGGGCCGCTCGGTGGACATAGTGTATCTAGACTTCAGTAAAGCTTTTGACACCGTCCCCCACAGGAGGCTGGGAAATAAGCTGGAGCGCACAAGGTTAGGGCACAAGATAGTCAACTGGGTTAGGAATTAGTCACAGAATAGAAAACAGAGAGTCTTGGTAAATGGGGATATGTCACAGGAAGGGGAGGTGACCAGCAGAGTGCCAGAGGGGTCAATGCTGGGTCCAGTACTCTTCAACATATTCATCAGTGATATTGCAGAGGAATTGGAGGGAAAGGTATGCCTGTTTACAGATGATACAAAGCTCTGCAACATGGTGGACTCACAGAAGGGGGCCACAAGTATGGTGGCCAACCTCAGGAAACTACAGGAGTGGTCAGAACTATGGCAGTTAAAGTTTAACGCCAAGAAATGCAAGGTCATGCACCTAGGAAAGTGAAACCCAGAAGTACAGTACACGCTGGATGGGCACCAATTGGAGGTAACAAAGATGGAAAGGGACCTGGATGTACTCCTCACCAATGACATAAAAGTCACAAAATGGTGCAAAAAAAGCAGCACAGCGAGCAAGTGGCATCCTAGGATGTATAGGTAGGAGCATTACAAACAGAAAGCAAGAGGTAATCATGGCACTGTACAGATGCTTGGTGAGGCCGCACCTGGAGTACTGTGTCCAGTTCTGGAGGCATAGCTGAAAAAGAACAAAGACAGATTTGAGACAGTGCAGAGAAGGACCATTAAAGTGGTGCAGGGGCTGCACCATGAGACATATGCAACTAGGCTCAAGGAACTGAAGTTGTACTCACTAGAACAGAGAAGACACAGAGGTGACATGATAGAAACGTTCAAATACATCAAGAGAATAAACAAGATGGAGAACCTCTTCAAAAAAAACAAGGGAACTTGGACAAGGGGGCACAACTTGCGTCTGGTGGGAGGCAAGTTCAGGAGCAACTATAGAAAGTACTTCTTCATGGAGAGGGTGATAGAGCCATGGAACAGCCTGCCGGCACAGGTGGTGGCAGCTAAAACAGTAAGAGAATTTAAGCTAGCATGAGACAGACAGTGTAGACAGTGTGGCTGGAACAATTAAAGGGGAGGGGTAGCAACCTTGGGCAGACTAGATGGATCAAGTGGCCCCCATCTGCTGACACCATTCTTTTGTTCTTATGTAGACAGAGCAGCACCAATGGACGGGCCTGCTATGGACAGTAATATGAAGAACTGCTGTAGTAAGATTTAAACTAATTTCTGGTGTGTATACACAATGTATAAAGTCGTCACCAGAGTGTTTATGTTAAGCAGCAAAGTAAAAGAGCAGCAAGTCAGTTAGACAGAATGTGTTGGGAGAGAGCCGGGAGGGGGGGCAGCTGCCGAGTCTTGTCTTGGTTCAGAAACAGCAGAGAGACAAAAGCCAGCTTAATCGGACACAGCAAAGAGGTTCCTGCAGTTTCACTTAAAAAAAAAAAAAAAATACTGTTTTCACTTTTTTAGAAAATAGTGTTTAGGAAAAGAAGTAGCATTTGTTTGCAGATGGGGGAAGGGAGGGACTGCTGAGAGCCACAGACTGTTATGTCAGTTGTTACAGAGAGACCAAGCCGCCGTCGGAGTGTTTGTGACCAGCAAAGAGATGCCTGCAGTAGTTTCACTTTTTTAAGAAATACTGTTTAGAAAGTGAAGCAGCATAACAGGCTGCAGCAAAGTGAGAGCTGCATGCTACAAACTTTGCAGTCAGTTCGGAAACGTCTCTTGATGTAACAAATAAGGAGCTATAACTAACATATGTTATGGTTTCTTTTCTGTTTGTTATAGCGAGGGAGCACTGTAGTATGTACAGTATCCCCTTTTGTATAATCTGTTCTGTGACTAGATAGATAACCTTTTCATTGACAATGGGTTTATGATCCTGCCGCTGCCAACAAGTTTGTCACAGACTGGTTCTTACAGAACTCTGTCCACGCTGTGCTACCAGTTATCATCATCTTTCAGATGCCTAACTGGTCATCTCAATATGCTGCTACCACCCTGTGTGACTCTCATTCAGGGTATCTGTAGGTCAGGATCCCACCACAGCCACTGCTTACACAGTACAGTGACCTTTCGTAATGGTCAAATGACCCACCCCTTTAGTCGCAGCTGAGAACACTTTGCTATGGACAGTTTAGTAGCCTGTCTCTTGGGAAACACATCATGGACTTGCCAAATACCCCATCTTATTTATACCTTTGAAAATACAGTCACAAAGAGCATGAAATATATACAAACAATATTTAATACTCCATGATGATTACATATGGTACAGGATTATACACTCTAAAGACCAGGGAAATACAGTACACTATAGAAATGTAGGCAGGTGGGTGGTCTGTTTTGAAACTACTCCCTGTCTGTGATATGCTTGTGAAGGCAGGTTTGTGTACTTTTGGGGACTAGTCCCTATCTGAGGTAGGCTGGGGAGGCAGTGTTTGGAAAAGAATGCTGAGGCAGGAGGGGGAGGTAAGGGCCATGGGGCTGCAATGTTCCTGAGAACAATGTGGGAGGCGGGGATGCCCAGTATGTAGGGGGTTAGGTTTTTGATGTCTGAGGTGTAACTTCTAAGGAAGGAGTTGGGAATACTGTCAAGAAGGCAGGAGAGCTGGGCCAGGCCACGGGAAGGAATAAGGAGTAGTGGGAGGGCAGGGGGTTTGATGTGCAGTTGCACTAGGACGCACTGCCCCAGAGGGAGAAGAAGCCTTGGGAGGTGGGAAAGAGGATTGTGGGGAGGAAAGGATGAGCTTAGCAGGGAGAGGGAGGGACTGGTGCACCCACAGTGGTACCAGTATGGACTCTTTTCTAACCACTGAGTATTGTAGGGGAGAGAGGGGGGACCTAGGTGGGACACAGATGACAGAGGGACAGCTGGTCTGTAGTAGGAGTTTGGGAGATGCTGCAGTGGGACAAGAGGGGAACAGGGGGTGAGGTAAGGTAAGGACAACAGGAAGAGAAGCGGGCACCCTTGGGAAAGTAGGGAGGATGTGGAGGTGGAGAGAGAGGGAGAGAGGACAGAAATCAGCTGTAGCTGGGGAGGCAGGGGGAGTAGATGAGAAGGGGACCATAGGCAGACAGCGGTTGAGGTAATGGAAGGAGGATGGGAACGTAGTGGGAAGATGGTAGCAGTAGGACAGGTGGAACAGGAAAAGGTAGCTGCAGAAGGGAGATGGATAGGTGAAGGGTAGCAATAGAGCAATAATAGTAGGGGATTCGGTGATGGGCATTAGATGCGCTGGGGGGAGGACAGCAAGATAGGAGAGTGGTGTGCCTCCTGGGAATAACAGTAGAGCACACAGGCCTGATGGTAGACCCACTCACACTGGAGAATAGAGGAAAAGGCACATGTCATTCACCTAGGTACTAATTACCTAGCGATTCGCGGTAGAGACAGTGCCATAGAGGTTCAGAGTGATGGGGCAAGTTTAGGGAGGTGGCTAGGTCAGAAGCCTTCTCGGAAGTGCTGCCAGTGCCTAGAGCCAGCACAGCTGGGAAACATAGAGGTTAGCTGAGGGAATAGTGTAGGGTAGATGTATTTGGATACGTACAGAACTGATGGGGGACCTTGGATGATAAAACCCTCTATGCACCTGAAAGGTTACACTTTTATTTCATTGTTTTCATTTTATTCATATTTGGAAGCCCTTTGAGTTTAGAGCCCTTTCTCAAAGGTGACGAAGTCATAGAACACAATACAATAACTATACAGTGGTTCAACAGTGGACAGCCTATAAGTAGCGAGCAGTACTGTACAAGACTATTAAATAATGTGATAATGGGACAAGCTCAGGTTAATTACACCTACATAACATTTTGTCATAAAAGTAAGACCTCACATGTTTTTTGAAGGAAAATAAGGAAGGAATTTCGCAAACGTCCATAGATGGTAAGTTCCATACTTCCGTGGTTTTGTACAGGGAAGACTACCACCCAATGAAAGTTGTCCTTAACCATGTTTAAACACCTTAGCAGCTGGGGAATGGATTGGGGACTGTATAAACAAGGGCTTAAATTTAAACTGAAGGGGGGTGGCAGCAAGGGTCGCAGCACCCAGGGTTTCCCAGAGGAGGGGCAGACAGGCCCTCCACAGTGGAGAACACTGAGTGGTCAGAAAGGGGAGGGCATAGAGAGACTATAAGGGGGCTTAGGTGAGGTTTTCCGGAGGAGTGGGTGATCAACCCCCTTCACCGGGTGAAAAGCACAGGGGGGTTAGTAAAGGGAGAGAGTGGTGGGAATGGGAGGAGTTTGGGGTGACTGAAAGTAAGGGGAGGACCATGGAAAGAAGATGAGAGGGTCAGACAGCCAAACAGAGGGGGAAGGAGGTACTTGGTCAAAAACGAGGAGAGGGAATATAAACATAGAAACATAGAAGTTGACGGCAGATAAGGACCGCAAGGCCCACCCAGTCTGCCCATTTCTTTTTCTACCTTATGAATGTGCCATCGGCCTTTGCTCTATCAATGGCCTATCTATTCATACTCATCTGTATTGCTCCCTTATGCCTATCCCATGCCTGTTTGAATCCCTGCACTGTATTCATATCCACCACTTCCTGAGGTAGGCTGTTCCATGCATCCACCACCCTTTCTGTGAAAAATAACTTCCTCACAGTACCCCTTAATCGGCCTCCCTGTAAACTCATGCTGTGTCTTCTTGTCCTGCTACTTTTCTTATATTGAAACATGTTAGACTCTTTCACCTGGTTAATGCCCTAAAGGTGTTTGAATGTTTCGATCATATCACCTCTCTCCCTCCTTTCCTCTAGGGTATACATATTGAGCTCCGTTATCTGTCTTCATATGTTTTCTGATGCAGTCCCTGCACAATTCTGGTTGCCCTTCTCTGGACTGTCTCAATTTAGTTAATGTCCTTGTGAAGGTGTGGCCTCCAGTACGGTGCGCAGTATTCCAGATGGGGCCTAACCAGTGTCTTGTAAAGAGGGATTATTACCTCCCTCTTACGACTTGTGATACCCCTCCTAATACATCCCAATATCCCCCTAGCCTTACCTACTGCTTTAGTGGTCTGCTTGGATGATTTCAGGTAATCTGTGATGATGATGATGCCCAAGTCTCTTTCTTCCCTTGTGACTGCCAGCAACTCCCCTACCAGCCTATAGGTGGCTTCAGGGTTTCTCTTCCCTGTGTGCATGATCTTGCACTTCTTTGCATTAAATCCCAGTTGCCATTCTTGTGACCATGTTGCTAGTTTATCCAGATCTCTTCTCATTCTTCCCACCCCATCTGGATCATCTACTCTGTTGCAGATCTTGGTGTCATCTGCAAACAGACAAACCTTACCCTTCAGTCCATCTGCAATGTCACTGATGAAGATATTGAAGAGGACTGGCCCCAGGGCTGATCCCTGAGGTACCCCATTTGTGACTTGCATCTCTTCTGACTGTATACTGTTTGCCACCATTCTCCTGTTTTCTGCCCGTCAACCAGTTTGCCACCCAGTTGACCAACTTCTGACCCACCCTGAGCCTACCCAGCTTATTAGTCAGTCTTCTATGTGGAACAGTATCGAAAGCTTTGCTGAAGTCAAGGTAGGCGACATCAGCTGCTCCCCCTTGGTCCACCACTCTGGTTACCCAGTCAAAGAAATATATGAGATTAGTTTGACAGAACCTTCCTGTTGTAAACCCATGCTGTCTTGGATCCTGTGCTCCTATGGATTCCTGGTGTTGCACTATCCTTTCCTTAAGGAGTGCCTCCATAATCGTGCCCACTACTGAGGTAAGATTGACTGGTCTGTAGTTCTCTGCCTCCTCCCTGCTACCACTCTTGTGGAGCGGGATCACATGAGCCCTTCTCCAGTCTTCTGGGACCTCTCCTGTGCTCAGAGACTCACTAAACAGTTCTGATAATGGCTCTGGTAGTTCCACCCTTAGCTCCTTTAATACCCTGGGATATATGCCATCAGGGCCCATTGCCTTGCCCACCGTGAGCTTATCGTGCTCTTGTAGGATGCTTTCTTTTGTGAAGGGACTAGTGCACACCTCCCTCCCCCCTGCGTCCATGGTGCTGAGCTGTGGGCCCTGCCCTACCTTCTCTTCAGTAAATACTGAGCAGAAGTATCTACTTAGGATAGATGCTTTTACATGGTCCTCTTCTTCACACGCCGTCTTAACCCCTTTGATCTTAGCAGTACCTCCTCTGGACTTTCTCCTTTCACTAATGTATCTATAGAAAGTCTTGTCACCTTCTTTTACTGTTCATGCTAGTATTTCCTCGGTTTGGGCCTTTGCCTGCCTTACTGCCTTCCCTGCTTCCCTTAGGGAAGTTTGGTATGCCCCCCCATCTTCATCCTGCTGTGTTCCCTTATATTTCCTGAAGGCCAGCCTTTTGGCTTTGACCTTTTCTGCTACTGCTTTTGAGAACCAAAGTGGTTTCCTTCTTCTTTGTACTTCCTTTTCTCTCTAACACAATGGGATATTGCTTCAAGTATTGCATCCTTAATGCTTGCCCACTTTGCCTGTATCCCCTCACCTGTATTTCTTTTTGCCAGGGCTAACTTAACTCTATTGGCCATCTTAGCAAAGTTAGCTCCTTTGAAGTCCCATATTTTTGCCTTAGAATGGGATGATTTAGTTCTAGTGGCCAAACTGAACCATACCATGTGATGGTCACTGGCCCCAAGGTGACCTTCTACCTGGAGATTTGTGATTCTTTCCCCATTAGTCAGTACTAGATCTAGGATAGCCCTGTCTCTTGTGGGTTGTTGTACCAGTTGTTTGAGGCCCTCTCCCTGCAGGGAATCCACTGTGTGTCTAGTTCTGGCAGATGTTCCTGCTGGTATTGACCAATCTGTATCTGGCATGCTGAAGTCTCCCATTATTAGAACCTCACCTTTAGCTGTCATGTTTTGTACATCTTCTAACAGTAATGTGTCTGTGTCCTCCCCCTAGTCTGGAGGCCTGTAGATAACCCCAGTTCATATGGCTGTCCCATTTCCTGTTTCCAGGGTGACCCACAGTTCTTCTGGCTCCTTATGTGTATTCTGAATTTCTGTAGCTTTGATATTTTCATTGACATAAAGGGCCACTCCACTCCACTCCCCCTTTGTGCACCTTGATCTCTTCTGAACAGTACATAGCCAGGTACTGAAGTCTCCCAAGTGTGGTTACTGGTAAACCATGTCTCGCTGATGGCTACTATGTCCAGCTTATCCTCTGTCATTATTGCCTGCAGGTCTGGGATCTTGAATCACAAGTTGTGCAGGGTAGTGTCTTTTAATGCTAGACATCTTGGGAACAAAATTGGCGACCTGCAGGCCATGATAACAGAGGGAAAGGTGAATCTGGCAGTGGTCACCGAGACCTGGGCTACCCCAAACCATGACTGAGATCTCTACATTCCAAAGTATACTCTCTCTAGAAGGGACAGGGAGAAAGGGAAGGGGTGAGGGGTGGCACTGTATGTCAGGGAGAGCATTACGGCCACTAGGGAGGATATAAGGGATGGAGAGGTGCTGTGGGTACAGATCCAAACAGTAACAGGAAGTAAATTGAGGCTGAGTGTAGCTTGTAGATCACCTAATCAGGATGAGGACAAGGACAGGGAGCTGGGTACCATGATCAGGCTGGCAACTGAAAGGGGCAAAGTGGTGTTGATGGAGGACTTCAGTCTGCCTGATGTGGATTGGAGTGTCTCATTCACCACCTGTGCCAGCGGCCAGTTGATACTGGACACAGTCCAATATGGTTTCCTGGTTCAGGGAGTGACCAAGCCAACATTGGAGGGAGCCATCCTGGACCTGGTACTGTATTAACAAATAAGGATCCCGTCCAAGACATAGCGGAGGAGGAGCTCTTGAGAAGTAACGACCACCACATGGTGTGGTTCTGAGATGACATGGGGAAGGAAACACTAAGCACGACGACAGTAATGCTAGGTTTCAGGATGGCTGACTATGATAAGATGGGTGAGGTACCGAGGAGACACGTAGCTAGCTTTGAAGAAGGTATGAGTGTGGATAAAAAATGGAAAGTAATTAGGGAAGGGATTGCAGCTGTCATTAACACTTGACTTAAGCTGAAGGGGAAGAGCTCCAAAGCCAGGAGACCAAATTGGTTCAGTAGTGAGGTGAGCCAGGCAGTGAGGGATAAGATGGCCATGTATAAGAGGTACAGGAAGTTCCAAAACGATGAGGATGGGGGGGGGTGCTACCTGGAGAAAGCTAGGAGGATACAAAGAGCAGGCAGGTTAAGGCTAGGAAGGAACTGCAAACTGCAGTGGATTAAGTAGGGAGAGAAAGCCTTCTTTATTTATACCACAGACAATAGGGACACAATGGTAGGCATAGTAAAGCTGAAAGAGCAGAAAGTGTGGGTAGAAGGCAGTAAAGAGAAGGCAGAGAGCCAGCCCGGTGGTGCTGAGGCTGAGGCTGAGGTGCTGGTGTCTTACCTCGCGCTACACTGGCGACCCGGGTTTGGAAACTACCTTGGGGAGCTGGCTTGGTGGGGGAGGAGTGGAGCAGGATTGAGCTGCAACCTGCAGATCTCCCTTCCAAAGGGGTGGATGCCTGCTCCTCCGTAGTCCTGCACCAACCGGGTGGAGGTCCTGTGGGATGCACAGGCTGCCAGGAGTGGGATCGTATGTCTGGGGAGGGGCAGAAGGGTCCACCGGATCCTGGAGTGTGCGTACGCCTCCATGCACATGCACGTATGTTTATGCCGTGGCCTCGGCGGGGGGAGGGGGGAGAAAAAACAGAAATACCACAAAAGTATATATGGGGAAAAAAAAGAGAAGGCAGAGGTGTTGAACAAATACTTCTGCTCTGTCTTTACTAAAGAAAAGAATGGACCAGTGCTGCAAGGGAGGATGGTGGTGGAGGGGGTCTTGGCTAAGGACAGGCTAACAGAAGACAGAATTAGGAAGGGTCTCTTATCTCTGAAGGTGAACAAGTGTCTGGGTCCAGATAGTATGCACCCAAGACTTTTGAAGGGGTCTGGTGGCACAGCCCAGTGTTAGTTAAGGTATTCATTAATGATGTTGGAGATGGCATTAACGAGAAAATCTGCCTCTTTGCAGATGACACCAAGCTCTGTGGGATGGTGGACACAGATGAAGGGGTGCAGGACCTATTGGAGGACCTAGCGAAAAAGGAGAGGTGGTCTGGCAGAAGGCAGCTGGGGCTAACAGAATGTTGGACTGGATTGCTACAGGGTTCACGAGCAGAAGGGAGGAAGTTATCTGCCGCTATTCAAATCCCAGGTTCAGCTGCATCTAGAGTGTGGCATTCAGTACTGGAGTCTGTACCTAAGAAAGGGTATCAGCCAACTTGAGGCAGTGAAAAGGAGGGCAACAAAGATGGTTCAGGATCAGAATGACAGGGCATATGAGGATAGACTCTGAGACCTCAGTATGTACTTGCTGAAGGAGAGGAGGGAGAGAGAGGGGACATAATTGAAACATTCAGGTAGCTGAAAGGTATAAACAAGATGGATATTGGGACCTTTTCTGTCTTTGTGAAAACAAGACCATGAGGGAGCACTGTTACAAACTGGCAGGAGGAGATTCAAGAATGAGGTCAGGAGAAACTTTACAGAATGGGTGGTGGCAGGGTGGAATGTGCTTCCATTTGAAGTAGTCGATGAGAAGACTTTGGGTGGGTAGTTCAAGAAGGGGTGGAACAGGGTGATGGGGAGGGTCAGAGTTGGCAGGAAGAGGAGGCAGGGCCCATTGTAATCTCTAGAGCAGGGGCTTCGCAGTCGAGCACACTCGATAGAACAAAAGGCCTTCTTCTGCTGGTTAATTTGTATGTTCATATGTAAATGGAAAACAAAACATTTGAAAAGTTAGAATTCACATAAAATAACCTAAGTTCTGAACTAGGTAAATAGTTGAAGCTTACCAAAACTGGGATATATTGGGTCCTAGCAGACTGGACAGCAATGGTGTGGCGTCCAAATCCCAAGATAAGACTGACTTTTTCTAGGAGAATGCAGGACACAAAAAGCCCTAGTAGGATGGCCTCTTCACCTACGTCATGTGCCCTACCTTGTCTTACATCACACTCTGGACAGTTCTTTGATCTTTCAGCTCACCTCGAAGACAGCCAGTCTAAACTGGTTGTGTAGATTCAAACTACATCCTATTGTTTCCATTGGTCATGGCCTGGCAGGGAGCACCTGTTTGTTTGTTTAAGATCCAGAATCAAATGATTTGATACCTTTTATTGAACCAACATAGGTGTAACAAAAAGAACAAAGTACTTTAGCTTTTGGACCAACAAGTCCTTCCTCGGAAGCATAGTGACAGTTATTTAGAAAATCCCATACTTTAACACCCAGATCATGCAGAAAAAAACAGAAAAGAATTCCCATTGGTTCAAAACACTCATTTAAAAAATAACAGAAGAACATGTCAGAGATGTTGAATGGTGCCAGTTCTCCTTCAGCTGAAAGGGCCTAAAGGTCAGATGTGCGTAGGGCATAACACCATGCATGGAGTGCACTGCGCATAAATGAAAATGTCTTAGAGATACTTTCAGAATAAGATAACAACTACTCGAGCTGAGAGCTCCTAAACCTGATTATGAGTGTCACAGTGTGTATAAGAATGCAGTTACTGAAAAGCAAAACCCACCTGGATTAAAGACATGCTAAAATTGTAAGTTAAAAACAAGCCCCACTAAACAGAACTACAGAAATTATCTGTATATGGCATACAAAGAGTAAACAGTAAAGTTTACCTAAAGTGAGCAACAGTTACACACCATATGGAATGTAAAACTTAGGTGGAACCATTAACCAACTATATTCTCAAACTAGTTATTATGCCCCATAAACCTTAAGGCCTATAGTGTAGTAACAGGAGTTTATAAATGATAATATAAGTTGGCAGTATAAGTGTCAAACAAAAAACTGCTTGTCAAGGACCACCAGGAATGACCATGCAGCCTGTTATGTACTGATTTCAATAAGTTCTCAGTGTATAATATAACAACTTGATGTACCGAAAATGTCTAAGGAATCTGAAAAAGAAACCTTAGGAAATAAATTCTCACCCCACCCCCCATTTCCGGAAGATAACTAGTTTTAAGGAGATATATACATATACACACACAGACATGCATGCACAGACACACACACACACCATAATGCGCCATAATTCACATCAGTCACTATAATTGTTACCTAAAAGAATTAAACTTGTCATGAAATTCCAAATAAAAGGGGTCATGTATCCTAATATGTAGAGAGTTCAAAATGCAGCACTATATAACCATGCTACTATCTGTGCAGTAACAGTCCAAGGATTCTGAATAGAACCACAATGAAATCAAACTTTCACCCAATAAAAGCCCAGTGTGTATATGTATATATCTCCTTAAAAGTAGTTATCGTCCCCCTGTAAATTGGGGTGTGTGTGTGTGTGTGAGAGAGAATTTAATTCCTGTGATTTTTTTATTCAAATTCAGTAGCCATTTTCGATACATCATGTTGCTATACACTGAGAATTTATTAAAATCTGTACATATCAGGCTGCATGGTCGTTCCTGGTGGTCCTTGGCAAGCAGGTTTTTGTTTGGCACTTATACTGCCAACTTATATTATCATTTATAAACTCCAGTTACTACACTATAGGCCTTAAGGTTTATGGGGCATAATAACTAGTTTGAGAGTATAGTTGGTTAATAGTTCCACCTAAGTTTTCATTCCATATGGTGTGAAACTATTGCTCACTTTAAGTAAACTTTACTCTTTGTTTGCCATATATAGATACTTTCTGTAGTTCTGTTTTGTGGGGCTTGCTTTTAACTTACAATTTAAGCATGCCTTAAATCCAGGTGAATTTTGTTTTTCATTTACTGCATTCTTATACACACTGTGACACTCATCATCAGGTTTAGGAGCTGTCTGCTCGAGTAGTAGTTATCTTATTCTGAAAGTATCTCTAAGACATTTTCATTTATGCGCAGTGCACTCCTTGCATGGTGTTATGCCCTAAGCACATCTGACCTTTAGGCCCTTTCAGCTGAAGGAGAACTGGTACCATTCAACATCTCTGACATTTTCTTCTGTTATTTTTCAAATGAGTATTTTGAACCAATGAGAATTTTTTTCTGGTTTTTTTTCTGCATTATCTGGGTGTTAAAGTATGGGATTTTCTAAATAACTGTCACTAAGCTTCTGAGGAAGGACTTGTTGGTCCGAAAGCTAAAGCACTTTGTTCTTTTTGTTACATCTGTATTGATCCAATAAAATGTATCAAATCATTTGCTTCTGGATCTGTTCTTACAAGGACCAATACGGCAAAGACTAAATTTGTTTGTTTATTTAAAGAGGACAGGAAATCATTTCTAACTGGCAGCTGTTTATAAAGTTCTTATTCTCAAAAATAATATGCATTCACCTAAATTATCCATATTTAACTGTACCTGAATAAAAGGTGATATAAAATGCTGTACTTTGCACTGTCTTGTTTTTATGGGTACCATTCCATTACAGTTCTCATCATGAAACCATCAATTTGGAGTTTTAACTATGTCATGGTTTGTGCACAGAACTCTAAACAGGGTTCTGATAGGTCTGGAGCTCATAATTAGCATTCTGTACACAAAAGGTAACATGGTGAAAACTCCACATCAGTGATTCCATGAAGTGGACTGCAGCAGAATGCTGCCCATGAAACACAATAATGCAAACTAGTTTTTTTTTTTTGAAATCGCACTTTTTATCCCCTCCTCAACCTGCCAGCCCCGACCCTTCGGGGCCACTACGGAGTCATCCCCCTGCCTCCCACTCTACCCACTTCCACCTCCATGTCCCCATGGAACCGCGGATTACCCCCCAGGTGGGGACGGGGTGAGGCCCCTGACACCCCAAGCTACTTACTGTTTCATCGGTCCGGAGGTGGCAGGGCGAGCGGGGGCACATCAGAGGCACGCTTCCTGCAGTGTAAGACCCAGACGTCAAGGTGTTGAGTGCCGACGTCACGCTGCTGTGTAGCGGCTGCCCATCCCCTGTTGTTAGGGGCTTGTAGTACTCCGAGCTTCCGCTCGGAGTCAGACAAGAGCGCGGGCTATGGCCTCAACCCTCCCCGGAGTAGGCGAGCTGTCGTGGGACGTTCAAGCCTGTCTCCCCCCGGCCGACCCACTAGCGACCCGAGTCTGTTCCCGAACCTGAGTCGCCGGCGTGGACAAACTACCATTTTACCTATCACTTTTTATTCAGGTACATTTAAATATTGATACATTAGGAGAATGCATACTGTTTCTGAGAATAAGAAATTTATAAACAGCAGGCAATTGGCACAAATTTCCTGTCCCGTTTAAGAAGTTGGTAATGGGGAAAGGCTCATTTCCAGGTGCGAGCTGGGGGAGGGGGAAGGGGAGTACAGATAGAATAAAAAAGTACAAAACATCAGATTGCATATACAATAGGCAAGCATCACAGATGTAGGTGTATCTGAGGTGAATCAAGTACAATTAACAGCATGGATTAATGCAAAAATATGTGGACAAGCACGCTAGAATACAGTAAAGTGCACAGTGCCTGTTGGGCACATCTAGCCTAGATTTAGGGGATTCCTAAGCAGGAGGGGGTGTCGTGTGAGTGAGGAAGAAACATAGAATTTGACGGCAGATAAGGACCGCTTGGCCCACCCGGTCTGCCAAAAAAGAAAGGCCAAGAAAAGTCCGGAAGGGGTTGACAGGTACAGGGGAGATCAGGACAGTGCCTTTGCTGGTGTTTAAAGGCAGGAAGTGGGGGGGGGAGAGAGGGAAGCCGGTTCCAGAGGGAAGGGAGGCGGTAGGAGAAAGCAGCTTGCCCAACACATGGGTGAAGGTGGAGAATGTGTGGGAATCCCTGGAGCGGCGAAAGTAAGAAGAGGAGAAGACGAGGGGGGGGGGGGAGAGGAGTGAGGAAAGGGATCCAAACCAGTATTTAGCAATGAGGCAGGCACATTGGGATTGGTGACGTGAAGGTAGTAGTAGGAGGATGGAGAGGGGAGAATAGTGGGAGCACTGATGAGTACAGGGGTAGAATTGGTAGCAGAACAACAAGAGGCATTGCAGAGAGTATCCAGTCTGGCAAGGGAGGAGGAAGGGGTGATATCATAGACCACATCCGCATAGTCAAAGACCCGGAGAACCATTTTGGTTACCAACTTCGGTGGACCTAGAGGGAGAGGCAGTCCTTATGGTAAACAGCTAGCCTTTTTTAGATGAAAGGGGCTCAGCCATTTGTTGTTACCCACATCACAGAGTCTTTTAGATCACAAGAGCTCAGGTATTCACACCGCTTCATTTCCTCTCTGTGAGAACACAGGAATCTTTGCCATCAAGCCTTGGATAGCAATGGGAAAATGGAATTCTGTACTCTCCCCATATATCTCAAACCTGTTTACTTATTTTACAGAGAAAATAAATAAATTGCCTTTGTATCACATTGACACAATAGACTACTTACTAAAGGTGTTGGCTTTGCTTAATTTGGGCTGGTAATGAAAGCACCGTAATAATATGACACCACAGTATGTTAGTCGACTTTGTTAGCTTCTGGACATAGAAACTTGACAGCAGAAAAAGGCGGGTGGTCGATCGATCTAGTCTGCCCATATTAACCTAACATACCCCAGGAGCTGATTGTGGGGTCTGCACTTAACTCTGTTTCCCCTTTTGTTATCTGTGTTTCTGACTCCCTCGTTCTGCTGAGAAACTACTATAACCGTAGCTCTATCCCAGCAGTGTTTGAAAAACCATTTGTGTCTGGCACCCACCACCTCTGCTGGCAGACTGTTCCACGGCTCATCAACTTTTTCTGTAAAATAACTACTTCCTTGCATCCTTTTTAACCTCTCCAGTTAACCTCTGTACATGACCCTATGTCCTAGTTTCTTTGTTCCTGGTAAATAGCCCTTCTCAGTTCACATTGTTTATTCCTTTCAGGAACTTGAAAGTCTTAGTCCTATCCCCACTTTCTCGTCTGGTTTTGAGTTCAGCCTTTTAGTCTATCCTTGTAGGATCTGCCTTCCTGGCCCTGAATCATCTTGATCACCCTACATTGTACTATCTCTGGCCTGTCCCTGTCCCTTTCCTTTCCTTTTTCGGTGGGCATTTCAGAATTGGGTACAGTACTCCAAGTATGGTCTTATGAGTGGCTTATACAGAGATAACATTACCTCCTGCTTCCTAATGTCTAGCCCTTTCCTAATGCACACTAGCATCCTGTTAGCCTTGCTGAAGGTTGTGTTACACTGGCTGTTTTGTTTAAGGGAGTCACTAATGATGACTCCTAGGTCCCTTTCCTCTGATGTGTCCAGCTGGACCTCTCTAATCCAGTACTCTGTTCTGAGGTTTTTGTTCCCTAAGTGCCAGTAGTGGAGCCAGGTTTGGGATCATTTGGGAGCCAGGGAGGGCCATTCAGTCAATGACAGGCTCCACAATGGGCACTAAACAGTGAATAAAGAAGGTGGCAGGGCGCCACTACTCACACTGGGGCAGCCAGGAGGGGCGACCACCCCCCCAGCCCCCCCGGCTCTGCCACTGCGAAGTGCATCACTTTGCACATCTTGGCACTGAATTTCAGTTGCCAGACTTTGGACCAATTTTCCAGCCTTTACAGGGTCTCTCTGCAATTCTTGTATCAGTTGCATTTACATGGCTGGTTGGCTTACTTCATGTTGTTGCTCCTGGTATGCTCCAACCTTCCAAAGTGAACATGGGGCACTTTTGCACTGCCTCTCTCAGCGCCTGACGCAAGACATGTTGGTGAGGAGCCATGACTGGGGGGGAGCTCCTATGCTGAGTGACAGCAGCCTGTGGAACTTTAGAGTGGGTGGTGCAGCCAGTTCACAAGGCTGCTTATGCCGCTCACGCCGACCCACGTCCCACGGTTTGTTGTGGCCCCCGAAGTGGCGCAATGATCGACTTACTGTGGTACGGTAAGTGTCCACATGGCTGCTTTTGCACCGGAGCAGCTCAAGCTGCTCCGGTGCAAAGGTGACCATGTAAATGGCCCGCTTCCATCTATATTGTCAACTGTACCACAGAGTTTAGTGCCGTCTGTGAATAGACATAACCTGCCCCTAGATTCCCTCTCCTATGCCACTGATGAACATATCAAAGAAGGCTGGGCCCAGGACAGATCCTTGTGGTACTCTGCTGGTGTCCTCTCTTTCCGCCGATCTGATCCCATTCACCACATTCTCTGATGCCTCCCATCCAACCAATTCCCTACCCACTTTACTATTTCCCTAGATGTACCTAGATCCCCATCCTCTTCAGCAGCCTTCGGTGTGGCACTGAGTTGAATGCCTTTCTGAAAGTTGAAGTTTAATAAGTCTACTACATGCCCCTTGTCAACTGCCCTAGTTACCAAGTCAAAAAATATGATCAAGTTGGTCTGGAAAGACCTCCATGCCATGCACCCATGCTGCTTACTGTCCTGAAGCCCGTTGTTCTCTAGCTATTCCACTAGGTTCTCTTTGACTAGTGCTTCTACTAGTTTCCCAGTCATGGAGGTAAAGCTGCTCCTTTTCCCCTTCCTTGTGTAGCGGAACTACTTCTGCCATCCTTCAGTCCTTGGGAACCACCCGTTGCTGCAAAGAGCTTGTGAATAGCCCCACCAGGAGTTTGTCTAACACCAATGCCAGTTCTCTTAGTACCCTTGGATGCATCCCATCCAGCCCCGGGGCCTTATTTACCTTCAGGGCTGCTAACCCTTTTCTGACTCTTTTCGATAGTATACTTCTGCAGTCTCATTTCAGGGTCCTGTCTATCAGCTAGCTGCCTTTATGCTGCTCTCTGGCAAAGTCCTGCTTTTCTCCCTAGTGAATACCGAGCAGAAGTCGTCATTCAGCACAGCTGCTTTCTGCCCATCTTCCTCAATTATCCTGCCCACTCCTTTAGCCTGACGGTTGCCCCTTCCATCTTTCTTTTTCCCTTGTGTGTGTCTAAAAAACTGTTTTTTCTCTCCCTTGTCCCCCCTTTATAGTTCGCAGTTATGTGTCTGCCTTTGCGAGCTTGACTACAGTTTTAGCCTCTCTAGTTTTTCCTGATACTCTTCCCATTTCTCATCACCCCTGCTTTTCTTTGTACCTAGCAAAGGCCTTCCTTTTTGACTCTCACTGCCTTCCTTACCTTTTCAGAGAACCAAATTGATCTTATACTTGTTTCTGTTGATAACTGTGCATGTTTGAACTGCTGTGAGATGGCTCCTTTTATGACCCCCATCTTTTTTCTACTCCCCCAATGCTGTCTACTCCAGCCAACCTGCCTATGACTAGTTCCCTCATTTGGTTAAAATGTGCGCTTCTAAAGTCTAGCGCCTCAGCCTTTGATAAGGGCTTACTGGTGCCGAGAGGGAACTCAAACCATATAGTATTGTGGTCATTTGACCCCGGTGTTCCCCAGCCTGCACTCTGACTACTCTTTCTGAGTTGGTGAGTACCACATCAAGAATGGTGGATTGTCTAGTGAGATCCTTGACCTGCTGCACCAGCATGCAGTCCTGCAAAGTATCATGTAGGGCCTGGCTTCTGGCATTCCTGACTGCTGGGATGGCCCAGTCAGTGTCTCGCAGGTTGAGATCTCCTACTACTACAAACTCCCCTTCTGGCAGCCCCTTTTCTACTTCTGCTCCAAGTTCCTTATCTCTCTCCTCTCCCTACACTGGTGGCCTATAAACAACCCCCTGCCCAATGACTCTGTGTGCTGTACCCACAATGATTCTACCTCCCCTTTCCCTCCAGTAGTTGCATCCTCTACTGCCTCTATTCTTTCCTTGACATAGTGACATTACCTAACTTGTGCCATGTGTAGGACTGCCACGCTTTGCCAGTGTGTCGACCTTGAACAAAATATGACTTGCCCAGTGGCAACCATAACAATATGTCGGCACAGTCTATAAATTCCTACACATGTCGACATTACATAAGTTGTTTGCAATAAAATATCAACCCATTTACTAATGTGTCAACATTTTCCTAAATGTGCGCTGCACAATGGGGCAACGTAATAATATAGCAGCATAATCTGAGAACTTCTGGATATATAGATGTTGCTTAAATTGGTTGTCCTAAAATATCGCCACACTTACTGATGTGTTGACGTTACACCAAATATGTGTCCAATGAACACCAAGGTAATATGTTGACATAATCTGACAACTTCTTGGTGCGTGAACATTACTTAACGTTCAACATTCAATATCGACACAGTAATACCTAGTAATACAACCTCAATACAGAAATAGTTTCTTGAAAAAAATAGTTTTTGTACAGTTTATGGATTTTTGGTTCACATTTAGACAAAACAAATAACTTCTACATGACTATCTAACAGTTAGCAAAATCGCAATGTTCTGTAATCACGTCAATAATCCCCATTTACCATTCTCCAACCCCAGATTCTTTTATCGGAAGATAATGCCATGGGAAATACATGTATTGAACTGATGACGGAAGGCAAGGGCTGTCCTGCGCAGTGAAATACATATCTTGAGGCCACAGGTCTCCCTGTACCTAGGTACAAAAGTTAAAAGTTGTAGTTTATTTTTGCAGTGTAGCCCCCTGCTATCAGGCTTGTGGATTAAAGTGTTGTTTCATATTTTTTAAACTTAGGAATTTTTTGTGGTGTTTATGACACTTATACCATCTGATTCATTCTCTGCTGAGATGGCTATCTTGGGGGTAGCAGACTTGGGGGTGTGTGGGAAAGGTGAGCCATTCTCAGAGAAGGCAGCGTAATGCCCTAGCTTCCTGGTGGACACATAGCGTACAGTTCAGTTGTTTTGCACCTCCAGGACCCCTTTTGTGGGTTCCTGCCTGCCATATGAAGAGTCATAAATGCACTGTCACTGCACTGCAGTGCAATGTAGTTGCATGCAGCAAACATGTAACTACAGTTTTAATTACCCTATTGCATGTAATTAATGATTAGTTACATTGAAACTGATACTTAAAATGAAGTATAGCCTCATACATTATGCTAAAATCTTGTGTCCAAAGATGGCATGGGGGATTTGTAACTGGCAACCTGTAAGGGGAGGAGTGGCAAAACCTCCAAGAATAGCTACCCCAAGAAAACAAGTGAAGCATTGAAGAGACGTAGAGAATTCCCCCCCTCAGCCTTTCCAGTTAGCTTAGCTGGTCACGTATATGCAAAACAGTCCTGAACATGCCTAACAAGCTGCAACCCTTTTACACAACTACCTTTTTTCCCTCCTCTTCATAATTTTTATGAACGAGATCCTCAGATAGTGCAGAATAATGTATACTTAACAGAACGTTTTAGGGATTTAGTTAAAACTAGAAGGGTTTACAGCAAGATCCCTATAGGATGTTTAGTTTAAAATAATTTTTGAAAACATATTTCAAAACAATTTTAGCAATTGAGTATTTTTGTCTTGCTGCTGTATTACAACATTTTTATTTCTAAGGTGTAGTGTGCTGTATTAAAAAAGGATCAACTCGGGGGGGGGGGGGGGTCTGAGAGTATGACTGTGGTGGACTTTGCTGGCAGCATGGGTTTTGTGTCTGAAGACTGACAACTATACGGATTGTTAAGGGTGGACTGAGCGTCCCAGAGGATACTGCCTTCCTCCAGAGAGGGCGGGTTGTTGTCCCCACTGTTGTACTACCAGCTTGGTGACCACAGGTGGCAGCACACCAGAGGACCCCAGTGGCTAGGGTAGGGGAGCATGCGTGCACTGTGCATAAAGCATGTCAGCATAATATTTTTGGTGGTAGCCCATGAGGAGAAAACAAGAAACCTGGTTGACTTCCAGTTAGGAGAGTGGCACCTCTCTCCACTCCCAAGCTACTCCGAAGGGCTCCTTCTGTCACTCCATGATGACCTTGGGTACCTTCCTCCCTCACATTGGGCTGTCGAATAGTAAGGGTAGTGACAACTTTGGCACTGGAGGCAAGGTCCTTCCCAGGTGGTTAATCCGGCAGTGGGTAGCAACATATAGGACTGATTTGAGCTGCAGTCTGGGTAACAAGAAAAAGTGATTGGGGACAGCTCCTCAGAAAGTTACAGGAGAGTGGTGAAAAGCATGAAATAGATCCCGGTCAGGAAGGGCTCAAAAGATTATAAGTAGAATATACAAAAAAAGATTTCTGTGTGCTTCCCGATGCAGCCTTTGTGTAAGTGAAAGCAGTAGGGGTAAGTTAGCACAGCTGAGGTTGACAGTATAGCCTTGAGGGTTAAAGCATCAGTCTGTGAACCTGTGGACCCAGCAGACCTGGGTTTGAAACCTATAACCTCTTCTTGAATACCGTGTGACCTTGGGCAAGTCACTTAACCTACTTGTGCTCTCAGTACACACCTGGAAACAAACTTCAACTCAGTGTGCCTCTCCCGGACAAAATATTCTATTAAAAAAAAACAACAGTAAAAAGTTAGGAGCACATCTTGGGTTTATCCATGTGTTTTAACACTGCACTCAGCACTTGAGAAGATGCCTGCAGCAGTTAAGTAACATGACAAAATGTTCAGCTACGCAATTTTTAACTAAAACATCTACAGTATTCTTTGCAACAATCCTCCACATTCCAAGGAAATTGTTGAAAGTTCTTTGAAAACTGATCAAGTGCATACTTAGGAACTGTTACTCATATCTGGACCCTGGAATCGGCCACAGATCTTTTTGCCAGATGCTACAGACCACACATTATAACCTCCCAAATTATGAGAGACGTCTACCATGTAACTACTCGGAAGCCCTGTGTCCTACATGGTGGGGGTACTGTCCCACAAAGTAGTCTGGGATTGCAAAGCAGAAATTCGTAGTACTCAATATTCTCATTTTGGGTAGAAAGAATGCTGGCTACTGATTGGCCAGGAGACAGTTTTAGCCAGAGTGTTATCCCAGCACAGCAGTCCGGCTGAAAGTAGCTCAACAAAATATGTTTAAGAAATGCATCCAGTTTACTAAAAAGGACCCATTTCATAATCGCAGTAAGGCACTCCAGCTGGGGCATTATCCCACCATAATGCCCCCCCCATGCTTTATTGCTTAATTGAACAGTGAATTCTGAACATGAAAGGGCATATTGCCCTACTTTCCAAGCTTCTCTTTGTCTAGGATCTGATGTGTTAGTCACTTTGCCCTTTCTCCTCACCGTTTAAATGACAGTGTGCAACATTCCGATAAAGAACAGCTGAGAGGCATGCTGCATTCGTTGATCAGTTTCAGTTAGATACAGTTGCCACGGAAAGTATTATCCAAAAATATTTGCATAGCCATTACTGCAGTACAGAAATTAATTTGAATAGCAGCTGGAAACATACACATAGCATTTTCCAGATAACCTAGTGTGAAGGAACTTTGTGCGCACCTCTGTGTGAAATCTGATACGGCGTAGCAAATAGTTGCTGTGCATGAACAGTTTTGTGTAGCAGTCCATGCAAATAAGGTTGTTTAGGGGTATTGCATGTATCGTGGCCCTGAAGTGCAAAACACAGACAAAAAATGCAGAATTGAATACATTGCAAACACACAAAACACACAAACAAACAAACAAACAAAAAAAAAGCAAGCAACCACCACAAGCTAAGCCAAACTAAATGTACTAAAGAAAACAACACAAATGAAGGCACCAAAAAATTAAGCAAACTGTATGTAGCAAGCAAAACAGAAAAGCACAAACCAAAAACAGTACAGCAAAAACAAAAACATAACTCCAAAAAATCAGTAGGCAGACACAAAAAAAAAGACATGCAAAAAAAACTGCAAACGGAAATGCCATTTTTTTTTTTTTTTAATGGAAATGCATTTTTAAAACAGAAATTACCTTATTAAAGTAGTCAGACAGTGGAGAATTTACACCTGCCCTGACATCTGATTCTAATCTCCACAGCAAAAGGTTTTGTGTAACAGGGAGAGTCACTTGCCACCAGCTTGCGACTCACTCTCCCAGGATGGGGGTTGGTCCTCTTGCTACCATCCTGCAGTTCATATTCTTGGGGTGGAAAGGTTGGGGCAGAGCAGGGCCGAATGGAATGGGCCATATGCTTTTTTCGCCTGATCGCAGCTCCTGTGATTTTGGGGTCACTTGTCACCAACATGCAGCTCACTCTCCTGGGGATCTGTGTGTGTGTGGGGGGGGTCTTTCGCTACCATCTGGCATGTCACTCTCCTGGGGTGGGGGTAAGTTCTCTTGCCACCAGCTGGCATCTTATATTGTCGGGATGGGAGAGTTAGGGCAGAGTGGGCCAACTGGAACAGGCCATTTATGTTTCTGCCTGATCGGCAGCTCCTGTGATCCCTGGCAGTGCACAGCAGGGAAGTGCTTTAGGGTTGGACTTTCTGGCCGCCGAACAGTAGACGGTATTCCCGGGATCCCCATGGTTGTGCATGGCAGTGAAGTATGTATTCACTGTCTGCACAGCAGACAACACTCCCAGGATCACTGGCAGGGTTCTGTTTTCTGACTGACTGCTACTGTATCTACCCTACAGCTGTGCTTCTTTTTTTTTTTTTATTGCGCTCGGTCAGGCGATCAAGTACAGTACCCCTTTGGTGCAGGACCAGGGAGCCATGGCACCCATCATGCGGCAAGCAAAGAAACATTGCTGCGCAGAGTCAGTTTCAAGTGTATTACGGCCACTGCTGCATGTAGCACTTCACTCACTGCCGCATGCTTACCACCCATTTGAAAGTGTGCATGCCATAGCTTGACAGCCAGGGAAAACAAAGGGCCAGTGTTTGAGAGAGCTCCGAAACCATGTAGCACTCCATGCCGTGAGCCCCATTTGAAAGCATGCATGCTACCCATAGCTTGACAGCCAGGGAAAGGACCAGCATCACGTGAACTCCGGACTTGTGTAGCACTCCACGCTGCATGCCACCCCTTGTACATAGCTTGGCAGCCAGGGACAATAATGTGGCAGCAACAGAAACAGAAAATGAGCTGAATGTCGGGCCAGCTGAACTGACCTAGTCAACACTCTTACGCCTGGGCAGCTCCAGTCCTCCGGTGGGGGGCAAACGTGGTCGCTATCAGGCTGCAAGCTTTATGGCAACTAGGACTTGCTGCCAGGCAAAGAACACACTGGTACCTAGAGAAGCAGGAAGTACTGTTAAGAACTTCAATTCCGTAAAGGCAAGCAGCATGTGTCCTTAACTGGTTCGCCCTTCTCACACAGCATGCATTCTAGAGAGGTTCGCCTTTCACTTATGAAATGGTCATGCACTGTTCACAGGTTAATCATTAGGAAATGTAGAAAGTATGACAGGCAGCAGTAAGGACCAAATATTAAGTGAATTCATACACTTGTTTTACATCACAGGTACTGACCCCAGTGCATTAAAGTGCGACAACTAGAAAACAACTTTCTGACTTTGATTGCAATAGGAACTGTCTGCCACCCAGATATGCCCTAAAATAGTGTTCCTCTATGGCCAGTGACCTTCCACATCGTGCAATGATTTTTTCTTTCTCACTACAATTTATGTAGTATAAGAGAAATTACTAGATGTCATTGCTAATGTTAGTGCTAGAGTCTCAGCAAGGTTTGAAGATCTGTATTGCTGATGACCTGAAAAAGTTCCAGCTGAGATTTTGAGGTTTGAATGCAGCTTGTGAAACAGTACTTCAAACTGACATACTGTTCATTACTAAAATTAACTGCAGGTGTGTGTGTGTGTGTGTGTGTGTGTGGTTGGACCTGCACTCACTGCTGGATGTCCTTTGCCGCTGCATGCACTTCCAGTCAAGGAGCCTTAGTACAGCAGTAGATCTACAGGCTACCAAACAGTAATTGGTAGGGTGCATGGGTTCGATCCCCAGTGCAGAACATTTTTCTTTCTCACTACAATTTATGTAGTATGCATGAACTTGTTAAATGTCACTACTGATGTTAATGATAGAGTTTCAGCAACGTTTAAAGTCCAGTATTGCTGATAACTGGAAAGGTTCCAGTGGAGACTGTGAGGTTTGAATGCAGCTTGGGAAACATTACTTCAAATTTTATTTGTTTATTTTATTTATTGAAATGTTTCGCCAGGAGGGCACACTGAACTACAAGTAGCCCATCTCGTGGTGCGACCTGGGGGGAGGGGTTACATAGGGATATAGCAGTGAGTGTTACAGAAATACAGTTTACACAATAAACTGGCACACAATTGAGAGTCCAGTACAGTTTGAATATGCATTTATATTCAAGTATAAAACAATAGCATGATGATATGACGACATTCAAGTGTACAACAAGAGGGACGAGCAGACAGGTAGTGCATAAAAGCAAGTGCAGACTAACAGGACTAGGCAGGCTTGTGACAGTGGCACAAGAGTACAGTGGACTACAGTCCCCCCCAGCACCAGCCTAAGGGACGCTAACATACAATGGAAGTGTAAGTTAATATTGAAGTTGCAAAATAGATGCAAATATGTTTGGGGACTGGCTGGATTAAGCAGAAGAGTACAGTGGAGTGGTGAAAAAGGGGGGGAAGGAGGGGAGCATGCCAGATCAAGGCCCCTTCAGGATTTGGTAAACCCTGCCAGGGTCAGAAACTAGGTGAAGTAAGGGGATGTTGTGCTAGGAGCTGAGCAAAACCCCTTCAGGATGCAGTGAACCCTGCCAGGGGCGAGAGCAGGCAAAGTTAGAAGAGTGTGTGCCATGGAACAGTCCCCTTCAGGGTGTTGTGAACCCTGCCTGGGGCAGAAACAAGGCAAGGATAGAGGTGTTGGAGAGAAAGATTGGATCGGTGGGGGGGTGGGGTGCGAGAGGTTGGTAGTGAGAATATCCTGAGGGGTTATGGTGGAGGAGAGGAGAGGAGAGGTGAGCGGAGTGGAAACATGAGGAGGTATTTCACAGGATGGGCCCTTGCAGGATCATGAGGACCCTCCCTGATGGTGAAGGGGGCTAATGAATGAGGTGGGGGGTGGTGGAGGAGGAGGAGAGAAGATTGAAAGTAGAAAGGGGGGGGGAGACAAGGGGGCAAATTGTCAGAGAGTGAGTTTTGGGGTGGAATTATGTGGGGCAGTCCTGTGGAGGGAAGAAAGTCAGGGCGGGTTAAAGCAGGGGCAGCTAGGGGAGAGATAGATAGTTGTGTAGGGCAGATCCAGGGAAGAGGAGGAAGAGTGACGTATTTGGGGGGGTGATTTCGGACTTTGGGAAACGGTAAGAGAAACCAGACTGGTCAAGGATTGTGGAACGTAAAAGGGATCAAGAAAAGAAAAGTCCGAGTTCTGAGGGGAGGGAGGAGGAGGAGGGGTAGAAAGGGATGCGTAAGGTAGGGAGGGAGTTCACCGAGCCAAAATTTAGATGCGAGTTTGGCGCAGCGGGAGAGGTGTCTGCTTGCGAGTGGGGGAAAGGACAGGGAGTGATAGAGATCACAGTGATGAGTCCGGGATAAAATTGACAAAATATTCTGCTGACTCCAGAGGCCATAGTGCAGGAACTAAGGAAGTTAAAAGTCTGAGTTTGCATATGGTGTGGGGTATGCTTGTTTATGTTTTGAAGTGTATGTGTGCACTTGCATGCATGTATGTGACTGTATTGTGCTGTATCTCCATGTACATTGCTTAGCATGTATATGTGTCTTTTACTATACAGAAATGACACATCCATACCTTGGCACCTTTCAGTACCATTGGTACTTTGATTTCTTGTTTTTGTGGCATTTTGTGATTTGTGGCATTTGGTCAACTGGTGGAAACTTAAGGGACACAGGTGTGCCATTTCTTTCTCGGTGTGAGAGAGAGAAAGAGAGAGAAAGGGAGACAGAAGAGAGCGAAAGAGAAGTCTTGGCCCATAATTGATCTGTGGCTAGATTCACAAAAAATTGCAAAGTGCACCACAAAAGTTTGCATTGCTCTTTGCAGTTGCCCTGGTGGTAAACAATGCTGTTCACAGATGGCTAGCATATGGCGCTGTCCAACTGTGAATAGGGCTATGTAGAGGCAGCAGTAACCCCATTACCGCTACCTCTAACACCAGTAGCACTTCCCTGACCTGCATGCCTTTAAATGTCCCTGCAATGAATAGTGCTGGTGCGCTGTTTATTATTCACAAAAGCAGCCATGCAAATGACCCCATTGGGCATACACGGTGCTAGCTGGCCATTTGCATGCCCATTATGGGCTCATTTTTATGGGCTGTGAAAAAGTTGTACTCGCTCCCCCCATGGGGACTCCTAGTCCTGTAGTTACACAAGTGCCCCCCTGGTGGTCTAGTGGCCCCTTCCCCTTTCTCCGATTGCCATCCCATAGAAGGAAAATCCTGTTCTCTGGTAGTCTAGTGGTCCCTCCCCAGCTTCTGATCACGTTCCGTATCATAAAAACTCCATTCCCTGGCAGTCTAGTGGTCCCGTCCCTCCCTGGCTTTTGATCACTGTCCCTATCATAAAAATTCTGTCCCCTGGCAGTCTAGAGTCCCCCCCGGCCCCTGATCACCATCCTCATATAAGACATATAGTGTCCTAGTGAGTCTAGTGGTCCCTCCCCTCCCGTTCTCGGATCACCATCCTGTAGGTCGAAAAAAAATAATGTCCTGTTTCGTGATGAGAGGTAGTGCCAGTGTATTCTCCCCGACCATGTCCTCCGATCACTAGCCCATCATCAAGCAAGGAATCTCCGAGGTAGCTAGCGGTCCCCCCCACGATGACCGTCCAAAGTGTATAATTTTATTTTTTTTATTCTTTGTTAACTGGGTAAGGACACTGGACCAAAGGTCCTTTTTCAGGCCCAACCCGGACAAAAACAACAAGACACAAAACAAAACAACAAGATGACAAATTACAAACAGCAATTACAAATAGATTTTAACAGTAAATAATGCTTTAACCTTGGTTTAAAATTAGGAACCGTGGAAGTGTGTCTGACACTGACCAGGAGTGCATTCCAATTTAAAGGGGCTGCAACTGAAAAAGCTCCTGAGCTAGTCTCAAGTCTGTGTTGTGGGACTATATATAGTGGGCCATTTGCTGACCTCAAACAAGGCAACAACTCTCTTCTAAAAACTAGTTCAGAAAGAGGAAATAGAGAAGCAAAATACAAACTCTTGAACATCAGACATCCCACCGAGTACTCAATCCGACAACTGGGTGACAACCAACCTAGTTGTGAATAGAGACTACAGCGATGCGCACGATGAGGAACTCCAAGGACAAATCTGCAAATGTTGTTATACGTAACAGACAAGACATTCATTTTTTTTTAACCCAATATTATAATAGGTACAAGATACATAATCAAACTGGGGAAGAAGTAATCCAGTAGTAGTCACTGTCCTAGTCTCTAAGGTAAAATAAGATTTAAATTTATAAAGTAACACTATTCTCTAATTTATTTTTTTAGTAATTGACTGAACCTGTAAAGAATATGTCAGGCATGAATCCAAGAGTACTCCAAGATGGCTAAATTGTGACACTTGTTCTTTTTTTTTGTATGAACTTTTTTATTAACAGTTATCAAATTACCATACACCACAAGAACTTCACACGTTCCGTCCATTACATCTCTTATACACTAGATTCTCACCATAATCCATTACTGCTCATTTACAATTAATAAGACAAGAAAAAAAAAAAAAGAAACCCACACACATAAAAATCACAGATAACAGAAATATGACACTGGCATATAGTATGTTAGAAACCAAGGATCCCTCCTAACAATATGTCCCTTTTGGTATCCGAAATTGGAGGGAAGGTATAGAACATGTGAGAAGAACCATAAAAAAAAATACTTATTAAAATAAATTACTTGTGTAACCCCTCACCCCTGCCTTTTTACTAAAACGACAGGTGGCATGCTGTTGGCGTTGGCAGCAATACGTGGTGGGGACCTGGGTTCGGGGAGGATGAGGTTACCTGGCACAAGGGGACCTAGGTTTGGCTACTCTGCACAGGGGCACCCAAGTAAATCTGACTACAGCAAGCAATAACGTAATGTCCAGAACCAGGATTGGGATTTTTCAGTGTGGCTTTTATTCATAACTAGCTGAACATAACAAAGCATAGATGGACCCCCAAGGGGCTACGGTGACTGATAAATGCAGATTAGAGACTACAAGGCGGTCCACTTAAAGAATGAACCCATTTCTACTGTTTTCTGGCTCTGGACCCACCAGGCACTCAGCCCGGACTTGCATGCGCTTTGGATACACAGCCCGACTGGCCCGGCTCACCTGCCAGCCACTTGTCTGACGGTTCACTTAAAGAATGAACCCAATTTACTTGTTGTGGCTCCCCACACCACTTAGAGTCTGCGACTCCTAGAGAGATTTGTTTTCTTACTTCCTTCGGACTCCCATCAAACAAGGAGAATTATTTTCCCAAGTTGTGGCTCCCCACACCACTTAGTGTCTGCGACTCCTAGAGAGATTTTCCAATTTGCGACCCACGTCTGGGTACCTACCTCATCACTGGCCAGGCGCATGAGGCAAGTAGCAATCACAGTAGAAATCCATAGAGGTGGACCTGGTTACTAAAGATGGGGGGTGTTCCCACCTCCAGCTCCCACAGCCCATACCCGGCCATTTCTCTGGACAAACAGAAACTAAAACTTCGAAATGTAGATTAAACGGTGGATGACCTGGAGCACCCCCTCTACAACATTACTTGAATCCATAAAGACTTTAGATTTTAAACTACTCCATTTGTTTGTCCTAGTACAGTAGGCCTCCCAAATAATAGTTCACATCCCAGCTTTCACATTTTCCAAACTGAAGAAACATATTGTTTGCCCTCTCAAATTAGAGCAAAACACTCACCCTTTCTGCTGGTGGTGCCTACAGGTTAAGTACAACTTCTTTCACTGTTATCAGACCAAAACAGAAACTGTAGAAAAAGGCAGCTTTCTTCTTGTAGTAGATATTAGGGGTTGCCCCTGGAATCCACAGAGGGACACTTTACTCCCCCCCCCCGAGACCTGGACAGTGGTCTCCACCACTTAAAACTGGACACTGACCTTCTCACAAGGAGGTAAACAAAAGACACTTCCTTCTTCTTCAAAACAAAACAGAAGACTCACTTTGAAAACTCCCAAAGTTCTATCTCACTCCCTGTGCTGCAGATTCCAATGTGGCTTATGCAGCTGCGACAGTTCTATGGTGATGTTGTCTCTCAGTCTCAGCTGTGACTGAGAACAGAGTGAGACAGTGTGAAACCCATTTAACTGGAGTTTCACAAGCTGCCTTCCCTGCCTACCACTAGGTCTTACTGGGATTCTAGTAACCCTGGGTAACAAGGGGGTTACACTTATACACACCATTTGATGTCATCATTCTCTTACTAACAAAGTCCTAATCAGTCCTCAGGTAGGCCCACATTCTTTATTCCGTAGGTTATTTTCTACTCCATCTTATGGCCTTTTATTAACATCTATAATTACTTAATCTGCCTACAGGCTAGGGTTACTGTCCCTGCAGTACAAGCATCAGCTCTGTGGGGCTAAGGGTCTTTATGATTGGGTCCCATTATCTGAGGAAGGTCTCACCCCTCTCCTGTGCCATAAACGATAACCTTTCCAGAGTCATGGCTCTCTTTCCACTGTGTTAGAGTAGGGACCTCACCTGAAACCCAGGTATTGAGAATACACTGCCGAGCCATAGCCAATAGCACCCTCATTCACCCCTCAAGGGCCAGTCATTCTCCTTCCTCCTCCTCTTTTATCCCAGACAATAATACCACAGGCGTTACAGGTATTTTACGCCCAAACCATGCACTTATCTCTTGTGCCACTCTAGTCCAAAATTTCTGCAGTGTGCTACATGACCAGAAAGAGTGCAAGTAAGTGCCCCGGTCATGCTACATCTGCCACACATTGCAGAAACAGCCGGGTTGTATTTATTAACCACCACTGAAAGGCAGTAGAGCCTATGGAGAAATGTATATGCTGCCTCTTTATGTTTATTACATATTAGCAGCCCCTGGTCTGCCCACTGTTCCTCCGAGATTACCCTGCCCAAATCCCTTTCCCATAGCCTCTTTATATTCCCAGACCTATCTGGTAATTGCATCCTGAGCAGTTGAGTGGTTTTCCTGATTATACCCTTAGGCTCTCTCCTAACTTGATGTAGCAGCATCTCCACTTTCTGTAATTGTGACTCTGGAGCCCTTCTTCTCCCAATGTCCTGTATATATTGTCTGGCCTGGAAATATCTAAAAAGGTGAGTGCCCATAACTCGCAGTCTAGTCTGTAATTCTTCAAACAGAATGACCTCACCATCCCTTCTTATATCTCCTAGGCACCTTATCCGTTTTCTATCCCATTCTCGAAATGCGGGGTCTTCCAGGCCTGGCAGAAAAAAAAGATTTCCACTTAAAGGTAACATGAATGGTTCTCCCACTCAGTGTCTGAACCTTTTCTTAATTTGGTCCCAGCTGTCCAAGATTCCACCCACCAATATATCTGTCTGGTCCAGGGTCCCGTATGCCTTCCTGCCTCCCTCAGTTAAGTATGCTGATAACTGTCCCTTATACTCCACCTCCTCTAGATCTACCCAGTCGGCTTCTTGTCCCTTATAAACCCAGTCCTTCAGTAGTCGCATCTGTGCGGCTAAAAAATATGTTTGAATGTCTGGGTAATTCAATCCACCCATGCTCTTGTCAGCTTTGAGTCTGGTCAGACTAGCTCTGGGTCGTTTACTGTGCCAGATAAATATGGAGCATGCCCCTCCAGTCTCTTTATGTCTTTGTCAGACAGATTGGCAACATCTGTAGGGGGTAGAGGAGTCTGGGCAATTCATTCATTTTTACCAGATTTATCCGGCCAAGCCAAGAGATGGGCAACGCTCTCCACCTGTGTACTTCTTCCACTATTGTTTTGAGTAGGGGTGTATAATTTAGTTTGTATAAGCTGGATAAATCCCATCTTATTTTGATACCCAGATATTGCATGGCATGATTTACCCATCTTAAGCCCCAAGAATTTGCTCCCTCACTACAATCTACCCCCAACAGCATGATCTCCAATTTCCCCAGATTGAGTTCATAGCCTGAAAAAATGCCAACTGAGATACAAGATCCAGGAGAGGGGGCACAGAGGTAGATAACTTGTGATTTATAAAATCATATCATCAGCATATAATGTGATTGTGTGCTGATATCCCTGTTTACCTTTCACCCCACTGATACTCTGCTCCGCTCTGATTGCAACTGCCAAAGGTTCCACCGCCAATGCAGACAGGAGTGGAGAAAGCTGACACCCCTGCCTTGTGCCCCTGTGCAGTGAGAATTGGTCGGATAGCCCTCCATTTACCAACACAGAGGCCTTTGGTTCCCTATATAGGGTCCCAACCACATTAATATAATCTTTGCCCAGGCCAAATCTTTTGATAGTGTCAAATAGATAAGGCCATTCGATCCTATCGAACACCTTCTCGGTATCCAAGAACAGCGCCGAAGCACCCCCATGTAGCTGAGAAGCACGTTCAATCACATTCATGACCTTTCTGATGTTATAATATGAATGCTGACCCTTAACAAAGCCGGTTTAGTTAGAATGTACTAGCTCGGGCAGCACAATTTCTAACGTCATCGCTAGAATCTTAGCATAAATCTTAGCATTGCAGTTAAGCAGTGAGATGGGACAGTAGGAGGTACCGTCCTTATGATCTTTGCCCGGCTTAGGAATTAGACATATTGTTGCCCTACTGCACGTCTCCGGTAATGTGCCCCTTTCTCTGGCCTCCTGGAATACCCCCGATAGAGTGTCTGACTGTGACCTGAAGTTGTTTATAATAGTCTATCAGCAGTTCATCTGGGCCACTAGCTTTCCCAGACTGCAATCTCCCTATCGCCGTATCTATCTCCTCCTTTGTGATTTCGCTCCCCGGTCCTTGTTTTTGGGACTCCTTAAGGTTAGGTGGCTTAGGTTTATCTAAGAATACCTTCTTGCCCCCCTCCCACTCCCACATTCAGCTCTATATAGCTGCTCATAGAAATGTTTAAAGAGCTCCCTAATCTCCTTGTATTACTGTCACTATTGTGTGCTGCACATTCTTAATACCTGTTATGTGTGCTCTACCTCTCCTTAATCAGATTGACAAACAGGGGCCCTGGTTTATTTCTCCATTCATACTGTATAATCTATGCCTCACATAGAGCAGATGTTTCCACGCCTCATCCATTAACTAGGCATTTAGGGTCCCTCTCAGGTTAGATAGAACGTTCAGCGTGTCCTCCCCTCCTTCCCCTCGTACTGCCTGTAGTTCTAGAGTTCTAATAGCATCTTGTAACTCCTGTTGCTTTCCCAGTTTTTCCTTCTTATGCTTAGTCATGTAGCTGATTATGGCCCCCCTGATATATGCCTTGTTAGCATCCCATAGTACCTGTTAGGATGGGGCAGTTGCAGCGTTTGTATCCAGATAAAACTTAATCTGATCCTTAGGTAATCCTTAAAATCCTTTGACCCCAGCATGTAAGTAGGAAACTTCCACAAGCATTTACCCCTCCCTTCCCCCCCACAGACTAAATGTCACCGTGACTGGGGCATGATCCGATAATTGTATGATCCCATGTTCCACCCTGCCCAGCCTTGCATACCATTCCATAGAGGCATAGATGTGGTCTATCCGAGACCAGGTTTTGTGAGGGTTAGAGAAAAAGTTATATTCCTTCCCTGTGGGGTTAGCCGTTTGCCAGACCTCCACCATGCTAAACTCTGCTATGCCTTCCCTCCATTGTCGAATACAGGAGCAGGGTTTTATTTAACTCTAAAAACTGATTAGCATTTTGCTGATAAAAGTTCTAAAGCACTGTGAAAATGCATAGCACTTGCCTCACTGTGTTCAACAAACATAACACTTCCAGAAAACCTATATAAATGCTTTCTGTACCGTGAGTATTGTCCCAAGAAAAAAACTGCTAATCAATTATTTAAAACCCTGAGGAGTCTCTCCTCCCCTTCCCCTGGGAGTGATCAAGGACCGGGTCAGGCATGCAGTTAAAGTCCCCCCTAGGATCAATCCTTCAAACTGCTCTTGCATCATAATATCCGAAATCTCCTGATAGAAAGTGGGGTCCATAGTGGCTGGGGCATAGACACTACCCACTGTTATCTTCCTTCCATAGAGTGTGCCCGTTACAAAGACATACCTCCCCTCTCTAGGATCCACCACTGTTTTTGTGACTTATATGTGCATTATAAGATGAGAAGTATCATGCCCCAGTCCATCCCCTTCTTAACTTAGCATGCTCCCTTGGGGTTAAATGGGTCTCTTGCAAGAGTGCGATCTTAACCTGGGCCCTCTGAAGTGTTGTCAGGATCACTCTCCTTTTCTCTAGGGAGGAGAACCCCCTAACATTCCAAGACTGAATAACCGGATCAGAACCAGCCGCCATAGTACTTCCCGTCCTTCCCTATATTCAATACTGACCGCATTAGAATTTTCCTGTACTTCCTATTCAGAACGAGGTAGAATGATGGACCTTTCAGTTCATATACATAAATCATAACATAGCAATGCTAAAAAGAAATAAAAGGAACAGACATGACAACACGAACGACCCCCCCTCAAGCCTCCACCCCAAAAAATTAGAAGAAAAACCCTCCTTACAATGTGAAATTCAACTTTCCCACCCTTACTCCCCCTCCTTCCACTGGCCCCCTCCTCCACTGCCGTAGTTCTTTTAGCTGTTTGTTCAACCGTTTCTTTCCTCACTCCTCTCCTCTTGAAAACTCGTATGTCACTACTCAGTTGAGTAGCACAAAACCCCTCTATCTGCTATTGCGCAGTCCTCCCTCTCTTACCCCTCCCCCGAGACCAATCCACGCAACCTGCACGGATCCAAACTTAGTCTCGAGAAAATTCCCCATTCCCTTCTATTAACAGCAGTATCATTATAAAACAGTAATGAGACTGCAGTTCTCCTATTTAAATGCATACTTGACCTGCAGCAATTGAAATGCACAATCATAGCTAAATGTGTTACTTTCAGACTGTGCGACTATTCCGTTCCCCCCACACCTCCTCCGTCACCAGGACCCAAACCCCCACCTTCACTGTATCCCCTCCACCATCTTGCAACATTTATTTCTGGTGTGCAGATGTGTAATAGTCCATATTAGGTCCCACTACTAGCTGGCAGGGCTGGGTTGGCGGACTGGGCTGCGCGATGGCACAGAGAAATGCGCGCCAAGCCCTAACTGCCAAGCCCACCCCCCACCTAGCCTACCTGCATCTCCACATCTGGTGTCCATCTCATCAAACGACACAGCTCTTCATTGTTCATCCAGTTTCTTCACAGAGCAGGAGCTCCCCTTCAAAATCTCTTCTCATCTGCACAAGGCCGGCCTTAATCCTTCTGGGATCCTGTGCAGCCCCCTTCCGGGGCCCCCCACTCCATTCCCTGTGCCCTCCCCCCCAACACATATCCAACTTTTACACCTAACTAACCCTCCTGTCCTATATTAATAAAGCAGTAGCAGGTCTACTAGTTTAACCAGCATATTTTAATTGGTGCCATTGACTGCACTGAATTATTTCACTTCACCATTGGAAATGAATCTGACTGAGCCTGGAGCCAGAACTTAAGTAAGTACAGTACTACTGCCGTATTCATTTCTGTAAGGACAGGGACATCATCACTGGACACTCACGCCTCAGATACTCTGATTTGCAAACAAGTTAAACAATTTAACTTTTCTGGAGGTGTGAGAGAGAATAGAGAGGATTATCATAGCTAGGAGGCAGTATAGCGCAGTGGTTTAAGGTTCTGAGCTGCAAACCTGGAGACCTCGGTTTGAATCCCATAGCCCCCACTTGCATACTGTGTGACCCTGAGCAAGTCACTTAACTTCCTTGTGCTTCCCAGATTGCATCTGTAAACAAGCTTTCAGCTTAGTGTGTCTCTCATAGTAAAAAAATAAAATCACAGAACACCTGTCAGGTTTTTTACCTGCTGATCAGGTTTTCAGGGTCCCTATCAGGAAATCCAGTTTTGCTCTGTGCTGGTCAGGTTTTTGAGCTATTGTGAGCAGGGGTCGACCTTAATTTTTTTTTTTTTTTTTTTGCACTAGCCAGCAAGGCAGGTTGATTCAAAATTGCACTAGCCCGCAGATGGTTGCACTAGCCTTCAATTATAATGGTAAATTTTGATCACTTATACAAGAAACAATGCAAGCCAGGAAATACTCTGACTGTACATTTATCCTACTCCCACATTACTTCCAGCTCCCCAGCAGGAAGAAAGACTGCAATGCCATCACACATAGTGAGCCCCCCCACCACCCCATTGTTTTGTACCACGGTCTCCTCTCTTCCTCTTCTGCACACACACACACCAAACCAGTGGATATCACAACCGCAAATGTTCAATCAAGCAGTCCTAACTCTGCACACACACACACAATATCTGACATCATCATGCACCCCACCACACTGTCACCATCACCCACAGGACAATGAAGAGAGTCAGGCAGAGAAATATACTCTCAGCCCCCACCCTATAGTCAACTGGAGACCTGCACTTCTGGAAGTTTTTGTACTATCTCAAGTGAGCCAGGATTACATCTAAGATTTCTTTGGGGTGGGGGCTACACAAACCTAAGGGGCTTGGGACATTGAAAACTATGATATTTTTATTTTTTAAAGCATTGATTTTAATATGCTCTGCACCAACAATAACAGATTGTTCTTTAATATTGTCCTTTCATCAGCGCAGGGGAAACAGTACACAGGCATAACACTATACTATCTCTATTTCTATATTGCAGTGGCTCTCAAATGGTGAGGCCAGCCTCCCAAGGGAGGTTCCAGATTGTTCCAGGGGAGGCCCAGTCAAGTCTAGGAATGTACAGTATTTAAATTTTAAGTTTTGGCTGTTTTGTGTGAAAGGATAAAACAAATTAAATGTGGATAATTGCAGGTGAATTTCTTTACTTATGCACAAATATTTGACCAGGGAGTCCCCATTGAGTCAAAGCTTGTTTATAGGTGTACATATGTAAATTAATGCCTGCGGAAGGCATGCTGAGTCAAGGCTCATTTTTACAATATGTATTTATATGCAAATTAGTAAATTGGAAAGGCAAACTGAGTCAAGGCTCATTTCTATACTAGGTATTTATATGTAAATTAATGACTGGGAAAGGCACAGAGATCCAGTGCATGTTTTCAGGTGTGACCTGAGGTAAGGGTACAGGAAGTTGCTTAACAACAGGGTAAGGGAGGGAGAGATGACGTGGCTAGGTTTGGCTGTTCCAGATAGAGAGGAAACAGAGTAACAAAGGCTCAAGAGTCAGAAAAAGAGGAGTGACAAGTATAACCTGGGGTGCCAGGTTGGGGTGGAGAGCAATAAGTTGACTAAAAAGAGAATGTACACAGTCAACTTTGCTAGTTTCACTTTAATCCCGGTGTACTGTGCAAAGTAGGATTTATTTTTTCCTGTGGGGAGGCCCAAGATTTTTTTCCAAATTTGAGGGAGGTTAGAAATCTTTTTCATGGCTTGGGGGAGGCTCACCATCAGAAAGTGTGAGAACTAATGCTATATAGGCCGATCTGTGTACCCCAGGAATGCCTAATTTAAGCTTGCAAGTTATGTATTTTATTAAAGTTTATTTTTGTACCATACATGATCCAAAGTTTTGTTTCAGGGTAAAAGGGCATGCTGTGTGGGATAAGGTTGGGATTGTATGGATAGTGATGGCTGGCATGGTCCATTTAGAAGAGCTGGGGAACCCCCACACTTGCCAGTAATGGCAGCTATGGATCTGTGGATGATCATTTTCACAGTCTGGTCTGCAGTGGTGTCCAGGGAAAGAACAGAGTTAAAAGATTTGGAAGGGAGAGAGAAGTTATGGTGAGGCTGGGATAAAACCCACCACCTGCAGGGCCGACCCTGTATACCTCTTCACATTTTGTCACCAAAATATTGGATACAGGTACTCAAAATGTAGGGAAATGAGGGGCACTGGTCTTAATAATATGGGCCAGTTTTTTAGACAGGGACACATTCAGAAAACTGGAAGCTAGTGACTTAACAGCACTCTACCCTTGATCACACCCTGGACACTAGCTGAAAGTCCTAACAGTGGAGTGATAATGACTCACATTGAGTCTTTTGTGGAATCCATCTCTTGGACTGGCAGATAACTGCAGCTATTAATGAGCTATTAACCACACCAGGCCATCTGGAACATTGAGTGAGATTAGCTGCAGTAGTTCTGGACAATTTACACTAGTGCTTGGGCCAGTAAAACAATGTTAAGATTGACCCCTGATTTTGAGTGCTCACATACTTTTGAAACAGATTTTTTCATATCATTCATTGTTTCCGCTACATGTCTAGGTTACAGACAAGTTCGCTTATCTAGGTTACAAACAAGTTCGCTTATCAGTTTAGCCCTTTGTTTGTGAAAGCAGTCAGCCTGGGAGGTGTAAAGTATGGTCATTAACACCATTAGCATTTGCTTAACCTAATCTTTTCCACTGCAGCAACACTGCCCCCACCTTTTGTAACAGTAGCAGAGCCAGTTGTCTTCCACTTTGATTTGCTGGTAAACATTTTCATCTATAACAAAATGTTAGCATTTTTAAATGCTTTAAATTATTTTTGCTTCCTCAAGAAAAAAGTATGGGCCCCCAAGGTGCAGGGGCACAGTTTGCATCTAGCTAAGGCCGGCTCTGCATCTGCACTTTCCGAACTCCTGGTGGGTCAGCAGATTAGTCCATTAATGTCCAGGGAGCATCCCATATCACAGGGTTCGATTCTCCAGTCCAGTGCATCAGGGAACCTTGACACAGTCTTTCAGGAACCAACTCGGAACATGTGGCATAAAACCAAAATGAATTTCAATAAAGCTTTGGCCCCAAACCAAACACTGGAGGCCTATAACAGCTGCAGAGTGAGTTAGCAAGCATCACACCATATTTTCGCTCTCAGTCACCGACTTTCTTCACCCCATTTTCTTCTTCAGATTGCTAACAAAACTGGCTGCCTTAGCGACCTCTCAAAAGGAATAGGTGGCTCCTTCATACTTTATTTTCAGTGTCGCAGGGTAGATTAGGAAATGTTCAACCTGCATCTCTCTCAGCAGGGCCATGAGGGGATTAAAAGCTCTGCTTTTTTTTAAGAGGTGAGTGGATTAGTCTTGCGCTGTATTATAGATCCTTGCTTCTTCCACTTGCATAGTTTGTTTCTTCCTAAATGCTCTTAGCACTGCTTCCCGATCTTGATAATTGTGGTAATGAATAATAATGTGCCTAGGGGGTTGCCCCACAGCCGGTTTGGGCATTACAGCATGATGTGCCCGCTCCAGTGTATGTTTTCCTCCTTTTGGTTGCAGGTCTAAGAGCCTGGGGAGTTGTTCAGCACAGAACTGTAGCATATCGGGACCTTCATGACCCTCAGGGAGGCCTCTCATTCGCAGGTTGAGCCTGCGGTGATAATTTTCCTGATAATCAAAGGCCTCACTGAAGTCCTCCAGTTCTTTCTCCAGTGCGGCTATACGTTCAGGCAAAGGGTGTATTACATATTCCTCCCGCGATGTTCTTTCTTCCACCTCAGTTAGGCGCTCCCCGTTGGAAGCAGTTTGCTCCGCTATTTCCTGCATTTTAACCTCAATAGTGTTCTCCAGCCTGGAGTTCAGTGCAGCCAGGACTTGGGTCATAAGCTCTTGGCTTAAAACCACCAGCTCCACGGCCGAGAAAGAAATCTGGCCTTACGGTTCCGCCACCGCTCCTGCCGATTGCCTTTTCCCTTTTTTTGGCTAGTGTTTCTCATCACCTGGTGCTTAACTATATCATTTTCTGCCACAAGAATGGAAAAGTTCAGCATTTAAGATATTACATTTTAACTTTATTGGTCTCGGGGTTCAGGAGCTCGAGAAGAACACGTCCTGCCATCTAGCTGCTCATTAGCACTCCCCAGTGACACTTGTTCTAACAGAAGGCTATGAGAATCAAACACTGCTAACTTCGGATTGTCCTCCAGCATTGAAGGCATACCAAAAAGCATGACCTTCATTTTAGTTGAATTTAGAACCATGGCATTAGAAGTCACTCAAGAACAAACATCCCTAAAATCCTTATCAAGAATAGTAGAAAGTTCCAACACTGATTTAGATTGGGCAAAAATGATAAGATCATCCACATACAGTAAAGAACCACTAAATTTACAAGCCTGAGGTAGTTGATTAATGAAAATAGAAAACAATAAAGGGCCCAATATGAACCTTTGAGGTACCCCACAATGAATGGAGGTCACATCTGAAACAACTGAGCCCACTTGGACATATTGACATCTATTACTCAAATAGTTACCAACCCAAGAAACAGCGGCCTCAGAAAACCCAAGATTATATAATCTTAAAACAAGTAAGATTGTGATCAGTAAGATCTAATGCCTTGGTTAGGTCCACGAACACCGCGCCGTCATACAACCTTTCTCAAAACCAGTCAGGACGGTGTCAGTGAACCCAACCAAGGCAGTCCCTGTACCATGTAACCTACGAAAACGGTGTTGCTGCCAAGTCAACAGATGATAAGTCTCAAAGTAATCATTAATCCGTCTAGCCACTAGTTTTTCAAGTAATTTACTAAGTGGATTTAAAATTGAAATTGGGTCTATAGTCATCTAAGGTGGCAGCATTACTTTTTTATTAAATACATAACATATAAGGTTTGGTAATGAATGGAATAACCAACTTTAAGAAATGACCGTCTAATCTACCGCCACAATCACTAACTCTATCTGGGATAGACTGCAAGAGTTGTAAAACTTCATATTGGGTAACTTCATCAAATAGAAATCTAGGCCTATCTACTGGAGGCTCAACTAATTTAGATTTAATATCAACAAGGTGAGGAAAGGAACATCTATATCTGGACAATCAGAGTATTTGCTATTTAGCAAATCAACAATTTCAGCACTGTCTACAGTAACTTTCTGATTATCAACTTTGGGTTTTAGAGACAAGAGTGAATTGATATTATCCCAGAACCTCTTAGGATTAGCCCAGCTTGCTTCAAAATGTTCCCTATAATAATCTTTTTTTGCTTTCCTTACTTCTGATGACCCCAGATTCCTGAGCCTACAATAGAGGTTCATTGAAGCACTGCTGGGAGACAATTTAAATTTCAGCCAGGCCAAATCTCTATCCTTAATCAAATTCTTAATACTAAAAGAAAACCACCCACTAGGAGAGCCTCAGCAGTGGAGAGTTCGCAAAGGGAAAAAAGTTTCCTGAATTGAGGATAATTGATTACAGAAAAAATCCAATGCGGCATTGACATCCAGAATACATTCCAGAAAAGACCAATCAGTGGCACCCAGAGAAGAATACACTAAAGAAAAATTAATCCTCTTAAATGATCTAACTTGAACTAGACATGGAGGAGGTTTCAGATGTCGAAAATTCAATACACAATATGTTGCCATATGGTCACTAACATTACCATTGGTGTCCAGTGGTCCCCACCCCAACATCCAGATTCCTTGTATCAGAAACTTCCCCAGTTCTGTGGTGGTCTAGTGCACACCCCACCCTGTCAGACACTGATCCCTCCCCCTCTCCCCCAAACCCTAATCCCCAGTCGGGGATGGCTCAACCCTCCTCTCACCTCATTTGGCACCTGGCTGAGGCTCTTAGGGCGCGCCACTGTATAGCTGCACGCTCATTGAGGGGCTCAGTCAGCAGCCAGTGGAAGTGAGAAGAGGAGGGTTGTGGTGGTCGCCAGCTGGGGGGGGCAGTGTCTGACAGGGGTGGGGTCCATTAGACCACTAGGAACTGGGAAAGGTTCTGATGCAAGGATTGGGATGTTTGGGGAGGGACCACTGGACAGCAATGGTAATGTGTTTATACACTTTGAGGGGTCATCCGGGTGGGAGGGAACCACTAGCACCAGGGAAATTCTTTGCTTGATGACGGGCCAACAATCGGAGGACACGGGTGGGGGGAATACCACCAGCACTGCCTCTCTCTTTCTGTACTTCTATCACAGGACAGGACGTTTATTTTCTTGACCTACAGGACAGCGATCAGAGAACAGGGAGGGAAGAGGAACCACTAGACTACCAGGGACACTTATTTGTCTTATACGGGAATAGTGATCACTAGACTGCCAGGGGAACAGAATCTTTATGATAGGAGATGATCAGATACCAGGGAGTAGGAGGGACACTAGACTGCCAGGGAACAGAATTTTTATGATACGGGACGGTGATCAGAAGCCATGGAGGGGGAGGGACCACTAGACTACCAGGGAATGGCATTTTTTTAAATAAGGGACAGTGATCAGAAGCCGAGGGGGGAGGGACCACTAGACTACCAGGGAATGGCATTTTTTATTATTATATGGCGCGGCAATCAGAAGCTGGGGAGGGACCACTGAGCTACCAGCGAATTGTATTTTTTATTATACAGGGCTAGGGAATCGCACACCGGTGAGGGGGGAGGGACCTCTACACTACAAGGGTCACAGTTTTGTGGGTGTGGGGGCCACTGCAGTACTTCCGGCAGCCACTAGGGTTGCGTGGAATACTGGCAGGTCTTGGTTGGTGGTATTTTCTCCATGCAAGGGACCTCTGCAAAAGGTCCTTGCATGGAGAAAATAGTTTATGAATGGCACAGTGCCATTATGCAGGTCCCCTTCCCTGATTTGAATTGTGGCCCCCGATCCCTTTGCCCCAGCGCAAGCCCATTCTGATGGTGCAAACTGGGCTTTTGTGAATAACACTATGGCCAAAACCCAGTTTGCATCGCACAAACGGGATTTGTGCCAGGCCAAAGCTTTGTGAATCTAGCCCCTGATCTTTTACAAGTACACTACTGTAAGTTGGGTTGGGTGGTGATTGGGGAACTTGGTACTATAAATGAAAACAGAAAGCACAGAGGAGCAGCAAAATGACATCATCATCATCCTGACTGGGACACCTGCTGAGAGTGGTTTTAGAAGATAAGAATTAAATCTAGTTAGAATATACAAAACACACTCTTTTCTAATTTATTTATTTAAAATGTTGCTTACCAAAAATTGCCTAATGAGAAAAGAATATCCCTTTCATAGGAGACAGAAGGCAGCATGTAGGTCTAAGTACATTCCTACAGTATTCATAATATAATCCATGCAGAGTGAAATCTAAATAGTACATATAACAAGCCATGCCATTATCTAGTCAACACATTAATGTGCAGAACAGTTGCAGCCATCGTGAAGGTGTCTTGCAGTGACAGCCCCCGCATTTCCAGGAATGTGAATGTATTCATGGGTTACACAAAAATGTACCTACACCCCACTGAAGGAGGTGGTGCAGAGGGAGAAGGGGGTTGCATTCACAGAAGAAGGATGTAGCAAATCAAAAAACACTTCATAAATCTGTGCTCTGATTTCTGGATATCTCTCACAAAATAAAGCAGGACTGATGGAGCACTTCAGAGACCTCCCATCTCCTTGGTAATGCCAGCATCAGTTAGACACAAAGAGTTTGCTCATAGAATCCTAGAAGTTTCACGGCAGAAAAGGACCATATCTGCCCATTTTCCCTCTTACATCTCCCCCTCCCTGCCAGCTCCCGCCCTTCCCCCGGTACTCAGCCCCATATGCTTGTCCCAAGCCCTCTGGAATTCCTCCACCAATTTAGCCCCCCTCCTGACAGTCTGTGCCAGGGCTTCACCACCCTCTCCATGAAGAAACACCCTCTCACATTACCCCTGTATCTTTTTCCTTGCAGTCTGAGGCTGTGCCCTCTAGTTCTGATCCCCTCCTTCCTTTTAAGTTAATCCTCTTCTCCCACTTTATTTGAACCCCTTTACATATTTAAAAGTTTCAGTCATGTCTCCCCTTTCCCTCCTTGTCTCCAGCATTTACAGATCCAGCTTCTTAAACTGCTGCTCGTATGTCTTTCCCTGCATACCCTGCACCATCTTGGTTGCCCTTCTCTGAACCCTTTCCAACTCATCTACATCCTACGAACATATGAAATTGCCAGCAGAGAAAGGTCCACAGGTCTGTCAAGTCTGCCTGATTGTGCAGCTCTCAGTATTATATTATTACAGCTGCCCCAGCCCCAGCCAAACACCTCCCTTCCTCCCCTTTCCTGGTCTTTCCCCTTTGTGTTCTTGTCTGTTCTAATCCTGCCCTTGACTCTATCCCAACCCCACTTAAAGCTGTCCACTGTCCTCAGTTCTTCTTGCAGAGATGTGGCCTCCAGAACTGAACCCCATACTCCAGCTGCAGCCTCACCATTGCTTTGTAAAGGGACATTATTACCTCCCTCCTTCCACTAGTAATGCCCCTGCCTATGCAAGCCAACATTCCATTGGCCTTTTCCACCTCCCTACTACATTGGATTCGTACCCTAAGGTTCGAGGAGACTATGATCTGCAGATCCCTCTTCTGTTCTGTAACTTTGATTTCCTCCCCACCTAGGGTGTACCCTGCTCTTCTGTTCCTACTCCCCAAGTGCATCACAACGCACTTCTTGGCATTACATTTCAGCTGCCATGTCCCAGACCATTTCTTGAGCATCTTTAAGTCCTATCTTATATTCTCCACCCCCCGGGATGTCCATCCTATTACATATTTTCGTATCATCAGCAAATAGGCACACCCTCCCCCTCAAGCCCTCCGCAATATCACTGATGTAGATGTTGAAGAGAAGTGGACCCCAGACTGACCCCTGTGGCACTCCACTCTTCACCCTCGCTGTCCCAGAGTGCACTCCGTTTAGTACCATCCTCTGAGTTCTTCCTGCCAGCCAGGCCTCCACCCAGCCTGTTATTTTCCTACCCACACTAACCCAGGCCTTCCATCTTGCTCACCAGCCTCTTATGTGGGATGGCGTCAAAGGCCTTACTGAAGTCCAGATAGGACACTTCCACTGCCCCCCTCCCGGTCAGTCACCTGAGTCACCCAATCAAAGAACTCAATTAGGTTTGTCTGGCATGACTTCCCCTTCGTGAAGCCATGCTGCCTACTGTCCTGCGAGCCACTCTCCTCCAGGTATTCCACCACCCTCTCCTTGATTAATGCCTCCACTACCTTCCCCACCACTGACGTGAGACTGACAGGTTGGTAGATCTTCATCTCCTTTCTACCTCCCTTGTGTAACGGCACCATGTCCACCCTCTTCCAGTCTTCCGGCACTCTCCCAGTATCCAGGGACAAGTTGAAGAGCCTTGTCAAGGGTGCGGCCAACTCCTCTTTCAATTCCCTGATGACTCTGGGGTGTAACCCGTCTGGCCCCATTGTCTTGTCCACCCTCAATCTATCTAGCTCTGCCGTAACCCTATCCACAGTGAATGGGCTCAGATCCACCCATTGCCCTCCTTCCCCTTAGACTTTAGCTAAGGTCCCCTACCCAGAGGACGATCAAAAAGGAAAAAAGAGACTACATCTATACTGAGTTCCGTGAAAAAATTGATGCTCTTACTTCTCCTCTGCTCGGGTAATGTGGAGCTAAATCCTGGTCCCCCGATACAACTTAACTTACCGACGGAATTTGCAGCTACCCCAGGGCGCAAAATGATGCTAGTAAATATACTGAGCTTGACTAAAAAAATTCGACCAGCTACAAGCATGGGCTGCGTACATAGCACCAGATCTTATAATTATTACAGAGTCTTGGCTCAAAAAAGCCACTACTGATCAACAAATTACACTACCAGGCTACAAACTATACAGGGCAGATAGGGAATCGGGGTGGTGTTGTCGTCTATTCTAAAACCAAATTTACAGTTAGTGATTTCTCCTGTAAATCTAAACAGAAGAAATACAAGATTGCATCCCTGAAACTTCACCTTCCCTCCATGGAAGTTATCACTATTATAGGAGGATATAGGCCTCCGGCTGGCGGAACTGATATTCTCAACGAATTTAAATCTATAATCACGGCTTCCAACTTTGAGGCAATAATCCTCTGGGATTTTAATATGGACTGGCTCACCCAGAAATCTCACAGCCTGAAATCCCTCTGTGATGAGTTTGGCCTTGTACAGCTTGTTAGTGAACCAATAAGGAATAACACATTGAACCTTGCCAACAGCTCACTCCTAGATGTCATATTAACCACTCATCCACACAAAATTCTATGCTCTGCGGTGTTTCACAATGATATGAACGACCATGGGGTTGTTGTTTGCATAAGATCACAGGCCAACATTCGGCAGCAGCCTAAGTACATTTCCAAAAGATCTTTCCGCAAATTCCAGGCAAGAAATTACCTGACCAATCTAGGGGAGGTTGGATGGCAAGATCTTTATCTTGCCAAATCCGCAGATGAGGCTGTCTCTGTTCTCAACAACAACCTTGTTACACTGGTAAATAAGCATGCCCCCTTTATTGAGGTCAGGGTGCACCATACCTCCCACCCCTGGTTCACTCCAAGTCTCAAGTCTGCAGTCATTAATAGGGACAAGTCCTGGGCTCAGGCCAGGTGCACCAAGAGTCACCCAGATTGACAGGCGTTTAGAACAGCCAGAAATGCGTGTGTAAAAAGCATTCAGGCAGCAAAAGCGCACTATGTTTCTACCCTAGAACAAGCCAAAGGGAACCCACAAAAAATTTGGAGGGCACTAATTCCATTGAAGGATGGCCTAGTGCTCCCTCCCTTCCAGCCAAGATCCTTACCAACGGCAGAACTATCGAGGGTAATTCTCAAATTCTGGAAGAACTCAACTCCCATTTTGTCACTGCTGGCTTAGCTTTTGACTCCTTGTCTTATGCAGGTCGATGGGTTAATCAAGCCAGTGCTAGCCATACCCCCGATACCTGAAACCTGTTCTTCAGCTGTGTTCTTTTAATTACAGAGAAGTAGAAGGCCTTTTCTTAATCTTGACTCTAAGAAAAGTGTGGAGATGATGGACTTGAACCGTTTTTTCTAAAACTAGGTTATGCCTATCTCACAGCCCCCATTCTTCATATTCTCAATCTCTCTATCTCTACTGCCACAGTTCCTTCTTGTTGGAAATCCGCCCATATCCTTCCTCTATTCAAATCAGGTGACCCTTGTGATCTAAATAATTATAGACCTATCTCAATTTTGCCTGTTCTCTCTAAAGTATTCGAAAAACTGATCTATAATCAATTAAAACTTCATATTGAAACCTTCTCACTGTTAAACCCAGCACAATCTGGTTTCCGGTCTAAGCACAGCACTATCATGGCTTTGGCTAAAGTTACAAATGACTGAATCTCTGCAGTAGACAACAAAAAGATCACTGGTGCAATTTTCTTAGACCTGAGTAAAGCTTTCGACACAGCTGACCACAACTTACTAATTGCCAGCTTTATAAAACTAGGTGCCACTCCCTCCACCGCTCAGTGGTTCACCAGCTATCTTTCAGGGAGGACCCAGAAAGTGAAAGCTGATGGCATATTCTCAGGCTTGTTGCCGATTGCCAGGGGAGTCCCTCAAGGCTCCATCCTAGGACCTATCCTTTTTTCCCTGTATATCAATGATCTTGACTCTCACATCATCAATTCCAACCTTCAGTTCTTTGCTGATGACACAGTACTGTACACCTCTGGCTCTACATTGTCTGACGTTAGGACGCTGCAAGCTGACTTTGCTCAGCTGGAAATTAACCTCATTAATGCCAAGCTTCTTCTTAATGCCAAGAAAACTAAGGCTATGATTTTTACTCATAGTAACTCTTCTCCCTTCCCCTCTGGACCACCGAAGGACTTTGTTGTCACCTCACTAGGCGAACCCTTGGAAGTTGTCCCCAAATTCAAATATCTTGGCATTTGGCTAGATAACAAACTTTCTTTCACCGATCATCTTGAGGACCTCTCTAGAAGGCTAAAAGCCAGGTTGGGTTTCTTTTTCAGAAACAAGTCTCTCTTTCCGAATGAGATTAGAACCAGGCTAGTACAGGCCACATTTCTTCCCTTGCTTGATTATGGGGACTTAATTTACGGGTCCACTACAACCTCAAACCTAAATAAATTGGATGTACTCTATTACCGTGCCCTACGGTTCATCACCAATTCACCGTACTGAACCCATCACTGTGACCTTTACACAGCAGTTGGCTGGATGTCACTTACCACTAGACGGCTGTTTCATGCTGCTATCTGGACCCTTAAGATATTCTTGAACAAACTTCCCAGCTACCTCACATCCCTCATCAGTATCTCCCACTGTGCATATTCCTTCAGGAAATCCACCTTTATCTTCTTGGATATGCCTAGGACTCGCACCACATTTGATAAATGTGCTATCACATATGCTCTTCCAACAATATGGAACCAGCTCCAAACCACTCTGAAACTATCCAGTATGGTCTCGGTCAACTTCTTCAAAGAGTTAACAGCATCCAAATTAAAAGAAATCTGTAATTGCTTTTAAGCCTCTCCCTGAGCCCTTATAGCCTCAAGATCTATCACCTCAAAGCTATACCAACCAGGACATGAAACCATTCGGCTAACCACTAAATTCTCACCTATAATATTGCCTTCGGTATCTCTATCCTCTTCACCCTACTCTCCCTAGCACTATTCCTTTACTCATCTCATATTTTCTAACCCCTCCTTCTTATTCCACTACTCCCTTCTGTTATCTTTACACCCTCCTCTTACTCACCTACTCTCTCCTCCCACAGTACACCCCCACCTGCCCAGCTCCCTATTATCCTACACTAATAATCCCTACCTGTTCGATTGAATTTCTGCATCAGGTAATATATGAACCTTACTGTGCCTCAATCTGTCAGACTGTAATTTTATAAACTGATGTATAGCAATCCTATGTGTATATGTTTTTTTATGTTACTTTTGTATATGTTGTCTTTTTATGACAAGGCACTTGGCTATTATTGTGATCTAGGACCTCCTTGTGAATGAGCTTGCTCAACGGAGTTTTCCTGCAATAAACTTGAACTTGGAACTACCATCCTCCTCCTCTATGAATACCAAGCTAAAGTACTTATTTAATAACTTTGCTTTTTCCAGTCCCTTTCCAGTTTTATCCCTCCCTTCCCCCTCAATCTAGTAATCCCCTGCTTTGCCCTCCTTCTCTCCCTCACATATCTGAAAAAAGTTTTATCCCGCCTTTTGGCCTTTTTTTGCTATTTTCACCTCAGTATCTGCTTTTGCCCTTCTGATCTTCTTTCCTGCCAGACTCCTTTTTTCCTATATTCTTCCTTATCTTCCTCGCTGAGTGTTCCCTTAAATTTTCTGAAAGCCGGCCTCCTTTCCCTGACTGCTCCCACAACCTCCTTTGTAAACCAAAGCGGTCTCCTCCCCCTCTTGCTCTTCCTAACCTGTTTTATGCACTTTTCCGCAGCTTGCAGTACCCCTCCCTTGATGGCCTCCCATAACTCCTCCACTGCCCCTATGGTCACCGTACTCTCCACTGCCTCCCTTACTATCTTCTTCAGCTTGTCTGTGCGTCTGAAGTCTATGACTGCAGTACTGACTTTACTTGTCTCCCTCCCTGCCCTGACCCTGAACTTTATTGTGCTGTGGTCGCTATATTTATATGGTTGTTATATTTATATTAAAGGAATAATATGCCTCTTCAATTTGCAATTTGATAATAGGAAGTCTAAAATATTTATAATTAAGAAATATTCTGCTTTTGAAAAAAAAAAGTTGTTGAAAGTCTTAAGGTTCAAGAAATTTCTTGTACCCTGTAATGAGTAAACGCTTATTCAGTCATGCTTTATCAGAACCGTAGATCAAGATTGCTGAGTGATGTCCTTCAACAACAAACACCAGCAGTGTCATGGAACACAGGAGTTAAACATTTTTAACACATATGCAGAAAATAATAAACACAAATCAGTATGTAGTAAATACTTGGGGGCTGTACTGAACGTTACACTTACTTTTGAAACCCATATTAATACTACTGTACTGCAAAAAATATAAACTCCAGGATAGGGGCACTGAGTCGATCAGCATTAACAGTCCTTTTTCAAATGTGAAATACAATGGCAGCTCAACCGATACTACCCAGTCTTGAATATTGAAACATGGTTTATAGATTTGCCATTCAGAAGTGTTTAGGCATGTTGAACAATTCTTATAACAGACTGGCTCGATTTGTTGTTCTTTCCCCTGAGATACCCATCCTTTTCGAACTCTACAACAGCTAAACTGGGACAGCTTAGAACTAAGAAGAAAAAAAAGACAACAGTATTCTACAAATTAAAGCACAATTTAGTTAAAGGAAATTCAGAATTCATAAATGCATCAATGGATCATCATTATCCATTGATGGGACACTGTCATCTCCCTTAGACCTCAAAGTGTCCCTAGTTTAAAAGACACATTTTTATAATTGCTTACATTCTGTGGAGATTGCTGATGTAGCTGGTTGTTTGATTCAGTTTTCTTTTTTCTTTATAAAAGCTAAAATCAAGCCGGCCCAGTGGCATAGAGGGCTGAGGTGCTGGATGCCTTGCCTCTCGCCATGCTGGCGACCCATGTTCGGGAACAAGCATGGGCCGTTAGAGGTTACCATTAGAGGTTGGCACGCGGGGAGGGAACCGGTGCAGGATTGAGCTGTCGAAGAGCAGCTCTTCTCTCCGGGGAGGGATCTATGCTTCCCTTGGCTTTTGATTACCTCTCGGTGGCGGCCAGGGGGCAGCGAAAGCCATGAGAGCCAGAGCGCTAGGCCAAGGTGGTGGGGAGAAGGTTCTGTCACTGGAGCAAGAGGGTGCATGTGCGCCTCCATGCACATGCGCCTCTCTGCCTGGGGCCCTGGGTAACTGGGGAGAAAATGTGGAAAATCGAGGGCCACAGCAGGATGAAGCCTCTGAGCCAGCTGCTGGGGGACCGCCGGGACACGCACAGATCCCGACCACGGAGTCTGGTAAGGCTGGCTGATGAACAGCTGTGGCATACTGAAGTAGTGATAAACACCTGTATAGAAAAAAAATAAAAGCTAAAAACAGACTGCCAGCCACGCTGGTGTTAAACATTTTTGTTTTTGTTTACATTCCATGAGCAACTTCCACTGCATCTTTCCTGGACTTGGTAACACCCATAACAGTCTAGCCACTCAAGATGCAGTGGGAGGAGAGGAGACTGTTGCACTGTTTGGGGGTGTCCATGATGTTCTGGAAGTATGCAATATGATTAGCTCAAAGATTTGAAACAAAGCAGGGTTGGTTATAATTCCACTAGGAGCATGCATTTCAGTTCTTCTAATAAATGAAATGGATAAAACAACTGGAAACATCAATGGATTTTAGAGAAGGTAAGCAATCATAAAATATGAGTTTTCAACTAGAAAGGACTGACAGTGGCTCTTTAAGGGATGTTCAACATCACGGAATAACTGTGCTCAGAATAAATAGCAAGTTTGGTGAAATGACAGTGCACTGCAATATAGCTAAGGTGTGGAATGTATTGGACCCAGAGAAAGAAAATAAATACCCCGTCACTTGCTACATTTGGGGCTGATATTCAAAGCATTGCACCCGGCACAAATCCTTGGTGCTGGAATAGCACCGAATTTGCACCAGACAGCAATATTCAAAAGCTGTTTTAACTCCGGTGCTGTGTGATAGCGCCGACGGTAAAAGTTCATTTATGCAGGGGAAGGAGTAAGGGGAATGGCCATGAATGCCGGTGCACTGGCATATTGAAAGGAGTAGCGCTGTGCTACAGGTCTTTGCACCACCTGTAGCGCAGCACTAATTACCGCCAGCAAAAAGCATGCTATAATGCCATAGTGTTTACTTCAAGGAATATCTCTGATAGTCTAGTGGTCCCCCCAACCCCATCACGATCCCCAACCCCTGTATTGTCTGAAAGTCAACATTTTTCCCCCTGGTAGTCTAGTGGTCCACCCACTATGATTCCTGACCCCTGTATTATCTGAAAATAAACATTTTTCCCTGGTGGTTTAATCCCCCAATCACGATCCCCAACCCCGTATTGTCCAGAATAAATATTTTCTCTGGTAGTTTAGGGGTTCTTTATTTACCACGTATTCTTGATGCCTATATTAATTAGCCGAAATATTTTTCCCTGGTGTTTGCTTGTCTCTTCATTTCTATTACTTATCTCTCTTGATATTAGTGTTGTCTAAAATAAATTCATTTCTCCCTGGTAATCCAGTGGTTTTCGTTTTCTACCCGGCAGTGCCGATTATTGCTATTTTCAAATTATCTTTGAATGGAGCTAGTAATTGGTTTAATTTACTACTTGTTTCGGTTAGTTACTGCATCTGAGTGCTGAATGAAGTGTACCAGTGAGTAATGAATGAGCCGCCATTCATTACTCACTGGGTATGCTCTCATTCAGCACTCAGCTGGCGGCTGGCCGCAGAGGTAAGCAGTGGGTTGAGCTTAGTTGCCACCTCCGCTAGGGATGGTTGGGGGAATGGGGTTAGCACTGTCTGGTGGGGGACCACTAGACTACCAGGGATAAATGGTTATTTTCGACAATACGGGGTCGGGGATCATGATGGGGGGACCATCAGACTACCAGGGAAAATGTTGATTTTCAGACAATACAGGGGTTAGGGGATCATGATGGGGGTGGGGGGTTATGGGACCACTAGACTACTAGGGAAAAATGTTTATTGTCGGGCATAGGGGTTGGGGATCGTGGATGGGGGGGACTACATAGACTACCAGAGAAAAATGTTTGTGTTCGGAAAATACGGGGGTCGGGGATCATGATGAAGGGGTGGGGGGACCAGTAGGCTACTGGGGAAAGTAGTAGCATTCTTATTTTATGGGCATCTCAGGTGTGAGGCTGTGTCCCACCATCTGAGGTATACCTCTGAACTGTCCCTGGATTTACGGGATTTCCCTGTGTTTGCCTCAGATGTTCGCACTGTCCCTCATGTACTGTGTGGTTTTGTTACTGAGCATTGGGGATTGTACTCTCCAAATACTGTCACACATTAAAGTTACAGGCCTATTGTTCCTTGGACACTGCATCTTACACTATTCCCCTCTTTCTGTCAGCTGTCTGGGTGGACATTGGCAATGCATAGGATATATCCCTGAGTTTGGCTCGTAGTCCCTGATTTTTTTACACCTCATCCCTGATTTCTGAGGCAAGGGGTTGAGAGATGTTCTTGGGAGCGGTGTTCCTCACTGCCCCTCAGTCAGCATGTCTACGTCCCTCATTGCAGTGACGCATGGCTGAGTGGTATGCACTGAATGTGCCTGCAAGCACCCATTACCTGCAGCCTCCAGCCTGTACTTCCATTCCAACCAACGGGGTTGCTGTGAGCACACCCTGGCCTGCAGCCTCCAGCCTGTACTTCCATTCCGACCAACAGGGGGTTACTGTGAGTTTCCTGCAATAGCACCGGGCAAAGTACAAGGGAGTGCATGCAAAGCAAGCCATAATGAGATGCAAATGTGACTGTTTGCCCACGGATTGCCTGAGTTGGCTCATTTGCATAGAATCTTTGAATATAGCAAATCTTTGCTCCGGACTAAACTGTTTGCACCTGGCTAATGTGTTAGCACTGTGCTATCGGGTTTGCCCCAGGCAAACCCCTCTAAAGCATAGCACAGTTATGCAGTGTGTGGCCTGAATTGTTGTTTGCAGTTGTGCAACACCTCTTTGGTATCACACACATTGTCCACCAACTTCAACTCTGCCTTACTTCACCTCTGTGTCCACTGAGCTGCAAATTTTTGCTTTTGTTACCTTTTTGTAGGCATATCGATTGAGCTGCTGTTGCATTTTGCACTTCCCTGTTGCTATGTTCAGAGCTGTCTTATTTCCTGGGCAATTTTAGCACTGCACTCCCAGCCCTGTTTGCACTGCTTCCTTTGCACGCTATATTCAACAGGTTTAGCCCCAGGGCTGTTCCTTTAAATATAGCTTGCTAGTGGTTCAGGGATAATTTAGCATGCTGGGCAGTGCTAATTTAGCCCCGGGGCTAAGTTTTGAATATATGGCCCTTAGTTTGGTATTGAGTGAACCACTAGAAAAATATACCTGTGAGTAGACTCTCACACTCCTTCATGTGTGCAATATTATTTTGTTTATGTATTTTCTTTTTGTAGTTCTGTTTTTTTTGTAGTTCACTTATAATAGAGCAGTTGTGTTTAGCTTTATGTAAGTACATTTATGTGAAACTACTCTATGCAGGAAAGCCTTGAAAATAGGGCCAACTACGTCCTAACAGTTCAACCCTGTTGAAAAATACAGTTTTTACCACCTTTACTATTTATCCCGTTGGTGTAATTCTGCATACAAATCCGTACTTGTCTTGTGCAGTGGACTTTGGAACTCTTTGGAGGGACAGCCTTGTTACTGATGGGCTCTTAGTTGTTAATCTAGTTTCAAAAATGTCTTTCATTTTAAGAACTAAAATTTGAAAGTATGTTCCCTCACTTTGCAGCCTTTTGGGTCTGTGTATTATATAGAGCATAATGCATAGGTGACTGTGTTATGAAGTTTGTTACACACCCGAGGTGTGAGACATCCCATTAGCCTCGAAAGTGAAGCTCGAGAGGTGTATGTGAACATCACATACAGTGGGTGTGTAAAAAAACAAAACAAAAAACTTAATAAGCACCCAGTCACATCTTTTTTTAGTTTTTTTATAACAACAGGTGTAGGACATAAGCCCCCAAAAAAAGACAACCGGGAAGATCCATGCAAGCCAAGTTTCCTGCTGCTGAACTGTGGAAAGTGAAGCACAAGCACTCTAGATGCGTAATAACTGGTTACGATGTCATATTTGATTATTATGGCATTTGGTTACATTGATGATCAGTTTTATAAAGGGGGTTGCTACCAGACTGGCCCATCGGGGCAGTGGTAGCGCTACCACTTGTAACACCGGTGACCTGAGTATGGGAACGAGCTCAGGTTACTGGGGGCCAGTTTGGGGGGGGGATTGAGTATCCCAGAGGATGCGCTCCTCCTCTGGGGAGAGAGGATTCTGCGCTCTGCTGCGATACTACCACCTGGGTGACCACAGCTGTCAGCGCAGCTAGAGATGGACAGCAGGGAGGGGGGATGTCATAAACATTGGTGTGGGGACGCATAGCATGCCCGCGAGCACATTGACATTAATGGCATGCGATGTCTCAGGAGGTGAAGTGGAGAAAAACACCCCGATTCTAGCACCTCTGCGACAGAGATGGCTCCGGTACTTCTAGGTCCCCCACCTCGCTGGTGCGTGCCCCTCCTGATACAGACATCACAGTACAAGGGTAAAGTCCCCCCACCCTGACCCCACCGGGGGGGGGGGTCAACCACAGCTACATGAAGGCAAGAGGCCATGGCTGGGAGGCAGGAAGGGATTGGAAGTTGCCTGATGGTTCTGAGGAATACAGGGGTTGGAGAAAGGGGTATAAATAGAAAGTACTAAGCATCCTATACAGAAGATGCATGCTGTGGCAAGGGACATCCGGCAGTGAGTGCAGACCCCCCCGCACACAGCTGCAGTGGGTTTCATAATTAACAGTCTGTCTATTTGAAGTAGTGTGAAGGTCTAAGCTGGAACATCCAGCACTGAGTGCGGACTTCTGCTCCAACAAATGCATTGAATTTTCATTATGAACAGTCTGTCTGTTTGAAGTAATGTTTCCCAAGTTGCACTTAAACATCAAAGTCTGAGCTGGAACCTTTCAAGTTATCGCAATATAGAATGGCAAAACTTGCTGAAACTCTATCATACATCAGCATTGACATCTAACATGATCTCTCATATTACGTAAATTGTTGTAAGAAAGAAAAAATGTCCCACTCTAGGGATCAGACCCAGGTCCCCAGCCCTCTACTGCTTGTTAGCCTATATCTCTACCGCTGTACTAAGCATCCTATACAGGAGATGCATTGTAGTAAAAGACATCTGGCAGAGAGTAGACTGCCCCCCCCAGACTCACACAGCTGCTGTGGATTTTTGTAATTAACAGTCTGTTTGGGGATAGAACCCTGACTTGTGTAGGTCTGAAATCCTACACCAAGACCTAAAAGCCCTACCACGGATATCATGCGGCTGAATCGCTCATACTGACTGCACCTTTGAACTTGACTAAATGCAGAACAAAAAAAAAAAGTACGCATGACCACAGTAGGCACTTACAGCTACGCAGTTTGCGCCTAAAAAGTAGGACAGCTATGAACAATATTGGTAATTTTGTCTCTGGGAGATATATATATATATTTTTTTCTTTACTTTCTATATTATATGCCCCTTCATTCATTCCACGTGCCCCCTTCTGCTGGTCCTACCCAGCCCCATCACTGGTCTTTTCTGGGATTTACCTTCATGCCCCCCATGGCAGCCTCCTCATGAGTAGGGTGGGGGGGGCCAGGCCCCACTCAAAGTGAAATCCCAGAAAGGGCTTGCGGATAGCTGCTGCTGTCAGTGGTGCAGGGTCTACAGAGGGACCAGCATGTTCTTCCTATAGCCAGAGCTGCTTTTTCCTTGCTTTTCTTCATGTGGGACGCTGCTGCTCGAGGATGTCATGACTTGAAGACACACATCAAGTGTGCTGTTGGGCCAGCAACATATACTGTCCACTTCTTCTTGTAGACTGCCGGCTGCACTGCCACCCATGGTCCCCTAGATGGCAGTATTGCAGCAGGAGTTAAGAACTCCGCTCCACTTCCCAAGGAGGAGAGCACCCGTTGGGATGCTTGAGCCTCTTTCCCCCTGCTGGCACTGAGCGACTTGGACTTGCTTCCGAGCCCAGGTCACAGGTGTCACAAGTGGTGACACTACTGCTGGGACAATGGGATGGCTGTCTCAGGGACTCTAATGATGGCATATGTGGGCCTGAGGATAGCAGAACTGATTAACTGACAGTCGGGCAGTGAGTGGTCTTGTCTCATAGTGGGGGCTACCAAAATAGCAGGATACGTCTTAGTACTTGAAGAGCACATACAGTGTCGTTATGGATGATATAAAATTAAGGACATGATATTATCAATATTAAAATGTGAGCCTATTCAACAAGCCCTTATTAATAAACATATGCCACACAACACATATAAAGATGATACCTGTATCAAATAATTCAACATTCGCAGCACAGAGCAGCACTACAAATGTCTTAGTCTATTGCCATGGCAAATGCTGTGAAGTCATAACAAGTACTCTTAAGAAGTGAAAAAATTTGATGGAAGCTTTTTGTGCTGGATGCGGGGATAAGTTAGCAAAAACATACTTAAAATCTTGAAGATACAAGTTGAGTTAAAAAAAAAAAAAAAAAAAGGAGTCCTCTAGTAAATTGTTTTATAAAATGGGGTCTGGTCGGTTCTGGCTCTTCATTGGTTAGGACCCCATCGTGTGGTCCTGCGTTAACCTATATACCCTTGCCCAGTAGACATGACAGGGGTGCATTAAAGGAGACCTACAGGGATACGTGAAGCCCCGACTGCTAAACAGATTGGGGCTTCAGTACCCCGATTCCCCTTGCAGGTACAATATTATTCAACGAATTTGCTGGCCTGAATACCTGTAAAATTGATGCAGAGCTCTGTACCAGCCGGCATTTTCTAATTCCGCGGTGCCCAGACCCCCGCGATGTCGTTGATAACCACACGAGATGATGACGCGTCTTTGCCCCTTCCTGTACTGTGCCCTTATGTATGGAGAGTTAAAAATCTCTGTATCTGCTATGCCCTGCTTTATTTTTATAGACTTTGTCTAAATGTCATGTGTATGCCATACCTAGCTAATTTATGCAGATTTCTTAAAGCCGACCATTTAAAGATACAGCACCAAATTACCACGCTACTACCCTGCTAAAAAACGTTACTAAATGTTTTGTAAGAGGAATAAAGCAATTCCATCAGGGAGATTATGCTATGTCAAAGTACCTCATGGTGAACGAAGTTCTTTGCCTTCCAGCCTCAGGACTCCAACCCACCACTCGGTACATTAACATAGCATAATCCTGCCTCTGTCATGCCTTATTCCTTACAAAGCAATTGACTGTCGGTAACATTATATGGTGAACTGTATGCCTGCTCTTGAAGTTAATCATTGCTTCTACCGGTCTGTCCTGATACTGTGGACATAGTCTGTATTCTTAGTGGAGGTACCATAGGTACTGTACCATTTGTCCTACATTGGGTCTGTCAGCTCAGCCCTCGAGGCGTCTTTAAGACTGACTCAGAAGGTGTTTCCCTTTCTGTTGAAAAACTGCAGTGCTCAACCACTATGCTCAGTCCTCCTTCTCTCAGCCAGCCACTGAGCAGTCCAAGTCCATTTCCGAACCTGGGTCACTGGTGTAGCGAGCGGTGGTGCTGCTTGTAGGGCAGGTTGGTCGCCTCATCGGACGGTCCTAAGTGCCGACTCCAGGGCCCTCACTTACTTGAGGGGGCCGGCCTGGGTTCTCAAAGACAGGACCAAACTCAATATACCTTTTAAAGTGTGGTGCCTCCACCTGAGGACACAGGCAACCTAACAGTGGCTTTTTCCCGTTCCCCAGGAACAATACTTTCATCAGCCGCCCCATTCAGGCAATCCCCAACAGAGTACTGTGCCCAAAAACAGTTGTGGAGACAGAACTTACATAAACATAAACACATTTTATTTTCGGGGGCAGGAAAGAAGGAAAAGGGATTGGCAACTTGGCTGCAAGAAAATAAGGTTAGGTTAAGCATTTATACACTTTTCAACACCAGTGACTGTATCAGTGACACCATCACCAATGCCCCATGTAACTTCTCCCAAGCTCCCACCCGTCTGATACCAGACCTGTCCCAGAGTCTTTTTTTGGGGTACCCCACTATGGTGGCAGGCCTGCGATGCCATGGGTTGGGGCCCTAGGTGCAGAAATAACACAAGGCAAAGCATCTTGAGTAGAAGTAACCATTTGTAATCCCCTGGTGGAAAATTTATACTTAGCTGACACAGTGCCGGTGGAAAAAGTGTCCTTGCCTTCGGAGCACACTGGAACACTTGATAAACAGCAGCTTGAGCAGGAGCTTCTCGGCTAAAAACGAACTGCAGCTCTGTCGTCCCAACAGGAACCGTTCAATGCAGACTTCGATTCCAGGCAGGATCTCAGGCCAACAGGCCAGCAATATCCATGGCAGGTTTCTCTGAGTTAAAGACGAGCTCCAGGCCCTTTGTTCTTGAATATCAGGCTCCCTCTCTGGAGCAAAACCAAAGTTTATTTCACACAGCAGTAATCAGGCAGACATTTCACTGGAGTGGCAGCTCCCCAATCGAATTTAGCACAACTTCACAAAGTCTCAGTGTAGCTAGTCCTTCTTCATGGCCAACAGACTGAGTAGCAAACACACAGTCCTTAAAATTCTCAAACTTTTCTTTTCCCAGAAGAAATCTTAGCCCCTAAGTCACAGTCCCTCACAGTGCTGCCACCGTTGTCATTTCAGTCACTTAAAGCTCTCTCACAGCTTGATGGAAATGGGATCACAGCTCTCTCATAGCTGAAGACTTCAAATCTTCAGGGTCCTGAGGGTCAGGAAACTGGCAACCCTCAGGCAAATTCATCCTTGGGCCAAAAAGCAACATTTTTTCTGCTTTGACTGGAGCCCCCTCCTGCAGGAGGGGGTCCCAATGGACTCCCCCTGAACAGAAAGTCTCTCTGGTTTTGGGAGCTTTCTCAAGCTCCTGATTGGTCCATACACTTGCCGGTTTTGAAAAATTAATATTTATTAATCTTGTTCAATACCATTGATCCCCCGAATTGGCACCTAGAAATGCCCCCGTTTTTATCCTCAAGAGTCTGTAGTATAGTCCCATAGTCCTTTGGTGGAATCCTGGCTCTCCTATTGGCTGGTTTAGCGTTCACAAGTATTGCTGCTGGTGTTCAGTCCCCACAAAGTCCTCACATATAAATACATTTTCCAGCCAAAAACTTTTCCCCACAAATATGTAGCTTTCCCTCTGCCTTCGAGCACCACTGCAGAGTGTCATATTTTTGTTCACCTCCCTGCCCGTTGCTGCCACCGAAAAACACTGTCCCCAGCCAGTAGGTGGCTCATTAATATTCATGAGTATGCATTAATAGTCATAACCTCCCACTTTTTAATGCTATAGGCGCTCTTCATTTAAATACAAAAAAAGCTTCTTGACCACCTCTCGACCCCATTCATCTGACTCAGGAGGTCGAGAACACTGGACAGGCTTACTTTTGGCTGCCACAGCAGCAAGAATGTGCGTGCAATGCGCATGCGCAGACCATTAATCGCTGAGGAAACGGGACCAGACAGTAAGCCCAACATTGTTGGGGTCTTACATACTGCTGTGCTAGCATGCTGGGTACCGGATTCTTTCCTTATTTCCCCTTTTTTCTCCCGTCCTTGTTTCTCTCCCTAATTCCAGTTTGTGTAAGCTGCTGTTACTTTTCTGTAGTGACACTGCAGGAGTTTAACGTTACTAATGTGTGCTGGTACTGCATTCTTTTATTTTGAATCTTTTTACAGTATGTATGTGCTACTGTATATCTTGTTTATTTAACAGCATATATTTTAGTTTATTTCATAGTCTGTGCAGGTGTACGGGTATCTGCAATGTTCTTGGTTAGCTTTCCTGACATTTGAATAATTTTGCCTGTATTAAAGTTTTATAACCCCAGCCCCCATCCCTCCAGTTGCAACTGGAATCAAGCTTTGGCTTAGTCTGCCTTTCCCAGTCACCAGTTTTAAAATAAAATAAATAATGCAGTTGCACGTGATTGTGTAGCGTTTGCTTGTATCAGTTACAGCACTGCTAGTATAGAAACTGTTTAAAGTTGAACCAGCATACTATTTTGTGGTGATTTGCACATACAGCCCATGATGCTTTGCATTATGGGGGTATGTGTGATTTTGTATGTCATAAAAGCTGTTGCTTCAAAAAGGGTTTTGATATGCCTGCATTGAAGGTGCCATAATCAAAAGTTAGTCTTTCTCGTTTGTCTGTGTAGCTATCTGTCTGTTATATGGCTAATCACAGGTGATTATAGTGAACAGTTCTTAACATGTTTGTGACTGTTATAGTATGGAGCAAGTCTGCCACCTGCTGTACAAAGACAGCAGTATTTATTTTAATTTTATATATGTGTGTTGGTTTGGGGAAGTGCGAGTATATATTGTATCATGCTTACCCAAAAAGCAAATCTAAAAATGGGGCTAGCAGAATAGCTTAGAGGTTAGAGTAACAAGCTGTGAATGAACGTAGTGCATCCAGCAGACCTGGGTTTGATTCCCACAACCTCCACTTGTGTGCTGTGTGACTCTGAGCAAGTGTTTCAGGAGTTTTTGGCCCCAGGTCTGTTCCCTAAGTATGTCAGATCTGCACTATGAAAGCCATTGCATTATTTTATTCCAAAAGTAGGATTTTGATTTGTTTATGAGTTGTGATATTGAGCACATTAGTGTTGTTTCCACCTGGTTTTCCCCAGCTAGCTGTGTCATATTGCAGGTCACAGTTTAAACCAGCTTGCCATCAGTATGAGACTATGTCTTGCACAACTAAGGGCCAGAAGTGAGGATTTTTTAACTGCTGTTTTACCTGAAATTACAGGTGAACAGGAGACATTTTTTGCCCTGTTTGAAAAGCAGATACATTTTCTGCACTGATTCTGGTTTATTCCTCTGCTGCTTATGGATTCTGGTCTTTTTTTTCACATTTGAGTCCCTGTTTCAGTCACATGCACATTCTTTTTGCTGTGTTTTATTTGGCTGAATTCAAACCCTTCTTTTGGCCAGGTAGTGCGGCAGCAGCAAGGTGTCTGCTCACTTCTCTGGTGACCCAGTCTCAGGAACGGGCTCGGTTTGCAGGGGACTGGTAATCGAGATGAGTGATAAGCGCCTCACTGGACAGCTGTCTTTCTTCAGGGGGGGGATAGACTCCGTCCTCCTCTGATTGCAGCCCAGCAGAGGCTAGATGGCAGAACATGCTGAGGCTACCTCAGGGATGGGGACTGCTGCAGATGCTGATGCATGCTGCTCACACCAGCACATGGGCATGCCACTTCATTGCATGCTGGCAGTTCTAGGGAGAAAATGTGTGTAAAACCACTGCAGCGGCAGTATGGCAGCTGGCCCCAGCAGGCCCCACACTGTCGACAAGTCACCCACCTCCGGATTGGAGCCTATTCCCACCAAGAAGAAAAGTGCACTCTGGGGTGGGGTGGGGAGGTGGTGCTGTAGGAGGCAAGCCATGGGGGAATGTGGAGGTTGGGGTATGTACCAGTGGACGTCAGGTGACGGGAGTGGGGTGGGCCGTCAGATGTGGACCACCCAGCAGATCAGAAGCAGAAATAATAGTTTGAAAAAAAAAAAGAAAAAAAGAAAACTAAATTAAAATCAAACCCTTATTTGCCAACATAATTGAGGATTTTAATTATAGGTCACTGTGTGCAGTGCTTTAGATACAGTTCATTTGATGTACTCCTTTTTCATATAGATTGATATATTCATAACTGATGGCTATCCTACTTCGTTTATTCCTCTGATGACTTCTCTGCCTTGACTATAGACAAAGCATTCCAGAAAGCGAGGTGTCCAAGACTGCCAGCAGCAATTGTCCTATAGCTGTCACTTTCCCTCAGATTTGTTCTCATGGACAGGCCTGCCCTTGCAATGCTGTCCTTGCTGGAGGAGGGCTTATGTTGTGGGCTTTGACCACCCCATCACCTGCCCAAGGAGGCGCATTTACAGTGCCCCTTACCCCTGCCCAGAGTCTGAGTATGCTACCTATGTAGCGTACCCGAGACTTCCCTCACCTGGGGATGGGAGTTGGATCGGCTCTTTGAACTCAGATTTCCAGCATGTATTGTAAAATGCTACCCCAGAGTCATTGGGCTGGGCCAGAAATGCTCATTTAAAGGGACACTGTCAGCTTTTTTTGTGATTTTTGTTCAATCACAGTACGTTACCTGTGACCTTGTTGCAAACTACCCTGCCCACAAATTTCAAAGATGTCAGTACATTTGCTAATTTGCTAAAGTCCACAAGTTGACGTGGCACCAAGCCACAGGGTACACTCATTCAGGAATGACTTTGTTAATTTTTGTAGGCATATCAATAAAAACTCTCTTCAGTTTCTACATTGCTCACCAAGCACAAAGTTATCGCCGATTGAAAATGAGCGATTCACATCATAATCCACACGTAGGCAGTCTTCCACTGATTATGCTCAGTCACCAGAGCAGTCTTCAAAGTTGAATCCTTCTACCACCCAGTCATGTCCTTCTGGCTCAGCCCCTGATACACTCAGATATTTTCTTCTGCTGAACAGGACAGGTCTATTCCTTCACAGCTCCTGCATGTGCACAAGTGAAAACACTTCTGTTTAAGTTTACTTCTACACCTTCTTGGAGTGCTGTGTCGTTCCAAAATTGAAGAAGGCCTGGGCATGAACGAAGTGTATGAGCTCGATCAGCATGCAGGTGTCTGTGGTTTCTTCAACAGCACACAAAGTTTGCCAGTAAGTATTTTACTAAAATGGCAGGGTTCTAAAAAGTCTGGAATGATACTTCCAGGCGAATTCATGGCAGTTAGTGGAAGTTGTAATTCTGAGTGCAGGTAATGTATGCCTTAGCCACTCAGAGTAGGGGACTGTGAGAGTTGTATTGTGATTCCACTTTGCCAAGATTGAAAAGGAAGAGTTCTCCAGACAGTCCTGGAGTCCTCGGTAGTAAAAGTTAATAAGGTGTTCCCAGTGCATGTTCCCCAGTGTACGTATGAACAGTCACAGTCACAGTAACGGCAGCATGTCATTGGGGAGAGCCACCCTTTCTTTAGTTTTATGCAAAAGATCTGTGCATATTTGGAGAAACCTAAAGTGTTCTTTCCCCGTCAGACATTCACATGGTTCTGCACTTTTGTTTAGTATAACGTATGACGGGCGTTCATTGTGTTGCTTGCTATCTGTTGTTACATATGCTGAAACCACCCTAGAGACCAGCAGCCAAACAGATACTTGGCCAGTCAGTCACCTCCTGCAGTCAATCTGTGTTGTTGGTTTTTGAGCAGGAGCTGCTCAAGCCGTTGAAGGCTTACCTCGCCACCAGACACGCTGCTGAGTCTGTCAGGTACATCCCCTCTACTGAAACATGTAGTGCTGCTACCTGGTCCTGTCAATGTGCATACATTCATATCCCACCACAGCATCGGCGTTCTCAGTCCCTGGTCATAGTCCAGGTGAAAGTTAAGAATCCCATGACACTTATCAAAGAAGAGATGGGGAAGTTGATTGAAAGTCTGATGGGATTCACCCCAGAATTCTAAAATAACTAAGGGTAGAACTAGTGACACCACTGACTACTCTTTTTAACAAATCATGGGAGGATGGTGTGGTACCTGAGGACTGGAGGAGGGCAAATGTGATTCCCCTTCACAAATGTGGGAGCAAGACAGAGGCAGGAAACTACAGACCTGTTAGTTTGACCTCAGTGGTAGGGAAAATGATGGAATCACTTCTGAAGGAAAGAATTGTTGAGTTTCTACAGGCCAGTGGGGCACAGGACCCAAGGCAGCATGGATTTACAGCAGGAAGGTCATGTCAGATGAACCTAATTGATTTCTTTGACTGCATGACCGAAGTAGTAGACCAGGGAGTGGCTCTGGACATGACCTACCTAGACTTTAGCAAGGCATTTGACACAGTCCCACACAAAAGATTAATATACAAGTTAGCCAGCCTTGGAGTGGGTCCCAAGGTGGTAGCCTGGGTAAAAAATTGGCTGGACAACAGGACGCAGAGGGTAATAGTAAACAGAGTCCACTCTGAAGAAAGGGGGTTACTAGCTTGGTAGCGCAGGGTTCAGTACTGGGACCGGTCCTTTGTAATGTCTTTAGAAGTGACATTGCAGAGGGACTGGAAGGAAAAGTTTTTTGTTTTGTTTTTTAACCAGGAGAGACACACTAAGCTGATAGCTTGTTTACAGATACGACCTGGGAGCACAAGGAAGTTAAGTGACTTGCTCAGGGTCACACAGTATGCAAGTGGGGGCGCTGTGGGATTCAAACCCAGGTCTCCAGATATGCAGCTCAGAGTCTTAAATCACTGCGCTATACTGCCTCAAAAGTATGTCTCTTTGCAAACGACACAAAGATCTGCAACAGGGTCAATACAGAAAGTGGGGTGGAAAGGATAAGAAGGGACTTGGCAAGGTTGGAGGCATGGTCAAATGTATGGTAGCTTAGATTCAACGCAAAGAAGTGCAAAGTAATGCACCTGGGAAACAAAAATCAAGGGGAAGAATACACAATGGGTGGTGAGATACTAACAACAGAAATGGAAAGGGACCTGGGGTAGTCATATCAGATGACCTAAAGGTGGGCAAGCAATGTGAGAAGGCAGTAAGGAGGGCTGGCGGGATACTAAGATGCATAGGGGAGAGGCATCACCAGTAGAAAACAGGAAGTTGTTATCCTTCTGTACAGATAGTTGGTGAGATCCCATCTGGAGTACTGCATGCAGTTCTGGAGACCCCATCTCTGCAAGGACATAGACAGGATGGAGGCTGTCCAGAGGAGGACAACTACAATGGTGCAGAGTCTGCACCAGAAGACATACGCAGAGAGATTAAAGCAGCTTAATATGTATATCCTCGAGGAACGGAGGGAGAGGGGGGACATGATAGAAACTTTTTAAGTACCTCAAGGGAATCAACAAAATCCAAGAGGGTAGCATGTGTCAGAAAAAGAGATGTGGAAGAACAAGGGGGCACAAATTGAAGATTGAGGGCGAACGGCTTGAAGGTAATGCGAGGCAGTATTTTTTTTTTCCACGAAGAGTGTTGTGGATACATGGAATGGCCTTCCTGAGGAGGTGGTGGAGTCAAAAACAGTGGGAGAATTCAAGAATGCATGGGAGAAACATAAGGCATTTCTACTGGGGGGTAGGAGGAAGTAGGCGATTAACTAGGATCTGCAGCTTATCCATTAGGTAGGGAAATGGACAGACTAGGTGGGCCAAGTGGTCCTTATCGGCCATCAAATTCTATATTTCTGTGAAACAAAAATCATACAGTACCATCCCAATTAAATATGAAAGAAAACTTTAGAACAACCGTTCATTAGTGCTAAATATTAAATACAAAGTGGTCTCGTACAGTACCAGTTAGAGCCAGAATTAGGTTACAGGAGACGCAAATACATTTACAATAACTAAAACATAAAATTACAAATCAAAACAATTTATATCACTTTATGTACAAACATGAGATATAGTTCTAAAGGTCAGCATTGCCATCCACCTGTTCTGTTGGTCACCCATGCACAATTTTTTTCAGAAACTAGAATTGTCTCCTCAGAAGAGATTTTCATTCTAAACAACATATTCTGAGTAACCCTTGTGTGATCACTGCAGCGATAACTGCAAAATAACTTATTTTTTTGTTGCAAAAGATGGGTACATCATGCCTACCAGAGATAAAACTTGCATGCTGTGAATATAATATGCGGTGTGCTAATATGAAACCTATGCCACGGCAGTGAGTAAATCTCACGAAGAAGAGCAGGGGAATTTTAATAAAAGAAAAAAACATCCGATGCAGTCAAAAAATGTTACAGATAAAACAAGATATTTTGTCAGAAAACTGACCTATAATCAATCACTAAAAATATTCATCAAAATAAACCTTCAGACATGCACCAAGCCTATGAAAGCCAAGTTACCCCTTTGCATAGACCTGACATATGTTTTGACTTTCTCTATACATAGATCTTATAAAGCTGCATCACAGTATCTAATAATTGTCAGATAGCAAGATCATAATTACTGTAGAAACATAGAATCTATAGGCAGATAAGGACCACTTGACTCACCCAGTCTGTTCATTTTGTCTCTGCCTATACTGTCACGCGGACCCTACATGATCTCCAGTGACACCCCACCCCCACCCCAGCTTTCCTACCAAGATTCCTTTGTATCTATGTCATGCATGCTTGAAGCCCACTACTGTTTTTGCCCCACCGCCTCCACTGAAAGACTGTTCCAGGTGTCCACCACTCTTTCAGTGAAGAAGTACTTCCTCACATCTTTCTTACAATGCTTCCTTGTTCTCATGCACCTTCTCTTCTGAAAAATATTCTCCTACTGTGCCTTATTCACCCCTATGAGGCACATACATGTCTCTATCATGCCCCCTCCCCTCCCCTTCCTCCTTGCTTCCAAAGTGTACATATTGAGATCCCCCAGTCTGTCCTCATATGACTTATGAAGCAGTCCCTGCACTATTTTAGTTGTCATCCTTTGGACAGCCTCTGCCCTGTCTATGCCCTTTATGAGATGTGCTCTCCAACACTGGACACAGAACTCCAGGTGGGGTCTCACCAACGATGGATACAGTGGTAACACCACCGCTTCCCCGGTGCTGGTGATGCCCCTCCCTGTGCACCCCAGCTTCCCACTGGCCCTGCCTACTGCCTTGTCACACTGCCCTGCCACCTTGAGGTCATTAGATATGATAACCACAAGGTCCCTTTCCTATTTAGTGACCATCAATATCTCTTCCTCCATTTTATGCACATACACACAGGTTTCTGTGCCCTAATTGCATGATTTTATACTTTTCTGCAGCGAAACCCAGCTGCCATACCACTCCTCGCATTTTCTGAGGTCTCCTTTTATTCCCCCCCCCCAAAGTATCTACCCTATTGCTGATTTTGGTGTTGTCTACAAAGAGGCATACTTTCCCTTCCAGTTCTTCTGCAGTGTCACTTTACAAAGACATTGAAGAGGACTGATCCCAGTACTGAGCCCTGCGGTACCCTGCTGGTCACTCTTCTCTCATTAGAGTTGGTGCCATTTACCACATCCCTCTGTTGCCTATCCATCAACCAGTTCCATGCCCAGTTTATCACTTTGTGTCCCACCTTCAAACTGATCAGTTTTCTTATAAGCCTTCTGTGTGGTACATTGTCAAATACCTTGCTGAAATCTAAGTAGGCCACATCCACCACTCAACCCTGATCTGTTGTCTGTAGCACCAAGTGTCATCTAGACTGCTAAAACTTCAAACAGGCAAGGATTAGCATTATAATGCTTTTATGATATCTCCGTAATTATTGAAGGAAGTCACCTAGGGCAGAGCTCTCCTAGGTAAGTTTCTCCAACCACAGAGGTTTCCATCTGACCGCTAATGATTTCCAAAACCTCTTTACATAAATCCATGTCAAAAGAAAAGGTTCCAGTAATTCAGTCTCAGCTGCACAGTCCAGATAGGGACACTTCCATTCATCTGTAGACTTATGCTTATTATTGCCTCAGATTCCCACTCTGCCATGAGAACATCACCATAATACATCCCACATTTTTTTATGGCACTCTTATTTCCATCAGTTTATCTAGGACAAGGGGAACTTTATGTGGTGAGCAGCCTTTGAATTTTGGTTCTGTCACAGTTATTTTTGACGGACCTTTTTTTAGTAACTTTTTATTTACGGAGTATGCAATGCAAAGTAGACATCATAGAAGACAGGCTAGAGGACACAGCCTCCATGTCATGCCTGTGCAGTACATAAACAGAAATATATGGTTAAGTCAAGATTACTTTTCCAGTTATAGACATCAGACTACAAATCATACTCGGGTGTTGAAGTCCAACAGAGTAAAAATGTAGAATTTGTTACTCTCACATTCAGTCTAAACTACCTATGGACAAAATATGCCTATTCTCCCTCCCTCGTAGGAATATGAAATATTGTGGGAGGGCTGAAAGTCCAAGAGTGCATGTCGTTAATCATAAAGAAGTCCTGGGCTCCACTAAGTTGCTTTGTACCCTACATCCTTAGGCACACCAACTGCTGCCATGTAGCGGAGCAGTCATTCTCAATACATTATATAAGTTCACAAATTGAGATGTGTGCATAAGCACACCACAGATTTAGCAACAGTGCTCCCTAAGGAGCCAAGGAAATTCAACAGTAGAATTAAACCGTAGCTTGCAGGGTAAACATTAGACTATAAGAAGGGAAGCAGACTTTTTGACATCATATAATCACACCGATTGAACATTGATTATGCCATTATCAAATCAAAACAGAAGGAAGTTACACTAGGAAAATAGCAGTTATTATCATCCTCTTATTCTGGGTCTACCACAGTGTCTTTTTGTTCAGTTTTTGCTGCAAAAGCTGTGGCTGAGTCAGGGTCAGCCAATATATTTGTAACATGGCAAACTTAAGAAGTAGGTAAAGGAGACAAGTCATTGGATGAAATAAATCACGTGTCCATATCTCAACACGGCATTATTTAAGCAATAGTGCTGTGTTGTAAGTGAAGTACCTTCTGAATCCACGGAAGGAAAAATGTGCTGTTCACAAAACGACACGGCAGTCAATTAGAAAGTGCTTCTCTTTCGCACCCACCCACCCAAATGCTCTTAACTCTTGTAGCAGATAGAAATGCACAAAAAAGAGACAAGAAAATGCAAAAACACATAGAGCTGAACAAGTGTTATCCAAGAAACCACAATTACCATCATTAAATATAGAAACAGTCACACCTGAAACCAGTAGTAACGCCACTGACAAGAGCACTCCACAACAAGCAACATTTCCAGAGCACACCACAGGGCTAGAGGTGCGGCAGGCAGAAATGCTCAACCCGTTCCAGTTTGAGTCATTCACAGAACCAAAAATAGTAATTATTGCCACGCACAACATAGCGTGCAGTCAAAGAAGTAGCCAGACACAACGATACAGAATATTGGGGGAGAACGAAGAGGCAAAATAAATGAATACAAGGACGTGAGATGGAACGGACGCGCAACAGGTGAACACAAGGTCAGACAGTATGGTAATGCGTGATACCTAACTCTGTAAACAGACACAGCAGCTTATCAGAGACCTCCCAAGCATGCTTTGAGAATAATAGCCATGCAGATTTATGCAATCTACTTCAAATTGCTTTAAATAAACCTTCCTCTGTCAATATCTGAAATTTGTTTTCTATACCATCTGTATGTAAATAAGCATTTCTTCACATTTTCAAAAGTACATGAAAGATTTGTCTCGAAACAAAACAGTGTCTCTATGGTATTAGATAATATCTATATTTCTAATATACTGAACTATCAGAAAACCATGTTATAAGCACATTAAGCCACTCTGAAGGTGGCATCTAAAGAGGAATTAATGCATGGTTGGGCCGTTGTAGGCACTCGGCCTTCGGCCTCGTACCACAGCGCTCCCAACCATGCATTAATTCCCCATTAGATGCCACCTTCATCATGGCTTAATGCTTACGAGTTTTATTTTTGTAATGTACCTGCAGTCTGGCTGGGTAAAGCAACTGCACCACCACCCTATGTCCCATTAGTAATTGTTCAGTTACTTGCAGCTCTTTTACGAGTTTGAGTCTGGGAGGACAGATCTTGGGGGTGGGGGAAGAGCAATTTTACTGTCCTCATAGATCATACCTCCATGAGTCCTGGCCGTCTGAAGAAGGGGAATGCGGGCTTCAGAATCGGATGATGATACTGATGGTTGTTAAAGGCTGCTGTGAATCCCCACCTCGTGGTCGTGCTGTCATTGGGATCGCAAAAGCTTTCACAGTCTGGATGTCGGTCTCCCGGGGCAGTAATGTTAGGTCAGTAAAGATGAGTCTTTCAAGTGCCAGGAGTAGCTCCGTCCGACTGGCAGAATGTAGTGGAAAGCCAGCAATCCTGCCATTGTACAAAAAGACAGTAGCCTGTTATGTGTAGCTAATGTATAACAGCTATAACCGATACATCTAGTACTGTGTCATCCTTTTTCTTGAAAGTAGCTCTATTGATAACAAGTTGTCAAGTTGATATAAACTGATATTAATTAGTTCCTGTTACAAGATACCCTTGTTCTTAGTACCAGTCAGGGTAGTCCTAACTGGAGCAACACTTTCCCTCCAATCATACATGCACACAAGAAGATGTAGTTATTATCCCTTCTATTATTGCTCACAGTGGCAGCCCCCCCCCATTATGACCCAGTGTCCTGTGTCCACATACATTTGCATTCAAGAGGGACAAATCAAATTTTTTTTTTTTTTTACTTTCGTTTTATCCCCCACCTATCACCCCAACGTTCCACTCCTTCGGGCTTGCTCACGCTACCCACCCCAACACTGAGTCTGCCCCAAGAGTGCCCATGGGTGACTCCTACCTTTCCTCCCGTCTTTCGTGGAGCACCCTGACACAGCGGGGTCTGCCCGTGATTCCTGGACTGGGCAGCAGCTGGAGCGGCCGTCATCTAGGCCCGCCGAGGTTGGTTTCTGTTTTTCTGTGCTTCCCGTCCCCCCTTCCCCGAGGACATCGGCTCGGGCAAGTGCGTGCTGACGCATGCCTGCCAAGTGCCTAACAACCTCCTCCCCTCCCCGACTCCAGCCCTTCTGGATCCACCAGTGCCCCGTGAGAGCCGGTGCTCCCACCAGTCCCCAGGGACATCGGGTGTGCACAGCACTCCTGGTAACCCACCCCGAAGGAGGAGAGCATCCATTGGGACGCTCAATCCTCCTTCCCCCTGCCGACCCCCGACGACCTCGAGTCCGTGCCCGAACCCGGGTTGCCGGCGTGGTGCGAGGTGTGGCGTCCAGCGCCTCAACCCTCAGCGCCACCGGGCCGGCTGACAAATCTAATTTTATATGAGAGTGAATACCTATGGTAGTCCAACTGTTGCAAACTGGCGGAACAATTAGCGACCTGCCCCTCTATTATGTACCACATTTATGCTACTCTTAAAGCCACATAACCCCTTCATCCCAGTACTGATTCTTGTATGCTAACCACCCAGCTGTACTGGTCAAATGGTAACAAAAAGCTGCTCAGAAATACTACCCACATTAAACACGCTATCATCTTGATCCTAATCTGCTCTGGTAACGTGGAACTCAATCCAGGACTCCCAGATGAATGCCTTCCTCCCTCCACTTTTGCTAAACTACCCGGACTAAAGTTTGTGACCATCCGTGTCCACGGCCTATTGAACAAGATTGATAACCTGAAAATATGGATAAGCCTAATCAACCTAGATATCCTGCTGATCACAGAAACCTGGCTCAACTTCTCGATGGGCCACAGTATTACGGTGATCTCTGGCTACAACCAGTGTTGGCACGATAGGTGGTGGCATAATTCTGTTTGTCAAACAGAAGTTCACCTCAGCTGTTATCAACTCCCTGTCAAAACTTTGTGGATTTGAATGCCTGGAGGTCTCACTAGCCTTATCCCAAAAATGATTCCATTAATATCAGCTGCTACTGGTCCCTCTCTGGTGGCTTAAAGCTAAACAGACATCTAACAAACTTCTTAAGCTGTCACAGTATTTAGACAATAATACTAGGAGACTTTAACTTAGACTGGCTTACATCAAATTCCAGTGGCCTTAAATTGCTGTGTGATGACTTTGACCTAATGCAAGTGAACCCACCAGACCCAATCCAAGGAATCCTTCCCACTCCTAACTGCTAGACTTGATAATTACCAACAGACCACAGAAAATCACAACCGTGGCTGTTTTTTTTTATAATGACTGTAGTGACCATAATGCAGTAGCTTGTTTCAGAGGAAATTGCAAATTGCCCATAGAATCCTCCCTACACTATAAAAGAAAGCTCTCCCATTTCAGTGTGGCTAGCTACCTCCAGGATCTGGCAAACAACAGTTGGCAATACTTTTACCTTGCCCCTTCTGTACACAAAGCGGTTGATATATTTAACCAACAAATCCTAACTGTAATGAATCAGCACGCTCTGCTAATTAAACATAGAGTTATGAAAAAGACCTGTCCCTGGCTCAGAAAGAAATCAAAACAGGTGTTGAAAGACAGGGATTTGCTGTGGGCTACAGCCAGAAAAACTCTACCCATGATTGGATGGTGTTCAGACAAAAAAGGAACTACTGTACCAAATTAATCCATACTGTCAAGTCAAACTATTATCTAAGTCTCCTAGAATCTAATAAAAATAACCCTTCAAAATTCTGGCAGACAATCAAGTCCCTTGAAGGAGGAGCAGCTCCTTCCATGCTGCCAGGTAAGATAGAGGCGGAGGGTAAAATCATTACTAACAAACAACTAATACTGGAAGAACTTTATGTTCACTTTGTGTCTGCTGAGGCTGCTTTTGGACTATCACCCACTGCTGCAGTCCCACTAATGAGCATAAAACAACCCCCACCAGAGTCCAACACTCAGCTACCCTTCTACTTTTAGACCATCACATACTGACAGGTGGAGGATATGTTACTTACAGCTGACACCAAAAACAGTCCTGGGGCAGACAACCTGGAACCATTTTTTCTGAGAGCAGGGGCCCCAGTGTTAGCATCACCCATAACACACCTATTCAATCTATCCCTAACCAGTTGGGGAAATCTCCACAAGATGGAAAACAGCCCATCTGATACTGCTCTACAAAAGTGGAGAGAAGTACAAAACTAGTAATTATAGGTCTGTATTGAGTCTGCCTGTCCTTGGTAAGGCCCAGGAAAAGATAGTCTGTGTACAGGTTCGGGGATTACCTATCCAGCCATAATTTATTCACACCTTCCCAATCTGGTTTCTGGCCCCTACATAGCACTGCTACTGCGCTTATCAAAGTGACTGATGATTTGCTCACCTCCCTTGATCAAAAACTTGTAACAGCTGTCATTTTCCTGGATCTCAGCAAAGCTTTTGATAAGTGGACCATCAAATACTGCTAAATAAATTCTCTCATACTGGTGCTGGACCGCATGCCTTACCCTGGCTCAAAAACTATCTCATGGGTAGACAACAACTACCGAAATCTGAAGGCATGCTGTCTTCCTGCTCTCAATTATTCAAAGGCGTCCCATAAGGATCTGTCCTTAGACCATTCTTGGTCACTGTTTACACTAGTGATCTGGTTGATGAGATCGGAGATATAAAATTACACTGTTACACATATGGTATAGTAGTATATGCAACCAAACCCAACTTGAAGGAAGCTATATATGGCCTATAGACTGCCTGCAATGCTCTCCAGTTGAAACTTTGCACCTTCAAAGTCCTCAACACTGAAAAAAAACAAAATACATGATTTTTGCCCCTAACATTAAATGGGCAACTGACCCTTCCACCGCTGGCATTCTTACACTACTAGGTGACAGGCTGGAAATAGTAGAACCATTCAAATATCTAGGAATATGGCTAGATAATAAACTCTCTTTCAACTGCCATATTGATAATCTATATAAGAAACTGAGGCCAAGGCTGGGTTTTTATTGTAGAAATAAATTCAGCTTACCCCTAGAAGCCCACAGAACCTTAGTCAGAGTTATGTTCCTACCTGTGTTTGACTATGTGGATTTCTTATATACAGGTGTTGCTGCTGGACAACTTGCAAAACTGGACATTCTGTACCGTAGGGCACTTTGATTCATTACTGGGTTGCCTGCAAGAACCCATCACTACACCCTGTATACATCCATTGAATGGCCCTCCCTCACTGCTAGGCACCTGAAAAACCTTTATGTGTGGACCTATAAATCTATCGGGCATGAAGTACCCCCAATATATTGCTGAGCTGTTACGTAGAGCATTGAGTCTGTATAATCTGAGAGGATGCAATAATATTTTGCTCAAAATGCAAAGATGTTCAATCAACTATGGGGAAATGGCATTCAGGTGGCTTGCCCCAACTTACTGGCACAAACTGCAAGCCTGTTTAAAAATAAACTCAATTGTAAGCTTAGGCACTTTAAAATCTGTGATTGACCCCATTGTACTGACAGTTGTACTTGCTCCTAATATCTGCTAGCACTCTCTACTGCTAATGCTTGCTGTGTCTGTTTTTTTTCTTTAATGTTTTTATTTGCTGTTTTTTGTAACTGTATCCTTATTACAACCTGTGACAGGGTGGAACAGGACCCTGTTCCAGTTGTTATGGAGAAAGTATTTAAATGCAAAGATCTGTCCTTTCCTGTCTATTTGTCTGTCTGTTTGCACAACCCAATTTTCCTGTGAGACTTCAGACTTGATCACCCCGACAATCTCGCAGTTATTTGCCCCTCACTGTATCTCAGCCCTCACTTGCTATCTGTCTTTTCCTCCCTTGCATATCTGCTAATATAAAATTATGCGCAAATCATTGTATGAAAATGTAACTGATAATGGGATCATTTTTGTTTAGAAAATATATAGTGTTACTGTTGAAATATATATAATTATATTTTGAGATGATTGCAGAAAGCTGTTGTAAACTCCAGAGGTTACTTGAGTGGAAATGTTTGAGCCTTTTGCAAAAGCTGTGAAAAGGGGGCCTCTCAGCTCAGGAACAATGTGTTCTAGCAGCTCCTGCCTTATATTTACAAAAACAGGATAAGGATGGGGGTTGAAAAGACTTATAAAAGAGCTAAGCTGCAACTGCAAGAAAGATTAGGAGAACAAGGGACATACAGACTGAAATAAATCTTTATTTTAGTTTGCCTTTATAAATAATTATACTAAACAAGTTTATTTTATGATACTGCTAGTGTAAATAAATAATTTTTGGTAAATTCTACAACTGCTCCTGGTTTTCCTATGCTTCCTGACCTGTGCCTCGATGACACAACCTAGCTGAATATATAGTATAACAATTTATTCTGCTCCTACACTGTATATACTTGTCACCACTGATGATTTCTCCTGTACTGTACTGTCCTGTCCTGTCCTAATCTGGGACTCCTTGCAAATAAGCTTTGCTCAATGAAGCTTTTCCTGGTAAAACAAATAAAAATAAAATGAACTGAAATGAAAATCATAACATTTGCTTGCCTTTGGCCATTTTCCAAACGCTCTACTTTAGCCCGAAGGAACTGCAAGTCCTTTGTTGTGGTGGCCTTCCTTTCTCTCTGCTGGCGCACTTCTTGCTGTAACTCGGTAAGTGCAGTTTTATTTTCAGTGATCCGATTCTCGAAATCTGCCAGCCTGCTTTCCCCTGCAGCAAGACACTGGTTCGTCTCCTCTCCTGTTACTTGTATTGTCTATAATATAGAAACATAGAATTTGATGGCAGATAAAGACCACTTGGTCCACCTAGTCTGCCCATTTACCCTACCTAACATCACCAGGATTTGGGCTTTTGGTAATTCAGTACTTCCACCACCATGCTGCAAAGGCCCTGAGCCTTTTGTTCCAACTGCTGCTGCTATAAAGTAAGCATTTACTCCTTGCAGGGCTTGTTTCTGGTCTTTTTTAGACCTACTGCAATATCCGGTCATCAGCAGGCTGGAGTGACAGTAAAATCCAAGAAAATTGTTCAGATTGGTAATTATTGGGCATGGTAATGCTAATGCCCTATAGTTCGGGTTGCACAGCCACTTCTATGTTAAACCCCAAATGTTGCACTTTAATAACTTTGCAACCGTTCATCCGATTTTCCTGACAATTTGCATGGACCATCTGCTACCATTGATCCCTGGATCTGTCAAGTTTCATTCCAGTCGGATATACGGTTGCAGAGCTGCGGGGTGCCAAACAAATGTGAAAAAATACCACTTTTTTGCAAATTCTTTGCTCGGGGTATGGGCAAAACGGTTTGGAGATCTGGTCTGAAATTGTCAGGGTATATGGGGTCTGGGTCACTGATGTGCCTTTTGAAGGTTTGGTGAAAAAATATTAATCCGTTCAAAAGTTATTAAAGTTTACATTTTCCCATTATACCCAGTGGGAAAAAATATATGTGCGCCTCGAAAGTGCTTTTTACTTTTGCAAAAGTCCATTTTACTTTAGCAAATGGGTTTTTAACTTTTGCAAATCTGCCATCTTGTTTTTTTTTTTTTTTTATATTGGTCTTTGGTAACCGTGTAAGGCCCACTAGGCACAAGAGCCTGTTTTCAGGGGCAACCTGGGAGCACTGGGCGGTTAAGTGACTTGCTCAGAGTCGCACAGTATGCAAGTGGAGGTTGTGAGAATCAAACTCAGGTCTGGTCTTCTGGATGTAACAAGCTCGTTCACAGCTCGTTACTTTAACCTCTAGGCTATACTGCCAGCCCAACTGTCAGTGACACTGAAAAAAATCCTGTAATTCAAAAAGTACCTAAGTGGGGCCCGAGGAACACGATCCTTACATTAGTTTTTAAAAATAATGGTTGGAAATATATTTTTTCAATTTTTCCATTGGAAGTGTCTCACTTTTGCGAAAGTACCCTCCACCCAAAAAACTTTCTTTGCCATTTCATAGCAAATAGACGGTTAGGGCCTTTGGGCTGAAATTTACAGGGTAGGAAGGGCGTGCAGCACAGATGTGCCTTTTGCTGGTTTGGTGAAAAAAGTTGCATCAGTTCCATAGTTATAACATTCCGAAGATTTTAAATTTCCTTTAGGATAACATTGTGGCATCTGCGCCACCTTTCGACAGCTATATCTCGAAAACTATATCTCGAAAACGGTTCGAGATACGGATTTTTTGCTAAGTTCAACTTAATACACGTAAGTGTACTAAGCACACGTGCAGGTTGCCAGGTCATGATTACAACTGTGGTGGAATTTTTTCCAGAGTTCTTATGGTTACTGAGATATTGCCACATTTGCAGAACAAGGGTTACTTGGAATGACTCTAGGCCTGCGCTATGTCTCTATAATTATGGGTAGATGGAAGTGCAGGGCCCAGAGGACCCTGTGCTCCCACATATGGATACCATTATGCAATACTGGGAGAGCAGGGCCATGAGAGTTCATTAAAATGTCATTTACACTTATGTATAGACACTTTCTCAAAAAGAAGGGAAATTCATTGCAAAAAAACTCCATTAATGCATCAGTTATGCTTGTTGTACTATAAATGAATATGTAATGTAAATGACCCACTCATTCTTTACACTGTATGTATCCACCCCGTCTGTAGTTCTGTCAACCAAATGTTACAGGAAAGCCTTGGCTTCCCAAAATGTACTGCATATGTATATATCCCATGTATCGTAATTGGGTCTTGGCCCCCAGGTCGCATCTGGAATCAAGCTTTTAGCTCAGTATGCCTTCCTGGTAAATCTCGTAAATAAATAAATAAATATTACAATGACAAAAGTTTCGAAATTCGGTGTTCAGGTTACCAGCCCTACCACCCCAACCCTTTCACACACCAACAGGTGTCGGGGTGTGCCTTGGGGTCATTGGGCCTAACTCTCACCCCATACTCCTATACGGTACCATCTCATCTTTCTTACAAATGGAATGGGGTGAGAGTTAGCCCAGTGACCCCAAGGCACACCTCAATGCCTGTTGGTTTGTGGAAGGGGTTGGGTGGTAGGGTTGGTAACCCTAACACCAAATTTCCAAACTTTTGTTGCTGTAATATCAACCCTAACTGATGCATTAACAAATTTTTTTGCAATGAATATAAAATATAGTTATAATCTGTGAAGACTCAGAGCTCTTAAAAAATACGACCTCCCTGTCTTGACAAAGCTTCTTCTTAAAGTTGTTTCCTGAAGGAAGTTAAAATCTGATGCCTGGAAATTTCTTACTTTGTTATTTCTGTAAGGCTGGGTTTTCTATACATGTGGTTTCCCCTTCTGGTGGATGAGTATGCCGAGTACAAAAATATTTACTAAAGTTACTTCTAATTAATGTATCTGCTAGAGGAATATCCTACAAACCTGCCCTAATATACCCTTGAAAAACTGAATAAAAAAAATACACCGGATTAAATATATTTAAGCCACCTTTGTTTCTGGGCAGGTATTTTGTTACCTCTCTTTTAACAAGATTGAGGTGACTACCCCAAAGCATCCAGAAGAAGATGCTGTAAATTCTAGTTTCCAGGATTAGAGGGGGAGGAAATGCATAACTTAAATACAGCAAAATTGGTATTAAAAACTGCAAAGTAATAAAAATTCTCTTAAGTTTTGGGCAGTCTCCAAGATTTCCATCTCATACTAAGGTTAGGTGCAAGAGCAAGAAGGCAGAAGCCCATGAAGCTCTTATACTAATCCAGTACACAATAGGAGAGGTCATACCCATTACATATAAGACTGTCCAATCTATTTTTAAAAATACTTTTAGTTTTACTGATAACAACATTTAGTGGTAGCCTGTTCCGAGGGCCAACAACTCTGACAGTAAAAAAATATTTACGGCTAGACTTAACAAAAGGTTTTCTTACCAATTGTAAGGGATAGCGCCTGATGTTATGACCAGTTTTTAAATTCTAGACCCAGTTCGCACAATAAATAAGGGTCTTGAATAATATCATACAGTAACATAAGATCACCACGAAGTCGATGTGTAGATAAGGGCATAAGTTTTAAAATGTCTAATCTGTTCTGTTCTTATTAGGAACTGCGAATAGCCCAGAAACTTTTTTTGTATATTTTCTTTGAACTCTTTCCAGTAACAGGCATTCAGATTTTTTTATAAGGATTCCAAAGCTGTGAGGCATATTCTAACTGTGGTCTAACGTATGCACGAAACAAGGGCAACAATACTTCCTGTTTTGTAGATCTAATATTACGTAATATAGACCATATCAGTTTATTAGATTTGTTAATAATATTGTGTACGTGATTATTGTAATTAAAGTTATCTGAAATATTGACACCCAAATCCCTTTCATCAGATGTGGTCTCAAGTAATATGCCATCCAAATAATAGGGACTTTGTAAATTACTAGAACCCAAATGCATTACTTTGCATTTGGAGATATTCAAATTCATACCCCATTTCTTAACCCATGTTGTGATATGGTCTAGGTCCTTTTGAATGGCAACAACCTGATGATCAGAGGCACAAGGGCCACCTATTTTTGCGCCGTCGGCATATTTAATAGTAAATGAGGAACAGCCAGAAGTAAGGTCAGCAATAAATGCCTGGAACAGACAAGGGCCCAAGACTGAACCCTGTGGCACCCCAGTAGTCACACTACCCCTAGCTGAAATGTTCCTATTAATGGTCACTTGCTGAGAGTGATTATAAAGCCAGCTAATTATCCAGTTGACTAGAAACTTGTTTATATTGAGCTTGTGAAGTTTAGTAATTAAGGCCCAATGTGGCATGATGTCAAAAGGCTTACTGAAATCAATATAAATAATATCGCATGGAACATTTCTGTCTAATAGTAAGCTGATATGTTCATAGAAACATATTAAATTTGTCAGACAACTTCTACCTTTTTTGAAGCCATGTTGTTCTGCATCGTGACAGTCCAGGACTGGGGAAATTAAATCTTTAATTAAACTCTCTAATAATTTACAAATAGAAGAAGTTAGACTTATAGGCCTATAATTATCCCACTTATTTTTTTGGCCCTTTTTGTAAATAGGGATGACATGGGCTTCTTTCCAGTCATGGGGACCAAAATTGGTGGCCAAAAAATATTTGAACATCAATTTTAAAGGAACTGTAATGACATCAACTAATAAAAATAATAAATGACCTGCTATATTATCTGGACCAGGACTATATTTTCCTTTCAATTTTAATATTTTATTTCTAATGGTGTCCAAAGAAAATTTAACTGGTGAAACATTGGCGGTGTGTAGTAAGGTATAATCATAAGTTTGATTAGAGGATCCGGAAAATTTTTACAGAACTTTGCATTAAACAAATCGTACATTTTTTAGGCTCATATATTAAAGTATCACAGTCCAATAATGGACCTACTTGACATGTAGGTTTCCTTAGAAATTGATATATGAATAAAATTGTTTGCTATTAGATTTGTAGGCTGAATGCTAAGTTTTGTTCCCAGTTAGATTTAGCCTTCCTAATCAATCTTTGCATGTTCTTTGTATATGTTTATAGGAAATCCAGTCAGAGGACATTTTAGTCTTTTGAAATTTAATATATTTTTTCTGCTTTTGTCTAATACATTTCTTGATAGATTGATTCATCCATTTAGGAGCTTTAATATTAGTCTCATTTTTAAGTTTGGATGGAATATAAAGTTCTTTAAGTTGAAATATAATATTCTTAAAATATTCTCAGTAATCTTCTGGGGTAAAGACTGACAATATGAGTTCCGAATTGATGTTTCCCATAATATGTTTCATGGTATCTAAGTCTGCTTTGTCGTTCAGATAGATTTTAGTACAGTTGGGATTATATACAAAAGTTTGTACAATATTAAATGTGATAGTATTATGATCACTATTCCCTATAGGATCGCTAACTAACATATTTTCTAATTCAAGGTCATAATCACAAAGGACCAAATCTAAGATCATTTTTCCTCTGGTTGGGCAAAATACATTTTGCCGAAGTCCCAACTGAGTACAAGTATATAATAACTTCTTCCCATTGCAGGTATTTGCACATATATTATGCCAGTCAATCGAGCCAATGTTAAAGTCCCCAGTGATGACAATTTTACCTAATGATTTTGCCTGTTCAAATTCGGATAAAAGTGCATCTAATATATCGATTGATGAATTCGGAGGATAGTAACAAGAACCCAATATGAGCGCCTCAGAAGTAGATAAGTTTATCTTAATCCAGATAGACTCTGTTTGTATGTTATGAATTTTAATATACTTTGTTATATCTATAGAGTTAATTTGATTCCTAATAAATAACGCCACTCCTCCACCTTTCCTGTTAGGTCTATTGAAAGTATAGGTTGTGAAACCCAGGTATGTTAGTTCCCCATGGTGTTTTTGCATCCCCCCAAGTGTTGCTGATGGAAATAATGTCGACATCCCCATTATTAATTCTACATTTTAATTCATCCAATTTTTGAGTTAAACATCTAGCATTAAAATATAGAAAATGTAATTTATGGCATTTTACAGAGCTACTGACTGGAGTTTTTAGAGATGGCGGCCTGTCCACCATCTCACCCCCAATTTTTAGTTTAAAAGATGGTGAATGGATGTCAAAAATTGTTTACCCAAGTGGCATTACCCGTCTGCTTAAGTGTAACCCATCGAGCTGAATAATTCTGGATGGATATCAAATTCCTCCCAATGTGTTAAGCATGTCAAATTTTGGTTTAAAACACCATTTTCTTAACCATTCATTCACAGCTTTGATTTATGATTTAGAAAAGATGAGAAGCGAGGATAGGTAAAATTTCTGGTATACAAATCGTTAGCCCATATCAACAAATTTATTTGTTAAAGCTACAAAACTCTCTTTAATTGATTGGACAGAGTCTTTATAAATGTTATTAGCGCCAACATGTATCAGTGCAATGGGATTACTGCCACGGTCCTTCATAATCTCGGGTAACATAAGTGTGAGGTCATATATTTTGCATCCACTAAAACTAGAGCAGGTTCTGTTAGCTTTGTCCAGGTTGCAGATAGTCCTATCAAAATGTTTAGTCAATGAATCACCCAATACATAAATTTGTTGGTGCAAGGGAATGTTAGGCATGGCATGTGAGTCATTAATAGGTGGTAATGTAGGTTCAGAGGACAAATCAATAAGTGGGATGTCATTGGTATGCCGATTATTAACTAGTGGTAAATTAGAAATGTCACAGTCAATTGACTCATTAAGATTATCTGGAGTCACATTACTGACCTTTGAAACAGGAGAAGATAAGGGGTCAAATCTGTTAAATTGCTCAACGCAAAAATGTTGGGCCTTTCTACCTTTTTTAGTAACTCTTGAATTTTGTGTAACAAACCAGCTGTCATCAGTATCCTGATTGTGATCAATTAAACCTTCATCTTCCCTAGCTGTTTTTCTAATACCTTCATTATATCGCTGGGGATTATTAATAACTGCTGACATGGGAATTACAGAAGGATGGGAGGTGCTTGGTGTAACATCTGTGATGCCAACATCTGTTGACTTTGCCTTCACATATGGCTAATCTTTCTTCCCAGTTCAGAGAAGTCATAGTCCCACTTCCAAATTTAACACCTAGAATCTTAATGGGATCTTCTGAAAGAGCAATACCTGCTACTGATTGGATCCCGATCGGGGTAGTTCCTAACTGAACTTCTCGACTTTGAAGATGGCGCTTACAGTTGCTGCCACTAGTTTCTACAGGCTCGCTTTCAGTTTACAGTACCTCTGGGGACTGTTTGAATGAACCTTTGCTCAGGTGTACTGCTCTGGACTTACATGACATATTGCCATGGTTCCTGTTTTGTTTTACCGTATTAGTGCAGTTCATTGTTATTTGTTCCACTTACACGTTGGCAGGCTATAGCTCTACCTAATACTGAGATCCTGGCTTATAATGGACAGCAGCTGGCCAAGTCATGCATTTTACTTTTCAAGACTCTAACAGGACATATCAATACATGGTGGTTGTTGCTTTGTACAGTTGCAAACCTGACACCCTGGTCATTTATTATAGTTGTTTACACTAGTACTAATACTGTTTCAATTCCAGGAACTTTAGGATATGTGGGCCAGTGCAGTGGGGCTTGGCCCCACAGTTTCTAATAGACACTTGTATTATAAAGGTCTGTCTCAGGGGTACTGTACGTCCCATACTCCAGAACTGGCCGCACCAGTGACATGTATATGGGCAGTATCACTTCCCTTTCTCTTGATGCTATATTATTTAGTTTTTGTTGACTGGGTAAGTGCACTAGACAGATTCTGCCTATTTTCAGGCACGACCCAGGGGAAGGGGATACAGATGAATGCCAACTGACTTTGAACCAGATTAAACTGTTGGTGGTATTTTTAGTATATGTCTAAAGAAACAGTTTAGTATCCAGTTACCTTTATGTGTAATATGTCTGCAGTGAGATTTGAATTTTATGTCCTGAGAAACCCAAATTCCTAAGTCCCATTCTTGGACAGTTTTCCTTAGAGTTTGATTATTAATGTATAATTGTTGCAGGGGGTTTTCTTCCCCAGATGCATCACTGTGCATTTTGCATAATTTAGATATCATTTGGTTTGGTTGGTCCCGTCTTGTATATAATCTAATGCTTCCTGGAGTTTTTTATTCCCCATATTATTAGCCACTACAGCATCCAGTCTGCAATCATCCGCAAACTTGGTAAGTCTGTAGTAGTTAGCACCAGAAAATAGGCACTTGGTTGTCTAGTGTGCTTACCTGGTTAATAAAAGCAAATAAATAAATTATATTGGAGTGAGGTTACAAAAAGGTTGAAGAGACATGGCCCCAGGACTGATCCCTGAGGCACCCCACTTGACACCTCAGCCCAATCAGAGAGCACACCTCTGACACAAATTCTCTGTCTCCTGTTTGATACCCAATCCCTTACCCAATTTGTGACAGCTTGCTCAAAACCCATGTGAAGTAGTACTGACAGTAACTCACTAATGGGTAGTTTATCGAAGGCCTTGGAAAAGTCCAGAAAAAACATGCCCACTGATCTTCCTTCATCAAGGAGTCTCCCAACCCTATCATGAAAGTTCAGTAGGTTGTTTTGACAAGACCTACCTTTAGTGAACCTGTGCTGAGATTCACCTCTTAGATGATTCTGCTCTAAGAATGAGATTATTCTGTCTTTTAGGATGCTGTCTAATATTTTGGATCGGATTGGTGTCAGACTTATTGAGCCGTAATTGGCTGGGTCCGTTTTTGCACCTTTTTTGTGTAAGGGGATAACTGTCTCCAGTGATCCACCACCTCACCCTTCTCGATTGGTGTTTGGAATATATGTGTCAAGGCGGGAACAATTTTTTTTGCATAGTTCTTTAAGGACTCTTGGGTGCAGGTTGTCAGGTCATGGGGATTTACTCGGATTTAGTTTTCCTAGTCTGTCTTCTACATCCTTGATGTCTGTAGTAAACTGTATGGGTACCGTATCATGCTCGAAGGTATTGATACTTGTATGACTTTTACTATTAAATACAGATGCAAAATATTGATTATGTATATTTGCTTTGGATTTATCATCTGAGATTAACTCTCCGCTATGATTCTTCAAAGGTCCATCCCCATTTATTAATAATTTTTGATTATTATTTATGTGTGAATAAAAAGATTTATAGTTTTCTTGTACCTTAGTTACTAGATGTAATTCGTAGCCTGCCTTTGCTTGTTTAATAGCTTTATTCAGTTTTCTTGTTATTTCTTTATAATGAATCCATGTTTCTTGCTGTTTACCAGTTTTCCATTGCTTAAATATCTCATTCTTTTTGTTCCTGAGTTTTTTTATTTTTATTTGTCATCCAACGAGGTGTTTCTGTAGTTCTTGTGTATTTATGAATTATGGGGATGTTTTTCTTGGTTTTATGAAGAATCTTATTGCGGAATATTACCTATTGTGTAATCAGAGGTTTGCCAACTAACTCGTGTTTCCAATCCCAATTACTTAGGTTATTTTTCATTTGATTGAAGTTTGCCTTGCTGAAATTTAGAATAGTAGTTGCCCCAGACTGTTTTATAAGTGTTTCCCTTATCTTAAATTATATTTTGAAATAGTCACTAGTACTTAATACTACTGTGTAGTTGTAGTTTTATTGATTGGTCATAGACCATTTCAAACATATATGTGTATATATATATATATAAATATCATATACAAACATCTTAGTAGTACACATATAAATCAATATAAAATCAGCTTGGGAATACAAATCACAATACAAGTTTGCCTCGATAAATAAATAAAATTCTATATTGTACATGTTGTTAGCTTCTAAAAGGCTTGATCACATCTTTGTACTTATTACCTGGTCATTTATCACTGTCTCTTTAATCACTGACCCTCCCAGATACCACCAGTAAATGTATGTTCCTGACATTCAGCATGGTTTCATATCTTTGAACTTACTGCCTGATCATGTATTATTATTTTTCAGTTTCCACCTATAAGCATGGCCTGCTCCAGCTGTAATCATGGCCTGCTCCTGACATCCTATATTTATGCTGTATATTTATTTCCTGTATATATGCCTCTGTACAATACTGTCTTTGCTCACCATGCTTGGAATGTGTTTATTCCCCGAGTCGCCCCTTAAAAAGGGACTTGTGTGTTCCAGCAAGCCTACCCTGTCATCAGACTTTTAAATAAATAAATAGGTACATACATACAAGCAAACCTTAATATGACATAGTACTCATGTACCTGTATTATGACTACCGTAGTCTACCTATTACCAAGCTTGTACCACCAGTGAATTCCTATAACACTGGTTGCTTTATTTAATCTAAGTGTTATGTACTGTACTGTACTGTTTTGTTTGCTGTGATGTATTGCTCTCTTGACGAGCTGCCTTTGTAAATGAGTCTTTGACTCAAAGGTCTGTAAACTGATGATCTAATAAATACAGTGGTTTTTTTTTTTTTTTACATTTTGCACATTTCAAGTTGCAATAGCATTCAGAAAGTGCACTGTATATTTATTTTATTTTATTTAGTTTTTGTTGACCAGGTAAGTGCCCTAGACAAATCCTGCCTATTTTCAGGCATGACCCAGGGGAAGGGGATACAGATGAATGGCAACTGACCTTGAACCAGATTAAACTGTTGGTGGTATTTTTAGTGAATGAGGGAAATTTGGCCAGGACACCAGGGAAATTCCCACTCTTATACCCCTTAATCACTAACTGGACTATCCTAACTGGTTTACCACATTCCTGACTTCAGTTGGCTTATTTGTTTTGTATCGGAGGGAACTCTAGCAATGCTCACTAAATAATTAGCTACTGCTCTAACAATTGTTGTATCTTTAGTAGTAAAGAATATCCTTAACAGGAGTTATTAGTCAGTAGTTAATATGGAGTTACATAAAGGCAGAATCCATTTTTCCCTTGGCATAGTATACCAACTACATGCAAACATTACATGCTTTAAGGTCTTCAATAGAACTTAGAGAATAGAAACAAAATTTAGCCTGCTTGGAATAATCCTTACTGTATATAGCTTCCAAGATATTGCTAGGAAACAACTCTAGCCTATATCAATCAATCAATCAAATCAATCAAATCTTTATTTATCCAGGTGGACACCGTTGATCAAGCTCATTTACAAGGTGGACCTGCATTACACATGGTCATAAAGAAAACAGATAACATAATTGGCAGGGATACAGAAATTAAGATACAGTACAAACATTGATATAAAAACAGTAATAAATGTGCTCAGTGGAAGAGGGGAAAAAAATGTATATTCTAACTTTGAGGATTAATCAGTGCATCGAACCCACTTTGGAGGTATAATCTGTATAGGAACACAGAAAGGGGGTTTTGTGAGTAATAATTGTGAGTACCTCAAGTTGATACGGCTGCAGAGGGGTAATAGTTGTAGGTACCTCAAGTTGATACGGCTGCAGTGGGGAAGGGTATGAATAGCAAAAGCAGCTCTCAGCCTTAGGTTCTTGATGTACAGCAATAATGTACGTGGCTCACTGAGCGGGGAGGTTTAACGAGACCGGCTATGGCACCAGGAAGCGCCATCAGCCCTGATCGCCGAGTTTAGGTTAATGTTATGGAGTCAGGCAAAGGATACGTAGTTTACAAAAATGGGAAGGATTAGGGATGGCCAGCTATGGCACCAGGAGGCACGGGCAGCCAAGCTCACAGCAAGGGGGTTCGAGGCTCGTGGAGGCGGGGTGAATAACGAAGAGCATGTTATGGCACAGAGAGGCAACGGCCACCCAGAGACAACAAGCGGCATCCTAGCAATACTCCCGGAGGAATTTGGAGCTTGAAGAGCGCGAGCTGCTCTGGAAAATTACAGGTGGCAGTTTCGGAGGCGCCACCGCAGATATACTTGAATCGTGTGGCGGCTATACTTGGGGAACTTAGGGGGTTAGTGACCCTAGGAGAGGAGAAATCAGTGCAAGAGTAAGAAGATGAGAGGAAGGGTGAGGCAAAGGTACGGGAAGGGGGGGTAAGTGTACTGACGATGCGATACAGGCATAGGTGAGTACAGAAGCTATAGCAGAACAAGGTCAGTGGAAGCAGTGACATTTATCTCCGATTAGCTTTACATATAGGGACTTGAACACTGCGATAGTTACTGTGGTTCTTAGCTTCAGAATTTTCTGGATATATCTAGTGTAATACACTCTCTGTGTTAGATCCGTAAGTATATCATAATGATATCTATGGAAGTGTACATTGTCATTAATACTAAACCATGGTGAGATCTTTAATTTCATATTGCTGTCAAGATCCAATGATCTACAATAATAAACATAGGATTGATATTTTAAACTAATTGAAATACCCACATCAACATAGTTCTTTAGATATACTAGACCTGTCTCCTGCAGTATCTGGAAGATTGAGACCAATCACTTTTCATAGATTCATAGAAGTGTGACAGCAGAAAAGGACCAAACTAGGCCCACCAAGTCTGCCCATTTGCCCAGCTATCTGCTTGGACCTGTGCCTCCCCCCTTTAACACTCCCATGTGGTTGTCCCATGCCTTTTTGAATCCTTCCACTGTTTCCTCTCCAACGACTGCTTCTGGGAGTCTGTTCCTCTTTTCTACGACTCTCTCTGAGTAATAGTATTTTCTAATGTTACCCCTGAACTGTCCTCCCTCCACCTGCAGGCCATGCCCCCTCGTCCTCTGACTTCCTTTCATCTTGAAGATGCTCCCCACTGGTACCCTGTTTATACCCTTAAGGTACTTGAAGGTCTCAGTCATGTCCCCCCTCTCCCTCCTCTGCTCTAGGGAATACATGTTTAAATCTCTCAACCTTTCTTCATAGGATAGGTGGCTTAACCCTTTTACCATTTTTGTCGCTCTCCTCTGAACCCTCTCTATCCTCCCCACATCCTTCCTGAGGTATGGCCTCCAGAACTGGACTCCGTACTCCAAGTGTGGTCTAACCAAATGGGTATACAAGGGTACTGTGACCTCCCTATTCCTACTGGTAATCCCCCTTCCGATGCATCCCAGCATTCCACTCCCCCTGGCCACTACCCTCCCGCACTGCCCTTCCACCTTCAGGTCCCCAGATATAATGATGCCTAGGTCCCTTTCTTGCTCTGTCTTCTCCAGCTCTCTTCCCCCCATACGGTATCCTGCCTTCTGATTTCTGTAGCCCAGATGCATGATTTTACATTTTTCTGCATTGAATTTAAGCTGCCACCTTTTTGACCATGCCTCAAGTCTCCCCAAATCTCTCTGCATTTGTTCCAACCCTTCCTCCATGTCCACCCTATTGCAGATTTTGATATCGTCCATAAAACATACTCACACCCCCCTCAAGGCCCTCCACAGCGTCTCCCCTCTGAATATATTGAAACAGTAGGGCCCCAGCACTGATCCCTGGGACCCCGCCGTGACCTTGGCTCTCCTGGACGCCACCCCATTTATTATGACCCTCTGCCTCCTTTTCCCCAGCTAGTTTCCCACCCATTTGACTGCCCCCTGCCCCATCCCCAGTCGTGCCATTTTACACAGCAGTCCCCCATGAGGCACCGAGTCAAATGCCTTTCTGAAATCCAAATAAGCTACATCTGCTGCTCTACCTTGATCTATTTCCTTGGTGACCCCATCAAAAAACTCTTATCAAATTTGTTTGACAGGATCTGCCCCTAGTAAAACCATGTTGCCTTGGATTCATCAGGCCGTTTGTCTCCAGGTAGCTGGTGATCCTGCCTTTTACTAGCTTCTCCATGAGCTTGCTTACCACTGATGTCAAGTTCACGGGCCTGTAACTTCCTACTTCCTCCCTCCCTCCCCCGTTATGCAGAGGGACCACATTTGCCTGCCTCCAGTCCTCCGGCACCACCCCAGTTTTCAGGGACCGATTGAATAGTGCAGTCAAGGGTCCTGCCAGTACCTCCTTTAACTCCCTTAACACCCTTGGGTGCACCCCATCTGGCCCCATTGCCCTGTCCACCTTCATGCAGCCCAGTTCTTCCAATATTTCCTCCATGAGGAACGGCCTCATCTCTACCCCCACTTCCCCAGCCATTTCATTACCTGCTCTGCTGCCTTCTTCTCCTTCTTCCTCCTCCTCCCCCCTCTTGAACACTGAGCAAAAGTAGGTGTTTAGTAGGTCTGCCTTTTCTCTGTCTCCTTGTAGCGCCACCCCCTCTTTTGTTCTTAACTGGAGAATCCCCTGCCTAGTCTTCCTTTTTTCATTTACATAGCGAAAGAAAGTCTTATCCCCTTTTTTGACCCCTCTCGCTGTTCGCTCTTCTGTCTGTGCCTTTGCCTTCCTTACCTCTACCCCTGCTTCTCTCTGGCTCACCTGGTATTTTACCCAGTTCACTTCTGTCTGAGTGGTCTTGAACCTCCTAAAGGCTTTCCTTTTCGTCCTTACCTTTTTTGCTACTGCCCTCGAATACCACAGTGGCTTTCTCCTCCTCTTATTTTTACTCTCTCTCTCGGCACATATGTCAGTGGCCCATACAATAGCTTCCTTGATCTTCCCCCACTTTGTCTCTACCTCCATCTCCATAATCTCACCCACCCCCTGTAACGCCCTCTCCACTATTTCCCCCATTCTCCTGAAGTTCATCCTCCTGAAATCCAGGACCTTTTAACCTAGACTGGTGAACCTCTGCAGTGTTTCTCATTTTAAACCTGACCGTGTTGTGGTCATTTGTACCGAGATGTTCCCCCATCAATACCTCTTCCAACCTTCCCCCATTCGTCAGGACCAGATCAAGAGTAGCTCCTTCCCTGGTTGGCTCCCTGACCAGTTGATTTAGGAGGGCCAGCTGCAGGGAGTCCAGTATTTCCCTGCTGCTTGCTGAAGCAGCCGAAAGGGTGTTCCAGTGTACGTCCGGTAGATTTAGGTCCCCCATCGGCACCACCTCCCCCCTTGCCGCCATTCTCACGAACTTGTCAGCCATACTTCTGTCCACGGATTCGTGCTGTGCTGGGGGTCTGTACACCACCCCCATACGCTCTGACTCCCCTTCCCCACTGCCAACAAGACCCAGAGTCCTTCTGCCTCTCCCCACTTACCCTGCAATTCTGATGCCCTGATACCCTCCTTTACATAGAGCACAACCCCCTCCTCTTTCCCTCCCTGTCCTTCCTGAACAATTTGTATCCTGGTATCTCCATTTCCCATCTCTGCTCGTGGTGGCACCACGTTTCTGTTACCCCCACTATGTCAAGGCTCTCCTCTGCCATTATTGCCATTAGATCAGGAATCTTTCTACCAAGACTTCTGGCATTCGTGCACATAACCTTCCACGCCCCTCTCTCCTCCTTCCCTGTATGTTTTGTCTCCTTTACTCTTTTGCTGTGTGTAGGGCTTTTTGCTCCCCACCACCACCTCCTGCCTCAACAGCCGGGCTTTTCCCGCCCTCCCTCCGCCCCTTGTTTAGTTTAAATTGTAGCTTCTGTCCACATAATCATCCAGTTTACATTTGAGCACTGCTTTCCCCTCCCCGTTTAGGTGCAGCCTATCTGGGGCATATAGGCTTGTGTCACTCCATGTTGACCTCCAATCTCTTATCACACCATACCCCTTCTTAATTCCAAATGCCCCAAACTTAACCAGGTATATTTCTCTTTCAAACAAAGATGAGTAAATCTGTGTTGTTTGTGTTGCAGTATTTTAACCCAGCAGTTAATTTTCCTAACTGAAAAAGTACACTGTAATACCAGGGATCCCCAGTTCTGCTCTTAATATGGAAGCTGGAACGGATTTGCCTAATCCCAGGCTGATTCTGATCAGTTTGTTTAATAAACTTTTAAGTTATCCACCTCTCTAGGTTGCCATACTTCCTCATTATATAGGGCTTGGGCATTGGATTTGGCCTTAATGGCTAGCAGCAGGGCCTTAATAGAGTTTCCACCATATTTTTTTGTTAAACATGTGTAATGACGTGGCTGTTTTTTTTAGTTTGGGAATTAGTTTCTTTGTATGCTTAATATAGTATCATAGTAAAAGCCAGCAGAATAGGCCTCATGGTCTAGTGTGTCTACCCAATAGCCAGCCCCCTACTGGGAGCTCGCTCCTCCACCCCCCCCAAACCCAGAGGGCACCAGTATCCCCCTATGCCTGTCCCAACCCTTCTTGAATCCCTCCACTGCGCTGTCTTCCACCAGACTCCTGGGCTGTGCATTCCATGGTTCCACCACCCTCTCAGTGAAGTAGTGTCTCCTGCGCTTCCCTGTACTCCCCCGCCTTCACTCATGCCTCCTGGTAGTTCCCCTCTTAAACCTGAAGACCTCCTTGGCTCCACCCTTAATTATCCCTTTTACGTACTTGAAGACCTCTATCATGTCCTCCCTATCTCTCCTCTCTTCCAATGCATACAGCTGGAGTTCTTCCAGTCTTTCCTCATAGGGTCTACCCTTCATGCCCTGAATCATCCTTGTCGACCTCCTCTGGACCCTCTCCAGCAGTGCTATGTCTTTCTAAAGTTGGGGTCTCCAGAACTGCACACAGTACTCAAGAGGTGGCCTGACCAGAGCATTATACAGAAGGAGGATCACCTCCCTCCTCCTGAAGGTAATACCCCTGGTTATGCAGCTGAGTATCCTGTTTGCTTTTGCTGCGGCTCTTCGACAGTTCTCAGTGTTACTCATTTTAATGTCCACCACTACCCCCAGGTCCCTCTCACCTGATGTGGCTTGCAGTGTGACCCCCCCAGGGTGTATGCATGGCCCAGGTTTCTGACCCCCAGATGCAGCACCTTACATTTCCCTGTATTGAACTTCAATCCCCACTTCCTTGACCACCGCTCCAGGGTATCCAGATCCCCCTGGAGGGCCTCTCTCCCCTTCTCCCCATCCGCCAGTGCTCCCAGTTTTGAGTCATCCACAAAGAGACTCAGCCTACTCTTAACACTCCTCCCTATGTCCGAGACACAGGCATTGAACAGCAGTGGTCCCAGGACCAAACCCCCCACTGATTACCCTTCTGGGGGAAGAGACTTTCCCACCAACCACCACGCTCTGTCTTCGCCCCGTAAGCCAGTTTTCCACCCACCTGAGCAACTGCCACCCCACTTCCTACCCCCCAGCTTTGTGCTTAGCAGGCCATTATGGGTACCAAACCGCCTTACTGAAATCCAGATAGAGGACGTCCACCGGCCTATGTTGGTCCAGGGCACCCATCACCCAGTCATAAAATTCCACCAGGTTGGTCTGGCACAACCTCCCCAGAACCACACCATACTGCCTGTCATTCAGGTGCCCCAACCATTCCAGCTGCCCCCCAAGCCTCTCCTTGATAATGCCCTCCATTATCTTGCCTACCATCATTCCATCATTCAAAAGTTGCAGACCTAGATACAGTAGATATAATCCTTTACCGTATCCAATTTGTTTTACCTATCCTCCATTTTTTCATTCTACTTTTTCCTCCAAAAATTAATATCTGACTTTTCTGATCATTAACCTTTAACTTGTATTCTTTTGCATAGTTATCAAATATGTTAAGTTTGACCTGCAACCCAAACTGTGTAAGGGAAAACAGGACCAAGTCATCTGCGTATGCTAAGACGGCGCAGTGTTTGCCTGAAATAATTGGTGAATCAGTTAGTGAGTTTTCTAATTCCATCAAAAGTTTATCAGTGTAAATACAAAATAGAACTGGGGCAAGGACACAGCCTTGTCTGACTTCAATATTAGTTAAAAAAGTAGAGGAAATCAGCCCGTAGTTACAAGCTTAACTTCGGCCCAGGTGGAAGTATATAATTCCCTGATGATATCTATTATTTCATGGGTAAATCCCTTCTCCGTCATAGTTTCCCATAATTTATTTTGTGAAATGGTATTGAACGCAGTGCTAAAATCTATAAATGCAGCGTACAGTTTTTGTTTATGTAATGTAATATATTTCTCATACAGATGTGTATGTGTATGTCCTACTCTGCTCACATCGACAGCGTGGCCAAAGCTGCCAATACATGCCTTGGATTGCTCTATTGCTCTACAAGCACAGGCAACATCTCACCCCAGAGGCCCTGAAGATTGCCGTCCAGAGCTCGGTGGTTTCAGTTATTGATTATGGCCTCATTATCTATGGCTGTGCCTCGACATCCACCCTCTGTCATATAACAACTGCCCTAAACAAGGCTTGCTGACTCACAGCTAGTGCCCACTGCCTCACCCACACCTGTGCCCTCTATGCACAAGCCGGATGGCTCCAACTCTCCAACCGGATAAAATATCTCACCTGTGCTATGGCAAGAAAAATCAACCTTGGCCCAACACCTCCTGGTGTTTCTGCCTTATTACATCAAAACACTAACCAGTGAAACACCAGGAGTTAAACAACCCAAAATCTACAAGTCCCTCACTGTCGCACAACTTGGGGCCAACACTCCTTCGCCTACAGGGCTCCCCTATGGCTGAATGGTCTCAGCGACACCATCGCCTCAGCCGCTACACTAGGTCTGTTTAAAACCAGGCTTCGGGCCCATCTCACTGCCTCTAGCGCCTGTGACTGCCTCTCCTAGTTCATGACCTACACAGGTCTAGCCCTAACTTATATACTGCTAAGCCCCTGGCCACCTCCCAGTCACCTTCCCCCAGACTCCTGAGGCAACAACTCAAAAACCCAGGTCTGCTTACCGCCTCATTAGTCTCTCCATGCCCCTTTTGCTGCACTCATTCCTTCCCCTCACCCTGCCCCCTCCTCTCTTCCGTCACTCCTTCCCACTTTTCTCGACAAATGCCTCCGGCTGCATCTACCTTCTCTCCCTCTCTCCTCTCATCAGACAGACCTGGCCCACTGATGTGTTCTCCTTATGCTATAACTACATTTCTCCTCCTCCGACTCTACACCACACTCTTCCTATACTTGACCCCTTTCAATAGCACTGCAATACAAGAATTGCCTTACTGTTATCTCAGTGTTGTTTCGTTGTTGTATGTTTATCCCTGACATGGAACCTTTGTAAAAGAGCTTTGGCTCAAAAGTACTTGTAATCCTAGACCAAATAAATAAAAATAAATGTCTGATTACAAAACAGCTGTCCGTGGAGCAATAATCAACTCAAAAGTCTGCCTGTGCTTCTGACAAATCCCCTAACCTAACAAGTTGTTCCCTAAGCCTATTCAAGATTAATCTAGGAAAAATCTTTCCCATATGATCTAAGAGGGAAATTGGCCTGTACATGGCTGGATCAATTTTACTGCCCTTTTTAAATATTGAGATTATTATGGCACCCTTCCATGAGACGGGGAAATCCAATCTACTGCTCCAGTAATTGAAAAATGCTGTAAGATACTTAGCCCACAGTGAGGGGGGAGTCCAGATAGACCTCTGAGGGAATCTGATCTGGTCCAGGTGCCTTGTTAGGTTTCAGTGAAGCAATCGCCTTATAAATTTCTACATAGAAAAATTATGCAAAATACCTCATTTCATAATTGAACACCACAGATGAGGTGATTATCTCCTCACTATAAACTTTGGAGGAATAGTAAATTAACCATTTATCTGGTGTTATATGTGTATAAATTTCATATTTGATATTGTTCGTCCCCTTAGCCACTAACAGCCAGTATGACTGATGATTCTGCTTATTAATGACTGCTAACATATCTTACCATTGCTTTTGTTGAAAAGCTTCCTTTTTCCTAACTAGACATTTCTTATACTCCTCTCTCCTTTTATTAAGCTCTTCATAAGTAATTCCATTTTTATTTGCACTAACCATCCTTATTATCCTGTTATGGTCTTTTTTTGCTCTGCAACATTCCTCATCGAACCAGTTACATTCTTTAACTCTAAACCATATTTTTTGGTCGATATAATAGATAAAAGGGACCTTATTTTCTCTAAACATACTGCCACTTCTTGCTTCAAAGATATAATATTTACATTCCCTTCTGGATTTTCTATAAATGTACTAAACAGTATGTCCCTAATCTGGACAGAGGCACTCGCATTCCATTTAATTTTACTGTTCCTGATCTCTGTATCAAAAGGCTGTGACAGCCTAGTTAACTGCTTATCCAACAATATTGATTTTAGCACCAGAGGGAAGTGGTCACTTTCCGCTTTTGCTTGAATTACTGAAGAGTCCCAAAACAAGATGTTTCCATTCCAAAAATAATAGTCTAATATTGAGGGTCCTTTTGATGCAAAATGAGTGTAATTCACTAGTACTTAGTGGTATAAATGTGTCCCAGGTAAATTAAAGTCACCCATGAGTACGTGCCTGTCTGCAGGGTTTAGGGATTTGATGTTAGTTAATAATGTGAGGTCATCCTCTTTCCTTATTGATGGAGATCTATAAATTGTACCTACTATTACTTTAGGTGTAGCTGTGAGTTGCCTCCAAGGGTCTAGTGACAATTTGTTTGATGCAAAGTCTGGGATGGCTTTATGAGCTTTGAAGAAGTCCCTGCCAAGAATCACCGCTGGTTGTGGATCAGGCACTAGGTAGAATTTAACAGTAGCTTGCTGTGAGCCGAAGTGTAGCTTGAGATGGACCACGCCTGTGATAGGTACTGTAATGGTACTTGCTGTGATAATGTACTTTAGGTCAGCTGGAGAGACATTGGGTAAATGATAAATAGCTTGGTTGTTCAGAATACTGTTGTTGATAACTGAGATTTCTGCTCCAGTGTCGACCAAGGCATGCGTGGACCAATCTCTGATGGGTACAGGCACATAGTTTGCTAGGAGAGATGATCTGATGATGGGTACCTTTGCCCCTGGGAGCGAGAGTGTGCCAGAGTGGGCAATTGGAGGATGTTGTTTGCTTGAATTGCAAGAGTCAAAGGGGTGGTCAGCTGCTGTGTTCCCCTGATCCTGGGAGTAGTTACTATCATCTTGCCGATTGTGCTGCGGTGGGCATCCTTGAGTCCCTTGATTTCTTTTGTGATACTTTAGCTTTTGGCAGACAGCGGTAGTTTGTCCTCTGAATCCACACCACTAGCAGGTCACAGGATCAAATGGAAGTGGATCAGGTGGCTGTCAAAATGGTCGAAGAGCATTGACAGAGGCAACAGAAGAAGCAGTTGAGCTGAGATGCGGACTATTGACAGTTGTGATGAGCTTGTATGTCACTGACTGCTGCTGCTGGACACATGTTGTGAGTGCAGCTAACTGTGACGACTGAGGTGCTTGTACAGTGGTGGCCTAGGACATTAATGTGGACTCTTGTGCAAGTCGTGCTGCTTAGATTGGGTCCATCCAGGTTGTTGGTTTCTGTTTGATTACATAAAGACGGAATTGAGGAAGCAGTCCCTGGACAAAGGTTGTGATTTGCTCTTTCTCAGGTTTCTGCAGGTGTTTGCAGCGTGACTCAGTGTCCACTATGAAGACTTATAGAGATTCAGAGGGTTGCATGGTGTGTTCTCACAGCTGTTGTTCCAATAACCAGCGCGGATGTGCTTGGAGAAAATGATCTCTGAAAGTTGTATACAGAGTGCCAGTATCTCCTTTGACTTGTTCTGGAAGTGCGTTGAACCAGGAAATGGCAGTCTCTCTCTGAAGCAAGTGCAAGACATTGGAAATACGCAAAGGATCAGTCCAACCATGTAAGGAAATCCAGGCTTAGAATTGCTCGAGCCAGTCGATGGTGTCTTCATGAGGCAAGGCCAAGAAAGGTACTGGCTGTAGGCTTGTATGGACTTTGGACTGTGGTGAAATAGCCTCAATGTAGGCAAGGTCATCTTAAATGGCTTGCATAGTTGATACTAGTTTGGGTTGAGATGGAAGACTGGATGTCATGCAGGATGGTTTCTATTTTGTAGCCCCACGCCCTTGTTGGTGAAGGTAGCACTCCGGATGCTCCGACACCCATATCTGTGTTGTCTTCAGACGTTGAGGTTGGAGATGAGCTTCGTTTCACTGAGTGGAGGTCGTAAGATGAGAAGGAGTTGCCGTCATGCAGGAAACGGGATGTCGTGGAGTAGATGAAGTGCCGAGAAAAAAATATTTTTGTAGACAAATGTACAAGTATTTGTAAGCAAAGTTCATCACATGTCATCTTAATAAACAATTCCAACTTGGTTTGTGTGTCTGTTACTTAAATTAAGGTTTTGTTGCAAAAATCAACTATTTGTTGTGGTGTCCATTTATTTCAGTAGATTTGCCATTGATTTCTATGGAGTGAGGTCATTTTGAACATGCTTTTGCCCTTTACAACATGGCCGCTGAACCTTGACACGTAGTTCCTCTTTATTGACTCTACTAAGATGGCCACCAGCAGGGATTTAGGAGTCCCTTCCTGTCTTGTTCTTTTTTTTGTAAACGAAGGATGCTTCAGCCACGAGGCTGCTGTGGAGCGTACCTCTCAACTGTCCCTGATTTTCAGGGACGTCCCTGATTTTGCCTCAAAATTTTCCTCTGTCCCTCATTAAATTTGTGTTTTTGTGACAGAACAGTGGTGATTAAAATCACAAAGTAATGTCAAACATTAAAGTTACAGACTTGTTCTTCTTCAGAAAATGCATCTTGACAATAAGCCCCTTATTCTGTCAGCATTCTGCATGAGTAGTGTTAATATTTAAGATGAGTCCCTGATTTTGGGTCTTTGTCCCTGTTTTTTTTTTAAGCCTTGTCCCTGATTCAGGAGGCAAGAGGCTGAGAGGTATGCTGTGGAGCTCTGCGATGGGCAAAATGGCAATTTCTGCGGTTGTCTTCCCCAACAAGGCAGGAGAAATGGCGTGCTTTTTCTTGTTTGGTGAGTGACAGAATTTGCTGGGGAATTTATGTTTAACTTGATTGCTCTCCGTTTTATTTATGGAGCGTTCTTGTCTTATTGTAGCTGATGTGTCCCCAGATTTGTTTATATATTTTTTTTTCCTGTGCCTTGTCCTGCTTGAGTTGAACATTCCTGGCTCCATATTCTAGAGCTGTCTGAAGTATTTTATTTATTGTTGTTTAACTCTCATTTCATTTGCAGTCCTGCCCTGGCAATTTGGGTTCCTGTCTTGCCTTTTATTTATTTGTTGCCCCATTTGTTTTGTGTTTATCATGCTGCCTTTGTGGGTTTTTTTATAGCCCCTGCACTTATTTAATTTATTTGTTAGTAGGTGGCCGTTTTGTTGGAGCATGGCCGGGTGGGAAGGGGCACTCTCATGCTGCAGTCTATATTTTGTTTTAGAAGGCACTTTTTTTTGTAGTGTCGCTGAGGGGAGCAGAAGCTCCATTGTTGCAGGTGAGGGGGAGAGGACTGAGTGCGGAGCTGAATGGTGGCTGCAAGGTGAAGCCTGGTATGTGGCAGCACTGATGAGAGAAGCTGCGTCAGTGATCAGGGCAGAATGCAGTTTGGAACAGAGATGCTGTTTGCAAACCAGAGAACTTGTCGAAGGGAGCGTAGCTGTAGTCAGCTGGAGGCATCCTGTATGGCAGCAGTCTTTTCGGGAGCAGTAGCCACGGCTGAGAGGGAAGGCAGAGTAATTTGTGGAGCTGCATTATATTTTTATGGCTTCCTGCTGTGTCATGATTTTTTTTTCTCTTGCAGTCCTTTGGGAGCCACATTTGTAGGAGGCTATAAGTGTTGGGTCCGATGCGGCGTTGGGGGGCACTTGGAAGTGTGAAGCTGTGTTTGGGAGACAGCGACTGCTGGGAGGTGGCAAGAGACAGCCTATTGGAGCTAAAGGTAAGGATTAATCTCCGAAGCAGCAGACAGTAGCTACAGGTTTGATTAGCAGCTGCAGGAAGGGTTTGAATGGTATGGGGTAAAATCCCAGGAAAGCTGTTGAGGCATCCACATTGTAATAGGCAGGAGGACAGAGCAAGGAGCTCGGTACTGTTCTGTTTAGTGGATGTATTTCCTTATTTTGCTGCAGTCCTCGCTGGGAGAGGCCCCTGGATGATACCTGCAGCTGGGAGGGATAGAGGGAGATTGCTTGACAAATGGAGCAGTTTAAAACAGCAGGGGGTTCAATGCAGGCCTGCTGCCATGAGGTAAATGCAGCTGGGGAGGGCGGTGCAGTTCGCAGCTCCATGTTGCATGGGCTCAATAAGTTACTTACTGACTCTTTCTCCATTTAGCAGCTGGCTGGAAGTGTTGCAGTTTTACTCTTTGACAGTCTGATTACAGTAGGAGGGCTGCAAGCTGCTGGACAAAACAGGACACAGTTCATCTTTTTTTCTCCTCTCTGCAGCCAAGGCTGTGGTATAACTAGCATTCAGACTTTTCAGGCATACTGGGAAGGATGACTTGGGATACCCAGCAACACAGACTAGCGAGATGGGGTCCAGGCAGAAGAAGGACCGCATTCTCCACCATGTGTGACATTTTGGTGTTGGTCTGCCACTAAGGACCCTTTCCTTCTTTCTGTTCTGCCAGGCCCATCTGTTGCTGGTGTAGTGGACACCTTGCTGGACCATGCGAATAAAGTGACGGATGCAGAAGTAAATGAATAAATGGGAGTTTATTCTGTACTGCAGGACATGTCCTGTTCGTGAGGTCTAGCCCCAGACTGACTGGATTCTCTGACTGACAGGAATTACATGGTATTGCCAAGCAGTGCAACAAATGATGACATGCGAGTTCTAAGTGCTCTTAAAGGGGCAGCAGCTAACATTAAGCCCCCTGCTTAATGTGTGCTTCACAGTACTGTTATTTCTTCTGATACCAAGCTAAATAATGGTACCTAGTTGACCGAATAGTCATACTGGTAAAAGAGAATCCAGGTCTACTCTGAACTACCTAGGCACTTTGTGTTCCTTGGCTACTATTAGCACAATGATGTCATTTGCTGGTACTAGTTACTACACAGTACTTCCCCTGTTGTAATGAAATAGACATGACACCCTTTTTCGTTGTTTTCAACAGCCTAATGTAACCTGAATGTAGTTTCCAGTGTCATTGGTATGTATGGTTTCATGCAAAATCAATAAAGAAAACTTAAAAAAAAAAAAAAAGTCATGAATCTAAGGTGACAGCTACTTGTAAACACAGCCAATACCTGAGCCTCAACAGTCTGTCCCTGGTTAAAGCAACAGTTCAGGAGACACAAAACTAAAAACGCCCATTCATCAGTTGGAACACACAAACTCATAAGGATAGCACTGTGTCCAACTGTTTCCAGGGCAAGATACAGTAACAGTTTTGGACAGTGTTAAAAGATCCTGTTTTTCATTGTTCTTCATTTTTTGCCAGACTCATCTTGATGAAGCTGTGGTGGTTGGGGAAGTACTGTGCTGTTGATCATCATCAACACATGTTTGCTTGACCTAGACATACTGGATCTGCAAACAGAATTCAGCTGTCATGGCTGAAGAGAGACAGACAGACAGACCTTGGGGAAGAGTTTTAAATCACTGCTGGGGCTGCCTTATTTTTATTGCAGAGCCACATTAATTACACAAGTGACAACAAAAGCAATTTAAAAATAGTTTGATGGACAAAACATGTTACAGTAGAGAATTTAAGAATGACAGAGATACATGTCCGTTAAAAATGGTATGTGGAACCATTTTTCCAGCTAACATTTACTGCTGCTCCTGTTGTGCGCTAGTTCAGCCCTTGCCAGGCAGGACCTCACTGTCAGTGTTCCAAATCCTCGCCAGACTGGACTTTCTGTTTCACTCTTGTTGTCATTGTGCCTTAGCGTGATCCCCCTTGTACTCTCCGCTGCGCACTCCACTCTGCCCTTTCCCTCCTCTCTCTCGATGCCAGGCACGTTTCCCATTGTACTTCCTTTATCCCAAATACTGGTTTGGTTCCCTTCCCTCCGACTTTACCTCCCTACTGGCCTCTCCCCCTCCTTCCTCTTACCCGCTCTGCAATAATGTTTCCCATTCCCTTTCTATTCCATCTAGGAAATCTACTGTTGGGCAAGCTGCCTTCTCATCGCTTTCCTAAACTCTGGTCCACCCTTCCTTCCCTGCTCTGCCTCTTCTGCCTTCTCCCTTATGTCTGTTCTTCAGGACTTTTCTACTCCCCCTGCAACTGTCCGTGATCCCCTACCTCTTGACTCCTACCCCTTCCCCCAACTCATGTTGCCCTGGCCTTTTTGCTCTCCTCCTCACTCTGCTATTTTCCATTCCCTATCAAAGCTCAGTTTTATCTACTGTTAGTACCTGTTGTACTGATATACCATACAGTGTTTGTGATTATGACCTTTTGATTTACTGTATTGCTGTATGTGACTACTGTTTTTGTAATACTAATATTTATTTTTTCTCCTCTTAACTATCTTTCGTACCTCTTAACCCCCAGGATATGTCTGGAAATGAGCTGTTACCAGCTGTGTGTGTTTTTCGTGGTTACACGTTTGAAGTAAATTAAATAAATCAGTGAAAGGTAGGTCAGAGAACGAATGATTGCACACTGACTGCATGTCTTCACTAGCCACACTTAGTCTCGTTGGCATTGAGCTTTAACTAGTTGCCCCCATACAGCTATGAAAGACTTTCAGGCACAGACAAATACATAACAGATTTTCCAGGTTATAAAGAAATTTAGAGGTACAGTACTATAGTTGGGTAGCATCTGCATAGCACTGAGCACTCACCATGTACCAGCCTGTGTTGTCCTGTAGGAGCAGCATATAGACACTGGAATGCACTGTGGTCAGAATGACTCGAGCTAATTGCAGCTACTGCAGGGGAACTTGTATGCAGAACTCTTGCAGCTGCTTCTGTAGGTAAGATCTGGACGAAAGGCTGTTCCAGCATTCTCATCATGAAGCCACCATGTAGGGTTAGGGTGCCTTTTACTTTACCTTCCTTCAGTGCTTCCCTGTAAAATGCTGCACAGGGTGATGGATGAAGTGCATATGTTGGCCTATTGTAAACCGTAAAAGTACAGTATTTACTTTTCTAGTAGAAGTGTTCAGAAATCTCACATGGTCTGTCTGTTTCCTCACTTTAGGTACTGCAGTGGAAAGGGGAGAAGATGAAAAGTAATAAGGCCCATGGCAGTTTTGAGGAGTACCTTTATTTGGATTTTTCCCATCAGTATGAGGGCTGTATCTTTCCTCTCCATACCTCTATAGCCTTGTTCCTGTTGTCGTACTGCAACACCAAGTCTTTCAGAGTCATCCTTGTATCATCACAGTGCACAGCTGGGCACCAACCTGTGAGGCAAGGGCTGCCTGAAAACATGGATGTCACTTTCCTTGACAGATGTGATCTCCCACCAGTTGTCCAGAGTTGTCGCCTGCCCGCCGTGGTTGAAGAGGATGGCACATTCTGCCGAGCTGGACTGGCTGTAGTGTTGAGGCACATCATTCAGAAAACCTGTGAAGCAGACCCTAGCAGGAAGGATGTCTGTGAGCTATTGGGCTTCAAGAAGACCTGCTTAAAAGCTTGTGCTGAGGTAAGGGGTGGTGATAAGGTGATGGGGTAGGGATAATGGCAGAGAGGATGTGCCCAAAGATTGGGGAGATGGTGAGGGGTGTTGGGGGAGAAGCACACATGGTTATACATCTAGGCATCAATGACCTAGCCGGGGAGGAGGTGAAGGTAATACAGGAAAGGTACAGGGTGGCGGGGAAGACCTGCAAAGTGGTAGCTAGATCACTTGCATTCTCGAAGGTGTTGCCAGTATCGAGAGCCAGCACAGTCAGAAAGAAAAGGATGGAGGGGGGGCAGTGACTGGCTGATGGTGTGGTACAAGAAGGAAAGGTATGACTGTATTGGGAGCTGGTGGGAGGCCTGGTTAGATAAAACACTTTTGGCACCAGACTGCAACCGAGGGGGTCGAGAATTTCGAAACAAGCTCGGTGTGGGGTATAAACCAGAAACATAATTTAAACTACTAGGTGGGAGTGGGCTACAGGCCCTGAGTCTCAGGGTGGAAGAGGTCAGCAGACCTTCTCCCCCATACCAGCGGGGGTAGGGGCTGGAGGGTAGAGGTGGAGGGGAAGTGAGGGGGTTAGTAGTGGGTGGGGGCATGTGGTACTGGTAAAGGGAAGTAATGAGAAAGGCAGTTGGGGAGGAAGGGAAGGAGGCTCAGAATACAGGTGGAAGGTGGTGTCCCTGAATGTACGAAGTCTTGGAAGCAAGATGGATGGCTGCAAATGTGTTCGTGGCACTGAGGCCTTTTCTCATAAAAGCCACAAACACTGAAAATCTTCAGAAAATCTTTTCTATTTCCGCTACCCCAGCGTTTTGCCTGCTAGTTACATACTTTGTCCAAGGAATATCATGTCAAATCTATAAACAAAAATATATAAATTTTCAATACTATGTATTTTATGTACTTTGCTATTCTCTATTTCATGGTAAACTGTTCCAAACAATAAATTTAGCTTCTGGGCTAAAGATTTTTCAATGCTCTAAAAATATGAACATATTTTAAATATTTTTAAGTATTCTGTTAAATTATTACTGACAATGACAATGAATTTCATTGCACATTGACATTGTATCATTGTGCTAACTCCCCATCATTGCTGTGTCAGTCATGCCTCCAGTTCAAAACTTAAATATTTAAATTTCAAAATGCTTCTTACCTCTCATTGTCAGAAGCTATACCTCTCACACTGTTTTCCACAAAGATATGTCCTACTGTGTGGCTCTGTGTCTAATATTTATGAAGGATGACAAGATTTTAAAGCCTGTTCCCAATTTTAAGAATAAATACTATTATGTTATCTTTGTAAAAACTTAAGGCTGTTAAGCTTATGTGGTTACCAAATTGGCATGCTGCCTAATGGCGTCTAGGAGTAAGCAGACACTGGCACTGACACGCCTTCCTCTTAAGCTTGCACTGGGTCCAAATTTCAGACATCGACATGCGTAATGGCAACAGCGCCCAGTTGCTTAGCAACTGATAACACTAGACTCTGAAATCTAGCGGGAGCCCCCAAGTGCAGGCTGTTTTGCGCTGAAATCAGATTGACTGCATGAATAGAAACACAAGATAAAATACTCAATGCTCCATATATTTTATTATAACCTTGTTGCAATTATTTTATTTTGAGAGGTAGAATCCGGTCTTAAGTTTCTTATAGGTATAGTCAAAATTATAAGGGAAATACAGACAAACTGGTACAAATAGGGGATATTCCATAACGTGTCCAGTAATAAGCTTTTCATTCATTCTGGAATGCTACCAACAATACTGTCTAGCAACAAGCGGCGGAGTGAAGCAGAGGGACCGGTACTAAGGCAGCAATTTTGACAACATGGCAGAATGAAAAAAAAAAAATGTATTCCTGGAAATCCTATAGAATGTCGTAGTTACACCATGGACAGTGAGTCAAATTTGATGTACTGTAGTAGGAGAACCATCATGACTGACAGCTACAGGGAACATAATATGGACTCTAGTGCGATTAACATGTTATTCACCCTAGATGTGAATAACAGGGCAAGATAATGCACTTTATTTATTTTTTATTTTATATATTTGGCTATGTTAGTCATCCCTCCAGTGGTATAAATAGGTATATTCCATAGGATGTCCAGGTTTAACATTACAGTACGTACATAGAAAAAAAAAAATGCTTTTTATTCACTCTGGAATGTTACCAGTAATGTTGTCTAGTAATGAATGTCTCAGCCAGAGTGAATAAAAAGGATTATCCCTGGATGTCCTATGGGATGTCTACTTAAATACTGTGGGATATAGACAAATTGCAACATCATTATGATGTCGCTGAAGGGAGAATAGCTGGAGCTACTGGGAGAATAACATGTCATTCACCCCAGAAGTAAATAACAGGGTTAGATAACCACTTTTATTCAGCCCTGTTATTCATTCCTCCCATGGTATAAGTAAGCAATAAATCATGACATAGTGTGCATTAAATAAGCAGTAAGACTCAAGGGGCTGTGGGTTGCTGTTTGATAGGAGCATGCTCCAGGTGTGTAGTGAGCCATGAGGTGCTTCTGGCAAGAGCCTTCAGCTCCTGGGATGTGCTCTTATCAGGCAACAACCCACATCCCAGAGTGTCTGACTGCACTTATAAAATGGGTCCCTAAAATGTAAAAATTAGAATATATTAAAATAACTTGTTAGATAAGAACAGTAAAAAAGATGTAAAACAGTCATTAAAAGGATAAAAAATAAGTTATTGTACTGTGTATTTACTGGGTTTTCATAATGTAGATGGTGTTGTTGGCCACTAGAGGGCAGTAGTGCCTTGAGAGACGTCTTCCGTAAGTCCACACCCTTCTTGAGAATCCCCCCCTTTCGAGAATTTAATTGCTGTTTGAGATTTGTGAGGAGGTGCCTCGCTTCCCCCTCCAGCTCGACTGTTGTCAGATAATGGTTTATAATATTGTTTTACATAAATGTCATGTTGTTATGTGTGGGGTGGGGAGTTACTTTAATGTGTAAAAGTAAGATTTTATATGTAAGGGCAACTGGTGGGTGTTAAGTGTTTTTTTTTTTTTTTTTGGTTATATATACAGTACTTACATGGCTGCCACAATTTTTTTTTTCAAAATTTGTGTCAGGCATGGATATGTATGGTTGTGCTGCGTCCTGCTTGGCATTAAAAGTACCAGCCTCAGGGTTGTTGTCCTATAAGGACATGGATCCTGACCAGTCAGGATGAAGGATTTCCTTTATCCATTTTATAAAAAGTATTAATGAATGCCCCAGGAAGTGAGGCACTAGTCGAGGCCATAGGCTAAGTGTTTTAGCAATGCCGGAAAGTACATTCTAATGCTTTATAAAATGGGTAGAGAGTTTCTTTATCCTGATTGGACAGGATCCATGTCCTTCTAGGACAACAACCCTAAAGGTGGCACTTTTTTTGGGCAAGTTGGATGCACTGCATCTCACATATCCATGCCTGCCTGACACTTTTTTTTTATTATTACTTTTTATGCCTCCTCTCGGAGCTGGCAGGTGGCTCCAGCCCCTCCCTTGGAGGGGACTCATCTCTTTGGTAGTCTTTTCCCTGCTCCCACCCCCACTGGCCATCCCCCACGGGTTGCCCCCCATGACAGAGTCAGTGGCGAGGGGCGCTGACCCCCACCACCCCCGGAAGCCAACATCTAGATTGCTGGAGGGAGGGACGGGCACAGCCCGCCATCATTGAGTCTACCAGCTCCGAAACCTTTTTCCATTTTCTCCCCAGACCCATGCATGTGCAGTGGGTGGGGTGACTGTCTCCACTTCCGTGGAATCAGTCTTATGCCCTGTGCGTGGGTCTACCCCATTCTAGCATCGTGCTTGTGCTGACCCCCAGCCACTGCTGGGCATCAATCTACAGCACGATGTTGAGACCCCCCCACCCCGAGGAAGGAGGGCTGTCAGGGGACGCTCAATCCTTCTGCCCTCCGGCTGACCCAAGTCTATTCCCGAACCTGGGACGTCGGTGTAGCGCGAGGTAAGGCGTTCAGCACCTCAGCTGTCTGCACCACTGGGCTGGCTCTTCCTGAAACGTTTGAAGAAACATTTCTGATAGCCACGTTAGTGTTGATAATACCCATCACTTGCCCTAACTATAAAGCTTTTTTATTTCCATAGAAACATAGAATTTGATAGCAGATAAGGACCACTAGGCCTACCTAGTTTGCCCATTTTCCCTACCTACTGTAGTACTCCAGATCCTACATGGTCTCCCACTTTACCCTTCCTTTCCTGACCACTAAGGTTCCCTTATGCCTATCCCATGCATTCTTGAATCCCCTTACAGTTTCTGCCCCAGCCACCTTCTCTGGGAGACTGTTCCAGGCATCCACCACTCTTTCTGTGAAGAAGTACTTCCTCATGTTTCCCCTGAAACTATCCCCCTCCAGCTTCATAGCATGACCCCTTGTTCTTGAGCATCTTTTTTTTGAAAAATGCTTCCCTCTTGTACCCTGTTTATACCTGTGAGGTATTTGAAAGTCTCTATTATATGCCCCCTCTCCTCCAGGGCGTACATATTGAGGTCCTTTCATCTCTTCCCATAGGGCTTTTGATGCAGGCCCTGCACCTTTTTAGATGCCCTTTCCTGGACCGCCTCTACTCTATGTCCTTCCGAAGATGTGGTCTCCAGAACTGTACACAGTACTCTTAAGTGAGGTCTCACCAGTGATTTATACAGCGGTATTGCCACCTCCCTCTTTCTGCTAATGATACCCCTCCCTGTGCACCCCAGTATCCGACTAGCTCTCCCCACTGCCTTGTCACACTGTTTAGCCACCTTTAGGTTGTCAGATATGATTACCCCCAGGTCTCTTTCCTGCTTGTGGTTGTCAGTACCACTTCTCCCATCTTATACGCCGTCCTTGGGGTTTTGTGCCCCATGTACATGATTTTGCACTTCTTCGCACTGAAACTTAGTTTCCACACTACTGACCATTCCTCAGGCTTTCTTAGATCTCTATTCATTTTTTCCACACACCCCTGATGTGTCTACCCTATTGTAGATCTTTGTGTCACCTTCCCTTCTAGCCCCTGTGCAATCTTGCTAATAAAGACATTAAAGAGGAGCAGTCCCAGTACTGATCCTTGTGGCACCCCGTTGGTCACCCTCCCTTCCTCGTAGTGAACTCTGTTTACCACCACCCTCTGTCACCTGTCCCCCAGCCAGTTCCTTACCCAGTTTACCAGCTTTGGACCTACTCCCAGGCTGCCCAGCTTGTTTACGAGTCTCCTATGTGGAACGGTGTTGAAGTCCTTACTGAAATCTAGGTAGGCTACATCCACCGCTCCACCCTGATCTAATTCCCTGGTCGCCAAGTCAAAGAATTCTATCAGATTTATTTGACATGACCTCCCCGGGAAGGGAAGGTTGTCGAGGGCACCAGGGTTCCCCCTACACTCTTTTTAAAAAGTGCCCTGGGATCTTGAACTTCTTCCTGGAGAACCAGCAAAGACAAGCAGACAGGACAATGGTTTAAGTGCAGCCCCCAACCCCGCCATGCTGTACTGCCCTGTACCTTCAGCATTGTCTATGGGCTTACTTCCCAGTGCATGACCTGAACCGACAACTAAGTAAACGAGAAAGTTCTCCCAAATGAACCTCTCTGACACTTGACAAGTAAAAGATGTTAACAGAATCATGCCATGGTAGATAAGTCTGTTACTTTTGCTCTGTTGTGGCTTTGCAGGTTAGCCAGTGGACAAGACTGTGTGAAATCAGCATTCCTTTGGCCGTAGAGAACTTTCTTCTTGGGTCAGGTGAGCGTTCCTTAGTCACACCTCTGGAAGTTCTACACCTTGAAAAGAAACTTGGGGAGCCTGTCAGGGTGCACAACGATGACAAAATACGCAGGCAGAAACTCAAGCAGCAGACGCAGCCTAAGAGTAAGGAGTCGACCGAGTCAGCAAGTGTTGCAGCAGAAAATGTACATGAAGAAAGAGGAGAAGCAGAGATAAATGCTGGAAGGCTGGAACAGGATCTCGAGGGCATGGAGCTGAGAGCTGCACTCTCTAAATTAACTGTAGATGGGGTACCAGCTGTGGCCAGCAGAGAGCCCTCTCACATCAGGAAAGTGAAGACTACCACTCTACCACCCCTAGAGCATGTGTTTGCCGAGGGCCTTTACTTCACTCTCACTGATGTTGTCCTCTTGCCGTGTCTTCATGTTTTCTTGGTAAGGATTCAGAACATAAATAGCCTGTGACGTTAGTTGCTAAAGTGCACTCACTTTTGACAAAGGCCCCAGTATGAGGCACAAACTTACACACTCAAGATTCTGTGCCTATTTTTTTTTTTAAATAGCCTATATAATTTGTTTATCCCAAGTTTTTAACTTACCATGTACAATATATGTTCTCATGGATAGACATAATTTGAAGTGACAGGTCACTCTTGGGGCAGTTTTTAGTAACATTTTAATTGGTCCCCTGCCCCAAGTCATTGTTGTCCACAACCATGTGTTCCAGGTGATTCCCCTCCACCTCCTGCTATTTGCTGTGATTCAGCCTGTTGGGTAATGTTTGTTAACTTGCCATGTCCCCTTTACAACTTGTGACATCTGTTTTTGGGGGGGTCATTGGGGAGGTGCCCCATCTCCCCATCTCTTTTAAGTCAGAATTGGGTGTGTGGGACCTGGTGATATTATGGGATCTGCTAGTGTTGGTGCCGTGAAGCTGGTGAAAGGCATCTTCATACTGGATTTTTTGACCCCAGCCCCTTTCTCTCCTATCTCCCTCAGCACCGTATGCATACCCCATGATAGGCTAATGATTATGCCGACCCTCTGGTAGAGCAAGTGCCTTGGCCCAGCACTGGGGGTTGCTGCCAAGGTGAAACCGAACATGGTGCCAGCTCTGTCCTCCAGTCTGGATGCTTTGCCATAGGCAGTACTTCTCTAGACCTGACTGCACCTTCTTCTGAAACTGGGTCACCTACTTAGTAATTAAGCGCACTGCAGGTGGCCCACTACATATGGCTAGTTTAAAAAAAAAAAAAAAAAGTTGGCCTTTGCAACAGAACAAGTTTCCATTGTGGTGGGAGAGAGAGCTGTGGGATTCTGATCTCAAGTGAATCTCTCATTCAGTTGCATTCTAGCAAATCTCTTTAGAGAACTCAAAGCCATATTCTGTGCTTGACGTGCCCAAAAGTCGAAACTAGATTGTTTCTGTTCATTTTGTTGATTGATTTTGTATTAAACCAATACACAGATGTAATATACACAGGGTATCATGCATCGGCTCAAAGTACACGTGAGGAGTGCTACATGAAAGTACATAGTCGGATCCTACAGAGACAATACAACGTCATAAATCTACTTTTTGGCTGCAGATTTTGTTTGGGGGCGGCAGAAAGAGAAACTTAAAACCATTGGCACTGAACTATTTTGCATCCCACTGTTAAGTGTTTTCCTTTTATTTATTTGTTTATTTTTTTGTGTACTGGGATGGGTACATTAGGCAAGGAAATGCCTGTTTTCAGGTACGACCTAGGAGGATACAACAGTGTAAGTGATAAGCACAAGAAAATACACTGTGCAGAAAAATAGCCTAATCTTAAAGATTTTTGGCAATATAGTTGAGTTTTATCACTGCTGACGTTTATTTCCGAGGTCCCATCTGCCTGGATTGGTGGTAGTTCAGGTGGATGTTAAAGATCCCATGGCACTTATCGAAAAGAGTAGGGGAATTTGCCTGGTGTCCTGGCCAAATTTCCCTCATTCACTAAAAATACCACCAACAGCTTAATCTGATTCAAAGTCAGTTGCCATTCATCTGTATCTCCCTTCCCTGGGTCGTGCCTGAAAATAGGCAGGATTTGTCTAGTGCACTTACCCGGTCAACAAAAACTAACTAACTAATTTGCAACAAAATAGTCTGTAGTCCAGACAGTAACATTGACGTGTACCACTGTACTGTGTTTGCTGCTGCAGCTGCCTGCCTCTGCAGTTCGTGATCAGTCAACACCCCAACACTCCAGGCAAAACTACATAACATCCTCTTGGTTACTGCACACCACAGTTCCCTAGCTGATAAACACAGGCATATCGAACCCCTCAATATTTATATTCATTTTTCATCATGAAGTCATATTATATTACTTTTTTTAATTTTACTTTTCATAAAAGACTGGGATAGAAATAATGATCTAATTACTTTTAATTTATTTTGAAATTTTGCATACCAGGATAGCCTTGTTCAGTTTATGCACCTATTTCCTAGAGGGTCCAGGGAAGGGGTATTACAGGTGAAGAGTAAGTACAGAGATTTCATAAATTAAAGCATCTGAGGTGATTAGACATATGTACAAAGTAATAGAAATGGATACCTCTCACAGATTACTCCCATCCAAACCAGACATACAGTAGTCCTGCAAAGTGGCAAGAGACGGCATTGGTAGACGGGAGTCAGTTTGGGTGAGGGGCGATTAGGTTGATTTGAGGTATACCTTAAAATGGATTAATGGATAATGGATTAATCAGCTAAAATGATGCCATCGAATGTAGTAGGACTGAGAGATGAGGAGAGGATTTGTGGTGAAACAAGCACATTGGCACAATCCCGCCATGGTAAATCTAAACATTTTCTTTATTAAGCAGTGTTGCCACAGTTGGTACATGCTACCAGTAAAAATACAAGAAAGTATCTTTTATGTTTCCATACATAAGGAATCATATTTTAAGTTTCCACAGACCTTCGACATTGTGATGTTGTAATAGTGCACCCTCTCTTCGCACCCCACCTCACACTGATGAACCTTTCTCCTTGGCCACCAGGTGGCATTTAGGCAGCAGGATCTGCTTTCCTCCTGCCCTGCACAAGGTGAGTCTGCTCATCTGTCCTTGGCTGGTCCACTCTGGATGGCTAGGGTTTGGGGTGTGAGCCTGGGTCCCTATAATACCAGATTGTTGCCTGCTGCTTGGTGCCAGTGAGTCAGCCCACTGCCTCAGTTATGTTGCTAATCCCACAATTTCCTAACCCCCCAATATCCCTGTAGTTGCACAACCTCACCATCCCTCCCTGTGAGCCCTGTGCCTCATCGACACAGTACACTCAACCAAATTGCTTTTTGCTGAGTTGTATTTAGAAGAAAGTCGTATACAGTAGTGTAGTTACCAAATGGTCACTGCAGTTTGACAGATATTTTATTATATGTGTATAGCTCCGCTAATTGTCATTTGGTAGAAGTTTTTGTTGACAATTAGCCAAAGTGCTGTTGGATTTTAAGAATCAGTTCAAACCCTGTGAGGGAGCATGGGGTAGCCACAATTTTTTTTTCATCATTTGTTTATCTCCTGAGCTGCTCCATCTGCCTCATTCCTACTGACCCCCCAGCCCTGTCACTCTGCTTTTCCAGGAGTTACCTTCCGTTTGTCATCCTCTGACACAGGACTGTGGGGCTGCCCAGTCACCAGTGCAGAACCTACAAGGGGGTCAGTTATCATCCTGCTGCAGTGATTTTCTGCCTGAGCCCATAGGGCATGCAGTGGGCACAGTGTGTGAGCTCCACCTCTGCAGAGACACTCCCGGTACCCTGAACATAAGTTCCCTTCCCTTTCCTGGTAACATCGCATGGTGCCACCAAGCTGCCACTGTGTGTCAGTGAGACAGCGAGTCACAGAAAGCCCCCTCCCTGAAGGAGGACAGCAGTCCTACAGATGCCCAATCCTCCCTCACCCGGCCATCGCCCCCGAACAACACATGCCCATTTCTGAACCCAGGTCTCTGGCATGGCAGGAGGTGAGTCTCACGACGCTTCAGCCCTCCACACTACTGGGCCGGCTCAAAAAACAAAAATAGCTTCTAGACTGACTTGGGGGGGGGGGTCCCTGATACAGCAAGTTGCCTCCCGAGTCCCACCCAGTCCGCCATACACAGCACCTCACCCAGATCTATGTCCCGGAGCCAGGTGGATCTGCCTACAATGAAGCCCAAGTTTTAGGTGAGATTTTTTTATATTATTCTGTAACTAAAGAAAGAGTCCTTTCAAGTCACAGACACAGTAGAGTACAGATTTGTAATTATGGGCTTAGCACTGCAAGGATTCAGACATACAGTGGGAACAATGTTTTATTCTCCTATGGCATACAGCGCATCCACAGTTATTCTTATCGCAAGCCTTGCTACCTCTCACCAGTAGAGAATGAAACAAAGATATATCATTAAGAGAACTGACTGACCATGTTTTAGTCCGTTATGCAGAGTCCTTGCTGAATGTCTCCTGATCTCCAGTAACCTCAATTTCCCAGCTGTCTAAAATCTTCCCTTTGTCGCCCAAATCTTGTACCTTTTACAACTGAAAAGCCTAATCTTGCCTGGTACATCAGCTGTCTCCCTGCTGCATGGCAGGGGGTTTTGCTTTACTAATCACAAAGTTCTGTACTTCCGTTGTGCGGCAGATGTCAAATTCAGTAACAGAACGCCTTCCAGCACACCTTGCGATACTCTTTACTACTATTGACAGATGGGTCAGCTGTTGAAGCCTGAAATGTAACAAAAAACTAAAGAATGGAATGCAGAGCTGTGCTGGATGGATCTAAGTCACTGTGCAGTTCGCACTGTCTCCTTTTAAATCAGGCTTCCAAAGAGGGGGTGCAGAACTTTCCTAATGACCCCATGTGGGAGAAGGTTATGCACCTTTTATAGGAGGCAGTATAGCATAGTGGTTAAGGGCACTGAGCTGCAGACCTAGAGACCTGTGTTTGAATCCCATTAACCCCCACTTGCATACTGTGCGACCATTAGTAAGTCACTTAACTTCCTTGTCCTCCCAGGTCACACCTGGAAACAAGCTCTGGCATAGTGTACCTTTCCTGGTCAAACAATTTCCCCTTCCACCCCCTTTCCCTTTGTTAGGTTCCACACGGACCTTGCTTATATGTCATTCCGTATGGTCATCCACCCTGTCTAGCTTACAGTCTAGTAAACAAGCTTTCAGCTTAGTGTGTCATTCCCTGGTTAAACAATTCAAAAAAAAAAAAAATACATGTGCATCTTTACAGGCACCATGTCTAAGATGGAAGTTTGTTCCCTGTGAGGTTCCATTGGGAACAGTGTTCTGTGTGCAGAAAATATGAGTGAACTGCTACTTCACCAAGAGTAGGAGTATTAGTGGAAACATACTGTACCTCCCAGACTGTTTGATGTACTTTGTCAAAGAAGCCCTACCTGTTGATATGCTAAACCTTATCTCTTTGCACCATAGGCTTTAACAGATTTAAAATTAGTTGCATGCAACCTGCATAAGGGTGGTTTCAAACACCATGAAATCCGAAGAGTGTCTTTGGTTAACAAGACAAAACATTTTCTAGATTGCAAACAAATCAAATGTTTCCTGCCCAACTCTTTTGAAATATGCCTGGAACTGGGCCTTGTTTGGATATTTTGTTCTTCTTGCTATCTGGCTGGCTTCACGTCTGCGCTCTTTGTATATCAGATATAATGTGGTTCCTGTGATCCCACAAAACACTTCTTGTCCTGGTGGTGGATGTTTTTGGCTTCCCCTGTTGGCAGTTAATGTTTGCCTTGTTACATTCTCTGTCATGCTAAAACCCCTGCACGAAGAGGTGCTGAGGGCTGAGTGCTGCTGGGAGGTTTAAATTTAATCAGAGGCTCTGTTAATTTGACAAAGTTAGAATAGCACCACAGAAACACACACACACACACACACACGTGGTGAACAACTAGGTAGCCAGATGGTTCATTCTATCTATATTTCTTCAAAATGATATTTCTTCATTTCTTCCCACTTTTGTCCCCTCATCCTTCCCAGACCCCATGATACCCCTAACTTGCTTCTACTGTCACCAGTCTAACACCTTCACAGTCCCTCCTCTGGCATCCCTAAACCAAGCTACAGTTTATCTCTACCGCAGCAGGCACATGCCTCACAGTGTTGGGTGTAGTACATATGTTTGGCCTGTGAGGGGATGGGAGGAACTCAGCTGACGTCACATAGCATACATGGAATATATGAGCATCTGTCTCCGCAACCCCCCCCCCAAGCAAGTCATCTTCTGGGAGTCATAGGGGGTTCCTCAGCAGCATCACTCAGTTCTTCTGAGTTACCAGGGCACAGCCATGTTGCGAAGATGCTGGTCTCCCTCCCTCCCTGGAGAATGAGCTCAAATGGTCAATGTTGCTGCTGTTCACCAGCTTATCTGGGGTCTCTGAACTTGGGGTTTAAACCTTTGTCCACACGTGATGACAGAATACGCAGTGGTCGGACACTGTTACTCCTCCTGCCAGCTCAACTAGACTCTTCAGGTTTGGGCATGAACCTGTGTCCTACGAATGACAAGCTGATGCCACATTCTATTAGGCCAGTGGGCTAATCCCCACCCCATCTATTTAGATCATTCTAGTAAGTGACGTTGGGCTTTTCTGTCAGTATTTAATATTAAAAGGGGAAACAAAGTTTATTTTAGTTACAGTCAGGAGGTGTTGGATGTGTAAATGTGGCAAGAAGTCACAGAAAAGCTTGTAGGTACCGTACTGTATGACCACATCCTGTCTCTTTGTTTCATAAACATCCTTCCTGATTTACAATAATTTTCTCCTAGAAACATCCCTACAAACAAGTAGACACACACACGCACACTAAGGTCCATTTAGTTGTTTATTTTTGTACGTTGTCTGTCTTACATTGTATCACAAAATGCTGTGTAGAAATGTAAGGCATTCAGTATAGAAATACATTATTCACCAAGTAAGCTTAAGCCATGCTGAAGGTGGTATCTTATGGGGAATTAATGCATGGTTGGGATTGCCGAGTGCCTACAACGGCCCAACCATGCATTAATTCCCCATTAGATGCCACCTTCGGACTGGCTTAATGCGCTTATAACATGTCATGTTATGTTAGAACCGAGTGCTGTGTGATAGATCAATGAACAGCAACTTGTAATATTCTTTAGTACTATATTAATTGCTGTTCTACTCTTTACTTTTCATGTATGTAGGTTTCCAACGTGCGCATGCACGGTCACAATTCAGTATCTATTTACATTGTGATGGCTGTTTTATGTAGGTTTGCAAGTCATGCTTAAAAATATATTTGACATACATATCATGGGAAAACGTCACTTTTTTTTGCTATGTAAGTGGCTGTTTTCACTCGATCCCTTTGTTTCCAGTTCTGGTTCACTCATGCATTCTGGGGACATAACGAATATTTCATATTGGGCATTTCGCTTTGTTGTGGATGCTCGGGTATGCAAATCTTCATTATATTCCCAAAATGCACTACTTACTACACAGTCATGAATGCTAGCTGTGATCGCCATTCAGGGACACAAGGAACACTTATGGGATGCTTCTTCAGCTCGCTGTGCAGCACGGCATCTGTGGTGTAATTTACATGCCTCGTTAATTCCTCGGAGAGGAGAATATGCTCATCGGCCGCTCAACACCTCCCTATACAGTGCGGTGCCCATCGGTTTGTTCAGGTCGGCCGCCAGGCGCGCACAACATTTCTCCGGCGTGCTCCCAGTGTGAACCGGGCTTCAGTTCTTGCTCACTTACGTTATGCATGCAGTTAGGGTGCTTACGTTTCAACACAGCATTATTGCCTAAATAATGCCGTGTTGATCTGGTGACATGTGACCGATTTCCACCACTGAGTTTCCTCCTTTTGGTGCTTGTACATTTAGCCATGTTACAAAGTACGCAGAGGCAGATCATGCTGGAACAATTGATACAAAGTGTCAGACCAACGTAAATAACATAAAATCCTCTCTGTTCATGTATTCACTATGAACATTGGAATGTTATGTTTTTTAGATTTGCTCCCTACACTTCCTTGCCAGGTAATATGACAGCTCTGAAAACAGAACAGAAATTAAGTTAAAAAGTTGCCGGACTGTTGGCGAATGTGTATGGTAATGTTCCTCTGGGTTTAAAAAATTATTTGATGCAGCATTGGCGTTATCCGGAACTATGGCACTCTCTCTCAGATCACTGGTCCATAATTAAATTTCCATGCCTTTAAAGATAGTGCGGACTTTAGGGAAATGCCAACACTGCATCGTGCAGTCATTCATACTGCTAGGAATACCACACATTCACCAACAGTCTGAGGACCTCTTCTAGCATAACTGCATTTCCCTACTTATGTGACTTTGTGCTTCAACCCTGATTCCTCAGTGTAGGTTTTTGCAATATATTTCCTTTCTTCTTTAAAAGGATGTTTAATAAAAATTGTTTTTTAATTATTATTATTATTATTTAAGTCCACTGGGCACAAGGCCCATTTATGAGGAGGGGGGACCTGGGAGCAGTGAGGAGGTTAAGTGTCTTGCTTGGGGTCACACAGTATGCAGGTGGAGGTTGTGGGAATCAAACCCAGGTCTGCAGGATGTACCGTGCTTGTTCACAGCCCTTTACTCTAACCTCAAGGGTATACTGCCAGCCCCAAATGCACACAACATTATATTGTCAGTGCTAACACTTTTAATGTCATGCAGTCCCCAGTGTCCAGTGGTAACCCCTTCCTCACCCTGTTCCTATGTTAAGTGGTTCCTGCATCTGGTGGCACCTACTCCTTCACTCTGACCCTGTCCAAGTGTTCCCTGATGTTCAGTTGAACCCCCAACTTTGCCCCAATGCCAAGTATTCCCTGCCATTCACTGGCACTTCTCTCTCACCTGACCCTGTACAAAGCTGTCTGTGGCATCCAGTGCTACCCTCCTACCTCACCCTTCCTCAGGTGCAATCATTTTCTGGCACTCAGTGGAACCCCTTCACCCAGCGCATATGCCAGGATATCCCTGGCATCTCCCCTCCCATCAACAAGGCAGTTGGTAAACCCCTCTCTTCACCACTGCTGTCTAGAAAATGTAGTTGCAAACAAATGCACGCAGTGAGAATGTTTTTCCAGTACTGCAAGTTTGCTGTAACATATCTCAGACATGACCATCTGCGGAGGTAAGTGGAGGGTTTTGACAGCAGCAGTCTGCTCTTTCGCGGCACCAGAGGTGGGAACCCACTTTCTTGGGGGGGGCAGCCAGGCATGAGCGTTCCACAGGGGATGGGCTCCCAGTGGTCATTTTTATTTGTTTTAAATTGTTTTTATCACTGGGGATGGGCTCCTGGTATTGGAATGGGGGCACCATGGGGAGATGGTTTCCATGGCACCAGGCATATGCAAAGTTGGGAGGTTAGTGAGGAACTTTAAAAAAAAAAAAAAAAAAGTTCCCGACAATGGGGATGGGCTCTTGGTACCAGAATTGTGTGTGTGTATGTGTGTGTTTGGTGGGGGACCCCAAGTACTGGTGAGCCATCAGTGATGGCATCTGGGTGGCAGCACTTTTTCTAAAAGTGTGCCAGCACTGGGCTGCCATTGTCTACAAGTATAAAAACAAGGTGTGATGACTCTGGGGATGGGCTCACAGTGTTGGAATTGGGCATCAGGACACCAGTGTGCCACTTGAGATGGGTTCCTGGTGGCACCTTACTGACAAAATGTTGTCATGAATGATAAGTGTTTTTTCCTGTACTGCTCAACATTGTGCTCACAGAAATGTGCAACCATATTTTTCAGTGGCACGAAAAACTCCCTCATAACTTACCAGTACAGTTCAGGCTGGTGCGTAAAAACACCTTGTGGAAAAAGACATAGTTTTCATTCTGCGCATGTGCAGCTGCAGAATTTGTTTATTCATATTTTAAATAATGTTGTTCCACAAACACCAAAGCTCCACCCTTGAGGCAGGATCTAACAAACCTACTATGTTCAGGGTTCTAATCTTTATGGAACGCATACAAACAGAGGTGAGAAAGAATAAGTGCCTCAGCTGGGACTTGAACCCAGGCCGCCCAGAATACCATTCCAAATGCACTAACCAGCTGTGCCACTGAGAACACTGGAACCTGGGCCATGCCCGAGCACATTACTCTTTCTCAAATGCACAACCCAGTGGCAACGCAAATATTTATTTGTAACAATCACACAGGAGTGTGGTGTGCATATTTTATGGAACACATACAAGCAGAGGTTAGAAAGAATAAGTGCCTCAGCTGGGACTTGAACCCAGGCCACCCGGACTACCATTCCGATTGCGCTGACCAGCTGCGCCACTGAGACAGCTGGAACCTGGGCCATCCCCAAGCACATTACTGTTTCTCAAATGCACAACCCAGTGGCAACACAGATATTTACTTGTAACAAATCTTTGTTTTTTTTCATAATTGTAGAACAAAATATGATCTTTAAACATATTCTATAACATTAAAACCACTTAATTTTTACCAGATTGGGGGGGGGGGGCGCAGATCCAGTCACAAAAGGTGTGAATGCTAAATCTTCTTCGGGGATTTCTCCCCTCCAGTGAGCTACAACTATGGAATATAGACACCATTGGTGTTGGACTGAGCTGGAAAGTTTTCCCTAGTGGGCCCTCCATGGTAATGTGCATCTTTGGCACCTATGTAATGTGGGTTACTCCATTTTTCCTGTCCACCAGAGACAAAGAAATAACATCGTGCCAGACCAAATTAATGGCAAAGAGAAGCATGTTGAAGCTCAAAAAGGGAACAATGAAGACCAGCAAAAACAAAAAAAGTACAGAGTAAACAGGGTGAAATGATGACACCCAGAAGCCACACTAGACCCCACCAGACCAAGGGTGAAGGTGGGAGGGTGTGCTGTGGCTAACTGGAGGAGATTCCTTCAACAGTCTGCTGTTACAGGTAAGTAACTGTCCTCTCTCCTTCTGGGATATCTCCCTCCAGTGAGCCACACCTATGGAACGATTTCCAAGCAGTACCTCAGACAGTGGGGGGGAGGCCAACAGGAAGGCATACAAGCTAAGTAACATACAGGCCAGTGTCCCATAGTCCAAAAAGCAGGGAGCCACAATGTGCGTCATCGTGGGTGGCCTGCTAGGCAGAAATTTCTGGATAGGTCCGACACCGATATTCCATAGGTTTAGCTCACTGGAGGAGATTCCCTTGAAGATCTACTGTTACTGGTAAGTAACTGTTCTTTTCAGGTCCCTATGTCAGAAGATGACTGAGGTGCCATATATGTGAAAATAAAAATTACAATTCATCATTAAAGAGCAGCTGATGCCTTCTGGAGAACTTTACCAAAATATAACATTTTGATACAGTCTAGCTTGTATTTCACATTAGTTCTATATCCCTCCTCCCTATTATTTATTACTGAGGTCATTTGTATGAAAACAGGATCGTTGCTGCTGAAGAGTTAATCTGTTTCTGTTGCTTTCTCCCTACCCGAGGTCATAATGCACGCCTTGTGATATCACAGGTACTCCCATGGCAACAGACTGTGATGTCACAACAAAGGATTATGACTTGAAGTGGGGAGTCAGCTGTAGATGCAGATGAATCCTGAGGTATAAATATCGTGTATTCATACAAATATCCTTAGTAATAAATACAGTGTAGGAGGAATCTTTAGAATATATATGGAATGGAAGCTGAATTGTACCTAATTGTTATGTTTTTTAAGGTGTCAGCAGCTCTTTTAACATGCCTACTCAACCATAACAACAATTTTATATATAAATTGCAAAAAACTTTATTAATGCTGTAGTTAGGGTTAAAGCCACAAAAGTAGGGAAATGTGGCATTAGGATTTCCAACCCTAACCAACAGGTGTCGGGGATGTGCCTTGGGGTCATCAGCCCTAACACTCACTCCATTCCATAAGTAAATAAGCTGAGATGGGTAGAGTAATGGAGAATGTGGTGAGCGTTAGGGCTGACGACCACAAGGGACACCTTCGACACCTGTTGGTGTGTGCAGGGTGGGGGTGGGATGTTTGGGTAGGAAACCCTAACCCACATTTCCCTACTTTTTTGACTTTAACTCTAACTAGAGCATTAGCAAAGTTTTTTTGCAATTTATGTCCTTACTTTTTGAGATAGTATAATCGCATCCTTATTTGCCTGTGGGAGTGCAAGGCCCTCTGGGCCCTGTGCTCCTATCCCTCTGTAGATGCATATATGTATGTAACTCTGGAGGGCCCTGCTCTTCCATTTATAGGACAGCAGTGGCCAAATTGTCGGCATAGCCGTCTTATTACCACACCTCATGTACCCGGTACAGAAAATGTTCGAATCCCCACCAAAACGTAATTCTGCCCAACTGCAGCACCATTCCGTGTCACAGTTACGAAAACACATTTTAGCCAGGATTTGAAAAATGACAGCTGTGACATACATTGTGTGGGGGGTCAGAATATTTAAAATTTCCAATGTTACAAGCGTGTGTACCATAATTGTAACAAATGGACATGACTTTGCCATTTTTAATAATTTTGACCCCAAATTTTCCACATCACCTTCTTATGACCCCACCTCACAAGCAAGGTCAGGAAAACTTGTAAAATCCCAACCGAAAGGTGATTTCGCCAACAGTTGCGTAATGACAGTCTATTGTTCATCAGGTGGGGTCCCCAAAAGGCCATGTTGAAATTTTGGTGTCAGAATTTAAAAGAATGACTGAGGTATGCATAAATGTTGAAACCCCCATTGAAATACATAGAACCACATTTACCTTAGTTTCTCATATTGCAGTCGCCGGTTCCAGCAGCAAGGCGTGTCTTCGATCAGTAGAGTGGATCTTGAACCTGGGACTTATTCAGGTGATTGAGGCTGTGTGGAGGTGTACTGGGGGATTTGGGGTGGTGGGTGCTGAGTGGGTGGTGGGGGTGGGGGTCTGATCGATGAGGGACCTTTTTTTTTTTAGGAGGAAAAAAACATTGTGGAACTTTTTTTTTGTTACAGCCGGGGAATGCCATCAGCGGGTGGGGGGTTGCCATTAGACACCAGGGAAAATAAAATTAAAGTATGGGGCATAAATGGGAGGGTGGAGGGGGTACCACTAGACACCAGGGGAAAAAAATTAAGGGTTGGGCATAAATTGGAGGGTGGGGAAGGGGACTAGTAGTCGCCAGGGGGAAAAAAATAATGCTTTTCAATGCTGTACAATGGCACATTGATTCACATAAGATTTAGTTTGTATTTATTTATTTATGATTTTGCTAACCAGGTAGGTGCACTGGTCCAATGGATCGTTTACAGGCACGACCCGGGGCCAAAAGGCACAGAGACAAGGCAATATTTACAATGCAGGTACAGGCAGATTACAGTGCAAGAAAACAGCAGTTACAAATAGCATTAATAGAACATTAATGGACAAAACAGGGTATGACAAACAATGAATAAACAGCTGATTACATAAAAAGGTACAGGAAGTAAGGTAAATGTTTTGCAGTACGTTGCGCAAATAACAATATCAGTAGGTAGGAGTAACAAATGCCCTGAGGAAAACTAGGCGATCACAAAGCCCAAAGCCCACCCCTCACAACTTGAAGATAAGCCCAGACAAACCCAGAGACCTAACAAAAGGGACAGAGAGGAGGAGGGAGAGAGAAGTGGAGAGATTAAGGGCTGGAAGGGGAGGGGTGCTACCTGTGGAAGCAAGTGTAGTATTACTAAATGGGATACAAAATAGAAACACCACTCAACGGTCTGCTGTGCCCTGACTAAAAAAACAGCAAAGGCAAACAAAAGAAGGCACTAGCACTAAAAGATTTATTGGAAAGTGCTGGCCAAAGTGCAGAATAAAGTACAAGTGGGGTTGACAACAAAGTGCTAAGAAATAAATTGCAATTGCACTTATCTGCATACAGTTGGTTCTCCCGTTTGATATTTTCAGGTGCCCGCCTGTATGCAGTAAGTGCAATTACAGTTTATTTCTTAGCACTTTATAGTACAGTGTGTATCCACTTTTAAAGCACTCTGTAGTATGTTGCAAGAGCCCATTGAATAGCAATGTAATTAATGTAATTAGTTTTTGTCATGCAGGAAATTGTGGTATTCACTTCATCTTGGCAGTGTCACATTTTCCGAGATGACAAAGGACAATAACTGATACATTACTATTCAGTAGGTCTGTTGCAGCATTCTGCAGAGTGCTACAAAATGCTCCAGAATTGCGTCTCATCCTGGGGGACGCCACTGTTTATGGTTAACCTTGATTCTACATGGATTTTAGTAACTGCTGAAAACTTGTTGTAGTACAGTTCAAAGGTCAAAAATGTTGTACTATCGACATCGATAGTACAACATTCCTGTTAGTCAAGCAGGTATGCGCTGTCACGTTGACGCTCTGCCAAGGAAAAATCAGTAAAAACATGGCGACAGCGCTTAGCGAGAACCTCACCAAGACAGTTGACGAAAAGAGCCTCATACGGCTCCATGTCACAACAAATATATATTTTTTTTGTATTTCATTTTTAAAAATGCAGCACCGAAACCCGGGAGCACTGAGAAGCGGAATGGAGTATGGGGAGAAGCAGATGGGAGCGGGAGCAGCAGCAGCTAAAGCAGAGAGACAATCGGACAGCCCCTTGTGTTCTGTAGTTTGTTTGGAACATACAGCATACTATATAAATAGTACATGAGCAACCATACACAGACAAGAATGTGTTTCCCTCTCGGGGCTGAGATGATATTGGGACCTCTCAAGCTTTGCTCTTGAGGACCTGTGAGGTCATCTCAGCCCCTCGATGGACACACAGCCTTATTGTGTATGGTTGTCCATACACTATTCTATATGTTGTAAAACTCCACTTGCACTTTATTGTGCGCTTTGCCCAGCAGTTTCATTTTAGTGCTATGAACCTCTTGCTGGTGCTGGCTTTTGTTTGCTGTACTGCTAAATAAACTACTGTATCTTAGCTACCACAGTGCAGCACAGTGTGTGACAGAAAGAAATTGGTCCCTGACATTTAGGGTAATCATGCAAGATGTAATGGATGTAAAGAAGTAAATGTGACTGTGGGGGGCGTGATGCGATCAATGTCAGAATGTATTGAAGATCACTCTTACAGAAGTAAATATGAGCCAACCAATGTCCGGTAGTTCTAATTTGGCAAAACTATTTTTTTTTTTCATATATTCATAAAAGTAACTAGCAGATAAGGACCGCATGGCCCGTCTAGTCTGCCCATGAAACCCCCCAGGTAGTGTCCGTCTACTGGGGAGCCTTCAAACCTGCCCCTCCCGCCCACATTATACCCATGTGCTTATCCCATGCATGTTTGAACTCAGTGATCATTGCCGCCTCCACCACCTCCTCAGGCAATCTGTTTCAAGCCATTCACCACCCTCTCAGTGAAGAAGAACTTCCTCACATTACCCCGGACCCTGCCTCCCAATAACTTCATACTGTGCCCCCTAATGTTAGAATCTCTGCTCCATTGAAAAAGACTCTCCACCTGTGCCTTGTTAACCCCCTTCAAATATTTAATGTCCCAATCAAATTCCCCCTTTTTCTGCTGTTCTCCAGGGATTACAAGTTTAATTCCTCAAGCCTCTCCTCATAGGACATCCTTGCAGACCCTGCATCATCCAGCTAGCCCTCCTCTGCACATCTGCAATCTGTCTTTGTCCCTGTGGAGGTAGGGCCACCAAAACTGCACACAGTATTCGAGGTGCAGTCATACCAGTGATAAATACAGGGGGAGAAGCACCTCCCTCCTCCTGCTGGTGATCCCCCTTCCTTTGCATCCCAGCATTTCGTTAGCCATTCCCACTGCTTTCCCACACTGATTTACCACCTTAAGGTCATCTGTAATCATTACTCCCAGGTCTCTCTTCTCCCTAGTGACCCCCCCCCCCCAAGTGTGCATTCCACCCCTGGGTTCCTGCGACCCAAGTGCATGATTCTGCTTTCTTAGCATTGAACCTCAGCTGCCACCTCCTGGACCACTCCGCCAACTTCCCCAAATCTGCCCTCATCCTATCCGGTCCCCCTTTTATGTCCACCCTATTAGAGTTTTGCATCATCTGCAAACAAGCATACTCTCCCTCCCACACCTTCTGTTATATCACTGACATAGACATTAAAGAGCACTGGCCCCAACACAGAGTCCTGTGGTACCCCACTGGTCACCCTCCCTTTCTCCCAGCATACCCTGTTCACCACCACACTTTGGCTCCTATCCCTAAGCCAGTTTCCCACCCATTTCTCTATCTCTGTCCCCACCCCCAGGTTCCTCAGCTTCATTACCAGCCTCCTATGTGGGATGACAGCAAAGGCCTTTCTGAAGTCCAGATAGGCCACATCCACCGCCCCCACCCTGGTCTACCACCCTGGTTAACTAATCAAAGAATTCTATCAGGTTGGTCTGACAGGATCTACCCCTGGTGAACCCATGTTGTCTGGTTCTGCAGCCTTCTGGCCTCCAGGTAATCCCCAGTCCTTTCCTTGATGAGTGACTCCATTACTTTGCCAACCATCGAGGTAAGGCTTACTGGCCTGTAGTTTCTGGATCCTCCCTATTTCCCCCTCTTGTGGAATAGAACTACATCTGCCATTTTCCAGTCACTTGGCACCTCCCCTGTATCCAGTGATTGGTTGTACAGGGCAGCCAGAGACTCAGCTAGTAACTCCCTGAGCTCCTCCCTCAGCAGCCTGCGGTGCACTGCATCAGGCCCCATGGCCCTGTCCACCCTGAGCCTGGCCAGTTCCCTGTGGACTCTGTCCACAGTGAAGGGACTAGTGTCCACTCCACGTCCCATTGTTCCCCTCCCATGAACTTCAGGCTCATCTCCCTCTCCCCTCGACTCTAAAAACCGAGCTGAAGTATCCTTTCAAGATTTCAGCCTTGTGTTTGTCCTCCTCCACTGAAACTCCTCCCTTCCCCACTAGTCTGAGACCCGCCCGACCTTCCTTTTTTCCCCCCCAAGTATATCTAAAGAATAATTTATCACACCTCCTGACTTTATTGGCTATCCTCTCCTCTGTTCTTGCCTTGCCCCGCCTAACTACTTTCCCCACCTCCCTCTGCCGTCTCTGGTAAGTTTCCTTAGTCTCCTCTGTCTGCTTTCCTGTCTACTGCTTGAAGGCCTTGGTCTCAGCCTTGACTTTTTTGCCACCTCCCTAGTAAACCACAGTGGCCTGCGTTTCCTCCTCCCCTTCCTAACCTGTCTCACACATAGGCTTGATACAGTTTTGATCCCCCCCCCCCGAGTATCTTCCACATCTCCTCAACCCCTTCTAGTTCTTGCACACCTCCCAAGGCCTCCCTTAGGTATATGGCCATTTCCTCAAAAATTGCCCTCCTAAAGTCAAAGACCCTTGTCCTTGTGTGGCACCTCTCCACCTCAGTACTTATCCCAAACATTACTGCCCAATGGTCACTGTTTCCCAGGTGGTCCTCTACAGTAAGGTTGGATATGCTATCCCCATTTGTGAGGACAAGATCCAATATTGCCTCTCCCCTGGTGGGTTCCATGACAATCTGAGCTTCGCCCCCTGTAGGACATCAAGGATTTCCCTACTCCTGACCAGTTTTGCTGGTAGAAAACTCCAGTCTGTGTCCATGAGATTAAAAATCTCCCATCAGCAGTACCTCCCCCTTTAGAGCCACAGTTTGGATCTCTTCCATCAGTGCCATATCCTTCTCCTCCCCTTGTGCTGGGGGCTGATAGACAACACCCACCCTAATGACATTCCCTTTTTTCCTTTCAAATGTCACCCACAGCACCTTTGTCCCTCTCTGTTCCCTCATTAGCTCTATTGCTTTTATATTGTTATGCACATAAAACGCTACCCCTCTCCCTTTCCTACCCATTCTATCCCTTCTGAATACATCGAACCCTGGAATGGCCATCTCCCATGCCTGGTATTCTGTAAACCAGATTTTGGTTATGGCTGCTATATTCAAGTTCTCACTCTCTATAAGAGCCTCTAAGTAACCGGCCCAGTGACGCTAAGGGCTGAGGCGCTGGTCGCCTTACCTTGCACCATGCTGGTGACCCATGTTCGGGAATGAGCACAGGTCACCAGGGGTCGGCAGGGGAGGAGAGGAGCGTCAGTAGGACTGCTCTCCTTCTCCGGGTGGGGTTCACAACAGTCGGCGCCTGATTGCTTCTGGCGAGGCTGGGGACAAGGCTCTGCACTGTGCTTCGGGGCAGAGTTGGGGCAGACGCCAGCAGGGAGCGATGTGACGTGGTGGCACGCCCTCCTCCGCATTATTGTACGCCCAGCCCGGGAAGAAGAAAAGAGGAAAAGTCATCCTGGTTGGGCAGCTTGATGGCCGCCCAACAGTGCACTGGCTCTGGGGAGTTGCCGAATCTGGATCAGGACAAGGTGGGTGAGTTGGGGGCTCTCCACCACCCCGCTGTGGTGGGTAAGCTGCAGGAGATACAGGCAATGTCCCAGAAGGAGCGTGGGGTAGTTGGACGGCGGCCGGAGTCCCAGGGGTTGCCAGGATTGGCATGCAAACCAGGTATGAGAGAGAAAGAGATCGCCAATAAAAATAATAGCCTCTTAGTTGACAGTCTTATTGCACAGGCTGTAGGCTTTCACACAAATGGCCTTCCAACTGCTCACCTGCCTCCTCCGGTTGTCCCTTTTCCTGAACCCCTCTTCCATTTTCAGGGGAGTTCTAGCTAGGGACCTCTCCACTCTGTTATCTTCCATTACTTTCCAAGCCACATACTCACCCCTTTTCAGTTTAAATGAAGGGACTCCTCTATGTACCTCAGTAGTCTCCCTCCAAGTTCCTCAGAACCTTTGTCATTTAGGTAAGCCCCATCTTTTGCATACATAGTTTGCTCCCCTCACGTGTCACCCCAGTCCCCAATAAAGTTGAAGTTCTCCTGCTTGCACCACCCTTTTAACCACTCATTAAACTCCACTGTGCTCCCCTTTCTTATTGTACTGGCGTTGTGTACGGGCAGAACCTCCAAGAAAGTCAGAGAGCTAACTAAGACACTGCGGGATGCTGCAATATCCCTAAATCTCTGCTGCACTATCTGCAATATCCCTAAATCTCTGCTGCACTATCTGCAATATCCCTAAATCTCTGCTGCACTAGCTGCAATATCCTTAAATCTCTGCTGCACTATCTGCAATATCCCTAAATCTCTGCTGCACTATCTGCAATATCCCTAAATCTCTGAGGCACTATCTGCAATATCCCTAAATCTCTGCTGCACTACCTGCAATATCCCTAAATCTCTGCTGCACTACCTGCAATATCCCTAAATCTCTGCTGCACTAGCTGTAATATCCCTAAATCTTTGCTGCACTAGCTGCAATATCCCTAAATCTCTGCTGCACTAGCTGCAATATCCCTAAATCTCTGCTGCACTATCCCCCTCCCCATTTCCTGCTAGCTCATTTGTCCTTAAGTGTAAGATCACATGAGGTTTGTCCCCGGCTCTCCAGATCCCATCCATGATAGTAGGTCCCACCCTGCAAGCATCCAGTTCAGGAATACAGATGACCTCCCTCCTTTTGTGTGTGTCCCTTTTCCTAGACCAGTGGATCCCCTGCATGATAGAGTCCCCCCTCCAGTTTTCCTGGAAAGCCTTGCCCCTTCTGCTTTTTTTTTTTTTTTAACCTGTTATCTGCTGTGTAGATCATGGTGCCAAAATACATTCCCCCGGGACATTCCCTCATCTGTAACCAATCTGACAGATGCATTGCCTTTATTGCAGTCTCACAGCCCATGCAAAAAAAAATCAGATACCGTAAGAGCACATCACTAAACAAAAAAATTGTAGTCATCAGCAGATTTGTTATAATTAGCGGTCTCTCACATTAAAACCATATATAAGAATTCATTGACAGTCATCCTCAGCGGTTCCTGTTCTGCTTAGAGTCTCTCTTGCTGTCTCTTCAGAGCTCTGTAAACATAACAAGGAATAAAAATGATTAGTGATGGTCTGAAAATAAGAATACAGAATTGTCTAAATACATAACATTATATGAGAACACAAACTACTGAGTGAATATTTGTTAACTTAAATATTCCAGTCTTCTGTCAGTGGTCAGTCTGTGAATAAAAAGTAATATGTTCTTGAGTCTGTCTGCCTTCCTCATTGTCACTTCCTTTTCAGCTTCACCGAGCGTGTGACAATCGGTCCATACCGGCTTGTTGTCAGATGTTTATCTGGACAGGACTTTTCACTTGATAAAACCTGAACTAAATGTCAAAGTCAAAACATATGATAAATATACTACAATATGCTGGTGACTGCAATACTCATACAGTGGATAAAACACCACAGTACACTAGCTCTTTAAATTGGTTTCCCTCGCTAACTGAAAAACAAGATGGCAGCAGCACGAAAAAGGATTTCCCATTTGCTAGAAAGGATTGTCCATTTGCAACAAAGGATCATTTTTTATACAGCACATCTTACTGCTCCCATTGAAAACAATTGAAAACTTTAAAATTTAATAATGTTGAAACAGATTAATATTTTTTCACCAACCCTTCAAAAGGCACATCTGTGGCCCATGACCTTTCTACCCTAAACATTTCAGACCAAAATCCCAAGCCCTTGTTGCACAGTGGCATGACAAAGCATTTGGCAAAACATGGTAATTGTCACATTTTATGACACTCTGTATCTCCACACCCACACATCAAACTGGAAAAAAGCTTTCCACATCAAGAGATCTTTGGTCCCTGATGGCACTTGTAATATTTCATGCAAATTGCTTGAACGGTTGCAAAGTTAATAAAGTGCAACATTTTGAGTTTAACATAGAAGTGACCATTTAACTATAGGGGAGTGACCGTGCCCCTATAATATCTATGTGACCGTTTAACTATAGGGGAGCGACTGTGCCCCCATAAGATATCTCTCTCTCTCTATATACATATATATATATATATATATATGTGTGTGTGTATATATATATATATATATATATATGTCTAAATTGCAAAAAAACTGCATAAATGCACCTATATACAGTGCTCCCTCACTATAAAATACAAAATGGGAGCCATAAAACAGATTTATTATACTCATTTGTTAGTTAAATTGAGGGAGCACTACTGCGCTATGGAACAAATAACGTGTCAATCCAGATTCATGTGTAAAGTATATAAAGTTATTTATTTCATACAGTACTGTGTCAAATTATAAACCATGTTAAAAAAAGGTTTTTATTTAATAAATTAAGTTTAAAAGTACTAAATGATCAGGTGCAGTACAGTACTCTGTACGAGGCTTTAAATGCTATAAACACAGCACTTGCAAGCGCATCTTAAAGCTTCGGTACAGGCACACTAAAATCAACTATAAACACTGAAAATACAGTACTATTAAAAGAAATCATTTAGGTGCTGTCACACTGTGAAAAAAGCAGAGCTACACACAGTCACTGAAGCGGCTATAAGCTTCCAAAAGTTCACTTGAAAACATCAGTGATGCTGCTCTGGATTGTTTTACTTTTAATGACCAAGTCTCTGGTGTATAAAATGAGTTGCCTAAGCTGTATTACCTTTACAGGGTTAACATCTTGGGCTTGTAGCCACTGAAGAGCAGTCTTTAGTCCCAGTATTGCCGATTCACTCTGCGGCACCTCCAATGCATTCTCCTCCACGCCTGACTCTTTACTCTCTTCCTGGGACATTTGATGCGCCTGCTCATTGCAGATGACAGCAGTGATGATCTGCTAATCCATTAGCTGGTTGTGTGTCTGCAGCTGGTCGTCAATGCTTAGCCAATCATTGATTACCTCTGTAGATGTACGGCTTTGATCGATGAGCTGTAGAGATTCAGCAGTGTCAACCAGTTCAACAGTGTTGTCTGGTTCAAAATCTCATCACCGGTCTGCAAAAGTTCAAATGCAGGGCCCAAGGTTGCAGACCACCAGTGTGTCACAATGGATTCTGTCACATTTTCCCAAGCCTCCTCAGCAAGCCACACAACTTTTAGTAAGTTTAAGCTTTTTTGAAAGTCAGTGACATATGTCTGGTCAGCACAAGACACCAGATCTCGTTAAGAGTCTCTTGTGATAATGCTTCTCGAAGGTGGCAAAAATCCCACCATTCATCGGCTGGATCCTTGATGTCGTATTCTTATGGAGAAAAAGGGCTTTTATTCGTCCATCTCGGGATTTTAGCTCCACTTCTGGGGTAGGCAGGGCATTGGTCTAAAAGCAGTAGAGCGTTATTTGGCAGCCATTTGCTCCTCAGATGATTTCTGACTGGGGGGTACAAATGTGTTCATAAACTAGTCTTTAAAATGCCACTGGTCATCCAGGCATTTCAGCTGTACGCATACTGGACAGGGAGGGGGCAAGGTTGATATGGTGGAAACATCTTGGCTTCTGAAATTTTCCGATGCACAGTGGCATCATCTTATGCGACCCAGATGCATTAGCACACAATAGAACAGTAACCCTGTCTTTGGAGACTTTGAAGCCTTTTCTAGCATTGACTGCATTTCTGCTAGCCAAAGTCACATCGGGGAAGCACCTCCAAAACAAGCCGGTTTCATCTGCATTGTACACCTGCTCTGGTAGATACCCCCTTCCCCCAAAAGCAAATCCCTCAATTTTGGCTGAAATTCTGCTGCGGCTTTATCATCGCAAGACTGCTGCTCACCAGTGACCGCAATTCTGTGGATTCGGTGCCTTTTCTGAAATCTCCAGAGCCACCCCGATGATGATTTAAATGAGCAGTTCTGGCCATGTATCTGCTGTGCAAATTGCTGTGCCTTTTCATGCACGATTGAGCCTGACACAGGAAGACAGTTTGCTCGCTGCTTTGTGGCAGTGTCTATTTCTTTTTCATCTGCATACCGCAGTTTCTTCCTCGCCATGCCCTCCTGCTCTCCACACTGGGAAATAAGCTCATGGAGAGATTGTGCTTGCTTGTACCAAGTGCATATTGTTTATTTGGAAAATCCTGTTTCTGCAGATAATCTCTTAAGGCTTTCTGCAGCTTTCAGTCTCTCTAACACAGACAACTTCGTCTCAGTGGAATATGAAGACCGCTCTGCTCTGCACTCAGCTTCAGCACTGACTGACTGAATTAAAACACAACACTTAACCCCATGTTATAGCCAGAACTGATAATATCAAGCAGAGAAGTTAATGTCATTCAGCTGCAGTGGGTTTTAATAAATCAATTAAATTGCGCTACCACTCCTAAAGGTGCAGGTGGGCAGACACGTGCAAATGATTATCTAAATGATCTAAATGTAATTAAACTAATAAAAACTAACATTCAGCAGCAGTGATTGTCAAACAAACAAACTGATGTAACACTTCTATTAGAGTGTGAGGTCAGACGGGCAGGCGTAATAACCCGCAGTTTTCTAGAGCAGTACAAAAATGAACTTAAAATTTAAAAAGTTGCTGAAACGGGAGCCACAAACAGTGTTCGTTATGTCCAGGTTTTCGCTTTAACGGGGTACGTTATAGCGAGGGAGCACTGTATATTAATTGCAAAAAACTGCATTGATGCACCAGTTAGAGTTCAGCTTGAAGTGACAAAAGTAGGAATGCGCATAGGGTTTTCAAACCCCCCCACAAAAGCAGTTAAATGCCAACACCATACAAGCAACCACAGATAGCCATTATCAGATAAGACAGAGAACATACATCTGTGTCCGGATGACACAAATGCAGTAGCAGTGATGTGCTACCTTCGTGGATTTGTATCTGCATCATGCACACCGCAAGACATAGATACTCACTTGTCACTGCAGATACAAATCCACAACACTGCTTCTGTGTGCAGAAGCACAGGCCCCTGCAATCACAGATACAAATCCACAATACCCAAATTACAAGAGTTATTTTGTGTGTAGAGGCACACACTCCTACGTGATCAGTGCTTCTGTAGCCTCAGGTTCTCATGCACACTGTAAAACATACACACACTTGACGGTCCTGCATTTCTGCAGCCACAAATGTAAGACATACACACCAACCTCTGGCTGCAGAAGCACAAGTGCCTCAAAATCCATGATACAAAAATTGCAGCACAACTTCTATCTGAAGAAGCGCAAGCCCCAGGGGGACCTGAGCCTCTTCAGCCATAGGTGTAAGACATACACACTGACTTCTCGCTTCAGAAGGGCAGACCCCTTTATGGCCTGCAGTTATGGAGAAGGAAGTACTGTCATAGTGTGGGTATAATGGGTTTAGCACAGGTCTATAAATTGTTCAAGGGGGTAACAGTTTTTCAATTATGCAGATGCATGTAGAAAAGCATGCACTAATGGATCATGCTGCCTAACGAGATACCTCATACAGCGTGCATAAGTACAGTGGAACCAGCCATGACGCCATGCAGTAACTTGTAAATGACATGTCACAAAATATTGCAGTAAGAAAGAGATTCATTGCCATTGAATTACACTGCTCCCTGCAGCATGCTACAGCATTTTTGTGATATACTGCAGCTAAATTATATTAAATTCTCTGTCCATGCTATGTGTCCACATTGACATTGTCTATTGTAAACTGTTTCATTGCTTGCAATGACGAGGTTGTATTGTTATCTCTGATTCCATGTATTAGCTTACTAAGACTGCTACTGTATCTCTCTTACTCAAACTTGTATTTCTGTGTGCCATCTAGATGGCCCAGGGCACACCTGAAAATAGTCCCTGGGACCAGTGTACTCACCCGGTTATCAAATACTTAAATAAATACGGTAACTGTGTTGCATTTTGGCTGGCACCACTTTATCTCCGGTTGCAGTGGCGCAGGCCCACTTCTATCTGCAGAAGGGCAGGCCCCTATGGGGCATGTGCTGCTGCAACCACCCATACTTATGCACATAGTACGACATACACACAGTTGTGGTTGCATAAGCACAGACTTCTATGGGGACTGTTCTTATGCAGCTGCACGTACAAATCCACACCAGCAGAACATCAGTGCTACTGCATTTGTGTCATCTGGAAACAGTTGTGTGTTGTCTTACCTGATGATGGCTGCCTTTGGTTGTTTGTGTGATGTTGTCTTTTTGCTGCTTTGGAAGGGTGGGGAGTTAGGGTGGAAACCCTAACACCATATTTCCTACTTTTGTTACTTTAAGTTGAACTCTAACTGATGCATTAACACAGTTTTTTGCAGTGAATTTTCTTGCTTTTTGAGATAGTAGAATTGTATCCTCATTCACGCAGGTCCCTGCATGAACAGATGCAGACACACAGGGCCCTCTGGACCCTGCCCTAGGGAAGACTCCAGCCACCTACAGATGTTCAGAGCTCTGCTATCCCTGTACTTCTGTGCAGCGATGGATGTCAAGAATTAATGGGGCTGGCCCAGTAGCACTGTGGGTTGAGGCATCTAGCCTTACCTTGTGTCACATGGTGACCTGGATTCGGGAACGACCTCAAGTCGTTGGGGAGCCAGCTGGGGGGAGAGGGTGGGAGCAGGATTGAGCCGCCTACCAGCAGCTCTCCTCTCCCGGGGAGGATGCTGTCCCTCCCGTAGTGCAGTCACCACCGGGTGGAGGTCCTCAGGTGTAGGGTGGAAGGGCAGCTAGAGTGGGACATTCCGCAGTGAGGGGCATGCGTGTGCCTCTACATGCACACATCTGCACCAAGGACGAGCAGGTAGGGACTGGCAAAAAAGGGAAAAAAACTGAATAAAGAAATAATAGGGGGAAAAAAGAATTAATGGGGCTGTTTGGTGGGCTGCAGAAGCTCAGTGCCCTCTGGGCCCTGCACTTCCATGTGGCTGGAGATATAGACACACAGAGCAAAGATTCTGTGTCTCAGCCAATGCACAGGGCTGTCTGTCACCCACAGGTGGAGAGATGCAGGCCCTCATGTCAAGAGAAGAGTTGTCTTCACTATACCGTACCTGGGCCTGTGCGAACAACCTTGCACCATTCCTTCCCTGGCTTGGTGGGGGGGGTCACATAACAGCTCCATCTCCCCACCCTCTCTCCATCCAGCTGGCTCAAGCTTGCCGCAAACTCAGCTCACCCGGTATGGGATCACAGAGCACTACCCACTGGGGTAAAGTCTGGCACTACACACAACATTTCTAAATAACTGCACATTTTTTTTATTTTGTACCTACATTTTCAAGATAGTCATTTTATGAGTCCCCTTCTAAACATGAAACATCATTCTGCACCACGAGTATGAAAACATGTCTCATTCATGATTCAAAAAACAACACCCATGAGGTGGTGAGAAAAAATGGCTATGGTGGAAGTTTGGATTCAAAATATTGTAAATTAGTGAAGTTCTGAGTGCACGTTGAAATATTTCAGCATTCACTCGTAACTTGGTCATTTTACCATATTTTAACATCAGATTTTCAGCATAACCTTCTTATGACCCCACCTCATGAATTCTAGGTGAAAATGTTTAAAATCCCCATTAAAACATTATTTTGCTCCACGGTGCAAAAACACACTTTGATCAGGATCTGAAAAATGACGGCTGTCATGTCCATAAGGTGGTGTGAAAAAAATGACTATGTTGAACATTTGGGGTCAAAATATTGAAAATTACCAATGTTATGAGCAAGAGTAGAAATTTTTCAACAGGTGCTCATAACTTTGTTGTGTTTTAATATTTTGACCCCAAATTTTCAACATAACCTTCTTATGACACCGCCTCATGAGCCTAGTAGGTGAAAATGTTCAAATCCTGCCCAAAAGGGGATTTCGCACGACGACTACAAAATCACTTTTCGGGCCAGATTTCAAAAATTCCATTGCCCTTGTTCGTGAGGTGGCATCCCAAAAAGGCCATGTTGAAAATCTGGTGTAAAAATATTTTAAAAGTGACAAAGTTATCAATTAAAGTTCAAACCTCATTGAAATACATTAAACTGGACTTATTTTCTCATATCGCCATCAGTTCCATTGGTTCCAGCTGCAAGTTATATCTTTGATCAAAGCGTGGATCTATGTTGTGGGACTTGTTCAGGTCATTGAGCATGTGTGAGGGGTGTGGAGTGGTGGGTGCTGCGTGGGGTTGTGGTGTAGTGGGTGGGGTCTCGGGGGTCAGATCGGCGAGGGGCCATTTTCTTTTTGCAACTTAAGCAAAGAAAAAAAGAGATCAACGAAGGATGGTTTTCTTCATTTCAGGGGGACCCAAGCTGACACTGGGGACTGGGCTTACCAATGTCAAAACTGGGGGTAGGCACCTCAGTGTTGCCAGTCATACATTGGGGAAAGTGGATGGGCAACTTGGGGGGAAAGAGAAGTAGTACCAGGGGTGTGCACCCCAGTTCTCTTATTATTTAGATAGAGAGAGAGTTCCAGCGATCGCCGGCTCTCTGCACTCACTGAAGCCAGCAGCAGCACTGTAGCTGCAGCTACAAAAAGCAAGAAAGTTCCGCTTTTGATCTCATGAAAGAACCAATGTTCTTTCATTTGATCTCACAAAAGCACTATAGTTCTTATGATCCAGCAATTGCTGGCTCACTGCTGTCACTCAAGCCATCAGCAGCATTTCAGCTGCGACTACAAAAAACAAGAAAGTCCTGCTGTTGCTCTCATGCTGTTGAGCTCATGAAAGCACCACAGTTCTTTGATATGAGCCCTCAGTAAGCCTTCCACCAAGGTTTTGAAGAATGTTCTAAAACCATATTTCTGGGTCATTTTAAAAAACAATACTCCAGACTTGAGCTAAATGAGTTCTGTTAAGCTAAATTCATGTGTTTGTTTGTTTTTCTCCAGGGCATCATTTTTATGGCTTTTCATTTTGTTTTTAAATGCTGAGACCTCAACAGTAGTCAAGGCTTTTAAACTTACCCTGATCTGGTTGAGCATTTGGGACTGTGGTCCTCTCATATCATCTTCTGAGATAGCTCAGTCATCAGGTTGCACTGTAGGAACCTTCAACGTCAGTGAAGCAGAATCCACATGGAAGATTTTCAGCAGTACAACTGGGGCCGCCCATGCCGTTGATGTCAGCTGACATCACCAACCCTATATAGGCGTTGGCAGCCCCGCTCCCTCCTCAGTTCTTTCCCATTATTGACTTGCATGCATGAGTCTCCGCAGAAGTTTAGTTGCAGTGTTTGCGACTTTTTCGGCCTACGGCCTTTTTGTCTACTACTTACCTAAATTTCTTTTTTAAGAGATTTTTCTTTTTGTTTACGTTGAGAGTTAATCTTTCGTCTTCTCTTTTCTGTCATTGTTGCTGAGGAAAGAAGATTGCTTCTACAGACGAACGCTCCATTTGTGTTTGCTGTCTTGGACCTGACCACGACGTCTCCGACTGTGAGCTCTGTTAGAAGTTTAACCAAACAACCCTCAGGAGAAGCAAGAAGGCTCTCCAAATATTTATGGAACAGCAGGTAGCCAGCTCTGGGCAGGGATCTTCCGGAGCCTCGGCCTCTCAGTCACTGACTGGCTCTACAAGCTCCCAGGCCTCCAGGCCCAAGACAAGTCCTCGGGTGGGGGGGGGAGTAAAAAGACCGGATTGCGACTGCCTTCTGGCGGTGATCCTGCTTCCTGTTTTCCTGTCCTTCGGGGGCTCTTCGTCAGCTGCAGCTGCTCCGACAAAGAGGCCAGCTGTCCAAGTCTCTGTGCCTACCAGACCCATACCGACAGCACCTCAGCCTGACACACAGAGCACCCAGCTGTCGACCTCTGGGTCGTCAGTCCCTCTGTCATCGATGACAGGCTTGTCGACGACTGTTCTGTTGAGGCCTGCCCCTTCTCCCTCCAGGGCTACAGTCTCATCGTGTTTCCAGGACACAGTCGGAGGGTCGTCAGCACCAGTGCCATTGAACCCCCCTCCGTCGATGTCCACTATTGACCTGAACAAAGTACTGGTCAAGTTCATGAATGTACTTGTTCAGAAGCTGTGTGCCTTGAACAGGCCCACTTCACTGACGCCGCTGATGGTAGTTTTGTCATCGATGCCTGTTTGTCGACCCCAGGAGACCCCCCCCCCCTTGGGTGATAAAGCAGTTGTGTTCCACCCTGGGCTTCCAGACCGAGGAAGAGGATGTCACCAGGAAGAACCTTGTGGCTTTCCTTCAGATCTCTGAATCTCCTCCTAAGATCATTCCTCCAGTGCTTCCGGCGTTGAGAATGCAGCCATGACAGCCTGGCACAGGCCAGACATGGTGCCAGCCATGCCACACAAGGCAGACAAACTTTATAATGCCCCTCAGGATCGTCCTTATTTTGCTGCCTGGGCCGATACTGACTCAGTGGTCATCAAGGCATCTCATGGCACATCTAGGGTTCCTAAATGCCTTAGTTCCCTTCCCCCAGACAAGGAATCTCATAGGATTGACCTCTGGTGAAAATGGGTTTATGCCACCTCCACCTTGGGACTGAGGATTGCAAAATATCTGTCATATTTTTTTTTTTTACTTTTAATTTTTATTGAATTTTCAAATACAGACATTCTTATAACACAAACCTTACAATCTTAACTATACAGAATAATCTCTGGCTGCTATACATAGACTCTACAAGTACTAAACAAAGTCAAAAATGAAGTAAAAGGGCAAAGAAGAAAATACAGTGAATCAAACAAATATGTTGACGGAGGTAATTAAGGGTTGAATGAAAAATACGGTTCCATGTGATAACAGCGATCATGGAACGGCAATCACCGTTAGGGCAAGTGTACATCGCCGAAAATCAGTTTCGGTGATGTACCTCCCCGGCAAGACAGCAAAAGGGTGCCTGGGGCTTTTTTTTTTTTTTTATGTGGGGGTGCGAGCACCAGCCTTCTACTAAAGGAGTCTCAACTTGGGGTGCAAAAGCAGAAAAATAAAAAAGTCCAGGTGCAACAAAATGAACGTGCGCCGGAACCAAACCCAGCACCCTCGCAACCCTAGCCTGCCACCCACCCACTATGCCACATGGCCAGCTTGGCAGCCCACTGCCACAATATGCCTCACAAACCCTCCCTCCCTCCCCTTCTGCCCATCGCATGGCGTGCTCGCTCCCCCACCAGGCATGTACAAATAGCGACATCCTGTTCCTATATTAGCGGACTCCCCCCCCCCATCCGGTCACTCTCCCTGCTTGGTAGCCCTGTGGACAGGTGCCACGATTGAGTCACCCTTTTTGAAAGCACTCAGTTGTGGTCGTCCTTGTCATGGGCTACCAAAAATACAAATGCAATAGGTCCATTCATCCTGAGGCATCAAACTGATGGCTTTATAGCTCTCAAAAATGCAGATAAAAGTCCATCTGGGATAGCTGAAGCTTATAATTATTAAACGATATTGCACATATCCCAAAAATAGTCTGACTGAACAGAGGCTAAATCCGAACCATTTGTAAAACTGCAGAGGTTGAATGAGTATCTTCCTCTCTGTCTCTCTCTCCAGGTAGAAGAGGGACCTTTGAGGGTCTTCTCAAGGAACAAAGTCTCCGCTATGTAGCATAATATAAAAGACCCATCTTTTCTATAAAATCTCAAAAGACTCCATATTATGACTAACTTGCGCAGTCAATTTTTCCATATAGTATGTCCCAGACACCAGATCTTGCCAGAGAGATAAAGTGGGAACGTTAGTCGAAAGCCAGTTTTTAGTCATAACTTTCTTAGTTGCCAGCAGACAAATGGTCAGAAGTTTATGTGTTGGAGGGGGGTACCACGAAGGGCCAAAACAAGAAAAAAAGAAAAGAATGGGCCGTTAAATTAAATGGAATGTCAAAAAGATCTGGAAGTGCCCCTTCTAAATTAGAAAAGAAGAGTACCAATAAGGGACATTCCTAAAAGGTATGCCCATGTGAGGCAGGGGATTATCCACAGCCCCTCCAGCATGCAGCTCCTTTATTAGGCAGGTATTTGCTTTGAGCAGCTGGGACGATAAAAAACTCTAACTGTAACTCTGCAAGAGAATTCTTTTCAGTTGAAAGAACTTGTAGGGGAGTGTAAGTATTTTAAATGTCTCCGAATCCAGGTCAGTTATGGTAATATGAATATCGTTTTCCCATCTCCTCAATTATCTGAGTGGGTTCTGTATTTAATTGATGAAGTGCCTTGTATATCATAGAATCATGATGGCAGAAAAGGACCATACCGGGCCCATCTAGTCTGCCCTTTTTTCCCCCTACACCTCCCTCTCCCTGGCAGACCTCCCCCCCCCTTCCGATACTCAGTCCCATATCCTTGTCCCATGCCCTCTTGAATTCTTCCCCCGATTTAGCCCCCACCACTCCATCTGGTAGTCTGTTCCAGGGCTCCACCACCCTCTCCATGAAGAAACACTGTCTCACATTGCCCCTGTATTGTTTTCCTTGCAGTCTGAGGCTGTGCCCTCTAGTTCTGACCCCCTCCTTCCTCTTAAGTAAACTTAAGTAAACTCTCTTCTCCCACTTTATTTGTGTATTTATTGAAATATTTCACCAGGAAAATTACACTGAGCAACAAATGCTCATCTCACGGTGTCACAAACCCACTCAGCAGGTCAGCCCCTCTACTCCCAAAGTGCCAACCTCTGAGCGCAGTCTTGTGAACAGAACAAGGTAACCCTCTTGTCTGATTTTGTGGGTTCGAGTCACCTTTTGTCCCAAGTTTTGGAGGGATTCAAGTTGATAACCTCTTGTTAGCGTACCCAATTGTCAGGCTCAGATAATTCTGTCTTCGGGTGCCAGATATCTTTTCCTACGGGCACCTAACCAGATATTACAAAATGAACCCTTAGAACTCTATGCAAGACCTAGAGAACTCTTAACTGTTTCCCTGTTTGGTACTACAATAAGCTAATGCACAGTGTCAACTGTAACCATCTAAGCTTCACTTATAAAAAAAGAAGTTTCAAGGCACACCAGGCAGTTTCTGTTTTTAAAATATATATCTTTACTTTAAAATAGGTAAAAATAGGATGACAGTAAATACAGAACAAGATATCCCAACACGTACAATCTTAAAAACAAAATAGGTTTAAAAGTGCAAATTCCTACAACCCATACACTCAGACTGATCTTATCTAATGTCTCCTTACTATCTTAATCTGTCAGTGCGTTGATGTTCCTCTTTCTCAGTCAGAAATGTATATCTATCTCGGTCTCTAAGGTCTGCTCAGTATACTTAAAAGCAGTCTTGAGCCAGTCTTCTCTCTGAGGTCACCTAACTCCACCTCAGTGTATTAAAATTTATATTTTATAACACAGGATGTCCTAATAAGATATTTAAAAAAAATAGGTGACATCAGTGAATCTCCTCTCTTCATGTGACTCCCCAAACCAGTCTGTAATCTGCTTCACACGGACATCAAAGTCTCTTTGATGTAATTACTGGCTTCCTATGGCAACACTCCAAACAAATACATATGCCCCTTTCCTCGTGGTACCTAGTGCAAATCAAAGGATTTTCCTGAGGATGTCATACAATAAGATATATTAGTTCCTGGCTTCAAAGCAAACTGACAAAGCTAATTGCATCCCAGATATCTGTAGTTTAACCTGCGTCCTGTCCTTTGAACTATACCGGGGAAGGGGTTTGATTTGTCATTTCAGCAAGACAGTAGTTTCTCCTGACACAGTCCCCTACATATTTCATATTGCAGAAAAAATATCATAGGGTAATTAGAACCAGCTGTCCCAGTGTCATAATCCTCCCGACCTAGACTGAATTTGGGGGCGCTATCCCCTGCATGGGATGAGCTTCCCAAATCAGTTTACTCCTCGTAGACACGAGACAGCCCATCTGAGTTCTGATTGGCCGCTCCAGCCCTATGTAGAATGGTCATGTCATACCCTTGCAAAGCAAGACTCCATCTTAGCAATCTACCATTGTTTTTCCCCATCTGCATCAGCCAAACCAGGGGGTTGTGGTCAGTCTGCACCTCAGAATGCTGCCCATACAAGTATGGCTCTAATTTCTTTAGGGTCCACACTATGGCAAGACACTCCTTTTCCACCGTGGAGTATGCCTGCTCCCTGGGAAGTAACGTTTTACTCAGGTAGGCCATTGGGTGATCCCTTCCTTGGCTGGATGTCTGACTCAGTACTGCCCCAATACCCATGTCCGAGGTGTCAGTCTGAATTATAAAGAGTCTGCTATAGTCAGGCCTCGTCAAAACAGGAGCACTGCACAGTGCCTTCTTTAGTTTGGAAAAGGCTTCCTCACAGACTGGGCCCCAGGTAATTTTCTTGGGCATCCTTTTCTTTGTTAGGTCAGATGGGGAGCAGCCAGGGCACTGTAATTGGGTACAAATTTTCTATAGTACCCTGCTGTCCCGAGAAAACTCCTGACCTGCTCCTGTGTTTCTGGTCTGGGCCACACCTGGATTACCTCTATTTTTATTTGGTTAGGACGGAGCTGTCTTCGGCCTACCACATGCCCGAGGTATGCCACCTCTCCCATGGCCACCTGGCACTTCCCGGCTTTGACAGTGGTCCCAGCCCTCTGTATCCTGCCCAGCACTTCCCTAAGGTGGGATAGGTGTTTCTCCCAGCTGGTACTAAAGATGGCAGTGTCATCCAGGTATGCCACGGCGTACTCCTCAGCACCATTTAACACCTGGTTCACCAACTTTTGGAAAGTGGTCGGGGCATTCTTCATTCCGAAAGGCATTACTTTAAACTCAAATAAGCCTATCAGAATGATGAAGGCCGACCTCTCCCTAGCTCTGTCTGTCAACTCTTCCTGCCAATACCCCTTGGTCAGGTCAGTCGTCGTAAGGTAGGTCGCCCCCCCAACTTGTCCAGGAGCTCATCTGTCTGGGACATCGGGTGGGCTTCTGACTTCGTGACTGCATTCAGTCCACGATAGTCTACTCAGAAACGAGTTGAGTCATCTGGCTTGGGTATAAGGACTACGGGTGAGGCCCAGGACTGTGGGATCTCTGGATTACCCCTAAATCCAGCATCTCCTCCACTTCCCTCCTAATGTCCTTTTGGACAGCCTCTGACACCTGATATGCTGTCCGCTGTATGGGCATCTGTGTCCCTGTCTCCACATCGTGTTCGCTAAGGGGTTAGTCCAGGCTTGGTGCTAAACAAGGGGCAAAGTCTGCTAAAACCTCCCTTATTTCGTGAAGCTGGCCCGCGGTCAGCTGGGGAGACAGTTTTACTGCCTCCACAGAGGACTCCCATTTACTCTCTTCCAGCAAGTCCAGAAGGGGGTCTCCTTCGTCCGTCCCCTCCCCAGGACTACACACTGCAAACACCATGTCAGCCCTATTTGCCTATGGCTTCATCATGTTGACATGGTACATCCTTTCTGTCTGTCTACGGTCAGGTAACTCCAAAATATAGTTCACATCATTACCTTCCTAACCACCTTGTACGGTCCTGCCCTCTCAGTCTGCAGCTTGTCTCTCTGGACCGGAATAAGGACCATGACTTCCTGACCCACCATGTACGAGCGAGCTCTGGCTCTGCTGTCGTACCACACTTTTTGTTTCTGTTGGGCAGCTGCCAGGTTGCTCTGGGCTGTCCCCATAAGCTCCTTCAGCCTTTCCGTAAACCTAAGGATGTAATCCACAATGGGAGTTCCCTGGGTGATGTGCTTGCCTTCCCAGTCCTCCCGGATCAAGTTTAGGGGCCCATGTATCCGGCGTCCATTTAAGAGTTCAAAGGGGGAAAATCCTGTTGACTCTTGGGGCACCTTCCTGTATGCAGACAACAGGTGGGGAAGGTATTTCTCCCAGTCCCTCCCATGCTGTTCAGCAAACGCCCGGAGCATTGACTTTAGGGTACCATTAAATCATTCCACAAGCCCATTGGCTTGTGGGTGACATGGTGTTGTGCATCTCTGCACCACCTCACACTTCTCCCATAAACATTTCATCAGGTCCGACATGAAGGAAACCCCTCGATCGGTGATTACCTCCTGCAGAAACCCAACACAGGAGAAAATCCCAAGTAAGGCATCTGCCACTTTGTCTGTCCTCAGAGAGGATAGGACGATGCCTCTGGGTACCGGGTGGCATAATCCAAAACAGTCAGGATGAATCTCTTCCCTGAGGAGCTGGGGCTATTTAAAGGCCTCACAATATCCATTCCCACCCTCTGGAATGGCTCCCCCACTATGGGCAATGGAATCAGGGCGGCTTGGGTTTTCTTGCCCGCCTTCCCCATTTCTTGGCACCGGTGACAGGACCTGCAACACTCCTTCACCTGCTGGTTGATGTTAGGCCAATAGAAATTCTAGGCCAACCGTTGCGTCGTGCGCGCGATTCCCAGATGACCAAACAAGGGAATATCATGAGCAATCTTGAGTAACTGCTCACGATACCCCTGGGGAACAACAAGCTGCCTGCTTAGCATCCCTCCTCCTCTGTCTGCATAGCCAGAGTATACATAAGTCCATTTTCCCCAATAAACCTTATGTCTGCCGTCACCTCCCTGTGCACCATCTGCGTCTGCCCAAGCCCTCAGCTTCTCTAAACTAGGGTCACTTCTCTGAGCAGCTGCAAACCCCTCACACAGTCCCAAGGCATGGGACAGGTCCTCTTCAGTCGCTAAACTAGGGTCCCTAACACTAGCATCAGGCCCCTCAGGATCACTGACAATCCCAACCCTCTGTCAATGGGTCACCCCTTCCTCTTCGGAGTAACCGTCCATAGCTGTGTGGTTGCTTGCTACCGGAGAAATTTCTATCCCCTTTTTATCAGTCTCCCCATCTGGAGACACAGGCTGGGGAACCAGCCTCTCAGTGGTTTCCACAGTGGCTTCTGTGGGGTTCAGGGAACTACAATTTTCCCTTGCCGATTGGCTACGGGTAACTGCACATACCCAGGATCACATCCACTGCTAATGTTTTGGCTATAGCCATCTGTTGCACAGTTCCCCCTGTTTTACCCCAGTCCAGGAGAACACTAGCGAGTGGCAATGTTTTCTCTTCACCCGCAAAGTCCTGTACAGTGAAGTATTTATTGGGTATAAGCCGACCAGGCTGTACTAGATCCCCTTTCACCAATGTCAGGGATGCCTCCCCCGCATCTGTACACCATTCACCATGACTGGGTGCATGTGTTCCCTCATGTTCACTTGCATGCTTCCAGGGACACACAAACAACCCACTTCTTTTCTAGCACCCGGTTGTTTATTATTGCTCGTCTTTTTGGGACACTGTCTGGCAGTATGCCCAGTTTCATTACACAACCAGCATTCATTTCTTCTCTCAGAGAAATCTTTTCTCTGAAACTTGGGGCTAACTGGTTTTGGTGGAGGCAGTGAAGGTTTTAGCTGTCCTGAAGGCGTACTTTGCCCTTTCTGCGCTGCCATACCCGTCCCATTCGCTCTCAAAGCAGGTCTGCTCTTGGCATAGCGGTCCGAGAGTTCAGCAGCCTCTTGCACTGTTTTGGGATCTTGGTCCTCTAGCCAGGTTTTTAGCTCTGCTGAGCATGCCCAATAAAATTGTTCTAATAAAATCACATTTTCAATTTTATCAGCTTAGTTTGCCTCAATTCCTTCCCACCGACGTTTTAAAAACTGACGTTGTTTCATGGCTAGCTCCTTGTAGCTTATGTCAGAGCTTCTCCTGAGCTTACAGAATTTAGCTCTGTATGATTCAGCAGTTAATTCAAACTTTTTTAACAGTGCAGCTTTTAGCTTGCTGTAATCATTACTGTCCTCATTGTCCATTTGACCCAATGCATCCCGAACTTTCCTGGGAAGTAGCGGGGATAGCTGGAAGCTCCAGGACTCTCTAGGAATTTTAGCCTAAATACAAACTTTTTCAAAAGAATTTAAAAAGGCATCCATATCCTCCCCCTCTTTAAATTCAGCTATTAATTTGGAATTCAATGTGTAACCCAGTTCTGCAGTCCCAGTTAAACCCAAGCCACTTACCTGCTCTTGTGCTGCTGGTTGGAGTCATAGCTTCTCCAGTTCATGTTGCCTCTGGCGCTCCTCTCTCTTCTGCTCTGCCTCATGGCGTTCTCGCTCTGCCTTCTCTTCTGCAGCTCGCTGGCGCTCACGCTCCTCACGGTCTGTCTCCCGGCGTCCTCGCTGTGCCTTATGGTCCGCCTCTCACTTTTCTCACTCCCTCTTCTCCTGGAACTCCAGCTCCATCATGCACAACTCAGTTTGCAGCCTGAGTACTTCTGGATCCAGGATATTGGTGACCTTCCCCTGCTGCTGTGGCCCTTCAGTGGCAGTGGCCCTGCTGTCATCCTCACTGGATCTGGACACAGCACTGGCCACTAGCCCTGCCATACTTGAGGTTTGGTCCTTTTCAGTCACGGTCCGTGACTCGCTGCTCTGAGTATCTACTACCATCAGGGCATCTATGAGGTTCTGCTTGCTGGCTTCCACTGCAACCGGGACTCCTCTGTCCCAGCACAGCTGCTTTAAGGAGTCTACAGTGTGCCTGCTGTAGTCGGAAGCCATCTTTCCTAACTACTGCTACTCTGACTGGCACTTTAGAAAAAAAATTAAATGGGTAGGAACTTGACTGTAAGCCAAGGGATATAGTTCTGTCTCCTTTTGAAATAAAACACTGCCTTTCTTTTTTTCCCAAGTGAGCTGAACAGTCTCAAGCTGTCACACTGAACAATAAAGCTTATTCCACCAAACTTTTTCGCACCGCTGCCAACCAGTCTGTCACAAACCCACTCAGCAGGTCAGCCCTCTACTCCCAAAGTGCCAACCTCTGAGCGCAGTCTTGTGAACAGTTTACAGAACAAGGTAACCCTCTTGTCTGTTTTTGTGGGTATGAGTCACCTTTTGTCCCAAGTTCTGGAGGGATTCAAACTGATAACCTCTTGTTAGCTGCATTCAGTTGTCAGGCTCAGATAATTCTGTCTTCGAGGGCCAGATATCTTTGCCTACGGGCACCTAACCAGGTATTACAAATGAACCCTTAGAACTCTATGCAAGACCTAGAGAACTCTTACCTGTTTCCCAGTTTGGTACCACAATAAGCTCATGCACAGTGTCAACTGTAACCATCTAAGCTTCACTTATAAAAAAAAGAAGTTTCAAGGCACACCAGGCAGTTTCTGTTTTTAAAATATATATCTTTACTTTAAAATAGGTAAAAATAGGAAAACAGTAAATACAGAACAAGATATCCCAACACATACAATTTTAAAAACAAAATAGATTTAAAAGTGCAATTTCCTACAACCCATACACTCAGACTGGTCTCATCTAATGTCTCCTTACTGTCTTAATCTTTCAGTGCGTTGATTTTCCTCTTTCTCAGTCAGAAATGACTGTCTATCTCAGTTTCTAAGGTCTGCTCAGTATACTTAAAAGCAGTCTTGAGACGGCCGTCTCTCTGAGGTCACCTAACTCCGCCTCGGTGTAATAAAATTTATATTTTATAACACAGGATGTCCTAATAAGATATTTAAAAAAAAAATAGGTGACATCAGTGAATCTCCTCTCTTCATGTGACTCCCCAAACCAGTCTATGATCTGCTTCACACAGATATCAAAGTCTCGTTGATGTAATTACTGGCTTCCTCTGACGACACTCCAAACAAATGCATATGCCCCTTTCCTCATGACACCTAGTGCAAATCAAAGGATTTCCCTGAGGACGTCATACAATAGGATATATTAGTTCCTGTCTTCAAAGCAAACTGACAAAGCTAATTGCATCCCAGATATCTGTAGTTTAATCTACATCCTGTCCTTTCAACTATACCTGGGGGGGGGCAGGATTTGATGCGTCATTTCAGCAAGACAGTAGTTTCTCCTGACAGACAGTCCCCTACATATTTTATATTGCAGAAAAATATCATAGGGTAATCAGAACCAGTTGTCCCAGTGTCACACACGGTACATCCTGGGGGAAGGGGAGTGGGAGCTTATATAGTACATACAGTATATATAAATCAGATAATAGTTTAACTGTATATAGACAGACGAGATTACAACCATCATGAGTCATTAACATTTCTAGACTAGAATACATAAAGGGAGTATGGCAGGAAGGACGTGGGAGTATGGCAGGTAGGACAGTAATTAGAGACTAAGGAAGAGGGTGGTACAGGAGAGGTAACAGAAAGTGCTAGGTTGCAGGAGGAGTTAGGTAGGGGAGACATATTTAGCCCAGCTGGAGGAAGGAGGAGGTATAGACCAGCAACTTGACAGGGGCCCAGAGGGCTAGGTGCAATTGCAGTTCATCACTAGGTAGTTTGTTAGGGATGTAGAGAGAGAATAGACTGAAGAGGAGTGGCGGATTTGGGTTGGTAGTTAATTCCAGAGTTTAGGTAGGCGATGGGAGAATGCCTTTTGGCCTGATGTAGTGCTTCTGTATGGTATATTCAGAGAACGCGAGTCGTCAGATCTGAGTGTGTATTTGAAGGGGTGAGGGGCAGACAAGGAGGCGAAGAGGTAAGGGGAGAGAGGACCTAGCTAGAATTTTGAGGTAAATTGGTAGCGCAGGGATCTCCTGTCGGCAAGTGAGGGAAAATTTAGAGAGCAGTAGAGAGTGCAGTGGTGGGTCAGAGCAGGGGCATCCAAGGCAAACCTGCAGAAGGAGTTAAAAGAGGCTCTAACCTGGATAAGGAGGATTGAGGGGCAGCACCATAAACTATGTCACAGTAGTCGAATATTGGCAGTATCATTTTAAATACCAATTCACGCCTAGCCGAATGAGGGATACTACCTCTGTTACGGTAGAGGGTCCCTAGATTAGGCCGGAGTTTCTTTAGAATGGCATCGATGTGGACGGAGAAGTTTAGGTACCTGTCCAGCCAAACTCCAAGGTAGCGGAAGGAGGAGGTGTCTTCTAATACAGTCCCATCAATGGTGTAAAAAGTGGGTAAGGAGGGGAGCCTTGCCAACCTCTGCCTAGTACCAAAAGTCATAGAGACTGTTTTCTTTGAGTTTAGGACGAGGTGGTGCTCAATAAGCCAGCGTTGTACGTTGTTGAAATCCAGCTGGAGCCTGGTGGTGACATCAGGGACCGATTTGCCAGTTGTGAACAGTACAGTGTCATCAGCATACATGTGTATGTTAATCGATATGCAATACAGAGGGAGATCGTTGAGGAAGATTGAAAAAAGGAGTGGCCCAAGTACAGATTCCTGAGGGACTCCCATGGTAATGGGGAGGGGTGGGGAGATGGCATCGGCCATATGGACAGATTGTGATCTGCCTGACAGATAAGACTTGAACCAATCAGTGGCATTAGGGGAGAGATCAGCTGACCTGAGGCAGGACAGGAGTATAGGGTTGGAGACCGCATCGAAGGCCTTGGCCAGGTCAATAAAAATAGCAGAGGTTATGAGGCCATTGTCCATGTCCAAGGAGATAGTGTCAGTCAGCCGTAACAGGGAAGTGGTGGTGGAGTGGTGTTTTCTAAAGCCAGATTGGAATAGAGTGAAAAAGGAGGAGTCAGTAAGATAGGAGGAGAGTTGTTCAAGTTCTATGTGCTCCTGGAGCTTAGCCAGTGTAGGAAGGAGAGAGATAGGGCGGCAGTTGCTAGGGGGAGGAGGGATCGCCCCCTTTAGGGAGAAGTAGAACTGTGGCGTGTTTCCAAGCTGTAGGGACAGTGGAAGAGACAAAGGAGAGGTTTAGCAAGAGGGAGATAGGATAGGCGATAGCAGGAGCAGACAGAGGGAGGAGTTTAGGGTCCAGGCCATCTGGAGAGGAGCCTTTGGCAGGGTTAATGGACAGAAGGGCTTGTAAGGCAGCAGCAGGGGAGATATGGGTGGAGAAGAAGGGGGTAGAAGAAGAGGGAGCTGAAGGAGTAGAGGAAGGGGAAGCAGAGAAGTGGATAGCAGGTGAGGGAGCAGAGAGAGGTGGGGGGGGCATGTAGTCATTAAAGTAGTAGAAAGAAAGGGGGAAGTAGCCAGGGATGAGGAGAGGTGGGCAGGTGACAAAGGAGGGGGGGCTAGGTGATGAGAAAGGGACTGTGAGGGGAGATGGGGTGAGAGCAGGCGGGCAGGTGTCAACCAAGGAGGGGAGGCAACCGGAGAGCTGCATGGGTAGGGGGGGGCCACTTGGAGCACTTTGGCACAGGATGTGAAATGGGAGTTAAAGCATTCTGTGACAGCCATAGGATCTGAGATGACAGAGAGATTTTGCCTAAGGGTAGGAGTGGGGGGCTTGGTGGAAGGGGGAAAAGAGGGACTGAACAACTTTCTAGAATTTAGAAGGTTTATTTGTGTTATCTTGGAAGATAGCCTGGTAGTGTTCAATTTTGGCCAGCCGAATAGCTTTGGTACACTTATTTCGTAGCTCCCTGTATCGTTGGAGATCCCTGGGACAGTTGGTGACCTTGTGTTTACGCCAAACAATGTCCCATGCTCTTTGACAGGACAGGAGCTCAGGGGTTACCCAGGGTAGATGGTTTCCTCGGACTCTGGTTTTACGCAGGGGGGGGTGTTGGTTCCAAACGTGAAGGAACTTATCGCTGAACAGTTGGAGTGCAGCATCAGTTGAAGAGCAAACGGCAAGTGGTGACCAGTCAGTGTTGGTGAGATCACGATGAAGAGGCACAGTGTCAAGAGAGGAGTAGGTACAGGTTAGGAAGATTTTATGTGGTATTTTTTGCCTGTGTATTTTGTGCACCATGTATATGGGATGGTGGTCACTTAGTGCATCAGGTAGGAGCCCGGTGGCCTTGATCCTGTGGGGATGCGACGTGAGGATTAGGTTCAGAAGGGAATGGTTTTTAATTTTGTTGTTCAGGCGAGTAGGTTCCTGTATTAGCTGTGTCAAGTTTAGTGACTCTATGTAGGAGTGAGTTTTGGCTAACGTGTTAGAGCCAGTTGATGTTAGGGTCGTGTAGTATGTTCAGCTCTCCTGAGTGGGCAAGGGCCATCAGTCTCTTGATCAGTTCTGTGACTTGGGAAGTGGGTTGGCCAGGATGACAGTAAACCCCTGCAATAGACAGTATGGAGGAGTAAGGTAGCTTCAGGTTGAGGAGGATAGCTTCGTTAGAGGAAGGAGAGGTGACTTTCAGCACAAATGTTTGCTGTAGGGAGGTAGAGACATAGATCGCCACTTCGCCTCCTTGTCCGAGTCTGTCCATCCGAGTTATAGTGAATCCAGGAATAGAGACATCTTGGTCCATGATATGACCCGAGAGCCAAGTTTCTGAGATGATGATGATGTCAGGTTTATATTCGAGGACCATAACCTGCAGTATAGGTAGTTTACTGGTAAGGCTGCGGGCATTTAGGTGGATAATTTTTAGGCCATTCGGGATGGCTAGGGTGGTGGAGCGGGTGAGATGGAGAGTAGGGGAGTTCGTGGAGGGGGGTCCACGGTTAGGATAGACATCACCAGCAAGCAGTAGGAGGAGCAGGAAAGCGAGAAATCTAGCTTTACGGTATTTATGGGTTATTGAGTAGCACTGAGCATGGCGTCCAGGTAATTGTACACAACAGGGAGCAGTTGAAGAGATTTTGAGCAATGTGATCAGTTGATCAGGCAGGTCAGTAAGAGAGGCACAAGGTTGCGATGGGTAATGCGGGTATATAGAGTGGCACAGGGTCAGGGTGTAAGGCAGCATTCCAGCGTGGTTAACAGTGGCGGCATGAGGTTGAGTAATGGGATATTTAGCCGGGGATGCAGGCGAAACTGATGGACCAAGGAAGGTGCTAATAAATATCGCCAAGAGTAGGTGATGTGGGTATTGCAGGTGCATGTTAGTGGGTGGCATAGTGGCAAGAGATAGGTTTAGGTACCAGTGAAGGTAATGCAGAGGTAGCGGTAGGGTGAGTATTGGTTTCCTTGGCTCCTCTAGTGGTGAGAGAATATAAGGAGCCAATGGGAAAGTAGACTGTTGGAAAACTCAGCAATCATGTGACTTGGTTCAGCTATAAATACAATACTTGAGATATGGCGGGAGGGTGAAACTCAGCAATCATGTGACTTGGTTCAACTATAAATACAATACTTGAGATATGGCGGGAGGGTGAAACTCAGCAATCATGTGACTTGGTTCAGCTATAAATACAATACTTGAGATATGGCAGGATGGTGGGGGAGGGGTGGGGCAGTAGCAGTACCTATTCAGGTCTGGTGGTCGGGCTTGCGGTCTCAGGCGGCGGTGGCTTCAGGGATGCCATCTGGTCAGGGCTGTGTCCTGGGATCTGGCAGAGCTGTGAGCCCTGGTCAGGGGTGGATTCAGCTGCAGGAGAGAGAGAGAGAGAGGAAATATTTAAGAGCAAGGCGAGAGTTGTGCAGCAGACAGTTGTAGCAGGGCAGACTTTGCAAGTTCGAAAGGGTTTTGGGTGCCAAAGGGGCTGAGCAAGAGAAAGATATTCAGGAAAGGGCTGGAAGCACTTAAAACTGTAAAGCAGCTTCTAAATAATACAGCTTTAACAATTCTCTACATTTTAGCAGTAATTACAGGTCTTTTAAGCAGAAATTACATGGAATAAATTCAGTTTAGACAGCGCCAGGTGGCAAACAGGTAGAGAGCGGAAAGGGACCAGTTGGAGCGTAGCCAGAGGAAGCGCTCACTTTCCGATTGGTGGAGCAGCAGCAGTACCTGTTCAGGTCTGGTGGCCGGGCTTGCGGTCTCGGGCGGCGGCTCCAGGGTTGCCTTCCGTCCGGGGGCCGAGTCCTGGGATCCGGCAAAGCTGTGAGCCCTGGTCAGGGGCAGATTCAGCTATTCAGGTCTGGTGGCCAGGCTTGTGGTCTTGGGTGGTGGCTCCAGGGATGCTGTCTGTCCGGGGCCAAGTCCTGGGATATGGCAGAGCTGTGAGTCCTGGTCAGGGGCGGATTCAGCTATTCAGGTCTGGTGGCTGGGCTTGCGGTCTCGGGCGGTGGCTCCAGGGATGCTGTCCATCCGGCGGCCGAGTCCTGGGATCTGGCAGAGCTGTGAGCCCTGGTCAGAGGCGGATTCAGCTATTCAGGTCTGGTGGCCGGGCTTGTGGTCTCGGGCAGTGGCTCCAGGAATGCCGTCCGTCCGGGGGCAGAGTCCTGGGATCCAGCAGAGCTGTGAGCATTGGTCGGGACGGATTCAGCTATTCAGGTCTGGTGGCTGGGCTTGCGGTTTTGCGCAGTGGCTCCAGGGATGCCATCCATCCGGGGGCCGGGTCCTGGGATCCGGCAGAGCTGTGAGCCCTGGTCAGGGGCGGATTCAGCTATTCAGGTCTGGTGGCTGGGGTTGCGGTCTCGGGCGGCGGCTCCAGGGATGCCGTCCGTCTGGGGGCCGAGTCCTGGGATCCAGCAGAGCTGTGAGCCCTGGTCAAGGGCGGATTGAGACCCTTTACATATTTAAAAGATCTTACTTCGAGAGGGTTCCTGCAGTAGGTCTTCACATATAGGACTGCGCCCTCTGGCATCAGGACCGCACAGCAAACTTGTAGATAGCAATCACTGGTGGGGACCGCTGTGAGTTTATCATTGACATCAATAACTATAAAAGGCGATTCCCGTGCCGGCTCTGCAGTTCTTTCCTGCCGTTGCCTCAGTCACGTTCGGCTCACGTCAGAACAGCAATCTAACGTCCGCGTTATATTTCTCGAAGTGTTTCTTCGCCTCTTGTAAATTTCTCAAGATTATTCTTCAATTTGATGTCTTCTAGACAGAAGAAAAAGTGCTCAAAGTGCGGTGCTCAAATCCCGCATGGGGATGACCATTCCCGCTGCCTCCTCTGCCTTGGTTCGAAGCACGACATCCAGGAGTGTTCCGTCTGCCAGGCCTTCAACCAGGCGACCAGAACCAGGCACATAGAGAGAGAGAGATGAGTAGAGTTCAACAGCGGTGGGCACATAGATCCATGGGAAGAGGGAGCCAGTTGTGGCAACAGAGACCCATGAGGAGAAGGTGCAAGTGATGGACACCAAGACCCATGAAGAGATGGTGCGATTGGTGGGCAGATATCCATGAAGTGAGGCAACCAGTACTGTGTGCAGATAGCCTTGAGTACAGGGAGCCAGCAGTGGGCACAGAGACACACAAGGACGGGAAGCCAGCGGTGAGCACAGAGACCCATGAGCCGAGCATGGTACTGGTGGACACACTGTGGATAGGGTAGCTAGAGGTGGGCCCAGAGACACATGAGGAGAGGAGACCACTCTTGTGCATAGAGAGCGCTGAGTTGAGTGTGCCAGTGGTGAAAACACAGACTGATGATGAGAGGGGGGCCAGCAGTGGGGACAGACTTCCAAGTGGAGAGGAAGCCAGTTGTGGTCACAGAGACCCATGAGGACAGTGGGTGAATGGTGGACACAGAGACCAATGAGGAGAGGGGTTCAGTGGTGGACACAGAGACCCATGAGAAGAGTGGACGAGTGTTGGGAACAGACACACATGAAGAGCTGGATCCAGTAGTGTGCACAGAGACCCATGAGGAGAGGGACCCACAGGAAGAGGTAGCCAGCGGTAGGAACAGAGACCAACGAGGAGAGTGGGCGACTGGTGGAGGCAGAGACCCATGAGTAGAGGGTCAAGTTGTGGGACATAGACACACGAGGATTTTGGGTGGCAGTTGGGCACAAAGATAGCAATGAGGCAATTAGGAGAGGTGGCGAGTACTTGAAACACAACTGTCAGGAGAACGGGTGAGTGGTGGACACAGAGACCCAGGAGGGATATGTGTGCAACTGGTTGGCACAGTGATGCATGATGTGTGACAGCACTCCATCAGGACAAATCATCATTTTGTGACCATACATCTTCCTGCTTGCACTGCCACAGTAGTCATGCAGGGTGTGCTGTTAATCTCAACAGACATGCCCCTGGTCAAGTCAAGGCACTGTTGAGGTACATGAACGCAGACTACTGTGCAAGTGTAAAGCCACAACTTACTGTGGAGGTCTGTGTTTGGGTCAGATGTGACTTGAACAAGACAGACTTTGTAATGTTCAAGCAACATGTCACTGTCGAGGTTCTCGTTTGTGACTTGAACCAGGCAGAGTAGTCCTGTTTCAAACAATATCTGACTGTCAGTGTCCTTTTTTTATCGGATGGGACTTGAACACAGAGTACTCTAGCCTGTTCAAGACACATCTGACTGGATGTCATTGTTTCTGTTAGACATGACTTGAAGCAGTCCGCATTTGCCTTGTGTAATCCTGATCTCAGTGTCTAGCTCCTGCTGTGTGTTACATGGTACTTGAAGTATACTTAGTCTACCTGTTTCGGACTTCTACTGTAAAAAGTGGCTTGAAACAGTCAGATGCGGCATACTGCAAGTCACATCTCACACACGTAGCTCGAGCTGGTAAATGTTTTGCACCTTTCATAAAGTGTTTTGTTACTTCCATGTCTGTAACAGATCACCCCTCTGTATGCTATTGTACAGGTGGTGAAACAATTCAAGAGACGCATTTTGTCATTCTAATAAAGATTTTTCAGCATTGTTTTATTATTGCAATCACATATACTCATACCTTCCTCGTACATTTACAAGTGTTGTACTGGTTAACATTGTATTTCATTCATAGTCATTCATTGAAAAGCTGTTGCTGCAGAGCACACAATATAATACACCTTTTTTGTCTGATAATGACTGCTTGGCATACCCAGCCTACCCATATCAATACAGATTATACAATGGCAAGAAAAAATCCTGGATTCTGATTGGTCAGTCTTGGACTGGACCCGTGCTGTTATCCCAGCACAACATCACGGGTCTAGTCTCAGCCTCACTGTGAACCTGTAGATGAGCTTGATATGCTTGAGCGCCTCCTGGATTGCTTCTGCTTCTCTTAAAAAAAAAAATATATGTATTTTTCCACACAAAAACATCTTTAAAATGATTTTTTTATTCTGTATAACAATGAGCCACTGTATAATAGCAATAATGCCCTCCAGGGTGTGTATCGTTTGGGATAACGTCACGCCTCAGTTGTTGGATGCCCAACCACCTGAGACGTGACGTTATCCCAGCACGACCCATACCCTGTCGGGCATTATTGCTTAAATGCATCAGATGAACCATCGAGATCATCATACCCTCAAGTCATATTGCCTTATGTGAGGCACATGGTTCAAGCCACATCTGACTGTCGAGGTGCAGTTCTCGGTCAGATGTGACTTGAACCAGGCCAAATCTGCCCGGTTCAAGTCACGTCTGACTGTCGCGGTCCAGTTGTCAGTCGGATGTGACTTGAACCATGCCAAATCTGTCCGGTTCAAGCCACATCTGAGTGTTGAGGTTCAGTTGTCAGTCAGATGTGACTAGAACAAGGCCAAATGTGCCCAGTTCAAGCCACATCTGATTGCTGAGGTCCAGGTGTCGGTCAGATTGACTTGAACCAGGACGAATCTGCCCAGTTCAAGCCACATCTGACTGTAGCAGTCCTTGTTTGGGTCAGATGTAACTTGAACCAGGCCGAATCTGCCCGTGCATGGCACATCTGATGTTAGTGGGACTGTTTATTGTCAGATGTGACTGAATTTATAGTTTTGTGCATGATGTTGTGTGGGACTGTTTTGATTGAACGTAAACATGAATTGTGACCAGTTTCAATTTACTGCGGTACTGCACATTATTTAAGCTGTGCTGAAGTTTAAACATTACCACTTACTTCAAATCATGACCAACAAACCAAAATACCACACTGATTTTTGCTTTTGTTCACACATGTAATATATTTATTCCTTGCCCATAATTCTTTTTATGATGTACACGTTGATGCAGTTTGAGCGAATAATTCAGACAATAATATTGTCTTGTCACTTAGTACAGTTGTGACTAAAACTGAATCTCACAAGTGAGGTAACACAGACACAAGGTATTGTGATGTTAAGAATCTGTAGCATCACAGTAATGAACCAATCAAAAGTGCCATTGCAAACTCATATTGTCTAATTAACAAAAACCTTGTAAATTAACAGTTAACCATGCTGTTACATGTAAGTTCCTGAAGATATTTCAAGAATTCCGTGCTTTGCACTGCATTCAATGTTAGCTGCACGAGCAACCAATGCTCCATTGATTGTTAACCCTACTTAGCAAATCTTGACCTGTGTTGTATTACAAGTTCTGCTTTTGGCAATAGAGCCTCACGTGCTATGTTGTATTTAACATTGACTGGTGTCAACACAACTGGCAACTCTTGGCATGTATCCTTGCTTTCAGGTACCTCCACTATTACATTTGTGAGGTAGTCATATTTCCTTGGGGTCCTAACATCACACACCACCCACAGACAGGATTTTTTTCTCCACACACTGATACTGTTTCTGTCCAATGGCACTGCTGCCATGGTACTGTGTTTTGATTGTCGTAGTTTGCCTCACAACGTTCTGGTTGTGATCTAAAGCGGCAAGCTGTGTCCTTACCTACATGGCAGGGTAACTGAACTCTAGCCTCTTGGGACGGTACTTCAACATCAGCGAGTGATACACTTCGATCCGACCTGTGTGTATAAACTTGGAGAGCTGTTTTATGTCTTTCTGAATTGTTTTGTGAAGGACAATATTGTGTATAGCTATAAATGTGTCTGAGTCTTCCTCGGTCCGTACTTTGTGGCCTGCTGCCTCAACCAGTATTGGTGCACGTGTGCATTGTTTGAAAAGTTTACCTTCACCCCATTCATGGATGTTGCATATATGTTTCCACACTGATGACCACTTCTTGACAAGCATGTCTGCGTCTCCATTGCATGTCCTTGCATACCACCATAGGTGGTTAACTATGGACTTAACCCATGGCTGTAGCTTTGAATGCCGCTTCAGCTTTGCCTTCGCCATGAGATTTTACATATGTTATTGGCCATGTGGTAAGAGTCAAACTGATGATCTATGCTCATCTCTGCATACTTGTCCTTCATAACGTTACGCACCCCAACATGTCTTTCGGTGGAAACTGCATCAGCATGTACCCCTTGAGATAGAACTTCATCCAAGCAGTCTATGAAACCTTTTGTTTCCATTGCCTGTGATGTTCCTCCTGTCTGAGTGACATGTTTTTGTACAAAATTTACAATCTTCCTAGAGTTAACGTCATGGTGTAGGTGCAGTAGGTAGCACAGAAACCGGCCGAATCACGCCGAATATCGCCAGCCAGTCTAATAGGACCATGATCCTTTAAACTATTTAACAACTTTTTTTATGTTCTGACCAAGTCTTATTAAGAATTGGGATTAGGGTGTTCCTCTGAATGGCATAATAAGTGCTCTTACCTGTTATCTTAAGGTTCATAATGCTTGCAAAATGATGAACTGCTGAAAACGACTGACCACTGCACAGGATCGATGCGGCAATTATCAAATTACCAGCAGACATTTTGCTTGACACAGCTGGTTGCGACTGCCACTGTATGATTAAATGGCCCGTAATACAATATGTATGCAATGTGATCATGGATCCTATAGAACTTGTTTTTATGGCTTCCATTGCAGATCCACATTGCCTACATATAATGTTGCTAATCAAACGTTCCAACTGTGACTTGAAAACAATGTATTTTGGCTCAGTGACATACTGCGACAGTAATGTGACATCCTTGTCTTCTGATTGCGCACTATCACTTTCGCAGTCAGATTGTGGTCTGTATGAGGTATCACTGGTGTCTGCATTTGTGATTAGCATGCACAATATGTCACTGTCAGTTGGTGTGTTTGCCACTGTGTCATGCAAAGTGTCTGTTGGTGTTTTAATGGGCGTTGAACATGAAGGCATTTGTGAGACTGTATTATTGGTTGGGACTGCAGATTCGACCATCGCTGCATAACAATGGTCAAAATTAACAGCCTTTTAGTTAACCATCAGATTACAGCAATTGTCACAAACATTTACTGTGTCTAAATTAACCTGCACTGCTGCATCTACCATTACTGGACATGCAGGCTGATTGCCATCAAGGCCCTGTGCTCCAGTTTGTGCTGTGCAAATTGATAAGTCATGGGCTGCGTAATCCTGATCTGTGCCACCCATTGCACACATAGCATCGTATTGAGAAAGTGCCTCATTACAAATTCCAACATTGTCACAGTACACATCATCACTTCTTAGAACTTGGTTATTATTATTGTCAGTGTCCATAGTTTCTTCCAGATAGTCCATGTTTGCTGAGAAATCTGTTGATGATCAAAGCACTGAAGTAGTTTTGTCGCCAGACATTGATGTTTTTGGTTTCTCCTTTGCATTCAACTGCATGAAAAAAAAAGTTATAATTACTTACAGTTGGAACATAACACGTATCTGTTCTACTTATATCCTGAAATATAAAACATTAATACAACAAAAACAACTTCATGCTGTATGTGTCTTGTTGTTGACATGATGAATTCATAAAGAACTTTATAAAACAGCATTAATGAAGTGTTAAATGACGACTTGCTGTTGGTCAGAAAGTGTCACCTGACCATTCATTAATGCACCGGTACACCAACAGTTGGCATGCCAATTGTAAAAACCCTTTCGATTGTTTGCTTTTTACAAGTAGGTAGCCCCTTTTCTGTGTAAGCAGTAACCCACGACAGGGTGTGCAGTTATTGGTGATTAATCAACACCCCCTGTGCACCAAGATGCACAAGGCCTCAGGCCAAGTGTCCTCACGCACACTCTGTGTTGATTAATCCCCAATCATCGCACACCCTGTCGTGGGTTATTGTGCTTATAGCATGGGCAACTTGTGGACTTCCCTGGATGTAGTGAGACTGGTGACCATAGCATTGCGTATGAAGCACTATGCCTCACTTAGCGAGACATTTAAATTTCTGCCGGTCATGACTGCAGTCACTTAACAATGACAAATGGGTCTGTGCACCCTCTGAACCGTGGGCGCTGTATTGATAAGTTCATGCTCAGATTTCTGAAACCATGAAGTGACAGAGTCAAATCTATGAATTCTAGGTTCCATGAAAGAAACTGCACAGAATGTTGTACGTACAAAGAAAATAATACAAAACACAACTGACAGCTTCAGCTTCTATTCAGGCACAGTTAAATATGGATCCCTTAGAGTTATAAGTATAATTTATGAAAATAGCGACATTCAAACAGCTGCACATAAGTAATCATTTCCTGTCCACTTTAATGTATGGTCACCTGATGACTGTCTGCCAATCGTGTGACTGCATTTGTGTTGCCCATGATCTTACTTCGAGATACAGCTCTTGCAGCAGGTTACACCATTAGGACTGAAGCCGGCAGGCGTCAGGACCCCATGGAAATTTTCTAGCTAGCAGTCTTCAGCGGGGACCGCCCCAGACATCAGGCGTAGTACATAAGGAGGCGGTCCCCCCATAATCCCCAGTTCTTTTCCCGCCATCGACATCACAAGTATCAGCCTCTCGGTCCTTTTTCTAGTGTGCAACGACCTTTAGAGCTACGACGATTTTGTCTTCCTTCACGACTTTGGATTCAACTGATATCCTCTCCAAATACTTCTCTGGAGGGTCACCAATCGAAGTGTGCCTGCGGCAAACAGATCCCCTTCAAGGATCCGCACTCAGCCTGCGTGCGCTGCCTAGGCCCGGAACATGACACTAAGGCCTGCTCCTTCTGCCAGGGCTTCAACAATTGTACCAGGATCTGCCGCCAGAAGGCCCTTCAAGCTTTTCTCTTAGAGGAGAAACTGAAAACCATGGACAAAGAACCTTCCTCCAGGGGGGAGTCGTCTGGTAAAACCCACAAGCACCGGGATAAACACCGGGAAAAGGAAAGGCCCATGTCCCCTGCGAGGACCTCGGACTCCCGAAGCTTCGACTCATGATTGGACTGCTCTCCTTCCAGGGCTCAATTGCAACCTCCCCCAGTTCAGGTCAGATACTCCAGCGGTTCCTCTTCTTTGTAGCCCCTGAAGACTTCCAGGCCGTCAGCATCTTCCACTCTATCTAAGGCCTTGCTGAAGTCTGGGGAGTGCCATAAATCTTCTTCCCGCTGGCGGGACTCCGACGCTATGTCGGTTTCCCAGCCTCCGCGTGGGTCGGATCCAGTTCCTCACAAGACCAAGGACCTGACGTCCCTCAAACAGACGTCGGACCCAACGTCGGCCCACCCGACGTCGGCCAAGCATCACCGGTGCTCCCAGGAACCAGCGACACCAAAACACATGTTGCTGGCCAGGCGTTCGCCTCCGAGAGCGTCGGCCAGGGGACCGTCGCCGGCTACCCCAGAGAAGAGGACCGCACCACTGTTGCCGGCTGATGCCGGTCGGAAGGACTCGTCGGAGGAGGATACCACACAGCCCGAGGACCAGGCGGGTGACAGCGGAGATGCTGGGCTCCCACGGGAACCTTCCCCAGAGCGGGAGACCCCCAGGGACCCGACGCCCCTGCCCAGCGACAGGCCACCGGCGCCGGACCAATCTTCGGGCATGAACTTGACAGAGGTAAAGGAGCTCTTTACCTTCTAGTGGGACACCATCAGAAAAGATGTGGTCGCCACACATCCTCCTCCTACTCCGACTCTGCCTCCTTCTGCTCCTTCATCGCCTATGCCCCCTACTCCTCCCAAGGGGTCCGTAGGACGGTCACCAACCCCCGAGTAGCAAACACCACCTCCTCGGGGCAGATCCTCAGACAGGAGAAGACCTCCCTCTAGATGCACCTCAGGGTCACCCAGTCCCAAGAGACCCAGACGACGCCGGTACACCCCATCTGGGGAGGATTCTAGATCTGACACCTCAGGGTGCTCCAGATCTCCTCTTCCCATCAGCATTCCCTCTCCGGACCCACACAACCTACCTAGGTCTCCTCCGGATGATCCCTCTTTCGCGGAGATCATGAGGCACATCCAGGAGAATATGGGGTGGGATGCTGAAGAGCTCGACCCCCAGAGACAACGCCTTGCCCGCTACCTTCGGCAGAAAGACCTGAAGTCTGTGGTAGTGCCGCCCTTGGTGGATACCTTTGCTGACGTCACCAAGGCTGCCTGAAAATGTCCGCATTCCACTCCAGCAGTGCTGAAGAAGGCTGACCACCTATACAAGGCCCCTAGGGAGGACCAGTATCTGGCAAACCATCCTCTGGCTGACTCCCTGGCCATCACTGCTTCACATGACCGGTCTCAAAGACCTCAGCATTTGAGCACATAGCCACTGGACCAGGAATTCAAGCAATTGGATGTCATGGGTTGGCGCACGTACGCGGCTGCGACTTGCGCCATCAGGTCACTGAATTACCTCACCCACATGGTTCAGTTCCAGAAAGCACTGTGGGAACAGGGACAGGACCTGGTTGAGAAGATGCCTGATGGTGACCAAAAGGAGGAGCTCTTGAACCTCATCCGCACGGGTTCAGATATGGGGAACCGGGTGCTCAGAGCCGCATATGATTCTGCGGACTCTTCAGCCAGAGCTGCAGCTTCAAGCGTGTGTCTCCAGAGACACTCTTGGCTCCATGTCTCCGGTTTTACCCCGGGCGTCCAGAAGAACATCTTAGACATCCCTTATAATGGCGAGGTCCTATTTGGTGAAGCCTCCGAGAGAGTAATCACCAAACTTCAGGACGCAGGGAAGGCAGTCCGATCTGTACAGGCCATGTACAGGTCTCGGCCCAGTTCCTTTGTAGGAACCAGAGCCGCTTCTGTGGCCGGTCACAAAGGCAACAGCCACTGCTCCGCCAAGAGCAGAGGGGCACTTTCACCCGCAAAGCCCAGGCCAAGTCATCCCCAGGCAGAGGTCAACGATTGCAAAGTTGGCACAGCCTTCCGGATCAAACGCTGCCACAGCATGACTCCTTCCCAGCCCCCGTGTCTCCTCAGGATCAACGGGAAAAGAAAGTCGGGGGTCGCATCGCACGCCACTTGCCAGGGTGGCAGTCGATCACCACTGACAGGTGGGTTCTGCAACTGGTCAAAAAAGGCCACTGTATAGAATTTGTAGGCAGTCCACCCACAAGACCTCCCCTGCTTTCCCGATATTCGAGTCAGCATGCCTTGCTGATACAGCAGGAGGTGCTCGCGCATCTGGAAAAAGAAGCATTAAAGCATGTTCCAGAGAACCAGAGAGGGTACTATTCTCACTTCTTCCTGGTTCCAAAGAAAACAGGTGACCTCCATCCAATACTGGACCTCAGCGACCTCAACCTGTCGGTCGTTTACAAATGCTTCCGCAGGTTGACCCTTCCGGGCCTAATTCCCATGCTGAAGCGAGACGCCTTTCTGGCATCTTTGGACATGCAGGACGCCTACCTGCACATTCTGATTGCTCAAGCACACTGGAGGTTCCTGCACTTCAAGTTTCAGAGCCGCCATTATCAGTTCCGAGCTCTTCCCTTCAGGCTATCATCGGCACCTCGCGTATTTACAAAGTGCATGGCGGTCAGAGTGGCGTCTCTGAGGAGACAAGGCCACTACGTGTTCCCATACTTGGACGACTGGCTTCTCATGGCACCCTCCAGGGAGGCACTGATGACGGCCATTCACTGCACCCAGTCCCTTTTTCAATCACTGGGTATTCTCATCAACTACGAGAAGTCACTTCTGGTGCCGTCCCAGAAACTGCAGTTTATAGGAGCAGTTCTGGTCACCGTCAGAGGGAAAGCTTTTCTTCCCTCGGACAGAGCGGAACACATCAGATCCCTCATCAGGGACCTGTCGGTGAAGAAGACCGTCCCGGCCAGATCGGTCCTTCTCAGAAGCCAGAAGGGGAAGGAAGGAAACATATTCAATTCAGTGCTTTAGAGTAACTGGTAATTGCTATTTTTCTTTTAAACTTAGATTGAGGGCTTTTAGTGACACTATAATTTCTTTGTTGTCTTTACTTATAATTGTTTTTGGGCTGTTGAAAATTTAAAACATAGTGGTGGTGTAATTCTGTGCTGTCTTTAATTGCTGCAAATTTTCGCCCCCCCCCTTCCCCCAACTCTTAATTATATGCCCTGTTAAATCTGATTGACAGGAGCTAAATACAGGGTATAGTAAGGGTATAGTAAGGGGTGTGAAGTAGGAGGGGCATAAGGGGGAAGAAGCCCACCCTCAGCACGACAAGTGTTTTGATTCATTTATTTATTTATTGTTTTCTTTTTCTTTAAAAAATAATATATCTGAGGATCAGTGGCAGGATTTTTAGGACAGTAAATTAATAAAAAGGGAACTAGGAGAGCTTCAGTAGCAGACAAGTAGTGGAATTGCAGTATAATGTGGGAGTGGTGCAATGCAGTGGCTGTGGGGCAGCCATATTCAGGCAAACCTTCTGGACACTGAGGTGCTGCCTTATCTGCATGCATCTCTGGACTGCTGGAGGAGGTAGCCAGACTCAGAGCGGAAGTAAACTGGGTCAGGAGTACCATCACCCCTATCCAGGGACCACCCAGTCCAATGCAACTGCCTCAAAGGATGCCGAGAACGAGGAGCACTCGGATGACAGTGGCTCAGGGAGGGTTAGAGCGGTCAGGCAGAGGCACATCCCAGATCCTATTCCACTCAAGAACTCATATGCCACACTGGCAAATGAGGACAACCAAATAGAGGTACCCAGAGAAATGGAAGGAAAGGATGTGGAGGTTAGCCAGGAGGTGAACTCCAGCGGGAAAGCAGTGGACCCCAGAGGAGGAGGAAGCGAACCTGTGGGAGACTCCATCATAAGAGGGATCCAGCTAGGGACACAGGAGGGGAGGACAGGAGGTGAGGTGCCTACCAGGTGCCCGGCATGGAGGGATGGAAGGAAGATCCTGGGATCACTGGGAAGGCAAGACGGAGGGTGAGCTGGATGTCATTATCCACCTAGGTACTAATGACCTGGCAAATGGGGAGCCAAAGGAAGTTCAGGAAGAGTTTAGGAACTGGGAGGGTTCTAGCAAGTAGCTACTTCTGTCACTTCTCAGAAGTACTACCTGTGAGAGGCAAGGAGAGCATAGAGTGCATGCACCAGGAACTTTAACTCATGGTTGAAGAACTGGTGCTGTGAGGAAGGGTTTGGATTCATTGGTGACTGGGGACCCACCTGGAGGGATGGAGGTTTGTTCAAGCTCTGACGGCCTGCATCCATCCTGGAGGAATCCAAGCACTTCAATGATAAGTTTAAATGCTACATTGACAAGCATTTAAACTAGCAAAGGGGGGCAGGCCAGCAAGGAGGGTACCTACTGCTCACCCCACAGCTAGCAGTGAACCAATGAACCAGAGGAGGGCTATCTCTGCAAAGCAGTGTGCAAAAGATGGAGATTAGTGCCCAAGAGGTGGATAAGCAGAAAAGGCAAAATTCAGCAGAAGGGCAGACAGCAAGGAGAACCAGGATAAATGACAACCAGGAAGGGGCTGGAGTAGAACTGTGAAACAGTCTAGGGAGGTCAAATCATGGAAAGCCATGTGTGCAAATGCCAGGAGCCTTAGCAACAAGATGGAAGATCTGGAGGCTGTCATGATGCAGTCAGACCTGACATTGTGGCCATCACTGAAACCTGGTGTAATGATAACCACGACTGGGAGATGGCCATACCTGGCTACAACATATTCAGAAGAGACAGAGCAGGCAGGAAGGAGGAAGAGTGGCACTGTATGTGAAAATGACATAAGGGCCACAGAGATCCAGGAGGAACAAAATGGGGGAGAGATACTGTGGGTTAGCTGAAAGGAAAATGGGGACAGCCATCCGACAGGTGTGATCTATAGACCACCAGCACAGGAGGAAGAAACAGATAGAGTTGATGCTAGCCATCCAAAGGATGGCAGACAAGGGTGAGGTAGTACTGGTTGGAGACTTCAATATTCCAGACGTGGACTGAGCATCCCAGCAGCAGCATCAACTAGAGCAGATTTATCCTGGACTCCTTCAGGGTGCCTTCCTCAAGCAACTGGTCATGGAACCAACTCGGCAGAAGGCAATACTGGACCTTGTGCTCACAAACAGGGACAGGGGATGGGGGTAACAGTGGGGAGCACTGAAACAGTGACCACCAGTCATTGTGGTTTGAAATCACAGAAAGAGCAGAACCAAACCACACAAAACACTGATCCTGGATTTTAGGGGGCAGACTTTGGGAAAATGGGGAGATACTTGAAAGAGGCATTAAGGGAATGGGACAGGAATCAGGGTTGAGGAACAGTGGAAGTATTTAAAATGGGATTACAAGAACAACAGAATTATGCATTAAGCAGGTTAGCAAGAGGAAAAGGAAGAGGAGACCATTATGGTTTTCCAAAGAGGTAGCAAAGAAAGTGAAAGCCAAAAAGATTGCATTCAGGCAATACAAAAGACACAGGCAGAAGGGATAGGGAGAAGTACCAGGAGAGAAAGGGAGGCAGGGAGGTTCAGTTAGGGAAGCCAAAGCTCAGACAGAAGAGCACATTGCAAAATCAGTGGGCAGAGGGACAAAACCGTTACAGGTACATAAGTGAAAAAGAAAGACAAAGGGAGGGATAGTGAGACTGAAGGGGAGGATGGGGGCACGTGGAGGATGCCAACAGTAAAGCTGACATATTGAACAGGTATTTCTGCTCAGTCTTTACTGAGGAAGAGGAGGGTAATGGGTCTGAAGGGAGTACAAGGTGAGAATGGTGCAGAAATGGACACAAGTCCCTTTACACGAGAAAGGGTCCTGAAGGAACTGGAAGTAATAGAGTTGATAAAGAAATGGGGCAGATGGGTGTACCCAGGTCCTTAAAGAACTAAGAAAGGTGGTGGCTGAACCTCTGGCTATCCTGTTTAGCCGACTGGAAACAGGGAGGTACCTCAAAGACTGGAGGACAGCAGATGTAGTCCCCTTATACAAAAGTGGGAACAAAGAGGAAGCAGGGAACTACAGACCAGTCAGCCTCACCTCGGTAGTGGGGAAGATCATGGAAGCACTACTGAAGGAGAGATTGGTAGAACATCTGGTTGTCAATGGACTACAGGACCCAAGGCAGCATGGTTTCACCAGGGGGAGGTCATGTCAGACCAACCTCGTTGAATTTTTTGACTGGGTGACTAGGGAGGTGGATCAGGGGAGGGCAGTGGACATGGCCTATCTGGACTTCAGCAAGGCCTTTGACACTGTGCCACATAGAAGACTATTACACAACTCAGGGAATATGGGTGGGCAGGACAGTAAGTGGGTGGGTAGGTAACTGGCTGGGCAGGACACAGAGGGTGGTGGTAATGGCTGTCACCCACAGAGGGAAGAGTGACCAGTAGGGTACCACAGGACTGCGTGCTGGGACCGTCCATTCAACATCTTCATCAGTGACATTATGCGAGGACCTAGAAGGCAGAATTTCACTGTTCGCTGATGACACAAAGCTCTGTAACAGAGTAGACACACCAGAGGGTGTAGACAGAATGAGAAGCACCTGCAGAAACTTGAAGAATGGTCAGGGGTTTGCAGTTGAAATTCAATGCAAAGAAGTGCAAGATAATGCATATGGGGCACAAAACCCTGGCACAATATATCAGTTGGGGGTGAGGATATAGCATGCACCAAGCAGGAAAGGATCTTGGGGTTATCATCTCTGATGACCTCAAGGTAGGGAAACAGTGTGACAAGGCAGCAGGTAAAGCAAATAGGATGCTGGAATGTATAGGCAGGGGTTCACCAGCAGGAAAAGGGAGGTCATAATTCCGCTATACAAGACACTAGTGAGGGCCCCCACCTGGAGTTCAGTGTACAGTTCTGGAGACCATACCTACGTAAGGACATAGACAGGGTAGAGAAGGTTCAGAGGAGGGCAACAAAGATGGTGCATGGATTGCATCACAAGTCCTAGGAAGACAGGTTGAAGGAACTGGAACATGTACTCCTGGAGGAGAGGAGGGAGAGAGGGATATGATGAGACATACAAGTATCTTACGGGAGGAACAGCGTGCAGGAAAACACTATTTTTAAGCGAAAAAGATGTTCCAGGACTAGAGGGCATGGGATGAAGTTGGAGGGAGGACGATTCAGAGGAAACATGAGAAAGAATTTCTTCACAGAACGGGTGGTGGACAAGTGGAACACCCTGCCAGAGGAAGTGGTGGGGGCTGAAACAATCACGGGATTTAAGAATGCATGGGATAGACATAAAGGAATTCTGGAGGTCAGGGGTAAGGGGCAACAGACTTCTAGGAAAACAAACTGAACTTACTGAAGCTCAAATGGCAGACTGGGTGCCATAGGCCCCTTATCTGCCGACACTGTCTATGTATCTATGTATCTCTGTGCTCGGACACATGGCTGCGGCCATTGCAACAGTCCCACTGGCACGCCTCCACGCGGTAACCCAGTGGATGCTAAGGTGCAGTGGGGACCAAAGGCAAGACTATTCGCAGTATAGCTAACCGGAATCACGAATGCCGGATTCGGGATTGGCAAGGGTGGCTAAATCTGGGGAACCTCTCCACGGGGGTTCCCTTCATAGCGCTGTCTCCGACTGTGACACTCTCCACAGACACCTCAGGGCTCGGGTGGGGAGCACACCTGGATGGTGTTCGGTCTTAGGGCCCTTGGACAGCCCAGGAGTCTCATCTCCACATCAACATTTTGAAAATGAGGGCAGTCCTTTACGCTCTGCAAGCCTTCCAGTCAGAGATTCCACTGGGTACACTCCTGTTACAAACAGACAATACCGTGGTGATGTATTACCTCAACAAACAAGGAGGCACTCACTCCTACCCGCTTTGCAGGGAGGCCATGAGAGTGTGGGAGTGGATATTGCAACACGGCACAAACCTAGTTGCAGTACACGTCCCGGGAGTGGACAACACCGTTGCAGACAGTCTGAGACGTTCTCAGGCAAGAGTCCATGAGTGGGAACTTCTGCAGGAGGTGGCAGAGGATCTGTTTCACAGATGGGGCACTCCAGCGTTAGACCTTTTCGCGTCCCCATCCAATTCAAAACTGCCCAATTTTTGCTCACTAGATCCAGGGCCTGGTGTTTTCTGGCGAGACGCGTTGTCCCTCTCCTGGGCAGGCAGATTCCTCTATGCCTTCCCTCCTTTCCCGTCGATCGAGAGGGTTCTCTTAAAATTGCGCAGGGAGCAAGCGATGCTCATTTTGATCATGCCTTTCTGGCCCAGACAAATTTGGTTCCCTCTTCTGCACCAGCTATCCCAGGAACCTCCAGTTCTGTTGCCAATCAGCTCCCATCTATTGTCTCAGGAGGTGGGTTCATTGGTCCACCCAGACTTGCGTTCATTGAATCTGCACGTTTGGCTCCTAAAGACATAGCCATGATGCGATACGGGGTCTCGCAAGAAGTGGCAGATGTACTCTCTGCCGCCAGAAAACCAGCAACCCACGCAACGTACGCCATGAAATGGCATAGATTCAGTTTGTGGGCTCAAGCGCACGGTTTTTCTCCGTTAGTCTGTCCCTAAAAGCTGGTTCTTGGACTCACCTGCCTTTTCCACCCCGACTGGCTTACCTCTATTAAAGTGCACCTTTGTGCAGTTTCTGCTTACCTTGCCCTAGTAGGCCATCGGACGGTGGCTCAGCTGGACACTACTTGTGCCTTCTTAAGGGGAGTCTTCCACCTTAGGCCGCCCATCAAGGATCCATTTCCTCCTTGGGACCTACCCTTCGTCCTGGAGCAGCTTACACTGCCACCTTTTGAATCAGCCACGGATTGCGAGCTACGTTTTCTCTCTTGGAAAACTTTATTTTTAGTTGCTGTTACTTTGGCGAGAAGGATCTTGGAGTTACATGCTCTTATGTGGTTTTTCCATCAGGACAGGGTGTCCCTAAGGACAAACCCAAAGTTTTTGCCTAAGGTGGTTTCAGCCCTCACCCTTAACCAGGATATTGATTTACCAGTGTATTTCCCAAGGTACACTAATCGAGGAGAAACCCTTCTGCACACCCTTGACGTTCATCGGTGCCTCAGATACTATCTGACCAGAACCAAACAGCTCCGAAAGTCGGACCAACTTTTTGTGTCCTTTGCTCACAGGATGAAAGGAGCTCCTGTCTCCAAACAGTCACTCTCGAGGTGGCTCATCCATTGCATCACTTTTTGTTATGACAAGCGTAATAAACCCTTACCGGGCCCGGTCAAGGGTCATTCCACAAGAGGGGTGGCTACTTCCTTTGCGGTTAAGGAACATCTCCACCTCAGCTATTTGCGCTGCAGCTACCTGGAGCTCTGTGCATACCTTTATCAGGCATTACAGTCTGGACATTGCATCGAGGCGAAGAGCAGGGTTCGGTCTAGCCATCCTTCAGGGACTTCTGTCCTAGGCTCGAGTAATATCGGGATCTCTGCCTTTTCTCCTCCCAGTGGTGCATGATTGCCACTGTTGCTTGGAAATCAGTCCTAATGGTGTAACCTGCTGCAAGAGCTGTATCTCGAAGTAAGATAGTACAGTTACGTAAGAACTTACCGTAACAGTAGATCTTCGAGAACAGCTCTTGCAGCAGGTACCTTCCCGCCCACCACCCCCTTTTGGAGGTAGGTTGTAGTCAAGCACCCATCTTATGGGATGGGACATTCCTATTAACTAGTCTTTGCCATCTGGTGGTGGATCCTCGGTCTCCTCTTCTGATGTCATCCAGCGGCCGGGAGTCCCCGGCGGGAGAACAGAGGATTATGGGGGGACCGCCTCCTTAAGTACTATGCCTGACGTCAGGGGCAGGACCGACGTTGGAGGCGGTCGCCGCTGAAGACTGCTAGCTAGAAAATTTCCATGGGGTCCTGACGCCTGCCGGCTTCAGTCCTAATGGTGTAACCTGCTGCAAGAGCTGTTCTCGAAGATCTACTGTTACGGTAAGTTCTTACGTAAGTGTACTTTATAAACTGTCGGTAATTGTAATATACAGTGATAGAGACACCATCACATTGCTACTTTGGATTACAAAATACCTGCTGCACGATAAATGTCCAAGCTGTCAGTGCTCTGTTTACCATACTCGGTACATTTTTTTCGGATGTCCTGTGAACACAAAACAGCACTGCAACTGGTCACAAACATGGGGTCTGTTAGAAACATTGTGAAATCAGTCTGTAAAAGTACTATATATTATGACGCATACAGCCAACTATAGGCCCATAGGTATACTATGCATTCAGAAAAGTAAATGTCCCATTGTTATGCAGGTCTGAGCGTAATGATGAACAGCAAAACTGTCATCAGGGTGAACCTCAGGCGATGAAGAAGGATGTCAGATTACTGGAATAGTTGTTTTAAAGAGTGAGCATTCTTTTCAATGCCCGGAAATGAACATTGATGCATTTGGCCAGATGCGTAGAAATAACACATACACAGTGGGTGCAGAGATAATGGGTTAAAAATGGCAGGAGCAGGATCGAGTAGCTACAATTACTGATTACCTTATGGTAGGGACCCACTACATCAACTCATTGTGCCAATGTAACAGGATGATGGCATGTATACAGAGAGGGGTAAACAGCAGAAAGAGGGAGGTTCAGTTGCCACAAAACAGTTCCATGATTTTGCAAAACATGCAGTATGGTGTGCAGTAGTGGCATACACATCACCAAAAAGATATAGATGGCATGTAAAGGGTGCGAAAAAAGGGCAACTAAAATGGTTCATGTGCTACTTAGGAAGACATACAAGTAGAGATTGAAGAAGCTGTATATCCTCAGTAGACAAGAATGGAGAGAGGGGACATGATGTAATGATTCAGTTATGAGAAGTGGATAAATAAAGTGTTGGGAGTTGTGGAAAGGTAGACACAAGAATTAGATCCCGTGGATTAAAAATGGTTTGGGGAAGGGTAAGGTACTATGTAACCAAGCATTACTTCACGGACTCAGTGGTTTAGCCTAAGAACAGAGTGCCGCAGGAGGTGGAGAGGCACATTACAGGGGAGGTTTGCAAGAACTCCAGTTATGAACACAAGGGAATATCAAGTGTAGTAGTTGTGGAATCTTGGATGGAGTGTGGCAAAAGTAGAGCTATGGAATGGACCTATTTTAACATGTGATGTTGGACAACTCACCTTAACAACCTGATGATTTTGCAAGTGCTGGGATCACGCAGATCCAGACTTCGCTGCAACTTTCTTGTGAAAATGTGGGAACAGTGTCAATTTTTAGACAATGAAGTGGCTGTGAGTCACGCTCAAAGCAGTCTGGCTCAAAGTTTGCTGAGCAGACCACTTTGCGTCTGCCAAAAATACAAATTTTCACTGTGAACCCTCTTCCGATGTTATGAAGCCATTCGACTGCACAATCTAATTCTGCATTCTTCTTGTATGGGTTCGGAATAGTGTGGAAACTTATTCCTGGACACTTTCCCGCCTTATTTGTGCATCCAAAAGCCTGACACTCGGGCATGGTGTGCTGTGCGTTGATAGATGTAGACCTACAAGTTAAGGAATAAAAGTCTAGTTCATGTAAACTGATAGGCATTGCATGTAACATAGCACTTTGAAACATGGCAATGAACCAGTGTTCTCTGTAATCCAACATCCTTTGACAAAAGTTTATGTGGTCAAAAGTTTCTGTATCAAAAACCATATACATAGCAAGCATGGGTCATATTTTGCGATGCGCAGAGACAAAACATTGGTATATTCTGAAGATGCGCCATGCACATGGCGTTTGAATATACCAATGTTGCACCCAACCGCACATGCGCATGTGCATTACCAGTACGTGCTGGGATAATCATGGAACGACAAACAGCACATTCCCCGGTGTGCTTGGTACAAGCTAGGGATATGCAGCCAGACACATGCTGGTGGTGACATTAGGCATGCCATGCGCAGTGGGCTCATTTGCATGTCCTTATGGTCACATTTGCATAACACTTGCATGGATGAGGCAGGTGGATTGCAAGGGTCACCTGCAAGTGATGTATGAGTAACAGGTAAAACCCACTATCCACTTGCAGTCTAGTGGTCACCCTTCCCTGCCCGTATCCATGACCTGTACAAAATTATTACCAGAAGTATTCCCTGGTAGGGTACTGGTCAGCACTCCCCTGCCAGCATCCACGATTGGTACAGGCATAGTCCCTAAAATATTCCTTGGTGGGTTGGTGTTCCACACACCATGCCGTCTACCAAATTGGTATCCAAGTATTCCACAAAGTATTCACTGGTAGTCTAGGGGACCAAACAATCCCACCACTCACTGAGGACACCTACCACAACCACGATTCCCCATCACAGCATGAGCTAACAGCCTGTGCAGAACAAACCACCCACACATCACCATGGCTGCCAGCCCACTGAGCTGTCAATGAATGACAGCATACAGTACGCCTGTAAGCACATTTGTAGACACTGTCAACCAATGATCTTGCAGTGTGTGCTGTAAGTGTTTATTCACGACTGTATGAATGACTTTTATTCGCAAATCTGAGAATACAAGCTTGCAGTACACACTGCAAGCACATTAGTCGACAGGGTCTAGCAGTTTGATTTCAGTCATGCTGTACGCTGGCATTCACTGACAGCTCAGTCGGCGTTTCACCCATGGCGGTATGCTGATGGGTTTTGCTGCCTGCATGCTTTACACCCATGCTGGTACTTGGTGAGCGGGGTGTGGTGGGTGTCCCTCAGTGTGTGGTGGGGTTGTTTGTTGCAATACACTATCAGGGAATACTTCGGGGAATTTTTCAATAATGATTGGGGATAGGTTGGGGGTTGGGTGTGAACACCGGACTGCTGGGTTTTATCGGTGCTGCTTTGACGTTATACTTCTGGTGTAGGTTCGTGGTGGGGGGGACAGTATACTGAAATGGTAAGCCAGCTGCTGTGATGCTGTCTGCAGTACTGCAGCATACCTGTGGGCTTCCATCACACTTAGGTTACTACTTTTAGTCTTAACTTTGGGAGGTGTATCTTTGGACATGATGCAGAGATGCACCACCAGTTTGGACTGAAAATAGTGATGCACCCAGTAGTCATGGTCACGCCACCTCCCAATGCAGTGAATACCATTACAGGTGGTATTCAGCCCATCTCAGATGTGCCTGAGCATCTCCGACGCGCAGGCCCATCTCTGACTTTTGCGTATCGCGCTTTGGAGCATATACGAGATGCATCAGTGCAATTCAGTTGCACTGTGTGCATCTGTTTTGAAAATCTAAACCCCATATGTGTAACAATTTGAAATAAATGTAACTCATCTCACATCCGCAGTTCCTTTTTGAAGCCTCCAGATGTCTTGCACCATGACATATGACCTGTTATTGTAAAAGATGTTAGGTGTTGGTATACTGTTGTGTGTTGATGTTTAGGACTAGTGGGTGACTGTGTGTGTGAGTGTCATGACTGATGGACATGTGTTGCTATTGCATGTTTCCTAAAAATGATTTGATTGAGCAGAACAATAGGGTCATCAGTCACATGGTGGGTGGATTATAGTACCTGCATTCAACAGGGACAGCTATCTGATGATTTGGTGTGCCAGTAGGAAATGCCAAAGTACAACATTATATGTCAGAGAGAGTGGTTTTAGTGGGTGTGACTACACATTCATCCACAACCCATGGTCAACAGTCACATTACTTCCTTATATGCAAACGTTAAAAAGTACAATTCCAACATCTACATTGTCACAAGTCAATGTCCTTCCATCAACTGCAAAGCAAAGCAAATTTATTTATATTGTACTTTTCAATAATCAAAGTGCACATACATAGTAAAAACAATCATCAATAAAAGCATAAATATAAATACTAAAACAATAAAACAGAATAATCTATCCAATTAAAGCTTGTTCAAACAAATAAGTTTTTAACGCTGCCTTAAAGGACTCTGTGGACAGGCACTCTCGAATCCGACAAGGTAGAGAATTCCACAGGGTCGGGGCCATAAAAGCAAAAGCTCTGACCCCAGATGACTGAAGATGGACACTGGGAGTCTCTAGCAATACCTCGTCGGCGGAGCGGAGAGGGCGGTAAGGTCGAAGGAGATCTTGCAAGTAGCCTGGCCCCTGACCATGTAGGGTCTTATAGGTCAGCAACGTGACCTTGAAGGTGATTCTCCACTGCACCGGCAGCCAGTGCAGCTCACGCAGCACAGGAGTGATGTGGCACGATCTTAGCAATCCAGTCAACAACCTGGCTGCTGCGTTCTGCACCAGCTGCAGGTGGCGGAGGTCCACCCCCGGCAACCCTAGATATAGAGCATTACAGTAATCAAGACATGAAGAGACAAAGGTGTGAACCAGTACCGGGAGGTCATTGTGCAGAACTAGGTGTTTATCAGGGCTAAATTCCTCGGATGATAAAAGGAAGATCTGACAATGGCTGATACCTGTGCCTTCAGCGTCAGCTCACTGTCAAGAATTACCCAGATTCCCGCGACCTGTTCAGAAGTACAGCCAACTGGCTTTTCCCTGGCTGCAAGGCCAGAGGAAAGCCTAGGAGTCAACTTCTCTACTCGGTGACCTGGGTCCACTGTCAGCACCTCAGTCTTGTCTGGGTTCATTCTTAACCAGTTAACACTCATCCAGTCCTGAATCTCAGCGAAGCCGATAGTGCGTCATTCTGTTCAGGTAAAAAGGACATACAGAGCTGAGTATCATCTGCATAGCAGTGAAAACTCGCCCATAACGCCTTATAATGTCTCCTAACGGTTGCATATACACCGTGAACAACATGGGGGGGAACACAGAGCCCTGCGGCACCCCTCAGGGCAGCACAAAGGGAGCAGAGGAAAATATTCCTGAAACTACCCTCTGAGTTCTGCCCGTAAGGAAAGAATGGAACCACCTGAGGACTGTTACCGACAGTCCGCAGAGTAACCACAGGTGATCTAGCAACATCCCATGGTCCATGGTGTCGAATGCTGCAGAGAGATCAAGGAGGACCAAGATCGAACGACTCCTCCGATCCCTTGCTATTAGGAGATCATTCAATACCCAAACCAATGCCTTCTCGGTACTATGCCTCTTCCTGAAACCGGACTGGAGAGGATCGTAGACTTCATAGGCTGTAAGAAAATCCTCGAGCTGCAACGCAACTACTTTCTCAATAACCTTACCCAAAAAGGGTAGGTTAGAGAGATGGATCTGTAGTTAGCAAGACAGTCAGAATCAAGGGAAGGTTTCTTCGAAAGGGGCATTACGATAGCCTCTTTCAGAGACTCCAGAAACACCCCTTGTTCCAAACAGCACCAGACAATCTCAGCAAGGGCTGGTCCGATCACATCCATACACCCCACAAGGAGGTGCGTGGGACCAGGATCCAAACTACAGCAAGTCGGTCACAAGCCCTGGACAGTCTTCATGATGTCCGTGATCACTAGCTGATCGAAGTCTGTCCAGATAAACCGAGGGCCTGTGACCTCGTATCGATCACCACCATGCTCATTTGAATGTGTACTGCGGATCTCTGACCTGATCGAGGACACCTTATCATAAAAAAAATGAGCAAACTCATCACACTCTGTTTGTGAAAAGGCTCTCCGACCCTGCAGGCAGGCTGGATTGCACAGTCTGTCCACGGTTCGAAAGAGCTGAGCTGGTCGATTTCTTGATGCAGCTATCTCCCTGGACAGGAGCTCTGCCTTCTTACAGGAGATTTCTGATTGATAGTCCGCATAATGGGCCATCAGTCTAAGTCTGTCCACCTCCACTGCCCATTGTCATTACTCACTGTGTCTCCACTGAAGGAGTTAGCTCAACAGTGACATTCCCTCACACAGTGCCAGGGCCATTAAAGTAACCACACACCCCTCCAAGCTTATCAGTCACCGTCATTCAGTCACCTGCCGTCTAATTTTATTTATTTATTGAATTGCTTCACCAGGAAGGTACACTGAACAACAAGTTGCTCGTCTCCTGGTGCGACCGGGGGGGGGGGGGTACAAGTTCATAAAAACAGTGAATATACGTAAAAAACAGTGGATATACATACAGTCTCAGTTAAACATACAAGGGGGATTAGGTACAAAGAATAAAACAGCAGTAACGCCAACATACTGGTGGATTGACGTTTCAGTTAAGCATAGGTATTACAGTAAATTTAGACTATTTAATCAGATGAAGTGCTAAAGAGGGGAAGGGGAAGAGGGAACAGAGGGTCCACTAGATGAAGGTGAGGCAACATACAGAGGGTAATAGTACAATAAACAGTAACCGGTACTAGGCACAGGAGTAGGAGGTTGGTGGGAGCAATCATGTTAGGCTGAATTAGCAGAACAGAGCGGCAATAGTATGGCACGGCCGTGTGTGTGGAGGGGTAAATAAGTGCAATGGGCACAAGGCAAAGTGAGAGGGGTGGGGGGAGAGAAGGAGCTCAGGAGTAGGAGGGAGTTTAAGCCTATGTCAGCTCCTCCAGGATGCTGAAGAACCTGCCAGGAACAGAACTAGGTGCAAACATTTAAAGGGGGGGGGGGATAGGAAGGTAGAGAGAGAGGGGGGGGATGAGAAGTGCCTATGTTTAACTCCTCCAGGATGTGGAGAACCCTGCCAGGGGTCGAGCCAGGCAAAAATGAATAAGGGTGAGAAAGGAGATGGTGGGGGTCAGGGGAGTAACAGAGGGATAGAAGGAAGAGAAAGAAGGTAGATGAAGGGGAGAAGGCATGCTAGAAGTAGCCCCTCCAGGGAGCTGAGATCCCTGCAAGGGGGAAGCACTTAGCAAGGATACAAAGTCAGAGAAGTTGGGGAGGGTGCAGGGGAAGCCAGGAGAGAATGGCAAGGGGTGCATTAAGAGTAGGGGATTGGATATGGACCTGGGGAACAACCACTAACCACTGAATCTGCTGTAAAAGTACCTGACATGACTGATCAGAACTTACCCACACTGAAAGACCAACCCATGACTAAAGAGCAAGACATTTAAAAATACAGAGACTGATGGTCAGTCAGCGTAGTTGCTGTAGTACATTGGTACTGGAACGAGGCACCACAACAAAGGATCACCTGCAGAAAGACATAAAATTGGTCAGTGGTCATGTGAGACCAGTAAATGGCACTGCCTGCCCGTCAAAGGAATAGCAGTCAACATACATCCTTAAAACGAACGTGGTAAGATGAAATCAAAACTCAATAACCTGGCAATGGATCTACATCATTGTGCAGTTCCAGGTATAACCACACTGAACAAACCATCACCTTGCAATGCCACACAGCACATGGCTAAACACTCACCTCGGCATCCACCATCCACAGCAGCACTCGTCTGACAGCATTTTACTGGACACTATAAACTGTTAAGTAAGGGGGTTATTTGAGTGTTTAAGGTGCAGGATGTGTGGTGATGGTGTGTTCTCTGCGGTTACGCCTGGAACTGCACATAACTGTCGATTCATTGCTATGTATTAAGTTTGGATTGCATCTTACCACTTGCGTCATAGCACACTCCATACATTGCACAGTAGAAACATTCACCATCCTGCACTACTCAGAAAATCACAAAAATGAACCTCAAACAACCTCCGGCCCCTGTCCAAGCTCAGCAGTAAAGCTCCTTACCTACCCATCACTGTGTAAGTACTCCATTACCTACCTAGACAGAAGTGGAGCATGACTGAACTACAGATTTATGAATGCATAGTAACAATGTGTAAATACTTACAGTTACTGATGTTAAATCCACGTACTTGCAGGACTACTACTGTACTGTAATTAAGTAGAACCATAGATGATGACCTGAAAAAAGATAGTGTGATCAATGGTCACGTGTCAACAGTCAACTTCCCTACAGGCCATGAAATGCCTGCAACTTCACACGAGAAACATTCACTTGCACAAGTAACCAGACAGTGATTATTCCGTTCGTGCTCAGAGGCATAGCTTCTATATTCACTGGCCATTGCACCTTCTCATAGAGCTGTATAAATACTGTTGTGCCCTACCTCACTCGCACAAGCAGCCATTATTACATACATTGGAGAAGGGCAACAGTCACCATTAACCTGCTGTGCCTCACAGCGTCAATGGCACAGGCCCGTCAGTCACCTGCCGGCCTTACCCTGGAGTTGCTCACCATTTAACTTTCCTCCAGCCATACCTAACAGTCACTGGATAAACATTCACTTACTGTGACTCTCTCCATGGCACAGAATCACTGTTCACCTAACATTACTCAGTACCTGGCACCCGCACAACAGTCAGCTCCAGTACTTCACCTATAATGTGTCAGCATTGTGATGCCCTCCCTCCCCGCCACAAGCTGAACTTATTCCCACAACATAACAGGCTCACCAATCACCTGCGTGCCCGACCCCTGCACAGGATAAGCACTCACCGTCCATCACTGCATGGCACATGTTTAGTATGAATGTACAGCAACCAAATGAAAATACTTACAATGCATTGTGTTCCACACATTTTCACTGGTACTCTGGTACTGTTCGAAGAAACACAGGGCAATCACCTGAGAAAAAATAAAGATATAAGTAATCACTTGTCAGTAGTAAGATGCCCTCCATCCATACATCCACATAAACAGCCAGCCAACCCTCACCTTAACATTGACTGTGGTAGAGTACTGGGCCTCACTTGGGACAGACTAACCAGCCACCGGACATAATGCCACAACCAATGCTAAGTAGTCACCTGTCCTCTGTTAACTTCACAGTATCACCTGTGACGTTTGCTGTCTTCCTGGCCTAAGCTCAACAATCAGCTTATATGTCTCACCTGCCATGTGCCAATAGTCCACTGTCATCCATCCCCGCTAAGTGGTGACAAGTATTAAGTTTGTCTTCATGTCATTCACATTCTGACCAGTCAACAGACAAACCTCCACGTGCACGTTGAAGAACTTATTACCCGTCATGGGAAATAATTACATTTTGAATGCGCAAATATTAATCTCAGTTGCGTGTTGGTACTGGGAACATCACAGGGAAATTAGATGTATAAACATACGTTTTGACAAACCGTGTGTGAATCATGAGAATATATGGTGTTGGATTGCATGCTACAGTAGTTATGTGTGAAGAATTAACAACACAACAAAAGAGGTGGTGGGGTCCCTGTACAGAGCAGTGGGGATGCTGCATTTGAAAGATTGTCTGTAGTTCTTGCGGTCACATCTCCGTGCACACATAGACAGACTTGAGATAGTTGGAAGAAGGGCAGAAGGTGCATTGCCTGCAGAACAGAGTAAGATTAGTAGAAAACCGTTAATGAAAAGATGATTACACTGTAGTAAAGAATAGGGACAGTTCAAACATCATGCATACAGTAAAATATAAACACAGAGAATAGAAGGTTAGTATAGTGTTACCTAGTTCAGAAAAGGGAAACAATTATGTAGTGTATGGCGACCCCATGTTAGAAATCAAAATAAATCACAGTGCAAAGGGTAGGGCACCACCATTTCAAAAGTTCATGTAACGTTCTACTAATATGTTGTGGCACAATAACATGTTGTATGTTTTTAAAAGCGCACAACCCAAAATTTTAAGTAAAGCAAGCAATGCAGCACGCACAGCTCTGGATCAAAACAATTTATCAGTAAAAATATTACAGCATTTTATTGCTTTGGGTGATTAAATTGCGGGGTCAGTAAACAATATTACCAATAGTTGCTGGGCAGGCTGTTGAAAACAAGCACAAACAACAACCACTGCATGATGAATCTGTGTGACCGGCAGATGTGTTCCAGAATCTGAAAACCTTGCTGATAGCCCAGTTGACCATTGAATATATTATGTGTGTTGTTCATTAACTGCATTGAAGCAATGGATGTGCCATATCTTAACTTTGAGAAGGCCTTCAACACAAAATACTGGTACATAAGTAGAGTACTGTCATGGTAGGGCAGAAAATAACGAGACGGGTGTACAGCTGGCAAACGGGTAGAAGCAAAAGGGTGGTGTGCAGTATGGTTAGACGGGGTGACAAGTGAAACAGGTCATCCGTGTACATGAGCACATAGCATTGGATGGTGCATGGTACAAAGTACCACTAAACATCCAAAACACCTTGGTGTTGTCCAAATCCAAATGTCTTTCATCCAAGTTTCGGGCACACAACGTCTTGATTTTGAACGTTAACCTGTGACTTTTGGACTTTCATAGGTAATCATAACACACAGGTTTATGCTGGGGAACATTTGGTGTAACATCTATGTCAGCAACAGAGCAGATGGCCTGCAAGGGAATCTAAGCCTTTTGCGTAACAAACAAAGATTGGGGGTGGGGTGGGTGGGGAATGATCATTGGTTACTGCAAGAACGGTATGAAACATGGCAGCTGAAATGAAATACAATGACAAGAACTGTACGGGTAATCAAGATACAATATAAACACTAGTGGGGGATACAAGGGCAACAACAGGCATGGAGAACAGGGTATTAAATAGCTAGCATAGCGTAGCAAAATGCTATACAAAACGGGGTAATGCTAACCATTTCAAGAAATGCATAGCAGTAGACTGCTAACCATTTTTTTTGAATCAGTCCATGACACAGGAGAGACTACATATGGAAAAAAAAATCTTTTCTAACATTTTTCTAATCAGTCTGTGTCAGGTGCTATGCATTTTCACACTTGAATAGCACTTTCACATGTCAACCTGCTAATCAATTTTTTCAGCTTATTTAAGGCAGTATAGCGCAGTGGGTTAAGGCTCTGAGCTGCAGATCTGGAGACCTGGGTTTGAATCCCACAGCCGCCTAGGTGCATACTGTGTAATCCTGAGCAAGTCAGTTAACTTCCTTGTGCTCCCAGATCGCATCTGGAAACAAGCTTCGGCCTAGTGTGCTACTCCTGGTTAAACAATGTTCCCTTCCCCTTTAATACCCCGGAGAATTATCTAGGATTTACAGTGACTGATGACATAGGCTGGTGAACCAGTGCAGCAAGACAGTGGACAAAGATAAGAGAAGGCTTGTATGCACTGGGAGTGGGATAATAAGCATAATGACGGAGGTCCTGATCCAACTGTACAGTTTCATGGTGAAGCAACACAAAACGTACATTGTACTGTTCTGGAGGCCACATGCACCAAAACACAGAGATAACATCGAAAAGCTGCACAGAAGAGACACAAAATGGTGCATGCACAATTGCCCTATGTCTATCCCATGCATTCTTTAATCCACCAACTGTTTTTGACCACACAACCTCCTCATGAAGGCCATTTCCATGAGTCCACAACACACTCTGAGAAGAAATATTTCATCACGTTGCTACTGCGTCGTCCAACATCTATCTGTAAATTAAGACACCTTGTTCTCGCAATACCATTTTTCTGAAAAATGCTACCCTCTTTGAAATTGTTGTTCACCTATAGGTACTTGAAAGTCTCTATCCTGTCCCCCTCCACTTTGAACAAGGGTATACATATTAAACTCTTTTTTTTGCATTATTTATTTTACCCCCGCGTCCAACCGGCCACTCCTTCAGGCCTTCTGCCAAGGAGCTCCCTGCCCTCCACTTTGAGCCCACCCTAGCGACAGCTTACCGATCTCATATTGCAGCTGGCCCAGGGTAGCCTGACGTAACCCATCGTTTGGTCGGTTCCTTACTTCCGGGGGGGAAATTGCCTTCCGGCATTCATTTTCTCAGCCCTGGGTGCTGCTGAGATCAGTCCTGGCTGTCTGGGGGCTCTGTGGATGCGGGGGTCCAGGCGGCCATCATCTGGTCACTCGGACTCCATTCTCTGCATTTTCCTGGCACCCCTGACATCGTGCCACATCTTGTAGTGCTCCTGGTCTCTACTGGGGGTCTCTACAGAGCGAGGCATCACCCTAACCCACCCCAGGAGAGGAGAGCAGTCCTCCAGACGCTCAGTCCTCTCCTGCCCCTGCTGACCCCCAGTAACCCAAGTCCGTTCCCGAACCTGGGTCGCTGATGTGGTTTGAGGTAAGGCACCAGTGCCTCAGCCCTCTGCGCCACCAGGCCGGCATATTAAACTCTTTTAGTCTCTCTTTGTACAAATTCTGGTGCAGACACCCCCACAATTTTGAGTTGCTCTCCTGACTACCTCCATCCTATGTCCTGGCACATATGGGGTCTCCAGAAATGCACACTGTACTCCACATATGCTCTAATTTCTACTGGTGATGCCTATCTCTATGCACCTCACTATCCACCCAACCATCCTTATTGCATTCTCGCATTGCTTACCTACCTTTATGTAGTCTGCTATGACTACCCCCAGGTCCCTTTCCATGTTTGTTGTCGTTAGTACCCCCCCATTCTTTTTTTTTTTTGTTATTCCTTATGTTTATGCGCCTCTGCAGCGCACCGGCGGGGGCATCCAGCCACCGGCCCCAACCGACCCAGAGGGCATCAGGCTCACTCGATATGTGGGGGTCCGGTAGGGCCGTCCCAGCCCGTCCGAGGGTCACCCCTTACCTCTCCACCCCCGAGCTGGCCTGAAACCCCCGACGCAACTCCACGACATGCCTCCAGGTTGGCGGGAGTGTGACCATCAAGCTGCACTGTCATGGCCAGCCTTTTCCACCTAATTGAGCCCCAGGAGCTGGCAGTGCAGTGACGCACAATGCTGATGCGGGCGTCTTGCCACATACATCCCTGTTCTGGTGCTGCACCTGTGCCACCCCCAGTCATCACCAGGGGCCAATCAAGCGTGACGCAACTCCCAAGCCCACCCCAGAGGAAGGAGAGCAGTCGTCGGACGCTGAATTCTTCCTCTCCCCTGCCAACCCCCGCTGGCCTGAGTCCGTTCCCAAACCCGGGTCGCTGGTGTGGCGCGAGGTGTGGCATCCAGCCCCTGAACTCTCAGCACCACCGGGCTGGTGCCCCGCCTCCCATTCTGTACTGTTGCCCTGGGGTTTTGTTTGGCACTTACATTACTTTGCACTCATTTGCGGTGAATCAAAGCTGGCATATTTTTGACCACCCCTACAACCTCGCAAGCTCCATTCTTATTATTTCAACCCACACCCCACACCCTTGTGTATCAACCCTGATTCCAGTCTTTCTGTTTTCTGCAAAAAGGCATAGTTTTCCTTCCAGTCACTCAGCAATGTCACTTATAGAGACATTGAAAAAGGACCAGTCCCAGTACTCAACACTCTGATACTGTGCTAGTAATGCCACTTTCTTTGAAGTAGACTCTGTTTACTATTACCATCTGCATCCTGTTGTACAGCCAGCTTTTTACACAGGCTAACAACGTGTGACCCACTCACAGCCTGGCTAGCTTGCTTATTCATGTTTTTTGTGGGGCTGTGTCAAATGCCTCGCTAGAGTGTAGGTAGGCCATCTCCACAGCCACTCCCTGGTATACTGCTTTGGTCAACCAGTCCAAAAAAGTATTAGATTTGTCTGACATGATCTTCACAATGTAATTAAATGCTGCTTTGGGTCCTGTGCCACAATGGCCTAGAGGTACTCGACAGTTATTTCTTTCAGAAGTGATTCTATCACTGTCAAAAAGACTGAGGTCAAAGTAACAGGTCTGTAGTTTACCACCTGTGCTTTGATCGTAGTTTTGTGAATGGGAATCGCATCAGCCCTGCTACGGTCCTCATGTGCCACACCATCCTCCCAAGGTTTGCCAAAATGGGTAGTGAGTGGTGTCATTAGATATGACTACCCACATGTCACTAAGGTCCCTGGAAGGTGGAAGGTTTAGGTGAAAAGCTAAGAAGTACTGTTCCATGGAGAGAGTGGTGGAGCACTGTCAAGGGGAGGAAGGGGGAACCTCTTGAGCAGCGGAAAGTTTGGGTTGGGAGAATGGGAATAGCCAGTAGGCCAGGAAAGAACTTCTCTGATGTCATGTCTTTGAATCTGTGTCATCAAAATAAGTCACATAAAAGTTAAATGGTGCATTGAAGGTTGAAATGTGCAAGTAGACATAATGAAAAGATAACATTACAATGAATCATTGTGATACTGCACACCATGAGAGATAATTGATTGGTTACAGGAGGCAGATGTTATGTTGCTTTCACTAGCTGGTGAACAAAACATTTGATAGCCCACAAGGTAGTCAGCTACGAGAATGATAGGGGTATTCCAGCACTAACTTCCGCCGGCTAACGTAAGAAAGTGCTATTGGTATGTCGCATCTGAAGCTGTAACAGCGGCACGTCATGCATCAGTAATTAGCATTTTCGATTCATAATGTTGGAAAACAGTAGGAAGCAGTGTTATAGGAGGACTACAATAAACAACGCATCTCAAATTAAAAAGCTGGCACACAGTTCATGCTTCAGAGTTCTGCACAGTGCTTTGATGTGCAATACAGACGTTAGTGCCATGGGTTGGCAGCGTTAGCACTGTCTGATTCATAATACTGTGAAACGGTTGGAATCCATGTTATAGGGAGTGCAATAAAAGCAAAAATACATCTTGCTGTCACACAGTTCATGCTTCTGAGTTGTGCACGATGCTTTTATGTACAATGTCAAACTCTGATCACTGTTTGCTGCTGCCTCCTTACTGCACTGTGATGTCCAAAACAAAATGGGTAATACAGTGAGTGCCATGGGTTGGCAGTGTTAGACATCGCTAATGATACGCAATGCTGGCGACTCCTGTAATTGATTTATGGTTACTGTGATGTCCACTTGATGTGTTGTTGCTTTTTATATTTCTGCCGTTCGCTAATTCCTGACCTCCTGGTTCCATTCATAGTGTCTGCTAGCTGTTTTAGATTATCTGCTCAATAACATATTTTCAGTGTTGCTGCCTAGTAAGAGTGGTGCCCTCAAGTTAACATTCTTTAAGCATTTTATTACAGGAAAAGTCATGACATTGTTTGCTCTATGTAGTCATCAGGCTTATGAAGCACACCGCTTCTAGCATACAAATGCATGACTTTTGGGGGAATAAACAGCTGAAAAATATGTTAGCTTGGGGCATCAGAATAGTGGCAGCCAAATTGAAAAATACTGTTATTAGCCAGTCGGCATATACAAATAGCGAGCAGACACTATGAATGGAAGCCACGAGAGGGTCAAATTTGGTGTGAACGGCAGAATTAGAAGAAAGAATCAACACATCAAGTAGACGATCATAACAATAACCATAATTCTATTACTTCTATTATACTTATTAAAACACAGTTAGGAATCACCAGCCTTGCACAGCATTATCTCGTAACAAGCATGGCCAGACAACACTGCAATTCACACAGGCGCAAGCTGCACGTCTGATCTGTGTAGCCTGAATCAAAAGACAAAAATCATTGCAGTACAATTGCAGGTTAGTTTAAGATGAATCACAGCAAAACACACTGAACCCAATAGGATTTTTAACATAAACTTTATTTACATACACACCCTTTTCAACAATAGGAGCGACAGATGCAAGATAATATATAAGACACCCAGACATGCGGCTGAGACAGAAGTTAATTCCTTGGTGAGGTGCACACATCACAACAGGTGTCAGTGCTGTACAGACACACCCACTCATTCAGAGAAAATGGAGACCATGACTGGTTTGCAATAAAACCTTTATTTTTATTATTTGGCAAACACAAATATGCAACTGGTCAGAAGGCAGCAAAACAGATAACACTTTTAAAATATTAAAAAGGGAAACAAACATACAGATTTCTTTTAACAAAGGGAAGGGGGATCGAGACAGGTAGGTGGTAATGGTTTTCTTATAAAGGCTGTAGCTTGAAAAAGGCAAAACCTATCACCCTCAGATAATGGATATATATGCTGCTATTCTTCAAAAGACATCATTTTATTATGTCGTTGGAAGTGTAAAATCAAATGTAGTCCCAAACGTTCCCAGTTTTTGAAACCATGATCTAAACGGAGCTGCAGGAAAAGCCGAGATATACGGAAGGGACTATAATAACACGTGAGATTGCTGAAGAGGTCGGGAGTCTAAAAGAGACCTCCAGAGTTTCAGTGTAAGTGTAAAAGGATTGTTAGTGATATCAGTTAAAGGGATGGGGGGTATGAAAATAATATCTTAGTAAGATGATGCAAATCTTCCTTCCTCACCTCCAAATCTTTCCAATGGGCCTGATAATGCGGGCTGAGCCATAAAAAAATAATTCAAAGTTGAGCCACCCTGTGATATTTCAGAATATCTGGTAAGGCCAGGCCACTCTGATATTTGGGAAATTGCAATAAGGAATAATGAATGTGGCTGGGATGTGGTCCCTAAAGAAAGCGTGGAATCCGATTGTTAAGTTCCTGAAAGAAAGCCAGCGATGGGGAAATTGGTAAGGTCTGGGCAAGATAAAGAAAACGGGGAAGTAAGTTCATATGGATAGTGTCTACCTTGTGGATTAGTAGGAGAGGACTATTTGACCAAACTTCGAAATCTTTTGTGAATTGTTTCAACACACATGGTTAAATACCAAAATGCCAACTGGAGAAAGGGCAAAGCTGCTGCTCAGGCCCTCCCTGATGGCTCTCAGAAGTAGGAATTGCTTCAGTGTTTTCAGGTTGCTGAGGATGCCAACAAACATCTCCTCAGAGCACTGTACGATGTGGCTGATACCATTGCCAGAGCAGCTGCCACTGTCATATGCCTTCATGGGCAGTCCTAGTTAAGGGTCTGTGGATCTGCAGCCGGTGTTCAGAACAAGGTGCTTAATGCCCCTTTTAATGGCACCAAACTGTTCGGCCCTGATCTTCAGGACCTCATAAATAATTTGCAGACCTCGGGCATGGCCATTAAATCGGTCCATTCCCTCTACCACACACAGCCTGGGGCAGAGGACAGCCTGCTTTTTGTAGACAGGCCAGTAGGTCCAGATAAGCTCCCCGTACCGAGGGGAAAGTGCAGAGCCTAGCTCCCTTGCCCATCCCCTCCAATGCTGGAGCGGTGGCCAAGTGACCCAGAAATGACGTACCAGCCTCTGTGAATGGCTCCACATCGGCTTGACTCCTTGCGAGACCCCTTTTCTCTGGTTCACGCCCAGGAGGCGGTGGTCGAAGATCAGTTCTCCCTCCATCTGAATCAATGGAGGACCAGAGCTTCAGATGCATTGATTCATCAGATCATAGAAAAGGGTTACATCCTGGAACTTATACAGCAGCCTCCAGACACCCCTCCTCTACCCTCCAACTATCCCCCAGCTCACTTGTCTGTTCTCCGGGAGGAAGTACAGTCACTTCTGCGCATGCAGGCCATTGAAACAGTACCCAGGCACCAGAGAAACCAGGGGTTTTATTCCAGCTTCTTTCTGGTCCCCAAAAAGACTGGAGATCTAAGACCCATCTTGGATCTGAAGGAACTCAGAATGTTTGTCCAGTACAAGAAGTTCCGGAACTTTGCCAGGCCCAATGCCCCTCCTCAAGACCTAGGACTGGCTCAGTTCACTGGACATGCAGGATGCTTACCTGCACAGCTCGACCTTTCCTCCTCACATGAGGTTTCTTCATTTTACCTTTCAAAACAAGCATTGCCAATTCAAAGTGCTGCCTTTTGGCTTATCCGTTGCGCCGCAAGTCTTTACCAAGTGCTAGGCAGCAGTCACAGCAGCTCTCAGAAGAGAGGGACTGTATGTCTTCCCTTACCTGGATGATTGGCTTCTCAAGGCCCTGTCCAGGAAACAGCTTTTGCTGACTCTGGAGCACACTCTCCAGCTCTTCCACTTCCTGGGCATTACTGTCAGTCTGCCCAAGTCATTTGTAGTACCATTCCAAAGGCTGTAGCATATCGGGGCAGGTCTGGATTCTGAGCAGGGAAAGGCCTTCCTGCCCCAAAACAGGGCAGAGTGCCTTATGGCCCAAGCTCAGGAAGTCACTCAGAGTCGGTACGTACTTGCCAGGGTGTACCTCAGACTGTTGGGCTTAATGGCAGCTGCCATTCCCACTGTTTCACTCACCAGGCTTTACATGCACACCCCTCACTGGACCCTCAGGGCATAATGGGACCAGCGCACGGACAAGTTGGACCAACTAGTCCTGGTCTCCTCTCCAGTACGCAAGGTACTGCAGTGGTGGATGGACCCCTTGAATCTTCTTCAAGGGGTTCCCTTCCAGATTTCTTCCCCACATCAGATCCTAACCACGAATGCTTCGGGTCTGGGATGGGGACCACACCCGAGTCCCTTCCAAACCCAGGGCTCCTGGTCCCAGTGGGAAACCGCCCTACATATCAATATCCTGGAGATGAGAGCAGTGCTTTATGTCACGTAGGCTTTTCAGAGCATCTCACTCTGGGCCATCTGCTGGTGCAGTCGGACAATTTGAGTGTAGTTTACTACATCAACAAGCAGGGCGGGACTCGCTCATACCCCTCATTGAGGCAGTATGGCACAGTGGTTTAAGGCTCTGAGCTGCACACCTGTATACATGGGTTTGAATCCCACAGCCCCCACTTGCATACTGTGTGACCCTGAGCAAGTCACTTAACTTCCTTGTGCTCCCAGGATGCACCTGGAATCAGGCTTCAGCTTAGTGTGCCTCCCCGGGTTAAAAAATTTCCCCTATTCCTTTCCTTTGCAGGGAGGCCATGAGAGTGTGGTATTGGGCACTGAAGCACAATCTGACACTCTCTGCAGTCCACATGTCAGGCATCCTAAACACCCTGGTGGACAGTCTCAGCAGGACTCGGTCCAGCATGCACGAATGGGAGCTCCTTTTATCCGTAGCAGAAGATCTGTTCGATAGGTGGGGTCCACCAGAGCTGGACCTTTTTGCTTCCCACTCAATGCAAAACTGCCCAATTTCTCACTAGATCCAAGGCCTGGAGTTTTCTGGTGAGTCGTGTTGTCCCTTTCTCGGAGCGGGAGGTTTCTGTTTGCATTCCCTCTGTTTTCTCTGATCCAGTTGGTGCTGATCAAGCTGCAAATGGAGAGGGCCAGCATGATTCTGGTGACTCCATTCTGGCCTCGCCAGATATGGGTCCCTCTGCTTCAGCAGCTGGCAGAGGAACCTCTGATCCCTCTGCCTCTTTGCAAGAATCTGCCGACCCAGAGTCAAAGGACTCTGGTCCATCCCAACCTCAGGTCCCTTACTCTGCATACTGGCTCCTGAGAACGTAGGCATTGCCAGATTCAGGGTCTCTAACAGGGTAGTGGACATTCTGGTGGCTGCCTGGAAGCCTTCCACTCGCGCCACATATGCCATGAAGTGGAAGCAGTTTCCCATCTGTGCTGTCAAACATGCCCTGGACCCTTTCACCTGTTCGGTGAATCATATCCTGGACTACCTGATCTCTTTGTCTGACTCACACCTCCAGTATTCCTCACTCAAGGTTCACCTTTTGGCTATTTGCAAAATGCTGAGTTGTATTGCAAGGGGTATATCCCCGAGGAGGGAGGAGGTGATTCTGCAACTGTACAGGTCATTAGTTAGACCGCACCTGGAGTACTGCGTGCAGTACTGGCGCCCGTATCGAAGAGGACATTAAGTTATTGGAGGGTGCAGCGCGAGGGTACAAAGATGATCAAGGGCTGGGGGACTTATCATACAAGAGGAGGCTGAGGGAGTTGAACATGTACTCACTGGAGGAGAGGAGGGATGGGGGACATGATTGAAACCTTTAAATACATGAAAGGAATAAACAAGACAGGTACAGAGGGGCTGTTCAAAGTAAGGTAGGGGAGGGACACCAGGGGCCATGATATGAGACTGGAGGGAGGAAGGTTCAGGAGGGAGATGAGGAGACACTTTTTTACAGAGAGGGTGGTGGCTGGGTGGAATGCATTACCTGCAGAAGTGGTATCCAGTAGAAGAGTGGACTGCTTCAAAAGGGGGATGGGACAGGACAAAGGGGAGGGTCAATAAAGGGGAAGGGTGGAAGGGAGGGACAGCTGCAGCATAAGGGGTGCTAGCTGCACATTCGAGCAGACTTGATAGACCTCTAGGCCTTTATCTGCTGGCAAATTTCCTATGTTCGTATTTCTGCCTTTCATGAGCCCGTGGGTGACCATACGATTGATCAACTGGATGTGTTCTGTACTTTTCTTAAGGGCATTGTGCAACTGAAACCTCCAGTCCGACCCCTCTGTCCCGGTTTGGAACTTGAATTTTATTTTGGAGAAGTTGACCCTGTCTCCTTTTGAGCCAGTCCCAACTTGCAATTTGCGCTTTCCCTCTTGGAAAGCTCCTTTTTATGTTTGCTTGCACGCATGTGCAAGAAACATAGTGCCATCATCCGAGTTTTCGAAGGTGTGTCAGCCCTCTTCCAATTCAGTCAGTGTGTTTGCAGGCGCGGCCGCAGTTCTCCAATGCCTGCTGGAGCTGTCTATGACAGCTCCAGAATGCAGTGGTGTACAGTTGAAAGGGGGAGCTACGCTTCAGTGAGCAACGATAAGATATCGCCTGCTCATGCGCGCTCCCCCTACAAACACACACACACACGCGCCTGCTGCATGCTGCCACCCCCCCCACACACACACACTGTATAGCCGACGGGGGTGCCCAACCCCGCCGACTGTGCTGCGCCCCCAAACACAGTTCCATGCCATGCTGAGTGCCCACCCCAGCGTGGTTATAGAATGGAGTAGCCGACGGGGTGCCCAACTCTGCCGGCTCCACAGTCTCTCCCCTCCCTCAGTACAGGTGCCACCCTGGAGCCCACCTCAGCGTGGCAACAGATGCTATGGCCGACGGGGTGCCCAATCCCGCCGGCTCCACGCCCCCAACCAGCCGTCCTTCTGCCACGCTGGGAGCCCACCCCAACGTAGCAAACGCCCCGCCGTCGCCATAAAACAAAAACGGAAACTCTAAAACGGTCCGTCGTAGTCTCGCTGCCCCCACAACCCGCACCCACCCACTGTGCACCCTGCCTCCCACCCCCCACCCCATACTTACGCTCCAGAGCTCGCGCGATGATCTTCGGTGGACAGGGAACACGTCTGCACTCTTCAAAGCCGACTGCGAGCTGAGGAAATGCCGGTAAGCTGTATAATGGGATAATAGGGTTTTTTCAACTTTGTTGCATATCTCAGGCATTTTTGGGAATTTTGGGCCCAAATTTTCAACATGAGGTTTTTGGGAACCCTCCTCATGAATTATTGCACTGTCATGGCGTTATTCGGGCCCGAAGGGTGATTTTGCAGTCATTGCGCGAAATCACCTTTTGGGACTGAGTAACGAAATGACACTGCCACTGTTCATAAGGTGGTCTCTCAAAAAGCCTATGTTGAAATCTTTGGGAAAAATTCCTAAAATGACTGTTTTTATTTAGCTGCATGCTATGCAGTTCCCACGCATGTCAGAAGTTCACATTCTTTAATATTTTCACTCCAGATTTTCAACATTGCCATTTTACCTCACCCTTATGAGCAGTACAGCTGTCATTTTCACATCTTGCCCAAAACATGTTTCCGCCATGTAGCGACAATGGTGCAGTCGGTGTGAAATCAATGTATAGGACACATTAAGAAAATCACAGTGACACTTTTAATGAGCAGAGTCTTAAAATGGCTATGTTGAGATTTGGTGAAAAATTCCTAAAAATGACTGTTGTTTCTGACGTAGTTGAACATTCCTATACCGCGCTCGTGGTTCGAATTTTCAATATTTTCACTCCAGATTTTCAACATTGCCATTTTATTACACTTCCTTATGAGCAGTACAGCTGTCATTTTTCACATCTTGCCCAAAAGCGTGTTTCCGCCCATGTAGCGCATAATGGCACAGTCGGTGTGCGTAAATCAATGTATGGACATATTAAGAAAATCACAGTTACACTGTTCATGAGCAGAGGTCTTAAAATGGCTATGTTGAAAATTTGGTGACAAAAGTCCATAAATGACTGTGTTAGAGTCAGCATTGCGCAGTTTCCACGCACCCTTGTAAGTTCATGACTTTATAATATTTTCAGTCCAGATTTTCACCAGTGGCATTTTTCCACACTTCCATATGAACAGTACAGCTGTCATTTTTCACAACATGGCCGAAATGTGTTTTCACACTTTCAGCGCAGAGATGCGTGGTTGCTGTGGGAAATCATTGTTCGGGACAGATAAAGAAAATCACAGTGACACTGTTAGTGATCGGAGGTCTCAAAATACCTGAGTTGACAATCTACTGTAAAAAATCCCCAAACTAATTACATTATGGGTGTGCGTTGCACAGTTTCTATACACGCTCGTGACTTCACCAGTTTTTTTAATATTTTTACTGCAGATTTGCAACATTGCCATTTTTTCCACCTCCCCATGAACAGTACAGCTGTCATTTTTCACATCCTGTTCGGAATGTGTTTTTGCACTTGTGGTGCTAAATACCGTAGTTGCTGTGCATAAGCAGCTTTCCGCTAGCAAACTGATATTGCCACTGTTCATGAGTTGGGGGCCTCAAAAAAAACATGTTAAAAATTTGGAGTGAAAATACCAACGAATGCCTGAGCTGTTAGGGTTTTCAACCATAACACCCCACCCTGTAGAGAATGACAGGCATCAGGGGTGTGACTTGGGATTCTTGCCTGTAATGCTCATACCATTCCACACCCTGCAGCCAGTGAGAGGCATCGAGGTATGCCTTGGACTCTTCGGCCCCAAAGTTCACTCCATTCTCCTATACCACACCCATCTCACCATATTTCCTGATGGAATGGGGTGCGCATAAGGGCCAAAGACCCCAAGGCACACCGTGACACTTGTCAGTGTCTGCAGGGTAGGGTGTGGTGAAATGGCGTGGCCGAACCCAAAGGCACACCCCAATGCCTGTCATTCTCTGCAGGATGGTGGTGGGGTTGGCTTCAGTTCAATACTTCACTGCCATTCCTATTATGCAGCTCTGTAACTTCTACACTACCAATGCCAGTGCCAGCAAGCAAATGTAACCCCTCACCCCTGCCCTTTTACTAAAACGACAGGTGGCATGCTGTTGGCGTTGGCAGCAATACCTGGTGGGGACCTGAGTTCGGGGAGGATGAGGTTACCTGGCACAAGGGACCTAGGTTTGGCTACTCTGCACAGGGGCACTCAAGTAAATCCAACTACAGGAAGCAATAACTGTAATGTCCAGAACCAGGATTGGGATTTTTCAATGTGGCTTTATTCAAAACTAGCTGAAACATGACAAAGCTTTGATGGTCCCCCAAGGGGCTACGTTCACTGTATATGCAGATAGAGACTACAAGGCGGTCCATTTGAAGAATGAACACATTTCTACTATGGTCTGGCTCTGGACCCACCAGGCACTCAGCCCGACTTGTATGCGCTTTGGATACACAGCCCGACTGGCCCGGCGCCCCTGCCGGCCACTTGACTGACGGTCCATTTGAAGAATGAACCCAAACTTTACTTGGAGAGACTCCCATCAAACAAGGAGTATATTTTCCTATCCTGTGGCTCCCCACACCACTTAGAGTCTGCGACTCCTAGAGAGATTTTCAAGTTGCGACCCACGTCTGGGTACCCACCTCATCACTGGCCAAGTGCATGAGGCAAGTAGAAAATCACAGTAGAAATCCGAAGAGGTGGACCTGGTTACTAAAGATGGGGGGTGTTCCCACCTACAGCTCCCACAGCCCATACCTGGCCATTTCTCTGGACAAACAGAAACTTAGAACTTTAACATGTAGATTAAACGTGGATGACCTGAAGCCCCCTCTACAGCATTACTTGAAATCCATTAAAACTTTAGACTTTTGACTGCTCCATTTGTTTGTCTTAGTAAAATAGTCCTCCCAAAATAGCAGTCCACATCCCAGCTTTCTTTATATTTCCAAACTGATGAAACAATTGGTTTGCCCTTCAAATGGAGCAAAACACTCACCCTTCGTTGCAGGTGCCCCACAGGTGAAGTACCACTTCTTTCACTGTTACACAAGAACAGAAACTGTAAACAGGCAGCTTTCTTCTATAGTGGAAATAGGGGATTGCCCCTGGAATCCACAGAGGGACTTTTCTTCCACCCCCCCCCGGAGGGAGGGGGCACTGAGACCTGGACAGTGGTCTCCACCACTTTCAAAAGGTAAACAGGAACACACTTCCTTCTCCAACAGAAAGGTAAACAGAAACTTCCTTCTTGCTTTAAGACAAACAGAAGACTGACTTTGAAACTCCCAAAGTTCTAACTCACTCCCTCTGCTGCAGATTCCAATGTGGCTTATGCAGCTGCGACAGTTCTATGGTGATGTCATCTCTCAAGTCTGCTGTGACTGAGAACAGAGTGAGACAGTGTGAAACCCATTTAACTGGAGTTTCACAAGCTGCCTTCCCTGCCTACCACTAGGTCTTACTGGGATTCTAGTAACCCCGGGTAACAAGGGGGTTACACAAACATTCGGCATTGACAAATGCTTGTTTTAGTTGCTATTACTGCTGCTCGAAGAATTTTAGAGCTTTAGACCCTCTGGTGTGAGGAGCCTTAATTGATTTTTCACAAAGACAGGGTATCTTCACGCACAAATCCTAAGCTTCTGTCCAAGGTGGTTTCTGAGTTTACACTTAGTCTATCCACCTTCCTGTTTATTTCCCTGAGCATGCCAAGCCAGGGAAAGCACTGCTCCACACATGAGATGTGTGCAGAACTTTGAAGTATTATCTGCTTCAGACTAAAGAGTCCAGGAAGTCTAAGCAGTTGTTTGTTTCTTTCACCCCAGGTAGAGAGGGCACTTCAGTTTCTAAGCATTGTTTATCCAAATGTTTGGCAAATTGGCATTGTGTTCTGCTACAACAAATACAGCAAAGAATTGCCTGGTGATGTCAAAGCTCATTCCACAGAGGCATGGCTACCTTGGTGGCTTGTTTCAAAAGGGTCTCTGCAGCTGACATTTGCGCAGCTGCCAGCTAGAGTACAGTCCACACTTTCACCAAGCATTACAGTCTGGACATTGCGTCAAGAGCCCGTGCAGGATTTGGCAGGGCTGTTCTGCAAGGACTCATGTGTTAAGTTTATTGAGATCCAGCCTCCCAGACTGTCTGTTTCCGCTTGTCACTGTTTGATATTTGTTCCTACAGTGTAACCTGATGACTGAGATACCCCCGAAGAAGATATAACAGTTACGTAAGAACTTACTGTAACAGTAAATCTTTGAGGGGATCTCAGTCATCAGGTATGATTTCCCTTCCACCATCCACCTTCTTGGGACTCCTGTCTAGGAACTGGCTATTTGGTGTATCCAGTCTTTTTACTTAGAGCTGGTCACCTCTTTCTCTCCTAGGTTCCCCAGGGCCTGAGCCTTGCTTCCTTCGTCTCTGGGGGGAAAGAACTGAGGAGGGAGTGGGGCCGCCTATGCCTATATAGGATTGGTACTGCTGCAAATCTTCCATATGGATTCCCCGTCACCAACGGTGAAAGTTCCTGCAGTGTAACCTGATGACTGAGATCCACTCGAAGATCTGCTGTTACGGCAAGTTCTTACATAACTGTTCTTTATTCAGATATCTGCAGGTGCAGGACTGAGTGCGATGCCTGGATTGTCTCCAACCACAAAACTCTCCTCTCTTTGCTTTGCTCTGGAGAAAGGGATCTTGTCTGCCAGGGTGGCTCCTAAGGGGGCTTTGGCCAAGCATTATTATAACATTAGATTGTGTCTCCCCGATACTTCTCTGAAGGCCAGGAGGCTTTGGGAGCGGGATGGAGGGGGTGATATCGGAGGAGGTCTGGAAAGAGCTTTGTGAATCTCATATGGGGTTAAGTATATGCAACAAATCTAAGGAGGCTGTATTCAAGTTTTTACACAGGTTATATCTCCCTGTGGAGACGGTAAGCAGATTCACTCCTGGGGTTTCCCTTCTGTGTGGGAGACGCGGTATGGAGCAGGGCACTTACATACATTGTTTTTGGCAATGTTCAGTCCTTCTTAAGTTTTGGACTGCAGTCGCCCAGGCCGTGTCCCATATTATGCAGGCCAGACTCCCAGTGGATCCTTGGTGTTTGTTATTTGAGGTGGCGGATCAGTCATCTGGGGTATGGGATTTCTACTCCAGGTCCAGCTGGTTGATGTTGATTATGGACCAGCATTGTATCCAGATTACCTGGGCTTCTCAGGCCCCCTTCCCACATGTTGCAAATGTGGCAGGACTCTGTCTGTAATATGCAGCAGTTGGAGTATTTGACTTATGATTTAAAGGGGTGATCTGATAAAGTTGAAAAGCTGTGGGGTCAGTATTTGGCCTCTCTGTCCCCATGGAGCAGGTGGTGATACGTCTGGGCTAATATAGCCTATACATGGGAGGAGGGGCTACCATTATCGCCTCTTGTCTCCCCTGACGTGGCCTCCCTCACCCGCACCTGTGGTCCTGGCTTACCTCTTCTTCCTTTCTCCTTGCTATCCCTTCCTTGCCCTTCTCTTTTTGGGTGCTTCTGGGTCTATTGAATTCGTTTGCCTTTTGGGACAAAATGGGTACTGCATTTGATATTGACATTAGGGCACTGTAGGCTTGGTTTTCTTCTTTTGTTTTTGTGGCTGCGTGTGTGACAGGTAGGTCTAGTGTTAATGTTAGTTTATATTCTTGTATTTTGTATTTGTATTTATACTGTTTTATAACAGTGTTATGTTGTGTTTTAAATGCTTTTGAACTTAAGATATTCGATGTTTGAATGGTGATAGTATAATTAATCTGTATTTATCGACTTTTCGGTGCTAAAACTTTTTTTTTTGGTATCTTAGTTTCATTTTTTTTTCCAAGCATTGATGTACTATACAAATGTTCTGTGTTTAAGTGTGTCACTTGAAAAATTCAATAAAGAGAATTAAAGAAAAAAAATGCAAAACAAGATGGTGGCCATACGAAAGAAGTTTGTTTTTTCCTCATGAGAGAAGAATTTTGGCTCACGAAGGAAGAATCTTCTTTTATGAGTGGGAAATTCTTCTGTTGAATTGGACAAATAAATGAAAGATCCTACTGAGCATGACTCAGGACTGAAATTTAAAATCTTTCTGTCTTGGGAACTGATTAATATTGTTTCACCAAACCAAAAAAGGTCTCTTTCTTGGGCTACTCCCTTTTACCCTGAAAATGTCAGAACAAAATTCAGAACCGTTTGTACTGTAGATGAGAGCAAAAAAAAAAAAAAAAAAAAAAAAGGAAAAATAGCTAAAACCCCTTATTTTTTACTTTTTATACTATCTGCATCTCAGAATCTGGACACCCAACTGTTATGAAACTTGCCAGTTCAAGCGAACTTGCCCCGCAGGCAGCACATGCAAAATTACATGCAATTCTGTTGAATGGGGAAAAGTTGTTAAGGTTTGAAGTTAGGGGTTTAACATTAAAACCCTACTCAACCCTAAACATAATTATATACAGTATATATACTGTATATACATGTGTATATATATATATATATATATATATGTGTATATATATATATATATGTGTGTGTGTGTATATATATATATATATATATATATATATATGTGTGCATTCATTACAAAAAAACGTGTTGCTGTACCAGTTAGGGTTCAGCTTAACTCTTCAAAAGTAAGGAAGTGTGGTGTTAGGGCTCCCAACCCTAACTCCCCCCTTTCTCCCAAAGCAGCACAATGGCAAAACCATACAAACAACTACAGACAGCCATCATTAGGTAAGACAAACAACATACAGCTGCTTCCGGATGATACAAAAGACATCCTTCATCAGGTTCCAGCACTTCTGCAACCACAAATGCACATGCACACTGTAAGACATACACACACAGTTCTGGCAGATAGAAATCCACGATACTCAAATCACAACACTACTGCTGTCTGAAGAAGCGCATCCCCTTAAAGGGCCACTGCTTCTGCAGTCACAGGTGCTCAATGCATAGTGCAGGACATACACACTCAATTTTGGCTGCAGAAAGAAGTCCACAATATTCATACCACAACACTACACCCTTCTGGAGACTAAGGTACTGCCCCATTTGTACTCCCCTCTCTGGGTTGAGGGTAGAGGTTGTTGGACTTCAGATCAAACTGGCAAGGGGGAAGAGGATTGCCCCAAACATGGCCAAGTCTGCCACTGCTTCCCCAGTGGATGCCTAGGTAGAGGCAGAGTTGGTGGTGGACCTTGGTGGGTTCCAGGAGAGTGTGGTGGCTGAAAGTGTGCACATCCTTTAGCCTATACCCCTGCAGAATTCCTTCACTGTACTGCCAGGATGGGACAGCTGGGAGGAAGCACCAGCCAAAGTGTGAATGGAGGAAGTGGGTGTCATTAGAAGTGGAGGCCCCAAGGAGGAAGTGAGAAAGAGGCCTCCAGCCAAGGAAGATGCAGCTATTGGTGAAGGACTCTATTGTTAGGGGGAAAAACTTGAGAGTGGGTGGACGGAGGGAGAGGGAGGTGTCCACCATGCCTAGTTTCCATACCCATGGCCACCACCAATTTTGGTGGGCAGCCCCGGAAGCCCGTCCAACCCGAGCAGTGTTATGCAATGCCAGATCCATCAAAAATAAGACTGCAATTATTGCAGATCTTGTTGGATCGGTGGATCTGGCGTGCATCACAGAATCACAGAGACCTGGCTGGATGAGAATGCAGGCCCTCATATTAGAGGCCGCTATTCTGGCCGGGTACTTGGTGTTACACTGCTCGAGATTGGACCGCAGGGGGAGGGTTTGCAGTCTGTTTTAAGACTGAAATGGGCCTCATGAATGTACCCAGTTGAAGAGGCTGAGTCATTCGAGTGTACTGTAGTGGCAGGTGTAGGTTGTGGGATTGCCTTCATCTACCGTCCACCAAGGGATGAGAAACATTTCCTACAGGAAGTTATGGACTTTGTGATCTACATGGCGTTTGAGTTGCTCAGGCCGATGGTCCTGGGTGACTTCAGTGCCTGGGTCGATGACAGACTCTCGCAATTTGGACAACACTTCCTCCAATTGATGACATCTTTGGGCCTTACACAAGTTGTTGCTTCTGCCACTCATAAAGGTGGTCACTCCCTTGACCTAGTCTTCCTCCTGGGGATCAAAGCCTTCGATTTGGGGGTGGAAACTGTTGAATGGTCCGATCATTACACCATGGGGTTCAGTTTTTGTGACTCCCTTCGTAGGCCTACCCCCTTGGAGATGGTCAAGTACGGCCCTTTGCAAGATGTAAGCTCTGAAGGCCTGGCGACGGCACTTGACCTATCGGTGCTTCTTGTAGCAAGCACTGACCCAGATGCCTTGGTTTTGGCTTATAACAAGGCCATCTCTTCAGCTCTGGATATCATTGCTTCCGTCCATGTTCATCATCTCCCCCTTCGCCTTTGATCCCCGTGGTTTGATGGAACCTTGAGGAAGATGCGGTGACAAGAACAAAGATTAGAGCGTTGCTGGTGGAAATCCACCCTAGATACCGACCACCTTAGACTGATGGAACACTATCAAGTCTGTCATTCTGCAGTCACCCGTAAGAAGGCAGAGTTCCTGTCCAGGGAGATTGCGACTGCTCAGAACCGACCGGCTCAACTCTTTTGAACTGTGGACAGACTGTGCAACCCAGCCTGCTTGCAGGTTTGAAGAGTCTTTTCACAAGTGGAGTGTGAAGAGCTTGCTCGTTTCTTTGTGGCTAAGGTGACTGACATCAGGGTGGAGCTTCAACCAGCACACCCTACGGGAGATGCCGTGGATCGGTGCTTGGTCACTGCCCCTCAGTTCTCTTGGAGTTCCTTTGACTGGCCAGAGTTCATTGATGTCATACAGATTGTCCAGGGTATGCGCATTGCATGCTGTAGTTTGGATGCGGGCCCAACCATCCTTATTAGGGGTTGTTGTGATATCATCGGCCCGGTCCTTGCATGGATAGTCTGGTGCTCCTTGGACACGGTTGAGTTTCCTAGTTCCCTGAAGGAGGCAGTGGTAATACTCCTCCTGAAGAAAGCTTCTCTGGATCCAGACTGTCCTGCTAACTACAGACCGATCTGTAACCTTCCCTTTTTGGGAAGGTGATTGAGAAAGTAGTGGCCCTACAACTGGAGAACCATTTGACCATCCATGACATTTATGAACCTCTCCAGTCCGGTTTTCGAAAGAGGCATAGTACCAAGACTGCACTGGTTCAGGTGCTCAATGATCTCTTGATGGCGAGAGATCAAAAGAGCCACTCCATCTTGGTTCTTCTTGATCTCTCATCAGCATTTGACACTGTGAACCATGAAGTTCTTCTCGAATGCCTGAGGTTCATCTGTGGTCTGTCTTGTACAGTCCTCAGGTGGTTTAGATCCTTCCTCACTGGCAGAACTCAGAGGGTGTTGTCGGGGATTTATTCCTCCCACCCAGTCTCTCTGTCATGTGGAGTACCTCAGGGTTTGGTGTTGTACCCCATGTTGTTTGCAGTGTACATGCTGCCCCTCGAAGACATTGTAAGAAGGTTTGGGTTGAGGTTTCACTGCTATGCTGATGATACCCAGCTCTGCCTGTCTTTTGCACCCGACCAGGATAGAGGTCTCTCGGCACTTAACAACTGCCTCGCTGAAATCCAGGATTGGATGAATTCGAGCTGGCTGAGGTTGAACTAGGAGAAGACTGAGGTGATGGTTGTTGACCTGGGTCACCGGATAGAGGGGGTGGGTGCTGGTTTACCTTCAGGACTTTTTCTTGATGGTTCCCAACTCCTTTCCTCTGAACAGGTACGAAACCTGGGGGTGATTTTTGACGATGGGCTGACACTGCGATCGCAGGTGTTGGCAGTCATCAAATCCTCTTTTTACCATCTGAGGAACATCTCCAGGATTAAGCACCTAGTTCCGTCCAGTGGCCTGCCTATGTTGGTTCACACCTTTGTGACCTCGCGCCTTGATTATTGCAACTCCTTTTATCTAGTGTTACCTGGGGTTGATATCCGCCGCATGCAGCTAGTGCAGAACGCTGTAGCCCGGTTATTGACGGGTACTTCTCGGACCTGTCATATTTCCCTGGTGCTGTGCCAGCTGCCCTGGCTGCCTCTACAGTGGCGGATCACCTTTAAAGTCGGACTTCTGACTTATAAAGCCCTACAGGGACTGGGCCCGGACTACCTGAAAGAGCTTCTGGTGCCATACTGCCCCAGGCGATCGCTCCGTTAGGCTGATGAGGGGTTGCTAGAGATTCCAAGGGTTTCTTTAAACTCTTCAGGGGCCCGTGCATTTATGTACATGGCCACAGCCCTTTGGAATTCTCTACCCCGTCAGCTGTGGGAGTGCGCGACCATGGAGGGATTTAAACAGGCCCTAAAGACCCACCTGTGGCTTCAAGCCTACCCTACCTGATGGTATTTTACTGAATTTTATGAAATCCTGTCGATATTGTATTTATGGTTTTTATTGTATCCTGTTTTATTCTCTTCGTATTTTATTGTTAAGGCGCCTTCTAAAAATAAAGCATTATTAGGTGCGTAAGAGGTGTTCTAGAGACATGGATATGTTGTTCATCCACACTGTCTGGCAGGTTCCTTGCCACTTTAAATCTTGCCAGAAGGTCTTCAAGCTGGCTTCTCCCACCCACCTGGGTGGTAAAACTCTCGGCTCCGCCCCATGACGCTAGATCTTCCTTACCGCTTGAAAGCTCAGGTTCCCTCCTTAACGCTCTGCGTGTAGACTGGATCCTAATTCTTCGGTTCGCTCGAAACTTATTTTAAAATTTTCAAGACTTCGGTCAAGTTTCTCCCTCGCGGCTGCGATGGACAAATTGACTCCCGGATTTCGGCGGTGCCCTTGTGGGCAGAAAATGTCCAGGACGGACCCGCACTCCACGATAGTCTACTGACTCGACCTAGAACATGACCTGCAGGCCTGCAGTTATGCCGTTCATTTTCGGCCAACGTCCTGGAAGACCTCGCTACCCGGTTACAGCTTGGGCGCCCCGAGAAGCGCTACCCGCTGGTGAAGTCGAAGGAGGCCCATTGGGTGGTTACCACGGTGGCTGGCTCGGCTGAGCAACTCGAGCATATGATTGCCCTCAAGGAGGAGGCGGCACAGGCCGCATCATCCTCTTCCTCGGCAGCGGCATTTATCCCGCTCTCTCTGGGTACCTCATATTCTGCTTCTTTCAAGGAGCTTTGCCAGTCCCATTCCACAAAGGGAGAGGGGCCATCGGGACATTCCTCTCGGTCCAGAAAGAAGGACTCAAATAAGTCCCATCGTCGGCGTTCGTGGGAGCGGGAGAGGTCCCCTTCCCCGGACAATCGACACTCGGCTTCGGTCGAGGTTGCGGCTAAGGCCGCTGGCTTCACGGTGTCCCCATCAGGTCAGCCGGCCGAGACACCCATCGACGCGGTCGAGATTTTTCTCGACCCATCGGACGAGCTGTTGACTGGTGAAGCCGACAACCCTTCTTCACCGGTTCCCCCGGTGGAGACCGAGGACTTGCCTGCGCCTCCAGTGCCGCAGTCCCCAGTTAAGGCTTCCGAGCCGAGGGAAGAGCGAGTGTCCCCCGCCCCTTCCCAGACCCGTCCTCGGAAACGCCGAGGATCTCGGTCTCGATCTCGGACATCGTCTCGGTCTCGGCACCAAAGTAAGTGCCGCCACCGCTCGTCCTCGTCTTCCTCCTCAGAAGAGGAGAGGAGAGGCTTCAGCGCAAGTTGTATCGACGCTACGAGGACCTGATGTGGCAGCAGTTACTTCTGTCCGGGAACAAGCCGATGCCATTGCCTTCCCCAGCCATCAAGTGGCTGTCACCCGAGTGGCCGAAACAACCCCTCGCGGTAGCCAAGGTACCCAAGCCTGGGCCAGTTGTTTGGCCGATACCAGCTGCCCCACCGATTGTGGTGGAACCTCTGCCTCCACAACCGAAATCAGGGGCGCCGACCAAGGACTCTCGGTCGGGTCAGGGCCTGCCCCACAGGTTGTCGGCCCACCTCACTCCCGATCGCCCCGGCAAGTGGAGGGTGGCTCAGGCCCCAGGCAGCTCGTGGACCTCGGAGTCCCGACAACGACTCCTCCCTGTTCTCCAGGCCCATTGACCTGGAGTCCTCCGGGGGCCAGTCGATGGACGAAAGCACATCGTCCTTCATGGGTCTGCTTTGGCTCATCTCGGAGTCCACCGGGATGCAGCTCAAGCCCGTATCCAAGCGGGCCAAGTATCCCCTCACGGAGATACTGGACCGAGGGGATTCACCCACGGAGGCCTTTCCGGTGGCTGAAGCCATTGTTGGCCCAGCCTTGGAGCTCTGGCAGCTATGCTTCCTGTCCCCTGCCCGGCCAGGATGGTCAGAAGTATCGGTCCCCTACCGGCTGTTTGCCTGGTTTTGTACACCCCTCTGCCGAGGGGTTGGTCACCGACAGCGTTTTCCGACGTTCCGGGAACACTAGGGATGTGGACAAGCCCCCCCGACAAGGAGTCCAAAAAGCTGGACTATGCTGGGTGCAAAGTGTACGCTGCGTCCTCCCTTGGCCTCCGCCAGGCCAGCTCAGCCATGCTGATGGCACACTTCTCCCACGCCCTCATGGGCTCCCTGGATGAGGTGATCCCTCATCTCCCGGCTGACCTGCAGACCACGGTCTGGCAGGTACGGGACCAGGGTAGGACGGTGGCTAAACAGCAGCTCCAAACGGCTCTGGACATTGGAGACTCCTGTGCCAGATCGGTTGCGGCTGCGGTGGCCATGTGCCGCAAAGCATGGCTGAGGATATCCACCTTCACAGCGGAAACCCAGCACAAACTGGCGGATGTTCCCTTCCTGGGGACCGACCTCTCCGGCCCTGGAGTGGAAGGTCACCTCCAGCGGATCGAAAAGTCCAGTGCCACTCTGGACTCTGTCACCTCCGCCCAGAAGGACAAAGGCCGCCGACAGCAGCAGCACAAGTCCTTTCGTCCTTTTGCGCCTGCGGCACGTCCGGCCCAACAGCACCAGCACCAAGGCCAGCAGGTTTGCACTTGGCATCCCAAGCCCGTGGCTTCCTCCAACAGGAAACAGGGAGGTAAAGGCCCAGGAGGTCCCTCGGCCGGTCCCTCCTCTAAGCCTGCCCAGTGACGGGTTGAGGGGTGTCGCCCCCAGCCTCGTCACTCCCCCCTGGGTTCCCCCTGTGGGGGCAGCTCCCGCCACTTCCTTTCCAAAGCGGTCCGTTATCACCATGGACCGTTGGGTGTTGGAGGTGGTAGGAAAGGCCTCTGGGTTTGAGGAGCAGGCCCCACCCTTCCGAGCCATCACCGGGGGCCACGGGTCCGCAGCTTCTTTGTCGGCTCCCGACCAATATCGCCCCCGCTCCTCGAGAAAGAGGTGATCAGGAAGGTGGCAGATCCTCCTCCAGACCTGGGGTTTGTATCCAGGTACTTCCTGGTCCCAAAACGGACGGGGGGCTAGCGCCCCATTCTCAACCTGCACGACCTGAACAGGTTCCTAAGGTCTCAGACCTTCAGGATGGTCATTCTGGCTCAGATAATCCCATCCTTGGAATGAGGTGTGTGGTTCTGTTCTCTAGACCTTCAGGACGCGTTCTTTCACGTCCCAATCCGTCCGTCCCACCAGAGATTCCTCCGCTTCAGGGCAGAGGGATTCCTCTATGAGTTCCGGGCCATGCCCTTCGGCCTTTCCCTAGCTCCCAGGGTCTTCACCAAATGCATGGCAGTGGTGACAGCATTCCTGCAGCTTCGAAGGGTCCGGGTGTACCCCTACCTGGATGACTGGCTGATTGCAGCCCCCTCCAGAACGGAGGTGGAGTGGTCCAGAGATCTGGCCCTCCAGGTTTACTCTCAGGTTGGCCTCCTCATCAACGAGGCCAAGTTGGAACTCGTGCCAAAGCAGGTGATCCAATTCATCGGGGCAGAGCTCGACTCTCCAGGAGCCAGAGCACAGCTCCTGGTGGACAGGGCCGAGGTTCTTTCCTCCTTTACCCAATCATTTCAGGTTGGGCAATCACGCCATGCCCGGGACTTCCTGCGCCTCCTGGGCCTCATGAGGGTCTGCGCCTGCGGATTCATGGGTCAACAAGGCCCTCTTCAATGGGCTGGCTAAACAATGGTCACAGTACCGATCCTCTGAATCAGCTAGTGACAGTGACCCACGGGATGTGGAATGCTGTCCAGTGGTGGACCGTTCCAGCACATCTGCAGGAGGGCATCCCAGTTGTCCGCCCTGAGCCGACGGTCTCTCTATCGACCAGTGCCTCTCTGATGGGTTGGGTTGCCCATCTGGGGGAGCACAGAGCCCAGGGCCTCTGGTCCCCTCGGGAGTCTCGATGCCACTTCAACGTGCTGGAGCTCCGAGCGGTTCGTCTAGCCCTTACCGCCTTCGCTCCGTTTCTACGGGTTCAAGTGGTTCAGGTCCAGATGGACAATACCACGACTATGTACTACCTAAACCGCCAGGGGGGGGATGCGCTCCATGCCTCTGTGCAGGGAAGCTCTCCGCATTTGGTCGCTCGTGTGCAGCCTGGAGGTGGATCTCCTTGCTATTCATGTGGCAGGGAGCCCAACACCCTGGCCGATGCCCTGAGCAGGATAGGGGCTGCGTCCCACGAGTGGTCTCTCCTGCCGGAGGTAGTACAAGATCTATTCTCCCACTGGGGCATGCCTCAGGTGGACCTATTTGCCTCCAGGGAGAATGCAAAGCTGAGACTGTTTCATGCCCGCCCCCTTCAGCAGGGCTCGCTGCCGGGGGATGCCTTCTCGAGGCCGTGGACCCCGGGCCTCTTCTACGCCTTTCCCCCATTTCCCTTGATCCACAAGGTGCTTCTCAAGGTGAAGAGGGACAAGGTGCAGGTGATTCTGGTAGCCCCAGACTGGCCCCGCCAGTTCTGGTATCCAGAGCTCCTCAGTCTCAGCTCCAGGCTCCCGAGGTGGCTTCCAGCCCACCCGGACCTGATCTCAGTCAATCATGTGAAGGTATTCCATCCGGACCTTCAATCCCTGCACCTGACGGCCTGGTTCCTGAGCAGCTAGAGTTCCAGGCCTTGGATCTCTCCGACCAGGTCCTCAACGTCGTTGAGGCGTCCTGTAAGGAGTCGACCAGAAAATGCTATGCCTTCAAATGGAAGAGATTCTCCATTTGGTGTCAGAGCAAGAGCCTGGACCCTTCCTCCTGTTCCTTGGCAAGCATTCTGGACTACCTCTGGTCCCTTTCTCAGCAAGGGCTTCGGTCGATGACCCTTAAGGTGCACCTTGCGGCCATCTCTGCTTACTGGGCGCAGGAGAAGGTGGTCGGGCACTTTTTCCAAGGCCTTGATCACACATCCCCTCCAGTGCGAGAACCTCCACCTCCGTGGGATCTACTGTTGGTATTGGCTAAGCTCATGGGCAAGCCATTCGAACCGATGCACAGGTGTGGCATCTCTCACCTGTCGTGGAAGACCGCCTTCTTGGTGGCTATCACATCAGCCAGAAGGATGGGAGAGCTCCAGGCGCTTTCCATCGAGTCTCCTTATCTGGTCTTCCACAGGGACAAGGTTGTCCTGCGCCCTCACCCGGTTCCTTCCAAGATGGTGTCGGAGTTTCACCTTAACCAGGTGTTGACTCTGCCGGTGTTCTACCCCAGTCACACCTCGGAGGCCGAATATAGGCTCCATACTTTGGACCCTAGAAGAGCGCTCGCTTATTACAAGGAGCGGACGGCTGAAGTTCGTGGAGAGGTTCGCCAGCTGTTTGTCACCTATGCTGAAGCCGCACCTGGCAGACCTGCAGCCAAGTGGACAGTAGGCAGGTGGGTCACCTCCTGCATAGATCTCTGCTATAGGTTGGCGGGCATGGAGCCTCCCAGAGGGATAAGAGCTCATTCTACCACGCTGTCACAGCTGCATCAGTGGCTGCTTCCAGGGACGTCCCTATCCAGGAAATCTGAAGGGCTGCTACCTGGAGTCAGCACACACCTTCATCACCCACTACCACTCGACCTTGAGTCACTGGGATGCTGGTTTTGGGGCCTCGGTTCTAAAGTCTTTATTTCCCAAGTAGGGTGTGCACTTGCCCCTCCTCCCGGAGAACTGCTAGAGGTCTGCCAGATAGGTGTGGATGAACAACATATCCATGTCCCTAGAAATACAGGTTACTCACCTGTAACAGGAGTTCTAGGAATGGTATATGTTGTTCATCCCATGACCACCCGACCTCCCCGGCTTCGACGTACAACCTGGCTTCCAGTGGGCTAGATCTGGCATCATGGGGGAGAGCCGAGAGTTTTACCACCCGGGTGGGTGGGAGGAGCCAGCTTGAAGACCTTCCGGCAAGATTTAAAGCGGCAAGGAACCTACCAGACAGTGTAGATGAACAACATATACCATTCCTAGAACTCCTGTTACAGGTCAGTAACCTGTATTTTCGGCTTGGCGGGATGGAGAGTTTATTCAGAGGATCACTAGGGCAGCAGGAGATGGCAGGGAGTTAGACGTCATTGTCCACATGGGGACGAAAACCCTGGCAAGAGACAGGATAATGGCACTGCAGGGAAATTTAAGGTAGTTGGGGAGGGGCCTCAAATAGGTGGCACACACGGTGGCTTTTGCCGAAGTGTTATCAATATACAGCTAGGGAGAGGATAGAAAACTGCACCAAGGCTTTTAATGACTGGTTGAAGGCATGATACATGGAGGAGGACTTTAGCTATATCAGGGCCTGGGGGCCAGCCTTGAAGAATATGGGCCTCCGTAAGGGAGATGGCCTGCATACTTCTGGGAAGAAGACTACAGTCACTAGTGGAAGGTTTAAATGTTACTTGGATGAGCATTTAAGCTAGCCAGCGAAGGAGTCAGTAAATCAAAGGGAGGCAAAATCACTACATCTTGATGATGGAGCAGCAGGGAGGGAGGGCCCACGGGAAGAAAATTCACCTAGGGCAGGGTTGCTAAAATGCAGGTATTGGGACAAGAAAGAAAAATAGGGCGGTAAAACTCAGGCAAGAGAGGTTAGAGGATTGAAGGAGGCAAGGAATGAGGAAATAAAAAAGGTAGGAGGAAAGTCAGGGTAGCTTCAAGGAGAAACAGGCATGGAAGGAGAAAGCAGGGTAGCAAGGGGGGGGGGAAGGAAGGTGTGGCGAGAGCCATGTTTGCTAATGCATGGTTTTTGGAATTAAAATTCCAGACCTGGAAGCCATCATGGTGGAGCTGACCTGCAATTAGTGGCCATTACGGAGTCATGGTGCACTAAGCATGCTGACTGGAACATGGCTATACCAGGGTGCTCTATGTTCAGTAAAGACAGGCAGGGAGGAGTGGAAGAGGGGTTGTTTTATATATGAGAGAGTGAGTCAAGACCATGGAGATACAGGGGCACCAGGAGAAGAAGGACGTTCTGGAAGTGCTGTGGGTTACCCTGGAGACAAGCTCCAGGGCTGCTGTCAACACTGGGGTAGAGTACAGTCCTCCAGCACAGGGTGAGGAGTTGCGTATGGCTGTTTGGGAAGCCATCATCAGAATGGCGAGCAAAGGAGAGGTGCTGCTAGCTGCTGACTTCAGCCTGCCAGATGTGGAGTGGAGTCTTCCATCTGCAGCTTCCACAAGGAGTAGGGCCATCCTTGGGACTTTTCTTAGACAGCTAGTCAAAAAATCCACAGAGGATTTAGCAGTGCTGGATCAGGTGCTTATAAACAGGAACAGCATTGCTGTTATCACAGAAGGTAGCCCCATAAGTACCAATGATCACTGTACTGTGTATTTTAAAATTAAGACAGGAACTGAAGCTACCCACATGAGGGAAAGAGTCCTGGACATTAGGAGAGCAGATTTTAAAGAAATGGGGGACTGCCTCGAAAGTGGCTCGGGGATTGGCAGGAGGGTTATGCACAGTGGAAGCAAAAGTAAGGGTCTAACTAAAGCAGCTAACCTTTGCATGAAGGAAGTGAGTAAAGCAGAAGGAAAAAGAGACCATTATGTTTCTCTAAGGAAGCGGCATCCTTAGCAGGTACTTCTGTTCAATCTGCACATTGGAGGGAGAGGGGGCAGACCATCAGCTGGTTGCAGGAATTGAAGAAGAAGAAGAAGAATCAGCATTTATATAGTGCTTTTCATACACAGTATCCCAAAGCGCTTTACAAGCAATGCTAGACTGGTAGTGAAGTGACTGAATGTGTGGTGGAGGCCATATCGCACATCATCACCCCCACACACAGCCTAGATAACTGCATGAACCGGTTTTATGGGAAGGGGAATGTTGGCCAGGACACGGGGAATGTTCCTGCTCTTTTTACGAAAGTACCTGGGTTCTTTGCTTCCACCTGGACACTCAGGATAACACCAGGATGGGCAAAGGGACCTCGGTTTAATATCCTCAGCCGAAGGATCTAACACACCCCAGCAGTACAGCACCCCCAATACTGCACTCAGATGCCAGCGATTTTAGGTGCAAGTCCATCCCGTGTGGGACGAGAACCCATGACCTTCTGGTCCAGAGTCGGATGTGCTACCAACTGAGCCACGCTGACACCTCAACAGAATTGGGGTGGGTGGGGGTGGACACAAGTCCATTTTCAGAAGAAAGAGTTTGGATGGGACTTGCACATCTGAAGGTATACAAAGCTATGGGAATGGATGGGATACATTCAAGGATTTTAAAGGAACTCAGGGAGGTGCTAGCTGCCCCACTGACTGCCTTGTTCGACAGCTCACTGGAAACAGGTGTGGTTCTGGAAGACTGGAGAAGAGCTGACATGGTCCCCTCTAAGTAACAGCTGTAGCAGGAAGGAGGCTAGCAACTCTAGGACGGTAAGTCTTACATCTGTGGTGGGGAAATTAATGGAAACCCAGCTGAAGTTAAGACTGGTTGAGTATCTTGAATCCAGTGAACTGCAAGATCACGGGCAGTATGGATTCATGGTGGGGAAGTTATGCCAAATAAATTTGATAGATTTCTTTGACTGGGTGACCAGGAAAATAGATCGGAGGAAGACAGTGGATGTGACCTATCTGGACTTTAGCAAGGCCTTGGACACAATGCCGCATAGTAGGCTGATAAACTGAGCAGCCTGGCAGTGAGATCCAAAGTGATAAACTGGGTTAGAAACTGGTTAATGGACAGGAAACAGAGGGTGGTGGTAAATGGCACTCACTCAAATGTTAGAAGAATGAATAGCAGGGTGCCACGGGGCTTAGTACGGGAACCAGTCCTCTTCAATGTCTTCATAAGTGAAATTGCTGAGCGACTGGAAGGGAAGGTATAGCTTTCTGCAGATTACTTGGTTACTTGGTTTGGTGAGACAAAGAAGGTCAAAGGTCCATTAAGATTGTCTCCCACTCCTATTGGGTATATTGTGTACTTCTTATTGACAGAATGTACCCATCAAGCCCTTGTTTAAAACTACTGAATGAGGTTTTGTTTACTAAATCATTTGGAAGTTTGTTCCACAAATGGGCTGATCTTATTAAAAAAAAAATGTTCTTTTATTTGTGTTCACGCTGGGGATCAACAATTGTTTATTATGGGACCTTAAGTAGATGGAGCTGTTATTAAATTCTAGGTCACACTGGGTCATAAGTTCAGAGTTATTCAATATGTTGAATAATAATAGCAGGTCTCCTGCCTTCTTCTCTCCTCCAAGCTAAACAGGCCCAAGGAAGTCGGCTGTTGGTTAACTAGGATCTGCAGCTTATTCAATAGGTAGGGAAATGGGCAGACTGGGTGGGCCAAGCGGTCCTTATCTGCCATCAAAGTCTATGTTTATATGATTCTATGAAGCAGTCTTTCCTCACAGCTCAAGGTTTCCATCCCATTTATTAGTTTAGTTGTTCTCTCCTTAGTCCTCTCGACTAGGGCAGTATCCCGTTTTAAGTAGGGGTTCCAGACAGAATGGGGATCCAAAATCTAGGGGTGGTATTATGTAGGTTTTTTATATAGTTGCATTATGCACTGTGTATTCCTGGAGACACATGTTTGCTGAATAGAACTTATTATTCTGTTTGTGGTTTTTAATACTTGGGTACAGTGATAAAAGAATGATAATTCATTATTAACTATGATCCCTAGGTCTCTCTCGTTATCCACTGAATGTAGCTGCACACCATCCAGACAATAAGAATATTTAGGATCATTTTTTCAGAAGTGCAAAACTGTGCACTTTTGGGGATTAAATCCCATTTTGTTCTGTGTAGCCCAGTCCTGTACTAATTCAAGATCCTGGGTCAGAGATTTATATTTATCAGGGGTGTCTGCCTCTCCACCAGGCTTGGTATTGTCCACAAACTTAGTAAGTTATTTACATTTAAGTTCATATCACCTGTGTAGAGACCAAAGAGTACCAGTCCCAACACTGACCCCTGGAGTACCCCACTACCAGCAGTGCCTTCATTTGGCAAATGTCCACTTATTCTGACCTGCTGTTTGTGAAAAACTCAAGGGGTGGTCCAAAGCCTGGCATTTGCGGCTTAATGCCAACAGGTGCAAGATCATGCACCTCAGGCATAGCAACCCAAGGGCTGAGTGTGTGTGTGTGTGTGTGGGGGGGCTTTATCAGTCTTTGTCTAGCTACAGGGACACCACCAGGCAAAGATTATGGAGAGCTGATCCAATATTATTAAAGGATCAACATTTCAAAGAAAGTATTATAAAGGAACCAAAGATTTTTTTTAAAATAACCTACACAAAGGTATCTTTGATAACGTTATGTGGGACACCTACAAGGTGTTTTTAAGGGAAGTTATAATATCCTTTGTCACCAATAAAAAGAAAGAAACAGACTGAAAAGTTAGAAGTTTTAGAAACACAAATAATTGTTATGCAAAATGTACATGCTAAATATAACAAAAAGATACATTTGAAAAATCTGAAAATTTAAGTCATGAATACAGTACTATTCTAAGTGAGACAGTGGAGAGACTAATGCTTCTCACCTGTTACTTGCAGGCTGATAAAAGCAGAAAATTATTAGCTTATTTAAAGAGACTCACCTCGATGAGCCCCTGCACCATATATATAGGTGCCTTGCCACCAAAGGAGCCTGATACTATGCATGTCCCTGAAAAGTGTTTTGTGGATAAAATGTAATTTCTTTCATAAAATCCTGCATACCGGGTCCCAAGGACTTTCCGGTCATAAGTTTCACCCACGCTCCGCCCCTGCGCTCACAGACATGATGACGAGATGCCAGTGAGAACGCTGGAGCGCACTTCATTATACTCAATGGGAAGCGACTTTTCAATCTGTTTTTACTGATATAATGGCCAATTGGCAGTGAAACATAGGCACCGGTTGACTAACAAGGCCCTTGTTAGTCAACTGGTGCCCACATTTCATTGCCAAGTGACCATTATATTAGTAAAAACAGATAGAAAAGTCACTGCCTATTGAGTATAATTGAGCGCGTCCCCACACTCTCAGTGGCATCTCGTCATCATGTCTGTCAGCACAGGGGCAGAGCGTGGCTGGCAGAAAAGCAACGGGTAGTCCTTGGGACCGAGCATACAGGATTTTACAAAGGAAATTACATTTAAAGGGAGACATTCATGTACAGTAGCAGGCGTAGTTTGAAACCTTATGATGTCAGTGACGATCAAGCAGTGCTTAACTCAATGCAGTTAGGCACTTCTTGATCATCACTGACATCACAAGGTTCTAAGAATAGCTCTAATGTATTTATATTGCACAGACTTGGTCATCTATATCTCTGGACTGCTTCCAGCTACATGTATGCCCAATACCTCAATTAAAAGAACTTTTCATGGGATTTCAAACTATGTCTCCCACTGCACATGAATGTGTCTCTTTAATCTACTGAACAGTTTTCGGGGATATGTACAATACGGGGATTCGCTGGCAGTAAGGCACCTATATGTATTTATGGTGCAGGGGCTTCTAGTTTTATCTTGGTGGATCTCTTCAATTAAAAAAGAAAAATCACAAAGAGTAATTGAGGAAATAAAAATAAACAGCAAGAACAATACAACTCAGATCAGATGGAAATTAATGAAGAATTTAAAAATTATTACAATAATTTATATGAACCTCAAGGTATACCAACAGAAGAAAACCCCTTCACGGGCACACCTAAATTAAAGGAAGTCTGTAGTAGTTTACTGGAGAAGCCCATTTTAATACAGGAAACTGAGAAAGCACTTTTGGGATTTAAAAGGTAGCTAGGCACCAGGAATCGAAAGCTGTTCAGTAGACTTCTGTAAAACCTTCAGAAAGATATTTATACCACATCTGGTACTGCTGTTTAATTCACTTGAAACTGAACTCCCCCACTATCTTTGATGAAGCCCTTATACTTGTAATACCGAAAAAAGACAAATATAAATCTTTTTATGTGCATCATACAGGCCAATTTCAGTTTTAAATGCCAGTTACAAACTATTTACTAAGATATTAGCTTCAAGACTAGAAAAAGTACTTCATCTGTAATTCATCCAGCTCAGTCGGGCTTCATCGAAGGAAGGAGAGGACATAACCATATAAGAAATGCGTATAGCATTATTCATCATGCCAAAGACCTTAACACCATGGTAGTGTCCCTGGACACAGAAAAAAGCCTTTTGATAGGGTGGAGTGGTCATATGTACTTGATATCTTGAAAATAGCAAATTTTGGAAACAAATTCATAGCATGGATTAAAGCCATGTATAATTAACCCAAAGCTGGAGTCCTGACCAGTGGCACCATTTCCTCCTTATTTCGTTTACAGAGGGGGACCTGACAAGGGTGCCCACTAGCACCCTTACTGTTTACTGTGGTGATTGAGCCTCTAGCAGACAGTATCAGGAACACAGAAAGTATTCCTGAGTTCCATTACAATAATAGCCACATGAAATTAACCTCGTTTACTGACAGTGATTTACATACATAACACACGACTGAGCCGGCAGAAAAAGGCCTTGTGGTCTGTCATGTCTGCGTAAGTTTGCAGACCCCTCAGTGGCTACTGAAGGATTGCCCTCCCTCCCTCCCTGTTGTCTTCTCCTCCTCCCTCCCCACTGATGTCCTCCCTCCCCTGTTCCTCTCCCATACATGTATCTTTCCCCTTTGTTCTGTCCCAGCCTCTCATGAAGCTGTGCGCTGTCTTCAGGGAGACTACTTTCTCCGGCAATTCATTCCACTTAGCTACCACCCTTTCCATCAAAAAAGTGCGTTCTCTCTCCTGAATCCCACCCCCACCAGCTTGAGGCAGTGCCCCCAAGTGGTCCTGTTCCCACTAATGCCGAGGAGACCCTCAGAGCTCACTGTATTGAAACCCTTAAGGTACTTGAGGGTTTCAGTCATGTCACGCCTCTCCCTCCTACCCTTCAGGGAATACATGTTGAGATCTCCGAGTTTCTCTTTGTGTGCTCTGCCTTACTGTCCCTGGATCATTTTGGTGGCCCTTCTCTGGACTGTTTCCAATAGGTTGATGTCCTTCCTTAGGTAAAGGCACCAATACTGCACTTTGTACTCTAGGTGTGGCCGTGTTAGGGATCCGTACAGTAGCAGAATGACCTCTGCCTTCCTTCTTCTTATACCACTTGCAATGCAGCCCAGCATCCAATTCAATTTGGCGGCTGTTTTCTAGCAGTGTGGTGGGTGCTCCAGGTCACTTGTGATGATCACTTCAGATTTCTTCTCTGACCTGGTAACTTGCACACCACCCAGCCCCTGCTTGGTCTCTGGGTTCTTTTCCCTTATACCTTTTAGCATTGAATCCCAGTTGCCAAACACCTGACCATTTCTCTAGCTTAGTTAGGGCCTCCCTGAGGTCCTATGTCCCCTACTCCGTGTCTAGTTATCCACAGAGCATTGTGTCATCCGCAAACAGGCATATTTTACTCTTTAGCCTGTCTGTGGTATCGCCGATGATGATGTTAAACACCAGACTGAGCACCGAGCATTGTGGGACCCCCCCCCGTGACTAACCTAGCCTCCAAGACACCCCCCCAATGACCACCCTCTGACCTCTGTCCTGTAGCCAGTTTCTAAACCACATAACTAGATCTTACTTTGAGAGTCAGCTCTTGCAACAGGCAACACAGGTAGGACTGATGCCAGCAGGCACCAGGACCTCACAGAAAACTTCTAGCCAGCAGTACAGAGCGGGGACCGCCTCTTGACGTTGGGCCGCCTCCGAAGTCATGCACGCTATAAAGGGAGGGTGGTCGCCAGCGTTCCCTTAGTTCTTTTCCCACTGTTGACTCACGTACATCAGCTCCACGGATGCCTCTCGCTTCGTTCGACCACCATTTTGCCAGTAATTTGTCCTTTTTCTTTCTGTTTTGGTGAAACGGTTCACTTTTTCCGGCCTTACTGTTCTGTATGTTGTCTTCTCTGACGTCCTCCATTGAATGGCACTAATCTAAGTGTGCTTGCAGCAAACAAATTCCATCCAAAGACAGACTCTTGGCCTGCCTCCTGTGCCTAGACCCTGACCATAACACCAAGGCCTGCCTGCACTGCCAGAAATTTGACAGCAGGATGAGAATTTGTTACAAAGGCACTCAAGCTTTCCTCACAGAGCCATTGGCGCCGCTAGCTTCAATCCCACCGTCGTGCGGTCTCTCCCGGCCATTGTGGCATGCCTCAGGCTGTCCTCCTGGCGACATACCAATAGTCTGCCTACCCGATGTTGGACCCCTCCTACTGTATCAACGTCCCACCCCGGACATGCGCAGATGCTGGGCCAAGAAACTGGGCCATCGTCTGGGCCAACGACCAATCTGGAGCCTAAGCTCCACTTGTCACAGGTGAACACCTGTTCAGTTATTGGTGGGAGACCATCAAGACGTATCTCCTTCCACCAAGATCGGCTCGGGCAGAAAACTCTTCCCTTGGTAATCGGGCTCAACCCTTGAGGGAGTCCACACCCATCTCAGGCAAGGACAAAGCAGATCACAAGTGCCGCTCCAGGACTAGGAGCCACAGTTCCTCATGCTCCACCAAGCGCCACAAGCGCAAACGCTGGGGTACCAGGTCCCAGAACTCCTCCTTGGTGGACTTGGAGCATTCCTTGGTCTCTTCCTCCCCGTTACCCTCATCCACTGGAACTTTATCTCCCACAGACCCAAGGGACACTCCCAAGTCCTCGACGAATTGATCCCTCCTTTATGGAGATCATGCGCCACATACAAGAGAATATGGGCTGGGACATGGAAGACCTTGACCCAGAGAGTCTCCGGCTGGCGAAGGATCTGCACCAGAAAGACCCAAAGCCTGCAGTGATCCCGCCCTTGGTTGACACATTTCTAGATGTCATCAAGGCGGCCTAGAAACACCCCTACACCTCCTCCGCAGTGCCCAAAAAAGCAGATCGCCTTTATAGAGTTCTGAAGGAGGAACCTTTTCTGGGTGAGCAGCCCAATGCAGACTCTGTTGTCTTTTTGGCCGCCCATGACAGATCCTAGAGGCTACATGGCACCTTAGCACGCAGCCCCCTGATCAGGAGTCTAAACACTTGGACGCTATGGGGTATAAGGTATACTCCTCAGCAACATGCACCATAAGATGCCTTAATTTCCTGATACATATGATGCAGTTCCAAAATGCCCTTTAGGAGCAGGGTATGGACATAGTGAAGGAAATCCCAGACTTCCCGCAGAAGGCTGAGCTGGAGAAGCCTTTACAAACAGGCTCGGATGTCGGCACAGATGTTCTACGGTCAGCTTATGACTCGGTGGACACAGCTGCAAGGGCAGCAGCTACAGGGCTATGTGTCAGACGCCATTCATGGCTCTGGGTGTCAGGCTTTGCCCAAGATGTCCAGACCAATATCTTGGATGCACCTTTCAATGGTTCTGTCCTTTTTAGTAAAGATTCCAAGAGGATAATCACCAAGTTACAGGACTCAGGCAAAGTCATTCATTTGGTGCACTCTATGTACAAACCGAAACAAAGGCCCTTTAGAAAGCACCGCTTTCATGGGAAAGCAGGACAGCAATCCAGATACCAGGCGCACCAACGGCAAAGAAGTGGCTACGGTCATAAGGGCTCCTCACAAGGCACAAATGGTTTCGGTCTAGGCCGTCAAACCAGCCCAAACCAATCATCCCCCTCCCACCACAGCCTGACTCCTTGCCGAACCCTCCTCCTTCCATAGGCCTGGTGGAGGAGGCGATCAGAGGTCACTTTTCTCTTTATGCCCCGGGTTGGCGAAATGTCACCTCCGACTAATAGGTTCTACAAATGATAGACAGAGAGCACTCGATCGAATTCCTGCAGATGCCACCAGACAGGCCACCACTTCCTTCCCATTGTTCCCCGACTTACGCAGAGCTAATTCAGGAGGAAATTCATGCTCTTCTGATCAAGAGAACAATAGAGCCAGTACCGTTCTCCCAGCAGGGAGCAGGGTTTTAGTCACATTTTTTCCTAGTGCCCAAGAAAATGGGGGACCTATAACCCATCTTGGACCTCAGTGACTTCAATCAGTTTGTAGAGTACAAAAACATTTCTGGATGGTCACCCTGCAGGGCTTACTGCCCATGCTACAACAGGGAGATTGGCTGGTGTCACTGGATATGCAGGACGCCTGTCTACACATTCTAATAGCCAAGTCTCACTGGCAGATCTTACTTCGAGATACAGCTCTTGCAGCAGGTAACACCATTAGGACTGAAGCCGGCAGGCGTCAGGACCCCACGGAAATCTTCTAGCTAGCAGTCTTCAGCGGGGACCGCCTCTGACGTCGGTCCCACCCCCGACGTCAGGCGTAGTACATAAGGAAGCGGTCCCACCAGAATCCTCAGCTCTTTCCCGCCGTCGACTTGCATGTCTCGACCCTTCGGTCTGTTTCTAGCGCGCGACGCCTGGTAAAGTTCTTTCCAACTTGGAAACTCCGTTTTTCTCGAAGTCTGCCATCTGATGTCCTCTCCAACCTCCACGGAAGGCCATCCATCGAAGTGCGCCTGTGGGAAGCAAATCCCTTTTAAAGACCCGCATTCGGCCTGCGTCCGGTGCCTAGGCCCAGATCACGACACCCGGGCCTGCACCTTCTGTCAGGATTCAATGGCGGACCGGATCCGTCACCAGAAGGCTCTTCAAGCGTTCCTTCTCGAAAAAAGTTAAGGCCATGGATTCTGCCTCAGGGGAATCGTCGAAAAGCCAGCGACACCTCGAAAAGCACAGGAAGTGGAATCAAATCCCCTTCTAGGGCTTCCGACTCCCGTAGCTCCGGCTCCCGGTCCGACCGCTCCCATTCCCGGGCCCGCTCTCAGCCTCCCCCGGCTGCGGTGAAGTCTTCTTCGGGTTCTTCTTCTCTACCTCCGGCCAAGACCTCCAGGTCTCCTTCTTCTGCTTCCAAGGCCTCGCTAAGGTCAGGGGACCACCACCACCACCACAAGTCCGGCTTCCGTCACCCGGACCCTGACACCCGGTCGGTCTCCTTGGCCCCTCCACCCCAGCAGAAGACCAAGGAGCTGACTTCGCTCAAAAGGACGTCGGATCTGACGTCGGCTCACCCGACGTCAGCTAAGCACCACCAGTCCCGAGACCCGACGACCGCCAGATGCCCGTCGCCGGTCAGGCCTTCACCACCACGGACGCCGGCCGGGGGACCGACACCCATTCCTGTAGAGAGGAGAACACCTACACCACCTACCGACATCGGTCAGGAGGCGCTTACGGAGGAGGAGCTGACCCAGCCCGAGGACCAGACGGGCGAACCCGGTCCTATCGCACCCCCAGGGAACCCTCTCCTGAACCAGAGATCCCTGGGGAGCCGAGGCCGGAACCCGATGACCGACCACCGGCGCCCGGTCCATTGTCAGGCCTCAGTATTTCAGAGGTTAAGGAGCTATTCACCTATTGGTGGGATACCATAAAGAAGGATGTGGTTCCCACACCTCCTCCTCTTCCTCCTCCTCCTCCACCCGTGACTCCACCGGCCCCAGCGCCCCCCACCCCATCCGGGGCAGCAGTCCGAGTACCTTCCCCCCAGGAGCCTTTGGAACCTCCTAGGGGCAGACCAGACAAGAGGAGACCTCCGTCCAGATCTTCTTTAGGGTCACTCAGCCCCAAGAGACCCAGAAGATGCCGCCATTCGCCTTTGATGGAGGACACGGGATTGGACTTCTCGGACGGATCCAGATCCCCTTCTCCCATCACCGTCCCCTCTCCGGACCCACGTGAGCTCCCAAGATCTCCTCCGGATGACCCATCATTCTCTGAGATTATGAGGCATATCCAGGAGAACATGGGCTGGGACGCAGAGGAACTTGACCCCGAGAGGCTACGCCTTGCCAGGTATCATCGGCAAAAAGATCCAAAGCCTGTGGTGGTGCCACCCTTGGTGGACACCTTCGTGGACATCACCAAGGCAGCGTGAAAACGTCCACACTCGCTCCCGGCGATGCTGAAGAAGGCTGACCACCTGTACAAGGCCCCAAGGGAGGACCAGTACTTGGCATCACATCCTCTGGCCGATTCTCTGGTCATTACAGCCTCACATGACCGGTCCCAGAGGCCGCAACATTTGAGCACCCTGCCACCGGACCCAGAGTCCAAGCAACTGGACGCTATGGGCAGGCGCACGTATGCGTCCGCTACCTGCGCCATTTGGTCCCTCAACTATCTAACCCACATGGTCCAGTTTCAAAATGCCTTGTGGGAGCAGGGACTGGATCTGGCGGAAAAGATGCCAGAAGGTGAGCAGAAGGAGGAGTTGCTGCAACTCCTCCGCATGGGTTCGGACGTGGGAACCCAGGTGCTGCGAGCCGCGTACGATTCTGCGGACTCCTCGGCCAGAGCGGCAGCCTCAGGCATATGCCTCCGGAGACACTCTTGGCGCTGTGTCTCCGGATTTACCCCGGACATCCAGAAGAACATTCTGGACGCCTCATTCCACGGAGAAGTTCTTTTTGGTGAGTCCTCGGAGAAGGTCCTCACCAAACTTCAAGAGGCCGGGAAGGCGGTGCGGTCTGTCCAAGCCATGTACAGACCCAAGCTCAGTTCCTTTCGCAGGAACCAGAGCCGTTTTCGAGGCCGGATGCAGAGACAGCAGTCCTGCACCGGTCCGCAACAGAGGGGCTCCTTCTCCCGCAGAGCCCAAGGGAAGTCGTCCACAGGCCGAGGCCAACGCCCTGCAAAGTCGTACCAGCCTGCAGGACCCTCAGCCGCCACAGCATGACTCCTTCCTGGTCCCTGCCCCATAGGATCAACGGGACACCAAGTTCGGGGGTCATATTGTGGACCACCTGCCAGGGTGGCAGTCTATAACCACCGATAGGTGGGTTCTTCAGTTGGTCAAACAAGGCCACTTTATAGAATTCGTGGATAAGCTACCCACAAGGCCACCTCTGCTCTCCCGTTACTCGGGTCAGCACAGATCGCTCATCAGGCAAGAAGTACTCACGCTCCTTCAAAAGGGAGCGGTGGAGTACCCAGAGAACCAGAAAGGATCCGGCTACTATTCCCACTTCTTTCTGGTTCCGAAGAAAACAGGGGACCTCCGTCCAGTATTGGACCTCAGCGACCTCAACATGTCAGTTGCCTACAAACGTTTTCACATGGTGACCCTCCAGGGACTCATTCCCATGCTAAGAAAGGACATCTTCCTAGCGTCCCTGGACATGCAGGATGCCTACCTGCACTTTCCCGTAGCTCGAGCGCATAGGAGGTTCCTGCACTTCGGGTTTCTCGGTCACCACTTTCAGTTCCGGGCTCTTCCTTTCGGACTGTCATCGGCCCCCAGGGTCTTTACCAAGTGCATGGCAGTCGTGGCAGCATCTCTAAGGAGACAGGGCTACTACGTGTTCCCGTACCTGGACGACTGGCTTCTCATGGCTACCTCCAGAGAGGCGCTGTTGCTGGCTATCCAGAACACCCAAGCTCTCTTCCAGTCTTTGGGCATTCTTATTAACTACGAGAAGTCTCTCCTGGTACCGTTCCAGAAGCTGCAGTTCATAGGTGCAGTTCTGGACACCGTTCAAGGGAAAGCCTTTCTTCCCGAGGAAAGAGCGGAAAGCTTCAGATCCCTCATCAGAGATCTCTCAGCCAAGAAGACTGTCCCCACCAGGCTGGTCCTTCACCTGCTCAGACACATGGCTGCGGCCATTCCAACCGTCCCTATGGCAAGGCTTCACATGCGGGTAACTCAGTGGATGCTCAAAGTGCAGTGGGACCAAAGGCAAGACCACATGCAGCATCCGGTCAGAATCACGAACGCAGTGATTCGAGACTGGCAATGGTGGCTAGACCCAGGGACACTCTATGCGGGTGTTCCATTTACAGCGCTGTCCCCAGAGGTAATCCTCGCCACAGATGCCTCAGGGCTGGGGTGGGGAGCACACCTGAATGGGGTGCGGTCCCAGGGAACGTGGACCCCCTCAGGAAGCTCACCTCCACATCAGCATTCTGTAGATGAGGGTGGTCCTTTATGCCCTGCAGGCTTTTCAGTCAGAAATCCCGTCGAGTACTCTTCTGCTTCAGACAGACAATACGGCGGTGATGTATTACCTCAACAAACAAGGAGGCGCACACTCTTACCCCCTTTGCAGGGAAGCTTTGAGAGTGTGGGATTGGGTAATCCGACACAGTGCGAGCCTGATTGCAGTTCATGTTCCTGGGGTGGACAACACAATCGCAGATGGCCTGAGTCGTTCCCAGGCCAGAGTCACAGAATGGGAACTCCTTCAGGAAGTAGCAGAGGATCTGTTTCTTCGATGGGGCACTCCAGAGTTGGACTTATTCGCTTCCCCATCCAACGCAAAACTGCCCAATTTTTGCTTGCTAGATCCAGGGCATGGTGTTTTCTGGTGAGACGTGTTGTCCCTCTCCTGGGCGGACAGATTCCTCTACGCTTTCCTTCCCTGCCCGTTGATCCAGAGAGTTCTTCTCAAACTACGCAGGGAGCATGCAACAGTGATCCTGGTAGTGCCTTTCTGGCCCAGGCAGATCTGGTTCCCCATGCTGACGCAATTGTCCTGGGAACCTCCAGTCCCGTTGCCTTTCAGCTCCCATCTACTGTCTTAAGAGTAGGGTTCACTAGTCCACCCAGACTTACGCTCACTGAACCTGCATGCCTGGCTCCTCGAGACATAGCCATTATGTGACACGGGGTCTCGCAAGGGGTGGCGGAAGTTCTCTCTGCTGCCAGAAAGCCGGCAACGCATGCAACGTATGCCATGAAATGGCGCCGATTTTGCCTGTGGTCTCAGGCATGCGGCCTTTCCCCTTTAGAGTGCCCAGAGAAATCAGTTCTGGAATACCTCCTTTCCCTCTTCCACTCAGGTCTTGCCTACTCCTCTATTAAAGTTCACCTCTGTGCGATTTCGACCTACCACTTCCTGATAGGTCAGCACACAGTGGCACAACTCAATGCCTCTCGGGACTTCCTGAGGGGGGTGTTACACCTTAGGCCACGCATCAAGGATCCCGTCCCTCTTTGGGACCTACTCTTCGTCCTGGAACAGCTCACGCTTCCCCCCTTTGAACCTACCCGCAGATTGCGAGCTGCGTTTTCTGTCATGGAATACGTTATTTTTAGTTGCTGTCACGTCAGCAAGGAGAATTTCCGAGCTACATGCTCTCATGTGTAAGGAACTTCGAACTTTAATTTTCCACCAGGACAGAGTGTCTTTGAGGACGAATCCTAAATTCCTGCCTAAGGTGGTCTCTTCCCTTACTCTTAACCAGGGCATCGATCTGCCTGTGTACTTTCCTAAGTACACTAATAGAGGAGAGGCATTGCTTCTCACCCTGGATGTTCACCGCTCCTTAAGGTACTACTTGAACAGGACTAAACAGCTTCGTACGTCTGAGCAGCTGTTTGTATCCTTCGCTAAGAGGATGTTGGGCCAACCAGTCTCAAAGTAGACCCTTTCTTGCTGGCTTGTCCAGTGCATTTCCTTTTGCTACAACAACAAACAGAAGCCCCTTCCGAGCACAGTCCGGGGCCACTCGACAAGCGGGGTGGCTACCTCCTTTGCAGCACTGCGCAATGTCTCCACCTCGGCCATTTGTGCCGCGGCTACATGGAGCTCAGTGCACACATTCATTAGGCACTATAGCCTGGATATTACCTCATGGGAGGCGGTTTCGCTGCCGTTCTACAGGGTCTCCTGTCCTAGAGTCAGGATTTGTTCAAGATCTCTCCGTTATGCCTCCTCCCAGAATGCTTAGAGGCGCTGTTGCTTGGGAATCAGTCCTAATGGTGTTGCCTGCTGCAGAGCTGTACCTCGGTAAGATAGTACAGTTACGTAAGAACTTGCCGTAACAGTAGATCTTGAGAACAGCTCTTGCAGCAGGTACCTTCCCCCACCATTCCCCTTGAGAGTATGGCCTATCCAGGCCTTGGCAGGAGCTAACGCTCTTTCTTCTTCTGATGGCGGATCCTGGTCTCCTCTTCTGATGTCATCCAGCGGAGTCTCCGGCGGGAGAACTGGGGATTCTGGCGGGACCACCTCCTTATGTACTACGCCTGGCGTCGGGAGCGGGACCGACGTCGGAGGCGGTCCCCGCTGAAGACTGCTAGCTAGAAGATTTCCGTGGGGTCCTGATGCCTGCCGGCTTCAGTCCTAATGGTGTTACCTGCTGCAAGAGCTGTTCTCGAAAATCTACTTTTACGGCAAGTTCTTACGTAACTGTACTTTCCTTAGGTTCGAGTTTCAGGGGAGGCACTACCAGTTCAGGGCATTGCCCTTCGGCCTATCTTCAGCCCCAAGGGTCTGTACCAAATGTCTGGCGGTGGTCGCACCAGCCCTTCAGAGGAAGGGCCACTACGTTTTCCCATACTTGGACGATTGGCTCCTAGTGGCCCCGTCCAGAGAGCAGCTGTGGCACACAATAGAAGACACCTGTTCTCTCTTTGGAGAACTAGGGATCACCATAAATGCAGCCAAATCTATTAAACTACTAAAGAAAAGCTCCTGTGACTGCACATTTTAATTGCTTTTCTTCCTAATCCTCTAACCCTGGACTGATTCGATACCAAGTTAAATCCCCTCCTCACTCCCACTACCTCTGTTCCCTCTACCTCCAGTTCCCCCCGTACTGCAACAACTGCACTTTCCTCCCCATCTCCCTCTACTAGTCCCCTTCCCACCCTCCTCCCTTCCCACCCCTACTCTACTGGTGACTGTTTTCTATCCCTTACGTGACAATGTCAGCTTGGCTGCATCTACTACTTGTGTAAATCATTGTGTTAAAATTTTCTCTGTTACCAGTTCACAATGTATTTTTGTCTGTGTTTAATCCACCTAGCTAGATACTCCTAACCCACAATGTATGTATTCCTACCCACTCGACACGGAACCTTTGTAAAAGAGCGGTCTTCTGCTCAAAGGTATTGTAATCTATGACTGAATAAATAAAATAAATAAAAAAAAGTCGTCTTTGCTGTCGACCCAAACCCTTCAGTTTATCGGGGCAATAATTGACACTACTCGAGGGAAAGCCTTCCTACCAGAGGACAAATCACTCCGTCTCTGCAGTCTAGCCCGCCACGTTTTGTCCCTCCTCAGGGTACCAGCCAGGATGCTTCTCCGACTCCTAGGTCACATGGCGGCCTCTGTCGCCATGGTTCCCCTGGCCAGACTGCATATAAGGACAATTCAGTGGACACTGAGACCAACGATGGTTTATGTCTCGGAACCAGTCCGTCGGGAGCTTGACTTGTGGATGACATCCCCATACCTGTCAGAGGGCCTTCCCTTCCAGAGAACGCCACCGGCCTAAATCTTGATGATGGATGCTTCCGGCACAGGTTGGGGTGCACATATGGGTGCCCACTGGACCCAGGGGATTTGGTCTGAGTGTGAGAGTGGTCCTCTGTGCTTTACAGGGGCTGCACACTACACTTCTGGGATATATTCTGATACAGATGGACAACATGGCGGTAATGTTCTACCTCAGCAGGCAGGGTGGCACCCACTCGGACCCCCTCTGCCACGAAGCAATATGGGTATGGAATTGGGCCGTAGACCACCATCTGGATATTTCAGCAGTTCACATCCCTGGGGCACAAAACACCCTGGCCAATTCACTAAGTACAACACGGTCCAGAGTGCATGAGTGGGCCCTTCAGCAGTCTGTCATAGAAAACCTCTTTGACAGATGGGGCAGACCGGAAGTGGACCTCTTTGTATCCCCTATCAATGCAAAGCTGCCCAATTTCTGCTCACTAGATCCCAGCCCCGATGTTTTCTGGTGAGACGCATTGTCCCTCTCTTGGAAAGGGAGGTTCCTCTATGCGTTCCCTCCCTCCCTTCCCACTCCTGCAGAAAGTACTTCTTAAACTGTAGGTGGAGGGTGTGGAAATGATTCTGGTGGCCCTGTTGTGGCCATGGCAGATTTGGTTTCCCCTGCTACAACAGCTGGCAGTCAAACTGCCACTACCATTGCCACTGAGCTCTTACTTGCTCTCTGAGAACAACGGAACGCTGGTGCACCCAGACCTGAGGTCATTGCATCTCCATGCTTGGCTCCTAAGGACCTAGCCATTTCATGCTTCAGAGTCTCAGAGTTGCTAACATTTTGGTGGCCGCCAGAAAGCCTTTCACCAGGGCCATCTGTGTCATGAAATTGAAGCATTTTTGCCTCTGGGCTACCGCCCGCCATCTAGACCATTGGCCTGTCCAGTGAGCTCAATCCTCGAGTATCTGCTGTTGCTATCGGGCTCGGGGTTGGGCTACTTGTCCATTAAGGTCCATTTGTCTGCAGTGTCTGCCTACCATGTGCCTGTTCAAGGTAAAGCCATAGCCCAGCTGGACCTGGCATGCACTTTCCTGCGTGGCATTGTCCAACTAAAACCCCTTGTCAGGGACCCCGTCCCCCCCTTGGGATATTTTGTTCATGCTGGAGAAGCTCACTTTGCCTCATTTGAGCCAGCCGTAGACTGCGAGCTATGATTTCTCTTGGAAAGCATTATTTCTGGTTGCTGTTACTTCGACTTGAAGGCTGTACAAGCTACAGGCTCTCATGTGTAAAGAGCCCTATATAGTGTTCCACAGGGACCAGGTGTCCTTGCGGACCAGTCCTAAGTTCTTACCAAAGGTAGTGTCCGAACTGACTCTGAACCAGGACATACATCTGTGACGTAGACAGCCAGTTCTGAGTGCTGTATCATTTTTATTAATATAAAATGTATTACTGACTGTCTCTGTTGAAAATCTGATGCTCTTAGAATGACCTCACTCATCCCTCCTCCCAAGATTTTAGCTAAAAGATGAATGCCATAAGAAAAATGCTGACAGCATGTGAGTTCACACACACTCAGTTTTTAGAGACCATGTGTTACATGTAATGCCTTAATTAAGGATCCTGTTGGTCTGAGTTAATTACAACTGTAGTTGCTATAACATATCCATTTTATGATGTTGGAAGGAAAACCCAGGTTATTACATAGAAGTGTGAAATCATAAAGGTGCTTTCCTGTCCTGGACTGATGTATACTTAGGCAGTACAGATGGAGGGAGGGATGCTAGGCAGGCAGCTTGTCGTTCCCCAGGGGTATCGTGAGCAGTTGCTCAAAATTGCACATGATATTCCCTTGTCTGGTCATCTGAGAATCGTGCGCACAACACAGTGGTTGGCCCAGAATTTCTACTGGCCTAACTTCACCCAGCAAGTGAAGGAGTACTGCAGGTCTTGTCACCGGTGCCAAGAAATAGGGAAGGCGGGCAAGAAAACCCAAGCAGCCCTGATCCCCTTGCCCATAGTGGAGGAGCCATTCCAAAGGGTGGGAATGGATATTGTGGGGCCTTTAAATACCCCCCAGCTCCTCAGGGAAGAGATTCATCCTGACTGTGATGGATTAATGCCACCCAGTACCCAGAGGCAGTCGCCCTATCCTCTCTGAGGACAGACAAAGTGGCAGATGCTTTACTTCGGATTTTCTACCATGTTGGGTTTCCGCAGGAGGTAATCACCGATCGAGGGGGTTCCTTCATGTCGGGCCTTATGAAATGTTTATGGGAGAAGTATGGGGTGATGCAGAGATGCATGACACTGTATCACCCACAAGTCAATGGACTTATGGAATGATTCAGTGGTACCCTAAAGTCAATGCTCCGGGCTTTTGCTGAACAGCATGGGAGGGACTGGGAGAAATACCTTCCCCACCTGTTGTTTGCATACAGGGAGGTGCCTCAAGAGTCGACAGGAATTTCCCCCTTCGAACTCTTGTATGGACGCCGGGTACATGGGCCCCTAAACTTGATCCGGGAGGACTGGGAAGGCAAGCATGCCACCCAGGGAACTCCCCTTATGGATTACATCCTTAGGTTTAGGGAAAGGCTGAAGGAGCTTATGGGGACAGTCCAGAGCAACCTGGCAGCTGCCCAACAGAAACAAAAGGTAAGGTACGACCGCAAAGCCAGAGCTTGCTCGTACATGGTGGGTCAGGAAGTCATGGTCCTTATTCCGGTCCAGAAAGACAAGCTGCAAGCTGAGTGGCCAGGACCATACGAAGTGGTTAGGAAGGTAAATGACGTGAACTACATTGTGGAGTTACCTGACAGAAAACAGACTGAAAGCATGTACCATGACAACATGATGAAGCCATATGCAAATAGGGCTGACATGGTGTTTCCAGTGTGTAGTCATGGGGAGGGTCCGGACGAAGGAGACCCCCTTCTGGATTTGCTGGAAGAGAGTAAGTGGGAGTCCTCTGTGGAGGCAGTAAAATTGTCTCCCCAGCTGAACCCGGACCAGGTCCAGAAAGTAAAGGAGGTTTTAGTAGACTTTGCCCCGTTGATTAGCGCCAAGTCTGGACTAACCCCCTTAGCGACACACAATGTGGCGACAGGGACACAGACACTCATATGGCGAACAGCATATTGGGTGTCAGAGGCTGTCCAAAAGGACATTAGGAGGGAAGTGGAGGAGATGCTGGATTTAGTGGTAATCCAGAGATCCCACAGTCCCTGGGCCTCACCCATAGTCCTTGTACCCAAGCCAGATGGCTCTACTCGTTTCTGTGTAGACTGTCGTGGACTGAATGCAGTCACGCAGTCAGACGCCCACTGGATGCTCCGGATGGATAAACTCTTGGACAAGTTGGGAGGGGTGACCTACCTTACGACTGTTGACCTGACCAAGGGTATTGGCAGGTAAAATTGACAGACAGAGCTAGGGAGAGGTCGGCCTTCATCACACCGATAGGCTTATTTGAGTTTAAAGTAATGCCTTTCGGAATGAAGAACGCCCCAGCCACTTTCCAAAGGTTGGTGAACCAGGTGTTAAATGGTGCTGAGGAGTATGCCGTGGCGTACCTGGATGACATTGACATCTTTAGTACCAGCTGGGAGGAACACCTATCCCACCTTAGGGAAGTGCTGGGCGGGATACAGAGGGTCAGGCTCACTGTCAAAGCTGAGAAGTGCCAGGTGGCCATGGGAGAAGTGGCATACCTCAGGCATGTGGTAGGCCGGGGACAGCTCCGTCCTAACCAAATAAAGATAGAGGTGATCCAGGCGTGGCCCAGACCAGAAACCCAGAAGCAGGTCTGGAGCTTTCTAGGGACAGCAGTGTACTACAGGAAATTTGTACGCAATTACAGTGCCCCCCTGGCTGCTCCCTTATCTGACCTGACAAAGAAAAAGATGCCAAAGAAAATTACCTGAGGCCCAGCCTGTGAAGAAGCCTTTACCAGACTAAAGGAGGCAATGTGCAGTGCTCCTGTTTTGACAAGTCCTGACTATAGCAAAACCTTTATAGTTCAGACTGACACCTCAGATGTAGGTATTGGGGCAGTACTGAGCCAGACGTCCAGCCAAGGGACAGATCACCCAGTAGTGTACCTGAGCAGAAAGCTGCTTCCCAGGGAGCAAGCGTACTCCACGATGGAAAAGGAGTGTCTTGCCATAGTGTGGGCCCTAAAGAAATTAGAGCCGGTACTTGTATGGGCAGCATTTTGTGGTGCAGACTGACCACAACCCCCTGGTTTGGGTGACGCAGATGGGAAAGAACAATGGCAGATTACTAAGATGGAGTCTTACTTTACAAGGGTATGATCTAAAAATCGTACATAGAGCTGGAGCGAAGAATCAGAACTCAGATGGGCTGTCTAGGGTCTATGAGGAGTGAACTGATTTGGGAAGCTTATCACATGTAGGGGCTAGATCCCCCAAATTCAGTCTAGGTAGGGAGGAGTATGGCGTAGACAGCCAGTTCTGAGTGCTGTATCATTTTTATTAATATAAAATGTATTACTGACTGTCTCTGTTGAAAATCTGATGCTCTTAGAATGACCTCACTCATCCCCCCCAGATTTTAACTAAAAGATGAAAACCATAAGAAAAATGCTGACAGCATGTGAGTTCACACACACTCAGTTTTTAGAGACCATGTGTTACATGTAAGGCCTTAATTAAGGATCTTGTTGGTCTGAGTTAATTACAGTTGTGGTTGCTATAACGTATCCATTTTATGACGTTAGAAGGAAATTCCAGGTTATTACATAGAAGTGTGAAATCATAAAGATGCTTTCCTGTCCTGGAAGTGGGAAGCTTATTATGAGATCAAAAGAAGTGTCATTTGAAGGACATAAATTATGTTGAAGTTGCAGAATGTAATACTTTTGTATAAGATATATATTTTCAGATATCCTGACGGAGGAGCTAGGTGACCTCCTGAAAAGAGGTGGGGTAAAAACCAGCATTTAATTTAGTCTGTTTTACTTCATAGAGACGCATTTTTACCTAGACTCTGACCACAAAACATCTTGGGAGCACTTTTAAGCAAGTATTTAGAGACTAAGTACTGTAGTAGGAATTGCACTGCTTTAAACCTTGTTCTTTTAATAGATTTGTATGTCTTGTGATATAAGAGTTCTATATTTTGTGCTTTACATATTTTTAACTATTTTAGTAAAATTCTTTTTAGAACTTATTTGGTCTGTCTCTGAATTTCTTTTAGTTGTAAGAAAAGTATTTATGGTTATAGCAGACAGCAGGCATAAGCTTGAATGGTGGTACCAAACTGGAAAGAGAAGCGTTTTAAATCTGAGGTCTTTAGTAAAGTTTTAAGGGTTCATCTCTGAATACCTGGTTAGTTGCCTGTAGGCAAAGATATCTGGCCCCCCGAAGACAGATATATCTGAGCCTGTGCGTTGGGTATGCTAACAAGAGGTTAACAGTTTGAACCCCTCCAGAACTTAAGACCAAAGGTTGATCTGAATTCACAAAACAGACAAGAGGGTTACCTTGTGTGTTACACTGTTCACAAGACTACACTCAGAGGTTGGCACTTTGGGAGTAGAGGGCCTGACCTGCTGAGTGGGTTTGTGACAACATCTTCCGGTTTATTATCCGTAAAATTCAAACCGGGGCAAGGCTGTCCTTCGCATGTTAGATATTCATCGTATCCTGCGATGTTATCTTTCCAGAACACAGGAGTTCAGGGGCTTCGACCAGCTTTTTGTTTCTTTTGGCCCCAGAATCCGTGGGGCACCTGTGTCCAAACAGAGACTCTGCAAATGGCTGGTAAATTGCATTTCCTTTTGTTATCAGAAATATGACAAACCTTTACTGGGCTCAGTGAAAGGTCACTCCACAAGGGGAGTAGCGACATCATTTACTGCCTTAAGGAATGTATCCACGGCAGACATATGCACAGCCAACATCTGGAACTCAGTCCATACGTTCATTAGACATTACAGTCTAGACATCGCCACCAGACACAGAACGGGCTTTGGACTTGTTGTCCTGCAAGGACAGCTCTCTTGAGAGTATCATCCTCTTCCTTTTCCTCTGTGTTCTCCACCCTGGATCTGTTTTGGGTCTCATTACTGCTTGGGACTCAGTCCTACCAGTGTTACCTGCTGCAAGAGCTGACTCTCAAAGTAAGATAATACAGTTAAGCAAGAACTTACCGTAACAGCAGATCTTCGAGAGAAGCTCTTGCAGCAGGTTCTGCTTCCCACCTTCCCCCTCGAGGATTCTCTCTGCATTCCTATTTTCAGTAATCAGTTTGTTGCCCTGTGTGGAACTGACCTCGGTTCTCTGTTGCAGATCAACTTCCATCCATGATGCTGGAGACTCCGTTGGGAGAACTAAGGTGACATTGGAGACCGCGCTTCCTTTATGCATGCGTGACGTTGGAGGAGGGCCGACGTCAGGGGCAGTCCTTGCTCTGTACTGCTGGCTAAAAGGTTTCCTTGGGGTCTTGGTGCTTGCCGACTTCAGTCCCACCGGTGTTACCTGCTGCAAGAGCTTCTCTTGAAGATCTACTGTTACTGTAAGTTCTTAAGTAACTGTACTTTTTCTCCCTACTCGCAGGTCTTCCTGCTTCCTGATTAATCTCCTGGTGGGAAACAGTCTCAAAGGGCTTACTGAAATCCAGATACTGGATGTTCACCATTTGGCCCCTGTCCACTGTCCTGGTTGCCAATTCAAAGAAATCAATCAGATTAGTCTGGCAGGACCACCCTGCTACCTCTTGTCCAAGAGCCCATTTTCTTCCAGAAAGCCTACCAGTCTTTCTTTCAGTATATTTTCCATGGGTTTCCCCACTATCAAGTTCAGACTTGCTAGTCGGTAGTTAACAGGGCCGTCCTTTGGCCCACTTTTGTCGAGCAACACCACATACTGTCCTCCGGTCCAGGGGTACGTTCCCAAACTCCAGTGAGGTTACTAAGAGTTCCACAAGGGGATCTGCCAGCACATCCACCAACTCATTCAACCCCTTTCAGATGCATGCCATCTGGACCCAGGGATTTGTATACCTTCAGTGCCATAAAGCCCTTACTTATCCAGTCAACCTCAATCTCCCCATCTGAGTCACCGTCAACTCCTTTGCACCCCTTCCTCCCTTGAGGTACTTAACCAGCTTTCTCCTTAACGAAGACTGAACAGAAGTACTTGTTATGTACTTCTGCTTTCTCTTCACTTCCCTTTGCCCACTCCGCCACCCTCACTTCTCAACCAGGCTGTCCCATCCTTCATATCCCTGATATACTGGAAGAAAGCCTTCTCCCTTGTTTTGACCTCCTCGGTTGCAGTTTTCTCTTGGCCTTGGTCAACCAGGCTGCTCTGCACATTCGCTCTTGCCTCAGTACAGTACCCTTCTCTGTCTTCCTTTTTCTGGGTTCGCATGTACTTCCTGAAGGCTGGCCTCTTATCCTTTACCACCTAGGCTACCTCCCTACCATACCATCTGGGCTTTTTGACTTTAGATGTTTTGCTTCTGAGTTTGGCATTCACGTTAGTGGCTGCCAGCAGTCCCTTCATGATTATGCCAGTGCTGGTCCCATATCAGTGGTCTGCTGCAGTTGGTGGTGGTGAGAGTGGCGTTGTCTGCTGCTGGTGCTGCATTGCCACAGCAAGGTCTCTTATGGCCCCTGTTGTTTCCTCGACCCACCTCACCAGGAGTCTGAGGAGGCGGTATCAACTACGGAGGAGGTAGTCCCTGCCCTGCCTGTCTGACACATCCAGTTGATGGCCTCCAGCACGATGAACACCTGTGGAAAATAAGACAAAGAATTCAGCCAGTGAGGAACACAGGATAAGGGATACAGGACTGGCACAATGTGGGGAAGAGGGGTACATCCAGCTGACACCTGGCCTGCCATACCACACTTAGGTGGAGGGTGTCAGGCAGCCACAATAACATGTGCATGGCATACCAGACACAGCATGGTGGACCCCACAGTAGAGGACTGCACATAGAGGCCATATCTCACCCGTGCTGCGGCAGCTGCACTGGCTCCCAATTAGGTGGCACACCACCTTCAAGATTGCCTTGTTAACTTACAAAGCACTGCATGGATTGGGCCCTACCTATCTTAAAGAATGGTTGGTCTGGTATACTCCCCACCACTTTCTCCACTCCACTCCATTGAGGAATTACTGTTGGTCTTCTTGAGGTCACACCTGACACAGTCAGGGGACAGAGCATTCTTGGTGGTGGCCTCTAAAGTATGGAACTCCTTGCCCTTCCATCTGAGGAGTTCCTCATTGGTGGAGGCATTCAAAAGTGGACTAAAAACACTGTCTGTTTGACCAAGCCTTTGGTACTGATCCTGAGATGTAACTCAAATTTTAAATGTGTTTGTGACTGTATTTATTCTGGGGTTTTATTGTTTAATGTATCTGATCTGCTGAACAATGTAGTTATGTGAAACATGAAGCACCATGAGCCTTTGGGATAGACTATCTATAAATAAAATTGCCTTACCTTGCCTAAATGATATTTATAAAGTGGGGAAGGGTTTGCTGTTTCTTGAGTGGGTGCAGAATGAAGGGACTTAAGAGTGTAAACCACCTGCCTGGGAACCCAGGATGCAGGACATCTGGGGGGGGTGAATTGAAATCTTAAAGTCAGAATCTTGATAATATTTGTTCAAATTACAGATTTGTCTGGTTATTGTTATCAAGCCTGACTATTGATTTTAGTTGCAAATAACTACTATGTCAAATACCTTGCTGCCAGATAAATACCTTCTATTAAGAAAGACTGAGTCCCAGTAGTCTGGTAGTTCAGAGGCTGTTGGGTCTAACCCCATCAAACAAATGACCGCATCTGCAGGCGGCAGATTCTGTTACCTGCTTTGTGTTTAATAAGCATCACCCTTCAAATGGATATGGATTCTGGATTACATCTGCTTCAGCGAGCAAGGATTTGGGGTCAGTTGTAAGGGGCTGGTATCCAGTTTCACAATTTGCAAAGCTTGTCCAGTTAGCTTGATTTAGAGGAGTTAGGGACAGAGAACTTGGCCTTTTTATGCTGATGAAAACTTGTCTCCTGTAATAGTAGGAGCTTAAAGAGGCATCTCGTTTCCATTTTTTTTTATCTCCTGGTCATTAGAGCTTCCCGCCTCTGCCGGGCAACCACCTATCTCCATCCAACTCCTTCTCTTGCACTTACTTATCGTAATGAGATCCACATGGCATTCCTTCTGTGGTGGATTCTACTGGGGGGCTTGGCAGGGAAGTGCCCCCCCCCATCTCAGAGTGCAGTGGACAAAGGCCATTCAGAATCATGAGGCACAAGTGTGCCAGTATCATGCTGCTGTGCTCTGGAGGGTCTCCATTTCCCCCCAACCCGAAGGATACTGCTGGTTAGTGCTTAGTGGTACACATGTGCAGGCAATTGTTTGGCTGGATTCCGGAGTCTAGCTGCATCATCCCTCCCTCAAGCTCCTTCATCTGCTCTACCACCTGTGGCCTATCAGGTGGCAGTACTGCAGTGGAGAATGCTGCCCTCCCTGTCTGGAGCCGGAGAGCATCCTGTGGGATACACAATCCTCTTCCCCTCGGCCAGCCCCAAATGTCCCCGGCTTGTTTTCCAAGCCTGGCTGTCAGCATCACTAGTTCTAACCGTACTGATGGGCCTGCCAACTCATTTCTTTTTTTGAATCCAAGTTTTTATCTTCCTGACCAGATGCCCCTCCTGCCATACTGTCTGTCTTCCAGTCCCTTAAACTCTTACCTGGCTCCTGGGTCCTCCACAGCTTACCTCCTGTGAAGGGGCTGGAAAGGAGGTGTCCTGCCAACATGGAAAAGGATTTTGGCTTTGGTGCAGGTTGCGGTCACAGAGCAGGAATGTAGCAGCGCAGTCATCCTGGTGGCTGCCATGTGTTTTTTGTACTCCTTGCCAACTGCCTCCCTCTGCACTGTGCATGCATGCATACTGTGATAGGCTTGCATGTATGTAGCCATGTCTCCTGTGTGTGAGCAAGCTTACCTATTCCTCTTCTATGGCTTATTACGCGTCGCCAACAGAAAGCCACTGCGAACAGCTGTGAGAGGTGGGTGCTGACAAGGGCGGCCAGCCCAATGAGCGAGAACAGAACACCAAACAGTCAGCACTGCAAGCAAAGAGACAGCTGTAAACAATATGAATAGTGCCAAATGCAAATTAATTTATTTGTGACTGAAAAAGAGCACAAAGTGAATGCCAGCAACCCCAGTGCTTCGGCAAACTGCCTTCATCAGGGAGTATGTTAGTGAACAGGAAACCCAAGCCTTAAATACCTCAAAATCAATTAATGATATCCTAATTCCAACCAGCCTGGTGGTACTGAGGGTTGAGGTGCTGGACGCCACACCTCGCTCCACGCCGGCGAGCCGGGTTCGGTGGCGGACTCGAGACTGTGAAAGTCGACTTGAGAAAAGAGAGGGATTGAGCGCCCAGCGGTGGCTCTCCCTCTCTGGGGAGGGGTTGCAGGTCTGTCCTGCTGCTCTGTTGCCACCTCCTGGGTGAACCCGGGATTGGCGATACAGATCGGGACACACAGAAGGGGAAGGGCAGCACCAGCCGAAAAAGCCTGGGGAGGAGTTGCGTCTCGACGCATGCCTCCTTATTGGCTCTTCCAGTGTGCGGGGGTTCACCCGAACAGGAGAAAATGGAGCCCGTCACTCCTAGGAAGCCGGACTGCGTCACCAGTGCTCACTGGGGGCAGACTCCGCTGTGTCCCGCTCGCTCCACCGTTGTTAGGGGGAAGGCTTGGGGTTCCCTTCCCCGCCCCACCCGGCTACCAGAGGGTCTCTGAGCAGACGGACTCTCTAACAGCAGACTCCTGGGGGCACCACGGGACATCGGGAAGGCGACTTGAGGAGGTCTGAATGAGTGGAGGGATGGTGCAGTAGGTGGATAAACATAAGGTTAAAAAAAAAATGCTATCCTAATTCCAAAATCACAACACATGGGTTGGGATTACACACAAAGAGGGAATCCCTGTGTGCTAATAACTCTCCAAGTAAGCATGCATATAAACAATCAGTTGATGACAATCAGGAAATAACTAAATGAAATAATACATATGAAGCAAATAAAACACTAGATTACATATTTAAATCATTACATATTTGTATAACATATTCACCATTATAATGAATTATACAATGGCAAGAAAGAATCCTGGCTTCTGATTGGTCAGTTGGCCATCACAACAGGGATGTTATCCTGGCATAGTATCCCTGCTGATTGTTTGAAGGATTTGTTGCATGATTAGCTGTATTTTCTCTTAAGAAACAAAAATATTTTTACACACTAACAAAAACATACTTTAAAATTACGTTTTTATTCTGTATAAAACAACAAACCATTGTATAATAGGAATAATGCCCTCCAGGGTGGGTGTTATGCTGGGATAACATCCCTTCTCAGGTGTTGGATGCCCTCGGCCAGTGATCTTGGGCCCAACCACCGAGCCGGGATGTTATCACCTCATACACCACCTATCGATATTCAATCACCATATTATGAAACATTCACCGTTTGAAAAAAAGGGGGTTTACTATTAATACAAGGCAAGCAAAGACATATGGAAGAAATAAAGTAAATAACAATAGTGATCTCCCAAAATGTATTACAAGGCAAAATTCCAAATATAAATGGGGATCCACAAACTGTGAAAAATAGGGAGAAACGGGGAGGAGAAGAGGGAAGGAGACACAAGCTTAGAGAAACAGATCGGGGGAGGTGGTTAGAAAATTCAGCACTGTAGTGATCACCCACAAGGCAAATCCGCTGTACCCCGGATTCCTGTAGGGGGATCCACATACTGTAGGAAGGAATAGTACAGGAAGCTTCTGTAAAACGAAAGACAAATAAAAAGTTACAGAGTCAAAAAAGGCTTCAAAAGGGTAAAGGTTAAAAAAAAATATGTAGCAAATGGTAGATTTAATTTCAAACATAAGAGTAAATCACCTCTATCAAATACACTATTACTTTTTAGAAAAGGTTTTAAATCCCATTCGTCATTTAACCCTTTAGGTTTAATGCTGTTCAGTCTGAATATCCACTGACTGATTCTCTTTCTGTAACAACTTCTCTCTTTCACCCCCAAACTTAAGTGGTGCTACGAATTCAATTCCCATAAATTTTAAATTCTTGGCATCCGCATTGTGATACTGCAGAAAAATGAAACCAACAGGTTTGTCTTCCCTCTTGTTATATATGGATCCTATATATGAGTTTTCAAGCTCCTTATGGTGCATCTTATATATATATATATATATATATTAAATTACAGGGGCACCAAAGCATGTATATAACAAAACGGGTTATCACACATAATGAATTCTCTGATGTTGACTTTCTGAGAAGGGTCCCCAGGATGTGTGAAAGAGTTACCTGGGATGCAGTTCACACATTACATCTCTTGCATTTGTGCATGCCATTCAGTCTCCAGGGATGCCACTGCAGGTGGGGCACTGGTATCTCTGTTTTAGAGGGCAATCAGCTATGAACTGTCTTATCTCTGAGTTTGCCGAAGTGCTGGGGTTGCTAGCGTTCACCTGGTGCCCTTTTTATGTTGGCTCGCACTTGCACGCCAGCCAACATATTGCAGTAGTAGCAGATTTGGAGGTGCAGTCACTGTGGATGAATGCAGGACATGCATCAGTAGGTGCGTCCCTCATCCCCCAATATGCCAGCATGCAGCTGCCGACACCAGCAACATGTAAAGTAGCCACCAGATCTAAGAAAAGTGCAGCAGCACAGTAACACGCCTCCCGATGTGCCTTTCCTGGTGAAGCAGTTCAAGAAACATGGCAGCACTGACTGCCGCCATGCAGAGTGCCAACTTCAGGGGTGCCCAATCCCCCTGTCGGCATGCCCCGATCCACTTTATTTACCGATGGGGGAGCCCACTCCCTGTCGGCATAATGCCACCCCATTCCAATTCTGTGCCGAGAGGGTGCCCAATCCCCCTCAGCATCATGCGCCCCCCCCCCACAGTCTTTCTTTGCCGACGGGGCCCAATCCCCGTCGACTTCAGTCCCCCTTGCTCCAGAACAATTTGCGATGGGGGCCACTCCCACGTTGAGCATAATGTCTAACCCCATTTGTGATGTGTGCTGAGGGGTGCCCAATCCCCTCGGCATCATGCGCCCACCCACCTGTTTCTGTGCAGGCGGGGCCCAATCCCCGCCAGCTCCACCCCCTCCCCATACGCAGGTGGTACACTGGGAGCCCACCCCAGTGTACCAAACAAACACCTGCAAAAAAAGGAAACCAACCCTCATTTTCTTTTTCCCCCTATAAAAAGAAGAAAACAGTCCCACGTGGTCTCTCATGCCCCCTCTTCCAACTGGCTCCCACCCTCTGCGTACCCTGCCTCCCCCCACCACCCCTCACCCCACAATTACCTCCGTAGCCCGACGCGATGATCTTTAGTGGACCGGGAACATGTCTGCACTCTTCAAAGCTGACCTCGAGCTGATGAAATGCCAGTAGCCTGTATAATAGCATAAATAGGGTTTTTTCAACTTTGGTGCATATCTCGGGCATTTTGGGGAATTTTTGCACCAAATTTTCAACATGGGGTTATTGGGACCCCTCTTCATGAATTCAGTCACTGTCATGGCGTTATTCAGTCACAAAAGGTGATTTTGTGGTCACTGCGTGGAATCACCTTTCGGGCCTAATTAACGAAACAACAGTGCCACTGTTCATGAGGTGGGCTCTCAAAAAGTCTGTGTTGTAAATTTGGTGAAAAAAAATTCAACAAATGACCGTTTTACGAGCGTGCGTTGCGTAGTTTCCACGCACGCTTGTAACTTCGACAATTTGTAATATTTTCACTCCAGATTTTCAATATTGGCATTTTACTACACCTCCTTATGAACAGTACAGCTGTCATTTTACATATCCTGGCCCAAATATGTTTTCGCACCTGTGGCGCACAATGACGTGGTCGCTGTGGGAAATCAACTTTTGGGACAGATTAACAAAATCACAGTGCTACTGTTCATGAGGGGAGGTCCTAAAATGCCTATGTTGAAAATATGGTTACAAAAAATCCCAAAAATAATTGGGTTGAGGACGTGTGTTCCGCAGTTTCTAGGCATGCTCATGACTTCACCAATTTCTCATATTTTCACTCCAGATTTTCACCGTTAAGATTTTTTTTACACCTCCTCATGAACAATACAGTTGTCATTTTTCACATCCTACCGAAAATGTGTTTTTGTGCCTGTGTCGCCAAATGGTGTAGTCGCTGTGCAAAACCACCTTTCGGCTAACAAACTGGTAGTGCCGCTCTTCATGAGGTGGGGTCACAAAAAGCCCATGCTGAAAATTTGGAGTGAAAATACCAACAAACGCCTACGGTGTTAGGGTTTTCAACTGTAACACCCTGCCTTGTAGAGACTGACAGGCGTCAGGGGTGTGACTTAGGACCATTGGCTGTAATGCTCACGCCATTCCACCCCCCCCCACCCTGCAGCCAGCGACAGGCATTGAGGTATGCCTTGGAGTGTTTGGCCCTAAAGTTCACCCCATTCTCCTATATTGCACCCATCTCAGTGTATTTCCTTATGTAATGGGGTAAGTATAAGGCCCAAAGATCCCAAAGCACACCACGACACGTGTCAATGTCTGCAGGGTAGGGTGAGGTAAAATGGCATGAACGTTATAGCTGACGACCCTAAGGCACACCCCAGTGCCTGTCAGTCTCTGCAGGGTGGGGGTGGGGTTGGCGTCTGTTCAGTACTTCACTGCCATACCTATTATTCATCTCTAACTCCTGCACTACCAATGCCAATGCCAGCGAGACAACATTCGGCATTGACAGATGCTTGTTTTTTTTAGTCACAAATAAATTAATTTGCATTTGGCACCATTCATGTTGTTTGTGGCAGTCTCTTTGCTTGGAGTGCTGACTGTTTTGAGTTTGTGGCTTATTATGGCAGTGGACGTGGTTCCCGTCTCTGTAGAGTTGGGATGTATTTCCACGGGTAGCACTTCCTCATGGACATAAGACACAAACAATAGTTATCAAGTCAGCCGTACTTAGTGGAACTGATTGCAGTCTAAAAGGCACAAAGGCTGTACACACGCATGGAAGACACACTCGCAGCAAGTTGGCAAAGCACCAGGCCTATGGAGCACAACTCCAGACCTGTAGCTTGGCCTTGGGTTATGAGTGTAGGGAATGGAGGAGGGATGGAAATTACGGTTACTGTTTATAAAGTTTGAATGTGTTGGCCCTGTATGAACGTTCTGTTTGCTTGTACTGTATATTATTTTTTTCATCAGTATTTTATCTCCGATCTGCCCTCCATCCCCCTTTGGTTTACAGCCCACCCAGCCCTGTCACGTACATTCTCCAGGGCTTGCCTGGCTCCTGAGAATCCCTTTGGTTTTCTTCCTGTGGCGAGGTTAGGGAAAGGATGTCTGTCCTTCCCTACCGGTTAACATGCATCCATATTCATTGGAACCGGTGCCCAGTTGGTGGTGTGGAACCTGCTGTGGGCTGGAACTTCATCCTGCCAGCTGGTGATTTTCCTGCTTTTTCTCTCCTCGAGCTACGTTGTGCAGTGACATCAGCACTTGTGCGTGTGGAGGCATGCCTACACTACATGTCGGACAATGGACCTCCCCTACTTGTTGTTTCTGCTGCACCACCATCAACTCTCCCTTGGTGGTAGCCTACAACTGGAGTGGCCAGACCCCCGGCCCCAGTAGAGGAGAGCAGTCCGTGGGACACTCGGTCCTCTCCTCCTGGCTGACCTTCATGCAGCCCAGTTGAGCTCCTGAACCTGGATTGCTGGCATGGCAGACAGTAGCTCTGCTGCCACACCACTGCGCCAGCACATTCGTGTTTGAGTTTAGCTGTAGTGCAGAATGCACAGGATGGGTTTTTTTCGGTCATATTCGCAGCCATTTTCTTGTTCCTCAGCTTTAAACATTTTATTCATGTAGGACTTAGAATATTTTTCATGACGGTTATGTTCAAAATCTTTGGGCAGTGCATAGATTTTAGACGTAGGGCATGTGCAACCAGTTGATTGTGAAAAACGTGCAGCTTGATATTTTTGTAGCAAATCACCAAAAGGACCTATTCTCCATAACATCTTATGAACTTGTAAATTTCATAGCTTTAGGCTTGATTCCTTGTAGTCTTTTCTCTATCCCTTGGCAAAAAAAAGTTGGTTCAGAAATGGACAAAAACATGTAAAATGTAAATTTAACACTTAATAGCATGAAAATGGCGAAACAGATTTCTACAAACTTTCCACATTGTTAGACCTTAGGAGTATGAGGATGTATGTCCGAATTTACAGTCCTAGGATCTAAGACTGAGTTATAAACATCTAAAAAACAAGGGTTTTCACAAAACCCAAGTATAACCCTGGTATGGGGCAGTACCATGTGTATATATATTTATAAAATGGGGGAGGGTCATCAGGAGGAGAGCATTCTGTGGGATGTGCAATCCTCCTCCCCTTTGCTAGCCCCTAATGTCCCGGGCTGTTTCCCAAACCTGGCTGTCAGCATCAATAGCAGTTACTGCTGTGCTGATGGGCCCGTCAACTCTTTCTGTTTTGCTTTTTATTCAGTTTTTTTATCTTCCTGGCCAGATGCCGCTACTGCCATACTGTCCGCCTTCCAGTCCCTTGAACTCTTACCTTGCTTCTGGGTCCTTCGCAGCTTACCTCCCATGACAAGGCTGGAGGGGAGGTGTCCCGCTCCCAAGGAACAAGATTTTGGCTTTGGTACAGTGTGGCAGGGCTGGACATTCTACCTTGGAATTAGAGGGACTCTAATTTCTTATTCTAAAATCTGCTGCAACAGCATTCTAACTATTTTATACTGTACTATCCTCTCCCTGTTCTGTCAGGTTGGTCACTTGCAGAATGCCCCCCCCCTTTTTGTTCTTCTTTACTCTGTTTCCTTTTCAGTTCCCTCTAAAATGCAGCCTACGTGGCTCAAAGTGACCAAACAATGTAATAGTTAGCACAGTTTCATTTGCCAGTATAAAACAGATACCCATTGTTAAATATTCGCACATTTTAAATATCAGCCATGTTTTGCTGCACTGTTGTTATACAGCACATATAGTATAAATATGTTTGATTGCCTGAAGTACATTGGAAATGTTGTGTATTACATAGTGGTTTGATATCTGAGAAAGACAGATTTAGTATAAAAGGAAAGCTCCCTTGATAGGGAAAAGGCTGGAGAATGTCTGAGAAAGCAAGATTTAGTAGAAAAGAAAAGTTTCCCTTGATAGGGAAAAGGCTGGAGAATGTCTGAGAAAGCGAGATTTAGCATAAAAGAAAAGTTTCCCTCAATAGGGAAAAGACTGGAGAATGTATTTGTTTTATTTTAATTCATAATGGTATCCGATATAAACAGCCTTACTTTTGCAGACTGTCTGGAGCCAGTTGCAAACAGCCTTGAAAACAGTTGTAAGCAGCCCTGTTTTTTCAGTCTGCCTGAAGCATGAGAGAGGGAAGGACATGCAGTCTTCTTGTCCTCAAAGCAATCTGAAGCACAGATGAGAAAAAGATCCAAGCGATGTTATGTGAGCCTGACTGTTGCATCCTAAAAAATGCTATGTAATGATTTACTTTTTTTAATTTATTTTTATTTCCTTATGTCTTTTTCATTTTTGGAACCTCGATGAATAAAGTCACACAGTAAGCGTGTTGTACCTTACATGGACTGAATCAGTGTCTTATCTGTTACATCCACACCCTGGGACACGTGGTGTTAGCCGTGGCATACTGACTGATGTTCAGGTGGTCAGGGGAATATTAGCCAGCAGGTACCAGCCCTGGTATCACAATAGACCTAAGCTACATGTCTGAAGACCAGAAGGTCTCCGAGGCGTAGCAGGTACCTGAGGGGTATTAATAAGGGCCATGGTTGAAGAAATTGGAAAGAAGCCACTGCCTGGTCTGGAGCTTGGAGCCAGAAGGAAGACGAAACCTGATCCCTTCTTTGATGCTAGTATGGATGAGACAGGTGAGGATCTGGCCAATGAAACGTAAGAGAGTATAAGTGAACTGTTGTGTTGGTTGGATGTGAAACAGATGGAGATTGAGAAACAGAGAGAGTGAAAGCCAAGAAAGGGAGCTGGAATGAAGAAGACAGGATCAGAGGTGGGCTGATACAGTGTGAGCGCTCTAGGTCATGGACCAGTCGTTTTTCTGATGGGACTGGTACGTCACCAAAAGACTAAAAACTTACCAAATGACTGGTACAGATAATATTGAGGTCTATCTGACTATCTTTGAAAGAATTGCAAAAGCTTGTGAGTGGCCTTGGGCCCAGTGGGTAGTACAGTGAGCTCCACATTTAACAGGCCATGCTCACTTAGCCTACAGTCATATAGACAGTAGAGACGCAGATGACTATGATCTAGTAAAGAAAGAAATCTAAAGACGATTTGATATTAGCACTGAAACCTACAGACAAATGTTTCGTTTACTTCATTATCAAAACTTGGATACTCCAAGAGAGTGTGTACCCGCCTAAAGGAGTTGTGCACCAAGTGGCTTTAACCTGAGGGGAAGACAGTTGCCGAGATCTTAAAAACTGTGGTGATTGAGCAATTCTTACAAATACTATCTCAAGATGTCCATATGTGGGCGAGGGAACATCGACCAGAAACTGCAGAGATGCACGTTAGCAAAGGATTTTCTGGTTGCTCAACAGTCTAGCACAAGAGGCTACAGAGGTACTGTTTTTTCAAACTATACCACGTCTAGTATGGTAAGACAAACCCCTTTTATACCTAATTGGGCCCCAGGAAAAACCTCAGAGAAACCTGAGGGGAAACCAGGAAAACGAGGGAGAAGTTTTCCATCTCACATTATCTGCCATAGTTGTCAAGGGGTGGGCCATATAGTTCGCTGTTGTCAGAAAATGAAACTGTAGCCCACACATCCGGCCTTAGCCAACTGAGGACATTATTTAACTAATGTTAACATTGATAATAAGCAGGTGATGGGGTTGATAGACTCTGGCAGTAAGCAGACATTGATCTGATCGGATCTCCTGGACAGTGTGCCAAATAGAAGTCCTTGTACAGGTGTCATTTGTATTCATGAGGACACACACCATTACCCTACCACTGTTGTAAATGTGACTGTACAAGGTAAACCAGTTAGAGTAACTGCAGGACTTGTGCCTAGACTCCCTGTACCTGTGGTTATTGGGCATGATTTCCTATACTTGGGCACGTCGATAAAAAGGAATGAAACAGTGTCTGCAGTGACTACCAGGGCCCAGACTAAAAAAGAAAAGACCCTTAATGACACCTTTTCTTTTGAAGGAGATGTAATAGGGACTGCAGGAAAGGATAAGTGGTCCAGAAAAGAGAAGAAAAGGCTAAAGAAGAAATGGAACAAAGAACATAATGGACTGTCTGAGGTTGACTTAGACAAAATTTTTGAAGGGTGTAATATTGGGTTGAATAACAGAATGATAAAACAATAACCCATTTTCTCCAGCAGGTGGAGAAAAGCATGTGTAACGGGACACCCAAGTATAAGGAGAAAAATAATATTTTATACCGGGTCTATGCTAATCCAAAAACAGGCGAAGGAGTAGAGCAGTTGGTTGTCCTTGAAAAATTTTGTCCTCAGTTGTTATACTTGGCCCATGATTTACCATTAGCAGGTTGTGCTGGGAGGGACTGCACCTTGACTCACTTATTGCAGAGGTTCTTTTGGCCCAGTATCCATGAGCAGGTAGCTGAGTATTGTCAAGCCTGTGCAGAATGTCAAAAAGTTGCACAGATAGGGAGGAAGGATATGGTGCCCCAATGCCCTTACCTTTGGTGACTACACCCTTTGAAAGAATAGCTATGGACATAGCAGGCCCATTAGAGAAGAGCTGTTGAGGGAACTGCTTCATACTGGTTGTGTGTGACTGTGCCACCAAATATCCCTTACATATAATCAGTAACCAAAAAATTGCTGAGGAGTTGGTAAAACTGTTCAGCAAACCAGGCATCCCAGAAGTGATCCTGACTGATAAGAGACACAATTTTAATGCTTTATTGTTAAAAGACTTGTACCGCCTCTTGGGAGAAGTGGCAATCCGCCTACCATCCCCAAACAGATGGGCTACTGGAAGAGTTTAACCAAACCCTCAAATGAATGCCGAGAAAGTTTGTCCATGATTAAGGAAAGGACTGGGATGCTGTTTTCATTTCCTCAAAGCAAACTGAAGCACAGATGAGAAAAAAATCCAAGCAATGTTATGTGATCCTGACTGTTGCATCTTTTGTTTATACTTCTCTTTATTGCTTTATCAGGAAGAGAATATTACATTGTCATACATTCGATTGCGTAAGAGCATATTACATCTTCCATACCATAGCTCAATCAAAAATAAAGAGATTAAATCTGGTTACTCAAACATTATGCAGCATTATAAACAAACAGATTCACTAACATCTAAAAGGTAATGCTGTGGTCTCCGTCCCTCCCACCCCACCTAATTTTAATATTTCTTTAAAAATTTAGCAAGCCAAAGCCATGTAGTCCACCTATCAAGTACAGTTTATATCTACTTTGCTGCTAAGACCCCTTAAAAAGGAAGAGATGACTCTACCATAAATATTTCTCCACCAAGACACTTAATTCATTTGATTTAATTTGATTTGATGGCCTCTGTTCTCCCTGTCTGTATACCCCCCTCCCATCTCATTAATCAGGCAAATTGGAAAATAAAAAGTATGTTTATGTAGGTTGTAACCCCTGCAATTAAGGTTATAATGACGTAATTACGTGTTCAAGTCATGCATCTCCCATCTGGTCCATCTGTTAACATATTGTGATAATCGGTGTTGGATAGAAAATGTAATTCGTTCCATTTCTTGTGGCTGGGAGATGATTTTGACCCACTCAGATGTCACTGGCGGATCTGTTTGTAACCAGCATCTCGTGATGGTCTTAAGGGCTGCTGCCACCAACAAGCCCCACAGGTATTTAGCCTCTTTACCTTTTAGTTGCGCTATGCTTAATCCCAGTATTATATGCTCTGGGCCAACCTCTTTTTATTTCTACAAAAATGGCCTGCAGGTGTCCTATAACCTCTGTTCAATAAGATCGGATCCGTGGACAACACCAAAAAATATGAGCATGTCCTGCTGAGTTTTCCCCACAGCCCCGCCAGTAGGCTGCTGACCTATTTGGTGCGAATTTAGCCTGAATATTAGGTACCAGGAAGTATCGAATTCTTATTTTCCATAGAACTTCATGCCAGAGTGGCGAAGAGGTAGTGGCCCATGTGAACATCCAGATTTTCTCCCCGTGCTCTGGTAGAATCTGAATTCCAAGTTCCCCTTCCCATTTGGGTCTCACTAACTGTGTATTGTGTCCAAGATCTTGCAGATAATTATTGTATAAAAGAATGATTGCTCCTCTCCCTGTGGGGGAGACCCACATGGTTCAAACGGGGTGGGGGGGGTATCCAGGACTCTTATGGTTGTAGGTTTGTTAAGAATGGTTTGAACATAATATCTAATTTGATAATATCTAAGCCTATCTGTTGGCTTCAGGTTGAATTTCTGGGCCACAGATTCGAATGGCATCAAAGAGCCACCTTGCATAATTTGCCATGGGGCATAACATCCCAGCTGTGCTTGGTGTTTAAATCATGGGTCCATTAAGGCAGGTCAAAATTTCTCATCCCAGGCCCACCAGACATATTGCCACATGTTCTGCATTGTACGACCCATTTTGTGTCCCCTGTCTCCATCCCTCCAGTGCGGTCAGTACCCCCAAAGGAAGGGTACCCCTCTCAATTTTCCTCAAGGACAGAATAGTCTGGTCTGTAGTGCTTGGTCTCTAACTAACTGTATTTCAGTCATCTTCCAGTGGGGGAAGCAATTCGGGTTTTGCCACATCAAGACTAGTTTTATTTGGGGCTGGCCCGGTGCCGCTGAGGGTTGAGGCACTGGACGCCTTACCTCGCGCCACGCCAGTGACCAAGGTTCGGGATCGAGCTTGGACTGCTGGGAGTTGGCAGGGGAAGGAGTGGATCGAGTGTCCTGTGGATTGCTGTCCTGTCCCGGGGTGGGTCTGGGTACAGTGTCTGTCATAAGTGTGATTCTTAGCGGAGGCTGGGTGTCAGCACGTCTAGCCTGGTAGAATGGGGTGGTAGGCGGGGCAGCCAGCAGGCGCACTGCATGTGGATGCGTGCATAGGGAGCCCTTGTTGGCATTGCACACCCTGCCTCCAATAGAACATGGAAAAAGGGGAGTGTCCAGCTGTTGCGGATGATGAAGCCGGCTGGGACCCCTGTGGGAGAAAAAGTAAAAAAAAAAAAAAAAGACTAGTTTAATTTGGGTGGCTGTCCAGTATCCTGGGAGGCACAGGACAGACAACCCACCCCTCCTGTTAGGTAAATATAGAATTTGTTTTTTGACCCGTGGTTTAATGGGACCCCAGATAAATGACATCAGCTGTTTCTGCTAACCCATCAGAACCTGTTGGGCAATTAAGCATGGGACACTTCGAAATAAATACAAAAATTGTGGTAGTATGTTCATTTTTGTGGTCTGTACTCTGGAGTGTAGGGGTAGGGGAAATAGGGCCCACCACCTGTAATCCTGAGTTACATTGTTTATTAATTCTATATAGTTATCTTGGAAAAGAGGATGTATTATTGGTCAGGTTAACCCCTAAATACTTCATTTTAGTCATGTCCCACTTCATCGGGTATTTCCTCTGTATTTCAGGAGACATTTGACAAGAAAAAGTTAGGACCTCTGTTTTAGAAGTGTTTAGGGCATAACCCCTCCTGTTAGGTAAATATAGAATTTGTTTTTTGACCCGTGGTTTAATGGGACCCCAGATAAATGACATCAGCTGTTTCTGCCAACCCATCAGAACCTGTTGGGCAATTAAACATGGGACACTTCGAAATAAATACAAAAATCGTGGTAGTATGTTCATTTTTGTGGTCTGTACTCTGGAGTGTAGGGGTAGGGGAAATAGGGCCCACCACCTGTAATCCTGAGTTACATTTTTTATTAATTCTATATAGTTATCTTGGAAAAGAGGATGTATTATTGGTCAGGTTAACCCCTAAATACTTCATTTTAGTCATGTCCCACTTCATCGGGTATTTCCTCTGTATTTCAGGAGACATTTGACAAGAAAAAGTTAGGACCTCTGTTTTAGAAGTGTTTAGGGCATAACCAGAAATTTCCGAAAAGTGTCGTATCAGCTCAAAAATCTCCGGCAGGGAAGATTTGTGATGACTTAAAAAAAAAGCAAAATATCATCGGCATACAAGCCCAGCTTATGCTCGGTGCCCTCCAGCACCACCCCCTGAATCCCCTGATTAAGACGAATGGCGTGGGCCAAAGGTTCTATGAAAAGAGCAAAGAGAATGGGGGAAAGGGGGCAACCCTGCCTCATACCCCACTCCAGTGGGAATGGTTGGCCTACATGGCCATTTAACCAGACGTACCCTTTAGGGTCAGAGTACAGACGGGAAATTAAGCTACAAAAAACCTCTGGGAAACCAAAGCTGGACAGGGACGCCTGTAAGAAAGGCCACAGAACCTTATCAGAGGCCTTTTCCACATCCAGGCTCCTCACCAGTGCTGGCTTCTTGTTGGCTGCTAGGTGTTCTATTATGTGTACTGCCTGAAGGATATTGTCCTGCGCCTGACGGCTTGGTACAAATCCAGTCAGATACATATGTATAAGCCGTGGTGCTATAGATTCTAAGCACCTGGAGATGATGCCCATTAAAATTTTATAGTCTGTGTTTAGTATTGAAATAGGCCTGTAGGATGTACATACTAGAGGGCCCCTGTCCGGCTTGGGGATTACTGCTGTTACTGCCTGCATCCAGGAGGGGGCAATCACTCCCTCTTCCTGCAGAAGAGAATTGTACGCCCTATTTAATATAGGGCCAACCTGTTCCTGGCAGAACTTATAAAACTCAACCAGGAACCCATCAGCCCCCTGGCACTTCGCAGTTTTGAGGTGACGAATCTCCGAGTGTATCTCGGAGGCCCGCACCAGTGCTGCCAATCTATTGGTCTCCTCCAAATTAGAGAGATCTACCAAGATAAGGCACTACACCCAACATTTACATGCCTTACCGTCAGAAAAGTCCATCAATGTGCAAAAAACCAAATGTTGTGCAATATTAAAAAAAATTATTCGCTCTGTAAACTTTGTAAAATTGTGTCTCACGGACTTCCCGGTTATGAGTGCCGCACCTGCTCTGCCCACGCTCAGTTCTGTGATGACGAGAGATGCCAGTGAGGAGTGCGGGGCGCAGTCCATTGTAAGCAATGGGCAGCGGTGGCTTTAGCTAAAGTTTTAATGTCATCATGGGCACTTGGTCATAAAACATAGGCACCGGTCGACTAAGAAGGGCCTTTTAGTGGGCCGGTGCCCCATATTTGACTAAGTGCCATTATCACATTCAAACTTCAGCAAAGCTCCTCCTGATGCTTATAATGGAATATGCCCTGCGCTCTCACTGGCATCTCGTCACTCTGAGAACGGCGTGGCGCTCAACAATGTCCTGGAAGTCCGTGGAACATAGTTTTACAAAGTTTACAGAGTGAATCATTTTTTTACTCTTGCACATTGATGGACTTCTGTGACAGTAAGGCACGTAAATGTTGGGTGTGGTGGCTGATCCATTTATCTTGGTGGATCTTTTTAAGTTTTGGGAGATGCAGTGCACCTAAAAAGGTTTGAATCTTGTGTGCATCAGGAGGGTCGCCCACACTGTACAGATCTCTGTAGTACACTGTAAAGGCTTCAGCAATTTCTGCAGTGGCAACTGATAGTTGCTTTGTAACTGGATGGGTAAGTTTGTTTATTGTGGCATTAGCTCTTCTCTGTTTTAACCTGCTGGCCAACAATCTGAAGGCCCTAGGGCCTCCTTCAAAGTTCCGTTATTTTAGGTACAACATATTTTGCTCCACCTGGTAATCTAGGATGGAATTAAGTTCTTTTTTAAGGTTTTGAAGCAGTTTCTCTGTTCGGGAGTCATAATGGGCTTTCAGTCTAGTTTCTACGTCCCTTATCTTCTCCTGCAGTGTATTCCTCCTAGCTTCCATCTCCCTCTTCCTCTTTCGATGTGGGGCCAATGCAATTAATCTACCTCTCACAACCACTTTCAGTGTGTCCCAGAGGACTGTGGGTGAAATTTCTGGGGAATCATTAATTTGAACACTCATGAATTTAGGAGCAATAAGAGGCCAAGGCCCAAATCAAATTTCTAGGGCTTCTGAAATCATTTTCTTTACTAGCTCTTGGGCCTCTTTCTTCTGCAGGAGACCTAAATTGAGACACCACAAAGTGTTTTGCAGGGTCCACCCCAAGTTCACCCGCATAAGGAGAAGGGCTTGGTCAGACAGAAGGATCTCACCTCTGTCTACCCTTCCCAGATATGCAGTATTCTCTTTTTGGATAAAAAAATAATCTGTTCTTGTATAAACTTTATGCATGGCCAAGTAACAGGTATAGTCTCTTTCTTGGCCATGAACCTGTCTCCACATATCTACATACCCTAGTTCTCCCAATAGCTTACTCACCTTCAAATCCAGTCTACGTTCTGCCCTAGGGACCCCTGAGATGGAGTCCAGATGGTCATTAAGTGCCAGGTTCAAATCTCACCCTAAAATTAGAGTACCCTCTGTTCAGGAAGTGATCTTCATTAGTAGCGTTCTATAAAACCTATAGTCTGAGCCTGGTGGGGAATACACTGAGGGTATAGTGATTAATTGCCCATTATACCTTCCTTTTAGGAGTGCGTAGCATCCCTTTGTATCAATCAGTGAGTCTTTCAGCTCAAAGGAGACCCACCTAGGCACCACAATTGCAGTGCCTCTATGTCGGCACCCTCTGTACGTTGAAGCTATCACCAAATTTGGCCAGTTTTTCATGTTCAACTTTCGATAAATGGGTCTCCTGAAGCAGGCAGAACTCAGCGCGGGATTTCTTTATATGTGACATAATTTTAGTATGCTTCACTAAGTTAGTAAGGCCATTGATGTTAAGTGAAAGAAATAGGGAATTTGTATCAGCCATTTATAGCGAATTTATAATCCGCCCCATTAAATCTATGTCCCTTAGTTTGTTGTATGTCTTGGTAGGGTGGCTTTGGTAGCAGTGGTGGACCCAGGTTTGGGAGTGTTTGGGAGCCGGAGGGGGGGGCATTCAGTCAATCATGGGCTTCACAATGGGCACTAAACAGTGAATAAAGATGGTGGTGGGGCACCACTACTCACACTGGGGTACCCAGAGGGGCGGTCCCTCCCCAGCTCTGCCACTCTTTGGTAGGTGAGTGCAGACCAGGAGATGCAGCAACTCATCTATAATCAATATAAACCAACATATTAACTGTATAACAATAAACCCTTTTTTAAAAAATAAACAAGAACTGAATAAACTGTAAAAGTTCTTTTATCTATTTATCGCTCCCAAGATAGCCCAGTGAAATTTAGCCTTTTGTCCCTTCCTTGTGTACCCCACAATGGGGTATGGTGTAGTAAGGGGAGGGAGGAAGAGGTATGTATGCCTCACTTAGTGGGGCCTTCCTCCCAAGTCCACACTAACTTGTGGGTCTCGCAGTGAAATAATTGCCACTGGATCATTGTGGTAAGGTCTAGATTAAGTATCCAGATGGAGAAAGGTAGAAAGATAAGGTCATCTATATCCTCTTTCCGTCCTGCATATTCAATATTGGTGGGAGGAGAGCAGATTGGCATACCACAACCCTCCAATCCCCATCCCCCAATCTTTAGGCAGTAAGGCCCCGGAATGGCCCACCACTTCTGCCCCTCTGGGTAGAGGTGGGGAAAGTCCCATTTTCCACCGTCCAGGCTCACAGGACTGTGTCTGCCTAAATAAGTAGAATATTTAAGGAAACTGGGGAAATTTCACAAAGTTACGCCATATCAGTGAATTAAATTACAATATAACCTTTTCAAATTTTAAATGTTGCTTGTTCCACCCCAACCCCTCAAGGTCCCCCCCCCCCCCACACCCATGTACACTCGTGTCCTCTTTTATGTAGTGCCCACTCTGCGATGTAAATGTTCCAAAAGCAAGGTACCGACAGCAAGGCCCAAGGTAATACCTGTAACAGTATGTTATAGTAATGTCTATATGCCAAGATGTTTGTCTGCACCTTGGGCCACTACTCGGTCATTTCCACTCAGTGGGACCAGAGCTAAACAAACATCCAATCAAGGAGGTATACATAAAAGTTATTTTCTTAAAGTCATCTTAGGCCCACAGGGGAGCCGCCAAGGGGGCCACTAGGTGGAACAGTCACATGGATTAAGTTCCCCTTAACAAGACATAAAAACGGTTACTCACTGGGCAAATCAACATTGAATTGTGACAAAAAAAGTTCAAACCCACTGCATCAGTCATCTGGTGTGTCCGAGTCACTTTCTGAGACCCCGGGTGATTTCTTAATTAGGTCCTGCAAAGGTGTTCTGCATCACTGGGATCTTGGAGCAGCGTAGCAAAACCTGCTGCCAGTCCTGGGTTGGGTCTTTCCTTTTCTGTGGAGAGGATCTCTGAGGTGCCAGAGCTTCAATACCTCGCTTCCACATTGCCTCTCTTGCAGCCCGCGGCAAGTCATAAACCTCCTGGCCCTCCTTCCAGTACACCCTAAGTCTTGCCGGGTATGGGGTCTGTATTTTAATTTGCTTCTATCTCAGCACTTTGATCAGATCACCATATTCCAAATGCTGGCATTGTGTCACTGGAGGATAGTCCTGGTCAAAATAGAGCCTGGATTCCAAATACTTTACCTCCTTTCTTTGCCATGCTCCACGCAGGATGTCCTCCTTTGTTCGGTAGCTGTTAAATTTTATTATTACAGAGCATGGTCAGGCTGAGGGATCTTTAGGTCTAGGAAGCAAAGCTCTATGGGTGCACTCTATGTGCAGATCATATCCAGCAGGGAGATCGAGTACTTCACAAAGAAGGTCTGAAATGAACTCCACCATAAGGCCTGTCTCAACACCTTCCCTTAATCCGTATAGTCTTAGATTCACCCGTCAGGATCTACTTTCCAGGTCAGTGGATTTCTGCTCCAAGTGTGTTACATGCTGGCAGAGTATTTGTACTGCTTGGCCTAGGTATTGTACGCCATCTTCCACATGTGAGAACCGGGCTTCCATCTCCTGGCCACAGCTCTCCACTTGGGTCAATTTTTGATTTATTTGGTGGAATTCACTCTTGTTCTGTGTCCTCATCTCTCAGAGCTCCTTCAGGATTGTGTCAAATCTCTAGCAGGACAGTTTTTCATGTTCCTCATCTGTATCATAGGCGATGTTAGAATCCTCCACTCGGAGCTGGCCGGCCATGAGGGCTGGTGAGGTGTGTTTCAATCCTATGCCATTCTTCCCATTTCTGAGCTGCTGGGACCTGGATCTGGGGCCCCTGTCTCTCTGTGAACCTCCTGCTGACATGGTAATTATTTTTGGATAATTATGATAAATAAATGGGGTTCTTTTTTGTAGGGCAGGAACAGAGCTAGCTCTCTCTCTCTCTCTCTAGCTTCCTTGTTGACCCATGGCGGAACCGGAAGTCCTGACTGTTGCATCTTGACAAATACTATGTAGTGATTTATTTTATTTATTTTTATTTCCTTGTGTTTTTTTCATTTTTGGAACCTCATGAATAAAGTCGCACAGTAAACGGTGTTGTATCTTATATGGACTGAATCAGTGCCCATCTATTACACCCACACCCTGGGACACCCTTTTCCTCTTGTCCTACCACTCTCCATAGCCACAATTTCAGTCATGATTCAGACAAGTGGTAACAGCGAACATTAAGCATTGTATATCTGACTGACTTTTTTTTTTTGCACTTTCTTTTTATCCCCTCCTTACTGCCCACTTGGTCCCACTCCTTCGGACCAATCAATCACCGTAATTCCTCCCACGGCATCTGCCCCTAGAGTGCCAAACTTACTCCGTTGTCTCCCTACCTTGCTTCTCTTTCCTCCGGAGAGCCTGAACAGCGGGGTCTGCCCGTGAGCTGGGATCAGTCGTCATCCTGGCCTGAGTGGGTGTTTTTCCGCTTTTCTTCCCTTGGTCCCTCCTCCAGAGGGCGTTGGCACAGAGGACTGACGTCCTGACAGACGCCGTATGCTAGCACACCATTGTCAGATGCCCATAACATCCTCCCCACCCCGACTCCGAAGAGCCACCTGGTGCCCTGGTACCCATGCTTCCACCGGCGCCGGTGCGTCGGGTGCTCAAAGCACCCCAGGAGAAGGAGGAGAGCATCCGTTTGGACGTTCGATCCTCCTCCTCCTCCTCCCCTCTGACCCCCAGTGACCCTGAGTCCGTTACCAAACCCAGGTGGCCAGCATAGCGCGAGGTGTGGCATCCAGTGCCTCAACCCTCAGCACCACCGGGCCGGCCCTGACTGACTTTTTAAGCTAGATCCTTCTGGTTTTCACATATTGAGTTACACGTAAAAGAAATAAAACAAAATTCACTGTTAGTTTAATTAAAAATGTTGTTTGAGACTACCCCTTGTACTTCCTTGGCTGCATGCAATTCTGTGATTTCCTGTTTTGGGAATAATATGAGTCTGTAGACTCAAGGGGTTCTCCCCAATGCTGTATCTAATGTGGGGGTGTTTAATTATATATCTTTTGTAAGTGTATATATGAACATATGTATTATGTCTGTTATCCCCCTGTGGTTATAATATTTGTAAGTTTTTTCTTGCAAAATCAATAAATATATAATGCAAAAAAAAAATGTTACTTGGAAAAAAGGGTATTTATCCTGGTTTCAACCCGAGGAGAAGAGCCGAGACGTCAAGCGGCCGTCTTGCCCATACCAAAACCGGAAGTCCAAGTGTGTGTTCAAAAACACCTTTTAATTAGAATGTTGAAAAGACAATCTGCACATGTGTGACAATGGGATTTTCTTTCTTAAATAATTTAAAAAGTAAAGTTTCTTTTTTAGTGAAACCACCTATCGGAGGTACTTTCCTGGGTCAAACTGTAACAAAGGTTGCTGAGATGTACGCGTTGGTATCAGAGTGGCTGTGTTTGTTTGGAATCAGACTGTAACAAACCTGAAAATTTCAGGCTTCAACTGCCAGCCTTTTTTTGAGCTACAGGTGATCAAAAAAGGATATTCGTATGTATTTTCAGCCTTCTAGAACTTTAAATTGTAAATCTGATGGTTACCAAATTGTTAGGATTCAGAGATCCTGGGCACCAGAACACCCATGCCAAAGTTCAGGCTATTCCTTCCAGGGGCAGCTGCATTATTAATGTGTAAACATCGGAGTTTAACATAGAAATCCATATGTAACCCTTGCTGTAGATAGCACTAACGACTTCAACTCAGGAGCTTCCAAGTGGCCCAGAGAGGGACAGGTGCCAGATTCCGCCGTTCTCGCTACTGCTGTGATGGGTCAGAGAGTTTGCTTCTCTGCAGGGACATACCAGGTATTTGTGACTCTGCCACTGTCGGGCAGGGAAATGGGTGGGGACAGGAAGAGAACCAGAGAAATTGAAAACATAATGTTTATATATCTGTTTTCATTAGTTCTTACTGATTTTCTTATATGTACATTGCTGGCATATTGTGAAGGTTCCTGGATCTCAGAAAGACATCAGATTGTTGTGGTCTCACCTGAGACCTGTAAAGTGGTATTATTATCTGTCATGATTTGGAAATGCAGGTTCACTTTATGCAGCTTAATATTTGGATCCTCTTTTCTGCTGCTTGTTTGCATTGGGCCCCATGTCCGATCATTTATAATGATCCCTCTCAGATCCCTCTCCCTCTCTGGTTCCCTCACCATTTCTCTCTACACCAGTTATATAAATACTAAATGCCATAGAATGAAACTGCCTGGTTCTGCCATGCATGAGTTATGGTTTTGCTCCCTAACTCATGAAGATAAACTGCATATGTTGACTTATCCTACTGCATATCCCGTTTTTTATTTTTTCATGTCAGTGGTGTTTTAGCATCTTCCACTGATCGTTGTCTCATTGTTATGAAAGTGCTATCTTTGCTAGTGGGATAAATGGGACACATAGGGTTGCCCCACTGCAGTCCGTTGTGTATGCCTTTTCCACAGTTTTCTAACTGTTATGAGTTTCTAATCTGAACACTGAAGTGTTTTTTAATTGGTTTCAGCTACTTTATGAATGCAGCACAGGGCCATAGTGATGTCATGAAGCAGTATGAATGCTGCTCTCCCATTGCTATTTAAGTGCTATTTAAGTAACAAAAGATGAAGACGTTAACCTTTCCCAGAGGACAAAGACCTGATAAATGAGTTTATGTCTTGGGCCTTAAACTCACCTGTGGTCATTATCCTCCAGGGAAGGCCAGAGTTTGAGGGCTTTATTTATTTATTTGGTAAGGCCCACTAGGCACAAGTGCCTGTTTGACTTGCCTAGAGTCACACAGTATGCAAGTGGAGGTTGTGGGAATCAAACCCAGGTCTTCTGGATGTACCAAACTCATTCACAGCTCATTACTCTAACCTCTAGGCTATACTGCTGGGAAGAATGTCAGGGAACCCTGGATTCAAACCCAGACCTCTCCTAGGTCACAGCCTTGTGCACTAACCACTAGGCTGTACTGGCTGCTTTATTATTAGTATCATAATCTTTTTATTTTTTCATGTTGGCGGATTGTTTAAACTGTTAAAACTGTTCTCAGTGTTGCTTGCAATCATGGCAGTGACAGAACAATGTTTATTGGCAGATTCTCCAGGCATTTACTAGCAGATAAACCGTACTGGTCTGACCATTCAGCACACGGTTTTTAGTAGCTGACACTGACAAAAAGTTTATAAGACTGAATGATATTATTTATTTGGTTGCATTTATATTATTGCTAATAAATGAATCTTGAATAACTCATACGTTGCATCACTCTTTCTGTTTCCCAGGTTACTCTCAGCAAGCAGCAAGAAGAGAGGCTGGCAAGCCTGCCTCTTTTATCAAGCTGGTATCGCCGGGTTCAGGAAGTACCAGGAGTGAAGAGGGCAGCTGCCAGTTGTGGGATCCAGTTTCTTCCCCTCCCAAGCTGGTTATCTGCCCCAGCCTCCCAGCCCCAAGACTCCAGCAGAATTGAAGAAGAAGAAAAGACAGACACCGAGACTACTCCTTTCATAGGTGGTCCAAGGCCCACATTGACCAAACTCAAAGTAATTCAATACCTGTTATGGGCTTTTTTAGACTTTCATGTGATAGACAGTTTATTGCTCATGTGTCAGTAGTTCCTTAATATTCTGAAAGACTGTCATAGACCAGCTCAGGTAAAAGAAGCGGAAACTGTCAGCTTTGACAGGTTTATAAGAATCCTCTTTTTTTCTCCGCTTTCTTTCTTCCTTCCTTCCTTCTTGTTTTGGTACAGCAGACCTGGGTGTTAGTTATGTTGATCTGAGGGAGGAAGCGATTAGGAACAGATCATTAGACTCACATACTGTAAACATTACTTGTTTCAAAAAGGCCACATTAATCACCAGTGTGTGCACTGCTCAGCCAGCAGGCTCAGCTTGTTCCCATCTGTGTTTTTATTTATGCAGAGTATGTAACAGTTCTTTTTGGCTGTTGCAGCAGGTCAGTCATTGTTTATTCATTTATTTCACAATTGGGTACAGGTATATTTTTGTATTGTATCTTTCATACAAAGGATACCTCAAGGCACCTCTCAGAGGGGTGAAAACCTCAGATGCAAAACGCAGTATACCAGTAAGGAATACAACATTTAAAGCCAGACAGTAACACGATGCATATACTGGTTAGGGTCAATTAACCACCGCAGAACCTTACAAACTCCTTAATTCACACTTGTGAATTATAGAGTTCCATAAACCACGGGTCCCAAAATAGCCGCGAGTATCCCTGAGCACCTCTCCGAGAAACTGTTCTCACGCTTGCGATTTTGCTCGCACTGCTGACTGAAAACTGCCAGCATGAAAGACAGTCTGTCTGACATCTTAACAAAATGAAAATGTAAAAAGAAAATGGGGAGACGGGCAGATGTAGAGTTTATGTCTGCTGCTGGAGCTGATGGTGCTTAGGGAATTCCGCGAGTCCTGCTGCTATAACCAGTAAATATAAAATATGGGGAAGTGTGATTTTATGCACACCCTCAGTGTGTGATGCCCAGGTGAGCCCCTTGGGCTTTGCCCTCAGAGTTTATGGGGCATCACACCCCTCAGGTGTGCATAAAATCCTCATAAACCACACTTCCCCATGCATTATTCTATATGTACATCAGGGAGGCTTGACAGTAGGTATGCTATCAAGCACTTGATAGGCTAAGGTAGTAGCAGATGCACGCAGTCCCAGCTGGAAAGTAAGCAGTCTGTGACCAAAATAGGGAAAAAAGGCAAGCGTAGTGAAAGTAGAGAGAAAACTACTGTAAGAATTACAGGCAAGACAAAAATATAGTTTTTTATGTGATACTTGATGGAGTGCGAGTGGATTAGGCAGGTAGAGGTAAAAGACCCTGTCAGTAACAGTGGAAAGGTTGGAAGATGGAACAGAGCAGATCATTACTCAAGGAGTAGACAGAGTGGGAGGGATTATGGGGACACCAGATCGGTGAGATTAGTGGAAACAAGCCTGTTAAGGATCTTGCAAACTAGTAAAACAGTCTTAAATTGAATCTGTAATGGTACATTGAGCCAGTGCAGGTTAGGAAAAATTTGGGCATTGTGAACATGTTTCTTGGTGTGGAAAATGGGGGGCAGGCGGGCAGCAGCATTTTGGGACGTGTCTTGAAAGCTGAAAGTTAGAAAGCCCACCGACTCAGGGACTGAGTAGCTGACTTGCTGAGATTACAGAATATGAACAATGATTTTTAAACAAGAGTGGTAGAGGAAATCAAAGGCAGTGCTGCGAAAATGAAAAGAGGTTTTGCACACATGGGAGCATTTGGAGGAGAAGGAAAGTTCTGAATCAAGTAGAGTACCATGGTTGTGGTATGAAGAGGCAGAGGTCAGATCTGAGTCAAGAAGGGGTATGGGAGGTCCCTGCCCAGTGGTGCTGATAAAGTGCATCACAATCACATGTGGGCAACCCTGGTTTGCTGTGTGAACCTGCCCACCCTGCCTAGGTGGGTAGACCATGGGAGCACTCTTTAGGGCATGCTTTCAGGCTGCAAATGAAGGGTGGTAGTGATCTAGCTGCTTAGTGACTTCTAGGACCTGGAGCGGCATAGGATGTTATGGGTAACCACACAACATTCCCTCCCCCCAACAGTCCAGTGTCATGAGGCTACTAAAGTGATACTGCTGGTGGTAGACCCCAAACAGTAAATACAAATGCCATCCAGCCCATGTGGCTGCTCTGCACCCCCCAACCCTACAGGCCCTGTAGTTGGCCCCACTACCTCCTGACCAGAGTGGCTAACTGGTGCAAAGTCTGGAGGTCTTATCACCCATGGGGGCCTGCCAGGGTGGAACTTTCCTCTGGGTTGCCATTGTGCGTAGAAGTTCTTGAGGTTGGGTGAACTGTGTGACCGACAAGCAGAGGACAGGGCAGGTTGCCCAAAGTTTGGAGTTAGAGGCCTGATGGAAGAGGCAAAAACACAAGATTAAATAAAAGCAGGGGGATGAAAATAGAGTAGTTTTGACTGGACTTTCTCTTTCCAAGAAAATCTTGGATACATTTAATTGCACAAAACTAGTACTTAGCCAGTCTTTGACATGGGTAAGACAAGTAGAGATGGGAGAATTGTTTGAGGAGTCAAAAGAAATGTATGGTTGGATACATTTCATTTTTTTAACCAAGCTTTTTGGCCCTTCAATATGTTAGCTCCGCCTGCTTTGGGCCCTTTCCAGCTCCCTGGCCCTGTTGCATGCTTTCTCACCATCACACCAGTGGGGATCCAAATGGAGTGGAGCAGAGGAAATGGTTTGAGACACATATCTTTTTAATATTTTCTTTGTACCCTCCAAGTCCCTCCCAACTCTCGTAATGTTGAGCAAGGCCTCTGGTGGCCTTGATCACAGCAGCATGCTATAGGTTGATGCCACCCCTTGCGAGGGAGCAGGCTCTCTGGCTTGCTATGAGAGGCTGCTTTTATACCGGTGCCTGGACATCTCCCTCACCAGGATGGCTTGTGCTGTATTCAACAGCACTCCCCAACCTGGCTGTACCATTCCTGGCTCCCCAGGCTCACTTCCGAACTCAGGCTGCCAGCACAGAATTGCTGTGGGCTTCTGTTGAGCCATCGTATAGCCTGACATTATCTGCATTTAAGTGATTGCCCATATCATAATATGAGAGGAGGCATCCAACGGGAAGAAAGTAGATTGTAAAAAGAAGAGAACCAAGCAGTGAGCCTTGAGGTATGCCATAGAGGAGGAAATGGGTGAGGAGGAGTAAACTCCCTCAGAGAAAAAGAAGGAAAGATTATAGAGGTAGGCGTAGAACCAAGAGAGAAGGGGACCACAAACTCTAGTGTAGTGTTCAGAATGGTAGAGCAGGTTGAGCTAGTCAACCGTGTTAAAGGCAGCACTGAGATCAAGGAGGATGTGGAGAGACAGCGACCCATTGTTTGAGGACAAGGGAGTGTCATTAGCGACTCTAAGGAGTGCCATCTCAGTACTGTGCCAGTGATGGAAATCAGACTGGAAGGGATCCAAGACAATGGCAGTAAAGTATGTGGAATGATGAATAAAAGCTGTTTTCTCAGGGACATTAGAAAGGGAAATTTAGAAATGTTAATGAAGGAGAGCATTGGGGCCGAGGGGAAGATGACAGTTGCAGAATCTGGGAAAAATACCCAATAAGAAAATGTAGTTAGCAGATGGGCCTGATCCTATAGAAGTGAAAGGCACATCCACATCCACCCCTGAAGATAATGGGCATTATGTAGGGAACACTTATGTGGCTCACTAACACTTGTATAAGGCAGTCATTGACTCAGTGGGCATTGGTGAATCTGGTTTCTAAACAAAAGGGAACAGATGGCTTGGATACATATTAAAAGGTGCCTGGACTTTTTCCCCTTTCTAAGATGGAGTCTCCGTGGGGGAGGGGGCTGGGCCTAATGTTTTTGCACCATTGTTTTCAATAAGAAGTGATGAAAACCATTCAACAAATGAAAGATGAGTTCTCCCTTCCAGTGGCTGATCTTTTCTGTATTTTGTTGGTGAGGGATTTTCTCAGGATAGGGTTTTACGAGAACTATCACAGCTTTATTTAATATATATATATGTGTATATATATATATATATATAAAAAGCTGTGATTGTGTATATATATATATATATATATATATATACATATATACACACGCACCATTATGTCCAGGAAAGGAGGGCAACATCACGGCTCAAAGATAAATGCATTATTAACAGAAAAAAAACAGGGGAGCAGGATATGGAAAGAATTCAAAAAAAGTGGGCAGCCAAGGTGGGAAACTCTCAAACTCCACAGATGTGGAGCACAATATGGTCCAATGTACGTAAAACAGTTGCTTCAGGGAGTTGGAGGTTATATCATTGGTAGCTAGCTACCAGATGTTTCATAAACCTAGGCACTTTGATGTGGCAAGGATATAAAAGTGTTGGAGGTGATGTGGGAGGAGGGACTTGCCATTCCACATATTCTGGTGGTGCCTAATCATCCAACCGTTCTGTACGCATGTGACTAGACAGTTAGGGGCATGGTGGAGGTAAGTGGTATATTATCTGTCTTGAGTCTGGTACTGGGGTTGCCACCCAGGGGTGCTCAGAAGGGTGACACATCTTATATTTTTAATATGGGGTGACAGCAGTGGGGAAGGTCTTAATGCAAAGGTGATTAACCCCTTTATGGCCAAGCTTAACAAATTGGGGAAGAATTGTAAATGTATCAAAGAAATGCAAGGGACCACTGCATTAATATATGCCTTACCGTTTGTGAAATACGTGGAGAACAGGGAAGGTATATCTGTGCTGGTTCAGTTATTGTAACTAGGTGAGGTAGGGGAGACATTAGGAATAGGTAGGCACAGGTTCCTAAGCTGCCTGTGTATTTAAATGTCTCAGACACGTTAACTTTAAGAGGTACCCCAGACACAGATGACTCCAGGTTACAACAACTGACCCAGGTTTGAAGGGCTTGTTCATTTGCTTATGGAAAATGTTAGATTTCAGCACTGAGAATATGATCTCCGATGGACAGACATTGTTAACATTGCTATCAAGTGTATCATGCTGGTTTGTTAGTGACATTTACCGATGAATTGGCTATAGCAGAAAACTGCTATAGGATACAGAAATGTACTGAGTTCTGGATATTACTTATTGAATGTAAGATGATTCTGAACATCTGCTAAATCTGTGACTCTCGTATCTTTGAATTTCAGAGTAAACTGACAGATTTTAAAAAAAGAAAGTGTAGTTAGCAGTAGCTACAATGTAGAGGGACAGAGTTGAGTCACAGTAGGAGACCAGGGTGAAGGAAGTGATTTTCTTTACAGAAATAATTCTGAGTGGTCTTTTGGGAAAAGTAAGGGTAGGCTGGAGAAGATGGGGGGGGGGAGGGGGAGTGAAAGGGTGAAGGAATGAGACTGAGGGAAGAAGAACTGGAAGAGGAGATAAGTTGTGGACTGTAGAGATGTCCGTGTGGAAGAGTGATACAGAGTCTTCACATCTTGCGCTGGAGAAGGCGAGAGATAGGATTGAATAAGCGAGTTAAGGCAGAGTTGATAGTCTGGGAGGACAGGCATTTTCAGCACCATTAGTGATGAGGGAAGCATAGACATTAGGTTTGACATTACAGAGGGCACTGTAATAGGAGGCTTTGTGACTTGGTTAGTGGGGTACCTTTCATTGGAACAACAAGCAGTTATGGAGGCGCCCACGGATGGGTGGTACATGAGGTAAAATACAAAACCAGAGCAAACCATAAAACCCCACACTCACGTTGCCATTGTACAAGATAAGACCCACAGCAAAGGTAGTCAGTAAAAAATATGTTTATTGTACCCACTTAGAACAGATGCTAAGGTGCTCAGCATATAGCCAAAAGGTGCAGACCCACAACGAGCTACAAATAAACTGACAGTGTTTTGTGCCTTTACGGTCACGCTGGACTAGCCTTTATGCAGTTTTTACTGTGTTCTTGCTTTGATGCATTGTTATTTGTTTTAATTCGTTCTTACATTACATTTAATTTTATTTTGTGTTTTTTATTTATTTTAGTAAAGTCGTGCTGTTGCGTCTATGGTTGCTACGCTCGTTTTCGGCGTGGTTCACGGTTGAAAGGCTGTTTTAGCGGAGGAATTGGTCCGCTTCATTCATTTTTGCTGACTACTGTTTTGTTTGTTCTACAGCATCGTCATTTTAAACACTTATTTAAACATTCTGCCCTGTTTTGGAGAATCTGCAAGCAATTTTTGCTGGGTCTCTGATTCGCCTGCTGTATTATTGTTTGGTGACTGCTATCGCGGCGTAACGTTGTGAAGGAGCCTGAGGATTCGAGGGAGCCAACTTTGCCGGGATTTGGTGACTGCTATCATGGCGTAACGCTGTGAAGGAGCTTGAGGATTTGAGCGAGTCAACTTTGCTGGGATTTGGTCTCCGTGGCTTTCTCATCCCCTTTGCAGCTGCTCCCTTGGCATTCTTTATGTGCGGGAGTTTTGGGGGAATGAGAGAGTGAATTTTTGCCTGGGATTTAAATTCTGTGATTAGTTTCCCGTTCCATTGCTACTGTCTTTGCACTTTTATGTATGGGAGTTTCTTCTAGCTCCTGTCCCTGGGATTAAAGGGTTTTCGTAGATATAGAACGTCTACGCTGGATATATTGTTGAACATCTTGCAGACTTGTATTTGGAAGACTTGGACTAGCTGGTGTCGTTTGCTGAGACTGCCTTCTGTTTTTGGACATGAAATATAATCTGTGTATCTCAGGTGTACCGTGAGTAGTAGGACTTGACTCTTCATTGTTTATTTGGGACCTTAAAGTTGATTTTAAGCTGTGTTAAGGCTTCTTGGGGAATACTACCATATTGTTGGCTTTGGTTCTGAGAGATTACCCCCCCCCCTTCTTCTTTTGTTGCCTGGGCGTTTGTTGTTGTGCTGCTTGGGACCTAGCAGGAGCCTCCCCTGTTCCCTTCAAGGAGTTGGGGGTTACTGAAGGGGTTTCTAAGTTACTCTAGGGCCGGCCTTATTCGGCCGGTCTGGGGGTATCTGAAGCGGTGGGTCTCAGTGGCACAACTGGGCCTTATTAGGCAGTTTGGGGGTGAGGTGGGGGAGGAAGCCTCCTGTTGCCTCATAGCTAAATCGACTATTATCTCCAAAGAGTCATCTTTTTTTTTTCCATTTATAAGTCTGTATTGCGTTTGTATATTGTTACTTCTTATATATTTACTTAGAATAATTTGGATTTTGTTTTGGTTCATTTTATATTACTGATTTTACTGGATGGACAGTGTGTGCAGTGAGAGGGCCTCACTGTCCCTACATGTTTGGACTTTTCAACATTATACTCATTGGCAGTGAGAGTGCCTAAAAATAACTGTATTTTCTTTTTGGATTCCGTTTCATCATATAAAGGACAGTAGGTGCAGTGAGAGGGCCTCCCTGTCCCTATATACTTAGATTCCTTAATAATCTACTTATAGTTAATTTTTAGTTGTTTAGTTTTGTGGGTGTTTGGTTTATGTTTTTGGGTGGGTTTTTAGTTTAAGTGTAGTTGTAAGCATTTTATTTTAGAGATACTAGGATTTGTTATTCATTTGCTTGCAGTTAGTTTGTCTTCCGCTTTATTATGTGTTGTTTAGGTATCCCGGTCATGCATTATTCGTCCTCCGACCTCCACGCCCTCCGCCCTTTTTGCCCTCCTCCCCTCCCATTTTCCACCTACCAGCGCTGTTAGGCGCTTGGTAATGATTCAATGGGGTGGAGTAGGCGTGTGGGGATCGTGGACGCTGTAGGCCAATGAACGGACTCTCTCACATAGGGGTGGTTAAGCCTAGAAGACTTAGCAAATGGAGCCTAGAACGTGGTTCTCCATGCCTAGTCTCCATACCCAAGGGCCTCCTATTGGATGGGCAAGTAGTCGGACGGCTTGGATCCCTGTCCAACTCGGTGGTGTTGTGCAATGCCAGATCTGTTAAAACAAATCAGCTATTATCTCTGATTTTGTTGAGACAGCAGATCTGGCTTGCATCACTGAGACCTGGCTGGATGGAAATGCGGCCCTATTTTGGAGGTGACTGTTCCAGCTGGGTACTCGGTGATTCACTGCCAAGATTGGATCATGGAGAATGTCGGTCTGTTTTAAGACCAGCTTGGGCTCACGAGTGTACCAGTTGAGGAGGCTGAATCCTTTGAGTGTACCGTTGTGGCTGGTGTGGGTTGCAGGATAGCTGTCGTCTACCGTCCACCAGGAGGCGAGAGACGATTCCTGCAGGAAGTGGCAGACTTCGTCGCCGATATGGCATTGGAGTCGCCCAGACTCATGGTTCTGGGCGACTTCAATGCCTGGGTTGACGACAAACTTTCTGCCTTTGGTCAGCACTTCCTCCAGTTGATGACATCATTGGGCCTTACACAGATTGTTTCTTCGGCCACACATAATCACGGTCACTCCTTGGATTTAGTTTTTCTCCTGGGGATTGAGGCCTCTGATTTGGTGGTGGAACCTGTCAGTTGGTCCGATCACTACACCGTGAGCTTCAATTTTTGTGCTCCCCTTCGTGGGTCTGCCCTGTGGAGATGGTTCGATCACCGCCTTCGGATGTGTGCCCTGAAGACCTGATGGCGGTGTTGAACCTCTCAGAGTTCCGACTGCCAGCTTGGGTCAGAGGCTATGGTTTTGGCCTATAATCAGGCCATTTCCTTGGTCCTGGACTCAATAGCTCCTGTCCGTGTTCGTCCCCTCTCTCTTCGCCCTTGGGCCCCATGGTTTGATGGGTCCTTGAGGGAGTTGCAACGTGTGGGACGACAGGTAGAGTCGTTGGAGGAAATCTGCTCTGGATGCCGACTGCCTTAGTTTGGAGGAGCATTATCGGCTCTACCAATCAGAGATCTCCCATAAGAAGGCAGAATTCCTGTCCAGGGAGATCTCTGTCACTCAGAATCGACCGGCTCAGCTCTTCAGAACTGTGGACTGGCTGTGCAACCCAGCCTGTCTCCAGCTCTGTCGAGCCTTTTCACAAAATGAGTGTGATGAGATCGCTCAATTCTTTGCGAATAAGGTTGCCGACATCAGATCTGAGATCCGTCCAGCACACTCTAAGGGGGAAGCTTCTGGTCAGCATTTTGTCGCGGAATCCTCTGTCTCCTGGTGTTCCTTTGACCTGCCGACGTTCAGTGATATTATGCGGATCGTCCAGGGGATGCGCCCTGCATGCTGTAGTTTAGATCCGGGCCCTACCTCCCTAATTTTGGGTTGTGTTGAGATCGTTGGCCCGTTTCTGGTTCAAATAATCTGGTGCTCCCTGGAATTGGGTGAGTTTCCGAGCTCCATAAAGGAAGCTGTGGTGACTCCCCTTTTGAAGAAGGCTTCTTTGGACCCAGATGTTTTTTCCAACTACAGACCGATCTCTAACCTTCCCTTCATTGGGAAGGTTATCGAGAAGGTAGTGGCAAACCAGCTGGAGGACCACTTGACTATCCATAATATCTATGAACCTCTCCAGTCGGTTTCGTAAGAGGCATAGTACCGAGACTGCTCTGGTTCGGGTGCTCAATGATTTCTTGATGGCGAGAGATCAGAGGAACCGCTCTATCTTGGTCCTCCTTGATCTGTCTTCAGCCTTTGACACTGTAGACCATGGGGTTTTGCTCGAACGTCTGGAGTCCATCTGTGGACTGTCTTGTACAGTGCTCAGATGGTTTTCATCTTTTCTATCTGGGAGAACGCAGAGAGTTGTGTCAGGGATTTTTTCCTCCGATCCTTTTCCCTCCGATCCTTTTCCCTCTGCAATGTGGTGTCCCCCAGGGTTCGGTGCTTTCCCCCATGTTGTTTGCAGTGTATATGCTGCCCCTCGGAGACATTGTAAGAAGGTATGGGCTGAGGTTTCACTGCTATGCTGATGATACCCAGCTCTACCTTTCTTTTGCCCCCAACCAGGTTAGTGCTCTCTCGGTATTTAATAGCTGCTTCGCTGAAATCCAGGACTGGATGAATCTGAGCTGGTTAAAGTTGAACGCCGGTAAGATTGAGGTTTTGGTAGTGGACCTGGGTCATGGGTCAGGGGGGTTGGGGTCCGGTCAGCCCTCTGGCGTATTGCTGGGGGGGGGGTCTGATCCTTACCTCTGAACGGGTGCGTAACCTTGGAGTGGTACTTGATGACAGGCTGAATCTTCGTCATCAGGTGTCAGCAGTCATTAAGTCCGCATTCTGCCCTCTTAGGAATATCGCCAGGGTGACACCTTGTTCCGTCCAGCGATTTACTCGTATTGGTCCATGCCTTCGTGACATCTCGCCTTGACTATTGCAACTCCCTTTACTTGGGGCTTCCTGGGGTTGATATCCGCCGCTTGCAGCTAGTGCAGAACGCTGTAGCAAGGTTAATGAAAGGGGTGACTAGAAGGACACATATTACCCCTGTACTGCGCGATCTGCACTGGCTGCCTATACACTGGCGGATCACCTTTAAAGTAGGTCTTTTGACCTTCAAAGCCCTGCACGGACTCGGTCCTGACTACTTGAAAGAGCTTCTGATTCCTTACCACCCCATGCGACAGCTCCGTTCGGCCGACGAGGGGTTGCTAAGGAGTTCGAGGTTATTGAAGTCTTCTGGGGCTAGGGCCTTTGGGTTCGCGGCTCCAACCCTCTGGAACTCTCTGCCTCGCCGGCTTAGAGAATGCACAACCGTGGAAGCCTTTAAGCGTGATTTCAAGACTCTTTTATGGAACAAGGCTTTCGTGGACTGATGCTGTTATCAACTGTTGTTCTTATATGTATATTCTGATTTTATGATTCATTTGTACAGCGCCTTGGTATTTGAAAGGCACTAAATAAAGTTTTATTATTTATTATTATTTATTACCGCACTTTATATATGAATAGATGAAAAATCATTTGCTGCTTTTATATGTTTCAGGCGAGTGATCACATCACCATCTCCTATCCTAAAGTGAGCTCAAACAAAAACAATTGGTAAGAATACCTTCTGTGCACAACTGTAACGACTACAGATAAATTCACTGCAAGCACAAAGAGATTAATTGAAGTCCATGGTAAAGATAAAAATCACTGGAACTACATTAGGTGCTCTGCTGTCTTCAGAGTCCTATGGTGGGATTCGAGGCTGCTCATTGTATCTTTTACGTGGTTCTGAAGTCAGGCTTTCACTTTGGACTGTTACTTTCAAGGCACCATGGATGGAATTTGCACACATGGGGGGTCCTACAATATAGAACCAAGTGAAAAAACAGATTAGAAAAACATTTCACTTTAGTCTTTTATTAAAAGGACTCATAAACAGGGCTTTTAGAATCTGCCCTCCAAAACACAGCACTGTAGGTTAGAGGCTTACCTACATAATACTGTGGGCTGTTTGCTTCACAATGTGAGTAAATCCATAGTCGCTATGCTGCGAGTGTCTCCGTGAATTGTAAACAAAGCCTCGGTTGCTGTTTAAACACCATGCTTCAGTAGCTGCAAGAAGCGCTTTGTTAAGGTTATTTCAATAGTTTATTCTAATGTCCACATTCAGACTGCATTATTGCTCTGGAGTACTGTCACTCCACTGACGACATTGTGTAAGCACGTAGCAGCCATTTTAGGCAGCTACTGAAGCGCGGTGTTTAAACAGCAACCGGGGTTTTGTTTACAATTCATGGAGACATTTACAGCATAGCGACTATGGATTTACCCATATTGTAAGGCAAATGGACCACAACATTATGTAGGTACATATCTAACCTACAGTGCTATATTTTGGAAGGCAGATTGTAAAAGCCCTGTGTATGAGTCCTTTATTTCCCATGTTATAACCGTGCAAATATAGGCCTTTCCTGGGAAAAAAATGGATAGGAAGCACTAGCACGATTATAAAAAGGTAACCAGCCCACCTGCGCAGTGGGTTGATTTCCACCTGTGACGCTGACGACCCGGGTTCGGGAGCCAACCCAGGAGTCGGAGGGCCAGCTCGGGGAAAGAGGCTTGAGTGTCCAAGGGACTGCTTGGCTCCTCTTGGGGGGAGGGGAAACATTGACTCAGGACTGGCCTGACCTCTGGTGGCGGCGGGTAACACAGGCCGTGCTCGCATCAAGAGGGAGACATGATGGACACGGCATAGGCCATGGCATCATTGCACATCACGCCTGGGGGTGTACAAAGAAAATTCCTCACCCGGTGTGACACCCACGAGGGGCCCTGAGGCGACCTCACCTGTCTGCACTGCAGACCATCTTGGAGGACCCTGACAATGACTTGATTCAGGGGGGCTAAGGGGAGGGACCACGTCCCTGCCTGGGGGGGTCTAAACCAGTGCTTCATGGGTGGTCCTCGGTGGGCAGCAGTAGTGGATCAGGCAGTCGGTTGACAGTGCTGGTGCAGAGGAGGGGGTAAAAACAGAAAGTAAAAAAAAAGAAGGATTATAAAAAGGTTGATATTTCAAATCTTTTGTTCACCCTGGGGGCTTCCATTACCCTTCCATCCAAAATGCCTCCCTTTTCAATAGGGCAACATCCAAATTCCCATCTCAATGTCCTAATGTGACCTGTTCCAGTCCAAAAAACATCCCTTTGTGGATGCCAAGACTTTTAGTAAACTTGGTATGGGCAGCAATAATATTTTGCATATCATCAGCTTCTCTGTCCCTAATGTGCTAAGCTGTTGTTTAAATGGCCTTATAGTTTTAGTTTAAGAGATCTTAATGAGCATCGGGAAGGAGGCACTTCTTAAAGGTAGTGCGCGCTTCACAGACGCCATTGTAACTGTCTAAAAAAAAAAAACCTGCAGATTGAAGTACAGGCAGAATTGGCTGAGCTTGAACAGAATATACTGACTTCCTCAAATGAGAAATGGACAAATTTAGAGCCAGAGTTTAACACGAGTGACTTAGAAATGGCAATAAGACAATAGGATTAAATAAGTAAACAAACACATACATACATAAATAAATAAAAGCTGCCAAAGAAAAGGGGTGTGTGGAAGCCCCAGGGTTGGATGAAAGATTTGAAATATCAACCTTTTTATAATCCTATTAGTGCTTCCTATCTGGTTTTCCTGGTGAAGCCATATAGTTGCATAGTTATGTTACAGCAAGGGAATTAATATATGTATAAGACTAAAATGAAATACGTTCTTCTAATCTGTCTTGTTATTTGTGTCTATATTATAGGACTAGCCCCGATTGTGCAAATTCTGTCCATGGTGCCAAGTAACAGTCCAAAGTGAAACTTGACTTTTGAACCACTTAAAAGATAGTGAGCAGCCCTGAATCCCACCATGGGAATCTGAAGACAGCAGAACACTTAATGGACTTCCAGTGATTTTTATCTTTGCATAGATACTTGTAACATGGCAAGAAAATGCTATGTGAAATACAGCAATGCGATAGGTGGAAAGGCAACTCATGACTCAAACTCAAGCAGGCATTAATTCCCTAGTAATGCCCACTTGAGTTTGCAGTACTGCAAGTGTCCACATTTTAATCGCCGCGTGGTAAGCATTGGGACCATTGATGTTTCCTGCCCAGCCGCCCAGCGGCCATTATCTTCTCCTCGCAAACTCGAGCAGCAGGAAAATATTTCCCTCCCAGCTCAAACATGTCCAATGCCGATGTCTGAAAAATAGTTGCTTACCTGAGTTCCGTTTTCTTGCACATACAGGCTGGATAGTTTGTCCAATTTCACATTATTAATGCCCGCTGTTTCAGCGATGTGTAATGGCAATCTGGGTTCGCCGCAAGCAAATATCTGATCCCATGATTCCAGTCGCTTGCAATGCAACCAAAACAGTTTTGTAGTGAGTTAAATATTATATCATAGAAGCTGTTTTAGTGAGTTTTAATGCTGTATGTTATGTGAAACTGCATCACCGCAGCATATGCTGTAATTATTAAAAGAAATGTGTGAATCACCAGCAACAATATTAATAAATGTTGCATTAGTGAAAACCATAGCTGGAGAATAAAAAAATATAATCTTCTCAAAACCTGCATCTATGTGGGTTGCTGGAACTAAAATTAGTTTTTAAACACTTGCCGTGTTCATAGGTGCCGGAAGATAGTAAAAACTGAGGGGGCGGAGGCTCAGAGGGGCACTTGTGAGTGTAAAAAGGGCACTTTCGCGACACTAGTTTTTGCCATACAAAAATACAATAAATCATGTACACACATCATAATGTTAAGAATGCAGTCCCATATAGGAATATTTATGCAACGACATACGAAGGTGCTAGCAACAATAGACCACCCAGTCTAAGTCTGCTCAAGTGTACAGCTGTATTAAGAAAGCAGCTGTCAACCCATTCCCCTCCCACAGCTCCACATGATGTTTGAACCACACATTCCTTAATCTGTTACAGTTGGTTGTCCAGGTGAAACAGAGAGATGCCATAGTAATGTGCATCACCAGTCCCAAGCATGCAGTCTTCACACTAATGTGTTAGGAGTTTTTGGTTCCACTAACTTCAGGGTAGAAGTTAGCAGTTAAGCCCAACCACCAGCGACAAGGTAAACTCCTGAGGCTGGGGAAATAATGACACAGAGCCATTATGTTTATACAGCTTATTTATTAATGAATCACAGTGTACATTGTAAAGTGTATTTATTAATGAATCATAGTATACAATGACAGTAAACAATATTGTACAACGATATGGGTATAAAAACAGATTTTTACAGCAAAGTCTGGATGAATGGAGGAGTGGGATACATTTGGAAATGGGCCACTATTCCTAAGAATTCAGTAGAGGAAAGACATCTGCTCATTCATTCCTGTACTGTTGCTACTGCATACCACAGACTCCAATTTACCATCACATCTACACTTCTGCCATAAATTAATCCTTGATGCTCTGGTCACCACTTCAGGCTGGTATGCCTGTGCAAGCCTCCACCAGGCCCTGGTGGCCACCAAATCATCCAATGAATGCTCTGGTCACCACTTCAGGCTGGTAAGCCTGTGCAAGCCTCCACCAGGCCCTGGTGGCCACCAAATCATCCCATGAATGCTCTGGTCACCACTTCAGGCTGGTAAGCCTGTGCAAGCCTCCACCAGGCCCTGGTATTTATCTTTTGTTTTTTTCCAATTCTTTGTTCATACCGACTGCTGCTTTCCAGTACACCATGTCACTCTGTATAATGTATGTCACTCTGTATTAACACACATGATAGCGGCATTGGCATAGGCATTCAGCAGAAGGTAACTGAGGTTATTACAGCCCTGTGCCCAAGTCTGCTGCTAGCTTCTTGAAGTGCCTGCATAGCTTTCCCCACTGATTCGATGCCTATTCCCAAGTTCAAACCCATTTACATTCAGTGGAAAGCAGGAAAGTGTAAGTTTTATTTACTGCAGTTTTTTCTCCTACTAAAAAATAACACATTGCACACCATGGTGCAATAAATAATTCAGTATGTCACTATAGATGGGATAGTGGATGGGAGTTGGGAGACTATGCCTAACCAGTGTATTGTGGCACTCAGGGGTTCTGATTCCATGTGACCTTGAGAGTGATGCTTGATGGGTCCATGGGAATTAGATTCCTGAGGTGGCATAACACGCTGGTTGTGCATAGAGTTGCCCATCCACTATTCAATATAGTGTATGGGCATCCATGCCGATTTCTGACACTGCACTTTGTTTCAATGAACTGCTTGGTTTTTTGGGGGGGCACTTGAGGGGTGGTGGTAGGCCCAAAATTATTAACAGTGTGATGCTGATGTCTCTGCAAGTTCAAGTTAAAAAAATGACACACTTTCAGCTTAATTGGATTGGAAATAAAGTTAAACCAGTATTTTTGCCACTTATAATTTATTACTCAGTTGTATTTGAGGCATGTAAATTGGCACCCACAACAGTCACAATGACACACACCAGGATCATTTACAAAATTTCCTCAGTGGTACTGCTGCAGCAAAGGCACCGAAGTAGCCAAACAGCAGATGCAGAGTGGTAAAAACAACAACAAGTCAATTTAGTCACAGAGTAAACATAGATATAGAGGTTGACAGCAGATAAGGACCACAAGGCCCATCCAGTGACAGACTGAATTACTTATTGTACCATGGATCCAGAAGCAAATGATTTGATACATCTATGTTGGTCCATTAAAAGGTAACAACAAGAACAAAGTGCTCTAGCTTTTGGACCAACCAGTCCTTCTTCAGAAGCTCATTATTGTACCATGGTATGCAGTTGACTGGCAAATAAACTTGCTACAATGCCATACCACACCACATACCACTAGCCATGCCACACCACACACCACTAGCCATGCCTCACCACGGTATGAAACACTGCAGATGTTCAGCAAGACAGATACGGGACCCAAAGAAAATGTTTGACAGAGGGCGATACAGTTATGCTCAAAGCCCTGGCTGCCATGTCTCATCATCATCACTGTCCCACATTGCCAGCCAGACCCAAAGTAATGGGTTTAAAGCCTCCACCCCCAGCTTCACATGTGGAGAGACTAAATAATCATAAGGACAGAAGGTCATGACACATATTTGGCAGCTGGGAATGGGGCATGTCCTTGTAAAGATGACATCTAGTAACCCTGGCAGGGCCCATACAATCACTGGCAAAGCCTGCCCCCCCCCACACACACACAGTCATTGGCAAAGCCCTGGCAGCCCTGTCTCACCACCACCATCCACATTGCCAGCCACAACGAGCACCTGTGCCAGACCTGAAATAAATGGGTTTAAAGCCTCCACCCCCCAGCTTCACAGCTCCCCTGGGTAGGGGAAAGTAAAATAATAATCATAAAGGTCAGAAGAGACATGACAAATATTTGACAGCTGGGAAAGGGGAAAGAGGACATCTGGTAACCTTTGCAGCCTAGCAGGGGGCCTATGCAGTCACTGGTAAATCCCTGCTCCCCCCCCCCAGTCAGCAGAACTACTCCAACCACTCGGCTCCATATTAACCATACCTGAAATGTCCACCCAATTTACTTTTACTACTGCAACCTTGGTTTCACACACATCTTTCGGTATGGGAATAGCACTAATGAAAAGTCATACCAGGGCACAGAGTGTTAATATGAATGCCTCACTCACTTTTTCAAACAAGCACACCAATTGCTGTAGAGAACCATTTAATTTCTTAGACATCTATAATGTGTTCAAGCAGTATAGTGAATTTCTTACATAAACCATCAGATTTAAATTGTTTTACAAAATCATGACTGATAATTATAGACTGGCTAGATGGTGATAAACAGCACAATGTACTTACTGTCAATACCACCTCAGATAGGCTGGTACAGCTGAAGTATACAGTAGCTTTTGATTGAAAGAGTGAACGTTTGAATGAATACCAGGGGAATCAACTTTTATTTCAGTAAATTGCTGTGCCACTAATACTTTTAAAAGGTTTATGAAAAACTGTCACTTGGTCTTACTGTTGTTACTTGCCTTTCAGTTACATCATAATTCTGTGCTTGTTATATCAGTCATTTATACAACTAACTAGTTGAGATGATACAGATGATTAATGCCACTTCACAGACAAGCAGCAGGAGTAGAACAGCATCAGAACAGTAAAAGCCAGAATTATCTGTATAATGCAGTACTTTAAATGCTTAGTGACAAAACCACTAAAAGTGGTCTAAATGAGCCTTTGGACCCAAATTGTCAAATCCCCATCTCTCTTCTCTCCACCCCCATTGGAAAGCCCTGTTCATCCCCACTCCATTGGCAAAGCCCTGTTCTCCCCGCCAGGCACCGCAAAACAGTGATCCTGAACCACTACCACATCCCATCCCATCCTAGATAAGAAGAGTTAACCCCTGAAAAGTACCTGGATAATGGTCTAGGTCTTCTGTCTGGTTAGTTCGTTCGTTCCTCTGAGTCCTGGGCTGCTTGGCTGGCTACAGTACATGGCAGGGCACTTCCTGATCCTGCAGCAGCTGGGCTGGTGGCAGTGGCCAGCTCCTCCCAACTCCGCGGACTCCTCTCGACACTCTGTAGTCGGCTTCAGCTGCTGGTGGGGATGGCTATCGATTCGGATGGATTTCTTCCACCCGGCCTTAGGAACACAGTCAGACAGGACCAGAACAGCTCTTTGTGGGACTGGTATGACTCTGGCCTTCGACTTCGACCAGCGGATGACACAGCACTCCAGTCTTCCTCCTACTGCAGCATCTGAGCACCAGCGAAAGTAATGGACAGTATGGACAAAACTGCTGGCATTTAAACAGTCCGCCCATTACTAGCCACGCCTGCTTCGCCTGGCGGACCTGATTGAGGAAGGCAGCATTTATAATTGTATTTATTTCTCAATCAGGTCTGCTGTATGCATCATCAATTTGACCCTCCCACTCCAAAAAAGCTTAGCAGGGATTCATGAGGCTTGGATTCAGACAGCCTCAGGCGGCTTCATTTCAGCAGCTGGGTGGGAAGGAAAGCCCATTTGTAAAACAAAAGGCGGCAACCATCGGTCCGTCGCAACACAAAGGAACTGCTGACCCAGCCAGCTCCTGCTACCCTCCCACCACATCAGCATGCGTGTGCCCAGTGCCTGGCATATCGGTGGTGCCTGCAGGCAGTACAGACAGGACAGGACTGTATAGGGAGCTGAGAACGTTCGGTTTTAAGTAATTGTGCCAGACATTGGGCCGGTTTGGAAACTGACTAACTGAGGATATAAAAGTTTTATTTTAGGGCGGTGCTCATCATTTCAGTAGCATTTTACTGCCCCCAGTGCCCCATAATACGACAGGCTCCCACTCCCGAGTCCCGCCCAACTGGACAAAGAATAACACCATGTGGGCGGGGCTCTTTTTCCCGTAACAACAGTGAGTAGCATCTTTCAAGGGCGCTGCGAGGCAGTGAGGGGCTCACACCTCGCGCAATACTGGCAGTGGCAGCTCCGGACCCATGAGTATATGTCTAATTGCAGACAGTGAGTGTGTGTGCAGGCTGTGCATCATGTAGGGGCAATCTCCTGGTGCACTAAAAAAGTGGAGGGGCGGCCGCCCCTCCCGCCCCCCTGCTTCCGGCGCCTATGGCCGTGTTACAAGCACATTAATGCACTCCACAGTTGGGCTCTACTAGGGAATAGATGTCTAGTTGGTGGCCTTCAGCCTTGTGAACAACCCCAGCTGGGTATTAATTCCCTACTAGAGCCCACCCTGTGTCATGCATTAATGCTTACATAGAAACTGACGGCAGATAAGGACCACTCGGCCCACCTAGTCTGCCCATTTTCCTTACCTACTGCAGTACTGCAGACCCTACTTGATCTCCGGCTTTCCTTCACTTTCCTATTGCTGGGGTTCTCTTATGTCCGTCCCATGCATTCTTGAATTCTCCCGCCATTTTTGCCCCCACCACCTCCACTGGGAGCCTGTTCCATACATCCACCATCCTTTCTGTGAAAAAATACTTTCTCATGTTACCCCTAAGTCTAGCCCCCAGCCCTATAGTGTACCCTCTTGTACCTTATTTATGCCTCTGAGGTATTTGAAAGTCTCTATCAGAGCCACCTCTCACTCTCCTCTCTTCCAGGGTATATACATATTGAGGTCCTCTAGTCTCTCCATATATGACTTCTGGTGCAGACCCTGCACCATTTTTGTTGTCCTTCTCTGAACTGCCTCCACTCTTTCTGTGGCCTTCTGGAGATGCAGCCTCCAGAACTGGACACAGTACTCTAGATGGGGTCTCACCAATGATTTGTACAGTGGTATCACCACCTCCTTTTTTCTGTTGGTGATCCCTCTCCCTATGCACCCCAGCAATCCACTGGCTTTCCCCACAGCCTTTTCACACTGTTTGGTCACCTTCAGGTCATCAGATATGATTATCCCCAGGTTCATTTCCTGTTTGGTGGCTGCCAATACCCCCCCCCCCCAATCATGTACTCCTCCCCTGGGTTTCTGTTACCCAAATGCATGATTTTGCACTTCTTTGCATTGAATCTTAGGTGCCACACTCTTGGCCACTCCTCAAGCTTTCTTAGGTCCCTCCTCATCCCCTTCCTCCCCCAGAGTGTCAACCCTGTTGCAGATCTTAGTGTTGTCTGCAAAGAGGCATACCTTCCCTTCCCTTCCAGCTCTTCTGCAATGTTGCTTATGAAAACATTAAAGAGAACTGGTCCTGGAACTGATACTTATGGCACCCCGCTGGTCACCCTCCTCTCCCTGGAATAAGCTCCATTTACCGCCACCCTCTGTGTTCTGTCCCTCAGCCAATTCCTTAACCAGTTTACCACCCTGAGACCTATTTCCAGGCTGCTCAACTTGTGTAGACACCTCTTAAAAGGAACGGTTATCGAAGGCCTTGCTGAAATCCAGGTAGGTCACATCCACTGCTCCTCTGTGATCTAATTACCTGGTCACCTAGTCAAAGAAATTTACCAGATTTGTTTGACAAGACCTTCCCACTGTGAATCCATGCTGCCTCAGATCCTGTGCTCTGCTGTATTCAAGATATGCCACAATCCTTCCTTTAGCAGTGATTCCATTAATTTCCCCACCACTAAGGTCAAGCTGACTGGCCTTTAATTGCCAGCCTCCTCCCACTTTTCTGGAGAGGGATTACATCTTCCCTCCTCCAGTCCTCCACATCCACACCTGTTTCCAGCGATTTGTTGAACAGGGCTGTCAGTGGCGCTGTCAGCACCTTTCTAAGTCGTTTTAATATTCTTGGATGAATCCTGTCCGGCTTTATTCTCTTTCAGTTTTGTGAGTTCCTTTAGGACGCTCTCCTCCGTAAATGGATTGGTGTCCACCTCCCTTCCATTGATGCTCCTAACGCCCAACTGTGGCCCCTCTTCTTCCCCTTCTTCTGTGAATACTGAACAAAAATATTTGTTCAGGATTTGCTGCCTTTTCCAGGTCCCCCTCCTCACACTTCTCTCCTTCCCTTTATAGCCTTACAAACCCTCCCTTGGTCTTTCCTTTTTTTTATTAATGTACCTGAAAAATGTCTTGTCCCAGTTCGTTACTGTCTGGGCTGTTCTTCCTCCATTTGCGCCTATGTGCTCTTGATTGCTTTCTCTGCTTCCCTTTGCTTTTTCACATACAGTTCCCTGTCCTCCTCCCTCTGTGTATCCTTGTACCTCCTGAATGCCAGCCTTTTTGCTCTTAGCTTCCTGGCCACTTACTTTGAGAACCACAGTGATTTGTTATTCCTCTTGCTTTTGCTTAATTGCCTAACAGAACGGCGTGTTGGCTTCGCTATGGGTCCCTTAAGATTTGCCCACTGTTCCTCTGCACCCCCTCATCCTCCCTCCCTCCCCGCTAGGGTTTCCTGAGACAATCCTCCAGCTTTGCAAAGTCGGCCTGTCTGAAGTCCAGGACCCTCACCTTCATGTGGTTTGACTCATCCACTGTTGTTACATTGAACCAAACCGTACGGTGATCACTGGACCTGAGGTGGCTACCCACCATTACTTCTGTAACTCTTCCCCATTGGTGAGTACTAGGTCCAGTATCGCTCTCTCACAGGTGGGCTCTACCACTAGCTGCCTGAGGCATGCCCCTTTCAGGGTGTCCAGAATGTTCCTGCTCCTGGCTATGGCTGCAACTGTGATGCTCCAATCAACATCCAGCAAATTGAAGTCTCCCACCAGCAGCACCTCCCCTTTTGTTGCCATCTTATGTGTGGCTTCCACTAGCACCCTGTCCAACTCTTCCCCTTGTGCTGGAGGTCTGTAGATCATGCCAGTGCAGATAGCAGTGCCATTTTCCGTCTCTAAGGTGGCCCACAGTGCCTCTGCCCATCCCTGCATTCCCTGCACTTCAGTTGCTTTTATGCCCTCCCTGACATATATAGTCACTCCTCCTCCTCCTCCCTTTTACCTACCCTGTCTTTCCAGAATAGCGTATAACCTGGTATGGCTATATCCCAGTCATGGTTCCCAGCATACCATGTCTCGGTAACAGCAACAATGTCCAGGTGAGCCTCTGCCATTAGGGCCACTAGGTCTGGGATTTTATTTCCCAGGCTGCGTGTATTTGTGCACATGGTCTTTCAAGTTTTGCCACCTCCCCTCCTGACAGCTCCTCTCTTATCCCCAGGCCTTCCCTCCATACCCTTCATTTCTTTACTCCTATTCCTCCTTATCTCTGCCATTCTACGTATTTTGGTATGAGGTACCTTTGGTGATTTTCCAACCTTATGGTCCTTCCTTGATGCTCCCTGCTTTTTTCTGCCTCCCCCACTTGGCTAGTTTAATTGCTGGCCAATAAAACATTTAAACCTTTCACTGGAGATCTTGGTTCCTCCCCTGGTTAGATGCAGTCCATCTCTCCTGAATAGGCCTACATCCCTCTAGGTGGGACTCCAGTCCCCAGTGAAGCTGAATCCCTCTGCCCTGCACCAGTCCTTCATCCATGCGTTGAATCTTGTACTGCAGAGTTCCCTGTCCTCCCCCTAGTCGAAGATGGGTAACACCTCCGAGAAGGTTACTGAGCATGCTACCTAAGACGCCTCCCAACTCCCTGATCTCCTCCTGCACTACCCTAACCTCACCACCAGCCAAGTCATTTGGCCCTAGGTGGACAATGACGTCTAGCTCACCCTCCCGTCCTGCTGCCCCAGCGATCCTTTGGATGCGCTGTCCATCCCTCTGAACTGTGGCGCTGGGTAGGCACTTGACCTCCCTCAATCCCTCCCCTCCTGCCCCCAAGTCTACCCCCCTAGCGATCGAGTCCCTACCAGGAGGGGCTTTTATCAATCATCTTGTGCTTGCAATTAATTTATCTGTAGTTGTTATAGTTGTGCACAGTAAGTATTGTAATACATTTTTTTATACGAGATCACTTAAGTAGGGCAGAAGGTGACATCACTCTCCTGAAACATACAAAAGCAGCACTTTTGTTAATCTATTAATCCTTGATAAAGCGCCATAAAGGCACAAAATGCCGTTGGGGTATTTGTAACACGTTGTGGGTCAGCACCTTTTGGCTATATGCTGAGCACTTTAACATCTGCTCTACGTGGGCATAATAATACATTTTTTACTAATTAGCTTTGTTGTAGTTCTCATCTTGTACAATGGTACTGTTAGTGCAGCGTTTTATGATTTGCTCTACCGTACATTTGGCCAACATGATCATTGTGCAAAGGTGATCCCATGCGCAAGCATTTGGGGACACACAGATCTATTGCCAGGTGCTTCATCACACTTGGGAAGCTTGTGCATGCCTAACATCTGTGAGCAGTGGGCCAGTTGTTTAAAGCATTTGAGCTGCAATAAGGTTGCTCAAGCAACTCGTAAAATAGTATTTTTGGATGCTGGAAAATGTCTGTCCAGAATGGTTATGGACATGCTGTGCCTAGAATTTACTGACAAGTATCTTTCTGCCCACCAGAAATTTAATACGTGGGTTCTGTTTTCAAAAGGGCTTCCTCCATGTTGTACATTTGGCAAAGGTCTTTTAAGAATAGGGTCCTGCACAAGCAAATAAGTGGTTGCAAAGATTTTAAATATCAGGCCCAAACCCTTTCTTGGTCCAGTAAATGGTATATAACTATCAGTGCTGTCTCTAGTTTTCGAAGGGCCAGGATGGCTGCCTGTAAACTGCCTTTCCTATGACATTTAAGAAAAAGGGAAGAAGTTATGGAGCTTAGTGGATCAGAATGCCAGTGCAGTTGAGGGGGGGGGGTCAAGTGACTTGTTCAAGGTAACTTAGTGAGTACTGTAATTGGTTATCATGGATTCAGAGTGCGATATGGTTCCCATCCTTTATTCTAACCACTGACCTACACTGCCCTTAACACAGAATGTGTAATTTTTCATTCCCCATCATACCGACACTCCTCAGTTACCAGGTGAAAGCAGTCATATCTGACTTTTTTGTATTAAAAGTCTCCTGTACTCAGCTGACCCATCAGCACAGTGGTAGAACTGATGCTCGCTATACCAGTGACCCAAGTTTGAAACCTAGCTCGGGTTGTTGGGGGCCGTTAGGGGGAAGAAAGATGAAGCATTTCAGAGGAAGCACTCATCTTCCGGGGAAGGAGGGTAATTGCAGTCACTGCAGTAGGTGGGATTACACGTGGCAATGCAACAAGAAGTGGGGATGCTGGCCGAGCTTCACTTTGCACGCTCTGTGTACATGAGCATTGACCTACTGTCTGGTATGCGCTAGGGTGAGGAACAGTTGCTCTTGGGACTGAACTTTGAGCAGTCAGTTGTCCGGTTAGGGGAAGATGTACAGTCCCTCCCTCCTGCGGGCTGCTGCTACCACCGCTAAGCATTTGGTAAACACCCATGGTGCAGATGACAAGCCAGTTGGCAATACCCTGAACTGGTACTGCCCCCCCCCCCCGTAGGCAATAACCTGAACTGGTAGTGCTCCTCCTGTAGGCAATAACCTGAACTGGTAGTGCTCCCCCTGTGAGCAATAACCTGAACTGGTGAGTGCTCCCCGTGAAGCAATAACCTGAACTGGTAGAGCTCCCCCCATAGGCAGTAATCTGAACTGGTAGTGCTTCCCCCGAAACACGAACCTGAGGTACTTCCTATGGGGAGTGCAAACCTTTATGTGCAGGTATGCATCATGCATGTCTAGGGAGCACATCCAGTCTCACTTTTGCAGTAGGGGCAGCATGCCTTGCAAGGTGACCAGAGAATGACGACCGTCCGCACTGTTCAGTTATGTTGAATGTTTTTGTACAAATGTATAAATCAACTATATGTCATGTGACTTAATTGTAATTGTATTCTGACTAAATAATTATGACATCATCATTCATTTAGCATTTAAACTGCTCTCAACATACCACCAGAGCACAACCCCTGAGGAAGATCTAATGGTTGAAGCGCAGAGGCATTTGGCAGAGGTTTTGCCTGTAGCTGTATCTGATATTTGCAACATTAAATTTATTATTTTTGCATCAGTTAGCTGTGCAGTTTGCCTGTGTTCGGTGTGCAGACGTTGGACTCAGGCTGGCTACCTGGTCTGCACCCTGCCTTGAACTGTTGGAGTGCGAGAATATCTTTTTGTACTGCTTGCAAGGTGACCATTCTGAACTTCTTGTACTGAATATAGAAGTTCAGAATTCCCAGGTCCAGGATGGGCCTTAAATCCCCTGTGGATTTTGGGACTAGAAAGAAGTTGGAATAGAACCCTCTGTTCCTCTGATCCCTGGGAACTGGCTGTATTGCCCTCTTCTGCAACAGCATGCGAACTTCTTCCAGGTGCACTGGTATGTGGTCTGAAAGATAGCTTGAATGAACTGGAGGAAGGTCTGGAGGAAACTCCCGAAGTTTTAGAGCATGGGCTTACTCTATGAGCTCCAGGACTCCAGCATCTGTTGTGATCTCCCTCCATCTGTCCCGGTGGAGGAGAAGTGACCTCGTACTGCTACCTCCTGGAGTACTGGAGGGTGGGGGGGCCTAGCAAGGAGTCATGCCAAAGCAGAACTGGTGGCTGGGACCACACCTCCACTTCCACCTCTAGGGGCTTTTTCTGTGGTGGAGGTAGAGGCAGGCAAGGTTGCACCTGTTCTGAGCTTACCCTCCTGTCGGGCTTCCAACTTGGGTCTGTGGGTGGCATGACGAAAGGGCACCCTCTGCCCACTTTTTGGCTGGGTGTGTTAAAGTGAGTGGACTGACCGCAGAGTCCTTCCTGAGGCCTGTAGGTCAGAAAATGTATCCTGCATATCCACCTCAAAGAGTTTGCAACCTCTGATGGGGGCATTTAAGATGGATTGCTGGACATCACTAGCAAATCCTGGCACCTTGAGCTAAGAATGTCATCTAAGACAGATGCCAGCTGCAGCCTCTCTGGCTGAGGCATCTGTGACATCATAGGTAGACCTCAAGAGGTGCTTACCTACATCAGCCCCAGTCTGGAGGGCCTTAAGTATCTCCTGTTTCTGGGGACCCTCTGAAAGGGCATGACTGCAGCTTTGACCTTTTTCCAGAGACTCTTCTGGAATTTGACCATGTGGGCCTGGTAACTGGCTATTCTAGGGGTGTGGATATGGTGTACTTATTCACACCCAAGCAGAATCCTTTCCCCTTTAAATCTTGCCTGAAGGTCTTCATATTGGCTCCTCCCACTCACTCTGGTGGTATCCTCCTCAGCACCGCCCTGTGATGTCAGATCTTCCTTTCCGCTGGAAGCATCAGGTTCCCTGCATCGCAGCTCCATGCTTGGTGTAGGCCATACTCTTAACCTTTGCATCTTCGAGCTAATTTCACTGATTATGGACTCTGGTACTCCTAAATCAGGCCAGAGTTTTAAGCGGTGCCCTTGCGGCCAGCAGATGTCACATACCTATCTGCAGACATCATGTGTTTATTGCTTGGGTACTGACAACGATCTGCAGGCTTGCGGCCTTTGTCATTCCCTCCACCCTGCCATCATAGAGGACCATTATGCCTGTCTCCTCCTGGGGCGCGCAGACGAATGGGACCCACCGATTTGCTCCATGGATGCCAGTCAGTTAGTTTCCTCATCCACCATGGCGGACTCAGCTGAGCAACTTGCTGCTCTCAAAGAATCCCAGGCTGCTGTGGGTGCTTTGTCTGCACCTGTCATCATTGCTGGGATTGGTGCCTCACTCACTGGGTTGTTCAGAGATCTTTGCCAGTTCCTTCCTACCCTTGGGGAGGGCCCTTTCCACGGGTCAAAATCTTCAAAGAAACAGGATTCCAAGTCATAGAAATCCCGCCATCGTTCGTGGGACTGCGAGTGCTCTAGGGCCTCAGATTCCTGTGCTTCTCCTAGCTCAATGGCTGTTGAGCTGTCGGCTTCAGCCGATACTTCTGTACAAGCTGCTGGCTCCACTGCATCCCCATCAGGCCTGTCAGCCGAGACGCAGGCTGACAGGGCAGTTGAGATGTTTCTCGAGGAGCTTGACCCGTTGTTGCTGGATGAAGGGGAGGATTCCCTCTCCAGGACCCCAGTCCTGCCTGTTCTCTCCCAAGGTGGGTCGGAGCAGCTTGCTGACCCAAATACCACCCTTAGAGAGCCCTACTGGTCGGGATTACCCAGCATGTTTCATTGGCCCCGGCTTCTCCTCGCCATTGCTCACCCAAGGTCCAGGTCGAGGTCAAGTGGTTCTTGATACCGCCTGTCCTGCTGTCAACATTTGGGCAAGAGACACCATCCATGCTCTTCTTCAGGGGAGAATTGGCTCCTCTGTAAGATGCAGTGCCGATAAGAGCAGTTCGTCTGGCAGCAGTTGCTGCTGAGCGCGGGCAGTAGGCCTTTGCTAGTGCTTCAGCCCTCTGTTTCCCTCCCGTGGATGCTGCTGCTTCGGCCTGTGCCAACGCATTTGGCTCGTCCGACACTGGCTTATCCTTCCATCCTGATGGAGCCTCTCCCTATTCAGAACAAGGATGGGGCTCCCTCTAAGTCAGCTTGACCAGCATCCAGGCTTCCCCATTGGCTGTTGAGGATGGTGTTTCACACCCATGAACCCTACCAAGTCATTGGGGATTCAGGGGCTCAGCCCATGTTCGAGGAGTCCTCAGAATCTAAGACCTCTTTGATTCACTCCCGTCAGACCCTGGGCTTTGACTGGGACTCCGGGGAGGAACCTCTGGTGGACCAGGACCCTACTTCATTTGGGGCCTTGCTCCACCTTATCTCCAAGTCTGTGGGAACCCTGCTGGAGCCTGTTCAGAAGTGGACTTGATACCCCCGATGGAGATCCTTGACAGGTACGACTCCCCTGGGCTTGCTTTCCCTATCATGGAGGCCATTCTTGGCGCAGCTCTGGAACTGTGACAACATCCGGCTTCTTGCTGCACTCCGTTGGCTCATGTGGTCTGCAGGTATGCAGTCCCTGTTGGGTCATTGTCTGGGTTCACTGATCTTCTCTCGACTGAAGGTCTTGTCGTGGACTTGATTTTTCCCCACTCTGGTAACACCGATGATGTGGACAAGCATCCTGACAGAGAGTCTAAGAAGCAGGATCATGCAGCCAAGAAGGTTTGTGCAGCCTCCTCCCTTAGCCTTCAGCAGGGTAGTGCTGCTCTTCGCACAGCCAGTTTCACTCATGGCTTGTTGGGCACCTTGGATCAAGTTATCCCTCGGGTCCTGGGCGATCTGCAGACTCAGATCAAGCAACAGCTCCAAACGGCCCTGGACATCAGTGATTGCTGCACCAAATCAGTGTCCGCAGTGGCTATGTGCTGTAGTGCTTGTCTGTGGATCTTAACCTTCATGGTGGATACCCAGCACAAGCGGGTGGATATGCCCTTCTTGGGCATGGATATATTCGGGCCTGGGGTAAATGGCCATCTGTCTTGGATTGAGAAGCCCAGTGCTTGATCATCTCCACCCAGCAGGAGGTCAAGGGACCGAAGCCAAAGAAGAAGCCCTTTCAGTTTCGGCCCTCCTCTAGAACTGTAGTCCAACCCACCTCACCTCCAGCAGCTCAGCAACAGCAGTCCTGGTGCTTGGTTGAAGCCTTCCTCCTCTACCACCAGACAGCCTGGAGGGAGAGGGCCGGTGGCTTCCTCCTCTGATCCCTCAGTCACCACCAAGCCTGCAAAGTGACGGGATGGGAGCTGCCCCCCAGCCTGTCCTGCCAGCCCTGGGTCCTGCCATGGGGGGGTCAGCTCTGCCACTACACTTCTGCCTGTTCAGGTGGGTTCTCGAGGTGGTCGATTGCAGTCTGCCTCTCGAGTTTAAGGTTCTTCCGCCCAGCCTTGCCCATGCTCCATGGGAGAATGCGGTACCCTTTGACATGTCCACCCTAAGGGAGGACATCCTCCTCCTCCGAAAGGACATGGTGGTTTGTGTCCAAGACACTGTGCCCAGCCCGGGGTTTGTCCCCAGATATTTTCTGGTTCTGAAGCAGACTGGGAAGGGGGGGGGGGTTGGCGCCCCATTCTAGATCTGAACAACTTCAGTCAGCTGCTGCAGCACACAGGCTTCATGTGGTCACTCTGAAACAGATCAATCCATCCCTGGAGCAGAACATGTTGTTCTGCTCTCTAGACCTTCATGACGCCTTCTTCCATGTCCCCATCTGCCCATCCCACCAACGGTTCCTCCGGTTCCACTCGGAAGGGTCCAGGCCATGCCATTCGGTCTCTCCTTTGTGTCCAGGGTCTTCACCAAGTGCATTGCAGTGGGTGCAGCTTTCCTGCAGTGCAGGAGGATCCGGGTGTACCTCTACCTGGACAACTGGCTGATTTCGGGTCCCTCCAGGTTGGAGGTGGAGATGTCCAAGGATATGACCTTCCAGACCTACTCAGCTATTGGCCTCCTGGTCAACGAGGCCAAATCAGAACTCATTCCATCTCAGGTGATTCAGTTCATTGGGGTGGAGCTTGACTCCTGCTAGGCTACAGCCAGTTTGCCAGCGGACTTGGCAGAAGATCTTACTGCCTGTGCCCACTCATTTCTGGTGGAGCAGTTGCACCCTGCCCGGGACTTCCTGCGTCTTCTGGGCCTTATGGCAGCATGCACCAGCGTGGCCCATTGAGCCCGCTGGTGGATGCTCTCTGTGCAATGGGAGCTGGCCTGGCAATGATCTCAGCACCACAGTCACCTCGACCAGCCGGTCTCGGTAACACAGCAGATGTGGGATGCTGTCCAGTGGTGGCTAGTCCGTGAACATATCCAAGAAGGGATCCCCTTTGTCCGCCACTCTTACGACTGATGCCTCCCTGCTGGGTTGTGGCACCCATCTAGGGGTCCACAGAGTCCACGGGCCCTGGAACCCTGAGGAATCTCACTGTCACATCAACCTGCTTGAGCTCCCAGCAGTGTGCCTGGCCCTGACAGCGTTTGCTCTGCATGTTCGGGGTTAGGTCATCCAAGTCCAGATGGACAACATGACGACCATGTACTGCCTCAACAAATGGGGCGGGACGCATTCCCTTCATCTGTGTCTGGAGGCTTTCCACATCTGGACCCTCATTTGCAACCTGGACGCTAACTTTCTGGTGATTCATCTGGCTGGCATCTCCAACCAGCTGGCATATGCCCTCAGCCGCATGGGCGAGGAGTCACAGGAGTGGTCTCTTCACCAGGAGGTAGTCGACCAGCTGTTTGCTGAATGGGGCACCCCCAGATCAGCCTGTTTGCCTCCAGGGAGAATGCGAAGTTGAGGATGTTTTGTGCCTGCCCCCGTCAATGCCAGACTCTGCAGGGTGGATGCCTTTGCGAGGCCTTGGACCCTGGGCCTCGTGTATGCCTTCCCTCCCTTTCCCCTGATCCACAGGGTGCTGCTGATGGTATAGAGGGACAAGGCGCAGGTAATCCTGGTGGCTCCAGACTGGCTGTGCCAGTTCTGGTACCCAGATGTCCTCAACCTCAGCAGCAGGCCTCCGTGTCATCTTCCTTTCTGCCTGGACCTGCTTTTGTGCTCCCAGGGGAAGGTCCTCTACCCAGACCTTCATTCCCTGCACCTGACAGCCTGCTTCATGAGTGGCTAGAGTTCCTGGCTCTGGGTCTCTCCGACGAGGCCCTTCTTGTAGTTGAGGCCTCTTAGAAGGAGTTGACTCATCAGTGCTATACCTTCAAATGGAAGAGATTCTCCATTTGGTGCCAGGGCAAGGAGCTTGAGCCCCTGTCCTGTGGCTAGCATCCTCGATTACTTGTGGTCCTTCACTCAGATGGGCCTTCAGTTGACAACCCTTAAGGTGCAGCTGGCAGCCATCTCTGCATGCCAGGCACGGGCTGGTATGCAGACAGTGGCGGTGGAGAAGGTGGTCGGGCGCTTCTTTAAGGGTCTTGACCACATTTCCTCTCCAGATCGTGAGCCACCACCACCACCTTGGGACTTGTTGCTGGTGCTGGCAGTGATCATGGACAAGCCATTCAAACCAGTTCACAGATGTGAGATATCACACCTGTCATGGAAGACTGCCTTTTTGGTGGCCATCGTGTCTGCCAGAAGGATCAGTGAGCTCCAGGCACTCTCGTTGGAGTCTGCTTACTTGGTCTTCCCCAGGGATAAGGCTGTCCTTCGCCCCCACCTGAAGTTCCTTCCGAAGGTTGTCTCAGAGTTTCACCTTAACCAGCTGATGAATCTCCCGGTATACTTTACCAGTCCAACCTCTGAGGTCAAGCGCTGACTCCATACCTTGGACCTGAGGCACACGCTCACTTGTTACAAGGAGTGCACAGTGGGAGTTCAGTGAGAGGTTTGCCAGCTCTTCCTCACCTAAGCTAAAGCCACACCTGGCAGACCGGCTGCTAAGTGAACGATTAGTAGGTGGATTGGCTTCTGCATCATCCTCTGCTATAGGTTGACTGGTAGGGAGTCTCCCATAGGGCTTAGGGCACATTCCACCAGACATACTGCTGCCTCGGTGGCTGTTTCCAGGGACGTCCCTGTCCAGGAAATCTGCAGGGCTACTACCTGGAAGTCAGCACACACCTTCCTCTCCCATTACCACATTGACCTTGAGTCACACCGGGATGCTGGTTTTGGGGCCTCACTTGTCCAATCACTCTTCCCTAAATAGGGTGTGTGCACCTTGCCCTCTTCTCCTAGGAGAACTGCTAGGAGTCTGCTTGCGTGTGGATAAGTACACCATATCCACGCCCCTAGAAAAACAAGTTACTCACCTGTAACTGTAGTTGTAGGAGTGGTATATGGTGTACATCTACACAACCCACCTGACCTCCCCTGGCAAGTGGCAAACCTTCTTGCTTTCAGCATGCAAGATCTGACATCATGGGGTGGTGCCAAGGAGAATTCCCAGGTGGGTGGGAGGAGCCAGCTTGAAGACCTTCCGGCAAGATTTAAAGGGGAAAGGATTCTGCTTGAGTGTGGATGTACACCATATACCACTCCTAGAGCTACAGTTACAGGTGAGTAATCTGTTTTCCTGAGGCCCAGTGTAGCAGAGGCAAATGTCCTCTTGCCCATGAGATAGTTTCCTTGACTCCTTATCCGGGGGACAAGAACTGAGGTGTTGAGGTCTTAGACCTATCATGGGCTGCATTTATCACCACTGAATCAGCCTGAGGTTGTCCTGCCAAAAAAGGTTTCCCTGAGAAGTCTGGCATAGTTAGTCTGCCTTTCTGGGCATGGCAGAAATCAAACTTGGCCCATACCAGGCAGTCATGGTGGCATCCTCTAGTGCAGCCAGTAGAGAAGGACTAATAAGAGGGGAGAATCTGGTAGTTCCAGGAACTCTGCCAGGTTTCTCCTGGTAACATCTTGCTCCTCAGCATCGAACCCCATTGCTGTTTGGAGCTGTTTTATCATTGAGATGAAGGAGGGTCTTCGGGAGGGAACCTCAGGGTATACCTTGTGGAGTCCTCACTCACAGAGGAGATTGTGGAGTTAGACCTAAAGGGACTTCCATCCATATCTTCCTCCTCCCCGTCTTGTGGGATGAGGCCAGGAATGTATTCCTGATCCTCACGATGGGCTCTGAGTGGTGTAAGAAATGCAGCGAGGACATCGACTCACTGGAGTGAGCCGGGCACGTCGATGTGGAAGGTGTCGACATGGGGGCTGGTCTGGTAGGCCCCACCGTCATTGGGCCAGGAGGAGGAGGAGGAGGAGGAGCAAGGTATTGAATGATCTTCATAAAGGAGGAGATCAGCGTTGTTGCTGGGGCACCCTGCGGCATCAACGGGGGAGGCTGGGTTCTCGATGTTGATGGAATGGCCTGGGGCATCAATGGGGGAGGCAGGAACCCTGACGTCCATGGGCCATCGAGACCAAAGAAGGTCTGGAGGAACCTGCTGCCAGCGGCCCCTGAGGGAGCTGGTGTCTGAGTGGCAAGGGTTGCAACATCAGCGGGCCTAAGGTCAGCAAGCTGTTGCTGACCATAGAAGGTCTGGCGGAGCTCAGTGCCAAAGCTGACTGTGTGGTAGAGAAGGTTTGGGCGGCAGGAGATGTTCCATAGCATATGCATGAAGTCTGCATTATAGGAATGGCATTGAGATACTTAGAAAGATGGGAGGCTATCCAGTGCAATTTAGCTGTTGAGAAATAGACCCTCTAGATGAACAAAACCTTTATTTATGCTTTGCAAAAGGCTGAATTAGCTTCTTCAGATGTATGTCTGCATATTTGGGTCTATAGGGACTTCCAGTGCAGCCTTCCAAGCAGACATAGACCCTGCAGTACTGTGTGTCACATGAGACACTGAGACACTAACACTTTACAAAACTGGAGCTAGGACTTCAAGAAGAAAAAGTCAAATGTAAACAAAAAAAAAAAGGAGAGAAGTGACGATGATGGAGATATTTTACATTATGGTAGGGAAAATCCCCAGTGTCTCTCATGGTAGGAAGAAGGAAGTAATCTTCTGACCAGAGAGGAGATCAGCCACCTTCTTAAGTTCAGCAGGTTTCTTTACCCTGCTTTTGGTCTCACACTGCTTCTTCTGTTATTTCGTTTTGCAGCTTTCCCTTTTTTCTGCTCTGCCACATCTCCCTTGCCTCTGCTGGGTTCTCCCTTGTTTTTCAATAAAGAAAGCAAAGGAGAGCCACCCTTCCAAGTTCTATAAGGCCCTCTTCCTGCGTTGTCGAGCCTCATTATGTCCGTGGGTGAGTGGGTATAGTCAAATACTGCCCACTCTGATAGGTATTATTGCTTGCATATATGTAACGTGGCCTTTTTATGTATATTTACTAAATGAACATCAAGTCTAAATAATGAGATTGAAATACTGGTTAAGAAAATCTAAATTTTTATGAATACAGATTATGATTGTTTGAAAGTGTTTCAGACAAAGAGAGAAAACAAAGTTCATAAAATTGTTGAAAACAAAACAGGAGTGCTACATCAGCTTGTGAGGTACAAAGAGAACAATAGGATTTTCATCTTGACTGCACAGTAAAAATAGAAACTGAAATTAGGAACGATGCTGTGAGTCAGGACCACCGGTTCTGGGAATAGCACATTGTGCTCCATGTAAGAAATGTGGGTTCGTTTCTCAAGACAGACTCCTGACAGTAGACAGAGTGGGCAGTAGAGTTCACTGCAGAGGCAGGTCACTTGGACTTGGGGGGGGGGGGGCTGTTCTGCTGCACAAGTGCCTTCTTCAGAGGGTTTGGGAACTGCACATCACAGGTCACCACACAATGCACTACCCTCCTCTTTTTGAATGCTTGGTGCAATGGGGCTATCCTCAAGCAAAAGGAGATGCTGGAGACTAAAATTGGGGTAAATGCATTGAAAGTATAAAATAAAACAAAAATATATATATATATTTTTTTTATCACAAAGTCTTCTTCTGGGTTGGTATGCAAAGAACAACTGTGAAGAGTTAAGTTGCTATGCTCACTTGTTCCTTTATTGGGCATTCCTGCAAAATTCAGTATAGGGAGACTCTTTTCTCACTGTAGTCTATATTTTCTGACATTTAGTGCACTCAGAGGTAGCATTTAGGAGAGGCCATTTGAAAGAAAAGCAGAGCATACACTCACTCACCATAACAGCGCAAAGCATAATGGGTAGCAATATGCAAATTGTTATGTAGGGCGGGCTACCAGGCTTCCACAGAACAAAAGATGCCCCAAAACAGATTTTTTTTCATTATGCGTTCAAGATGACCACAAGCCCCTGCCGGCAGTGGGAGATAAAAAATGTGCTAAAAAAAGATGACCTCACTATAAAAACAATGTATTGTAACCCTTTTCTGTTCTGTTCACAGGAACGTGGAATTCAAGCCACATTTTCTCCTCATCTCTGCCCCAACTGGACACTGGATTGGGACAGCCTTCCTGCAGCTGTCAACCCTGGGGAAGGTAAGTAACCCAGTATAGACACAGTTTCAACTACACCAGGGTCTTTACCCTCCCCCCCCCACACACACACACGTACACCACCACCACCACCTCTGCTCACTACAGACACTTGTTTTCTGATGGGTCCTCTTCATGTTGGTGACTGTTTTTTTCCACTGTTGAACTCTCCTGAGAGAGAGAGAGAGAGAGAGACAGCATTATCAGCAGAAATTGCATGGCCTTTGCCATACAGTTTGATGATTTTTAAGGCGTCAGAGAAACTTGTTTTTCTAAGTTTATTTTGATTGCACCACTTCTTAAAATAAACCCATGAGTACAGTAGCAAATGAATATGTGTAAGCTAGTGGTCCCCTGTGTCTTACTAGAAAGGTCTTTTAGTTCCTATTGTGTCTGGCATCATCAGCCCTCTCCAGTCTTCTCCATGGCAGTGCACTTGTTAGTGTTTTTCTGTGTGTGAATCCTGCAGGAACAGGTCTCAGAGCTATGCTGCTCACTTGGATTAGTTGCTTGCAGTGAGTGTTTGCATGTGTAATCTGTTAACTCGGAGGGTCTGCGGTCGTGTTGTGGAAAGGGCATTTATCTTATTGACCTTTCTCCTTTAACTGCCTGCAGAGGATTCTCTGGAAGGTGCAAGTAGCAGTAAAAGGTTGCGGTGTGATGTCTTTGTCCCACTGCTGCTGGCTGTGTTACAGCAGCTACTAATAAAGAGCCTGTCCTGGAGGGATTAGCATCATCACTTGAGGAACATGACAGCTGCCTCACTGCAGACTCGTTTCCTTTCTTTTTGAGGTGTGTGCGTGTCTCCGCAAGTTTTAGGGATGGGTACAGTTTAACAATATCTGGGACACTCAGCGAGGCTCACTAAATTCACTTTGTCTTCCTTCCCAAAAATCAAGCAGATACCAAACTCTCATTAGATATGTATATTTTTAAGTCTGGAATGTCCCCCCTTTCAGCTGATTTGTAACAGTAAAATGTTTATTTTTATTTATTTGTAATTTTTGACCAGGGAAGGCATGCTAAGCTATTGTAGCTGGTTTCCAGGTGTGTCCTTGGTGGGGGTGGGGTTGCATGGACCTGTTTGATTGACAGGGAATGTTAGGCATGACAGCAGGGAAACTCTTTCTTGATAAGTACCATTATGTCTTTAACTTCTAGCTGGACAGTGACTGGAAGGGATCTTGGTTTAATACGTCTCATCCCAAGGACGGCACCTCACCAGTGCAACACCCCCCTCATATTGCACTACATTGTCAGCTATGGGAATTGCCTCTAGTACCTGATGTAAAACTAGAACCCAGAACCTTCTGATCGTCTGACCTCAGATGCAAGTGTGCTACCTACTGAGCCACTGATAGAGGCAACAAGCCCCCCCCCCCAAGTAATAATGTAATGAACCCATTTGAAGCCACGTTTTCTTCTCATCTCTGTCCCAACTGTACACTGGATTAGGAAAGCCTTGGACATCTGTTGGAAAGGATTTATCTTTGGGTTGCTTGCATTTCCTACTGGATCAGGAGATATCGATTTTTGAACCCTAGCATTTGATTTAATTATTTTAGATTATTGCTTATTTTGGAGCGTGCTGACAGTTTCAGACTATTACAGAAAAGGGTTAAAAACAAACATTTCTCTTGCACAAATATTGTACCATACCTTTCTGGAAATACATCTATAGGAGAACAGTTTGAGAGCACAGAGTAAATACAGGATAATGCATGTGTAATGCAAAAACCCAAAGAGCAAGGTGAGGAGAAACAGTGAGAAAGCAGAAGACACAATGTGAGGAAAGTTTACTGTGGCACAAGAAAGGAACACACTATCACACCAGCACTTCACATCAACACGGATTCTCCTTCTTCTTGAGTCCTTCCTCTGCTGATTCTGGTCTTCTGGTCACAGCATGCCGAACCTTGCTTCCCACAGTGTCTGCTACAGTTCTACAGGCGAGAGTGGTTCACACGATGCTGTGTCCGGAATTGCGAGGGCTGCCATGTTTCTGTGAATGTCAGCGCAGAATATTTGTATGGTGACCCCACCCACTCTTACTTGCAGTTAGAAACATATTTGAGACCATTCAGGAAGTGTTATGACCCCCCCCATGAAGCATAGCTCGTGGGGGGGGGGTTCAAAGTCACTGATGGTGGTAAATGGTAACAACAAACACTTATCACTAATTGTTGCACAGTCCATCCCTCCTTTTCTCTAGGGACAAGGTTTTCCCAACAAATGTTTGTCTGTTCTGTTTTTATTACAACTCATTTACCCAGGATTGCCTAGCTGAGATGCATCATCTCATTTCCAGTGGGATCCTGCTTTTACTCCTTTCTGCAGCTGTGTGGACTACAGCAATGGAGGTCAAGTGACTTGCCTAAGTTCACACCGAGAGTATTTGTATTTACATTATTTAGTGTGTGAACTTGAAGCTTGAATCACAAGCTGGCTTCTTGCTCTCTTCCTGCTGTTCTAAAAACAACTTTCAAAGAAGTATTTCTGACACAAATTGCAAATAACTGTGTGACAGCAGTCCACTTTAAAAATACTGTGCAGCTTTGCCCTCTGAGCACTGTGTGGAACAAGTAAAAACAGGATGAAAATATATCCGGATGTGTCAAAACAGGAGCAAATGCCAACAACTGTGGACTTGTTAGTGGAACAGAGACCATGAAAGAACCCTTTTGGGGAATCAGATTTTGTTACAAGTGAGGTAGCTGGTCTGGAGATTCTGCTGCTTTACATTTAATGATTGACTTTAGCTGGAGGTTGCAGAATGTCTGTCTATGTAATGTGATTAGCAAACTTCCTTACACATGAAGAGCGTACTGTAGTGTGACAACATAAAGGAAATTAGATTTTAAGACTGTGTATGTATGTGTGAGAAGGTGAGACAGCTAAATAGCTCAGCTATGTGATGAAAAAGATTGTCTTCAGCCATTGTTGAGTGTGACTAGGTAGTTTAAAGCAGCAGTACCATGAAAAAATGATTTCCAAAAAAAGCTAATTTCAGCTACAGTTAAATATTAGCATACCTGTCAAATCTTCTCAAATCTAGTTTTCTAGGTAACTCCTGTGCTGCCCACAGTGAGTTTTATTTTGATTTTCTCGATCGTAACACTTAACAGATCTACAGTGGAATTCAAATGTGGCTTTTTTCCCCGGGGGGTGGGGGGGGACTACATTCAAACATTTATAAAATACTCAGATTTTGGTGGAAGTGGAACTAGAAAATGTTACCACCAAATAAAGCTGGAAGATGCCTGGAGGTTTTTATAGTGCGTAAAAAGGATCACATTTTTTCTCAATTTCATTTCACTTCTACTTTAAAGCATCGGTGCATGTTACGGTGAAAAGTATATACCTATACCAAGGGTTTCTGGCTTTAGGTGTTTATATATTTTTTTAAATTGTGTTTATGACATTTTCCTAACCCTTCTCTAGCTAACAAAAATCAGGTTTTTTCAGTTGTTAACAAATTTTCGGACACCAAAATTCATGATTAATCAGCGTTTATTCCATCAAATAAAAAAACTTTAAAGACTTCACTGTGTACCATGGATGATGATGAGATAAACGTAGACAGTTAGCACCATAGATAGTGCGTCCTAAATATTGCAAGTATGAACACTGGATATTTCATCATGTTTGTAACAAGACATTTTCATTGTTGTGCCATAAATATTCAAACACAGCATTAATAAATAGAGCTGATTAAATTGCAAACTTATTGTAATAACTCATGCAATGCATTTTAAGTGCTTGCTTGGACATTCTGGCTCTTTCTTTTCTGGCAGTAAATGCTCTGATCTCTGAGAATGACCTTTCTACATTAGCACTGGAGACAGTCAACGCAAGAATACACAAAGCACATTCACTCTGTTCTGGCCCCTGCTTAAGCTTTCCACTCCAATACTGAAGCACTTCCAAATCAGTATTAGTGGGCATTAGTTCTGCCAAGTACTCATCAAATTGTGCACAAAGCAAGTCGGTCTGACTTATTGAAAGTGTCAAAGATAAAGTGGTAATGTTCATAGTTAGATGAGAATTCATTTTTGTGGAATGGGTCTATGACTTGTGCTGAGTACCACAACGAGGCTTCATTCAATTCAAATCCCATTGTTGGATTTGGACGATTTCTTGCAATTACAGCCTGCCATTTCTCATACATTGCTATGTAAAACATTTGGAAACTTTCCTCAAGTACTTGCTGTGTCTGTAAAGGTAAACAACCTAGAAGTGCACTCGCTGCAGGGCTGAACTCAGTACTGTCGCCATCAACTTTACTTTCTATAAGGGTTTTAGTGTCCACACCCACAGTATTAAACACGTGATGAATGAGCGTTTTTTTCAGATTCGACTTGCTTCATTATAACAATTACAGGTTTCATGTTTTCACATAAAAAGTTTAAAACACAGTACACAGTGTTCTTCTTTACTTCAGACTCTATGTGCTTCTTCAGTTCATCACATTTCTTTCCAGCAGCATCATCACTCAACAGAAACACAGTGAACAGTCACCACATGGCTAGCGGACTTTCAACTGCTTCTAGTACGGAGTACCAGAGGCTGTATGTCACACTTGGAATCCTTTTTTGCTCAACTCCAAGCCGTGAGCAGACAGCATAGTATTTACGTTTCAGTTCTCTAGTGTATTTAAATAATGCCCCCGAATGCGTGATGAAATCAATTACCTTTTTTAAAACGTTTGATGAAGTCAGTGCAAACTTTAAAATGCCATCCAGAAAGTGACAGGGATCATGTACAGGGAATGCCTTGAACTACGGCTGAGCATTGCACAGATCCTCACAAAACTTTTTCATGTAGCTGGCAGAGTCACCTCATATATAGAGCATGTCCTCCCAGTTTTTGCCATAAAGGTCGAGAACTTTTTGCAGCAAGGCCACAATGGATACAGCGTTACAAGATTCTGTTACATCCAGGTCTGCCATGATTGTGCGCTGAATCCAGCCCAAGTCTCTGTCCGCAAAAGTGAAGAGCACTGCAACATCAGGGCCACCATGCATTTCTGGCATCTCGTTGATGGTTACTGAAATTAGTGAAACATTGATTAGATTCAGTATGTGATCTATATTGGAGTTAAAAACCTCTGGCAAGTACTTATCATACATCTGAGCAGATTTTGCATATTTCTTGCATCTGGGGCCCTTTTTCTGAAAAGTTCGCCATGCGGCCCATCACTTTGATGTAAACTCATGCCAGATTGGATCATGGCATAGGCAAACTTGTGGGCGACGTCCCTTCGTCCTCCCTTTTTCTTTTGAATCTGGTTATTGTGGCAACGAGGGATATCTGGCTTAGTCCATGCTCTTCCTTTTGGTTTGGCTGCTTCTGTCTGAGGTGAGTTTTCAAAACAGCACGCTCTGCAATCTGGCTAGCAGTTTTACAGGGTATCACCGGGATTGTTACTTGCCAAAATTTACAGACAAAAAGTCTCTTGCCATGTATCTCCTTGACCATAAAATCTCTGTGTTCAACAGCATATTGGTCTGCAGTCTTCGATCGTCTGGGCATTAATTGGCTTTGTACTGTCTGCTACAAATCTCGACGTTCTACACTGCTGGTTTTATCCTCATGCTGCTGCTAGCCATAGCATGATGTGTGCTTGCGTCCTCATCATACGTTATGTCCACACTATATTTTGTTTGTTTTTGAGGTTGTAACTGAAAGCCTAATTTCTCACCTCGGTGGTGCTTTTTCGGTGGTGATCGGTTATAACTGAAAACCGAAATCCCTACCTGTATTCTGTTTTAGATTGCTGATATTTTTCTGTCCAATAAGAAGCAGTTTACTCATTTTGAGTCTGTTATAGCGTATTGTTTGTAGATTTGAAACAGTTAAGCAGTGTCCATTGCATGCTAGTTCACCAAAGTCAGAAGCAGAATGATGTTAAACAGTGGGTGTTCAGAACATTTGACATATTGTTGGAACCCTGGGGATAGCCGTATTTAAAGAACAAAGTCATTTAATTATTTCAGATCTAAAACCAGTGCTAAAGGAGTTGCAGAATGGGAAAAAAAAACAGGAGAAAAGGGTAGTCTGATCTAGAATGAAACGGTATACTGTAGGTACAAACTTGATATAGAATAAAATACTATATACAGACTTGCTGTAGAATAAAAAGGTATACTGTATGTACAGACATGCTATAGAATAAGAAGGTGTACTGTAGGTACAGACTTTCTATAGAATAAAAAGGTGTACTGTAGGTACAGACTTGCTATAGAATGAAAATGTATACTATAGTACCTATATATAATATATACTATTGTACATACAGAATACCATTATAATAACTGGTGATCCCTGTTATCAACCCGTTTTCGAGAACTGTAAAAAGTCGTTATCAACCGCAGGTTGATACGAAAAATAATATCAAAACCAGCGGGTTGATATGACTATTATAGTCTCGCCAAGCCTGCAGCACTTTCGCATTCAAAGTAAACAGTTTCAAACTCATAGCAAAACCAGCACGGAGACCACTGCCAAAGCGCTCCCACTTCCTTACTAGTAGGCACACCCCCGCTAGCACATTATGTGATGTCAGTCTTTGAATAGCATTAAATGTGTTACTATTAGTAAGGAAGTATACGTTCTTCTTGCATCTCTCGTAGTGGTAATACTTATATTGAATTTGTTTTGGTGCCAGTTATTATAAAAAAGAAAACATATGTAGGGGGTAGAAATTAAGTTTTTCCACACACCCTCGTTGTGTGATAATACTAAAACCTCTCGAGCTTCGCTCTCGAGGTTTACATATTATCACACAACTTGGGCGTGTGAAAAAACTCCATATCAACTCCCTACATATGCATTATTCTCTGTGTGGTTTATGGTTCCGCAACTTCCACTGCCCTCAAAAGAATCAAAACAACCCTAAACAAAGCCTGCAGACGTGTCCTGGGGGAGCACTACTTTACCCACACCTGCAAGCTTTATGCCCAAAGCAGATGGCTCAACCTAGATGGTCGCATCCGTTATCAGATTTGCCTGCTTGCTAAAAAATCCTTACTTGGTCTTGCCCCTCCTGGAGTTCAGAACCTCCTCAAACGCTCTGACTCAGCAAGATGTACTAGAGGCCTAAACAACCTCACCTTAAAAATCTCCTTCCGTAGAACATCCCAAGGGCAACAGTCCTTCGAATACAGTGCACTAACCTGGCTAAACTGTCTCAGTGTTGAGCTGCAAAGTGCAATGAGGCTGGGACCTTTTAAATCCCAACTCAGAGCATCCCTAGCACTGGACAGTATTTGTGACTGCAGTACCTAGATCCCATCAGACTGTATAGTTGGGCATCCCAGTAAGCGACCAAAAAATTACCTGTGATCTAGTTCTCATTAAAACCTATTTATTGTAACATACAAAAGTAGTCATAAAGCAGCCAGCACTCGTACAAGGACACGCAGACGTGAAATCATACCTAGATCCCCCCTCCCCACCGGTGTACCTCACACCCACCATGCCTTCATTTCGCACCCCCCCAGTTACATCTTATTTTTTCTTTTCTGTTCCCTCGCCTACTCCTACCTCCCTCCTCTGCTGCTCCCTCTACCTCCACCTACACCCCTCCCTTCTCACCCCACACCTACTCTACTGGACTGTAAACTGACTCCCTCTCCATTTCGTCCTTACCTGTTTTCCCTCTCCTGCCCACCCGCTCTTTCACTTATCTTTCTCTAGCTCCTCCCACCCGCAGCCCCCTCCCTGACACCCACTCCTCTCCTCCTGCCCACCTCTATCCCTCCAACCCATGCTCTTCAATTTGCTCTGCCTCCTCCATCCCGTTTCCTATCTCTTGCTCCTCCTCCCTCTCCCCTTCCCCATCTCTCCTTTACCTCCCCGGCTTGAGCACCTTCCCTTTCCCTACCCTTCCCCCCCTACTGTCCTCTGTCCCCTCTCTCCCACCCTAACTCTGCTGCCTACCCTCCTTGCCTCAGCTCTGCTGCTGGCCCCAGCTCTTAAGTTGCACCTATCCTAAGCACTCTGACAACAGAACCATTTCCCTGAAACAGTCCTGGCTGCCTTACACCTTTTGTGAAATTATGTTTTTGGTAAACAGATTGTTGACTTTGCACAGTCGCCTAAATGTACTGTAATTATTCTCCACCTGCAAACTGTTTTACTTCATGTGTAACTTTTGGTGAGTATGTTGTTTGTACTGTCTTTTGTTAACCTGATGTGGAACCTCTGTAAACGAGTCTATGACTCAAAGGTACTTCCGAGATTGTAATAAATAAGTAAATAATAGCTGGTCAGCTATTTATCTCTATGGGCTGATCCAGTTGGTATTTGCCGTAATAACCCGATGGTTATGACGGCATTCATGCGCACTGTCTTTAAAAAGGAGTGCTTCCTGATTGGCTCATTTTTGACTGTGGGTGGAATTAACAGTTCCGCAAACATGGCGGCCCTGTCTCTCACTTACCATGGAGCTGTGGCGCTGAGGGTTGTTGCACTGGACGCCACACCTTGCACCACGACAGCGACCCGGGATCGGGAATGAGCTTGGGCCACTGGGAGTCGGCAGAGGGAGAGAGGATTGAGCATCTGGAGGACTGCTCTCCTCTCTTTGGGGGAGGGAGACTAGTCGTCCCGTTCGCTAACTGCCCTCTAGTGGTAGCTGGAGGGCAGTACGGGTCGGGAGACCTGGAGCAGACGTCTCTGTGTCAGAGGGGAGGGGGGGCAAGCAAAATGGAGGAAAATCGAGCCTTGCATGCTCAATGCTCCCAGGAGTGGTCCCGGATTCTGGAACCACCGGGCCTGCCTAGCACGGAAAGCCGTGGGACCACGGAGAGAGAGTCCCTCCGTCTGGAGGACAGTAGTCACCTGCCAGGGCTCAGGGTGGCAAAAAATGTATATGGAAAAACATAAAAAGCTGAATCTGGTAGATCCTGCTGTCCATCTGCTTTGGGACATAGGCAGCACAACCTGAAATGGAGCTGTGGCTGACTGCTCTAACGCTTGTCAAGCACGATAGACACCGGCAACTCTGTAAGTAAAAGAAATAAAAAAACAGAAACAACAAAAGAAAAAAGAAAATGTTGGCTCACAGGAAAGATAGATGTGTGTGTGTGTCTCTCTCTCTCACTTAAGTCAGGCTGCAAAATGGTTAACAGTCGGTCACTAAACACAGGGGTTTCTGTAGCATCCCACACCTTGGATGTGCATTAACTTCTCATATCACACACTACTCAGGGGTATAATTAAAATCTTAAGGCAAGCTCTATGGACTTCGGTCTACTATGCTCTGTGACAACCTATGTAACCTATATAACCCCATCCTTTATTCTCTATTTAAAAGCAGCCAACCATTAAAGAGCAGCTGACACCTTCTGGAGAACTTTAACAAAACATAACATTTAGACACAGTTCAGCTTGTAGTTCACATTAGTTTTGTATTCTTCCTCTCCATTATTTATTACTGGGGTCATTTGCTTGAAAACAGGATCTTTGTGTCAGAAGAGTTAATCTATTCCTGTTGCTTTCTCCCTACCTGAGGTCATAATGCCCTGCTTATGACATCACAGTTACTCCCATGGCAACAGATTGTGATGTCACAATGGAGCAGTATGACTCAAAGTAGGGAGTAAGCTACAGAGGCAGACAAACGAAGGGAAATCTAAAGGATAAAAATCATGCACTCGTGCAAATTTTCTCTGTTATAAATAACAAGGAACATAAATATATATAATACATATGGAATGTAAGCTTAATTGTACCAAATTATGTTTTTTCAAAGTTTTCTTTTTGGCGTCAGTAGCTTTTTAACTTTTATATCTGAGGTACTTTTTCTTTTCCCTTTATTTACATAGAAACATAGACTTTGATGACCGACAAGGACCGTTTGGCCCACCTAGTCTGCTCATTTCCCTACCTATTGGATAAGCTGCACATCCTAGTTAACCAACAGTGTACTTCCTCTTACCACCCACTAGAATTGCGTTATGTCTGTCACATGTATTCTTGAATTCCCCCACTGTTTTTGACCCCACAACCTCCTCTGGAAGGCCGTTCCATGCATCCATCACCCACTCTGTGATAAAATACTTCCTCACATTACCTCTGAGCCATCCCCCCCATCTTCAAATTGTGCCCCCTTGTTCTTCCACATCCCTTTTTCTGAAAGATGCTACCCTTTTGGACTTTGTTGATTCTCTTGAGGTACCTGAAAGTTTCTATCATACCCCCCTTCCTCAAGGGTATACATATTAAGCTCCTTTAGTTTCTCTTTGTATGCCTTCTGATGCAGACCCTGCACCATTTTAGTTGCCTTCTTCTGGACTGCCTCCATCCTGTCTATGTCCTTATGGAGATGGGGTCTCCAGAACTGGACGCATTACTCCAGATGGGGTCTCACCAACTGTCTGTACAGAGGGATAACAACTTCCTGTTTTCTACTGGTGATGCCTCTCCCTGTGCATCCCAGTATCCCCCAGCCCTCCTTACTGCCTTCTTACATTGCCTGCCTACCTTTAGGTCATCTGATATGACCACCCCCAGGTCCCATTCCATTTTTGTTGCTGTTAGTACCTCCCCCATTGTGTACTCTTTTTCCTGGGTTTTTGTTTCCCAGGTGCATTACTTTGCACTTCTTTGCGTTGAATCTAAGCTGCCATACTTTTGACCATTCCTCCAACCTTGCCAAGTCCCTTCTAATCCTTTCTACTCCCCCTTGTGTATCAACCCTGTTGCAGATCTTTGTGTTGTCTGCAAAGAGGCATACTTTTCCTTCCAGTCCCTTCACAATGTCACCTATAAAGACATTAAAGAGGATCGGTCTCAGTACTAAACCCTGCGGTACTCCGCTAGTGACCCCACTTTCTTCAGAGTGGACTCCGTTTACTATTACCCTCTGCATCCTGTTGTCCATCCATTTTTTTTTTACCTAGGCTACCACCCTGGGATCCACTCCTAGGCTGGCTAACTTGTCTATTAATCTTTTGTGTGGGACTGTGTCAAATGCATTGTTAAAGTCTAGGTAGGCCATATCCACAGCCCCTTCCTGGTCTACTACTTCAGTCACCCAGTCAAAGAAATCTATTAGATTCATCTGACATGACTTTTCTGCTATGAATCCATGCTGGCTTGGGTCCTGTGCCCCGCTGGCCTCTAGGTATTCGACAGTTCTTTCTTTTAGAAGCGATTCCATCATTTTCCCTACCACTGAGGTCAAACTAACAGGTCTGTAGTTTTCTGCCTCTGCTTTGCTCCTACTTTTGTGAAGGGGAATCACATCCACCCTCCTCCAGTCCTCAGGTACCAAACCATCCTCCCATGATTTATTAAAAATGGTAGTCAGTGGTGTCACTAGTTCTCCCATTAGTTCTTTTAGACTTATTTTAGAATTCTAGAATGTAGTTTAATTAGTAGATTGTTTGCCTGATGTTAGTAGGTATGATGTGTGGAACAGCTTAGCTTGGCAGCTGACATATGTTGCTTTACTGTCCCACGCACAATCATCAGTATTGTGTCCTCACTGACTGTGACATCACTGCTACTTAGGAACAGCAGATGAGTTACTGCCAGATAATTCACCTGTGATGTCACAGTCAGTGAGATCATAATGCTGATGATGTAGTGTGGGGCAATAGAGTTAGACATGTTTGCTTCCAGACTAAAGAGCTGTACCCTTAAGGCAATGCTCCAAGCGTTAGCGGAACAGCATGGGAGGGAGTGGGAGAAATACTTTCCCCACCTGTTTGCACACAGGAAGGTGCCCCAGGAGTCGACAGGATTTTCCCCCTTCGAGCTCTTATAAGGATGTAGGGTATGTGGGCCCCTAGACTTGATCAGGGAGGACTGAGAAGGCAAGCACTCCACCCAGGGAACTCCCATAGTGGATTATGTCCTTAGGTTTAGGGAAAGGCTGAAAGAGCTTATGGGGACAGCCCAGAGCAACCTTGCAGCTGCCCAACAAAAACGAAAGGTGTGGTACGACCGCGGAGCCAGAGCTCGCTCGTACACAATGGGTCAGGAAGTCATGGTCCTGCTACCGATCCAGAAAGACAAGCTGCAGGCCAAGTGGACAGCATCGTGTAAAGTAGTCAGACAGAAAAATGATGTAAACTACATTATAGAGCTAACTGACAGGAGACATACACAAAGAATGTCCCATGTCAACATGAAGAAGCCATATGCTAATAGGGCTGACATGGTGTTTGCAGTGTGTAGTTCTGGGGAAGGGATGGATGAAGGAGACCCCCTTCTAGACTTGCTGGAAGAAAGCAAGTGGGAGTCCTCTGTGGAGACAATTAAAATGTCACCCCAGTTGACCCTGGACCAGATCCAGGAAGTAAGGGAGGTGTTAGCAGACTTTGCCCCATTGTTTATAGCCAAGCCTTGACTAACCCCCTTAGCGACGCACGATGTGGAGACAGGGACACAGGTGCCCATATGGCGGAAAGCATATCGGGTGTCAGAGGCTGTCCAAAAGGACATTAGGAGGGAGATGGAAGAAATGCTGGATTTAGGGGTAATCCAGAAATCCCACAGCCCCTGGGTCTCACCCGCAGTCCTTGTTCCCAAGCCAGATGGCTCTGTTTGTTTTTGTGTGGACTGTCATGGACTCATTGCAGTCACAAAGTCAGATGTCCACCCAGTGCCATGGATGGATGAACTCCTGGACAAATTAGGAGGGGCAACATACTTTACAGCTATTGACCTGACAGAATATTGGCAGGTAGTTAACTGCCAGAGCTAGGGAGAGGTCGGCCTTCATCACTCCGATAGGGTTATTTGAATTTAAAGTAATGTCTTTTGGAATGAAGAATGCCCCGGCCGCTTTCCAAAGGTTGGTGAACCAGGTGTTAAATGATGCTGAGGAGTACGCCATGGCATACCTAGATGACACTGCCGTCTTTAGTGCCAGCTGGGAGGAAAACCTGTCCCACCTTAGGGATGTGGTGGGCGGGATACAGAGGGCCAGGCTCACTGTCAGAGATGAGAAGTGCCAGGTGGCCATGGCTGAGGTGGCATACCTTGGGCATGTTGTAGGCTGGGGATAGCTCCGTCCTAACCAAGCAAAAATAGAGGCAGTCAAGGCATGGCCCAGACCAGAAGCACAGAAGTTGGTCAGGAGTTTTCTGGGGACAGCAGGGTAATATAGGAAATTTGTACCAAATTACAGTACCCTGGCCACTCCCCTGTCTGGCCTGTTTAAAGAAAATGATGCCTAAGAAAATTACCTCGGAACCAGCCTGTGAACAAGCCTTTACAAGACTAAAGGAGGCACTGTGCAGCGCTCCTGTATTGACAAGTCCAGACTATAGCAGACCCTTTGTAGTCTAGACTGATGCCTTAGATGTGTATTGGGGCAGTGCTGAGTCAGAAGTCCAACCAAGGGAAAGATCGCCCCATAGTGTACCTCAGTAAAAAGTTACTTCCCAGGGAGCAGGCTTGCTCAACTGTGGAAAAAGAGTGTCTTGCTGTGGTGTGAGCCCTAAAGAAGTTAGAGCCATACCTATACGGGCAGCATTTTGAGGTACAAACTGACCACAACCCCCTCGTTTGGCTGGCACAAATGGGTAAAATGAATGGTAGACTACTAAGATGGAGCCTTGTCTTGCAAGGGTATGACATGACAGTCTCACATAGGGCAAGGGCAGCCAGTGAAAATGCAGATGGACTGTCGTGTCAATTTGAGCAATGAACTGACTTGGGGAGAACTTCCCATGCAGGGGATAGAGCCCCCAGATTCAGTCTAGGTGGGGAGGACTGTGATGCTGTACCTCCTGCTTATAGTTATATTGTATAATATTTGTGTTATAAATAAAATGTGTATGGTATGTGGCTGCCTGCTTAAGGATGGTAGTCAGTGTAAGGAGACTTGTCCTTTGACCTCAAAAGTGCCAGTGTGAGGAAACAGCAGGATGTGGTAAACAGACCAGTGAAACCACTAATTAAAGCCTTCCTTCCAGAGGGACAGTTTATTACCCCTTAGATAATGGCTAGACTGAAACTAGCATCCGGATTGGCTGAAACAGCCTGCCACCCGGGCCGTTATTTCTTAACAGCGGCCCGCTTGAGAAGAAGTGCCAGTTCGATCGTTCGGTACCCAAAACTTGCCAGCCGCCATTTTTTTCCACACTTTACTGACACAACAGCCCCCACCCAGGCCCTGCCACTCTGCTGAATGGAAATTCCAGCAACAGCCTGATACAGCCTCCCAAACTGCTTGCTGCTCCTTCTCATCACTGCCAAAATAAACATTTTTTTAAATACCTGCCAACTCGCTCCACCTCCCGACCTTCCGTGCTCCATTTTCACTCTCCGAACCTACTCGCGCTACCAGTAATCCGTCTCCTCACTTTTAAACTGAGCTGCACACTCGCGCCATCCCACATTAAAAGCCAAGTACCGCTCTCTAAACACTAACAGGCGACATTTCTGCCGTTGTCACAGCGTTATTCAAGCGGTGTGTGTGTGTGACACTCATAAACCAGAAGGACAAGCTAATCCCAAACAGTATAAATAAGTACACCACAGCGACCTCTAGTGCTAATTCCAGCACTTCACATTAGGCACTACTTTACAGCAAACAATATTTCTACTTGCTTTTTACTTATTTTTTATATGTGCATTTACTTTCTTCTATATTTTGTTAAATGATCACAACTGGAACCCATTATCTAAGTGTAATAATACCCTCCAGGGTGGGCGTTATGGGATATAACGGACCTTCTAGGGGCTATAAGGCCCTCCGCCTGCGGCGTCGGGCCTCATTACGCCCCTGGGCGGTCCGTTATGTCTCAATAACGTCCACCCTGTCGGGTATTATTACTTACTTATAACCTGCTCCTGCTTTTGAAGCTGGGAACTAAATATGAATTGTATGACCCTAGCAGGAAGGGAAGTCATTTGGCTGATCCTTTGTGGTTTTCTCACCTAGCAGAGAACTAGTGACAGATCGTGGGGCACAAGGACTCCCCTGAAAATCAAAGACACACTTGGACTGTGGACTGGTAACTAGGCACTTTAGAAAGATAATTCATCTGGAACTTTTAGGTATTTGTGGTAGGCGTATTTGTGTTCTGTAACTTCCCATTTATTTTATGTGACTGTAAGTTATTGATGTATTTGTTCTGTGTTTGATATTTTACCTATTGTACAATTTTTAGTAAACAATATCTTCCTTGAAATACTGCCTGTGTCTTCTCAGTTTTCTTTTGCATGTGAATGCTGAATCAGTGTTTCAGTCTGACAGCTGTTAAGGGCTTGAATGTGTTACTAATCTTGCTAAAGGTAAGAATATACCTAGGTCTCATATTGAGTTGTAAGGGTACATTTTGGAAACCTGGCTGGGTGCCACTGGGAGAAAGACTGTACTGCATTCCCGAAGAGGGTACATACCTGAGCCTGTTAACTGGGTGCGCTAGCATAAGGTTCACATTTGACCCCCAGGACTCGAGGCTAGTAGGTTATTTGGACCCAAAACAGACAAGGGGGTTACCCTGTCTGTCCCCTGTTCACACTATCGCACTTAGAGGTTGGCACTGTGGGAACAGATGGCCTGACCTGCGGAGCATGTTTGTGACAACTTGTATTATTTTCCTGTCTGCCTGTTTTGGCTCCACTAGCTCTTTAAACATGTTTATGCTGAGGGTGCCATTTGACTGTAAACGCTTGGTTTGTACTGTAGATGTATTATGATGTACTAGTACATGTTTCTGATGGTAAGTGTGACCGGAAGCTCCTGCCACTCTTGAGGACCGACCTTTTCTTAAATCTGTTGCAACAGTTCTCTGTTTCTAAGTCTAATCTGTCCTTTACTATTTCTAGTCCATAAGGTTGGCCACCTGTGGGCACCCCTTTCTCCCTCCCTTGACTATGCTATAGTGTCCTCTTTAATTTTCCTTTTCCCTCTCGGGTCCTCGTACAGGGAGATTATTGTGGTGACCTCCCAAGTGTATGTAAAACAGATTGTGTTTATTGTTGTTGGATTTAGTATGTAATAGCGCTATGTTATAAAATACCTTAATGTATATACCTTATGTTTATGAAACCTGTAAATGTTTAAAATACCATGGCACTTGGTGTTTTGATAATGGTAAAAAATACTAGGTGACTATTATAAAAATTAAGCTAGTTGTGCTATTTAAAATGCATGTAAATTGTTGTAAACTTAACAAGCCAGAAATGTTATGGTGATTTGCATATATCCCATGATGCATCACATTATGGAACTATGTATGATGCTGTATTTCTTTGAAACTTGATTTGTTGCCAGTGCCCTTTGGGGTAACTCTTCTCCAGTGATTCTGCATTGAGGTTCTTTGTTTATAGCTTGTTTTTTTTTGTTTTGTTTTTTTTTTTTTTTGAGCCCCCACTATGCAGGCAAGTGGGGCATGCATAGGGGTGGTCGCTACATCTCAACTAGTAAATGGGATCAGACATCAATGTCAGTAGGTGCTGGCTAAGTGCAGAGAAAGGACATACATAGTCTATTGCTGCAAACTGATGTACTGAAAAAAGTATATGGCGTTGCTAAAGCTTATTTCTTGTATTCTGAATAAACATCACACAGAGATTGTGTGTTGAACCTGAAGTTTGGTGTCTGGTCCATCTGTTATCCCACAACCTCTTCACAGTACGTAGCATCACACCACATCAAAGTGTGTATTTTTTGAATGGTGGATATTGTGGTGCAAACACTTTAAAATGCTTCAAAATCTCATTTCTCAGTTCAGGAATGAAAGAAAAGAAAACCTTGCTACAGTGATGTTTTGGACAGCAAAATGTGTGTTATAAGGTTTTCTTTTAATCCTTGAGATGTGTGACAACCCATAAACCTCGAAAGAGAAGTTTGAGAGGCTCATGAGGTTGTCACACTTTTTTTCCTTTTGTGTTTCTGTGTTGTAGAGTATTTCTATATAAGCAGGCATGGTTGCAGCACTTGGTTCTTTATTTCATCATTTTGGAACATATGTGGTTGAGAGTGGCATGGTACTTGTTATCGGGAGCGGCAGAAGGGGCATTTAGTGTGGAATGTGCTGAGTGCAGCCTGGAGTCTGCGGTCAGCAGTCCAGTGAGTAGCATGCAGTTGACAGCTGAAGTGGCATGGAGGGGTTGGTGGGTTGGTGTCTTGAAAGAGAGCTGGAACATTAAGGGATATGGTTGTTTGGTAAGAGACCGTGAGGGGATTCATTGGTTAGTGTTAGGCTGTAATTTATAATTCCTTCCTTTAGTTTGGTAAGGGCGTTTCTAAGTCTAGTAATCTTGCGTATTTTTGGCAGCTGTATAAACTGGTGTGGTAATTGGTTTGGTAACTGTGTTAGTTGGTTAATTGATTTGGTGATTACTTGTAATTAGTGTGGTAGCATAGGGTTATCAGTACCGTGGGTAAATACTTTGAATTCGTTTTTTTCCTTCTTGGTCTATCGTTTTAACTGGGATGGTATGCAAGAAAATGATTGCTAATGAGTGCTGTGGGATAAAAGTCCTAGCCATGTAGTATCTCTCCCTCTCACAGACGTACGCACTGTGGAGTCAGCCAGGATGCAGTGCTGCGCTGTACCATGCAGTGTTACTACAGAGTACTGCAGTTTACTGCAGGGAGCAGTGCAGTTCAGTGGCAATTGAGCCCATTTGTCATGCAGCATTTTGTGAGATATTTCCTTACGGAGTTTGATCCTGGCTGACTCTGCTGTAGTGAAGGGGAAGAGGAAGGAGAATTATTTATACACACTGTAGCTCAAAGTGCTTACAGGCACTGAGAGATTTTAGTGAAGTGACTGAATATGTAGTGGTAGTCATTTCACACCTCAACACCCACATGCAGCTGGAGAATTGCATGAACCAGTTTGATGGAAAGGGGAATGTTGGCCAGGACACCTGGGAGAATCCCCTACTCTTGTGAAAAGTGCCATGTGTTCTTACTTCCATCTGGACACCCACCAAGACAGCACCAGAAATGGGTACAAGGAACCTTGTTTTATCGTCTCATCTGAAGGATGACACCCCCCTAGTGCTGCACTCGGATGCCAGCGTTTATTTATTTTTTTTTATTTAGCTTTTGTTGACCGGGTAAGTGCACTAGACAAATCCTGCCTATTTTCAGGCACGACCCGGGGGAGGGGGATACAGATGAATGCCAACTGACCTTGAACCAGATTAAGCTGTTGGTGGTATTTTTAGTGAATGAGGGAAATTTGGCCAGGACACGGGAAGTTCCCTACTCTTTCGATAAGTGCCATGGGATCTTTAACATCCACCTGAACTACCACCAATCCAGGCAGATGGGACCTCGGTTTAACGTCTCATCGAAGAGCGGCACCTCAGAAATGCAGCACCCTCTCATGCTGCATTACAGTGTCAGTACTAGGATATTAACCCAAGTGCCAGATGTGGGAACTGAACCCACAGCCCTCTGATCTCCCTGCCTCAGAGGCGAGTGTGCTACCTACTGAGCCACTGACACTGACACCTACTGAGCCACTGACACTGACACGTTTATGGTATGAGCCCAGTCCTGGAGTGGAACGAGAGCCCATGACCCACTGGCCAAGAGGCAGATGTGTTACCATCTGAGCCATGCTGTATACACATCGTGTATTAACAGTATATTATTTGCAGAAATGTCATATATGAACGTTCTAGATTTGAACTTACCAAACAGTATATTTTTAGTGCATAAGACTATAGGAAAGGAGATAGACCTTGATTCCAGCTTTTTACACCCCTGAAGCCTATGTAAAAGCCTGCCTTATCTGTTTATCTCAGAAAGAGTGTTCACCTCCAAGATGTTTAGTAAAATGCTGAAAGATAATTCGATAGAACATAAGGAGGAATGAACTGATCTGACAAAAGTTGACAGAAGCCACCTCCTTCCCTTAATGTGCTTATGTTCCTCATGCATCATTGAGTTTCAGTGCAAACAGTGTAATAGTGATATATGTGATAGCCTACAATCTGCATTTAGTTTGTTCTGTGTTTTATCTTTTTGGCACCCAGGCAAATCATTTTAGTCACAGGATTACTGACGGCTGATGAGTTTAGCAAATGGGAATGCTGTCACCATTAGAGGCGGCAGCACATCTAAAGTGCAAATAATTCAAGTTAACGAAAGACTCTGTAACCAAGGAGCAAAATAATTGCCATTCAGCAGCACAGTCAGTGGAGATACTGGACTGTCAAACCTACTGGAATGTTATTAAATGTGAGTTTGTTATAGTTGAGTAGATACAACACACCAGGTTTTAGACAGTGGCACTATCTATCCAAAAGGATTACTGCATATATCTTGGTATTTAATCAGCGGCTGTCCATTTTGTATATATTAACTACTAAGTATCTGATTCAGTTTGTACCACAGTCCCCCCTTAAGAAACAGACAGCCCTTGACATTTACAGAGAGCCCCAGATGCCAGCCCAGTGGTGGAGGCACTGAGTGCCACACCATCTACCACTTTGGTAACCCAAGTTCGGGAATGGGCGTAGGTTGCTCAGAGACTGGCTCAGGGAGTGAGGATTGAATGTCCCTAGGATAGCTCTCCTCTCTTGGGTGGGGGAAGGGGAGTAAACACGTTCCGTTAGGGGGCTACCACCTGGAATGATCTGGATGGCAGCACAGTGGGACGCAAGGGTTGGGATTCCACCTTCTTGTTGCCGGGGGGGGGAGAGGGTCTCCATGAAGGTGGAGATTGCAGAATGCATCATTGCACATGCTATGGCCTTGGGGAGAAAAATGGTGACAAACCCAGAACGTGGCTGGAAGACAGCCTGGTCCCCTGCAGGCCCCTCACCAGCGAGTGGGCACCTCTGGGTCCTATGGCAGAGGGCAGTGGAGCATGAGGTAAGTGCCAAGGAAGCGGGGTGATGGGGCTGGCAGACCAGTTTGGATGGGCACAGGCTAGGAGATAATGAGATAAAGTACTGATTAGAAAGAACCCCAGTTGGACTTAAAACTGCCCCTTTTTGACCCCATATGTCCAGGTCCATTCAGGGTGGGGGCTTGCCCAGTCCTGGAGATTATTGGCAGGTGATGCAGAGCTGAAGGATTCTACATGCTGTCTGCATTGAGCCCTCGGTGGCTCTGTAATTCCAGCTAGTGGTGGGCAGGGCTTTTATAAATGCCCCCTATATCCACACAAGCTAAGTGTTTATATTTCTTGGCCAGGTCAAAGACTTGTGGACTTTGTCAGGTTAGCAACAGCCTCATGTACTGTAGATAAAAATGAAACCACGCCATATAAAAAATTCTTACTTCTTATCAGTCCGTCATGTTGCTTCTCTTGAGTTTCAAACCAAATCTAAATATAACATCTTAATTTTTTATACAGAAAAAAAACATTTAATTCTTGACTTCTCTGTTGGAATAGACTTTCTTGATACATTTGGCATAGCAACATTTAGCAGGACAATTTGTTGCAGCTCTTTGTAAAGTAATTTATTTCTTATGCCTTCATTGTTATACAGAGCCAGATGTAGTCCACATTTCCAATAATCCGGTTCTATGTATGGTTAGTCATAAGAACAAAAATTCCCCTCCCCATAAAAGATTTATCTGCATTACATTCTTTTTCATTAACCCCCGCCCCCGTGGATATGAAAATTCTAGCCAAGTCCTTGCCATGAGGTTGGAGAATTTTTGCTGGAGGTAGTCCACCCAGATCGAGACGGGTTCGTTAGGGGCAGCAGTCCTATCACAATGTACGTAGACTGTTAAATATTATACGGCGGGCAGGTCAGGCTGGAGCCAGGATGGGGGTGTTTTCTTTGGATGCGAAAAAAGCGTTCGATAGGGTAGAATGGGATTACATCTTTGAGGCGATGAACCGGTTTGGTCTGGGAGACTTGTTTATTGGGTGGGTCAGGGCCATGTACCTAAAACCTAGCGCACAGGTGATGGTAGACGGGTGCCTATCTGGGAAATTGAGCTGAAGAAGAGAACGAGGCAGAGGTGCCCGCTCTCGCCCTTACTATTTGCCCTGGCAATCGAACCTTTAGCGTTAGCGATACGTCAGCATGAGGGGGTTGTGGGAGTAAGTGATGGGGAAGGGAGGGAGCATAAAGTGGCACTCTATGCTGACGATATGCTCTTATTTTTAGGGGATATGAGTGGCTCTATGAGGCACCTGATGGATGTTATTGAAAAGTTTGCAGGTTTCTCTGGGTATAAGATTAACGTCAAGAAGTCTGAAGCCATGGGATTCCCAGACGTTAGCTCGGAGGTATGGCAGAGAGGTTTCAGGGTGGTTAAATCAGATTTTAAGTACTTAGGGGTATATATATTGGACAGAGGTGGGAAGAGCTGTATAAGTTGAACTATCACCCCCTGATTAAATTGATATTGGTGGACCTGAAGAGATGGCTGCAATTACCAGTATCTTGGGTTGGGAGGATAAATCTCATCAAAATGAACATTATCTCCCGTATATTATACCCGATGCAAATGCTGCAGATAAGATTAACGCAGGGGGACGTGAAAAGGTTAGAAAAGGGGTTTGCGGACTTCATTTGGCAGGGGAAAAAGCCCAGAATAAGCCTAACAAGGCTTAAGGCAGATATATCTAAGGGAAGGCTCAATTTCCCAGATCTGGGCACGTATTATAGATCGGTGCAACTCAGGTGTGTGATGGATTGGATTCATAGGCCCGGAGTAGCTAGCTCGGTAGGGTTGGAGCAAGAAGGGGCCCCTGGGAGGCTCTCAGCATACCTCCATAGCAAGGGGTTACGGGCGTACAGAAGCCTGGGAAGTGGTAATCCACTAGTTCGGGAGACGCTGGAGGCCCAGGAATCATTTATGGCGTACGAAAGGGACTGGCCCAGAGGGAGACTGTCCTGCTCCCAATTGCAGGAACCCCTTCTTTATCCGGAATGGAAGATAAAGGGTTTCTGGAATGGGAAAAGGAGGGCGGTATGTGTAGAGACTCTACTGAGAAGGGGAGCTAAGTGAGGTTTAATAAGGTGAGAAGAGAGCTAAAATTAGGGCTTCACATTTATTCCGTATCTCCAGGTGAAAGCGTATGTAAGGAGGTTGGGCAGGGGAAGTGTTGGATTGCACCCAAACAGAATAGAGCAGATGGTAAGTCAGGCTAGGAAAGACTCGAAAGGGTTTATCGGGAAATTGGCTATGCAAGATAAGTTGAATCTGCCAGATTTGACGGGCCTCACAAAGGCCCTTTGGGAAAGAAACTTAGGCCTGCAAATTTCGGAGGGGAACTGGGAGTTGGTACTGGGAATGCCAGAGGGAATTATGATGTGTAACAAATTTAAGGATCTTCTATAAATTCCTGCACAGAATCTACTGGCCACCGGTAGCAGTGCACCGTGCACATCCTGTGGTATCACCGAATTGTAAAAGATGCAATAGGGGTCTGGGCACCTTCTTCCACTGCTTCTGGACATGCCCGGTTTTGGCTAAGTTTTGGGGGAATGTAGTACAGGAGGTAAATAAGGGGATGGGGGTCGTTTGGTCCGTGACCCCTTAACTTGTCTATTCAGGGTGGAAATCATAGTGGGGGAAGAGGGGTGGCAATTACTACCTAGATGGGTAAGAGTATTGTTTGTGCTGGCAAGGCACTGCATTCAGAATACCTGGGTTACTGGAAATGGGCCCACACTGGCTGACTGGAGGAGGTTGGTTATGCGCTCATTAGCTTTGGAAAGGTTCACGTGGGTAGCTAGAGACAGGGAGGAGAGGTTCCTGAGGGACTGGGCCCCTTTTCTGGTGACTCTGAGCATATCCGAAAACATAATGCTCCGCACGGGATGGGATGTCTAGGCCTCAGGATGTTGAATGAACTTAGGGGAGATGCCTCTTCTGGGTGGGAGTATCAGAAATCAACAACCAGTTGTGGGGTTTGTGGGTTTCTCTGCGACCCTGGCCTCCCCGAGCATTAAGAACAGTTGTGGATCTGGGGGACCACCCTCTGCGCCCTGTATTATGAAGTACAAGAGAGTGGGGGTACTTGACAGTATATAGGGATCTGAGATATGTCTGCACACTCGACTACATCACCGTAAATGGAATAAGTATGATGTATTAATGAAATAACCAGGTTTCTCTTCTTTGTCTGTCTGTCTGTATTTGCTTTTTGTCTGCTGCTATGTGTAGTATATATTATGTTTTTTGTGATAGAAAATCTTAATAAACAGAATATTCACAAAAAAAAAATCCCAGTGAAGGTCCTACAGGACAGAAATGTGATGGCCCTCTTGTCACAAGGCTCATTTTTTGCCCAGAAATAATGGGACAGGAGACTGCAATAACAAAACTGAGAAATGTTGTCCACGTTGTCCTGCTGCAGGAGTAAATGCATTTACAAGTGGTTTTGTTACAAGTGTGGACTCTGTTTAGATTTAATTAATGTATTTATTTAAGAGTTTTACCTGGAAGGGCACACTGAACAACAAGTTGCTCATCTCACGGTGTGTCCTGGGGGGTAGGGGAGTTGGAAGGCACACAATAAAACGTAATCAACATAACAGTATACAATGCCAATATATGGGAATTAGAATACATACAAATAAGTCATAGGCAAACAACAAAACAGTATATAGTGGCAGTTATGCATATGGTATGTTACCAAGTAGAGAACAATTAACAAGCAGTAACAGGCAGCAAGAAATTACTGTTGGTATGTATATTCCATTACATCATAGTGAACAGAAGGCCCGCAAGTGCGGTAATTGGATAACTATTAAGCACATTTAGATGCAACATGGTCTGCTCAGTTGCAGTTCATAAATAGGTAATTGTGTAAGGCTGAGGAGATACAGGAAGGGAAGAAGAAAAAGCGAACGGGGATTCCACAATTTAGGAAGGGTGAGAAGGCTGCCTGGCTTATTGCAGTAGTTGAAGGACACAGGACACCAAAGTATGGGAAACTGAGGACCTAATTGAATGGGTGGATGGTGGGGGGATTGTTAGGGAAGAGTTGAGATAAGTAGGGAAGGAGCCAAACCAAAATTTGGAGATGAATTTAGCACAGTGGAGGAGACGTCTGTTATCAAGAGATGGGAAAGCCAGAGTGTGGTAAAGTTGACAGTGATGAGTGAGGGTATGAGCATCATGTGCAAAGCAGCAGAAGGAGTTAAACAGGATGTCCAATCTGGCTAGGGAGGTCTTAGACGCAGCACTGTAGACTACGTCGCAGTAGTCAGAGATGGGGAGGATCATCTTCTGGACAAGTTCACGCCTAGCTGGGAGAGGGAGACAGTTCCGGTTCCTTAATAGTGTGCCTAACTTGGGGTGCAGCTTTTTAAGGATGGTGTCCATGTGACCAGAGAAGGTGAGGTGAGGTGTTGGTCAAGCCAACCCCCCAGATATCTGAATGAGGAGGTGTCTCTGCCTAGTGCCCAAGGTCATGGAGACAGTTTTCTTGGCATTTAGGAAAAGCTGATGTGAGCAGAACCAGCGCTGAACGTTGTTGAAATCGTTCTGAAGTCTGGTTGCAACATCAGTGGGGGAGTGGCTGGAGGTATAAAGGACCGTGTCTTCAGCATACATACAGTATGTATAGAGGTAGATGTGTAGACAGATGGCAATTCATTGAGAAAGATGGAGAAGAGTATGGGGCCCAACACTGATCCCTGAGGGACCCCTGTGTCAATAGGGAGGGGTGAGGATATGGAATCCGCTATTCTAACTGACCGAGTCTGACCTACCAGGTAGGCACGGAAACAGTTTGTGGCAGCAGCCGACAAGTCTGCAACGGAGAGAGGGTGTAACAGGATAGAGTGGGAGACTGTGTCAAAGGCCTTGGCTAGGTCGACAAAGATGGCGGACATGATTTGACCACTGTCCATCCCAGTGAGGATGAAGTCAGTGAGCCTAATCAAGGAGATGGTGGTGGAGTGGTTTTTATGAAAGCCAGATTGGAAGGGGGTGAAAAGGTTAGAGTTAGAGAGCTAGGCAGAGAGTTGGGTAAGAACTAGGTGTTCTTGCAGCTTAGCGAGGGTGGGAAGTAGGGATATGGGGCGATAGTTCCCAGGGAAGGATGGGTCACCGCCATTAGGGAAGGGAAGAACAATGGCATGTTTCCAGACAGAGGGGATAGCTTCCAGTGTGAATGAAAGGTTGAGTAGCTCTGTCAGTGGGGCAGAGATAGCCATAGCAGAAAGATAAAGCAGCTTGGGGTCCAGCCCATCAGGCAAACTGCCTTTAGAAGGGTTTAGAGTACGCAGGGTATCCAGGGTGTCAGAGAGTGTTATGTTAGTGATTGAGGAAGGGGCTGGGGATAGGTGTGTGGTGAGTTAGGGGGAGGATCAGACTGAGGAGATGATAAGGAGGATAGAAGGGCAGAGGCACAGGAGGTGAAAAAAGAATTAAATTCAGAGGCGACACTCAAGTGATCAGAGGTAATAGTGTTGTTTATAGTGAGAAGAGGGGTAGGAGGAGAAGAAGGAGGGAGAAGAGAGAGTGAATGACTTTCCAAAATTTTAATGGCTGTTTATGTTCGATTGAAAGGTTGAGGTAAAGTAGTCAGCTTTAGCCAAACAAGTGGCTTTGGTGCATTTGTTGCGAAGCTGCTGATAGATGTTGTAGTCTTTCTGGAGCTTGGAGATTTTGTGTTGCTTCCAGGCTTGGTCCCTTGTTCTTTGGCATGCTATGAGTTCCGGTGTGACCCAAGAAAGGTGATTCCCGCGGACCCTGACTTTGCGTAGAGAGGCGTGCCAGTTCCAAACTTCGAGAAATTTACCTTTGAAATATTCTGCAGCTGCACTGATCGTGTTCTCTGAGGTTATAGGCGACCAGTTTGTGCATGATAGGTCAAGTAGGAGCGGCCCAAGGTGCATGGATTTGTATGAGCGAGTCACTAAGGTTTTGTGGAGGACTTTGGTACAGTGGATTTTGCATACTAGGAAGGCCATGTGGTGGTTGCTCAGAGCATCAGATAACGCTCCGGATTTGATGACTCTGTGTGGGTGGGAAGTGAGAGCCCAGTCAATTAACGAATGGTTGCTTGTTTTCGGGTTTATCCTAGTAGGTTCAAGGATGACCTGGGTTAAATTTTGGGCAGCAATGTTGTTTTTTTACTTTGAGTAGGGAAGGGAATAACCAGTTTGGGTTAAAATTGCCCATAATATAGACTTCACCCGAGGAGGTGTGGGAAACTGTGGTAGAGATGAGGTGAGTAATCAGGGAGGGGTTGAGGCCTGGGCGGCAGTAGGCCCCTGCAATAAAAATAGGAATTGAGAATGGGAGAAATAATGGTAAGATGAGTACTTCGTACGCTTTAGGGACAGAGGCGGAATAAATGGTAGTGAATTGGATACCCGAGGAGACGTATATTGCCACAACCCCGCCATCCCGGATCTGTCTTGTCGTGAAATAGAAAAGCCCGGGATGGCGAGTGGGGGGAGTCGCCTGTTTTATTATTTAGCCATGTTTCAGTCAGAGTAATTATGTCAGGGCCTGTTGTAATGGGCCTGTTGTAGTGAGTTTGATCAGTACACCCTGATTTTAAGCTGTTAGGGCTAGTCTTTCACCCTCTCTTTATTCACATGTATTTAATTCAGGAAGGCAAAGAAGAGGTAACTGAAACTATCCTGTTCTTAGTTGTGTCCTGGGGGAGGAGTAGGGGAGTCTGGGAGTAATAGGTGCAACACAAATTACAAGGTACAAACTTGACTTATCTACAATAAATGTATTCTCAAACCTAAGACTAATTAATGTTTGGATAAAAATAATAACTGGCCATGAGATAGATTGTCAAGTCAGTGCCTTCATGAAGCTACACTTGTCATAGCAGGTACATGGTCTGTCTAGAAAACTTTCTTTTTTATTTATTTATTGAAATGTTTCACTTAGAAAGGCACACTGAACAACAGGTTGCTCATCTCCCGGTGCGTTCTGGGAGGGAGGGTTGTAGGGAAAATATACATACAAACTTACAATATATACATCAAGCAACATCAATACAATTAGTACAATTATACAGTGATGCATGACAGATTAAACAGTACAAAATAGAACAAAGTAATGTACATTCTAGTGCAGTAATATAATTGTATGCAGTCACAATGGAACAGAGAAGTGCAACCATCAAGTGAGCCAGTTTAGCTGAACAGGAGATAGAATATAGTGTATGTTGGAACGCAGTTCTTACTTGTTTTCTGACGCTCCAAAAATGTGGTTCTGCTGCAGTAGTGATGTCTGTACTGCAGCAGAACAATTTTTCATTCTGCTTCAGTACGGATGTCATACCAGTTCCCTCACGAGTGCCTGGGTTGCCCTGGCAACGATTCACGCCGCTGCTCCCACCCACCAAACGGCGGTTTGAAAAAAAAAAAAAAGCCTCATCAGTGTGTTTACAAAGTCGCAGTCCTGTCAGCTGATCGTAACGCGAGTAAGGCATTTAATTTTTTCTTTTCTCTCTCTCTGTCCCCCCTCTGATGTTCACTTTATCTACAGGGCCAAGATGTGATGCCTGCTCGCTCCCATTGACCCACTCTGCATGCTTGTTGCAGGAAAGTCAACTTTTCAGTTGTTGTTGTGTTTTTTGCTGTTCTGCTCTCAGTAAAGTACTTTCACACCATAATTTACGTGTCTGTATTTTTTTTTTATGTGTGTACAGTTATTGGTATCAACTTACACTGTATAGAACAGTGTATGACTGAAGGTAAACAACAAGGCTGATTCTTACACTCGTGGTTGCTATGCCGAATGTAGACCTCTCGAGCTGCACTCTCGAGGTCAACAAACGGCATAGCAACCACTCGTGTAAGAATAGCCTTGTTGTTAATGTTCAGCCCTACACTATCCTATATACAGTGTACCAGCTGACGGGAGGGACTAGGGACTTAGCCGCAGATACAATTTACCACAAGAAAGTTTTGCAGGGCTAATACTCATTGGTTTCTGCTGTATGGGGAGTTGGGGACAGTAGAGAGAAGGGGACAGAAGTACAAACTAGATAACCCAGTGTACACATAGCGACAGGTAAAGCAGAGACTGAAGGACATCTCCTAGCAAAAGAAGAAGAAGAAGAAGAAGAATCAGCATTTATATAGCGCTTTTCATACACAGTATCCCAAAGCGCTTTACAAGCAATACTAGACTGGTAGTGAAGTGACTAATGTGTGGTAGCAGCTATATCGCACATCATCACCCACACACAGCCTGGATAATTGCATGAACCAGCTTATGGGAAGGGGAATGTTGGCCAGGACTCCGGGAATGTTCCCTGCTCTTTTGCGAAGAGTGCCCTGGGTTTTTTTACTTCCACCTGGACCCCACCAGGACAACACCAGGATGGGCAGAAGGGACCTCGGTTTAACATCTCATCTGAAGGACGGCACACCCCAGCAGTACAGCACCCCCTAATACTGCACTCGGATGCCAGTGATTTTTAGGTGCAAGCCCAATCCCAGTGTGGGACGAGAACTCAAGACCTTCTGATCCAGAGGCGGATGTGTTACCAACTGAGCCATGCTGAAAAAGACCTCACCCTAATAAAATCCAATAATTTTCTGAATGATTAGCTTGTAATAAAACCATTAATCTAGCACTGTGTTTCTCAATAAAATTAGGGAGGGATGTGAGGAAAATTTTACTTCACAGAGAGGTAGACAAAGAGAGAAAGGCGGTGATTGAGCCATGGAGCAACCTACTAGCTAAGGTGGTGAGATGGCAGGAACAAAAATCGTAAATGGGTTCAAGAACAGCTGAGACAGAGTAACGGGTCTGATAGTTATGCAGGAAGGTACAGTACGACGTGGAATGGGTTGGGGGGACCAGAGCATAAGCCCTATCTAGACAGTAGGTCACGGGGTGTAGTAGGGTAATCAAATAGGACAGACTGGATGGACCAGTGGTCCTTTCCTGCCGACATTGTCTGTTTCTTTTTTTTTAATTCAAAAATTTATTGACCAAATAAATAATACAAGGTGCAGTGGTATTACAGAACTCCATTCACTAGACAGTGGGCATACAAAATTGACATAGCCCTAGGTAGAAATATCTAAGGCATGTATCAAATTAAATTGCACAATATTTGGGGCACAGACAAAGAAGGAAAAATAAAGAATCCATTTTGCAGGGGCATCTCTGCCGACCCTTCCACACTGGTACCTCCCAACCCCATCCTGGAATAAGGAGGCAAAACTGATGCCAAGCACTAACCAATTCGCTAGTTCGATTGTATTATTATGGGACAGATTCTGTATCCATCTCTAGCTGGTAGGTCACCCATCGTTTCCTGAATATCTGATTTTTGGTCTGTTTCCCCTGAATATCAGCTGTTAAAATTTTCATCTGGTAAATATCATTCACTGCCCTAATCCATAAAGATTTCTGTGGGGGAGATTTCTGTAACCATCTCTTAGCAATTCTCTTTTTGGCTGCCAAGATTAGTATGAGCAGTAATTTCAACACCAGGCCTCATATACCCCTGGGAGGATGGACAAAAGTACCAGGGATGGTATAAGTAAATCAGAATCTGAAAAGATGGAATTAAAAACCCCATTTATATCTTGCCAGTACATGCCAAACACTGGGCAGGACCAAAAAATATGCGTATAGTCTGCTTTTTTTTCCTCACATTCTCTCCAGCACATCCCTAAGTGAGGCCCCATATATGTGGCTTGTATGGCGGGTGTACGAAAGTAGCCTGACATTGTCTGTGTTTCTGTGTTTCTCCTTTCTAAAAGCACCTAAGGAAAGGAAAATTATACTTCACTTTAGTGTCATACATTTAAATCCTCATATCTGGCTAATAGGTATGCTAAAACAAAACAGAGGAGTGCCTTTGTCATTGTCTCTCAAATCATACTGAGTCCCTCATACATGCTATTTTCCACGGCATTCTCTATAACAGAAAGAGAGAGAGAGAAATATAAAAAAATAGAAACACAGAAACATAGGTTTTGTCATCAGAAAAGGACCTTTAGGCCCATCTAGTCTGCCCTTTGTCCTTGCCTGTTCCATCCACTATGGCTAAATGAGATCCCTGCTGCAGTTCTTAATACAACAAATGTTCGATCCTTTAAAAGACAACTGAAACAATACCTGCTGAACTCAAATGCCTGTGACTGTCTTACCTGAATCCATATCATCAACCTGGATACCCCCTCTTAAACACCTCTGACTCTCTTACCTGAGTCCATATCCTCAACCCAGATACCCCCCTCATATGTCTGAGCTTTCCTCCTGTTTTACCTACCCTGGACCCCCACCTGCCATCCCTTGCCACCCCAGCTCTCTCCAACTATCTCTCTCCATACTCCTCCAACACCTACCTTTCCACCCACTGTCCCCCCAAATATTCTTCTTCTCCCAATCACTGTCTCTCTCTCCCTCTTTTCTACCCTCGTTGCACTATCCCTTTCTTTCTACTACCTTTTCTGATACTCTACCTTGACAGGCCCCCCGAGGCAGCTATGCCGTACGTTACTAATTGGGAAACCTCATTTGCTCTCTCCCCGCTTTCTTTCTCCTACCCTTTCCGATACTCTACCTTGACAGGTCCCCCTTGGTCAGCTATGCTCTACTTTGCTAATTGGGAATCTCCTCCTGCTGTTTAATTTCAGTTGTCTGGGTTACTCAAATGTATTATTTATCTATTTTCTGTATTACATAGCAGTCTTATGTTTTGTGTTAACTGTCAAGTTTTTGATATGTCTCTGCTGTTATTCATCCTGACGTGGAACCTTTGTAAAAGAGTGTATACTCAAAGGTTGTATCCGAATTAGCAAATAAATAAGTAAATAAATAAAATTGACCCTAGTTGGTCATAGGTGTCACTCCCTCCCCTGTTCCTCTACCTAATATGCCCCTGTGCCTATACCACACATGTTTGAAGCTCCCCACGTCTTTGCTCCCACTACCTCCTCTGGCAGGCAGTTCCAGTCATCCACCACCCTTTCTGTGAAGAAGCATTTCTGCACGTCTCTCCTAAACATTCCCCTCTTAGATTCATTTCATGCTCCCTTGTTCTGGTGCCTTTCTTTCTCTGAAATAGACCCTCCTCTTACACCTTGTTCACTCCTGTGAGGTACTTGCAGGTTTCAGTCATGTCCCCTGCTGCTCTCCTCTCTTCCAGGGAGTACATGTTGAATTCCTGCAGCCTTTCATTGTATAGCTTCTCATGCAACCCCCTCACAATTTTGGTCGCCCTCCTCTGTACTGCCTCCAGCCTTTCAGTGTCCTTGCAGAGGAGCAGCCTCCAGAACTGCAGGTGGGTCCTACGTCAGGTGGGTCCTCACCAGTAAGCGATACAACAGCAGCAGTACCACCTCCCTACTCCTGCTAGAAATTCTAATCCCAGTGCACCCCGGCATTCTGCTAGCCTTTCCCACTGCTTTGTCACACTGCCCAGCTACGTGGAGGTTATCGGATATGATGACCCCCTAGGTCTTTTTCTTGCTTGGGAACCGTAAACTCCACTCTCCCCAGTCTTATACACAGCCTCAGGGTTCCACAGCCCTAAATATGTAACCTTGCACTTTTTGGCATTGAAACCACCTGCTGTTTGTCAGTTTGAATCATATGATCAAGTGCAGTTAACTTTTCCTCTTACATGCCCTTCTGTATGCCTTAAGGTGTTGGTAGAGAAAGCCTGTCTTGGGTACTACTGCAAAGGCACTACTGGTAAGAACTGTGTAACAGGAAAAGGGCATATAGCAACTAACAGTGTAACCTGATCTAATCCACCTAACAGCACACGGCAGTGCAGGGGTACACTGTGGGGGGATATGAGGGGAGTGCAAGGGGTACGGTACTTTGGGGAACCAGAGGGTGCTCTGGGAGTTTGGCCACTGTCTATACGTAGGGGGTTCCAGGCTATGAGGGAGGAGTTGGAAGCTGCAAGGGCTGAGATATCCCACTTGAGGGCTGCTGTCACAAGGCCATGTAGGGAGCTACTGTCAGAGGTGCCACAGAGGCCCATTCAGGCCAGAGCTGGAGACTGGACAGTGGTTGGGGGGATGGGAAAGGGGGTGGTAAGGTGAATCCTGTTGAACCAGGGTTGTGCAAGAGCAACAGGTTCACCCATTGCAGATTGAGGTACCCCAGGAGACCCTTCCAAGAGAAAAAGGGCCAGCACACCCAAGAGGCAAGCATTATCTGGGGACATAACAAAGAGAGGGGGCAGCCCCATCGGGAGAAAGATACTAGTAGTTAGGGGACTCTATAATGAGGGGCACTGGGAGGGAGGTTGGTATAACACCTGATGGTAGAGAGGTGATGTGCTGTTTCCCAAGGGCGATAGTGGACAGACTTATAGCCAGGGTGTTGGAGCTCACAGGAGATGGGGAAGGAAGTGGATGTACTGTAGGCATAAATGACATGTGCAGGAAGTGCATGAAAGAGGTGAAGGCTGGCTTCCATGCACAAGGGAAGATAGCAGAGGAAAGAGCAGGTACAATAACCTTCTCAGAGTTACTACCGCGATAATGCCTGAACAAGAGGGAACTGTTTCATGTGTTCCAGTTCAGCGCATGACTAAAGGAGATGTGCAGGGAAGAGGGATTTCATTTCCTCAGGGACTGGGGCCAGGCATAGAGGGGGCGTAGGCTGTTTAAAAGGGATGACATGCATCCTAACGAGGAGGTCAAGAGGGTGCTATGAGCAAGATGAGCTTAGTAAATTACAGCACATTTAAACTAGTAAGGGGCAATTAGCTTGGTTATGAACATAAGTATGGACGAAATCAAGGTGGCCTTCTGGTCTCCTCCATTAAATGGATGTTCAAAAATTACGAAACCTTGGTGGAAGACAAGGGGAAAAGGTGCAAGAAGTCTGGGTATTAAAATGCTGGAACTTCAAGCACTGGTGACTATTACAAAGATGTGGGCAAACCAGAACCACAAATGGAAAATGATCTTACCAGGATATACATTGTTTAGGTAGGACAGGGCAGGGTGCAAGGGAGGAGGTAGCACTTTATGTGAGGGAATGCATTGAAACCACAGATATAAACAATCTGGGTGGCTCTGGTGGTTCAAAGACTCTGTGGGTCCTCGGAACTGTGGGGAAGGGGAAACATATTAGGATCGGTATAGTTTATAGACCACCAAACCAGGATAAGGGGCAGACAAGGAACTAGGTGGAATTCTGAGGAGGGCATCCGAGTTGGGACAATGTAGTAATGATGAGGGACTTCAACATGCTGGACATGGACTGGAATGTCCCAGTAGCAGAAAGTGCAAGGTACCAATACCAGGAAGTGTAACTTAACTTCTACAACTGCTCCAGGACTTTACAAGGGAGAGAGCATTGCTGGATCTGGTGCTCACGAGCAGTGAACAGGTGCAAAACACACTAGTCCAGTAACCACTGGGTTCAAGCAACCACAGGACAGTGTGGCTGGAAGTTCATGTGGAAGCCAGTAAAGGGAACAGCACAGTATAAAGTGTGGGACTTCAGAAAAGCAGACTTTGAAAGGATGCAAAGGCTACTAGGAGAAAGGCAAGGCAAAGTTTAATCCTATGGCTCCCATTTCCGGGGGCTCTGGGTGTCTCCCATTAAAACAAGTAGGTAAGGGAGTAGAAAAACATACATAAATATACGTTTAAAACCGTATTAAAACAAATAAATATTTCAGATAAATAAATTCAGTGACTAGTTATTTTAGTAACCCTTATTATGTCAGGATAAATATCTATGTCTGGGAAGGCCAGAGAGAAAAGATGGGACTTAAGTCAGCTCTTAAATACCTCGACTGAAGGGGCCTCCCTGATGGCAGGAGGAAGCGAATTCCACAGGATGGGGCTGGTGGAACTAAATGCTCTGTCACCGGCAGTTTTTAATCTCATCCCGGGAATCGCTAGGAGGCCCCTAGAGGAGGAACAGAGGGAGTGGACTGGGGTGGCAGGTGTTAGGAGATCCGACAGATAGCCAGGGCCTAGTCCATGTAGGGCCTTAAAGGTGAGCAAGCTCACCTCAACGATGACCCTCCAGCTGACCGACAGCCAGTGCAATTCACACAGCACCGGAGTCTCACGACAGAACCTCAAAATGCCTGTTAGTAACCTGGCAGCTGCATTTTGCACTAGCTGCAGTCAGCAGAGAATACCTCCCGAGACCCCAAAGTAAAGGGCGTTACAGTAATCAAGCCTGGATGTTACAAAGGCATGAACCAGAGTAGGAAGGTCCTCGGGCGGAACTAGGAGTTTGATCCTGGCAATATTCTTCAAGTGGTAAAAACCACTTTGGACAACTGATGACTCCTGAGATTCAAATGTCAATCTGTCATCCAGGAACATACCACGATCTCACACCCTAGAGGAAGCCATCAACAGTGTAGACCTCAGGAGAACACCAGTTGCCACACCAGAGGCAGTCCTATAATGCCTTCGGCCCAGTTCCACTAACAGAAAACGTGGAAGAGTAGCGGGAATGAAAGGTGTGGCTGAAAAATAGTAAGCATTCAAGTTAGGCACACTGAGCTGACCCGTAAAAAAAATATTGGTCAGGAAAAAGGATGTAGTAGTATGAGATTGTAAATAAGAAAAAAAGACTGTTTCAAAACAAACACGTAAAACAATGCACTGGGTAATTAAACAGACTTGTAACATGGGGCAAGAAATACACAGATACAATTGGTGGAATCCGATTCCATGAATGTTCGTTAATGACTGTTAACAAACAGTGACAGTGAGAAGTAGAGGCGACATAATCTGGCTGCTGGTGCCAAATTTGTTTATTGTTTAGCAATATATGTATTTTATTGCCGCCATTAAAATGGCAATAGGTGAGAGGTGTCAATTGTACTGAATCTGCACACAGAACTGTAGTTGTAGCCAGATTCAAGCTATGTTTGACAAAGTGAGTAGTTTCTCATAGACAACTATCGCAGTTTCTATCCACAGTGTCATCTCACCCCTTCAGCCCATCCACCCGCCCCACGGAATTCAATGTGCCCGCACAGATTGTGAGTGCAGTGGTATGCATTTAATTGAGTCACACAGCCAGCAAAACTCCATTTATCTGCAACAAGAGAGTATCATGCTATTTGACAAACCTACCCACCTGCCCCGTGGTACTCTATGCAAGTGCACAGGTCCCTGCCTGTTATTCCCTGGAGCGGCAAAGATACGGTCATGGCCAGTGTTCAAATACAAAGTTAGCTTACTGCACAGTGCCAGAGAGTGAAGGCGCTTTCGTGTGTCTCCCGATTTCTCTATCTGTAAGCAGCATGGGACTCAGTGAAAGAGATGTGAGAGTTGGAAATTGGTACAAATGAGCGTCAGTGTTGCTGTAATGCTACATATTAGGTAGCAGTGTTGCCGTGCTGTGTTGCTGTTAATTATCAGCCTGCTACTATCAGCAGAGTTCAGAAGCCTCCCCACCCCAGTCATGACCTGCCAGAATAGCGTGAAAAAAGGGCTGCTGCTGCTGCTGGCCATAGCTCTACTAAAAGCGCTAACCGGTTCCCCACAGTTACTCCCATGGCACAGCAGGAGCAAGGTGTCTCATATGTGATCGACCTATAATGGTGGCATACTCTAGGTACCCATGCTCCATGTCAGTGCTCCTCTCCAGGCTTGAACCTGTCACCAGCAATACACATATTAGGTACCGAGTGCAAAACACACCATGTCAACTGTGTTGCTGATCATGACCTTGCCTGTGCAGAGGTCTGTTGTCCGTGAGAGCGAGTGGATAAGCCTGGCTGTGCATGCAGCGGTCCCTGTAATGCTCCTGAAGTGCTGGAATGTTGGGATTAGGTAGCCACAAAAGTTCTTTTGTCACCACGCCCTGTCCTGATTCCTTAGGAAGTAGAACAGTGGTGTGCGGGAACCAAACTGTCACAAGAGCAGGGAAAGTACATGCGTCTGTCCACCATTTCCTCATCAGTGTCTTAACACAGCACGGCACTCCCAGACAGGATTGAAGGTCTATTATCCTGCGGCTGGAGAGTCAATCAGCAGTAGAAATCATGCCAAATGCTCAGGGTGCTAAAGTACATGTCTGTGTTCCACTGTATTTGTTGATCTAGTGATTGTGCTAAACTATATGCCTCTCTTCCACTTTTGTTGGTGTTCTGGTTTTAGATGTGCACTTTGGAAACAGATGTTGCAAGACTAACTGAATTACTAGTCTGAGACAGCAATGCTAGAAGAATGCTAGTGGTGGCTACTTAACTTACCGTATATCTAGCAAAATGCAACATTCTTTGCCTGGAACAGCATGGCTTCCATGCTGGTCACAGCACAAGTACAGCATTAGTCGAGTTCTCCAACTTCCTACACTCCTCCCTGGACTCCGGTTCCTTAGCTGGAGCAGTGTTCATTGACCTCTCTTAGGCCTTTGACACTGTCTCCTACCCCCTCCTGCTAAATGCCCTCAACCATACAGGGCTCTCTGCTGGCCCCCTTGCCTGGTGCGCAAGTTACCTGTCAGCCCGCTCCCAGCGTGTCAGAATTAATGGGATACTTTCAGAAACCCATCCCATCCGCTCAAGGGTTCCCCAGGGCTCTATCTTGGGCCCACTACTCTTTAGCCTCTACCTAAACACCCTGCCCAGTGCCTGTTCTGGCAATATTCTCCTGTACGCCGATGACACCGTTATTTATTCCACCAACAGAAATCCAACCGCCCTCCAAGACTCCCTCCAATGCTCCTTCAGTGATGCTGAAAACTGGTTCAAGGAGAGCAGACTAGTCATTAACCTCAAAAAACGAAGACAGTGCTCTTTGCCCACCACCAGAACAAAGCCAGCAACAACCCCTCCAAATCCACCCCAGCACTCATCAACCACTTGAACAAGTTAACACCTACAAATACCTTGGGATCACTTTTGACTTGGTCCTCACCTTTCATACCCACATTACAGCCCTCGCTTCTGCCGCTAACGCTTGTGTTGGCATGCTCTACCGTCACAAGGACTGCCTCCCACCTGATGCCATCAGACTTGCCATAACGTCCTTAGTAATGTCCCTTGTCAATTACGGCCTTCCAGTCTGTGGTGCTGCTGACTCCACAGCCCTCAACAAAGTTTGACTCACCCTAAACAAGGCTTATAGACTAGTGACCAGTGCCCCTAGGCTCACCCACACATGTCAGCTCTATGACATGGCCAGACTTCTTAGCCTCGATGAACGCCTCTACTACCAAACTTGCCTATTAACTAAGAAGATTCTACTCGGGCTCTCTCCTCCTGGGGTGTCTGCTTCCATCCAACTCAACCCGTCCAGTGTCACTACCCAAACCACTGACAAGGTCACACTACTGGTACCCAGAACTAGGACCACCCAGGCACAAAGGTCGTTCAGCTACAGAGCCTCATCCTGGTTCAACTCGCTTCCTGCAGCCATTTCCAACACCACCAAAACTGCCTCCTTTAAAACTGCCCTACGGAACCAATTGTTCAACACCTGCTGCTGCACCTATTGCTAAGAGAGGCTCTACTGCTGTCTAACACTATTGACATAGCCCTCTGGGCCGAACAACCCCTCACCCCCCCATGGGCTCCGTCTCCTCTGCCAGTACCTGCTGGTACCAACCTGTCACGTCTGAAATGTTTTTTAGTTACTCATTGTGTTCATGCAGCTATGTAAAACTGTGTTACTGTATGATTGTATTCTGTACGTATGTTGACTCTGTATGTCCTCACTGTGACCAGGTACCATTGTAAACGAGCCTCTGGCTCAAAGGTTGTAAATCCGATTTATACAATAAATAAATAAGCTTATGTAGCAACTGTTTCTGTTTGTATATGTAACAGTGCTGTGTCCTTGCCCTTCTACTGTTCTAGTTCTCACATTGAGCATTGTGCTACACGGTTTGTTGTCCTGCTTGTTGTTTCTCAGATATCCTGGAGGCAGGACACATAATAAAGTTCCAATGTTGCCATCAAATGTTTATATATTTTGTCTTTTTTACAAACTGTAGAGTTATGTTGTTTTGCCCCATATTGTAAGTGCAATAACCTACTCCAGGGTGTGCGGTTAGTGGGGATTAACGCATACCCGGGTGTGCGTTAATCCCCAATAACCGCACACCCTGTCATGCGTTATTGCATACTTCACACATGCCCAAATATGACATTCTGTAAAAAAGTGTAAACAACAGGGTTTATTTTTTCTTTCTTTACATAACCTCCTAGAGCTAAACTTTTACCCTTTCTTTAACCTTACAGGGTCAGAATCTCAGAGGGTCAGTTGGGCCCCAGAGCTAAGAGTTTCAGTTGAATCAGCATCACTTTCTGATGGCAGTGACCTTTGATACATTTTGCATTGACCTTCTGTACTCATGTGTGGCCATTTGCAAGACAGTTGTCCTGTAGGTGACCATTAAGTGGTCATGGCTATTGCAAATGCATTAATTCTGTCAAAATGAGCCACATGCAGCAGGAGGTGGCAGTAGTGAAAATATTATAGTTTCTCCACTGCAGTCTTGCATGCTGCAGCAGTTGGAGGGGGTGTTGGGAATGTGGCCTAAATATCAAGTATTCTTTAAGAACTGGTCCATTTTAGAGAGAATGTAGTGCTTGGTCCCTTTGTTCACTGGGATTTATGGGAAAAGTACAGTAGAAAGGTTCTTGGCTAGCCTGAACAGTACTGCATATATACAGCTACGATTAAAATTGCTAGCAAATGTCCCGAACCCAAGCTGGACTTATTTAAGCACACTGGAATCTGTATGAACTTTATCATCATTCGTTATGTTTCTCCTTATAAGAAAAAAAATAGAAAGTGTCTGGTTGAAGCTGCGTTACTGAGGGTATGAAGTGTGTGTGTTTTTGTTACAACTGCTCATCTGATTTGGATCTTGCAGAATTGGAATGTTTTCGTTGAGAACAGACGAGGCATCTCCAAAGGACTTGAAAGCACCGAGAGTGCTCTTTGCTGCCAACTATGAGTGACCCTGTTTTCTGAGGGGTTGGGCCTGTCAGTGATATGCAGACATGTTTGTAGCTCTTTCCGGGAGAGGATCGCTGACCACTTTGTGCTTCTGTCCAGGGTCAGCCCCCCCCAAGGACCCAACTCATTGACCAGCTGAAGTTCTCAAGTAGTCTGCAAACACAGAGCGCCAACACCTGCCTCACAGTTTCTAACAGGGGTGTACAAAATAAACAGAGGTCTCCCTTTTTGTTCCTTTTCTTGTTTTTTTTTTTTTTTATTTGTCTGAAGTTCACTTTTTTGCTTTAGTACTTTCATCATTTGTACCCATCTGGCCTTATGCATATAAGAGTAAGTGCACATAGGTTCACAGCAAAAAAAAAAAAAAAGATTGGGAGAAAGACTGACTAGGTAGATTTGTCTTACTTTTTCCAGAGATGCAAACATTTCCCAATTCTGACCTTTTTTCCTTTTACCTTGGTCTGTTTTCCTCACTGCAACAGCACCCATTCTCTTCATATTTGTGTGCACAGATGTGTCTATGTAGCCAACAAGCTGCATACTGCTGTTCCAAATGCTTCCTTTAGAGTGGATCTGTTTTCACCTGTCTAAAAGCACAGTTATTTAATGTTGGAAGGTCATAGGTAGACCTCTTTGGAAACCATCTACTGTCATATCTTAATTGAAATCAGGGGGTAGGGCTTCTGAGATTGATGTTTTACTTTCAGAGTGCCAGTGACGGGTGACCTTGTTCACCCTCGGCTGCTCTTGCTGCCTTTTCACAGCAACTATTCATCACTTATGTAAGCAGGAAAAACATGTGAGGTAGTCTGAATATCCAACCTTTTTTTGTAGCCAGTAGATTGGTCACATTTTGTTACATCTAGGTCTCTACTGTTTACCCTTTCAAAGCTTTAGAAGAGTTACATTGATGTGTCAGAGTAGAAGTGGTTAAAAAAGTAGGTGGCGGTGGTAATACCTTTTATTTGATCAGTAGAAACCTGAGAAGCTTTAGAAAATGGATTTCAGTTTTTGATATATTTTGAGGAAAACAAAAAATCACTTGACAGAGCAAAACAGGTAATTTTTTTCATAATATAGTGTATTAGAAAGAATGCTTTATCTTAGCAACAGCCGTGTTACTGTCTGAAAGCTATTTACATACTGTAATCAGAATATTTATTCAGCCACGAACAAGTGCCCTTTCAGTCCAAAACTATCCTTATAATCTCCTACCAGTGTTTTATTTATTTTTTTAATAAAGGAGTTTATCCTCCTGGGCTGACCGGGTGGCTGTTCAGCCCTGTCCGTGGGTCCCATCGGCTGGCTGACTGCCTCTCTTCTTCTGTGGGGGGTACTTCCCTTACAGATTTCCCCATATGGTGGGCCAGGAGGGAGGGCCATTCCCTCCCCCAGAGAGTCTCATTCAGATGTACCCCCTTACCCACTGGAATGGCAGGGCAGTCTGCGACACATTGGGCAGGGCTTCATGTAACCAGGTCCCCTTCCATTCTCCTCCTCAGTCCCCCCCCCCCGAGCTGTGGCAGACATCGAAGATGCATACGTGTGGAGGCGTCTATGCGATTTGGAACTTTCAGCCGCTTCCACCCACCCAACTTGCATCTGCCTCCCGAGCATCAGTGCTACTACCAGGCCTCCACCTGGTAGCAGCCAAGTGCTAGGACAGCTCACCACCCCAGTCCGGGAGAGGAGAGCCGCCAAATGGTCGCTCGATCTTCTCCCAGCTCTCCTTCCCCCTGTTGCCCCACGGCAACCCGATCTTGTTCAAGAACTCATTTTACCAGTGTGGCAAGAGAGGAGATGCTGTCAGTGACTCAGCCCTCTGTACCAGTGTTTTGCATTGATTTATTTATGTATGTATTTATTACATATTTTGCCAGATAATCAAGCAGAGTTCATAGAGTTCATTTCCATTTGGGACCAAGGAAAGACGGGAAGGAGAAATATTAAGAGACATAATACAAGCAATTCCAATATAGACAAAATTCCAATGTAGATAAAGAATACAATAATGAATCAACAATTAAAGCAGTGTTACAATAAGAAATAGATATACAATAACAACCGTGAAATAGTACAGCAGGGATTACGTGCTCTTGCGGGTGCAGATAATTCCTAACATGCTGTACAACAGTAAACAGGTCAAGAATACATACAGACTGGGTATAACATACAGATGAACGTAAATGCCCAGAACTGTTGCTTATGGACAAAGAAACAAGTTAATCAATTTTACGATTGCAATTTCCGAGATCCTAAGGAAGTAGAAAATGATGCAATGAGGAAGGCGGAGGGATTTCTACCTACCTAACTTAGGTCAGGATATCACCCAAGACCAGGCTGCACTATGCCCCCCCCACCCCGATAGAAGTTATTTTATGCCACTTCTAGAGCACGTTTTACAGGTCAGTAGTGTTGAGAAATGATGACAGGCTGTTACCCATAATGGATTGCATACCTGAGTGCCTACCTGTTTTAGAGATGTCCCAATATGATAATTATTGGGGACTTTATTGATATATTGCAGTTCCGATGGTGCAGTCATTTTGTTATCAGTTAAAAACTTATTTTATTCAGTTTAATTCAGTCAGGAAAGAAGGAATGAAGGAATGGCCAGGAAATGTGTATGTATGTATGTTTGTGTGTGTGTGTGTGTGTGTGTGTATATGTATATATATGTGTGTATATGCATATATATATATATATATATACAGTATATATATGCGGTATATTGCAAAACAACTTCATAATACACCAGTTAGGGCTAAAGCAACAAAAGTTGGGAAATATGGTGTTAGGGTTCACAACTAACACCCCCTCAAGCAGCATATCAGATGTGGGGTGTGCCTTGGGGTGTTCAAGCCTAATTCCTACCCCATTCCATCCATAAATAAATGTCAGATATGTACAGTGTAGGAGAATGGGGTGAGCATTAGGCTTGAGTACCCCAAGGCACACCCCACATCTGATACACTGCTTGGAGGGTAGAAGTGTTAGGGTTGTAAACCCTAATGCACATTTCACAACTTTTGTCACTTTAACCTTAACTGGTGCATTAACAAAGTTTTTTTGCACTTTATTTCCTTACTTTTTGAGATAGTATGATTGTATCCTTATTATCCTTATTTTGGTGTGGGAGTGCAGGGTCTAGTACCACCCCATGTCTGTCATAGCCGTGGTGTTTACTGGCACCCCTCACCCAGCGTGCTCCACATAATTAGTTTTTCAACATCATTGGTGTTCAGAGGTACCCCCCCCCCCACACACACACATGATGTCCGTTGTAGCCTGGACATGAAAGAACGGTCCCTTGAGGTGTTTTTTCTTTTTCCAGTTAAAAAAAGGTCCTTTTAAATCCTTTTTTTTTTTTTACAAGATAGGAACCTTTTGCGTGATTGCGAAAAGGATCCTAACTTGTGAAAAAGATTCGGACTTAGTTTTTTATAAAATACTTTTTCGTGAGATAGGATCCTTTTTCGCGAGCTGGGGTCCTTTTTCACAATCACAAAAAAGGATCCCGGCTCGTGTAAAAGGATTTCGAACTTAGTTTTAAAAAAATCCTTTTTCACAAGATCCTTTTCCGTGATCGCGAAAAAGAATACCGACTCATGAAAAAGGATTTTGGACTTATTTAAAAAAAAAAAAAAATAATCCTTTTTTGTAAGATAGGATCCTTTTTCACAAATCCTTTTTCATGATTGCAAAAAAGGATCCTGGCTCATGAAAAAGGATTTCGGACTTAATTTTTTTTTAAATCCTTTTTCACGAGATGAAATCCTTTTTCATGAGAATGGCAAAACACTCACAAAAAAGGAAGTTAGCGAGTCACGAAAAAGGATTTAAAAGGTAAACATAATGTCTTTCAGCATGATATTTCCAACAGACAACTGCAGAATGCAGCCAGCGGACTCCCGATGATCAAGATTCATATGTTGGTGTCCTTACATGAGTCAATTTTTCTGGGTTTTACATTTTTTTTAATTTGAAAAAATAGAAAACAATATGGCAGCTCGCGAAAAAGGATTTTTTTCTCACAAAAAGGATTAGCCCCTTGTGAAAAAGAATCAATTTTTGTGAGACCAAATTCCTTTTTCTTTCCAGAAAGCTATCCAAAAGACTGTACTGAACACGCTCAGAACACAAAAACTTTAAAATTAAATAACTTTACAACGAATTAATATCTGTTCACCAAACCAGTGAAAGGCACTTCTGTGGGGCATGTCCTTTTTTCCTTGAAAATGTCCGACCAAAATTTCAAACTGTCTGGGTGCAGCGCAATAATAAAAAGATGAATGTTAATGTTTTTGAGCTATGCACAGCTCAAAATTCGCCAGTCTGACCTAAACAAAATTTGGCATGTCAAGAGATGTACCGCACAAGACTGTGCATGCAAAACTTCATGCGAATCTGTTGAACGGTTGAAAGGTTATTAAAGTGCAAAATTTGAGGTTTAACATTAAAGTGCCTACTCAACCCTAACTATAGGGGCGCTACCACACCACTATAATAGTAATAACTTCGCCCACATTCAACAGAATTGCACTAAATTTTGCATGCACAGTCTGGGGGCAGGGTGTCTTGATTTGCCACTTTTGTTCCAGCCAGATGTGAAGGTTCTGGAAGTCCGGACAGTGCGTTTTTAGGAACAGTTAGTTTTTTTTTTTTTGCTTTTTTTTGTCTTCACCTATGGCCCAGACAGTTTGTAATTCTAGTCTGAAATTTTCAGAGTAGAAAAGGTATGCCAAAGAATGGTGCCTTTCATTGGCTTGATAAAAAAATATTAATTCATTCCCAAGTTTCAAGCATTTGAACTTTTGGTTCTGAGCATGCTCAGTAGGATATCAAATGTCTATCCAAAAGACCATGTTGAGCATGCTCAGAACTGAAATTTTAAATCCTTATAACTTGGCAACAGATTAATATTTCTTCACCAAACCACCAAAAGGTATATCCGTGGGCCAAGCCCTTTCTACCCTGAAAATTTCAGACCAAATTCCAAACCATTTGGGCGCTAGATGATGGCAAAAAACAGCAAAGAAATGGCAATTTTGTTTAAACTTTTTTCAGTATCTGGATCTCACAATCTGCACATGTGGCTGGAAGGAAACTTGGCAAGTCAGGAGATCATCTCTCTGAGACTGTGCATGCAACATTGTGTGCAAATCCGTTGAACGGTTGCTAAGATATTAAAGTGCAAAAATGGTGTTTCACAAAAAAGGATTTTTTTCTTACAAAAAAAGGGTTGGCCCCTCACAACAAAGAATCCTTTTTCATGAGCCCAACTACTTTTGCCATTCCAGGAAATGATCCAAAAGACGGATTTGAGCATGCTCAGAATGCAAAACTTTAAAATTAAATAACTTTGTAATGGATTAATATTTTTTCACTAAACAAGAGAAAGGCACTTTTGTGAGACAAGCCCTTTCTACCCTGAAAATGTCAGTCCAAAATTCTGAACTGTCTCAGTGCAGCAGTATGATAAAAAATTACAAAAACAGCAATTTTTTATGTTTTATAGCACTATGCGTAAATCCAAACAAAATGAAACTTGGCATGTCAAGAGATCTACCACACAAGACTGTGCATGCAAACTTTTGTGCAAATCCGTTGAACGTTTGCAAAGTTATTAAAGTGCAGAGTTTTAGGTTTAACTTTGAAATCGCTGATCGACCCTAACATTAGGGTTTGGGATCTCTGGAGTCTTGGTGAATCAGTGGTGTGGTTTTCCTTGCAGTTGTCAACATAGTGCTCACACTCTTACCTGAGCAAACAAGGCCGGTCGTTAACTTCTTTGTTCACACAGTGCCCTGTGGGTCTGCATGAAGAAAGCTGCAACAGACTGTGTTGGCAACATGTGGCGACACATACAGTACTTGTCTTCCTTTGTAGACTGTATCACTGTGAGGCACTGCCTTCGACCTCTACCTTCTGCTTTGCACAGTAGGCTACAGGCTTGGGGGGGGGGTCAGCCTTAGGGTTCACAACACCAAGAAAGACCCCACCACTAATTTGCCAGGACTTCAGACACCTGAAACCCTAATGTGCATTCTTTTTGCTGATTGGGGGTGGTGGGAGGGGAGTTAGGGTTGGAAACCCTAACACCACATTTCCCTACTTTTGTCACTTTAAGCTGAGCCCATACCTGGTGCATTAACAGAGTTTTTTTGCAATGAATAAATATCCTTAATGCAGATATTAGGGTTGAAGAACACAAAGCTTACAAAGTATGGAAATGAAGAACATTAGGGTTTGGAGCCCCAGACGTTTTGGTGAATTGGTGGTATGGCGTTCCTTGGGGTTCTCAACTGTACATGCCCCCTATCCTGTAGCCTCCTGCCTGAAGCACAAGGTAAAGGCTTAAGCCCATGTTTGGAGGTAGAGAACTGTGGGTCACCATATGTGGCCAACAGAAGCAGTTGTTACTTTCTTGAGTAGGACCTGGAATAAGAGATCTTGTATAACCTTGTTTGCATAAGTTAGGAGGTGAAGCATTAGGCTTGGGAACCACAAGGGACACAACACCACCAATTATCCAAGACCCCTGTGATTCCAAACCCTAACATTTTTCATTTCCTTACTTTGCATGCTTTGTGTTCTTCAACCATAATGTCTTCACGATGTAGTTTTCTGGAATTAAAGGGACACTGTCAACCTTTTTTGCATCATATTACCTCGTATTTCAAGTTAAAACCCCACATTTTATGATTGCTTACCTTCTCTAAAATTCATTGGGGTTGCTGGTTGTTTTATGTGCCTCCTTGCTTAGCAGAATTGAAATAAATGCAAATGTGTAGTTTAGTTTCAAATCTTTGATCTACTACAGTACTTTCTTGCATGCTTCCTGAACATTAGAAACATCCCGAAACAGTGCAGCCGCTCATGATGCAATAGTTTCTTACTCCCACTACATAATGAGTAGCTAGATTGTTTTGGGTTTTTCCTAAGCCCAGGAAAGGTGCAGTGGGAGTTGATCAAGAAATGTAAACAAACATGTTTTTGTGTGGTTACACATGTATGGTGGGTAGTCTGTTTTTCACTTTATAAAAGAAACAAAAGAATCAGAATCAAACTACCACAGTTACATCAGCAGTCTCTTCAGAATGTGAACAGTCATTACAGACACTTTGAGGCCTGAGGGGGTTGACAGTGTCCCTTAAGGACCCTTCTTTTCATGCAAGTAGAATCGTATCCTCACTCATTTCAGGCCCTGTGTCACCAACCAACAACTGAAAGCCAACAGTACCTTAATACATCCTGGGGGTTGCACCATTACAGTTTATCATCCTGTTTTCATTCACAAGGGTGCAGTCTGCACATACATGGAACCCAAACAGAAGAAAGAAAGAAATAAGTGCCTTAGCTGGGTTTTGAACCCAGGTCATCTGGAATACCATTCCGATTGCACTACTAGCTGCGCCACGAAGGCAGCTGGAAGCCTGGGACTCCCAGAAGTACCTCTCTTTTTCTCGTAATACACAACCTGGTGCTGCACAGATAATACAATTTTCATACATGAGGGTATAGTGTGCACATATGGAACCCAACAAACAGAAGAGAAAAATAAATAAGTGCCTTAACTGGAATTTGAAGCCAGGCCACCCGGAATACTGTTTTGGTTTTGCCGCCAATGGGCACCACCAAAGTAACTGGAAACCTGGGACCCCCCATATATGGAACTCAAACAGTTTTTGTTTGTTTGGGTTCCACATATGTGTACACTGCACCCTTGTGAATGAAAATGTAATTATCTGTGCAGCACCAGTTTGTGCATTAGAAAAAGAGTTTGGTTCTTCTGAGAGTCCCAGGCTTCCAATTGGCTCGGTATTGCAATCGGAATGCTATTCCGGCAGCCTGGGTTCAAATCCCAGCTAAGGCACTTATTTCTTTAGCTCTTCTGTTTGTTTGGGTTCCATATACAGTATGTGCACACTGCACCCTTGTGTGTAAAAATATAATTGTGCAGCACCAGAGTGTGCATTATAGAAAGAGTAAGGTGCTTCCTGGAGTCCCAGGTTTCCAGGGTATACCATCATAATGGCGACTGAAAGTGAGTGACTTGAATATGAGCGACTTGCTTTCAGCGCCTGTTATGTGGGCTACCCTGCAAGGGTAGCGATGGGGAAGAACAGGGTGTCAGGAAGAATGGGAGGGAGACAGGAAGAGGAGGGAGGGAGGGTATGTAGGGGGTAGTGTGGCATGAGGCTGCCAAGCTGGCTCCTTGGTGGCGTGGTGAGGGTGGCTGGCTACAGTGTGGAGGGTGCAGGGTTCGGGGCTGGGGAGGGAGCCAGTATTTTTTGTGTGTTTTATTTTCCGTGCATTCCCCACATTTCACCCTCTGGACATGCACCCCGTGAGTTAGTAATCTTTATGGGTGGGGCCCACAGAACAACATTTTCCATTTTTGCCAGTTTTTGTCACTGCAGGTGTACATCATCTTTTTTTTTCTCAGTGATGTACATTCACCATAACGACGATCCCTATTCCGGGATCGCCGTTACAACATGGAACCGGTTTCCAGTTGCCTTGGTGGCACGGCTTGTTGCGCAGTCAGAACGGTATTCTGGGCGGCCTGGGTTCAAATCCCAGTAGGGCACTTATTTCTTTCTCTCTCCTGTTTGTTTGGGTCTGTATAGATGTGCACATCAAACCCTTGTGTATGAAAATGTACTTATCTGTGTAGTACCAGGTTGTGAATTAGAAAGAGTAAGGTGCTTCTGTGAGTCCCAGGTTTCCTGTTGCCTTGGTGGCACAGCTGGTAGCTCAGTTGACGTGGTATTCCAGACGACCTGGGTTCAAATCCCAGTTTTATCATCCTAGCATGGATAATATGTAAGAGACCTCTTACCTGGGTTCTGGGGATACTGGGATGGGGAGTCTCGAGAGAACATGCACTTGAACCTGTAAAATTAGAATAGCTATGGGGTCACAAAGGATCTGCAACTCTTTAAGAACTAACTAGGACAAACAAGGTAGGGCAAACATAAAACAATACTTATCTGATACATGTAATCAGTGTCTTACTACACCGTGGTCAGTGTCTCATCAGACCTGTAGACATAAAGAGGGAAATTTTTAATATGAGGAATAAAAATACTGAACAAAATACCGAACATGTCCACATTTGTTTTTAAAAAAGTGAGTTGGTTGGGAGGCGGGATACCAGTATCACGCTAGCAACACGGGTTCAGAACGGACGTAGGTTGCTCAGGGGCCAGCATTGGAGTGGATGATTCAGCATCACTGGGACTGCTCTCCTGACCCGTGGGAGGAACAGGTTGTGCTGGTCATCAATCGTTACCGTTACCAGGTGGAGGTCTGGTGCTGGTGCAGCTTAAGTGGTTTGCAATGTTTTTTTGCCATCCAGTATCGGCATGCGCATGCCTTCACACAGACATGTGTCACCGTCATGTGTGTCTGTGTGGAGGCATATGGAAAAACGTCAGCCTTATGTGTGGCATTCGGTAGGGGTGTTGGAGACATTGTAAGAATAAAGTGGTGCCAGAGCAGGATGACGTCACCAACTGTCGCTTGCCCTGCACCACTGACAGGGCACCATGCCACCAAACTGGTTAGTAGTCCCCGGGGTTGGGGTGGATGGCCCTCCCCTTCCTGGCCCCACCACAGGGTGGGGATTCCATGGGGGTACGAAAGGTCCTTGGTATGTCTTGGGGATGGTGTGTGACGTGATGGGCCGCTTGCGGCAGTAGGGGTATGTCGGTGTTGTGGATCTGCAGAGACTGGAGCTTCATTCTGTTGACTGATGTTTGTACCAGTTTTTGTTATGCCCACCTTTCCTGACATAGTGTGTAGCCCCCCCTCCGGCCTTGATGTGCACATCGATCCCTTGTAAGAGAAGGCTCCCCAGACTACCGTAAGGTGCCGCCTGTGCATGGAACACTGCGTTGTCCCTTCCAAGGCATGGAGTGGTGCTGCATGGCAGTGCTGTCCCCCAGCCTTGGGCCACCTAGCTAGCTCCCTGAGCTCATTCCCGATCTCAAGTTGCCAGCATAAGAACACAACTACCTACTGGGCCAGTGGGCAGACCTACAACGTCTTTTTTAGGTGATATTTTGACCTCAACATTTCGACAGTCTACTTATGACCCCCCACCTTCTGAACATGACAGATGTCATTTTGTGCCATGAACTCAAAAGACATGTTTTGGACAGGATTTGAAAAATGACAACTGTCATATTTATGAGGTGGGGTAAACAGAGGACTCTGTTAAAAATGTTGGGTCAAAATATTGAAAATTAACAGAGCTATGAGTAAACATTGAAAAATTTCAGAGTTCCTTCATTTTTTTGTATTTTTTTTTTTTTTAACTTGTTGCCTTCCATGGGCTCCACGGAACATGGCCCCTCTCGGAAGAGGCCCTCCCTCGACCTGACCCCAGCTCGTCTGCCCCCGAGGTTTCCCCACAGATTCCCACTCCGCTGCAGGGCCAGGTGGTGGGGTGCCAGCAGTCCCCTGCCACCCAGCACGGCAAATCTGGTGGCGGGGGGCAGACTTCGCTGGAGCAGTTGGGCCATCATGGAGCCCCAGCCTTTCTCCATTTTTCTACCTCTCTCCCCCCTTCAACGTAAGCATGTCAGCTTCTGAGCCTCCCGACCCGTACTGCCCTCCAGCCACCGCTAGAGGGCAGTCAGCGGGCGGGACAACTAGTCCCTCCTCGAGAGAGGAGAGCAGTCCTCCAGATGCTCAATCCTTCCTCAGTGGCCAACGCCTGCTCCCAAACCCGGTCACCGCGTGGCGCAAGATGTGGCGCCCAGTGCCTCTGGGCAACCTCAGTATCACCGGCCGGCCTTTGAGAATTTGTTTACCCCACATTTTCAATATAATCTTTTATGACCCCACCTTATAATCAAGAAGCTGTAATTTTTGTAAAATCGTGCCTAAAAGGTGATTCTGTGCAGTAGCTATGGAAACATGCTTCCGGGGGGGGGGGGGTTGAAAAGTTTCACTTATCTTGTTCATGAGGTGGGGTGAAAAAAAGGGCTGTATTGAAAATTTGGGTCAAAAAGTTTCTAAAAATGACAAAATTATCAGCAAAAGTTAAAAATGCTTGAAAAGCCATTGACTACACTTATTTTGTTTTCAAGTCATTCCACAGTTAGGATCCAAAGCAGCAGGATAGTTGTCAGTCGAGACGGGATTACAGCATTGGACCACAGTTAGGCAGGTGAGGTGTGTGTGTGTGTGCGCACGCGCGTGCGTGCGTGCATGCGTGTAATCGTGTGTGTTGGTGGTGCTAAGTGGAGGGTCAGAGTGAGGTGGGTGGGTGGTGGGGGTCCTGAGGGCCTGATGGGGAGAAACTGAACTAGTGTGACAGTTTTCTTTATTTCAGGGAAAAAAAAGAATCACGGGGACTGATTTCATTTAGATAGATACCGACACTGGGATTTGGCACTCCAGTGTTGGTGTGGTGTTCAGTGGCATGGGGGGGGGGTACTCTGGTGTTTCAGAGTATCGCTGGGGGGTGCTGACTGTATGGATTTAGCACGCCAGTAACAGTATAACCTGTAGTAGCACTGGGGGTTGGGCATACCAGTGTCACAAATTACTGGGGGTAGTTTAACCCGCATCAGAGTTGGGCTCCCTGGTGTCAGAAATCTGACACTGGTGATGGGACTGAGCTCCTGCCACCTTTCTTGAATTAAAAGCGTGGTCAGGTGCGAAGGGGTTGCCAGCAGAGGGATTAAGCCCCCATCACTGGTTTGTAAAAGAAAAAAGAAAATACTAAAAATTCGGGGGCGGGGGGAGATACCAGCAGTGTGATAGAGCACCCACCAGAGTTTTTAATTTTAATGAAATTTTGCCATTGTGTAGGTGTAGTAATGACCGCCTACAGCAACAGGCATGAAGGCAGGAACGCAAGCATGCACAAATATGCTAACGTGGCCCCACCCCTGAAAATGACCATATGGTACACTAAACTAAAGCATTGGCACACCATGCGGCCCAACTGAGCAAAACCATTTTGTTGGAATTTTGCTAAATGAAACCATAGCAAAATGGTTTAGTAAAAATATAGTTATCTTCGGAATGTTCAGTTATTAATATTTTGAAAAGAACTCAACCTAGAAAAATAATAATGACAAAGGACCACATCTTGGGCCAAACTGTATCAAACCTGAGGGTTTCAGGTTTCACATATAAACCATTCTTGAGTTATAGGTGAGCAAAAATTTCTTAATTTTGCAGAATGTATGTGTTCTAGGAGCATGGATATGATGTATTATCCACACTTCTGGCAGTGTTCCCCTTCCCCTTCCCCTTTAAATCCTGCCTGAACATCTTCAAGCTGGCTCCTCCCACCCACCCTGGTGGTAACTCCCTCAGCAGCACCCCATGATGCCAGATCTTCCTTTCTGCTAGAAGAAGAAGAAGGTTACCTCCTTACTGCGAAATGACTCTTGTCTTCAAGTGACTTTTGAATCTTTCGAATCCTCCTCATGGATGACTTGAAGTCAACGCCTGGTTTGAAAAATGCGAGTGCGGTCACAAGATGTCCCGGATAGACCGGTACACCTCACGTGTCTACTGCATAGGCCACGAACGCGATCCCCAGGTGTGTGGCCTGTGTCATACCTTGCATCCCAGTACTCTGGAAGACTGGCATGTTCTGCTGCTTTTAGGGGTGCCCAGACGAACGGGACCCTTCTGTTCGGTTGAAAGACACCCATTGGGCGATCTCCGTGGCTACAGGGTCTGCAGAACAACTTGCGGCTTTTGAAGAGGCAGTGGCTCAGGCCGCGGGGCATATCTCTTAGGCTTCGTCCTTTGTGCCGCTTTCCTTTGGTGCTACCTTCACGGGGGCATTCAAGGATCTGCGCCAGTCCCTTCCCACTTTCGTGCAGAGACCCTCTTTGGGCACAAAATATTCTAAAACTTCAAAAAAAGAGACTAAAAAGAAGTCTTGTCATCGATCGTGGGATCATGAAGGCTCTCAGGCCTCAGATTCCTGTGCTTCTTTGGAGGTTTCTACTAAGGTCGATCCTTCGGTCCAGGCCACTGGCTCTACGGTTGCCCCATCGGGCCAGTCGGTCAAGTTGCCCGTCGACCAACCTGTTGAGATTTTTCTTGAGCTGGTCAATGCGCTGTCACAGGATGAGGTGGATACCTTACTTTGTAGGACTCCGGTCCTTCCTATAACATTTCATGGTGGGTCGGACCAGCATGCTGATCCAGTCACCAACCCGCAGGATCCCGTGACTCCGGAGGATCCTTGGCTTTTGCTGGTTCCCTTTGATGCTCGCCATCATCATCTGCCCCCAGTGGTTGATGTCGCGATCCCGAAGTCCGGAGTTGAGCAGCCCACACCGACATCGGCATTCCCTCTCTTGGCATTTTGTTAACTGGCACCACCGCTATCCTTCTTTGTCCGCCTCCTCGAGTGAGGAGAATCTCTGCTGCAAAATGCGCCGGCACTGGGAAGAGCTCATGTGGCATCAGCTCATGTTTACTGGGGTTAAGCTGATTCTAGCCCCCACCCCAGCTATTATGCGGCTCCCGTCACCGAGGCCTCAGCCTACCCCAGCTCGACCAGTTCCGGCTTGGCCTATTCCAGTCTCTCCATGTATTCAGTTGGAGCCGCCGGCTAAGCAGCTGAAGGAGGGCCCCCTCCTAAGAATGTCTGTCCCACTCCTGAGCTTCCTCATCAGTTGTCGGTCACTGTGGCTGACAGACCCCATAGGGTCAGCGGGGACTCTGGTGGTCGACCACATTTTGATGAATCCTCGAAGTCTGAGGGCTCCTCCCTACACTCCCGTCCATTGTATGCCAAGTTGGGAGAGGATGCGGGGCATGGTCCCACCTCTTTTGCAGGCCTACTCCATCTAATCTCGGAATCTAAGGGACTCCAGATGGAGCCCATCCAAAAACAGGGCCCTTTGACCGAGATTCTTGACCAGGGTGACTCCCCTTGGGTGGACTTCTGGATGCTGAGATCATTCTTGGCCCTGCTTTGGAGCTTTGGCAGTACCCTGTCTCTTGCCCTGCCCCAACGGCACAGATGGCCTGCAAGTATGCGGTCCCTACCGGTTCACTGTTTCATAGAACATCCCTCAGCTGAGGGTCTGGTGGCCAACTTGGTCTTTTGGTGTACCGGCAACGTCAGGGACATGGATATGCCTCCCAACAAGGAATCCAAGAAATTGGATCATATGGCCACAAAGGTCTATGCGGTCTCTTCTCTTGGCCTTCAGTAGATGAGTTTGGCCCTTTTGATGGCCCACTTTGCTCATGCCCTCTTAGTTGCTCTTGATGAGGTGCTTTGCCAATCTCCCAGCTGACTTACAGACCATGGTCAAGCAAGTCCACGACCAGGGCCAAGCGGTGGCTAAGCAGCAGCTCCAGATGGCCATGGGCATCGGCCACTCCTACGCCTGGTCCGTGGCTGCCGCGGTGGCCATGTGCTGCAGGGCTTGGCTGAGGATCTCAACCTTTATGGCAGATACCCAGCACAAGTTGGCTGATGTCCCCTTCTTGGGCACCGACTTGTTCAGGCCAGGGGTGGAAGGACACCTTACTCGCATTGAGAAGTCCGATGCCACCCTGGACTCTGTCACCTCTGCCCAAAGGGACCCCAAGTGCTCTAAGCTCCAAAGGAGGAAGCCCTTTCAGCCCCTCTCTACCCCCGTGACCAAGTTGTTCCAGCCCTCTGCTGGTCAGCAGGCCCAGGTTTGGTGTCCCAGATCAAAGTCGGTTGCTTTGGTCATCTGGAAACCAGGTGGTCAAGGTCTCGCCACTTCCTCAGTCAATCCCTTCTCCACCTCCAAGCCTTTCCAGTGATGGGATGGGAGTGCCTCCCCCATGCTCGTCCTGACTCCCCTGGTCCTCCAGTGAGGGGCCGACTCTACCACTTTCTTTCTGGCTGGTCCGCTATCACCACGGACAGGTAGGTCCTCGAGGTGGTCGGTCAGGGTCTGCCTCGAGTTTGAGGCTTACTCGCCTTGCCGAGCCCATGCCTCGTGGGAGGACATGGTGTCTGCTGACATGTTGTCAGCTCTTTGGGAGGACATTGCCATGCCCCTTCAGAAGGAGGTAGTAGACCCAGACACAGACCCTCCGGTAAACCCAGAATTCATTTCCAGGTACTTCCTGGTCCCAAAATGGATGGGGGAAGGGGGCTGGTGCCCCATCTTAGATCTGCACAACCTGAAAAAATAACTTCAATTGCGAATCTTCAGGATGGTCACTCTGTCTCAGATTATTCCATCCCTGGAGCACTACATGTGGTTTTGCTCTCTAGATATTCGGGACACATTCTTCCATGTTGCCATCCATCCATCCCACTGCCGGTTCCTGCAGTTCTTTGCAGAGGGAGATTCTCTGTGAGTTCCAGGCCCATGCCCTTCAGCCTCCTCTCAGCTCCCAAATGCATCGCAGTGGTGGCAGCCTACCTGAGGCACCAAGGGGTCCAGGTGTACCCCTACCTGGACAACTAGCTTGTAGAGGGTCCCTCCAGGGAAGAGGTGGAGCAGTCCAGGGATCTGGCTCTACAGACCTGTTTGTCCCTTGGCTTCCTGATGAATGAGGCCAAGTCGGAACTCGTAGCTTCGCAAGTGATACACTTCATCAGGGTGGAGCTCGACTCTTGCAGAGCCAGGGCTGAGCTTCCACTGGATCGGGTGGAAGCGATATCCTCCTTTGCCTGATCATTTTGGGTTGGGCAGTTGCACCCTGCTCGGGACTTCATGTGCCTCCTGGGATACATGGCGGCATGCACTAGCATGGTCCGTTGGGCCCAGTGGAGAATGCGCTCTCTGCAATGGGAGCTTGCCCGTCAATTGTCTCAGTGCCCGGGCCACTTCAACCAGCTGGTCACTATGACCCAACACATGTGGGACGCCCTTCAGTGGTGGTTAGTCCCGGAACATCTGCAGGTAGGGATCCCATTTGTCCACCAGGAGCTGACAGTCACCATCTCAACCAATGCCTCCCTGATGTGCTGGGGTACCCACCTGGGGGAGCATAGCGTCCACAGGCTCTGGACCCCTGAGGAGTCCCGATGCCATATCAACCTGCTGGAGCTTTGGGCAGTTTGGCTGGTGCTAACAGCTTTTGCTCCTCACATTCAGGGTTAGGTCATTCAGGTCCAGACGGACAACACCATGATTATGTACTACCCCAACAAACAGGACAGGACGCACTCTCTTCCTCTATGAAGGGAAGCTCTCTGCATCTGGACCCTCGTGCTCAGCCTAGACGCCGATCTCCTGACCATCCATGAGACTGGCATCTCCAACCAGCTGGTGGACACCATCAGCCATGTGGGCGATGCGTCTCACGAGTTTTCTCGCCATCTGGAGGTAGTACACAGCCTGTTCTCCCGATGGGGCACCCCTCTGGTGGATCTGTTCACCTCCAGGGAGAACACAAAGCTGAGTCTGTGCCCACCTCCCTCAGCAGGGAATGCTGCAGGGGGACACTGTCTCAAGGCCCTGGACCCCGGGCCTCCTCTGTGCCTTCCCTCCATTTCCTCTGATCCACAAAGTGTTGACTAAAACCAGGCAGGACAAGGCATGGATGATCCTGGTGGCTCTGGACTCGCCCCACCAGTTCTGGTACCCTGATCTCCTCAGCCTCAGCAGCAGGCTCCCGTGGTGTCTTCCTCCCTGCCCGGACCTGCTCTTTTGCAATCAGAGGAAGGTATTCCATCTGAACCTTCAATCCCTGCACCTGACAGCCTGGCTCCTGAGCAGTTAGAGTTCTAGGTTTTGGGTCTCTCTGAGGATCTCCTCACTGTGGCAGAGGCTTCTCGGAAGGAGTTGACCCGAAAAAGCTGTGCCTTCAAATGGAAGAGGTTCTCTATTTGGTGCCAGGGCAAGGGGCTTGACCCTTTATCTTGACCGGTGGCTAGCATTTCAACTACCTTTGGTCTCTCTCTCTCAGTCGGGCCTTTGGTTGACTTAATTCCCAGGTGCAGTTGGCACATCTCGCATACCAGTACAGGCTGGTATGCCGTCAGTGGTGCCAAAGGTGTTCTGGCACTTTTTCAAAGACACTGACCACATTTCTCCTCCGGTGTGTATGAATCACCACCACCTTGGGACTTGTAGCTGGTGTTGGTAAAGCTCAGGGGCAAGCCATTTGAACAGATGCACAGGTGTGAGATCTCTCATCTGTCATGGAAGACCACCTTCCTGGTGGCTATCATGTCAGCTGGAAGGATCAGTGAGCTCCAGGCACTCTTGGTGGAGTCTCCTTACCCGGTCTTCCACAGGGACTAGATTGTCCTTCACCCCAACCCGAAGTTCCTCCCGAAGGTTTTGCCTGAGTTTCACCTTAACCAAGTGATCAATCTCCCGGTGTACTTTACCAGCCACACCTCGGAGGCCGGGCACAGGCTCCATACTCTGGACATGAGGCGAGCACTTTCCTAATATAAGGAGCGCCACAGTTGGAGTTCAGGGAGAGGTTTGCCAGCTAATTGTCACCTGTGTTGAAGCTGCATCCAGCAGACTGGCAGCTAAGCAGACAATTGGCAAGTGGATTGTATCCTGCATCGACCTCTGCTATAGTTGGTGGGTTGGGAGCCTCCCATAGGGCTACGAGCTCATTCCACCCGTCATACCGCTGCTTCCAGGGACGTCCCTGTCCAGGAAATCTGCAGGGCTGCTACCTGGAAGTCAGCACACAACTTTATTTCCCATTACCACATCGACCTTGAGTCACGCCGGGATGCTGGTTTTGGGGCTTCAGTTCTCCAATCTCTGTTCCCTAAATAGGGGGTGTACACCTTGCCCCCTTCTTTCATAGAACTGCTAGGAGTCTGCCAGAAGTGTGGCTAGTACATCATATCCACATTGTTAGAAAAACAGGTTACTCACCTGTAACAGTAGTTCTAGGAGTGGTATATGATGCACATCCACACTGACCCACCTGACCTCCCCTGGCAAGTGGCACACAGGTCTTGCTTCCAGCGGGTAATATCTGATGTCATGGGGCAGTGCTGAGGGAGTTACCACCCGGGTGGGTGGGAGGAGACAGCTTAAAGACATTCAGGCAAGCCTTAAAGGGAAAGGAACACTGCCATAATTGTGGCTGTACATCATATACCACTCCTAGAACTACTATTACAGGTGAGTAACCTGTTTTTTTGTTGTTTGGTACAGTATTTACTGTATTATTGATATCAGAATGTCTGTCGATTTTACAGACACAATTGTAAAGTATAATGAAAAATTATAAAGTAACTTTTAGTCTGCAACAGGGAGCTAATTAATATACAGGTTTGGCTCATCAGATAAAGTGGAGGACAAATGATGTGTGCTAAGGTATTGTAATCCTAGATTGAAATAAATAAATAAAAATAAATAAATGGTTGGAACAATATGGAAAACGTAAGCAAAAAATGTTTTATTTCTATTAGAGTTGTTAAAAGTGCTGCACTGTGTAATAATCTTGGAGTCAGATAATATTTTGAAATATTCGGTTTTAAATTGCATATTAATTTATAGCATAAAATGGGGAGTAATAAAATGAACTTTGAAACTTACAGGCAATTATGACATCTCTGAAAGCAGCCAAACTCCCTAGGTCTGAAAGCAGCTGCCATTGATGAATGGAAGGTTTAAGTGGTTTTTGGTCAGAGGCAGCTTGCCTTTACACTGCCTTTTATCTTTGCTGACACTGAAATACTTGGCCCAGTCTTCCAGCTCCCTCATTTTATGAGGACGGTCTTGGTATTCTGTCTCCTGGCTGTAACTCGATCAGATTGGACGTCTCCTTTCTGTAGGGAGGCATCTGCACAGGCGTACAGGAGGAGCTCCAGCCCTTTGCATGGATGCTGTCTGTACAGTAACAGAAAATGTTGTTATCATTCCCATTTTGTTCACAGCTCAGAGTTAATTTTCTAATTTTCCTCTCCACCACGATGGTTCGATGGTAGAACTTAACACAGTTGCCTTGGAAAGGTCTATAAATGAACAAAATATGCTTTTTCTGTTCCTAATATATATTTTTCTCTTACCTATTTTGTATGAATTGTTTTATTTAAATATTTATCTTGGAAGATGCACTGAGTAGATAAAACTACTGGTTTCCAAGCAGGTCCTAGCAACATTTGTACAAACAAACTGCACTAGAGTGTTTTACGGTAATCTTAAGAGGGATATAGAATAATATGAAAAAGACGGAGAGTAGCAACAAATCCAGTCTAAAAAGCTAATGTTAGAATAACCTGGAAAACACACACACACACACACACACACTCACTCTCTTAGCATTTGTTGTAATTTGCTGTCTTACCCCCATAACCCCCTCCACAAAATCCAGCCTGGAAATGTGTTGATGCATTGTGCCCTTCCTGAACAGTTTTAAAAAACTAAATAAAACTTATTTAGTGAGAAAAAATAGAGAATGGTCCCGACAGGGTAAAATGATAATATGCAAAAAAAAGCAACAACGTTTTTTTTCTGTACAGTAAATGAGAGTAAAATAACTTGGTTGCTGTTTCCCCTTTTGCAGGTTTAGCATCCCCCAGCCCTGAAAGTTATATCTGAAAGCAGTTGATATAAGCAGTGCCAGACTTATCACATTCTTGCTGCTAAGATCTAAAGACTCTGAAGCACTTGGTAGCATGTAGCCCATGGCCCTTAGAAAGTAAGCTTCAAATGACCTCCCAGGTTAGTTTAGTCTGAGTTGAGATCCCAGCATTGAGGGACCCCTACATACACATACACACACACCATCACCACCACCTGCATCCAGGGCAGGGGGTCCGTATTAAAAATACTCACATTAATTTTGTAAATTCCACAGAATTCTCAAGGAACAAATGTGACCCAGTCGTCTTTTATACAAGCGGAACATAACGAAACTACCTAGCCTTAGCAGTCTCTGTGCTTAAATACCTTGTGACTTTATCTGTGTGTGACTCACATTTTTGTCACTGTATGTAAAAACATTTATTTTGTAATAACATGTGTATAGTTGTGTACAGATATCTTTGTAACTGTCCGCTGTTTCCATGTGGTTACCCCGGGACACCCCTGAAAAAGGGACTCCTTAGTCTCAATGGGTCTACCCAGTTAACAAAATTAAAATAAATCAGCCTGACCTGGCCCCCGTGGCACAGAGGGCTGAGGCGCTGGACGCCTTACCTCGCGCTACGCCAGCGACCCAGGTTCGGGAATGGATTTGGGTCAACCAGGGGTCAGCCGGGGCGAGGAAGGATTGATCATCTGTTGACAGCCCTCCTTCCTCGGGGGTGGGAGGATGCAGCGGCATGCGGTAGACTGACACCCAGTGGAAGCTCAGCACAGGCGCAATACTAGAATAGGGTGGACCCACGCACAGGGCGTAAGATTGCCTCCGTGGAGGTGGAGATGGTCACCCTGCCCATTGCACGTGTGTGGGTCCAGGGAGAAAAACGAAAATGGCTTGGAGCTGACAGGCTCTGTGATGGTGCGCTGCACCCATGCCTTCCCCCGGCAATCTAGATGTTGGCTTCCGGGGGTGGGGGGAAGCCAGCACCCCTCACCACTGGCCCTGTCATGGAGGAGGGGGGACCTGTGGGGGATGGCTGGTTGGGGCGAGTACGAGAAAAGCCAGCTGGAGAGACGAATCCTCTCCGAGGGAGGGGCTGGAGCTGCCTGCCAGCTCCGGAGCAGGAGGAGGAAATGGAAATGGAAAATAAATAAATAAATCAGATTACCTGTACACCATGAATTAAATAAGGATATTCTTTGTACAAATGATACTTTCTGAAATATTGTGTTTTATACAGTGGGTGTATCTAATAATTTTCAAGATATATGAACAATGAACCATACTTGTGAGGCATAAACAGTAAAACTTCAGTTATCAAACTCACTCCAACAGGATCTTTAGCACTAGATAAAGTGGATAGGAACAACAAGCAGACCCACAAGTTGATGCAAAAATATTTAATGACTTGGAAACTTCAAAAATAACAAACAAAAACATTTAACTCACATAAGGTCTGTACAAGTCCGGGTAAACGCTGCTACCCCACTAGCCCCAGTGCTTCAACTCAGTCAAGTCTTCCTCAGAGGTCTGATCTTTCTTTTGAGCAATTTAACGCTGCCTTGCTCTGTAGTGCAATTGTTCTCGGAGCTGTTGTGAGACAGTTTTATAATGTTATAATTTCAATAGGTTTTGTATACGTATGACTAAGGTCTAATAGAGGGTCATATTGCTGCAAAAGACACTCCTAGTATAAGTTGTTAAAATGCGGAGTAGAATTTTCTTTCTCCTAAATCTGGATAAAGTTTCCTTGCCAACATAGCATGTGAACATACTCCATAAACACTTGCGTGAGAATGAAGGAAAATGCCATCATTGTTTCACAGGAGTCCTAAGATAGCCTTGAGGTAAAACTCCTTAAAATCTACACTGAAGTCTGTTTATCCACTTGGAAATATTAATTCATGACTTCAGCGCAACACGTTCTTTGAGGCACAGTCCTTTCCTGCAGCAGCATTTTCATAAAAATGTCATAACAATTTAACGTAGGGCCTTAAGGTAGATAAGATGGACTAATTGGGCTGAATTCAGAAAGCCTAATGCAGGGCTTACATCAAACCCTGTATCAAACCCAGTGTGTGATACAGCTGCGCCAAATGCATTGCTGCAACTTGTGCCTGATTCAAGGAGATTGCGCGCATTTGCAACACTTTTCCACTTTTCCCACTTTACGGCGGCTTGCACCAAATAATTGGAGCAAACCTTGTGAAAAAGTCCTAAGATTACCACAGAGTTACACTAGCAAAAAGCTGGTCTAACTCGCGGCAAGCTGTGTACGGGATTGTGAATCCTGATTGCCGGCCAGGGATTGCTGCAAGTCCCATGTGCCATACGTTCAGTGCACCCGGGGCTTGCGGCATTGCCGACGCATTTCTGAATCAAGCTCATGGTCTTTATCTGTTTTTATGTATCTGTGTGTACATTTAAACGACCAAATAATTCTGTGATATAGACCCTCTGGTTTATGAGGTACCTGTCAAGATCGATAAATATGCTTCATTCCCACCCTCATTGTTGTCCTGTGACAAAAGTCTCCTCCCCCTTGCCCCTCAGCTGATTTCCCAGGTCATGGAATCAGATTTCCACTTATTTACTATCTCTAAAAATCTCTGTTGCACATAACAGAAAATGTTTTCCCCCTCTCTCATGCTCCTGTAGTAACTTGACTGCAAAGTAGCCCAAACGGTAATAATTTTCATTGTGACCCTCTGAGAGTCAGAAAGTGGCTGACTTTAGGTAATCGGGAGCAAGACATTTTTTTTCCTATAACGTTGGACCTTTTGTCCAACTATGCCATCCATTTTGGGCTTAGTATACCATTAACCCTGCTAACATTAGAATACTGGCAGTGTTACTCCTGTACGTAGCTGCACTAGGATGGGTTGATGCTAAAATAAGTGGCTGCCAAGACCCTAACCTGCTTAGGGGGGCACAGGACCATCACCCACCACACCTCACATATTGCCCTGGTTCCTCAATCCTACACTCACTAGTTATCAAGCACGGATTAGCTCACAAGGGAGCCTGCTACCTCATCTTCTCTGGTGTGCCAGGTTACCTACTAAAACAATCTTCCCTTACTCGGCAGAGGGTCCTCTGCCTCATCCTACTAATATTGATATTGAGGGCTGGTGACATTCACCCCAGCCCTGGGCCCCCATCCGCCAACTCCATCCTGAGGTCCTCTGGGGACCCCACATGGTGCCACACCAAGGGACTGATGGTGGCCCACATGAACATCTGCAGCCTACGACCTAAGATGCCTGAGTTGCAGTCATGGGTAGATACATATAGGCCCGATGTCTAGCTATATCCAAACATGGCTGAAGCCTCACATACCCCTCACGAAGTGGAACTAGACCACTACAACTCCTTCCAAAAGGATAGAGAAGGGAAAAAGGAGGGGTGTCCTTATCTATGTGACTTCCTCCCTGGCGGCTTTCCTTGTCCCCTGCTTCCAATGCCAGGCACCAGGGTTAGAATCGCTATTTATCCAAATCATACTGGGGTCTTGCTAAGCACCTAACCACAGGCTGTATCTACAACCCTCCCACTGGTGGCACCGCAGCACTCCAGAACCTCGTTAGCTCAATAGTGGGGGCACGGCTCATGGAGTTGCTGGTCCTTGGGGACTTCAACTTAAAGTGGGAACCCACCACCGAACAAAAATACAAGACCACACTTCTCGACGCAAACCTGACCCAGGTTATCACTGAGGTCACAAGGCACAACCAAAAAACAGGGAACCACTTTATCCTTGACTGGATCCTTGCCTCCAAACCCACCAACATACAAGTGACTGGCGTGATGTCGGACGCCCTAAGCGATCACTCACCCACCTTCTGCATGTGGAAAAATCGGCCTCCCAGGATCCCGCCCAAGCTCATAGTGGCCAGGGATTTCTCTGGATTCTCGGCTGAGGCATTCCAGAGCTCCTTAAGAAACACAGACTGGTCACCGTTCGGACTCCTAGGGAGCACGGATGAGGCAGAGCAGTATTTCCAGCGCACGTTCTCTGCAGTGGCCAACATACATGCCCCAATTAGGACCAGATGAGCTAAGGGGCCATTGCCACAAATGGATTTCACGTGAGCTGAAATCACTGGTGATAGCCAGAGACAAGGCCTGGAAAAAGGCAAGGAGATGCGCTATCCCTGCTGACTTCGCTGCCTATAGATCACTGTGGAACCAGTGCCAAAGAAGCTCCAAAACTGCCAAAAGGGACTACATAAAATCCCTTCAGAGGCAAACACTATCTGACCCAAGGTCCTTCTGGACAAGCATCAACTCCCTGATAAAAGGTACAGAAAACGTCCCAGCAGGGTAACATAATCTGTAATGACACTACACTCACGGACGGAGAGGCGGTCACAACAGCCTTTAATCGCTTCTTCACCGACCTGGGGGTGCTCAGACCCAACCCCACACACAGCTCACAGAGTCCTTTGGCCACTGAATCCCAGGACCCTCTGATCGCCCACTTCCACCTGCGGACAGTGTGAACCAAAGATGTGCTGCCTCTCCGACAATCCTTAAAACCCGGTGGATCACCAGGACCTGACGGACTGGACCCTAGGCTGCTAAGGGCTGCTGCCCCAGCCATTGCACTACCTGTAACCCTGTTAATAAACAGATCCCTACAAGAAGGTACAGTCCCATTAACATGGAAACGGGCCCATGTAGTCCCAATCCACAAGGGCGGAGCAAGGGAACCCATAGGCCACTATAGGCCCATCTCCATCCTATGTCACTTGGCTAAGATTCAGGAGTGGCTAGTTTACAGCCAACTCAGAGACTACCTGGAAGCCAACAGGCTACTGGCCCCCTTATAACACGGCTTTAGGCCAAAGCATGGGACCGACACTGCCCTTATCAAATTCACCTCCAATGTCCTGGCCGCCTGGGACAAGGGTACCCCCACTGGGGCCGTGTTCATGGACCTCTCTAAGGCCTTCGACCTGGTGGATCACCCACTCCTACTAACCAAGCTTAGCCAATTGGGGTTGGATCAGCACCCTCAACTGGTCTGCAGACCACCACCGACCACACCTCAACAGGTCATGAAAAGGGGTCACCCTGAACCCCTACCTTTAACTGAGGGGGTCCCACAGGGCTCAATTGGCTAATTGAGAACCGCTTGGTCCTCAACCCCACCAAGACTAAGGCAATGCTGCTCGGACCAAAATCCCTGGGTCTCTCCAGGGCCCATCTTCTGCCACTCACTACCATATCTGGCTCCAAAACAGAGGTAGCACAATCAGTCAGATACCTTGTCCTCACATTAGATCAGGGGCTCACACTGAAGCCCCATGTGGACGTAGTAACAAAAAACATCCACCAAAAACTGGGCCTCCTCTATCGCCTAAGCCACAACATGATACCAGAGACTAGACTGACAATCTCACAAAGCATCCTTCTCCCAACCTTAACATAACGCTGCCCCCATTGTACTCGGCATCGCTAAAATGAACCACAGTAGATTAATGACCCTATACCACAAAATTGCTCACTTTGCTTCCAAATCATACCTGAGGACCCACCACTGTGATGCCCTCACAGCCCTCAACTGGCCATCCCTGTACAATAGGCTCCAGTACCCCCTATTAAGCTGGACCTACCAGCTCCTTGATGCCCAACTTCCGGCAGGTCTGATCGGACTATTTGCCCCAAAGCGGACCAAACGACCACTCCGCTCCTCGAACAAAAAACTCCTGGAAATTCCCCTGGCCTGCTCTGTTGCTGGGAGTAAATCTTTACTCACCTAGCCCCGGAATCATGGAACAATCTCCCAGCCATCTTCAGGAGGCACCGACCTTAGCCTTCTTTCAAAGGGACTGCGTGCTCACCTCCTCAAACTTAGTCCCTGCCCCTGCACCAATGGCTAAGTCAACCACACCTCGCGTCAATTTATACTGGCTCTACACTCGCCCTACAAGGGTTACTTACTAATGACTGCACAAGCTGGTTCTCTACCCCATATGGAACTTCCCGTATGCATTTAAAGCACTTATCACCCTCATCCCTGTCTGCCGTCACTGCTGTACTCTTTATTGTAAGATATTTGCTGCCCTCCTCTACAGAAACTGTATACCGTACTTATAACTCCATATTATATGTACTACTCTGTCCTGCGGTACTCATCAGTGTAATATACTTCCTGTATTAGATGTACTGTACCGTACTGCGGTATTAGATGTACTACTGTATTGGACATACTGCACTGTACTACTGTATTAACTAATATCATGTACCTCCTGCCCTCTTCCACAAAAACTGTAAAATTGTATACTGTCCAGTAATCCTGTACAATATGTCTGATACTGTACTACCTGACTGTATGTTCAAAATTATATGTAACAAACTCCGGGTCGCCCCTGAAAAAGGGACCCTCAGGGCCCAGTGGGCTTACCTGGTTAACAAAATTTAATAAATAAATAAATCAATAACTTGCCCCGTTCCTCACAGAAACTTTCAACCGGTAGAGAAATGGTAAAATGAGTTTACTCTACTGCCCCCTGCTAAATCCACCCTTTTTTCTGTAAACATTGTACAGTACCACTCCTACCTGTGGCCTTCGTTTTTTTCCTCCCCCCCTCTATTTTGTGAATTATTTGATCTCAGAATGTTATCTGCGCACTTTGTCCCATGCTCTGTGTTGCTGATGCTTCGTTTAGTGCCTTGTTTCATTTTCATTTGCATTACTTGTGTAATCTTTGCACTTTTAGTGCCAGTAAACATCCGTTGTCATTTGCTGTGCTGTGAGGGCAGTGGACCTCTCTGAAGGTACGGAGGGGGAGAATTTGGGGTTATTTATCCAAACCTGGCTCATGAATTCCCTGCCTGACGGTACTATCAAGCCCTCAGATATCAAATGGGCGTATAGAATAAACATTCATTCTGCCCAAGCTACTAATGTTGCCCCCCCAACCCCATACTGTGTTAATAGTCACTAAAGGACTTGAAATTAGAGATGCTATACTCAGTTAGACCTCCATGAATTGCTCCTCAGTGATAGAGGAAGCAGAAGTCGAATGGTATCCTGACTGGTCTTATGCTACCCAGGCATGCAGAAAGCTGTTCAGTTCACTTTGCCAGCAGTTGAGGAGCTTGGGAATTATCCATTTGCTGCTTGCACCAGCCCATCTCTATATTAGATATGAAGCACTGTCTTATCAGTTTTCACACCCATTGGAGGCCAGCATAAAGGTTGATAAACTGACTGAGGAATTTCGTGGCAGATCACAGCCAGAACCAGAGGGTCGCATCTCTGCAGAGGAGGACTAGTTGTTACCGATGGGACTCTGGTATATTTTTTTTGTAGATGGAATGGACCAGAGGGCATTACTAAAATCCTTAATAATAAATGTTTATCATGAGCATCTTATAAACCTACAATGTTTAGTACTTGTGCAGACAGGGTCAGTTCCGTCTGCGTATAAATGTTACAGTGGCGTGAAAAAGTATTTGCCCCCTTCCTGATTTTCTCTATTATTGCATATTTGTCACACTGGATGTTTTCACGTCTTTAGACAAAATATAATATTAGATAAAGGGAACCTGAGTGAACAAATAACACTTTTTTTTTTTACTTATTTCATTTATTTAATGAAAAAGTTAATCAACACCAACTGGCACTGTGTGAAAAAGTAATTGCCCCTAGTTAAATCAACCCAATTAAAGGGATAATTAGAGTCAGCTGATTGAACACAGCCAGGCTTGATTACAGCCAGCCCTGCTCAATATAAACCCTCACTTATTTTGCCCCTCACCATCAGCCGCCACTGCCAGCACAAAGATTCAACAAGCACATTATGCCATGATCAAAGGAAGTTCCTGAAAAGATCAGAAAAAATTTGTTGCCCCTATCAGTCTGGAAAGGGTTACAAAGCTATTTCTAAGGCTCTGGGACTCCATCGAACCACAGTGAGAGCCATAATCTCCAAATGGAGAACACTTGGAACAGTAGTGAACCTTCCCAGGAGTGGGGGCCTGCCAAAATTACTCCAAGGGCGCAGTGTAAAATCATCCAAGAAGTCTCAAAGGATCCTAAAACAACATCCAAAGAACTGCAGGCTTCTCTTGCCTCAGCTAAGGTCAGTGTTCATGACTCCACAATCAGAAAGAGACTGGGCAAAAATGGGCTTCATGTGAGAGTAGCAAGGCAGAAACCACTGCTAACCAAGAAGAACATAAATGCTCGTCTCTCATTTGCCAAGGAGCACCTGGATGATCCACAAGCCTTTTGGGAAAATGTTCTATGGACAGATGAGTCCAAAGTGGAACTTTTTGGACAACATGGATCCCATAATGTCTCACGTAAAGCAAACACAGCATTCCACAGTAAGAACACCATACCAACAGTCAAACATGGTGGTGGTAGTGTGATGGTGTGGGATGCTTTCTGCCTAAGGACCTGGATGACTTGCCATAATTAAAGGAACCATGAATTCTGCTCTGTACCAGAACATTCTGAAGGAGAATGTCCAGTCATCCTTCCGTCAGCTGAAGCTGAAGCGTAGTTGGCATGCAGCAAGACAATGATCCAAAACACAAAAGCAAGTCCACATCAGAATGGCTAAAAAGAAGTAAAATTAAAGTTTTGGAGTGGCTTAGTCAAAGTCCAGACTTAAACCCAATAGAGATGCTGTGGCAGGACTCTGAAACGAAGCAGTTCATGCTCAAAACCTACCAAATGTTACTGAATTAAAGCAGTTCTGCAAGGAAGAGTGGGTTAAAATTCTCCACAGCGATGTGAAAGACTGATATTGAATTATAGGAAGTGTTTGGTTGCAGTCATTGCAACTAAATGTGGCATAACCAGTTATTAAGTGTAAGGGGCAATTACTTTTTCACACAGTGCCAGTTGGTGTTGGTTAACTTTTTTTCATTAAATAAGTGAAATTAAAAAAAAAAAACAAGTGTTATTTGTTCACTCAGGTTCCCTTTATCTAATATTATGTTTTCTCTAAAGACCTGCAAACATCCAGTGTGACAAATATGCAATAATAGAGAAAATCAGGAAGGGGGCAAATACTTTTTCACGCCACTGTATGTTGGGTGGGGAGTACCACACTTTGTGAATGGCGCTGACCGTGAGGCTTTTGGCTGGGAAGCAGAAGCCTCTGGCGTGAAACTCTGCTGAAAGACTTGTTCCATGAAAGACGTTGCTGCAGCTGTTAAAGCAGGTCTTAGCTGCAGAACTCCAAAATCCAGATTAATCCAAGTTTTCCATCTTCCTGAGTAAATGGATTTATTTACTAAAGGTATTGTCTACAATATACTGATAATTTTTATTCATATTCCTGTGATAATTTCATGTTTAAACTTGTTCCTAGCTGCTTGTTATTAGCACAAATGTTTCACCATGTTTAAAATAGTTGAGCAAGTTGTGAGGGTAAATATCTGCCTTACCATTACTGAACATTGTGGGAATAATGGCTTCTGGCAGATCACGTTATTTTGCCATGTGCTCTCTCCTTATATTCTTGGATACTTGGATAAAATAGGAGTAGAAATGTACCTGACGGTACTACGTGTCTACTCCTCCATTATTGAATGGTATCATATACACCCACCCATTGGTACATTTCCCTATCTAACATTGATTTGAAATTATCGGTCTTACATGCATCCACCACCACTTGTGGCAGCCTATTCCACAAATTCACCACTCTCTGTGTAAAAAAAAAAACTTCCTCTTTTATTGGTCCTATGAGGTTTGGCCCTAATTTGCTTATCATGGCCATTATGATAACTGTCTATTTGTTGCAACTCAAAAGCCATGTCAGCCATTAAGTAATTGTTCTTGAAAAGGTTATACGTTACGGTCAATTCTCATGTAACCTGACTCACCAAGCTATGCAACCCCAAGTAAACCAGTCTGTCCTTGTAACTTTTAATTGTACTTCAAGGGGGCTCTTGCATCAGGCAACACTGATAGGATTAAGCATCCAGGCGCTAGGACTACATGGAAAACTTCTAGCTAGCAGTCTATAGCAGGGGACCGACCCCAATGTCAGGACGCCAACGTCCGCCTGTGGTGTAAAAGGGGTGGTCCCCCAGCCCAATCTCAGTTCTTTTCCCACAATCGACCTGCGCACGTTGGACCTTCACAGACTTCTGCTTCAGTCAACTGCCATTTTGCTCATGCTTTTCCCTGTAATTTTCTTTATTTTTGTTAAAAAATACATCATTTTTTCAGTGTTTCTATGCAGTTGTGCATGTCTTCTTCTCCAGCTTCGTCTTCAGACAGGTATATGAAGTGTGTTTGTGGCAAGCGGCTTCCCCCCAAGGATGACCACTCTTCTTGCCTGCTCTGATTAGGCCCTGACCATGACACCGAGGCCTGCCATCACTGCCAGGACTACAACCAGGCCACACAGAGAAACCATTTGAAGACCCTCCAGAGCTTCTTGCTACAACAGAAGTTAGCTGCGATGGAGGAGGAGCTTCAGGGCAAATGTTCCTCTTCTTCCCAAGCCTCCAGGGCTTCTGTGTCTTCCCCTGCCCAGAAGGAGAAGTTCAGTGGGAAGTATAAGCACCGAGACAAACATAAGGACTGGCCCCAGTCACCATATAAGTCAGGGACTGCTTCTGGGTCTTCCTCCCATGGGAGGTCAGTCCCTCCTCATTTGGCAGCCCTTACCCCTTCGGGGCTGCCAGTTTCTCAGCCACCCGCCCTTATTTCTGTCTTGGGTGGTGTCCCCTCTGGGCATTGGGCTTTGTCTCTTACCTCCCAACCCCTGATGCTTCGACCCTTACTCCCAGCAGGTCCTCAGCCAGATGGTTCGACCAGGGTCTCTTCTTTGCACAGCGGGTCCTTGCCCATCACTCCCCCGGTCCTAACATTGCCCATGTTGATCTCTGACTCCGGGACCAGTGCCTCTAAGCAGTGCCCAGAACAAGCGCTCGCCTCTTCCACACAGGCATTGCCTTTGCCTCCATCAGGAGCAAGCTCCCCTGTACAGATGCCCGCTTTCCCCTTCAGGGCCGTCGGCACCTGTCTCGTCGGACTGGCATCAGCCTTCGCCTGTCCAGCCGATGCTTGCTGTAAGGGAATCGACGCCGACAAGGCCACAGCCATCATCACCCCAGCCTCAGCCAATGCCGGCTGGCCCTTCTGGCAATCCCCAGCAGGCGCCTGAGGGACCAGCGCCCAGATTTCCGACACCTTAGGGGGCCGATGCCTGGATATCCGGCACCTCAAGGACTGGCCTCAAGCACTGGTGTCAGGGTACCTGGTGCCCCAGGAGCTGACCCCAGGCTACCCAACACCTAGGTACCCGGTGCCGCCTTCCCAATACCTGTACCCACCTTATAATCCATCTCCTCCGGTTGACTATAATGCGCGTTTCCCAGCCTGGTGGGCCTTTATGAAAGACAAAGATACTCCCTGGAGGCCCCCCACTCTGCCTTCTCGGGACCTTCCTTCTCGAGACTCTGGCCGTGCGAGTCCTAGCTTCCCCAGGTCTCCAGGACCCTCTCCTGGTCGTATTGACCGACGCAAGGAGTAGCATTGGCCCCGATGCTGGTCCTAGAAAATAACTTGTCTGAAGGGGTTCCTCCTCCACCTCTTCGGAGGACTCTGAGGATTCTAGGGGGCTTCTGACAAGCCTGAAGCCCGCTAGGAAACTCCTAGGTCCCCCCTGATGATCCTTCCTTTATGGACATCATGAGGCATATACAATCCCTCATGGGGTGGGAGATGGAAGAACTAGACCCCAAACGTCACTGTCTGGTGGTCTGTCTTCACAGAAAAGAGACTCTCCCATTAGTGCTGCCACCCCTTATCGAGTTATATGAAGATGTCACTAAGGCCACCTGGACCACAGCGTTTTTATCTCGTAGTCATAACTTTCTTACCTTTTGATGTTTTTTTCTACTTTTAGCTAATGAGGTCTTAATTAGGTTCCCTCTCACAGACACAGGTGTTGTCATTTTTCACATCACCCTATAAATGGGTGTTTGTGGGCTGCATTGGTGTAGCCTGCAAACACCCATTTATAGAGTGATGTGAAAAATGACAACACTTGTGTTTGTTAGAGGAAACCTAAATAAGACCTCGACAGCAAAAAGTAGAAAAACATATTAAAAGGTAAGAAAGTGCTGGCCTGGTGGCACTGAGGGTTGAGGTGCTGAATGCCACACCTCGCACCACGCTGGTAACCCATGTTTGGGAGTAAGCATGGGTTGCTGGGGGTTGGCCGGGGAGGAGAGGATTGAGCATCCGGAGGACAGTTCTCCTCTTCTGGGGAGGGTGGGTTCAAGATGCCCCGGCGTCAGCGACTCCCAGTGGAGACTGGGAGTGCATCAGCCGGGGGTCGTGCATGCAAGGGGTGGAGGCGACGGCAGACGTCCGCAAATGGAGTGTGGGAGCACACTCAGCTCGCACTGGATGTCATTGTACGTCCATGCCTCCGAAGGATCATCACGTACAAAGGAAAACCCCGGCTCCTGCTGGAGACAATGACACACCATCCCCACACCCACCGTCAGATCCCGCCTCCTTTGGTCCAGATATCCCCCGGCCTGCACCTGACCACCAAAGCTGGATGTATGGAGTGTCCAGGTAAGTGGAGGGCGGCCCCGCCTTGGGGGGCACAAGCCAGGGGGCACATGGTGGATCAGGGTGCTAGTTCAGGGTACTGGGGTGACCTGAAGCGGGGGGGGGGGTCTCAAGCCGGGGATGCCTGAGGGATGCCTCAGGACCGGCAACCGGAGGGAAAGAAAAGTAGGGAGAAATAAAAAACGAAAGAAAGTTATGACCATGAGAAAATAATGCCATTGGAATGATCAGGACATGTAGCATTTTTCATGTTTTTTGGCAGGACACAGCTAGGGTTACCACCTTTTAAGAATCCCAAAATGGGACATTTCCTACTGAAACATGTTATTTTGCAGTGCAATATGTAACCTTGACCAATGTAACAGACTCTGTTTCTCAAAATAATCAGAATTAAGACTAAGTGTTGTAGTTTCTTAGGTGTTTGTATTGTTTCTTATCATTTTGAGGTACTTTATTTTTCTGCAGCAATTAGAGGAACATAAGAAATATCAGCTTTTTAGGGAAATCCCCCCAAATGCCTCCCTCCCTCCAAAAAATATCTGTCCCCCTGCATTTTGGTAGACCTGGGGGTGAATTCTTCACCTAGAGCCGAAACCGAATTTTAAGGCCTGAAAATGTTTTTCACAGAAAGTGCAAATCCTTTGTGCTAACTGTTCCCCATTAACACTGTTTTTTCTAACATTTAAAAGTACCACAATTACATGTTTTAATGGAATAAACAGTTCATAACATTTTGTATTTATTTTTTAAATTATAATTACAATACTAATAAGCCATTGTATAATTGCACTAAGTCACTACAGGGTGTGTATTATGTAAGCAGTAACACACAACTGGGTGTGCACTAAACAGTTTTATTGCATTCCTAGAGTTTTGAGGCTTGGGGCTTAGCAGAGTGCCTTACAGCCCTGGGAAGTGCATCGAAATGTTACACCTTGGAGTATGTTATTGTGTGTGGCTTGCTGCTTTAAAAAAAAAAAAAATGAAACCGGATGAACCCTCTTGGTGTACATTAAAGCATTATAATAACTGGTCATCAATTTTTTCAGTGTTAATGACCAGTCATTATTTGCTGTAATAACTGACTGGTAAACACGAGACGTCTCAGAATGGAGCTGCTCTTGAGAGCCGCTTTCTCATACTGTCTGGAGCGCAGCACTCCGTTTGACACAGCACTTCACTTTCACTTTTAAAAGTGAAATCGACTTACATCTAGTGACTGTGTTAACTTTGTTTTTAAATTATACTCATATTACACTTTTTCTAAAACGTCTGAAACGTGAAAACACCTTAATCCCTGCTGTGCTAGAGACTGCCTACCTGCACGCTGAGTGCAGCACTTCTTGGATCGCACTGTTTTCATCGCAAAGGAGTGACTACGATTCTGTCAGCATGTTTAGTCTCATAAGAAAAATCAAAGTAACCTGTACAAAGTTGTAGGGCAATGTTCCTCTGTATTCTCACATTGGGATCACAGCTAAGCTTCCCCTGCTTGTTTACAGGAGTCCTCACAGTATCCACAGACAATAAACTACCGTTTGCATGACAGCCCACAACTTCTGACTCCAATTATAATTTTTTCAAGTATTTAAAAAAAAAAAAAAAAAGGAACTATACCTTTATTGCTAGCACCCTATGGAACAACACCAGTTCATCTCTCTCTCTCTCTCTCCTCCCCTCCCCCCCCAGTCTTACTATCAGACCACAAATCTAAGAAACCAGCATGAGTAGCATGGGGGGGGGGGCGCAAGGAAAAAATTGATGGTCAGTAATCATATAAAATAAAATATGGGGTGCTGTCATTACTCTAATTTAATTCACACCCTTGGTGTATGATGCTTGAATTAACTCCTAAAGCTTCGCTCTTGGAGTTTATGTAGCATCACACACCTCGGGTGTGAATTAAATTCTTGTAATACACACCACTTCATATATTGTTCTTTATGTGTGTAATGGGTAAGAAAAATCCTGCTCTACCATTGATGCTGACACATCACATAACCATGATCTAGTCCCCAGCAACCACGTGCCTGTACTTGCTTTCATGTGTTTCTTCATATATACTCATTTTGTGGTCTTTTTATGGCTGCATAGCAAGGCTATGCTGACGAATTGCAATTACTTCAGTAGAGAAAGGGGTCTCTGGAACGTCTGGAATGTTTCCTAATGCAACACAGCCTGTCTGTAGCCATGGTTATGAGTTAAATCACATTTCACCGCATCTTCTCCATTCATTATAGTGTGGCTCTCCTTCCATCCCCCATGCACTATTTTATTCATGAATGTGTTACTCCTGTTGCTTAAAAAGCAAAGAAGTGGGACTTACAGGTCCTGAGTAGCAAACATTAGCTATTTTAGCTAATAATACATTCTCGGACCAACTCTTAAGTCCTGTCAACTGCTGCTCCAGCGTGTTCACGGTAACATCTGGCGCCGAGCCAATGGGTACACTCGTTCGTGAACAAGTGTGGAAAAAAGTACAGCTGCTGAATAAAATACACTCCCCCTTTCTAAATAGATACATGAACTGTACAAAGTAATGGCTGTTTCAAAACGAATGCTCTAACTATGCTAATTTACTGTTTGAAAATTCATGCTGATGCTACTGCGCTTGCCCAGAGCCATGGCTTGAGTTTTCAAACAGGAAGTTACCACAGTTGGAGCACTCATTTTGAAATGGCCATCACTTTGCACAGTTCAGGAATCTATTTAGAAACAGGGAGTGTACTTTACGCAGCAGTATTGTTCCCCACATTTATTGCAGTAGCAGCCATCGTAGCTCTGACCAGAAATTGTTATAAGTGCAATATCATGTTTAAGGGAATGCCAGCAAGACTTGGCTTTGTGTTGTTTCTCTCAGAGCACCAGAGTTGTGCGCATATCAGAGCACCAGAGTTGTGCATATATCAGAGCACAACCGTGCGTCCAGGTGACAGTTTTCAGTTACACATACAGTATATATAGCACCATATTAAATTATCTGGAAATTAAACTAAAATGTAAAGAAAGAACTTTTTAGGTAGGAGTAGCTTTACATTACTACATAAATTAATTCTGTTGTACCTGCACTGCTACTGAACTTTAGGGTTATTAATCACGTTTCAGTGTTTCCAAGAAGAGAATCCCCTTGGGTGGGATACAGATGAGGCACACTGATGAATACCGTGTAGGACAAAATACGTGTCTGTGTCTTCTGTTCTCACCCTTTGCAGAGTGTGTGAGAGACCCTTTGGTACCATGCATTCCTGCTTAAAGCAGAACCAGCCTAAATGTTCATGGTGAATTGCGTAATTATCCCGTGATGCTTTGCATTATGGAGGTATGTGTGCTTTTGTATTTCTTTGAAACCTGGCTTTTTTAGTAACCTTTGCCTTAGTGCTTTTGTGCTGAGATTCTTTTTCCTTTTAACTTGAAATGACAATTACTGGCTTAAAATGGGACATGGCACAGGACCAAATGAAGATGTTCAGCTCTTTTGCTGTTTTGATAAATGGGATTTTCCGTGCTCTCAATTTGTCATATCACTTAGTGGTAGCTACAGCACAGGCATGTTGTAAATGGCTTATTGTACCACCAAATGAACATTTTTCTTAAACATAAATGACAGGAACAAAATAGAATGTGGTTTCCTTGGAAGTCATATTGAGTTGCGTAAGTCAAGACTCTTTTTCTTATCGGAAATCACATTGTGTGGGTGGGTTAGCAATGTAGTTGTTACTAATTAGTGTTAAACAGATTTATGAGTGAGTCATCTTTCCATCTTGAAAGAAAAATAAGTCATGCAGTTAAAAACCACTTAAAAGACCTGCTTCTGTAGTAGTAAGTACCTGGTGGTGCTTCCAGCTTGTGATGGGGTCATTAATCCTAAAGACCAATGGACGGAGCTCTACAACACCTAAATAAACTCAACTGGATGTTGTAGAGGCTAGTCCGCACACACTCCACAGGAACCAAGGGCATGCAACTGGTGTTACAGCATCCATTATTTGGTCCTGAAGACTCACTTGGCAGCTTGACTTTCTGCTTAGCTTGCAGTTACTGTCTGGAAATTACGTAGCCAGTTTAGGAAAGACCCTAGTAGAAGCCGGACTGTGTAGTCCGAATGTCCATTGTTGATGATTTGACATTTCTGTCTAGGAACCATGTGCTGGATACGCCATGCCAGTTGCATCATAATAAGGCTTATGTTAACCCAAAATGTTTCAACAATGTCGTTTTCTTGTATTCTGTGCCTTAACTTTTCTTGTCCATTACCTCCCATCTACGGTATTTGTTTAGAATAATATTTCTTTTTATAATAAATCATGACCAGTCTCAACAGTAGTCGGTGGTTTCCCATGGAAATTCTGCATGTGCTTCTGATCGCAGCACAAAAGGCCGTAACGAAACACTGGCTAAAACCAGAATCTCCACTACACCAACACTGGATAGCTATAGAGATTTACCATGTGGAACAGCTAACATACCAGACAAACCAGAGAGAATCATGCTTTATGGTTACATGGTTAAGGTGGGTACTGTATCTAAGTGCCAGGGACCCGGATTTTATCTCATAAACAGACTAGAGAATAGCAGTACAACAGTGATCTGGTGGCTCTCTGCATAGGTGCAGTGCAAGCCCAAACCAGAAAGCATACACCACCGATTAAGTTACCAACAACTATGACCCAACCCATTCAGTTGGGGGGTGAGGATATAGCATGCACCAAGCAGGAAAGGGATCTTGGGGTTGTCATCTCTGATGACCTCAAGGTAGGGAAACAGTGTGACAAGGCAGCAGGTAAAGCAAATAGGATGCTGGGATGTATAGGCAGGGGCATCACCAGCAGGAAAAGGGAGGTCATAATTCCGCTATACAAGACACTAGTGAGGCCCCACCTGGAGTACAGTGTACAGTTCTGGAGACCATACCTACGTAAGGACATAGACAGGGTAGAGAAGGTTCAGAGGAGGGCAACAAAGATGGTGCATGGGTTGCATCACAAGTCCTATGAAGACAGGTTGAAGGAACTGAACATGTACTCCCTGGAGGAGAGGAGGGAGAGGGATATGATAGAGACATACAAGTATCTTACAGGGAGGAACAGGGTGCAGGAAAACACTATTTTTAGCGAAAAAGATGTTTCAGGACTAGAGGGCATGGGATGAAGTTGGAGGAGGACGATTCAGAGGAAACATGAGAAAGAATTTCTTCACAGAACGGGTGGTGGACAAGTGGAACACCTGCCAGAGGAAGTGGTGGGGCTGAAACAATCACGGATTTAAGAATGCATGGGATAGACATAAAGGAATTCTAGAGGTCAGGGGTAAGGGGAAATAGACTTCTAGGAAAACAAACTGAACTTACAAGCTCAAATGGGCAGACTAGTGGGCCATAGGCCCTTATCTGCCGACACTGTCTATGTATCTATGTATCTATGAACCTGTAGAACCTAATGTATTTTCCAAGTAAGTACTGTCTTATGTACCAAACAGTACATAGACAGCCTGTCTACCCATGTATCTTATAGTTATCTAATATGAGTACACACAAGAGAGCTGGACATTACTGGGTCAAAGTTCAGCATCTTCTGTATCACACTTGAGAGAAGGTAATTAAAAAACACTCTAACTTCTAAGTTATAGAAATTACATAACTTCTTAGTGCTAAAAACAGCACAATTCAGCAGGCAACGATGAATGGGGCTTGATCATAATGCCATCCCAACATGCCCAGATCCAGCCACATTCATTGCACTGCTGCTTTAAACAATATGTTTAAATTTTCCTAGTGTTTAGTTTTCGAATATTCCAACAGTATTTCTAAACTTTAACCTTTTTTCAGTCATTTCCTTTTCCCTTATTCTAATCACCAACATTCAGCCCTTTCCACAGGTATCCCTATTTGCATTGACTCCTGACAAGCCTTCAGAGACGGGCACAAACTCTCCAGGGCCTCGTCTGATATTCATATCCGCTGGTCAGAGGATGAGCCCCCCCCCCCCACCTCCATCTCCCCTAATCTAGGATAAGATTGGTCACTGTTTTGGCCTGAACCCAGGCTGAGAGAGTGTCCACAACGCCTCCCCTGACAGCTTTAGGCAACTACACATTAGCCACTACTTGGGTGCACTGTAGCATTGTGACCTGCTGCTGTCTCTGCTAGGATCTGAGCTCATCACCTTCACAACAGCTTGCAGCCACCAGTTGGTGGCCCCAGACGGAAGCCCTGTAGTTGTTAGGGAATCCATGGGTCCTGCACGACAGCACATGATGGGCCATCATTATTATGGGATTTTCTTTTATTAAACAAGTCTTGCCTAGTACAGTCTTGTAACCATTTGTTAATTTGTAGTTTCTGTAAGAAATATTTTATAATAACTGGTTTCCCTTTTTTCCAGTAGGGGAACTGTGGCATAATTTGGCATAATTTGCCATAATGAAGGAGTGTTCATTATGGCAAACACATGCACGGTTTCCGTCACTCTCTGCATGCGCCCACCATACTTCCTCGCTTCCCCACTGCTCTCTGCTCGCCAAACCACTAAGGGACAGTAAACTGCCACCTGGAGTAGGCGGTAAGTAATAAAAAAACTAATATGTGCGATAAGGACTTAAATTAACTCTCAGCTGCTGCCCACAAGATAAAAGACAAAAACTTTAAATAAGTAAAGAAAGGCGACTGCAGCCACGCACTACAACTTGACCAGACTGCTGCTTTTGCCGATGCAAAAAAAGGTAAACTCCAGCAATTATATAAAATAAAATATGGGTCGGTATGTCTAACGAGAAGTTTACACAAACCGACCCATACTTTATTTTATATGTCATACAGTTTAACTTCATTTCATTTTATTTATTATACTGGAAAACCTTAATGGACGAAAACCCATTTAAGTGTCCAGTACATACACAACACTAAAAAACCAGACAGTACATGTACAGTAATATAAAACTTTCACTAGATACAATTGCAAGTGGACTGAGAAGATATAAAACGAAGTCATACATTTTTGAAATGGACAATTTATTTATTTTTATTCTTTGGTAAACAGGTAAGGCCCACTATGCACAAGTGCATGTTTTCAGGGGTGACCCAGGAGCACTGTGTGGTAAGTGACTTGCTCAGAGTCGCACAGTATGCAAGTGAAGGTTGTGGGAATCAAACCCAGGTCTGCTGGATGCACCAAGCTCATTCACAGCTTGTTACTCTAACCTCTAGGCTATACTGCCAGCCCAATTTATGGTAATTGATATAGGTAACTTGTTATACCAACTCGTAGCCCTATAAACCAGAGATCTTTGACTCAAACAGCTGTCCATAATTGGAATATGAAAAACACGATTAGCAAAAGATCTTGTACACCTATTATTAAGCAATCCTTTAAAAATAACGGTATTCTGAATACCCAAACAGCTGTTCTAGGGATGTGGATATGTTGTTCGACACTTTTTGGCATGTCCCTTTCCCCTTTAAGGACTGCCAGAAGGTCTTCAGGGTGGCTTCTCCCACCCACCCGTGTGATGTCGCCCCACGATGCCAGATCTTCTTTTCTGCTGGAAGATTCTGGTTGCCTCCTCTTTGCTTTCGCTTTTTGTAGGCCCTGGCTTCTAAACCTTTGTTTATTCCGAAACTTCGACTCGTTAGAGTTAGCGACGGTGATTCTCATCATTCCATCATGGAACATAAATCTTCCCCTAGATTTTGCCGGTGCCCGTGTGGCCAAAAAATGTTGCGCTTTGATCCGCATACCACGTGCATTTATTGTCTGGGTGTCGGCCATGACACCAAGACTTACGAGATGTGTCTCACTTTTCAATCGAACGTCCTCGATGATCATCTCGCATGCCTCAAATTGGCAGGCCTGAAAAACTGAATCCTCCAGTGAAATCTAGAGAGGCCCAGTGGATGGTCTCCGCAGCTGCAGGATCTGCCGAACAGCTGGAGCGAATGCAGGCCTTGAAGAAGAAACAGCACAGGCTGCAGAGTCTTCCTCTCGGTCATTTTTTGTTCCTCTCAACTTGGGTACTACCTTTTCAGGTTCCTTCCATGAACTGTGCCACTCTCTTCCCACTAAGGGTGAGGGACCTGCGGGCTCTCACTCCTCTTGGTCCCGTAAGAGGGATAAGTATCCGAATCAGCCTTCATCTTGGTGAAGACGCTCTTGGGATCATGAGCAATCTCGATCCCAGGAGCCGGCAGTATCAACTTTGGTCGAAATTGCCTCCTCGGCCGCTGGCTTCTTGGCCTTGCTGTCTGGCTAGTCGACTGAGGTCTCGAGCGACGAGGTTGAGATCATGCTCGATCCCATTGATCCGTTGTCGCCCACTCCAGTTGACGACTCTCTCACTAGGACTCCGGTCCTGTCTTTTCCCTACGAGGAGACCCAGCCAGCTGGGAATCCCATCGAGGAACTGGTTCCTGATCCCGGAAAGTCACCGGTCTAACCGGTGTGTCTCTCAAGTGACTGACTCAGCCAGTCCAATCCAGGTCGGGATCTCGGACCCCCCTCGACCGAGAGGCAGAGAAAGGTGCACAAGCGCTCCAAAAAGATGCAATGCCATCGGTCATCCTCGTCCTCCTCGGATGAGGAGAGGCATCAGTGGAGCTACGAGGATCTGATGTGGCAGCAGCTGATCCTGTCGGCAGAAGCCGACCACAGTTTCTACTCTGGCCATTACTTGGCTTCCCCCCTCCCCCCCCCAGGCTGAAGCTGACTCCTCTGGAACCAGTGAAATCAGCTAAACTAGCTCTGGTTCAGCCGATTTCAGTCTCTCCACCAATTGTGGTGGAGCCGCCGCCTAAATAGCCTTTGGTAGGGGCCCCTAAGAAGGAAGCTCGGTCAACTCTGGGTCTTCCCCACAGGATCTCAGTCATCCTCACGCCTGATCACCCCAGACACATTGAAGGTGAACTTGGCGGCCGACCATTACATCCGGATGTCTCGGGATTCAGACGACACTGACCTTCACTCTCACCTGCGGGATTTTGAGTCGGCCGGTGATCTGCACTTCTCCCATGCCCTTCTAGGGTCCTTGGACAAAGTTCTCCCACATCTCCCCATGGACCTTCAGACTGTGGTCAAGCAGGTCCAGGACCAAAGCCATGCTGTTGCCAAGCAGCAGCTTCAGATGGCTCTGGACACTGGAGACTCATGCGCCTGTTCATTGGCAGCCACGGTTGCCTCACACCACAGGGTTTGGCTAAAGCTTTCCATCTTCATGGTGGATACCCAACACAAACTTGCTGATGTTCCTTTCCTGGGCACCGATCTCTTCAGTCCAGGTGTGGATGGTCATCTTCAGCGAATCGAACAGTCCAGTGCCACCTTGGACTCGGCTACTTTTGTTCAAAGCGCTTTTGGCCCTAAAAAGCAGCAGTAGAAGAAGAAGAAGCCTTTTCAGCACTCTGCTTCTGCGGCCCAGCAGTCCTTCTTTCAGGGAGGACAGCATCAGCAGGCATAGGCTTAGTGCTCCCGGCCCAAGCCTGGAACTCCCCAGGCCCACAGAGGAGGTAGGGGTTCAGGCCCTGGATCCTCTTCCTCCAAGCCTGCCCAGTGATGGGATGGGGTGGCCACCCCTATTCCTGTCAAGCCAGCTCTGGGTCCTCCTGTGGGGAGTCAGCTCCGCCACTTCCTTTCTGCCTGGTCCGCTGTTACCATGGACAGGTGGGTCTTAGAAGTGTTCAGCCAGGGTCTCCCTCTAGAATTCGTGCAGTACCCACCCCAGCCAAGCCCGCGTCCCATGGAAGGAGAGAGTATCAGCCAACACTCGGTCGGCTCTGAGAGACGAAATAGCCCAGCTCCTCCTCAAGTCGGCAGTGGTCCAAGTGGCAGATCCTCCCGTCAACCCAGGGTTTGTTTCTAGGTACTTCCTGGTCCTGAAGCGGATGGGGGGCTGGCTCCCCATTCTAGATCTGCACGACCTGATTCAGTATCTCAGGCTGCGCACCTTTCGGATGGTAACTCTGTCCCATATCATACCATCTCTGGAGCAAAACGTGGGGTTCTGCTCACTGGATCTTCAGGATGCGTTCTTTCATGGTCCAATCAGTCCATCTTACTAGCGGTTCCTCCGCCTCAGAGCAGAGGGAACCTTTTACAAGTTCCGAGCCATGCCATTCTGCCTGTCATCGGCCCCATGGGTCTTCACCAAATGCATTGCAGTGGTGGTAGCCCACCTCAGGCGTTGAGGGGTCAGAGTATACCCTTACCTCGATGATTGGCTCTTAGCAGGTTCCACCCAACAAGAGGTGGAGAGGTCCTGGGACCTGGCCCTCCAGACCTGCTCTCAACTTGGCCTCCTGATCAACGAGACCAAGTCGGAGCTCTTGCCTTCTCAGGTGATGTGCTTCATTGGGGCAGAGCTTGACTCTCACTGAGCCAGAGCTCGGCTCCTGGTGGACAGGGCAGAGGTTCACTCCTCCTTTGCTGAATCATTTCTGGTTGTGCAGTTGCGCCCTGCCCCGGGACTTGCTGCACCTTCTGGGTTACATGGCGGCTTGCACCACCGTGGTCCATTGGGCCAGGAGGCATATGTGCCCCCTTCAATGGGAGCTGGTCGCCCAGTGGACTCAGCGCCTAGGTCATTTTGACCAGCCGATCACTGTGACCCAGAAGAAGGCACAGGGTGGGTCAGAAGTTGGTCAACTGGGTGGCAAAATGGTTGGCGGGCAGAAAACAGAGAGTGATGGTAAATGGTATATACAGTCAGAAGAGATGCAAGTCACAAGTGGGGTACCTCAGGGATCAGTCCTGGGGCCAGTCCTCTTCAATATCTTCATTAGTGACATTGCAGATGGACTAGAGGGTAAGGCTTGTCTGTTTGCAGATGACACCAAAATCTGCAACAGAGTAGATTATCCAGATGGGGTGGACAGAATGAGAAGAGATCTGGATAAACTAGCAAAATGGCCAGAAGAGTGGCAAGTGGGATTTAATGCAAAGAAGTGCAAGATAATGCACATAGGGAAGAGAAACCCTGAAGCCACCTATAGGCTGGGAGGGGAGTTGCTGGCAGTCACAAAGGAAGAAAGAGACTTGGGCATCATCATCACCGATGATCTGAAAATCATCCAAGCAGACCTCTAAAGCAGTAAGTAAGGTTAGGGGGATGTTAGGGTGTATTAGTAGGGGTATCACAAGTTGGGAGAGGGAGGTAATAATCCCTCTGTACAAGACACTGGTTAGGCCCCATCTGGAGTACTGCATGCAGTACTGGAGGCCACACCTTCACAAGGACATTAACCAGATTGAGGCAGTCCAGAGAAGGGCAACCAAAATGGTGCAGGGGCTGCATCAGAAGACATATGAGGACAGATTAACGGAGCTCAATATGTATACCCTTGAGCAAAGAAGGGAGGGAGAGAGAGGTGATATGATCAAGACATTCAAACACCTTAAGGGCATTAACAAGGTGACAGAGTCTAACATGTTTAAATATAAGAAAAATAGCGGGACAAGAGGACACAGTATGAGATTAGAGGGAGGACGATTAAGGGGGAATGTGAGGAAATTCTTTTTCACAGAAAGGGTGGTGGATGCATGGAACGGCCTACCTCAGGAATTGGTGGCTATGAATATAGTGCAGGGCTTCAAACAGGCATGGGATAGGCATAAGGGAGCAATACAGATGAGTATGAATAAATAGGCCACTGACAAAGCAAAGGCCGATGGCACATTTATAAGGTAGAAAAAGAAATGGGCAGAATGGGCCTTGCGGTCCTTATCTGCCATCAACTTCTATGTTTCTATGTTAAGGCCATGGACCCCAGGCCTCTTTTATGCCTTCCCTCCATTTCCCTTGATTCACAGGGTGCTCCTCAAGGTGAGGAGGTACAGGGCGCAGGTGATCCTGGTAGCCCCAGACTGGCCACGCCAGTTCTGGTATCCAGATCTCCTCAGCCTCAGCAACGGGCTCCAGAGGCGTATTCTAGCACGCCTGAACCTGATATCTGTCAATCAGGGGAAGGTCCTCCATCCGAACCTTCAATCCCTGCACCTAACAGCCTGGTACCTGAGCAGCTAGAGTTCCAGGCTTTGGGTCTCTCTGAGGATGTACTCACAGTAGTGGAAGCATCCAGGAAGGCATCGACCGGAAAGTACTATGCCTTTAAATGGAAAAGATTTTCCATTTGGTGTCAGGGCAAGGGCCTGGACCCTCTGTCCTGTACTGTGGCTAGCATTTTAGACTACCTTTGGTCTCTGTCCAAAGGAGGTCTTAGTCTTCGACCCTTAAGGTGCACCTGGCATCCATCTCTGCTTACTGGGCATGGGCCGGTCTGCAGACGGTGGCACAGGAGAAGGTGGTCTGGCATTTTTTCAAAGGCCTTGATCACATATCCCCTCCGGTTGGTGAACCTCCACCTCCATGGGATTTACTGCTGGTCTTGGCAAAGCTCATGGACAAGCCATTCAAACCGATGCACAAGTGTGAAATGTCACACTTGTCGTGGAAGATGGCCTTTCTGGTAGCTATCACGTCTGCCAGAAGGACAGAGGAGCTCCAGGCGCTCTCAGTGGACTCCCCTTATCTGGTCTTCCACAGGGACAGGGTTGTCCTGCGCCCCCACCTGAAATTCCTCCTGAAGGTGATGTTAGAGTTTCACCTTAACCAGGTGTTGACTCTGCCTGTGTTCTACCCGAACTGCACTTTGGATGCCAAGTGCAGGCTCCATACTCTGGACCTGAGATGAGCTCTCTCCTATTATAAGGAGAGGATGGCAGAAATTCGGGGTGAGGTTCACCAGCTATTTTTCACCTATGCTGAAGTCGCTTCTGGCAGACCTGCAGCAAAGTGGACGATCGCAAGATGGATTACATCTTGCATTGATCTCTGCTATAGATTGGAGGGCAAGGAGCCTCCCACAGGGATAAGAGCTCATTCTACCCACCATACTGCTGCATCGATGGCTGCTTCTAGGGACATCCCTAGCCAGGAAATCTGTTGGGCTGCCACCTGGAAGACAGCAAACACCTTCAGTACCACATCGACCTTGAATCATGCCAGGATGCTGGTTTTGGGGCCTCAGTTCTCCAGTCTCTGTTCCCAAAGTAGGGAGTGTGCATCTTGCTTCTCTCCTCCTGGACAACTGCTAGGAGTCTGCCAAGAAGTGTGGATGAACAACATATCCATGTCCCTAGAAAAACAGGTTACTCACTTGTAGCAGTAATTCTGGGAGTGGTATATGTTGTTCATCCACTAAAACCCACCCGACCTCCCCGACTGCAGTGCACAAACCTGGCTTCCAGCGGGCTAAGATCTGGCATCATGGGGCGGAGCCAAGGGCTATACCACCCAGGTGGATGGAAAGAGCCAGCTTGAAGACCTTCCGGCGATCCTTAAAGGGGAAAGGGACATGCCAAGAAGTGTGGATGAACAACATACACCACTTCTAGAACTACTGTTACAGGTGAGTAATCTGTTTTTAATAATTGGAGTATAAAAAACACGACTAGCAAAAGATCTTGTTCACCTATTATTAAACAATCCTTTAAAAATATCTTGAATACTTTGTGGAGCTAGTCCTAGAGCCACTTTCTGGAGAAAAAACAGTGCCAAAAATTTAATTCAATTGTCCAATTAAAGACGAGAGGCAGAGTCAAGCAAAATACAGTGATGTGTGTGGTAAGGGAGATTTGTTTGAAATCTACATATGGAATTATAAAGTACTCTTAACCTAGACAGCATTGTCTCGCTCACAGAAGAATATACTAGTAGGCTATAGTCGATCAATGGAAATAACAAACCATCAGATAAAACTTTTCTAGACTCGGTTGTTAAATAATTTTTAACTCTATATTGGGCACCCAATCATTGATGAAGTTTTTTCATAATTTGGGATATATGGGGTTCAAATGAAAGAGATCTGTCAAGAATAACACCTAGATAATGGAATTCATTAACCATTTTAATTTGCTTACCCTTGGAATCAAACAACTTAAGCCAATAGTGAAGTGATTTACAGGGTCCAGTAAATAGCATAGCCTTTGTCTTTTTAGTATTAACAACCAATTCATGCTGATTAAACCATCCCTCCAGTGAAATGAAATCTGTTTGAAGAATCTGATTTATGTGTCCTATATCCTTCCCCTCCCCAAAGATGACGGCATCATTAGCATATAGAACCATCTTGGTGGAGGGACAGGTGATAGGAACAAATTAATAAAACCAGAGAGGGAAACGTGGAGGCCTTATGGGTCACCTTACGATCCCCAGCAGGAGATAAGGTCAAGCTGGGAGTAGCATATAGGCCCCCCGGGATGAGTGATGTTCTAGAGGATGGTTTGCTGGACAACATCATTGCCCAGTGTGGTCCAAAAGGGGAAGGAGTGTTGATGGGGACCTTAATATGCCAGGTACAAACTGGGGAACCATGTCCTCTAGGGTGGCCAAGGAGCAGAGGCTGCTAGATGGCTTCCAGGATGTGTTCTAACACAGCATGTGATGGAGCCCACAAGGGAGGGCATGTCCTGGATGTGGTTCTGGCAGATGGGGATCTGGTAAGGGACATAGTTGTACAGGACCCCCTGACTGGGAGTGACCACAATACTGTCTGGTTTCAAATAAGCATGGGGGGAATGGGGTGAGATCTAGGACACTGGCAGTGGACTTCAGGGGGGCAGACTTTATGGGCATGGGAAATATTCTCAAGGATCACTTGAAGGGGATTACCTCAACGACAAGTGTGGAAAGGAGATGGAGGTCATAAAGCGGGGACTTCATGAGGCAGTCAGGATCTAAGCTAGAGAGTTGAAACGTAAGGGGCAAGGTCACGTAAACCATGCTGGTGGTCCAGTGAGGTACAGGTAGCAGTCAGAGAAAAGAAGGCCTACACAAAATATATAAACAACAAGAGGGATAGGGATAAGGAAATGTACCAGCTTGCATCTAGAAAAGTCACCCGTATGGTGAGGGGAGCAAAGTCCAGTAAAGAGCAGCGGCTGGCACAGGGATACATGGAGGGAAAAGGGTTCTTCCGTACATTGGGGAGCGGAGAAAACTAAGGCCATCTCAGCAGATTGAGATCAGAAGGAGGGTGGGTGGAAGAGGCGAGGACCAGGCAGAGGTATTTTACAGTACTTTGCCTCTGTGTTCACTGGGAGAGGGGATGGGATATCTACAAAACAAGGCATGAAGGGGATAGAAGCAGCAGGGAGTGGGATCAGGGGAGCAACAGAAATGGAGCAAGAGGGAGGGAAAGGTACCCCAGGGGTGTCACATCTGGATAAGGATAAAAAGACCAGTAAGGGGGAGGGGACGGATGATGCTATCTCCACCAAAAGGGTGTGGTTAGCCCTCAAGGCCCTAAAGAAAAACAAATCTCCAGGGCCGGATGGCATTCATCCCAGAGTACTATGGGAATTGGCGGACATACTGGCTGCACCCCTGATGGAGCTTTTCAGCAGGTCATTTGAGACAGGGAGGGTACCTAGTGATTGGCGAGAGGCACATGTGGTACCAATCCATAAAGGGGGGTCAAGGGAAGTACCAGGTAACTATAGACCCATCAGTTTGACCTCGTGGTGGGAAATTAATGGAGAGTATACTAAAGGAACGATTGGGGTGTACTTGGAGGAGGTGGAGGTCTGGATAGTCGGCAACATGGGTTTGTGCCCGTAGATCATGTCAAACCAACCTTGTGGAGTTCTATGAATGGGTAACATCAGAACTGGACAGGGTAAGCCTGTGGATGTATTATTCTGGACTTCAGCAAGGCGTTTGACTCTGTCCCCCACAATGGTCTGGTGGAGAAACTGATGGGGTTAGAGTAGGCCTTTGATGGTCAGATGGATTGAAAACTGGCTAGCTGGACGACTCAGAGAGTAGTGGTCTGTGGGGAGCTCTCAAACCCTAGAGAGGTTGGTAGGGGTACCACAGGGTTCGTCCTGGGTCCGATCCTGTTTAATGCATACATATCGGACATCAGGGAGGGTATAGGGTGTGAAATGAGTCTTCAGGATGACTCCAAGATGGGAGCAGTAGTTGAGGGAGAAGAGGGAGGGTGGCCCTGCAAGGGGACCTGACACCCTGAAAGCTGGGCTCACACATGGAAATTAAATTTCACATCACCAAGTGCAAGGTGTTGCATCTTGGTCGGGAAACCCAAACACAGGTACACCTGGGAGGGGAGGCGCTGGAGGCCCTAGGGGAAAAAGACCTAGGGGTCATGGTGGATACATGTATGAATAACTCTGAGCAGTGCGGAGAGCAGCTAGCAAGGCAAACAGGATGTTGGGATGCATTGTAAGGGGGATCACCTCTAGGAGCAAGGAAGTGATTCTGCCTCTGTACAATGGACTGGTTAGACCACACCTTGAGTACTGTGTACAGTACTGGAGACCACATTTGAAGAGGGACATACAGCTCCTGGAGAGGGTACAGAGGAGGGCAACAAAGATGATACGAGGGCTAGGGGATTTGACTTATGAGGACAGACTTGAGGAGCTCTGCCTGTTTTCATTGGAGGAGAGGAGAGGAGAGACAGGGGGGACATGATTGAGGTCTTCAAGTACCTCAAGGGAATAAATAGGGTAAACATGGAGGGGATCTTTAGGCTAAAGCAGGGAGGTATCACCAGAGGGCATGGTTTGAAGTTGGAAGGTGGAAGGGTGAGGGGGGGGAAAAGAGGAGGAGGTTTTTCACCGAGAGGGTGGTGGACCCTTGGAATGCACTGCCTGGTGAGCTGGTTCAGAGATCCACAGTGGAGGGCTTCAAGAGAGGGTGGGACAGACACAGAAAGTGGATGTATCAGATGATGGCCTGTCCCGAGGGGGTGGGGATGGATGATAGGGGTTTCTAGAGAACAAGGGATGGGAGGGTCTCGGCACCCAATTAACGATCTAGGTTCGAGCAGACTCGATAGACCGTAAGGCCTAATCTGCTGGCAAATAGTATGTAAAAATGGCCCAAGGATTAATCCCTGGGGCATATCGCAAGTAACCATATAAGGATCAAAAAGTATCTTAGTCCTCTGTACCCTATTACTCAAATAATTCTGAAACCAAGCTATTGTATTGGAAGAAAAAACACATATGTACCAAGATTTCTAACAAAAGTCTATGATCTACCAGATCAAAGCCTTGGTGAGGTGCACATATGTACAACCAAGGTAGTTTCCAGCATCCAAGTCCATATAAACATGATTTGTGAACCACACCAAGGCTGTCTCTGTATTATGTTGTTTACGAAACCCACGTTGGACTGGTGTCAAAAGATCATGTTGTATTAAGAACGCCATTGTTTGGTCACGTGATGGCTGCTTAAGAGAGAGAGCTGATTACCTCCGTTGCTCCTCACCAGTCCCACAATAAAAAACTAATTTTCTTAGTCTCCTACTCAGGGCCCATGACTTGGTTCTCTAACTTCATCTCAGTGTACCCCGCTGTTCAAGTTTCCATATGCGGAGTATGGAAATTGAAATAAAAAAAGCGCTGCCGCACCACTCGCCCCCGCCGACGCCCGAGAAGGACAAGGCTGCAAAAAGGCCTAAATTACAAGCCACCAACTTGAGCAAACCTCAGACTATCGATACTGCGTTCTCCGAGGAGCGCTTTCTTGAAATAATGCAACCCATGCAGGAGACCATCTCTCCGATCTCAGCAGATCTCCAGAAAATCCTCTCCTCTGTTGACTCCCTCTCCATTAGAGTTGGTGACTCTGAAGCCAGGATCACATCTGTGGAGAACTGGAAAGGGAGAATGGATCAAGACTCCACTGCTGTGCAGCAATGGTTAAGATGCCTAGAAGAAAAGCTGGAGGACTTACAGGGGCACAGTCGGTGCAGTAATTTAATATTTATTGGGCTTCCAGAAAGAGAAGAGGGCATTAATCCTGTGCTTTTTATTCAAACATTTTGTGAGAAAATCACAGGCCCCTCTCCAAACAACAATACTTGTGTCATCGAGTGGGCTCATCACTCACTGCGCCCCCCACCACCGGAGTCTCCCCCTTGACCTATGATCTTTAAATTGCTTAACTTGCAAGACAAACAACATATTTTGGCTAAGGTCAAAGAAATCCAGGAGCTACAATGGGAAGGACACAGACTGTGGATCTCTCAGGACCTCCCACAGTCAGTGCACACCAAAAGGCAGGAGCTACACCCTACAGTCTCCAAGCTGATCACAGCGGGGAAGCCTTTCAGGGTTCGATACTCTGCTGTTCTACAAGTCAAGCATGCTGACCAATGGATCTCATACAAGACACCGGTGCAAGCGGCAGCGGAACTCAAGATTCTCCTGCCAGAGCTTTTCAAGTGACTGTCCTCTTAATTCTGCACTTGTGTTATCTGGAAGCTTGTCTGCAAAGGGCGCAGTGAATATTTAGTAGTGACTATTTCTCCTTCTTGACTAGTGAGCCCCATTTCCTCTCCCCACTGGCTCGGACTTAGGCCTTAGTCCTGGTTAAATATTCCACCTTATTATCTGCCTGGAATAGTATTGTAAGCTATCAGTCACGGCCCCCTCTGCTCTGACCGGGCATACCTCAGAAGTCCCGTCTGCTGCACTTCTCTGAACACCACCCTGGACTAGGCCTATATATCTGTCCCTACTGGCAGTTAGCTGGATGGGCTCCACTGGGACTTTATGGCTTATCTCGGGCCTTTATTTCAACTAGGTCATGGAATAGTCTCCCACCGCAGTGCAGTGCTCATGGCACAGAAATAGTGGACTCTGTCTGCATACTTTAGACCTCTACCCCCAAGATTGGACCTTTGAGGCTACTATGATGTTTGTTTTCCTGACTACTAGCCTTGTCCAGCGCTATGGGGGGGAGGGGTCCGGAAATTGTCTAGTTGGACTCTGCAATCTAATGACCCAGGGTATTAACAAAAGTGGTCTTATGGACTGGGAAAGCTAATTTTCACCGCAGGTCAATGTTAAATCTGGGGGACTTTTATCTGAATTGAGGGCTTTGTAACCACCTTAGCCAACTCTGACTATAATACGCTCTGAGTGGGCTCGGTAATCGCACCAGTCAGTTCTCATGTCATTGCAACTGCTCTAACGTCTGTTTATTAATATTAGTCAGATGTTCACTTAGTTGAATGTTCCCATGCTGTTTGCGGGAGGGGGTATGGTATGTGTTTTCTTTTTGTAGTAGCTGAAAGAAAATCACTTGACGAAGTGTAGTAGGTAGTGCAGTTATTAGAACTGGGGTATTATGGTTAAGTCTTTGTGTTTTGAATGTTACTGGATTTGTTGTGGTTTAGTAGATATAGGTGGGGGTTTAGGGGTATGTCAGTTGTTTTCTGGTACTAACATGCTCTCAGTGCTCAGCTGGCATCTCAGTTCTGGGGTGGGTGGGTGGGAATGTTCTGCCCTAATGGTACATGGGTCTTTGCTACACACAATATGGGGTATTCATTGGTTGGTGAGACCTGATCTTTTAATGTGCCCCTCTAAGCCTATACTTTCTAAACCAAATGGGAGGTCCATATACCTTTATTAGTTGGAATATCAAAGGGCCCAAGACAGGTGTAAAAGATTAGTAATTTTACGCCACCTTCAGCACCTCAGGGCAGGGATAATCTACTTGCAGGAGACCCATCTTCATAAAGAGGACATTTCCCCTCTTCCAGAGAAGTTGGATAGGGCAAGTTTATGGCTCTAGCACTTCCTCAAGGCGAGTAGGAACTGCAATTTTGATTGCCAAATCGGTTCCCTTCACTATGTCGCGGGAATGGTGGGACCCCTCTGGGCACTATATCATCCTCCAGGGTACTCTAGAATCCTTTCCAATCATTCTGGGCTCAGTGTATGGTCCAAACACAGACTCACCGCAATTCTTTACCTTACTCACATACTTTCCTTGCTAGTCTCCGACCCTCCTATTCTAACTGTTTTTGGAGGAGACTGGAATCTAGCTCCCCAGTCTGACATAGACCATTCAGACAACAGGAGAGTAGGGTTAACCCGAGCTCAACTGGCCTTGAGAGACCTTATGAGTGGTACTGGGACAGTAGATATCTGGCGCACTCTGAACCCTATGGAATGGCAATACACTTACTTCTCTCCACCCCACAACACTCTATCCTGAATACACTATTTCCTGACTAGTTCCTTTTGCCTTCCGGGTATCTTAGCTGCCACCATTCACCCCAGGGTGTTGTCTGACCACTCCCCAATCAGCATCTCATACCTGCTGGGCCCAGGGATTCGACGGAACTCCCTCTGGTGCCTCAACACTCAGCTTTTGCAGGCCCCCTCCTCACTAACCCACATCCAAAATTTTATCTCCACTTTCTTGGAGGCCAACAAGAGTTCAGTGGATAGAGTGGATACCGTATAGACTGCACTTAAGTGCGCCCTTTGAGGCAAGTTCATTGGTCTCGCAGCAAACCGATCCTGAAAGAGCAGGAAACAATTAGATACTCTTCTAGGGGAAATTCGCCAACTCGAACACTCCCTCAGGTGCTCCTCCCCTGACTCAGAATGGGCTAAATTGCATCGTTTGCAATCTCAACTTGCAGATGTCATGGCACAGAAAGCTGAGCTTGCTCTGCACCGAACTAAATTAAAATATCTGGAGTCAGGGGAGTGAGCAGGCAAACTCTTAGCCCTCAGGTTAAGACAAGCTGAGGCTGCAAAATTTATACCGGGCTTGTGCCTATCCCCGGAAGAGGACGTAGTTTTGGATCCCAGAGAGATAGCTTCAATCTTTGGGGGGTATTTTCAAAAGCTTTACTTTATGGATGAGGCATCCAGTCCATCTGATCAAGCTATCACCGCATACTTGAACTCCACTGCCCTCCCAACCCTATCCCCTCACTCCACTGGGCACCTGGGTGCTCCGATTTCATCTAGCGAGGTGGAACAAGCCATCAAACACTTACCCATGGACAAGGCCCCTGGACCAGATGGTCTTCCCAATAACCTGTATAAAGCTGCCTCCCTCAACTAACACCTCTTTTGGCGCAGAATTTAACTCTTGGTTTGAGGATGGTGTGGGAGACCCTACTTTCCTGTAAGCCGTGATAACTCTTCTCCCTAAACCAGGCAAAGATCCTTTACACCCTGGAAACTACCATCCTATCTCCCTACTGAATTCAGATGTGAAAATCCTGGCTAAAATTCTAGCTAATTGCCTGGCCCCAGTCATGGGAGAGGTCATTGGCCAAGAACAGGTGGGTTTCATGTCGGGGCTGGCCTCAGGGGACCATATGAGGAAGCTGCTACACTTGATCTTGGCGTCAGGGGAGTCTGGGGTCCCAGCAACCCTGGTCTTCCTTGACGCCGAGAAAGTATTCAATCGGGTCTCCTGGGAATTCCTATTCGCCTCCATCCGTCATTTTGGTGTACCTGCTGACTTTATTAAATGGGTCAAACTCTTGTACTCCTCCCCCACAGCCCGGGTATGGTGTAATGGCTGTCTGTCCAAGCCCTTCCCCCTTCAACGAGGCACCTGTCAAGGCTGCCTGCTCTCTCCCCTCGTTTTTAATTTTTAAATTTTATCTTGAACCCCTGATACATAGGCTAGTCAGTTCTCCCACTCTGAAAGGTTTCCAACTAGAGGGAAAAAGATATATGCTTTCAGCACATGCTGACGACCTGCTTCTACATATAGAGGACCCAGACATCACTATTCCCCAGGCGGGAATTGGATGGATTTTCCAAAGTCTCTTTCTATGAACTAAACCTCTCCAAGACAAAGATATTTCCTCTCAATAAACTACTTGTCAGGGCAGATTTTAGTGACGTGGGCCTATCTTGGGAACCCAAAACTTTGACATATCTGGGTATTACAATCTCTCGGGACATCCCATCTGTGATTAAGGAAAACCACCAAATTGTTGCAAACACTGAAATCTGACTTGGACAGATGGGGCATGATTTCTCTATCCCTTTGAGGCCAAATCAGCATTCTCAAAATGAATGTCTTACCTGGCCTACTCTACCTGTTGGGAATGCTGGGTTTCTTTTTTCTCAAGCTATGGTTCACTTGACTCCAAAAAATGCTCAATGCATTCCTTTGGAGGAACAAAGTGGTATGAAGGGCATATGGCAAACTTACTGCCCCCAAGTCGCAAGGTGGTCCAGCCCTCCCCTCCTTCTTTACTTATTATGGGGCCCAACACATTAGCAAGCTAGCCCTTTGGATGAACAATGCAGCTTCACAGGGTCCCAACATTTATACCCCCATCTGGCTAGAAACTGAGAGGGCCCTCGCGAATAAATCACACAGTTCCCTACCTTCCCTGGTGTACCTGCTTCCCTCTCAACTTCCCCAGCCTCTGAAGAACTCTTCAGTTGGCTAGTCACTTAGGGCCTTGCATCAAATACAGACCCATCTGTCATTGAGCTGGCACAGGTCACCTGCTCAACCCATATTAGACAACCTTCACTTTCAGATCAGTCGCCGCCCCATCTCACTCTCCTTTTGGCCCCATCTGAGGAACTGTACTCTTGCTAACTTCCTCCAAGGAGAAGATCTGGTCTCCTTTCCCACTCTTCAACTCTGGCTCCAGCTTCACAGTAAGGACTATTTAAATTCCTGCAAGTGAAAAATGCGATACTCTCTTTTCCGGGACCCAAGCCTTGGACCTTCCCGCCTTCGGAGGATTTACCTTTCGTTCTTAAAGTTGCAGATCAGCCACATGCAGTTTCCAGAGTCTATAGACATTTGCAAGCCCTGGATCCATATCTCCCTTCTGGAATCTGCTACTACTGGGTCCAAGAATTGTCTCTTCCAGCAGAGGTTGCTTTCTGGAAGAAAGCCTGGAGCACTGTCTATAATCTTATCAAACAAGACAGGCTTGATCCAGTTTAATATCATGCACAATCTATGCTACACCCCGATAAAACTACACAAAACAGGTAAACTCATATCTCCCTTATGTTCCTGTTGTAGAGACACCCCTGGGTCATTGTACCACCTGCTCTGGAGTTGCCCTAAGTCCCAATCCTTCTGGAACTCCAGAAAGCAGGTGCTAGATCCTGTCCTGGGTCTGGAGCCTTTATTCACTCTGGAATGGTGCCTTTTAATGCTGTAGCTTCCCAGAACGCTCAGAATAAGGAAAGCTCACCTTGCTCTGGTGGCTTCCACAGCAAAGTTAGTAATGTTAAGACACTGGAAGGAGGACTCCCTCCCCTCAGTGCTAGAGTGGTACCATGAAGCCCTGCTTGCAATCCAGCTGGAGAAGCATATAACAAGTATGCAACACAGATTTCACTCCTTCCTGGCCACCTGGGAACCCCTTCTGACCCTGCTGTCCTTCTGGAAGTTATGAACCAGTTACCTGCCCCAGCTGTTTCTTTATAACCCTTCTTCTCTTTGACTGAGGCGCAGACTTGGGGGGGGTTGTTTGTTTCTTTGTTTTATTAAATGCATTTACAGCCTTCTGTCATACTCCTGTGTACCTTTGTATTGTTTGCTGCTTAAAACTCAATAAAGCATAGTGAATAAAAAAAAACGCCATTGTTTGATGCAAGACAGTGCATTCAAGCAGTTTAGAAGAAGGATTTAATAATGAAATTGGCCGGTAATTTAAAGGTAAAGTCTTAGAGCCAGGTTTATGAATGGTTCTCAGCTTAATTGACCAGTAAGAATTCAGTTTGATTGAACATCAACCTGGACATGATAATTAATGACATTTTGGTCTCTAGAATTACCAGCTGTACTTTGGCAATATAAACTGTGCATATATTACTTTCTGTGGCATAATAAAACAAGACTATTTTTGGCATTGTTGTACTTCTAGTGTGTATCTCAGCAGCAAGCCACAAAAAAATTACCTTAGCAGAAGTGACGAAAAAAATATACAGTTTTAAATCACTCCGTCAGACCTCTGTGACAAACACACATCTTGTATTAATGTTCTTTTTTCTCAAAAGGTAACACAGAATTTAAAAAGAACACAAGAACCTATAATCTGATTTCAAAGCTAAAATTTGGAACCTGTTAAAAAGTCCCCAAGAGACCAGCTGTTGTTTCAAGAGAAGCTAATAAATCAGTGGACTGTCACCGTCACTGGTTGAGAAGTTCTGAATGTTTCTTTTTGTGAGGAAAGAACAGAGCTCCGAGCCGAATGGCCTGCTGGATACCTGCAGCAGTAGTGTAGTGTGAGGTGGTATCCCTTACACTGCCTGCACTGACAGGACTGACATTTGCAAGTGAGACAGTTTCACCCTCCAGTAGGTATGTTTCATTCTAGCTCACTGACTGGTTAACCTGTGGCTCGGTCAAGGAAATGATAGCGTCTAACACAGTGTGTTAACATGATGGGTCATCCTCAATTCATGTCCTTTTGAATCGCCTTAAGCAATCGGGGGGGGGCACCATTAAAAAAAAAACGGGCGATAGCCGCATGGTTCATCTTTTTCATCACTGATGAATAAACATGTTGATGGATTGATTGATCCTTTTTTGTTAGACAGCGAATATCAGCCATGCTAGCATGTCAGAAACCAAGTATAGGAACTTTGTATTTGGCTTGGGTCACAGAAGTTTCTCGTTTCTGTTTTTGTTCCTGACATCGCTGCTACATTTGTGCATAGATTATTATGGCCCTATTAAATGTGGACAAGCAGATTACCTGTTGCCAAGTGACTGAGCACCTCAGAGATCCGTGTAGCTGCCCTCTCATCTGAACTTCTCTTCTGCTCCACCGCTCCAGTATATACTAACTTGTGTGGAATACTACCAGCACCCTCCTTTCAACTCTCTGTGTAGTGTGTCTGTGTGTATAAAGGGTAGCTCTCAACACATGGGGCTGCCTTCCCCTTATCTACTCTTAGTGCATGTCCCCTACTGCTGTCAGAAACGTTTTTGTACAGGTCATAACTAGCAGTTGTGTATCCTTTTTCAACTAGCATTTGTGTATTCTGTTGTACAGTGCCATAAATGAAATACTTTTTGAACCTGCTGCACCAGTGGAACCCCTGCGAAAATAAGATACTGTATTGTATCTCAAGGTTGCATCCCGCCACCTGTTTGATGCAAATGTCAAATAAGTCAGTTAGGGGAAACTAACAAATCATTACTTCAGCCCTTTGATCAAACAAGTGTGTTAAAATTTCCATATTAGGCCAACAGCATAGTCCATGAAGTTTGAAAAAGCAAACTGGTGTTTATTTTATCTAAAAGTTTCCACATGAGGATAGTTTCATACTGGTGTAGCACTTGGTTTCCAAGAGGTTCATAGAGGGCAGAATCAGAGGCAGCAAAACAGTACCATCATTTGAAAATAATTTTTAAAAATGTTTCTGGGGGGTGCATGCCTGTGGACTGCCTAGCTCAAGAGTTTGTCCCTCACAAAAAAGTTTCTACATCATGGTAATCCTACTCACATAGGCGGTACTTATCAGTATTTTACCTAGATATATACAGAGCAGCAAAAGGTTTCATTTTTGATTGTTCGAGTGCAGATATATTAAAGTAGTTAATGTCAATGAAAGGGTTTGTTACCTTTACAGGGTCAGTAATAGGCCAGAGTATAGTATGCACAGTCAGGGCTGACAGAAGGCATGTGGTCTCTGAAGATAGCCATACCCAGATTATTTGAAAAGCCTCTTGGTACCTATTTCCCTGAGGTTATCTGGGAGGGCATTCTAGTTGGTGGGGCTAGAACTGTGAACACTTTATTTACCCCCTGCTGTTTCAGAGATCATGCTAGATTTTCTACAGTGTAGTCCACTGCCTCCGTGAAACAGAGCATAACAAAGAACTGCAATGAAGACAGATGGTCTTTGAGGCTGCCCAGATGTGAAAACTACTCTTAAGTAAATATCCGATGAACTAGAAGCTGGAAGAACTGTGATGGCACACACTAGAGACAAGGAGAAGGAGGGGGATTTAAATCAAGTTTTCAAAGACTTGAAGGGTCAGTCTTACACGTTATGGAGGAAAGTTTGAAAACGATGTGTGAGGACAGCTTTCACTCAAAATGTTGATGGGGTTTGGGATGGACTACTACTTAGTGGTTAGAATATGTAGCTATGAACTTGGAGACCCTGGTTTGAACCCCATGACTGCCACTTTCTGTGTGATCCTGAGCAAGCTAGTTAATCTCCCTTTGGGTAATCTATCCCTGTTCTGTATTACTCTTCCTGTGCACTGAACACAGCAGCAAAAAAATTTCTTCCACCCTCTCTTGGATTATAAAACACTTTCGGATGAAGTTTGTGTGAAAGGCACTATATAAAACCAAATTTCTTTTAATTTTTGTATTAGAGGATGTGTTGTTGCAGATACAGTATTGTGCAGTGTTTTAAAGAGCTACTGACACTGTTGAGACAGCTTTGAAAAAATTTAACATTCAGGCATAACTGTAGCCTGCATTTTGTATTTTATTCTCGAATACTCAACCGTATTTCCTTATTACTAGGGGTATTTGCATGAATACAGTATCTCTGCCATTTTAGCTCAGGCAGTCTGCCAACACCTGACATCACAGTTCTGTTTATAACCTCAAAATATGTTGCTGTGTAGATAACTATGATGTCATAAACAGGATTGTGATGCCATGTGTAGAGAAGCAGCCAGAGTAAATACAGTCTAGAGGACAAGGATCTTATTTTCACGCAACTCTTTTCAGTAATAAAGAAAATGAGGAATTAATTACTGAAAATGTATGAAGTAATAAAGAATATGGGATGGAGTTGAATATAAATCTTACTTTTTTCAAAGTCTTCCTAATGCTGCCGGTGGGATCCTTAAAATGCGAGAGTGTCCAGCCAGGGTTTTCTGGTTGCTACCTGAGCGGAAAAAGTCAAGGGGAGAACTTAGGCATGGAAAAATCCCTCTAGTGCAAACTTCCATGTTCGCTCCTGCACATATTTGAAACATAGAATATGACAGCAGATGAAGACCGCATGGCCCACCTAGTCTGCCCTTTTCCCTACCTAACGGATAAGCTGCAGATCCTAGTTAACTAACAGCCTACTTCCTCCTACCTCCCACTAGAATTGCCATATGTCTGTCCCATGCATTCTTGAATTCCCCCACTGTTTTTGACTCTACAACCACCTCAGGAAGGCTGTTCCATGCATCTACAATCCTCTCTGGGAAGAAATACTTCCTCACATTACCTCTGAGCTGTTCCCCCTCTATCTTCAAATCGTGCCCCCTTGTTGTTGCACATCTCTTTTTCTGAAAGATGCTACCCTCTTGGACTTTGTTGATTCCCTTGAGGTATTTGAAAGTTTCTGTCATGTCCCCCCTCTTCCTCCTTTTCTCGAGGCTATACATCTTAAGCTCCTTTAGTCTTTCTTCATATGTCTTCTGGTGCAGACCCTGCACCATTTTGGTTGCCCTCCTCTGGACAGCCTCCACCCTGTCTATGTCTTTGTGGAGATGGGGTCTCCAGAACTGTACTCAGTACTCCAGATCTGGTCTTAACAACTGTCTGTACAGAGGGCCAACAACTTCCTGTTTTCTACTGGTGATGCCTCTCCCTATGCACTCCAGTATCCTCCCAGCTCTCCTTACTACCTTCTCACATTGCTGGCCCACCTTTAGGTCGTCTGATATGACTACCCCCCAGGTCCCTTTCCATTTTTGTTGTTGTCAGTATCTCACCCCCCATTGTGTACTCTTTCCCTGGGTTTTTGTTTCCCAGGTGCATTACTTTTCACTTCTTTGCGTTGAATCTAAACTGCCATACATTTGACCATTGCTCCAACCTTGCCAAGTCCCTTTACATCCTTTCCACTCCACCTTGTGTATCAACCCTGTTGCAGATCTTTGTGTCATCTGCAGAGATGCATACTTTCCCTTCTAGTCCCTCTGTAATGTCACTTATAAAGACATTAAAAAGGACTGGCCCCAGTACTGAACCCTGCGGTACCCCCACTAGTAACCCTCCTTTCGACACTGTGGACTCCGTTTACTATTACCTGCTGTGTCCTGTTGTCCAGCCAGTGATTTACCCAGGCTACCACCCTGGGACCCACTCCCAGGCTGGCTAATTTGTTTATTAATCTTTTGTGCGGGACTGTGTCAAATGAACTTGCTAAAGTCTAGGTAGGCCATGTGCATAGCCCCTCTCTGGTCTACTACTTTGGTCATCCAGTCAAAGAAATCAATTAGATTTGGCTGACATGACCTTCCTGCTGTGAATCCATGCTGCCTTGGGTCCTGTGCCCCCACTGGCCTCTAGGTACTCAACAGTTCTTTCCTTCAGCAGTGATTCCATCATCTTCCCTACCACTGAGGTTAAACTGACAAATCTGTAGTTTTCTGCCTCTGTCTTGCTCCCACTTTTGTGAAGGAGAATCACATCCACCCTCCTCCAGTCCTCAGGTACCACACCATTCTTCCATGATTTATTAAAAAGGGTAATCAGTGGTGTTACTATTTCTTCCCTTAGTTCTTGTAGAATTCTGGGGTGAATCCCATCAGGCCCCATTGCTTTATCTACCTTCAGTTTTAAGAGTTCTTTCAGAACCCTTTCTTCTGTGAAAAGACTAATGTCAACCCCCCCCCATCCAGAGTGCTTCTATTGACCGGATTAGGTATCTCCCTCTGCTTTTCCATTGTGAAATCTGAACAGAAGTAGTCGTTCAGTATCCCTGCTTTTTCACTGTCGCTCTCTGCCCAACCACCTTCTTCTTTATTCAGCCTCAGTATCCCTGCCTTAGTCTTTCTTTGCTCCCTAATGTACCTATAAAAGGTTTTATCCCCCTTCTTAACCGAGTTGGCTATCTTTTCCTCAGTTTGGGCCTTTGCTATTCTGACTGCCTTCCCCGCTTGCTTCTGCTTTAGCTGGTACAGTTCTCTGTCCTGCTCCTTCTCTGTTTCCTTATACTTCCTAAATGCTATCTCTTTCTCCCTTACCTTCCCCGCTACTTCTTTAGAGAACCATAGAAGTTTCTTCTTTCATTTTGATTTGTTTATTTGCTTCACACAGAGGCTTGTTGCCTCTGTGATGGCGGTTTTATTGTTTCCCCATTGTTGCTCCACCCCACCTTCTTGCCTGTTTGTCAGTGCTTTTGTGAGGCACTCTCCTATTTTGACAAAATCAGCCCTCCTGAAGTCCAGTACCTTCACTTTTGTGTGGCTTGACTCTACTGCTAAGTTTATTGTGAACCACACTGTTTGGTGGTCGCTTGTTCCCAGATGGCTACCCACTTCAAGATCAGAGATCCTCTCTCCATCCCCATTTGAGAGTACCAGGTCTAAGATTGCTCCCTCCCGAGTGGGTTCCAAAACTAGCTATCTGAGGCATGCCCCCTGTAGGGCATCAAGAATGGCCCTGCTCTTGGATGTGGCTGCAACAAAGGTGCTCCAGTTAACATCTGGTATATTCAGATCCCCCATCAGCAATACCTCCCCTTTCTTTGCCATCCCAAGGATGCCTTCTGTCATTTCCTTGTCTATTTCCTCCCCCTGAGATGGGGGTCTGTATACAACCCCTGTATGATTGTGGAGCCATTTCCAGTCTCCAGGGTGACCCACAGTGCCTCCTCTCCTCCCTGTTTACCCTTTAGTTCTGTTGCTTTGATCCCTTCCCTTACACACCTAATGGTTTCTACTCAGCTGTTATCCATGGTTCGTGATCAGTCGCTCCAACATGACAAAACACATACAACAAGTAAGCAACACTTATAGATAAGCTATATGGGAAGCATGCTTCTTACTAACCAAGGCAATCCCAAACAGTGAAACCCTCAAACTGTATAGCAGTATGATCAATTCTTCAGGACATTTGTAAATCCAAATAATGTTGTCCCTGAAATTGGGTGGCAGATAAGAGGACAGTCAGTGTGTGCACCTAGTGCCAAGTCTCGAGAGTCTGTGAGCTAGGCCCACACCCTGTTCACCTGTCCCACACCTAACCTGGAGGGGGGAGGGGCACCCAGCATTGTAAGTATTTACAAATGCCATGAAGAGTTGATAGGATTGATGTACCATTTAAGGGTTTCACAATTTGGGTGCAATAAAGGATCTCCCTTGGTTTGGTAAGAAGCATGCCTGCTGTCGTGGGCTATGTGGTTCTCTATTCTGTTGTCTACTTTGTGCTGTTGGGTTGGCGGGTGTAATGATGATGATGGGTGTTGGGGGGGGGGGGGGTTCTCTGCAGTGTTGAGTGTGTTGTGGGTGGCAATGCACCCTGATAGGTTTCCCAAACGAGTCCATGGCACTGGAGGGTGAGTGACAGGAGGGACTTGAGTGTCCCAGTGGATGCTCACCTCTTCCGGGGTGGAAGGATATCTGTTTCTGCTGTGCTGGCACCACCAGGGGGCCCACAGGTGGAGCAGTAATACAGGATGGGAGTGGGAGGGTAAGTAGGCTGGCTCCGCGCACACCTGTTGCAGGCATGCAGATGCACATTCATGCTGCAATCTCTGGGGAGGCAGCAAACATGGAGGAAAAAAGCTAGCTGAGACAGGATGATGCCCCCCCCCCAGAATCTGCACCATTGATTAGGTGCCTGGTCTTTATGCTGTATTCGGTCTCTGGAGGGGGTTTGACAACCACTGTCAATGACATCACCCTGAGAGCTGCCAGATGGCCACAGTTATGTCCAGAGAAGACAAATGACAGGGCTCAGGACAGGAGGCAGAAATGGGTGGAACAGTGTGGGAGAAAGAAGTAGTGAAAAAAAAAAGCGCTGCTGTTGGCCACAGTTTTTATGGTATGATTACTTGCTGGGGGCAGTGCCACAACTGATCATCACTGTATGGGTGTGGCAGTGTGCTGCAGGATACTGAACCACAAGTATCAATGAGTCACCGGTGTTCCGTGCACGGACAACCTGCAGCTGTGGCTGCTGGCCCATTGACCCACAGTACAAAAAACACAAAAAGCAGCCGCAGTGAATCCCAGCACAGTTTAGTACAGCTTAGTTGCAGCTTAGATTTACAAAATATGTGTCATCATGTAGTAACCATGTGGTAACAATAATTCCAGTATGAGTCCAGGAAATGTTTTTAAATCAAAACTTGATTGGTCACAATTGTTGCTACCAAGGATGCAGCCGACTTAATTAATTGTGGTCTGAATTATTTCTTTTTGGACGGACCTTGTCTTACAAATAAATCAAGTTTTGATTTAAAAACATTTCCTGGACTCATACTGGAATTATTGTCACCACATGGTTTCTACATGGTGACATAGATTTTGCGAATTTATGTTGCAAATAAATTGTACTAAACTGTGCTGGGATTCGGTGTGACTGCCTTTTGTGTTTTTTGTACAGAACCGCAAGTGCCTTCCTGAAAGAGCAGAGCAGCTACTCATTTTTACAGCTGCAGTGGGCGTAGTCCTGCAGATGTCTTATGATCAGTGTGGTGAAAAGGAAGCTTACTGGATACCGAACAGGCTTTTTCAATAGTGGAGGTGAACGGCAATCACTGTGCATTCACCCTATTTTGTCTGTCAGTACCGGTGGAACGCAGCGTTGTCGGCTGTGTCCAAGATGGCTGCCGGAGCTCTCTGCGCATGCGTGACAGCTCACGCATGCGCACTGAACTCCGAGGCATGGCAGTGTAGTCCGCTGTGTCCAGATAGCCGCTGGAGCCCAGTGCACATGCGCAGAGAATTCTGGTGGCCATCTTGGATATGGTGGATTGTGCCGCTGTGCCCCGGAGTTCAGTGTGGAACTTCAGCAGCCAACTTGGACATGGCCGACAGTGCCGTGTCCCTCCATAAACTCAACTGCAGCCGTATCGACTCTGGCCAGAGTTTGTTAAAATGTTTTTGCTTGCCATGGGCAGCACTACTGGCATGCATCATTATGTGGATCAACTGTGGGCTGAAGGACATTTTACCATGGGTACCATCCTGAACTGACAGCTAGGGATTTAAAAAAGACGGATGCTTGCCACATTAAGAATTTGGCTATGTGGCATGAATGCTACAAAAATAATTTTTTTAAACTACAAACATCCTTAGATCCTGGCCCTTCTTCGAGGGGACACGCCTGTGAAGGTCATGAGACAAAAGCGCTAATAATCCTCTGATTTGGATGTTTGAAGTTTAAATAAATTATTTTTGTAGCATTCGTCAAGTATTAGGGAAAATTATTCCTTGAGTGCAGGTTTTCTTGTGAAGGCAAATTATAACTGTTAGCTTCACCCCTTCCCCTTTCTTTGTGGAGTTGCTGTGTATGTTGCTTCTCGATTGATTTTGCTGAGAGTGACTCAGATTTGTTATACCTGATTCATTTTTTCAGGTCATAGATCAGATGTTCTGTCCTTTTTTGTTGGGTTTTAAGGGATGACCATCCATCTCTTCCACATCTGCAGCACCAGTTGAGGGTGGGTGACCTGGTGCTTCCACGTGTGGCTTTTTACCATTTGTCATTTATCCGGTGCCTGCATTTTTACTGCTGCCTGTTACATCACTGACCCCTACTTGGGCACTCTAAGAATATGAACTGGCCCATCTCGTTGGCTTCTCTTTATTCTTGAGAATGCCACCATATAGCTGCTCTACTGCTCCTCCACTGATATGATATTCAATTGCTCTTTGACTTAGACATGCAGAAATTATAGGCTTCTCTCCACAAACTTATTTACATTCTTCATTATGGTATAACCCAGAGCTACCTCTGGGAGAAAGCCCATTCTGGTTGCCATTCTACATAGGGTTACCAAATTTTGGGATGCCATAAAGAGGTCACAGTCCCTCGCCTGATGATCCCTTGTGCCCGACCCCGAGTTGCCATTCGGGCATACTAGAGGCATTTTATTCTTTGGGGATCTTGCTGGACGCAGGATTTTTTTTTTTTTTTCCACATTTCAAGAACTACAAACTCAGTTTGACCTGCCTATCTCCATTGGAACTACTTGCAAATACAGACATGCCGCATGGCCCTCCCCTCTGTTCCTGTGTCATACCACTTTGAAGTGATGATGCTTCTTTCTCTCTCTCTCAGTGATACCCCTTGTGCTAGTTCTCTAAGTATGTTTTTCTTCGCAAGGCCTTATTTGGGGTTAGTTAGGTGCTTTGTTTGATCTGGAACACAGAGTCAGTGAAACCGACTTTCATGTGCAACACTACTCATTTCTCTGTGGATATAAAAAGCAGACTGCCTTGACCTTGCAAGCATGTGTTTTCTGTAGAAGCTCTTTTTCAAAAGCTGATGTACATTCTGTTATCATTTCATCATTACAGGCCTTTTGGTAAATTCAGTGGGAGTTTCTAGATTTATTCACTGGTGATGAAGACTGTTATAGAACTTCATAATGCAGTTTATGTCCTTGTTAGAAAATGGGCTTTAGGACTTCTAGAAGGTGATTGGCTGAGAACTCCCGCTAGCCATACATTTATTTTTTTAATAATGCCAGCAAAAAAACAAGTCCCAGCTGGCACTACCCATCACCTCATGATATCCTTGTGCCCATGTTCAACTGAAAAACACAACATCAGCCATTTTCATGGAGTGCCTACTGGAAAGCCCACTTGCCACTGCCAACCAAAACATCTGACAACTTTGTAGTGAAATTTGACCTAACGACACAAATTACCAAACTGTTTGGAGACGAGGAAATGCCAACAGAAAATAAGTAATACCTTAGTTGAGACTGATCTCTGCCTGCCAGCTGTATTGTCACAGTGCGACTCCCTGGACTGCCAACAGCATGCCATGTTTTCCTATGGCAGTTCTCCAGTACTCATGCTAAAGGTTAAAAAAATAAATAAAACAAGCATTTGTCAGTGCCGAATGTTGCTTGCTTGTATGTGCTGTGTAGGTATTTGGAAGTCAGTGGAGTGCAAATATTGAAAATTTGCAAACTTACGAGCTTGCATAGGAACTGCGCAATGCAGGCTCGTAAAACAGTAATTTTTAGGAAGTTTGTCACCAAATTTTCAACATAGCCATTTTAAGACCTCTGCTCATGAACAGTGTCACTGTGAGTTTCTTAATCTGTCCCGTACAGTGATTTCGCACATCGACTGCGCCATTGTACGCTACATGGGCAGAAACACATTTTGGGCGAGATATGAAAAATGACAGCTGTACTGCTCATAAGGAGGTGTGGTAAAATGACAATGTTGAAAATCTGGAGTGAAAATATTGAAAATTCGCAAACTTAAGGGCGTGCGTAGGAACTGCGCAATGCACGCTCGTAAAACAGTAATTTTTAGGAATTTGTCCACCAAATTTTCAACATAGGCTGTTTGAGGCCACTTATGAATTACTAGCAGTGTCGTTTTGTTGTCGGTGCGAAAGGTGATTTCGCGCAATGACTGCGAAATCACCCTTCGGGCCCGATTAATGCCCTGACAGTGAGAGCATTCATGAGAAGAGGTCCCAAAAACCCCATGTAGAAAATTTGGTGCAAAAATTCCAAAAAATGCCTGAGATATGCAGCAAAGTTGAAAAAACCCTATTTATTACATTATACAGCTTACGGCATTTCCTCAGTTCGCGTCGGGTTTAAAGAGCGCAGAGCGTGTTCCGGTCCACGAAGATCATCGCGCGAGTCAGAGAGGTAAGTATGGGGTGAGGGGGTGTGGGGAGGCAGGGTGTGCAGTGGGTGGCGGGTGGGGGCAGAGACAGCGAGGACCATTTTTGTGTTTCAGGGTTTGTTTTTTTTAAAAAGGACAACGACGCGGGACATTTGCCATGCTGGGGTGGGCTGCCAGCGTGGCACAAGGACGGCTGTTTGGGGGGGCATGGAGCCGACGAGGGATTGGGCACCCCCGTCAGCGATAGCATCTGTTGCCACACTGGGGTGGGCTCCCAGCTTGGCACCCTGTATTCTCTGGGGGGGGACAGTGGAGCCGATGGGGGATTGGGCGCCCCCATCGGCTATATGATGTGTACATGCTGGGGTGGGCACCCAGCGTGGCATGTGGCTCTGGGGGCGCAGCACAGCCGACAGGGATTGGGCACCCCGTCGGCTATACAGTGTGTGCGTGGGGGGCAATCACACAGTATGTGTGCGTGTGTGTGTATAGGGGGAGCGCGCATGAGCAGGCGATATCTTATCGCTGCTTACTGAAGCGTAGCTCCCCCTTTCAACTATACTTCACTGCATTTTTTGACTGCTGTCATAGACGGCTCCAGCAGCCATTGGAGAACTGCGGCTGTGCTTGCAAACACACTGACTGAATTGGAAGAGGGCTGCCACACCTCCGAAAACTCGGATGATGGCACTATGTTTCTTGCACATGCGTGCAAGCAACATAAAAAAACGAAGTACACTTTCTGCTGATTACTGCACGGGGGGGTGTGGGGGTCGGGCCCCCAATGACAGTAAGAACATAGAGATACAACGTTTCAACAAACTAGAACTACACACCAGTAATACTGCGGGGGGGGGGGGGCTAGCTCATCTATGGAAAAACAAAAGCCAGCAGTAATACAGAATAAAACAATGACTCCAGACTGCAAAACATTATAATATACCTTCTATCTTTTTATTTTCATTATTACTGTCATTACAACCTCCCCTGCAATAATCAGGACAAAAAGTTTTTTTTTTCCAGAACTGCTGAACCTTTGCAAAACATAATATACCTTCTTTCTTTTTATTTGGAAATGGAGCGTACATACCAAAGAAAGATGACTCTCATTTACTTAGTAATAGGGACGGAGAAACATTTGCGGGACATGGGTACAAACAGGACACTACCGTAATGCTAAAGTTGTAGTGCAGAGTCCGGGATCCTCCACTACCGCCCAATTTAAACGTACACAAATTGTGTGCTTTTTACAAATATAAAACACTCTTCTACTTGTGGGGGAAAATAAATCTGGCTGCCCCCCCCCCCCCCGTGCAGACACCCCTAACGCAGCTACCAGTCGGGAGTCCCATATCTCGTAACTTTTTTTTTCACTGAAATGAGGGACGCATCCTCAAAGATGAAGATATAAGCTCAGAACACCGTGGAAAAAATGTCTTGTGCAAAGTGTGTTTTTGATTTAACATCTCAGAATAGCATCAATTTCTGCTCCAAAGTCAGAATTTCCAACACATTCTCTGTGTGGGCAGTATCTTTTCCAGGAGGGAAGGACGAGCATACCTCACCTTTTTGTCACTGAAATGAGGGATGGGGCATTTCTGGATACTCAAAATGAGAGACACCGATCCTCATAATAAGGGACCAGTCCTCAAACATGGAGATACAAGCAAGCTCAGAACACTGTCTAAACCGTTGCTTTTACTTGTACACACTTTGTTTTGAGTTAGCATTAGGATATTATGACTTGCTGCTTGAATATTTTAATTTACGATACATTCTCTGCGTACCCCTCAACTGATCCCAAGTTTCAGGGATGTCCCTGATTCTGCCTCGGAAATTTTCTGAAATGTGGTAGCATCTATCAGTGAAGGGTACAGATTTCAATTTCAAAAAAATAATGCCGGCCTTTAGTGTTACAGTCCAGTTCTCATCAAGAAAACCTAATTTATACTAAAGCAGCATACAGAACACAGCTTATTGATCTGATATTGATCTTTTTCTGCCGAATCGCCGATTTTGGTCATTGATATCCCTGATTTTTAGGGCTCATCCCTGATTTCTGAGGTGAGAGATATGTGCTGCAGTCCTGGTGCCGAATATTTCTGATATTTTGCATATATACCATACGGTGTGTGTGTGTGTGTGGGGCGAGCACGCGGTATGCGTCTTGTGTGTGTGTGTGTGTGTGTGGGGGAGGCGCAACTTGAGGCATATCTTATCACTGCTCACTGCAGCGTAGCTTCCCCCTTCAACTGTACTCCACTGCATTTTGGACTGCTGTCATAGACAGCTCCAGCAGGCATTGGAGAACTGCGGTCGCGCCTGCAAATACACTGACTGAATTGGAAGAGGGCTGTCACACCTCCGAAAACTCGGATGATGGCACTATGTTTCTTGCACATGCGTGCAAGCAACATAAAAAACAGTCCACCGTGAGTTGCAAGAGGGAGAACAATGGTACATTTCTCCCAGCCATGCTAAACAGTGCCACTCTATCGACTGCGCTCATACTCCACCACAGTACCGGTCACGCTTGCAGCCAGCCACAGTTCCTCTTTGATCGCTCCCAACCACAGTTCTTCAAAAAAAAAAGAAAAATGACTTACAAGTTTGGTGATCAGGCTTCACCATAAGGGACTGCTGTCGTCCTCTCAGTATTGGCAGTGGAGGGGCAGGTCAAGGGTATGCTGATTCATCTGATCTGTTAGTGCCTAATGATTGTAAAGCTATGCTTGGGGGTCAGTGGGACAGTGGGTGATGCATTACCCCCTTCCCCACCAAGTGCTACAGTACTTATAACGCTCATGTTGGTTCATGCCTATCGCCTCTAGGTTTTTGCACATTTCCTATGCCCAAAACTTATTTAGTGCATCTGTCCATTTATTTATAACAAATGTATGTTTATTCTGTGTATGTTTTGACTTGTCTGCCAACTGTATACGTTTTTATTATTTTTTGTTTGTTAAACAAATACAGTAACTGGAACAGGACATACATCTGTATCATTTTAAAGACAGTTTTCGCAGAACAGGGTATTTCAGTGCTTTAACAATATCAGTTAACACATATACTGCAGCACTTTTGCAAGTTAATACAATGTTTTATGATTCATAAACATTGCATTAACTCACTGATATCTTTATGTCTAAGATATTTATTATTTTTCCCCCTTCCTTGCTTACTTTGATGTTTCCTGATTTCCCATTAGTTGTCTGATATGTATCTATGCTGCAAATGCTTCCTATGGAAGAATATCTGGTCTGACTTGCATTCTTACATTTGTTATATTATTTTTCATAACATAGGTAACAGCATTCTAGCCACCTGATTGGCTAAAAGTCAAGTGCAAGAGTGTAATTATCTGGCCAGAATTACACGCCTGTGCTTGTTTAACCTGTACACCAGGTTTGGTTACAGTGTTAATATGCCTAAACTGGAATTACATTGTTATCTTCTACTTCTGTTTTATATAGAAAACAATATTTTCTTATTAAAATCATAAGACAAACTTTTTTAAAACATTTTTAAGTAGAACCCATGTTGTAATGCAGTAGGACACTTCAGTGATGTGTAATTATGAGTCAGTAATTACACTTTCCTGTTGTGTCTAATTAAAGGCTTTTATTTTTGCTGTCTTATTTTTGCACATTGTTGTCCACTGTTTTCCACTTCCTTTAACCCTAGGACACATATGGAAACAAGCTATTATTTCATCTTGGAGCTCTTTCCTGAAAAAAAAACAACTTCTGAAATCAGTCAATCAATCAATATATAAACAAATGTCCTGACAATGCCTGTTTCATAAACGGGGTTGTTTTCTGCAGCCCGTTATATAGCAGTGCTTCTCTACATTTGCATTCTTTCTTTGCTTTGCTGTGGTGCCACTAGCCCTTGCTGTGCCTGCTTTTGAGCTGTCCTGGGATTCCCCTTGTTTGTGGCACGGCATGGTTCATTATTCACCGCTGCCTGTGTTTGACCAACTCTATGTTGCTCATGGTCCTTGCCTTGCTGTAGGTGTGCTGCTCGTTTTTATCCGTCTGGTTTCTTGCCCACCCTGTGTGGTTCCACCTGCCTATTCAGTTGTTGACTCCTGTGGCTTTCCTGGCTACTGCACCATGGTTGCTATTTCCCACTCTGTATCTTCTAGATATCCAGCTATCCTTCTTACTCCAGGGGCCCTTTAGCATCAGTAACTTAAAGCAACTAGCTGACCAGGTAGTACTGCCCCAGAGGTGTGGTTTATGCTGATTAATTAGCATCAGCCAATCAGAGGAGATTTTGGGGTGCTGAGGAGAGATTGCCTGAGAAGGCACCAGAATTTTTTTTCTCTGCTGACTGAACAACACTGCGTCTGAGGTGTTCCACTCATTTAGCCAAGAAAACAAGTTTTCTTGAACTTTTGTGGTAAAATCTTTTCATTTTATTTCTTTGTATTGTGCTGAATAGTTTTTAGTTGTTTTATCGTGGTTCCCGGGAACCGGGTTTATCGGTTGATTCCGCGGTTCTTTCGTGGTTCCCTCCTATATATTTATTTATTTATTTTTATTGCATTTGTGGTTTTTCGATGGTTCCTTTTAAATCTTTTATCACGGTTCCCTTTTTTCATTGGGAACTACGATTTTAGGTAATTTTTACCTCAGAAATAGTGGTTTCATACCGCGAGGGAACTGATTGCATTCCATTACTAACAGTGGTGGAATCTTGGAATTTAAAATGGTTTCTATCAATTGGCTTGTCAGAAATCCCCAAAAAGAAACTGAACCCACAGGTTTTAAAAATTGCCTAAATTGTCACAGGATTGTGGCCAAAGCTGACACCCACGACCTGTGTTTAAAGTGTTTGGGTCCAGACCATTACTGTACACTTTGCTCTAAATTTTGTTCCAAAACCTTGAGAAACAGAGCAAAAAGGCTTAGAGAGATGGCTGAGGAAGGGTCCTCTGCAGTCCCCAAAAGACCCAGGCTTACCAATGAGGGGCCTTCAAAAAATGCAAATAGAGGTGCTGATGAAGCATCTGTCAGCTCTAAGCCTAGAAGAGGCACTGATGACGTGTCTTCTAGAGAAAAAAATAATTAATCAGGTGCTGATGAAGTGCCTTTAAAATCAAAAACTTCCAAAGGGGCTGATTAACTTCCTTCAAAAAACCAAAATAGTAGGGGCACCAATGAAGTGCCTGGATCTAAAAGGAAGCCAGATTCTGCCACTGATGAAGTGGCACCAAACAAAAAGTGTACAAGGAAAAATTGCCTCCTGTTACTCACGGTAATAGCAAGGACGCTCAGGCAGGAGGTAAAAAACATAAGGATAAGTCTAAGCACACACAGCCTGATAGTCTCCCTGATTTTCAAAAGGAGCTGCCTTTGGCTGAGGATATGGCAAAATCTTGGCATGTGTTTCAGACCCTGCAAGGCATGGAGTCTATCTTTTCGGCCCTGTCAAGCAAGCACCCTTCTGCAGCCCCCTCTGAGGCAAGGGGCCTGTGGGGGTGATGATGAAGATGACTGTTTTGATGCTGCAGACAGTCTTTCAGGAATTAAACCCCTGGAGCCTGATGTTTCTCCTGATCCTCACTTTGTTGTCTCCCCGGATCGGGAGGAAAATTCATTAATTTTAACTTTCCTCCAGCACATGGTGGATACCCTCGACATTCCCTGTCAGAAGTCCAACCAGGAGGCGGAGGAGGATGACTACAGGGAAATGAAAGGTCTCTCTCTCTCTCTCTTCCCAAATAGATGGTTCTCCCTATTTACAAAGCTTTCAGGAGAAACACTATGAAACTTTTACAGACCCCATCTTCTCTTCCCGGGGTTGATAAAAGAATTGACAAAAAATACCAGCTCTCCAGAGCAGACACTGACTTTTTGTCTGTCCACCCTGGTCATGAGGGAGTCGTGCAACAAGCTGCATGTGATAAAGCTGGAGTGCCTTTGTCTTCTTTACCTCTGGACAAGGACTCCAGAAAAATAGATTATATTGTGAAGAAGACCTACACTTCTACACTTCTGCTTCACTGCTTCTTTGCCTGTCTTCCTACTTGGCCTATACAGCCAAGAATCAGAAGACTTTATGGAACTCTGTTCTGGCCATTGCTCAATCAGAGTCTGACTCCATAGCCTAGGACTTAATTGAGACTGCTAAGACTGCCTTGGAAGCAACAAAGTACCAGTTCCATATGGCAGATGATAATGATGCTGCATCTAGAGTTATGGCCCAGGCCATATCTCTCAGAAGATTTGCCTGGCTAAGGACACCCAACCTCACACAGGACACCCAGTCTAAAGCTCTAGACTTCCCCCTGTGATAAAAACCTTCTGTTCGGTTCCAGAACAGAAGAATACATGAAAAAAGTGGACAAGCACGAATCCACTTGCCAGAGCAATACATCGAAGCAAAGGGCTACCACGTTAAAGTCTCACCCTAAGGCAGGTAGGGGTGGGGGTTACTTCCCAAAACCGTATTTCCCCTGTCCTCCCCTCAGTACGATTACTCTCAGTTTAGAGGGTACTATAGGGGAAGGGCAGGAGAGGCTAGAGAAAACCAGCCATCTCCCAGGCCCCTGCATCTCAGTATAAGCCCTGACTTCAATGCCTTGGTCGCCTCCCCTCCACCAGTAGGGGGCAGGCTCTCCCACTGCCTGCAAGCTTGGACCCTCATAAGTTCAGACAAGTGGGTCCTGGAGGTAGTAGAAAAGGGCCTGCCTCTTCTCTTCAAAAAGATGCCAGTTCTAAGGGGTTCTCTCTTTTCAAAACCCTTAACTCCTGTAGAAAAACAACTGTTAGAACTGGAGGTCTGCAACCTCCTGGCATCAAAGGTGGTGAAAAAGGTTCCAGTCTTACAAAAAAACAAGGGCCTTTATTCCAGGTACTTCCTCACCCAGAAAAAAAACTGGGGAGTGGTGACCTTTCCTAGACCTCAGGTACCTCAATAGGCACCTCCTGAAACCAACGTTCAGAATGGTGACTTTAAAAATGGTCATTCAGTCTCTACAACAGGGAGACTGGCTAGTCTCTCTAGATATCAAGGACACCTACTTTTTCATCATAGAAACATAGAATTTGACAGCAGATAAGGACCGCTTGGCCCACCTAGTCTGCCCATTTCCCTACCTAATGGATAAGCTGCAGATCCTAGTTAACCAACAGCCTACATCCCTGTAAGGCAGTCCCATAGAAAGTTCCTGAGGTTCAGGCTTCCCTCAGGGCATTACTAATTCGTAGCCATGCCCTTCGGCCTAACATCTGCACCATGGGTGTTTACCAGATGTCTGGCTGTCATGGCAGCACATCTCAGGAAACAAGGGGTGTCATGTATCCCTATCTAGACGATTATTTGATAGTAGGGAAAACCTCAGCTCAGGTCCAGAAGTTCCTGTCAGTCACAAAAAGCACTCTGCTGTCTTTGGGATTTCTCATAAATCTAAAGAAATCCCACTTAGAACCAACCCAGCTCCTAACATTTATAGGGGCACAGCTGGATACAAAGCAGAGCAGGGCATTTCTGCCTCCAGAGAGAAGTGAAAATTTCCTAACAGTAGCAAACTCCTTCGCCCTGGGCCAGCTAAGGTTGGCCAGACACTTCTTAAGACTCCTGACTGCACTACCCATGACTGCAGTAGTCCCAGGGATCAGGTACAGGATGAGAGACGTACAGTTTCATTTACGCTCCCATTGGTCTCAAAAGAGCAATGCTTTGCCAAAACTAATACCAGTAACACAGACTTTTCTTCAAGCCTTGCACTGGTGGAAGGGCACTGCCAACCTGTCAGTAGGTGTCCCATTCCAGATCTCCCTTTCTACAAAAATCATCACTACAGATGCTTCCCTGGGGCTCATCTGGGCAATTCCTCTGTCAGTGGCACCTGGACCCCGAAGGAGACAAGGTCACACATTAAGTCTTCTGGAACTCTGGGCCATTTATCTGGCACTAAAGTCCTTTGCTCCTCTAATTTCAGGCCACTCAGTGCAGGTCCGGACAGACAGTATCACAGCCATGTTTTACATAAACAGGGTGGCACATGGTAGGGAGTCCTCTGCACAGAGGCCATGAAGATTTGGAGCTTGCCATATCCTCTAGAGGTGTCTCTCTTTCAGCAATTCACCTCCCTGGAAAGAACAATACCCTGGCAGATGCCCTCAGCCACATAAGTCAGGGACACAGTGAGTGGTGCCTCAACAAGCAGGTGCTAGCCACAGTGTTCAGGAGATGGGGACCCCAGAAATAGATCTATTTGCCTCCCCTTCAGTCACCAGCTTCCTCTCTTCTGCTACAGGCCACCAGTTCTGGGCACTGTTCCAGCAGATGTACTGGTACTGAATTGGACAGTTACTATATGTCCTCTCTCCATTTCCTCTCATTTTCAAGGTTCTCCTGAAACTCAAGCTCCAACCAGCATTGATTCTGGTGGCACCAGATTGGCCAAGAAAGGTTTGATAGCCCCTGCTGCTAACACTTTCTCACAGCAGCCATTCGCCTTCCCTTCAGCCACTCACTCCTGACTCTTCCCCACTCAGGGGTGACTTACCCAGACCTGCAGTCTCTTCATCTTAAGACTTGGCTCTTAAGGAGTTAGAATCCCTGCTTCTCAGTACTCACAACAGGTCCTTAAGGTTTTAAGGATGGCTAAAAAACCTAACACAAAGAAGACCTATGCAGCCAAATGGAAGAGATTCTGTATTTGGTGTAAAGGCAAGAGGATTAGTCCCTTCTCTGTCACTGATTCTACCCTGTTGGACTACCTAGTTCATCTCCAGGCCTCAGGCTTGAGGCACTCTTCACTGAAACTGCATTTGGCTGCAATTGAGGCCTACCTCTCAGTAGGAAAGCCCAAGTCTGTTTACTCCCAGCCAGTGTTTAAACAGTTCTTTAAAGGCCTATCACACCTTCAGCCTCCTGTTAGGGAACTTGTTCCCCACTGGAGCCTAAATTTGTGCATTGCCAAGCTCATGGAGCCCCCCTTTGAGCCCATGGCTATGGCCCATCTTAAGTATGTTACCTGGAAAACCATTTTTCTGGTAGCCATTACTTCTGCAAGAAGGATTTCAGAGCTTCAAGCTCTCTGTACAAAGCCCAACTTTATTATTCCCCACAAGGATATGGATGAGCTCAGGATGAATAGAATGTTTTTGCCCAAGATGGTCTCTGAGGTCCACTTTAACTAGTCTGTTACCCTACCACTGTTCTTTACCAAAACGTCCACTCCTGAGGAACAGAAGTTTCATAGCTGGGATGTCAAAAGGGCTCTGTTCCACTATTTGGAGCACACTAAGCAGCCACTTGGAAGACTGTACACACATTCACCAAACATTATTGTCTGGATGTGCAGTCTAGATCAGATGCCAAATTTGGAAGGGTGGTGCTGCAGAGCCTCTTTCCTAAGTAGGTTTTCTGCCCTCCTCCTAACTACACTACTTGTAATCTGCTTTAAGCTATTGTTGCTAAAGGACCCCTGGGGTAAGAAGAAAACATTACTCACTGTAGTAATCTTCTTTCTCCCAAGGTCTCCTTTAGCATCAGTAAGCTCCCACTCTTTCTCCCCTGACAACCTGACTGCAGAGGTCTCTGCCTTTGTCTTTTACCAAATTTGTTAAGTTTCAGCTTGGAACTTCGTTTTAAAAAAAGTGTTCATAATTATTGTTCATATGCTTTTGCATAGTTTTTATACCTGTTGGTTCATTTCTCTGGGCAGGTGGCCATCTATCATCGAAAAAATTCTGCTGCCTTCTCAGGCAGTCTATCCTCAGCACACCCCCAAAGTCTCCTCTGATTGGCTGATGCTAATTAATTAGCATAAACTGGGCCAGTCCAATGGCGCTGAGGGTTGAGGCACTGGACGCCACGCCTCGTGCCATGCCGATGACCTGGGTTCAGGAATGAGCCCGAGCCATCGGGGGTTGGCAGGGGAGAGAGGGAATTGAGCATCGGGAGTACTGCTCTTCTGTCTCTCGGGGAGGGATCCAGAGTCAGCCTGACATCACAGCGGCCCCCGGTGGAGACTGGAGGCACTGCAGTGCCTTGGGGCTGCACGTTGAGAAAGACATCAGGCGGCTGCCTTCCGGACGTGGGTGGGAGCATCCACATCATGGGCAGGGCAGCATTACATGTCCTGCTCCTGGGGACAAGCAGAAAATACTCTGCCACGCTTGCGGAGATGAAGGTGGTTCCAGGGACACAGCCCACATCCCACTGTTGGCCCTGCACTCGGAGGACTCCACGGACAACCCATCACCCAGGTAAGACCTCTCTAATCCCAGAAAGACCATTGCGGGAGGACAGACCCGCCCCGGTGGGGGGGGTGATCCGGTGGGGTTAGGTCTGCCTGGGTGGTCAGGGGAGTCCCTCTGTGCATTGCAAGGTTCAGACTGGGAGTAGAGATGGTCATCACGTGAACACTCCGGAAGGATGCCCGGGTGTGGTGGTGATAAATAGAATTAGACAAAAACAAAATTTAGCATAAACCACACCTCCAGGGAAGTACTACCTAGTCAGCTAGCTGCTTTAAGTTACTGATGCTAAAGGACACCTTGGAAGAAAGAAGATTGCTATGGTGAGTAATTTTTTCTTCTGTCTCTTACCTTGTGGCTACCCAGTTGTCATTCCTGCATCTGTCCAGCATGTTTCTGTTTTACTTTCATCACCCCATCCTCCTCTTCCCATGCCCCCCCTTCCCGGCTGCCCTTGCCTCCCATCACAGCTAGTTCCCCCAGCTCCTTCTGTCCAGCTGGTCCCTTTCCTTCAGCTGCCCTTGGATTGGCCTTGTCTGGTTCCACTCTTTCTCTCTCTCTCCCTCCTCGGCACTACTTGTTGCCATTGGCCTGACCTCGGCTGCTTTTTCTTGCTCTTCTCCAAACTGTCTGCTGCCCTCAGAATAGCCACGTGTGGTCCTTCTCCTGGCTGCTTGCTACCTAGTGCCCTGGCTGGTCCCTCTCCTACAGTTGCTTGCTGCCTTTGACATGGCCATGGCTGGTCACTCTCTGCTCCAAGTTGGTTGCTGGTTTCCCCCTTCCCTCACTATTTCTTTGTTGTGATTTTCTGTTTTGTGGTTCTGGCTTTGCTCCCTTGCTGTCCAGCCTCGGCCCATTGATGTGGCCATGTTGTGCTTTCTCAAACTTTTGGTCTTTACTTTGTGGACACGGACCTTGATTTCCTGCTTCACACTTTCTAAAATTACCAGCAGCCTGCCCATGAGGTTGCCCTGACCCTCTTCTGGGTGTTCCAACACTCATACCCATTTATTCATACATGCTTTCACCCTCTCTCACCATACTACCGTGCATTTTTACATTTGGGCACTTGCCCTGATGACACTGGGCATTCACCGTCATAACTATGAGGATTTCTCCCAGTGACTGCCAAGCACATGTTATAACATTCTTCTCCCCTTCAGTGGCTGTCCTACACCCCCAAATGGTTTGATCTGCCTGAGCTTTTCCCTCAAGGGGTTATCTCCAAGCTGTCTCATGGGCCTTGTACTCAGAGGAGAGTAACTGAGCAGCCAGGCCCAAAGCAGCTGAATGTAAGTCTCCTGTTTGGGGTTGTTTCAGCAATCCCATATTTTTTTGGGCACTGGGATCGGGCCTTCAAGCTCACAAAAATACAGAAATGATGGCAGAAAATTCCCCCAGTCTATGTAGTCTGTCCGGTTTTGCTGCTTACTGTCCAATAGGGTTCTTACCCTGTCTGTCCTTCTGTTCCCTCAACTGACCCACCTCCACTTTCTACTCCCTCACTCCTTACCCCTCCCCTTTTTGTGCTACAAGCCGGGTGTATCTGTCCCACTCGACCTTGAACCCATTTGTAGATCCCGCTTCCACCTCCTCCTTCTACAGTGTGTTCCATTGTTCCACCTTTTCAGTGAAGAACTTCCTAATGCTTCTGTTACCCCCCACCCATCTCCACTTATGCCGTCTTGTCACTGTGTTTCGATTCCCGTTGAACAGGTCCCAACTGTCAACCTTGTTTATTCCACTCAGAAACTTTTGTCTTGATCACTTCTGACCTCCAGTGTGTACATGTTCAAGTCTGCCAGCTGTTTTTCATGTGATCTGCCATGCTGACTCTGTATCATCCTGGTGACTCTTCTCTGAGCCATCTCTAGCCTGTCCTTGTCCTTTCTTGTGTTCAGGCTGTAGAGCTGGGCACAGTATTCGAGGTTGGGCCTCACCGGGAACTGTACAGGGGCAATATCATCTCCATCCTCCTGCTCTCGAATCCTCCCCAGCATCCTAGTTCTCTTGATGTACACTTCGCTGCACTGGCCTGAGGTATTGAGAGTTGATGATGGTAACCTCCAGATCCCTTCCTTCCATTGTTGCTGCTTGCTGAACCCCTCCAGCATAGTACTCTATGCATGGGTTCTTCTTATAGGTTTATAGTTGAGTACAAGTTCAGTAGGCCAAAGCCTTTTAATGAACTCACCACCTTTTGCTCCTAAAGGTGGTAGGCCTGTTTTATATCTCCCATATAGTTATCTAGTCTATTTTAAAATGTTGACATATTGTCACTCTCGACTATGTGATGTGGCAATGTATTCCAAGTATTAAGTATTCTCTGAGTGTAGAATTTGCTTCTTTTATTTGTTACATTTATTTCTCCCATTAGTTTATGTTCATGAGACCTAGTTTTTTTAATAGCTTTCTGCTCTACTAGTCCTAGTGTTGCCATGACTGATTTATCCTGGATGGCTTTGTATGTTAAACAAAGATCACCTTTGATTTGTCTATATTTCATGACGTATAATTAAGCAATATACCATGACAGGGAGTGGGTATATTGGTGGATTTATCACGCCTGGTGTGGTTCGGTCACGAGGCGCAGCCGAGTGACTTAACCACACCAGAAGTGGTAAATCCACCCATATACCCACTCCATGTCATGGTATATTGCTGTTATACAATGCTCAACTTGATTTTTTCTTTTTATAGTGACATAAAACTTTTACAGTGGGTATACTGGAGGATTTATCACGGTCATGTGATGTGTTTTGACCAATGAGGTTGCTGGATTTTCATACCCCATTGTATAATCCTAGATTTTTAGTCTGTTTTATAACTTAGGTTTTTTATGTTTTTGATTTTCTTGGTCATCTTTCGCTGTACTCCTTCTACTAGTTTTTTGCCTCTTATGGTGTTAGGTGCACAGAATTGTAAACAGTATTCAAATGTGATCTAACCAAACTGGAGTACAGTGGAATAATAACATTTGAATTTCTGCTCTTAATTTTACTTAAGATGCAACTTAATATTCTATAACATTTAATAACAGTGCCTTTAGTATGCCTGTTGAATGAGAAGTGATCTGTGATTAATACTCCCAGGTATTTTTCCTCAGTAGTTGTTTGAAGAATGGAGTTGTTGAGTTTGTATGTTATCTTAGGATTTTTTTTGTCCCAAATGTGTTACTTTACATTTGTTGTCGTTGAAATTCATTTTATTATCCTTTTCCCATTGTGCTAGGTGATCAGTGTTATTCTGGAATTGCTTTCTTTCCAAAGGGTTTCTAACCAGACCTCCAATCTTGCAGTCTGCATATTTGCACATCAATGCAGAACCTGAGGTTTGCATGGTTGAGACCATAATGTTAAATAAAGTAGGTCCCAATACCGACCCCTGGGGTACTCCACTAGATACAGGTCCCCATGTAGATAGGTGACCTTTTATAGCTACTCTTTGCTTTTGATTATCCAACCAGGAAATAATCCAGTTTATAATAGTTGGATGTAGGTTAATTTTGGTTAGTTGTTCTATCAGAATTTTATGAGATACAGTATCGAATGCCTTCGAATAGTCCAGAAGTGGAATGTCTGCTGGTATACCCTTATCCAAAGCAGCACTCACTGGTTCAAAGAAGTTCAAAAGATTAGTAAGACAAGATCTGCCAGGGAAGAAACCATGTTACAAGATCTCTACCAGCCCTTCCTGATTAACATGATTAATTATATGCTGCTGTAGAGGTCTCTCTATTAATTTACAGATGACTGAGGTCAAGCTGATGGGTCTGTAGTTGGCTACATCCGTCCTTGCCCCATTTTTGTATATACAGTAGGTGTAACTACAGCTTCTCTCCACTCTGGTAAGGTTCTGCCTTCTTTAAAGAGGACAGGAAATCATTTCTAACTGGCAGCTGTTTATAAGGTTCTTATTCTCAGACATGATATGCATTCCTTAAATTATCCATATTTAACTATATATATGTGAATAAAAAGTGATGTGAAAAACTGTATTTTACATTGTTTTGTTTTTATGGGCAGTATTCTGTTACAATTCTCATCATGGAACCAGTAATTTGGAATTTTTACTATGTCATGGTTTGTGTACAGAATGCTTATTATGATCTGTTGGCCTATTAGAATCCTGTATAGAGTTCTGTGCACAAACTGTGACATAGCTAAAACTCCAAATTATTGGTTCCATGATGAGAACTGTAACAGACTGCTGTCCATGAAAACAAAACAATGTAAAATAGAGTTTTTCGTATCACTTTTTATTCAGGTACACTGAAATATGGATAGTTTAGGGAATGCATATCATTTCTGAAAATCAGAAGTTTATAAATAGTTGCCAGCTAGAAATTATTTCCTGTCCTCTTTAAGCGATGTATTAAACAGACATGTAATTGGGCCTACTAGTTCATATGTTAATTCTTTAAGGAATCGGGAGGGGGGGGGTAATACCATCTGGTCCTGCTGAGAAGTTTTGTTTGAGGGATTTTATGATATGTAAAACATCATTAGTTGAGAAAGGGGCAGTGTCATCTGAATTTATTGCATTGAGTTTACTAATATCTTCTTTTGGTTCGTATATACTCAAGAAGTATTTGTTTAGTTCAATGGCAATATCTGTTTCATCTGTGATAATCTGATGTTTCATCCATCTGATGTTTCAGGTGGGCCTACCCCTTTTTGGTTCCCCTTCATAGAGCCCACATAATTATAAAATTGTTTATACTTATCCTTAACTAGGGTTACCAATTTTGTTTCTAAGTTTTCTTTTGCTTTTCTTATCATAGTTTTTAGTAACAGTTTTTTTTATATTTGATCCCGTTAATGTCTGTTGAATTTTTCCTGTATTTTTTCTTAATATTTCTTTTAATGCTATTGTTCATATGTTTATTCCTTTCAGGTACCCATGTCTCTATACAATATTTTATCTTATTGTTAAGTTTGTTCCAGACATTTTCTAAATTGGTTAGTAACGTCTTCTTTCCAGTTCCATTTCAATAGAAATTCCCCCATTTTTCGGTAGTCTGCTTTAGCGAAGTCTTTAATTTTGTTTAACTCAAGCTCTGTTTCTATCACTCTGTGGTCGCTGTCTCCAAATGGTGCAGTTACTTTAGGCACTAGAATTCCCTTCTCTGTATTTGTTAGAAATAGGTCTAATATATTGTTTTCCCTAGTAGCCTCTGTCACAAACTGTTCCAGATTATTTTGGATTGCAAAATCAAGAAATCTGTTTTCACAAGGATTAGTTCCTTCTAGCATTGTCCAGTTAATAGTAGGAAGATTGAAATCACCCATAAAAACATAGTCTTCTGTGACAATTTTGTTTTAATTCTGATAGAAAATTGTTATTTTCCTCATAAGTTGAACTTGGAGGGCGATATACTACTCCCACAGTAAGGGTTCTACCAGGGAGTCTTATTTGTGCCCAGATGAGTTTGTTATTGTCATGAATACCTGTGGCAGTAATTTCATATGCCTTGTATTTTACTTGTAGATACATGGCAACGCCGCCTCCCCTTTTGTCGTTACGATTTTTATGTATCAAGCTATAACCTGGTATGTCTGTATTCCAATCATCATCATTAAACCATGTTTCTGTGACTGTACAGATAGCTATGTTGTTCGAGGTCAGAATACATTTCAGTTCCTCTATTTTATTTCTTAAGCTTCGTGCATTCAGTAGTAATACCTGTAAGTTATTATTGGTCCTGCTGTTATTCTGGTTGGATATAGTATTCTGGCTAATGAAAGTACTTCTTGGGGAGGGGGGGGGTTGAGAGCTATGATTTTTGCCTATTTTTGGAGAGGTTGTATTATCACACGTCTCCCTCCTTATTTTTCAGTTTAAACATTTGTTGAGGAAAGCAATAATGTGCTTGCCAAGGAGACTACTACCTCTCCTGTGCTGCTGAGGTGCAAACCATCCCAGCAGAAGAGTTCCCCTTTCTCTGAAAATTTCTTCCAATGTGTAATGCAGTTTATATCTTGTCTCAAGCACCACCTTCTCTGCCATTCATTTATGTGTTTTATTTTTTTTTGTTTGGAGTTCTGTTGCTGTACGAATGGGGAGTATTTCAGAGATGGCTATATCGCATCCCAGATGCACTAGTTTGTTTAACGAAACTAAATCTTGTTTAATTATTTTTTTTTTTATAGTTAGTTTCTTACTCCTTCTTGTCCAGGCGGCTCTCCATCCTACCCAGCCCCATCTCCCGCTTGCAGCTTTCCTTCCGCTTACAACCTCAGCTTGCCCCCGGGGATCCCTCAACCCGCTGTAATGGATCCGGTGCAGAGGTTACTGCCTGTTCACGAGAGTGGGGTCTGTGGGGATCAGGATTCATCCTGCCGCGCCTGGAACACTTTCCTCCATTTTCTCCCCTTAGGAGAGGAGGCGTGCAATGACGCCCTATGGAGGGAGTGCGCACGTGCTCCTCCAACCATCTGCCTCCTCTCTTCCCCCTTCTGGAACATTGGTATGCTGTCACCCAGTCGCTGCTAGGGGCCAGTCATGCACCAAATGCTGGTGCCCCCCCCCCCGTAGAACGAAGGGAGTCCCTTGGATGCTCAATCCTTCTCCCCTGCCAACCTCTGGCAGCCCATGCTCATTCCTGAACATGGGTCGCTGCCGTAGCGCAAGGTAAGGCATCCAGCACCTCAGCCCTCTGTGCCACCCGGCCGGCTAAATCTTGTTTAATTTTTATGGTTGGTTCATGAAAATATTGTTTGCACCTGCATGCACAGTGACTACTGGGTTTTCCCTTGTATTGTGAAGTATTTTGTTCAACATAACTGTGATATCTGAAATCCTTGCTCCACTATAGCTGGATAGGGTCCTGTTTTGTTTATCTGGGTTGCATATTATCCAATCTAAATGTTTAATAATGGAATCTCCTAGCACCAGTACTTCCCTAGTGGTGTTACTAGCACCTAGTTCCATAGGGGTTTCTTTATCAGTGCCCAAAAGGTGTATAATAGGCGTGGGAGTATTAGGTTGTATTGGAATATTAGTTGGAAGAGAAGCCTCAAAAGGTGCAGGGGTGTCCTTAGAGGAAGGCCTGATGTTATTTACTTGTGCATCGATTTCATTCTGATTATTTGAAAATGTTGTAAGTTGTTCTTCTGAAGATGGACAAGTAGGGGAAGGGACGGAGTCATTGTTTTCTATTAGAGGATCAAAGTGATTAAGTAGTGTTAGCTGAAACTGGTTTACTTTGCGCCCTCTTTTGGAAGCCTTAGAAATGTGTATATTATACCATTCTTCCTCTGAACCTTCAGTAGGTTGTTCTCTAATTCATTTCCTGTTAGATGTATTATTTTGGCTAAGAGTTGTTAATACATTTGCTGATGTTGATGGTAACTCATTTGTAGTTTTTAAGGAGAGGGTTGATTTTTATTTTCCACCTTGGCTTTTGTTTTGGCCTTTTGAGCAGTGACATTAGCTTGTTTTGATATTGGTATAGGGTCAGTTGTTCTGGCCTGCAGCCTGAGAGACGTATCTTTTTGACTAGCTTCTAGAATAGCCAGTCTGTTGTTGAAAGAACTTATCTCTGCGGACATCTCCTCATTTTGTTACCACTTGTCACACATAAATGACTCATTCATATTCCACTTTACAGTTTCTGGCACTGAACCTTAGCTGCCAGAGTTTGTACCACTTTTACAATTTCTTCAAGTCCCTCTTCAAATCCCTGACCCCCTCTGCAGCGTCCACCCTGACAGAGTTTTGTATCTTCTACAAAGAGAGACACGCCAGAGTTTTGTATCTTCTGCAAAGAGGCATACCTTGCTGTGGATACCCTCCCCGATGTCACTGATGAATATATTGAACAGGACGAGACCTTGGACTACCCCCGGTGCTCCCCACTTGTGACTTCCTTTCTCTGGTTTAATCCCATTTACTACCTTCCTCTGCTTCTTCCCCCTAACCAGTTTCCATTCCACCTTTTGAACATGTCCCCTGTCCCTAGATCCTTCAAACGTCTTAAACAGATACTGAATCAGTGACCTTGACAAAGTTGAAATAAAGCACGTGAACTGCCTGCCTCCTATGCACTGCCCTTGTGACCCAGTCAGATAATACTAGCAGGCTGGTCTGGCAAAAATACTCCTACCATAAACCTGTGCTGCTTAGTGTCCTGTAACCCTTAACCCTTAGGTTTGCTACTTTTTGTTCTTTCACCAGGTTCTCCAGAAGCTTACTATTTATTGAGGTAAGACTGACTGGCCTGTAGTTATCCAGGTCTTCCCTATCCCCACCCTTGTGCAGCGGAGCCATATCCACAGACCACCAGTCCCCCGGAACCTCCCGTTTCCTGGGAGCACCTGAACAGATCTGTCAGGGGTGCCACAAATTCTGGCCACATTTCTCTCCACACTCTTGGGTGTTATCTGTCAGGTTCTGGTGCCTTCTCCACCCTAAAGGCTCTGTGTCCTTTCTGTGCCCTGTGTTCCATGGTCATTATCTGCTGCATTCCCCTTACCCTTGTAATGGAAGCCTCTACACTACTTTCTGGTAGTGGCCCCGCATCCTCCACCGTGAATGCTGAGCAAAAGAAGGTTTTAGTATATTACCCTTTTGTACATCACCATCCACTAAATCCCCCTCCCCAGTCAACCAAATGCTCACTCTTTTGTGTTATTTTTTTCCTTTGAGGTATCTCAACCCCCCCCCCAACACTTTTACTCCTTCCACTGTTTGTAGTTCTCATTCTGCTTTTTCCTTCTGGACCAATCCCCTTGCCGCCTTCAGTTTTATTTGATAACCCTCCCTCTTGTCCTCCCCACTGCTTTTCCTTGTACCTCTTGGTGGTCCATCTCTTGTCCCTCGCTGCCTTCCTCATTCCCATGGGAAACCAGATTGTTTTCCTGTGTTTTATTCCTCTTGGTAACTTTTCTCATGCATATGTCAGTCACTTCTGTGGCCCTTTTTATGTTTGCTTGCACGCAGCGCAAGAAACATATTGCGGCAGCTTAGTGCCGAAGCAGGTTCTGGAGGTGCGGCACTGTTGTGGCCAATACTGGCATGGCATTTACGGGCATGAGTGCTGTCACAATAAGAGAACACAGCTGGTGACACTAGTTTGACGTTGACACCAACTTGAAGAAACTGCCCGCACTGGCTGTCCCCATGAACAACATGCGCATATTGCGTGCAATGCGCTCCCTCCCACACATACCTGTGTGGCCGACAGGTGCCGAATCCCAGTCGCGCTGCAATGTCCCCCCAATAGACAGTTCATGCGCCACGCTGGGGAGCCCACCCCAGCGCGGCGGTAGTCCGTATGGCCGCATGGAGTGCCCAGTCCTCCGTCGGCTCCACTGCACCCCCAAACAGCCTTCCAGCTACCACACTGGGAGCCCACCCCAGTGTGGCAAAGTCCACGTCGTGGAAGAAAAACAGGAACCTAAAGAAAACCTTCCTCGCTGACTGTCCTGACCAGCTCCCCCCCACCCGTGCCCACCCTCTGGCACCCTTCCTCCCCACCCTCCCACCCCATACTTACCTCGAGTCTGGCGCTGATGATCTTTGGTGGACCGGGAACACGTCTGCACTCTTCAAAGCCAACTGCGAACTGAGGAAATGCCGTAAGCTGTATAATGTAATAAACAGGTTTTTCAACTTTGATGGATATCTCAGGCATTTTTGGGAATTTTTTCACCAAATTTTCAACATGGGGTTTTTGGGACCCCACCTCATGAATTCTGTCACTGTAATTTTGTTAATCGGCCCGAAAGGTGATTTCGCGGTCACTGCAGAACACCTTTCAGGACCGATTCTGCAATGACAGTGTCAGATTCATGGTAAACTTAAAACCCGATGTTAAAATTGATGACATCCCAAAATGACTGTTTTGAGGATCGTTGCTCTGTTCCTACGCATGCTCGTAAGTTCACAAATTTTCAATATTTTCACTTCAGATTTTCAACATTGCCATTTTACCACACCTCCTTATGAGCAGTACAGCTGTCATTTTTCACATTTCGCCCAAAATGTGTTTCTGTGCATGTAGCACACAATGGTGCAGTCGGTGTGCGAAATCGATGTTCAGGACAGATTAAGAAAATCACAGTGACACTGTTCATGAGCAGAAGTGTTAAAATGGCTATGTTAAAAATTTGGTAAAAAAATTCCCCAAAATGAATGTTTTACGAGCATGCGTTGCGTTGTTCCTTTGCACGCTCATAAGTTTGTGAATTTTCACTATTTTCACTCCAGATTTTCAACATTGCCATTTTACCCACCTCCTTATGAGCAGTACAGCTGTCATTTTCATATCTCGCCAAAGCGTGTTTCCGCATGTAGCACACAGTGGGGCAGTCGGTGTGTGAAATCAATGTTCGGGACAGATTAAGAAAATCACAGTGACACTGTTCATGAGCAGAGGTGTTACAATGGGTATGTTAAAATTTGGTAAAAAAAGTCCATAAAATGACTGTGTTACGAGCGACCATTGCGCAGTTTCCACTCACACTCGTAACTCCATGGATTTCTAATATTTTCAGTCCAGATTTTCACCACTGGCTTTTTTCCACACTTCCTTATGAACAGTACAGCTATCATTTTTCACATCATGGCGAAATGTGTTTCGCACTTTCAGCGCAGAAATCGTGATCGCTGTAGGGAAATCACTGTCGGGACAGATTAAGAAAATCACCGTGGCCGCTGTTCATGGCGGAGGTTCCAAAATACCTGTGTTGACAATCTGCTGTAAAACCCTAACTAATTGCATTATGGGTGTGCGTTGCGCAGTTTCTACACATGCTCGTGACTTCACCAGTTTTTTTAATATTTTCACTGCAGATTTTCAACATTGCTATTTTTTCCAGCTCCCCATGAACAGTACAGCTGTCATTTTTCACATACAGTTCAAAACGTGTTTTCGCACCTGTGGTGCCAAATGGCATAGTCACTGTGCAAAATCAGCTTTCGGCTAACGAACTGATATTGCCACTGTTCATAAGGTGGGGGTCACAAAAAACCCATGTTGAAAATTTGGAGTGAAAATGCCAATGAATACCTGAGGCGTTAGGGTTTCTGACCATAACACCCCACCCTGTAGAGATTGACAGGCATCAGGGGTGTGACTTGGGATTCTCGCCTGTAATGCTCATACCATTCCACACCCTGCAGCCAGTGAGAGGCATCGAGGTGTGCCTTGGACTATTCTGCCCCAAAGTTCACCCCATTCTCCTATACAGCACCCATCTCACCGTATTTCCTGATGGAATGGGGTGAGCATAAGGGCCAAAGACCCCAAGGCACACCGTGACACTTGTCGGTGTCTGCAGGGTAGGGTGTGGTGACACGGCGTGGCCGTTATGCCTGGTGACCCAAAGGCACACCCCAATGCCTGTCAGTCTCTGCAGGGTTGTGGCGGGGTTGGCTTCAGTTCAATACTTCACTGCCATTCCTATTATGCAGATCTTTAACTCCTACACTACCAATGCCAATGCCAGCAAGCAAACATTCGGCATTGACAAATGCTTGTTATTATTCCCCACTGATCCTCGTCACTTACCACCTCTCCCACTCGCACCAGCTTGCCCCTGATCAGTTCCCACATCTTTCCGAAGTCTGCCCTCCTAAGGTCCAGGATCACGGCCTTTGATGTCAATCAAAAACTTGTTATCTCAAACCACACTGAGTTGTGGTCACCGTAGCCCAGTAGCTTCCTAACGTCTACCCCTGCCACAGTCTTTGGGTTGGATTTTACCAAATCAACAATGGCCTTCTGCCTGCTTGGCCCCCTGACCCACAGTAGGCAAGGCAAGGAATTTTTTTTTAATATGACACCTAATCCCAAGGACTCAGGGCACCTAACAATATAAAAACAGCAAAAACATTCAAAGCAATCAAACTACAAATAATTACTAATAAAATTTAGAGTTAAAAAGATTAAAAGGCAGCACCACACCACAAACTCAAGACAAACAGATAAATTTTAAAGTGCCACTTAAAGTGGTCAAGCGAAGGGGTGCCTCTGACCTCTGGGGAAGGGCATTCCACAAAGTCGGAGCAACCACACCAAACACCTGATCCCCCAAGGACTTAAGCCTTGATCTTGGAACCGTGAGGAGACTCGCCTCTGCTGATTGGAATGGGCAGCCAGGAGCATACAGAATCAGTAGATCTTTTAGGTAGCCTGGACCTAGATCACACAGGGCCTTATCTCTTAGCAAGCATACTTTAACATTGATGCACCACCACACTGGCAGCCAGTGCAGAGCATGAAGAACTGTCATGATATGCTCGAACTGAGAGAGGCTCCAGCAACCAGCTGGGCTGCACTGTAGTAGGAAGCAGTAACATAATGTCTATCAGCTATGGATTTCTCGCACTTCTGGCTGCAGGAGTCACCCAATCCACCCATGGTGTGTTCAGATCAGCCACTAACACCACCTCTACCTTTGCAGCCTCCCCTTGATCTCCACGCTCTGATCTCTGTCCTCTCCTCCTTCTTCTGACCTGGTGGCCCTTTTCCTACCACCATTTAATTTTAAACTGAAAACAAATTAACATGTCCCTCTCCCCCCACACACACGCAGTTGCAGTTTCTGTGGCCTCTATGCCTTCTCTTATATAAAAGGCTGGTTCCCTACCTTTCCCTTTCCTGAAATGGGCATAACCTGGGATTGTTGCAACGTCCCACTCATTCCCTGATTCCAAGGTTTCTGTCACAGCCACAATGTCAAGGCATGCCTCTGCCACTGTTCCCTGCAGCTCACTGATCTTATTACCCAAACTCATGACATTTAGGCATAGTGCATTCCACTTGCCCTTCGCCGCATCTCTGTCAGTTTTTATCTTCTGCTTCCGGCTGGTGTTAACTATCCCTTCTTTCCCATCCCCCTCTCTCGCTACTTCTTCCTGTGCCTCTACCTCTTGCCCCACTGCACCATGTCTCCTTCTGACTGGCCAGTTGTAGTTCTAGGTAGCCACTACATATCACTGAATAAAATACATTTATTTAAACATTTTTCTATGGAATCTAGAATCTGTCTCACCGCAAAAAATACAATCTTTATTCCAGGAAAATCAGCGCAACCCAGAGGTCTTGATCTGCACCCCTTCCCACTACCCTCCATCCCATCAGACCTGTGGGTCTCTGAAGAAGGAGGGCGAGCAGTAACTGGCCAAAGAAACCAGTCCTGCTGTCTGCATAGCAAGCATATTTCATCCAATGCACAGCCCACTGAGACCCAAGTTCTGCAAATCTCTTACAGAGAGGGCACAACCCACATCTTCTGAGCATGGCCCAGAGGATGGCTGCTGCACAGTCGCTGCAGCTAACTACACCCCCTCCCACTCAGCCCTGAAATGCATAGTTGCTTCTACTGCTTGTGCACTAGTTATCTGCCCATACTTTTCAGACTTCCACTGAGTTTCTGACTTCTCTGCCTTGCTTAAACTACAGTTTCTCTTACAACCCGCCCCATTTTTATTTATCAAAATGTTTCACCAGGAAGGCACACTGAACAACAAGTTGCTTATCTCCTGATGCTGACCGAAGGGGGTGAAGAAGGATAAGAAAATTTGACATACAATTTAACATTAAATGTATGTGGGGGAAACAATCATTTGCATAAAAATGTATATACAGTTTACATTTGTAGAGTGGATTAAAGATTTGCATTTAACATGATGAAGGATTAATACATACAGTACATGACTGAGAATTATACATACATACGTACATATGCCCTGTCTGGACAGGTCAATAAGTGCTAGTGATCAGATCCAAGTGAACTAATGCCTATTTAAGTGCAGAGAAGGGTGGAAGCAGGCTGGGAGGGGCAGATTTGTTGGGGACAAGAAGTGGACTAAGAGTATGGAGGGAATGATGGGGGGGGCGATTACTTGGATGTATTCCCCTTCTGCAGCCAAACTTCCCAATACCTCACTCATTAGTAACTCCCCCTTCCTTAACTACAGTGTTGTCATACCCCAGATATGGTGTTAGGATAGGTACAGGGTTCAGTTCCTGAACAACAATGCTGCCCTGCTCCCGATAGGGACTTTACCATACTGAGTTTGGACTTTAAACTGCTTTTCCCTGCTTCTTATTTCCTACCTTTTGCACGTGCTGTTCAGCTGCTGCCGAGGCAGGTTCTCTGTAGACCTGTGAACCACCTTTGGTTGTTACACTCCTACTCCTTGGCAATCACACTCCATAATGCTTGCACGTAGGGACTCTCGCTATGGTACTGTTTTACCCTCCTACTTCCTGCCTTACCTCTTGATGTGGGATTGGCTGCTGCTGGTCATGTGACTCCAGAAGATGGCGACTGGGTCCTCCTTTTGCCCCTTACAGCCTTGGTTTTAGTCCTACACAGACCCTTGTGAAAATGCAGTTAAAACTACTTAATTACCCTCACAGCCTTCCATTTCATAAAACACAAAGCCCCCCTCCTCTTCTTAATTTTATTTTTATTTTACAACTTATTTAGCCAGGATAGCCTAGCTGATATGTAACATCTCATTTTCAGTGGGGTCCAGCTTCTGTCTATTTCCACCGCTGGGTGGTGTAGAGCACTGGGAGGTTAAGTGGTCGTACAGTATTTTGGATCTCGTGAGGTTTGAACCTGTAATCTTCTGTTTCCAAAACCAGTGTCCTAACACTGCCTCACTGTTTACAAACAGATTAAAAAAAGATGGCATTCCTTACATGAACTCTGTAAAACTTTACATACAGTGGTCTGCGCTTCTCTCTGATTTCTTATGCAGTGTTCTCTAGGTTCATTCTGTGAGTACTATGGTTGTATCAGACATTTTTCGTACTAGTGGGTGGGATAATTCTTAAAATCCTCTACGGTTTGAGTCTTACGTACCCTCTGGGAGATCAACGCACTTACTATTTTTCTATTGTCCCTTGTTCTCCATGTCATCAATTTTTGTTTGCATGACCTTTAGCATTTTTTCTGTTTTGTTGTATTCCGATTGGCAATCCTGTGTGCTCTCCTCTGCCATGATTATCCTTCTTCCATCTCCATCATTCTGCCACTGTGCTCCCTGTTTGATATTTCTCTGCCTACTAGAGACAGGTCTTACTTCGAGAGGGCTTTTGCAGTAGGTATTCACATATAGGACTGAGCCACCAGGCATCAGGACCCCACGGAAAAATCTCTTAACTAGCAGTCTCTGGCGGGGGACTGCCCCTACATCAGGTGACAGGTGTCAGCCGACATCAGTATAAAGGGGCGGTCCCCCATGCCCGCCCTCCAGTTCTTTCCCACCATTGGCTTGCGAAAGTACCTCGCAGAAGAACAACGCTCACTTGTCTCGCCACTTTGGATGAGTATTAATCCTTTTTCAACATTTATTTTGTTTCTCTCAAAAATTTTTTAAATTACCTCGCTGTGTATGTCATCCCTGACACTCTCGGAATCGTATAAGAACAAGTGCGACTCGTGTGGCTCCCAGCTTCCTCACAAGGATGGCCATTCTCTCTGTCTTTTTTGCTTAGGACCAGACCGCCATGCAGAGGAGTGTGAGCACTGCTGAAAATTCAATTCTGCCACCCGTAAATGGAGACAGCAGTCCCTGCAGGCCCATTTGTTAAAAAAGAAAATGGCATCCATGGAGAAAGAATTGAAGAAATTGAGGCAGGCGTCCACTTCTCCAGAGGGCCATCAGAAAAAGAAGAGGGACAAGGAGAAACACTGAGACTGGGACTCATCGTCCACAGCAGCCACGACTTTGGCTGGAGTCATGGCCCTTCAGGTTACTTCCTCTCCGGGGATCGTCCTTCGACGGCCGCCTTGGTGGTAACTAAGCTGGCGTCGACCCCCGATGGGCTTATGTTCGGGCCCACCGGGAGCCTCTGAGGAAAAGAAGGCCTCCACTCCCACTATGGCCCCATAACCTTGGCCTGCTGGTAAGAGTGGGTCCGAAAAGTCGGGTGTCTGCTCCACTGATGTCCACCGGGACATGGCTGATAAGTGGGCTGTTGGCCCCTCCGATGACCACCCAGCCCGCGACCCCACATCAGGCTCTGACATCCAGGAGTCACATGGCGCCTCCAGTTGCGTTGCCCTCTGAGGTCCCGTGTCTCTCCGACTCCCTCAGGGAATCCTCCCCTTCCTCGGCTGGGGTCGGGGATGCTGTGCGCTGCCATCAGGAGTACCCCCCAATGCCGGACCATCAGATGCCGGACTAGCTAGATAACCTGGCGACGGCCTCAGCATTTCCCCTCCTCTGACGGTAGACCCACTTTGCCATCAGGGCCGGCTGGGCTCCCGGACCCTCCTGTGGGTCTGCCTACTCTGGGCCCCATGCCCTCCGGGCCGACGCCTAATACATCTGGTCTGCCTGCAGGACCGACGCCAGGACCTTCGGCTCCGTTGGAGCCCCTGGTGCATGGATACCTGGCGCCACAGTATCCGGCTCCTCAGTACCTGACGCCGCAGTATCCAACTCCACAGTACCCGGCACCTCAATACCTGATGCTGGGCCTCCCGCCATCGGGTTATGGGTACCCTTATTATGGGTTTCCGGTTACCAGTATCTGAGCCCTCCTCCACCTCCTCTGCAGCCTCAGATGGACTTGAGGGAGGTTTTGGCCTCCTGGTGGCCTGAGGCTAAGACCCAGCTCACCAGGGAGGTCAAAAGCCATTTGCCGATGCCAGTCCCAACACCGGACCCCTTGCGTCGGCGAGAAGAGACTCCTCCACCTTTACCCAATGCCAGGGCAGAACCATCTGGATAAAGGGCTGGGGAGGATACGTTTCCCTGTGGTACCCCCAGAGGGGACAATCCACCCCCACACAGGGAGGCCTCTTCATCTTCATTGGAGCCATCAGATTCTGATTCGGATTCTGGCCACTCTGATCCTGGGGAGGCGCCACATACTCCAGAAAACCCCAGGCCACAGGGCTCTCCAGAGTCTCCTCTGGAGAACCCTTCCTTTCTAGAGCTGTTGAAGAAGATCTAGGCTGCTTATGAGTGGCAATCAGTGAAGCCAGATCCCCAGCGTAAAAAACTTGCTGGTCATCTAGACCTCCCAGAGATCTCTCCCACCCTGATTCCACCCTGGATTGAGATTCACGTGGATCTTGTTTCCACTATTTGGAAACAACCTTCCTCATTAGCCCTCTCCCTAGAAAGGCAGATAGGAAATGCCAGGTTCCAGAGGGTAAAGACTTCCTTAGTCTTCACCCCAAGGTGGATTTGGTGGTGATTAGCACCGCCCACGACTGATCCGCAAACCCAAAGCACCTCAGCTCGTCCCCTCCTGACAAGGACTCATGACTTCTGGACCAGTATGGGAAGAAGATTTACGCTTCTTCCACCCTGAGTATGAGGGCCCTAAATTACGTCGGTCATATGGGGGCTACCAGAAGTCTGTCTTCAGTCAGGTGGAAGCAAAACTGGATTCCCTCCCAGATTCCCAAACTAAACAGGAACTGGGAGACCTGGTCTGTTCTGTGCGTTGGGCCTATAGACACATGCTTCGTGCTACCTACGACGCAGTGGACATGACAGGTAGGAACTTGGCTTTTGCTGTAGGCCTACGGCGCCATGCCTGGCTCTGCGTGTCAGGTTTGACCCCTGAAGTGCAGACTGCGATTCATGATGCTCCCTTCAAGGTATCTGTGCTTTTTGGTGGCGATGTCAAGGACATCATTACTGAATTGCAGGAGAAGGGTTTGGCATTGAAATCGGTCCAGACAATGTACAAATCCTCCCAAGGGCAGAAACACCCCTTTCGGCACCAAAGCCGCCAAAAACAAAAACAAACACAAGAAAAACACCCGAATAAGCATAGAGCCATGTCAGCAGCCAAAGCTCTCTCCAGCAAAAAAGAGTTCCAGCCGCTGCTCTGCCCTCTGCTTTCTGACTCTCTGCCTCTCCCACTGCCTCTGTCAGTATCAGAGGAACCGGTAGGGGGGAGATTTTCCTCCCATCTGCCAGGTTGGGAGAGGATAATGGCAGATGCTTGGGTGCTTCAGCTGGTATCAGCAGGGCACTCGCTAGAGTTTATCAAAAAAACCTCCTCGCAGACCTCTCCCCTCCCCCCAGTCCTCGTACTCCCCTCTGCACCTTCAGTTGGTACTAGAGGAAATCTGCTCTCTTCTTTTGAAGGAGGCAATAGAACCCGTCCCCTCCCACCTGCAGTGGACGTTACTATTCTCATTTCTTTCTAGAACCAAAGAAGACCGGAGATCTGAGACCCATATTAGATCTTAGCTCCCTCAATCAGTTTGTGGAATACAAATAGTTCTGAATGCTCTCGCTACCAAGTCTTTTTCCCATGCTTCAGCCGGGACTGTGGCTATGTGCCTTGGATATGCAGGATGCATACCTCCATATCCCATTCCCACCGCAAGTACCTCCGTTTTTGTTTTCAGGGGTCACACTACCAGTTCAGGGCCCTCCCATTTGGCCTTTCCTCGGCTCCCCGAGTATTTACCAAATGCCTGGTGGTAGTGGCGGCCTTCCTGCGTACCCAGGGAGTTCAAGTCTTCCCTTACCTAGACAACTGGCTTCTAGCAGCTCTGTCCCGGGAGGAACTCGTATGCTCCCTTTCTCTCACCTTACAAGTTTTCTCCAGCCTGGGTATCACAGCCGATCGAGCCAAGTCCCAACTGGTCCCTTGCCAACGGCTGCAGTTCATAGGGGCAGTGCTGGACATGACCCTAGGCAAAGTTTTTTTTTGCCCCTGGACAGAGTCGAGACACTTTCAAGTCAAGCTTGTCTCTTGTTGGGTCTCATATGGGTCGGAGCCAGGAAGGTCCTTCACTTTCTCTGGCTAATGGCGGCTGCCATTCGCACTGTCCCGCTAGCGCAGCTTCCCATGAGAATCTCCCAGTGGACTCTCAGGTCCCAGTGGGACCAGTCTCGAGACGACCTGGACCGCAAGTTCCTAGTGTCGGACCCGATGATCAGGGACTTGCATTGGTTGGTGGTTCAGGAACACCTCAACCAAGGGGTCCCGTTTTGTACCGATACCCCCACCCAGACTCTGACGACAGACATGTCAGGGCAGGCTGGGGTGCCCATCTGGGGTTCCACAGGACTCAGGACAGCTGGTCTCAGTTCGAGCAGAAGCTTCACATAAATATCCTTGAGCAGAGGGCAATTCTTTATGCCCTTCAGGCTCTCCTTTCTGTCATTCTTCCCGGTCATCTCCTGGTCCAATCAGACAACATGTGTGTAGTCTGGTATCTCAACAAACAGGGAGGAACTCGTTCCTATCCCCTCTGCCGGGAAGCAGTGAGGGTCTGGTACTGGGTATCTCAGCACAACCTGCACCTGACGGCTGTCCATGTTCTGGGAGTGGAGAACACTCTGGCAGACACCCTCAGTTGCTCGTCAGTCAGTTCTCATGAGCGGGCTCTCAATCAATACATCGTAGACTACATCTTCCAGCAGTGGGGGACTCCTCAAGTGGACCTCTTCGCCTCCCCTGACAATGCCAAGCTTCCCGCCTATTGCTCGCTTGCTCTAAGGCGAGATCTTTTTTTGCGTGATGCAGTGTCCCTCTTTTGGAAGGGCAGATTCGTTTATGCCTTCCCTCCCATTCCTTTGATTCCGAGAGTGCTCAACAAACTTTGGGAGGAGGGGGCACGAATGATTCTCATTGCTCCCTTCTGGCCAAGGCAAGTTCGGTTCTCTCTTCTGCAACAGTTTTCCGAGGAACCTCCTCTTCCTCTACCTCTGTCGCAGCATTTGCTGACCCAGGATCAGGGGACCCTGGTCCCTCCAGGCATCAAATCACTTCACCTTCATATGTGGCTCCTACAGATGTAGCCAGCGCATGCTTTGCCATTTCCCCCTTAGTAGCAGATATTCTGGTGGAGGCCAGAAAGCCTTCCACCAGGTCTACCTACGCTATGAAGTGGAAGTGTTTTGCTATTTGGGCCGGCTCCAAGGATTTGGAACTTTTCTCCTGCTCAGAGAACACAGTCCTGGATTTCCTGAGGCATCTGTATGACCTGGGCCTTAGCTTCTCCTCTGCGAAGGTGCATATGGCAGCTATCTCAGCCTACCACAGCCCCTTCAGAGACAGGACCTTTGCTCTATTGGAAGTCTCCAAGACTTTCTTGAGAGGGGTTCTCCATTTAAGGCCCCTGATCTGCAATTCTGCTTCTCCTTGGGACTTAAACTTTATCCTAGAGAAGCTCGCACTGCCTCCCTTTGAACCGGCAGCTGAGGCAGATTTAAAGTTTCTTTCTTGGAAGACACTGTTTCTAGTGGCCATTACCTCCACTCAGAGGATTTCTGAGCTGCAAGCCCTAATGGGCAAAATCCCATACTTGATTTTTCACAAGGAAAGGGTGGACAACGCCACTAATCCAAAGTTTCTTCCAAAGGTGGTGGCTGAATCCACATTAAATCAATCCATTGAACTTCCTGCATTCTTCACAGAACATTCCAGTCATGGAGAGTATCTTCTGCACACCCTGGATGTGCATAGAATACTGAGATATTATACCAGTAGGACTAAGGATCTCAGATAGATGGATCAACTCTTTGTTTCTTTTGCTAACAAAAGAGAAGGCAATGCTGCTTCCAAAAAATGCCTTTCTTAGTGGTTAGCAAATTGTATCACTTTCTGTTACGAAAAGTATGACAAGACACTGCCAGGTCAGGTCAGAGGCCACTCCACGAGTAGCTGCCTCTGCTGCTTGTTTCAGGAATGTGTTAGCGGCAGAAATCTGTGTAGCCGCAACTTGGACTTCCGTCCATACTTTCATAAAACATTACAGTTTGGACATTGCTTCTCGCCGCAGAGCAGGCTTTGGGTTGGCTGTTCTGCAGGGACTCCTTTTGTGATTCCTGATCAGACTTTCAGTCATTTGTGGATGACGATTCCTCCCAATTTTTTCTCTTTGTTCCAGACTGCTTGGGAATCCGTCCTATATGTGAATACCTACTGCAAGAGCCCTCTCAAAGTAAGATAGTACAGTTACGTAAGAACTTACCATAACAGTAGATCTTCAAGAGAGGCTCTTGCAGTAGGTATTAATTTCCCTCCCTCCGTCCCCCTCAATTTCTTCTTTTCGTTTATGGGGGCATATCCTCTTCTCTCCTGCATGGCTTTTGGCGGGAAAGAAATGGAGGGCGGGCATGGGGGACTGCTCCTTTATACTGATGCAGCTGACGGCGGTCACCTGACTTGGGGGCTGTCCTCCTGCCAGAGACTGCTAGCTAGAGATTTTTCCATGGGGTCCTGATACCTGGCGGCTTAGTGCTATATGTGAATACCTACTGCAAGAGCCTCTCTCAAAGATCTACTGTTACGGTCAGTTCTTATATAACTGTACTTTTCTTTTGGTCATATTGGTCACTGTTACTAGATAAATTTCATGGCTTTCCTGTGCCAAATCAGTGGACACCTCAGTGGCCATCTTGGACCCTGATTACTTGAGAAGTTGTGGGGATTTGGGATCAGAGTTCTTCTTTAGGAGGGATTTTGACCTATTATTTCCACATTTATTTTTGGCAGGAATCATAATGAAACAGGATTCTGTATTTTAATGTGGAGCAGAGTCTCTAAGTAAACATTGAGGATGGATTAGGGTTCTTCATCTCTACCCACAGAGCTTTGCTAACAAGTGGCCATATTGGCAGGTGGTCAGGAGTACACTACCCCTTGTAACTACTAGTCTTTTTAAAATGGCTACATGATATAAAAGCTCTTCCCAGAAATGGAAAAAAAACAGTTCTAGGCCTAGCCGTGCAATTATGATACATTTTTACCACCAAATAGCCAAGCAGATCACTCCTTTTATAGATGTCATTTTATAAGGTACAACGAAATATACAGTTGGTGTAGGACAGTGATGCACAAAATATGGCCCCTGAGGACCTAGCAGCTTCCCCTTGCAGCCTTTGTTTATTTGATTTTCTTTTTAGTTTTAGTAACATGTAGATGGATAGATGGATGGACGGATGGATGGACGGACAGACAGATGTTTTGATTTATTTTATGTGTACATTTAATAATGTCTTGCTGGACATTTGTCACCTTGGGCCATTTTACAGTGGCACTCGGCCATGACTCAAGTTTTCAATCTGGCCCTCCACAAACAAAAGTTGTGCACCACTGGTCTAGGATGACCTACTGTAAATGTACTTCAGGAAGGTGCAGCAGTCCATTGATGCTGACACGGTATGACTCCAAGATGTAGCTAGTCAAAGGGTGGGTGGGTACAAGGTCTATTTGGAGGATGCATTAAAAACAAATTGTAGTCGACTTCCGGTGACGTCATCGAGGACATGGCAGCTTAGGCAAGGAGCTCTCCAACCTACGATCCAGAAAGACATTTCCACAAGAGTAGATCTGATAAATAATTTTAGAATATGCAGAAATCAAGTAGTGGAAATACAACGAGAAGGAGATCCCGCTCCAGAAATAAGAAGGGGAAGCAGGATTGCCCAGGATTGAGCCCTACTAGTTCGGCGGCGAGTGGGAGGGATTACCCTCAAAGTATGGTGGGATGTGACACCGAGACCGAAATGGACAGTCTTTCGAGATCACGTTTTGAAATGTTGTTATCTGAAATTAAACAATTCAGGTCTGAAACAAAACTAGAATTCAACAAATTACACTCATATTTAAGCAAACTTGACTCCAGAGTAACCAAAGCAGAGGAAAGAGTATCGATGGCAGAAGATGACGTACGTCAGATTTCTAAAGCGCTGGAATATATTACACACCAATCGGAATCTATCTCAGCCAAATGCCTTGACTTGGAAGCCCGTTCCCGGAGAGACAACATGAGGATACATGGCTTACCAGAAGCAGCAGAAGTAGGTGACATGTGCAAATTTGTAGAGGACTTGCTCCGTCCGTCCTGGACTTGCCACAAGCGTTAAGCTTTAAAATTGAACGCGCTCACAGGGCATTAGTGCCGGAGCCAACCTCGCTTACAGCTAGACCTCGTTCGATAATTGTGAAATTCTCAAGCTATCGAGACAAGGAACAAATAATAAAAACAACGTGGAGACAGGGCCGAGTACAATATAATGGGGCCAGGCTCATTTTCGATCAAGACTACCCCCAAATAATCCAACAGCAACGTCAGGCCTATGCTCCGTTTTTAAAAAAATTAAGAGAGATAAAGGTGAAATTCCAGACCCCTTATCCAGCTAGACGTCGAGTATGCTGGGATTCAGGCACTGAAATATACCACTCGGCAGAGGAGGCCTTAGAGGCCTTTAAGGATCGTGGACATGAAATCATAATGCCCGCCAAACGTAAGGAGCTGCACCAGCTACTACAGAATCCATGGCGCGTGAGTAGCCCCTACAAGGATAATCGGGATGGAAGAAGGGCAGCGGACAATACCCTTAAGGACATTAAGAGGATGCTGGGCCACCTAACGAAAGACAGAGTCCCCGTGACCCCGATGCATCATACAGACTTAAATACATGAAAGTGAAAGCGGGAGTTGTGAGAACTTTTTTACGGGACTCATAGTCTGCTGCACTAACATCCCCCCTTTTCCTGACTCAGGGGTGTTGGAACGGATTGCTGCATGTACGATGTGTCGACTTATTTTCTATATTGTCTGGTACAGTAATCAATGTGCACCGAGAATTTCACGGATAGGAGGCGGTAGCGGGGGAGGAGGAAGAGAGGTTTTGCAGCTAGAAGGGGGGGAAGATGGGAGGAAGGGGAAGCTGATGGGGTATTTGATGGGCTAAAGGATAAATGGGTGGGTGGAGGTAGGAGGTTGGTTGCTCCTCCTCTGGGATAAGGGAGGAGGGGAAGGAGGTGGGCTGCATACGAGAGAGAGGGGATTGAGGGATGGTGGGGCGGCGCCTGGGAAGGGAGGCGAGTGGGGGTGGCAGATGGAGATACGACCAGAGAATGGGAGTTCAGATTGCTCATGGGGGGGTACTAAGATGGGCTTTGTGAACGAGTTCATTGATAGCTTATCGTATGGATCACTTTCCCATGGGCCCATGGGTAAAATAGACGAGCTGTTATTTAGTGGCATGAAACTCGATATCTAGAGAGGGGCAAGGTAGGGGCTTAATAAAGACAGGGGGTGTTTGGGGGAGTTTGAATAAGATAGGCAGGGATCGGGTCTCCTTTTATATGGTGCAGGATTTGGAGGCGAAGCCGAGCATGGGGGGGCAGGAGCAGCTGTGTCTAGCTAAGGAACTGCAGCTCGATGGTTTCATGAAAAGGAAATTACAAAGTAGATCAATGGATGGGGTTTTCCCACTGCGATGAAGGCAGGAACCGGTGCATAAATCATAAGCCATGAGGTGGGATGTGGGGGAGGGCGCCTCCTTAATTTAACATGAGAATGCTGTCAATACTGAGCTGGGAACACCTAAAGGGAAAAATTACATATTTCGTTCAGTAAGTTCACCTTTGGACCGAGCGGGGAGGGACTCCACTGCGGACTATGTTGGTGTTAGAGTGAGGTGAATGGCTGACCTTCCTCAAATAAAGGAAGACATGAGCTTTCTCTCGATATGGCACTGTCAGGAGATGAGAATGGGCCCCGCAAGCTATAGGGTCAAATCTAAAATGACTTTAGATACTGGGGAGCTCTACTGCAAATTCAGTAGTTAGAAAGTCTGGATCGTAGGCAGGGAGACAGATAGACGGATGGGTAAGTCTAACACTAGACATAGTAGTCGGGGAGTGGTATACACACCCATACTGTGGTTACTGTCAGCCTACGTGCTGATGACGATTTGCCATGACAACTGGCAAGGACTCTCAACTACTGCGGAGTCCAGGAGGAACGGGCTACTTTTGTGGCTCCTTCCCCTTCTAATCGAGTGAATCCTACTCGACTGTACAGAGAGCAGAGTACTCTGCTCCCCTATCATGAGAGTCATAATGTAAATAATGTTCTACAGAAGGTACTAGTTGTTCAGTTAAAGGTACCTTCTGAGTTAGGTTATATGCGTGTATGTTATGTTACTGTGGTTGTTTGGATGTCTGATTTAACATATATTGGATGGTTGCAGAGACAAAATGGCTGTACTCATCATGTAAAATCCCAGGGCCTGTTGCATTCAGTATTATACCAGAGAGGAAAGGTGGAGGTGAAGGATGGGGGAGTAATTCAGTGGAAAATAATTGAAAAGGGGGCACGGAGAAGACTGTCCTCCCCATACTTAGGACTTAATGTATATAAATGGCAGATAGCAAAAAGATTAAAATCATCTCACATAATGTAAACGGGCTAAATAATCCGGTAAAGCGATATAAAGTCATGTCGGTCCTGAAAAGAGAACACCCGCCCCACCTTTATTCTACTGCAAGAATCGCATCTCAATAAAACAGAACATCTGAAATTGGCAAAATTTGGCTTTGACACAGTAGCTGCAGCCTCCTATAAAGGAGGTAAGAGAAGGGGGGTGGCGATACTGGTGACTAAGGGAACTGCATTTCAGAAAACTAATAGTTATATGGACCCAGAGGGGCGATTAGTAATCTTAGTGGGTAACTTGGATGGTACCCCTATCACCTTAGTCTCTCTGTATGCCCCACCGGGCTCCACAAAGGAGATCTTTAGTTCCCTACTCCGCAAAATTTCTGACTACCAGGTGGGAACACTGGTAGTGGGTGGAGACCTGAACCAGATATGGGACCCCAGGGATACCTCCAAAAAACAGAAGTGTAGCCTGACACCAGCAGGTAAGCTGGTCAAGAGATATCTGAAGGGTGCATTTTGGATAGATGCTTGGAGACACCAAAATGCCAGCAAAAGGGAGTATACCCACTACTCATTCCCACACGGTTCTTTTGCCAGGATTGACTATGTTCTAATTTGGGTGAACACGAGACGGATCATAGAATGCAGACACACTCCATCGATGCTATCTGATCATGCACAGGTATCTATGGTGATTTAATGGGACGCTAAGGGGGGGGATCACTTTGAAAGTTTAATAACTATATGCTAAATCTGAAAGACTTTACGGACATGGCCAAGCCCAGACTAATGCAAATTCTGAAAGACAGTGAGTCCACAGAAATTCCTGATTCTATAATATGGGACACTGTTAAGACAGTGTTCAGAGGAGATTGCATTAAATATGCTGCATATTTTAAAAAACAGCAAAATAAAAAAATGGAACATCTTCAAACACAGCTCCACAATCTGTTGGAGCAGGACGGTGCTGGGGGACACTGATACAGTCAGAAATACTAAAGGTCAGACAACAAATACAAGGAATTATTGACATTAAAATGGAACAGGCACTACAACGACTGAGGCAGAGATATTATGAATCAGGGCCCAGAGCCTCACGCCTATTAGCCTATAGACTCAGAAGGCAGAATGCAGAGAGCGCAGTCATGCAAATTAGAGACCCCAAATCGGGTAAAATTGTGAAGTCATGGGAAGAAATCCTCCTAGGCTTTAGAGATTTTTATAGGAACTTATACAGCTCGGAACAGTCGGTAGGGGATGATCCGATTAATACCTATTTAAAGAAATTGAAACTTCCAGAGCTAACACAAGAACACAAAGCTATTCTGGACAGACCCATTTCTTCATTGGAATTAGAGGCTGCCATCAAAGATTGAAAACAAGAAAACACCTGGCCCGGATGGGTACACCCCTTAATTCTTTAAATACTTTAAAAAGGAGATAGGTAGTCCCTTACTGAAAGCCTGTAAATGGGCACAAGCGGGAGGAGACATACCAGATACCTGGAATTACGCAGTAATTTCAAATATTCATAAGCCCGGGAAAGACGCAACAAACTGTGGGTCTTATCGTCCGATATCAGTGCTGAATATAGATTATAAATTATATTCTTCAATTTTAGCAAAGCGACTAGAAGAGATCTTGCCCGTACTGATCAGTAATGATCAGACAGGGTTCATACTGGGTAGGCAGACACAAGACAACATTAAAAGAACCCTACATGTAATGAGTCATGCTGCTCGGTCGGGGTCCCCCTGCATGATTTTAAGTCTAGATGCTGAGAAGGCCTTCGACCGGGTGGCATGGGACTTTCTGAAATTGACGTTGAGCAGATTTTGGTTCTCAGAGGCGTTTGTGAAGATCATATCCAAAATATATACAAAACCAAAGGCATATATAAAAATTAATGGTACTGTCTCCCAACCAATAACATTACAAAGAGGAACAAGACAGGGATCCTCTTCTTTTTGCACTATATCTCGAACCGTTAGCACAATCGCTGAGACAGGAGGAGGAAATTCGGGGGTGGGAGTTAGGGGGGAGGTTACATAAATTAGCCTCATAACGCTGATGACCTCCTAATTTACCTCAGAGACCCAGAACAGTCCCTAGAAAGGCTATGGAATGCTTTATCAGAATTTAGCAATCTAGCTGGGTACAAGCTGAACCTATCTAAGACTGAAGTTTTAACTAATCAATATGCCCCAACCGAGCATATTAAACAGAGGTTCCCATTCAAGTGGAGTTTGACCAGTATTAAATACTTAGGAGTAAGATTGGGATTCCAGTTTGACAACTTGTTCTCGCTTAATTTCTCCCCTGTCCTAGCAAATATCAAGATTGATTTAGACTTATGGTTATCAGTTCCTATTTCCTTAACCCAGAGGGTGGAGGCCATAAAAATGATAATTCTCCCTAAATTTCTATATCTGGTGCAAACCATCCCGATTAGGGTCCCAGATTCATATTTCAACCTCTTAAACAGAGTAGTCTCTCGATTCCTTTGGGGCCCACTTAGACCAAGGGTCCGACTTTCAGTACTCCAGATACTGAAGAGAGGAGACTTTAGCTACTAACTTTTAAACTTTATTATTATGCATCACATTTGAGAACAGCCTTATTGTGGTTGGATAAGTTCTATGTGGCCAAGTGGAAAGAGGCGGAGCTCCAAGGAGACACCCATGTAACCTAAATAACCTTCTGCTTGGAACAAAGGGAGATCTCTCCTGGATCAACAGGAAAACCCCTTTACAGCACTTACAATAGAGATCTGGCATAATATACTGAGTGATAAAAAGGCCAAGAATTGGAAATTCTTATTTTTTTCTATTCCACACCTGGACTCCTTTTCACCTGGGAGTTGGGACAGTGGATTTAGGAAGTGGGAGATGAGAGGCCTACACCTAATATGGCATTTTGTGGAAGAAGAGGGGATTATCTCATTTGAGGGGCTTGTCCACAAGTATGACATTTCCTGGCAGGCTAGATTTAGATTCTTTCAAGTCAGGAACTTGGTAAAGAAGCTGTTACTGGAGTCCAATCAGAGATGGATGGACCTCCCCCAAATTGCCTTTTCTCTGAAACAGGCTATAGAGGGAACACCTATTAAGGCCCACATGATAACTGTTCTATATAGGGAATTGATGGCTTGGAAAGGGGACACCACGGACTATATAAAAAGAGCATGGGAAAGAGATTTGGGAAGGCAAATCCAGGAAGAAGTCTGGAATAGGGCCCGTTCTACAATACACTGGGGACTAGCAGCAATTGGTTGGCAAGATTTTGCCTGGAAAATTTTCATCAGGTACTTTCGCTCTCCGAAATATTCGGGTCGACCCTCAACTGGAGGAGAGGTAGAATGCTGGAGGGGGTGTGGGCAAGGGAGGGCAACTTACCTCCATATGCTCTGGAGTTGTCTACTGGTGTCCACTTTCATCCAGGAGTTGCAATAGGCCCTGGGATTAATTCTTTTAACAGACATAACAATTTCACCTACATGCTTCTTGTTTATAGAAATGCCAGAAGGGTGTGTGGACCTATCCACAACCAGATTTTTAAAAATCGTTTTTCTAGCCGCTCAGAAAGCAATAACCAGAAGTTGGAAGTCACATTTCCCATCACCATAAGCCAATGGCAGGAGATTATGATTAGCATATACAGAATGGAGGCCTTGACAGCTTCTCTGAATAAAGGGTGTCCCAATTTGAATTGTTGTGAGGCAGCTGGGTCCTTTACATGGCAGGGAAAGGCCTGATTTTATACCATAGCCTCTGATATCTCCGCTTGTCTGAGGAGCTAGAAAAAAGGGTGAAGTAAAGAGAGTGAGTTAATAAAAACCTAAACCCATATACAGATAATTAATCTAGACTACACCAAATTTTAAGTCTGATATTAGCTTAGAATACCATTGCCTGTAATGATATGTACTAACAGGCAAGGAAATATAGGATCCTGCATATGAAATTGCCTCTGTTATGAGATACATGTGATGTATAAATGTGTCCTGAATGTATTTTGGTTACAAAAAAGGCATAAATAAAGTTTAAAAAAAAAACAAAAACAAATTGTAATCGTGCAGTGGTTCAGCGACCTTCAAGCCAGACATACCTTCATTTTTTTTTCTAGGCACAACTAATCAGACTGAGTTCCCCACATCTGCCTGTATGTTTCCCAGATGCTTTGCTTGGATGTGATTCTGAAAGAGTTCATTTTTGGCCCTTACCCAGCAGGAAATCTCGGACTGCTTCACAGCCTAACATAGTACAAATTCATAGCCTTCTGTACAGTTTTTATTTGAAACCTTAGTCTTAAAGAAAATGCAAACTAGTTATGCGGTATTTTTAGTGCTGTCTTTTATTCTTTGTCGGTACAAAGCTGGTAGAGCTACCTTTTCTTACAGAATTGTTTTTAATCAGATTAGTTGTAGAAGGCACCGGCTTTGGGTATAGAAATGAAAATTTTTTAGAAGCATACGTGGTATATTACTGGAGAGTTAAATGTAACATTTGAAATAATATATACAGATATTAATATTTATTTTTAAACAGCATAAATTGGACTGATAAGGTCACATCAAATAAACTTCTTGATTGTCAGGGTACACCTCTTATAAAAAATGGTAATTTTTTTTTTTTTTAACATTCACTGCTACACTCCCTACCCCTACCTCTCTCCATCCCTCTCCAAGTACTCCCTGGCTTCCAGTGGTATCCCCCTCCCTCTCCAAGTACTCCTTAGCTTCTGTTGACACCCCCCCTTCCCAAAGCACTCAACCCCCTACTTGGTTCTTCAATGGTAGTCGGCCAAAACCCACTGCTCACCTCCTTGGCTGACAGCCCTCTGACTCACACAAACCGCTATATTGATACACCAGTAGGTATATCCAATATATTAGTTACAAGATGTCTGTCTTAAAATGACACAGTGTCTCGCATCTGCTATACTGATAGATTCATCGATAGAGTAGTTTGCATGAGTTAAATGGCTGATGGTCAAGGAAGTGAGCAGGGGGTTTGTGCTGGCAACTGTTGTTGGACTGAGTAGAAATTTGGGGTGCTTCTAGAGGAGTGTCTCTAGACACCAGAGAAAACTTGTAAGAGAACAGTGAATGGGAAGGGGTACCATGAGATACCAGGACAAAATTGCAAGGGGACAAGGAAAGGGAGGAGAACACTAGGGAGTACTTGAAAAGGGATGCAGAGAGGGAGGAGGTGTCTTTGGAAGCCCGGGAGTACTTGAATAAGGTTAGAGAAAGGGTGCCACTGGATGCCAGGGACTACTTGGAAGGTGACAGAGTGACACTGGACATGAGGGAGTGCTTGAAAAGTCAGAGTGGGGGTGATGCTGGACTCCAGGGAGTTCTTGCAAAAGAACTGAGTGAGTGAGTGAGTGAGTGAGTGAGTGAGTGAGTGAGTGAATGAGTGAGTGACACTGGACACCAGGGATTGCTTGGAGAGAGGCATAGAACTGGGGACATTGTACACCATGGAGCATTCAGAATGGGGAGAAAGCTCTATGGGGGAATAACTCTTCCTTGTTTGCCCCCTGAAGATTGTTGCCAAGGGTTAGCAGAGTAGTTTAAGGTTGGGAAGGACTCTCAGTCCATCATGTCTGGCCTCCTGCTTCATAAGCAGGGATGAAATAAGTACACTGTGCAAAACATAACTCATTTGTAGGGATTTCCTTCCTACCCTACTAGCCTGGGTACCTTGTGATTCCCTCAGTAAGCAGAGATGTGTCCAGGCTTACCTCGAAAGCTAGTACTGTTTTCATGTCCTCTGTCTCCTCTAGGAGGCCTGTTCTGTGGGTTTATCACCCTCCGTGACAAAAAGTGCCTCCTGATGTTACACCTGAATTTTCCGCCCCTGAGCTTCAGAGCGTGTCCCTGTGTCCTGCTGCAGGACACCAGATTGAACATCTCCAGATGTTCTGGTCTTGTTGATACCCAGGAGTGTGCAAAAGACTGAGATCATATCCCCTCTCAGCCTCCTTTTCTCCAAGGTTAAGCATATTAAGGCTCTCCAGCCTCTCTTCGTAGCTTTGGGCCCCTCATACCGCTGATCATTTTGGTGGTCCCTGGGACGCTGTCAACCCTCTTTATCACAATTGGATCACTGATACTCAGGTTATAGCCCCAAACTGGTTGGCAGTATACCCTAGAGATTAGAGTAACGAGCTGTGAATGAGCTTGATACATACAGCAGACATGGGTTTGATTCCCACAACCTCCACTTGCATACTGTGTGACTCTGAGCAAGTCCGTTAACCTCTCCAGGGGTCCCGTATCGCCCCTGAAAACAGGCACTTGTGTCTAGTGGGCCATACCCGGTTACCAAAGAATATTTAAAAAAAAAAAAAAAAGATGTGGAAGCAGTACTAACTAATTTGGGGGCAGGGAGGGAGGTTGAAACATGAAAAGTGCTGACATAGATGGTGATAATACTGTGTCAGCTCCATCCCATCCCCCTCAGATATATGGTTCATGCAGACCTACTCAATGGACTAAACCAGGAAAAATATGCATGGATTGGCCCTGCGGATGATGGGGCATGTTCTGACCCACCCTTCAAACATGACTTATCCTGACCTGACCACTGCTTTATTTATTTATTTATTTTTATTTATTTTTAACATCAGTTTAAAACCTTTGAGCCAGAGGCTCATTTACAAAGGTACCTCGTCATAAGGAAGACAAAACATACATACATGAGACAATCAGAAATACAGTACAGCAATAAGGCACAGGCAAGTTGCAGGCAATGCGATACAATCAGCAACACAGTTTAACAATAGGCACAGTCACGTTACAGGTGATGAGTGTCATAACACCCTTTTTTAATTTCTTATCATCACGGAGGTGGGGATGGGGGGTCAGGGGCAGTGGCAGGAGTGTGAAGTGAGCAAGTGATTTTTTAGGCTGTGTTGAAGCTAGCAGTGAGGGGCATCAGTGATACCAGCAGGAGGGAATTGTACCAGGAGGGGCTCTATAGGGGAAAGCCCTTTGGCCCTGGGTGGTCCGTGCCCTTGGAATAACCAGAGCAGCTTTGCTGGAGGCGCTAGTGCGCACCGTGGGATTGGATCAGTGAATAGAGTTAGCAAGGCCTGGCGGGGATAGACCATGGAGGGCTTTATAGGTAACTTGGCAGGTTAGGAACAAGAGGCGCTCATCAAGGTTAAGTAGGGTGGACATGGAGTAAAGATGACAGGTATGGGTGAGTCTATGGGCACTGGTAATAAGTCTACATGCTTTGTTAAGCATTAGGCATACCTTGTGGAGGGCTGTCTGGTCTGCCGTGCCATATACAGGAAGACTGTAGTCAACTAGTGAGAGCACCGAAGAGGTGACAGCCAAGCGGAGGGAGTGTGCGGGGAGACATTTTTTGTGCCGGTAGAGGATACCCAACCGTGCATTGGAGGCAGAAGTCAGGGCAGAGATGTGGTTATGAAAGGAGAGAGCAGAGTCGAAGATTATGCCAAGGTATTTATAAGAGTGCACAAGTTCTAAGGGGTGATTCAGGGCGGAGTGGACAGAGAGAGGAAAGTTGCTGGACTTATTTTGAGGGTGTGTAAAAAGCATAGATTTAGTTTTCTTAAGGTTGATGACAAGACGGTGGTCAGAGAACCAGTTTTCAGCTGAGGTGTAGGCACGCTGAAGGGAGTTTTGGAGTGAGACAGGGTTACTGTCAGAGGCAAAGAGTACCGTCATCTGCATAGAGTAGGATATTTCCTCGCATGCATTGGGCAGGGAATTGAGAAGAGAGAAGAGTAAGGGCCAGTATGGAGCTCTGGGGAACTCCTGAGGCGGATTGGGCAGTACTGGAAAAGTGCCACCAATCCACACAGGTTGGGGCGGTTGGTCAAGTAGCTGGCGCACCAGGAGACTGGACCAGAGGCAAAGCCCACACTGGCAAGGTAGCTAACAGTAGAGGTGTGAGGCGGTATCAAAGGCTTTTGATAGGTCTATAAATACCGCACCAGCGAGAGCCAGCATCAAGTGAGTTATGAAGGAAGTTAGCAAACTCCAGGAGAGCAGTATTGGTGCTATGACCAACTCTGAATCCATGCTGTTCAGGACAGAGGACATCATATTTCATGAGGTAATGTGAGATTTGGCTGGCAACAATTTTCTCCAAGGCTTTAGAGAGGGGGGGGAGAGAATAAAGATAGGTTGGTAGTTGCCTGGGAGCGTCCTATCACCACCTTTGTGAATAGGGGTAACAATGGCGACCCTCCAGACAGTGGGGAATTGCCCCAGGCAGAGGGACTTATTAAAGAGGTAAGTAATGGGCGAGATGACCTGATCCAGGACCTGGCGTAGGAGACAGGGATTAAGGGAGTCATTGCCAATAGAGTTGCACTTTAGGGCTTTTAGTAAGTAGGGCCTAACCTCATGGGTGGTGACAGTGCGAAGGTGGAAAGGGGGTGGGAGATGGGAGGGCAGACATGGAGAAGAGGATCGAAGAAGTTGCATGGGAGCACTGCACTAAGGTCAGTGAAGGAGTTGTTGAGGTGCATTGCAATGAGGGCAGGGTCAGTGGAGGTAGTCCCATCAATGTTGAGAAGCGATGTGGGGGGCGAGCGTGCTCCACCATTTAGCTGCTTGATATTGTCCCAGGACCTAGGGTTACCCCAGGAGGAGGTAAGAGAAGCATGGTAATAATCTGCCTTTGCTTTGCGGACATTTCCCAAGTACACTTATTCCGGGCAGCTGCGTAGGCCAATCTGTCAGCTGGGCGGCCAGTTTCGATAGCAGTGTCCCACAAGTTGTCCCGCTGTTTGAGAAGAGTGCGTAAGGCAGGGGTAATCCAGGGGGTGTGCCTTACTTTAGATCTAAGTGGGGTTAGGGGTGCGTAAGTGTCACAGGCAAGGTTAAAGGTGTGGACAAAGAAGGCAAGTGCCTTGTCAATATCAGGGGTGTTTAGTAGCAGGGACCAATCAGTGCCAGCTAGATAGTGTTTTAAGTCTTTTAGCCCACCAGGTCTAAGCCGACGACGGTGGGTGGTGTGAACAGGGGGCTTGGGCAGGGAGGTTGCCCAGAAGAAAACTGGGGAGTGGTCACTAAGGCAGTCTGGGAGGATTTGAACATTGCGGATGTGGCTGGGCCTGTTGGTAAGAACCACATCCAGAAGAGTGCCAGTGCCCGTACTAGGGTTTAATCTGGTAGGTTGTGAGACTAGTTGTGTCAGATCAATGGCAGAGAACGCCTCACGGGAGGTGGACGCCTTGGGAGATAGCCAATTGATATTCAGATCACCTACCAGGATTTGGTCAGAGGGGTTAGGTAGGGAGATAATGTAGTCAATTAGGGGGCCCAGTGCCTGAGCTTGATTTTTTGGCGGTATGTAAGCAGTAGTCAGGAAGATCGGAGCCCTGGAGGGGTCAGGTGACAACTTTAGAGTTAGGGCTTGGGCATTGTAATCAAGGATGGGGGGGGGAGGAAGGGCTAGACCAAGGAGCGGGTCTTTAACATAGATGGCACAGCTACCACCCCTCCTACCGATTCAGTCCAGCCGGTGGAGGGAGTAGCCTGGGAGAGAGACCTGGGCATCAGAGGTGGAGCCGGAGAGCCAGGTTTCAATTAACGCAATCACATCAGGATTATGAACAGTCACCCAGCATTGTAGGGAGTCCAGTTTTTTGAGGAGGCTACAGATATTAATAGATTAAAATAAATTTCTCAAGCCACCCCCCAAAGTTATAACAAGCAGAGTATTGCCTTATGGGAATCTTATCAAGTTGAAAACCCATCTCCTACAACAGGACTGGATGCCAATCCTTGAATCAACTGATATTAATACCGCACTAGAATACTTCATTAAATCTTTCAACTCTGCATGCGACTTATACGCCCCAGTAAAAAAACATAAAATCAAAGCGCTATCAAATCCATGGATTACTGCCAAACTACTTGCCGAGCTCAAGGTTGGGACCACCTCTGGGCAGTTGCCAGAGACACAGGCTTACCTCATGATACCCTAAAATACAAGCGAGCCCGAAATAGATGTACCTCACAAATTAGGCAAATGAAGAGCCTTATTTCAAAAATGCCCTTGAATCCACCTGGGGTGATGGAAGAGCTTTTTGGGACAACATCCGAAACATAATGGGTAAACAATCAAAATCGTCACCTACCATTATGAAGTTGATGGATCCACCACTCTTGACCCAAAGTCTGTGCAGATGCGCTTAATAAGACATTCACAGACCTTAGTGGGGTCCTCCCCAGATTTCTTCTCGGACTTACCTGTGCCTAGCCTAGTATCACAAAACACCTCGTGACAAACCACAATTTTACTTCAAGAAAATCAAAGTGCATGAAGCACACAAGTACATAAGAAAGGCCTGCTCCAAATCCAGAACAAGTAGTGACACGCTAGATCTAAAAATCCTGTCTGTCACCCTGGATGAAGTAATTCACCCCCTTGCAAAAATTCTTAATCTGTCACTTTGCCAAAGTCAATTTCCCAACAAATGGAAATCTGCCATAGTTATGCCAGTGCACAAAGGGGGGGACAAAACCTCAACAGGAAACTATTGACCAATATCAATACTCCATCCCCTCTCCAAAGCACTTGAGCGAATAGTGGCAGACCAACTCTCTGATTACCTGGACAAATACAATTTACTCTGTAATCAACATACGGCTTTAGGAAGGACATAGTACAACAACAGCCTTACTTGATTTCTCTGGAGAAGTCCACTCAGCCCTGGACAAAGGGTGCCAAACAGGTGCAGTCTTTATCGATCTTACAAAAGCTTTCGACACAGTCCATCATGGCCTACTTACCTCCCTACTTTCTAGCCTAGGCCTGGCTGAAGGTCCTTGTGCTTGGGTAAAAAGTTACCTGTCCAATCGGTCACAGGCTGTAAAAATCTCTAATGAACTCTCCGACTTCAAACCAGTTCTCCCGGGTGTACCACAGGGATCAATTCTTGGACCGCTCCTCTTTAGCCTGTTCCTTAATCTCCCTCCCAGATATCTGCCAGGAGAAAATAATCTTATACGCTGATGATGCTGTAATTCTCTCTTCCCACAAGGATCCAAACTCCCTACGAAAAAGCCTGCAACTTGCTTTCTCTAGTGTTGAAAGGTGGTTCCTGGATAGTAAGCTTGTGCTAAACCACAATAAAACAAAAGCCATGCTCTTCTCCAATCACCAAAACAAAAATAGGCATACTCCACTTACCATACAAACCTCTGCGGGAATTACACTGGACCAAGTAAATACTTTCAAATACCTTGGCATCACTTTTGACCAAGGCTCACCTTTGCAACCACATTGACAACACTGCGAAAACAGTGAACCAGCGCCTTGGAATACTATTCCGTAACCATCAATTTCTAAATCAAGCGGCATTGAGAATAGCTATACAGAATTCCATAATCTCAATCATTGACTATGGCCTTATTATTTATGGCTCAGCTACCTCCACTGCTCTAAAGTATCTCAATCACTCTAAATAAGGCCTGCCTGCCTCCACGGGGGCTCAAAGACTGACTCACACGTGTGATCTGTACTATGAATCAGGCTGGTTGAACCTATCAAATCGTCTTATTTATCTCACCTGCACAATGGCAAAAAATCTATCTTGGGACTGACTCCATTATGTATTCAAAACCTACTCCGACTGAATCCTGGCTCACGACCCTCCACCAGATCTGAGCGCCAACCTTTCCTGGTTCCGAGATGCGGACTGCACAGGGACAAAGATCTTTCGCATACAGGGCCCGACATGGTTCAATGCGCTAGTCCACCTACTCTATCCTCAACCTCGCTTGAAGCTTTCAAATCCATGCTCTATGCCCACCTTACCACCACTAGCAACTGTGATTGCGCTAGATAAAGACTACTACTCCTCATGTCCATCCTCACATCTGAGGCCTCTTCCTCCTGACTAATGAACTCTCTGGTACCTCTACTACTCCTGTCTCCCACCCAAACTCACTCCCCCTTTTTCCTGTCCCTCTCCACTCTCCCGCTCACCACCTTTCCTCCTCTCTAGCCTCCTTTTGGCGCCTAATGATCACCCTCTCCTGGAAGTTTCCTTAACCTGAAATTGTCTACTCGCTTGAACCTGTTATAGCTTGTTTTTCTATGAAACTTAAAACGTTACTGCCTTAAACTGTTAATAGCAAATTTATGATGTAACTTTCCTGTCTGGTTTACCTGTAATGTGTATCGTGCTTTGTTAAATGTTCTTTGTGACGTGGAACCTTTATAAAAGAGCCCTGGCTCAAGAGTATTAATTCCTAGACTAATAAACTAAAAAAAAAAAAAAAAGATGCATTCGCAGTCAGTCGATTTCAAGGGGAGCCATTGAGGACAGGCCCAGGATTGGGATGGATATTGCCAGATAGAGCAGAAGGAGAGAGCAGCCCTAGGAAGGAGGTGGCGGAACAGAAATTTACACTCGATAGGGGAAGGGGTGGGGGGGAGGCAGTACAAGGGGTGGGCAGGGAACCACAGACAGGGAATGCTAACGTGATATGATACAAGAGGGCAGGAGAGGGGAGGCCAAGAGGATGGTGGAGATGAATGGAGGGTGCAGGGGTGTGAAGGAGGATGGGGGAGCTGGGGGCAGGGGGCAACTAGGGACACAGGTATGGCTGAGTAGTGGGCAGAAGGTAGTCCTAGGAGGCAAGGAAGATAATAAGGAGGAGAGGAGAGGAGAACAAGCTGGATCAGGAAGACAGACATACTAGGAGTGGGAGGATAGCAGTGAGGCATGAAAGCGGACTTGGGCCCGGTGGATGAACACAATGGTAGTATAGGGAGGAGCGATGAGAGCTGGGAAGGAAGAGAGGTCAGGTGCCACCTAGTGGTCACCCAGTATAATCTGCAAATGGGAAGCGGGACTTAGGTGACAGAGCGACACAGGAAGTGGCTGGGCGTCCAGACCAATAAAACAAGGGCCGCCCTGGGTGGGGTGGTTGGGGTGGGTGGGCGGGCTAGCACCCACAGCTGAGTCCATGAAAGCAATCAGTGGGCTGTGGAGCTGGGTAGCCAGGAGTCCATCACAAACGGCCATAAAATACGCCTCAGAGCTATCAAGGGAGGCCTGTTTACTCTGGGGGAAGTAGCTGCAGAGGTCCCGAGACGCGCTCCTGATCCTGCACCCGCCGCGGTCGGCAGCGTTCTGTGGGGGGGGGTGACCTGCTAGAAAAGGTAGAAGGGCGTAGTTAGTATGCAGCGGGAAAATGTAGAAAGGCTAGCTAGGGCAGCGGTCTGTACATGCGCAGTCAGCACAACGCAGAACAAAGCCCAGTATACCCCCACCATGCAGTAATAACACAATACTGTATTTTTTTTTTTCTGTTTTTTAGCTAAAGTCTTGTTTTTTTTCTGTTTTTCAAGCTAAAGTCCACACAGCTTTACACAGCAAGCTTGCTACAGTATAATGCTACAGGGCAATGCAGTTTAGGAAATATCCCTCATAAACGACAGATTGCCCTTCAATAATAGTCAGCCATTAAGCTAGCAGCAAAACGAATCAAGATGGCTTCACTAGTACAATCAGGCATAGATCAGTAATATTATCAGTTCAACAGCGAATACTTGCAGATAGACCTAGGAAGTAACAGGTAAACATGGTAGGCAGCAACACATCAATGATACAACAGAGTAGTCCAGTTACAGGCGCGGTCTTGTCTAACGAGGTTTGGTACAGTTGTTAGCGACCCAGCCACCCTTTCAGGTAGCACCCCACAGCGAGTCCACGGAAACAATCAGTGGGCTGTGGAGCTAGGTAGCCAGGAGTCCATCACAAAATGGCCATAAAATACGCCCAGAGCCACGAAGTGGGAGGCCTGTTTACCTGGGGGAAGTAGCTGCAGAGGTCCCAAGACGTGCTCCTGAGCGCTCCTGATCCTGCACCCGCCGCGGTCAGCAGCGTTCTGTGGGGGGGTGACCTGCTGGGAGAAGTAGCTGCAGAGGTCCCGAGACGCGCTCCTGATCCTGCACCCGCCGCGGTCGGCAGCGTTGCCTGGCCCTGGGAGAAACCGGGGAAAAGGACCAAGACTGATCAGGGATGGGACGGACATTGGTGCATGTCATGCAGGAGCGTGTGGCTTGCACCATGACATCATTGCACGTCACATCTCCAGGAGCAAAAACCGGAGGAAAAATGCCGTCAGCAGGATGACAAGGAGTGTCTGCAGGCCCTGCACCTGACCAGCTGGGCATGCCGCCAGAACTGGATCCATTCTGTGGTGTGGCTAGAGGGCCCCACCAGGGGAGGCAAGTCCTGAGGGAAGACGGCGGCAGGTAAGTCCCTGCAGATGTCAGGGTGATGGGGCTGGGGCACTGCTCAGAAGGATGGCCTACCGGGAGAGGAGAAAAAAAACCCACAAATGTGACACATGAACGTATGTGCATAATGACTAAAGCATTCACAATATTTTTGTTGCAAGGGGACGCTACGGATAAACACTAGTTAGCTGTGCTGTTGGTGGGCACTCATAGTGGGCAGTCCACTGTCTAGAAGAGTGGACCATCCAGTGTCTGGTGATCTTTATTAAAAACATTTACATAATGGTTAAGACATAGTAACTAGTAATTAAGTGTTGGAAGGGGACTGTAGGTCCATCAGTCCCCCTACTCCCACTTCATAAACAGGGATTAACAAGTGTGCTGTGTAAACTTGTACTCATTTTTAGGGATTTCCCACCTACTGTATTACCCAGGTTGTTCTGTGATTCCGTTGATAATCAAAAATTTGCCCAGGCTTACCTTGAAGGCCTACACTTTCTTCATGTCCACTTTATTCATTGATAAACTGTTCCATAGGTTTAAAACTCTCTGGAAGAAGTGTCTCTTAATGCTACCCCTGAATTTCCCACCTCTCCGCTTCAGGATATGTCTTCGTGTCCTGCTGGAACACACCAGATCAAACATTTTTGTTTTTTGAGTCTCATCAATTCCCTTGAGTTGTCTGGACACTGAGATCATGTCCTTTCTTAGCCTCTAAAAAGAGGATCACCATTCATAGCCTTCCCAAGGTTCCCTCCGTTCTGCCTCTAGAGTTTTCTAAGGATTGAATCCACAGAGATGGCCCATCTGATCTGACATGCATCACCGAGACCTGGCTGGACGAGAATGCAGGCCCTATTTTGGCATCTGCTGTTCCAGCTGGGTTCTTGGTGATACACCCCCTGAGATTGGATCGTAGGGGCGGCGGAGTAGCCATTTTGTTTAAAACAGAACTGGGCCTTGTGGATGTGCCAGTGGGATGCACATGATCTTTTGAGTGTATTCTGGGAGCAGGTGTAGGATTCAGGATACTCCTCATCTACCGTCCACCTGGGGATGGTGGAGAATTCCTAAAGGAGTTTGCGGACTTCATTGTCGACGTGGCATTGGAGTCGCCCAGATGGTTAATCCTGGGTGACTTCAGTGCCTAGATCGACGATGAACTCTCGAAGTTTGGAAATAATCTCCTCCAGTTTATGACTATGCTGGGCCTTACACAGGTGGTTACCTCTGCTACCCATATAGGGGGTAACTCACTAGATCTTGTGTTTCTCCTGGGGATGGAGATCACAGTATTGGGGGTGGAACCAAACGATTGGTCAGACCATCACACCATAAGGTTCAGCTTTGGGGCACACCCAAATAGATCTGCCTCTACGGAGATGGTCCGGTATCACCCTTTGAGGTGGGTTACCCCAGAGGGCCTATCGGCGGTGCTGGACCTATTGGGTTTATCAAGTGAATGCATGAGTCCAAGGGATCTTCTACTTGCCTATAATAAGGCAATAAGGCGGTGGGTAATGCCCTGGACTTAATTGCTCCTATTCGTGTTCGTCCACTCACTCTGCACCCGAGGACCCCTTGGTTTGATGGGTCCTTGAAGGAGCTGAGAAGAGTGGGGCGAAGGCTTGAGAGAGCTTGGCGGAAATCCGGCCTGGATGCTGTAAGGCTTAGGTTGATGGACCATTATGTGGCCTATCAATCAGCAATCGCCCGTAAGAAGGCAGAATTCCTGTACAGGGAGATTGCTGCTGCGCAGAATCGACCAGCTCAGCTCTTCTGGACCGTGGACAGACTGTGCAGTCCAGTCTGTCTTCAGTCTGGAAGAGATTTTTCACAAATAAAGTGTGATCAGCTTGCTCAATTCTTCGCAGATAAGATTGCTAGCATTAGGTTGGGGATCAGCCCAGCTCTGTCTTTAAGGGATTGCAGAGATTGGTGGGAGATTGCAAGCGCTCGTGCTACTTGGTTTGACTTCAGTAGGTTGGAATTCATGGACATTGTGAGGATTGTCCAGACTGTATGACCAACCAGTTGTAGTTTGGATCCGGGCCCTACACCACTGTTGTTAGGTTGTGTAGATGTTATCTGCCCAGTCCTTGCTGAAATTGTCTGGAGGTCACTGGAGCAGGGGGTCTTTCCTGATCCCCTTAAGGAGGAGGTCGTGCGACCACTCCTAAAAAAACCCTCATTGGACCCAGACTTTCTAGCTAACTATAGACCTGTCTCTAACCTACCCTTTGTGGGTAAGGTTATTGAGAAGGTGGTTGCGTTGTAGCTGGATGACCATCTTACAACTCAACAGTGTCTATGATGTTCTCCAATCTGGGTTTAGGAAAAGACATAGCACTGAGACCGCTCTGGTCCGGGTTTTAAATGATCTCCTAATTACGAGAGATCAAAAGGCTCGTACTATCTTAGTCCTTCTCGATCCCTCTGCAGCATTTGATACTGTGGACCATGGTGTGCTTTTGGAGTGCCTGCGGCTTCTTTGTGGACTGTCTGTACTACGCTGGTTTCGAACTTTCCTTACAGGCAGGACACAGAGGGTTGTCACTGGAATTTATTCCTCTGACACCATCTCCCTGTCCTGTGGGGTGCCGCATGGCCCAATTTTGGCACCCATGTTGTTCGCAGTTTATATGCTGCCTTTGAGAGATATCATTAGGCAATACAGTTTGGGTTTTCACTGCTGTGCAGATGATACCCAACTGTATCTGTCCTTTATTCCCAGACAGGGTGATGCGATCTCCTTGCTTAACAGCTGTCTAGTTGAGATCAGAGATTGGATGAGCACTAGCTGGCTGAGGTTAAATCCGGATAAGACCGAGGTGTTGGTTGTGGACCCGGGTCGCCCTGAGGTGGGTCTTAGGGCTGGGCTCCTGTCAGGCTTATGACTTGATGGGGTCCAGCTCCTGACCTCAGACTGGGTGCGTAACTTGGGCATTATTTTTGATGACGGTTTGACCCTGAAATCTCAATAGGTGTCTGCCTTTGTCAAATCTTCCTTTTATCATTTTAGGAATATCGCCCAGGTGAAACACCTGGTTCCTCTGGCTGACCTTCCTACACTGGTCCACGCCTTCGTGACTACCCGCCTTGATTACTGCAATGCCCTTTTACCTAGGGCTTCCTGGGGTTGATATCCTTCACTTGCAGCTAGTGCAGAATGCAGCAGTCAGGCTTTTGACTGGTACAACCAGGACTAGTCATATTACGCCTGTGCTGCGCGAACTGCACTGGCTGCCGGTTCAGTGGCGGATCACCTTTAAGGTCAGGTTACTGACCTATAAAGCCCTACATCAACAGGGACCCCAGTATCTGCAAGATCTCCTTACTCCCTACTTCCCCTCCCGCTCACTCCGATCCGCCGATGAGGGATTGCTAGGGATTCCCAGGGTTCAGTTAAAAACATCTTGGGCGCGTGCGTTTTCCTATGCTGCTCCTTCCCCTGTGGAATTGCGATCCAGCGGCTCCCCTGCCCTCCTGGTACCTAAAATCCACACACAAATGGGTGACCGAGCCTTCGCTGCGTATGCGTCCAGGGGTTGGAACTCTCTTCCAACTAACTTTTCCTCTCCCCTCTCCCTGCACCAGAGCTTTAAAGCCTCCCTCTGGGGTTTTCTCAAAGCGGCTGCCACCTGTCTCTGCACCAGACAAACCCTCTCTGCCTGAGATGCCCCAAATAACTGAGATGCTACCTAAACATTACGACTTGGGCAGAGCACTGTGTATAACACTTCTGTTCTCACAACATATAAAAAATGGACCATTTAGGCCACGGCAAAAAGGGTGAGCACTATAACTGTGCACTCCTTTCTCTCGCACTGGGCCCTCTATACCTGTGACTCGTCCTTATTCTAACTGCTAGCCTTACAACTTGCTGCCTGGAGCGATGAATTTAACTGCACTTCTTCCTACTGACTGCAATGTTTAATACTGTATTGTAATACCTGTTTTTGGTATTGTTGTCTTACAATGTCCCTGTGTTCTGGTCACTTTATATTAACTCTTCACTACTATTTGCCTGATGAAATCTGCTTGTAAAATCCCTGTTGTGCTAATTCTGTGTAATCTAATCCTCCACTTGTATTTGCCTGATGTTCATGTATGTACCTTGTAATCTCCCGGGTCGCACCTGAAAATAGGCACTTGGCTGTCTAGTGTGCTTACTCGGTTAACAAAAGCAAATAAATAAATAAATTCTCTGCCTCGTCGGATAAGAGAATGCCTGACCATCTCGAGTTTTAAATCTCAACTCAAAACCTATTTGTTTTCTAAAGCTTTTCCTGAAGGTTTTTAATAATGTTTATGTATGTTATTTAATTGAATGGCTTGACTTCTGTTGTACGGAGCCTTGGTTTTTGAAAGGTGCTTAAAAAATAAAATTTACATTACATGAATAAAGTTTACATTACATATGTGCAAAACATGCATATCCAGGCACTGAGCTTCACACCTCCAGACTTGGCTGCACATGGCTGAATCCACAGTCTCTGGCAACCCCAGTCTGCATGTGTGGAGGTCAGCCTGTGGACTGGGGTGTTCTGTGGGCAAAGCTAGACTGGACCCTGGTGATCCAGTCTGATGTCTATGTCTGCAGCAGAATGGATCCCCTACACTGCATGGAACAGGGGCTTGTGGGATGCTGCAGACCTGCAAGGACTGCCATATTCCCATAGGGGCTGCGTTTCATTACACACACTCAAAACGAAGTAAAGGTTTACCCCTCCAACCTCCATACCATCTTGGAGGGCTGGGGGCAACAGGTGGGGGTGGAAACAGCTGGGGGGTGAACTGGGCCCCAGAAATGTCCTGGCGGCCTTATTGGGAGGGCGCTACAGCATTATGGCAAGTCCTGTTTGGAGTAATTTTGGTGATGTCTCCTACATGAAATCTATTTGTTTACATAGATTGTGAACATGCCCCTATGCACACCCCTTTGACAGCCCACGTAGATGCATGGTAGAGTGGCATCGAGTACGGTGGACTGGCATAGGTCCCGCTGTGGGTGGCTCAGGATTCTCCACATATGAGAAGGGGCATTTGGTGGCTTTCACCATCCCTTAGCTTGTGTGGAGGTGGTCCCGTCTCCTTTGTAGATTGGGCACTTGGGCACTGCTCTGGGTTTTGACCCAAATTTCTCAGATCACCTGCATCGTGGGTTTGTGACATAGCCAGTAGAGTAAAGGGAATCAACTGTATTTTGCCCGCAGTAGCTGGGGACTGTGTACGTTCAAACTATTATTTAGAGTGAAACTTATTCATGTAGTCTTCTTAAATATATGGCTACATACTTAAATGGAGAGCCATTTTCTATCAAAGGAAGAAAGGGAGAGGAATTTGGTTTTACATAGTGTATACGAACCGTTTCCCAAAACGCTACACAATCCAGGAGATTGAGGGACAAGATAATATTACTGTTTTTCAGACAGACAGACAGAGAGAGTCAAAGAGGACAGATACAGACATCAGGAAATATAGAGGATAAGCACATAGAGGTTAAATGTATTGCTCAAGGTCACACAGGGAGTAAGTTGCATTTTTGGGATTCAAACATGGGTCTCCAGATTCACAACTTTGTGCTCTAAAAGCTAGGCCAAACTGCAAACTGCCTTCCTTTTAATGTTCATGATAGTCACATAACGGATAAAGCAGAAATTGAGCTCCAGGGCAAATTAATAAAATAGTGGTTGTATGTTGCTTATCATATGAAAGTGTCTCAGATATAAATGCACAACAGAACAAATATATATATATATATATATATACACACACACACACTGTATGATAGTGTTCACGCCCTCATGCTGTTGGAACGTATGAACTCAGTGACTTAGCTTTCAGTGTTTTAAAGAAGTGAATTGGGGGGGAAGAGAAGGGAGATCATTCGGGTTCCAACTTGCCTACCAGTGAAGTGGCACGCGATAAGATCTCTGATAATCCTGGTATTTGTACAGCCATTAATAACAAGGAGGACCTTCGTTGAATTCTGAATGCACATCACCTGTATTTTGTTGGGCGACATGCCTCACTCAGTAACCATATAACAAAAAATAAAGAGCTGCCGTTATTAGACATGTACTTATCTCAAACACATATTGCTGCCATGAGTTAGTCATAAATTGACAGTCTGACATTAAGCCACCACCACATCCTGTATAAAACTGGCAGTTCAGATGATAAGATCAGGAAGCTTTCAGCTCTGAAGCTGCTCTCAGGAGTGGGAATACCTGCTGCTTCTTAGTAACATATTTGTCTTCCTGGTCGAAATATATAGTAGAGTGTTTTGTATTCCTGACCAGAGCTTGACTAGCCAAAGTATTCTTTGGGGCCTAGTTAATCTTTAATGTGCTTCATGCTGAACAGATGTTTAAGTCTGCTCTGATGTTTCCAGCTGTTTTGGAGTGATGTGTGAATCGGCTGGTTTGATATGAAGCCTCGGGATTTATAGTTGATTCTGATAATTATTCCCAGCGTGAGTAGAAACACCTCCATAATTACTGTATGTGTTTAACTGTGCAAAACACAAAGGTGCTTCCTTCCAGTTATGTTACAGAATAGGGAACCGTGGAAAGGTTGTATAAGCAAGAAAACTGTTAAGAGGGTGCTGGGCTGATGGGGGCAGGAATAATCGGTGCAGTTTATACTGCTGCAAGTTGCCCCATAGGACTTTATTTTGTTTGCTGTATTAGGACAGGGCCAGTTTTAGTTAGGTTTTTGGTAATGGGACAGCGTTTGTCAGCTGTACTGATGCTCATGTTGGCTAACATTTAAAGCATACAGTAAATACACACAAAGCATCCGTGCATTTAAAAGGGTGGCTAAACCCAAATTAATAACAAAACATGAAAAGGTGCATTTGCAGTTGGAAAGCCACTGGTCCATATAATATTTAGTGCCTTAAAGAGTCCCTGACACCATTATAAAAACTTAGAAAAAATGTGAGAGTTAGACAGTTCAGTTTGTATTTCATGTATTTTCTATAATTATTTACTTTTTTCTTTATTACCAAGGACAGTTGTACAAAAGATGCTTACTGTTCCATAGACTTTATCTGCTCTTTCCACTATCCTACGTATGGCATCATAATCCAGGTTGCACCTGGAAACAAACTTCTGGTCATGGTGCTTTTCCTGGTTACCAATTTTTAAATAAAGAAATAAATAAAATAAAGAACCCCCTGTTTATGGCATCATAATTATCCCCACAACAAAAGAATGTGATGTCGTAAACAGAACTGTGATGTCATATGTAGGCAAACAGCCAGAACAGATAGGGTGATAATCCTGTTTACATGCAGATATCCTTAGTGATAAAGAAGAATGAGAAATACAGAAATAACAATAAAATATAAACTCACTTGTGCTAAACATTACATTTTCGCAAAGTTGTCACAATGGTGTCAGGGGCTCTTTAATCGATGCAGGTGAAATGAAACTAGTCCATATAAAAGTCCATGCCTTAATCAATGCAGGTGGAATGCTACTGGTCCATATACAAGTCCATGCCTTAATTGATGCAGTTGGAATGCCACTAGTCCATATAAAATTCCGTGCCTTAATGCAGCTCGAATGACACTAGTGCATATAATATTCCATGCTTAATTAATGCAAATAAAATGAAACTGCTCCATGTAATATTCAGTACCTTAATCAATACAGGTGGAAGTACACTCAGTGGTGCCAGAACAGTTTGAAAAGTGGTAAGGCCAAGGACGTAAGGGGTCAATTTTCCCCTATTAAATATATTACCATGATAGCAAAAAGTGATAGGGCCACTTATGAAAGTGGTAGGGCCATGGCTCTAGTGGCCCCCCCCGTGCCGGCACCTATGAGTACACTAGTTCATATAATGTCCCATGCCTTAATTAATGCACGTGAAAGAGATGTTACAGTCTGCTCTGAAACTAGTCTATGTAATAGTGTCTTAATTGATGCATGTGGAGTGACACTAGTGCATAATAATAGCCCATGCCTTAATTAATGCAAATAAAATGGAACTAGTCCGTATAATATTCAGTGCCTTAATTAATGCACATAAAATGAAACTAGTCCATATAATATTCAGTGCCTTAATCAATGCAGGTGGAATGACACTAATCCATATAATATTCCACGCCTTATTTATTTATATATTTATTTGCTTTTGTTAACCGGGTAAGCACACTAGACAACCAAGTGCCTATTTTCAGGTGCGACCCGGGAGATTACAAGGTACATACTTGAACATCAGGCAAAAACAAGTGAAGGTTACATTTAAGAGCATTGGCACACAGGGTCAATACAAGTAACAACAGAGGTTTACAATGCAGGCAGTAGGTAGAATAACAGTATGGTAGTCTTATGAAAGTCAGTGATCATCATGCCGGGCAGCAATGCAGCAAGGATTGCAGGTAGACAGAGAGGAGACAAACTGGGATAGAGGGGGCCCAGAGCAAGATAAGGAAATAGTACAGTAACACTGCTCTCCTTGTTGGGCAGGTGGGCCTAAGTGTCTAAACTTTCTAGTAAACTGTGAGCACAGGAAGTGCATAAAGTGCAGAGGGACACTGCCTTTGTCATATTATTTAGGTAGCGTCTCAGTTAGTTGGAGCGGCATTAATCAATGCAAGTGAAATTACTCCAGTCCACATAATATACAGTGCCTTAATTGATGCAAGTGGAATGGCATTAGTCCATATAATTTTCAATGCTTTAGTCAATGCAAGTAGAATGGCACCAGTTCATATTCAGTGCCTTAATTGATGCATGTGGAATGAGACTGGTCCATGTAATATTCAGTGTTCTAATCAATGCAAGTAGAATGGCACCAGTTCATATTCAGTGCCTTAATTGATGCATGTGGAATGAGACTGGTCCATGTAATATTCAGTGTTCTAATCAATGCAAGTAGAATGGCACCAGTTCATATTCAGTGCCTTAATCGATGAATGTGGAATGAGACTGGTCCATGTAATATTCAATGTTTTAATCAATGTAAGTGGAATGACACTAGTTCATATCATATTTCAAGCCTTAATCATACAAGTGGAGTGGCACTAATTCATATAATATTCAGTGTGTTTAACTGATGCAAAGTTGTAAAAATATACCGTATACAAACTACCCAAGTAGCCGGAAAGGTACAGAATGCCCCAGTACTTCGAGCTGCTCTGCTGTAACTCTTCATAAAGAGGTCATCTAAAATGTACAGGTTGTTAAAAAAAACTATGGGCTGGCAGTATAGCCTAGAGGTTAGAGGAACGAGGTGTGAACGAGCTTGATACAGTCAGCAGACCAGACCTGAGTTTGATTCTCACAAACTTCACTTGCATACTGTGTGACTCTGAGCAAGTCACTTAACCGCCCAGTGCTACCAGGTCGCCCCTGAAAACAGGCACTTGTGCCAGTTACCAAAGACTAAATAAATAAATAAATAAATAAACACAGAAGTCAGTTTTCTGATACTTTGGAAATTCTCTGTTTTACAGTAGCTATGAACAAAATCAACCTTAATTTATTTATTTTATTCTTTGGTAAACGGGTTAGAATCACTAGGCACAGGTGCCTGTTTTCAGGGGCGACCTGGGAGCACTGGGGAGGTTAAGTGACTTGCTCAGAGTCACACAGTATGTAAGTGGAGGTTGTGGGAATCAAACCAATGTTTGCCTGCTGTATATACCTGTGCCAGGGTTGAATAGGGCCCTGTCCCAGTTGTTCTGGAGAAGGAGTTTAAATGCAAGGATCTGTTCTGTTCTCCCCTTTTCTGTTTTTTCTCTGTCTGGTTACGCAACCTAGGATTTGATCACCCCGATGGTCTTGCAATTCTCTGCCTCTCGCTATCTTTCTACCCTCTCTTGCTGTTCTGTATTTTCTTCCCCCTTGCATATCTGCTGGCATAAAAATATATGTGAATCATTATGTGAAAATGTAACTGATACTGGGATCCCTTTGTTTAGAAAATTATATAGTTTTACTGTTGAAATGTATGTAGTTATACTGTTGAAACAATTATAAAAAGCTGTTTGGAACTCAAGGGGTTAACCTGTTTGCAAACTCTTTGAGAAGCTGTAAGCAAGAGGTCAGTTCTGGGTCCTAGTGTTCTTTTTGCTGCACTTGCTGAAACTTACAAGAACACTGTGTGAGAAGCATGCTATTTTCTTTAGCAGGATACATACTTCTCAGGTCTCCCACATTATGAATGGCAGTCCCTTATTTGACCACTCAGAAGCCCTTTGTGCCATATATAGAGATAGTGTAGTCTTGCATTTCACATTAATAATCAAAGGAGCACTCTCGACCAATCAGAGCACTTCTTTCCACTGTTTAAGACACTTATTCTTTTTTATTTACTTTTTTTTTTCACTTAAGTTGAAAAATGTGTCTCATGCGCAGGTTCCCTGGTAATGGGCATTTTTGGGAAATGTTTTTACATTTTTTTATATTTTTGATCAACCTCCATCAGTAGTATATTAATATGACATTGGAGGCTATTCTTTTTTTTTAATTAGTTTTTCTGTGGTGAATATTAGTGCTTGTGAAAAGTATTGGCTTACAGCACTGGAACCTGAGGTTCTCTGTTTATCCACATAACAGATACAGCATGGGTGATCACAGGGCTGGCTTCCCCATACAACTCCACCAATGTGCCTCAGCCTTCCCTGCCATGGAGGGACCACCAGATGGTTGAGAGAGCAGTTCAGACTCCATACCCACTTAATCCTTGGCTTCTTATGGGAGATTGCCAACAAGGGTGCCAGTTGTGTTAGTGGTTTTGTGATATGGACACTGTCCACTGGGAACCAGACTGAGACGATCACAGTTCATTTCACATAGGCCACTGAACAGTCCACAGGTGGTAATGACTTTTAACCACTACCAACCTGGGCTGGATTTGAACCTGTGACCTAGAGGTGAAAGGCTACTTAAACTACTACCAATCCACTGAGCCATCCAGCTCCTTTTTGGAGGCCACCTTTAGTTGTAAGGGTGGTCTGTCATACAATATTTGAATACTAGAACCTCTGACTTTTGGTTTGTGGTTCTCATACCCTAAGAATGCAATGTGCAACACCACTCTTTCAACCATAAGGATGGTCTATGCAGCCATATTAACTATATTAAAGATTAGTTTTCATACTATATTTTCATATTATTTGCACATTGCTCCCTCTGGCCGCCTACCTCCCATCCCCGGCACCTCTTACCATTACTTGCTGCCTCCCTGGTTTACCACCCGAGGTGGGTCGCCTCCCCCTTACGATGTCCTCGTTTGGCAGGTGGCTGTATCCATGGTGTGAGGCCCATGAGTATCAGGCTGTTATCTTGATGCCGGTGGGTGGTTTTCTCCCCAGTATCGTGTTGTTTGAGTTTCCTTTCTCCTCAATGCTATGCACATCCACACTGGACCACACATACATGCAGTGACTGTGCATGGCCTACCCATCACAAAAGGGGTAAGCTGCCTCACCCACTGCAAGGGGCAGCTGCTGCAGCAGCAGGCTTCGACAGCCAGCAAATATTTTACGTGAATTTGCATCACAAAACAATGTGTCAGTTATTTTTAATTGTAACAATTCGAATCACTTGAGCTGCAAATCATCTGACCTGCATTGTTTCCCCTTCCGTCTCCTGTTGCATATTGAATGTAGTAAAATCTTCCCCCTGCCTATTTCAGCCCCGTCACCCTCCCTGCCTAGTCCTTACAGTCTCCTTATTCACTTGCTAGTAGAAAACTAATACTTTGAAACACAGCTTAACACATAATATAATGATCCTCATGCCCTCAGTCAACTGTCTGGTCCAAATGACGGTGATCTCAACTGATCATTATTGCACAAAGCACCACTGGGGCTAGATTATCAGCATTTGGGCCAGGTGGTGAGAATGAGACAAGGACGTTCTTCTCGGTACCTCGAAGAACTGGGTAGGGAGGGTGGCCGGGCTGAGAAGGGTGGGGGTGGAGGGTTTTACTATAGTCTGTATGCAACAAGAGGTTGAAGTGTTTGCGTGGGTTGAAGGGGACAACCACATTGCCACAATCAAAAAAGAACTTTACCCTGTGGAAGAGAAGAGAATGCTTCTGCCATTTTTTTTGGGGGGGTAGAAGAGGAGAACCACATTGTATCACAAAGTACTTTATAATTTAAGACAGTAAAGTTTGCTGCTGCCATTAGGTGAAGGGGGTATTAAAAAGGAGAACCACACTACATGTAAAAACATCAGAATTCAGGAGGGGTAGAATGCTGCTGCTATTTGGCCAGGGGGCAGGCTAAACAAATCTTACTGACTAAAGTTGTCCTGTTGCCCAGTTGAAAAGGATACCAGGAGGCAGTGATTGCAGTGAGAAGATAATTTTTCTCAGGCATCATTGTAGTGGAGAGATATAGACATGCTGCAGCTTTAAGGGTGGTTGATGAGACTCTCAACCCAGAAATTTTCTCTAAGGAGTTGAGTGAGACCTTTCTGGGAAGATGCGAGGCTTTTAGAATTTTCTTCTCCCCTGAGAAGATGAGAATCTGGGTGGAGATGTCTTCCACTCTTGGTTGTACAGTTACAGTGCTTGAGGCTTTATTGTGATGGGACCTCTCTGTTTCTGGGATAGCTTTAAGCCCTCTGATAATGAGGAGATCCTCCTAATGATGACTGAGCTTCCCCCAAACACCTGTGTCCTGGGTCTTGTACTATTGCACCTGAGTAAAGCTGGATATGGGGTGTTGGGTCCTGTGCTCATAGAAATTGTCGGTGCTTCTCTTGGGGAAGGGCTTCTTCTACCTGCCCTAAAAGAGGCAGCGATAAGACCAGTTCTGAAGACGGTGACTTTGGATCCTGACAGTTTCTCAAACTACAGACCAGTCTCTAACCTGCCTTTGTTGTGCAGAGTTGTTGAGAAGGTTGTAGTGGCCCAGCTCATAATGCACTTGGAGGAAGACATCTGTGAGCAGTTCCAGTTGGGATTTTGTCCCTTACACAGCACTGAGACAACCCTGGTCAGAATATTAAATGATCTGCGTCTAGTGAGGAACAGAGAAGAAATATCTGTCTAGGTTCTCCTTGATCTGTCCTTAGTATCTGACACTGTTGAGCATGGGGTCTCGGTATCTGACACTGTTGAGCATGGGGTCTCGGTATCTGACACTGTTGAGCATGGGGTCCCAGCATCTGACACCACTGAGCATGGGGTCCCAGTATCTGACACCACTGAGCATGGGGTCTTAGTCAAATGCCTGAGGAAGGTAGCTGGATTGTCAGGAATCACTTTAAAATGGTTTTGCTCCTTTAGATACTGGATATAATTACCTCCGTAAGGTTGACAATCTTGCTGACAATAATTATCTATAATGTGCACTGTTTGAATCCTAAATAAAAACTTATGTTAACAAAAAAAGTGATTTTTGCTCCATCTTGAGGGATGTTATCAGTCAGTGTTCCTGGGAAGTTATAGATTTTCTGCCATGGACATCAACTGCGGGGTCCCCCAGTGCTCAGTTTTGTCTCCCTTGCTATTTTCAGTGTTTATGCTTCTGTTCAGAGAGGAGATCCAGTGTGAAGCATGAGTTTTCATTGCCGCACACATTATACTCAGCTGTATCTTTCATGTAAACCCGATCAGGACCACTCTGCAGTTGTGTTGGGAGGAGATCTTGCTGAGATCAGGCAGTGGATGGCTGTCAGAGAAGAGAAGTTAAATCCAGTAAAGACAGAGTTATTGCTGGTTGGTTCAGATAACCTGTGACTGGCTTGCTTATTCAGCCTCAGATTGCCTTTTATGAATGGTGTGCAGCAGGAGGTGAGGCAGGTGGTACACAGTCTGGGTGTGTTCTTGGACAATAGGCTTACAACTGAAAAGCAGGCGCTGGCAATAGTGAGAAGTGGATATTATCATCTAAGAAGCATCACTAGGTTGGGCCTCACCTTCAAGGTGATCTGATAACGCTAGTACATGCTTTTGTCACATCATTTCACATCTTGACTACTGTAATGCACGCTACCAGGGCCTTGCAGCTGTTCTTATCTGCTGCCTTCAACTGGTACAGAATGTAAGGCCACGTCTCCTTACTGGTATTTGTGGAAGAGAGCATATTACTTCCGCCTTACAGAAGCTGCATGGGTTGCCAGTCAGGTGGCAAATAGAATTTCTTTTGTTAACCTATATGGCCCAGGACAGACTGGGCCCTCAATACCTACAAAACCTGCTGTCAGCCCATCTAATGTTACTATGGATTCTAGCACCATGCCTAGGGAATCGCGTACCATGAATGAGAGACTGCTTAATGTCTGTAGGTCACGACTGAAATCCGCTAGTGACCAAACCTTTGGGGTTGCTGCCCTAGAATTTAGAATGCTCTAACAGGATATTTATTTATTTATGTCTTTGATAACCGGGTAGGTGGACTGATCCATAAGGACCGATTTCCTACTGTAAACCATTCAAAAAACAATTTGAAAATGTGACTGTTCCAGATGGCTTTTTAATATGATAAATTGCTTGGTTTAAGCCCTAAACTGTATTGATTTTTGTTTATTTATTACTCTCTTTGTGTTATTTGTCTACATTTGTAAAGCACATTGAGCACTGGAAAAGTGTTATTAAATAAGCTGTCTGTCTATCTATCTGTTATCTATCTACTAAAGTGTTACACAAAGCTTTGCCATTGCTATACAGAATGCATTTTTGTGCAGCAGCCCCAGCTAAATAAAGATTTGCACAGTAAAATTGTCTCTAATTACAGCCCTACATCCATCCCAGGCCTACCCCTGGTGCAGGCTGCCGAGTCCATTCCAAAACTGGAGTCACCTGCCTAGCCCTCTGAGGAAGTGTCAGTTCAGTTCAGTTCATAACATCGGGGTGTTTGGTAGTTCTTGTGCTGAGACATAGCGATTTGGGGTTTACCTTTTGTAATTAGAGTCTGCCTGCATGTGCCATTTTCTATGTTCCTGTTATGCATGTTAGTACAGCATGCTACCACTGGGTAGTTCGTCATTCAAAATGTTTGAGAAAAATATTCTATATTAATTTATGTTGCTCAGTGAGCAGCAAGCGTGGTAAGGATAAAAGCACCCAGTTCTCCAGTCACCTGAGCTCCTTTCAGTGAGATGGTGTGCCCCAAATTGTGTCTCTGTTTTCCCACAACTCATGGAAAGGGGCCCTCATTTGAGTGATGAGAGGCTGAGGTGCATGACAGAGTAAGAAATTTCATTTTAAATGTGATGTTTCAAAAGGGATGCTAAGACTCGAATTGTAGCATTCTGTCCATAAGTCTGATATGCTGGTGCTCAGGGTAAATACAGCTCATCTTTGCTCTTAATTTCTTTGCTATAAATATTGTAATAGTGGTGGCTCAGAGTGCCTTTACTATTAACCAACTTGTAAATAAATATCTTTATTTATAAACAATATTGATAGAAAACATGATAGATTCCAGTGGAATAACCCATTTATCTCCACAATGAGCGGTTACCCACAAATCATGAATGGGGAACTGGCGACTTAGTCATGAAGGTCTTAGCACCTGCAACAAACCGTTATTATATATATATATATATATATATATATATATATATATATATATATATACACACACACACACTAGGGGTGAGTGGTAAATGAGTGAGATAAAACAGCGTATCATCCACTACAGTGTGATATTTTTACCCTCTGCTCTACTGTGATGATATCAACCATTTACACACAGGTCACAAAAGGTCACTGATATCATCACCCTAGGCAGCTTTCCCCTCAGCATGCAAGAAACACCTGTGCTGTTTCCATAGACACAAATGCAGAACTACCTGAGAGGTCTCACTGCTGCCTACAGCTAACTCAGTGAGCATTACAAAACACACCTATCTCCCCCTGTCCCAACTTCCAGCTCATTACTGTGATGCTCTCAACTTGATGCAGCCAGAATTCCAAACAGCACAGCTTCACAGAAGTCTAAACTACTGCCTGCAGCTAACTCAACTACCACTGAAACACACTCTCACTTGTTCCTCAAACTCTGATTCTCACCCATTACAATTACTGTGACAATCTCAACTTCACTGCAGCCAGAATCCTAAAGAGCACAATTTCACAGAACACTCTGCACTCTGCCTGCTGCTAACTTAATTACCACTGAAAACAGTATCAGCTGTTCTGACACTCTGCCTTTCAGCCCATTACAATTACTGTGATGCTCGTAACTTCACTGCAGCCAGACTGCTAAACAATACAGCTTCACAAAAGTATGTTTCTCACCCCTATCTAAAACTAGCTCATTTAGCATTGCAAAACACACTCATGTGTCTCTCAGAGTTTATAACACTGCCAGCCCATTCAGAAAAGCTCATACACAGAATGAGCAAACACATAAACAGGAACAGAACACAAGACAGCATAACAAAACTTCTGAAACTCTTGGCCCTATTGTATATATCGAATACATGATGGGCAGATCGTGTGCTATGGCAAATATTGTCAGTCCTGCATCGTGAGCTTGGATACCTCACTCTGCAGGAGTGACAATATTTGCCATATCACACTCATGCCCATCATGTATCTCCTATTTATACAACATGTGTTTTGGGATAAATGTGGAGATAAAAAGTGATATCTCAGCTAGGCAGTGATGATATCATTGATATCTTCATGTTCCTATATGTCATTTGTTATCTCCGTGTTCGTATATGTAATTTCAAAACTAATCTGGTTGATCCTGCCATCTGTGCCATCTTTTAAGTACCACTTTCACTTTAGACCCTGTTCCTGCTATTATGTAACGTGATCGAGCGGTCTGAAACTTGCACTATTATACGCCGTTACAGCCATCCACTATGGCATTCTGTGTCACAAGTCCTGAAAACTGTGTACATTTGTACACTTTCAGTCGCTTTTCTCAAAATAAGCTCCCGATTCTACAGAGAGGACAGCGAGCGACCTTGCAGCTTCAGAACGGAAGTACGCGTTAACACTCGCTAATGCTTACTTCTGTTCTGAAGCTGCAGGGTCGCTCACTGTTCTCTCTGTAGAATCGGGAGGTTATTTTGAGAAAAGCGACTGAAAGTGTACAAATGTACACAGGTTTCAGGACTTGTGACACAGAATGCCATAGTGGATGGCTGTAGCAGTGCATAATCGTGCAAGTTTCAGACCTCTCGGTCACGCTACATGTTGGCGCAGAAAATGAAAGTACCATAGCGTTATTAAACATCACAGTGGCGGGATCAACCAAACACTCTTGAATTATTGCTTATTCTAAAATAATGGCAGGATCAATCACATAACCTTCTTTAAATATGTTTAAAATAGCAGGATGAACCACAAAATGTATTTAACATGTGGCATCTCTTAATGTTTGTGAGGAATATATGGGGTTATTTCTGTGTGTGTGTGTGGGGGGGGATTGTGTTTCAATGGCCCAAAACATGTTGTATAAATAGAACATGACATGGCCTGAGTGAAGATATCATATTTATCTTCACTCGAGGCCAATGACATCAAGATATCTCACTCGTGGCTTCCCCACTCGTGAGATATCATGATATCATTGGCCTCTCGTGAAGATAATTATGATATCTTCACTCAGGCCATGTCATATCACATATATATATACACACACACACACACACACACTATACCACCATACCGTTAATGTTTTGTTAAGGTGTTGCCGTGTTATAACTTAAAACGGCCTTTCTTTTCATTGTAAACTCTCTATCTTGCCCATTGTTCTGTGTGTTATAATTCCAGATCCGAGCTAGAAGTAGCATGTTCTAAAAGGAAATAATGCTCACAAATAACATCCAGCCTTGTGGCACCAGTGGAGATTGCTGGCTCCCATATAGAAGACCGAGGTTTATTGTGCAAGCTAGACTTTCTACCTTGGGCCAGTGGAGCTCTGGGGGTGCTCCAGAGGCAGGGCACTAAAGCTCTGGGTGGGAGGTTGCAGTTCGCTCACTGTGCTACTACCTACTTATGGTAGCTGGGTGATCTTGGTGTTGCGAGTGCCCATGGAATATAGGCCCTCTCCCTGGTCTGAAACTGTAGACGATGCAATGCAGTAGCATCAGAGGAGGGGGGGAAGAAGAGATGGGATAAAAATCCTCTAGGCAAATAATAATGTCCAGCCTTCCTGCTCCATGCCCAAACATCCCTGGCCTTACCCGCTTATCCCCAAGACATCTGGCTAGATAGATATTTGTTCCCTTCAGTCTGTGTCCTGTTGTGAGGTCCTTATTGGAAGGTTGGGGTCTGGTCCTGGAAGTTGACTTGTGCAGGTCAGTGGCTGGGTGTGAAACAAAGAGGAGTAGGCAAAATGTGCCTATGGAAACAGAGAATAAATTATAAAGTTGAACCAGCATGATGTAGAGTGAAGATACCACCATGAATATCACCATCCTAGATACGGTAGAGGGCAAAGTATCATTTTTATTCAAGCTGTATACTCCTATATTTAAATATATTTATAAAATGGATACATCTAGTTGCTCCAATTCCAAACTTCTGATTGTATAAAACATATCACATGGCTGTGCATGTATCAGAGCACGACTGCACACCTGCACTTTTACCCCCTCCAAAACAATTTTGCCATTTTATAAGATAGATAACCCACTCTACAGTGTGCTGTCGCGCTCTGATATATACCGCCTTGGGTGGTTGATGCACTTGGCTTCGCCCTTGTGCGACGAGGCACACCAAGGCGCATGACATTGTGAGCGCCGACTGCACACCTAAGAGGGTTATCTATTTATATAGTATATATTTACTTTCAGCTGCAAAACTATGTTACTGCAGTAGGGTTACAAAGCCGCAAAGCAGGGAAATGTGGTGTTAGGGTTTTTCAACCCTAACATCTACCCCTCCCTTCTCCAGCCCTTATCCTTGTGACCTAAGGCAAAGATACAGGTCTGGGGCTGTGCCCCACAGGTCTGCTGCTTCAAGCTACAGGTCCAGTCTGCTGCTTTATGTAGGGCCCACAGGATCGGTCACAACTCTCTTTGCACAGAGCCCTGTGGGCCCTGTGCAAAACATGAGATCAGAGGGATGGGCATTGAGAGATGAAAAATCCCTAATGCCACGTTTTCCTACTTTTGTGGCATTGCAACCCTAACATACAGAAACATAGACAATGACGGCAGAAAAAGGCCGGAGTTCCATCTAGCCTACCCAAGTTTCCTATAATCCCAGGAACCTACTGTTCCTCCAGGGTACTAACCCTCCCTGTCCTCTCTCTGTTCTCCTCCTCCTTGGCTCTGTTGCCCTTAGTAACCACTATTCCCTTCATTATGTCCCCGCCCTGCTTGAATCTCCTGAATGTTTTTGCACCCACCACCTCAGCCGATAGGCTGTTCAAGGTTCCACCACCCTTGCCGTAAAGTAGTACTTCCTCACATCCCTTCTGAACCTACCTCCTGTTAATTTCCATTCGTGATCACGTGGCCATGAATTGATATTCAGGTTAAATAGTTCCCTGCAGTTCACCTTGTTAATTCCTTTAAGAAACTTGAAGGTCACTATCATATCTCCTCTCTCTTTTCTGGTCTCCAGTGAATGCATATTTTTTTGTTGTTGTTGTAATTTCTATTTATCTCACCCCTCGTCCCTACCAGCTCCGCATCCTCAGGAACACCAATGGAGTCCACCCCTGCTACCCGCCTTACCTGCACTGGCCCGTTCCCCCACCCTGCCATGGTTTACCCCCTGGGCGGGGACGAGGTGGGGCAGGAACACCCCGAACAATTCAGTGGCTCGTCAGGCTCAAGGCAGTTAGGCAGGCCGGAGCACACTGGGGCCATACTCAGTGCTTCGTCGCCTCGGAGCTGGAGGGTGTTTTTGGTCCTTTCTTACGGATATCATGTGCCCTGATGTCAAGGCACCTAGCACCGATGTGCGTGATGTCCTCCCCTCTGTGTCTGCTCGGTGCTTGCTATACCCCAGACTTCCGCCTGAGGCCAGTCAAGCGCCGAGTTGCTACCCCCCTCCCTCAAGAAGATGAGATGTCCCTCGGATGCTCAAGCCTCCTCCCCCCGGCCGGCCCTCCAGCTCCCGAGCTCTCTCCCAAACCGGGGTCGCTGGTGTCGCAAGCAGAAATCCAACCTCTGCGCCGACATGCCGGCCTTAGTGAGTGCGTATTTAGTGCCTTGAGGCACTCCTCATAGAATCTGCCTTGCTGACCCTGAATAATTTGTGTTACTCTGTGCTGCACTGTCTCCAACCTATCCACATCCTTTCTCAGGTGAGGACTCCAGAACTATGCATTAACATAGTTGGTTTTTTTTTTTGCTATGAGTTTCCTTACATTTTGAGATTGTATGGTTTCGACTTGTTTCACATTGGGCCCCAACTTGCTTTGTGCAGGGCCCTTCACCTGCAAGAGAGTCCTAACTTGCTTTGTCCTGGGAACAGGGTCCTGTGGAAAGCAGGATGTGAGTCATAAGTTTCTAAATATTTTGTGTAAGGCTTTGATTGTAGTACAATATACTGTACATGCAGTTGTTTTCTTTTTCCGTCATGTTCTCAGCTATTTTCCCTATTTTGTACCTCTAAACATTTTATTCATGTACGACTTAGAAAAATTTTCACAACCATTTTTCAGTTCTCAAAGAAATACACAAAACAAAAAAAAATACGTTTCTCAATTTTAGGTTGACTGTTTTTACCTTGGTGTTTTTTTTTTTCTCATCTCTTACCAAGGGCATGCACAAGTCAGCTCAGATGTCTCGTTACACTTTCTTCTGATGAAACATACAACTATCAGCTTTTAGAGAAACACTTTTTTTTTTTTCATTTTTAGCTTTATAAGTTAGTGTATGTGTTGAATTTTAACTAAAAAAAACTTTGCATTCTTTGAGCTGTTTCTTTTTTTGGTGGTTTGTATAGATCTGCATAAGTTAGATTTTAAAATATAAGTAGCTGAAAAACAAACAAACCTCAAAGACATTCCTTGGATCAAACTCTAACCTATAAGTTTCACTATTTAAATCTGTATTGTTTTTTCACTAGCCATAAGCAAAAGAAGTGTCAAAAGTCAAGGACGTTTACGTATTTTCACTAATTAATAACTTCTGAATTGCCAAAACAATTAATGCCAAACTAGCTAGAAACTTAGCTCCTATGACTCTGACCGTGCACACCCAATTTCCAAGTCCTAGGATCTAAGATCTCCATGACAGAAATTAAGTGCCACATTTTTTTACACAAATACTGTAGTGAAGATAATATGATAGTCTTACTGTAGGTGCCTGAAAGGCAAAAATTACCATATTAGTGACATTTTATTTACACTGCTAGTGTATAAGTAACTTTATACCATGTATGTGAGAGTATTTTTTTAAATTTGCACTTTACGCTTCTTGCCATCTTAGGAACTCGACTCCCTCAGGAGCTCCCAGGGTATATCTGGTCCCCAGCATCCCAAACGCTAGCACTCATCTGCCTCCCTGAAGCCTTGGTTTGTCCCCCAGCTGGGGTCGGGATGGAAGCTGTACCCCCCCCTCCCCAGCAGTGAGCATCAGGCTTCGCTAGGTGAAGGTTCACAGATACACTGGGGTCCTTGGTCGAGAGTGTCAGGACCACTTTCCGCCATTGTTCTCCTTCATCTCCTGTAGAGGCCAGCGGTAGTGATGCCATATGCAGGCATGCACATGAAGCTTGCTTCAGTGTGGCACTAGCTGGCATCTCCTCGCCTCATGGCATGCCAACCATGCTGCTGTACCACACCCAGGTGGTGCTGCTACGGCTGTGGCACTCTGCCACCCCAGAGAAGGGCAGCAGTCCCAGGATCCTCAGTCCTTCTCCCCCCAGCTGACCCCCAGTGATCTAGGATTATTCCCAAACTTGGGTCATTGGCGTTGCAAGAGGTAGCCCTGCTGCTGTGCTCATTAGCTGGTAGTATGTGGGAGTTAAACTAAATGTGGATGAATCATTTATTATACAATGGCATGAAAGAATCTTTGACTCTAATTGGTCCGTCTGGGACTGGAGCCGAGATGTTATCCCAGCACAACATCACGGCTCTAGTCCCAGTACACAGAAGACCACATTAAAAGTAAAAGGAATCCCTGCACTTGCCACATTCCAGCTGCCCACACTTGCCATGGCCACTGTACACTTTGCCAGGACTTCCTTTTTTTTTTTTTTTTTAAATAAACCTCTCCCTTCCACATTCACAAATACAGCCCCAAATCACAAAATCCTAAAGTACTGCATCACACAAGATACTAAAACCCATTATTTGAAGTACTTCGAGGATTCATAATTCAAAAAAAACAAAATTAAGCAAAGCCATCATCGCGAATGGCTTCACACACTAGCCACCAACTATTGCACTTTCAAATTTCCCTCTCACCAGCCAACTTCAGTGACACCGCTCGGCTAGCCAGATCCCTGTTACAAGCTGCTATGACATCTGCACACACATCTAAAAATTATCCTTTTCTCCCCCTAGCATTTGTAATACTTTATTTCAGTAACGTGTTTAAACTAAGCGTACGACCGCTTTTGCCAGTGGCTTCACTATCTCTGCCTGCAGCTCATGCTCACTCCTCACTCACTGCGCCTCAACGCTTACTCGTTTCTCGGCAAACATTATATCTCAACAGCCATTACAGGGCTGCTCTCATCACTTCGTTTTCGCCTCACATTCCTTTTAACAAAATGTCACCATGATTCTTGTCTTAAAAAATACATGTCCTTGCCTACCTCCTTTCATATGCCTACAGAGACCGCGATGGAACGCGCTGGCTGAAAGTAAATTGTGCGGCAGCTCTAAACACCGGTTGCAGCCAGAGGATGGCAGGAGGGTATCGCAGCAGCAGTTCTATCCTTTCTAATAGTCTCCTGGTACATTAAATGGCAAACTGTACCGGCAAAACAGCAATCAAAATACAGTTTGGGGGGGGGGGGCACAAACCATGTGAAATCACACATGGAAAATACAGCCAGCACCATCTAGTGGTCAAACTGTGGACTTTTTTCTGAAAACATATACCTCCACACATGAAAAAATACAAAAAACCCCCATAAAAACATCATTTCTTTTCTATTTTATTGTTTTAAAAACAAATGAGCCATTGTATAATAGCAATAATGCACTCCAAGGTGTGTGTTGTGCTGGGATAACGTCACTGCGGCCTAGTGCCTTATCACCCCAGGCATGACGTTATCCCAGCACAGCACAACACACACCCTGTCGTGCATTATTGCTTAATTCTCACTTTGGCCATTTAACCTCACAGGTCACAAAGGCACCCTGAACCAGTAGGAGAGCAGCTTGAACAATGGCTAATGATGACATCACAGTGGGCTCTGTTGCACTCAAAGCAGAGCAGTGGAGTCAAACAAAAACTGTTACAACTTCAAGAGGCACTCGACAAGAAATATATAAAATATAAATGGAATGCAGGCAGAATTGTACCTAATTATTACGTTTTTAAAGTTTTCTTTGAGGTGTCAGTAGCTCTTGAATGAGTGGCTCAGCCATTCGTGAGTTATTACCTGCTCCTTCACTTGTGAAGGTAAATGGAATATTCTGTATCCCATGTGCTAAATGGGTGTATATATAAGTCCTGCATGCTCTAAAGTAATGATGATTCAGTGAGTCAGGTTATTGTAGGTTTGATTTTTACAACACCAACTTGCTAGTAATAATGTTAAAATCTGCTGTTTATCTCCACTGGGGTTATACAAACATATTTATGCAATAGATGTAAACATGAAAAAATGGGATAAATTTTGTATCTGGAGCTACTACGTGTATAAATAAACTCCCTTATATTTATACACACAGTAGACACGTCATCAGCCATTTATTAGAATAGTAAGCACCTCATCCACCATTTATTAGTATTGTAGACATGTCATCAGCCGCCCCCTTTGCTGGTACTGCTTCCACATTTCTTACTTTCTTTTATAGTCACTTTCTTCTGTCTCACGCATTTCCCCTGCTATTTCCCCAACAAATGCTTCCCTTCATAACACCTTTTCTGACTGGCTCAGTTGCTGCAAACAGTTTTTCCCTAAAAAAGTGTACCTTACTTTCCTGCAGTCACTGCTCTTTGTTTCCTGCTTCTTTCGTTCTTCTCAGCCAGCACTCTCCACATGGATGGCAGCACTACAGCTGTCCTGAAAACTCAGCCAGTCCTGACATAAGAAAAAAAAATCTTCAGGCTTTTCTTCTTTGAAAATAATAAAAATAAAATTGCTAGCACCCACCCTCCAATTGTGCCTTCAAATGACAAATGCTTGTCACCTCATACCCCGACAGACAGAGTAAAAAAAAATTCAAGCATTTTTTTTTCTTTAGAAATTAGAAAAATACCCAAGCAGGCTCACTACAGTCCTGCTCGCACTCAGTCCTGTGCTTGGTAAAGCCATCTAGCTGCTCTCACGAACTGTGCCCCAATCTTTCCAGCAAATGTTCTCTTTCTTTAGAAAAATACCCAAGCAGGCTCACTGCAGTCCTGCTCGCACTCGATCCCATGCTTGGCAGAGCCATCCAGGCACCCTCACTAAATGACACCACAATCTTTCCGGCAAATGTTCTCTTCCAGACCTGCTCCACCAGCCAGCAGCAGCATTGCAGCATCTGTGCATCATCCTGATGGGACACCCGTGGAAGTGGCCGTGGTAACAAAGACGGGAAATGGCACAAAGGCACTACACACACACACCCTGTAATGAATATTTAAAAATTAAAAAGCTCAAAAAAACAAACTCAACCACAAGGTCCTCACCTCTTACATAAATGAACTATGCAGTTGGGACCTTGTATGATAACATTTTTAATTTACACCGAAGCAGTATGAATAACACTCCTGGCTTATGCCACTTGTGTAGGCTTCCCCGGTTGTGAAGTTAGTCAGCATCAAACTACTGTTGCGTAGATAAACAATTTATCTCACAGGTTCCCATTGTGAATCCTTTATTTATAAAATGAGTCAAGATGGCCACAACAAATACCATTCTCTGATTTACCAAACAAGGTCACCTGCTGTACTTCTGTTTATAATTGTTTATTTATGCATTCATTCATTCGTTAATCGAGTTGGTGCACTGGCCTGAGGGCCTTTTTCAGGCATGGGCCAGAGACTGGCACAAACAATGACAAATACAGTGTGAACGAACAGCAGGGAATCATGCATAAACAAAGCTAGAATCCAGTGTAAGTCAAGCTAACATTCGAGAGGTTAATAATAATACAGGTAAGCAGTGCCAGACGCAACAAACAAGGTGTGCATAATAAAAGATATATAAAAAATACACATATACAGAGCTAGGCAGCAACATCCTCTAACAGGCCAAAAAATCCTCAGCAGAACCAGCTGCATCAGGTATAAATACAGAGAGTCCAAAAGGAAATAAGCGAACAGGCAGCAACTCAGCTGGGTATTCATTAACACACTGTACTGCATTTTCAATGTCAAACATTTTAGTAACAATAATTAAGGATGTAAGTTTGTCACGGGGAAAAGTGACAAAAGTCATGGGTTGGCCATGGGCAGTTTCTGGAGAATTCACTGGGTAGTCGTGGACAAATTTGCTAATGTCATGGTAAAGTCATGGGCACTTTTTAGTGTTATATAACATACTTAGCATAGTATTAAAGTCATTGAAGCACATAGAAACAAAGCAGACAACACTGTTTTAGCAACAATTTCCCCTGAAACCTGAACCCTCTGAAGCAACCTCTCAACCTTTTGCCATTACAGAATGACTCAGAGACAGACACTCAAAATGAGGATAAGGTCAGGACACTGACCCCTGGGACACATCTTCAAAAAGAGAAATACAAGCTTAGAACACTGTAGAAACCACTGAAACTACTTGTGCAAAGATTATATTTTGCTATAAAGATATTATAAATTTCTGCTTTAAGCTGTGAATTTATATAGCACATTTTCTCTGTAAGCACCACGTTTTTCATGAGGGACTGAACGACTGTTAGGGGTAAAATCCTGTCATAATCAGGGACGGTTTGAGAGGTATGCTTTGAAGTGAATCCCCTCCAGACTGCCTTTTCTGTGGGTGAAAAATGAAACACCCAGAAGTTGTAGTTTCCCTGGTGTCAACTGGACCCTCCACCCCACCCAGGCAGGCTGCCCCATCATCACCCTCGTGCCCCCCCCCATTCCCAGCTTTACAAAAAATTCCGAACCCAGATCTCTTCCTCCATTAACCATCCATAACTCTTAGAAAAAATCTGTGGTAGTCTAGTGGTCCCCCCTCCCTAATCCAATCTGATGATCTGCAGTTGTGTGTTAAATAAAAACATCCCTGTATCGGTAGTGCTCTCCCCTCTCTAGTACCCAGTCACCATCTGTCTTTAAGTCTTCCTGGTGTCTAGTGGACCTCCCCAACTCGCGATCCGATGACCGGCACAGCCCTCCCACTCACACCATGACCAGCCCCGGGCTGAGCTCTCTTTCATATGCGTTCATTCATTTGAGAGAGAGCTCAGTCTGGGGCCGGCCATGGTGTGAGCAGGAGGGCTGTGCCAGTCACTGGATCCTGAGCTGAAAATGGGAGGCGGGAGCGGGGTGGTAGGCACTGCTGCCTGGGTGGGGGGTTCACTAGACATCAGGGAGACTTAACCATCCATGAACAGTGGCTGGGCACTAGAGAGTGGGGGAGGGCTACTGATACAGGAATGTCTTTAACACAAGCGCAGAACATCTGATCAGGTTAGGGAGGGGGGACAGCTAGACTACCAGAGATTTTTTTGTAAGTGTTACGAAAGATTACTGGAGGCAGGGATCACTGGGTTTGAGAGGGGGGCTGCTACAATGTGGTAGGCATGGGCTGGGGGAAATGGTGGGGAGATACGGGGGGCAAAGAAAGGATCCAGATCAAGATCCTTACTCTAAGCGTGGGGTTTCCCTCTCCAGACAGCTTCTCACCACTGCAGCACTGGTACAAGAATTTGAATATCCTTTTTAAAGGCTGCTTCCCTTTCAGGATGACTCGGGCCTAGTAGATCAGTGAACGGCGCACAACGGGAAGATGGCGGGAATCAGTTCATACAGTAAAGTCGCACAACTCACGCATGCACAGATCCACTCTTGGCCCTTCTCAAAATGGTGGATTTCAGTGGCCAGAGCAGTACTGCGCATGCACAGACTGGGAGAGGATCGAAACTGTGCAAGTCACGGAGGCAACTGTATTTCACAGTTTGTGTGACCTCTGTGACAAACTTACATCCTTAACAATAATAGCAATAACACACTCAGGTGTGTAGTGATGCACGAGGTACTTACTTCAAGTGCCTTCAGCACGTTGAAGTGCATTAATCCTAGCACAGTCACCACCTGGAGTACCTTATTGCACTTATAAAATGGGTAAACTGAAAAACAATTTGAAAAACCAAAAAAAAAGCCAGCTTTTTTTTTTTAAATTAAAAATAGGTCTTTTTCAGCATCAGATACGAAATAGATGGGTACGACATGGTCTTAATATTCTCAAAAAGATTTGCAGGCTTCTGGGTTCAGCACCAGGATTGGGTCCCTTATCCATCATAAGGTTTGAACCTACATTCATCATTCATGCCTCTTCTGTTGGATTCGGGGTATGCTGTGTGGGTGTCCAGGGGGATCACTAGGTTCATGCAGATTTTGGAGGACGGGAACTGCATTTCATTCCAAAGAGCAAAAGATAAGTTTCAGTCGTCAAATGCAGAGTTCCTCCACTTTATGCAGATAAGACATTTTATAAATTCAGAGGACCACCTTCTTCATCTATCACGCCCTTATTCGAGGTGGGAAGATTTTTTTATATGGAGTTGTGGCCATAGAGGGCCCTGGCAGATATATTTCCTTTCTCTATGGGCTCCTGTCCTGGCAGGCCCCAGATCCACTTGAGGCAAGCCGAAGGGCATGGGAGAAAGAGGCAAACATTCAGATTACGGAATTGAATTGGCAGCATAGATTAAAATGGGGATGGAAGGTATCCTCATCTCCAAATTGGTGTGAATTCTTCTGGAAAGTAATGGTCTGGTTTTTAGCGTCCCTGTGGTCACTAAACATTTTTCGGATGGGGCCGGGGATCTCTGTTGGAGGAGGTGTGGACACGGGGTACTCACTGGCACATCTTCTGGGACTGCCCAGTTCTGTTTCAGTTCTGGGGAGACATCAAACAGGCAGTGCAGTCCATCACATAGGTAGATATTCCCCTGCTTGGGGAGGAGTGGATATTGGGCATGCCCACAGTATCGCACCTTTGGGGGGAGGTCAGGAAGGTAACCCTAATTCTGGTTTTGTTGCTTTAAAAGGTATCACAAGTAATTGGCTCTCAGAGAAGTCTCCAACCATTGTAAAGTGGGTTAGAAGAACGAGGGAGGTGGTTCTGATGGACTCTATCACAGCTAAATTGCATTTTAGTTTTGAGAAGCACGTTGTGAGATGGCAGAGTTGGGAACTCTGGTCTCAAAACTTCGGATAGTACTTGGTTCAAGATAAGGGATGTGAGAGAGATGCTTTCCCTGAGATGTGGGGGCGGATCCTGCCTATTCTGCTTTTAGATGGCAGGAATAACTAACGCTCATGGTGGGGGTCCTAGACGTGGACCTAAATATGCTCAGATACGTTGATGTTACCTTTCTTGTCATTTTTTGGGCGGGGGAATGTTAGGCTCAGCCAGGGGCCGAGTTGGTAAAGCCTGGTATTAGAACAAGATTTGTTACTTGTTAACCCATACTTTAAAGAGAGGGAAGGTTTATAAACTTTGTTTTGCTCCACAGCCTTTTAAAATGTGCATAATCTAATTATTTAGAATTTTTACATTACCTGAGAGCATATGAGATTAACCGGTCCTTTATAAATCATTATTTCATTCACTGCACATGTAGCCAGCATCAACTTACAAAAGACACCTGAAGGGACTACTACAGGAAGATGGACAATCAGAAGGGGCTAATACCCTGCAGAATGGACTATAATTATGTCTGAACTATGTGGAATTCTTGTTGATGCCTAGTCCTGTATAGTATAGGTGTTAAAAAGGAAGAGGTGCTTAATATTCTGTACATTACTATCTGAATGCTTTAGTAAAGCTGATTTTAAAAAATATATATATGTTTTTTCTTTTGTTAAAAGTATCTAGTAAAAAGTAGTCCTAACCCACCTGTCAATCATCTGTCTTGCCACACATTCAATAGATGAGATGTGTGTTTATCATGGATTACAGTGATTCAGATTTCTGCATAATTCCTCTGTCTGAATGTTCACTCCGTCACAAAGAGCAGAAGGCCTTACGTAGAGTCAAGTTCTCAGTTTTATCGGTGGCAGGGTAAGCAACAGAGATTGTCCTGGCAAGTTGATTAGGACAGGAGGAGGATTTCTTATGCTCACCAAAGGAAAAACAAGAATTAAAATTGAATAGTACTTTTTTTTTTCCCATTTCTTTTTGTGGGGATCACAAAATGAAAGAATGTTTAAAATTCATTGGAGTTTTAGTTTGTAGGGCCTTGTTGAAGGTTTCAGTGAGTAACAGTGGCAGCCATGTTTGTTGTGGAAGACAGGGATGAGTGAAGAGCATGACTTCTGTATGTGAGTTGCTCAAATTCCAGATCCCAGTGCCTGATCTTGTTCCAGCCTGTGCATTTCTGGGTGATTAACATACGGGTCTTGGAACTTTGTTTAGCTAATTAGGAAGCAGGACATTTTCCAGTCATTTTATAACTCCCAAAGAACACACACCTTGTAGTGTGTGTTACTGCCCACATTCATTTTAATAGGTCAGTACTGAAAATGAAGACCAGCTTCTGGAAATTGGTATTCCTACCACACTCTTGTGGTGTGCCTGAAGTACCAACTTAAAACGGAGTTCTGTACAGAAAGTAAGATGTGTTGTATATTTACAGGTCTATAAAGGGGATTCTATCATCCTCTTGGATCACTGAAGCACTTAACGAGTTAATCCAGGAGGATAGACAGTGTTTCCATGGACTTTTGCCAAGCGGTTACTCATCTGCAGAGCATGCTGTGTGGATGTAGACGGAGACTATTCACTATAACATATAAAGCCTGTGGCAACAGAAGATGACATGGTTTTGATAGGAAGCAGAACGTCACGGTGCATTACCTGACAGATAACAAAAACAAAGAGATTACTGTAAATCAGTCATACTCCAGATAGGGAGCAACAGTTCTAAAAAAAAAATTAAAGTAATTGTTTCCACCTAGTGTACCAGTATTTACACAGTAGTGAGCTTTCAGCATTAGATGGCATGGCTTTTTCTCCTAGCAGATCATCATGTAAAACAGAAATGTGGGTGTTGGAGTACAGGGCTCTACATAGTTATTTTTGGCACCACTAAAAAGTAAGTCTGGTGACTAGTAAATTGACTTAGTTACCAGAGAATGCATGGGACAGACATAAGACAATTCTGATGGGGGTAGGAAGAAGTAGGCTGTTGGGTAACTAGGATCTGCAGCTTATCCATTAGGTAGGGAACTGTTTCTGTGTTGCTACTTGTTTGTAGCCTTGTTGTATTGATTTGTCTGATGACACTGCAGACTTGAACTGGGCTTTTGTCAGTTGGCTACATACTGAAATAAATAAGTGCAGAGCTCCCTCCAGAGTTGTGTGAATTGGTTTGTTAAACAGTTCAAGATTTAAAAAAGAAATTGTGCCAGCCTAGTGGTGCAGGGGGTTGAGGCGCTGCACGCCACACCTGTCACCACACTGGTGACCCGGGTTTGAGATCAAGCCTGGGTTGTTTGGGGCCAGATGGGGGGAAGAGGATGGAGCATCCAGTGATGGAAGGCAGTTACAGTATGCTCCAGTGCAGTGCACAGTTGACAGTGTGCTCAGCGAAACTTACTGTGTGAAGGATGCTGGTGGTGACACACTCCATGCTTGCATGTGACCTTGTGTACCATCTCGAAGCTTGTGTCCCAAGGGAGACAACCAGGAGGGAAAATCCCAGACAGAGCAATGATGAGAAGTCTGATGCATGTCAAGCCCTGCACCGGTGACAGGGTCCTCCCTCCATGAACTGGATCCTTTCTTGGGCAGTTAAGCCTGCTGACCCTGCCATGGCAGTGGGTGGGGCCATGGAGGAAGAATGGAGGTTGAACGAAGTCCCTGGAATGCCAGGTGACAAAGCTGCATGGTGATCAGGATAATAGGGCCTCTACTGGAGCAGCATAAACAAATTAACAAAAACATTTTCTTATTGCCTTCTCAGTGAAAAATGTTTGTAGATTCCCGAATGGAAAGCAAAACATGTCATCTAAGAACCAATTATAGAGTCCATTTTCGGATAACTAGATAGAAAATATGTATTTCATTTAGTAACACAGCATTGGGGGTATTGTGAGTATTGTTAATTATCTGTGAATTAAAAAAAGAACTGCCTACCAAAAACTTGGCTCTATGACTTTGGGCAGAGACTTGCTAGGTTCCAAAACGCCTTTCTCAAGATGCTGGCTGGTCCCCCTCCCACCCCACCTTCAAGAACCCACCCACTTCATGTACCTTGGTGTGTGGCTGGATTGCACCCACATCAGTTGCATTCATAAAAAGCTGTTACCCAAACTCTGCATGCTGCGACACAAAAAAAAATCCTCTCTACCACTCTTGTTTCATAGTGAAATTGCTCTCAAAATGATCCTACTGACATTTCACTATGCAGACGTGGTATACAATGCAGTACTTAAATCTTCCTTAGTCAGACTGTGACCCCTTTCTACTCCAGATGTTTCCTTCTCAGCTACCCTCCTTGAATGCATCACTTCTCCCTCTTATCTAACCTCTACCTATCCCTCATCAAAATATACACTTTTGTATAGATTTAGATAGAAGTGTTTTTGCAGCCTTTAGTTCCTATTGTCTTTCAGTTCTCCTTTTCTGGGGGGAGTTTTCATTTCTGGACCCAAGGTTTGGCACAGTAAATGGGTTGGTATTTAAAGAGCATAATCAGCAGTTCCCGATGCCTTTGATAAAGTGTCATAGCAACATGAAAGACAACAGTCAGGTTGGTTGTGGGGGGTCTCTGTTTTTAACATATAATCCTGCACTGTTTACATGAAATGCTGCCATGTTTGCTGAGCACTAAGCCACTTGCATTTTATCGTCGTGCCTGATGTGCTGGACTTCTTCTGGGTGGTGAGTGACCCGACATTTACGCCTTTCAGTATAGCTAGAACTATCCAGAAAAGGGAACAGCCCCTAGCCAGATGAGCTGGAAGGCTCCCAAGGCAATACTTATTGTGCTGAGCTTCAGGATCCGGAGGACTCTCAGGATTCTGGAGAGGATGAAGATGAAGAGTGAATGGGTAGAGGGAAATTAGTTTTCTTCAGTCTCATCTCTGTTTGCTCCAAACCGTACTTCCTCTCTTGCCAGTGAGACCTGTGTGATTCTGCAGCTACCAGAGACGCAGTCTACCTGTACAGTAAATGTTAATCCTATTTTGTCCTCCAAAGAGAGCACACATAAGTGGTTCCCTAAATTTGAACAAGAAACAGTAGTTCTTTAAGTCACAGGTAAAACATACATTGCCCTTTCCTTGAAGCGTTAGTCAGAAAAGGGAAGCTCCTACAGCTGTAGCTATCTCTTCTGTAGTTAAATAGATGTTTTATCTGTAAAGGTGCAGCTACTCTTTCAGACCCTAGTGATAAGCTTCTAGAAACAACCTGAAAAGATACATACTCGGCATCAGGTTTTGTTTTTCAGGTCGGGATTAGTAGCACAAGCTCTGTGTGAATGATGAAGGGCAATGGTGGATAAGGTTCTGGAGGATTCTCTAGTCAGAAGTCTCTTCCCCTTAGCACATATGTCAGCATCACTTTTTAGGGTACTCCATGGTGACTCTCCTACGTGCCCGAGCGAGAGGTTGTGCTGCAACTGTGGTGGCACTTAAGTCAGTCTAACTATGACATTGGTTGGCAGACAATACATCTAAGTCTCTTACTCAGTGGGCCTTTCACAGGTGGCGAGTTGTTCGGACCACAGTTGGAAGAGATCCTAAAGGGTCTTACGGAAAAGAAAGGGGGTAGATTTTTAGTCAGTTGCACAGCTGATTTTCCGCATCTGCAGTGCTTGTGACAAGACTACAAAGCCACAGAAAACATGACTTATCTTCTTTTCACATGTGCCTTTGGCTGTGCACTGAACATGACACGTGTCAGGTATTTGATGCATGAATCATTTCTTGACCTTAAAGAATGCAGAGTATTGTTTTTTTGTTTTTTTTTTACTTTTTATGCCCCCCCCCAACCCCTGCACTTCGCTACCTCGGGAGTCACCTTTGGCATCTTGTCCCTTGTACTCTCTTATCTAGAGCCCGCAGTAGTCCCCACCAGACGGAGACGAGGTGGGGTCCATATACCCCAAACATCTTCCTTTTCATTTGGACACTGGTCCAGGACAGGCAGGGGAGCTATGGATCTGCACCTGGGTGCTCCGTCTCCCCGGAGTGCAGGGAGCCATTTTCCTTGTTCTGATGTGCACCCCAATGTCAAGGCATGACCGCCGATGTCCATCACGCCTCCCCTCTCTGTGTGGCTGGGTGCTTGCTGTAACCCAGGCCTCCGCCTGAGGCCAGTCAAGCACCAAGCCTCAGCACCCCCCCCCCAGAGAAGGCAGGTGGGCCCCTGGATGCTCAGCCTCCTCCCTGGCCGTCCCTCTGACTCCCCGGGATTGTTCCCGAAGCAGGGTTGTTGATGTTGCAAGTTGTAGCGCTACCGGTGTGCTGGCGAGCTGGCTTAGAATGCAGAGTATTGTAAATGTGTCAAAATGTTTGAAAATTACATGCAAACATTCTGGTGCCTTCACACAAATACAGCTGCGTCAGTAAAACTGCTGGAAATTTTGCTTCCAGAGCACTGAAATTCAAAGATAGGTTCTTTGCTGAGTTCCAAGACTTAGCAGTCCTCTAAAAATGGTTTCTAAGGTAGAGGTTTTAGCTCTTCTCACAACTCCCATGGCAGTTTTCATTCCTTTCAGGGGTATGGAAACCAGTGAAGCAAAGCTACAATCTCAGGCTTACAGTCCAAGCACAATAGAGGCAATGTCTCCTGTAAATGCTTTGTGGGAACTAACCATGGAGGTGGCTATTCTGTATGAGTATTTACAATCCCATCTTTGCCCAGAAGCTCTGGATCGACAGCTACAGAGATGTATCAACAGGTGGGTCTAGACTATGTTAGACGCCTAAGTACTCAAGATAATTTACATAGATACATAGAAACTGTTGGCAGATAAGGATCAACAGGCCCTTCTAGTCTGCCCCTTTAAACTGAGTGAGCGGCCTGTCACCCTTACATAATCACTGGCTATAGCTTCTTCTTTTTATCTCTAGAATTGTCTTATTCCTGTCCCATGCGTGTTTGAATCCCGCTACTGTCCTTGCCGCCACAACCTCCTGGGGCAGGCCATTCCATGCATCCACTACTCTCTCAGTGAAAATGTACTTTCTTACATTCTCCTCTAATCCGGCCACCCTTCAGTCTCATGTCATGACCACTTGTCCTGGTACCATTTAAGCTGGAACATGACCTCCCCTTTAACCTTATATATACCCTTGAGGTACTTGAATGTTTCTATCATATCCCCTCGTTCCCTTCTCTGCTCCAGTGTGTACATATTGAGGTTTCTTACCCTCTCCTTGTACGGTTTCTGTTGTAAACCCCCCACCATCCTAGTAGCTCTCCTCTGCAATGCCTCAATCCTGTCAATGTCTTTACAAACGTGTAGCCTCCAGATCTGCACACAGTACTCCAGATGAGGTCTTACCAGGGTTTTTTACCGTGGTACTATTACCTCCCTTGTTCAACTCGTGTTTCCTCTCCCAATGCACCCCAACATCCCACTGGCCTTCCCCACCTCCTTGGCTACTGCCTGCTGGCCTTCAAGTCCTCCGTGATAATGATGCCCAAGTCCCTCTCCTCCTTAGTGACTGTCAGCAGCTCCCCAACCATTATGTAGCTCTTCCTGGGGTTCCTCCTCCTCCTCACATGCATGAATTTGCACTTCTCTGGCAGGGTTATACAGTAGAGTTTTATTCTGTGTCCTACAAAGGGTGCATTTTTCAGTCACTGGTTTTCACAAATCCCAGGAAATGTCAAGCAGTGGACCAGACCTTAGATCATCTGCTCAGCACTGGGGTAGTGATCATGGTTTATATCAAGATAAATAAACTGGGGTTCTACTCCAGTTATATCATGGCTCACAAGGAATTAGGAAGATTCTGTTTGATCATACATTTTTTCAGCCAGAACCAGTTTGGGAGATCTATCTCGTTCATGATGTATTCCCTGAGGTGTCATTAAAGCAGTGTGTCCAGGCAATTTTCAGACCTTAGTAGGCCTTTCCGATGTAAAGCTACACTTTCCAATCTGGCAGTCACACCAGAAATTTCTCAATTTGCCACCCAAGATCAGCACTTTCAGTGTCAGGCTCTGTTTTCCACAGGATGTTCATGAAAGTCCTAGGTCACAACACGTATCCCATTTTGGACGATTTCCTAATCCGAGCAGATTTGGAAGAGTCTGTTTACTGTTTAGCATGCAGGACTTTACAGATCCTGGAGGAGAACAAATTGATATTGAATCAAGAGACAAACTCCCTTCAGCCTTCACAATCTCTGGAACACTTTGAAGCATGCTTCTGACAGACCTGGTGAGAGTGTTTTCCCTCACTGAGCAGGACAGACAACCTTGTGAACAGACTGGCAAGTCAGTGTGCACAAAATGTTGTGTCAGCCCACAGTTGAAATTTGGGGCCCGATTTTAGGAAGGTTGATGCAGGGCTTGCATCAAGTCCTACATCTACTGCAGTGTTTGCAGCTGCGCCAAACCCCTGTGATGCAACGCAGTGTGATTTTAGAAGTTTTGGTGCAGTTACTGCATTTTCGACACTTTACGCCAGCTTGCGCCAAAGCTTTGGCGTGAGACCTGTAAAATGGCTCCCTCCATGCCACAAAGTTAGACCGGGGGGGACCAGGTCTGACTTGCGGCATTTGGTGCAAGGAACTTGCATTGGTGTTTGTGGTAGGCTTATTAGCAAAACTGCACTAGCCACAGTGTTTGCCGCCAGTCACCCTTGCGTTAAACTCTCAGCGCAAGTCCCTTGCATCGATCGAAGTACCTTCTAAAATTGGGCCCTGTCAGTCTAATGACAGCTACCATAGGAATAGTTCCTTGGGCCAGACAACACGTGAGACCTTCCAAGTCTTCTGTCTGTCTCACTGGCCACTGGTATCAGAACACCCCTGGCAACGGTCTGGCTCCCGAGGTCAGTGTACCAGTCATTGCATGGGTGGTGAACCCTCAAAATCTTTTGAAGGGGCCCCTGTTAGCCCCATTGGTGCAAAATGTTCTCACCACTTAAGCCAGCCTGATGGGCTGGAAAGGTGGTGCTGGACCAGGTTCTGGTCCAGGGTGTATGGACCCAGGAGAAACAGAGCCTCCAAATAAACCTAGGGAGCCTAGGTATCAAATGGTATCAAGATGGTTGCCAGCCTGGGCTAGCCATCTGTTTGGAATTCTGCAGCTGACTCCAAATCACTGAATATCTGTCCAAGCATAACATCTTATGCCCGGAGCAGCATGGCTTCTGTGCTGGCCACAGTACCACCACTGCACTAATTGAATTCTCCAACTTCCTTCAATCCTCCCTGGACACCAGCTCCCTAGCTGTTGCAGTGTTTATCGACCTATCGAAGGCTTTCAACACTGTCTCCCACCCTCTCCTGCTAAATGCCCTCTGCCACACTGGCCTCTCAGCTGGCCCTCTAGCATGGTGCTCGAGCTACCCAGACGCTCGGTCACAGTGTATAAAAATCAATGGGACACTCTCCAGTACCCATTCCATACACTCAGGGGTTCCCCAAGGCTCCATCCTGGGCCCCCTTCTCTTCTCACTCTACCTGAACACCCTGCCCAGTGCTTGCTTTGGCAAAATGCTTCTGTATGCTGACGATACTGTCATTTTTGCCACTCACCGCAATCCCAACTCCCTTCAGGAATCCCTACAACAGTCCTTCAATGAGGCAGATGCCTGGTTTAAGGAGTGCAGACTCATCATTAATCTAAAAAAACCCAAAGCTATGCTTTTTGCTCACCCCTAAAACAAAGCTAGAAACCACCCACTCCATATCCTTCCTAGTACCAACCAACCTCTGGAACAAGTCTGCTCCTACAAATACCTCGGGATTACCTTCGGCTCAGCCCTCACATTCCACGACCACATTGATGCACTTGCATCCACGACTAACATACGGCTTGGCATCCTCTTCCGCCATAGAAACTGCCTCCCTCCAAATGCTCTCCAGCTCGCTGTTATGTCCTCAGTACTGTCCCTTGTAGACTATGGCTTACTAGTCTATATGCTGCCGACACGACTGCCCTCAAAAATCCACATACCCTAAATAAGGCTTGCAGACTGATTACTGGTGCCCCCAGGCTCACACACACCTGTCAACTGTATAGCGATGCTAAACTTCTAACCCTTGATGAGCAGCTTCACTATCCTGCCTCCTCACTAAAAAGACCCTACTTGGGCTCTCCCCTCCAGGGGTGACTGTATCCATCCACCGGATCCCACCTACAATTGCAACACGGTCCTCCAGCAAGGCCGCTCTTCTGGTCCCCAGGTCAAGAACCACTCATGGTCAGAGGTCTTTCTGCTACAGAGCCCCTTTCTGGTTTAACACTCTCCCTGCTCCCATCACCAATGCCACCACTATCTCCAAATTCAAAACCACCCTTGAAGCCAACTCCTCCAACACTTCGCAGCTGCTCATAATGTTTGAATGACCCTGACCTCGACCTCTCCACTCATGATGCGCGCCCGGGCGGTCTCCACCTAACCCACCCCTTCACCCCTTCCCAGCACACCATATCTAAGTATAACCAGGCCAGTGCCTGCTGTCTTCTGATAATAGACTGCTCAACATATGTAACCAACTTGTATAAGAACGATCTCAAATACCTGTACCCTGTAACTCAAATGTATTTCTGTTTGACCACAATGTGACATGGCGCCTCTGATGAATGCCTACTTGAGAAAAACCTGTACTGTGTAATCTAAAATGCTTGTATGTCCTCAATTTGACGAGGTACCTTTGGAAACGAGCCCCTGGCTCAAAGGTTGTAAACTGATTTCTCACAAAATAAAAAAAACATCAAAAACTTGCTAAGAATCTAGCTAAATGAGAATCCAGAACTTGTTAATTACTACTAAACGCATATAACTTGTACTTTTAACATCAACCTTTTACTTGGATCTACTATACTGTAGGTAGTAGTTAGTTTCTTAGGAGGAGGGATCTAGCATTAGTGAGGGCTCCTAGTGAGACATTCTTAGGAGGTAGCTTTATAATTTTAAGTCAGAATCCCTCCCCACCCACGTGCTGCATTCAGTCTGTGGTGCCTTCACAGTTTTTATATTTTCATTGTGTAACCTTAATGCTGTAACAATCGCAGCAGTGCGGTGTTTCGAAACCTCAGCAACAGGAGTCAGTAAGATCACCATTTGATTTGGGACTGTTGGATATTCTGGCAGTGTTGGGTGAACTTACCCAGTTGAATTGCTAGAGGAGTGGTGTGGAACAGGGCCAGACCCGAACATGTTTGCGTTGTTATTGCCCATACTGGCATGCTCCCAAAGATGGGGTTCCTGCCTCTGGGTGGTCGTAGTTGGAGGAAGTTGCAGCCTGTGTAGGATTGACGGGCTACTTTCCTGGTTTTCTGAGCTAATTGTAGTAGAGCATAACCAGGGAACTGTTTTCCACCTTCAGCTGCCGTACAAGCCTGGACTAGCAGTGACAGCTTGAACTAAGTTTTGTCCTGTTCCCCCAGTTTGTGTATTAAAGGGGTTGAGTGGCTGAGCCTGAGAAAGGAAAAGAAGGCTTAAACTTCCCCAGCTGACTGTTGACCTGGGCTGCAGGTGGTGAGAGAGCCCATGAGATGTTTATATCTTACTACAGTATCTTTCATGTATTATTTTGGCATGCTTTTCTCCATTGGTGGAATCATTGGGCCTAGCACAAGTAGTTACTTCTGTGACCCATCAGCATGGTCCTGCCTTGGACTTAGTCTTCCCACTGGGGATCGAGATTAACAACCCTGAGACTGATCTGGTCTGGTGGTTGAATAACTGCACATTGAAGTTTTCATTCAGCCCCCCCCCCCCAACCTCCAGTGGAAATGTTCTACTACTGCCCTTTAAAGGGGTCATCCCCGGCAAGACTCCAGGCAGTAGTTAATCTTTTGGGTACGATGGCTGTTTTTGGGATGGAATTGAAGGAGGTGATGATGGCCTATAATAGGACCATTACCCCAGCTCTCAGTTCTGTCGCGCCAATACATATATAACCCAGTACTTCTTGCTTGAGATCCTCATGGTTCAATAGGGAGCCCATGGAGTTGTAGGCTACTGGTCAGAGGTTGGAGGGTTGTTGGAGGAAGTCCAGGACTGATGAGGACAAATGGGATTTATGGACTCACTGTGGTGAGTATTAAAGTTTAAGACTGTGAAGGAAGTTTGTGGGGTGATCTTGGCGCTGAGGCCCACTTTCTAGGAACTTCACCCAGGAAACAGCATGCCTTCTAGTGAGTTGTGTGGGGTTTCTGGGTCCAGTGTTCACTGAAATAGTCCAGTACTCCCTCTCAGAGGGATACTTTCTGAGTGCATTGAAAGATGCACTGGTGAATCTCCTTCTGAGGACAACATCTTTAAACCCGGACTACTTAGAGAATTTTGGACCTGTCTTTATCCTTCCCATTTCGGGAAAGATTATTGAGAAGATGGGGGGGTGCTGCAGCATGAGGTACACATCACGGCCTTTGACAACAATGCGCCTTTCCAGTCTAGGCTTAAATCTAGGCACATTACGGAGACTGCATTGGTCAGGATGCACAATGACCTCTTCATGGCAAGAGATGGAAAGGATTGGTCAACTCTTATTCTGCTCAGTCTTTCTTCATCTTTTGATACCATGGGCCACAAGCTATTGTTGGATTTCCTTAGGAAGTACTCTGAACATATGTGCATTGTCTTCAGCTTGATTGAGTCCTTTCTCAGACAGGACCGAGAGGGTGGTAATAGGGAATTTTTCCTCACTCCTGAGGCCCCTACTCTGTGGTGTGCTCCAGAGATCTGTCCTCTTGCCTCTGTTGTTCGTGGTGTATATGATGGCCCTGGGTGAGATCATTTGACTTTACAGACTGGGTTTCCACTGCTGTGCAGATGATCTCCAGCTGTGTCTGTCATTTGCACCCAGGATGTCCAATACAGTTGAAGTACTTCATTTGGGCTTGGCCGGGATTTAGGACTGGATGTCATCTAGCTGGCTTAGACTCTACCTAGATAAGACAGAGGCATTAGTAATTGAGCCTGGTCAAAGATGGGGTGCAGAGGCAACCGAGGAGATGACTAGCCTTGTACTTGGTCCTTCCAGGTAAGTAGCCCCTGCTAAAGTGAATATTCTGGGGGTCATTCTGAATGAGAGACTGATGCTTGAGACTCAGATGTCAGCTGTAGTCCAGAGTGACTTTTACCATCTCAGGAACATCGCTCGGATTAAAGCATTGTTCCCCGCCACCCCCGGCCAAAGAATTGCCATCACCGGTACATGTTTTTGCAACTTCCAGACTCGACTACTGTAACTCTGTGTATTTTAGGTTAGTGGAGGGGTCCTATGACGCCTAAAGTAGTGCAGAATGTAGTGACCAGGCTGTTAATGGGCCTTCCAAGGTCCTGTCATGGGACCCCAGTCCTGCATGACCTGCACTGGCTGCCAATGAAGTGATATATCTCCTTCAGAATCAGTTTGCTGACCTATAAAGCCCTGTACAGGCTGAACCAGGTTATCTGAGAGACCTCCTGGCTCCTTATCATACCTCTCCCCCCTGCTCTTCCAAGGTGGGCCTCCTAGCATTTCCCAGAGCAGGCTTAAGTCATCGTGTGGTCACATTTTTGAGGTAGCCTGCCAGGCACTGTGGAACACGCTTCCAGGATCCTTGAGGAATGTCCCCTCAGTGGAGGCCTTTAAGAAGGGTCTGACGACCTATTTTTTTCAGGGAGGCTTTCTGGACCACATTGCTACCTTGCCACTTTTGTTATTTTATGACTCTTAGCTGATATTTGTAAGTTATTTAACTATTCTGTTTTAATTATGTGTATACATTTGTGTGTTTACCTGAGATTGTTTTGTAAAGTGCTCTAAACCCCCAGGGAATGGGCAATAAACAAATAGACATTCTTGAGATTAGCGGTGTCCTGCTGGTTTTAAGGCACTTCAGAACAGAGTTCAGTGGATCAGTCTGACAATGCAGTGACAGTTTCCTACATAAACAAGCACATTGGAGCGAGAGGCAAGATGATACTAACAGAAGTGCACTTGTTTCTGCACTGGGTGGAAGCCAGTCTGGAGTCCCTGTCAGTGATTCATCCAGCAGGACACCTCAACTCCCAAGTGGACTGGCTCAGCCGCCAATGGGTTCATCCATGAGAATGGTCTCTATATCAGAAGATATTTCCACAAATTTAGGTGGATAGAGACAGACCTCTTTGCCTCCTGAAATAACGCTCAGGTGGTGAAATTTTTCAGTCAGTACAGATGTCCAGTTACGGAAGCAATGAATGAAGCAATGATTGGTGTGCGGCCATTTCTTGCCACCTGAACCGATGACTGAGGTGCTCCATTTGAGACTTGGACTTCTGGCAGGTTGCCTGGCTGCATTTTGGCTCTACGATTGTAGCGTTCAGGGTGGGCAGGTGGTCATAGTACCATTATCCTGGTAGTATTTTTTGCTCAACAAAATCTTTTAATCCACTCTAAATGCTGTTTTGATTTGTAAACTGTTCAAAAAAAATCTGTTTCATTAAAAAGAACCCTGGCAGCGAGAGTGCTACAATTTTATGTACTTTCAGTTTAATCTGATTAAACCGCACTCTGCTCTGAGCAGTGAGATAGTTTAAGAGCTCTGTGTGAGTTGACTTTATTAAGCCTGAGGAGGTGAGAGCTCCTGTGGTTTCTTCTTTCATAAGAACATTTATAATTTGTGTGTGTCTTTTTCATAACCAGTATATAAGAAAGGAAGTTTGTCTACATTGTGGACATTGGACTATTTACAGACTTTCCTTTTCTGTAACAGGCTTGGATTCTCCTAACTGTTGAAATTGTTGTAGTAGGGTGGGTGGGGGGATATTATTGTTTTTAAAGCAAATGGGTGTGTTGTATGATTGGTGTGTGTACGTTGGTCGTGTGTTTGGTGTGTTTTATTTTCTTTTTTTTCTTCTATCGCTGAATCTAGTTAGGTATGTATAGAAGCAGGCAAAAAGGCTTACATACTCAGTGGACTTCCTGTGGTAGCTCCGCCCCTTTTTGAGGCTCCCATTGCCTTTACCGTCAGGGGTGTTCAGCCGCTGTTGGGAGCTGGACGTCCTAAAGGGGTGGAGTACCTGCCACAGTGAAAGTCCCCAGTTTGTTAATGTGGGGGGGTAGGATCGGTGTAGTGCGAACCAGGAAATGCCCAGGGAGGAGGAGGCACTAGGACAGAGGACCATCATACCTGGTGCCCCTCTCTAGGATTCTGCTAGATGTCTTCGAGCAGCAGGTAGTCCATCTGGCCTGCTTGGCTCATCCCCTTTGGGCCATTCTTTGTAATGCAGGGTCGATGAGGAATAAGACAGCGGTGATGGAGTCTTTCATTGTCGATTCCTCAGCTTGTTTGCATCACTGAGACCTGGTTGGGTGATGACACTGGCCCTGGCTGGTGGCTTCTGTTCCTCCTGGTTACTCAGTTTTGCATTGCTCGAGGAGGAACCGCAGAGTGGGTGGGGTGGCCATCTGTTTTATATCTGCTCTGGGCCTCACTGCATTCCCAGTGCAAATACCTGTGTCTTTTGAGTGTCTGGTTGCTAAATGTGCCTCAGGAGTCAGTGGCAGAATAGTTCTCATCTACTGACCTCTGGGCAGTGGGAGTCTATTTCTGCAGGAGCTGGCAGACTTTATTGCTGAACAGGTGCTGGAGTCCCCTAGGATTCTTGTCCTGGGGGACTTTAATGCCTGGGTCAATGATGAATCCTGTCTTTTTGGACAAGAGCTCCTTCAGCTGATGTCTCAGCTGGGATTGTCTCAGACAGTTATCTCCGGGAAGGACATATATGGCCACACTCTTGACCTGGTCTTCTCACTCGGACTTGATATTATGGTGGTCAAGGCTGACCCAGTCAGCTGGTCGGATCATTATGTGGTTGAGTTCCAGTGCGGGGCCCCCTGTAAATTAACCCCCACTCTGTGGAGACAATTCAGTGTCATCCGAAGAATAAAGTGGAGCCTCACCAACTCCAGGAGTCACTGGTGGTCTTGAGTTTGATGCTAGCCTGTGCTCAGGATGAGAAGCTGGGGTTGAGGCTTATAATATGGCTTTGAACAAGGCGCTATTCCTGATCGCACCTTACCACGTTCGCTCCATGACTTCCCGGTGTCGCTAACCATGGAATTGTGCTAAGCTGTGCTGGTTGAAAACTAAGGGGCATAGGTTAGAGCATACCTGGAGGTGGTTGCGCTCTGAGGAGGGCAGGTTCGTGTTAAGGCTCCATTATTTGGAGTATCAGAGGGCAGTCGATCTTAAGAAGACTGAATTTTTGTCTCGATTGATTGCTGCAGTGGGAAACCGTCCAGCTGTGCTGTTCCACACTGTTGACAGTTGGCTAAATCCCTCCTGTCTGCAGTCTGGGACAGCATTTTCTGCAGAAAGGTGTGAGCAGTTTGGGCAGTTCTTTGCTGACAAGGTGGGTTCTATCAGGGCATGTATTATCTCCTTTGGTCCAATTTTTACTGGGGTGATCGATCTGCTGGTAAAGATAATCTGCCGAGTTGGACTGAGTTTCAGTTGGTCTTAGCGGACGAGGTTCTCTGGGTGCTTACCAACATGCGTCTCACTACCTGTGTCCTGGACCTGGGTCCAGAGTGGCTTTTATTAGTTGCTTGGATTTCCTGGGTCCAGTGCTTGTGGAGATCGTCAATGGATCGTTAAGTGAGGGGGGTCTTTCCTGCGTTTCTGAAAGACGCTATAGTGAGATCTCCTCAAAAAAACATCTATCGACCCTGACGTTCTTTCGAACTATAGGCCTATCTCTAATCTTCCCTTTTTGGGGAAGCTTATTGAGAAGGTGGTGGTTGACCAGTTGGTTGAATGCTTGTAGACATTATTCATCTATGAACCTCTCCAGTCGGGTTTTTTCGGCCCCAGCACAGCACTGAGACGGCTTTGATCTGGATGGCACATGATCTTTTCATGGCGAGGGACCAAGGGCACTGTACCATCTTGGTGCCCTTGGACCTGTCTTTAGCATTTGACACAGTAGATCACAGGGTGTTGCTGGACCGTCTTCAACTATGTGGGAGCTACCAGAGCAGTCTTGCACTGGTTTCACTCATATTTAACCAGAAGATCACAGTGCATTGTCCTAGGAAAGTTTTTCTCTGGATCTTTCACACTGCCTTATGGTGTTCCACAGGGCTCTGTTTTGGGGCCCCTGTTGTTCTCCATGTATGTGCTGCTGCTGAGAGAGATCATTAGGCGGTTCAATCTGGGGTTTCACTGTTATGCAGATGATACCCAGTTGTACCTGTCCTATGCCCCTGGTGACTTTTCCGCCCCAGATATGCAGAGTCAGTGTCTAGCTGAGAAAAACGACTGGATATCTGCCAACTGGCTATATCTCAACCTCAACAGAGGTTATGGTAATCAAGCTGGGTCATGGGGGTATTTTTACTGATGGGAGACTGCCCACCTTAGTGGTAGATGGTTGTTCCCTGTCAGTGATTAGTGTGGTTAAGGATCTTGGTGTTATTCCTAACGATTGTCTTGTCCTTGGAAAGCAGGTCTCGTTGGTCATCAGGGCTGTTTTTTTCCATCTTCGTAATTTTGCCAGGATGCGGCCATTTTTGACCCTGCTGACCTGGCTACGGTTATCCATGCCTTTGTCACTAGCCGACCCGATTACTGTAATGCCCTGTACCTAGGGCTGTCTGAAGGTTTAATGTGGCGACTGCAGCTAGTGCAGAGTGCTGCGGCCAGGATGTTGACAGGTACCTCTGTGAGGGGGACCATATCACTCCTGACCTGCACACTCTGCACTGGCTGCCTGTGAGTTCATGCATCACCTTCAAGATAGGCTTGTTAACATACAAGGCCCTACGTTGTCTGGGACCTGACTACCTAAAAGAGCTCCTGATTCCATACTCTCTTATCTGCCCCCTACATTCCACTGAGACTGATTTGCTAGTTGTTCCACTCTCCCACCTAAAAAGATTGGGAGATAGAGCCTTTGGGGTGGCTGCAATGGTGTTGTTGAATTCCTTTCCACCATACATCAAGGCTGCTAGCACGGTGGAGGCCTTTAAAGCCTCTTTTAAAACTTATTTATTTGAAAGAGTTTTTAATCTTTTGTGATTATCTTTATTTGTTGGGATGTTTTATTGCATTTTATTATTATGTTTGTTAAGCACTCTGAGCCCCTGGATAGGGTGCTGTATAAATAAAATGTGCCTTGTCTTCTCTCCCAACTGTGGGCCTTCAGAAAGGCATATCTGTTCCTGCCATTTCCCTTGCTCCTGGCAGTTCTCAGAAAGATCCATCAGTCTTATGGTTGGTGCATTTAGTGGGTCCAGAGCGGCCAAGAAGGCTGTGGTCCTTCGACATGGTCAGTCTGGTGGTTTAAGAGTCCATCTGGCTCCCTCATCAGCATGATCATCTGTACCAAGGTTCGATTCTTTTCTGTCCGGTTCAGGTCCAGCTGGCTGCTTGGCTCCTGAGTGGCGAAGACCTCTCTTACTAGGATAGTCTTAGAGAGCTGTAGATACCCTACTATCATTGAGGAATCCTTCTTTGTTAGTGGCTTATGAAAGAGTGTGGCTGACCTTTTCCCATTGCACCAAGCAGGCAGGTACTATCCCAAAGAAGGCATCTGTGTCCCAGATTTTGGGTTTCCTTCAGTAGGCAGCAGACAGGTCTGGGCCTTGGTACAAATTTGTGAGTACTTTTCTTGGTATTGGGTGCAGTGCTTGGTACTTGCAAGGGACAACTGCTAGGCTCGCACTCTGATGTTAGTCAATTTTTAGAGCTCCCAGCAGAACTAAACTGGTCTATGGTTTTCCTCTTCCTCCTTGTCTCTTTCTGTGGTCCTTAATCCACTCTGCAATCTCCCACTGAGCCTCTGTCACAAGTATCAGTGGACATTATGTCCATTAAGATGTGTTTTTTTGGTTGCATTGCATTCTGCTAAATGAATGGGAGAGTTGCAGGCACGCTCATGAAGGAACCATATCCAGTTTTTCATCAGGATAAGCTAGTATTACAGCAGATAACATTTTGTATGATCTGGAGCAGTTAAAAGGGGACAGAAAGCTTCCAAGTCAACCGTGACCAGATGGGTCAGAACATGTATAGCAGAGGCCTACTTGGCTGCAAAACTGAAACATCCAGCTTTGATCAAAGGGCTTTCAACCAAGGCTAGGGCAGCCTCTTGGGCAAAAAGGCCAGATGCCTCAATGAGTAATGTGTGCAAGTCAAGAACCCAGTCTTCCTTGCACAAACTCAGGAAGCATTACAAATTAGACACTGACGTGGCTTTTGGGTGAAAGAGAGCTGGGAAAATACAAGTTTTTTATTTTGCACTTTAGAAGTGAGAAGAGAGATTAGGCAGTAGTTTCTAGGAGTGAAGGGAACACCCCTTTGTTGCTTTGAATAATTTTATCGCTCTGCAAGGGCCCAGGTACCTTGCCTAATTCAAATGGGAAGTTAATAAGGGAAGGTATTTATTTTATTTATTTAGTTTTTTATTACCAGGTAAGTGCAGTAGGCAATAAGCTGCCTATTTTCAGGCACAATCTAGGAGAGTGCAGACAATATAGTACCATGTGGTAACAGGAATTACAAGGGATATAGTAAACAATAGAATAAATCATGATGAATGAATGTCTCAGGTACAAAATACATAGTACAACACAGTAGTTGTTAAATACAGGTGTACAGGGAATCCATACAAAGTCATGACAATAAGCCAGATACAGCAGTTATGCACAGTTAAAACACAGAATCTGCTGGCAGATAAGGACCATACAGCCCACCTAGTCTGCCCATTTGATCTGCGGCTCTCCTGCTCTCCACATCCCAAGGGTGCCCTTATGCCTATCCTATGCACTCCTGAACCCCCGTATTGTTTTTGCACCCACCAGTTCTGCTGGAATACTGTTCCATGGCTCCACCACCCTTTCAGTGAAAAAGTACTTCTTAACATTATCACTGAGCCTTCCACCCTTCAGCCTCATATCATGCCCCCTTCTTCTTGTGCAGAGTTTTTTTCTGAAATATCCTTTCCACCTGTATCCTGTTTATTCCCCTAAGGTACTTGAAAGTCACTATAATATCTCCCCTCTCCCTGCCAGCCAGGTGGTACTGAGGGTTGAGGCGCTGGACGCCACACTTAGTGCCACGCCGGTGACCCGAATTTGGGTATGAGCCTGGGCCGCCAGAGATCGGCAGGGGAGAGGGAGGATTGCGCGTCCGTAGGACAGCTCTCCTTCCTCGGAGGGGCTCCATTTGCCATGCCCAGCACAGCAGTGACCTCCAGTGGAGACTGGAGGTACTGCCACGCTTAGGGCTTGTGTAGAGGGCTGCAGAGCCACAACAGGATGTTCCCTGGCATCATGGCATGTCGAGGCTCCGCCTGGGGGGGGCGAGGGTAAGGGTGTAATAAAAAAGAAGAGCAAATCCCTCTGCCTCCTGGTAGGTGATGGTGGGTCGAGGGGGGTTAGTCCACTATGCCCAATGTCGGGCCCTACCCCTCGCTCCTGTGCTCTCCACTGCCTTGCACCACCAGACTGGATTGTAAAGACAGAGCACCAGGAGGAGCAATCTGGCGATCCTGGCTCGGGGGACTCAGAGCTGGTTGGCAGCAAGAGCAGTTGGAGGGGTCCCTGCCCGGAGGTGTGAGAGGGGGGCTTCAGATGGGTGAGATCAGGACCCAGATCCCAAGTGTCCACTCCTGAAAGAGTTCAGGAAGGTAGAAGTACAGAAAGAAAGTTGAAAAAAAAAAATATATATATATATATATATATATATATATATCCTCTCCCTTCTTTCTTCCAGTGAATAGATATTAAGGTCCTTAAGTCTTTCCTCATAGGGCTTCTGGTGCAGTCCATGTACCATCTTCTTGCTGTTCTCTGGACTACCTCTGTTTTGTCAATGTCCTTCCGGAGATGTGGTCTCCAGAACTGGACACAGTACTCCAGGTGAGGCCTCACTAGTGATCTGTTCAGTGGCATCACCACCTCTTTCCTCCTGCTTGTTATGCCCCTCCCTATGCACCCCAACATTCTGTTTGCTTTCCCCACTGTCTTTTCACACTGTTTGGTCACCTTCAGGTTGTCTGATATGATAATCTCCAGGTCTGTCTCTTGACTTGTGGTGGCCAGAATTTCCCCACCTATCCTGTTCTCCTCCCTTGGATTCCTGTGGCCCAGGAGCATGATCTTGCACTTTTTAGCATTGAAACTCAACTGCTAGATACCCAACCACTCCTCTAAAAGGCTTAGGTCCTTTCTCTTTTTTGCTACCCCTCCGGTGTGTCCACTCTGTTGCAGATCTTGGTGTCATCTGCGAAGAGGCACACCTTTCCCTCCAGATGCTCTGCAGTGTCATTAATGAAGGCATTGAATAGGACTGGCCCCAGCACCGACCCCTGTGGCACCACGCTGGTCACTTCCCTCTCCTCATATTTCATGCCATTTACCACCACTCTCTGCATTGTGTCCCTTATCCAGTTCCCAACTCACTTTACCACCGTAGGACTCACTCCCAGGCTCCTAAATTTATTTAGCAATCTCCTGTGCAGGACTGTGTTGAAGGCCTTGCTGAATCCAGGTAGGCTACATCCACCGCCCCTCCCTGATCTACCACCCTGGTTACTCAGTCAAAGAACTCTATAAGATTCATGTGACAGGACCTTCCCACTGAGAGTCTGTGCTGCATTGGATGCTGCCTTGGATCCTGTGCCCTACTATCCTCCAGATTCACAATCCTCTCCTTAAAACAGAACTCAGTGCAACATGAGCCACAGAAGTGGAGCATAAGTGTGACGGGGTCAAGTAAGGACTCCCATTAGTTTCCCCAATACTGAGGTCAGGCTTACAGGCCTGTAATTGCCTGCCTCCTCTTTGCTTCCATTCTTGTGGAGAGTACATTAAAATAGGTGCATTGTAAACAGGTTTCCAGTGATATGGGCGAGTCACAATTGAGCGACTCAGTTTAACTGCTGATAACAAAAGTGACTGTGGAGCAATAGCAAGGTTTGGGGACATGAATAGCGACTGCAGAAATATGGCGAGTGAAAGATGGCGGGAGGGCAGTACATGATAAGGGAGTCAGAATAATGGGGCAGAATCAAGCTGGCTGTCTGGCACAGTGGTTGGGTGAATGCCACTGGTGCAGAAGGCTCTTGGTTCGCAGTTTGTGGCCTGACAAACTTATGCTGCATTTTACTTTTTCAATTTTCCCCTGTGTCAGGCCCACCCTTGGAGTTGATTATATTACCCGCATAAAAAAAAAAAATCCTGCAATTCTTTACGTTTTAACATGCGCCCGATGCTAGCCATTGTTGTGGTTGCTGTTGTGCAAGTCACCATTGCAGTTTTCGGCAACTTACCCTCGCTGTAATGTTCGTCACTATTATGCAGTCACTGACATGACATGGAACCTTGTAAACATCAGATAGATGCTTACGATAACGATTACGAAAGTCCATGGCTGTAGAGGAAAGGGGATGACACTCAGGATGGAATTCCATAGCCTAGGGGCAGAGTTTGAAAAGGTGATGTTATCCAGATTCGTTTGCAGTTTTGCAATGGGCAGGAGTCCCAGGTCAGCAGTACATACAGTGCCTTCAGAAAGTATTCACCCCCCCTTGGATTTTGTCACATTTTGTGATGTTGCAAACTCAAATTAAAATTCATTTATATGGGATTTTTTTGTCACGTACCTACACAAATTACTCTATAATGTCAAAGTGGAATGAAACTTCTGGAATTTTTTGTACATGTAATTTAAAATAAAAAACTTGAAATGTCTTAATTTGATAAGTATTCACCCCCTCTGCTATGACACTCCAAATTGCGCTCAGGTGCATCCAATTTCCTTGTGAGATCACTCTAAAACTTGAATGGAGTCCATCTGTGGTCAGTTCAAATGGTTGACATGATTTCAGAGGAAATACACCTGTCTATATAAGGTCCCACTGTTGACAGTGCATGTCAGAGCAAAAACTCTACCATGAAGACCAAGGAGCTGTCCGTAGAACTCCGTGATAGAATTGTGAGGAGGCATAGATCTGGGAGGGGTATAAAAACATTTCTAGGGTGTTGAAAGTTCCCAGGAGCACAGTCAAGTCCATCATTAGGAAATGGAAAGATTATGGAACCACCAAGACTCTTCCTAGAGCAGGCCGTCCTCCCAAACTGAGCAACCGGGCAAGAAGGACCTTGGTCAGGGAAGTGACTAAGAACCCAATGACCACCCTGACAGAACTACAGAGCTCCATGGCTGAGATGGGAGAACCTGTCCAGAGGACAACAATCTCTGCAGCACTTCACAGATGTAGCCTCTATGGGAGAGTGGCTAGACAGAAGCCACTCCTGAGAAAAGGCCACATAATAGCATGCCTGGAGTTTGCAAGAAGGCACCTGGCAGACTCTGAGACCATGTGGCAAAAGATTCTCTGGTCTGATGAAACAAAAATGTAACTCTTTGGCCTGAATGCAAAGCGCTGTGCCTGGTGCAAACCAAACACAGCTCAGCACCCATGTAACACCACCTCTGCCATGAAGCATGGTGGTGGCAGCATCATGTTATGGGGATGCTTTTGAGCGGCAGGGACTGGGGCACTTGTCAGGATAGAGGGAACAATGAATGGAGCCAAATACAGGCACATCCTTGAGGAGAACCTGCATCAGTCTGCAATCGACTTTGGACTGGGGCGAAGATTTACGTTCCAGCAGGACAACGACCCCAAGCATACAGCCAAAGCAACAATGGAGTGGCTTCAGAACAAGAAGGTGAATGTCCTTGAGTGGCCCAGCCAAAGCCCAGATTTGAATCCCATTGAGAATCTGTGGAAAGACTTAAAGATTGCGGTTCACCGACGCCCCCCATCCAACTTGACAGAGCTTGAGCAAATCGGCAAGGAAGAATGGGTGAAAATCCCCAAATTCAGATGTGCAAAGCTGATACAGACATACCCAAGAAGACTCAAAGCTGTAATTGCTGCCAAAGGCGCTTCTACAAAGTATTGACTCAGGGGGGTGAATACTTAGTAAACAAGATATTTCAGTTTTTAATGTTTCATAAAGTTTTGTTACACAATAAAAATATTTTTGCCCCTTTAAATTGTTGAGTATGCTGTGTGAATCAAGGGGAAAAAATCATTTCAATGCATTAAAAATTCTGCTAGTAACACAACAAGATGTGACAAAATCCAAGGGGGCTGAATACTTTCTGAAGGCACTGTAGGGTGTAATCATTACAGTTGGGCAGAAATAAAGATGCTAATGACGCCAGCAACTTATTTCAAATGATGCTATATATGACTCCCTCAACGTTTAGATGACACAGTGATGGCGGGGATGAGGGGGAACCAACCAAGCCTAGAGTTTAAGGTGCAGTAATGCTCCTGGTGATTAGAGGCCAGAGCAAACTGACAAAGTTTATTATAACTGATATTTCATTCCATAAGTAAGGCCTTGGCTGAGGCTCTGTACACAGGGACCCTGTACAGCAGTTTAGGTAGGAGAATACAATGGACGATAGCAAGCTGAGCCCTGGCCATCAGATTATGTATGATCCTGTATGAAAAGCCAAGCCTGGTATTCAGTGACTTACAGGTGTTATCAGTTTGTAGGGAGAAGTAAAGGAAGGGGTCCAGAGTTAATCCAGATACTTGGGTTTCATATCTTTATTAAGAAATTTCAAGTAATAGAAACAGTAACAATCAGGACGATATACAGACTCCAAAATATTTCATGTTACCCCAGAATGCACAAAAAACAAAGATGAACGGACCACTCCCTTTGCACAAATTGCTGCACTGCTAGCTGAGCTATTCAGTAAGGCACTGGAAAGCACCAGAGTATCTCAAGACTGGAAAAGGGCAACAGTAGTGCCCTTGCACAAGAGTGGAAGCAAAGAAGAGGCAGGAAACTACCGCTTGGTCAGCCTGACCTCTATAGTGGGAAAAATTATGGAGGCATTACTAAAAGAGAGAATTGTGGACTACCTAAAGGAAAGTGGAAAAACTCGACCCCAAGCAGCATGGCTTCACAGCAGGGCACTCGTACCAAACAAACATGATTGATTTCTTCCATTGGGTTACCAGAACAATACACCAGGGTGGGGCAGTGGACATAGTATACCTGAACTTCAGCAAGGCGTTTGACACCATTCCCCACAGGAGGCTCACTAACAAACTAGAACACACAGGAGTAGGTCAGAAGATAGTCAACTGGATTAAAATCTGGCTTCAGAATAGGACCCAAAGAGTTTTGGTCAGTGGGTCATTAGGAGGGAGGTGTAACCAGTGATCTTACTTCAAGTGGGAGCTGTTGCAGCAGGCTCACAATTAGGACTATGCCTCAGTCGCTAGGACCCTCCGGAAACTTTTCAGCCAGCAGTACCCAGCAGGGACCACCCCCCGATGTCTGCTCCACCCTGGAGTCAGCTCTGGTATAAAAGGCGGCTGACCAAGCTCCATCCCAGTTCTTTTCCTGCCACGTCCCATGCACGTGAAGAGTTCCTGCTCGTCTTGGCTTGCCAACCCAGCAAAAGTTCTCAGTTTTCTCGGTTTGTTTGCGTTTCTCCACCAGTTTTCGACGGTCTACCGTTGCATGTCTTCACCATCATCGGTCTCCTTGGCGGGGCCCCACGTTAATAAGTGCGGTTGTGGCGACCAAATCCCGTTGAAAGATGGTCATCAGCAGTGCGCTTTCTGCCTCGGGCCTGACCACGACACCGCGGCCTGTTCCGCCTGCCAAAAATTCAGGATTCGAACCCGGATCCACCGCCTGAAGGCCTTGAAAGTGTTTCTGCTTGAGTAGAAGATGGAGGTGCACACCTCGGGGGAGAAGCAGAAAAAAAGGACAAGACTAAGTGGTCCCGTGAAAAGGACCGTAGTCGGTCCCGGCACCGGTCCAGGTCCTGGTCTCGCTCCTGCTCACGGTGGCCTTCTCCCAAGACAGCCCGTGGATCCAAGGGCTCAGGTAAGCATCCCAAAAAAGATCAGGCTAAGGCTGGGCCTTCGGGGAGAGGCCAGCGAAGCCCAAGGTGACTCCACTCAGGGTCACCACGAAGACCTCGGGCGCAGGGTTGACCCCACTTCTCTAGAGCACAAGCGCCCCGTCCAGAGTCGCCCGGCGGAGTCTAAGGACACTCCACCACCCCGGTCGGTTTCCGTCATCGGTCCCCTTCTGGCCGGGTGATGGTGCGCGGATCCGGATGCAGCCGGCAAAGGGGCTGTGTCCTCTTCCCCTAAGTCCTCCTTCCCTCAGGGCTCAGAAGTGGGCTGTCCTGCGAAAGTCGATGTCCCGGATATTCCATTTCCAGGGAAGGCGGCTTCTCTGTTTTCGAAGGATGAGCTCAAGGATCTGTTTTCCTTCTGGTGGGGGCAGGTCCAGAAGTGGACCCCCCCCCCACCGAAGCCAGCCCTGTCACCGGTCCCAGACCCTTCGGGTGAACCACAGCCAGGAGGTGCTTCCTTCCCGAGGAAGACCCCCAACAGGCTGCCACCTACTCCTCCTCCTAAGGCTCATTCTCGGACACGGTCCGTTCACCGACGCCGGCGCTCTACCAGATCAGGTAGCTGACGCCGGGTCAGGTCTTATAAGAGGAGCCATTCCCATTCTGCTAGACGGTACCGCTCCCGATGTCGGTCAGTGGACCGACATCATTCCCATGACTGTCGTTGGTCTTCGGACCGACGTCAGTCAGTGAGCTATCGGCGCTCGAGTGGGGCTAGCCATAAGGACAGATCTGGCTACTCATCACCCAGTAGTCGTTCTTCCTCTTCATCTTCTAACTCTTCCTTTTCAGGAATTGGGGGTTCCCCAGGAGAGAAGAACCAGCCCCGCTCACCTCTTGACGATCCCACCTTTATGGACATCATGAGGCACATCCAGGCCTCCAATGAGTGGGACACGGAGGACCTGGATCTGGAACGCTGACATTTGGCTAAATACCTGAGGCAAAAGGAGCCCAAGCCCTTGGTGGTTCCTTCTTTAGTGGACACGTTCCAGGACCTCACCAGAGTTACCTGGAAGCGTCCGGCTTCAGTCCTGGCAGTTCCGAAAAAATTGGACAGGCTGTATGGAGCCCCGAAGGATGAACCATTGTTGGCAGAGCATCCTCAGGCGGACTCTTCAGTTATTACGGCTGCCCACGAGAAATCTAAGCAGCCTGAACATCTCAGCTCACAGCCTCCCAAACCAGAATCCCGCTATTTGGACCAGGTGGGAAAGACGGTGTATTCTGCCTCCACCTGTTCAGTTAGGTCCCTGAATTTCCTCACGCACATGGTCCAGTACCAGAATGCATTATGGGAGCGGGGTCAAGAGCTGGTTAATGCCTTGCCAGACTCCGAGAAGAAAACGGAGATCCTGAACATTCTCAAGTCGGGCTCGAACATAGGCACACGTGTTGCGTGCCTCGTATGACACTGCAGACATGGCCGCCAGAGCAGCAACATCAGGTGTGTGTCTCAGGCACCATTCCTGGTTGAGGGTCTCTGGCTTTCATCAGGATCTTCAGTATGGAATCCAGGACTTACTGTTTCAGGGTTCTGTGTTGTTTGGGCCGGAGACGGAGTCTTTGCTCTCTCGCCTCCAAGAGTCAGGCAAATCCATCTGGTCTGTCCACCAAATGTATTGTGGAGACCAGCGGAGACAGCGAAAATGGCCATTTCGGAAGCCCTCAGGTGGTCAAGCCTGCGGTAACCAACAGGACCAGAGAGGAGGCTTTCGGAGGAGAGCCGATAACCAGCACCCTGGAGGCGCTCCTCCCCATGGCCCTAAGTCCTCCCAGGCCTCTCTGCCCACCCCTGGCTCCGTCCAATGACTCCTTTCCGACCCCCCCCCTCCTCCACCGGAGGTTCCAGGGGGAGGTGGTAGGGTGTCGCTTCTCCCTGTATCTTCAGGGATGGAGCTCAATAACTATGGACAAATGGGTCCTGGACATTATAAGGAGAGGACACACTTTAGAGTTCACAGAGATTTCTCCAGACACCCCACCAAGGTTCTCCAGATATCCTCCTTCTCATATTCCTCTCATGGAAGGAGAGATACAGGCCCTCTTGCAAAAAAGGACACTAGAACCAGTCCCTCTGCGACAGCGGAGAAAAGGGTATTACTCCCACTTCTTTCTGGTTCCAAAGAAGACCCAGGACCTTTGTCCCATTCTGGACCTAAGCTCACTAAATCTTTATATAGAGTCCAAAAGTTTTCGGATGGTGATCCTGCCAGGTCGTCTTCCTCTGCTGCACCAAGGGGACTGGCTCTGCTCCCTGGACATGCAAGATGCGTATATGCATTTCTGGGTCTTTCCCCCTCACAGGAAGTTCCTGAGGTTCCACTTCCGGGGGAGCATTATCAGTTTCGAGTTCTTCCATTCGGCCTCTTCTCTGCTCCTCGAGTCTTCACAAAGTGCTTGGCAGTAGTGGCTGCGGCTCTAAGGTGTCGGGGACATTATGTCTTTCCCTACCTGGATGATTGGCTGCTAGCGGCCCCGTCAAGGTCTCGCCTGCTTCAAGCTCTCGGAGACACTAATACACTCTTCCAAGACTTTGGGATCACCCTGAATCTTCCAAAGCCTTCCCCAGAACCCAGCCAAAGACTCGTCTTTATTGGAGCAGTCCTGGATTCGGTCCAGGGCATGGCTTTTCTACCCCCAGAGAGGGGCGATCGCCTGCAGGAGATAGCCAGATAGGTTCTAGTAACTCCTCAGGTCTCAGCAAGGACCTTCCTCAGACTACAGGGGCACATGGCGGCGGCCATTCCAGTCACTCCTGTGGCCCGCCTTCACATGCGAATCCCACAATGGATGCTCAGTGTGCAGTGGGATCAGTGCTCAGACGATCTCGACCACATGGTCAGAATCACAGAGCCAGTAAAGAGAACACTTCATTGGTAGATGGATCCACTCAATCTGGAAAGAGGGGTCCCCTTCCATCCAGAGCCCCCAAATCAGACTCTTACGACAGATGCCTCGGATTTGGGATGGGGGCACACCTAGGGTCCACCAAACACAAGGCGTTTGGACCCCCGAGGAGCGCGACCTCCACATCAATGTCCTGGAGATGCGAGCGGTCCTCAATGCGCTTCACGCCTTTCAGGAGGACCTAGTGCCAGGCTCTCTTCTAATCCAGATGGACAATATGGCGGTCGTTTTCTACATCAACAAGCAAGGGGGAGCTCATTCTTACCACCTATGCAGGGAGGCAATGAGAGTCTGGTATTGGGCGCTGGAGTGGCACATCACTCTCTCCACGGGGCACGTTCCGGGCATCCTCAACAACCTGGCCGACTGTCTCAGCAGATCTCAGCCCAGAGCGCATGAGTGGGAGCTACTGCAGTCAGTAGCGGACCAGCTGTTCAACAGATGGGGTCGTCCAGATCTGGACCCGTTTGCTTCACCATGCAACACCAAACTGCCGCTTTTTTGCTCGAGAGAGCCCGTGCCTGGTGCTTTCTGGCCAGATGCATTGTCCCTGTGTTGGGCAGGGAGGTTTCTTTACGCCTTCCCTCCCTTTCCTCTAGTCCAGAGGGTTTTGTTGATGTTGCAAGCCAAGGGGACGTGAATGATTCTGATCACCCCGCTGTGGCCTCGGCAGATTTGGTTCCCACTACTTCAGTGGCTTTCCATGGAACTCCTTTTCCGCTGCCAATATGCTCGCAGTTGCTGTCCCAGGATCAGGGGTCGCTAGCTCATCCACATCTCCGGTCCTTGCACATTCATGCTTGGCTCCCTCAGACATAGCAAAGCACATGTATGGGTATCGCCAGAGGTGGCAGAAGTTCTTGTGTCAGCGAGGAAGCCCTCCATGCGTTCCATTTACGCTATGAAATGGAAGCATTTTTGTTTGTGGGCCTTGTCTCACCATCTGGATCCTGTTTCCTGTCCAGTGAACTCAGATCTTCAGTATCTCCTCTCCTTATACCAACAAGGCTTGAGCTACTCCTCCATTAAGGTGCACATGTGGGACATTTTGGCTTATCACGCCCTTTCGGGTGACAGAACCTTAGCCCAGTTGGACGTGGCACGCACCTTTTTATGGGGGATTCTCCTTATGAGATCTCCCATTCGGGATCCTGTCCCACCCTGTGACCTCCTTTTTGTGTTGGAGAAGCTTACCCTGCCTCCGTTTGAACCTGCAGCAGATTGTGAGCTGCGATACTTGTCCTGGAAGGTTTGTTTTTTTGGTTGCCATTACTTCAGCTCGAAGAGTTTCCGAGCTTCAGGCTCTGATGTGTAAAGAGCCGTATTTAATTTTCCACAGGGAACGGGTTTCCCTGAGGACGAACCGTAAGTTTCTTCCAAAAGTGGTCTCAGAGTTGACCCTCAACCAGTCGGTTGACCTTCCGGTTTACTTTACTTCGGCCTCTAACAGAGGGAAGGCTCTCCTTCACACTTTGGATGTTCACAGGACGCTTCAGTATTACCTTAAGCGTATGGCTAATCACGTAAATCGAGCAGCTGTTCGTGGCCTTGCGCCACAACATTTGGGTAGACCGGTGTCCAAACAGACCATTTCTAAATGGATTGTCCACTGTGTCTCTTTCTGCTATAAAAAGCATAATAAGCTCCTTCCGGGTCCGGTTAGGGGTCACCCCACCAGGGGAGTGTCTGCTTCCTTTATTGCGCTGTGGAATGTGTCCATTAAGGATATTTGCGTGGCCGCTATCTGGAATTCAGTGCATACTTCCGTAAAGCAATACAGCTTGGACATTGCCTCCAGGCGCCGAGCGAGCTTCGGCCTGGCAGTCCTTCAGGGACTTCTGTCTTGAGCCTGTGTGTTCAGCTTTTCTCCACCTCCCGGGGTTGATTACCTCCTTGGCGAGGAACTGCTTGGGGTTCAGTCCTAATTGTGATAGTCTGCTGCAAGAGCTCCCACTCGAAGTAAGATAGTACATTTACGTAAGAACTTACCGTAACAGTAGATCTTTGAGAGGAGCTCTTGCAGCAAGAGTTACTTTCCTGCCCTCCTTCCCCCTCCGAGGTGTGTAGATTCCATCTTCGTGCTCCGCTCCATTCTCCTGTCACAGCTCATGCTCGGGACTTGGCAGATGAACTGGGGTGGAGCTGGGTCCGCCCTCTTTTATACCAGAGCTGACGCCGTGGTGGAGCCGACGTTGGGGGCGGTCCCTGGTGGGTATTGCTAACTGAGAAGTTTCTGGAGGGTCCTAGTGCCTGCGGCATAGTCCTGATTATGACAGCCTGCTGCAAGAGCTCCTCTGGAAGATCTACTGTTACGGTAAGTTCTTACTTAACTCTCTGCGTTCCACAAGGGTCGGTGCTGGGTCTAGTCCTTTTCAACATATTCATCAGCAACATCACTGAGGAACTGGAGGGGAAGATTTGCCTGTTCGCAGCCGATACAAAACTCCGCAACAGGGTGGAAACACAGGAAGGAGTCTCAGGTATGGAAGCTGACCTCAGAAAACTGGAAGAATGGTCCAGGGATTGGCAGTTAAAGTTTAATGCCAAGAGGTGTAAGATAATGCACCTTGGAAAGCAAAACCCAGAAAAAAAGTACGTACTGGAAGGGCATCAATTAGAGGAGACAAAGATGGAATGAGATCTGGGCATAATCATTACCGATGACTTAAAGGTAGGAAAACAATGCGAAAAAGCAGTGCAGAATGCAAGTGGCATCCTCGGATGCATAGGCAGGGGTATTACAAGCAGAAAGCAGGAGGTAATCATGTCACTGTACAGATCCTTGGTGAGACCACACCTGGAGTACTGTGGGCAGTTCTGGAGGCCTCACCTGAAAAAGGACATTGACCGTTTAGAGACAGTAGTGAGAAGGGCTTCTAAGATGGTGGAAGGGTTGCACCATGAGCCAAACGAGACAAGACTCAAGGAGTTGAATTTATTCTCTCTGGAGCAGAGAAGAAATAGGGGGGACATGATAGAAAGATTTAAATACATCAAGGGAATTAACACATTTCAGAAGAGAAACCTCTTCCAGGAAAACAGGGTGGCACGTACAAGAGGGCACAACTTGCGTCTGGTGGGAGGTAAGTTTAAAAGCAACTCTAGAAGGTACTTTTTCACTGAGAGAATGATAGACCCATGGAACAGCCTGCTACTAGAGGTGGTAGCATTGAAGACAGTAAGAGAATTCAAGCTTGCATGGGACAGGCAGTGTGGGCAGCTTAGAAAGAAATATAACTGGGGTGAGCTAGCCACCATGGGCAGACTAGATGGATCACGCAGTCCCCATCTGCCGACACGTTTCTTATATTCTATGATAAATCCAAGTTCTGAACATGTGGGATCCAGCCCATAATGACTTTGTACAGTTAATCAATAATACCCTACGAGGCTAATAATTAATAACTAGATAATCAAAATAAATTAATAAAGAGACAGATGTAAAAATATATGTCAAAAAAATAACCCCATTGAAATAAATGAGACCAGTGTTCCATATGCTGAACAGGCTTTAAAGGACAACTAAACCCCCTATTTTTACAGTAAGCTATTTAAAAAATCTGACTTTATAGAAAGGTAAAGGAAAGGCTGCTTTTTACATTGATGCTAAAATTACATTACGGGTCTTGTATCAGAGTAGAAAAAATTTTAGCATCAATGTAAACAGCAGCCTTTCCTTTACCTTTCTATGAAATCAGATTTTTTTAATAACTTAGTGTAAAAATAGGGGGTTTAGTTGTCCTTTAAGTACTGCACCTCCTGTGCTCTGGAAATAATTGTGGTTGGAGGGGACAAAGGCTTTACACAGCCAATCCATAATCCGCCAGAAACGTAGAAGTTGTCAGCAGATACAGACCTCTTGGCCCACCTAGTCTGCCCTATTTTCCCTAACTACAGTGCCACCGCAGACCCTACTTGGTCTCCAGTTTGCACCCCCCTTGCCTTACTTCTAAGATCCTCTTGTGTCTATCCCATGCTTTCTTGAATCCTGTAACCATTTCAGCACCACCCTCTCCGTGAAGAAGTACTTCCTCACATTTCCTCTCAGACCCCCCCCCCCCCAGCTTCATGGTATGACCCTTTGCCCTCAAGCATCTTTTTCTCTGGTAAATGCTACCTTCCAGTACCTTGTTTATACCTGTGAGGTATGTGAGCAGGGTTTTATTTAACTCTAAAAATTGATTAGTGTTTTGCTCATAAAAGTGCTAAAACATTGTGAAAATGCATAGCACTTGCCTCACTGTGTTTAACAAACATAACACTTCTAGAAAACCTATATAAATACTTTCTGAACAGTTAGTATTGTCCCAAGGAAAAAAAACTGCTAATCAATTATTTAAAACCCTGGTGAGTGTTTGTATCATATCCCCCATTTTCCTCCTTTCATCTAGGGAGTACATATTTAATTCCTTAAGCCTTCCATTGTAGGGCTTCTGATGCAGGCCCTGCACCATTTTGGTTGCCCTCCTTTGAACTGCCTCTATGTTGTTTCGGCGGTGGGGCCTCCAGAACTGTACACAGAACTCGACGTGGGATCTCAATAGTGATCTATACAGGGGTATTATTACTTCCCTCTTTCTGCTGGTGATATGCCTGTCTGTGCAACCGAGCATCCCGTTAACCTTTCCCACCGCCTTGTCACACTGTTTAGTTCCCTTCAGGTGATCAGAAATGATTACCCCCCCGTCCCGTTCCTGTTTTGTAACTGCTAGTACTTCTCCTCCCAGTTGATACGTTGCCCCCTAGTTTCTGTGCCCCAAGTGCATGATTTTGCACTTTTTTTTGTGTTGAAGCCCAATTGCCTAACCCATGACCATTCTTCCACCTTTTTTAGATCTTCTCTCATTCCACACCTTCCCCGCCATGTGTCTACTCTGTTGCAGATTGTTGTGTCATCCTTGAACATGCATACCTTACCTTCCTGTCCTTCTGCACTATCGCTTATAAAGACATTGAAGAGGACTGGGTCTAGTTCTGACCCTTGTGGCACCCCACTGGTCACTGTGCTCTCTCCAGAGTAGACACCATTTACCACCAGGAAGGCCAGGAGACCCCAGCTCCCCTCAAAGGACTCTCCTCCCCCCTTCCTAAACTAAGCCCTGTCTCAACAGAGTCACCTCCACCACTGGGAGGGCATCTGTATACTTACCCCAAGCTTGGAGGAAAAGCTCCTCCCTATCGTGCAAGATATAGGTGAGCCTTTCCAGGGCCAAGGTTTGTAGCAGCAGGGTCTTCCATTGACCCAGAGTGGGTTTAACATGGGACACTCAAGCATTTTGTATACGCTGCCAGGCTAGCACTAACAAAGCTCTAATGGGTCTAGATTACGGAGCACAACCCTCCTCACCCAAATCTTCCATCCCAAAATGAAGGGAGACCAGCATGTCCCCTAACTGCATAGCAAAAATCTGGAAGAACTCCTGACTCCAGATACTTAAAAGTCGACAGCATGGCTAGGACAGTGCTGTCACTACATGTGACAGAGAGGGGAGATGGACAACATTTTAATTTGGGTGCAGAGCCAAATGGCATTGCTCAGGTTTTAGAGGTATTGAGTAGCGGCTTGCTGTGTGGAAGTCAATGTTGAACAGCCTGGAGGTTTACGGATAGAAGGTATTAATGCTCACCATGCTTTTAGAAGTCAGAAAGCGGACCATATCATCAGCATTGAGAATGGGTACATAGGATGACAGACAGGGTTGGATATTGTTGCTGTGCAGCAAAAAGAGGAGTAGGCCTAAAATCGAACACCGCGGAACACCTGCAGTAGTGGGGGTACAATCGGAAACTGAGGTCCCAAATGTAACCCTCTGATAGCTGTGTTCAAGTAATTTTGGAACCAAGGGAGGGCAGTGGGTGAAATGCCAAGGGCACTGAGTTTCAAGCAGAGTACAGAGTGAGCTACAAGATCAATGGTTGTGTAAGATCAATAAATGCGGCACCTGTTAATTGATCCCTATTCATACCAGTGATGATGTTATTAGTAAGAGTGAACAGTGCCATATCGGTGTCATGGCCTCTCATAAAACCATGCTGAGCAGTCAAGAGAACATTGTACAGTGTAAAATAGATACCCGTTTTTCCAGAACCTTGTTTAGAGCAGGCAGGATGCATATAAGTCTATAATTTGTAGTGGTCTTATTATTTTTTTATTTATTTAGTTTTTGTTTACCGGGTAGGTGCGCTAGCCAGCAGGTGACTATTTTCAGGCACGACCCGGGAGAGTACAATACATCATAACACATGGAAGCAACAATACAATTGAGGCAACAACCATACAAGTACATTCCAGACATATAGAGGCGGTTCCAGCTAGTCTAACATGATTTAGGCTATACTAAGCAGTGACCAGCAGGCCAAGAGCAAGGAGGTGTTTACAGAGGAGTGTTGGTACAGGTAAGGGTAAGTGAAGGGAGTAGAACAAAAGGACTGCTTCTACGGCTTTACTGGAATGCGTATGGAGACTGCCGGGTTTGTGGTTCCCCAGCCAGGCAGGATGATGTGGAGTGACAGGGAAGGGTGCAGGCAACAGGAATAGCGGGAGAAGTAGTCGGCCAGTGCATATCGGGGTGGGCCATATTTGGGAAACATATAGAGCACCCAGCAGCGAGAAAAGTCAGGAGGAGGGAGTGGAAGGAGTCAGACCTGGCGGCCGGCAACAGCCAGCCTGAGAAGCAGCAGGGGACCCAGGGAAGTAAGGGAGGATGCCAGAGACATCCCGGTGGTAGGCTAGAGGATGTCAGGTTCATGGCCCCACAGTCAGGATGAAGAATATGGGAGGGGTGGACGGGAGGAAAGGGCTGCATGAAACGGCGATGTAGGAGGCGGTGGTGCAGCTGGGTCGGGTTCGAGGTTGGCATGAGGGCCGGGTGGCGTCTCTGGCCTTGGACATCCCAAGGCAAATGGTAGACAAGAGAAGGGAGGGAGGAGGTGCCTTATTTTACCAACATCCACCTGTGGCAAGTTTGGGCAGTGCCCAGGTAGACGCAGAGGATAAGAGACGGAGGAAGGGTGGAAGGAGCCGAATCTGTCGGCCGTCAGCAGCCAGCCAGAGCAGCAGCAGGGTGCCCAGGGAAGTAAGAGGATGTCAGAGACATCCCGGCCCGGCAAACTAGAGGGCCGCCAGGCTCATGAGTACCACTGTCAGGGAAGAAGAAAATGGAAGGGTGGGTGGGGGAGTAAAGGCGGCTTGAAATACGGCTTTAGTGGTAGGAGGCGGTAGGTGCAGCTGGGCTCGTGGTTCCGAGGCTGGGCATAAGGCCGTGGCAGTCACTGGCCATGGACATCTTGCAGTATGGAGGACAAGTGAAGGGAGGAGGAGGTGAGGCCTTACAGTACCAACATCCACCTGTGGCAAGTTTGGGCAGTGCCTAGGTAGCGCAGAGGATAAAACAGTACAAGATACAACAGTAATGTAGGTAGTAGTAAGTAAGTGCATACATTCAAAAACCTATACATAATTATAATTTAAGATAACGATAGGTGAGTTTGAGGAGAGGGTTGGATTTAGGGAGAGACAACAAAGGAGAGTAGTATGGAAACCAGTAGCAGGGGCGGGGAGTAGGGCAGGAAGATTCAGAAATCAGGTAGGATCAAAGCAGGTGCATGAATCTGAAATGGCCAGGTGTAGTCTCACCCACGCTTGAAAGAGGGATGCGAGGGTGCGCCTGAGGTCCAGAGGGGCTGGTTCCATAACATAGGGGCTGCGTGTTGGAAGGAGCCTGCCTTTATTGGTGCGGCAGCGAGAATTTCCAGCAGGTCTTTATCAGCAGATCTGAGCGCAAGGTTTGGAATCGCAGGAAGAAGGAGCTTCACCAGTGCAGCAGGCTGACTTTGTCTCAGTATAGAATCATTTAGGCAGGCCAGGAAGCAGCTCCTGATGGCCGAGAGGAGAGCCACCAAGGTCCCCATATAGCTGGCAGGCAGTGATGAAGAAGTCGTGGGGATTGTGAGGCGATCGGCATATGTTATTGTATGTAACATCCCACTTGTGCAGCATGATTTGTGGGCAGAGGTAGTATAGGTGCACAGTAGGTAGCGTTGGTAGCAGGATCCCCTGGCTATGGCAAGTTTAGCGGAGGAGGTAAGCATATAGCTAGTTCTGTAGGCTGCCCTAACTTACAGTTTACGTTTTGCAAGTGGCTTGGATATGAAGGTTTAAGTCAGCGATTGATCTAGTAGGATGCCAAGTAACGAAAGGAGGCAACTATCTGCAGAGGATTTCCATTTAAATCAAGGATGCTCAGGGGGTGGAACACCTCGGATCTTTGAGTGGTGCCGGTAGCATGACATTGGTTTTGGAGGAATTCAGAATGAGGAGGTGGGAGTTTAACCAATTCTGGACACTGGAGTAGGCTCATTAAGCGAGGTGTTAATTTGCTCTACATTGGGTGAGCTGGCATAGATAACTAAGTCGCTCTCGTGAGGAGCAAGGAACAGGCAGGTATTTCGTCTGGGAGGTTATTGATGAATAGAGTGAATGAAGAGGACCCAGAATGGAGCCTTGGGGCACTCCAATGTTCGATACCACAGTGGAGGAGATGGCTGAGTTGAATTTAACAGCCTGGGACCTGTTGGTCAGGTAGCTCCTGAACCATTCAAGTACAGGGGAGGGAGCAGCCTATTTTCCTTAGGAGGATAGAGCACGGGGTGGTCAACTAGGTCAAATGCCTTGGTTAGGTCTATAAAGACAGCCCTGTGAGCTTTCCTTGATCCATACCAGTGAGGATGTCGGTGGTGATTTTGGCTAGAGCCGTCGCAGTACTGTGGTTTTCTGAACCCATGTTGTGCATCATTGAGCTGCTTGGTAGTTTCAGGAATTCCTGGATCTGTATGGCAACCAGTTTTTCAAGGATTTTGCTGAGTGGGGATAGTATTGCAATAGGCCTGTAATTAGAGATATCTTTTGTTCCCTTTTTGAAGATAGGGAGATCCTGGCCATTTTCCATAGTTCTGGGACTGCACACATGGTGAGGACAAGGTGAAAATTCTTGCTAGTGGTTTAGAGATAAAGTGCGCAGCTAGTTTTTAAAGCGAGGTTCGAGTTGTTCAGAGCCAGGACTGGTGTATTCCGATAATTTTTTAGATGGTTCAGAACCTGAGAGCTGGTAATAGCTTTGAAATAGAGGAGTGTGATATAGGTTTTGAGTCACTTGCAGGGTGGCAGAGTCAGTAAGAGGCACAGTGTCAGCAGTGGAGGCAGATGGTGGCAGGAGCTGGTATAGGGGAGAGGTCAGAGAACATGCTATTGAAAGCATTTGCTATGGTGATGGGGTTATTGCAATGAGAGCCACCTATTTCCATGTCAGATGGTGTAACTGATTGAGGTGTCCCCAGGAATGTTTTATGTGGCCCCAAAATTCTACGGGGTCATGGGCTGAGTTCTTTAGCAGGTTCTGATAGTATGCACTTTTGCCAGCCTTATGTTCTTCCTGCAAGAATTTCTTTCTTGCCTGTAGTTTGCGTAGTCCCTAGTCAATTGAGAGCTTTTGTAGGTTTTCCAGAGCTTGTCCCTGTATCTTAGTTGTTTTAGAAGATCTTTATGTAGCCATCTAGTTTGTTTTCCCCTGACTCTACGCGTGGTTTTTGGAGCATGCTTGTTTTGTACAGGGAGAAAATGCTGTAGAAATGTGTTCAGGGCAGCCTCTACATTCTCCGCACGGTATATATCCGACCAGTCAATGCTTGAGATGTCCCGGAGGAAGGAGTCTGTGTCCATGTTTGCAAAATTAAAGAGTAACCTGCCGAGGTGGGGGGTGGCTGCCCTCGCGCCACTGGCAGTAGATAGGGGAGTGATCAGTGATGGTATCTGCCAAGATCCCAGAGCAAGTCATATGTTCAGGTCTGTTTGTCAGGATCCAGTCAATAAGCGTACCAGACTGTGGCCCAGACAGTCTAGTGTTTTCCGTGATTTGTTGATGAAAATTTAGGCCTTGCACTAGTGAAGCCAGGGAATTGTGAGAAGGACCTAGCCAGTTCAGGTTGACATCACCAAGGATGATAGCTTCATTTTTGTTGATGCGTTTAGGGTGAGCTGGAGTGCTTCCTGGAGCCGTTTACTCCCCAGAGGAGGTTGTAAATACAGATTATGTGAAGTTTTAGAGCCAAGAGACAGGAGCGTGCATTGATTGCTACGTGGTTTGGGGGTTTGAGTCATTGATGATACTAACGTCCAGGTAAGATTTGTGGTAGAGGGCAACTCCTCCACCCCTCTTTGACCCCTGTCTGTCCCTCCGAATAAGTGAGTAGCCAGGCATGATGCACAAGGTGTCAGGGGTTCCAGGTTTCAGCCAGGTCTCCGACAGGCACAGTATGTCGGGATCGTGTACACTGAGCCATGCTTCTACTTCAGGCAGGTGATGTAAGAGACTTCTGATGTTCATATGTGATATGAGAATCCCTTAGTTTTGCTGAGAGATCCTTCGGAGGCCCCACTGCTGGGCGGGCCTGGATTCAGTTCAATATCCCCAGAAAGTATTATCAGAAGTGATGCTAAGTAAAAAGCGTGTGCTAAGGAGGTCTGGCATTCTTGCATCTCCTCCATTTAATTTCTGAGGGAGGACAGAGCCTAGATGCGTGCAGCCTTTGTGCAGGAGCAGGTGTTCCCAGGAGGGTTTCGGTCTAAGGTCTGCAATCATGAGGTTGGAGAAACTGAAATCAGTGGCTGAGGGAGGGGTTCTGAGAGTCTCGGAGCGCACTGACAGAGAGACTTTGTTTATGCCCAAGGCTCACACATGAGCAGGGACAGATCAATTTCGGTGGTGTGCCTCCAGGGGGAGGATTTGCCCCATTGCCAAATGATGTAAAATAATCAAATCCACAGGAAAATAACCAGTAAACTGTTTGATCTGTGGTAACAAGACAAAGGATGTGTTAAATTCCTGGAACACTGGCCTGGGGCATATGCAGGAAGTTTAAACCCTTTGTCAGTGTCTTCCCTTTGTTTAAATAGTTGTGAATGGTTCTCAAAGACATGCAGTTCCCCCTAGCAACAAGGCAGACGGAAATGTGGACTCAGTTTGCATTCCCCAGGTCAGAGCTTGTAGAATTTCTTAGCTGTACTTACTGTGATTGTGATGGCTTCCAAAAAAGTTGATTTATCATGAGAATCCCAATATCTGTTGGTGATGTTTTCCAGTTTCTTAGTCCAGGAAACTTTCATAGATCACATATCCAAGAATGGTCTAGTTCCTCCAAGCCAAAACACATGAAAATCCACAAAACTAAACTATTGACAGAGACAACACAAACACCCAGCCACACAGCCCAAGTAGGAGTAGCATGGAGAAAATGGGCTTGAAATATCCCGGGCTCTAATTGGCTGAAAGCCCTAGCAAGGTGGCCATCTGTCAGACAATAGATCCTGGGTTAGAATAAGTGCCATTTCCCACCGACCTGCTCACTGAAATCATTGTGCCAGTTACAATTTTGAAATCGATCTGCCGCCATTTTTTTCTCTCCCTTAGCAGGTAAGCTGGCGGATGACCACGCCCTACCTCCCCAGTCTGTCATCTTACTTTAAGTACCAAACAGCTTAAAAGCCGTTTCTGGATTTTAATTATATTTAGGTTGACAGAAAAAAACACTTTGAAATAATGTTCTGATCCTGGCAGCGCTGCGGTTCCCACTATCACTGGCCATCAGTCCCCCACCCGCTCGCAACTTCCAAATACCAGCAGTCATGAAATTCTTGTAATGAATAACACAAACAGAAAAAACACATCCTGTACTAAACTTACGAGAGATTTGCTTCTCATCTCTGTTCAAAATGCCTCAACACAGTCAGCAACTGCATCCTATGGCCGCCTCTTTTTGCTCGGAGCTGCATACAACCTGCCCGCTCTCTGTTGTGTTGCAAGCCAGTAGCACGCCTCCATCTGCGGCAACAAAACCAAGAAAATACAACCAGTCTCATGTCTCAGCAGTGATGCCAGTGCTACACCTCCCTTTCGATGCCACGTACACTTGACTTTCTCAGAACATAGTAGGCTTCATGTACAGCACTCCACTCTACTGTTTCTGGTAGCCTTAACTGAATAAAAAAAAATAATAATTAAAGGAAGCAGCAACACGTGCCCTCTGATGCGACACACAATTTGCTTCCTGGTAAGACAGTGGGCTTTGTTTATAAGAGCTCCCCCATCTATTTGCAGTGGCCTAAGTTACTAAAAATAAATTAAAAAAATGGGGGGGGGGGAATTAAGGACCAGTAAAGAAAACACACAGCTCAATTAAACACTACAGTTCCCTCTACTGGCAAGTATACCAGTAGAGGGAGTACTTTACTATTAAAAACAGTTTTTAAAGATTTGTAGTCATTTTTTTTAAATAGTTCACAAAAATGCCACATAAAGCCCACTTTCTAAGTGAATTAATACCCTCCAGGGTGGATGGTGTTGTGCTATACCAGAGCTTACAGGGTCTAATAAGGCCCTCTGCCTGCAGAGTCGGGCCTCATTACGTCCCTGAGCCGTCTGGTATAGCACAGTACTGCCCAACCTGTCAGGTATTATTGCTTACTTAAGGTTTCCCTTTTTAAAAAGTAGAACAGTATGTGACATTTTTCAGGAGTCTGGTACCAATCTAGCCACCAGTGAAATTTTAATAAGTCTGGTAACTGTAGGTGCCATATCCTTGTCAAATATTCAGAGAAGCTATAAATCCCATCAGAGCCTGCAGATTTATTTACAGGAATCTGGCCAGACACCTTGACCATGTTGAGGTAAAAAGAAGGATGGCTAGGTGTGTCGTGGGGTTCAGGAGAACAGATGAGCTGAGGATTGCGAGGGGCCAAGGAAGGGAAGGACCCTATGAAGGCAGAGAGGTTTTCAAAATGATGGTAAAATGCATTGGCTGTAGTTGTCAGGTTATTGCACTTAACACCAATGATATTCTTATCAGTGAAGGAGAAATCACCATCATTGCCAAGGTGCTTTTTGATGCACTGCCAGAAATGTCGAGGATTACTGGCAGTGGATTCAAACATGTTTTTGCAGTCGGTACTCTTGTTGAGCTGGATAGCCCTTTAAGAAGCTGCCCAGAGATGCCTATAGTTTGCCCAATCATTCAAAGCCTTAGTAGCCTTGAGCTGTGCCCAGCATTGTCTCTTTTCTTAAGCAGCCTAAGAAGTGGACTGTTTAGCCACTTTGTGATCTCGTCACGTACCCATCTGGTGGTGCGAGGGACAAATTTGTTTTGGTGTTCAGGAAATTAAGAATTAAAATAAGTGACAGTAAGACTGACATCATTAGTGGTCAAGAGGCACGACTAGTCTGTGGCTAGATATTTGCCCTGAACAGATCTGGGTTGAAATTGGAGAAGTCTCAGAACTGAATCGGCCTTGGAGGGGACTTAGGAGGCTTAACCTTTCAAACACAGTATATTGGTGTCTGATCACTAATGGTGTCAGGGAGCACACCAGTGATTGAAATGTTATCACCTCTAAGGGTCAAACCCCAATCAATAAGAAGCATTACTACCAATATCAGAATGCCTGGGGGGCTCTGAGATTACTTGGACAAGGTTTAGTTACTGAAGCACCGATCAATACTTTTACCTTTTTGGCTGAGCAAGTTTGTACTGAAGTTAACCTGGAGGATGAATTTATTGTGAATTATTATTTATTAGTATGAATTATTATGAATTTACCAGAGAGACCATGATGTGAACCAAGTGAGGGAATGCATTCAGGCCACCAGCTAGTAGGATGTAAATAAAGAATAGGTGAAGTTTCTTAGAATCATTCAGCAAGAGTACAGCATTGCATAACTCAAGGTGTGGCCCTAATGAGGTGGAAATATTTGCAGCAATGACAGTGAGGTGTGATTTAAAATAGACTGCATTTCCACCTCACCTTTTAGGAACACATCTGTCACATCTGATGTTGCTATACCTGGGTAATGCACATGCCGTAGAGTGTCAGGTGTGTTTGGCTGAAACTACGTTTCAGAGGTGCACAGAATATCAGGTAGATAATGGTTGGCCCAGATCTTTGGTTGTCTAGATTTGATGTCAAGCTCCTGATATTTAAGTGAGAAATCTTATGCCCCTTATTACCCTGCCATGGGGTTGGGTTACGGGGGAGAATAAGGGCAGTGATTGCAGGAGTGGAGAGGTGGAGGAGCTTACAATGAATGCACTATGGTTATGGCCTTTGGACTGATTAAGTAACACAAGGGCAATGATAGTGGCAGTTTGGGAGGTAGGGGACACATAACACAAAGATACAGTGCATACAAAAAAGAGGACATGCGCTGCGATAGTAATAAATGGAAAAAGTGGTTTATTGCAACAGTAAAAGAGAGAGCACATGGTTCCTGTGCACTTCGAACCATTGCAAGTTCTTTCTTAGGTGTGGTGGGGAGAGGAAAAAGGAAGGGAAGAAGTGGGAGGGTTAAGGCGTATTATGACGTGACTAAGAAGACTGCTGAATCCTGATTGGCTGGGAAAAACTTTCAGCCATGCTGTTATCCTAGCAGAACAGCCCAGTTGAAAATAGACTCCTGTCTTTGAGCCACAGGTCTGGAAGCATAGGAAAACCAGGAGCAGTTGTAAAATTTGCAGCAAGAGTTTTATTACTAATGACAGTAAAATAAAAAAAATAAAAGATTTTCAGTGTAACTATTTACAATGGCAGTACAGACATAGAAAACATTCCTTTTTCTTCTCAATTTCCAATCTCAGTCTCTTACTCTCTCTTTTGCAAAACATTACAGCTCTTTTTTATATAAGTCTGTGCAGGAGCTCATTAAGAAAACAGCATGCTTCTCACACAATTCTTGTAAGTTTTGTAGTGTTCTTGTCAGTTTCAGCAGGTGCAGTAAAAAGAACATTGTGACCCAGAACTGACCTCTTGTTTACATCTTCCGCAAAAGGCTTAACAATTGCGTCTTATGTTAACCCCTTGAGTTCCAAATAGCTTTGCAATCATGTCAACAGTATAACTATATACAGTTTTAAAGGAAAACAATGGAAAAGACACAGCTTTCCTCAGACACTACAGAAACTCTCAATTAGTGCTTTCAGACAATAACAACTTTTTTAAATTATTTAGAACACCTATCAACAACCTCCACTTTCTGTTGTTGACAGCAGCCATTTCATGAGCAGCAGTGAGCCTCCTGAGCTCACTGTATGCTAATATGCCTGTTTGACCTCTGCTATTGGTTGGCAGGACATATTAGCATAAACTGAACTCAGGAAGCTCTCTGCTACTTATGAAATGGTGGCTGCCAGCAATAGAAAGTGAAAGCTGAAGGCCACTGTTTAAACCACTAAAAAAGCAATTAGAAGAATTAAAAAAAATGTTTTACTGTCTGAAAGCACTAATCAGGAATGTTTGTAGTGCCTGGGTAAAGCTGCACCTTTTCCATTGTTTCCCTTTAAACAAAGGGATCCCAGTATCAATTACATTGCCACAAAAAGATTCACATATATTTTTATACCTGCAGATATGCAAAGGGGAAGAAAAGACAGAACCAGCAAGTGAGGGTAGAGAGATAATGAGAGGCAGAGAATTTTAAGACCGTCGGGGTGATCAAGTCCTAAGTCTCATTAGAAAATTTGGTTGTGCAACCATACAGAGAAGAGACAGAAAAGGAGAGAATAGAACAGATCCTTGCATTTAAACTTTTTCTCCATAACTGGGACAGGGCCATATTTATCCCTGTTACAACCCCACACAATCTGGGCTTGGCATTCAAACAGGTCGAAATTAAGTTTTGCAGCCACTGGCCAGCAGGGCTATTGACTGGGAAAATCCTCCATCCCCACAGACCTTTTCACTGGCCCAGCTGGTATACTGAATGAAATGTTATCTTCTCCACTACAAGCCCGCAGGACTGTTAAAGGAAAATCCAACTAGCCTGATACAAAATCTACCAGCATTTAGCTAGTGGGCCCGTACCAATTTCGACCCTTGTTCTCATCAAATTAATCTGCTTCTCATTCAGAAAAATGCCCACAACTAACATTGTGGCACCGATTTCTTTCCCTCAGTAGTCGCAACTAGAAAGGGGTGTTTTGGGATGGTTTTCTGTCCACCCAGATCACTACTGTAAAAAACAACATTTTTTTACCTTAAATAGGACATGCAACTAAAACTGACTTCTCTGCTCTCCAGCTCGCACTCAGCTGCTGCTGTCACTCTACCATCTCTTGCTTGTGGGCCCCTCGCTGCAAAATGGAAAATACTGCTAATTTTTTGTTGTTGTTTTATTTGTTTTAACACTGACAGCGTGGCATGCTACTAAATAAAGCTTAGCTTTCCGCCACTCCTTCTGATCTAACCTGACCTTCCTGCTTCCCTAATATTGCCTGCTTTACCAGCAGTGCCCGAGAGTGTGTCTTGGCCCCAATTTGATCTGCAACCGGCTAACGCTGCCTCCTGTGTTCCAATACTATGCTTGTGTCTGAAGCCACTGCCTGCCCTCCATTTGGCTTTGCTCAGCCTATTTACAAACAGCTGCTTAGATGCTGCTTTGGTGCCACTTACTGGCAAGGTGGCAAAAATACACCGTCTAGTTCAGACTATTTTTCATTTTTTTTTTTTTTTACATTTGATTCAAATTTTTTTTTTTTTCCTGTAAATTTAGTAGTGCAAAACATAATTTAAAAAATACCCTATTTTAGCTAGCCCAGTGGTGCAGAGGGCTGCAGCACGTAGTGCCTTACTTTTCCCATGCCGGTGACTGGAGTTCGAGAACGAGCTTGGGCAGCTGCGGGTTGTCGGTGTGGGGGGGGTAGGGCTGGCAGCAGGATTGAGCGGCCATCAGGCAGCTCTTCTCTGCCGGATTGGGGAGGTTGGTCTTCCCAGCGCCTGGCTGCCACTGACTGGAGGCTCGGTGGTAGTGCCACACAGATGGGGGGTGGGGGCTAGGAACTGGGCCAGGGTGGGTGGAGTGGAGCCATGATTCCAATGCACATGAGCACCTCCATGCATGGGCGCAACCAAGTTTGCTGAGGCCCGGGGGAGATTAAAGGAAGAAAAGTGGAGGAAAAAGGATGGCAAGGGTGTGTGATGCCCGTGGGCCACACACCCACCCACCACGTCACCAGGAGGCCTGAGGCGAGGAAGCTGGATGTGCTTCAGGGGGAGGACAGACCTCCCTCTCCTGACCCTGCCATGGGGCGTAATCCATGGGGGCGCCCTCACCGCTGGAATCCTGGGGAGACGATGGATGGTGGGAGGGAGTTGCAGCTGGCAGATGGAAGCCTCCAGAGGTCAAAAATAGAGTATAGAAAATAAAATACCCTATTTACTTAAAGGAGCCATTTCATAATCCAGGGGGTGCATCAAGGTGGGATACTGGCTTCTTGGGTGGTGGAAGCACTCAGTTTTGTGTCATGATTCAACTCACCTGAGGCGGGCCGTTATTCCACCAGGCATAATGCACCCCAATGTCATGCCTTATTGCTTAACTAAGGAATAGGAGGCTGGATTGTGTACTGGGGGGAGCATACAGTCAATTCAAAATACCTGCAAGAATCCCAGGTATTTGTTGCATTAAAATGACCAAGAGCAACGTGGTAGAAAACAATAAACATGTAATATGTAATAAAAAATCCTTGTGCCTCAACCCTATTTGGGGGTGTTCTGGGTGACTTGTAACATCACTTAAATTAAAAAGATCCATATTTGAACTGCAGAAACTGAAAGGAGCAGCGATTAAAACACATTTCCCTCTGTCCTGGACCAAAATCCCTAACTATTAACAACAGCCTTCACAAGGACCTGGTCAGACCTCATCTGGAGTTTTCTGTGCAGTTCAGGCTCCTCAGTGGAAAACCAACATTGAGGCAGTAGAGAGGGTGCAAAGCTGGGCCACGCAGTTGATCAGGGGTGTAGGGGGACAAGAGCTACAAGGAGACGCCGGTCGCCCTTAATATGTTCACCCTGGAGAAAGGGAGGCTGAAGGTGAACATGATCTGTCTTCTGCATACTCAAGGATATCAACAAGTACAATAAGGGTCGTTCCTAGGGGATGGTGCTGAAAGTCCTAAGTTTCATACCTTGAAAAAGCGCTCAGTCTGGGCATGAAACGTTGGTGATGGGTAGCCTCCCTGGGCTACACCGACTTCTTCGCAAGCCTTTTGCTTACAATAAAAAAGAGATTTTTGCTTGATGGACATGTGAGTCTACAGCGTATTTATTTAGCATTGAGTGCTTTATTGTTTTTGCAAGATTAAACAAAGACTTTTGATCTTGTTTACCCCAGCAGGACATGGGACACCTGCCATGAATTTCAGAGGTGGTAAATACAGGGGTAAAGTTAGGAAGTACTTCTTCTGCTGGAGGTAGTGACCCGGTATAGCAGCCTACCAGCAGTGACAGTTTGTATGAAAACAGTACAGGCCTTAAAGGTAAGCGTGGGCAAATTTCTGAATGCCAAAAGGAATTAATGGGTATACTGGGGTAGCAGAGTGTGTGGGGTATCACTATTTGTCATAATATGTCATTATATGTTAGTACTGGCTTTCACAACATAAGGGGGATAGGCTTGATGGACCTAGAATCCCTTCTGATCTTAAATTACTATGCTACTATGTAGAAGTGTAATATCAAAGAAAATACCCTCTTATGAAACAAAATGCTGTGAAATTTAATAAACAGTGCAGGGTTACTCTCAGACGATGTGGAGATACCATAAAATTAGTAAACAAAGTCACTCTGTGCTTAGCTTGTGGCACATGTCCAGTCAAACAAACCTGCAGTCTGGAGCCTCATGGCTCAAAGACTGTGTCTGAGACACAAAACTTGCTTTTGGCAAAACTGCATTTTTATTCTCTGTCTCCTCGTCACCCAAGTTGTTTGCTTACTGCAGAGAATAAAACTGCACGTTTGCCAAAAGCAAGTTTTGTGTCTCGAATCTAGTCTTAGAGTCACTAGGCTCCTTGAGTGCAAGCTTTTTTGACTTTGTTAGAGTAATTTGCGATTAACCTCCCTAGCGTGGCACCACTGCATTTCCCTGGATGCCCTACAGCTTTTGTGTCTCGTGGCATATGTCCAGTCATTACAACTACAGAAAAGCAACTAGCCTTACTTGCCTCTTGGCTGAGGAAGTCAGCTTAAAGTCGGAATGCTCACAGTGAGCAAGTCATACCAGAACTCCCACAATTCCACCAGAGACAGTGATCACCGTGAGGTCATAAAAAATTGGCAGGCATCATATGGACATGGTATGGCACTTCTTTCTGGTCTGGATCTTCAACATACGGTGGGTCCGGTTAGGACAGTCATAATACCCGTTTACCTGCACCAATAAACTGAATCATGCACAATTCTTAGATGTGCAGGAAAGATGATAGTGTGAATAAGACCTGCAGATCTTGATGTCTTCTGTACCCTGTCAAAGCATTTGTGCCACTTTTGGGTTTTGAACTGTATGTCTGGAAAGAAGCAGAGGGGATTTCCATCCAACATAAGTGGGCCACGGCAGTGCAGGGAGATGCAGAGGGCAATTTGCATTCCTATCCCATTTGTCACAATCAACAAGGTTAGTGGCTGACTTCCAACTGGGACATAATTGCGTGGTGAGACACTGTAAATTTTCTGGAAGTGGCACATGTCCACTGCATCAGAGTTCCCAAGTTTCCCGGAGCTAATCCTTGGAGAAAAGACCGGTTACTGCTTTTTAGTAACAGTTACAAATAAGCAATTCTGGTCTGATTTTCCAAGGATTCCATGAGGGACTAGAGGTTCTGCCTTGTTCCCCAGCTACACTGTATGGTGAGTAACCTACTCCTTCCTGCCAGTCACTGTCCAGCTGCACTCGCTGCCACAGAAGGCTTACCTGCCTGCGCACCAGACATCATTCATGGCAGATAATAACTGTATAAGTCGATGCAGCTTTTCCCCTAATGTTTTTAACATTTCCTCCTTTTTTGGTACCATCGTTAGCACCACGTTGGCCTGCTGCAGCCCTTATGATTAGACCCACAAGCAGATGATTTCGTTTTTTGTGGAGTTCCCAAAGGTCTGAGAATACAGACACAGTAAGATAGTAACTTAAGGTCAGATAAGACTCTAGACCAATCATTTCTGCCCCCTTCCCACCACTTCACAAGTAGGTATGAATAGATTTGCTGTACAAACATGCTGAGTAATTTGCCGGCCCACTGGCCTGGATATGGCTAGTGATACTGGCAACCCGGGTTCGTGAGCGAGCCTGGTGTGCCAGAAGAGCAACCGGAGGAGGTTGGATGGGCGTCCCTGGAACAGCTCTCCACCTCTGGGGGGAAGGTTGGTGGTGCCCGGCACTTAGGTGACACCCGATAGAGACTGGGAATACACCAAGCCAGGACCACACAGAAGTGGTAAGGCCTTGGTGGACGTCTGCAGGGCATGTGCGAAATGCGCTGACGTCATTGCACATCCATGCCTTGGGGTAGCAACAAGGAAATAAACTGCACTCTGGGTACAGTGAAGTCCTCCGACCCCATGCCGAATGATGCTGCAGCCAGCCCAAGGACTGATTACGGTAGATTTCGGTCTCCCCTTCAGGGGCAAGCCACAGGCCTTAGGTTCCGGGAGGCTGTTGGGAGATGCTAGTCTTGGGCGTGGAAGCGCTGAGCCGGGGAATTCCCCACTAGAAGCGTAGAGCATAACTAGAACTGCAGAAACAACCTAAAAAAGTACTAATTTAGAGGGGTTCCCTACCGACTGTACTACACAGAGAACCCTGTGATCCCATTGGTAAACCTTGAAGGCCTGTGATGTCTTCCTGGCTACTGTCTCTACTGGTAGACTGTTCTATAGGTTCACCACCCTCTGAGAGAACTGCTACCTACAAATAAACTCCAGATTTACCAACTCTGATCTTCAGGGTGTGTCTCTCTAAGTCCTGCTGGAGGACACCAGAACAAAAATCTCTGTTTGCTCTTATCAATATCCTTGAGTATGCAAAAAAAACATGAGTCTTTCAGACTCACTGGCATTTGCCCATAGTGGTCCATACAGTGGCCAGCACGGTACTGCAGTTTGTTCTTATAAAGTTTTGTTTGTTGAAAAAACATTTTAGATACAGAACATACAGGATAGTGAATTTCAGGAATACAATTTCTGTTTGCTTTGTAAAAGTTTTATGAATTTGAGCTGTCACAGACACATAGAAACCTAGAATGTGATGTCAGAAAAGGATCACCAGGCCCACACAGTCTGCCTAGCTAGCTGCTAGGACTTTGCTATTTCCTACCGCCCCCTCCCCCGATCTAAAAGACCCTTGTGTCTATCCCATGCTCTCTTGAATCCCGCCACAGTTCCAGCCCCCCACCACCTCCTCTGGGTGTCTGTTCCAGTTTTCCACAACCCTCTCTGTGAAGCAGAATTTTCTAATGTTTCCTCTGAACCTTCCCCCTCCTATCTGCATATCATGCCCCCTTGTTTTCGATTGCTCCTTTAGCTGGAAGATGTCCCCTACTGGCACCCTGTTAATACCCTTGATATATTGAAGGTCTCAGCCATGTTCCCCTTTCCCTTCTTTGTTCAATAGTAATAATAATAATGATACAGTATATCAGTTCTGCAAACATTGCTCTGTTGGATACAAAATCTGTTTTGGAGAATGTGACTCTTATGTTGTACTTACAAGATTCACTACACTGATCAGAGATGCAGCCAGCCACTATGTGTAAGCAATAAGGCACGACTGGGTGTGCATGAAACAGATTTTACCACACGGCCAGGGGCGTAATGAGGCACGAGGCCTTGGCCGAGTGCCTTTAGCCCCTGATGTGCGGTAAAATCTGTTCCATGCACACACCTGGAGTGTCTTATTGTACTTATAAAATGGTCTACTTAAAAAAAAACTTTCTACACTTAGAAAATGTATTTTTATACATGGTAATTACCATTTGCTTATGCTGATTTAACATAAAATAATCTTTCCGCCTATTACAAAATGACATAATGCTGCTGTCTCTAGCTCTGTGAGAAATGGATAATCAGAAATGAAACTCCCTCGATTGACAAAGTGAGTTGTAATGAAAATATGGACCCCCATGTTGCAGTGAGCTGGTATAACTCACCGCAGCAGCAGTCGGCTCACCCCCAGGTTCTCTACTCTGACACAATAGTTTCTCGCATGCTGATGACCGCCTAGCACCGCTCTCTCCCCCAGCTCGCACTGCCCGCGCCCCGCTAATGTTGCTCTTCCCCCTGTCGTCGCCAGCGAGCCTGCCCGACTTCCCAGCGGCCAGCTCTGCTGACGGCAGGGCAGACAGCCTGATCAGACCGTGAGACAGCAGCGCGTGAAGTGCTAAGTGAGCAGTCTGACTCTCTTTGGCCTCCGTAGTGCACAGAACATCCCAGAAACGACATGCAGCTAACTTCACTTTCAAGCCCGACCCAGCACCAACTCAGTCTGGTGAGCAACCCAACATACTAGGAATCTCTTGTGCCGGTTGAAACGGGGTTAGAGCATGTCAGACACCCATACTTTGTGGTCATAGGAGTGCTGTGGGTCAGCTGAAGAAAAATGAGCAACCCAACTTATTAGGAATCCCTTGTGCTGGTTGAAATGGGGTTAGAGCATGTTGGACACCTTTACTTTGTGGTCATAGGAGCGGACTGTTTTGTACTATAAGCAGGAAAGAGTGCTTTTAGCGAGGAAACAACAATGGCGGCATTTTTAAATGCCAACATTCTAAGGCTTAGTGATTTTAGCCTTTTTACCGCTGTCCTTTTTTTTTTTTTTTTTTTTTTTGCATGATATCTTCATACCTCCTCCACACCCGCTGTCGTCTTTTCTTTCAGGCGGCCGCGTCCTACCACTGCCTCCTCAGACTGATCCACCTGCTCTGATGGCCAGTTGTACCGGACCTATCCCTTTGCTGGGGGGCTCTCCCATATCCCAACGGGCTATCGGAAGAGAGGCGGAGTGCTCCCTTGCATCATCACCGGGACACGGAAATGCAGCCTAGAGGTTTTCTCGGCTGAGAGAGCGAAGGAGGCAGGCCGCCATCATCGGACGGTATGCGTGCATTTTCACGCTTTTGGTCCCTCTTGTACGCCGGCTATTGTAGTACCCGTGGTCTTCACCGGGGACACTCAAAGAGCAGGGCTTCCCACCCAACTCCACCCCAGGAGAGGAGAGCAGTCCTCCGGATGCTCAATCCTCTCCTTCCCCTGCCAGCCCCCGGGGACCTGAGTCCGTTCCCGAACCTGGGTCGCCGGCGTGGTGTGAGGTAAGGTGCCAGCGCCTCAGCCCTCTGCGCCACCTAGCCGACCATCCTTTTTTTTTTTAACCATGCATGGAACATACTGTATTCCATGCATGGTGAGCTTGATCTCTGATTGGCTGGTTTAGCCTACCCATTTTATAATGTAATTTTAAGAAGACGTTCGTAGAAATTGTCTCTTTTAATTTCTACAAATGTAGAAATCTATAAGCTGCAATGTTTGTGGAAAAAGTCGAAATTAAAAAAGAGAGAAACATTTGCATCTTAAGAGAGTGATAAACCAGCAGCCACCCTACAAATGTATTGCAGTAATTGCTCTTAGCAAATTAATGATGCCTAGGTACACACGTTTGTGAAGAGTTTAAAGTCCTGAAGAAAGAGTCCTAGAATTATCCAGAACTGCACAGCTTGCAAAATTAACAACAACAACAACAAAAATTAGGCAAAAGACACAACTATTGCCTGTGATATTTTCTGTAAATCCTCCTGCCCTTCAAAAATTCATTAGCTGCCTTAATTTGCAACATGCAAAATTACAGATTTCAGCATGGTAGTCTTGCAACTTGCACATGTACATTCTAGGACAATCGGTGAATATAAAATAAATTATAGAAAGTTGTAAATTAAAAGGCTACTCATCATTGAGGGTCTTTGATGATTTCATAAACCACACATGCGAAGCACAAATTTATCAAAGCCCTAAAATGGAATTATGGGTTTATAATAACTGGTCAGCAATTTCTCTCAATGTACTGACCAGGTTGATAGTTCCCATAACAACCGGCTGGTTGTTATGACATTCAGGAGGCATGCCAGTCAAAGTATGCCGCTCCCTCATTGGCTCTTGTCTTGCTTGTGGGTGGGCGTAACAGTTTAAAAAACATGGCGGCTCCGTCTCTTGCTTACTGCGGAGCTGCCACAACATGAGTTTTCAGCATAGCTTTTTTTTAAATATCTGGTTGATCCTGACTGAAAAAAAAATGCTGCCCAGTGTATTATAAAAAATAAAAGGAGGGGGATGTAGGTACTATGAGAATTTAATGCACACCCTCATTGTGGGATGCCTTGATAAACCCCTCGGGGGGTTTATGTAGCATCCCACAACTCAGTAGTGCATTAAATTCTCATAGCACCCCCTTCCCTATCCTTTATTCTCTATGTTCAGTTATTCCAATTATTATTTTATGCAGTATATAGGGGCATTCACTGACATCTCACTGTGTTTCGTGAGGTGGTCGACCACACCCATTGCTTGGCAAAAAAAAAAAAAAAATGTTCAGTTGATCATTTGTTCGGCAGCGGAGTACCAGTTTGGTGGGTTTTTGCCAACTAGTTCTATGTCACGCGGCACAGGCATGAAGGAACCCCTAGATCTAGGTACAGCTCAAAAAAGAAGCAGTTCTCTGAGGACTTTCAAAACAGCTTTAGATATTTGTTGAGTTCACCAGTCAGCCCTAAAATTTACTAATGTGTGAAGAGCTCTTAAAATCATATGCAGTCCTTCTCACATGCAAGTTTTGAAAAAAGCTTGATTTTGATGTGTTTCCAAAAGGAGGAATTTTCTGTTTTATAAATAATGTTATTTTGATAACATTTAAAGCAGTAGTACAGAGAAAAATGTTTTTTCCAAAAAGCCTGGTTTCTAGGGACATGGATATGGTGCACTTATCCATACTGTGGCAGTCTTCCTTTCCTTTTAATTCCAGCCAGAATGTCTTAAAGCTAAGCTCCTCCCACCTACCCACCTGGGTGGTATACCCCTCGGCTCTGCCCCATGACATCAGAACTTCCATTCTACTGGAAGAGTCTGGTCTCCTCCTTCGCAGCTCTGTGCATGTGGTGTAGGCCAGTTTGTCTTCAACTGTTTTCAAGTGATTTCTCTGCATTTCTAAATGCTTTTCGAGAATGGAGTGCGACAAACCTTGAACTGGACCCGATTTTAGGAGATGCATCACATGCAATCAGAAAATGTTGCGTACTGACCCACATGCCTCATGCATCTAATGCCTTGGGACGCAGCACGATCCTCAGGCCTGCGGGCTTTGCAAGTCCTGCAACCTTCCTCCCTCGAGGACCAGTATGCAGGCCTCCTGCTGGGTTGCCCAGGCAAATGGGATTCCCCTAGTCCACTTGCAAAGTGGTTTCAGTGGCAGCAGGTTTGGCCTCCCAGCTTGCAGCTTTTGAGGAGCCGGTGGCTCAGGTTGCGGCAGTCTCGTCCTCAGTGCCCGCATTGCTTCTGGTTGGCACCAGTGTTGGGGCCTCCTGTACCGGCATGTGCAGAGAGATGTGTCAGTCATTGCAAACCCTTGGAGAGATCCCTTCCTGAGGTGATAAGTCAAAGAAGTCTAAACAGACCTGCTGTCGGTTGTGGGACTGGGAACAAGCTTGTTCTTCCCACTCCCACAATTCCTTCGACTGCTCGATGGCTGTCAAGCTTTCGGATTTGACCAATTCCCCCTCAGGTCAAAAGGTAGGCTTCTAGCTGCATGGTAACCCCGTTGGGCTTGCTGGCTGAGACACGGGCCAACCAGCCAGTCAAGATCTTTCTTGATCAGGTCGACTCTTTGTTGGAAGATTTTGATAAGAGATTGAGATTGGAAGAGATTGAGGACAGTTCGCTCTCTAGGACTCGGGTCCGTTCTGCTCTTTCTCCAGAGGGGCAGGAGAAGTCAGCCAAACAAACTGCCTCCTCCTAAGAGATCAACCCCTCAGGGACTTGGCCCATGTTGAGTACACAGCCCCTCCTCCTGCATTTCCTCGCCGTCGACACTCATCACTGATCAAGGTATAGGCCGAGATCTCGGGAATCGATGCGTTCCCATGCTCAACCTTTGACCAGGAAGCACCATTGACACTCCTCTTCCTCGTCATTCTAGGACATTGAGAGGCTCCACCGCAAGTTGGACCGGTGCTATGAGGAATTGATGTAGCAGCAGTGGGTCCTTGGCCAGGGTAGGCCTCTTCCACAGACCTCAGTGCTTCCTTGATCTCCCTGATGCGGCCCGCCCTGGTCCTGCCATCTCTGATGGAGCCTACACCGGCTTCTCTCCAGTTTTGGTGGAGCCCTCTTCCAAGCAGCCCTTAAACAGGGCACCGTCCAAGGATGCTCGCCCTGCTACTAGTGTTCCTGGCCAGTTGTCCATTCAGAGCATGAGTCCAGGGTGGTCCATGGAGAGAAACATCCAAGGGTGGTGTTAGAGGAGTCATTGGACTCTGATGAGTCCTCCATGCAGTCCTCTAGGACCCTGGACTTTGACTGCAAGACGGTCGAAGAGCTCACAACCGACCATGGTACGGTCTCCTTTGGGGCCTTGCTCCGTCTCATCTTTGATTCAATGGAGATTCCCCTGGAGCAGATGCAGAAGTGAGTGAAGTATTCCCTTATGGAAATCCTCGACTATGATGATTCCACGGGGGTTGCCTTCTCTGCTAGCTTGGGTCCGGCATTGGAGCTTTGGCAGCATCTGGCTTCATGTCCGGCACCATTGGCCCATACGTGGTGAAAACTGGGTCTCTTCCCAGTTTCTTGGATCACCCCTTGGCCGAGGGGTTGGTGGTGGACTATATCTTTCACAAGACAGATAATGTCAGGGATGTCAACAAGCCTCCCAACAAGGAATTCAAGAAGCATGATCATGCAGCGAAAAAGGTCTATGCTGCATCCTCTCTAGGTCTCTGTCAGGTGAGCTCTGCCATGATGATGGCCAACTTCCTACACATACTTATGGTGGTACTGGACCAGGTCCTTCCCCACATTTCTGTGAACTTGCAGTCAGTGGACAAAGTGGTCAGAGAATAGGTCGCTCCCTTGCCAAGCACCAGCTTCAGATTGCCTTTTATATAGGCGACTCCTGTGTCTGGTCCATGGTAGCAGCGGTCGCTATCTGCCATAGAGCTTGGCTGCAGATTTCCACTTTTGTGGCAGACACCCAGCACAAACTGATGAATGTTCCTTTCTTGGGCACCAACCTGTTCAGGCTGGGGGTGGATGGGCACCTCACCAGAATCGAGAAGTCCACTGCCACCCTGTACTCAGTTACATGCTCGCAGAAGAATCGCAAGGGACTGAAGTTGAAGAAAAAGCCTTTTCAGTTTCGTCCCTTTCCATCCCAGCACCCCAAACCACAGCAGGCCCAACTGGGGCAATCTCAGGCCTGGTGACCTATCTCTAAGTTCACCAGCCAGGGCTCCAAGAAACCAGGGTCCAGGGCAGAAGTGCCCCTCTAGCAAACAGCGCTGGGGTCTCCTCCAATGCTGCTTAATGACGGGTTGGGAGGTGTTTGCATCCCACCCTCAAGTCCCTGCCTCAGCTTCCTGTGGGGGGTGGCTTCATCATTTCTGGCATGCCTGGTCTGCCATCACTGTGGACAAATGGGTGTTACATATAATGTGCTGAGGATTGCCTCTGATTTCAGGGCTCTCTTGTCCTACCAAGCCCATGCCCCATGGAAGTCAGCAGTGTCTCAGAACATGCTATCTGCCCTCAGAGAGGACATTGCTCAGCTTCTTTAGAAGGGAGCTAAAGCCCATGTCCTGGACGCCACAGCTAGCCAGGGCTTTGTGCCAGGTATTTCCTGGTCCGCAAACGGATGGGGGAAGGGTGGTGCCCCATACTGGATCTTCATGATCTGAACCAGTTCCTGAGGAGTTGCAAGTTCAGGATGAACACTCAGAATTAGATAATCCCATCTCTGGTGCAGGGCATGTGGTTCTGCTCCCTGGATCTCCAGGATGCCTTCTTTCACATTCCAGTCCACCCGTCCCACTGGTGGTACCTTCAGTTCCACGTGGAAGGGGTGCTTTATGGGTCATGCCTTTCAGCCTCTCCTCTGCCTCCAGGGTCTTCACTAAGTGCATCACAGTGGTGGCAGCATTGCTGTGGCACAGAGAGATTTGGGTTAATTCATACCTGGATAACTAGCTGATTGCCAGTTTGTTCCAGGAGGTAGAGAAGCGGTCCAGGGACCTGGCCCTCCAGACTTGCTCAGTCCTGGGCCTTCTCATCAACTTGTCCAAGTCAGAACTCAACCCCTCATAGGTCAGCTACTTCACTGGGGCAGAGCTGGACTCCCTCAGGGACAAGGCCCATCTTTCAGCAGACCAGGCAACAGATTTTTCTTCCTTTGCCCGATCATTTCAGACTGGGTGCTCGTGCCCTGCCATGGCGTCCTGCACCAGCACAGTCCAGTGGGCTTGCTTGTGGATACAACCCCCTGCAGTGGGAGCTGGCCCACCAGTGGTCTCAGCGCCTACGTCAGCAGGGCCAGCCGGTTATGGTGATGCAGCCAGTGTTGGATGCCATCCAGTGGTGGCTCATCCTGGAACACTTAGAGGAAGGAGCCCCGTTCGTCCACCCAGAGTCAATGGTCACCCTGACAACTGACACATCTCGGGATGGTGAGCAGACTTGGAGGCCCACAGGGCCCATGGGCTCTGGACCCCCCAAGGAGTCCCATACCATATCAGCCCACTGGAGCTCCATGCAGTGCGTCTTGCTCTGATGGTATTCTCTCCTTCTGTCGGGAGTCAGGTCATGCAGATCCAGACAGACAACACTGCAACCATGTTGTACCTCAAAAGGCAGGGCGGAACGTATTCCCTCTGGTTGTGTGGGGAAGCCCCCTGCACCCTTGTACACGGCTGGATGCTGATCTCCAGGCGATTCATATAGCTGAAGCCTCCCAACTAGCTGGTGAACGCTCTCAGCCAAGTGAGTGAGGTGTCTCATGAGTGGTCCCTTTATCAGGAGGTGGTGGACCACCTGTTCTCCCAGTGGGGCACTCCCCTGGCTGACCTGTTCATCTCCTGGGAGAATGCCAAGCTGAGGCTCTTCTTTACTTGCCCCCCACTGTGCAGGACAGTGGTCGGGGATGCCTTGGCAAGGCCCTGGATCCAAGGCCTCATTTATGCCTTCTCTACCTTTCCCTTAATCCACAAGGTGTTGGTCAAAGTGTGGAGGGACAAGGCATGGATGATCCTGGTAGCCGCAGACTGTCTGCACCAGTTCTGGTACCCAGATTTTCTCAGCCTTAGCAGACCTCTGTGGCACTTGCCTCTCCACCTGGATATGCTCTTTTGTCACAAGGGGAATGTCTTGAACCCAGATCTTCAATCCCTGCATCTGACAGCCTGGTTCCTGAATGGCTAGAGTTCCAAGCTTTGGGTCTTTCCAGAGAGGTTCTCCAGGTTGTGGAAGCCTATCGGAAGGGGTTGACCTGCCAGTGCTATGCCTTCAAAAGGAAGCACTTTTCCATTTGGTGCTAGACCCCCTTGTCCTGCCCCTTGGCTAGCATCCTGTACTACCTGTGGTCTCTCTGCCAGTCAGGGAGGTTGACGACCCTCAAGGTGAACCTGGCAGCCATCTCTGTATACCGGGCGTGAGCTGGTGTGGTGACAGTGGTGCAGGAGAAGGTGGTCAGGCGCTTCTTTAAAGGCCTTGATCACCTGTTCCTGCTGACATATGAACCACCACCACCTTGGGACTTGTTTCTGGTTCTGGCGATGTTCATAGGCAAGCCAACCAAACTGATGCACGGGTGTCACATCTCCCACCTGGGAACCTCAGATGCTGAGCATCGGCTCCATACGTTGGACCTGAGGCAAGGACTCACTTATTATTGGGAACGCACGACTGGAGTTCGGGGTGAAGTTCTCCAGCTCTTTCTAACCTATGCTGAAGCTGCACCTGGCGGACCAGCAATTAAGCGGATGATTGGTAGGTGTATATCCTACATCGACCTCTGCTATAGGTTGGCTGGTAGGGAGCCTCCCACAGGGCTAAGAGCTCATTCCACCAGACATACCACTGCCATGGTGGCTGCTTCCAAGGAAGTCCTGGAGGTCCGCAGGGCTGCTACCTGGAAGTCATCACACACCTTCATTTCCCACTACCAGACTGACCTTGAGCCACATCGGGATGCTGGTTTTGGGGCCTCAGTTCTCCAATCCCTCTTTCCAAAGTAAGGGGTGTGCACCTTGCCCCTCCTCCCAGAGAACTGACAGGAGTCTGCCACAGTGTGAATAAGTGCACCATGTCCACATCCCTAGAAATGAGGGTTACTCTATTGTAACCGTAGTTCTAGGAGTGGTATATTTTGCACATCCACACAACCCACCTGAACATCCCTCATGGATTCCTGTTTCCAGCATGAAAGATCTGACATCATGGGGTGGTGCCGAGGAGTATACCACCCAGGTGAGGGGAGGAGCTTAGCTTGAAGATGTTCCAACTGGAATTAAAGGGAAAGGAAGACTGCCACATTGTGGATGTGCACCATATACCACTCCTAGAACTATGGTTACAGGTGAGTAACCCTCTTTTTTAGCTGTATAACAGATATTAGCATACAGTACATGTTAAATCTGCCTTCTTATGTGATTCCTAGTTTGTTCTTTATACATATATATGTGTGTGTGTATATATATATATATATATATATATATATAGCTTTTATTTTTTCATCCTAACGCTTTGCCAGTTTTACAGTGCTATTTCTGAGCTAAATGAGGTGCCCATTTTTTTTTTTTTTTTTGAGACAACAAATTCTTGTAGAATGGGACAGTTTTGCAAGCAAGTGAAACCACAAGACTTCTGGAATCTGTAAGGTTAAAAACAAAAAAGGTAGGGTACTTTTTTTTGCCTGACTTCACAGCACTGCTGCTTTAATTTAAGAAATAGGATGTTATAAAATATTAACATGGACTCTGATAGATCTCTGCACTTTTTGGTTATTGTATTCTTAGTGTCAGAATCAATAATCTTTGTTTTGTGGTCCTCTTGCTCAAAGGCTGTGCAGGGTAGAAAGTTTAGAGAGATGCGTTAGCATTGATAATTGCATATGTGTAAGCCAAAGATTGCAGTGACGTGCAAAACAGTTCCCCTCAAAAATCATAATTCACAGCTATGGCATTATGCATGCGAATAATGTCGTACCTGTGAATTACAACTTTGATCTGCATGGTCTAGCTGTGAATCTCAAAAGGCAAGCCATATATAATATTGTATTAAATTAGCTTTGAAGAGACTGGGCCAGAGAGACTGAGCTGCAGCCCTTGACAAAGCTTCCCCAGGAGAGCAATGAAATGGAACATTCGATTTGTATAGATCAGCCTGCAGAGGCCATGACTGATTAGTAACAAAAAATGTCAGCATGGGTCAGCAGATCAGTTCCCACTTCCCCATTTCAAGACCTACATTGCAAAAAGGCTATTTAACCGCACTTTACAAAGTAACAAGTTCTACCTATGCTCACTCATAAGTTTTAAATAAATTTGACAGTAGTTATACTTTGGGGTGATGTTTGGTGACCATACAGAAACTAAAATCAGAATCTAGTACTCCTTTCCATGCTGCCCAGAAAGGGCCAGCATGTTCAAACCATTTATTTTTCTCCTATATAAACATGCATAACAATGTTCCCACTCCAAGACCACCCCATTTGCCATGCTTCTTGTGTCGTAAATTTTCTCAAGGGCTATAATGAGTTGAAGTATTGTGCTTTCTTGCTGTTACTGTATCAGTACAGCCCTCTGAGATTTTCTCACATCCTACTCTATTCCAGATTATTTCAAGTAATCCTAGTAAATTGAAAATATTGTGCTTTTCTCGCTTTTAGTATTACAGCCCTTGGAACTTGTCTCTTGAATTTATATACCTGAGCAAAAAGGAGTCACTTGTGGTACCTGTTGGCGAACAAGTTACTAGGAAAGGGACGCTTTTCACGTTTAGATTATTTACACAAATTACAAGGTAACAGGTTCTACCCAGACTTACTTGTAAGTTTTAAATAAATTTCATAGTAAGTATGCTTTACTGGGGAACTGCTACAGTAGTTGGTGGCCATACTGATGACACTTAAATCATAATCCAGTGACCCTTCCCCAAGTGCTTCTCAGAAATGGTCTGCCTATTCAGACAGTTTCTTCTTTTTCTGTTTTTCTAGTTCTTACCCTAGTTAATACAGGGGTAGTTAGCTGACAGATGTCAGCAGAAGCATACATAAGCATGCCATCACCCAAGGTCTCACAGTCTGCTTTGAATTATGAATTTTCTCCAAGACTCATAATGAGTTAAAGTATTGTGGTTTCTCTTCATTATCAATAGAACCCTCATGTTCTCATGTACTCCTCTATTCTGAGGGGCTTTATTGATAACAGAGGAAGTACAATACTTCAATTCATTAGGAACATTTGAGAACATTTGGAATTAAATATGGTATAAGAAATGCCCAAAGGGCTGTGTTGATACTTTAGCACTTTGCGAACCTTTGAGAAAATTTAGGATAGGGTAGGAAATGGCAGTTAGGGTGACCTTGTAGTTGTGCACTTGTATATGCATGCTCTAACTGAAATCGATCCGCTAACTACCTCTATTTTAACTCATTTATGAGCCAGAAAAAGAAGAAATGATGCTGCCCAATGGCCAAGTGGCTGGCACGTTGCACTCCTGTGCTAGTGACGTGGATTCAGGAGTAGACTTGGGAGCTGGGGCAGGGTGGCCTGAGGGCTGGTAAGGCACTGCTCTGTGACAACACACCAAGCTTGGAGCAGGAAGGCATCAAATTCCACTTGCTGCTCTTGAGACCCCTGCAGTGGGCCAAGGACCGTGCTCCTCCATAGATGCTCACCTGCAGTGTGCAAGGTCGTCTCTGTGCTGTGCCTGATGTCTGGGAGATGAGGAGAAAACTGAGGCAGTTAATGACGCCTAGTCCATTCCTTGACCTATGCTGTCACCCAGGCCTGGCATAATCTGGATGAGGACACCAAGGGGACAACGACAGCCCTCCCCATCCTGACTCCACGGGGGGGGGGGGATTTCCCTTCTGGTAAGTCCTGGAGGAGGCATGTGCCAGTTGGGGATGGTTGGCTGGGGCTGACACAGAGGGAGATCAACTGTATGAAAAAAAAAGAGAAGAAATTATTTAAACATGCATGCCTTGCTGGGCATCACCTTATGGGGATTCTATGTGATAACAGAGAACAGGAAATGGCAATCGCTGTTATCTCAAGTGTATATCACCGAAAAGCAAATTGACAATACACACTTGCTGGCGACCTGACATCCGCTACACAATAAGTGTTTTGGGGGGTGGAGGTGCTGCTCCCGCAACCCCCTGATTTTAGATTCCTAACTCTGGGGGGTGCATGTTGGGGAAGGGGCACAGTCCGCAGATAAAAAAAAAATTAAGTCCTGCAGCCACAGGCAGCGTCAAAATTCTCAACCTCCCAGTCCCCAGCCCCAAACCCAGTACCTGCTGCGCCGGAGCTAGTATCCCTCACCACCACACCACATGGCTGGCTCGGCGGCAGCAGGCACACTACACCCAGGTAACCCTCTTCCCTATGCCTTCGTCTCGACATCCCCCTTTCCAGTCGCCTTCCCCTACCCTTGCAGTAGCAGTCAGTTGCTACCCTTGCGGACCACCTATGATAATACCACCGAATTTAAGTTGTCATTTTGATGGTTGCCCATATTCGGTCACTATTATCACAGGATCCTCCTTGTGGGGAAGGTGGAGAGGGTGCATGATTCTTTTTTTTGTTTTGTTGGTTTTAAACTTGAAGTTTATTCAACTTTTTTCTGTGGTAGAACTTAAGTATTACATTTTTTAAATATTTTGCCACAGAGTACAACATTCTGCCATTACTAATTGTGCAGGGGAAGTCCTACTAGAATCTGTGCTTGTTTAGTAATGATATAGTAGTTTGTCTAACCTGCCTTCCTTTGCAGCATCGACTTTCTGTTTTATACCACCATCTTGGTTCTGGACTGCCAGTTTGGACCAATCAGGATGTAAGCCCTAGGTGGCACTGTCTCAAGGGCTACTACCCCTGCCTGCACGGCTAGTAGCAGGTTTAGGGGCCTGAGTTCTGAAACAGGTGCCTCCACCTGGAGGTCAGGGTTGGTAATGGTCAAACTAACCTGGGCACAACCCTCCAGGACACTGTAACTCCCCTCTTTCCCTTCTAGTGGCCTGAGCAATATATGATAATCACTTTCACAGTACTCCTTGTACACCATACCAGTACCCACACTGTTTTCACTTACCACCAGGGCTGGTTCCTCTGCCTCGACCCTGGGGACTCCCTGTAAAACAAGGGTATGCACAGTAAATAGCAACAGTAAAGTACTCTTGGCACAAACTGGAACCACAATTAGGTTAAATGCAGCAAAAAAGTCATATCTGATATGTTCAGGGGACTTGAACAAGGAAGGGGCGTAATCAGGTTCATTGGCTTAAAGGCTATATTAATCAAATAGTTATGCATGTGCTTTAAGTCCCCACACAGTCACATACTCTGGGTACCCAGGTAGGGAGGGAGACGATGGGCTAGCCAGGAACTTTGCAGCTGGTTGGGGCCCTGTGATGGAAGAAAGCTACATGCACAACACACACTACTTGTAATCCCAAGCCGGAGGGTTCAGTTCGTGAAAGAAAAAGCAACAAGACAATTAGATGGCAACACTTTAGATTTAGCTGTTGTTGCAGGGAGCTACCCTGATGTTTACTCACGATACCCAATACTGGACACAGGCAGGACAAAATGGAGACTGCAGGTTGTTGAGCTGGAGTGCCCGGAGAAGCGGGGCCCACACAAATCACCGAGGCGTCATTCCTGTTCAAGTGTTGAGCAGGGGCTGATCCCCAGGCAGGTCTCTTGTCGATGGCTTTCTCTGTGCAGTGGGTAGTCGGGCTGGGCCAGTGTGGCAAGGCCCAGGCCTAATGGAGATGATTTTGGATTTAGTCCATGGGGCTGGATGCGGTTTCCAGCAAGCAGAATACAGTTCAAACCACAGTGGGGATCCAACTCACGACCCACGATAAGCACACAACACATTCACATGTAAAGAATTTCCACTGTACCAGGTAAAAGGCTCTCCGGTTGCAATTACAGAGTCTCTGCATAGTCCGGGAGTTCAGAGGTGGCTGGAAGTCCAGACAGACCGATCGCATTCAGCAAATCTTCGGTCGTCTTCAGGTAGGAGTCTGGTCACAATTCAGTGGCTTACTTCGCTCTCCAAGTTCGAATTCAGTCCGAAAAAGGCACAAGTTCCCTCTCAGGGACAGCAGGCAGGCATGCAGGCCAAAACTCAGGCCTTTCCACAGTTCTCCCATGCAAATCCACTATGGATTACTCCTTGAACTACCTCGAGCTGTTACTTCTTCACTTCCTAGCTTAGATCTAACTGAAACTGCAAGCCGTTTGGGACTTTCCCCAAAATCCAAAAGGTTTGGTTGGCTGATCTGTCTGTCAGTCACAACAAGGGCTCCCCCACCAGGTTATTTTAGGCGCAAAAGCCCAAAATTACAATTCCTACAAGTTTTGACCCCACCAAGCCCCTGTAGGCAGGCTCTATTTTAGAGTCCCAAATGTACTGATTGGCCCATTTCAGCAGTCCAGGACCAAGATGATGGAAACAAACAGAACTGCCCATGCTGCAAAAAAGGCAGGTTAGAACAAACTGCAATATTATTACTACTCTTAACAAATGATCAGCAAACAAGCACATCTTCTAACAGAGCTCCCTTTTAGATTAATTATGACTGCAATCCAGGCAGCTCTCAAAGAGACAGTACACAGAGGCTATATAGGCACTCTCTGGCAATCACATTTAAACTGCAAAAACACAGGACACCAGCTTGACACTGAGCATTTAGACAAGCTCAAGGGGGGTTACACCCTTCCCTGCCTAGAGAAACTTGGTGTCCGCGTCACGTCTGTACCATCGCAATAGCAAAAATGCAATCTAAACGAGAAATATATATAAATATATATATATATCTATCATTAACTTGTTACATTACTATACCTTTCAATATACTTCACATTACTAAATCCATATTGACAATATTTATGTATGTTTCATACAAGTAATACTGATTCATTTAATAACTTCTTGTATATTAAACAATGTAAGAGGGGCCCTTCCCTACCAGCTAACTTGGGGCTGGATGGGCGGGCATCATGGTGAGAGGGAAGAACAAGTAACCTGGGGTTGGCCGTCAAGCTCAATTTGGGCAGTGAGCTAGGCGAAACATAAACCCCTTTGTGAACTACATTGAGAGGCCAATCCACTTGCCTCCCAGGGGAATCATAACTAAAGCATAGCACTGGCTTGACAGCTCGGCCAGTCTTTCTGGGGGGACCAGCCACAGTCTGTACCTTCAGCACTAAATTTGGAGCTTCCGTCACTTGTGAGGGGTGCCTCTGCATGGATGGGAATGTCCAAACTTGGAGCACTGTCAGCTCCTTGCTCTGTAGGCTCTGTTCTCACAACACTTTGTTCATTATCTTCTGACGGAGGCCCAGGTTGCTTATTTTGAGGAGGCTCTGGCACAATTAGGCTTTGCGGCACTGAAGGGGGGCTGTCAACACTCTCACATTGTTCTTCAAGTTCTGGTGTGTCACCAGAGAGACTCAGACCGTCAGCCCCTTCTTCGGGCAATTCACACAGTTCCACAAAACACAGAGAGTCTGCAATCTCAGATGTAATGCTTTGCACTTCACTTTCAGGGAGCATTAGCTCCAAGGACGAAGCTGGGGGGTTAGGCAGTCCAGAAGGCCCAGCTTCATCCCCACAATTAGTCATAGGGTTACCTTGAAACAGCTGACTCAATTCATAGGAGGGGTAATAGGCATTGTCACACTCGCTTTCGTCAGAGGTGGACTGACAGTCACTATCATTCTGGGCCTGCTGCGAGGGAAACCTTAAATCTGTAACTACTGGGGTGGGTTGACTCTGTCTCTTTTTTGCAGCAGCATGAGTCACCGGCCCAGGGGAATCAATCTCTGATGGTTTAGCCTCAGTTATGACTTGACCGATAAGTAGCAAGTGGTTACGGTGCATGGTGTTGACAGCTTTGGAGTTATTCTCTGGGCGCACCTTGTACACTGGTAAATCATTCAACTTTCCAACTACTACGTGGGGAAGATGGTGCCACCTATCAGCAATTTTGTGTTTGCCATGTAGTCCCAAATTGCGTAACAACACACGGTCTCCAGGCCGGAGCTCTTGAGCCTTTACTTTTTTATCATGCCTCTCTTTGTTGGCGAGATTTCTTTTGGTGGCCATTGTCTGCGCCAGTTGATAGGCATGGTTCAATTGAGCTTTCAGTTTCTGTACATACTGTAGGTAATTTTCGGCTTGGACCCCATCTGGAGAGACCCCAAAGCAGACATCAACGGGCAGTCGGGCCTCCCTCCAGAACATGAGGCGGTAGGGGGAGAACCCAGTAGCATCATTTTTTGTGCAATTGTATGCGTGGACCAAGGTGCTAATCTGCTGGCTCCACTTAAGGTTGTCTTTGGGATGTAGGGGGACCAGCATGTCTAGAAGGGTGTGGTTAAAACGTTCTGGTTGAGGGTCCCCCTGTGGGTGATAAGGGGTGGTTCTTGACTTCCACACCCCCCATAGAGAGAGCATTTCTTTGATTAGCCGACATTCAACATCTCTGCCTTGGTCAGAGTGGATCCGCTGAGGGGCACCATAGTGGATGAAGAAAATTTCTACTAGCACCTTGGCCACAGTAGAGGCCTTTTGATCTTTAGTTGGAAAAGCTTACACATGACATGTGAAATGATCCATAACCACTAACACATTGCCAAAATTCTGCTGATCAGGTTCTAAACACAAAAAGTCTATGCAGACCAGTTCCATGTGGGTGCTGGTAGAAATATGGACAAGGGGGGCAGCTCTCTGAGGCAGGGCTTTCCTTTGCAGACAATGACTGCAGGTCTTTACATGGTGCTCAACATCAACCCCCATATTGGGCCAGTAGAATCGAGATTGTACCAAGTCGAGAGTTCTGTCAATACCAAGGTGCCCCATGTGATTGTAGAGGGACCTCAGTATCAAATCTTTAAAGGCCGTGGGCAGGACCAATTGCTGCCTGTCTACTTGACCGCAACGATCCACTGTCTCTCTGTACAACAACTGATTGAGTAGCTTCAACCTGGGGCCTTCTTTAAACAATACAGCAGTTCGTAAGTCAGGGGATCGTAACTTGGACACATCTTTCCCTGCACGCAGGGCGTCAAGTGCGGGCTGAATTATAGTATCTTGGGATTGAGCCCACTGAATGCTGTCATTGTCAAATTGAAGTAATGCAGTAATATCTAGAGTAGAAAAGTGGCAATAGGCAGCCGGTATTCAGGTATCAGGAGGGGCCCAAGCAATCTACTAAACAGTCCACTGTGTCTGCAGGCATCTGTTCATCTCGGTCAAATTTTTGGCACAAGGCTCGGATGTCAGGTTCAGACAGCCTGACCCAATCACTCTTGGAAACTGGCCTTCATGACAAGGCGTCAGCATCAATATGGTTCAGTCCTGGCCTGTATTCAGCAGCATAATCATAGGCTGATAATGCGTAAAGCCACCAGTGCCCATTGGCGTCTAACTTACCTGAAGTCTGTACGTAGGTTAACGAGCTATTGTTGGTCTTCATCAATATCTTTGCCCCATAGAGGTATTCATGAAACTGGTCGACGATGGCCCATTTTAGCGCAAGGAAATCCAGCTTGTGCACAGGGTAGTTTCACTCTGACGGGATCAAGCTCCTCCTGGCAAAGGCCACTGGTCTCAAACCATCCTCATGGGCTTGATACAGCATAGCTCCAAGACCCTGCAGACTGGCGTCCGTATGCGGCACGTAGGGCTTGGTGGGGTCAGCATAGGCGAGGATGGGGGGCATGGACGAGCAGGTATATGACTTCGTGAAAGGCTACTTCACATTCAGGTGTCCAGCAGGGCCCAAAAAGTTCACCTGTGTAGAAGTACACTTTCTCTGGTTCTTTGACGGCCCCTTTTTTATATTTATGGTTGGTAGGAGTGTAACCCTGGGTAAGATTCAAGAGCGGGCGAATCACCTTTGAATAGTCGTTTATGAACCTGCTGTAGTAGCCACAGAACCCCAGGAAAAGTTGTAGTTCTTTCAAATTATGGGGCTGGGGCCAAGTAGTCAGTGATTCAACCTTACTGGGATCAGTATCTATCCCTTTAGCAGATACAGTGTGCCCTACATACTTCACGGAGGTTTGAAAAAAATTGCATTTGTCAATGGACAGCTTGAGGCAGAAGTCTTCCATTTGGTCTAGGACTTTAAACAGCCGGGTCTCATGCTCCTCTAATGTGTGCCCAAACACAATGACATTGTCCAGGTACACGAGACATTCCAGCAAGTTCATATCTTCCACCGCACGTTCCATCAGTTGCTGAAAGGTGGCTGGAGTGCCCAAAATCCCCTGTGGCATTCTCAGGAATTCGTAGAACCCCAAAGGATAGATGAAGGCTGTTTTCTCACTGTCCTCCGGGGCCATCGGGATCTGTTTAGTATCCACTGCGAAGATCCAATACCGAAAACCATTTGCTCCCATTCAAACAATCCAGGGAATCTTGTATACGGGACATGGTGTATTGATTGGGGATGGTCCACCAGTTCAGGGTCCGATAATCAACACTCATCCTTACCAATCCATACTTCTTAGGCACAACTACAATGGGGAGAGGCATATGTGCTCCTGGATTCTTGTATCACACCAGCAGCATGCATTTCCTGCAGGTGTCTCCTCACATCATCTATGTCTGCTGGAACGAGACGTTGGGATCTCTCTCAAAATGGCTGGTCATCATGTATGTGTATATGATGCTCTGTACCCTGGACAAACCCCACATCCCATTCTTTTAATGAAAACACTTCGTCTCTCTGAGTGAGTTTCTTGCTAATTCTAACCTTCCATTCAGCTGGCTATGGGGAGTCACCAAAATCAAATAAGTCTGGGTTCACTCTCTCCTTAGAAAATAGACTTTGACGGCAGATAAGGACCGCTTGGCCCATCTAGTCTGCCCATTTCCCTACCTACAGGATAGGCCGCAGATCCTAGATAACCAACAGCCTATTTCTTCCTACCCACCACAAGAATTGCATTATGTCTGTCCCATGCATTCTTGAATTCTCCCACAGTTTTAGACCCCACAACCTCCTCAGGAAGGCTGTTCCATGCATCCACTACCCTCTCTGTGAAATAATACTTCCTCACATTGCCCCTGAACCACCCCTTCTATCTTTAAATTGTGTCCCCTTGTTCTTGCATGTCTCTTTTTCTGAAAGATGCTACCCTCTTGGACTTTGTTGATTCCACTGAGGTACTTAAAAGTGTCTATCATGTCCCCACTCTCCCTTCTTTCCTCAAGGGTATACATATTAAGCTCCTTTAGTCTCTCCCATCGGCTTCTCTTGCAGACCCTGCACCATTTTAGTTGCCCTCCTCTGGACTGCCTCTATCCTGTCTATGTCCTTGTGGAGATGGGGTCTCCAGAACTGGACGCAGTACTCCAGATGGGGTCTCACCAACTGTCTGTACAGAGGGATAACAACTTGTTTTCTGCTGGTGATGCCTCTCCCTATACATCCCAGTATACCCCCAGCCCTCCCTACTGCCTTCTCATGTTGCCTGCTAACCTTAAGGTCTTCTGATATGATTACCCCTAGGTCCCTATCCTTTTTTGTTGTTATTACTACCTCCCCACCCATTGTGTATTTTTCCCCTGGGTTCTTGTTTCCCAGGTGCATTATTTTGCACTTCTTTGCATTGAATCCTAGCTGCCATACTTCCGACCATGCCTCCAACCTTGCCAAGTCCCTTTTCATCCTTTCCACACCTCCTTGTGTATCAACCATGTTGCAGATCTTTGTGTCATCTGCAAAAAGGCATACTTTTCCTTCCAGTCCCTCTGCAATGTCACTGATGAAGACATTAAAAATGTCACTGATGAAGACATCGCCTGAACACTTGTTGCTGGGCAATATGGCAGTGTCGGCGCAGTGTACTGTAGCTAGGGTGCACCCTCTGTTCACCCGAATCTCCCGATCTGACACATTCTGAATCTGGACCATCACTTGTCGTGCACGGGCAGGCAAGATGCTGGGTTTGACCTATAATCCCTCTGGCAACTTTCCATCTCCTGGTGCATCCAACATTAATATTTTGTTCTTTATGTTTCTGTTTAGGCGGACTTATCCAGGGATTGTGCACTGGGTGTTGGGGGCCAATACCAAGGAGTCAGGTTTCTTTTTTCACACTGTCCCCTTTCGGCCTTCTGCCCCTACGGCCAAGCAGCCCCAGTACCAGTCAGGCAGCTGCAGCAGTAGGCTCAATCTTGACACCCTCAGCCCAAATCAAGTGCTTTGGTGGTCCATAAGCCTGGAGAAAAAGGTCCCGGCAGTCCTGTGGCCGGATCCTCCTCCAAACCCAGCCTTCTGCCCCTGCGGCCACTGGCTCATCTGGGTCCACTTCACCGGGTCTCTGTTACCAGTCATAAGCCTTTTTTACTAAGGCTGGAATTCTTAGGGCCCATCCAGTCAGCTGCTCTTGTTTCTCATGGCAGAGTTGTGTTAGTCTCCCAAACATATGGGCATTTGTTCCAAAAAACAGGGGAACCCCATCATGTGGTCCAGTGGGGGGGAGGGGGGACACTAAGGCCAGTATCTCTACTTGCTCCTCTGTGCCACTGACAGTTGCAAGAAAAGACAACCAGAGGCGGGCATATCCTAGATATGGATAAGACTTGTCACTCAGCCCTCACACATGTAGGCCTTCCAGGGATTGTAAGTAAGTAAGTAAAAATTTATTTTTTTAAGCGCTCTTCAGTGCCAAAGTGCTGTACAAATAGAAGCAATTAAAATACATACATATAACATAAAACAACAACAATAACAATATAATCACAATAAAATCACACTGTGAAAAACACACATCAGATAAGTGTTTGTCATACCAGTCCTGAAACACAATGGTCACTTGCGACCCACTGTCAAGCACAGCCCGAGTAGGAATACCATTCACAGCCACATTAGTCTCCATTGAAGGGCCAGCTATCTTGGGCCAGTCTAGAGGGACAGTAGCAGGGGCCGGTACAGGCGACTTAGCCACAAAGAAGTTGGAGTTGAGATTTCCTGAGCCTTCACTGCAGTCATTTCCAGCACCCCTCGACCATGGTTTTGCTTTCCGGAGACTCCCTTGAAGTCTGTATATAACCTTATCTAAGTCTTTTGGGGACCGACATTCTTTCTTCATATGCCCTTCCTTCCCACAATTATGACAGAGCATGCTTTCTAGAGTCTGGTGTGGCCGAGGCATCACACTGGGGCTGAGGTGGGGATACCACCAACAGAAAATCGTGATTCAACCTCTGTCTGGTATGTAGTGAGCATGGGGAGACGCCTCAGTAATTCACTCACTTCCATAGTCAATTCATCAATCTTTGAGCTGTTGTCAGTAGGGGATGCCTGGGAGTGCACCCCCACCCTCATAGTGGACACGCTCTGAGAGGGGTTTGGGCCCATTGTATCTCTGGAATGGGCTTGTAGGGAAACGGTAGCCCTCATTTCTCGGACCTCTCACAGTATCTCGCCCCAGGGTGGAGCGTCCTTGCTAGCCTCCCAGTGTTCAACTGGCACTGTATTTCGCCCCTGAGCATCACTCACATGTGCATCCTCGGTCATCTGGGCAGGAGCAACAGCAGATACAAGAGGGGCCCCCCACATGGCTGCCTCCTCTCAGTCCTCTGAGTGTCCTTCATCAATCTGTCATAGGTAGGAGGCGCATCGAACCGAGCAGCAAGGCATAGTTGGAGCAGTAATAATTCAGAGAATGGGGCTGACTTGAGAAGTTGGTCCAAACTATTCCTATCTAACTTAGCTGGGGCCATGCCACCTTTCTTTAGGCATTCCTATAGCACCACTTTGAGTCAAGGCACATACATGGATAAGGGCTCCCCTGGGTATTCTGAGTGTTTTTGACCCTACCCCACAGGTCCTCATCCGAATAGGGACTCCCATAGACATTTTCCAATGCATTCAAAAAATCTTGAGCAGTTGCTTCAGGATTACTAGCTTGTGTAGCATGGATAGTAAGTTGGGCGGGGCCTCTGAGGCTTTCAACCACACTTCTCCTCTTCTCTGGTTCGGGGAATTGCCATTCTCGGATCTGATGGGCAGCATAGTCTATCCAAGTCTCCCAATTGTCCTTCCCCTGGGGTGTGTGGAGGGTGCCTGAAAACATCCTCAGCTGGGATACGAGTCATGACTAATGGTGGGTACAGATATAGGGGCCATCATTGGCATGGGCACAGAAGGCAGGGCAGTAACAGGTGCTGGAGTGGGAGGGGGTGTTGGGGAAGAACACCCCCAGGTGGCAGGAATAGTTTCTTAAAGTCCTCTACGGTTTTCCCTTCCTCCAGCAACAACTTAGAAAATTTCTCCTCAAAAGTCTCAGATAATGGTGGGAGCTCATTCTCCCCAGGGTTTTTACCATCTTTTGTTATCACTCTCCAGGTGGCTAGGACCCCTTCTGAGGCAGTAGTCTGTGGCACTTTAGAGCTGTCCACAAGGTCACTACACTCTACCAAGGCTATGAAAGTTTGGGTGATTAAATCAACCTGTCGACCCACCACCACAGGGTTTTTTAAACATTCAACTTTGGAGAGTGCTCCCTCTACAGTGTCCTTACTGGTAAACCAGTAGAATATCCAGTATAAGTAGAGCATTTTGGGGGTCGATGATCTGCCCAGTACACCACCTCACTGACTGGTGTACAGCCATTTCTACTGGGGTAGCCATTAATTTTTAACAATAATTCTTAATTTTTGCCCACTAGAAGGCACAAAATCCCAGCGGTGAGCCTCCAAGATGTAACCCCTAGGTGGCACTTCCCAAGGGCTACTACCCCTGCCTGCGTGTCTAGTAGCAGGTTAAGGGGCCTGAGTTCTGAAATGGGTGCCTCCACCCAGAGGTCAGGTTTGGTAGTGGTCAAACTAACCTAGGCACAGCCCTCCGGGACACTGTAACCCCACTCTTTCCCTTCTAGTGGCCTGAGCAATATACGATAATCACTTTCATAGTACCCTTTGTACACCATACCAGTACCCACACTGTTTGCAGTTACTACCAGGACTGGTTCCTCTGCCTCAACCCTGGGGACCCCCTGTAAAACAAGGTTATGCACAGTAAATAGCAACAGTACAGTACTCTTGGCACGAACTGGAACCACAGTTAGGTTAAATGCAGCAAAAAAGTCAGCTCTGATTTTTTCAGGGGACTTGAACAAGGAAGGGGCGTAATCAGGTTCATTGGCTTAAAAGCTATATTAATCAAACAGCTATGCACGCGCTTTAAGTCCCCACACAGTCACACACTCTGGGTACCCAGGTAGGAAAATGGTGGGCTAGCCAGGAACGTTGCAGCTGGTTGGGGCCCTGTGATGGAAGAAAGCAGCATGCACAACACACTCTACTTGTAATCTGGAGCCGGAGGGCTCAGTTCGTGAAAGAAAAAGCAACAAGACAATCAGATGACAACACCTTAGATTTAGCTGTTGTTGCAGAGAGCTACCCTGACATTTACTCACGATACCCAATACTGGACACAGGCAGGACGAAATGGAGACTGCAGGTTGTTGAGCTGGAGTGCCCGGAGAACCGGTGCCCACACAAATCACTGAGGTGTCATTCCTGTTCAAGTGATGAGCAGGGGCTGATCCCCAGGCATGTCCTCGTCGGTGGCTTTCACTGTGTAGCGGATAGTCAGGCTGGGCCAGTGTGGCAAGGCGCAGGCCTAATGGAGATGATTTTCGATTCAGTCCGTGGGGCTGGATGCGGCTTCCAGCAAGCAGAATACAATTCAAACCACAGTGGGGATCCAACTCACAACCCACTATAAGCACACAACACATTCACATGTAAGGAAATTCCACTGTACCAGGCAAAAGTCTCTCCAGTCGCAATTACAGAGTCTCTGCACAATCCGGGAGTTCAGAGATGGCTGGAAGTCCAGACAGACCGATCGCATTCAGCAACTCTTCGGTCTTCTTCAGGTAGGAGCCTGGTTAAAATTCAGTGGCTTACTTCACTCTCCAAGTTTGGATTCAGTCCGAAAAAGGCACAATTTCCCTCTCAGGGACAGCAGGCAGGCATGCAGGCCAAAACTCAGGCCTTTCCACAGTTCTCCCACGTGAATCCACTATGGATTGCTGCTCGAACTACCTCGAGCAGTTACTTCTTCACTTTCCAATTTAGATCTAACTGAAACTGCAAGCAGTTTGGGACTTTTCCCCAAAATCCAAAAGGTTTGGTTGGCTGATCTGTCTGTCAGTCACAACAAGGGCTCCCCCTCCAGGTTATTTTAGGCACAAAAAGCCCCAAATTACAATTCCTACAAGTTTTGACCCCACCAAGCCCCCGTAGGCAGGCTCCATTTTAACATCCCAAATGTACTGATTGGCCCATTTCAGCAGTCCAGGACCAAGATGATGGAAACAAACAGAACTTTCCATGCTGCAAAGAAGGCAGGTCAGAACAAACTGCAATATTATTACTACTCTAACAAATGATCAGCAAACAAGCACATCTTCTAACAGAGTTCCCTTTTAGATTAATTATGACTGCAATCCAGGCAACTCTTAAAGAGACTGTAGGCAGAGGCTATTTAGGCACTCTCTGGCAATCGCATTTAAACTGCAGAAATGCAGGACGCTAGCCTGGCAGTGAGCATTTAGACAAGCTCAAGGAAGACCTTTTGGGAACCCCCATTTGTTAGGGGGGTTACAAGTACCTTTGGGGACCCTAAAATGGAGACTGCCCCGGGGGTCTTGTGGGAGTGAATTTTTGTAGGAATTGTAGGTTTTACTGTTTGGCGCCTAAATGGACCTGGAGGGGGAGCCCTTGCTGTGACAGACAGATGGATGAGCCAGCCTAACCTTTTTGATTACTGGGAAAGCCAGAGCTGCCTGGAGCAGTGAGCCACTGTGTAGTTGGACTAAGAGAGTGAACAGCTCGAGTTATTCGAGCAGCTGCTCCTGTGTAGTAACATGGGGGAATCGACGGGAAGGCTGTGCCTGGCCTGCCTGCTACCATCTTTTCAAGTCAAGAAGTCTGTATTAATATCTCAAACTTTATCCGAATTTGCTGTTATTGTGACTAGAATCCTGAATTGTGACAAAGTGAAATTCTCCTGGTGTGGACCAAAGATTTGCCTCGGTGTGATCGGCCTGTCAGGACTTGAGACAACCGCAGAGCATATGGTTTGCACAGAGACACTGTTGATTGCAACCAGACTTTAATCCGATCTGTGGTATTTACTTGCCTTTGCTATAAGTGTGCTGAATTTGGAATGTGGGTCGTGATTTGGTTCCCCACACTGCTGATTGTGTCACACTAGCTGGAGGCTGCATCCAGCAAGTTTACCGGACTGTATCTGATTCATTCACCTGGTCTGGGCCTCACCATCTCGGCCTAGATTGCCACTCAAGCCGCAGAGTTACACCCGACAAAAGACCTTCCTAGGGATTCGGCTCCCTGTTCAACACCAACGAACAGGAACAACACCACGGTGCATCATGTGGACGCTGCTTCTCCTGGCAAACCAGCACTTCATCCTGAGGTCTCCATTTCGTCCACCCTGCATCCTCGTCTGGGTATCATGAGTAAACATCAGGGTAGCTCCCTGCAACAAATCTCAAATCTAAGTGTGTCACCTGATTTAATTGTTTTGATTGATCCTTACGAACTGAGCCCTCCAGCTCCGGGATACAAATTGTGGGTTAAAGTGCATGTTGTGTTTTTTTCCTTTCTAAGGGCCCCAACAATAGTTGCAATGCTGACCTACCCCAGGCAATGCTTCTGGCTAGTCTGTAGACCAACTGGGTACCCAAAGTGTGTGTGACTACATTAGAGGGACTCTTAGAGGCATGCATGCTTAGCCTGATCAAATCAGATCCAGAATCAAACACCAGATTACTGCCCCTTCCTTGTTCACGTCCCCCAATAAATCAGATCTAAATCTTTTTTGCATTTAGACTGGCTATTGTGTACCTTTGTGGTGGGGATACTGTGTTGCTATTGCATTTCTCCATTGCAGGTCTTGTTTTGCAGGGATCTCCAGGGCCAGCACAGCTGATCCAGCCCTGGTGGTAAGTGTGCCAAGTGTGGGTATAACCTTGCATTCTGGTGTTAACTGTGACTGTGTATTTGCTGACTAGTATAGGCCACTAGAAGGGATGGGGGGTATCAGTGTCCCAGAAGGCTGTACCCAGAGCAGTTGCGCTACCACTAACCCTGTCCTCCAGGTGGAGGCACCCGTTTCTAGAACTCAGGCCCCTCAACCTGCGCCTAGTCACGCAAACAGGGGTAGTATCTTTTGGGATAGCGCCACCTAGGAGTTACATTATGATAAAATTGGAAGTATAATGCCTTTTAGTCCGTTTTCCAATCTACGTACACAGTCTGTCATCAAAACGGAATGCACAAGTCCAGCGCTCTCACCTGTGGTCTACGGTGTAGGTTATTAGAAGTCATCAAAATGATCAGTCCACTTCTCCCTCAATAGTCCTTCCATGAGGAAAGAAACTGTTCTGGGAAGATCGATTTTGTCAGGTCCGGGTGTAAGAAAAACCAGGAAACCTTGTCTAATGCTTTCCAGGCATCTAAGATCAGAATAAGCACTGGGGATTGGTGTCTCATAGCTTGATCTATTACTAGTAATATTCTTTTAATGTCAGTGGTTTGTCTGTTGCGGATAAAGTCAGATTGGTCTGGGTGGACAATCTTAGGGAGGATGTTGTCTAAGCGGTGAGCCAGCATACCGGTAAATAATTTATAATCGAAATTCAGAACTGACATTGGGCTGTAAGAATTGCACTGTATTGCTGTTATTATTGTCAGTATGTTGCCGTAGTGTGGGTAGCGCGTTGTGGTTCGGCTTGCCCTAAAGACCTGTAAAAGGAGTTTATGTGTAAGGTCTAGTGTGGCCTTGTGAAATTTGGCCCCATACCCAGCAGGGCCTGGGCTTTTACCATTTTTGGTATCCTGTATCACTTTGGTAAGCTTGGCTGAAGAGATAGGTTGCAGCAGCTGGTGACTCTATTCCTCCATTAAGGAGGGAAGGGTAAGTCATGCCGTGAAGATTTGAAGGCTAGTTGTGGAGGATGTATCCCCTAGTGTATATAGGGAGGTGTAGTACTGTTTTAAAATTCTGAGTGTGTCATGGGAGCAATTCTGTCCTGTGTTTGGGTCTGGCATCTTATTGATGGTGGCCATTTTGTGTTGTCTCCTAAGATGGTAAGCCAGGATCTTTGCTGCCCTGGCACCCCCTTTGTAGTACATTTGTCTTAACCAAAGTAGGATTTGTTCAGTTTTATAGGTGAGCAGGTCCTGGATCTTGGCCTGAATACGTGTAACTTGGGGAAGTAGGGAGTGGCCTCCCTACATATGGGCCAGCTGCACAAATTGCAGGGTCTCTTGCAGTTGGATTAGTTGTTCTTCTCTCTGTCATTTCTTCCTGGTGGCATAAGCAGTGATTTCTCCCTGAGAATGATTTTAATAGTATCCAGTAGTGTCGGGGGGGAGGGAGTAGTTTCCACTTCATCCTCCCATATAATTCTGGGGATTGTCTCCTGTAGCATGGATTGGAAATCTGGCTTTCTAAAAAGAGAGTAAATCGTGCCTTCAGGAGGCATGGTCTGAGAGCACTGTGGTGTCTGTCTCAGCTTCTGTAACCCAATCTGTGTGTTCTCCTCTGGTAAGTAGGCAATCTAATCTTGAGCAGTGATGGCAGGAGCTGGAATTAAAGGTATGTTTCCTGTCTCTGGGATGGAGGTGGCACCAGGTATTGGTGAGCTCAGGTGTCTTTGGGTGGAGGTGGAGGGGGGAGGTTTAGGGTTGGTAGAATCCATAGAGGGTTACATCAGGAGGTCAGAATCTTCTTCTATGAGGAGTGTCCCTGACTGGTGTGTCAGGATCGTGTCCATCAATTAATGTATTGTTGAGGGGTCACTGCCTGGGGGGATATAGATACTGCACACTGTGAGGGTGCGTCGTATAGAGTGCACAAGGCTAGGGCAAGTTTTCCCTCTTTGTGAATGTGGATTCTAGTTTGAAAGGGGAATTTCTTGGAAGTAGGAATACTACCCCTTTGCGCCTCCCATGCATGTAAACTGATTAGATTACATGTTTGAATCCCAGCTTTACTAATTTTTGGTGTTCACCATTGCTAAGATGAGCTTCTCGGAGAAGCAGCAGCAGTGCATGGTGGAGTTTGAGAGTTCATATCACCTTGAATCTTTTGACAGGGCTGGACAGACCATTAACATTATGTGAGATTATCTTAAACATAGGCTGCATAGCATACCATAGTTAGCTGTATGGATTGAGATATAATCCTACTGTACCTTTGTCCATAGACATTCTGTAAAAGTACCTCTTTTCGTTTATAGGAGTTCATGTTCATTAGTCTATTTAGAAGTATGGGGCTGTCCCCCCGAGCATCCTGAGGCAAAATTTAAGGGTGTTGATCTAAAATCAGTACTTGTCTGCTTTGAGTTAAGAAGAAGGGGTAACTGTTAAATACTGTTGGAAACTGTGCCAAACTGTGGTATCCCAAACAAAGAACTGGTGAGGTAAGGGTCCTTGTAGGGTCCCTAGATCTGTAGGCTAACTGTTCCTGTATGAAAAAACTTGGGGTCAGTCAGCCCAGTAGGGAAAACTCCTACTGTCCTGCTGAAACTTGGAGCTGGGAAGTGGTGCTTCCAAGGCAAGTGGCGAATCATGTAATGCCATTGGTGGCAGTGCCTGACGGAAGTCCCCTGGGGGAGCTTTGGAATCCTGCTAGAGTCGAACTCCCTCAAAGACCATCTGGCATCGTAAATGGAGATATGGGAAGAGAAGAGACAGAGTAAGAAAATATATTTGGGAGGTGGACAATGATGACCATCTTGGTACTAAGACTGAGATCTCACATCCCCCCCCCGTACCAAAATATAATCAGCCACATTTTCAGAAGCTTGGTTAAGACTGTGTAGGTTATGATATTGTTCCTTGACAGCCTGATAGCTGGGCTCATGGTTCTGGTATGTACTGGCTCTGTTTTTTCTTCTGGGAACAGATGGCTGTTGAGAAATCAAATGGTCGACTTGGTAGTCTGGTGTGGGTAATATGACAGTGACACTGTGTACAGGTATCAGCACCCGATGGTCAGTTCCATTAGGGAAATTTGTCCCCTAAGTTCTTAAGTTCAATAGTGGGACTTTAAACTAGGTCCCTTGGCTCTGTCTCCACGGGTTGGATTTAGCAGTTTGGTGGGAGTGTTGGAGAAGTCGGGGCCTTGGAAGGCGGGAGGTGTGTGGACCAGGACCCTGGGGTTTGGGCAAGGCAATCCCCATAGTGAAATTATTTTTGGAGTCTGTGGAACTGACTAGAGATAATCCCAAGAGGTCCAGTGTGATTAACCAGGGCTTCAGCTGTAGTGTACCCTTGGGCCCCCCCCCCCACGCACCCACCTCTTTGAGGTATGAGGATTTACTTCATCCTGGGTGTACCAGGATGTTTGATGTCAGCCTCCATCCTGCCCAAGCCCAGGCAGTATTAGTTGGGGAAGCTTTCCCTTCCAATGGTGTGAGGTAGTGCTACAGCCGCAAGCCTGCTCATCCTGTAACAGTCCCAACACCAATGTCCCTTCTCCTCCTCCTCCAGGTCTTAGGCCATGGATACAGATCTAGGCTGGGAAATATAAGTGAGGTATGATGGGCAGCAAAGGGAGGCCCTGTGTATGCCAGATAATGATGGGGTGCCTTGCTTCTTCCCCCACATCTCTCAAACCCAGGACCCCTTACTTGGTCCAGTAGTGATCAGTTACAGTGACAGAAATCACAGCAATGTGGGAGAGCTTTTCATGTCCTGTAGCTGTGTAAGGATTTTTGCCAGCGTGTCCTGTGCATGCTGTCATTTCTCTGCAACTGTCTGTTTTCACCGTGGAGCTGGGTGAGAATACAGTGTCCTTTGGTGTTGTGGCCCTCTGTGCTGGAACTGTATGCTGCAGTCTGCCAGGGCCTGTGCCACTTCTGCAACTGTGAGGTATGTTCTCTGGCCCACCGGGTAATTTGTACAATTAACCTAGTTGAGGACAAAGTCCTGAATTTCAGTTTCTCTTGTCTGAGGGTGTACAACCCATCTCTGCTTCATGGTGAGAGGAATAAAATCATTGTCAACATAAATTCTAGTAGTACTGTAGAATTTCTTTTTTGCCAAGCTTTTCTGGTCTTGTATTTAAGGAAGCAGATCAACATGGAGCATGGCCAAGCATTTGGGGAGCAGGGTTTGGGACCCAGTGCTCTGTGGGTCCTTTCTATGTCTAGGACAAAGTCTGCTTCCAGGTTCAGGGCCGTATCTGGAAATGCATCCATAAGAGATACCATGTCTGCCCCTTCAGAATCCTCTGGAAGGCCATAAACTCAGATGTTTTTCCTTCATGCTTCGTTTTCGACATCCTCTTGCCTTTAGGCTATTTCTTCCTGCATCTCAGCTAGCTGAAGGAGAGACTGCTCGATTCCCGCCATGTGGTTTTGGAGGTCTGTAATTCAGTCACTGTTACTCTGGGGTCCAACGAGTCTAAATTGGTCTGCACAGATGCCACAGTGTCTTTAAATCGTGCTCAGAAGGCTTTAAGTTTGAGCATAATTGTGTCCAACTTTTTCCCCTTTTTGCTTTGTGGCACTGGGCTGGGTATCTGTTGTGGTAGCCTGAGCCACGGTTAAGTGTGGATTGAGCTGAGTCTGATTGCTTATCCACTGATCCATCTGCATCTGTTGGCAGAGCCACAACTGTTTTTGCTCAGCTTCGTGGTGAAACTTTGAAACCTCAGCTCTGTGTTTGGTTGCCGATTTGTGTTAACTGTTTTAACAAGGTTTGTTATTGTGCTGATGGTGGGAGCTCCCAAGTTAAGCAGCCATGAGCCAGCTGACATCACTGGAAACTCCTGGGTGCTGGATTCTTATTTGTTTTCTAAATGGAATACCAGCAGCTTGAAATAGGAATTTCTGCTAGTGGTTCATGGTTTGCCAGGACTAAAAAATGAATGTAGAATGTCATCCCTACTGAGCTACTTTCTGTTAGTTGTGTTTTTTTCTGATGACTCTCAGACCTCTCTGAATATTTATTTATTTTAATTAAGATTTTTATCCTGCAGGCCTGAGCGTACGGGCTACCAGCTCCATCCTCACCCCCCCCCCGACCAGCAACCACCTCCACCGAGGACTTACTGGGCCCGAAGAGCTCCCCACAGATTTCACCCTGTGACAGAACCAGGAGGGAGAGGGAGTCCCCCCCCCCCCACCGTCCCTACCCCTGAGACACACATTCAGATCATGGGCTGAGTCCTTGGGTGGTGGTGCAGGCCGTGGCTTCACAAAGCCCACTCAGCCTATTTTTCTGCTTTTTCTGTTCTCAACCCCTGCTGCGGTATGCAGATGACAGCATGGTGTTTGGAGGCACACGTGCACTGCGTCAAACTGTAGCCCCTCCCTTTGTGCCTTCCTGCTTGAACCACCGCCAGGCCTCCAGCAGATGGCAGTCTACAGCACAGCAACAAGTCCTTTCCTGCCCAGGAGAAAAGAGCAGTCCCTGGGACGCTTAATCCTCTCCTCTCTGATCGACCCCCAGTGACCCAAGTCCCAGCAACCCAAGTCCATTAGCAAACCTGGGTCACCAGCATGGTGGCTGGTGAGGTGCTCGGTGCATCAGCCCTGCTCGAGGTGCTCGGTGCATCAGCCCTTCTCGCCACTGGGCTGGCTTAATTATTTTTTATATCTTTCCAAATATTAATGTTACACTAACCAGCCTATAGTTCCCTGGGTCCGAACTTTGTCCCTTCTTGTGTGTTGGTATTAGATGTTCCCTGTCCTTCTTGTGTATTGGTACAGTACTACATGTACCTCTTTTCAGCCTCTTTATACTAAACCCATTTTCTTTTTTTTTTTTACTTTATTTCTTTTATTCTCCTTCCTGCTCTCGGAGCCCTCTCCTTCCTTCCTCTCAACCTCCGATTCCACTTCGGGGGGATCTGCCCCTAGAGTGCCTCCTTCTCCCCCTGCACAGTGGGGTCTGTCCCTCCTCTGGTGGTCCTGGATGGTACCGAGAGGCTATCATCAGGGCTTACCGAGAGATGTTTTTCCCTTTTCTCCCCTGGTTTCCCTACCTCTGGGGCCTTGAGCTAGGGCGTCGTCCGAGTGATGGCGTGCTGGCCTTGCGCCAGAGCACTCATGCATCGGCGGCGTCCCCCTCCCACAGCTCCGTTGAGCAGACCGCCTCCATCCCCTCTATTGTCGGTGCTTCCACCGGCTACGAGGTGATGTAGAAGCGAGCGTTCTTGGTTCCCACCCTGAGGAGGAGAGCATCTGTTGGGATGCTCGATCCTCCCCTCCCTGCAAACCCCGGCCACCCGAGCCCGTTCCCGAACCCGGTGCGCGGCTGGCCGCGGGTGTGGCGACCAGCGCCTCAGCGCCACGGGCAGGCTACTAAACCCATTTTCACTTACTTCTGAAGATTGTTGGCAAGGGTTAACATGGTAAAGGACTCTAGGTTCACCGTGTCTACCCCTGCTTAATAAGCAGGTATGAAATGGTATATTTGTGCAAACATGTACTAATTTAAAGGGGTTCTCTGCCCACTCCCCTACTTAAGGTACCCAGTGGTTCCACTGGTAAGCAAACATTTTTCCAGGCTTAAATTGAAGGCTTGTACTCTCCCATTTTATTGTACAACTTATTTACCCAGAATAACCCAGCTAAGATGCAACTTCTTGTTTCTTGTGGGGGTCCTGTTGCTTTCCATTTCTGCAGCTAGGTGTACTGAAGAATTGAGAGCTCTTACTTCGAGAGGAAGCTGTTGTAGCAGGTAACACAAGTAGGATTGACGCCACCTGGCGGCGGTTCTCGGAAAATTCTTCTTCTAGCAGTACCAATGTCAGCTTCACCCCCAACGTCACTCTATATAAAGGAGGAGTTCCCCATGTGCTCCAGTTCTTTCCCGCCGCACGGTCAGGATTAGTTCGCGTTCGGTTTACTGCTTACAGTGCCAATCGCTCTCTTCCTTCTCCACGTTTCTAAAAGTGTTTTTCTTTGCATCTATGTCCTCTTCCTCCAAAGGGCACGTCAACAAGTGTTCCTTCGGGTGGCAGATACCATCTAAGGACGGCCATTCCTCTTGCCTTTTTTGCCTGGGGGCCGACCACGATACCAACACCTGTCCCCATTGCCAGGCCTTTAACTCCCCGACACGCTTCAGGCGACAGAAATTTCTGTCCACCTTTTTAGCAGAGTCCAAACTGGCCACGATGGAATGCGCTTCATCCTCGGGGGAATCCAACCCCCCTCCCACCTAGAAGAAGCGCCACAAACATCAGGAGAACCAAGAGAGAGAGAGAGAGGTCCTATTCTAGGCCCAGGTCCTCGGGCTCGGTCAGGGTCATCGGGGCAGGATTCCTGCCTCACGGCCCTCAAACCTTCCTCCGCTGGGTCTGTGGCACCCAAGTCCTCAGGGATCACCCTCCAACCCTTGAAGGTGTGTCCGCCCGCCGAGAAGGCTTCCTCGGCGGGCGCAGGTAAATCCTCCACCTGCTCGGCCTCCACTTCCAGGGCCGACCTCCGGGAGTCAAACAGGGCCTCAGTGTCTTCCAGTGGTAGGGCCTTGTCCTTGCTGCCAAAGGACTCCGACTGTCGCCCGCCACCAATGGCTGACCGACGTTCGGTCAAGAAGTCCTCTAAACACCACATGTCAGACCGTCCCAAGGCTCATACCACCAAGGGACGCCCGTCAGACTCCAGAGACAAGTGGGCAACAGACCGTTGTCTGCCCGCAGCTCCTCCAGCCTCCTCCCCCCTCTGACGAAGGCCTTTCCGCCACCAGTCGAAATCATTCCGACGCCAGTAACCCCAGCGCCACCCGACATCAGCTCTGGGACCTCCCTCTCTGCAACAGACGCCGGTCCATCTGATGTCAGGAGGCTGACGATGGGGCAGTGGATGCTCCTCCATCTTAGCCCAAGAGCCGGCCTTGTTGCCACCCGGCAGCGGGGCTGGCGATGGCTCTGGTGCACCTCCTCCTTCTGTGCCTGGTTCCCCAAAACTGAACCTTTTGCAAGTAAAGGAGCTCTTCTGCCATTGGTGGGACACAGTCAAACGTGATCTCCCAGTGGATGTGCCTCCTCCACGCCTGATACCCCAGGGGGCCCTGTTCCTGATCCGGTCCCGGTCCTGGAGCCTTCTGATCAAGAGGCAGGGAAGGAGCCTGCAACACCCAAAAAACATAAAGACAAGAGGCACAGGAGGTCTAGGTCCAGCAGTTTCTCCCGCTCTTCCTCTCCAGACAAGAGGCGTAAGAGGAGACGACACAGATCCCCATCCTTTTTAACCTCGGACTCATATGTTGACTCCTACACCTTTTGGGTGGACTCGGATATCAAACCAGAGTTAGAGGACATGGAGGGGCACCCCAAATCCCCGGATGATCCCAGCTTCATGGAGGTGATGAGGCACATCCTGGCAAACATGGGTAGGGTCACTGAGGCTCTGGACCTAAATACCTCCACCAAAAAGACCTTAGGCCATTGGTCATCCCTCCCATGGTTGACACCTTTGAGGATGTCACATTTACTACCGGGAAGCGCCCTCACTCCTCCTCTGCTGTGCCCAAGAAGGCTCATCAGCTCTGCCAGGCCCCTAAGGACCACCTCTTCTCATCCGAACCACCTGCAGTGGACTCAGTGGTGATTTCGGCAGCTCACGACCATTTTCAGAGGCCCAAACACCTGAGTACCCAGCCGTCTGACAGAGAGTTAAAGCAGCTGGATTCCATGGGATGCAAGGTGTACTGTGCTGCCAACTGCAGAATCAGGAGTCTCAACTTCCTGACACACATGGTCCAATTCCAGAATGCCTTTTGGGAACAGGGAATGGACATTGTGCAAAACATGCCCAATTGCCCTCAGTGGGTAGAGCTTGCCAAACTACTGCAGACCGGCTCTGACGTGGGTACCCACGTTCTGAGGTCGGCCTTTGACTCTGCGGACACCTTCTCAAGGGAGGCCGCTACTGGCATTTGCCTCCGACACCATGCTTGGCTTCGGGTTTTGGGGTTCGATCCAGATGTGCAGATGAACATTCTGGATGCTCCCTTTAGGGGCTCCGTGCTCTTCGACAAAGACACAGAGAAGATTATCATCAAGCTGCAGGACTCCAGCAAAGGCCATCTGAACTGTGCAGACCGTGTACCGCCCGAAGCAGGGGTGACATTGGAAGCCCCATTTTCGTGGCTGTGGGGGACATCAGCCTCAGCAACCTTGCTAGCAGACCCACTGGCAGCGAGGTGGCTTTAGTCGTAGGGGCGGAGCCAAGGGCTCCTTGGCCTCCTCCTCTAGACAGGCTAAACCAGCTACTGCCGCCCTCCCCCCACTGCCTGACTATTCAGGTCACCCTCCTCCCCTGGACGCCTTCTCGGGAGAGCCGGTCAGATGACACTTTTCTCTCTACAGAGATGCCTGGAGCCAAGTGACCTCTGACCAGTGGGTCCTTGAGCTCGTCGGGTTCGGGCACTCCATAGAGTTCGACGCCATCCTGCTGGACAGACAAACAGCCCCATCCAGCTATCCCAGGGAACACCGGGCACTGATCAGAAGGGAAATCCAATCCCTTCTGGACAGAAATGCCATTGAGCCGGTGCCCCCGGCCGAGCGAGAGACAGGGTTCTTCTCCCACTTCTTCCTGGTCCCAAAGAAGTCCGGAGACCTAAGGCCTATTCTGGACCTCAGTGACCTGAACCAATGGGTCTCCTATCGGGGGTTCCATATGGTCGCCCTTCCCACTCTCCTGCCCTTAATTTTGGAGGGAGACTGGCTGGCATCCCTGGACATGCAGGATGCCTATCTGCATATCTCGATTGCCAGGGGTCATCGAAGATTTCTGAGGTTCAGATTCAAAGGCAGGGGTTATCAATTCAAAGTCCTTCCCTTCAGTCTCTCTTCAGCCCCCAGGGTATTCACCAAGTGCCTGGCAGTGGTCGCTGCGGCACTTCGGAGACTGGGCCACTTTGTGTTCCCTTATCTGGATGACTGGCTCCTCCTGGCTCCATCCAGGCCCCACCTGTTGGACACCATCAGGGACTCCCTCTCACTGTTCCAGCACCTGGGGATCACGGTCAACAGGGAAAAGTCTGAACTTCTCTCATCCCAGAAGCTCCAGCTCATCGGAGCTCTACTGGATGCCACCCTCAGGAAAGTGTTTCTTCTTTCTGACAGAGCAGGTCGGATTCAGGTCTTGGCATACCAAGTTCTAACAGCCTCAAGGGTCCCCGCAAGATTCCTCCTCAGACTGCTGGGGCACATGGCAGCCACCGTAGTTTCTGTCCCTATGGCGCAGCTGTACATGTGGACCATTCAATGGTCATTAAGAGTCCAGAGGGATCAAACACAGGACGATTTGGATGTCTTGATCCAGATCTCGGAACTGATCCACCGAGAATTGTGCTGGTGGGTGTCATCACAAAACTTACTGGTGGGTATCCCCTTCCATGTAGGGGCCCTGACCCAGATTCTGACCATGGACGCATCATCCTCAGGGTGGATCGCCCACTTGGGGACACATCGCAGTCAATCAATCAATCAATATTTTTATTTTGCCAGGCGGAACACCATTGAGGCAAGCTCATTTACAAGATGGACCTGGGAACAATACAGTAGCCAGATGGGCCATAACCTAAACATATAGTAAGCATATATAATGACAGTATAATCATACAAGGAGTACACAGGTCAAGGAAGTACATGTAATATGCAACAGGCTAAGAATCACTAGCAAGCTATTTACATAAGCACTTAGGAAGATGAATGATTCAATACATGTAGGCACTCGGGGATCTTAGTCCCCAATAGAGGAAGATCTGCATATCAACATTCTGGAACTGAGAGCGGTCCTGTATGCTCCTCAGTCTCTGGTCTCGGTCCTAGTGCCGGGCCACCTGTTGGTCCAGACAGACAACACTTTGGTGATGTTCTACATCAACAAACAAGGTGGCACACACTCGTACCCCCTCTGCCGGGAAGCCGTGTGGGACTGGGCTCTGGAGCATCAGCTCTTCTTGACGGCGGTTCACGTTCGCAGAGAGCAGAACGTGTTGGACGACAGGCTCCGCAGAACCAGGTCACAGGCTAACGAATGGGAGCTGCTTCAGGAAGTTGCAGATCAAATCTTCTGCCAGTGGGGGACACCCGAGTTAGATCTCTTCGTGTCACAGTCCAACACAAAACTACCCAGATTGTGCTTGCTAGGTCCAGAGCCTGGAGTTTTTTGGCAAGACGCATTGTCCCTCTCTTGGAAGGAGAAGTTTCTCTATGCGTTCCCTCCCTTCCCACTATTGCAGAAGGTTCTTCTCAAGGTGCGGTCAGAACTGTCCGCTCTCATTCTGATAGCTCCGCTGTGGTCTTGTCAGATTTGGTTTCCTTTGCTCCAGCGTTCAGCGGCAGAACCTCCGCTGCCCCTTTCAGTTTCCCCTCATCTTCTGTCTCAGGACAACGGGTCACTGGTCCATCTGAATCTGCACTCCTTTCACTTGCATGCTGGGCTCCTCAAGACCTAGCTAAATCCAGGTTTGGAGTATCCGATCAGGTAGCGCAGGTTTTGGTTGAGGCGCGTAAGCCTGCCACCAGGGCCGCTTACGCTATGAAGTGGAAATGTTTCTGTATTTGGGCTGCAGCCAAGAGGGTGGACCCCCTGATCTGTCCAGTTAATTCCGTTTTAGAATACCTGCTTTTCCTTTTGGAGTCAGGTCTCAGTCATTCCTCCATCAAGGTACACCTGGCCACCATCTCCATTTATCACTTCCCAGTGCAGGGTAAGACGGTGGCTCAGATGGAGGTCTCTAAGGCTTTCCTTTGCAGTATTCTCCATATCAGACCTCCCATCCGGGATCCTATCCCTTCTTGGGATCTCCTCTTTGTCCAAAAGAAGCTTACGCTTTCCCCCTTCGAACCAGCAATGGAGGCTGAGCTTCATTTCCTGTCCTGGAAAACTTTGCTTTTGGTAGCCATTACTTCAGCGAGGCGCATTTCAGAGCTTCAAGCTCTCAGTGAAAAGAACTCTATCTTATTTTCCATAAGGATAGGGTTGACCTTCGCACCAACCCAGAGTTCCTACTGAAGGTGGTTTTGGAGCTCACCTTTAATCAGTCCGTTCAGCTTCCAGTGTATTACCTGGAGTATTCGAACAGAGGGAAGGCTCTGCTTCATTCCTTGGACATCCACAGGGCTCGTCATTGTTACCTGGCTTGGACCAAGGGAGACAGCAAATCTGATCAGTTTTTGTGTCATTTGCTCAAAGGTCCTTGGGTTGCCCAGTCACCAAACATGCTATCGTGCTTGTTGGTCAATTGCATTACCTTTTGTAATCAGAAACACAATGGGTCTACTTCGGGCCCGATTAAGGCTCATTCTACCAGGGCAGTCGGCACTTCCTTTGCAGCACTGAAGCGAGTATCTGCAGCTGACATTTGTGCTGCTGCTAACTAGCACTCTGTTCACACATTTGTCAGGCGCTACAGCCTTGACGTCATTTCCAGATGGAGAACAGAGTTTGGCCTCGCAGTTCTGCAGGGCCTGGTTTCCTGAGGGATCATTCCTGCTCCTGTTTTTCCTTATTGTTTCCCTCTCCCAGGGGTTGTCTGAAGTTTATACTGCTTGGGAATCAGTCCTACTTGTGTTACCTGCTGCAAGAGCTTCCTCTCGAAGTAAGATAGTACAGTTACGTAAGAACTTACTGTAACAGTAGATCTTCGAGAGAAGCTCTTGCAGCAGGTATATTTTACCACCCTCCTTCCCCGAGGGATCAGGCCTTTTCCAAGCTGGCCGTTCCTCCGTTATGAGGAAAAGTTTGGGTCACAATTCCTGTTTGTCACCTGTCGTGATCCGTTTTGCCTGTAGGGGGGGCATACAAGAACTGGAGCATGTGGGAAACTCCTCCTTTATATAGAGTGACATTGGGGGTGGAGCTGGCGGTGGGGGCGTTCCCACGTTGGTACTGCTAGAAGCAGAATTTGCCGAGAACCGTCACCAGGTGGCGTCAGTCCTACTTGTGCTACCTGCTGCAAGAGTTTGTCTCGAAGATCTACTGTTACGGTAAGTTCTCACGTAACTGTACTTTTAACTTACTTGCCCAAGGTCTCACAGTGAGTATTTGGCTGTAGCGAGGCTTGATCCTGCAACTTCCAGTTACAAAGCTCACTAGTCCTCACTGCCTCTGAATGGACTGTCTTCATGTCCACATTCTCCATTGGTAGGCTTTCCCATGGGTTTACCACTCTCTCTGGGAGAAGACATGCTTCCTATCATTAACTCTGTGTTTGCAACCTCTGAACTTTGGGCTATGTCCCTGTGTCCTGCTGGAGGACACCAGCGCCCTCTGATCTTTGTGATGCTCTTTAGTATGCGGAAAACTTAAAGAGCTGGTGACACATTCAGGACAACTTTAACAAAACCTAATATTTAGACAGTCCAGCTTGTATTTCCCATTAGTGCTATGTTCCTCCTCCCCAATATTTATTACTGAGGTCATCTGTATGAAAACAGGATCTTTGGGGTCCACCAAGCAGTTTGAGCAATTCAAGGCCTTCGAGGAGAAAGCGGCCCAGACCACCGCTCAGTCCTCTTCAGCCTCAGCCTTCATTCCGCTCTAGTTGGGCTCCACTTATTTGGCCTCCTTCAAGGAGCTGTGCCAGTCCCTCCTGACCAAGGGGCAGGGCCCTTCCGAATCACATAGTTCCTGCTCACGCAAGAAGGAGTCCAAGAAGGATAAAGAGAAGAGTCATCGTCGACGATCCTGGGACTGGGAGCGTTCTCGCTCTCAGGAATCTTTGGTTTTGACTACGGTTGTAACCGCGGCCGTGGCCACGGCTTCATGGAAACCCTGTTGTGCCAGTCGGCTGAGGTGCTGGCTGACAATGCGGCTGAGATTTCTCTCGACCCTGTTGACTGGTTGTCATCTGAAGAGGCCGACAACTCTCTTTTCAGGACCCTGGTCCTGCCGGTTACCACTCTGGTCCCTGACCTAGACCAGGAGGAGCCGGGGGTCTCCTTGGCTCCCTCTGAGGCCCCCCGTTGGCACCACCGATGGCTGAGGTTGAGGTCTCGGTCACCTACATCCTCTGGGTCGAGCAGGTCGTGCTGACATCAGCGGTCTCGCTCTCGGCACCTTAGGAAGCAGTGCCGCAACTACTTGTCTTTGTCCTCCTCGGGTGAGGAGAGGCTTCAGCGCAAGTTGCGTTGACGCTACGAAGACCTTATGTAGCAACAGTTAGTGCTGATAGGGCCGAGGCTGACGCCAGCTACCAACCCAGCCATCACCTGGCTTTCATCCCCAAAACGTTAACACTAACACCCCCGCTGGGGCCGGTCGACACCAGCAGAGCCGATCCAGACCATTTCGGCTCAACCAAAGCTGGCTTCTCCATCGATTGTGGTGGAACCGCCACCCAAGCAGCCATCGACCAGGGCTCCATCCAAGGAGTCTAAGTCAGCTAAGGGGCTTCCCCATCAGCTGTCGGTCACTCTCACACCTGTCTGCCCGCAGCGGACGAGAGTGATTCGGGTGGTCGTCTGCTTTATGTAGACTCCTCGGAGTCTGAGGATTCCTCTTTGCACTCCTGTCCACTGGATATGGAGTCGATGGGGGATCTGTTGATGGATGAAGGCCCCACTTCATTCGTGGGCATTCTCCACCTCATCTCCGAGTCCACGGGAATGAAACTGGAGCCCATTCAAAAACGGGCTTGCTACCCTCTTACAGAAATTCTGGATAAAGGGGACTCTCTGACAGAGGCTTTTCCAGTGGCCAAGGCCATCGTCGGCCCTGCCCTGGAGCTCTGGCAGCACCCCGCTTCTTGCCCTGTGCCCACCGATATCCTTTCGTGGTTCACGGAGCATCCTTCAGCTGAAGGGTTGGTGGCTGACTCCGTGTTCAGGTGCTCGGGCAATATGGGGGATGTCGATAGAGTCCAATAGGGAGTCCAAGAAATTGGAATAATAATAGAATAATAGAGAATAATAATAACAGAGTCCAGTAATAATCATAATAATAATAGTCCAACAATAATAATAATAGAGTCCAATAAGGAGTCCAAGTAATTGGACCACTTGGCTAAAAAAGGTCTGTGCTGCCTCCTTGCTTGGCCTCCGCCAGGCAAGCTCAGCCATCATGATGGCACTCTTCTCCCATGCCCTTCTGGGCTCTCTAGATGAGATAATTCCTCATCTTCCTGTGGACCTCCAGACTATGGTCAAGCAAGCCTGGGACCAAGGGCGTGCTGTGGCCAAACGGGCAACTTCAGATGGCCCTGGACATTGGAAATTTCTGTGCCCACTCGGTGGCGGCTGTGGTTGCCATACGGTGTAGGGCTTGACTGTGGATCTCGACCTTCACGGCAGACACCCAGAACAAGCTGGCAGATGTACCATTCTTAGGCATCGACCTATTTGGGCTTGGTGTGGAAGGTCACCTCCAGCGCATTGAAAAGTCCAGTGCTACCCTGGACTCTGTGACATCTGCCCAGAAGGACCCGAAGGGCTCTAAGCAGCAGAAGCACAAGCCCTTTCAGTCCTCTACTCCTGTGGCAAAACCAGCCCAGCATCAGTCTGGCCAGCAGACTTAGTCCTGGTGACCTTGAGCCAAGTCAATGGCCTTGGTGGTCCGAAAACCTAGAGGGAAGGGACCCGGTGGCCTCTCTGCCGGGTCCTCCTCCTCCTCCATGCCTGCTTAGTGACGGGATGAGGGGTGTCTCCCTCATGCCCATCACAACTCCCCTGGGTCCTCCTGTGGGGGGGGTCAGCTCCATCACTTCCTTTCCCCCTGGTTCACTGTTACCACTGACAGGTGGGTCCTGGAAGTGGTTGGTCAGGGTCTGCCTCTGGAAGTCGAGCAGTACCTTCCGAGCCGAGCCCGCACCCCACGGGAGGACTTGGTATCCGCAGACACTTGGTCGGCTCTTCGAGACAACATAGCCCAGCTCCTCCGAAAGGTGTTCGTGGTCAGGGTTGCGGATCCTCTGGAACACCCAGGGTTTGTTTCCAGGTACTTCCTGGTGCCAAAGCAGACAGGGGTCTGGAGCCCCATTCTAGATCTGCATGACCTGAACAAATTCCTCAGGTCCCATACCTTCAGGATGGTAACTCTGTCCCAGATCATACCATCTCTGGAGCAAAACATGTGGTTTTGCTCTCTGGATCTTCAGGACGCATTCTTTCACATCCCAATCTGTCCATCCCACTGAAGGTTCCTCCGCTTCTGAGCAGAGTGAATCCTTTATGAGTTCCAAGCCATGCCATTCAGCCTCACCTCGGCCCCTAGGGTCTTCACCAAATGCATGGCAGTGGTGGCAGCTTATCTGAGGTGCCAAGGGGGTCCAGGTGTACCCCTACCTGAATGGCTGATAGCAGGTCCCTCCAAACAGGAGGTGGAACGGTCCGGGCACCTGGCCCGCCAGACCTGCATCAACCTTGGCCTCCTAGTCAACGAGGCCAAGTCGGAACTCGTGCCCTCGCAGGTGATCAGTTTCATTAGGGCAGAGCTCGACTCATGCCGAGCCAGACCTCCCGGGCGGATAGGGTGGTGGTTCTCTTCTCCTTTGCCCAGTCATTTCTGGTTGGACACTTGTGCCCTGCCCGGGACTTCCTGCACCTTCTGGGTTCCATGATGGCCTGCACCAGCACGGTTCAATGGCCCATTGGCATATGTGCTTCCTGCAATGGGAACTGGCCAGCCAGTGGTCTCAGCGAAAGGTCACTTTGACCAGCTGGTCACTATGACCCAGAGGATGTGGGATGCCCTCCAGTGGTGGCTTGTCCCAGAGCATCTGCAGGAAGGAATCCTGTTTGTCCTCCCCGTGCCAACGGTCATCCTGATGACCGACACCTCTCTCATGGGCTGGGGTGCCCATCTGGGGAAACACAGAGTCCATGGGCTCTGGACCCCCAGGAGTCCTGATGCCATATCAACCTGCTGGAGCTCTGAGCAGTCCAGCTGGCACTGACTGCCTTCGCTCTGTTTGTTGTGGGTCAGGTGGTCTAAGTCCAGATGGACAACACCACAACCATGTACTACCTCAACAAACAGGGCGGAACACACTCCCTGCCTCTGTGCAAGGAAGCCCTCCACAATTGGACTCTCGTGCACAGCCTGGAGGTGGATCTCCTAGCCATCCATGTGGCAGGAGCCTCCAGTCAGCTGGGTGGGCGAGGCATCTCATGAGTAGTCTCTCCATCCGGAGGTAGTTCACAGTCTGTTCTCCCAGTGGGGCACTCCGCAGGTGGACCTGTTTGCTTCCAGGGAGAACGCAAAGCTGTGGCTGTTTTGTGCCTGCCCCCTCAGCAGGGAACGCTGCAGGCGAATGCCTTCTCGAGGCCTTGGACTCCAGGCCTCTTCTATACATTCCCTCCACTTCCCTTGATCCAGAAGGTGTTATTCAAGGTCAGGAGGGACAAGACACAGGTGATCCTCATGGCTCCGGACTGGCCACTCCAGTTTAAAGATCCTGATCTCCTCAGCCTCAGCAACAGGCTCCTGAGGCGTCCTGCCATATTCCCGGACCTGCTCTCAATCAGTCAGGGGATGGTTCTCCATCCAGACCTTCAGTACCTGCACCTCACAGCCTGGTTCCTGAGTGGCTAGAGTTCCAGACTTTGGGTCTCTCCGAAGATGTCCTCACTGTCATGGAGGTGTCTAGAAAGGAATCAACCAGAAAATGCAATGCCTTCAAATGGAAGAGATTCTCCATTTGGTATCGGGGCAATGGGTTGGACCCTTCGACCTGTCCAGTGGGTAGCATTTTGGACTATCTGTGGTCTCTCTCCTAAGGAGGTACTTTGGTCGATGACTTTAAGGTGCACCTGGCAGCCATTTCTGCTTACTGGGTGTGGGCCAGTCAGTGGTCGGTGGCAAAGGAGACAGTGGTCTGGTACTTTTTCAAAGGCTTGGATCACATTTCCCCTCCAGTGTGTGAACCACCACCACCATGGGACCTGTTGCTGGTTTTGGCAAAGCTCATGGGCAAGCCATTCGAACTGATGCACAGGTGTGAGATGTCACATCTGTCGTGGAAGACCGCCTTCCTGGTGGCTATCATGTCAGCCAGAAGGATCAGTGAGCTCCAGGCACTCTCAGTGGCATCTCCTTACCTGGTCAGTTGTCCTGTTCCCCAACCCAAAGTTCCTTGCGAAGGTTGTGTTGGAGTTTCACCTGAACCAGGTGATGACTCTTCTAGTGTTCTTCCTGAATCACACTTTGGAGGCCGAACACAGGCTCCGTACTTTGGACCTGAGGTGAGCGCTCGCTTACTACAAAGCATGCATGGCTGAAGTTTGGAGAGAGGTTTGCCAGCTGTTTGTCACCTATGCTGAAGCCACACCTGGCAGATCTGCAGCCAAGTGAACGATTGGCAGGTGGAACACTTCCTGCATTGATCTCTGCTCTAAGTTGGTAGGTAGGGAGCTTCTTGGAGGGCTTAGGGCTTATTCCACCTGCTGCTTCTAGGGATGTCCCTATCCAGGAAATCTGCATGGCTGCTACCTGGAAGTCAGTACACACCTTCATTTCTGATTACCACATTGACCTTGAGTCATGCCGGGATGCTGGTTTTGGGGCCTCAGTTCTCCAATCTCTGTTTCCTAAGTAGGGGGTGTGTGCCTTGCCTCCCTCCTCCCAAAGAACTGTTAGGAGTCTGCCAGAAAGTGTGAATAGAACATCATATCCACATCTCTAGAAACACAGGTTACTCACCTGTAACAGTAGTTCTAGGAGTGGTATATGATGCTTATCCACACGGACCCACCCGACCTCCCCAGCTCCGGTGCTCACAGCTTTCATTGGGTAAGATCTGGCGTCATGGGGAGTTACCACCCAGGTGGGTGGGAGGGGCCAGCTTGAAGACATTTCCAGCAAGTCTTAAAGGGAAAGGCAACTGCCAGAAAGTGTGGATGAACATCATATACCACTCCTAGAACTACTGTTGCAGGTGAGTAACCTGTGTTTTCTGAGCATGCTCAATAAGCACTCCAGGATAGCTGTATGAAACAAAAAAGGAATCCTATTTCGTATTACAATATTCCTTTTTCATTTGCCGCCATCTTGTTTCTATTTAAAAAAAAAAAAATTCAAAAGCTATTAAACTGACATCATTGAGAGACACCAACACATCTGTCTGTGTGATCGGGATCCCTTGTGTTCGGGATCCCCTTATGTGTAATCTGCACTTCACAGTGGCAGACATGTCCTAGAAATGTTTTTTTTTTTTTTTTACTATTAGGATTTTCTTTTTCTATGACCGCATGACACGAAAAAAGAATCCTTTTTCATATCTCGAGTCATGAAAAAGGATCCTTTCCATGAAGGTAGAATCTTTGCATGCAATTCTGCTTCCCTCTCCCATACTCTTCTGTATTTCCCTGGTGTCTAGTGGCACCCCCCACCCTCTGATACCCATCATCTCTCTTGCTTTTCTTTTCCTGGTGTCTAGTAGCACCCCCATCCCCTGATCTCCATCCCCTGTCTGCCTTGGTTTCCTTGGCGTCTACTGGCACCCCCCCCCCACCTACCGATCACTGTCCTCCTTGCATATAAAGATATGAATACCCTGGTGTCTAGTGGTACCCTCACCCGCCGATCTCTGTCCCCCTTGCATATAAAGATATTAATTCTCTGGTGTCTAGTGGTATCCCTCCACCAGCAGAATCCAAGTACCTGAAATAAAGAAAATCGTCCTCGATGTGTTTTTTTGTTTGTGTTTTGCATAAAATGGTCCCTCGACGATCAGCCCCCCCACCATCCACTCAGCATCCACCTCCCCACACACCCTCACAGGTCCCAGGTTCAAGATCCACTCTCCAATCGAAGACACGTCTTGCTGCTGGAACTGGTGATGTAATATGATAAATTAATGTAAATGCGGTTCATTGTATTTCATTAGGGGTTTCAACTTATGTTCATACACAGTCATTTTTTTACATTTTGACACCAAATTTTCAACTTAGCCTTTTGGAGATCCCACCCCATAAACAATATGAGTGTCATTAAGCAACTCCTGCCCGAAAGGTGATTTTGTAGTTGCTTAGTGACTTCACCTTTCAGGCAGGATATGAAAATTTTTCTTGCCCTTGTTCATGAGGTGGGGTCATAAAAGTCTGTGTTGAAAATTTGGGGTCAAAATATGTAAAAATGGGAAGTTATGACCGTTTTTGCGATTTCACTACGCACACTTGTAACTTTAGAAATTTTTAATATTTTGACACCAAATGTTCAACATAGATATTTTATTACCCCACCTCATGTTTGTCACAGCTGTCATTTTGCAAATCCTGGCCAAAATGTGTTTTCACATCTGTGGCACGAAATGGTGTTGCAGTTGCATGGAATTAGGTTTCGGCTGGGATTTAAACATTTTTTGTACCGGTTACATGAGATGTGGTAACAGATGGCAATGCTGGCAATTTGTTCACTGTTGTCCTTTAAATGGAAGCGCTGGGCCCTTCCACAGCAACATACATATATGCGTCTATGGAAGGATAGGAGTACAGGGCACAAAGGGCACTGCACTCCTACAGAGCAAATACGGATATGATTACTCTATCTCAAAAACTAGAGTAGGTGGGAACGGGCCTCAAGCCCTGTGCTCCCAAGGGCAAATAAAGCTACAATTGCACTATCTCAAAAAGTAAGAACATTCTTTGCAAAAAAACTATGTTAAAGCATTGGTTAGGATTGATATCAAACCATAAAAAGGATGGAAATATGACTTTAGGTTTTCCAGCCCTAACATCCCACCCTGCACACACCAACAGGTGTCAGGGGTATGCCTTGGGGTCATCAGCCATTCTCTTATACTGTACCCATCTCAGCTTACTTACCTATGGATTCGGGTGAGCATTATGGCTGATGACCCCAAGGCACACCCACAATGCCTGTTGGTGTGTGCTGGGTGGGGGTAACGTAGTATTTCCCTCCTTTTTATGGTTTGATATCAACCCTTACTGATGCATTAACAATAGGGGTGGGAGCTTCTAGAGTGTGATAAATGGAAATATCTTCACTGGAGTGTGATAAATGGCGATCACATCAGCACAGTGATGATAGATGCCGATTATCCATACTGTGCTGATGTCACCACTCACTACAACCTGCATTCTAAATGAAACTGCTTCATCAGTTTCTCTTTTTCACTGAGGCCTGCAGGTTACTCAATTAGCACTGGAAAAGACACTTACCTGTGTCCCATAGTGTTTCTGAGACTCCTAGACCATTACTATGCTGATCTCAGCTTCACTGTAGCCTGCATTCTAAATGAAAGTCCTTTACAAAACAGTTTCTCTTTCTCACTGAGGCTTGCAAGTTACTCAATTAGCATTGCAAAAGACACTCATCTGTGTCTCATAGTGTTTCTGAGACTCCCAGCCCATTCAGAAAAACTCACACATACTCAGACCACACAGAAAGAGCAGAAAGCACACAGAAACAGGAAAACATAACAGTATTTCAGAAGCTCCAACCCCTGTTGTATAAATAGCACACATGATGTGCAGATCATGTGTTATGGAAAATATTCTCACTCCTGCAGAGTGAGCTCTGGATACTCTCACTCGTGCCTTCGGCATTCGTAAATATCCAGAGCTCACTCTGCAGGGGTAAGAATATTTTTCATATCACACTCCTGCCCATCGTGTATCTTCTATATATATCTTTCGCAGCCATTCTGGCCATCCTCAGACACCAAGGTCAGTTTCTGACGGTTCCATGTCAAAAGAGCAAAAAAAAACCCAACCTCGCCAACCATATCAGTAAACAGAAATGAGCTCCAGCAAGTACAGTGAACATCAAATACAGCGAATGTCAAAACAGATCACTATGGAAAACAGAACATGAGTAACCACTCACTATCTGATACACTGATATAACGCTATATTCATTTTCTGCTTGGGGCTGTGCCCCCCCGAACCTCACTAACTATAAATAACCTTCACCGAGACTGCACTAATTACTACAGCGAGGTCCATACTAACCCAACACAAGTCGTCCTCGCTGTAATTACATTCGCTTTTAAGGACAACTCGCTCAAATAACATGCGCTATTCTTATGTTGCTCAAATTCAGTCACTCAAATGCATTCGCTCATTTGACACAGCACAGTTTTTGGCTTAATAGCCCAGCCTTCCCATTGTTCTGGTGCTAGTGACTTCCTTCAGCTCTGTTCCCTAGCTTTGCATCATTAACTTTGCTTGCAGAGCTGGGGTCACCATTTTTTCATTGTTGCCTTTTAGCTGATCATTGCCTGGTTCTGCCTCATCTACAAACTCACTTCGTGGGCAGTCACCTGCTTTAGGAATGGATATTCCACATTTTCATTGTTGTTTTTTTCCCAACTTTGCTTTATGACTGGTCTCTGTCCTCCTGAATGCCTCAGTCGGTTCTTGGACTTGTTCCCTGGACCCTATTTATGTGGTATCTGTGGTTCCCTTCAGCTTCTTTGGCTGGGCTTGCCCTGTCAGTGTGTTTGCTGATTGGGTCGGTGTCTCCATTTTCTGCTTCATGCCCCCCTGCTTTGTGTGTGGTTGCTCTGGTCTCCATAGTTGGTTTCCCCATTGACTTGCCAGTTTTGGCCATCCATTCCCTCCATTGGGATATCATAGTTGGTTCTTTGTTTTGCCCTGCTCCCAATTTTGCAGGGCCTGTTGCTCCCCTCTGCTACGTCATCTGGCTTGGCTCTGCTAGCAACTTTGCTGTTTGGGATGGGGTCTTTTTTCAGCGTCCCTCTTCTTGCTGGTTTTCACCGAGTTCTGCCTCATCAACATGCCCACTGCGTGTGTGGTCCACTGGTTTGTGCATGGCTGATCTCACTTCTCAGGGGAGCTCTTGCAGCAGGTTACACTATAAGGACTAAAGTCAGCAAGCACCAGGACCCTACGGAAAACTTCTAGCTAGCAGTATACAGCGGGCACTGCCCCCTGACATTGGCCAGTGGTATGTAAGGGGAGGTCCCCCAGCCCTGCTTCAGTTCTTTTCCCGCTATTGACCCGCATACATCGGCTCCATGGACACCTTCTGCTCCAGTCGATCGCCATGTTTTTTGCGATTACCAGTGCTTTATTATTTTCCTGCAAACATTTGATATTTTTTCAGTTTTGCTGCACGTCTTTGTCTCCGACCTCATCAGTGAAACTGAGGCAGTCCAAGTGTCCTTGCAGCAAAGAGATCCCGTCAAAGGACAGCCACTCTCTCTGCCTCTTCTGCCTAGGCCCAAAGCATGACACTGAGGCCTGCGAGCACTGCTTGAAGTTCAACCAAAGGATCAGGATCTGCCACCAAAAGGCCCTCAAAAGCTTCTTACTAGAAAAGAAGGTTGCAGCGATGGAGAAACAAATCCAGGGCAAAAGTTCCTCCTCCTCTCTGGTTTCTGGGGCCTCCACTTCTTCATCCTCCCATAGGGAGAAAAAGTCGGATGGAAAACATAAATATAGGGAGAAGCATAAAGACAAGTCTTCCTCCCGTTCCTGGTCTCCTCATTTGAAATAGACCAGCTCCAGGTCATCCTCCCTAGGGAGAGCAGACTCGGCATCTGTGGCAGCCCTCTCTCCTACCGGGCTCCCTGTGGTGACAACTCCCGTCCTCATCCAGACGTCGGGTGGTGGTTCATCGGGGTTGGGGACTTCGTCCTCTGCCTCCCAGACCTTGTTGTTCTGGCCCTTCCATCAACCTTTGGGCCAGCAGTCAGGCAGCTTGGCCGGGTCTTCCTTGGGTGGCGTGTCCTTGCCCGTCATCTACCCAACCTCGGTGACCACCAAGTCATTCCCAGGCTCTGGGACCGATGCCACCCAGTGGCACCAGGGGCATGTGTCTGCCTCTGGCAGAGTGATGCCTCTACCCCTTTTGGGAGTTGGCTCCCCTAAACAGGATCCCTCCAGACCAATACTGGCGGCATCCCCCGACCAGCACCAGTCCACACCTGTCCGGTCGACACTGGCCACCCTGGTGTGGAACCCGGCAACACCTATTCCTTCGGCCCCTGATCACCCTGTGTTACCAACTGACCTTAATATTTCAGTTCAGCTGATGCCAGAGGGCCTGCCATCTGGCCTGACATCACCTTCTAGGCTGATGGCAGACAACCTGACACCTGCTGGGCCAATGCCCGGTCAACCTGAATCCCCAAGATCCTATGCCTGGGTTGCTGCCTCTGAAAGAACCAGCTCTGAGACCATCTAACATCCCCCCAACCAATGCCGGTTAACCCTTCTAATCTGCAGAATCCTCTGCCGGACCTGACTGCCCTTTATACCTCCTGGTGGAATGTAGTTAAGGGCGACCTGCTACCGAAACCTGTACCCCTTATTAAGGATCCTCCTCTTCCTTCAGGGGTTCAGCCTCCGGCTTCTCCTCTGAAGTCTTCTCTGCAGCCCAAGGAGCCTACTCCGCAATCGGATGATACGGGCAGGGGTTGCTCCAAACGTCATGGGAAGTAAACAACGCCGTTCGTCCTCTAGGTCCTTGGACAGGTACAGACGCCAGTCTCACGGCTGCAGACACCGATGTTCAACCTCTAGGTCTTTCTCCTCAGGGGAGTTGGGCTGCAGCTCCTCCCTCCTCCTCTTCCGAGTCATCCGAATCAGGGGTGTCTCCCTCCCCTGAGGACACCCCTTGGTCGCCTCCTGATGACCTGACCTTTATGGAGGTCATGCAGCACATCCAATCAAATGTGGTTTGGGACACCGCAGATTTGGACCCCAGGTAGTGCCGTTTGGCTGTTTTTCTGTGCCAGAAGGACCCTAAGCCTATGGTAGATCCTTCTCTGGTAGACATCTTTATGGACATCACCAAGTCAGCTTGAAAACACCCGTCTTCCACCCCTGCTGTTCCCAAAAAGGCTCACCATCTCTATAACTCTCCCCGGGATGAGCCCTATTTTGGTGAGCAACCGGTGGTGGACTCTATGGTCATCACGGCAGCTCACGATCGGTTCAAGAGGCCACGCCATTTAAGTACCCAGCCTCCGGGCAAGGACTCCAAACAGGTGGACCAGCTCAGCAGAAAGGTACATTCCTCAGCCACCTGTGCCATCCGCTCTCTAATTTTTTAGCTCACATGGTCTAATACCAGAACGCCCTGTGAGAAAAGGCCATGTAACTGGTTCAAACTCAGCAGGATGGTCCCTAGAAGGCTGAGCTGCTTCACATTCTCAAATCAGGTTTGGACGTAGGCATTCATGTATTATGTTCCTCCTATGGCACAGCAGATGCTGCGGCCAGGGCAGCAGCTTCCGGCATTTGCCTTCATCACTACTCTTGGCTCCGTGCCTCGGGTTTTACCCCAGACATCCAAACCACCCTTCAAGGGCTTGGTCCTTTTTTCAGTGAGGACTCAGAGAAGATCATAACTCGCCTCCAGGAATCTGGCAAGGTCGTAAGATCTATGTGCAGGTCCACAGAAAAACAAAACTGTCACTAGCCATTTTGTTGGTCTTCTGGGCAACAGTTTCGAGGTCAGTAAAATAAAGGAGCCTTTAAGCCTAAGGTCACTTCTCAGGCCTCAGGAGGTTCGGGACCCAGAACCCCAAAACCTCTTGGGTCTCTCTGCCTGGCCCCAGTTCCTCGGCCTGACTCCTTGCCCGGCCCTCCTCCCCTGGCAGAATCCCTGTGGGAGGTAGTGGGGGTTGTTTATCTCTCTCTCTTTCTAGAGGGATGGCAAAGAATCACAATGGATCAGTGGGTTCTTCATCTGATAGAGAAAGGACATGTCTTAGAATTCATGGAGGTTACTCCCAGACAATCCTCCCATAAACTCCCATTACCCTCCATCACACCTCTTGCTTATCCAGGAAGAGATCTAGATGCCCTTGCTGAAACAGGCCATAGAGCCAGTTCCACTCACTCAAAGGGGAAAAGGATTTTATTCCTGCTTTTTTCTGGTCCCGAAGAAAATGGGGGACTTACAGCCTATCCCGGATCTCAGCCACCTGAACAAGTGCATAGAGTACAAGTGATTCAGGATGGTCACCCTTCCAGGTCTGCTTCCCCTCCTTCTTTCAGGGGACTGGCTGTGCTCCCTGGACATGCAGGACACGTACCTCCACATTTTGGTATTTCAGCCCCAAAGGAGGTTCCTTCGCTTCCACATTCAGGACAACCATTATCAATTCCGCACCCTGCCATTCGGTCTTTCCTTGGCTCCCCAAGTCTTTACAAAGTACCTAGCAGTCGTGGCTGCAGCCCTCAGACAGAAGGGCCATTATTTATTTATTTATTGAAATGTTTCACCAGGAGGGCACACTGAACAATAAGTTGCTCTTCTCACGGTGCGACCTGGGGCGAGGGGTTACATAGGGTTGTGAAGGATGTTCAGTTTCAAAAGTATGTGGGTAGAACAAACAACAACATTATAAGATTGTGCAACAGTTGGAACACAAGGTATTGTACAATAAACAGTAGTGGAACATTGCGTAAATTACAATACACGTCCAAAATCATGCAAAAGAACATATAAGCCAGCTCGTCGGCGCAGCGACTGGCTTTCCGCTTGCGATGCTGGCGACCCGGGTTCGGAAACGGACTCGGATCGTCAGAGAGCCAGCCGGGGGAGAAGGCTGGAGTGTCCGTAAACAGCTCGTCTTCTCCAGGGGGAGAGCGGGGATGTGAGCGGGCACCTGCTGGCTCCTGGCGGAAGCTGGGAGCATAGCAGAATGTCAGAGCTCAAAATAGCTGGGGGGAGTGATGGACGTTGGCGTTTGCCATGAAGTCACCTACGTCACTCTCCAGGGGAGAAAAATGGAAAATCATCCCCCTTGATGGCCAGATGACGGCTCTCTGGTCGCCTGGCTGCCATCACGGCCCCACGGCCTCCCACCCCAGCAGCACCTGGAGCCAATGCCGCAGTGCACTGGATGCCCCTCTCCACCGGCACCTTCCCTCTCGGAGGAGGGGGACCCATCCGGCAAAGGGTTATGCCGGGCTACTCCAGGGGGCTGCGATCTGGGGTTGAGGCAGGTCGTGGGGATGGCGGACAGTCCAGGTAAGGACCTTGAGGGCCCGAAGGAGGTGCCAGCCGGGGAGCCGAGGAGGAGGAGGAATAAAAAAAAAAGAACATATAAATGTACAAAACAGTAATAATTCGATAGAACCATTTATAGTGCATGAGTGTACCAGGAGCAGGCTTGAGGTAGTATGCAAGTGCTGTTGGAGTAATAAGGATGGGGTTAGGTTGTGCACACTGGTGACCCAGAAAAGCAGGTGGAGAAGAGGGGGGAGAGGCAATAACTGAATATGAAGAGAAGGGGTAACCATTTCCCGATTTCCACTTTCAGGATGTTGAGAACCCTGCCATGTCTTTCCTTAACTGGACGATTGGCTCCTGGCAGCTCCATCCAGGTACTGGCTGGTCAGCACCATGGCCGACACTTTACTTTGTTTCGGGACTTAGGTATAACCCTCAACCTCCCCAAGTCCTCTCTGTGGCCCAGCCAAAGACTGCAGTACATTGGGGCAGTTATGGACACCGCCAACCGCAAGGCCTTCCTGCCCCAGGACAGAGCAGAATGCCTTCAGGAACAGGCTTGCCTAGTCTCCTCGGCACACCAGGTCCCAGCTAGATTATTCCTTTGGCTGCTGGGGCACATGGCCATGGCCATCGCGACTGTCCCTTTTGCATGTTTGCACATGAGGGTTCCCCAGTGGACCCTGCGAATCCAGTGGGACCAACGCACGAACGAGTTGGAGCAGCTGGTGACGGTCTCCACTCTGGTATGCCACACGCTGGCCTGGTGGTTGAACCCCTCCAATCTTTCCACAGGGGTCCACTTTTGGCAGACGTCTCCTTCTCAGATCCTAATGACAGATACGTCTGCCCTGAGCTGGGGTGCTTATTTGCTGGACCATCAGACTCAAGGCACTTGGCCTCCCCCAGGAGCAAAATCTCCATGTCAGTATTTTGGTGATGTGGGCGATTCTTTATGCCCTTCAGGCCTTCCAGATGAATCTGCTCCCAGGCACTCTACTTATGCAGACGGACAACATGTTGGTGGTCTTCTATATAAACAAGTAAGGGGGGACTCACTGTTACCCCCTCTGCAGGGAGGCCATGAGAGTCTGGTATTGGGCCACTGAGCATCATCTGGAACTCACTGCTGTGCATGTCCCAGGCATACAGAACACCTTGGCTGATAGCTTTAAGCAGGAAGCAGGAGAAAACATTGACATCCTGGTACACATAGGGACTAACAGTCTTGCCAGCCAGTCAGTTGTGACCAAGGAACAGCTAACCAGGGTGGGTGACAAACTATCATCCATTTAGTCCAGCATCTCCTTCTCTGAGATCCTGCCAGTCTGGGAGAGGGGGACAGATGGATGGAAGGTCAGAGAAGGGGAGAGAGAGGGGAGCTAAACATGTGGCTCAAGGGCTGGTGCCAGGAAAAAGGACACAAATTTGTAGGGAACTGGCAACAGTTTTGGGAGCGAAAGTTCTTTAAATTTGATGGACTGCATCTAACTAAGGAGGGAGTCAGTGCATTGGGGCAGAAGTTTGACGTCTTTGCAGAATATTTAAACTAGCAAATGGGGAGAGGGTTGCAGCACCAGATATGTTGAATGGGAAGAACACTCCTCCCCCCTCAGCTAGTGGTCAAACAGAAGTAAAGGAAGTGTGTAGTTCACTTGCATCACCAGGTAAGGAAAAAGGTCCGGCTACCCATACGACACACAGGGGAAATGCCAGACCTCGCCCAACAGCTAACACACCAAAATCTGGCCAATGGAAAATCATGTACACAAATGCTTGCAGTCTGGGAAACAAGATCCCAGACCTGCAGGCAATAATGACAGAGGCTAAACTGGACATAGTAGCCATTAGCGAGACATGGTTTACCAGTAACCTCACTTGGGAGACTTCAGTACCTGGCTATATACTGTTCAGAAGAGACCAAGGTACAAAAGGGGGGTGGAGTGGCCCTTTATGTCAATGAAAATATCAAAGCTACAGAAATTCAGAATACACATAAGGAGCCAGAAGAACTGTGGGTCACCCTGGAAACAGGAAGTGGGACAGCCATACGAACTGGGGTTGTTCACAGGCCTCCAGACCAGGAGGAGGACATAGACACATTACTGTTAGAAGATATAAAAAACATGACAGCTAAAGGGGAGGTTCTGATAATGGGAGACTTCAACATGCCAGATACAGATTGGTCAATACCAGCAGGAACATCTGCCAGAACTAGACACATAGTGGACTCCCTGCAGGGGAAGGGCCTCAAACACCTGGTACAACAACCCACAAGAGACAGGGCTATCCTAGATCTAGTACTGACTATTGTGGAAAGGATCACAGATCTCCAGGTAGAAGGTCACCTGGGGGCCAGTGACCATCACATGGTATGGTTCAGTTTGGCCACTAGAACTAAATCATCCCATTCCAAGGCAAAAATATGGAACTTCAGAGGAGCTGACTTTGATAAGATGGTCAACAGAGTTAAGCTAGCCCGGGCAAAAAGAAATACAGGTGAGGGGGTACAGGCAAAGTGGGCAAGCATTAAGGATGCAATACTTGAAGCAACATTCCATTGTGTTGGAGAGAAAAGGAAATGCAAAAGAAGAAGGAAACCACTTTGGTTCTCAAAAATAGTAGCAGAAAAGGTCAGAGCCAAAAGGCTGGCCTTCAGGAAGTATAAGAGAATGCAGCGGGATGAAGATAGGGAGGCATACCAAACTTCCCTATGGGAAGCAGGGAAGGCAGTAAGACAGGCAAAGGCCCAAACCGAGGAAACACTAGCATGAACAGTAAAAGAAGGTGACAAGACTTTCTATAGATACATTAGTGAAAGGAGAAAGTCCAGAGGGGGTATTGCTAAGATCAAAGGGGATAAAGGGGCTTGTGAGGAGGACCATGTAAAAGCATCTATCCTAAATAGATACTTCTGCTCAGTATTTACTGAAGAGAAGGTAGGGCAGGGCCCACAGCTCAGCACCATGGACACAGGGGGGGAGGAAAGTGTGCACTAGTCTCTTCACAATAGAAAGGGTCCTACAAGAGCTCGATAAGCTCAGGGTGGACAAGGCAATGGGACCTGATAGCATACATCCCAGGGTACTAAAGGAGCTAAGGGTGGAACTAGTAGAGCCATTATCAGAACTGTTTAGTGAGTCTCTGAGCACAGGAGAGGTCCCAGAGGACTGGAGAAGGGCTCATGTGATCCCGCTCCACAAGAGTGGTAGCAGGGAGGAGGCAGGGAACTACAGACCAGTCAGTCTTACCTCAGTAGTGGGCAAAATTATGGAGGCACTCCTTAAGGAGAGGATAGTGCACTGCCTGGAATCCATAGGAGCACAGGATCCAAGACAGCATGGGTTTACAGCAGGAAGGTCCTGTCAAACTAATCTCATAGATTTCTTTGACTGGGTAGCCATAGTGGTGGACCAAGGGGGAGCAGTTGATATCGCCTACCTTGACTTCAGCAAAGCTTTCAATGCTGTTTCACATAGAAGATTGATTAATAAGCTGGGTAGGCTCGGGGTGGGTCAGAAGTCAGTCAAGTGGGTGGGAAACTGGTTGACAGGCAGAAAACAGAGAGTGGTGATAAATGGTATACAGTCAGAAGAGATGCAAGTCACAAGTGGGGTACCTCATGGATCAGTCCTGGTGCCAGTCCTCTTCAATATCTTCATCAGTGACATTGCAGATGGACTGGAGGGTAAGGTTTGTCTGTTTACAGATGACACCAAGATCTGCAACAGAGTAGATGATCCAGATGGGGTGGGCAGAATGAGAAGAGATCTGGATAAACTGGCGGCAAAATGGTCAGAAGAGTGACAACTGGGGTTTAATGCAAAGAAGTGCAAGATCATGCACATGGGAAAGAGAAACCCTGAAGCCACCTATAGGCTGGGAGAGGAGTTGCTGGCAGTCACAAGGGAGGAAAGAAACTTGGGCATCATCATCACAGATGACCTGAAATCATCCAAGCAGACCACTAAAGCAGTAGGTAAGGCTAGGGGAATGTTGGGGTGTATTAGTAGGGGTATCACAAGTCGTAAGAGGGAGGTAATAATCCCTCTTTACAAGACACTGGTTAGGCCCCATCTGGAGTACTGTGTGCAGTACTGGAGGCCACACCTTCACAAGGACATTAACCAAATTGAGGCAGTCCAGAGAAAGGCAACCAAAATGGTGCAGGGACTGCATCAGAAAACGTATGAGGACAGATTAACGGAGCTCAATATGTATACCCTAGAGCAAAGGAGGGAGAGAGGTGATATGATCGAAACATTCATACACCTTAATTAAGGGCATTAACAAGTTGAAAGAGTCTAACATGTTTCAATATAAGAAAAATAGCAGGACAAGAGGACACGGCATGAAATTAGAGGGAGGCCGATTAAGGGGTAATGTGAGGAAGTTCTTTTTCATAGAAAGGATGGTGCATGCATGGAATGGCCTACCTCAGGAAGTGGTGGATATGAATACAGTGCAGGCTTCAAACAGGCATGGGATAGGCATAAGGGAGCAATACAGATGAGTATGAATAGATAGGCCGTTGACAGAGCAAAGGCCGATGGCACATTCATAAGGTAGAAAAAGAAATGGGCAGACTGGATGGGCCTTGTGGTCCTTATCTGCTGTCAACTTCTATGTTTCTATGTCTTGGTCCAGGGTACATGAATGGGAACTCCTTCAATCTGTGGCCAAATAGCTACTCGACAGGTGGGGCTGGCCCGAGCTGGACCTCTTTTGTGCCCCCGCTCACTGCCAGACTTCCCATTTTTTGCTTCCAGGGCCTGGTGTTTTCTGGCAAGAGGCATTGTACCTCTCTTGGAGAGGGAGGTTTTTCTATGCCATCCTTCCCTTTTCATTACTGCAGAGAGTCCTTTTCAAGTTGCAGTCAGATGGAGCAGGGATGATTCTAATAGCTCCCTACTGCCCACGTCAAATTTGGTTCCGACTAGTACAGCAGCTGGCAGTGGAACCTCCGATTCCCCTGCCTCTGAACTCGGGCTTGCTCTCCCAGGAGAAGGGTATCCTGGTCCATCCAGACCTCAGGACATTGCATCTACATGCATGGCTCCTTGAGACCTAGCTGTGGCTCGATTAGTGGTTTCCGCCAGAGTGGCAGAAGTCTTGATGGCTGCTAGAAAGTCTTTCACCAGAGCTACTGTACTTGCTCTATGAAGTGAAAGCAGTTTTGTCTTTGGTGTTCCGTGTGCCATATTGATCCATTCACATATCTTGTGAACTCTGTTTTGGAGTACCTCCTTTCTTTATCAGACTCAGGGCTGAGTTACTCTTCCATTAAGATGCATTTATCGGCCATCTCTACTTATCATGCACCTTTAGAGGGCAAAACTCTTGCCCAGCTGGATCTTTCCCACACTTTTTTGTGGGGTATTCTGCACCTCAAACCTCCCATCAGGGACCCTGTCCCACTTTGGGATCTTTTATTTCTGTTGGAAAAATGTACGCTACCTCCCTTCGAACCGGCCGCAAGTTGCACGCTATGCTTTCTGTCGTGGAAAGCATTATTTTTAGTTGCCATTACTTTTGCTCAAAGGATTTCTGAGCTTCAGGCCCTGATGTGCAAAGAGCCTTAATTAATTTTCCACAAGGACCAGGTGTCTTTGTGGACAAATCCTAAGTTTTTGCCTAAAGTGGTGTCCGAGTTTACACTGAATCAGGACTTCCGTCTGCCTGTTTACTATCCAGAGTATTCTGATCGAGGGGAGGCTCTGCTTCATACTCTGGATGTTCGTCGGGTGCTTTGTTACTACTTAGATCACACCCGTGCTGCTTGAAAGTCTGAACAGTTTTTTGTTTCTTTCGCCCCAAGGACTGAAGGGGCTCCAGTTTCTAAGCAGACTTTGTCCAAATGGTTAGTTAACTGCATTATTTATTGCTACAGAAAGTATGACAAGCCTTTGCTGGGACCAGTCAAGGGACATTCTATCAAGGGTATGGCTGCTTCCCTTGCATCCATGAAGAATGTGTCTGCAGTGGATATCTGCGCAGCTACCACTTGGAGCCCAGTACACTCAGTGGCTGGGGCTGCATATATTAGTGGCCTGCTGATATTGTCGAGCCCTATGACTTTGCAGGCATTTATTTTTAACAGCTCTGACAGTACTTGTTGTGGATTGTATGTTCTGACTGGGGTGGAAAGGGGGGCTGAATTGGGAGAGTTGCTGCCGTGCCCCTAGCTGTGTCCATTTTCACAAAGAGGTAATTGAAGCCCTCGGCAACAAGCGATCCTGCTGCCACACTGGCACGGCTGACACTGAAGTTTGGTGGGTATTCATTGGATCCAGAGTTTTGTAGCTTTTGTATTAGGTTCCAGACGTTTCTGAGGTTAGTGTTTGTGTTGTTGCCTAATAATGCACTGTAGTACTGCAATTTAGCTAGTCTTACCGGAGTTATTTTTTATAGGTATATCAATATGATGTTTATCCTAGCACCCTATATAGTGAGAAAGACAAAATATTTGGGTTACACCCCTTTTTTTTAAAAAAATGTTCTTTCCCCTTTCCTTCCTCTTCCCCATCACCTTCACCTTTTAAACTTTTTCCCCTTTTTGTTCTCTAAACTTGTTTCATCCCTCCTCCCTCCCTCTTTCCCCTTTTCTTTTGTAATGTATATTTTCTTTTAAGTCCATCATTATTAATTGGATCATGTGACAATAATATGTTTTTATCTGTATATTGTTTTTTTGTCCAAACATAGCTATGTTAATACATTTTAACACCGTTAATAAATTATTGCCTGTTTTTTAGGGTTGGTGCAATAGGTGATGACTGCATTTCTAATTTATATATAGTGCACTGCCACTTTAAGGAAGCACCTTTAAATTTTCCATCACCTTTGCACCTACTTCATCTTGAGAAAGCGCTAGTATCGCTCATAAATGTTTGGTCACTGAGGGAGGGGTTCGTGGACTATCTTGCTGCTGCTGTGTTTTTTTAATGAAAAAGCTTATCCTACAACACAACAAGGAATGTGGAGTGGAAACTAAGAAGCCAAGTTCTTCTGTCCATGTGAGTATTAAGTTCCAGAAGCTTCTGGGGTTAGTGTTTGTGTTGTTGCCTAATAATTCAGTGTAGTTCTGCTATTTAACTAGTCTTACCTGAGTTAGGCAGCGCGCACCCAGCATCACTTGGACAGCCGACGGCCGAGGAGGTGTGAGGGGGGCTGCGCCGCTTGCCTTCCTGGCCGTGGCACTGACAGGAAGGTAAGGGTGGGGGAGGGGTTGCTGCCAGAGGGGTGGGGGGGGGAGCACTGACCACCAATGTGGGTGTGGGGAGACTGGGCTGATCGTGGCCATTCACAGATGGGACACCTTTGTGCACTGGGGGAGAAACACTGTGGGGGTGCCAGGAACGGGGTCGGGGGGTGTACCAAATGTGGTGTTCCTGGTTGGGCAGTCATGTTGGGGCTCTTTGGGGGCGTAACTCATTCGGGGATGGGGCACGGGAGTCTCAGGGAGGTGTGCAGCAGTGGGGTTGGGGCACATCTGTGTGGGGGGCAGCCTGTGGGACAGGGTGAGATTCCACTGCAGGGGGTCCTTCTGTGCATTGGAAGGGTGTCTTGCATCAAAGGCTGGTGTGGGGGCACAGGATGACGGGGAGCCATTCCATGCGGGTCAAGGTGCCTACAGTAGGCATTCATGCACCGGACCTGCACTTTATCATGCAAGGGATCCACTGTGGAACCCCTGTCGTGCATCCAGTTGGATGACTGGCTGAGTCCATGACTCTGCCCACAGCAGTCCTGCACGCCTGGCCCCCGGACAGGTGGTGGCCATTGATGAATACGGCCGGTGCGCACCTGTCCGCAGGTGTGGATTTACACAGGAGGGATACGCACCTCCAGCGTGTAATTCCCACCCGGTAGCGCATAGGCCCCTTAGTTAATTAGTTAAAACTTTTATTTTTTAACGGGATAAGAACTTTAGCTCCAAGGGATCTACTTACAAAGTTGTTCCGTATAACTCTGGCCCTGGGTCACTGAAACTGACTGCCAGCACACCACTGGATCCAAAGTGGGTATGTTTTGAGGTGAAGATTAGGTCTAGTATTGATTGAGTGTTGGGCCTAATTAGCTAAGACCTTTCTTTATATTTATGGTTTAAAAATATCTCTATATAGCCATGAAATAAATTATAATGGCTTAAACAGATTAATATTATTATACTATTTTTGGCCCTTCTTTATGAAAGGCTTTTTATGCTTTTTTAGTAAGATCAGACCAATTTTGATTAGTGCCTCCACTTAACTACATTACATTTATAGCTTCTCCAGAACACTTATAAATAATAAATAACATTAAATAAATTTATGTTTGAAGTATAAATTAAACATAGGTGTCTAATGAGAGCTATGTTTAGCATACTTTAAATATAGCTGTGTTAATATGTATGTAGTTTAGCGTGAACCTGCACCCTTCTTTTTTAAAATTTAAATACATGTGGCATAAATATTGTTCTTTATTCATTTATTTTTCGCTATTATTTGTCTGACAAATAGTTTATGAAATAATGATGTAATTTACATGACATGTGACTAATGACATGTATATAAGGATGTATCCTACCCCTGACAGGGACACACTCCCTCAGGAAGACCTTGAGTGGTCGAAGCATTGGGGATATCAGTCACTGTGCCTCCATGTACTGGTAACATTGGAATAAAAGTTTGAAAAGCTTTCTTAAGCGTTGAGCATTGGTGATTGTTCCTTGAGTGCAGCTACATCTAACTTGTACTACTACTGATGATGCCTGCGCGACACAGGGGTTGATCCTAATGCATTCACTAGTCAGCTGGGATATTCCTAGGCTAGTGCTTGGGTCATGTCCCAGGATGGGAGGAATAGTGGGTTGCAATGGATGTGGGGCGGCTATCTGGATGGACACATTATGGAAGCTGGGGGGTGTCTAATTTGTCACAGGCTAAGGAGTCTGGAAGCAGAAGTACAGTGACTAGGAATGGAGTTAGCGAGTATTATGGGAAGGAGAGGATCAGCTGGTGCAGGATGGTCACCCCCTTGGGGAATCAGGAGCACAGAACTAGTGCAAACAAAGAGGATAGGGAACAGAGTAAACAATTATAGAAGCAGCAACGTGGAATCTAGGGATAGCACTAGGGGAGAAGTGAACAGTAGAAGAGCTGGGTCCAGCAATAGGTTTGCTTTGATGGCCTCAGTGGTGGATGATGAGGGTGGGGCTCTCTGAACGGGACCAGGAGGAAGAGGGGGTAGGGTAAGCCCAGGGGCAACACTCAGACACACAATGGGGACGGGTAGAGAGCAGGGGAAGGCATAAAGGTTAAAGGGAAAACAAGGGGGATAATGCAGAGGAGGGAGAAGGGAAATAGGGGCCCTGTGAGGGAAAGGAGGATGATTGGGGAGGTATAGGGCATGGGGGGCAAGTCAGATGAGGGGTGCAATAGGGGAGGGGACAGGACTACGGTAGAGGCTGGGGGAAAAGCAAAGGGGACGAATCGGCCAGTAGGGGCGGGGGTCATAGCAAAGGGGGAAGATCAAGTCACGAATATGCAGGACGGGGTTGGTTCTGAAAGCAGGTACAAGGAAGGTAGGATGGTGCAGGGGCACAAAGGTGAGGGGGAGGCGAGGTTTTAGTGCTGGGTGACTCAGTCCTGAAAGAAGTCAGATGTGGAAGCAAAGGGGAGCGGTATAGTTGAACATGGGTAGAATCAGTACCTGGACTGACAGCGGATAGGGTGGGACAGTCTGTTCTCAAGTGTGCAAGACGAGGAAGGGAGAAACCACATGTAGTGATGCAGTTGGGTACAAATGACTTGGCTGGTAGCACGATCAGGTTGGTAAGGGAGACGTTTTAGGAACTGGGTAAGTTGTGTGAGGAGGCAGGGAAATCAGTGGTGTTCTCGGAAGTGCTCCCAGCACCCAGGGCAAGCACAGTGAGGAAAGTAAGGATAGAAGAGTTCAACACATGGCTGGGAGAGTGTTGTTGAACCAAAGGGTATGGACTAGTGGGAGGCTGGGGTAACATCTGGGACAACAGTGACCTGTTCGCAGAGGACTGGTTACATTTGAGTGAGGTGGGGTTGGGGGAATACAGAGCAACTAATGTGTATTTAAACTAGGTATGATAGGAAGCATGTATGCAGCAGGAATGCAGAGCTGCCAGTGAGGGGAGCCAAACAAGCTTACCCTCCAAGCTAACAAGGATGGTACCAGGGAGGGATTGCAGGGGGCATTAAGAATGGAGAGAAGCGGGTTAAGGAAGGGAGGGGAACAAGTTGGAGGATCATCTCTCTGAATGCAAGAAGCCTGGGGAACAAAGCAGCTTTGTTACAGGCTCTCTTGGCAGTGGGGATGGTGGACATTGCGGCCATCACAGAGACTTAGCCCACCCAATACCAGGATTGGGATCTAATGATCCCAGGGTATAGGATGTACAGAAAGGATAGGGGCAAGGGGAAAGGGTGTGGGGTGGCGATTTATGTAAGGGAGGGGATAAGGTGTGTAAGGGAAGAGGGGGAGGAGGGGAGGACTGAGGCATTATGGATACAGTTCCAGGATTCAAAAAGTAGGACACTTAGGATGGGAGTGGTGTACAGGCCACCAGCTCAGGCTGAGGACTTTGACAGGGAATTAGCGGAGCAGATCAGGAGGGTCTGTGGGAAGGGGAACATAGTGATCGTATGGGACTTCAATCTACCAGAAGTGGATTGGAGCACCCCAGCCACCTCGAGTGCAAGGGAACAGGTCCTACAGGATGCATTCCAGGACAGCTTCCTGGCACAGATGGTTAATGAGCTGACTCAGTTGGGGAAAACTCTAGACCTAGTACTGTCTAACGGGGAGGCTGTGTGAGCTGGGGTGGAAGACCCGCTGGCTGGGAGTGACCATAACTCTGTGTGGTTCATGCTCAACATGGGCAAGGATGCTGTAGGTACAGGAACCAGGAAAGACTGACTTTAAGATGGGGACATTTTGGAGCGGCACCTGGCAGGAATTCATCCACACTTGGATGCATGCCAAAAAATGGGAAATCATCAAGCTGGGGCTGGTGAAGGTTACTGGGTCATGACACAAAGCAAGACGGGTAGGGCCAAGAAACCAAGCTGGTTGAATAGGGAGGTCTTGGAAGGGGTGAGGGCAAAAAAAGCAGCATTTAGGAGGTTCAGGAAATCCGAGAGGGGGGAGGACAGGGAAGCGTATTTGAAGAAGTCCAAAGAGGTAACCAGACTAGTTAGGACGGCCAAGGCTTCCAGAGAGCTGAGGCTGGCAAAGGGCATCAAGGACGGGGAAAAGGACTTCTTCAGGTACATAAGGGAGAGAAGGAGCTGCAAGGACCAGATAGTGAAGATTAGGAAGGAGGGGGGAAGGGAGGAGAAAGGAGTGGAGCTGGCAGAAGCACTAAATGAGTACTTCTGTTCTATATTCATGAAAGAGAAGGGCGGACAGATACCTCAGGGGATGGGAAAGGTGGGCAAGGTGGGAGGGGTGATAGATGAGGTAATTACAAAGAGCAGGGTACTGGAGGGTCTGAAGGTTCTGGGTGTGGATAAGGCACCAGGACTGGACGGCATTCACCCTAGGGTGCTGAAAGAACTGGTGGAGGTCCTGGTGGGGCCACTAGCTGACCTGTTCAATACCTTCCTGGACACAGGATGCATACCACAGGACTGGAGGATGGCTCACGTGATGCTACTCCACAAAAGTGGCCCAAAGGATGAACCAGCCAATTACAGACCAGTAAGCCTCACATGCATTGTAGGTAAACTAATGGAGACAATCCTGAAAGAGAGGCTGGTGACCTTTTTGGAAGACAATGGACTCCAGGACAGTCAGCAACATGGGTTTGTCTCAGGGAGATCCTGCCAGGCCAGTCTAGTTGAGTATTACGACTGGCTTTAGAGGGAACTGGACAAGAGCCATGCAGTGGATGTCCTGTATTTGGAGTTCAGCAAGGCCTTTGATTCGGTGCCTAATGTGTGGTTGGGGGGAAAGTTGGAGTATGTGGGGGAAGGGACAAAGATGGTGAACTGGATTGTGAACTGGCTGAAGGGGAGGCAGCAAAGGGTGGTGGTGGTGAACTCTCATCCCCAAGTGGTGTGTTGAGTGGGGTTCCACAGGGCTCGGTACTGGGCCTGGTGCTGTTTGGGATTTTCATATTAGATATCTCACATGGCATCAGAAGTAAGATCAGTCTGTTCGCTGTTGGTACAAAGATGGGGGCGGTGAAGGATGACATTGTAGGGTGGCAAGGACTACAGGACAACCTAACTAAGCTGGAGGAGTGGTTGGAAACATGGCAGTTGGAGTTCAGTGCTAAGAAGTGCAAGGTACTGCACTTCGGAGCAAGGAACCCTGGGAAGAGCTACCAGTTGGGAGGGGTTCAGTTAGGTACCACTGAGGAAGAAAAGGATCTAGTAGGGGTGGTTATAATGGGGAATATGAACAACTCAGCTCAGTGCAGGAAGGCGGCAGCTGACGCATACAGGATGCAGGGGTGTATTGCAAGTGGAATCTCCTCCAGAAGGAGGGAGGTGATCCTGCCTTTGTACAGGTCACTGGTCAGACCACACGTGGAGTACTGCCTGCAGTTCTGGCACCCATTTCTGAAGAAGGATGTCAGATTACTGGAGGGGGTGCAGCACAGGGCAACAAAGATGATCCAGGGTTGGGAGGACAGCCCCTATGAGGACAGGCTGAGGAAGCTGAATGTGTACTCACTGGAGGAGAGAAGGGATCGGGGGTGATATGATTGAGACCTTCAAATACATGACGGGGATAAACAAGACAGGTACAGAAGGGGTATTTAAGTTGAGGAGGGGGAGGGACACAAGAGGGCATGGTCTCAGAGTGGAGGGGGGAAGATATAGGAGAGAGATGAGGTGACATTTTTTCACAGAGAGGGTGGTGGCTAAGTGGAACTCTGCCTGAAAAGGTGGTATCCTGTAGGACAGTGAGCAGTTTAAAAGGGATGGGACAGAGTGAGGGTGAGTAAGCGAGGGGAGGGAGGGTGGGGCAGCTGCAATGTTGGGGGCTAGCTGCACATTCGAGCAGATTTGATAGACCATGAGGTCTGTTTCTGCTAGCAGATTTGTATGTTCATATGTTCTGGGTTGGTTGTTTTCCAGTCCACATTGAAATCACCTATAAGCATCAGTTCATGGGTTGTGATGTAGCCTTCGAGGAGATCATGCATTGCATGAAAGCTCCCTGCTCTGCATTTTGGTGGTCTGTATACCCCGGTTAGTAAGATGGGTTGGGAATAGGGGGGTGATTTCTATAGACAAGAATTTGAGAGCCTCGCTGGCTGCCTTGTCGGTACTCACCCTCACTTTGTTTGCCACTAACTGTTGCTTGGTAAAAACTAGCAGACTCGGCTGGCCCACCGGCATAGCAGTAGTGCTACCGGTCGCGATGCCGGCGACCCAGGTTCAGGAATGAGCCCAGGAAGCGGGAGGGCCAGCTGGGGGGGGAAGGGAGGCTTGAACGTCCCAGGGACTGCTCACTTTCTCTGGGGGAAGAGGGGATCAGGGCTCGGTGCTTGGCTGACCCCAAGCGGAGGCCTAAGGTACAGCAAGCCCAGCCACTCATGGGAGGAGCTGCATGACGGACAGCGCTCAGTACCTTGACATCAGGGTGCAAGGTATGCAGCACAGAAAAAATGGGAAAATGGCTCGTGGCACTCCCGGTAGATGGAGCACCTTGCCCAGATCTCCAGTGCCCCTACCTGTCCAAGAGTAAGGCATCCCGATGAAAAACTCAGGAATTCGGGGTGTACGGCCCCACCTCGTCCCTGCCTGAGGGGCAAGCCATGGCTACATGGGGGAGCAACCACACTGGGCTCCAGGTAGGTGAGTGGGGACAGAAGGCCATAGGCGATTCCCGAAGGGAGTGGAGTGCCGTGAGCAGGGGAGAGTATAAATAGCAATTAAAAAAAAAAATAAACTAGCAGATCCTACTCCTCTCTTGTTCCTGTCCTTTCTTCATGCTTGATAGCCAGATGTACTGATCTGGCTCTCTTGGGTCCCTGAGTGAAGCCAAGTTTCTGTCAACACCAGAATGTCCTGCTTATGCTCCAGTGCCCACTCTCTGACATTATCCATTTTGTTTCCCAGGCTCCTTACGTTAAAGTGAACCATCGTGAAGCCCTTACCTCTTAAGTGATTCATGTTGATTGGCTTTGTGTGCCCAGGGCCAGGGTTAAAGTGCACATTCCCATCACATTCACATCTTGCTAAGAGAAGCAGATTAACCAGGAGTTTAGATCGTAAGTATTTAGCTTTGGAGTACTGTGTGTTATGTTTTGGCACTGCTGTCACATGCTGGGGATTTCTGGTGGTTGAACTGCTAATTTAATTAGATCTCTCTCGAGGATCGTGGGCAGTACTTGTGTGGAAATATGCCAAGCAGAGGTGATTTGTTCTTTGGATTCTCCATACCTAAAGTTCTGCTATTCCCACATTGTTGTGGTTTGTAGTGTGTTAGACAGGCAACGTGATAGTGCACAGTGCCCCATGAGGTAAATGACTACTCCAGCTGCACCTCCGGGTTATGCTATGGAACCGAGTGACTCCTTTCCTCCTTGTGGGGGTGTAATAATCTCAAGATAACCAGGCCCCCTGGAATTAATATTCCGCCATTATGAAAGTGGAAAGCATGTATTAGATTCAGTGAGGTTTACTGAGTCAAGTATAAGGCTTGAATTAGTGAATAAGTTTCTCCCCTTAACAGTTTGTTATTGGACTGCTTGCTATGTTGAAATTACAGGGGGGTTGCAAGGGCTTGGCCCTTATAGCTCTGAAGTGAGCCCCAGTAGCTTATTTGTCACTGCTGTTGCTTTATTGGGGGGGGGGGGAGGCTTAATTTAAGGTAAGAATCTCATGGGCCCCCATAGCTCCAACAGCTTATAAATTGTCATTCCAACAGCTTCCTGCTGCACTGGGGGATTTGAGTATTTACTTTCACAGACATTCGTCAGCATCTTAGAATACTAATGAACTCATCAATTAGCTCCAGTTTTCCTATCTGTTTAACATTTGCTTGCTTTGTGTCACAAAGTGAGCCAGTGGCTGTAGTGAGAGTTGAACCTTGACCCTCCCAGTTCGTAGTCCTGTGCTGTAAGTACTGGACTGTGCTTCCTCCAAAATTTCCTACTCAATAGTCATAGTATTCCAGGTGAAAAGAGGCAGTAGGTTTACTGTGCAGCAGGATGGGTGGCAAAACTGTTTTTGAAATATGTATCCCAGTTACAGTTTGAGTACCTATAAAGCTGTAAGTGGTTGTTTAATTGCTTGTTTATAAATTCTTAAAAGAAGTTGACCAGCTAAGAGGATGCTTGAGGCTTATGTGCACGTCTCTCAAATGAAGTATTTACCTACTGGGCGTGTTTTGGGAAGTGCTGCTGTATAGCTTTGGACAATGGTCAGGGTGCATTCTTTACCATACTTCAGATCCGACCAAAGGACTTCAATGTGTGAAAGGTCAGCAAGGGGATTTCAAAATATTTCTTGCCTAGCGAAAAAGGCCATGTCATTCTTTGCTGATTGTCAGGCAGTTCTCTTGACCAGTATCCAAGTGGTTTAGTGACTTTCTTAAAAGGATGTGATAAGGAGGGGCTAGGATGTATCAGGTGAACTGCTGAGAGTGACAGAAATGTTTTAATGGATTCCACTTATATACACACACACACACACACACACACACACACACTCTTTCTCATTGCTGCCCATTTAAAGAGCAGATGATGTCTCTAAAAAAAACATTGGAAAATAAAACTTGGACACAGATCCATGTACTCCCTTTATTTTTGGTCGTTCTCTTGTCTCCATTCTGTATACTGAGCACATTTTCCTGAAAACATGATCTATGACCCTTGAGCTCATGCTGCATAATTTCCAACTAAGGTCATACTCATCTGCTTGTGACGTCACAACCAGTTGCTATACAAATGACTGTGATGTCACAAACAAAAGATGCCAGTGGGTGTGGAATATGCAATGGGAGTGGATGAACTCTAAGGGTCAAAGAAGATATTTTTAGGAAAATGTGCCCTGTAATATATAGAATATGGATAAGAGAAGATATAAAAGATGAGCTAAGGTGTGTCTAAGTAGTACATTGTTTTCCAGAGTTCTGACAGAGGTGCCAGTAGCATATAATTTCATTAGAATCATAATAGACATTGGTATGAAGCGTGCCCAGTGCTGTCAAGAATACTGGTGGAATGCTGGGCTGCTTCTAAAAGGGGTGGGGGTGACAAGCCAAGGTAAGGGAAGTACTCTCACCCCTTAAAGGAAAGTACCAAGATTATTGGGAGTCTCACTGTTTTAATTTGTAAGCGTAAATACTGTTACCTCGCCCCCGGGTGAAATTGTTCATGCCATATTTACAGTTTATTCTGGTGACCTTGTCTGGAGGGAAGGAATAGTAAATTTGGCCAAAGAGGCAGCCAGCCAGTCTCTTCCACTTCCTGGTCTTCCAGCCCTGCCCCCGTGCTCAGACGTTTTGTGATGTCTAACCAGGGAGAGTATGGGGATATACCCCATACAAGTTTATGAGAATATTTTGGCATACCAGTTTACAAAGGGTACAGTAGCTTTCACTATACCTTAAACCCACTGCTCAACTAACAAGGACCTTTTTAGTTGAGTGGTGGGTTTAAGATATAGTAAAAGCTATGAAAAAGCTAGTTATGTGATAAATGCATGCCCAGGTGCACTGTGAGGCACGAGGCATTAACACCTAGAACCTTGATGTGTCATGTTGTCCTTATAAAATGGAGAAACTGAGAAATCTTAACAAAAAAAATCCAGCTTTTTTATTTAAAAATTAGTATTTTCTTTTGTTAAAAGTAACTACTAAAATGTGGGATCCCAACTGTCCATCAGTTGTCTTTCCACACATTCAGTAGATGGAATGTTTGTTTATCATGGAACGCAGGAATTCAGACTCCTGCAGAAGTCTACAGGCAGAATGTTCACCTGTACATACACAAACATTCACAACAGAAGGCCTCAGTAAAGCCAGGGGTTGAGTTTATCTGGGCAGAGTTAAGCAGCAAAGATTTCTCTGGTAGGTGGGTAAAGATAGGAAGGGTATTTTTAATGGGCAGGAAAAAAGCTCAAAAATGTATAGCCATGAGTAGTACTTGATTTTTTTTTTTTAATTTGTGTTTGTGAAAAATAAGGATTATAAAGGGAATTAACTTGTCATTGTTATTTATTTTTTTTTTTTACATTTCAAGGGAGTTTCATTTTTAGTGCCTAACTGACTTTTTTAGTGAGATTAAAGGTGGCAGCCATGTTTGTAATGGCAGTCAGGAATTTTTTTTTTTATAAAAGGCATTGATACATTTGTGTGCTGTGTCCTGATTACTATCACTTTTTAAACCACTGGTAGTACTCTGACATTGCACAACTGTTGACTGATCAGGACCCAGTAATTTCCCTGCCCATTTTATAATTTGTAATATGTCAAAGTCTCTAAACTTTCCATCTCGTAAATAGGGGATATGCCATGGGTTGACTTAAGATATCACTTTTATCTTCATGAGAGGGTATTAATCTGTTGCTAGCTCATGAGTGGCCAAGCCATGAGTGAGATAGCTATAGATCAATACCCTTAAAGAGATCTACCAGGCTAGCGTTATGCACCACTTAGTTCGGTGCCTTACCTCCCGAAATGCTGCTGCTGTTTATATGGCCCCAAATTTTCTAATCGTTATTAAAAGATGCAGCGCTCATAAAATTTAATTTACTGGGTCTCCTGTACTTCCTGTAAGTGTCAGTGTGGCTCAGTTGGTAGCACATCCGCCTCTGGACCAGAAGGTCATGGGTTCTCATCCCACACTGGGGTTGGACTTGCACCTAAAAATCGCTGGCATCCGAGTGCAGTATTGGGGGGTGCTGTACTGCTGGGGTGTGCCGTCCTTCGGATGAGACATTAAACCGAGGTCCCTTCTGCCTATCCTGGTGTTGTCCTGGTGGGTGTGCAGGTGGAAGTAAAAGAACCCAGGGCACTCTTCGCAAAGAGTAGGGAACATTCCCGGTGTCCTGGCCAACATTCCCCTTCCCATAAACCGGTTCATGCAATTATCCAGGCTGTGTGTGGGTGATGATGTGCGATATGGCCGCCACCACACATTCAGTCACTTCACTACCAGTGTAGCATTGCTTGTAAAGCGCTTTGGATGTATGTATTACAGTGACCATCTGGTGATTAATTAAGGGCACCGGGTGACTAACATGAGCCTTGTTAGTCACCCAGTGCCCTTAATTAATTTTCTGATGGTCACTGTAATACATAAACATTTTGTTGAAGTAGCTCCCATAGACTATAGTGGAGCTCGTCCCCATGCTGTCCCTGGGATCACGTCATAACTTTGCTGAGCGTGGGGACGAGGTGGGGATGGATCTTCGAACCGGGAAGTACAGGAGACCTGGTAAATTAAATTTTACGAGCGCTATATCCTGATAACGATTCCAAAATTTGGGGCCACATAAACAGCAGCAGCATTTCAGGAGGTAAGGCACCAAACTAGGTGGTGCAAATCTCCCTAGTTTTAACTTTGTGAATCTCTTTAAATGTAGATAATTTATGTTTTAAGTCTGCCTCTGAGCCCACAACACATTTGTTTTAGGCAACAGGTGTTTAGGTGACTTTGTAAAAGAAATTGTAAAAAGCTACATCATTAGAAATATGTAACTACATTGACTACAGTATATTCAATCCAAAAATAAATGGCGTATCAGATTTTATTTATTTATTGAAGAGCTCTACTCTAGAGGCATCCTGGGGTAAGTAAATTAAGTTGATCTCTGAGCATGCTCAGAAATTTATCTTTACATGTGGTAAGTTTATGAGCAGGCTCAGTCTGACCAAAATAAGTGAGATAAATTTCTAAGGGTAGTTCATAACCAACTTTAGTTATCTTGCTCACATTGCCCAAAATAACGTGTATCTTGCTAAATGTATTTTCACACCTGTTGTAAAATTCCATTTCTAGGACCGTGGATACAGTTCACTAGCCACACACTGGTAGTTCCACTGGAACAGTCTGATTCATTGGATGTCTTCAAGCCAGGTTTCTGTCACTTTATGAGTGGTATATCCTCTGGCTCCACCCAATGATGTCAGATTTGTCTGTCCCCTGGAAGGGACAGGTCTGCTCCTGCACAGCTTTGCTGCCATTTGAGGGTTTCTAGCCAGTTAATGACTTGGTGAAAACTTCTAATTCTTCAAAACCATGATATCCTTCAGTGTCTTCTTTTCCACTCATTCTAGCTGTGCTTCAATCACAATCTGTTACAATGAAAAAGGGGAAGACGTAATGCGGTTTCAAATTCTGTGTGACCTGTCGACAGAAATTGTTAAATATTGACCCCCATGTCTCCTGCCTCTGCTGCCTTGGTGCACCGCACAACTTGAAGCACTGTGGCCTTTGTCATGCAATACTTCCTAGTTGTTGGAAGATCACACAACCCGACTTCTTGGTTGACCTACAGATTGCGATCCTAAAGGCTGACTAAAAAGTCACAAGAAGGCCTCAGTGGCTGCCGGGTCCATTGCTCAGCTTGTGACTTTCGAAGAGGAGGTGGTGGCTGCCACCATGAGTACCTCTTCGGCCTCAGTGTTGCTCCCTGTTGGAGCCAGGGTTTTATGTATGGCAAGTAGACCATAACTGTAGAACCTTAAAGATCATTGGTAATGATAAGTTATTAAAAATCATATTACAGCTTTATTTTGCTGTCAAGTAATAAAAAGAAAATGTTTAAACCTTTGTTTAGTGTGTCTCCTTTTACACATTGGCATGTTTTATGGACCGCATCTGTACTGAAGCAAAGTGCATTTTTATTTTACATCTCAGCCGTGAGCCAGTTGCCATTGATGTAATTCAAGGAGTGACGTCAGTAACAGCCACTCATGCATCCAGGAACAGCTGTTCTGTATAGTTGTCTTGAGACTACATGAGGTGTATTCCCAGCACAATTTCTTATTTATCTGTCTAAAAACAGCTTATCACTAGGGGATTTCTGTGTGCTGGCTTCAGATCAAATAAAAATGTACAGCTGCATTTTAAACCTCTCGCATGGACTGTACTTACCTCCTGCTATGCATGGCAGTTCACTGCTCTGTCAATTCATCACGGCTTCAGAATCTTATCTTATCCAGGTCTCATGTCTCTATGACTTTTTTTATATAAGTCACAAGTAGCAGCCAGACGTAAGTTTTAGTAGTGGATGCAAACGAAGGGAATGGTCTAGAGTATGGTAATGACATTGATCTTTAAGGGATAGGCACAGCTAGCAGGTTGATAGGCACAGCTAGCAGATGGAAGGAGCAAAGCAAGTGATAATGGAAACTGCTTATGAAGGGTGTTGAAAATAACACCATCGAGAGTGAAATCATGCAGAAATATGGGGGAAGCCAGCAAAATTTGGAATATAATGTACAGTGGTGGACAAGGAAATTTGAGGCAAAATTAAAACAGCAAACATTGTTGTACGTTACATCCCAGTTCTGTAAGGTGGTTTTGGCTGAGGCCGAAAAGACTGCAGCTCCATAAAGAAACTTGTGGAGTAGGATGCCAGGGGCCATGGCTAAGCAGCCTTTTGGATTGAGACTATGGCTGACCTTATACAAAAGCCCTAGCCTGGAATGTACTGATTTACATATGCCCTTGACATGCAGGAGAAGTCCAGGGATGGGTCCAATGTTATCCCTAGATAGTTAGCTGAGGATACTGATGACATTTGGGTTCCATCACTGCATAAGACAGAAATGAGGGACAGCACCAAAAGCAAAAACACTAGCACCAGCCTGTCAGAGCAGCAAAACTTACTTTATTCACACACAGTGTGCCAAAACACTCTCCATTGTAAAAATAAGAAATTATTACTTCAGAGGTGGAGGGTAGGCAGTTTCTAAGTCTTGGAGCAGAGCCAAAGAGCATCACCTGGTCTTGGAAGTGTTTAGGAGAAGCTTATTAGCAGAGAGTCAGTTTTGTTCCTCCTGAAGATCATATGACAGCTGATTATTGACGTCAGGTATACTATTTGAGTTCAGGTGTATGACAAGGTCATCCTCATAGACAATAGGAGTGCTGTGCTAGAGACGCTGATGTATGCTATTCATATGGAGGGAGAAGAGGAGCGGTCTTAGTATGGAGCCTTGTGGCACTTCTACAGAGGTAGGAGCTGGGTCAGAGAAGGAGATCCCAAACCTAACTCTCTGACGCATGTTGTCAAGGTAGTTTCTGAACCAGGGAAGTGCCCAGTTACCAAGTGTGATGCACAGTAAATGGTGACTGACAAGATCAAAGCTGTTAGCGAAGTCAGTGAATACTGTGCCAGTAACATCGCCTCTGTCCATAGCATTTACAATGTTTGAGGGGAGGTATATGAGGGCAGTGGTAGTATCATGACTTCTACAGATCCCATGTTGCACAGGAGACAGGATACCAACTAATGTTCCCTGGGTGTTAAATTACTTTAAATAAACACTCAGAATAAAAAAGCGTATTAGCTAGGCAGGGTTTGGAGTAATCTCTTAAATTTTGTAAGGGTTTCTCCCTCATTTTGAGCCCCTGTTCATATACACAGACACACCTAACACATCAGACTCCACCTCTTCCTGATATAACAGGCATTGGATATACAGGACAACATTTGGATGCACAGATGCATCCATTCTAACATAATTTGTTGGAATAAAATGTGATTACTATTTTTATTATATTATTTTGTAAATAATTATACAAGGTGTTTACAATGTATATGTTCTTTACTTTGCTTTACAGGTAAGAATTATCCACTCTAACAAAATATTTTTCAAGTCGTTGGGGTCTCTTTATGGGCTTATTTTACATTCTTGTATTGCACCTTTATCATCATTGGAAGTAGCTCTGCAAATCTGACTGCAATCTCAGTATTCCTTTTATAAAAATCATGGTATAATTTAGACTTATGGGTAGCCATTTCATAAATTGATGAAGATTCTGTCCATTGGAACTATAGTTCCAATAGGCAAATATATAGGCAAATGATGTATAATAATAGTTGCAGACTACATGTTTTTAACTTTCTGTTTAAAAATGCCATTAAGTATTTGAAGTGAATAAAGTGTAAGGATGGACATCCTTCTCTACCCAACAACCTTGTTTTTCATTGACATGGCTTTTTAGTTGTTTACCTTTTCACTTGGGTTATAAAATTGCTCTTTCTTAGGCTCTGTTTAAGTGTGACGAAACTAGCTGCCTTTAATGATTGCAGGCTGGCTCTTGTATAATAAGTTTCTCTGATTTTTAGCCCTTTACCTCCCCCCACCCACATTTGACCAAGCAGTGTGCTGTGACTGGGTCATTCAAATTCAGACTAATATTTAGAAGGGCAGTGAATATTCATGAGGAACCTGACCTACTTCAAGGGTGCCTTATGATTCCAACTCCACTCCCACCCCCCTGAAGAAGACGTTGTTTATGTTGAATACTTAAAGGGAATTTGTCTTGTCATTGAGTGGTGTCTTTTTGGCTGGCAGTATATTTGCATTTTTCCCCACTTTACTAGATGTACTTGCATGCTTGTACTCTGCTGTCAGTCTTTTTCTTGTGTCCTTTCCTTTTTTCATTCAAGGTTTTTATCCCCAGCACTGGGCTAAGCCCCTTCCGACAGGCCCCACCAGCCCTTCCATCCACCATTTCTGGGGCTTACCTCCACTCATTCCCTATGACTTATGCATCATGGTAGGGCACTCATGGCTGGCCAGACCCCTCGTGAGCAGGATTCGGCATGTGGGGTGCCCATTAGGTGGTGCGAGGCCTGCAGGGGGGGGCCGATTATCATCCGGCTTCAGCCAGGGATTTTCCACTTGTCTTTCCTCCCCTCAGGATGTTCAACATACAGTGACATACACAAGCATGGTAGTCATACTGGCATAATTCGGCGTTCCACCCCAGCTGGAGCCCTCGACTGCATTGACACCTAACCACCGGTAGATGTCAGCATACTGCAGGGGACACAACCTTCTTCCCAAGGAGAAGAATGATCCTTGGAATGTTTAATCCTCCCTACCCCTGCCAGTCATCAAAAGAAACAAGCCTGCTTTTGAACCCAGATTGTTGGCATAGTTAGTGGTAGCGTTACCACTGTGCTACTGGGTCAGCTTTGATGTATGTTTTTAAAGTTTTGTAAAGTGCTTCTGCTTATTTGTGCAGTGTTAAAAAAGGATTGCTTTGTCTTTTTGGGGTTTTTTTTAGTTTACTTTGCTTTATGGCCCCGAGCCTGTGGTATCAGCCTCTCTCTACCCCCCAGCCCCATCACCTGCTGTCCCTGGTACTTACCTCCAGCCCTACAGTGTTCCACAGTGTGCCCCATGGCAGAGCCCGTGGGTTCCCTAGGCCTGGGAGGTGTTTAGCTCAGGTGCAGGTTGGGAGCATAATGAGTGGTGCAGGACCTGCAAGGATAGAAGGCGTCATTCTGCAGGCTGGAGTTTCCTTTTTTTTTTTCCTCCCTGACTCCCCCCCCCCCCCCATTGCCTTATGGGCTGCAACTGGAAAGGATGTATGCACACCAAGCATGCCGACGTCCCAGTCAGGAGGTGCTCTCCCATGCATCGTGACTCTGCTTGCAGTGTGGTCACCCAGGTGGTGGTACTGCAGCAGAGCGTGCCGACCCCTCTCCCTGGAGGAGTAGAGCATCCTCTGGAACAATCAATCCTCCTCTTCTCAGCTGGTCCCCGACAAGGCTTGCCTCTGAACCCGGGCCGCCAGCATTGTAAGTGGAAGTGCTACCACTGCGCCAACAGGTCGGCTTGATTTAATGTTTCACCTGTCGGCAGTGTGAACTTGTTTGACTGGCATATTACTAAGGCATATTAAACCTTTGGCATTATCACTGAGGGTTTTGCACTTTATTCACCTGCAAAATGTCTGTGACTGTTCAGTCAGTTGGTTTTGATACAGCGGTAATGAAAGTAAGCTTTACACAACTTGACACATCCTTCCTTATAAAAAAAAAATGTAACATCTTTTGCGGAACTGGAATTAAACTCTGTTTTTTCACCTGCATTTCATAGAATTGTATTTTGCCACTAATCTTCTAAATGAGAAGGGGATCAAGGCCTGACTTTATGATGCTAAAGAGCAAATGTCACCTCTTTTATCATTTCTGTTTTGTTCTTCTGCGAGTGGCGTGTGTGTTGTGAAAGGATGTCATCTCTGTGTTTGTCCAGGTTTTGAGGTATGACAGCTCCTTTCAGTGTTTGATTTGTTTTGGGATGAGGCTATAGGATGCTGTCTTTCTGATTCAGATCTGTCAGTGCTCAGATGTAGCACTCGGAGTTCACTTAGTGTGTGTTGGCTGTTTGGGGAAACACTTTTCCTTTTGTTTCTTAAAGGGGTCGTCCTTTGGTCAAAGTTGAATAATAAACTTCAGCTAAAGAGTTCATAATCGTAAGCATAAGACCTTCATGTCACATGACTGTAGTCATCATATGGTGAAAGTGAAATGATAAGCAGTAGCTAAAAATAAAATATAGGGAGCGGGAGTTTGAGTAGGAATAATGAGGACACTGTATTTTGTAACACACCTGTGGCTTTTGCATTCTTGAGCTATGGGTCTTAAAGAAGCAGTATTTTTTTACTACAAAAAATGAAAAATCTGATCTAATTTTTTGCAGTACTTTATTGCTAACATCCTTAGCTTCATCTTAAGTCAGCTGCTTCAGTACTGTCTTCTCTGCCGAGGCTGGCACCATATGATAACCCTATCCTGGCTTCAGTGTGACCAGGCATAGCCCATGGAGACCCTCCATGTCTAGGGATAAAATGTTAGGCTCACCAAAAGGTTCCCCACACATCAAATACACTGCACACTTCTGCCTGCCTATGAAGTGAGTTCAGCTTGAACATTTTTTTTTTTGTGAATTTCTCTTTATTTCATTTTTCATGAACACATAAACATTTGTACAAACACAACTCTTGTTTCCTTTTTTGCCCTGCATTTCACATTTGCTTCATATTTGGTACCAGTCTTAACATACAGATGTCAAAGATATCTACCCTCATTAGTTAATAAACCTCTGGGTTTTCCACTGTTTCCTAACACAGCCTATGTTTGGAATACCCTGCCTATACTGTGCATACATGAAAATTGCTGTTAGGTTAGGTAGGCATAGGAGGTCAACAAAAAAAACTTTCATGCTGGGGCATGCTAGCTGAAATTGTTAACAGTTTATCTTTTCTTGTTATATTCTATGAAAAGTGCTATGCTTTCTATAAGCTTTACTGGAGTTAAAGTTTTACCTGGAGAGCAGGTGCAGTCTTGATTCTGGGCACTGTGGCTGTTACAATCTGAAGCAGCAAACAACATGAGATGACTAATTTGAAACAAGTTGCTGATTCGAGCAGCACCGCGGCTGTTGTACCCTGTCTGTTGGATTCATGACTGAGGCAGCAGATGGCATGAGAGATTAATTTGAAGTGAGTTGATTGTTGGGGCAGCACTGCGGCTGTTACACCGTGGCTCGGGATTTGGTACAGAGGCGGCAGATGGCATGAGAGAGCTTGAGAGGGTACATTACATTTCGTTGCATACCGGCACAGACACAGCTTCCTTCCTTCTTTCTCCTGTTCAGTAGATACAATTATGGTCAGTATACTTTGCAGTGCAGCTACAGAGCCACATCTGATGGGTGCACTGTATCATCGATGGACATGCGAATTCGGATGATCACTGTCACTGAGGCGCAGCATGAAAGTGAGAACGTATCCCTTTTGCAGGGCTGAGCAGGGCTGTGACTGACAGGGAGACTGATAGGGAGCTGTGAATAAGCACAAATGAGGCACTGATGGGGATTACTGCATGCTGAGGGGACATTTGACTGTCCACAGTAGGCGGAATGTAAGGTCTGGTGCATGCAGCATAATTAAATTGCGCAATATAGAATAAGGCTTTTGGCAAACACTTACTGTCCATTGTAAGCGTTTGTTCGCTATGAAAGTGTACACGGACTGTACCTCTATGTCTGTGTCTGGTTTGTTTGTTATAGTTAGTGCTGTATTGACCTCCTCATAACATGTGCATACTTAATACCCCTGCTGTACTGGTATCCTCCTCTGGTGGAGTTAGCTGTGTATCCTGAAGTAAAATAAAGAACATTATCATTCAGGTAATTGTGTTCTGAGTTATTTGTAGGTCTTCCCACTGGTGTTGATCGCATTGAATATCTGTTCTGACAGAAAAGATCACACTGCAAGACTGCTTTAAGCAGTAGTCACTCTTTATTGACGTATCCTGTAGGTAGGGAAATGGGCAGACTAGATGGGCCTAGTGGTCCTTATCTGCCGTCAAAGTCTATGTTTCTATTTACTTACAAAGTCGCAGGCCCCAAAAGCTCTCCTGATTAGCACTGTACAGAAAGGTTCAATCCTGACATCAGACATGAGTCAGAACTTTAAGGGCCCCGTGTAAAGGTTGTACTTCTACACACATCATATGCCACATGTCCCCTGCTATTCCTTTTTTTCAAACACCAGTAGGCAAGGTTATGCCTTGGATCAGAGCCTATTCTACTCTGCACAACTTTACCAGTCTCTCCCACTATGCTATATGCTTTGGGTTTTACATTTTTTACACACACACACACACACACACTGACACTGTAGTATCTGGCCAGCAGGTGATGCAGAAGGCATTACCGCTGTAGGGGCTTCACTTTTGGACTTCTGTTCTCTGATGGCATACAGGGGGTTCCTTTATCCTTACAGCCATAGCTCCATCCAGACCAGTCTCCCCCACTGGAGCCCTGAGATCACCCCTGCGCTGGGCACCTCACATCAGATTCACCACTCTCACTGTCAGGTATGCTGGGCATAGCGCAGCAGCATGCACCCCTGCCCAGCATCTGGCAGTGGCTGGAAATCACCCCAACTGCTCTGCTAAAGGCAATGTCTCTGGTACACATTCCAGATAGGGATCTGCTGTATTCAGTGTAGGCATATCTCGTACCTTAGTCCACAGCTCGGTCTCTATCAGCAGCTTGGCTAAAAGCATCTCTTGGGCAAAGACCTTTAAACACTCCCCCAAAAGGTGAACACTTCATCTTCTGTGGGACCCTCCTGTGCCTCAAGGCTGCTAGGGACTCCCTTTGAGGTGCATCACTTACATACTCCCAGGATTTAAAAGCAATCTATACTACATGCTGTGATGTAGACAGCCAGCTCTGAGTGCTGTATTAATTTTTTTTTATTACATATAAAATACGTGATGGGAAGGTTAGTTTGAGGAAACTACAGTCTTGCTGAACTGACACATCAAAACCCCTCAAGGATAAGTTCAAAGGACAGGAGATATTTAAACTACAGAGATCTAAGGTTCAATTAGCAGGTTAAATTTGCTTTGATACCAGGAAATGAAATTAGCCATTCATGGCATCCCCAGGGGAATCCTTTGATTTTGCTCTAGGTGTCGTATGGAAAGAGCATGCATGGGTTATAAATAACCTTCCAGGAACCAGCTCATTTCATCAAAGAGGTTGATGGCTGGGCCAAACAGGACCTAGACGAATTTGGAAGGCCAAATATGCATTCCCGGGGAACCCTTGAATTACATCAGAGAGACCTTTGAGGTGTAGATTCCAAGGTCCAGATGAAATTAAAGAGGCAAATACACTTTTGCTTTGAATACAGTGACTTAGATTAAAGAAACTTTTGAGATGTATGTGTAGCAGAGCACAAACCGGTTTTGTCTGGTTAACCTGTGGAGAGGAAATTCAATGAAGTCACCCATTATGTTTTTTTAACTATTCTATTTGGACATCCTGTATTGTAAAATACAGATTTTGATACACCAAGGCAGAGTTTGTGACCTCATGAGAAGGCTGGCTCAGAACTATGTTTAATTGCTGAGAGAACCTTGACAGAGACACACAAGACAGTATTTCTGTCTGAGAGAAGAGAGACCATCAAAACACTGAAACAAAGTAAGCATATATTAGATTAGACCAGTCTGAATGTATGTATTGTAGCAACTGCACTTTTACCTGTTTGTTTTAAAGCTGTATGTGTTGGGATATATTTTTGTTCTGTAATTATTGTTCTGTTTTGATATTTTAAAGTAAAGATATATTTTACAACGGAAACTGCTTGGAGTGCCTTGACATTTCTTTTTATTTAAGTAGAGCTTAGAGTGGTTATAAGTGACACTGTATTTTAAGCTTATTGATATATCAAACTGGGAAATGGATAGAGTTCTCTAAAGTCTTGCATAGAGTTCTAAGGGTTCATTTGAAAGACCTGGTTGGGTGCCCATAGGCAAAGATATCTGGCCCCCCGAAGACAGAATTATCTGAGCCTGATAATTGGGTATGCTAACAAGAGGTTTTCAGTTTGAATCCCTCCAGAACTTGAGACTAAGGTGACTTGAACCCACAAAACAAACAAAAGGGTTACCTTGTTCTGTTCACTGTACACAAATCATACGCTCAGAGGTTGGCACTTTGGGAGTAGAGGGCTGACCGAGTTTGTGACACACGCTATCAAATCTCAGATCCCTAAAATCTCCACTGCTGTCATGGGCCTGGCCCTGGAAGGTACCAGGATACTGGGCATTACAATGAGTTGGTCTCAAAAGCAGGATCCATCGACAGTTATGCTGTGTGAGGTGCTTGCCACCGCAGGCAGTCTGGCAAGCAACCAGAGGTAAGCCACTTTGAAGGCACACTGGCACCCTTCTCACACTGACATTCTAAGCTCTGACCACTGGACTCTAGTCAGAGGCACTACCAATCAGAATGCTCAGGGCCTAGCATTTTAAGAACTAACCCCCGGCTCTCTAGTAGTAGGAGAGGGCTGTTATACTCTTCCCTTCCAACGAGAAATTATTTTTGTCTGTGGAAATAGCTGAGGTGGGCCGATGCACTCATTCAACACACTGCACAAGGGGATACCACCCTTAATCTGTCAACCAGCGTGGATGTCTGTGATGCTCACTCTTCCTATGATAGGACCTCCCCCGGCAAAAAAAAATTGAAATGACGAAACCAAACCAGTCCATCTGTGGAGTCCCTAAAACCCCTTTGTCCAGTAGCTCAGACCTGCTGCAGGCAGTCTGATCCAAACTCCACTGAGTTTCTCTAGCTTTTATTATTAGCTTTGTAAAGAAATACTCGGGTCAGTAAATTTGGCTGCCACTAGCAAGTGTTAACAGTCTCTTCTGTTGAGGTTACTTTTTCTCTGTAAATACTAGATTCTTACAGTGGATGTGTTAGGCTGGTGCTAGCACACATATGCGATGGAAAACAGCACAACATGACAAAATGTTAAATTTTTTTCATAGTGAGTGTGACATGGGAGCATGAACTTTTACTAACTTGAAAACCACATACCTCAGTTTAGGCATGAAATAAAATGAAAAGAAAAATGAGTATGTTACTGTTTTTACCAGAAGTGTGTTGTTACTGAAAAACTATGATGGCATTTTCATGCCGACTAACAAATATACTGCTTTAACCTCATCTGTGGGTGTAAATATACTGGTCTTCTTTGAGGATATCTCTTTCATCAGGCCACACCTTTGGAACTACACCCATATCAGAACCACATGGAAATGTTTGCAAGCCCAGGGCTGTCCATGACCATGTGCCAGCATCTACATAGAGTGGGCAGCCCCATCTCTCCTCAGTTCTTTTCCTGCCATCGACCATACTCATCGGACCTGCCACAGAGATATCGACCAATGTGTTTAAATATACTTTTCCACTGATGCCATTACATATTCCCTTTACACCACATCCTTCTAGAGACTGTAATACTTCTAAATTAGAATCCTCAAATGAAAATTTTAGTGATATATCCTCATCTTGCATCTGGATATCACCTCCTGTGGTCATAATTTTGCCTGGCAATTCTTGAGCAAACAGAAATTGGATCAGTAGCCAGCCCAGTGGCGCTGAGGATTGAGGTACTGGACGCCACACAACTCACCATGCCGGTGACCTGGGTTTGGGAGCACGCTCGGGCCGCCAAGGGTCGGCTGGGGGAGGGGCCAGGAGCCAGGATTGATCAGCCTCCAGGCAGCTCTCCTCTCTGGGGAGGGACTTGAGGTTTCCCCGACTCTTGGCTACCACCCGGTGGAGGCTAGGTGGCAGTGCCAGGCCGGGGGGGGGTAACTAGCTGCTAAGCCAGAAGGGTGGATGGGGTCATCACTGGAGCCATGGAGAGCGTGCATGCTTCCACGCGCATGCCGACTGCATTTCAGGGTCCCATGAATAACTGGGAGAAAATACAAATACCATGTCTTCCCCCATTGCAGTGAGGCAGGAGGGGTAACAGGGGAGCACCAGGCTAAGTTAAAAAAAAAAAAAAAAAAAAAAAAGAAATTGTATCAATAATGCACCAGCAATTAAACTAACTAGTGTTGACTGCACCACACAGAAGAAACTGGGATCATTTACAAGGTATTCACAGAGAACCATTCTGTGTGCTGTAAGAAGTCACTATTTTAGAAAAAAACAGGTTTAAAATAACAGCTCATGAAAATTAAATAATCACCTTAGTTATTTTAAATTAACATAGTTGAGCATCAGTGGTATAACTTCTGTTTCTTTCTCATGGACTGCTCAGTAAGGATAACATATAGATTTATATCCATACAAGGTACATATAGAGTTAGTATATTTAGTTTTTTTTTAACTAATAGTTTGTTTCAAAAAATGACTAAAATATAACAGATATATCCATAAGCAGCACATATAGAGTTAGTATGTTTCGTTTTTTAAACTAATATTTTATGTCAAAAAATTGACTTACATTAATTCATTTTAAACTGTTCTTTAAATCAGTCCTTCTTTTCATTGCTATATCTAAATTTTTAACTGTATCCTCACTTCAAATTCTTTTTTTTCATCAAAATAAATGAGGCGAGGGAACATTTCTTTAGTAAATATACTTCCTCTACATGATGTTGCACAGCCACCAAGTCTAAAGCATTTCAGAAATCATAGTGCAAACAAACCTGTTTTCTGAAGTGGTATATCATTACTAGTTTTGTTATAAATGACTCGGGTTAATAAATACTGTCGCCAGTGGCAGTTCATAAAAAGCACTTCTGCTGAGGCTATTTTCTTATTGTAAATACTAGATTCACTTAATGGATGTATTAGGGGCATGTCTCCAATGCTGAACAGCACAGCGCCACACCAAGATGTTTGTTTGCATGGTGGGTGTAGCAAAAGAACAGGAACTAACAAAAATCTGAAAAATGTGTATTTCAGTTCAGGTGCAAATAAAAAGAAATAAAAAGAAAATTGCTATATTGATGTTTTTACCAGGTGAGTGTGCTTGGGGTGTAAACATGAAAAAAATAAAAAGTACCATCTCCATGGTGGTGATGGTCACTCTCTGGCCCTGTTATGTATTGACCACTGTCGGGTAGTGGCTGACAGGGCTTGAAGGTCACCAACAGACCATTACTGGAGGACAAAAAGTTATAAGTAAAAGGAAGACATATAACTGACCGAGGAGTGATGCAGAAGTATAGTTAAGATACAAATCCTGTTCATGTTATACAAATAGAAAAAAAAACAGTCTTGGTTAAATTATTTAAATGTGAGTGAAGTGAGAGCCAATCTTAAAACACTCTCACACTGTGGACAGATATAGTTAATTTGATCACAGCATTTACCAGAAGGTGTGTCAAGGTGAATGAACAAGAAGCACAGGGAATAGTCGGACAGTAACTAAATACATGAATGATGTACTATGTGGATCTTTTTTTAGAATCAGTGTAGTACTTGTCTTAAAAGCAGGAGGAAATTTGCTGACAGGAATGATTAGTATTAGAACCTAAGGAGTGCCAATATCCAGGACATCAAGCAAATATTAAGCTTTGTGAAGTTTCAGGATCATAACTTTTACATTAAATATATCAGGTGCATAAACTGAACGTCAACAGAAACACTTAATATTAGGACTTTGAAATAAAAGCATGTTACTGCTTATTTGTAGGAAATGTGATATTTTTAGACTGGGAGTTTCCCCTGTCTCATAATTCGGTTGAGAAAAGCTGGATGTTCCAAAATACAGTTAAAACATTAGTGACTGGGTGTCTTAAGTGCTGTAGATATTTAATGAATCCCACTTAAAAAGCAAAAAATTCATGAGGAAAGATACAGTCAAGACCAGAATGTAGGCTATTAAACTTAAAGTAATATACAAATTTTTACCGTACAACAGTACATTTTTATGTTTGCTTGCACATGCACAGCAAACATTTTGTTATAAGAACGGGGTTTCAGAGGTATGTCACTTCTGGGTCCAGTGCAGCTCAGGTTACAGGGGGCTCAACCCTGACAGCCCTGTGATCAGTGATGTCGATCATGACACTATTCTCTGTTCGCTGGGCAGAAACTTTGTGTAGTTGAAAGGAGTGAGCTGCCCCTATCATAGAGCGACTTGATCCTTTCATCTGCATGATGCTGTCCAGCAAGCAGCTGAGCCATGTTGTCAGGAGCGATTATTCTTAGGAGAGACAGTGATCGCTGTACAGCTGAAAATATACATCAATAGTAATTATAGATTTAAAAAAACACAAACAGCTGAAGATCATAGTAAATCCCCCCACATGGCTTTCATCTATTCACAACCCACTGAGACCGCCCCAGAAGCCCACCCTGGGCTGAGGCTGAGCCCCCCCCCGAGATATCATCTATACCTCCCGTCCTTGTAACACTGGGATTCCCAGTCTACACTGTCACTCTTGGTCCCTTGATGTACGCTCTCCTTGTGACACCCTTGGTCCCTCTGCCTTTTTTTTTTTAATTAAAATCTGAAAAGCAGAAAACAATCCATCAGTGTCTTTTGTGGCCCTCCTCACCCTCCACCCGACCCCTCACTCATTTCCCTTTCATACCCCTCTCTCCACTTAAAATAAGTCTAGCATCAAAAATCCACTCTGAGAGGAAAACACATTCTTCTGCTTTAATGTTGACCGTGAACTGAGGAAACGAGGTAAGTGTGGTCAATGTGTTTTGAACTTTTGTTCATAACTTTGTCATTTTTTTAATATTTTTCACCAAATTTTCAACATGACCTTTTTTGAACCCTACCGTATGAAGATGGTAGGTGACATTGTTTAAATCCAGCCCAAAATGTGAAACCGCAGTTGCTCTGCAAAATCACCTTTTGGACAGGATCTGAAAAATTTCACCTACCAGCTTCATGAGGTGGGGGTCACAAAAAGACTATGTTGAAAACTTGGGATCAGAATCTTAAAAAACACCAAAGTAATGAAAGTATGTTGAAATGTTTCAACAATGACCTATAACTAGTCATTTTCAACATAGACGCTTTTTCACACCACCTCGTGAACGTGACAGGCGCTGTTTTTCGAATCCTGCCTGAAAGGTGATTTCACAATCACTCCACAAAATTACCTCCTGAAGAGGGGTCATAAAAAAACTATGTTGAAAATGTGTGGTCAAAACCTAAAAAAACACCAAAGTTATGAAGGTATGTTGGAACTTTCCAATGTTCACTCATAACTTTAGTAATTTTCAATACTGTGACCCCACATTTTCAAGATATCCTTTTCTTACAACAATTTATGAATGGGACAGGTATCATTTTTAGAATCCTGGCTAAAACATGTTTTCACACTTGTACCCTAAAATGATGTTTCAGGCAGTATTTTAGAAATCTAACCTGTCAAGTTCGGGGGTCATAAAAGACTATGTTGAAAATTAAGGGTCAAAATATTAAAAAGTTTTTGCTATTGTGTTTCTGCTCCTACAATGTGGTCCTCCATCTGGAGGCATCCCCAACCCGATCTAGCATCACCAGCGGTGCTGGCACTTACCCCAGGAGCTCCCCAGCGGGCAAGCGGGTTCCCTAACCCCTGCCGGAGACCGGATCAAGTGTGGCCAGCGCCGTGGCTAGCCGGGAGTGGGGCCTGCGAGGCATCCTCCATCGTCCTGCTGCACTGCTCTTTTTCCTTGTTTTCCATTCCCCTTTGCAAGCGTGCAGCATGCAATGACGCCTACAATGGGGTCACACACGCTCCTGTGCATGCCCACATCAAACGTCTGCCACGATCCTACCCCACGCTGTTGTGGCTCCACGTCGCCGAACCCTAGCCTCCGTTAGGGGTCAGACATGCACCAGCCACTGGTCCCCCCTTCCCTGGGGATGGAGAGCAGTCCGTCGGATGCTCGATCCATCTCCTCCCCCATCGACCCACAGTGGCCTGTGCTCATTCCCGAACACAGGTCGCCGGCATGACACGGCATCCAGTGCCTCAACTGAAGTTCAGCGTCTCAACCCTCCGTGCCACCGGGCCGGCAAAACGTTTTGAAGAAATGTGAGCAGGGCCGGACGTTGGTCCCGCGGGTAACGGGTTGTGTTCTCCTACTGGCAGTTGGAGTTCAGAGATGAGCTCGAGGAGCCATCTGGCAGCACGAGGATGGGGGCCAACACTGTTGTACACCATTGCTCCGAGCCTGGGAAGATATTGCGCAGTGTTGTGTCGGGGTTGGGGAGTCTTTCCTCACAAGGGGTTAACGTGCTTGTCATGACCTTACAGGGTCATGTACTGCATCAGGAGAAGTGGATTGGCATGAGAAAGGGGGCTTGAGATATGCTCATACTATACTTGATGTTATACAGAAGGAGGCTATTCCCCATCTTGTCTGCCCTCCGCCTTAGTGGGCCACTTTATGATATTTTCTGAAAAAGGTAGATCTTACTTCGAGACACAGCTCTTGCAGCAGGTTACACCATTAGGACTGAAGCCGGCAGGCATCAGGACCCCACAGAAAAATTCTAGCTAGCTATCTTCAGCGGGGACCGCCCCCGACGTCGGTCCCGCCTCCGACGTCAGACATAGTACATAAGGGGGCGGTCCCGCCCGATTCCCCAGTTCTTTCCCGCCGTCAACTTGCATGTCTCGACCCTTCGGTTCAGCTCTAGCGCGCGACGCGTGGTAAAGGTTTTTCCTACGGGAAATTCGTTTCTCTTCAATCAGGTTTTTCTCTGATGTCATCTCTGACCTCCGGTCACTCCTCGAAGTGTGCTTGTGGGAAGCAGATCCCCTTCAAGGACCCGCACTCGGCCTGCGTCCGGTGCATAGGCCCAGACCACGACACCCGGTCCTGCTCCTTTTGCCAGGGGTTTAATAGCAGAACCCGGATCCGTCGCCAGAAAGCCCTTCAGGCATTCCTGCTAGAAGAAAAACTCAAGACCATGTCTTCCAAGGGGGACTCTTCGCAAAAGGCCCACAAGCACGCTGAGAAACATAGGGAGAAGGCCCTTTCCAGGTCCCCGTCTAGGGCCTCAGACTCGCGCAGCTCTGGTTCCAGGTCCGACCGCTCTCCTTCCCGGGCCAGCTCTCAGCCTCCCCCTGCTGTGGTTAAAAAGTCTTCATCCTTTTCCCAGGCCAAGACTCCCAGGCCTTCCTCATCCTCCAAGGCCCTGGTCAAGTCAGGGGATCGCCACCATCATCATAAGTCGGGTTCCCGCCTTTCTGAACCCGACATCAGGTCTGCTTCCTTGCCTCCTCGCAAGACTAAGGAGCTTACCTCTCTGAAGAGGCTGCAGGACCTGACGCCGGTGCGTCCGTCGTCGTCCTCTCGCCACAGGTCCCCGGAGCCGCCGTCGGCCAGATGACCATCGCCGGCCAGGCCAACGCATCACTGGACGCCGGTAGGGGGACCGGCGCCCGCTCCTATTGAGAAGAGGACCCCAGCGCCTCCGACCGACGTCGATCAGGAGACCATCACCGAAGAGGAGTTGACTCAGCCCGAGGACCAGACGGGCGACCCCGGTCCTGTCGAGACGCCCAAGGAACCCTCGCCATTACCCGAGCCCCCTGTGGAGTCGACGCCGGGACCCGACGACTGTCCACAGGCGCCCGGACCGTCGTCGGGCCTTTCCATGTTAGAAGTGAAGGAGCTGTTTACTTACTGGTGGGACACTATAAAGAAGGACATGGTTCCCACTCCGCCTCCTCCTCCTCCTCCTCCTACACCGGTTACTCCTCCGGTTCCTGCGCCCCCCTCTCCATCGGGGTCGGCAGGCCGGCTACCTCCTCCCCGGGAGCACAGAACACCTCCAAGGGGGAGACCAGACAAACGGAGACCTCCGTCCAAATCCTCTTCCAGGTCACCCAGCCTAAGAGACCCAGAAGGCGCCGATGATCGCGCCTTGACGGAGGACACGGGATCAAGTTCTCAACATCCAGATCCCCATCTCCCCTCTCCATCCCTTCTCCGGATCCATGCGAGATGCCAAAGTCTCTTCCGGATGACCCTTCGTTCTCGGATATTATGAGACACATCCAAGAGAACATGGGATGGGATGTGGAAGAGCTAGACCCCGAAAGGCTACGCCTTGCAAAGTATCTTCGGCAGAAGGACCCCAAGCCTGTGGTGGTGCCACCCTTGGTAGCCACTTTCGTGGACGTCACCAAGGCAGCGTGGAAGCGTCCACATTCGCTCCCAGCGATGCTGAAGAAAGCTGATCGCTTGTACAAGGCTCCCAGGGAAGACCAGCACTTGGCTCAGCATCCTCAGGCTGACTCTCTGGTCATAACAGCCTCGCATGACCGGTCCCAGAGACCGCAACATCTGAGCACCCTGCCACCGGACCCAGAGTCCAAACAGCTGGACGCCATGAGTAGGCGCACGTATGCTTCCGCTACCTGTGCCATCAGATCCCTGAATTATTTGACCCACATGGTGCAGTTCCAAAATGCCTTGTGGGAACAGGGTCTGGATGCGGCTGAGAAACTGCCGGAAGGTGAGCAGAAGGAGGAGATGCTTCAGCTCCTTCGTACGGGTTCGGACGTGGGAACCCAAGTGCTACGAGCCACGTACGACTCCGCGGACTCCTCGGCCCGAGCAGCAGCTTCAGGCGTATGCATCCGGAGACACTCTTGGTTACATGTCTCCGGTTTCACCCCGGACGTCCAGAAGAATATCATGGACACCCCATTCGAGGGAGAAGTTTTGTTTGGTACACCCTCAGAGAAGATTATTACCAGACTCCAAGAGGCCAGGAAGGCGGTGAGGTCGGTCCAGGCCATATACCGACTCAAGCTTAGTTCCTTTCGTAGGAACCAAATCCGATTTCGTGGACGGACGCAGAGACAACAGTCCCGGCCCGCTCCACAACAAAGGGGCTCCGGCTTTCACAGAGCCCAGGGGAAACAACCCGCAGGCTGAAGCCAGCGTACTTCTAAGCTGGTCCAGCCAGCGGGACCCTCAGCCGCCACAGCCTGACTCCTTTCCGGCCCCCGGCCCGCAGGATCAACGGGAAATCATGGTCGGCGGTCGCATTGCGAACTTCCTGCTGGGATGGCAGGCTATAACCACCGACAGGTGGGTTCTTCGGTTGGTCGAAAGAGGCCACTTTATAGAATTCGCAGAAAAGCCACCCTCGAGGCCTCCTTTGCTCTCCTGGTACCCGGGTCAGCACAAGTCACTGATCTGGCAAGAAATACTCACGCTCGTGCAAAAGGGAGCGATAGAGTACATCCCAGAGAACCAAAGAGGACAAGGATACTATTCCCACTTCTTCCTGGTTCCAAAGAAAACAGGGGACCTCTGTCCGATTCTGGACCTCAGCGACCTCAACGTGTCGGTCGCTTACAAGAGATTCCTCATGGTGACTCTTCCGGGTCTCATTCCCATGTTGAAGCAAGATGCCTTCTTAGTGCCTCTAGACAAGCAGGACGCATACCTGCACATCCTATAGCTCAGGCGCACAAGAGGTTCCTGCGCTTCGAGTTTCTCGACCACCACCTCCAGTTCCGAGCCCTTCCATTCGGACTGTCATCCGCACCCAGGGTCTTTACCAAATGCATGGCAGTCGTGGCAGCGTCTCTAAGGAGACAGGGCCATTATGTGTTCCCGTACCTGGACGATTGGCTTCTCATGGCCGCCTCCAGAGAGGCGTTGTTACGGGTGATCCAGAGCACCCAGGACCTGTTCGATCTCTGGGCATCCTAATCAACCATGAAAGTCTCTCTGGTACCGTTGCAGAAGCTGCAATTTATAAGCGTAGTACTGGACACCGTTCAGGGAAGAGCATTTCTTTCAGGCGACAAGCCGGGCGCATCAGATCCCTCATCAGGAGCTTTCAGTGAACAAGACCGTCCCAGCCAGGTCGGTCCTTCGCTTGCTCGGACACATGGCTGCGGCCATTCCTACCGTCCCTTTCGCAAGGCTCCACATGTGGGTAACTCAGTGGATGCTCAGGGTGCAATGGGATCAAAGGCAAGACCACATGCAGCATCCGGTCAGAATCATGAACACCGTGATTCGAGACTGGCAGTGGTGGCTAGACCCAAGGACACTCTCCACGGGCGTCCCATTTATAGCGCCGTCCCCGGAGGTAATCCTCACCACAGACGCCTCAGGTCTAGGATGGGGAGCACACCTGGATGGGGTGAAGTCCCAGGGTACGTGGACCCCCCTGGAGGCCCACCTCTATATCAACGTCCTAGAGATGAGGGCGGTCATTTATGCCCTGTAGACGTTTCAGTCAGAAATCCCGCCGAGTACTCTCCTGCTTCAGACAGACAACATGGCGGTGATGTATTACCTCAACAAACAAGGAGGCGCACAGTCTTACACCCTTTGCAGGGAGGCCATGAGGGTGTGGGATTGGGTAATCCGACACTGCGCGAATCTGATCACAGTACATGTTCCCGGGGTGGACAACACGATTGCAGATGGCCTGAGTCATTCCCAGGCCAGAGTCCACTAGTGGGAACTTCTTCAAGAGGTAGCAGAGGATCTGTTTCTTCGATGGGGAACTCCAGAGTTGGACTTATTCGCTTCCCCATCCAACGCAAAACTGCCCAATTTTTGCTCGCTAGATCCAGGGCCTGGTGTTTTCTGGCGAGACGCGTTGTCCCTCTCCTGGGCGGACAGATTCCTCTACGCTTTCCCTCCCTTCCCGTTGATCCAGAGAGTTCTCAAACTGCGCAGGGAGCAAGCAACCATGATCCTTGTGGCCCCCTTTTGGCCCAGACAGATCTGGTTCCCTTTACTGATTCAACTATCCCGGGAACCTCCGCTGCCGTTGCCGTTCAGCTCCCATCTTTTGTCTCAGGAGGAAGGTTCACTGGTCCACCCGGACTTACGCTCACTGAACCTTCACGCATGGCTCCTAGAGACATAGCCATCTTGCGTCACGGGGTCTCGCAAGAGGTTGCGGAAGTTCTTTCTGCAGCCAGAAAGCCGGCAACGCATGCGGCGTACACCATGAAATGAGCGCTTTTGTTTATGGTACTTAACCTCGCGACCTTTCCCTTTAGGTTGCCGGTGAGGCGGTGTTGGACTACCTGCTCTCCCTTTTCCATTCGGACCTCGCCTACTCCTCTATCAAGGTGCACCTCTGTGCCATTTCAGCCTACCACCTTCCGGTGGGACAGCGCACAGTGGCACAATTAGATGCCTCTCGGGAATTTTTGAGAGGGGTGTTACATCTTAGGCCACCCATTAAGGACCCAGTGCCTCCATGGGATTTGCTCTTTGTCCTGGAACAACTCACGCTTCCCCCCTTCGAACCTGCCGCGGATTGCGAGCTGCGTTTTCTGTCGTGGAAAACGCTGTTTTTGGTTGCTATTACTTCAGCTAGAAGAGTTTCTGAGCTTCACGCTCTCATGTGCAAAGAGCCTTATTTAGTTTTCCACCGGGACAGAGTATCCCTGAGGACAAATCCTAAATGTTTGCCTAAGGTGGTTTCTACACTCACTCTCAATCAGGATATTGACCTGCCGGTCTACTTCCCAAATTACTCCAATAGAGGAGAGGCACTGCTCCACACCCTGGATGTTCACTGCAGCTTGAGGTATTACCTCAACAGAACTAAACAACTTCGTAGTTCAGAGCAGCTTTTCGTTTCCTTTTCTGAAAAGATGATGGGCCAACCAGTATCCAAACAGTCCCTGTCTCGCTGGCTTGTCTAGTGCATCTCATACTGTTATGATATCAAACAAAAGCCCCTCCCGGGATCAGTCCGGGGTCATTCCACTAGGGGTGTGGCCACCTCCTTTGCAGCACTCCGAAACGTCTCCACCTCTGCCATATGTGCTGCAGCCACTTGGAGCTCTGTGCATACATTTATCAGGCATTATAGCCTGGACATCGCCTCTCGGCGAAGGGCCGGCTTCGGCCTGGCGGTGCTACAGGGTCTCCTGTCCTAGATTCAGGACCCGGAATGTAATTTCTAGTTTCCTCCTCCCAGAATGTTTGCAGCGTTACTGCTTGGGAATCAGTCCTAATGGTGTAACCTGCTGCAAGAGCTGTGTCTCGAAGTAAGATAGTACAGTTACATAAGAACTTACCGTAACAGTAGATCTTCGAGAACAGCTCTTGCAGCAGGTACCTTCCCGCCCACCTTCCCCCTTGGAGGAGGCATGGCTTAGGCCTTTACTAACAGGGATTTTTCCTTTTGACTTCTGACGGTGGATCCTCGGTCTCCCATTTCGATGTCAGCCTGCGGCCGGAAGTCTCCGGCGGGAGAACTGGGGAATCAGGCGGGACTGCCCCCTTATGTACTACGTCTGACGTCGGAGGCGGGACCGACGTCGGGGGTGGTCCCCGCTGAAGATAGCTAGCTAGAATTTTTCCGTGGGGTCCTGATGCCTGCCGGCTTCAGTCCTAATGGTGTAACCTGCTGCAAGAGCTGTTCTCGAAGATCTACTGTTATGGTAAGTTCTTACGTAACTACTTTATCCAGTTACGTCTTAAATATATGTACTGTATATTATATCTGACTGCCCAATCTCCCTGGTAAGTGTTCCATAGTTCAGTGATACTTTGGGTGAAGAACCCTGTTCTGTAATTTTTTCTTGTACGCTTAATTTTAATTTGTGTGGTGTGGCACTTTAGATTGGCTTCCCTATGAATATATTCTATCCCTAAACTCTCCCTTAGTTCGTCATTAACAACCACCTGAGTGATGACCTAAGAAACATTCAGACATGGATCCTGAACCATAAGCTAGTCCTTAATCTAAAAAAAAAAGCCCAGGCCATGCTCTTTGGGTCCCTGGCTAAGATTAAGGCCTCCCCTGTGCCGTTCTGTGTTTCCAGTAAGGGAGACGTCCCAATCCCAATCACGGACAATTTCAAATACCTTGGTGTAACATTGGACCCACAGCTTGACCTTGGCCACCATATCCAGAAGACGTGCAAAACTGTCAACTGTAAACTGGGTCTGGCTTATAGAGCAAAAAATAACCTCACGCCGGCTGCGCATATTACTCTTGCTAGAGCTATGCTTCTCCCTTCACTATGTTATGGGCTCCTGTTGTTTGCCAGCACCACTAAGGCCCATCTCTCTAGGTGGTCGACGGCCTACAACAATGTCTGCCGCTTCGCCCTAGTGGCTCCCCGGCTCACTCACCACTGTGATCTCTACAATAAGTTAAACTGGCTCTCACCCTCAAAGCACATTGATTTTATCCTTGGTTGCCTCACAGGAAAGGTCCTCAACATAGACACCCCTCCAGGGCTGGCAAGTTTGCTGGCCCAAACTGTTCCCTCGTCCTGTCACCTTAGGTCTCAGGGATCTGCCACACTCAAGGTACCTGTGACTCGGACTCAAATGGGTGAAAGAGATTTTACAGCATGTGCCCCAAACTTTGGAACACCTTCCCAGCCCAGGTCCGTGTTTCCTCTCAGGCAGCTCTGCCTCCCTATGGAACGATCTCAAACTCGGATCACCGGAAGGGAAGCAAAACCCCCATGACATATGTTAGCACTTAGCACTCATGCATAACAGCTGGCCCTTAAGATGATAGTTTTGTACTTGCTGCTACCAATCCTTACCTTGTACTGCTTAAAAACTGGCACACACCGCTTACTCTGCTGTACCTATTCTAACTAAATGTGCCTCATATGCCTTGTACTTTGTGTATTCTACATTATGATGTTCGCACGTGACATGCGAGTTTGTTCTTTTCTAACTTGTACCTTGTTGTCTCATGACGTGTAATCTTTTCCTAATTATGTACCATGTTGTCCCAAGTGTGTAAGTATGTAATTTCCTGTACTCTCCCGGGTCGTACCTGAAAATAGGCAAATTGTCTTGTCTAGTGTACTTACCTGGTTAACATCAGCTAAATAAACAATAAAAAAAAAATAATCATCATCTTGTGTTATTTTAAACATTTGTAGCATATCCCCTCTACCTCTCCTGTCAGAGTATAAAGTCCCAATTTGTTCATTCATTCTTGATAGGTATGATCTCTTAATCTTGTTATCAATTTAGTTGTCCTGTGTTGCACCTTCTCTATACTGTCTGTCTCATTTGAGGTATGGACTCCACACTGGTGCACAATAATCCAAGTGCGGTCATATGTATGTTTTATACAGGAGCATTATGCATTGTTTGTATCTACTTATAAATGATTCCTTAATGCATTCAAGTAGTCTGTTGGCCACCACAATTACTTTACTACAATGATTGCTGAATTTTTCTTTATTAAATAATATTCCCAGATCTTTTTCGGTATTCACTTTCTTAAGGGTTATTCTGTTTAGCTGGTATTTATGAAAACTGTTTCCCATTCCCAAATGCATAACAACACATTTGTCACTATTAAATAACATACCATTATTAATTGCCCATTGCTCAATAATATTAATGGCCCATTGTTCAATAAGCTTCAGATCTTTTTCAATTTTGTTAGTATTTTCAGTTGTATCAGTTGGGCCAACTAATCTGGTATCATCGGCAAATCTGACTAGCCAACTATCCACCTCTTTGTTTAGATTGCTAATATATAACGCAGACAATGCTGGCCCCAGTACTGACCCTTGGGGAACCCCACTGATGACTTCTAATTCCGACAGTATTCCTCTTATTCTCACCCATCTGAGTTCTAGTATGCAATCAGTTAGTTATCAGCCTTATCATTTTTGTTGTCTATAACAAGGATTTGAGTTTTTAAATTGGTGTATTATGTGGTATTTTGTCGAATGCTTTTTGGAAATCTGAATAAATTATATCTACCAGAATGTTTGTGTTTAATGCTTTATTGACCTTTCTATAAAAGGCTAAAGTGGTAGTGCAGCACGCATTTTTCCGAAAGCTGTGCTGGCTTTTGTCATTTAAGTTTTTTGTATTAATCCCTGTGTTTAATTTATCTTTTAATATGGTTTCCATTAATTTTCCTAGGACTGACATCAGGCTAATTGGTCTGTAGTTTGATGTACTAGATCTTTATTGGGGGCATCTCAGTCACCAGGTCACACATATGGAACTTCACCGTTGATTAAGCAGGATCCACACGGAAGATTTTCAGCAGTACAACCGTGGGCTACCCAAATTGACGTCATCTGATGACAGCACAAACCCTATAAAGACATGAGTGGCCCTGCTTCCTTCTCCTCAGTTCCTTCCTGCCATCAAATCTGTTCGCATTGGTCTCCGTGGAAGCTCCAACGCAGTTTCACGCCATTTTTGCCTACTGCTTTTTTATACTTAGCCTTTTAGAATCTCTTTTCCTAAAGAGATTCCTTTACTTTGTTTATGTCAAGAGTTAATCCTTCTACTTCTCTCTTCTGTCACTGTGTAAAGAAGATTGCCTCAACAGACAAACACTCTCTCTGTTTCTGCTGTCTTGGGCCTGGCCACGACGTCTCAGACTGTGAGCTCTGTCAGAAGTTTAACCAAACTACCCTCTGGTGATGAAAAAAGGCTCTCAAAATGTCCTAGTGGAACAACAGGTAGCCAGTTCTGGGCAGGGGTCTTCCGGGATATCTCCTTCCCAGTCGCCAGCAGGTTCGTAGAGCTCCTAGACCTCTAAGGCCCGAGACAAGTCTTTGGGGAAAAAGTCATTAAAAAAGTGTGATTGGGATCGCTTCTCCCAGTGGCGTTCCTGCTCCCCAGTGGCCTCCTCTTCTTCGTCCGGGGGTACTCCATTAGCTGCGGCTGCACCATTGCCTCCTGCTGTCCAGATCTCTGTTCCTACCAGACCCCTACCAACAGCGCCACCGCCCTTTGCATAGAGCGGCCGGTCGGTGACCTCTGGGTCGTCGGCCCCAAAGGTCCTCCCATCGAGGCCTGATGCTTCCCCATGTCCTTGGGCTCCAAGGGCTCTCAGGGCCTGCTGGATGGGTTGTCTTGCCCTGTGCCATCGCCCCCCACCCATCGACACAGCAATCCATGGTTGTCGACCTTAATGATATTTTGACCAAGTTCACTATAGTTTTGGTCCATCAGTTGAGCACATATAGGGCTACATCACCTGCACTGTCGACAGCACCGTTGTTGTTGACATCACTTTGGCCCCTGCGGGTGCTCACCATGGGCCATCGAGGGTCTCTCGTTCATCGGACGTTCAGCTGAACAGGTCGACTTAGAGGAGGAATACCATCCTGACCTCATCTTACTTGAGAAAGAAGAGTAAGAGCCTCCATCCTCTGACTTGTCCACTGCCTCCTCAGTGAATGAGAACTTTGTATAACATACTTCTAGGTCTCCTCCAGAGGACTCTGCCTTTTTCAGTGTCATGAAGCAGCTGTCCTGTGTCATGGGCTTCCATACAGAGGAAGAAGAGGAGGATGCTACCAGAAGAGATCTGGTGAAATTCCTGGAGATCCCAGAGTCTCTTCTCAAGGTCATTCCTCTTGGCCTTTCAGCTCTAAGGAATGCAACTACCATAGCCTGGCATTGGCCTGATATGGTGCCAGCCATGCCCTGCAGGGCTGATAAGTTGTATCATGCCCCCCAGGGTCTGCCACATTATGCTGCTCAGCCGGAATCCAATTCTGTGGTTATTAAGGCAGATCATGATAGGTTGAAGGTGTCCAAGCACCTGTGTTCCCTCCCTCCTGACAGAGAATCATGTAGGATTGATCTCCAGTGCAAGAGAATCTATGCCTCCTCCATCCTTGGGCTGAGGATTGCCAGTTACCTCTCCCGCATGGTAAAGTACCAGAGTACTATCTGGAAGAAGGGCAAGGCCGCGGGCCCAGGCCCTGCCTGATTGTTCCCAGAAACAGGAGGTTCTCAAATGTTTGCAGAGTGCTGAGGATATTAGCAGGCACCTCCTGCGGGCCCTCTACAATATATCAGATACAGTTGCCAGGGCTGCTGCCACAGGCATTTGCCTTTGTAGGCACTCCAGGCTGAAGGTCTCGGGTTTCCCAGTTGATGTCCAGTAGAAGGTGCTTAGTGCTCCTTTTAATGGCTCCAAGCTGTTTGGATCAGATATGCAGGACATCATAAACGAACTACAGGCATCTGGCAGGGCTAGTAAGTCTGTTCACTATCTCTACCATACTCAAACAAAGAGCTGACAGGGCCCTCCTTTTCACAAGGTGTCCCACAATTCTGGAGCAGACTCCTGGCCCCAAGGCAAGAGAAGAGCTTCCTCCACCTTGCCAACCCCCTCCTCCGGCACTACAGCAAAGTGCCCTGGGGTGATGGATCTGCCTCCACTTGACTTCTTGCCAGACCCCCCCCCCCGGTCCCTGGCCAAGAGGTGGTGGTTAGAGGTTGGTTATCTCTTATCTCAGTCAGTGTAGAACCATTACTTCAGATGCCTGGATTCTTGAGATCATAGAGAGGGGCCACATTCTGGAACTCATCAAGATACCCCCAGAGACTCCTCCAGCACCCTCCACCTACCCCCCGGCCCATTTGTCTGTTTTCCGGGAGGAGGTATAGTCCCTTCTACACAAAAAGGCCTTCGAGCCAATGCCCAGGTGCCAAAGAAACCAGGGATTTTATTCCAGATTCTTCCTGGTCCCCAAGAAATCCCAAGATCTGAGGCCCATATTAGATCTCAAGACCTCAATCTGTATGTCCAATACAAAAAATTCCGCATGGTAACCCTGCCAGGCCTGATGCCTCTTCTCAAGCAGGGCAACTGGCTGTGCTCCCTGGACATGTAGGATGCTTACCTGCATATCTCGGTGTTCCCACCACACAGGAGATTCCTCCAATTTCTTTTTCAGGGCGAGCACTACCAATTTAAAGTATTGCCCTTTGGCTTATACTCTGTGCTGCGGGTCTTTAGCAAGTGCTTAGCAGCAGTAGCTGCAGCTCTCAGATGGGAGGGACTGTACATTTGCCCCTATCTGGACGATTGGTTCCTAAAATCCCCATCCAGAGAACAGCTTCTTTTAACTCTGGAGAGAACCCTTCAGCTGTTTCTTTCCCTGGGTGGGCATCACCGTCAACTTGCCCAAGTTGATCCTAACCCCATCTTAAAGGCTGCAATATATAGGGGCAGTTCTAGACTATGTGCAGGGAAAGGTCTTCCTGCCTTAGAACAGAGCAGAGTGCCTTATCACCCAGGCTCAGGAGGTCATCCAGAGCTGTTATGTTCCTGCAAGGGTATACTTGAGGCTGTTGGGGTTGATGGCTGCAGCCATTCCCACAGTTCCAGTGGCCAAGGCCACACATGCGAGTCCTCCAGTGGACACTCAGGGTGGAATGGGACAAACACACAGACAAGTTAGAACAGTTAGTGCTGGTCTCCTGCCCAGTCCGCAAGGTGCTCCAATGGTGGATGGACTCTCTGAACTTGTTGTAAGGGGTTCTATTCCAGATCTTCTCCCCCCAGCAGATCCTTACCACAGATGCCTCCGGTTCAAGCTCAGGGACGCATCTGGGTCCCTTTCAGACTCAGTGCTCTTGGTCTCAGATCAAAACCTCCCTTCATATCAACATCCTGGAGATGCAGGTGGTCCTGTATGCCATGCAGGTCTTCCAGAACCATCTCCTTCCGGGTCAGCTGTTGATCCAGTCCAACAACCTTAGTGTTGTCTACTATATCAACAAATAGGGGGGACACATTCTTATCCCCTATGCAGGGAGGCCATGAGAGTTTGGTACTGGGTGGTAGACCAGTCTGGTTCTATCAGCAGTCCATGTCCCAGGCATTTTAAACACCCTGGCGGACAGCCTCAGTCCAGCATCCATGATTGGGAACTTCTCTCATCCATCGCAGAAGATCCGTGTGGGACCTTTTTGCATCCCTACTCAGCACAAAACTGCCCAGTTTCTGCTTGTTAGATCCAGGGCCTGAAGTTTTCTGGCGAGATGTGTTGTCCCTCTCCTGGAGCGGGAGGTTCCTTTACGCCTTCCCTCCATTTCCTCTGATTCAGAGGGTGCTAATCAAGCTGCAGATGGAGGTGGCCAGCATGATCCTGGTAGCTTCATTCTGGCTGTGGCAGATATGGTTTCCATTACTGCAACAGTTAGCAGAGGAACCTCCCGTCCCTCTGCCCCACTGCAGGGATCTGTTGACACAGGCTGAGGGGACCCTGGTCTAACCCAACCTCAAGTCCCTTCGTCTGCATGCTTGGCTCCTGAGAACATAGCCATCGCCCAGTTTGGGGTATCCCAAACCAGAGGGTGGCAGGTATCCTCATGGCTGCTCGGAAGCCCTCCACTTGAGCCACATATGCCATGAAGTGGAAGAGGTTTGCCATATGGGCTGCCAAGCATCATCTGGACCCTTTCACTTGTCCAGTGAGCCAGATCCTGGATTACCTGATATCCCTGTCAAACTCAGGCCTCCAGTACTCCTCTCTAAAGGTGCACCTTTTGCTATCTCGGCCTTTCATGAGCCTGTGGGTGGCCGCACCATGGCTCAATTGGATCTCTCCCATACCCTTCTCGGGGGCATCCTACATTTGAAACCTCCAATCTGTCCCGGCTTGGGATTTGAATTTTGTTTTTGGAAGTTGATCCTGTCTCCTTTTGAGCCAGCCATGACTTGCGAGTTACACTTTATTTCCTGGAAAGCATTATTTTTGTTTGCTGTTACTTCTGCTCAAAGGATTTCTGAGCTTTAGGCCCTCTGGTGCGAGGAGTCTTATTTGATTTTTCATAAAGACGGTATCTTTGCGCACAAATCCTAAGTTTCTTCCTAAGGTGGTATCTGAGTTTACCCTGAACCAATCTGTCTACCTACCTACCTGTTTATTTCCCTGAGTGTGCTAATCCAGTTGAAGAACTGCTCCATATGCTAGACGTGCACAGAATTTTGAAGTGTTATCTACTCCAAACTAAGGAGTGTAGAAAGTCGAAGCAACTTTTTGTTTCTTTTGCTCCAGCTAGAGAGGGCATTCTGATTTCTAAACAATGTTTGTCTAAATGTTTGGAACATTGTATTGTGTTCTGCTACAACAAGCATGGCAAAGAGTTGCCAAGGGCAGTGAAAGCCCATTCCACAAGGGGCATGGCTACCTCTGTGGCCTGTTTCAAAGGGGTCTCTGCTGCTTACATTTGCACTACTGCCACCTGGAGTACTGTCCATACTTTCACCAAGCACTACAGTCTGGACATTGCCTCTAGAGCCCATTGGGTTTTAGCAGGGTCTCCTTTCTTATGTTTAGGGATAGCCTTCTTCCTGGACTGCTTGGGACTTGTTCCATCTGTGTGACCTGATGACTGAGATACCCCCGGTGAAGATAGAACAGTTACGTAAGAACTTACTGTAACAGTAGATTTTTAAGGGGATCTCGGTCATCAGGTCTGCCTTCCCTCCCACCATCTCTTTTTGTGGGGTTCTTTCTCAGAACTGGCTAACTGGTATATCCAACCTTTTATTCATCCCTTGGCACCTCTCTGTCTTTCCTCTGTCCCCCATGGCACTAGCTTGCTCCCTTGGTCTCTGGGGGGAAAGAACTGAGGAGGGAGCAGGGAACCTCATGCCTTTATAGGGTTGGTGATGCTGGCAGATGACGTCGGCGTGGGCGGCCCCAGTAGTACTGCTGAAAATCTTCTCTGTGGATTCTGCTTCATTGACGGTGAAGTTCCATATGTGTGACCTGACAACTGAGATCCCCTCAAAGATCTAATGTTACGGTAAGTCCTTATGCAACTTTGGCAAGATGGGAGAGTGCCTTAGAAAAGCACTAGCAAACAGGCTAGAAGGAGGGGTGGAGCAACAATGGGGAAATATCAAAACTGCCATCACAGAGGCAGCAAGCCTTCGTGTGAAGCAAATAAACAAATCAAAATGAAAGAAAAAGCCACTATGGTTCTTAAAAGAGGTGGCGGTGAAGGTTAGGGAGAAAAATATAGCATTTAGGAAGTATAAGGAAACACAGAAGGAGCAGGACAGAGAACTGTACCAGTTAAGGCAGAAGAAAGCAGGGAGGGTAGTCAGAATAGCAAAGGCCCAAACTGAGGAAAAGATAGCCAACTTCGGTTAAGAAGGGGATAAAACCTTTATAGGTATATCAGGGGCGTGAAAGACAAAGGAGGATAGTGAGGCTGAATAGAATAGATGGTGGGTGGGTGGGCAGAGAGGGACAGTGAAAAAGCAGGGATACTGAATGAATACTTCTGTTCAGTATTCACAAAAGAAGAGGAGGGGGAGGTGCCTAATTCAATTAATAGAAGCACTCTGGATAGGGGGGTCAATCCCAGTCCTTTCACAGAAGAAAGGGTTCTGAAAGAACTCCTAAAACTGAAGGTGGACAAAGCAATGGGGCCAGATGGAATTCACCCCAGAATTCTAAAAGAATTAAGCAGAGAACTAGTGACGCCACTGACTGCCCTTTTTAACAAATCATGGGAGGATGGTGTGGTATCTGAGGACTGGAGGAAGGCAGATGTGATTCCTCTTCACAAAAGTGGGACCAAGACAGAGGCAGGAAACTACAGACCTGTCAGTTTGACCTCTGTGGTAGGAAAAGTGAGTGGAATCACTTCTGAAGGAAAAAATTGTTGAGTACCTAGAGGCCAGTGGGCGACAGGACCCAAGGCAGCATGGGTTCATAGCGGAAGGTCATGTCAGGCGAATCTAGTGATTTCTTTGACTGGGTGACCAAAGTAGTAGAGAGGGGCTGTGGACATGGCCTTCCTAGACTTTAGCAAGACATTTGACACAGTCCCACACAAAAGAGTAATAGTCAAATTAACCAGCCTGGGAGTGGGTCCCATTGTGGTAGCCTGGGTAAATCATTGGCTGGACAACAGGACACAGAAGGTAATTGTAAATGGTGTCCACTCTGAAGAAAGAGGGTTACTAGTGGGGTACCGCAGGATTCAATACTGGGTCCCATCCTTTTTAATGTCTTTATAAGTGACATTGCAGAGGGACTGAAAGGAAAAGTATGCCTCTTTGCAGATGACACAAAGATCTGCAACAGGGTTGATACACAAGGAGGCGTGGAAAGGATGAGAAGGGACTTGGCAGGTTGGAGGAATGGTCAGAAGTATGGCAGCTTGGATTCAATGCAAAAGTGCAAAATAATGCACATGGAAACAAAACCAGGAAGATTACACAATAGGGAAGGTAGTAACAATAACAAAAATGGAAAGGGACCTGGGGGTAATCATATCAGATTACCTGTTGTGCTAAAGTGAGAAAGCGGTAGGGAGGGCTGGGGGATACTGGGATATATAGGGAGAGGCATCACCAGTAGAAAACAGGAAGTTGTTATCCCACTGTACAGACAGTTGGTGAGACCCCATCTGGAGTACTGCATCCAGTTTTGGAGACCCCATCTCCGAAAGGACATAGACAGGATGGAGGCAGTTCAGAGGAGGGCAACTAAAATGGTGCAGGGTCTGCAAGAGAAGCCATACGAGGAGAGACTAAAGGAGCTTAATATGTATACTCTTGAGGAAAGGAAGGAGAGGGGGGACATGATAGAAACATTTAAGTACCTCAGTGGAATCAGCAAAGTCCAAGAAGGTAGCATCTTTCAGAAAAAGAGATGTGCAAGAACAAGGGGACACAATTTGAAGATAGAGGGGGACGACTCAGGGGCAATGTGAGAAAGTATTTTTTCACAGAGAGGGTGGTGGACACATGGAACAACCTTTCTGAGGAGGTTGTGTAGTCTAAAACTGTGGGAGAAGTCAAGAATGCATGGGACAGACATAAGGCAGTTTTTGTGGTGGGTAGGAAGAAATAGGCTGTTAGTTAAATAGGATCTGCAGCTTATCCTTTAGGTAGGGAAATGGGCAGACTAGGTGGGCCAAGCGGTCCTTAATCTGCCATCAAAATCTATGTTTCTATGTTATGCAACTGTTCTTTCTATCTACTGGTCCTTTTTCAAATGATTCATTGAATAGAGTCATTATTGGTTCTACCAACCAGATACCAATTTCTCTTAGAAGTTTAGCATGTAACATGTCCGGACCTGCAGATTTATTGATCTTGATTTTGTCGATTAGTTTCTTGACTTCTGTTTTACATATGTATTGGTAAGGTAATCGAGAGTCAGATTGAGGTCCTTCCTTCCCAGGGTTTAAACCACAATTTGCAGGTGTGTTATGATAGTAAATACCGAGCAGAAATATTGATTAAACACCTCTGCTAATATTTTTGGGTAATTTATTTCCTGTTTATTTTCTGTTATTGGTCTTCTTGTTCTAGCTGTTACTCTGTTGTTATTAACATAAGCATAAAATATTTCCCATTATCTTTAATGTGAGCTATTTTGAATTCTAACTTTTTTCTTCATCATGTGTTTACTTACAGTTCCTTTGTATATCTATCTATATTAAAATTTGTTGGTTACGTTTTCATGGCATTGTATACTGACCTTTTTTTGTACTTGTTTTTTTGACTTTGTATGTACACCATTGAGGTATTTTTCCTTTATTATTATAGAGTAGATTGGTATGTACACTTTGTCTGACATTTGCTTTTGAGTATAAACCAGAATTGCTGTACACCTGTATTTTCAGATAGTTGCTTCCAATCTCAATTTTTCAGTTCTTCCCTAATTTTTAGAATATGCTTTGTTGTAATTTTTATAATTACATGTCCCTTTGCCGTTGATATTTTTGATAGAAATGAGAACTGGATCATATTGTGATCGCTATTCCCTAAGGGTTCTAGTATCTGTACATTTCTAATACCATCTGTAATAACCAAGTCTAAGACGTTGTTCCCTCTTGTAGAGGTGTTGATCATCTGGTCTAGCCCATTGTTTAACAACATGGTCAGGAACTGTTGCTGTCTTATGTTGGATGCTGTCAGATCTGTCCAGCTAATACCTAGGAGGTTGAGGTCACCCATTAATATGATATTTAATACGATATCCCCTCTAGCAGCCATCTCTGCTGTACTTTCTATTAATTCTTTGTGATCGTTTCCACCACTATCGGGGGGGGGGGTCAACAGCAGACCCCTACTATCAGTGTTTTACCCCCCCATTTCATTATTTCTGCCCATAATAGTTTATTTCATTGTGGTATCTTGTAGTCCCTGATTTCCTTTCCTTTTCTTTCTATAATATCATTTTTATGTACAATGCCACACCACCACTTCTCCCAAATCTTATCATTCTGGTGTAGTCTATAAACCGCTGTTTGTTTACTCCAGGAGGCATGTTCTGTCCACCATGTTTCTGTGGTGGCTGCTGTATCTATGTCTCTTTGTAACATCATTAGCTCTAATTCTACTTTTTAACTATGTTTAGAACTTTTGCATTCAGAATTAGTACCTTTAGCTTGTTTTGCTGTTTGTTTCATTCCCTATATTTTTAATTTTCCTAATCCAATGCCCTTCCTTATTCAGTTTATAAATTATTTGCCACTTTATCATAAACAGTGTTTCCTAGGAGTCTGCTTCTGTTGCTGCTTAGATGTTGGCTATCATAACTCTTTTTTCCATAAAAAGTTTCCCAGTGCTTAATACATCTAATAGACTAGGTGTAGATGGAGATGGGATGTCATCTGAGTTAAATAAATGCAGATTTTTTTTTAATATAGCAGATATACCTACAATTCATGTTCTGTCTGTTGAGTACATGAAAGCTGGGGCAAAATGGTAGTTTGCATCAATTTTGTACTGACACCTTGACAAATTTTGCGATTTTCAGTTCCACGTACTTTTGCAGATTCTTGGGCCATTACTTCGAGAGTAAGTGAAATGTACATTCAAGTGTGGCCTCAATGAATAGGTGGGAGTTGGGGCGTTAAATTGCATACTCATACAGTACCTCAAAAGATTAATGTTAAAAGTTATGGGGTTAAATACCAACCACCACCCCTTGATTTCTCCCAAAATTTCAAAATATTCTTATATTTAATCTTGTCAGACAGGATTTATTGCACTTTATAATATAATTGTACGTTGTCTAAAAGGGTAAGGATTCTGCTTTCAAATGCAAATATGGTTGTGAAGTTTTAAGGTGATATAAGAGGATAACTTGAAAGGGAAGACACCATTAATAGATGAAATTTTAGCAAGTTTATACTTTTTGAGTTCTTCACACCATATCTTCTTTGTTTATATATATGTGGCATATGTATGTATATATATATATATAGTGTATGGTGAAACGCTATTAGGGATGGAAATCCATCCCTAGAATAGCATTGTTATGCTGCAGTAGCTACGTCATCATAGCTGTTATGCTGCATCAGCTAAGTAGCTACTGCAGCATAACAACGAATGCTTTCGCGCATGCGTGTTATGCAAAGCGGTGGCAGTGTTGAGAGCAGGAGACGAGGAGAGTGACATGGAGGCAAAAAAAAAAGTAAGGAAACAGCTGTGCATCTCCTTGCTCATTTTATTAGCGATAGTGAACTATACACTATAAAAGACAATGTATGGTCCGCTATCTGTAACAACCATGAGTTGCCATCTTGAGGTTGCCATGGTGACCAAAACCTCTCGAGCTTCACTCTCGAGAATTAAACAGTCGCCACTGTCAACCTCTCGATGGCAACACACAATTGTAATAGATAGAAGACCATACATTATCCTCTATATGTGTGTGTGTATATGTTTTATATAGAGGATAATGCCTGGGTAATAGTTGTTGACGACAATGTAACCACCTCAAGCAGTTACCAGGACAATCAAGTAAACCTCGAGAGCGTAACTCAAGAGGTTTACAGTAGTTATGGCAACCCCAAGAGGTGATTACATCCGTGGTTGACCACTGTTACTCTGGCATTGTACTTTATGGTGCATGGAAAAACTAGCCATTGTGGGGAAAAAATACAGTGTTTTTCAATGTGTGTTTGTTCTCTTGCTCGGCCATGAATGCCTCTTGGTTTGAATATTGAGCAACTGAAGTGCTGAAATTAGCCATTGCAATCTATACTGCAGCAGGTCTGAAACTGTCTGAATGGAATGTGTGCGTTTTAAACAAATGTCCAAGCAGCAGGTCACCTTTCCTTTCTAAGAATGTTGACGGTTGATGACATTCTATTCTGTAATTCCATCATTATGACATAGTTAAGCAAGGTTTACCGCATACTGATGTCATAACGATGGGATTATCAGGTTATAAACTGATTGAAATCAGGGGTTAACAGACACTGTTCATACATTTTGTATATATTATATTTATAAAATAATCCGGCTAGGTAAAAGAACACTCCCAATAATACAATTACAGCAGGCTCCTGGATTAAGCAAACAGTTGCCTCCCCCTGAAGCTGCAGGTATACTCAAAAGAACTGTTGTTACTGCTCAAATTATACCCTCTGTTTCAGAGTTTACACTATACGCAATTATTTCAGTACCCCATGTTTATATCACTTCCCTTCGTTAAACCATCCCCAGTCAGTCCCCACTCCACAGCTTACTGTATCCTCCCACGCCATTCACCAGGAGTCACAGCCATGCTCCTCTTCAGCCACGGTCAAAAATCCCAATATGGAGCTAGCGGTCATTAACCCCTTATATAGCCCCTTTTTTTAAACTGTGGTTTGTCGCCCATTTGATGCCGCTCCTTATTGGCTGAGTCCCCCTTCCTCCCTCCTTTGTACTGTGCCGCCAGACGAAACAAAAACAATCAGCGCACTTCCAGCAATTCAGCTAGGTAAAAGAACACTCACAATAATACAATTACAACAGGCTCCTGAATTAAGCAAACAATTGCCTCCCCTGAAACGCTGCAGGTATGCTCAAAGAACTGTTGATCTTACTTCGAGGGGGCTCTTGCAGTAGGCAACACTGTTAGGACTAAGGCACCAGGCACCAGGACCACATGGAAAATTTCTAGCCAGCAGTCTACAACGAGGAACTGCCCTCTGACATCAGTACATTCACATCTGTACTGGTATATAAGGGGCAGTCCCCCATGCCCACCTCAGTTCTTTTCCTGCCGTCAACCTGCGCTCATCAGATTCCAAGGAGAACATTGCTACAGTTGACCTCCATTTGCCTTATTACTTTCATTTTTTCTACCAAGTACTTGTTTAGTTTTGACTCCATGCCATCGCCGACTTCATCAGCGGACTCCCACAAGTCGAAGTGTGCCCGTGGAAAGCTGCTCCCCGAAAAGGACAGCCACACTGCGTGTGTCATTTACCTAGGCCCGGACCACGACACCAAGGCCTGCCAGGCTTGCCAAAAATTCAATCAAGTCATGCGAAAAAGGCACCAGAAGGTTCTGGAGACCCATCTCCTGCAGCAGAAATTGGTGACCATGGAAAGAGAGCTGCAGACCCGGATCACGGCAGGTACTTCTGGCCCTCATCCTCGAAGAAGAAACACAGGAAGCATCAGGACCGGGATCGGTCCACTTCGGAGTTGCGGTTGCCCACTGGGGCCGCAGCAGGGCCGGAGTCTTCCTCCCGTGGGAGTTTGGTCTCCTTCCCACCAGCCTTCCTTCCCTCAGGGCTGCCTGTGGACCAGCCTCCTGCCATTACTTCCATGGTGGATAGTGCTTCTGCGGGCCCAGAGGATTCCTCCTCCACCCCGTTGCCTCTGCTGCTCAGGCCAGTCCTTCAAAAGAGTCCTGAGACAGGTGGCCAGGCCGGTTCCTTGGGTGAGGCTGTGGCTGTTTCCACCCTCCCAGTCTCTGCATCTTCACCGGACCCTGCTCTGGGGCCTAATGATGGTCTACCAGACCAACACCCGCTGTCGCCCTTGAGGCCGCAGCCTGATTCTGCGGAGCCTCCGCCCAAGGGGCCTTTGGCTCCTCAGCCGCAGCTGGTGGTCGCCTCTCAGGCTTCTCTCTGCCAGACACCAGCAGGATCTTCCTCTGCCGAGCTTCCTTTGGGGGACCCAGCACTCGAACATCCTCCGCCGGATCCAGAAGTTTCTCTGTCTCTAGGACAGACATCCCGAGCCCCACCTTCACTGGTGCCCTCCACGGCTCACCAGGAGCTGGTTCCTTCTTTGAAACCCTCGGGGATATTACCTAACCCTGCACAGCGGCCAGTGATGTTCTCTGGTCACTCTTTAGAGCCCTTGGTCAGTGATTTGGACCGTATGTCTGCACCTGCTGGGTGCACCATGGGCTTGTCCGGGGTGGTGTCAGGCTCTGTTTACAACCTTCTGATGCACTAACCAGTGCTAGGCTGTTCCTTTCATCCGACACTCCTTTGCCGGATGTTGGCAGACTATAGTGCCCTTCTGAATGCCTGGTGGGCATTGGCCCATAAATTGAACCCTACTCAACAGTCGCTGGCATCAGCTTCTCCCCCGTAGGGGGCTTCCTCTCTAACGGACACGGAGGCCTCGCCTCCTGATAGGTGCCATCAGTTAGGCGCAGGCACGGTCACAACCTCTGGGATGGCACCTCTGCCACATGCTGCCTCAGATTCAGAAGGGTCTCTGCACGTTGTCTCGGATTCTTTGGAGTCTCAGACTTCCCCTCCACATTCGTCCCCAGGGGAAGTATGGTGTCCAGGATACCCCTAAGTCCCCTCCTGAGGACCCCTCATTCTTGGAGATGATGACCATCCAGATATCCCAGGGGTGGCATACAGATGAACAGGACCCTCAACAGCACCGTCTTGCATAACATCTGCGCCTCCCAGAGATTGATTCCGTGGTGATCCCCCCCTTGGTGGTCCCACATGATCACATTTCATCCACAGTTTGGCAGCAGCCAGTGTCACTCCATCCTACTCTTGAGAAAGGCCGACCGGTTATACCATGCTCCGGATGGCAAAACTCACTTTGACTCCCACCCTAAGGCTGACCCCTCCATTCTTTCGGGGGCACTGGTGGATAGTAAAGGATCTGGCCATTGGCATTACCCTCCAGACTGGGAATCCAAACTTTTGGACTCTCTGGGACTCAAGGTATGTGCCTCCTCAGCTTTGGCCTTGCAGAATCAGAACTGTTTAGCACATATGCTTATTCACCAGCAATCCCTCTTTGGGGAGATAGGGGATTTGCCTCAATCTATACCGGAATCTCCTGCTCGGTCCCAGTTGGAACACCTCCTTGCTTCAACCTCTAGCATCAGTTTTTATGCTCTCCGTGCTTCTTATGACATGGTAGATGCAGCCGCCTGCAGGTCAGCCTCTGCCGTCTGCATCGGGCATCATGCTTGGCTTTGTCTGGCCAACTTCACCTCAGCAGTTCAAGCTTCCATTTTGGGTGCACCGTTCAGGTACCCTGTAATATTTGGGGAGGAGGTGCAGGCATTGCTGTCTTCCCTACAGGACACGGGAACTTCCATACAGAACGGTTCCCATGGTCTCCAGGGTCAGTCATACCTTCATTCAGCCAGTTCTCAAGGGTGGCAACCCCAGCCTTCTGGGATGCTGGGCAAGCGCAAGGCCTCTTCGACCATCACCGCTTCAGCTGTTAAGTCCCGTAGGATGAAGGTAGCAGTACCATCAGCACCCGCTCCTTCCTCCTAAACCTTGATGTCCTTCCCTCCTTTCATCGGATGGCGGATTCCAGGAGGGGGAGGAAAAACAAAAAAAGGGAAGGCCATGTCTCTTTCCTTGGTCATCTTTCTATTTTTTTTCTTTGATTTTTCTCTACCAGGGACACCCTTTCCGATTGGTGTGCCCCAGGTGTTGCCAGATGTCAGGCTCAGGCCTGCCTTGTTTACTTTCTTTACAAGAGGATTAGGTTTTGCTCTCTTTCTCCCGTGGCCATCCGGCCACATGTTCCTCTAGCTGGGCTATCCTTGCCCATCGCTCACCCTTATGAAGACATTCACTTACCTGCGGTGGGCCTCTCTCCTTTGCACCCCACCTTTGTTTGTTGGGGCCAGCTCCACACTTCCTGGAGCAAAGCCCTCTGCCCCTTCTTCTCTGCCTGCCTGAGGTATCCTATTCCTTCAGTCTCTCCAAGCCTTTCTTGAAGGGAGTCGGTTCCTCCTGTTTCAGATTGGGACCTTACGTCTTCTCTTCAACTCCTCTGAGTGGGCATCTACCCAGGTGATGTTTCTACCCTCTGAGGGATAAAGGTTTCGCCCTTCCTCGCTTCGAGTGCTGTGGCGTCTCCTTCCGAGCATTTGAAGGTTTCTCCCTTCCTTTCGCCCCTTTATGTCGATTGCCTTCCTTGGGAGGGGCCGTAACCTGTTTCTTGTCTAGGGACTGCTGTCGCCAGCCGGGATCCCTCTTGAGTCCCTCTCCCTTCGGATTTTCCCAGGTCTGCCGCCTGACTGGCTTCCTATGTGGGTCTAGGGCGGTTTTCTTCAGCCAGGGTCATAATTTCCTTAGGTTTCCCTGGGTTCCTCTGTGGTGTGGTCCTCGACTTACATTGGTTTAGTCTTTCTGTGTGGGCCTCCTTGGCAATGCCACAGACGGCCTCATCATGAGCGACAACCTTGGGGTCTATCTGAGGCTGGGAATGCCCATCTTGGATCCTTATCCTTTTCAGGATCTCAGCCCTACGTCAGGCCTTTGCCTTATGGCCCCCCCCCCCCAATCACAAGCGTCTCAGGTGACCCATCCAGCTTTCCTTGATGTCAGGGGTCAGATGTGCCTTTCCTATGTTTCCGAATCCGGCGTGATTCCTCATCATTTCTCCTTCGGGGGTGGAGGCTTTTTTGGGCTCTCTGGCCACAGATTCACCTTTTTTGACCGGAACCAGTTCTTCACTTTTTTCCACCAAGTCTCCTGGGCTGTTCTTGTGTGCTCCTTCTCTGGAGTTTTCGATGTGAGCACGTGGGGTCCCTTGCCTCACTCCCTTGGGGTGCCCTTCAGATTACCTGGATAGTGAGAGAGGACCCCCCCGAGCCCCTCTGAGAGATGCCTTACCAGGTTCAGGTCCTCTAGTTTACGCCTTTGACTCCGGAATTTTTTCCCAACACGCTGTGCCTTTTGGTAGGCAAGTTGTCAAGCAGGCTGTCCTAGGCCCCCCCCCGGGGGGGGGTTATTCAGGATGGTGGCATATCTCCTTAGTTCTCTGTTTGCGATGGCATTTTGCCTCCCCCAATCAGGTGTTGGGGGAGGGGGGGTGGCCCTAAGAGAAGTTTCGATCTTTCACTACAAGGGGGTGTTTCCCTACCACCTGAGGCTTAATGGACAACAACGAGCCTTACTCCTCAGACTGGACATTGGCCCTTGCTGTTCTGGCCTGGGTCCTACGTTTTCATCTTGTTGGGGCTACGGCCAAGCCTTTTCATTTCATACCACTCCCCCTTTTCCTCCTCCTTCTTCCCTTTCCCATGAGGGTTGGCCTTTGAGGTCTTCTTTTGGGGCTGATTCCCCTACGAAGGGCAGTCATCAGGGCACTCTTTCCCTTGCACTGCTGTTTTAAGGTTTCTCCTCGGGACACCCTGCCCTTCTTCTCTCCGAAACACCAGGAAGCTGGGTTCCACCAGAGTCTCCCTTTCATTCTAGGGGACGGCAGTGCTGTCTTTTCCATGAACCCTTTCTGTGTTGCTTGGACTTTCACCTGGGCTTTCGCCCCATGAGTGGATGTCTTTTTAGCAACCTTCTTGACTGTCTCTTTTTGGAGAATCAGTTTCCTTTCTCTGAGGAAATCCTTGTTGGGGCCCCTTGTTACCCGGTTCCTTCTCCCCTCAGACTCTCCCCAGGGTTCGGGGAGAGACTCTTTTTTTGTCTGTCAGGGTTGCCCCCTTCTGGTTTTGGAATAGGGCTGACATGGGGCATTTCTGCCCAGATATGGTCCAACCTGTTTGTAGTTCATTTTTCTCCAGCGAACAAGAGAAGGGTGCTCTTCTTCGATGAAGGCAAGCCACATGTTTGGTAGCCTTTCGGCTCCCATCTTTCTGGGCTTTCTTTTTTCCTGTGGCCTCACTTTGTTGGCTGCAATTTGTATCTGCTCGGGTTTCTCCCCTGATACCCTCCTTTTCTGGATTTGCTGGGGCATTCCTTGCCCTTTCCTTTTCTTACAACCTACCTCCTCCTCCCAAGGTCTTTCCCCTTTGGGTACTGCTTGGGACTCAGTCCTAATGGTGTTACCTACTGCAAGAGCCCCCTTGAAGTAAGATAGTACAGTTACATAAGAACTTACCATAACAGTAGATCTTCGAGAGGAGCTCTTGCAGTAGGCATATATTTTCCCTCTTGCCATCCCTCTGCTGTCCTTCCATCTCAGCCTCTCTAGGTTCCAGAGTCCTCTCTTTCTCCTGTTGTACCTTGTCTCAGGGTCTGTAGTGGGGGGGGGGGCTGAGGTGGGGTTGGGGACCACCCCTTTTATACCAGTACAGATTTCGACACTCCAACATCAGGGGGTGGTCCCCCATTGTAGACTGCTAGCTAGAAATTTTCTCTATGGTCCTGGCACCTAGCAGCTTAATTCTAACAGTGTTGCCTACTGCAAGAGCTCCTCTCGAAGATCTACTGATACAGCAAGTTCTTATGTAACTATACTTTCAAACAACATGAAGTCTTGCTGTATTCTGACATATTGCAGTGAGGTCCAACCTTCGAACTGCCCCGGAGATGAAAGAGTTAACTTTCCATGCCAGGCATGGAACACTGAGCTCGAGCTCGGTTGAGACTCTGTCTGCTGCTGTTTGAAATTAAACCGTCAGATTCTTTACTCCGCCTCACTGAACAGTCGCTCCGGAGATTTCTCCTTTGCTCGGTTCAAGTTGTTGGTTAAAGTACCGTTTTTCTCGGTTTTCGACCGAATTTAATCGTTTACCTGTCGGTTCAAACTCTGTTTGTGGTATCGTGAGTACTAGATAGGTTATTTTCCTTGTTTTTCTGTGTGGAACTTGTAAACGTGGGATCGGTTTGGTTTGAACCCGATCAGGTTGTTTAAAAAAAAGTTTATTCTACCTTTAGAGTGTGGTAACCGGTCCTTATCGGTTCTGAAAAAGACGGACTTCATTACGTTTTTTTCCACGACCCGTAACACGGTCAGAAACCGATAAGGGTGTCTTCCTAACGGATTGCGAAAAAAGGGTAAGTTGTTGTTAGGACTGGCCATGTCTGAGAAACCCAAAAGAAAAACCGGGCCCACTGGGTTTCAACACTGTAGTGTGTGTGGGGAAGTCTTTGCTAAGGCTGATCCCCACACCACCTGTGTTTATTGTCTGAGGTTTGACCACCTCGATTCAGACTGCCAGATTTGCAAGAATTTTCCTGCAGCTACCCTGGAAAAGAGAGTTGGTAGGCTCAGGGAAAGAGAGGCCAAGAAGTCCGCTGACCCGGATGGCCAGCCCAGTTCGGTTCCAACCGAACCAGAAGGAGTGCCCTCTGACCAGGGCGAAACTTCTTCGGGCAGAAGGAAAACCGACTCAGAGGAGTCGGTTCCGGTTAAAAGAAAAAGAAGGGATAAATCAGCCGGTGCAGATCCACAAATTCTTTCTCCGACTACTGATGAAATAGCCAAAGCGATAAGGATTGTTCAATCGCTAACCCCGGTTCCAACCGAACCGGTGCCATCAGGAAGGGGCTCGGTTCGGTCGGTTCTCCTGGTTCCAGATTATAATTTAGAAGATTTCTATGAACCGGAGGAGGAGGAAGGAGAGTATGAGGATAGTGATGGTGATTACGAAAGTCTGGATGTGCCTATTGACCCGGACATCTCCCCAGACAGACCTTCAGGGGTTTCTCCTCCTAGGCTTTCTGAGTCCCCTTCCCATTTTATGTTTTACAAAACAGTGGCTGAAACTCTGCAGCTTCCTATGGAAGAAGCTGTGGATGACCAGGAGGAGCCTGACTATGTTGAAATGATGGATATCCCCGAGTCCAGGAGGCTGCCTATTCCCCTTCATAAGTCCTTTGGGAAACAGACAAACTGAAAATTTTAAAGACTCCTAATTCTTTACCTCCTGTGGACAAGAGAATGGACAAGAGGTATACTCTGTCAGGCTCAGATACGGAGTTCCTTACCCAGCAATGCAGCCATGTTGGGGTAGTGCAGGCTGCTGCCTGTGATAAGGCAAATATACCCTTGGCTTCACACGCCCCAGATAAGGACTCTAGGAGGATTGATGCCATGACAAAAAAGCAGTACATGGCAGCATCCCTGGGACTCAGACAGGCTAATTATATAGCCTATACAGCTAGATATCAGAAATCTAGATGGGACACTGTAATGGCTTTAGCTAAACAGGTCCCCGGACAGCTTGCCAAGGAGCTGGAGCAGGTGGCTGCGGATGGTATTGAGGCATCCAAGGTGCAATTCCATGCTGCAGTGGACTCCAATGATGTTTCATCTAGAGTCATGGCTATATCTGTGGCCCTTCGTAGGATGGCTTGGCTCTGATGTACTAGCCTGTCTCAGGATACCCAGACTAAGGCCATGGATTTTCCTGTTGTAGGTAATTTTCTGTTTGGGGAGCAAACAGAGAATTACATGAAGAAAATGGATGAATACAGGACCACCTATAGGAGTGCTCAGGCCAAGGAAGGCAAGCCACTCCCAGAGGCAGCATTCCAGGGCAGGGGCAGGCCTTTCATAGGCCTTTCTACCAAGCCAGGCCTCCTCTTCTACTTATGCTCAGAGGGGTTCTTCACAGGAGAGGCAGGCGGGTACAAGCAGACCTGCTTCCACCCCCAGCCTAAAGCCCCTGCCAAACAGGCACCCTGATGGGATTGCCAGGGCGATTCTCCACCACGGTAGAGGGCAGGCTCTGACTTTGTCCAGGACTGGATGTCTTTAACATCAGACAGATGGGTCCTGGAAGTAGTAAGCCAGGGACTGGTTCTCAGCTTCAAAAAATTTCCAAAGATGAGAACCAGATCCTTACCACCTGCAAATTCCTCAGAGGCACTGGCCCTAGAGGCAGAGGTCTCTTCCCTCTTGGCTCTGAGAGCCATAGAGAGGGTTCCACCCCTACACAAAGGGAAAGGATTGTACTCCAGGTACTTCCTAACCCCCAAAAAGACAGGAGAATGGCGGCCCATCCTGGACCTCAGATATTTAAACAAGCACCTTTTAAAGCCAAAATTCAAAATGGTGACTCTGGGAATGATTCTACCCACTCTAAGGCCAGGGGACTGGCTTGTCTCCCTGGACCTCAAGGATGCCTATTTCTATATTCTCATCAGAAGCTCCCACCGAAAGTACCTCAGGTTCGAGCTGCCCTCAGACCATTACCAATTCAGAGCAATGCCCTTCGGCCTAACCTCTGCTCCAAGGGTGTTCACAAAATGCCTGGCAGTAGTAGTTGCCTTCCTAAGAAGATAAAGGATCTCCATCTTTCCATACCTGGACGACTGGCTCATAGTAGGCCAGTCTCCAGACCAAGTCAAGTTACACTACAGATAACTCAGCAACTGCTCACTTCTCTAGGTTTTCCTTCTGAATCTTTCAAAGTCAGTTCTAGAGCCTGTACAGCTCCTCACCTTCATGGCAGTAGCGCTAGATACAGTAAGGGCAAGAGCCTTCCTTCCCTTAGACAGGGCAAGGACCCTTATTTCACTGGCCTCTTCATTCAGCCTCCAGGTGTCTCGACTAGCAAGGCATTTTCTGTAGCTCCTGGGGCACATGGCTGCTTCTACAGCAGTAGTGCAGGGAGCAAGATTTCAGATGAGGGACATTCAGTTCCACTTGAGAGCATTTTGGTCTCAGAAAACGGACCCTCTGACCAAACTGATTCCAGTGACTCGAACCCTGATCCAGGCATTACAGTGGTGCCAGGATCAGGACAATCTAAGACAGGGAGTTCCTTTTGTCACTCAGTCTCATTCTGTAATCCTTACTACAGATGCCTCCCTCTTGGGCTGGGGAGCCCACTTGGGGGACCTGACCACCCAAGAGTTGTGGTTTCCTCAGGAATCTCTGCTTCACATCAATCTATTAGAACTCAGAGCAGTGTTTCCAGCACTTCAAGCTTTTTCCAAGTCTGTTCAGAACAAAGTAGTTCAGATCAGGACAGACAATACCACCACAATGTGGTATATCAGCAAGCAAGGGGGCACTCAGTCTACGGCCTTGTGCACAGAGGCAGTGAAGTTATGGTCCCTGGCCTATTCCCTGAACACCTCTCTTACAGCAGTACACCTCCCAGGCAAGGACAATGTCCTGGCAGATGCACTCAGCAGGATATCTCAAGGCCATCACGAATGGTCCCTGGATCCCCTAGTTCTGAAGGTGATTTTTTCCAGATGGGGCACTCCACAGATAGATCTTTTTGCAGCCCCAGACAATCACCAACTCCCTCTCTATTGCTGCAGGCCCCCAGTGTTGGGCTCAGTCCCCCTGGATGCCCTAGTTCTCAATTGGGAGGGGAAGTCCCCCCCCCCTCTCCTGTTCAAGGTGTTAGTCAAAATCAGGTCTCAAACTTGCAAGGTGATTCTGATTGCTCCAGACTGGGCCAGACAGCCCTGGTACCCTCTCTTGTTGTCCTTAGCAGTCCACCTTCCCCTGTCTCTTCCCAGGAATTACAACCTGTTAACATGTGCTCAGGGGAGGGTTTGGTATCCGAATCTCAGATCTCTCAACCTCAAGGCCTGGCTCTTGAAGAATTAGAGTTTGCTGACTACACCTCTCTCAAAGGTGTTCTGGATATCTTAAGCTTCTCATACACCTTCCACCAGAAACACTTACAACTCTAAGTGGAAAGATTTTCTATATGGTGCTCTGGCAAGCACACTTCTCCAGAGTCTGCTGGCCTTCCCACAGTCCTTGACTACATGGTTCATCTTAATAGCTTGGGACTCAGACCAGCTACACTAAAAGTGCATCTGGCAGCTGTCTCTGCCTTCCTTTCAGCAGGCAAACACTCTTCCCTTTCAGCTCCTGTATTTTCTAAATTTTTCATGGGATTGCTTCATATCAATCCTCCCTTCAGGGACCCAGCCCCTGCTTGGGACCTTAATGTTTGCATAGCTCAGCTTATGCAACCCCCTTTTGAGCCTTTGTCCTCAGCAGAGCTTAAGTACTTGACTTGGAAAACTGTTTTCTTGGTGGCCATCACTTCTGCCAGATGCATAAGTGAGTTACAGGCCCTGTCAGTGGAGCCTGATTTTATCTCTTTCCATAGAGTTAAGGTGGTCCTCAGGACTAATAGGAAGTTTTTGCCTAAGGTGGTTTCAGATTTCCACCTTAACCAGTCTATGTCCCTTCCTGTTTTCTTCACTGACCATTCCTCCTCTGGGGAGAGGAGGCTGCACAGTTTGGATGTGAAAAGGGCCCTTAGCTACTACGTAGAGCGCACCAAGGGTCACAGGTTTGATTCCCTTCAACTGTTTCTCACTTATGGTGAGGTTGGTAAGGGAAAACCTGCCACTAAGAGATCTATTGCCAGGTGGATTGTCTCTTGCATTCAATTTTGCTATGAAAAACTAGGTAGGATCCCATCCTCAGGCCTGAGGGCTCACTCCATCAGAGTTACAGCTGCTTCCCTGACTGCGGTCAGGGATATTCCTATCTTAGAGATTTGTCAAGCAGCCACCTGGAAAACAGTACACGCTTTTACCAAGCATTACTCCCTGGACATCCAGGCTAGGAGTGATGCTCGGTTTGGCACAGCAGTGCTTCAGAGCCTATTTCCTAAGTAGGTTCTGCTTGGTAGTCTGCAATATGTCAGAATACAGCAAGACTTCATGTTGCTTGAAGAAAAAATTACTCACCTTAGTAATGTTGTTTCTTCTAATGAAGTCTTGCTGTAGTCTGACCTCCCCCCCTGCCTCCCCTCTCAGAACCTGGGTTTTTGGGATGTGGGTAGGCAGGTGCAGTGTTGACACCCTAGAGGTGCCCCCACCCTTCTTCTCATCCCTTTCAATTTGGGTGTGTGGGTGTTGTGTTTTTGTTTTATTTTTTGAGTTTCCTGACTTGAGTCTTTGCTTTGGGACCAAAAAATCTTTTTATTATATTTAGGAGCCAGTTGGCTAGTGTAAGTTTACAGTTTCCACACAGAGCACCCAGTGAGTTTAGCTCGTAAAGATCTGACGGTTTAATTTCAAACAGCAGCAGACAGAGTCTCAACCGAGCTCGAGCTCAGCGTTCCATGCCTGTCATGGAAAGTTAACTCTTTCATCTCTGGGGCAGTTCGAAGGTTGGACCTCACTGCAATATGTCAGAATACAGCAAGACTCCATTAGAAGAAACAACATTACTAAGGTGAGTAATTTTTTCTTACTGTTTAAATTATACCCTCTGTTTCAGTTTTTACACTATACACAATTATTTCAGTACCCCACATTTACATCCCCTTCCTTTGGTAAGCCATCCTCATTTGGTCCCCACTCCACAGCTTACTGTATCCACCCATGCTATTCTCTGGGAGTCACAGCTGCACTCCCCTTCAGCCATGATCGAAAATCGCAACAGCTTGGTATTCTATCAGATACACCAGGTTGTTTTTTGAATTTGTAGCCCAGTATATATCCTTAAAGTGCATGTACATACAGAAAAATAGAATAAGTACTTATCTGTGGCAGGTTATAAGAATGCTGACCTAACCACCCTCACGGACATACCAGAAATAATATTTCACCTCCACTATGGGAAGCTTCCTCGGAGTTAATACATATATATATATCACTGCCCTTTAAATAGAAAAGTGCCGTAATAAATTAATAAATTTATATGTATTTAAAAATAGATCGCTATTCAACTCATACAGTGCTAGTTAAACTTTGTGCAAATACATACAGTAGTTATACAAACATTTCTAAATGCCATAGCTTATTAACAAGTTATATTGTACTACCTTTATTTAAAGTTGGCAACAAATTATGTTGTGCAAACTGAACAGAAATAACCAGCAATCACTAATAAATCTGTAACCTCAAAGCAGATTATGTCTGTTATCTGTTTTAAGTCCCATTCTCTTGTCATTTTGTATAATTAATACTTGAGATCTAATTATGTCCTGAAACCATTAAGGACAAAAAAAAAACAAAGTCTTTCTTCATGATCCCATTAATGGCTGTATGCTGAAATGGCATCACATAATCATACAATACTTGCATACTGCAACAAATGAAATAAAGGGACAATTAAATACATGAGCTACAGTATATACCTTTATAATATCTGTCTCCACGAATACTACTTATCATAGCTCCATTCAAAGAACTTTAAGTACTCAGAGAAACCTCTTGGGAGACATCTTATTACAGGAAGTGTACTAATTCCATGGAGTCATTTAGACCGGGTTGTAAACTTGCACGCAATCTAATAATCTATCTACTATCTTTTTGAAAACTACATGGTCTAAGTCACCCCCTTCTCAGTCCCAACATATATTTTCAATACCAAAAAACCTGACACTGATCTCTACGGATTCGATTCTTGGCGTGTCTGCCAGTTGCATATTTGGGATTAGATTCTAGCCAAGCACCGACTTGTTCACCAATTCTTAGCTTTGATTTTCTTATGGTGCGGCCAACACAAAATGTGCCGCACTTACACCCTAGGAGATAAACTGTACCTTCATGCCCATAAGTTATGAAGGAATTAAATTTGATGACAGCTTCACCCCTTGGATGTGGCAAACTAGGACCTGTCATTCCATAGTCACAGTCGATACATTCATCACATTTTCTGTTACCCAGCAGTATTGGAGGTGGCCATGCTACTGATAGTTTGTGGTTCAGTTTGCACAGTGTACCGCAAAATCCTTTACATTCCGTGCTCATCCGAACGTAATTTGTGGGTGCACCTGGAGTTGAGTATATAATCTCTCATCACTTTTTAGGATATCCCAATGTTTATTCAAAATTTGGTCTAACTTTTTTTTGTGTATGTAGCGATACACCTTTTGACTCCCACATGATTTTGTACCTTCTTTTGTTTATTATCTGATGTACCATGCAGCACTGTATCTCTGCCCATGTGACCCACTTCTACAGTTGCCCATTCAATAGCCCAACCTCTGTAACCACAACCCAAGAACCCATGTACTTGTTGCTCCCCCATTTCAGTGTACTGTGCATGATTTGAGCAATTGCATTTTTGTCTGATCAGCTGGCCCTTAGATATTCCCTTCAGAAGTTGGACTAGGTGGTTACTGGGTGCTGGTAGTGATCAATTCTGGTCAGTAGGTTTAACAAAAAGATCCGATTCAGTCTGGCACTTCTGGCATTTATATAAACATCCAAAAATTAACTTTATCTTGTCCAGTGGTCAACTTAAATTTCAAAACACTATTTGTGCTGTATGAGTACTGTGCAAACTGGTAGATTTCATCTACTGTACTCTTCCGATTATTCAGATAGTGAGAGAGCTTTTTTCTATCTGCAATGTTAATGAATACCATGGCAATATAGCCAGATCAGTGTACTTATCTCTATTAATGGTGCAAACTGGTCTAGTGAAAAAATGCAACTTGTTATAATTCTGGGCTGAAGATTAACATACTTTTTTAATATGTAAGGAGTGGAACTAAGTGAGCACTTTGAAACAGAGCTTGGTTGATTGCAGTTACATGATGTATCAGTCCTGTAGAAACTGATGAGAAAAGCAATGGAAACACTTGGACTGCATCTACCATGAAATATAGAAGAAAATAATCTGGTAAGTGCCCTGGAATGCGCAATTTCCTATGTTCTGTCAATCGTGCCTCCCTCTAGTATAGCTTAGGGGTTAGAGTAACGTGCTATGAATGAACTTGGTGCATCCAACAGACCTGGGTTTGATTCCTACAACTTCCACCTGCATACTGTGTGACCCTGAGCAAAACAGCCTTATGCTCCCAGGACACCTGGAAATGATTCTTTGGAAACTGTTGTAAATGACTCCCTGACTCAATGAAGTATCCATTTCTCATGAATTAAAAACAAATTATTATTATTATTAACCACTGTGCCCACTCTACCCCTTCTCTTGCATCTCTTCCCCCTGCCCCAAAAGTCGTCTTATGATTTCCCTGTCCCCTTCCAGCCCCTTTCCTCCCTTTCTCCATCCTTATTTCCTTTCTCCTCTAATTCATCTGATTTTCCTCATGTCTCCCTCCTTTAACCTTGAAGTCCTCTGTGGCTTCCTGTTTTCTTCTCGTTCCAGGCTTCTACATTTCTCCTCTTTCTTCTCCTCCCCTAAACAGTACATAAGTCATAAACCTACAAGCTCATTATTGCCATTCTGCTTTTGCTGTGTGACAGTGTTGAACTGACCCTTGTCTCCCCCTCCCATTCCAAAAGGACTTGATGTCTATCCCCTGAAAGGGAAACAGTCACCACCAAGGACTTCCACACCAAGTGCCCCAGTGAACTTTGTGTGCAAAAACATTTTTATTTACTTACTGTTTACTATAGTATAGGAGATTATATGAGACTAATTTTGCTTAGTTCTAGGCTAATATCTTCTTTTACTACAAATCCCAGAATACCCTACTGTTGTCATCTGAACAGTAGGCAGCAGTGAGAAGATTCAATAGCCTGCAGTGTATGTTAGAGTTTATATTAGCTCTGATCTTTTGTTTGCTGGTCCCACTCTCCTCCCTGGGCTATGTACAGTAACAAAAGATTGTTCTTGTTCCCTGGAGAAAAACTGACCCAGAAAACATCTGATCAGATATTATAAAAGCTGTAACGTGCAGTACAAGCTATTGACTCTCCCACTGCTACCTACTGCTCTGATGTCAGCTGCAGGGGATTTTGGGATTTGTAGTAAAGGAAAATGTCAGCCTAGAACTAAGCAAAATTAGTCTGATATAATGTACTATATCACAGTAAACAGTCAGTAAACCAGAATGTTTTTGCACACAAAGTGCACCCATGAGTGTGGGGTCCTTTGTGCTGATTGATCCCCTTTAATGTCCAGAGCTTACTACTCAACTGGATCAGTTCATTCTGTGGGTTCTGCTTTACCTACCTGAAGTCCTCTTTACCACAGAATCATGGCTCTCAGAACACTTCAGTGATTGCACACTCCACAGGCAGGATCGTGGAAAAAGAGATGGCAGCATGGCTATGTACACCCTTCTCAGTATTTCCTGTCATGCAGTGTGTCACTTCATCACCTCCTTCTCCCATGAGCATCTCCTATATAAACTCTCCCTTCCCTCCTTATTGCCCATGTGGGCGGCAGCATCTGTTGTACCTCTTACATCATTCCAGTCCTGCCACTCTCCCCAGTACTCTCTCTTCCCTTCTTAATTTATACTTGTTTGAGAAGCTTCCAATCCTGGGTGACCTCTATACCAATTGGCATTCCACCTAAATCAAACCTCTGTCCCAGGAAAAAAAATCCCTAAATCTCTCGTACATACTCAGTATGACAGCCACTTCCTTATTGATTGGGTCCCAACCTCCAACTCTCACTGCATCAGCACAGCTGGGATCCACCTGAACCTTCGCTGTAACCATTGCGTGGTCTACTGCGTTCTCAAACTTCATTGCCCAAAAGGCCCCCTAAGTACAGTACATCTGGACTGGGTTATTCAGATCCCTGAACCTGCCGTGCCTCCTTGATGACCTTCAGAATGTCAGTAGGTCCTCCCTCACTATATCCACAGATATTGACAGTGAACTCTCTAGGGCCACTGAGTTTCCATTTTCAAAAATAGGCAGTTCAGTTTTACAAACTCTTAAAATCTTTCTTTTTAATATTTCTTCCCCTAATAGAGTATATATAAGCATATTTTGCACTAAATGTTTTTTATCAAAATGGAGGATTACACATATTTGGTGCCAAGTGTGGTTGTAAATATTGTGCAGATATTTTTTTATATGAAAATTGACTCTGTGGTGTTTAAAATGGCCTGCTTTTTGCTGTTTTTGCTGAGCAAGGGTGGTCCTAACTTTTCCTCTTCAATTCCAAATTCTCTGTTATTTGGGACAAACATACCCGACCTAGGAGGTCACGTGACTATCCCACTGTTCCTGTGTCTTCGCAGATTTCGTCATTCTTTTCTGGGAACGCAACTCTACCTGGCACCTCCATTAGTCTTCTAGTGCCCATGTGGCCCTATGCAGGTACAAACAACTTACAGGGGGATCACTGAACTTGCTACATCCGAACTGCAGAAGATCATTAACTCCCACAATAAATTCCAGCAAGCTATCCATTTTCAATCCGCTATCACTCAGTCAACTGCTTCCATCCTGAATCGCGTGTTTCCTTATCTCCTTCCCCCTGGGGTTGCCACTGCCTTTAGTCACTACATTATTACCTGCGCTGTCTCCCTCCTCCCATCCCTTCTCCTCTGTTTCTCACCCATCTCTCCCTTCATCACCCTCTCTCACTTAACCCTGCTTATGTCCAGCAGTATAGCCTTGAGGTTAGAACAGTGAGATTTGAATGAGCTTGGTACATCCAGAAAACATAGGTTGAGTCCCATAACCTCCACTTGCACACTCTGTGACCCTGAGAAAGTCATTTAACCTCGCTGTGCTCCTGGGTCACTCCTGTAAATAGACCTAGTGCCCAGTAGGCCTTACCCAGTAACCAAATAAAAGGGTCACAGTTCCTATGGCTTGAACCTAAACCTGCACAACTCTCTGCTCCCCTAGTTGCCCTCATACTATATTTGTATACTATATATATATGTTAAGATCTCACAGCATGCCTTGCAGGCTGGTGTCCCTTCTGGAGACCAGTGGGCTGCAGGACGATAGGCAGCATGGGTTTGTCATGGGCAGATCCTGTCAGACCAACCAGGTGGATTACTATGACTGGGTAACTAGACAGTTGGACAAGGGCCATGCAGTGGATGTCCCGTTTCTGGACTTCAGTAAGGCATTTGACTCAGTGCTGCATGGGAGGCTGGGTAGTAAGCTGGCAAGTACAGGTGCAGGGGTGAAAATGGTGGGATGGGTAGTAAACTGGTTACAAGAAAGGCAGCAAAGGGTGGTGGTGAGAGGCGAGCTCTCATCTCCGAGGGCAGTGACAAGCGGAGTACCGCAGGGCTCAGAGCTGGGACCGGTGTCGTTTGGGTTGTTCATATCAGACATCTCGGTGAGCATCAAGAGCAAGATCAGTTTGTTTGCAGATGACACAAAGATGGGAGCAGTAGTGGATGACCTAGGAGGGTGGCATGGGTTGCAGGATGATCTTTCAAAATTGGAGACCTGGTCGGACACCTGGCAGCTGCAGTTCAGTGCCAAAAAGTGCAAGGTGCTACATTTAGGGGCAAAAAAATCCAAGAAGGAGCTACCAGCTTGGGGGGATTCAGCTAGCCATGACAGAGGAGGAGGACGAGAAGAATATGGGGGTGATTGTAACAGGCTCAGTGAACAACTCAGGACAATGCAGGAAGGCAGCTGCAAAGACCAACATAATGCTGCGTTGTATTGCCAGGGGTATATCTTCAAGGGGAGGGGAGGTGATCCTTCCATTGTATAGGTCACTGGTTAGGCCACACCTGGAGTACTGCGTGCAGTACTGGTGCCCATACTTGAAGAGGGACATTAAGTTACTGGAGGGATACAGCGCAGGGCAACAAAGATGATCCAGGGACTAGGGGACATACCCTACGTGAGCAGGCTGAGGGAGTTGAACATGTACTCACCGGAGGAGAGGAGAGATGGGGGAAGGGGTATGATTGAAACCTTCAAGTACATGAAGGGAATAAACAAGACAGGCATGGAGGGACTATTCAAGTTAAGGGGGCATAGGGACACTCATGGTGACAATCTCATATTGGAGGGGGGAAGAGGAGAAGACACTTTTTTTTGGAGAGAGTGGTGTCTGGGTGGAACGCGTTGCCTGTGGAAGTGGTATCCTGTAGAACAGTGGACTGCTTCAGAAGGGGATGGGATAGGGTAAGAGGGAGGATCAGGTGAGGGAGGGGCAGCTGTAGTATAAGGGTTGCTAGCTGCACACTCGAGCAGACTCGATAGACCCTAAGGCCTTTATCGGCTGGCAAATTCGTATGCTCGTATGAATATCTTAATGATGTATTATATATAGTCATCTTGATTCTGGGTCGTGACTGAAAAAGGAACCCTGATTTCGTCCACCTTACTCAGTTGTTAATAAACAAATACACCTTCCTGAATCTCTCCCTCAGGTCTGTCCCTGATGCATGGAAGCAAGAAAAGGTCCTCCCCATTCACAAAGGGGGTTGGGGTTGACTCCTCTTCCCTGGGGAGTTACTGCCCTAGCTGTCTCCTACCATCACTGGCCAAATTCTAGGAGAATCTTGTCCTTTCCCAGCTCATCTTCTTCCTTGAATTTTCAGACTTCCTCTCTCCCTTCCTGTCTGGCTTTTATAAGGACATAAGGACCACTTCACTGTCTGCTACCTTCTCCATGCCACTGATTTAATCTTGAAGAGGGTGGATGATGGGCACTTCATCACTGCCATTTTATTGACCTTGCCAAAGCCTTTGATACGGTGCCCTACCATGTCCACCTGGATAAGCTAAGGGGGCAGGACTAGCTGACTCTACTGTCATTTGGTTCCACTCCTACCCCACTTACTGACACAGTTCAGATAGGGAACACTTTATTCTCCCAAAGCCTGTCAGCTCTGGGATACTCCAGGGTTCCATACTGGGCCACATGCTTTTCTCTGTCTTCCTTAGTGACCTTCTTTAAGTTTGATTTGTGTTGAACGTTCCTATGTACACTGATGACACAGTTCTTTATACCTCTGGTGCCTTGGTTTCTAAGTTCCATTTGCGTGACACACTATAGGTAAACTTCCAATCAATCGAAAATGTCCAGAAATCTATATTTGGCATACATTAAATGAAATCCAGTGCAAAATACACCAGTATGCCCTGTATCTGTTCCCCTGCCCTTTATATTCATTGTTTTAGTTTAAAATATGAATTATAGCCTTCATGATTGCTTCCTTTTCCCGCTCGCATGTAATAGTATCTTTATTTTTTGTCACATTATCTTTCTAGGGATTTGTGTTTCTGGGTTTTCCTCCAATCAGAGATGAAGCCAGTAAGGCTAGTTTTGTTTAAAGCGCAACTGACACGTCTCTACCCTGCCTACAGTACCACCCGGTACAGACAGTACCTCAATTGGAGGTACTGTAAGGCAGTATTTTACAGTATAGTTGCGATGGTTTGCAATGCACGCCCCCTGCCGCAGCCTCAGGTCCCATTCCCAGTCCTATCCTAAGGATGATATCAGGTCAGGATGGGGACCTGGTGAAATTCTATTTTGCCAGTGAAAGTGCCGCAGAATTGGCATTTTGCTGGTGAAATTGCTGCGAAATGCCAATTTTGCAGCACTTTTGCTGGTGAAATTCAATTTCGGCAGATCCCTATCCCGACCTGACGTCATCCTCAGGACTGGATCGGGAAGGGGACTTGAGGCTGTGCTCCGCCGCATCTGTACTGTACTATACTGCCTTACAGTACCTCTGTTTGCAGTACTCTCTGTACCAGGAGGTACTGTAGGCAGGGTAGTGCACAACTGGCACGTCTTTTTTAGATGTGTCAGTTACTCTTTAATTGAAATTAGATATGAGCCAGCAAGTGACTATGTTCCTAGTCTGTCTTTTTCTGCCTGAATAAGGCAGCATCTGAAGGCAGTTCCTGCAGAGTCTGTGTTACAGACTTCAAAACTTTAGCAGCAGTCAATTAAAATACATAACTGTTTAAAAGATTTATTTTCTTTAATTTAGTCTTCAAGAGTTAGCCTCCCCCCCCCAATAAATTATCTTGAGCCTACATACCGGGGGTTGCCTGCTTCTTCACTTCTGATACGAGTTTTGCATCTTGGCTTGTCTCCTCAGATAAATAAACCCTCAGTGTTAGGAACATAGCTAGACTCGGGGCTTTGGTAAGTAATATCTGTTAACTCTACCCTAAGCTTTGTCAGTAGCACACCAGGATAAAGCACTCTCATCACAGTTTCTGCTGTGATATCTTTCGGGATACTGCAGGAACCAATGTAATCAAATGGCAGTCACTGCATTTTGTCAGTTGTCATGCAGTAAACTGTGACATCTCACACAGAGTGCTTGATCCTTGTGGGTGGCACTGTAGCCAAGTAGCATTCTCTCTTGTTTTCCGTCGCAGCAGCTCAGAGTAAGTATAGGTATAAGACTCCTAGAACAGTTTGTATTTACTACTGTCTAGTGTTTGACATCTCGACACCGGTGAGGGGAAAAAGAAAAGATACTTAAAGGACAGAAGGAGACATGCACATAAAGTGTTTGGCCAGATACAAACAGGCACTTAAAAAATATAAGAAGGGGATGAGGCTGGCAAAAAAAAAGAAATTTAAAAGGCATAGCAAGAGTGAGTAAAGGTCATAAAAATGTATTTAGTTAAATTAGAGGGAAGGGGATATTTAAGAACAGTGGGACCCCACTAAAAATAAGACAGTGCACCTTGGCTGGGCTATCCTGGGAAAATGCAGTATATAAATGGATAAATGCTGGACCCTGTGGAAAATGAAATACTGCATGTTAGCTGGATCCAGGGTAACTGTATAGGTAGTATAAAAACATGTAACAGTGGGACCAGCACAGAAAATGAGGTACCCTGAGTAAACACATTATAAAACTGGTTGTAATTCAGTTTGCGGCAGCCATTTTTAATCAGGTTACGTATAGAACTTTTCAACTCATATTTAGGCTTCTGGAGGGAATAAGTTTGATGTAGAATTCAGCAACCTTCCTCCCCCATGCTGCCTAGAAATGGCCTGCATATTTAAAATATTTCAAGCATTTTAGAAAATCTAGGCTAGATTAGGATATGAATGATTGTGGGGAGAAGCCCTGCTTAGGCATATTTCGTCTGAAATCTGTCAACAAACTACCACTGTTTTAACTAAGGTAGAAACTACAAAACTAGGAAAAGAAGAAATAGTTTAACTATGCAGACACTTTCTGGGCAGCACTTTAGGGAGGCGATGTGCAGCATTCTTTCTCGTATATGTATGGCCAGCAACCAGCAGTCCCACTACAAACCCGTAAAACTACTTCATGCAGTTGTCCAGCATGTATAACTGATTCATGCGGTTGTCCAAGACTGTGTGTGGGTGTTGATGTGCGAAATGGCTGCCACTACATGTTTATGGTCACTTCAATACCACTCTCTCATTGCATGTAAAGTGCTTTGGGATACAGTGTGTATGAAAATCACTATATAAATGCTAATTGTTCTTCTTCTGCAGTACTTACTGTTAATTGTATTTAAATTGTATGTGTGAACCTGAGTAGAACTTGTTACTTTGCAGTTGAAACCAGGACTCCATGGAAAATAAGATGTTGTATTTGAGCTTGCCTATCATGCTTGAAGTTGAGTACATTTTAAAAAAAGGGTGAAAGCAGCATCTCACTAAAACAAGAAATTGGAAAAGCAGCCATTGTTGACTTTACAACTCTTGTTTCAAAGGAGGGTGCTGATTTGGGGGGAGGAGGGTGGGTATGGGTGCTAAGTAGGCAAGGGGTATTTTTTTACTTGTATAGGGGAAGGAGGGTGGCATAGATGGTAGTGGTTGGGAGGTTTACTGTTGATTTTTATTTTTAGTGAATGCCAGGCACCAAGATTGGGCACATCGTGTCAGGAACCCAAAGGAGGGGTCAGTAGTGAACCACCAGGGTTGGGTACTTGTGGCCACAGTTCATGCCAAAGGGCCCTTCTCTCATGCAGGCTGCCTGGCGATTTTTCATTGTCTCATAGCTTACACTGAAACTCCGGTTGGTGTCCCAGAGGGTACTTTTTCACACAAGCTCCGTGAAATTGATAGCTCGTCACACAGTTTGCATGAAAAATACAAAAGTAGGTTTGCAAGGCATGAAAACAGATTCTCAAGTGACAAAAGCAGGACCTATTTCCATGACTTGCAATGGCCTAATTTCTTTAATAATTTTAAAAGTATTCCTTTCAACTAAAAAAATAAAAACTTGAAGAATCAACCTTACACTCTATGCTATTGATGACAGAAGATTCCCATAACCTCCACTAGCATACTGTGTGGCTCTGAGCAAGTCACTTAACCACCCCAGTGCTCCTGGGTCACCCCTGAAAACAGGCGTGTGTGCCTTACCCAGTTACCAAAAGAATAAATAAAAAAAGTCAGTTATGAAGTTACTGAATGGACAGAACTGATAAAAAATGCAGAGGATGTATGTTTTATTTCTCAGAAAAATTTACTAAGGTTGAATTATCAGCATGTAAATATAGTGACCCTTGTGATTTATTTTTCTTTAAATGTTATATTAGAGAGTAACGAGATCATCATTACAACCAGTGTCATTCTTATTCCCTCCGGCTTTAAAGAAACCAGCAAGGATTTGGTTTTAGACATTGGAAAGTCACTCCACAAAGGGTCATGAGTGGATCCTTGCTGGTGATCTCAATGCAGATTGGCAAGATAAAGTATCTGATGCTTTTCGAGAATTATTTATCTCGCTTGGACTACATCAAATTATTGAAGCCATCACCAGAGTTAATTATAGGGCAGGTTACCAGTCTACATTGGACTGGATTGTTGTCACTAAGCCTAACAGGGTTAAAAAATGTGGGGTATTACCAGAGGACTAAAGTGACGGCAGCCCAGTCTTCTGTAATTGGTCTGCTAAATTAAACAGAAGCAAGCCAGCGTACGTTACCTGTAGAAACCTTGATATTAACAAGTTGAATACAGCTATTCTTGTAGCTGATTGGTCATTCTTAGATTCAGTCGGTGGCATAAATATTGCCTATAAACATTTTTGCAGCATTTTCAATGGCATTTGTGATCTACTGGCTCTGTTAAAAACAACTTGTGTCAGGGGCTGTAGACGTGAGTGGATGTCTCATGATTTATTAACATGCTTGCGAAAGCGTAATAAGAAATGGGCCCTTTATAGAAAAACATTGGATTGTCAGGCTTTGTTGGAATATAAGCAGGCAAGGAACTGTTGAAAAAACGGTTCCATGTCATCTACTTGCAAACAAATCCACCACGGTAAATGTACGCACAATCAAATCGTTGTCCACATTTAGCGCACTGTGCAACTTCAGCACATTATAGCTTGGCGCATGGGCAAAAATATAAAATGATGCAAAGATGTAAAATCAGTGCCGGCTACTATCTTGTGTCAATACTTAATAAAGTAAATGTCAGTGCTACTGCTGCCAATAAACAGAAGTGAAGAAGCCTCACATTTAATTAATCCCTTGTCAGCTGAGCAGTTCATGTGTACTTCATCAGTGTATAACCCGGGGAGCCATATCTATGAGAGCACAGTACCTTCGGGTTACTGCCGGTCACTTTACTTACAGAGGTGTAACCATGGGACCCATATGTACGAGATCAGGGTCCTTTCGGGTTACTTCAGGTCACATTACGTAGCATAATCAACCCTGATGCAGCTGTGGTTCTGTGCTTAACTGATGCTGCTTCAGTCTGTTGTACATCTTTGCTCAGTCACAGCAGCAGTGGTTGTATTGCTCTTTCTTGCACTGAGGATGCCTTTGAGCTTTGCAGTCAGTCAGCGTGGACAGCAGCTGCTGTCTGACAAAGGATATCTATACTGCAAGGAGAGAGTCTCTGGTGAGAAAACCTATTGGAAATGCGTGCTGTATGACTCTCAGAAGTGTACAGCTCGCTGTCATACGTGCCAGGATGACATTTCTGTGTGTTTAAACAGCTGTGATCATGTCCCTGATGCTGGGGCAATTGTAAGGCTATTAGTTCTCAGGAGGCAACCCATCAAATTGTGGCAGGAGCCACCAGAACAGTTGATCCTGCCATAGCGGGAAAATTACCCTCCTTCTCCTGCACGAAGTGAACTGCACAGCGTGCCAGACATAAAGCCACAATTGCTCCTGTGTTACCAACAAGTATATCAGACTTGCACATCCCACCAGAATACAGTGTGACAGATCATGGTGATCCATTCCTGTTACATGATAGTGACAGATTCTTAATGTTTACAACACCCAAAAATCTTGAGTGTATGAGAACAAGCTGTCACTGGTATGAGGACAGCACGTTTAAAGCAACACCACCTTTGTTCTCTCAACTATACACGGAGTGCGGTTTAGTGCAGTCATCCCCAGTGTTTTTTATCCTCATGTCTACAAGATCTTATGCTAGCTATACCAGGGTCCTTCCTGTGAATGCATGAATTCAGAGTGTTGCTTTATGCAAGTGCGCCAATGCAGACAATGTTGGTGCAAGTGGTTGTTCACAATGTACAAGTGTTGCTTTATGCTTACTTTAACGGTTTAAAAAGTATTGTGAATTGTACTAATTAAGGCAGAAGGAAGGAAGCAGGGAGGGAAGTCAGAATAGCAAAGGCCCAAACTGAGGAAAAGATAGCTAACTCGGTTAAGAAGGGGGATGAAACCTTTTATAGGTACATAAGGGAGCATAGAAAGGCAAAGGGAGGGATAGTGAGGCTGAATAGAAAGGACGGTGGGTGGGCAGAGAGGAACAGTGAAAAAGCAGGGATACTGAACAAATTCTTCTGCTCAGTATTGACAAAAGAGGAGGAGGGAGAGGTGCCTAGTCCAATTAACAGAAGCACTCTGGATGGGGGGGGGGTTGATCCCAGTCCTTTCACAGAAGAAGAGGTTCTGAAAGAACTCCTAAAACTGAAGATGGACAAAGCAATGGGGCCTGACATAATTCACCCCAGAATTCTAAAAGAATTAAGGGGAGAACTAGTGACACCACTGACTACCCTTTTTAACAAATCATGGGAGGATGGTGTGGTACCTGAGGACTGGAGGAAGGTGGATGTGATTCCCCTTCACAAAAGCAGGAGCAAGACAGAGGCAGGAAACTACAGACCTGTCAGTTTGACCTCTGTGGTAGGGAAAGTGATGGAATCACTTCTGAAGGAAAGAATTGTTGAGTACCTAGAGGAAAGTGGGGTACAGGACCCAAGGCAACATGGGTTCACAGCAGGAAGGTCATGTCAGACGAATCTAATTAATTTATTTGACTGGGTGACCAAAGTAGTAGACCAGGGAGGGGCTGTGGACATGGCCTACCTAGACTTTTGTAAGGCATTTGACACAGTCCCACACAAAAGATTAATAGTCAAATTAACCAGCCTGGAAGTGGGTCCCAGGGTGGTAGCCTGGGTAAATCATTGGCTGGACAACAGGACACAGAAGGTAATTGTAAATGGAGTCCACTCTGAAGAAAGAGGGGTTACTAGTGGGGTATTACAGGGTTCAGTACTGGGTCCAGTCCTTTTTAATGTCTTTATAAGTGACATTGCAGAGGGACTGGAAGGAAAAGTATGCCTCTTTGCAGATGATACAAAGATCTGCAACAGGATTCAATGCAAAGAAGTGCAAAATAATGCACCTGGGAAACAAAAACCCAGTGGAAGATTACACAGTGGGGGAGGGGGAAGTAGTAACAACATCAGAAATGGAAAGGGACCTGGGGGTAATCATATCAGGTGATCTTAAGGTTAGCAAGCAATGTGAGAAGGCTGTAGGGTGGGCTGGAGGGATACTGGGATGTATAGGGAGAGGCATCACCAGTAGAAAACAGGAAGTTGTTATCCTCTGTACAGACAGTTGGTGAGACCCCATCTGGAGTACTGCATCCAGTTCTGGAGACCCCATCTCCACAAGGACATAGACAGGATGGAGGCAGTCCAGAGGAGGGCAACTAAAATGGTGCAGGGTCTGCAAAAGAAGCCATACGAGGAGAGGCTAAAGGAGCTTAATATGTATACCCTTGAGGAAAGGAGGGAGAGGGGGGACATGATAGAAACCTTTAAAGTGACACTGTCACCCTGTTTTTCATCATATTATTTCTAGTTAAAAACCTACCTTTTATGATTGCTTACCTTCTCTAAAATGTGTTGATGTTGCTGTTTGTTTTGTGTGTCTCCTTGTTTAGTAGAACTGAAATGCATGCTAATGTATATTTAAAAACAACCTTTTGTTTACAATCCTGGATCTGTTCTTACTGCATACTTCCTGAGCATTAGAAACACACTCAAACAGTGCAGTCACTCTGAGGCAATAACCTCCTAAACTCCCTAAGCATCGGGACTGGCAAGACTGTGTTGTGGTGTTCCTAAGCCCAGGAAAGATGCAGCTGGAGATGATTAAGGAATGTAAACAAACCTGTTTTTGTGTGTTAACACCAGTATGGTGGGCAGTCTGTTTTTCACTTTTTTAAAGAAAAAAGAGTCAGAATCAAACTACCAGCTACATCACCAATCTTTCCAGAATGTTGGCAATCATAAAATGTGTTTTTTAAACTAGGGACACTTTGAGGCCTAAGGGGGTTGACAGTATCCCTTTAAGTAACTCAGTGGAATCAACAAAGTCCAAGAGGGTCGCATCGTTCAGAAAAAGAGATGTGCAAGAACAAGGGGACACAATTTGAAGATAGAGGGGGGGACGGCTCAGGGGCAATGTGAGGAAGTATTGTTTCACAGAGAGAGTGGTGGATGCATGGAACAGCCTTTCTGAGGAGGTTGTGGGGTCTAAAACTGTAGGAGAATTCAAGAATGCATGGGACAGACAGAAGACAATTCTTGTGGGGGGCAGGAAGAAATAGGCTGTTGGTTAACTAGGATCTGCAGCTTATTCTGTAGGTAGGGAAATGGGCAGACTAGTTGGGCCAAGCAGTCCTTATCTGCTGTCAGAGTCTATGTTTCTATCCCATGGTTCGAGCATTATTTGCTTGGTAGAAGGCAGCATGTAAAGATTGTCTCAGTAACATCAACCCTGAGATGTGTTCAAACTGGGGTTCCACAAGGATCAGTTCTAGGTCCACTCCTGTTCTCTGCCTTTATAAACAAGTTGCCAGATATCTCTAATAATGCATCAGTTATCATGTATGCCGATGATACAATGATTTACTGTGGTGCCAGAACGGGAGTGGACCTGGAAGAAAAACTACAACACATATACTGGGACCTTCAAAAATGGTTTGCGAAAAATACAGTTTTATTAAATGAGAAAAAGACAGTCGCGATGTTATTTGGTCTTACACGTAGACTAGAAGGTAACACTTTGAACATAATTGGAAGGAATGGTGTTATGTTGGAGGAGGTGAGGGTGTTTAATTACTTAGATGTAATATTAAACAGCAGTTTAACACTGAATGAACATGTATCAAAAATAAAACAAAAAGTAAACTGGGATTTTTGTACAGAAACACAAATTGTTTAACTGTACAGGCAAAACAAACAATAGCTAATCAAGTTCTGCTGCCAGTATTAGAATACAATAGTATCTATTAATAAATGCCCCAGAGACTTTATTTCACAGATATACAGTGACATTTAACAACATCATGAGGTTTGCAACAGGCTGTCTAAATAAAAGGGAACACCATTGTAATTTGTATTACATCTTATCTGCCGACACTGTCTATGTATCTATGTATGTATCTTTGGGACTCTACCACCAAAACAGAGAGTTATTAAAACAGCATATATATTTCTGCATAAACTGCTTCAAACTCCGATTCCTCCAGCCTTGTCAAAACACTTTCAGCGCATAAACTATATTAGAGTGCTGCAGGTGTCTTCGACTAAACTATATACTGAACAAAGAACAAGCACAAAAATAACCGAGCATTGTGTAATTAATTATGGTCCAAAAATTATTCATAATTTATTGCACATGAACCTGGACATCAACAGCAAAAGAACTGTTTTCAGGAGAACTTTAGAAAATTACCTGAATAGTGCCTGTAGCTGTAGGTGTGATGGGGTCACATGATGACATTTTAATTGGAAACAACATTACTTAATGGAGTTGTATGTGTTGTGTGACTTTTAAAGTGTGTTGAATGAAAGTATGTTAGACCGTGATACTGTGAGTATTGTTGTTAGTGATCTTATGTTATATGTTGTGTTTGATTTTAACTTTATTTCTATTGTTTTGTTTGTATTCTTGCTAGCTCCTCCCCCAGGCGTGGTTGAAAAAGGGTCTTTGGATCCAATCCACCTTCCTGATAAAACAAATAAATGAAATGAAATAAGTTGAACCCACACTCATCCCTCAGTATAGACGGTCTGGACTTTAAGATTATCAAAACAGTAAAAGAAAGTATTGTTTTTTCCCTTACAAAGTTGTTGAATTATTTCCTCTGTCAAGAAGCATATCCTGCAATGTGGAAACAGGCCACAATACATCCTATACGTAAATCTGGCCCTAAACAGATAGTTACTAATTATAGGCCTATTTCTTTGTTAACCCCCATGTCAAAACTATGTGAGCACATAGTCATGGATCTAATGGTCGAAGTTCTGTTAAAACGGCCTGCTGACTCATGTTCAGCATGATTTTTGGGCTCTACACTATACAGAGACTGCCTTGGTGAGGTTCATGAACTATGTGCATCAGGCCATGGATTCTGAGAATCTTGGGGCCTCTGCATTTGTGGACCTCACCAAGGCATTCGCCCTAGTTGACCGTGGTCTACTGTTTGTGTCATCGTCAAATTGTAATTTTTCCAGTGATGTTATTAGTTGGTTTGTGGACTATCTCTCGGCCCGTGAGCATAGAACTATTAATCATAAAAGTCAGTTGTGGTGTCCCACAGGGCTTAATTTTGGGACCCCCTACTCTTCTCCCTCTTTTTTGAATGGCTTACCTTTGGTTTGCCCTTCCTTCTTTATGCAGATGACACAGTCATCTCTAAAGAGCAGCTGACACCTTATTCAGTCTCGGGCAGGCAGTTCTTACTAAGGAGCTGCCTGCCCGAGGAGATAATGTAGACCTAAATTAAAATTTTTAGTTCAGTAATTAGTGACTTACATTTAAAAGCTTGGCTTATAACTTCCGAGTATGAGCCGGCACCAAGTGCTGCAGCCCCGCCCCTTAAAATCACACTTTGATGATGTACAGTTGGGAACGGGGCTGCAGGCACGCAATATGTGGAACATTGAGATCAGGGGAAGGGGGACATCTAAATATACATAGAGTACCTTTGTCTGCAGTTTTACATGTATAGGGATAGAGTATATATTATATATTAACATACATAATATGTATATGTATGAGTATGAGTTGCCTGCCCCAAACGTGTCAGTTGCTCTTTAAGGGAAGGAGTGTGGGGCCCTAAATAACATTCTTCTAAGAGAGTTTTCCAAGCTACAGTCTTGGTTCAGTGCCTGGGAGATGGCCCTCAACACGAAAAAAACAAAAATTATGATTTTTAGCTGAACACAAAAACTAGGAAATTGTGGATGTCTGTTGAGAGCCCTTGATGGTGAACCTGTTGAAACAGTTAATCAATTTAGGTACATTGGAGTTATGTAAGTGCTTTGTCATATGCATTTCATGTTGACAACATGATAAAAACCATACATCAAGGTTTGGGATCCCTTTATAGGGTCTAGAACAACCTTTTGCCTGAAACTCATGTACTTTTGGCAGACCAGTTCTGGACTAAGGACTACTGATTTATTCAGGTGCAGATAGTAAGGTATTATCCAGGGTAAAAGTTGTGTATAACTAGCTATATGTCATTTTATTGCTGGACTTCCGTTTAATACTCATCATTGTCTGTTGTGCCAGGCTGCACTTCTACCCTCATTGGACGGCCGTGTGAAAACAAAAATATAATTTTTTTTTCATAAAGTCGTTCTGGGTAGGACGATCAGTTCTAGAATTGCTTCCAGTACAGCACAAAGCAAGCAGTAATACCTGACAGGGTGGGCAGGATTGTGCAGTACTGGACTGCCCAGGGGTATAATGCATGGAGGGCCTTATAGCCCATGGATGGTCCAGTATTGCCCCAAACCGCCCACCCTGGAGAGTATTATTGTGCCTAGAAAATGGGTTTCTTTTTAAATTCTAAGAAAAAAAATGAGCAATAAAAAAACACACTTTTAAATGACTACAAGTGAAAACAGAGTCAATTTTTGTAAAGTAGTTTCTCTACTGGTGTACTTGCCAGTAGAGGGCACTGCTGTTTTCTTTTTGCACTTTTTTCTCCATCCTGTTTGTTTCATGCCCTCCCACCAACCCCCCTTACCTGCTCACCTAACAGTGAAAAATGAGTGGTAGGTGTTTGCTTTTTTTTTTTTTAACATATGATGATCGGGACTGACAGCAGGAGCACAGTACATAGGAAAACTGCTGACATAATGTCTGGGAGAGCTGCTGCTCTGCACTGAGCTGTATCATGTGTGTTTGTGTAATGGTTGTGAGGTAGGCACGCAATCCTCAGAGTACCGCTTGCATTAAATGTTTATGGTCGGGAGGGGGTAAATTAAAAAGAAAAAGTAGTTTCTGTGCCAAATGGCACATCAGCTTCACTTGTGAGTTACTTATACTTGAATTCCAGTTCCGGTGACTCATTCATTGAGTGGGGTATTTCACAGGGTTACAGTTGTAAAACTGAAGGGACTGGGAGAATTGGACCGAGGAGCAGTGGTGGTACTTTGGTAACTTGGACTCCTCGGAAATGGAGACGTGCTTCCGGCTTGCACAAGCTACTAGATCGGTCGGCCTTTGGGGGAGCGGGGGACACGAGTAGCTGTCTGACACTGGAGCACTCTGCTGTGCCTGAGAAGGATTAATTTTATGTAAAATATGTGTTTTTGTGTGGTATCTGATGGTTTTGTGACACTGGGTTGGGGGCGGGAGTGGGGACTGCCCAATATTGGTTGGTGAAGAATCTCGGTTACCGAGGAAAAAAAAATGGTGGGTCTGAACTTTGAAATTACATTGTGCCCATTGATATTAGGGGTCTGTTGGGGCTGTCATTTTTTTTTTTTTTTACCCGGGCTCCGTTGTCTGATATATGCCCACCTTGCCAGGGGTATCAGCCAATCAGAGCACAGGGATTTCTTAAACCTTTTTCTAAAGTCACTATACTAGATCTCAGGAATCAACTTTGTTTGAAATTCCTTTTCGTAGAACTTGTTTTGGATGACTTTGTTGGATCGAGTGTTTGTAATCAGCTACCAGAATCAGTCAAGATTAGCAGATGAGTACTTGTTTATAAGAAACAATTGTCTAGCTTTTTAGACGATCAGTCTTGTTGTTGTAAATAGCTGTATTGTCTTTAGGTGTTTTTTTTTTTTTTTTTGTATTTGTAATTTGTAATGACTGGTCGCACTTGTAAAAGGACAAATTTGATCAATGTGCTTTCTCAGGGTAAACGATAAAATTAAAAATTCATGAAAACAGATTTAATTGGTCATGTGCAAAAACAACATTTTATTTTCTTAACAATTAAAAAAAACACACACTTTTCAATAAAGCCATCTATCACAGAATCATCCTTGGCCCAAGCTCTTATCAATACTAAGTGTTTTCAGGTTTCAGCCTGCTGCAGTTTTCCTGCTATCGTTGAGCAACAACAACAAAAACAGTTTTACAAGCCATATTTTTATGTATTTTCAACCTCCTAGAATTTTTAAATTAATGAACTGACTGTTACCAGATTTTCAGGATCCCGAGACCCTGACATTGGATATGCACATGCCAAATGACAGGGTATTCTGTCCAGGGACAGCTGCATTATGAAGATACAAAAGCTGAGCATTAACATGGAAGTGCCTACTGAGCCCTTGTAATATTGGCTCTACTGCGCTACTAGAAGTACATGTATGTACAGTATAAATGCCCATGTCACTAAAACATACAGACTGTGCCCAGAAGAAGTCACTGATTGAGTGTGGAACTTGAACTACACTCTAACCCAAAAGAGGTGGACCAGTTAGGCCAGTATAAAGGTACACTGGTGGAACAGTGTGTGAGAAAGCAATGCCTGCCTTGGGTATAAACAGAAAGGCTCAGTTTCTAGTGCAATCCATGTATGTAAGCTTTCAAGAGCACCAGATTTATCTCGGCCATTAAAAAAGTAGAGCAGGCATTTTCTTGAACTGAAGGAGTTGACCAGCTGTCATCTTTAAAATGTAGATTTGTGCTTGCTTCTGGTTCTGGTTAAACAGCATTAATTTGAAACGTGACTGGAGGAGCAAGCTTCCACTTTTATTTTTTACATAAAGGATGGATTCTTCCCGATAGTCTGTCTGATGTATCAGTTTACGTTTGACTTTCATATATAATGAGTGTTACCTAGGTTTAAGAGCTTTATTTTTTGCCAAGAAAATGAGATAATGGATCCTTAGTGGGAGTAGCTGTTATTATAACAGCTTCATGTAACAGATGAGGAGAATGCAAAATGAGGTTTGGGGCAGAATATTAACTAGAGCCAACAGTAATATGTTTAACTTGTCAGCATCCGTGAGCCTGGCGGCACGTGCCTTGTACCCTTGCAGGAGAGGTAATGAGGTACCATGCACATTAGAGTTATGAGATACTTCATATGAAGTGAACATCCCAATACTATACTTATTGTCTGTTTGATGTTTTTCAGCACCACTGCAGTTTCATGTACTGTATGCTTGTAACCCCAGGCCACTTCTTTAACTAGTGTGCACCCCCATTATTTATAATGCTCACTTAAATATCTGGAAAACTGGTGCCTATACTGGTATACCATTTACTTTACTAAATGGTAGGTAGGTAGGTACCACCCTTGGCGTTAGGATGTTTACCTAGCTCATTTTCTAGAGGAAGAGAGGGGTGGGGGTACAGAAACAAGCAACTTGAACCCAGTGTAAATAACACAACCCAGGTCCGGGGTGGAGGCTGCTAGGTGTATGCTTGATCCAACCTGCTGAGGGGGCCCCAGTAAATCCACACAACCAGAAGCAATAATCGGAATGTCCATAACAGTGACTGGGATTGTGCAGTATGGCTTTAGTCAACAGATGGCAAGTAAAAGCTGAAGTGGACCCCCAAGGGTTGGTCCATGCTGGACAGGTACAAATTCAAGAACTCTCCTTGCATGCAGTACAGTTCATGAACAAAACAGAAACATCTTCTTCCCAAATTCCCAAAGGTGCATTTGTGGACACTGGGCCACACACATGCACATCTTTCTTCCCATGAGTGTTATTTAGTGACTCTAAGCCACACACACAGAACTCTTTTAGGACATAGGTGTAATATGTGAAACTTAGTCACACACCTTAACCTGCAGCATGGCCACTTGCTCAGATAAAAATACTGGTGCCCTTTACGAACCAGGAAGCCCTGCCTTGTAAGTGCTTAGATGGCGTTTCTCCCATCCTTGGCCACAACTGGCAGTCTCTGCCATTCTTCAGGGTTACTCCATTGAAACCCCCATTCCCCACTGAAATGCTAGAGGTCCCGTACTTTACTTATCACAACACTGGGGTGACACAGAGAAAATAAACTGCACTCACTGGGGTCCACAGTTTAAACTTTCTTCAGTCACACTGGTGAGACTAGGGGCACTGACAGGTGCGATCCAGCCTTATCTATGGGCACATGCACCCCAGACTATCCACTCCCCTAAAAACATGTGGAGATCTAGTCTCCTTGACAGTACTCACAGAAACTTGTTCCGTCCACTGGGCATGGAACAACCAAAAAAGGAAAAGGAAAGGCACTCTTCTGGATAGCTGGTCCACACAGTCTATTTCAGGTCCTCTCCAAGGCAGCTGAAAACACCACAGAACATTCAGGGGATTTCCCCTTGAGTCCACTGAAAACAAGCAATTCCTTCCATTTCACAGGCAGTAGAAATCAGGAAATCCTGCTGTAACCCTTGTCTCCACCTCTTCACTGGAAGCTGGAAATGACACTTGACTAGGGTGATAAATCCTGGGCCCTCTCTCAGAGCCCACTGGCAGTCCTTCTACCACTCTCACCTCCTCACTCCGCAACACTCCACCAGAACTTCAGCTCAAACTGAGCATTCTAAGCTCCCCAGAGCAGCTATCCACAGAGTGTGGCTTATGCTGCTGCGAGAGTCCTAAATGTCCTAATCATTCCTCCCTCAGGCTAGCTGAGTAAACAGTGATGTGATTATGTAAGAGCCCCTAATGAACCCCCTACCAGCTGCCTGCTACCTTCCTTACAGTAATACTGATAGGATTCTAGTAACCCCAGGGACTGGGTGACTGATTACTTGCTATTGTCAGACCAAAGGCAGGATCTCTAAAGCATTAGCGACATGCTATTGATTGATGGATTTGAAAATTCTTAACCGAGAAAGGCACACTGAGCCAAGGTTCGTTTCCAGGTGCGACCCAGGGAAGAAACAGGAGAAAAAAGAACAACATTAATAACATTACAGTGCTGAAAAAAATGTTACAAAAATAGGTACAAGAATTGTAGAAAAAATAAAGTGCAGTCACAGACAGTAAAGGAATCCTTATTCAAGTGCAAACACACGTGAGCAAGGCACAGCTTGCAAAAAAAAAATAATTACCTTATCAGACAGGAGACCTTGTACTCTGGGGCATACCTCCCACTCATGGGGAAGGGATTGCAAGGGTTTTGAGGAGCTGGAACCATTAAGGAGGTAGGGGAAACCCAGACAGAGTCCTGACACATGGACAGTTGGGACTCCAAACTGGGGAGTTATCAGGTGGATGGGTAACAGGAGCAGGTTGTGTGTGTGTGTGGGGGGGGGGTTCAGCTGGTTCCTGAGGGAGCCTGGGGAGGTGGAGAGGCAGAGGGAGGAGAGGAGCAGGTTCCAGGTTGAATGCCAGGCTAAGTATTAATAGCATTGCCAGCAGCCTGTTAGCATGGACACTGCCATTTATAATAACAAGACTTGGCCTGTCACTAAGCCAGTTGCATGGTGGTGCTATAGACACCAGTGCACCCATGCAAATGAGGGTACCCCTTGCATACTGGGCATATTGGTATTTTTAATGGTTCCTGGAAATGCTAACAGACTGTAAGTGCAGCACTAGTTAACGCTTTCAGGAACAGTGTTTTAACAGTGCTTTAATAATAAGACATTGTTAAAACAACAGGATTGAGCGTGTTCCCTTCTAAACCTGGTGCCTGTTTGCATTGTAAACATTTTCCTTGGTGTCCAGTGTTATACAGGTATGTATCCCTCAACCAAAGCCCAGTTACACTGTAAACATTGTTTCTGGTATCCAGTGGTATCCCTTCCTTACCTGAATCCCTTATGCATTGTACACATTTTCTCTGGTGTCCAGTGGTACCCCCTTCACCTGAACCCTGTTTCATTGTAAACATTTTCCCTGTCATCTAGTGGTCCCTACTCCCCAGTAGCCCCAGCCTCACCTGTGCAAACACTCCTCCATTACAGCCACCAGCACCTACCCACCGTGCACCACCCTGGCCGGCTGCCATCTGCTCCTCACAAGTATTGTATAAACATAGACTTTGACGGCAGATAAGGACCACTTGGCCCACCCAGTCTGCCCATTTTCCTACCTACTGGATAAGCTGCAGATTCAAGTTAACCAACAGCCTATTTCTTGCAACCCCCCACTATAATTGCCTTATGTCTGTCCCATGCATGTTTGAATTCCTCCACTGTTTTAGACCCCACAACCTCTCCAGGAAGGCGGTTCCATGCGTCCACCACTCTCTCCGTGAAAAATAATTTCCTAACATTACCCTGAGCCGTCCCCCTCTAACTTTAAATTGTACCCCCTTGTTCTTACACATCTCTTTTTCTGAAAGATGCTACCCTCCTGGACTTTGTTGATTCCCTTGAGGTACTTAAAAGTTTCTGTCATGTCCCCCTGTCCCTCCTTTCATCAAGGGTATACATATTAAGCTCTCTGTCTCTCTCTTCATATGGTTTCTGATGTAGACCCTGCACCATTTTAATTGCCCTCCTCTGGACTGCTTCCATCCTGTCTATGTCCTTGCGTAGATGAGGTCTCCAAAACTGCACGCAGTGCTCCAGATGGGGTCTCACCAATTGTCTGTATAGAGGGATAACCACTTCCCTTTTTCTACTTGTGATGCCCCTCCCTATGCATCCCAGTATCCCCCTGGCTTTCCCTACTGACTTCTCACATTGCATACCCACCTTTAGGTCATCTGATATGACTACACCCAGATCCCTTTCCATTGTTGTTGTTAGTACCTCCCCTGCTACTGTGTACTCTTCTCCTGGATTTTTATTTCCCAGGTGCATTACTTTGCACTTCTTTGCATTGAATCTAAGTTGCCATATGTCTGACCATTCCTCCAACCTTGCCAAGTCCCTTCTCATCCTTTCTACCCCCCACCTTGTGTATCAACTCTGTTACAGATCTTTGTGTCATCTGCGCAAAGAGGCATACCTTTCCTTCCAGACCCTCTGCAATGTCACCTATAAAGACGTTAAAGAGGACTGGACCCAGTACTGAGCCCTGAGGTACTCCACTAGTAACCCCCCTTTCTTCAGAATGTGTTCCATTCACTATTACCTTCTGTGTCCTGTTGTGGAGCCAGTTTTCTACCCAGGCTACCACCCTGGGACCCACTCCCAGGCTGGCTAACTTGATAACTAATCTTTTGTGCGAGACTATGTCAAATGCCTTGCTAAAGTCTAGGTAGGCCATATCCACAGCCCCTCCCTGGTCTATTACTTTGGTCACCCAGTCAAAGAAATCGATTAGATTTGTCTGACATGACCTTCCTGCTGTGAATCCATGCTGCTTTGGGTCCAGTGCCCCCCGCTGGCCTCTAGGTACTCAACAATTCTTTCTTTCAGAAGTGATTCCATCATTTTCCCCACCACTGAGGTCAAACTAACAGGTCTGTAGTTTCCTGCTTCTGCCTTGCTCCCACTTTTGTGAAGGGGAATCACATCTGCCCTCCTCCAGTCCTCAGGTAGCACCCCATCTTCCCATGATTTGTTAAAAGTGTGGTTAGTGGTGTCACTAGGTCCTCCCTTAGCTCTTTAGGATTCTAGGTGAATCCGTCACAGCCCCATTGCTTTGTCCACCTTGAGTTTTAGAAGTTCTTTCAGTACTCTTTCTTCTTTAAATGGACTGGTATCAACCCCACTATCCAGAGTGCTTCTACTGTTTGGTTTAGGTAACTCCTCCTCTTCTTCTTTTGTGAATACTGAGCAAAAGTATTCATTCATTATCTCTGCCTTTTCACTGTCTCCCTCTGCCCACCTCCCCTCTCCTTTATTAATCTTCCCTATCCCTCCCTTAACCTTTCTATGTTCCCTAATGTACCTATAAAAGGTTTTATCCCCCTTCTTAACTGAGTTGGCTATCCTTTCCTCGGTTTGGGCCTTTGCTTTTCTGACTGCCTTCCCCACTTCTTTCTGCTTTAATTGATACAGTTCCCTGTCGTGTTCCGTCTGTGATTCCTTATACTTTTTGAATGCAGCCTTTTTCTCCTTAACCTTCCCTGACACTTCTTTTGAGAGCCATAGTGGTTTTTTATTCCGCTTTGTTTTCTTTATTTGTGTCACACAAAGGCTTGTTGCCTCCATGATGGCAGTTTTGATTTTTCTCCATTGTTCTTCCACCCCTCCTTTCTGGCCATTTGCTAATGCATTCCTCAGGTATTCACCCATTATGCCAAAGTCAGCCCTTCTAAAGTCCAGTATCCTTGTATTTGTATGGCTTGTCTCCATGGTTGTGTTTATTGTGAAGCATACTGTGCAGTGGTCGCTTGTTTCCAGGTGTCTACTGACTTCTAAGTTTGTGATCCTCTTTCCATTTGAGAGTACCAGGTCTAATATTGCTTCCTCCCGAGTGGGTTCCACCACTAGCTGTCTAAGGCATGCTCCCCTGCAGGGCATCGAGAATGACCCTGCTCTTGGATGTGGCTGCAGTCCATGTTGCCCAGTTAACATCAACAGTATCTCCCCTTTTTCAGCCATTTTGAGAATGCCCTCTATCATTTTCTTGTCCATTTCCTCCCCTTGAGACGGGGGTCTGTATACAACCCCTGTGCGGATTGTGATGCCATTCCCTGTCTCCAATGTGACCCAGAGTTCCTCTTGTCCTCCCCCCTTTACTTTTTAGTTCTGTTACTTTGATCCCTTCCATTATGTAAAGAGCTACTCCACCTCCTCTTTTACCCTCCCTGTCCCTTCTGTAGATTGTGTACCCTGGTATGTTGACATCCCAGTCATGGTTCTCTGTGTACCATGTTTCTGTGACTGCCACAATATCCAAGTGTTCCACTTCCATCAGGGCTATTAGCTCTCGAAGCTTGTTTCCCAGACTACGGGCGTTGGTACTCATTGCCCTCCATTTAATGTTGGCTTTATCCTTTTTTACCCCATCCCTGCTCTTATTGCCCTTGTCCATTTTTCCATTTACCCCTGTCCTGCCCTCTGTCAAGCTCTGTACCTCAGTGTTTAACCTACTACCTGCCATGCTTTGCGGGGGGAGGCTTGAACTTTCCTGTTTCCTATCAGCACCTCCCCCCTTGGCTAGTTTAAAAGCTTGCCAAGGAAGCCTTTAAACCTGTCACCTAGGAGTGTGTTTCCCTTCCTGGACAGATGCAGACCATCAAGCCAGTATAGACCTTCATCTCTCCAGGTGGACCCCCAGTCCCCAATGAAGCCAAAGTCATGTGCTCTGCACCAGTTTTGCAACCATTCATTAAACCGCATGGTGTGCAGTACCCTAGCCTCACCCCTGCCATAGACTGGCAGCACCTCCAAGAAGGTTACCGTGCTTGCTACCTGTCTGAGGCCCCTCCCCAACTCCACAAATTCATCCTGCACTGCACTGATCTCATGCCTAGCTAGGTCATTTGTCCCGAGGTGGACAATGATATCTAGTTTCCTCTCCTGTGATGCTGCTTCTGCAATCCTGAGGATTCGCTTCCTGTCCCTCCAAGCCATGGCACCAGGCAGGCACCTTACTTCCCTCTCCTCTCCCTTCCCCAGGTCTACACCCCAAACAGCTGAGTCCGCTATCAGAAGCTGTTTCTTTCCCTCGCCACTCTTTTGTGGGTCTCCCTTGTGGATGTCCCCAGCATTCTTCTTGGTCTCCAATGAGGGTGTCATCATAGAGGAACCTTGATTTGCCAGACCGACATAGGATTTGTGTAGAGGTGCAACTCGGGGGCTACGCAGTCTATACTGCTGTTTAGCAATACAGTACTTGAAGTCTGAAAATAAACTAAGTTGTTATATAGCACCACCTTGCATGGACACTGGCTTAGTTTGTTCTCACCTACTTTTATCTTTGACTTGTAGCTTGACTAAATTAACAGCTTTTGTCATCAAACTTGGGTGAAGGCTTTTGGACATCACACGACCACGTTAGTGGTGACTTGTAACTAGCACCCAAAATGAGTGTTGGTGGGCAAGTGCTATGCATGTGTGATAGCACTTTATGCTGACTTAGTTTCTTTTCAGACAGCAAGTACTGTATTAGTGTCAGATAACAGTACAGTACTTATGCGGGCCAGACTGTGGCCGCTCGGAGAGGTAAGTGGTGTAAGTGCTGGCAGCTATTTGGGGGAGGGTTATCATGGAAAGCTGGGATTACTGGGAGGAGTAGGGACCACTGGACACCAGGAAACATGCTCACAAATCAAAAGGGGTTTGGGTGATGGAGGAGGTGCCACTGGATTCCAAGGGAAAATGTGCACGATGCAAAACAGCGTTTGGGTGAGAGTGGAGACTAGATACTAGGGAAAATGTTTGCCGAGCAAATGGGGAACAAGTGTGGGGGAAAGGACCACTAGACTACTAGGGATTATCTGGTTAGTGATCAGCGTCACAGAATCAAATACTCACTGTGTGATCTTAAGCATGTCACTGCACCTCTCAGTAGGCCGGACAGCTGTGGAACTGTGTTGAAGCAGGTGCCCACTGGACACTGTATGTTGCAGCTCAGCTGGGCAGACCTCTGTAAGTATGTCCTGGCCTTGGCAAAGTAATTATACAAACAAGAAATACCTGTACACTAGTGCTGTACTTATTCATAAAGGATGCGTGTTACAGGAAGTCTCTGAAAAAAAACCTTTTCACATTTTTCTTTTTCTTCCAGTGTAATTTGTGTGGGTAAAGGATGGTGTGGAAACTTTACTTGTATAGTTTTACATTTACTGTCCTTTCACATTAATGTTCTAGTTCCAGGGGTTAGATGAATTTATCAGGTTTCAGCATACAGTGTATGGGATACAGACGGAACTGAACTCCATTCAAAGATTTAATCTAAAGCTATTGGAACAGAACCAATGTGCATTGCACCAGATCATGTCTGTGATAATGGAACTGTGTGCAAGAGGCATGGCAGGCAGCACAGCAGAGCTGAAGCACACTCACCTGGCAGCAACAGTCAGCATAAATATCAACCAGTGATTAATGGAAACACAATTTTTTCCTTTATTTTTACAATTACCCACCCCAGTGGTGGAGGTCTCATACTTTCAGGAAGGAATCATGCATTCAGTCCTATAGTAAAGCAAATAGGGTTGCCACTTTTTTTAAAACTTTTTGAGCTATCCCCTCATATTGAATATGTCTTTCAAGGCCTACGAGGCTACCAATCGAGTTCCTTGAATCCTCCTGGATCAGGGCACTGGGTTCCTTCCACTGCAGAAAGGATTATTTTTTCCCCACCAAAAGAGCCTGCAGCAGCGACTCTTTGTGAAAAACATTATCCAATTCAAGATTGTCTGTCATTGCCAGTATCATTAAATCTGGAGACTGTGGAAGATGCTTACCCAATATGTCAGTAATATCTGCTAAGCCCTGGGATGAAAGGTTCGGAACCCCATCACATTCCCAGAGAAGATGAGCTAATGAGCCTTCCTCTCAAGTATGTCTCTAATAAGCAGAATCTGCCCTGAGCCTCACCCCCGTATATATTGACTGGGGTCCACAAATCTTTTTGAATAATATTGAATTGGGTTCACCTTGTTCGAGCCTCAGTGGATGCCAGTTTTATTTATTAATAAGGGTCTTGGCCCATTGTTCCTCCGAAAACTGGGGTACCCATTTCGGACTCCACTCCCTCATCATTGATGCTGCTGTCATTCCCGTAGGTCTAAAAAATGTATATGCAATCGATACTGGTATAAATCCCCAAAATAGCGTTTCTATAAAATCCTGCATGGTATTCCACCACCACCGGTTAACCACCTCTAGGGGCCAGTGTTTTTAAGCATACTTTTGAACTGAACATATTGCTAAAACTGATTTTCATGAAGTTGATTTTTATGTCTTAAAGCATTGAAGGTCCTCAGAGTATCATTACTAAACATGTGTTTTAGCAGTGTAATTCCCTTAACATGCCAATCAGCCAAATAAAAACGTTTTTTCCAATTTGCAGGCTTTTATTAAACTAGAGTGATGCCTCTTAACCTCCCATTTAAACTTGCATACTTTAGCCACAGAGTGCCACGAGACCTGGGATGCCCTCATTGCTAGACTTATTTCCCCTGAACATGTTGCTAGCAGATGTAAATCGGATACTAGAAAGTGTACCACAGTGTACCTGTGCCATCTTCAAGTGCAAACATTCTGACGCTTCCCCCCTGGCTTACTAAAGAACCACGCTGTATCCCATTGCCATTCAAAGACTGTGTAATACCACCAAATATGTGACTAATTTAATCTCCCTGCCACCACTGGTGCATACAGTCTAGTGACAGCTAGTCTTGGTTTTTCAGTGCCCCATAGTAGTTGCTGTACCAGTTCATCCTGTCGTCTACAAATCTGTGGTTCCAACCCCAGGAGTTGCTCACTTTATGGCAGTCATCTCAGCTGAGAGTGATGCCCCAGAGATAGAACCTATGCAAATTTTAGAATTTGGAATGTAGGTTCAAACTTTCTCTGCATACGTGCACTGGCCCTAGACACTTTTGGGCGCCAAAGTAATACACGTCCTTTTGTTCTGCAGATTTTGGACTCCCCGCTGTTCTGTCTAACCCTTTATGTGAAAGCCAAAGGACGCCTGTCCCCCTTAAAAACTCTGCAAAGAGGGGTACCTCAAGGTTCTATATTAGGGCCCTTACTTTTTGCAATCTACGTTAATAACACTGACTACTGTATAAAAGAAGCCAACATCATCTGTTTGCAGATTATGCAGTTCTCTACGTGAGTCGCCCAACACCTGAAGCTGCCTGCAATGACCTACAGTCAGAATTCAACCTTTTGCAAAGCCAACTCCTCCAAAAAAAGTTACTCCTTAACGCCAAAAAAACTAAAGGGATGGTCCTCTCCCCTTTCATCCGTACAGCTAACCCTGTGTCCAGTGGGACAGTTCCCCAAATTACCACAGTTCTAGGTGAAAAACTAGAATTTGTTACAAAATTCAAGTATCTGGGAGTTTGGATAGACCAAAGACTCTCCTTCATTGAACATATCGAGGACTTGTTAAAACGACTTCGGCAAAGGCTTGGCCTGATTTTTAGAATCAACCAATTTCTCACCAGAGATGCCAAGAAACAACTGGTCCAATCCATTTTCCTGTCATTGGTTGATTACACTGATTTCCTCTACAGCCAATGTCCCAACTCTTACATGGCTAAACTGGACACACTCTACCATCAAGCACTGAGGTTTATAATGGGACTTCCCTTCGACACGCATCACTACACCCTATATGCGGCAGTGGGGTGGACATCACTAAAGTTCAGGCGCCACAGAAACGCTGCTCTCTGGACCTATAGAGCCATCTCTAATAAGCTGCCTTACTATATCTCCTGCTGTCTTCCCCTGAGTATAATTGGGAAATACGCATTAAGAAGTTACTCAGCTATTACACTTAAAGTACCCAAAGCAAAATCCCGCTTCGGCAGGGCAGCCATAAGCTTCGTGCTACCTACCTTATGGAACGATCTACAAAAAATCCTCAAATTAAGCACTCTAATCGGTATAAATGCTTTCAAGATGCTTTATTTCCGTACAATCAGAGAAGTATGTAACTGCTTCACCCACTCAGACCCAGTACCAGTGTCTGCACTGGTATATAGCCACGCCTAGACCCAATTTTAAGTACTGACCCCCCAGCTTGCTCCTCACAAACCTAATTGTTCTCTCTCTTATCCCCCTGTCTTATCAGCACTAGGCCCATCCATCCCCTTATCCTTCCTTTTCTCCTAACCTCGGATAGGAGCTCACTACCCTGGGTTGTGACATCCTACCATGCCCCTGTGACTTTATAGCATTGAACTCGGCTCACATACTCCTTTTCTCCATCCACCTTCTCTACATCCCATTTTACCAACTCCTCTCTGTGCACCGTGCCCTCCTAGCCTTTCTCCCCCTACCTCCCTCCCTTCCCCCACTACCTTTGCCTCAACCTGGTGTATATTTTTTTTTTCTTCCGTTACTTCCTCCTGCAACCTTAGATAACCTGCTTTGTCTTCCTATAGACACTTCTATGTATGTAAATACCCTGTAATCTGTACAATATCTGTATAATTCTATGTACATATGAACTTCTTTTTCTTCCTATCTGTAAACAGTATTATCTGTATTGCCTTGCAAATACCTGTGTTGACCTTTATATACAATTGTTCGTGCTCCACCAGGTCCATCTACAAATGAGCTTCTGCTCAATGATGAATGCCTGGTTAAATAAAGACTTGATTGATTGATTGATTGAAACTCTGCATCTGCGCTCTACTCTGGTCGTTGCTCAGATCTGTTTCTCCACCTGATGAGAGCACTCGCCTCATAGTGAACTCAACTAACAGCTGGTTCTGCAGTCAGGTTATTTATTTTGTAATATTATAAAAAGTGTAATCTGAGTTAGTTTTTCGATTGCTCTGGATTAGCTAGGGTTTTTTCAGTAATTTAGGGTTTCTCTGGTTCCCTGTTGATTCCCAGGAACCAGAGACTATCTGAGCTGGCTACCATTCTATCTTCTGCCTATTTTCAACTGCTAAACCATTTTTTTAAATTTAATTAGCAGTGGTTTACTGTTTTCAACTATACAAATTACAAGGGATGGAGCCCTTTAACTTTCCTTTTCTGTCTATGACCTTTACCTTAATTTATTGGTTCCTGTTACAGGAACTGCAAGTTGACCATTGGCACAGTTTCAAGAGTACAGGAGATGGTTTTGCTTTGGGCTGTTGTACTGTATTGTTTTTGGGAATCATTCTTCTGTGATTTCAAGGTTCTCTCAAAGTGGTATGTCAGAGAAACCTTGCAGACCTTTAAAAATGTTTAAATTGTTTCCTGCTCCTGGCAAGGGCAAACTGCTGTGAGCTTTGTTTACAGTGTCTGGGTCCACAACACGACTTTATAAATTGTAAGTCTTGTCGTATTTTTTGTCCAAAAACCTTATTTAAAAGGGTAAAGATTTTAAAAAGAAGAATGCCTTCTCAGTTTGCCTCTGTGTCACCAAAAAATAATAAAAAAGGCTCTGAGGGAGTTCCCAATGATGGTGGATAGCACGCGGCTGAAGAGTCCATCTCCTCATGTTCAGCAGCAAATAATGTTAAAAGTAACAAAATAAAGCTGCACAGCCATCATATAGTCTTGGTAAAGATGGTTCAGACATCAGGTTGTCTGAAAGGGGGACCCTGACTCCAGTTATGGCAAACATATAAATAAAAGAGTCTCAGAGCAGATGCTGGGAACAGTGTCTGCCAAAAATAAATTTAAAGAAAAGAATGTCGCTGCCATTCCTCCTGAATGGAGAAAGGAACAGACAAATGGCACAGATAAAAAGCCCTAATCTGAGGACATATCAATAATGTGACAAGTTTTCCAGGTAAACCAGGTCATGGGAAATTTTAATAAAATACCTGCACCCCCCCCGCAATTCATGCTCCAGCCAGTCTGCCTACAGAGGAAGAAGAGTGGAGGAAGGTGACCCCATGGAATTAGAAGGTGCACCAGAGCAAGATTTCAAACCTCCTGCAAGGCATAATTAGGACTACTCGTCTTTTTTCTCATGGTCGATACTCTCAACATCCACCAATTAGAGACAGGGGAGGATGAAGAGGATACTCATTTTATGGACATCTTGGGAGTAGCCCCACCGAGAAGAATGTTACTTCCCATACATAAACCACTTAAGAAGGCCATATGAAATATCATGTCTGCACCCACCCCCGCTGCAGCCATACATAAGAAAATTGAAAGAAAATATCGGGTGGAGAAGCAGGGACTGGAGTGCCTTTATGCCCATCTTGATCATCATGGAATAGTCCAAGCTGCTGCTTGTGAGAGAGCAAAAATAACTCTATCTGCGCAGCCACCTGAAAAAGACTGTAAAAAATTGGATACTATGGTCAAAATGGTTTATGCTACAGCTTCCTTGCTTATCAGGCAGGCAGCTTACTCCGCACACATAGTGCAGTACCAAAAACCATTTTAGAGCACAATTCTGGAACTGGCAGAAGGAGTGGATTGTGAATTGATGCTGGAACTGATTGCCACAGCAAGAACAGCCCTGGATGCCACAAAAATAATTTCCACATTGTGGACACTAATGACACTGCTATCAGAGTTGTGACCCATGCAGTGTCCTTAAGAAGGTTTTACTGGCTGAGAACTACCATCCTTTCTCAGGATACTCAAAACCAGGCCATGCATTTTTCCTTTGAGGCAAAGTCATTATTTTGTGACAAAACAGAGGCCTACAAGAAAAAAAGTGGATGCATACAAAACCACTTTCAAAAGTAACAGTGAAGAAGGAAAAGGTCTCTGCCTCCTACAAATCCTATGGAAGAGGATTCAGAGGTAGAGGAATATTTCCTAAGAGCCTATGTCTCTTATGCCTCCTATGAGTACCAGTCACAAAGAGGTTATTTATTTTTATTTATTTCAGTCTGGGATTAATACCTTTGAGTCAAGGACTAATTTTCAAAGGTTCCACATCAGTGTTGAACAAACATTACAAAAATACAAGGTTTACAAAGAAAAAAAGGAAAACATTGAAGCACATACACAGGCAGTGATAGTAAAATTTGAACTTAAACACATCAAATTAGTACATATTAACAGATAGACTGATTAGATAAGTGGGGTTGGGGGGGACAGCTGGAGGTGGCATCGTCTGAGGTGGGAGAGAGGTGGAGCTTTCAACCAACTGAGGCCATCATCAGATAATTGGGGGTAGGGGAGCGGGTTAAGAAAAAAGTAGTATATAGCAGAAAGATGTAGAGGGGGGTAGGTAAATGGAAAACTGGGGGTGAGGTACTATCACATTAGTGCAGGCAGGTACAATTCATTTTATAGCCAAGGAGAGATTTGAGTCCAGCTTTGATGGTACTAATCTTGGTAGTATCAGTGAGATCAGGAGGTAGTTCATTGTACCATTTTGGTCCTTGATACAAGATGGCATTCTGGGCAAGTTTCGTCCTTTTGAAGGGAATCACCATTCTGTCGGCGACCGCACTATGGGTAGATTTCGTTGGGACGGCCAGCTTAAAGTGTCCGCCCAGTGTAGGGGATGTCAGTCCAAGCAGTACTTTTTTTAGAAGTAGGTACGTTTGGTATTGCCCTCTAAGATGGGTGGGAGCCATCCTGTTTCAGTGTACAGCGAGCAGGTGTGGTTGTGGAGAGTACCCCCCAAAGTAAGGCAGGCCTTATTAAGGAGTGATTTGAGCTTGTTAAGAGCAGTTTTTGTGCCCGACCCCTATATAGGCAACCCGTAGTCAATGGTAGACATTATTGAGCTACTGGTGGCTAGTCTGAGTGCATCCGGTGTCACTGAATGTCTGTGACTATAAAGTACACCAAGTTTTATATTTGCAGTCTTAATAACAGAGTCAGTGTGGTTTGAGAAGGTAAGCATGTCATCAAAGGCAATGCCGAGATATTTTAAGTTAAATACTTGGTCTAGGATCTCACCCTTTTGGTTATGAATACGCTGGGGCAGGTATTTCTTTTTGCTTTGAGAGGTGGTGAAGAGCATCCTCTTTTGTTTTTTGACGTTTAATAGTAGCTTGCTTTCCGTAAACCAAGATTCAAGTTTGTGGAAGCTGCTTTGGAGTTCAGTTGTGGTGGATTGTTGGTTAGTATAGGGGAAGGGGAAGAAGGGCTTCTAGGCATAATGCTGCAGCTCCAGCACCTAAGCCCCAGCTAAAACAAACACCTGACAATTTTGCCAAGGTTTCCCAACCATTGCCAGTGGGAGGAAGATTGGCACACTACTTCCAGAAATGGGTAAACATTACCATAGACAAGTGCTTACTGGAAGCAGTGGGCCATGGGTTGTGTTTGCAGTTCAAGTACTTTCCAGACCTGCAGAAACACAGACGTCTTCCAGTTCACTCTCCCACAGAAAGAAGTCTTCTTGAACTACAAGTAAAAAAACTGTAAATGTCAAAAGTCATAGAGAAGTCTCTGCCTAGCAGTGGGGCAGGGGTCTGTTCTCAAGATACTTCCTGACCCACAAGAAAAATGGGGAGTGGTGACCTATTTTAGATCTCAGGTTCCTGAATAAACTTTTGAAAAAAGAGAAATTGAAGATGGTCACACTAAAGGACAGTGATACCATCTTTGCAGGCAGGTCAGTGGCTGGGATCTCTGGCTCTGAAAGATGCCTATTTTCATATCCCAGTCAGACCATCCCTGAGAAAATATCTCAGATTCAAGCTAGGGAACTGCCAGTACCAGTTCACAGCTCTTCCCTTTGGTCTCATCTCAGTTCCAAGAGTTTGCACAAGGCACTTGGCTGTGGTGATAGCATATCTGAGAAAACAGGGTGCGGTGTTTTTTCCCATAGTTGGATGAATGGCTAGTCTCAGAGAGAACAGAACAAGAGGCATGGTGCTCAGTTCAGTGGGTAAAAAGGCCCTTGGAGAACCTGGGATTCTTGATGAACGTGCAGAAGTCCCAGCTAGAGCCTATTCAAGTACTGGACTTAACAGGAGCAGAGTTAAACACCCTGCACGAAAACGTTTTCTTCCTGCAGGCCAGAGTTACAGCTTTGATTGCAAACAAGAAACATAGAATCTGATGGCAGATAAGGACCTCTTGGTCCACCTAGTCTGCCCATTTCCCTACCTAACAGATAAGCTGCAGATCCTAGTTAACCAACAGCTTTACTTCCTCTTACCGCCCACTAGAATTGCCTTATGTCTGTCCCATACATTCTTGAATTCCCCCACTGTTTTTGACTCTACAACCTCCTCAGAAAGGCTGTTCCATGCATCTACAACCCTCTCTGTGAAGAAATACTTCCTCACATTGCCTCTGAGCTGTCCCTCCTCTATCTTCAAATTGTGCTCCCTTGTTCTTGCACATCTCTTTTTCTGAAAGATGCTACCCTCTTGGACTTTGTTGATTCCCTTGACGTATTTGAAAGTTTCTGTCATGTCCCCCCTCTCCCTCCTTTCCTCGAGGTTATACATCTTAAGCTCCTTTAGTCTTTCTTCATATGTCTTCTGGTGCAGACCCTGTACCATTTTGGTTGCCCTCCTCTGGACAGCCTCCACCCTGTCTATGTCTTTGCAGAGATGGGATCTCCAGAACTGTACACAGTACTCCAGATGTGGTCTTACCAACTGTCTGTACAGAGGGCCAACAACTTCCTGTTTTCTACTGGTGATGCCTCTCCTGTGCATCCCAGTATACCCCAGCTCTCCTTACTGCCTTCTCACATTGCTTTCCCACCTTTAGGTCATCTGATATGACTACTCCAAGGTCCTTTCCATTTTTGTTGTTGTCAGTATCTCATCTCCCCCACCCATTGTGTGCTCTTCCCTGGGTTTTGTTTCCCAGGTGCATTACTTGCACTTCTTGCATTGAATCTAATTGCCATCATTTGACCATTCCTCCAACCTTTAATTCCTTTTCTTCTTTCCACCTCACCTTGAGTATCAACCTTGTTGCAGAACTTTGTGTCATCTGCAAAGAGACATACTTTCCTTCCAGTCCCTCTGCAATGTCACTTATAAAGACATTAAAAAGGACCGGCCCCTGTACTGAGCCCTGTGGTACCCCACTAGTAACCCCCCTTTCTTCACCGTGGACTCCATTTACTATTACCCTCTGTGTCCTGTTGTGCAGCCAGTGTTTTACCCAGACTACCACCCTGGGATCCACTCCCAGGCTGGCTAATTTGTTTATTAATCTTTTGTGCAGGACTGTGTCTGATACCTTGCTAAAGTCTAGGTAGGCCATGTCCACAGCCCCTCCTTGGTCTACTACTTTGGTCACCCTGTCAAAGAAATGAATAAGATTTGTCTGGCATGACCTTTCTGCTGTGAATCCATGCTGCCTTGAGTCCTGTGCTCCACTGACCTCTAGGTACTCAACAGTTCTTTCCGTCAAAAGTGATTCCATCATTTTACCTACCACTGAGGTCAAACTGACCGGTCTGTAGTTTTCTGCCTCTGTCTTGCTCCCACTTTTGTGAAGGGGAATCACATCTGCCCTCCTTCAGTCCTCAGGTGCCACACCATCCTCCCATGAGTTATTAAAAATGGTAGTCAGTGGTGTAACTAGTTCTTCCCTCAGTTCTTTTAGAATTCTGGGGTGAATTCCATCAGACCCCATTGCTTTATCCACCTTCAGTGTTAGGAGTTCTTTCAGAACCCTTTCTTCTGTGAAAGGACTAATATCAACCCCCCCATCCAGAGTGCTTCTATTGACTGGATTAGGTATCACCCCCTGCTCTTCCATTGTGAATACTGAGCAGAAGTATTCGTTCAGTGTCCCTGCTTTTTCACTGTCTCTCTCTGCCCAACCACCTTCCACTTTATTCAGCCTCAGTATCCCTGCCTTGGTCTTTCTTTGCTCCCTAATGTACCTATAAAAGGTTTATCCCCCTTCTTAACTGAGTTGGCTATCTTTTCCTCGGTTTGGACCTTTGCTATTCTGACTGCCTTTCCTGCTTGTTCTGCTTTAACTGGTACAGTTCTCTGTCCTGCTCCTTCTGTGTTTCCTTATACTTCCTGAATGCTGTCTTTTTCTCCCTAACCTTCCCAGCCACTTCTTTTGACAACCATAGTGTTTTTTTCTTTCATTTTGATTTGTTTATTTGCTTCACACAAAGGCTTGTTGCCTCTGTGATGGTGGTTTTGATGTTTCCCCATTATTGCTGCACCCTGACTTCTTGCCTGTTTGCTAGTGCTTTTCTGAGGCACTCTCCCATTTTGACAAAATCAGCCCTAGAGAAGTCCAGTACCTTCACTTTTGTATGGCTTGACTCTACAGCTGTTTATCGTGAACTACACTGTTTGGTGGTCGCTTGTTCCCAGATGGCTACCCAATTCTAGACTGGAGATCCTCTCTCTGTCCCCATTTGAGAGTACCAGGTCTAAGATTGCTCCCTCAGTGGGTTCAAGACTGTCTGAGGCATGTCCCCTGCAGGGCATCGAGAATGGCCCCGCTCTTGGATGTTGCTGCAGCAAAGGTGCTCCATTTAACATCTGGCATATTCACGTCCCCCATCAGCAATATCTCCCATTTTCTCTGACATCCTAAGGATGCCGTCTATCATTTCCTTGTACATTTCCTCCCCCTGAGACGGGGGTCTGTATACAAACCCTGTGCGGATTGTGGTGCCATTTCCAGTCTCCAGGGTGACCCATGGTGCCTCCTATCCTCCCTGTTTACCCTTTAGTTCTGTTGCTTTGATCCCTTCCCTTAAACAGAGAGCTACTCCTCCTCCTCCTCTTCTTCCCTCCCTGTCCCTCCTGTAGATTGTGTTCCCTGATTTGTTGACATCCCAGTCATGGTTCTCTGTGTACCATGTTTCTGTGACTGCCATGATATCCAGGCATCCCTCTTCCATCAAGGCCACCATTTTGGGGAGCTTTTTACCTAGACTATGGGCATTGGTACTCATTACCCTTCATTTTTTTATGGCCTTATTTCTTTTTGCCCCATCCCTGTCCTTGCTGCCTTTGTCTTTTTCTCCATTTACCCTTGCCCTTCTCCCTGTCGACTGCTCTGTCTTGGTGTTTAACCTCAGTAACTACCCTGATTTATTTGCAAGGGCTAGGATTTCCCTTCTCCTTTTCAGTGCCTCCCCCCTTAGCTAGTTTAAATGCCTGCCAATGAAGCATTCAAACCTATCACCTAGGATCCTGGTTCTCCTCCTGGACAGATGCAGACCATCACGCCAGTATAGGCCTGCATCCCTCCAGGTGGAGCCCCAGTCCCCAATGAAGCCAAATCCCTGAGCCCTGCACCAGTTTTTCAACCAGTAATTGAATTCCATGGTGCGGAGTACCCTAGCCTCATCCATGCCATAGACAGGTAGCACTTCCGAGAAAGTTACCGTGTGTGCTACTTGTCCTAAGGCCCCTCCCCAACTCTACAAACCCCTGTTCCACTGCTCTGATCCCATTCTCAGCCAGATCATTTGTCCCTAGGTGGATAATGACATCCAGCTCACTCCCCCTTGCAGCTGCTCCCACGATCCTGAGGATTCATTTCCTGTCCCTCCAAGCCATGGCGCCGGGCAGGCACTTTACCTCCCTTTCCCCTCCCTCCCCTAGTTCTACCCCCCTAACAACTGAGTCCCCCACCAGGAGTTGTTTCCTTTCCCTCTGGGGTCCTGTACAACCCTCCTGTGGGTCTCCATTGTAGAGGTTCCCAACATCCTCCTTGGTCTCCACAGTGGGTGCCTCCATAGGGAAACCATGCTCTGCCAGAGTGGCGAATGAACTGTGGAGAGGTACAACTGGAGGGATGCACCTCTGTTCCACCACCCTCATCCTCCCTGAGCCCACTGTGGTCCAACCACTCCTCTTTCTTGGCAACGTCTGAGGTAGTGGCAGTGGCCTGGGTGGCCCCTAGGTGGGGGAGCAGGTTTCCTGAATCCCTGCCAGGTCAGCATGGAGATGAGCAACCTCCTCCTTCAGACCAGAGAGATGCCTGTAAATAGGGCAGCAATGCAGTCTCCAGAATGTCTCCCAGAAGACTGCTACTTCACAGCCAGTGCATTGCACCACTCCCCACATGTCTGTCTCCCTTCTTGTTTCAGATGTTTTTCTTTTTTTTTTTTTGTTCTTGTTTTAGTGTGTGCGAGCTCGTGAGTGTCTTTACCCCCTATTTAGTGTGCTGTGCCTCTAAGGATATGAACAGGTGTATGTTGTTAGTAATTTTGGGGAAGTTATGTCAGAACCTCTGCTATAAATGAAGTTATGTGCTTAGGGCAGATGGGTGGGAGTAAACCTGTGCCCTCCAGAAACAATCAACTACAACTCTGACCCTCCACCCCTGGGAGTGCCTTCCTTCCTTTCAGACACCTATGTCACAGAGGTTAAGTAACAGGTCTAGTCACAAATGACTGCAAATATCTCCCAGCTAGAGTTCCTCCCTGGCAAATAAAAGTTTAAACTAAGAAAAGTCAACTCCAAAGACAGAGAATCAAAACTAGTTACTTACACAGGCCCAAAAATTAATAATTTAAATCAGTGTAGTCTATTAAATTACCTCCTTGATTTAAGGAAGCTTTTGGCTGCTTTCTCGCGCGCGCTCTCTCTCTCTCTCTCAGCAGACAGAGCCCACAAACAACTCCTGTTTTAAATCCACAGTTCCCCAGGCCCCTTTTAGTTCCTCCCCTTAACAGACACCTATTTCACAGAGGTTAAGTAACAGTCACAAACGACTGCAAATATCTCCCAGCTAGAGTTCCTCCCTGGCAAATAAAAGTTTAAACTAAGAAAAGTAGAGTCCTTCACAGCAGGTCAGCCAAGACCCGCAAGAGACTTCCTGCTGCTACTAGGATACATGGCTGCATCCATATGTAACCCCCCTACAAATGGGGATTCCCGTAAAGTCTTCCTTGAGCTTGCCTAAATACTCACTGCCAGGCTAGTGTCCTGCGTTTTAACAGTTTAAATGTAATTGCCAGAGAGTGCCTGTATAGCCTCTGTGTGTGACGCTTAAACAGCTGGTTCTGATCACTCTATCATTTTTTGTAAAATAAAAATGGGTTATGGACTGTCTGTCATGAGAAATGCTGAGAAATCTGGTGCTCTTGGAGTGACCTCACTCACACCCCCTTGTAGGTTTCAGGTGAAAGATGAAAGCCATGAGAAAATGCTGAAACAGCATGTGAGATCACACACACACAGGTTTTACAGACAAGGTGTGACGTGGAAGGCTAGAAGCTAATTACAGGCTGAAAGAGGCTTAAATTGAGTATATCCATTTTATGACGTTTCAAGAGGAGGAAACCAGGTTTAGTAAACTGGTGCGAAATCATAAATGCTGATGTCTGTGTGAGAGGGAAAACTTATCATGAGATCAGAGAAATGTCATTTGAAGGACATGAGTCATGCTGAGGATTGCAGAATTTAATTCTTGAAAAAGACATCCTGTTTTTATATAGATATACTGTATATTTTTATATATTCTGACAGGGAGGAGCTAGGTGACCTCATGCAAAATAGGTGGGGAAAACCAGCTTTTAAACATTAATTCTGTTTTCCTTCAGACACTTTTATCTAGACTCTGACAAAGAAACATCTTTGGAGCACTTAAAACAGGTATTTAGAAAGATAAAAAAAATCTAAGTATGGTAGTAAGAATTGCACTGTTTAAAACCTTGTTCTTTTATAAGGTTTGTATGTCTTGTGATATAATAGTTCTGTATTGTTTGTTTTACATATTATTATCTATTTTAGTAAAGCTCTTTTTAGAGCTTACTCTGTAAGCTCAGGAGAAGCCCTGATATGAGCTATGAGGAGCTAGCCACGAAACGACGTCAGTTTTTAAAACGTTGGTGGGAAGGAATTGAGGCAAACTTTGTAGATAAAATTGAAAATGTGATTTTATTAGAACAGTTTTATTGGGCTTGCCCAGCAGAGCTAAAAACCTGGCTAGAGGACCGAGATCCCAAAACAGTGCAAGAGGCTGCGGAACTCTCGGACTGCTATGCAAAGAGCAGACCTGCTCTGAGAGCAAATGGGGCGGGCGTGACAGCGCAGAAAGGGAAAAGCGCACCTTCAGGGCAGCTAAAACCCTCACTGCCTCCACCAAAACCAGTTAGCCCCAGGTTTCAGAGAAAAGATTTCTCTGAGAGAAGAAATGAATGTTGGTTGTGTAAAGAAACTGGACATATTGCCAGACAGTGTCCCAGAAAGGCAAGCAATAATACATAGCAGGGTGCTAGAAAGGAAGTAGGTTGTTTGTGTGTCCCTGGAAGCATGCCAGTGAACATGAGGGAACACATGGACCCAGTCATGGTGAATGGTGTACAGACACAGGGGTTAAGGGACACAGGGGTGTCACAAACCCACCCAGCAGGTCAGGCCCTCTACTCCCAAAGTGCCAACCTCCGAGCACAGTCTTGTGAACAGTTTAACAGAACAAGGTAACCCTCTTGTCTGTTTTGTGAGTTCGGATCAACCTTTGGTCTCAAGTCTTGGAGGGATTCAAACTGTGAACCTCTTGCTAGCGTACCCAATGCACAGGCTCAGATATTTCTTTCTTCGGGGGGCCAGATATCTTTGCCTACGGGCACCTAACCAGGTATACAGAGATGAACCCTTAAAACTTTAGTAAAGACCTCAGATTTAAAATGCTTCTCTTTCCAGTTTGGTATTCACCATTCAAGCTTATGCCTCATGTCTGCTATAACCATATATACTTTACTTACAAATGGAAGAAAATTCTAAGACAGACCAAATATGTTCTAAAAAGAATTTTGCTAAAATAGATAAAAATATGTAAAACACACAATACAGAACTGTTATATCACAAGACATACAAATCTTTTAAAAGAATAATATTTAAACAGTGCAGTTCCTACTTACAATACTTAGATTTGACTCTCTTTCTAAATACCTGTTTACAAGTGCTCCAAAGATGTTTTCTTTGTCAGAGTCTAGATAAAAGTGTGTTAGAGAAATAAAAGAGAATATTCCTTAAGCAAACTGTATGTGCCAACCTCTTTTTGTGTGAGGTCACTAGCTCCTCTTCTGTCAGAATATATAAAAAATATATATATATCTTATACAAAAACAGGATTTTTTTTTCAAAGTATTAAATTCTGCAATCTCAGCGTACTCATATGTTCTTCAAATGACATCTCTTTGATCTTGTGATAGGCTTCCCCCTTTCAGGACATGAAAGCATCTTTATGATTTTGCACTAATACATCACAACCTGCTTTTCTTCCTCTGGAAACGTCATAAAATGGATATGCTGAACTCAAGCTTCTTCTACCCTGTAATTAGCTTCAGGCCTTCCATGTAACACATTGTCTCTAAAACCTGTGTGTGTGATCTCACATGATGTTTCAGCACTTTCTCATGGCTTTCATCTTTCAGCTGAAACCTGGAGGGGGGGGAGGGGAGTGAGGTCACTCCTAAAGCACCAGATTTTCAGCAGAGACAGTCAGTAATACATTTTATATTTTAAAAAAAATGATACAGCACTCAGAACTGGCTGTCCACGTCCCAAGGGGCACCCCTGACATTGGTAAAAGGGGATCTGATACAGCCTGGTCAGCTTATACCCAATAAATACGTCACTGTACAAGGGTTTACTGGTGAAGAGCAAACATTGCCACTGGCTAATGTTCTCTTAGACTGGGGTGAAACAGAGGGAACTGTGCAACAAGTGGCTGTAGCCAAAACATTAGCAGTAGATATGATCCTGGGCAACAATCTAAAACAGGGGATGGTATATGCAGCTACCCATAGCCAAGCGGCAAGGGGAAATTGTAGTTCTCTGAACCCCACAGAAGCCATTGTGGAAGCCACTGAGAGGCTGGTTCCCCAGCCTGTGTCTCCTAATATGGAGATTAATGAAGAGGGGGTAGAAATTTCCCCAGTAGCAAGTAACCACACAGCTACAGAGGGTTACTCCGAAGAGGGAGGGGTGACCCATTGTCAGAGGGTTGGGATTGACAGTGATCCTGAGTGCCTTGACGTTAGTGCTAGGGACCCTGGTTTAGCGACTGAAGGGGACCTATCCCATGCCTTGGGAATGTGTGAGGGGTCTGCAGCTGCACAGAGAAGTGACCCTAGTTTAGAGAAGCTGAAGGCTTGGGCAGACTTGGATGGTGCACAGGAAGGTGACGGCAAACATAAGGTTTATTGGGAAAATGGACTTTTGTATACTCAGGCAGTACAGACAGAGGGAGGGATGCTAGGCAGGCAGCTTGTCATTCCCCAGGGGTATCGTGAGCAGTTGCTCAAGATTGCACATGATATTTCCTTGTCTGGTCATCTGGGAATCATGCGCTTAACGCAGCAGTTGGCCCAGAATTTCTACTGGCCTAACTTCACCCAGCAAGTGAAGGAGTATTGCAGGTCTTGTCACCAGTGCCAAGAAATAGGGAAGGCGGGCAAGAAAACCCAAGCTGCCCTGATTCCATTGCCCATAGTAGAGGAGCCATTCCAGAGGGTGGGAGTGGATATCGTGGGGCCTTTAAATACCCCCAGCTCCTCAGGGAAGAGATTCATCCTGACTGTGGTGGATTATGCCACCCAGTACCCAGAGGCAGTTGCCCTATCCTCACTGAGGACAGACAAAGTGGCAGATGCCGTATTTGGGATTTTCTGCTGTGTTGGGTTTCCGCAGGAGGTTATCACCGATCGAGTGGGTTCCTTCATGTCGGACCTGATGAAATGTTTATGGGAGAAGTGTGGGGTGGTGCAGAGATGCACAACACCGTATCACCCACTAGCCAGTGAGCTTGTGGAAAGATTCAGTGGTACCCTAAAGTCAATGCTCCAGACGTTTGCTGAACAGCGTGGGAGGGACTGGGAGATATACCTTCCCCACCTGTTGTTTGCATACAGGGAGGTGCCCCAAGAGTCAACAGGATTTTTCCCCTTCGAACTCTTATATGGACACCAGGTACATGGGTCCCTAAACCTGATCCAGGAGGACTGGGAAGGCAAACACACCACCCAGGGAACGCCCATAGTGGATTACGTCCTTAGGTTTAGGGAAAGGCTGAAGGAGCTTATGGGGATAGCCTAGAGCAACCTGGCAGCTGCCCAACAGAAACAAAAAGTGTGGTACAACCGCAGAGCCAGAGCTCGCTCGTACATGGTGGGTCAGGAAGTTATGGTCCTTATTCCGGTCCAGAAAGACAAGCTGCGGGCTGAGTGGGCAGGACCGTACAAAGTGGTTAGGAAGGTAAATGATGTGAACTACATTGTGGAGTGACCTGACAGAAGACAGACAGAAAGGATGTACCATGTCAACATGATGAAGCCATATGCAAAAAGGGCTGACATGGTCTTTGCAGTGTGTAGTCATGGGGAGGGGACGGATGAAGGAGACTCCCTTCTGGATTTGCTGGAGGAAAGTAAGCGGGAGTCCTCTTGGGAGGCAGTAAAATTGTCTCCTCAGCTGGCCAGGACCAGATCCAGAAAGTAAGGGAGGTTTTAACAGACTTTGCCCCCTTGTTTAGCGCCAAGCCTGGACTAACCCCCTTAGCGACACACTACATGGAGACAGCGACACAGACGCCCATACGGCGGACAGCATGTTGGGTGTCAGAGGCTGTCCAAAAGGACATTAGGAGGAAAGTGGAGGAGATGTTGGATTTAGGGGTAATCCAGAGATCCCACAGTCCCTGGGCCTCACCTGTAGTCCTTGTGCCTAAGCCAGATGGCTCTACTCGTTTCTGTGTGGACTATCATGGACTGAATGCAGTCACGAAGTCAGATGCCCACCTGATGCCCCAGACAGACGAACTCCTGGACAAGTTGGGAGGGGTGACCTACCTTACGACCATTGACCTGACAAAGGGGTATTGGCAGGTAGAGTTGACAGACAGAGCTAGGGAAGGGTCGGCCTTCATCACTCCAATAAGCTTATTTGAGTTTAAAGTAATGCCTTTCCGAATGAAGAACGCCACGGCCACTTTCCAAAGGTTGGTGAACCAGGTGTTTAATGGTGTTGAGGAGTACGCCGTGGCGTACCTAGATGACATTGCCATCTTTAGTACCAGCTGGGAGGAACACCTATCTCACATTAGGGAAGTGCTGGACAGGATACAGAGGGCCGGGCTCACTGTCAAAGCCAAGAAGTGTCAGGTGGCCATGGGAGAAGTGGCATACCTCAGACATGTGGTAGGCAGGGGACAGCTCTGTCCTAACCAAATGGAGAGAGAGGTGATCCAGGTGTGGCCCAGACCAGAAACCCAGAAGCAGGTCAGGAGTTTTCTATGGACAGCAGGGTACTACAGGAAATTTGTACCCAATTACAGTGCCCTGGCTGCTCCCCTATCTGACCTGACAAAGAAAAGGATGCCAAAGAAAATTACCTGGGGCCCAGTCTTTGAGGAAGCCTTTACCAGATTAAAGGAGGCACTGTGCAGTGCTTCTGTTTTGACAAGTCCTGACTATAGCAAAACCTTTATAGTTCAGACTAACGCCTCAGACATGGGTAATGGGGCTGTACTGAGTCAGACATCCAGCCAAGGGAGGGATCACCCAATAGCCTACCTGAGTAAAAAGTTACTTCCCAGGGAGCAGGCATACTCCACGGTGGAAAAACAATGTCTTGCCATAGTGTGGGCCCTAAAGAAGCTGGAGCATACTTGTATGGGCAGCATTTTGTGGTGCAGACTGACTACAACCCCCTGGTTTGGCTGACGCAGATGGGGAAAAACAATGGTAGATTGTTAAGATGGAGTCTTGCTTTGCAAGGGTATGATCTGAAAATAGGGCTGGAAAACAAAATCAGAACTCAGATGGTCTGTCTAGGGTCTATGAGGAGCGAACTGATTTGAGAAGCTCATCTCATGCAGGGGATAGAGCCCCCAAATTCAGTCTAGGTGGGGAGGAATGTGACGCTTAGACAGCTGGTTCTGATCACTGTATCATTTTTTTGTAAAATAAAAATGGGTTATGGACTGTCTGTCATGAGCGATGCTGAGAAATCAGGTGCTCTTGGAGTGACCTCGCCCCCCCCAGGTTTCAGCTGAAAGATGAAAGCCATGAGAAAATGCTGAAACAGCATGCAAGATCATATACACAGGTTTTAGAAACAAAGGTGTGACGTGGAAGGCCAGAAGCTAATTACAGGCTGGAAAAGGCTTGAATTGAGCATATCCATTTTATGATGTTCCAAGAGGAGGAAACCAGGTTTAGTAAACTGGTGCGAAATCATAAATGCTGGTGTCTGTGTGAGACGGGAAGTTTATCATGAGATCAAAGAAATGTCATTTGAAGGACATGAGTCATGCCGAGGATTGCAGAATTTAATTCTTGAAAAAGACATCCTGTTTTTATATAGATATATTTTTTTTATATATTCTGACAGGGAGGAGCTAGGTGACCTCAAGCAAAACTCACACCTGCCTTCTCTATACTACCACCAATCTTCTCAACTTTGAGGAGCGACTGCTCTACCAGACCTGCCTTCTCGCTAAGAAATCTCTGCTAGGACTCTACCCCCCGGGGGTCTTCACCTCCCTACAGCAGCCATCTTCGTCCGTCACCACCTGTAGCTCTGTTAAGGCCACTTTCAAGGTGCCCAGAACCAAGACTGTCTTGCCCACAGATCCTTCCTCTACCGAGCCCCTACCTGGTTCAACTCCCTCCCTAGCTGCATCTCCAACTTGCCAAAAATTGGCTCCTTCAAAACAGCCCTTCGGAACCATATCTTTAATACCCGCTATTGTAGGTGCAACTAACCCCCTGTTGTGACCTGTGGTTCCCGCCCGCCTTGCCCCCTGGCTCGACAATGTCCACTGGACTGCCTGTCCCCCCCCCCCAGACCTACCCCTTCCCTACTAGGTCCAAACAGGGATGTAACTCACTGTCTTCTCTGAGGACCTACTATATCCATGAGTGTAACTCACAATTTTGTAACATTATGTAACCTAAGTAACATACAAACTACTACATTATGTAACCTAAGTGTATCTATGTTAAATGTTCCTTTTACTGCACTTGTAATGTTATCCTCTGTTTTAATCTGCACTGTAGTTTAGTTTAGTTTTTTTTTTTTTTTTAGTTTAGTTTATTGGTCTAGGAATTAATACCTTTGAGCCAGGGCTCTTTTACAAAGGTTCCACGTCACATAGAACAGCAAACAAACAAAAAACATAACATGTATTAACAGAAAAATGTTACATAAGAAATTTGTTCAGCAGTTTCCAAGGCAGTAATAATTCAAAACAAACTAATTTTCCAGGAAAGAGAGATACTTGGAGGCATTCAGGGGAAGAGTAGAGTAGGGAAAGTAGGAGGCAGTAGAGGGAGAGAAGAGAAGAAAGAGGGAAAGTAGAAGAGAGATTACAGTAGCAGACAGGAGCAGTTAGTGGTATTAACGGGTTCTTTAGCCAAAGATGATAGGCCATGTTGAGGGATGGACAGCAGAGGAATAAGTCTTTAGTCAAAGCAGTCACAGGTGCTGGTGGCAGAGAGGTGGGCGTAGAGTATGGATTTGAAAGCTCCAAGAGACGCGGAGGATAGAGTAGGTGAGCTTAGTGCATTGTACCAGGTTGGGGCCCTGTAAGCAAACGATCTTTGTCTCTGAGCAGTCCGGCATCTGGGGGCCAGAAAAGGTTGGTGTTCAGATCTTCTGGTGGGACGCGTGCCATTATTCAGACAAGAGTAGGTCCTGGATACACAGTGGAGTCAGTCCCAGGATTGATTTCTTTGCCATTAAGCAGGTGAGATACACAAGGGCGATTGGATAGTTGCAACCAGCCGGTTTCAGAGTAGAGCTCACAGGTGTGGGTCAGTCTCTGTGCCCCCGTGAGGAGCCGACATGTCTTATTTAGAGCGGTTGAGATGCATCTTAGTGCCGTGGTAGTAGCTGAGTCATAGATAATTAGGCTATAGTCTATAACTGTGATTATGGAACTTTGTATAGCAATCCTCAGTGCAGCTTGGTTAAGGAATTGGTGGTTTCGTAATAGTATTCCTAGGCGTTGGTTCACTGTTTTCGCCGTGTTGTCTATGTAGGTCGTGAAGGTAAGACCTTGATCAAAAGTGATACCAAGGTATTTGAAAGTATTCACTTGTTCAAGAGTATTTCCAGCGGAAGTTTTAATAGTGAGTGGAATATATCTGTTTCTGTTTTGATGATTGGTAAAAAGCATGGCTTTTGTTTTTTTGTGGTTTAGGACTAGCTTATTATCAAGGAACCACTTTTCAACACTGGAGAAAGCAAGTTGTAAGCTGTGACGTAGGGGGTTTGGGTCCTTGTGGGAAGAGAGAATTACAGCGTCATCAGCATATAAGATTAATTTTTCAGGGCAGGATTCAGGGAGAGAGTTTAGGAACAGGCTAAAGAGGAGAGGGCTCTAGGATTGATCCCCTGCGGCACACCTGAGAGGACAGGTTTAGAGTCAGAGAGTACATCAGAGATTTTACTGCCTGTGAGCCGCTTTGTCAGGTAACTTTTACCCAAGCACTAGGTCCTTCGGCCAGCCCAAGCCTGGGCAAGGTGAGATCAATAGGCCATGGTGGACAGTATCGAATGCTTTTGTGAGGTCAATGAAGACCGCCCGTTTGGTAGCCTTTGTCCAGAGCAAGTGGACTTCTCCAGAGAAATCTAGTAGGGCCGCTGGACGCACTGTGCCCTTTCCTAAATCCGTGCTGTTGCTTACAGAGTAGATTGTACTTTTGCAGGTAGTCTGAGAGTTAGTCCGCCACAATGCGTTCAAGTGCTTTGGAGAGGGGTGGGAGTATTGATATAGGTCTATAGTTCCCTGGTGTGGATTTGTCACCCCTTTTGAGCACTGGTGTAACTATAGCAGACTTCCATTTGTTAGGAAATTGACTTTGGCAAAGGGAAAGATTGAGAATTTTGGTTAGAGGGTGGATCACTTCGTCCAAGGTGAGAGACAAGATTTTTAGATCTATAGAGTCACTGCTTGTTCTGGATTTAGAGCAGGCCTTTTTTATGTATTTGTAGGCTTCGCGCGCTTTGATTGTCTTGAAATAAAATAGTGGTTGGTCACTTCAGGTGCTTTGGGATACTAGATTAGACAAAGGCAGGTCCAAGAAGAAATCTGGGGGGAGGACCCCGCTTAGGTGAAAGTTTTATTTAGAGCATCTGCCATAGCCCTTGTGTCAAGTGTGGTGGAGCCATCAACATTCATAATGGTGGGAGAGGATTTAGATTGCTTACCCATTATATTTCGGATGTTGTCCCAGAAAGCTCTCCCATTACCCCAGGTGGATTCAAGGGCATTTTTGAAATGGGCGCTCTTCATTTGCCTGATTTGTGAGGTGCATATGTTTCGTGCCTGTTTGTACTTCTGTATATCCTGCAAGGAGCCCGTGTCCCTGGCTATGGCCCAGAGATGGTCACGAGCTTTGAGCTGGGCCAGTAGTTTGGCAGTGAGCCAAGGATTTGAGAGAGCTTTGATTGTACGCTTTTTTAATGGTGCGTATATGTCACATGCAGTATTGAAAGTTGTGATAAAGTATTCTAGGGCAGCATCAACATCAACCATTTTGAAGATTGGTGCCCTGTCCTGTTGCAGGAGACAAGTCTTTAGTTTAGTGAGATTTCCCTGTGGCAGCACTCTACTTGAGATAACTTTGGGGAGTGGTTTGAGAAATTTATTCGACCAGGTACATGACACCGGGGAGTGGTCACTGAGAGAGTCAGGGAGAACTGTAATGTTTTTTATCCAGTCCAGGTGACTAGTGAGTACCCAGTCAATGAGACTGCATGTTCTAGTCCTGTAGTTTTTTCTAGTTGGGGAATTGACCATCTGTGTCAGGTTGGCTGCTAGGATGGCATCTTTGCTGGATCCGGTGTCCGAGACGAGCCAGTTTATATTGAAGTCACCAAGGAGGAGGAGCTCAGTTTCAGGCGGTTGCAAGCTTACAAATTCAAGCACTGACTTGAGACCGGATCGAGGATCTTTAGGAGGGATATAGACTGCAGCCACTATGAGCACTTTAGTTTGGGCACCAAGGAGCAGTTTGATAGGGAGAAGTTGCACTTGGGTGTTTGTGGAGGTGAAACTGGCAAGGTGACTAGAGAGGTTGTCCTTTGTGTAGATAGCACAACCCCCACCCTTCTTGTTTGCCTGGACAAGTCTGAAGAGATTGTAGCCTTGAAGCGAGACCTCATAATCCAGGGTACTCTGAGACAGCCAAGTCTCAACAATGGCTAGTATGTCAGGATTTTTTTGCCCAACGAAGACTTGAAGGGATGCCAGCTTAGGAAGGAGGCTGCAGATATCTAGGGTGACAATGGAGAGACCTCTATCTGCTTTCTCTAGTTTTGTTAACTTGTCTGAGACAGGGCCAGGGTTTGGGTGCACCCCACCTGACATTAAAAGTAGGAGGAGCAGGAGTTTTAATGATACCACCAAACTCACAGTAGGTTAAAATTTGCCTCTGTTGTTTATTTGTTTGGGGCTCATGTGGTTTTCAGGGTCCCAGCAGTGGGTGATGGCTAGCGACAGATTTTGATTTGACAACTTTCCAGTAGAATATGTTGCATTTTGTACACAATCCTTAATAAGGGGGTGCCTCTTATAAAAGTCCGGAGGACTTGCCATGGTTCCATGTTGTAGGTAGCAGGATTTGATGATAAAGGTGGGAGGTCGAGCAGGGTAGGAAGAGAAAGGAAGTTGGCATAGTGGGAAAAAGAGGGAGAGGGCCAGTAGAGACAGGAGGTAGAAACTATGGGAAGGCATTGTTAATAGGGGCAGCACAGCACTGAGTTGTAAGGGGGTGGCAGGCAAGGGGTGGGAGAAACTAATCAGAGACGGGAGAGGAAGTAAAACAAAGATTTATAGGGTTTAGGAAGGGTATAGTTTGAGCAGTAGCGAGGGGAGTACTGAAATCTAAGGTGGAGGTCAAGCAACAAGGGGTGGGAGAAACAACAACGAAACGAAGTGAAAAGAAAAGAGAGAGAGAAAAAAAATAATGGGATGCAAGCTTAGGAGTTACAGAGGGAGGGGGTACGCAGTGCTTGGGAGGAGGAGGAGAGTAAAAACTGTGGGACAAGTGGGAGGCACGGTTTGGGGGTGGGTCTGTGGCACCTGGGCGGAGCGATAAGCCTATTTAATAAAGGTCGGGGGGGAGGGGGGCGGCGTAAAAATTTGGCCGAGAGCAGTGCAAGTGAATGGGCGCCGAGGCCCAGCATAGCACACTCTCAGCAGTATCAATGGGAGAACAGTAGCTGGAAACCAGTGGCCAATGGGCGAGCGTCTCCAAGCGCTTTATCCAATAGCAGCCGATCCCTGCTTTCCCAGCCTAGTGGAAGTCCTACCCAGCTTCGGTTTGGCGGCAGCTGGTGGCGGCATCGGGGCCCCGAACCGTGCCAACGGGGCACACAGCTGGTCGGTCCAGGCGTCCGGTCTGGGGGTGGAAAGGAGAGAGGCACAGGTAAACAAGCAGTATTTATCTGTACAACCAAGCAAAGCAGACAATACAGTGGTGATGCTCGTATCTATGATTCGTTCGGTCGGAGGGGGAGGGCAAGTAGGTGAGGCAAGGTGCAGAGTAAACAGGCGGGGTTAGCGAAGCAGGCAATAGAGAAAAGAAAAATTATAATAATAAAAGATGTGATCTTTCGAGGTGGCGGGGGGGGGTAGTCAACTAGGGAAAGCGATCAGATTAAATGGCTGAAAATGGCAGCAGGCGCCAACTGGGCAGGTCGGCAAGGCGGCTCTGGAGAAACGTGGTGGGGCTATGGAGAGAGGCAGAAGGTACAAGCGAGCAAGAGTGGCGGTGTTAGGGAGATAAGATTTATTTGGGCCGAGGTAGGCAGGCTGTGGGGAGGGTAGGAGAGGGAGCGAGGGCTCACTGAAAACAAGCCTTTGGAGAGGAGAGGGCAGTGCAGCGATTGAAGGAGGCAGCCGATCAGGCCGCGATCACAGGCACTGGGCTAGAGTTTTTTACGAATCAATGGACTGGGCTTTAACAAGTACAAATCGCTAAAACAAACGCGCTAGAGACAGGAAGCAGGTCAGAGTAATGTGGGTTATAAGTTTGGGTGGAGAGGCTGAGAGGGCGTCTGAAACAAAAGGTTTTGTACAGGGAGAGAAATTAGCTGGAAAAACACTCTCACATTGGGGGGGGACAAAAAAAAAAGGAAAATCTATGGGACAGATAGTCAGGATGGGTTAACGTACCTGAAAAGAGAGAGATCGTAGGTGAGGAGTCAGAAATTAGGCTAGTAGGAGCTAGAGAACAGGGTAGGAAAAGTAGGGCAACAGAAGCAAGAGTAAAGCAGTTTCTGGGCAATAATATAAAAGCACTTATCCATTTACAATTTTTTTGGTTATTAGGACCTATAGGTTAGCCAGTTTAAAAGCAGAAAACATGCCATGAATATAAAAATGCAATCTAAAAGAAACGGACAGTTTTCCTTATTTAGTGCAGTAATGGAGGGCTTGTGCAATCTAGAGGCAGTAAAGACAGCATAAAATCATCGCACTGTATAACAATTTGTTTTCTGCAGCAGTTAGGAGAGATTCTTACAGCATTTCAGATCTTAGCATTTAGCATTTAAGGTAGTAGGAAGAGAAAGTGTCCGGGTGAAAAATTTGGCCAAGAGCAGTGCAAGTGAATGGGCGCCGAGCCCAGCACAGCACACTCTCAGCAGTACCAATGGGAGAACAGTAGCTGGAAACCGGTGGCCAATGGGCGAGCGTCTCCAAGCGCTTTATCCAATAGCAGCCGATCCCTGCTTCCCCGGCCTAGTGGAAGTCCTTACCCGGCTTCTGCGAGGGGTTTGCGGCAGCTGGTGGTGGCGTCGAGGGGCCCCGATCCGTGCCAACGGGGCACACAGCTGGTTGGTCCAGGCATCCGGTCTGGCTTCTGCGAGGAGTTTGCGGCAGCTGGTGGTGGCGTCGGGGGGCCCCGAGCCGTGCCAATGGGGCACTGCGGCTGGCGGTCCGGCGTCAGTCCGCTTCGCGGTTGTGGCGGCTGGTGGTGGCGTCGGGGGGCCCCAAGCCATGCCAATGGGGCACACGGCTGGTCGGTCCAGGCGTTTGGTCCGGCTTCTGTGAGGGGTTTGCGGTGGCTGGTGGTGACATCAGGGGGCCCCGAGCCATGCCAACAGGGCACATGGCTGGTCTTGATGTCTGCCACCCACGACGAGGTGCCTTTGTAAATGAGTCTCTGACTCAAAGGTTGTAAACCCGATTTGTAATGCATGAATAAATAAATAAATAAAATAGGTGGGGAAAACCAGCTTTTAAACATTAATTCTGTTTTCCTTCAGACACTTTTATCTAGACTGTGACAAAGAAACGTCTTTGGAGCACTTTAAACAGGTATTTAGAAAGACAGAAAAATCTAAGTATGGTAGTAAGAATTGCATTGTTTAAAACATTGTTCTTTTATAAGATTTGTATGTCTTGTGATACAATAGTTTTGTATTGTATGTTTTACATATTATTACCTATTTTAGTAAAACTCTTTTTAGAGTTTACTTGGTCTGTCTTTGAATTTCTTTCATTTGCAAGAAAAGGATATATGGTTATAGCTGACACTAGGCATAAACTTGAATGGTGATACCAAACTGGAAAGAGAAGCTTTTTAAATCTGAGGTCTTTATAAAAGATTTTCTTTTTTTTTTTTTTGCATTATTCATTTATCGCCCCCTGCATCCGATCGGCCTCTCCTTCAGGCCTTCTGCCAAGGAATTCCCTCGTATCTCCACTCTGAACCCACCCTGATGCCAGCTTCCCCCGACCCCAGATTGCAGCCAGCCAGGGTAGCCCGACGTAACCCTTCGTCAGACGGGTCCCCTCCTTCTGGAGGGGAAATTACCTTTGGGCATTTTTTCTCTCGGCCCTGGTGCTGCAGGGATCGGTTTCTGGCTCTTCAGGGGCTCCTTGGGAGCGGGAGATCCAGGCGGCCGTCATCTGGTCGCTCGGACGCCATTTTTCCGCTTTTCTAGGTTCCCTCTACACGCCGCTCCTGCATTGCCTCCAGTCTCCACTGGGGGCCTCTGCCTGAGCGAGGAAAACCCCAGTCCCACCCCAGGATAGGAGAGCAGTCCTACCAATGCTCGATCCTATCCTCCCCTGCTGACCCCCGCATCCTGAGTCCGCTCTCTGAACCAGGGCTGGCGTGGGCTTGAGGTAAGCATGCCAGCGCCTCAGCCTCTGCGACACTGGCCTGCATAAAAGATTTTATGGTTAATTTCTGTACACCTGGTTAGGTGCCCGTAGGCAAAGATATCTGGCCCCCCGAAGACAGAATTATCTGAGCCTGTACATTGGGTACGCTAGCAAGAGGTTCACAGTTAGAATCCCTCCAAGACCGGAGACCAAAGGTTGATCTGAACTCACAAAACAGACAAGAGGGTTACCTTGTTCTGTTAAACTGTTCACAAGACTGCGCTCGGAGGTTGGCACTTTGGGAGTAGAGGGCTGACCTGCTGAGTGGGTTTGTGACACTGTGTACTCTCTCTTTAAGAACTGCCTGGATTGTAGTCATAAGTAATCTGAGGGAGAGCTCTGTTGAAAGATGTAACTATTTGCTAAAATTCATTTAGAGTGATAATGATAATGTAGTTTGTCTAACCTGCCTTCTTTGCAGCAAGGACTGTTTTGTTTATCTCCACTATCTTAGCCCGGGACTGCCGAATTGGACCAATCAGTACTGGTGGGACCTAAAATGGAGCCGGACTACAGGAGCTGTCTGGAGTCAGAATCTTTAGGAATTGTAGTTTTGGGCTTTTGGCACCTTTTTGCATCTGAAGGGGGAGCTCCTGTTGTGACTGACAGATGAATCAGTCAACCGAACCTTTTGGATCTTGGGGAAATTCCCAGGCTTGCTGGCAGTTGAATCAGATCTAAGTTGGGAGCTGAAGAAGCAACAGCTCGAGACAGTCTCTGTGGAAAGGCCTGAGTTTTGGCCTGCATGCCTGCCTGCTGCCCCTCAGAGGGAGAAAAGAATGAGTTCGGACTGAATCCGAGTTTATGAGAACAAAGTAAGCCACTGAGTTGTGACCAGAATCAACCTGAAGAAGACCGACAATTTGCTGAATGCATCGGCCTGTCAGGATTTCCAGTTACCTCTAAACTTCCGGTGTGTGCAGAGACTTTGCTATTGTGACCGGAGAGCAGTTTCCCTGGTATAGTTGAATCCCTTACATGTAAATGTGTTGTGTGTTTATAGTGGGTTGTGATTTGGTTCCCCACTGTGTGAATTGTGTTCTGCTTGCTGGAAGCTGAATCCAGCTCAAACGGACTGAATCCGCGTTCATCTCCATATGGCCTGGGCCTTGCCACACTGGCCCTGCCAGACTACCCCACTCCACAGAGAAAGCCATCGGCAAGAGACCTGCCTGGGGATCAGCCCCCTGCTCCACGCTTCAACAGGAACGACGCCTCGTCGAATCGCGTGGGCACTGCTTCTCCTGGCACTCCAGATCAACCACCTGCAGTCTCAATTTTCGTCCGGCCTGTGTCCAGTCTTGGGTATCGTGAGTAACCATCAGGGTAGCTCCCTGCAACAACAGCTTATTCTAATTGTGTCATCTGATTGTCTTGTTTCTTTTCTTTCCCGAACTGAGCCCTCCGGCTCCGGATTACAGTTAGTGTGTGGTGCATGTAGTTTTCTTCCATCACAGGGCCCCAACCAGCTGCGACGCCGGCCTACCCCGGGCAACAATCCGGGCTATCCACCTCTTCTTCACCTGAGTACCCAGAGTGTGTAACTGTTTATGGACCCTGAAGTGCATGCATAACTGTTTGATTGATACAGCCTTTAAGCAAATTAACCTGATTACGCCCCTTCCTTGTTCAAGTCCCTTAAATAAATCAGATCTAACTCTTTTTGCACTTACCCTGACTGTGGTTCCAGTTTGTGCAAGAGTATTGTACTGCTGTTATTTGCTGTGTATAACCTTGTTTTACAGGGGGTTCCTGGGTCAAGCCAGAGGAAAGCCCTTGTGGTAAGTGCAAACAGTGTGAGTACTTATGTGGTGTATCAGGGATATTGTGAAAGTGGTTATTGTGTATTGTTCTGGCCAATAGTAAGGAAAGAGGGGGGTTACAGTGTCCCGTAGGGCTGTGCCCAGGTTAGCTTGACCACTACCAACCCTGACCTCCAGGTGGAGGCACCCGTTTCAGAACTCAGGCCCCTTAACCTGCTCCTAGCCAAGCAGGCAGGGGTAGTATCCCTTGGAATAGCACCACCTAGGGGTTACACATAGCTGTGGTTTCATAAGCCAGGTTCCAAATGAGAGATAGCCAGTACCACTTAAGAGATAAATGGTCTTAAAGATGGGGCCCTCTTTCAAAGCTGGTGTCAGTGACAAAGGCACTAGTAGAATCATGAGAGTGGTGGAAGGAGGAAAGCAACTTCAGAGAGGGCATCGCTTCCTTAAGCAATCACCAACAATTATTCTGGCTATGGATGCCTCATTCCTTGGGTGGGGTGCCCCTGCGCCCACCTGCAGGACCTCACAGTGAGTGGCACATGGAGCCCACAGGAATCACTAGAACACATCAACCTCCAGGAGCTCAGAGCAGTAATGCTAGCAGTGCAGTCTTTCTCCTTCCAGCTACAGGGTCAGTCTGTCCAGATCAGGATAGATAACACCACAACAATGTTTTACACAAGAAAGCAGGGAGGGGCAAGATCATCAAAACTGTGTACAGAAGCAGTGAGGATCTGGGATCTGGCATAGTCCTTAGAAACAGACATATTTGCAGTGCATCTGCCAGGCAGAAACAGTGTCCTAGTGGAGTCCTTACGCAGAATCAGCCAGGGAAATCATGAATGGGCCTTAAACCAGCAGGTTCTGCCAAGTGTTCATAAGGGGGGGCACTTCCAATATAGACCTATTCGCCTTGTCGGAGAACTATCAGCTACCACAGTTTTGTTACAGACCACTAGCCAGAGGGACACTCCCAGAGCACACCCCAGTACTGGACTGGACAGGGAAGTTTCTGCATGCATGCCCGTTCATTCACAAAGTACTCCAGAAATTCAGGAGGAAACTTGCAACAGTGATCCTGATAGCTCCAGACTGGCCTGGTACCAAATGCTTCTGGTCTAGTCCAGTAAGAATCCAGTCAGCCTGCCACTCAGTCACAGTCTGCTAACTTTGCCCCAGGGCAAAATAACATTCCAGAACCCCAGGCTCCTATGCCCAATGGCATGGTTCTTGAGGAGTTACAATTTTCTGCATTGGATCTCTCAGAGGAAGTGTTGAAGGTGCTTATGGTTTCAAGGAAACCTGCTACTAGGAAAGCATATTCCTCTAAGTGGAAAAGGTTTTCTTACTGGTGTGCCCTCAGAAAAACACTTGCAAGAGAGGCAGGGTTGCCTGTGACTCTGGAATACATAGTACACCTGCAGTCGCTAGGCCTACGGCCTTCAACTTTAAAGGTGCACTTAGCAGCAGTTTAAGCATACATGTCAGCTGGCAAGGGAAAGTCTTTAGCCTCACAACCCATTTCTGAAAGTTTTTTAAAGGCCTGAGTCATTTGTGCACACCAGTGAGGGACCCCCCACCACCAACACCACGACCTCAATATACAGCATGCCCAGCTTATGGAGGTTCCCTTTGAGTCCATGGAAACTGCTGACCTGAAGTATGTCACATGGAAAACCATGTTCCTGGTTGCAATGACCTCTGCTAAGAGGCTAAGTGAATTGCAAGCCCTCTGCACAGTCGAATTACATAATCTCCCACAGGGATAAAGTAGTTCTTAGAACCAACAGAAAATTTCTGCCTAAGGTGGTATCTGAGTTCCACCTGAATCAGACAGTGACCCTCCCTGTATTCTGTCCAGAGCACTCCAGTTCAGGGGAGGAATAATTGCATAGCCTGCACCTGAAATGAGTCCCGACTGTCTACATGGACCAGACAAGGGATGTCGGATCCAGAGCAGCCAGCGTTTTGTTACCTATGGTAAGGCTGGTAAAGGCAAACCAGCTACAAAGATATCTGTCTCTCACTGGATAGTCTCTTGCATTCAGTTCTGCTGTGAAAAAGAGGGGAAAATGCCATCAAGAGGCTTGAGGGGGCATTCCACAAGGGGTACTTCTGCTCCTGTGGCTTCCTCATGGACATCCCATTATTAGACATTCATAATGCAGCTACTTGGTCGGCCCGGTGGCGCTGAGGGTTAAGGCATTGGACGCCACACCTCACTTCACGTCGGGCGACCCAGGTTCGGGAATGAGTCCGAGACATCGGGGGTCAGCAGGGGAGGACTGGGATCGAGCGTCCGAAGACTGCTCTCCCAGTCTTGGGGGAAAGGGTGGTTACACACCCGCCTGCGGTCCCGGGATGTTTAGGGAAAGGCGGACGATGGGTGCTCTGGATGGGGGGGAGCATGGCGGACGCCAGCACATTGGTGCATGGACGCCATTGCACGTCCGTGCTCCCATTGGGGAGAAAATGGAAAAGGCTGGGCACGACCAAGCAGCTTGATGGCCACGCCCTGCAGTGTGGGGAGAACTGTTGTGGAATCACTCTGGGGGGGGGGCTCGGCACTGGTCCAGCTGGCAGGGACGGGGGAGCCCTCCAGTGGATCGGCGACAGCCGTGACAGACCCCCCAACCCCCAATCATGCGAGTGAGCCTGCTGTTCTCTCCGAGGGCAGGGCCGGTGGATGGATGCCCCCGCTGGTAAGGCGCTGCAGCAGAAGAAATAAAGCAGCTACTTGGAAAACAGTACACACCTTCACAAAGCACTACTGTTTGGACGTACTGCCCAGAAGGAATGCCAGCTTTGGAACTGCTGTCTTGCAGAACCTTTCTCCCAACTAGGTTCTGGACCCAGCCTCCCAAGGTACTGCTGCTGAATCTGCATAAACTGTAAACATTAAGTGAGTGATTCCTGTGATTAGAAGAAAACATTTCTCACCATAGTAATGTTGTTTCTTCTTAAGGGATTACTCACTATGTTTACACTCCGTAACCCTGCCTCCCCTTTCAGAACCTGAAATAGGTTCGCACAAGAATCGGTCCCTTTTTCATGTAGGTTGTGTGAGCAGTACTATTGCAGTTCCTGCAACTGTAAGCTTGTTGTTATGGTTTTTATGATACATTTTTACAAGTCTGCTTCAGTTTGGTGTTTTAAAAAATGGTATGAAAATTTTTTTCTGAAATATTTTGGTACACTTTTAACTAGTTTCATTAGCCACTGTTCCACTCTGGCTTGGAAACAGATCTGAGCAATGGCCAGAGTGGAACATGCATGCAACGTTTGAGTCTACATTCCAAATTCTAAAATGTGCATAGGTTCTATCTCTAGGGTTTCATTCTCAGCCAAGATGACTGCATAAAATGTAAACTTAGTGAGTGATCCCTTACGGATGAACAACATTACTAGGGTGAGTCATTTTTTTTTTTTTTAGGAATGTAAGGGATCATGTCAATCAAATACGGGACTCAAGTATTCATTTTCAGTGAAACTATACTAACGTTGCCCCATAGGGACAACTGTAAATGTTGCCAGCTATCTGTGTGTTTTTGTAAGGCACTAAAAAGATGTGTATAGTTATAGTCTACCTTGTTGTCCACTTCCCTTCCCAGCCAAACGCCCAAGTATTGTTTTTATCCAGGCACCAGTTAAGCTCTCGGCACATTGCCGATACCATAAAGCATTGAACTTAGTTGAATTCTTTTATGACCCCAAAGTAGGGCGAATTTCAAATTCACATGCATCACTGCTGGGTTTGAAGTCTCCAATTCCTTTATCAGTAACAATGGATTGTCCTAATTAAAAAAAATAATCTTATGCTGCCTGTCTGGACAGTCTACTCTTTTCACATTTTCCTCGTTCCACAATTGGATAGCAAGTGGCTCTAAAGCCAATATAAATAATAGCAGTGAGACTGGACAGCCTTGTTTTGTTTCTCTGGCTAAATTAATGGCGTGAGAAATCAGACCATTTGTTTGTGCCATGGCTCTTGGGTTTACATACAGTAAGGCTATCAGTTGAAGAAAAATTGGTCCCAAGTTGTAGCAAACCAAAACCCTGTTTAAATATAAAAGCAAGCTGAAAAGACAAAAGAAGCTCAGCACAAAAACACTGAGGCAGGGGTTACCCATAAAGGGCACTGGCAGCAAAGCCAGATTCCAAGAAACACAAAATCAAACATACCTCCATAATGCAAAGCATCATGGGATACATATAGATATTCACAAGTCACAGTGAAGATTTAGGTTGGTTCTACTTTAAGCAGGAATGCATGGTACCAAAGTGCCTCTCATGCAGTCTGCGAAGGGTGAGAACAGTCGACACAGTCACTTATTGCATCCCACACAGGATTCACCAGTGTGCCTCGTCTGTATCTCACCCCAAGGGAAAACGAGCCAGCCCTAATGTGGTCTTACAGGTTTGGGTTATGGTGGGCCCAAAGTAATTAAGCAAGCTAAAAAGACAAAGAACCTCAGCGCAAAAGCACTGAGGCAAAGGTTACCCATGGTGCTTTGCATTATGATGATATGTATGATTTTGTCCCCTTGACAAAACCCACCTGGTCTGAATGGACTAGGATTGGAACTACTCTCTCTGTCTAGTCAGTGCCTTTGCCAAATCTTTGTGTCAGCATTTATAAGCATGATTGTCTTATAATTCCCACAATACTGTGTTGATTTCCAGGATTTGGGAAAAACCGTTGTAACCCCTAGGTGGCGCTATCCCAAGGGCTACTACCCCTGCCTGCTTGGCTAGTAGCAGGTTAAGGGGCCTGAGTTCTGAAACAGGTGCCTCCACCCGGAGATCAGGGTTGGTAGTGGTCAAGCTAACCTGGGCACAGCCCTCCGGGACACTGTAACACCCCTCTTTCCCCTCTAGTGGCCTAAACACTGTACAATAATCACTTTCACAATACCCCTGGTACACCACACAAGTACCCACACTGTTTGCACTTACCACCAGGGCTGTTTCCTCTGCCTCGACCCTGGGGACCCCTGTAAAACAAGGTTGTGCACAGCAAATAGCAACAGTACAGTACTTTGAGCACAAACTGGAACCACAGTCAGATTACATGCAGAAAAAGTTAGATCTGATTTATTCAGGGGACTTGAACAAGGGAGGGGCAAAATCAGGTTAATTAGCTTAAAGGTTGTATCAATCAAGCAGTTATGCGTGCGCTTTGAGTCCCCCCAACACAGTCCACCTCTGGGTACCCAGGTGGAGAAGAGATGGGCTAGCCAGGACTGATGCCCGGGGTTGCAGCTGGCTGGGACTCTGTGATGGAAAACACAACATGCACAGTACACAATATTTGTAATCCAGACCCAGAGGGCTCAGTTCTTAAAGGAAATGAAGCAACAAGACAATCAGATGACACACTCAGATTAAGCTATTGTTGCAGGGAGCTACGATGGTATTTACTCACGATACCCAAGACTGGACACAGGCTGGACGAAAATCGAGACTGCAGGTGGTTGATCTGGAATGCCAGGAGAAGCAGGGTCCACACTAGTCGCAGAGGCATCGTTCCTGTTTGAGTGTGGAACATGGGTATGATCCCCAGGCAGGTCTCTTGTCAATGGCTTCTCTGTGCAGTGGGTAGTCTGGCTGGGCCAGTCTGGCAAGGCCCAGACCGCATGGAGACAAATTCGGATGCAGTCTGTTTTGGGCTGGATACAGCTTCCAGCATGCAGAACACAGTTCACACAGTGGGGGACTAACTTATGACCCACTAGCAGCTCATAGCACATTTATATGTAAGGGAATTCTACTGTAACAGGCAAAACGCTCCCCGGTCACAATCGCAAAGTCTCTGCACACACCGGGAGCTTAGGGGTAGCTGGAACTCCTGACAGGCCGATCGCATTCAGCAAAATCTTCGGTCTTCTTCAGGTTGAGCCTGGTTCACTTCAGTAGATTACTTTAGTCACACAAACTTGGATTTAATCTAAAATAATTCTCTTCTCTCCCTCTCAGGAGCAACACACCAACATGCAGGCCAAAAACTTAGCCTTTTCAGAGTTCTCCCATGCGAATCCACTCAGGATTACTGCTCATAATCACTTCAGCTCCTCTCATTTCACTTCCCAGCTCAGAACTAACTGAAAACTGCAAGCAGCCCGGGACTTCCCCAAGATCCAAAAGATTTGGTTGACTGATTTGGCTGTCAGTCAAAGCAAGAGCTCCCCCTTCAGTTGCAAAAAAGGCGCAAAAAGTTCAAACTACAGTTCCTACAGATTTTGAATTCGGACAGCTCCTGTAGTCCGGCTACATTTTAGGTCCCACCAGTACTGATTGGTCCAATTTGCAGTCCAGGACCAAGATAGTGGAGACAAACAAAACAGTCCTTGCTACAAAGAAAAAAGGTTAGGCAAACTACATTATCATTATCACTCTAAATGATTTTCAGTAAATAGTTACATCTTTCAATAGAGCTCCCTCTCAGATTACTTAAGCTGCAATCAGGCAGCTCTTAAAGAGACAGTACATAGAGGCTATACAGGCTCTGGTAATTACATTTAAACTGCTAAAACGCAGGACACCAGCCTGGCAGTAAGTATTTAGGCAAGCTCAAGGAAGACTTTTTGGGAACCCCCATTTGTAGGGGGGTTACACCCTTCCCTGCCTGGGAAAACTTAGCGTCTGCTTCAAGTCTGTACCATCATAACACTGAAAATGCAATGTATACAAGATATTTATACCATTAGCAAGCTGTACAAGTACTATCTGATTCATCAATTGGCATAACTTGTCACTTTACGATACATTTCAATGTGCTCCAATATATCATTTCCATTCTGACAATACATTATGCATATTTCACACACGTAAATTGAACATTACTATACAGAATCATGTAATAATTTCTTGTACCCTAAACAATGCAAGGGGGGGCCCTTCCCTATCAGCTAACTTGGTGCTGGATGGGGCAGGGGCACCATGGTGAGAAGGCAGAACAAGTAACCTGGAATGGGCCGTAAAGCTCAATTTGGGCAGTGAGCTCTGAGAGACATAAACACCTTTGTGGACTATATTGAGAGGCAAATCCACTGGCCTCCCGGGGGAATCGTAACTGAAGCGCACCACTGGCTTGGCAGCTTGGCCAGTCTTTCTGGGGTGAACAACCACAGTCTCTGTACTTTAAGCAATGGTCTTGGAGCTTTCATCACTTATGAGGGGTGCCTCTGCATGAAGGGGAATGTCCAAGCTGGGAGCACTGTTGGCCCCTTGCTCTGTAGTCTCTATTTCTACAACGCTTGGCTCATTTTGAAGACACCCTGGCACTGAAGGGGGGTTGTCAGCACTCTCATAGTGTTCCTCAAGTTCTGGCATGTCACCAGAAAGATTCATGCCATCAGCCTCTCCTTCAGGCAAATCATACAGTTCCACAATACACAAAGACTCAGCATCCTCAGATGTGATACTTTGCACTTCACCTTTAGGGAGCATTGGCTCCAGTGATGATGCCGGGGCGTTAGGCAGTCCAGAAGGCCCAGCTTCATTCCCATAATTCAACAAAGGATTTCCACGAAACAACTGACTCAGTTCATATGAGGGGTAATAGGCATTATCACACTCACTGTCATCCGAGTTAGACTGGCAGTCACTGTCATTCTGGGCCTGCTGCAGGGGAAGTCTTAAATCGGCAACCATGGGGGCAGGCTGACTGTGTTTCTTTCTTGCAGCAGCACGAGTCACTGGTCCAGAGGAATCAATCTCGGCTGGTTCAGACTCCATTATAACTTGACCAATAGGTAGCAAGTGGTTACGGTGCATGGTCTTGACAGCTTTGGAGTTATTCTCTGGGCGCACTTTGTGCACTGGTAAATCATCCAACTTTCCAACTATGACATGCAGAAGATGGTGCCATCGATCAGCAATTTTGTGTTTACCATGCAATCCTGAATTTCGCAACAACGCACGGTCTCCAGGACTAAGCTCCTGAGCCTTTACTTTTCTATCATGTCTCTCTTTGTTGGCCAGATTTCCTTTGGCGGCCATTGTCTGGGCCAGTTGATAGGCATGGTTCAATTGAGCTTTCAGTTTTTGTACATATTGCAGGTAATCTTCGGCTTGGACCCCATCGGGAGAAACCTCAAAACAGACATCAACAGGCAGCCGGGACTCTCTTCCGAACATGAGGCGGTAGGGAGAGAACCCGGTAGCATCATTCTTCGTGCAATTGTATGCGTGTACCAAGGTGCTAATCTGCTGGCTCCATTTATGTTTATCTTTTGGGTGGAGGGTGCCTAGCATATCTAGCAGAGTGCGTTTAAAGCGTTCTGCTTGAGGATCCCCCCTGCGGGTGATAGGGGGTGGTTCTTGACTTTCACATCCCTCATAGAGAGAGCATTTCTTTGATTAGCCGACTCTCAAAGTCCCGGCCCTGATCAGAGTGAATTCGCTGGGGGGCACCATAGTGGACGAATAAATTTTCCGCTAGCACCTTGGCCACGGTAGATGCTTTTTGATCTTTGGTTGGAAAAGCTTGTGCATACCATGTGAAATGGTCCGTAACCACTAACACATTGCCAGTGTTTCGCTGATCAGACTCTAAACTCATGAAGTCTATGCAGACTAGTTCCATGGGGGTGCTGGTAGTAATGTTGACAAGAGGGGGCAACCCTCTGAGGCAGGACTTTTCTCTGCAGGCTGTGACTAAAAGTCCTTATATGGTGCTTAACATCGGCCCCCATCTTGGGCCAGTAGAATCGAGATCGTATTAGGTCAAGGGTCCGGTTGATACCGAGGTGGCCCATATGATTGTGGAGGGACCGCAGTACCAAATCTTAGAAGGCTGTGGGCCAGACCAGTTGTTGCTTGTCTGTTTGGCCACCCCGATCTACTGTCTCTCTATACAACAAATGATTAAGCAGCTTCAACCTGGGGCCTTCTTTAAACAATAAAGCGGTTCGCAGATCAGAGGAACGCAACTTGGACACATCTTTTCCTGCACGAAGGGTGTCAAGTGCTGGCTGAATCATAGGATCTCGGGATTGAGCCCATTGCATGCTGTCATTGTCAAACTGAGGTAGTGCACTAATATCTAGAGAAGAAAAGTGGCAATACGCAGCTGTTATGCAGGTGTCAGAGGGGCCCAAGCAATCTGCTAAGCAGTCCACTGTGTCCGTAGACATCTGTTCATTTCTGTCAAACTTTTGGCACAGTGCTCGGATGTCAGGTTCAGACAGCCTGACCTAGTCGCTCTTGGGAATGGGCCTCCGGGATAGGGTGTCAGCATCAATATGATTCAGGCCCGGTCTATATTCGACAGCATAATCATATGTTGACAATGCGGAAAGCCACTGGTGCCCCGTTGCTTCTGACTTAGCTGAAGTCTGTACATAGGTCAATGGGTTATTGTCAGTCCTCACCAATATTTTCGCCCCATAGAGGTAATCATGAAACTGGTCAACAATGGCCCATTTTAACACAAGGAACTCCAACTTGTGCACAGGGTAGTTTCGCTCTGACGGGGTCAAGCTCCTACTGGTGCATGCCACTGGTCTCAAACCATTCTCATGGTCTTGATACAGTACAGCTCCTACACCCTGCAGACTGGCGTCAGTATGCAGCACATAGGGTTTGGTGGGATCAGCATAAGCGAGGATGAGGGCATGGGTGAGCTGGTATATGACTTTGTGGAAAGCTGCTTCACAGTCAGGTGTCCAATGGGACCCGAAAAGTTCACCTGGGCAGAAATAGGCTTTGTCTGGTTCTTTGGCGGACCCTTTTTTGTATTTCCGATTGGTAGGAGGGTAGCCCTGGGTAAGATTCAAGAGTGGCCGAATCACTTTGGAATAGTCCTTTATGAACCGGCGGTAGTAGCCACAGAATCCCAGGAAACGTTATAGTTCATTCAAATTGTGGGGCTGGGGCCAAGTAGTCAAGGCTTCAACTTTACTAGGATCAGTTTTTATCCCCTCTGTAGACACTATGTGCCCCACATACTTCACAGAGGTTTGGAAAAACCGGCACTTGTCAGTGGACAGCTTGAGGCCGAAATCTTCCAGTCGGCCTAGTACTCTGAACAGTCGACTCTCATGTTCCTCTAGGGAGCTCCCAAACACAATGACATCATCCAAGTACTCCAGGCATTCCAGCAAATACATGCCTCCCACCACTCATTCCATCAGTCGCTGGAAGGTGGCTGGGGTGCCCGATATCCCCTGTGGCATTCTCAGGAATTCGTAGAACCCCAAAGAACCAATGAAGGCTGTCTTCTCACGGTCCTCTGGAGCCATTGGAATCTGGTAATATCCACTGCGAAGATCCAACACCGAGAACCATTTGCTCCCATTCAAACAATCCAGAGCATCTTGTATACAGGGCATGGTGTATTGATCAGGGATGGTCCGCCTGTTGAGGGTCCAATAATCCACACACATTTGTACTGTTCCATTCTTCTTGCACACAACCACAATGGGAGAAGCGTATGGGCTCCTGGATTCTTGTATCACACCAGCCGTGAGCATTTCTTGCAAGTGTCTTCTCACATTGTCTATGTCTGCAGGGGCTAGGAGTCGAGACCTCTCTCGAAATGGCCATTCATCGTGCAGGCGTATGTAATGCTCCACATCCTGGACACATCCTGGACACATCCCACATTCCTTCAACGAAAACACTTGGTCTCTCTGGGCAAGTTTCTGGCTAATTCTAGTCTTCCATTTAGCTGGCAACAGGGAGTCACCAAAATCAAACAAGTCGGGAGTCACTCTTATCTGTCTTACCAGGGGGCTTGTTGCTGGGCAACACTGCAGTGTGTGTGCAGTGTACCATAGCTAAGGTGCCTCCTCTGTTCACCCGGATCTCCCGATCTGACACATTATGAATCAGGACCATCACTCGTTGTGCATAGGCATGAGCACGAGCTGGCAAGATACTGGGCTTAACCAGTAATCCTTCCGGCAATTTTCCATAGCCTGGCGCGTCCAACATCAGTATTTTGTTCTTGATATCTTTGCGGAGGTGGACCTCCCCTTGAATGGTACACTGGGCGTTAGGGGCCAGTAACATTGAATCGGGGTCCTTCTTCCACATGACCCCTACCGGTTCATCCTGGTCCACTTCCTTGGGGTTCTGTTGCAAATCATAGGCCCTCTTGATCAGAGCGGGAATTCTTAGGGCCCTCCCAGTCCATCGCCCTTGTTTCTTGCGACAGAGTTGTGTCAGTCTCCCAAACATATGGGCGGTGGTCCCAATTAACAGGGGAACCCCATCATACAGTCCAGTAGGGGGACACACTAAGGCCAGTGTCTCGACTTGCTCCGCTGCACCAGTTACAGCTGCAGGAAATGACAACCAGAAGCGGACATATTCTAGGTAGGGATAAGACTTGTCGCTCAGCCCCAACACATGTAGGCCTTCCAGGGACTGTAAGGGCACAGCAGATAAGTGTTTGTCATACCAGTCCTTAAATACAATGGTTACTTGCGACCTACTGTCCAGCACAGCCCGAGTAGGAATACCATTCATAGCCACTGTAGTCTTCATTGAAGGGCCCACTATTTTGGTCCAGTCTGGAGGGACAGCAGCAGGGGCCTGGACAGATGATTTAGCCACATGGTGATTTGAGTTTCTACTTCTTGAACCCTCACTGCGGTCATTTTGAGCACTCCTCGACCGCTGATTCGTTCTCCGAAGCTCTCCTTGAAGCCTGTATACAACTTTATCTAGGTCTTTTGTGGACCGGCATTCTCTCTTCATGTGCCCATCCTTCCCACAATTATGGCAAAATATGTTTTCTGGGATTTGGGGTGGCTGAGGCATCACACTGGGAGCTGGGGCAGTGGTACTACCGACTGAAAACCTTGGTGCCTTCTCTGTCTGCTGTGTGGTGAGCATTTGGAGACATCTCGTCAATTCTCTTACTTTCATAGTCAAGACATCGAGTTTCGAGCTGCTGTCAGCAGGAGATGCCTGGGTGGACACCCCCACCCCCATAGTAGATGCAGTTGGATAAGGGTCGGTGCCTGTACTTGCAGGAGCGGCCTTCATAAAGAGACTGTTTTTTGGTTCCCTGATCTCCCTCAGCAGTTCATCCCATGGCGGCACACCCTCATTGGTCCCCACTGCGGAAGGGCCTTCCGATGCCGTGATCACTTGGGCTGCGCTCACCCTAGAATTACAATCCCTCTCTTCATCTTCAACCTCCCAGAGTTCTTTTATCAAGTCACAACAGTCCAGTGGGTTACCCCTTCTATCTGGGAGCCTTAATTGAAGGAGCTGCAATTTAGAATCCTTTGCATGTTGCAGTATGTGCTAACCTCACATGGTTTAAGTCACTGGCGGCTACCGCACCTTTCCGGTAAGCCTTCTGCAGTGCTCTTTCCAGACGAGTAACATATGCAGACAAACTTTCCCCAGGCCATTGTTTTGTACCTTGAAATTTCCACATCAAGTTCTCCCCTGACTCAATGCTCCCAAAATTGCCTTCGAGTGCAGATAGGTACTTCTGGCAGATGCATCAGGGTTTGTGGACCTCAGAAATTTAATAGCCTCTAGGGCGGGACCCTTCAAACTTTCTTTGATCCTTTTCCGTTTCTCAGCCTCCGCACACTGCCATTCAGGTACCAAAGGGGCAACACAATCTATCCAGGTCTCCCAATCATCCTCCCCTTGGGGGGTGGGGAGGGTGCCGGAGAAAAGAGTCGTGACTAATGGCAGGTACAGACATAGGAGCCAGCATTGGCACAAGCACAGAAGGAGGGGTAATGACGGGTGCTGGAGTGGGAGGGGGTGTTGGGGGAGGAACACCCCCAGGTGGCAGGAATAGTTTCTTTAAGTCCTCCACAGTGTTCCTTTCCTCCAGCAACAACTTAGCAAACTTCTCCTCAAAAGTCTCAGATAGTGGGGGGCTCATTCTCCCCGGGGTCTTTACTGTCTTTAGTTATCACTCTCCAGGATGTGAGGGCTCCTTCGGGGGTGATAGTCCCTGGCACTTTGGAACTGTCTACTGGGTCCTTACACTCTACTAATGCCATGAAACTTTTGGCGAGCAGATTAGCCTGTCAACCCACCACCACAGGGTTTTGTAAACATTCAACCTTGGAAAGTACTCCCTCTACAGTGTCCTTATTGGTACCCAAGGGAATATCCAGGATAAGTATAGCATTTTGGGGGTCGATCTGACCAGTACACCACCCCACCAACTGGTGTACAGCCACTTCTGTTGGGGTAGCCATTTATTTTTAACAGCAATTCGCAAATTTGGCCACTGGAAGACACAAAATCCCAGAGGTGAGCCTCCAAGATGTAACCCCTAGGTGGCGCTATCCCAAGGGCTACTACCCCTGCCTGCTTGGCTAGTAGCAGGTTAAGGGGCCTGAGTTCTGAAATGGGTGCCTCCACCCAGAGATCAGGGTTGGTAGTGGTCAAGCTAACCTGGGCACAGCCCTCCGGGACACTGTAACTCCTCTCTTTCCCCTCTAGTGGCCTGAACACTGTACAATAATCACTTTCACAATACCCCGGTACACCACACAAGTATCCACACTGTTTGCACTTACTACCAGGGCTGGTTCCTGTAGCTCAACCATGGGGACCCCCTGTAAAACAAGGTTATGCACAGCAAATAGCAGCAGTACAGTACTTTGAGCACAAACTGGAGCCACAGTCAGATTACATGCAGAAAAAGTTAGATCTGATTTATTCTGGGGACTTGAACAAGGGACGGCAAAATCAGGTTAATTAGCTTAAAGGTTATATCAATCAAGCAGTTATGCATGTGCTTTGAGTCCCTCCACACAGTCCACCTCTGGATACCCAGGTGGAGAAGAGATGGGCTAATCCAGGACCGATGCCCGGGGTTGCAGCTGGCTGGGACTCTATGATGGAAAACACAACATGCACAGTACACAATATTTGTAATCCGGAGCCAGAGGGCTCAGTTCATAAAGGAAACAAAACAACAAGACAATCAGATGACACACTCGGATTAAGCTGTTGTTGCAGGGAGCTACCCTGGTATTTCCTCACGATACCCAAGACTGGACACAGGCTGGATGAAAATCGAGACTGCAGGTGGTTGATCTGGAATGCCAGGAGAAACAGGGCCTACACGAGTTGCAGAGGCGTCATTCCTGTTCAAGCGTGGAGCAGGGGGCTGATCCCTAGGCAGGTCTCTCATCGATGGCTTCTCTGTGCAGTGGGTAGTCTGGCTGGGCCAGTCTGGCAAGGCCCAGACCACATGGAGACAAATTTGGATGCAGTCTGTTTTGGGCTGGATACAGCTTCCAGCAAGCAGAACACAGTTCACGCAGTGGGGGACTAACTCATGACCCACTAGCAGCTCATAGCACATTTACATGTAAGGGAATTTTATTGTACCAGGCAGAGTGCTCCCCGGTCACAATCGCAAAGTCTCTGCACACACCGGGAGCTTAGGGGTAGCTGGAACTCCTGACAGGCCAATCGCATTCAGCAAAATCTTCGGTCTTCTTCAGGTTGAGCCTGGTCCACTTCAGTAGCTTACTTTAGTCACACAAACTTGGATTTAGTCTAAAATAATTCTCTTCTCTCCCTCTCAGGAGCAGCACACTGACATGCAGGCCAAAAACTTAGCCTTTTCAGAGTTCTTCTATGCGAATCCACTTAGGATTGCTGCTCAGAATCACTTCAGCTCCTCTCATTTGACTTCCCAGCTCAGAACTAACTGAAAACTGCAAGCAGCCCAGGACTTCCCCAAGATCCAAAAGTTTTGGTTGGCTGATTTGGCTGTCCGTCAAAGCAAGAGCTCCCCCTTCAATTGCAAAAAAGTTGCAAAAAGTTCAAACTACAGTTCCTACAGATTTTGAATTTAGACAGCTCCTGTAGTCCGGCTACATTTTAGGTCCCACCAGAACTGATTGGTCCAATTTGCAGTCCAGGACCAAGATAGTGGAGACAAACAAAACAGTCCTTGCTACAAAGAAAGCAGGTTAGACAAACTACATTATCATTATCACTCTAAATGATTTTCAGTAAATAGTTACATCTTTCAACAGAGCTCCCTCTCAGATTTCTTAAGCTACAGTCAGGCAACTCTTAAAGAGAGACAGTACACAGAGGCTATGCAGGCTCTGGTAATCACATTTAAACTGCTAAAATGCAGGACACCAGCCTGGCAGTGAGCATTTAGGAAAGCTCAAGGAAGACTTTTTGGGAACCCCCATTTGTAGGGGGTTACACCGTTATCAAAGTGGTACGTAGAGCTAGCCTGGTGGCGCTGAGGGTTGAGGCGCTGGACGCCACACCTCGCACCACACTGGCAACCTGGGTTCGGGGAATGAGCCGTGGTCGTCCGGAGTCAACAGGGGAGGACTAGTATCGAGCGTCCGCTGACAGCTGTCCTAGTCCTGGGATGGGTTAGGGAAGCACACCGTGCTGCGGCGGGCCGTGGGGATGCCCGGAGGCACTGCAGATGCAGGTGTTAGCAGAGGGGGAGCACGTGGACATCTGCACGTTAGTGCATGGATGTCACTGCACATCCGCACTCCATCTGGGGACCTACTGGAGGAAAAATGGCTGGGCACGACTAAAGCAGCTTGACGGCCGCGCCCTGTGATGCCGGGAGGACTATTGTGGAATCGCTCTTGGGGGGCTGGGCCAGCTCAGCTAGGCAGGGCATGGCGGAGCCCCAGCAATCGGCGACGGCTGTACGGACTCCCCATAATGTGAGTGCATAATGTGAGGAGCCTTCGTTGCTTTCCCTGGCAGGGCCGGTGACTGATGCGCCTGCCGTAAGTCATGTGAGAGGCGATAAACAGTGACATGATAAAATTAAAAAAAGTTGTCCGTAGAGTTTCCAGGAGGGTGCCCGATTGTCTGATTCTTAATATACTTCCACTAAATGTGGCAAAAGCAGTCTTGTATGTCTTACAAAATTCTCCTGGAAGCCATCCAGTTCTGGATCTTTTTTTTTTTTTTTTGTATGATCTGTTTTTTCCCTCCTGCTGCTCTGATGCCCTCCACTCCTTCAGGTCCTCCTAAGGTCCGCCTGCTAACCCCCTACTTACCTCACTCAAGTCCTGACTCCCCCGCTAGCCTCATATTGCAGCCGCTCCTAAGGTATCCCGGCGTATCCCGTCGCCGGGTGGGTCCACCTCCTCCGAGAGGGAATGCACCAGTGGGGGCTGCCTGGCACCTTCTCTGTAGGCCCCAGAATGCTTTTGAGGTTATGGGGGATGGCTCCCTGGAGGGTTCGGCAGCACAGAGGACCTGGAGGCCATCATCCGGTGGGCACCAAGCTGTTTCCTCTTCTCCGCGGGGTGGCGTTGTGACGTCATGGCAGATGCCGATGTCTCCCCCTTCCCTGTTGTGTACTGGGCCCAGCGTCCTGTGGTGCCTCCAGCAGGCACCGGGGCACATCCCCGCTCTCCCCCTGGAGAAGGAGAGCTGTCTCTGGATGCTCTATCCTCCTCCTCCCCCTGACTGGCTCTCCAGCAACCCAGGTTGGTTCCCGAACCCAAGTCGCTGGCATCGCAGACGGAAATCTGACTGCTGTGATCACAGGCTGGCCCTCTGGAGCTTTCTTAATAGCCTTAGCCTGTAATGTTGCCTGCAGTTCTGTAATAGGAGCTCCTTTAAATATTGTTCAGTCTGGGACATCGTGTGATTAATACCTGATAGATAAATTTCTTTATACAACTTAGAAAAAGCCTTATTGATATTTGGTGGAGTAAAGCTGGCCCGGTGGCGCTGAGGGTTTAGGCGCTGGACGCCACACCTCGCGTTACGCTGGTGACCCAGGTTCAGGAACGAACTCGGGTTGCTGGGGGTTGGTGGGGCGAAGGAGGATTGAGCATCCCTACGGATGCTCTCCTCCTTCCAGGGTGGGATACCAGGGGTGCTGCCAGTACCTGACGCCCCTGAAGACGGTGGAAGCACGGGCTTTCGGGGCACCGGTGGCTCCGCTATGTGGAGTCAGGGAGGGGGGGATGCTGTTAAGCGCATGGCTGTCAGCAATCGTCAGCACGTTGCCAAGCCTGGGCGTATGTCCTCAGCGCGGCGTCCCCAGAGAATGGGAGAAAGCGGAAAAATGTAAAATACCCTACGTGCACAATGAAACTGGGGATGGGATGCCTTGGGGACTGCCCTGGCGGACGGAGTAGGAGGAGGTACGATGCCTCCTCTGAAAGCCATGGGAGCCGAGCAAATAACAAAAAAAAAGATATTTGGTGGAGTAGTTAGTAACGTTCCCACTGGTGTCTAAAATGCTGCCATTATAGTCTGTGCCTCTGATCTTGAGCCTGTATGCAAGCAATCTGCCCACTTGCTCCCCAGAGTCGAAATATTGCTGGCAGGTTCTAAATAGTGTCAGTTCTACATTGTGTGTATGATCATATTGACCTAATAACTCACTCCTTCTGATTTCCCCTTTGGCTTCCCCATCCCCTTTCCCAGCCTAGCACTTAACGTGAGGAGAAACCAGTGTACTTTATTGCACTTCCTTGTCCGCATTGTATGTATTTAGTCTGCAGTGCTGTTAATTTGCTCCTCTCACATCAAACCCAATGTTTAACTAATGCTACTAACTGATGTATTGTTTTTTCACTCTGTTGCTTCTCTGTTTTATATTACCTTTGGAAATGTGTTGATGAGTATTGTATATATACTTTTCTATAACACTGCATGGAAATGTGCTTTTGATTACTGTACTCCCATGTCCCCCTCTTCCCCCAGGACGCTCCATGAAACAAGCAATTTTATATTGTTCAGTGTGCCTTTCCTGGTGAAACTTTTCAATAAAATAAATATTTAGCCTAAGTTAATTATCGAAGGCTATCTGGCTGGGGAGCATTAATGTGCAACAGTTCTAATTTTTTGGTCTTTTTCTCCAACTCCAGCAGCTTTTCTTTCCTGATTTTCTTTCTGTAGGAACCACAGCTTATCAACCTGCTTCATGAAAAGGTCTTTAAGGCCTCCCACAGAACCCCACAGGAAAAATCACCCCTATCATTATCTGCAAAACAGGGTTTGATCTCAGTATCTGACAAAGTTTTAAAATCTTTATTGTCTAACAAAGAGGTACTGACTCTCCAGTGGGATGTTTTGGTATTTACTGTTTGGTATTAGGGGCCCACATCTGTAGTTTCCGTAACCACAGCATGACCGGAACGTATGATTGTTTCTGGCATGGGGAAGTCATCATCAGGATGGCAAGTGAGGCATAGGTGCTGCTAGCCGGTAACTTAGATCTGCCAGATGTGGATTTGAGCCTTCCAGCTGCACCTTCGGCAAGCAGCAGGGACATCCTTGACTCCCTACAAGTGGTTTTTCTCAGGCAGCTAGTCAACAAACCCTCTAGGGATGGGGCAATGCAGGACCCGGTGCTTACACACAGGGAGGGTGTTGCGGACATCTCAGTGGGAACCCCCTAGGTACCAGTGATCCCCGTAAAGTGTGGTTTAATATTAAGACAGGAGCAGAGAAAAACCACAAGAGGACAAGGGTCCTGGACTTTAGGAGGATGGATTTTAATGAAATGGGAGATTGCCACAGTGACTGCCTGATGAGGGGATTGCCAGGGAGGGGTGGAGGAACAGTGGGGAAAAATTAGAGAGGGCATAATTAAGGCAACTAGCTTCTGTGTGAAGGAAGTGAGTTAAAGCAGAAGGAGAAAGAAACCATTGTGGCACTCTAGAGAAGTGGCCATGGTGGTGAAGTAAAAAAGGGTGGCATTCAGGAGGTATAAGGAAACGCAGAGGGAGGAGGTAGACAGGGAGATGTACCAAGTAAAATGGAGGTAAGCAGGTAAGGCAGGGAGGGGTGCAAGGGGCCAGACAGAGGAAAGGATAGCCAGAGGTGTAGCAAGTGGGGAATAAGGCTTTCTTCAGGTATATCAGTGAGAGGAGGAAAGCAAGGGGAGGGCCAGTGAGGATAAGAAGGGTGGCAGGGGGAGACTGTGCAGAAAAGAACCAACAAAAGAGCAGACATCATGAACAGGTATTTCTTCTCAGTCTTCACAGTGGAGGGAAGGTGGCACAGACCACAAGAGAGCACCAGGATCAGAGGCAGTTGGAGGCAGACACAAGTCCATGTTCAGAGGAAAGAGCCCTGAAGGGACTTGCAGTTCTGAAAGAATACAAGGCTATGGGACTGAAAGGGATACACCCAAGGGTACTAAAGGAACTCAGGGAGGTGCTAGCTGCCCCACTGACAACCTTATTAAACAGTTCACTGGAATCAGGCATGGGTCCGGAGGACTGGAGGAGAGCAGACGTGGTCCTGCTACATAAGAGCCACAGCTGGGAAGATGCTAGCAAATAGACTGGTCAGTCGCATCTCAGTGATGGGGAAACTTGTGGAAACCCTGCTAGAGGAAAGGTTGGTAGAGTATCTTGAATCCAGTGAGCTGCAAGACCACAGGCAACATGGATTCACGGTGAGGGAGGTCATGCCAGACAAATCTGATTGATTTCTTTGAATGGGTAACCTGGGAACTAGATCAGGGAGGGCAGTTGATGCAGCCCATCTTGATTACAGCAAGGCCTTCGACACTGTGCCACACAGGAGACTGATAAAGAAACTGAGAAGCCTAGAGGTGGAATTCAAAGTGTTGAATTGAGTTAAAAACTGGTTAATGGATAGGCGACAGAGGGTGGTAGTTAATGACACTCAGTCTAATTATGTGAGAGTGACCAGTGGGGTGCAGCAGGACTCAGTACTGGGACCAGTCCTCTTCAGTGTCTTCATAAGCGATACTGCAGAAGAACTTGGGGGGGATGGTATGCCTTTTGTAGATGATAAAATCTGTAATGGGGTGGACAATCAGGAGGGGGTGGAAAGAATGCACAGGGATCTTGGGAAACTCGAGGAGTGGTCAAGAGCTTGGCAGTTGCGATACAGTGCCAAAAAGTGCAAAATCATGCACTTATGGCATAGGAACCCAGAAACTGAGTATAGGATGGGGGGAGATGCTGACAATCATTAATCAGGAAAGGGACCTTGGTGTTATAATATCTGATGATCTCTAAGTGGCAAGGTAGTGTGACAAAATAATGGGTAGGGCCTGTGGGATTCTGGGATGCATAAAGAGAGAGAGTTACCTCCAGCAGGAGGAGGAAAGAGGTGTATGTTGCCACTGTATCAGTCACTGGTGAGACCCCATCTAGAGTACTGTGTCCAGTTCTGGAGGCCGCACCTCAGAAAGGACATGGATAGGGTGAAAGCAGTCCAGAGGAGGGTAACTAAAATGGTGCAAGGGTTGCACCAAAAATCCTACGAGGAGAGACTTGGGGATCCTAACATGTACACCCTGGAAGAGAGGAGAGCAAGAGGGGACATGACAGAGACCTAGAAGTACTTCACAGGCGTGAACAGGGTGCAGGAGGGGAGTCTCTTTCCAATGAGGAACATCACCAGGACCAGATGGCATGCAGTGAAGTTGAAGTGAGGAGGTTAAGCTGAATGTGAGGAAGTACTTCCTCACTGAAAGAGTGGTAGATGCCTGGAACAGGCTGTCAGCAGACATGATGGAGGCAAAAACAGTAGGACACTTCAAGCATGCGTGGGATAGACATAGGTGAATATTAGTACATGTTCAGGAAGGAGGGAGGGTTAATGGACACCAGTTAGGGTCTGTGGAGATGGACTAGGCAGGGATCATCTGGGCAGATTGGGTGCACCAAGCTGTCCTTTTCTGCCAACAAGTTCTATGCTTCTATGAATTAATGACCCCTCTACACCCTGAGGAAAACATCAAAAAATAATCCAACATAGAGTAGGTTGTGTAAACTGGGGATCGAATGTAAATCTAAGCCTTCGGTTGACACAGCATGGAATATCCACCAGCCTCATATTGATTTCAGAGCCTCCCTGTTTCGAGAAGGACTCGAGCCTCCTGCTGTTCTGTTCGGTGGTACAGTCCAGACAGCATTAAAATCTCTGCACACTATTCAGTGAAGAGAGCCAAAACAAGGAAGAAAGGAGGATCATCCTCCTTTGGAGCATAAAGGTTGCATAAGGCATAAACCATCCCCTGAAAATTCACTTTGACAAATATCTAGCGCTCCTTCTGAACTCAGGTTGCCAGCACAGTAACGTAACACACTACTGCTGCGCCATCGGCTCAGCCAAGCTATTAGTTCTTAACAGGCTTTGTATTGAGGCCGCATGGATGGCTGAACAGAAGTACATCCACTGCCGTACAGGTGATCCGGCATCTGGAGCTTGCTCAAGTCACCGTGTTGAAAGGCAGGCCAGGCTATATGCAGCCGCTAAAAGGCAATGTGCCTTGGCTGGAGAGGGTTGGCAGAGGGTTCTGTCACCACGTTGACTCCTGTGGGGGGTACCATTGAGCTTGCTCCTGCCGAAAGGGCATGCGGTGTATGTTGAGACTGATGGAAGCATTTCTCATGCCACAAGGAGGAGGATGAATGAGGGAGAAAAATCAGGGGAGAGAAGTCCTGGCTACCATCTATATGATAGCTTTGGCCTGAGAGCACAGTATATCCCTTTCCACAGAGTATATCCCTGAATGGCAACTGCAGGTTCCAGGGATGAGAGCCTATGAGGGAAGAAAGGTGAAAAAAGGTATTTTGTCTTATACATTGATAACCCTTGAATGAACTTTACAACTATCTCCTCCTTAAAGAAAATACAGTATCTACCACTCCCACCGACTACTGCTGGAATGGCAGACTGCAGCTCCACAAGTATCAGTTTATCAGTATAACCAGCACACTGTACAGCTCAATATGGGCCTCTTTCTTACTTCTGTGCTGCAGTTACCCAAGAGGTGATAATGCAAGGGGGCAGCACAAAAATTTCGTTCTTGTCCCATCTTCTGCCACTCTCTGCTTCTGCCACTCTGTACTGTTGCACTCCCCCTAGGTGAGTTAATGCCACTGGGGTCTTTGGGGAGGTATCTGGCATCACAGAAGCAGAAGAGAATTTCAAGGATGTCGGCTTCTTTACCTGGTTCCCTTTGCTTCTTCCAGTACTAATCCCTCATCCCTGTGCTTCCTTAGTGTTCTACTGGACAGGTACACATTTAAATAACCTGACCTCAGTGAAGTATATCTGTTAAGGTGCACCTATCAGGAATTTCAAGCTCTGCTGATAATGGGTAGAGACAGTAGTTTGATTTATGTGGCTGTTCAAAATGCTTGGCAGCCAGTAGCAAGTTTGTGAATACTTCAGAGTTAAGTGTTTATGTCCAAGGGCTTACATATCATGGTAGAGGCAGAAAGCACATTCTGTATCATTCAAAGTCCATGTCAATGACTTGCCTCACAATACACCTCATGCCACAGCCTTTTGTGAAACTGACAAAGGAAATGACAAACCTTGCAATACTTTCTAACCAATCAGTGCACTGGGTCTGCAGGCTGTGGAGGATGTATTTTGTACTTTTGCTACCCTTATTTATTATTTACTTGTGTATTTTTTTGTTTGTTAAATGGACTGTTGATAATAGCAGCATATTCTCAACTTACTGGGGCCTCGTTCTGCTAGTGTACCCTTAGGGTGTATTTGTCAGCCTCCCTCTGGCTCATGTATTCCACTTCCTCGCAGATATCGTCATATCATCACAGTGCTGGCAGATAGAAAAGCACTTGTTGCTTTAGTACGCCTCCATTTTCATACCATTTCAGCTCATTTAAGTGGATCCCTGAACAAGCAGAATCACCTGTACGGTAGTAAGAACTAACACAGTTAAAAATTTCCAGTAGCTACCTGACATGTATTACTTCTAAAACTATTAAAATTAAGAAAATGGGCCGACTCTGTGGCACCAAGCAATGGGTGTTCGCTCGGCACGCTGGCGACCTGGTCTAGCACCCCCAGCCTAGTCATCAGGAGCAGAGACCGGCAGGGTGGGAGTTTAGACCGTTCTATGGACACTCCCTTCCGGGGTGGGTGGGACAGTCTCGCTGTTAGGTGGCTCCTGCTGGTGGTTTGCAGTCAGTATTCTTAGCATTGTGTGGCCTCGACATGCTGCTGAACACCCCCAGGATGCTGCCATGACAAGACCAATACTTGAGATGTGGGTGGGTTTGGGAAGAAAACTGAAAATGCCCACTTGGGCGACCGGATGATGGCGGCTGGCCATCCCACTCGCCACACAGCCCGGAAGTGTCCAAGCCGATCCCTCAGTGTGTGTGCGTGCCCAGTGTCGAAGGATTGCCTTCAGGCAAAATATCCCCTCCCGGTACCTCCTCCCTTGGAGGGGCCTCTCAAAGGGATAAGGTCGGGTTGGGCTAGCTACATCATGGGGATGTTGAGAACAAGCACGGGTAGTTAAGGGTTAAAGTCCTAGGCGAAGCAAAAAGTGGCCAGCCAAGGGACGAGAGAGCATAAAAAAAAAAAAATCCAAAAAACCAAAAGTTAAGAAAATAGTTCAGCTGTCAAATGCAATTGATAGTCTGAATAAGTATGAATATGTGAGAAATATGAAGATCACCCTGAGTTATTACTCTAAACTTCTTGCATGATGTCATAATCGCTAGAAGCTGGAAACTGACACTATATGTTTTAAGTACATGTAGCTTTACAATACCCTTTAAGATCTTATGTTGCATAAATAGATGTGATCTTGTTGAGTTGTAATTAACTTGAGATTATAAATGCCCTTTAGCAAAATGATTTGTCAGACCATACTCTTTAATGTTGTAAAACAGTTTCAAGCTGAAAGAACAAGTCGCTACTGAAACAAAAGAACCTAAAAGTACTGGCATATTTTTAACAATTATATTTTACTTAAGACTTTTTTTTTTTTTTTACTTTTTCCTGCATGGTCTACTAAATATTTCAGATAATGCAGAACGCATTTCACTGTGTCTTTTGAAAAGCATTTGATTATCCCCAACTGACCTCACAAGTAAGCATTAAACCTCGAGAGGAGAGCTTTTACTGGGGAGTAGTGCATGGTTGTTGGGGGTTGGAGCACGAGGCTGCAGTCCGAGTACCCCAACCATGCATTAATTCCCTAGTAGAAGCCTCCTTTTGAGTGGCTTTTAATGTGCTTGTAACATGGCAAGCGCCGGTTAAAAATTGTACAATTAAAACAATTGTGCAATATATGACTAATCCAGTGCTCTAAAATCAGAATATTGCTTCAGAACACTGTTTTTGGTGGTGAAGTATAAATGTTTTACAGGCTGTGTATATTTGGAACTGTGCACGTTGAATAGTTGCTATTCATTAAGGTTGTGACTGCAGTTTTAACACAGTTTTCAGTGTCCTTTTGTAAATTAACAGAGATAAACAATAAAAAACAAATTGTTTCTTGGCTAGAACCACAGTTGTGCTAATTCGTCGCTTTCTTTTTTTCTTTATATTCAGTAGTGCATTAAGGGTAAAGTACAAAGATTTGCATATCTCTGTAACTCACGATATGCAAATGTTTGTACCTTTCCCACAATGCACTACTACATGTGTACAGAAAACTAAGCTGAGGAATTCACAATATTGTAATTGAGCAATACAGGTACTTTTTGTTCCTTTGTAACATTGTTGAACAGAGAAGCCTCTACACTGTTTTAAAAATGCTGTGAGACGTACAGCTGTTCCCGATGCAGTCCCCCGGCATTTGCAGTCCACAACGGTGTGCTCAGGACACAGCGCTGACAGCAGTCGCCTCTCCCCACTTGTCCCTGCCTCTGTTCCTGCACCCGATCGCACTATGTGTATGCTGAGTGTCATTTCGAGGGACTTTCTGCTCGCCTGCTTTCTGTGTGTGACTACACAAAATATATGTTTCACAGATAGTGAGTATAGCTAGCTCAATACCATGTGCTACTATTACCATGAGACACACTCTGCGCTGGGTGCTCGGAGGACCGTGGGGCAGGTGGATGGGAAGGGACTGGAGCACCGCAAAGAACTAAGCTGCAAAAACACTTGTGTCTGTCTTTCTCTCTCTCTCGGACTCTCACCAAACATGCTACGGATCTACAGTTGATTTCATGTTGTGACATGGCAATAAATATATCTGGAAATAGCAGTTAGCCATTGGCGACTTGAAGGTGGATTACAAAGGTACTGCAACAGCAAGCATTACTAGGGAATTAATCCCCACTAGTTTTCCATCACATGCTGCGTTTTGACCAATGGTTAATTGCTGTTTCCAGATATATTTGTTGCCATGTTATAAGTTCTGTTTGTGGTCATGGTAAGTGCTGTGATGTTATTTATTTATTTAAAAGTTTTACCAGGAGGGCACACTGAGCAGAGTACTGCTTGATTCCAGGTGTGTCCTGGGGAGGGGGAACAAAAGAGAAAGACGTACAATACAATTTCAGTATTTCAACACAAAATACAGAGGTGTGTACAAGCATAGCTGAGCAAAATACAATAAGTACAGTAATTTATAGCAGCACTTGAGAATACAATATTTATGGAAGACAAAGCAAGCAACAGGATCAGTGTCAAAATTTCAATAATCTGTACAGAGGCTGGAGTAAATGAACTGTTAAGGGCACTCCTAGCAACACACACGTGGAGTGGTGAAGTGCTCATATATGAGGAAACTGAGGTGTTCAGATGGTGGCTTAGCCGGGTGCTTGCAGGGAAGGAGTTCCATAATTTGGGCACGCTGTGTCTGAAAGCTAATTGGCCAGTTGACGAAGACATACGTGGTACCGACAGGAGACAGGTGTCAGCATTCCTCGGGGAATAAGGAGGAGGGGTATGAGTTGCAAGCACAGCCTCGAGGTACGGGGGCAAGGACTGGGACCAGTACTTTGCTGTGACCTTGATGCAGTGTGCCTGTCGTCGGTCATGGAGCGAGGGCAGATGTAGAGACCGATAGAGGTTGCAGTGGTGTGAGGATGGTGAGCTGTCAAGGGCAGATCTGTAGAAAGAGTGGAAGAGGGATCCAGTCTGGCTAGGGTGGACTTGGGAGCGGCACTTTAAACTACATCCCCGTAGTCAAAGATGGGGAGAATCATTTTCTGTATGAGAGCCCTGCGAGATGGCAGGAGGATGCAACCACGATTACAGAAGAGAGCACTCAATTTGGGGTGTAATTTTTTGTGGATGGCATCAAAATGAACAGAAAAGTCGAGATGCTGGTCCAGCCAGACCCGGAGATATCTAAAGGAGGGGCAAGCCTCCAGAGTAGTCCTGTCCAGGGTGTGGAAGGAGGGGGTAGTTGTGAGCTGAGAGAGTCTCTGCCTCATGCCAAAGGCCATGGAGACAGTCTTCTTGGCATTGAGGAATAGCTGGTTTGTGCGAAACCAGAGCTGGACTTCATTGAAATCCTGCTGCGGGGGCTGGCAGGGGAAGGAGAGGATTGAGCATCCGGAGACTCTCTCCTCTCCTAGGGTGGGTTAGGTGGGAAGCCCGCTCTGTAGTGTCCCAGGTGGAGACCGAGAGGTATTACAGGCGGCACAAGAGGGACAAGAAAAGTGTGAAGGACAGCGGCCCGCCTCCCCACGTCTCCCAGCCTAGATACCTCCAGGCTGCATTTCCGTGCCCCAGTAAAGCTGCAAGGGAGCTCTACATGCACTCTAGTCTCTCCTCCCGATGGCCCTGGTGGGATATGGGAGAGCCACCCTCCCCATGAAGGGATATGACCGGGACAACCGGGGCATTGGAGCAGCTGGATGGTGGATTGGTCAGAGGAGGCAATGGCAGGACTTGGCCGCCTGAAGGAGAGGACGACTGTGGGCATGTCGGAGGAGGTACAAATAAATAATGCAAAAAAAGAAATCCTGCTGCAACCTGGTTGCTATGTCAGGGGTTTAAGGGCCAGAAGCATACAGGACCATGTCATCCACATACATGTGTATGGATGTGTGTGGGCAGGTCATTTAGGAAGATGGAGAATAGGAGCAGGCCGAGGACTGAACCTTGGGGGACTCCGGTTGTAACTGGGAGAGAGAGGGAGAGGTGGAACCACCAGTTTTAATGGATTGGGATTGGTCTGCCAGGTAGGAGTGGAACCAACTGGTGACCTTTGTAGATAGCCTGGCAAGTGAGAGTTTATTTAGTAGGAGAGCATGAGAAACCGTATCAAAAGCCTTGGCCAGGTCTACAAAATAGTGGAGGTGATGTGACCCTTGTCCATGCCATCAAGGATGGAATTGGTGAGCCGTAGGAGTGCAGTGGCTGTGGAGTGGGACTTCCTGAAGCCAGACTGATAGGGTGAGAAGAAGGAGGAAGAGTTGGGAGAGGACTAGTTTCTCCTGAAGCTTGGCCAGAATGGGGAGAAGGGAAACAGGACGGTAGTTGCCAGGGACAGAGGAGTCACCTGCCTTTATTAACAGGAAGACAGTAGCGTGTTTTCATTCCAAGGGAACTGGAGCTGGAGAAAAGGAGAGGTTGCAGAGATCAAGCCAGAGGGGCGGCGATGGCAGGAGCAGCTAAGCAGAGCAACTTGGAATCCAGCCCGGTTGGGCATTTGCCTTTGTTAGGGTTTAGGGAGACCAGGGCTTTTAAAACTTCTGAGGGTGTGACTTGACAGAAGGAGAAGGTAGGGGCAGGAAGGTAATGGGCTTGTGCGGGGATGGCTGCAGCTGGGGGGTTTGGCTGGAAAGGGGGGAGTGTGTCCAGCAATGCCAAGGTGCAGCTTGTAAAATAGGAATTAAATTCAGATGCTACTGCTAGTGGGTTGGTTACAGCGGTACTGCCTACATTTAACGCAGGTGAGGGAGGCTGAGAGGGTTGGGAGAAGAGAGATTTAACCACTTTCCAAAATTTTGATGGTTGGTTTATGTTAGCCTAGAAGGAAGATTTGAAGTAAGTTGCCTTAGCCTGCCTGATCTGCCTTGTGCAGGTGTTGTGTAAGGATCAGTATTTTACGTGGTCAACAGGGGAACTTTAGATCTTCAACAACGTCCATGCCTTGTCTCTGGCTCTGGTGAGGAACATAATGTCAGTAGTGATCCACGACAAGTGGGCACCCCTCAACCAAGACAGACTGAGCAGTGCATGGATGTCCCATGCAGCTAAGAACCTGAGTTTGAAAAAGAGCCCCGCATCGTCGATAGAGGAGGCCTTTTGGATGGGGGACCAATCAGTGGCTGTCAGAGCATTTAATAGCGAGGCAAGCTCCAGGGATTTGAATGACCTTGAGAGAATGGTCGAGGGGGCTTTGGGCCTGAAAATTTTGCAGATTAAGTAAAACATATGGTGGTCACTTAATGAGTCAGGTAGTGTGCCTGAGACAATTATGCAATGCTGGTGGGTGGTAAGGGCCCAGACCAGAAGGGAGTGGTTGTTCGACTTCATGTTCAGTTGAGTGGGTTCAGCGATCAGTTGCAACAGGTTTAGTGCAGCAACTTGGTTACAGATCTTGGAGGTGATGCTGGATAGCCAGTTTAAATTGAAATCCCCCAGGGTATGGAGCTCGCCACCCTTGGTGTGGTATTTCAGGTAGACCAGGTGTTCCAGGATAACTGGTATAGTGGATTCAGGGGGACAGTAAGACCCTGCTATAAATACAGGAGTAGTGTGGGGGAGGGAGAGTTTGATTAATAGTGCGTCTATCGGGTTGGGGAGTTTTTGTAAAATAACGGGGGCAAATTTGATGGAAGAAGAGATATACATGGCTATCCCACCTCCCTTTTTGTTGCCTGGTCAGTCATGCCTGATAATGGAGTAGCCTGGGATAGAGATTTCACAGTCCTTGTTGTGGGGCTTGAGCCAGGTTTCGGAGATAATCAGGACATCAGGTTTTAGGGAGATGATAGCTGGCTGCAGCAAGGTTATTTTATTTAGTAGGCTGCATATATGTAAATGCATCAGTTTTAGGCCATGAGGTAGATTGAGGGGGGCAGTAGATGGCCCTGTATTAGGGGTGGTAGATGGCCCAGGATTTGTCTCAACGTCCCCAGAGAGTAGCAGCAGGAGGGTCACTAGGAATTTGTAATATGGCACGGAGCTCAGAGGTTTGCAGGTGGTTGACCATTAGATGGCAGCCAATGCTCAGTGCTGTAGAGTTTAGCGCTGTGAGGCCAGCGTGGAAGGAGGGAGGCAGAATTGAAGGACCGACCAGCCACAGAAGCAGCGTCGACTTCGGGTACATCCCAGTGTGAGGGCTGCTAGAGGGAGACTGCCTAGCGGTCATTGTGTAAACTGTGACATTTCGAACCAGCTCCACGGGGAAGCTGGAGAGGGGGGAATGTCACTGGAGGGAATAGTGGAGCAAGAAGGGCGAGGTAGAGACGAAGCATGTTGAAAATTACCTGTGAGGGATAGCCAGTAAGTTGCGCAGTAGCTGCCTCAAGTGGTGAAAGGATATAGGCGCTGTCCATACCTTGTGGATAGTTTTGGGGGAGGGCTGCTATGGCATATGGTTATAAAGACACTGTGAAATCTAATAGGGTAAATGCTTTTCATACAGTACTTGCTAATAAAGAAAAAGTGTGGTTATGAAAGGGCATAGCTGATCTTTTAACATGTATGTAGACATTTTGAAATGCAAAGAGGGCAGCATTATACCTACTGGCACACTGTAGTGTGTAGGCTGAAAGGTCTAAAGACAGATTTCACATACTTCTGCTAAATCTTTATTTTGTTCCTCTTTGTCTTTTATTCCCAATATTGTGTTCTCAGACTTCTCTTCAGTGGCTGCTACTGCATCATTGTCTGAAGCAGGAACCTATAGGGAGAGCAAGGCAGGGACTAGAGATGTCATGAGCCCCCCAACCCCCAATACCTTCCAGATCAGCGCCTATAAGAGTCTGGCTTACGATTGATTCCCCTCTCCCCTTACATATACTGGTGATATTATTTATGAGTGTAATAGGTTCACTATATTCACATGTATGTATGTATTTATTTACTTATTAATTTCAAACGTTTTGTCAGGAAAGGCATACTGAGCTGGTGTCGGCTCATTTCCAGATGTGTCCTGGAGGAGGGGGGGGAGAGTAGAAAACAGGAAAATTAAAATGCATACACAGTAATACAATAACAGAGAAATAAGTATAGCAACATAAACAGATTACTAGAAAAATACTTCAGGAATAAAATTGCCATACAGTAAATTGCACAGCGGGCAAAGGGATGTTAAACAATGAACAACATAGAGAATAGTGGATGGGTAACTGTGCACAACCAGCCTGTTGTGCCACAGAGGGGTTCTGATGTCATCAGATCTGCAAGGTGGCACAGCAGGCTGGTTGGGCGTGAGGTTGCCCATCCACTATTTTTTATATTGTATACTGCCCATAAAAATAGTTTAATTATTGTTGTTTTTTATAGAAAACGTAATTTTCACTGCTTTGTTTTAGTCCGGGATTGAAGGCTGGTTGTTATGGTGTGTGATGTGGTTGTTAGGGAGAAGACATTCGTGTTTGTGTAGTGGCCTTCTATTGGTTGTTAGTGTTGCTTGGGCGGGCTTTTCAAAAGAAAAATCATGGCGGCTGTATTTCTCACTAAGTGAGGAGTGTTACGGAAAGGAATTCTACTTTATTTTGTGAGTAATTGGAAATATCTGGTTGATCCTGCATTGTATTTGTATGTAGAAGTGTAAATATCTGGTTGATCCTGTGTATTTCGAGTCTTGGGTTCGAGTAATCATGCTGCCATGAGTCTTTATCTGGTTGATCCTGCGGTTTTGTCATTCTTTAGTGTAAAATTAAAATTATCTGGTTGATTTTCTCCTATCTGGTTTATCCTGCATCTGCCGAGTGATGGTTTGTGTGACCGTACTGTCGCTGCCACCGTGTCTTTATGTCTGGTTGATTCTGCGTTTTTTGTTGTGGAAGGCAGTGTGGCTCGTGCGCTTTCTTAGTGCTGGTTGAGCCTCTAGAGGTTTTCAAAATGTTGTTATACCACAGTGTGGTACAATCATATTTCATGGCTTTGAACTGTGGTACAGCAACATTTTCAAAGGCATGGATTTCCATGCACAGCAACGCTTCACTATACACTATATATAGAATAAAGTATGGGTCGGGATGTGTGATGAGAAGTTTACATAAACCCCGAGAGCGAAGCTCAAGGAGTTTATTAAAAGCATCTAACCCTGAGGGTGTGTGTAAACTTGAGTTTACACCGACCATATTTATTATATAATTGCTAGGTTGCCTTTTTGCCTCAGCAATTATATAAAATGAATGCAGGTTGCTCTGTGGCCTGCCCGGTTCTGAAGGGAAGCAGCAGTGGGGGCATGCGCAGAGCGAGGGAAACCGTGCGCATGTTTGCCGTTTTAAACGCTCCTTTATAACGGCAAATTACGCCACGGTTTCCCTGTGGGAAAAAGGCTAAGCCAGTTGTTATAAAATAATATACGGAGCAGGGAATAGTGATTGATGACTGGAGGAGAGAGGTTGTGCTAGTGTCAGTGTAGGGCGGGAGACAGCTAGCAGAAGTGCACCTCAATATCAGAAGCACAAACACAACAGCATAAGAAAGATTAGAAATCTAATCAGCGTTTTAGTGTTGGCCTTAACCATGTTTAATTGAAGCTACTGTATTTTTAGACTGATCTTGATCACCTTAGGTTTTGGGTTCTTTATTTTCTTTATCCCGCTAAGCATTATTACTGTATGCATCAAGTGTACTTTTTGCAAAACTTCAGTCAGTAAAGAGTTTGAAAAATCATTTGAAGCTTAAGTTTTGCTGACACACCCTTCTCACCAGTTTTACAGTATTTCATTCTTCTGAAAGCCTCCATCCCCTTTCTGAAGGTACCCATGCCACTGTTGTTAATTTGGTGGACCTTTTGTAAGAAGGAACCGCCTGCCCTAGGTTCTGTCCAGTCCACTGATAGACAACCGCCCTAAGTTAAATTAATGGGGCGGTCCAACCATCAGCCTTTTTGCCATTGTAGCTCTGACCTGTTTGTTTTCTGTGCCTCAGTCATTTTGGCAAAATTATAAGATATTTCATAGCAGGAAACGTTTGCAGCAGTCCTGAAATGGACTGTGTGAGAAAACAGGGGGTTGGACATATCATGAGGCTAAGAATGTAAAGATAATGGGCCCAATTCACAAAGCCCTTAGAGCGATGCAAGGTGCCTGCATCAAACATAAATGATGCAAGTGTCACCTTGCATCAGAAACTGCATCCTGAGCTATTCTAAAAGGCAGTCTGCATCAACCGCAGGCTGCATGCCCCACAGGGGGCTTGCACCAGCCTTGCACCACAGAGTGGGCTAGAGCGTGGCACCAGGGGGCTTGCGCCAGCTATGCGACACAGAATGGGCTGCAGCGTGGCACCAGGGGGCTTGCGCCAGCCTTGTGACACAGAATGGGCTGCAGCGTGGCACCAGGGGCTTACGCCAGCCACACACAGAATGGGCCAAAGTGGCACCTGGGGGTTTGCCCAGCCACACAGAATGGGCTGCAGCGTGGCACCAGGGGGCTTGCGCCAGCCTTGCGCCACAGAATGGGCTGCAGCATGGCACCAGGGGGCTTGCGCCAGCCTTGCGCCACAGAATGGGCTGCAGCATGGCACCAGGGGGCTTGCACCAGCCTTGCACCACAGAATGGGCTGCAGCATGGCAGCCCCGATTATCCATTATGAATACTAAACTATCCCTGGTGGTCTAGTGGAGCGGTCATGCCCTGGCCCCTGATCCCCCATTAATAGACATTAGTAATATCTGGTGGTCTAGTGGACGTGCACCAAGATTTGAGAATCTAGCTCAGTGATTTTCCCATGTATCTGTTGAGTAGTGAGTGTTTTAACGGCTATTCGGCTAGTGCTGGCCCCCCATGAGTTGGAATAAGCCACTTCCATGATATTTTCCATTTGTAACATGGTGTGACACAAAGCCCTGTTGTTGGGCTGTCAGGCTGGCTTGAAGCTTAAATTAGACCAGCACTGCACAAGTTTATTTTTGTGCTTGCTTTCCATGTTTGTTGATTGCTGCAGTAGTAAAACTGCATGTGCTGTTTATTTTACCCATCAGTCTGAATGTTTGTGATGAGTCCATTCTCCCCAGAGCATTACTTAGTGGTATCAGCTGTGGGAGCCATGCACTTATGGTATGGTCCTCATTGACCAAGAGGAGATTGCCAGAGCTTGGAGCCCTTTGCTTTGTCCATGGGATCGGCAACTGTAGTTTAGCTTCTGATGGCCTGAGGTGGTGGGTTGCTGATCAGTCAGTTGGCGGTTCAGGAAGTGAAGGAGTCCAACTGATCTGACTGCGGGCTGATGCAGCAGCCTGGTGGTAGGTGGGTACCTGTCTTGGTTCTTTTTCAGACTGGAGCCAACAATTGGTGTTTTAAAGCCTTCTTTTTTCCTGCCAGTGCTGGTGTGAGATTGTGGCACCCTGCAGACTATTTTCTGGCATAATCTTCTGGCTGGGGTTGTGGCTCCAGTAAGAAAAAATTATGGGGGCCATGCTTTAAACACCCCTTGCCTTGCTGAGGCTGGACAGGCCTAACTGAATGATAGACTGTGTAGCAGACTGTCTGTGAGTCTCGTACACAGTTTCTTCAGCTGGTGGCACCAGATGAGGGTTTCCATATTTTTTCCAAGAAACTGGTTTCATTTGACAGTATTAGCTTTTATGGTTTACATTTGTAACTGTTTGTGGATTGAACTTTGGACCGTGATTTGAATTTGGATAGGCTTATTTTCCTGCATGTTTGGCACCCTTGACAGATTAGACTGTTAACCTGTTGGATTATAGCTGATTTATTTATTGTTATTGGAATGCATGAGGAGAATGATTGGTTGGCTGGTTAGTTTGCTTTATTAAGCAGTGTTTTGGGTGATGGGAGGGAGATCTAGTGGTTTGGGGTGGTTTCTCCTGAAGGGAGAGGATTTTGAGGGGTTGGTTTGAGGGTTATATTATTAGTTGGGTGGGAGGATTCCTCCTTTGTTTCTTTTTTTTTTTTAATTGTTACAGTTTAATTGGTTGAGTGGTAGTTTATTTTAGATTCCTTATTTTTTACCTGCTCTGATATGTCATTCGACACATGCCGCTGTGCACACCTACACCCCGGATCTACTCCAGAAGTTCCATCATTCTGTGACCCTGTCTACCCAGCTGGCAGTCTTTGACCACTGCAGAGCTTCGGGGATCCTAAGGAGATGGGGCAGTAGCAGTGGGCATGATTTGGGGTGGCAGTTATCAGAAGGGTCAGAACTAGAGTGTTATACCGAGTAGATGCCCTGGGTCCACCCTGTCTAGTAACAGTCCAACAGCCCTAGCTCGCAAACTACTATCAAAAGAAAGCACTACACAGCCTAGAGTGCAATTTAGAAACATTCTTATTTAATTAAAAACTAGCAGCATATATCACAGTGGTACAAGAGAAAAAAAATACCTCACCATTAAGCACAGAGACATGTGCTTTATCAAGAGATAACATGTGGTTTCTCCCATGTTGCTTTTATAGTATGCAGGTCCATAATTAAAGAATTAAATCTGCATGTGCTGATTCACTAATATGCAAATAACAAGCGTTTAAAACACTGCTGCATAACCATGTAAAGCTGCTTTTGGTCTAACTACACAAGTCCATTCAAAGGACAGTGGTCAAGGCCTCAGGTTTTCCATGGTTCCTCAGCTTCAGCCAGAAGTTGAGCCTCCCTGCAGAAGTCACGGTCACCCATGGAAGTTGTGTCCGACCACGCAATTTATTGCTCAACCTATGGCCAAACACTGAACTTACTTGCTGCAGCCCTAGGACTCGAACATGCCATAATACAAAACTAACAATTTAATTAAAATCAATGTCACTGCACTCATTTTCAAATGACATACAGATGCAAATAATCACCATCACGTTTATTTTTGTTTATTTTATTTTAGTCTTTGGTAACCAGGTAAGGCCCACTAGGCACAAGTACCTGTTTTCAGGGGCAACCCGAGAGCAGTGGGCGATTAAGTGACTTGCTCAGAGTCACAAAGTATGCAAGTGGAGGCTGTGATAATCAAACCCAGGTTTGGTCTGCTGGCTGTACCAAGCTCGTTCACAGCTTGCTACTTTAACCTCTAGGCTATACTGCCAGCTCATTTAAAACAGTTTTATTTTGAAATGTCCATAAAAGTTCATGATAGCATCACAGAGTGCCTACTGTTCATCTGTAATTCGTCTCCATTTTCAGTTATGGAATAATAGAGGCTGTATTGATGCTGACCACTCATGCTAGGTACATTCAGAACAACAGGAATAATCTAATATAAATAGAATAATAGATAGATGAGGGTGTATTACAAGGCAGTAAGGCCATCTTGAGGTTTGGGGGATTGGAGAGGTTCCCAAAGTCCCCAAAACCTCAAGATGGTCTTACTGCTGAGAAATACACCCTCATCTATTTGTTATTTTTTATAATATATGGATCCATGTAAAAATTGTGTGTTTTTCTGTGGGGCTTCTGTCTGTGCGCTGTGCTGACAGGCTGAAAACTCGTTCGCGCGTCTGTCACATTTATATTTGGCATGTTCTGTGGAATAAGTCCTATCTTTCGCTTTTGTTGTCCTTCAGTGAATGGAGGAAGAAGCAGATAATAACGTGATAAAAATAAAAAAAAAAAAAACCTGAAAAACGAAGAAATACGGTGACCGTCCGCTAAGCAAGGGTAAACAGCAGCCATGTTTTAAAAGTTGTTCTGCCCTCCCCACAGAGGAAAGCTGCCAATTAGAATGCACGCCATCACTTTGACTGTGCAGGAACAAACGTGGCACCTTGGCAACTGGGTCTGTGTGGCAGGCAGAGCTGCACATGCGCTGTGTCATTTCTGTGATAATACTATAATTTCAGCTCTGAACGATAGTATTATCAGGGAGCAGCAGTGGTATTATCACTTTGGATAGTGTTGTATTACAGGGATTTTTTTATATGGGTCAGAATGGTATTATTTGGCCATATCCACATATTTATATATATATATATATATATATATATACACAAGAGATAAACATTCATTAGATATCGTATACAAATAACACATTTCTCACGAGGTCTACCAATCTACATCAGAAGTCATATAAGTGCATATCAAATAGCTAACATGTGAATCCAATTGTTAAAAGGTATATGGTACTGAGGAATGAGGCGGTAGATGCCACACGTCACGCGATGCCAGTTACCCGGGTTCGGGAATGAGCTTGGGTCGTTGTGGGTTGGCCGGGGGGGGTGAGCAGGATTGAGCAGCTGGCAGACAAGCTCTCCTCTCCCAGGGAGGGTTTTGTGGCTCCCGGTGCCATAGCAGCACCCAGTGGTAACTGGATGCCCTACAGCCGGGTCCACTCAGGACAGGCTACAGGAAGAGGCGGAGGCCTACGCTGGTCACATGGGACCATGCGACTTTATGTGCTGGCGTCATTGCATGTCCTTCTCCTTAGGGGCTTTACACAGAAAACCCCTCATGAGCGAGCAGTGTGATGCGCCCCCCCCCCCAATGGACTCCCACTCCTTCTGGTCAAACAAAACCAGCATAAGTCTGGGCAGGGGCTCCAGCATGATGTTGATCTCCCGGCTGTCCCTGTAGCTGAGGCAGAGGCCAACTGGAGGAGTGTTGAGGTGGTCCCCCCCAGCTGTCCCTGTAGCTGAGGCAGAGGCCAACCGGAGGAGTGTTGAGGGTGGTCCCCCCCCCCGGCTGTCCCTGTAGCTGAGGCAGAGGCCAACCAGAGGAGTGTTGAGGGCCCGCATAACAGGTTGGACTAGGGAGATACCCCCCCCCCTGGCTTTCCCTGTAGCTGAGGCAGAGGCCAACTGGAGGGTGTTGAGGGCCAGCGTAACAAGGTTGGACTAGGAGATACCCCGGCTGTACCTGTAGCTGAGGCCAACTGGAGGAGTGTTGAGGGCCGTGTAACAGGTTGGACTAGGGAGATAACCCACCCCCCGGCTGTCCCTGCAGCTGAGGCAGAGGTCAACTGGAGGAGTGTTGAGGTTCCGCGTAACAGGTTGGACTAGGGAGATACCTCCCCTGCTGCGAGTGAGGTGAAAATGGAGTTTAAAAAAAGGTATATAGTGCTACATGGTTAAAAAAATCTAATATATCATATACTACACCCACTATATAATGAGAAGACTCATAAAACATCATAATGTATATTAAAAAATAGTGAAATAATCTCCAATCTTGATACGACAACTAATAAGTTGTTGTAAGAAAACAATTACGAGAACTTCATGGTTGGTTGCTTTTCATTATGGCAATCTTATAATTATAAAATGAAAAATCCTCGAATATCGTAATAAGGGGACCCAAGAATGCTGAAGAAAAAATCAAAAGGGGGAACTCAAAAAAGGGAGCTCAAAAGAGGGGGAAAAAAGAGCTTGGATACTCAAGAAGAGGAGGGCACAGGTTCAGAACTGCACATTATAGCACCAGAAACTTGCAGGGAAACGCACTCTTTACTAACCTTATATATAGAATTGTATGGTACAGTGTAGCTTACCACAGAGAATACATGCTGGTTCTATAACAGATCAATGAAAGTACACGTACGATTAGCTGATTAAAGTGAATAACAGATTGATTCAACAGTGGCATCAGATTAAATTCACCATTCAACCCCTTCCTTTCTTGACTGGGGGGAAAGGCGGTGCTAGTGTCAGTGCCGTTCATGGCAGTTTTTTCTTCAGCATTCTTGGGTCCTCATATTACGATATTCTAGGGTTTCCCATTTTATGAGATTGCCATAATGGCAAGCAGTTTTCAATTGTTTTCACAAACCAGCCACACAATCCTTTTCCTTTTTATGCATTTATTTGTATTTTTATAACCACTTGAACCCTGATCTTGCCCGTTTCACCCCGCTGGGCTTCTTCAGGGGCTTATGATCTCTGGTCCTGTGTTATTTACAGACTTTAGGCATAACTTCACTGTTAGAAGTTTTTTTGGGAGCCACAATGAAATTCTCATAATTTTGTTTAGTACATCAGCTTATTAATTGTTGTATTCTTAAGATTGGAGCCTATTGCATGGTTTCTTATGCTCTATTATGATATTTTACAAGCTTCTCATTATATAGTTGGTGTACTACACAATATGTTATGACATTCTTTAATTGTTTACCCCGATATACCTTTTAACAATTAGATTACTATGTTAGCTATTTGATATGCACTTGTATGACTTTAGGTGTGGATTAGTAGACCTCACAAGAGTGTATACAATATCTAACCATTAGATAACTCCTGAAGTTTTGAACGTACCTAGCATGAGAGATCAGCATCAATACAGCCTCTATTACTCCATGACTGAATATGTAGAGGAATTACAGATGAAAATTAGGTTCTGTGTGATGCCATCATGAACTTTTATGGACGTTTCAAAATAAAACTTTGAAATGTGATGGTGATTATTTACATCTGTATGCCATGTAGAAAATAAGTGCAGTGACGTTGATTTTAATTAAATTGTTAGTTTTGTCTTGTGGCATGTTTGTCTCTATTGGTTATGTAGCAGTGTTTTAACTGCTTGTTATTTGCACATTAGTGAATTAGCACAAGTATATTTAGAAACATAGAAAGAGACTTTGATGGCAGATAAGGACCGCTTGACCCACGTAGTCTGCCCATTTCCCTACCTATTGGATAAGCTGCAGAGCCTAGTTAACCAACAGCCTACTTCTTCCTACCCCCACCAGAATTGCCTTATGTCTGTCCTATGCATTCTTGAATTCCCGCACTAATTGTGACCCCACGACCTCCTCAGGAAGGCCATTCCATGCATCTACCACCCTCTCTGTGAAAAAATATTTCCTCACATTGCCCCTGAACTGTCCCCCCTCTATCTTCAAATTGTGTCCCCTTGTTCTTGCACATCTCTTTTTCTGAAAGATACTACCCTCTTGGACTTTGTTGATTCCCTTGACGTACTTGAATGTTTCTATCATGTTCTCCCCTCTCCCTCCTTTCCTCAATACATATTAAGCTCCTTTAGTCTGTCTTTGTATGACTTCTGTTGCAGACCCTGCACCATTTTAGTTGCCCTCCTCTGGACTTCCTCCATCCTGTCTATGTCCTTGTGGAGATGGGGTCTCCAGAACTGCCCACAGTACTCCAGATGGGGTCTCACCAACTGTCTGCACAGAGGGATAACAGCTTCCTGTTTTCTACTGGTGGTGTCTCTCCCTATACATCCCATATAGAAACATAGACTTTGACGGCAGACAAGGACTGCTTGGCCCACCTAGTCTGCCCATTTCCCTACCTACAGGATAAGCTGCAGATCCTAGTTAACCAACAGCCTATTTCTTCTTACCCCCCCAGCAAGAATTGCCTTATGTCTGTCCCATGTATTCTTGAATTCTCCCACAATTTTAGACCCCACAACCTCCTCAGGAAGGCTGTTCCATGCGTCCACCACCCTCTCTGTGAAAAAATACTTCCTCACATTGCCCCTGAACCACCCACCCAGTCTTTAAATTGTGTCCCCTTGTTCTTGAACATCTCTTTTTCTGAAAGATGCTACCCTCTTGGACTTTGTTGATTCCACTGAGGTACTTAAAAGTTTCTATCATGTCCCCCCTCTCCCTCCATTCCTCAAGGGTATACATATTAAGCTCCTTTAGTCTCTCCTCGTATGGCTTCTCTTGCAGACCCTGCACCATTTCAGTTGCCCTCCTCTGGACTGCCTCTATCCAGTCTATGTCCTTGCGGAGATGGGGTCTCCAGAACTGGACGCAGTACTCCAGATGGGGTCTCACCAACTGTCTGTACGGAGGGATAACAACTTCCGGTTTTCTGCTGGTGATGCCTCTCCCTATACATCCCAGTATTCCCCTAGCCCTCCCTACTGCCTTCTCACATTGCTTGCTAACCTTAAGGTCATCTGATATGATTAACCCCTGGTCCCTTTCCATTTTTGTTGTTGTTACTAGCCCCCCCCCCCGTGTAATCTTCCCCTGGGTTTTTGTTTCCCAGGTACATTGTTTTGCATTGAATCCAAGCTGCCATACTTCTGACCATTCCTCTAACCTTGCCAAGTCCCTTCTCATCCTTTCCACGCCTCCTTGTGTAACAACCCTGTTGCAGATCTTTGTGTCATCTGCAAAGAGGCATACTTTTCCTTCCAGTCCCTCTGCAATGTCACTTATAAAGACATTAAAAAGGACTGGACACAGTATTGAACCCTGCGGTACCCCACTAGTAACCCCTCTTTCTTCAGAGTGGACTCCATTTATAATTACCTTCTGTGTCCTGTTGTCCAGCCAATGTTTACTCAGGCTACCACCCTGGGACTCACTCCCAGGCTGGTTAATTTGACTATTAATCTTTTGTGTGGTACTGTGTCAGATGCCTTGCTAAAGTCTAGGTAGGCCATGTCCACAGCCCCTCCCTGGTCTACTACTTTGGCTACCCAGTCAAAGAAATCAATTAGATTTGTCTGACATGACCTTCCCACTGTGAACCCATGCTGCCTTGGATTCTGTGCCTAACTGGCCTCTAGGTACTCAACAATTCTTTCCTTCAAAAGTGATTCCATCACTTTCCCTACCACAGAGGTCAAACTGTCAGGTCTGTAGTTTCCTGCCTCTGTCTTAGTCCCACTTTTGTGAAGGGGAATCACATCCGCCTTCCTCCAGTCCTCAGGTACCACACCATCCCCCCATTATTTGTTAAATAGGGTAGTCAGTGGTTTCACTAGTTCGCCCCTTAATTCTTTTAGAATTCTGGGGTGAATTCCGTTAGGCCCCATTGCTTTGTCCAACTTCAGTTTTAGGAGCTCTTACTTTGAGAGGGTTCCTGCACTAGGTCTTCACATATAGGACTGCACCCCCTGGCATCAGGTCCACACGACAGACTTGTAGATAGCAATCATCAGCGGGGACCGCCCCCGATGTCGGGGCATCATGATGTCAGCCCGACTATAAAAGGGTCGGTCCCACGCCCGCTTTCCAGTTCTTTCCCGCCGTCACCTCAGTCACATTCGACTCGCGTCAGAACAGCTAACGTCCACGTTGTATTTCTCGAAGTATTTCTTCGCCTCTTGTAAAATTCTTACAAACATTTTTCTTCAAATTGATGTCTTCTAGACAGAAGAAAAAGTGCTCAAAGTGCGGCGCTCAAATCCTACATGGGGACGACCATTCCCTCTGCCTCGGTTTGAAGCATGACATCCAGGAGTGTTCCATCTGCCAGGCCTTCAACCAGGCGACCAGAACCAGGTGCAAGAGGTCTCTTGAGGCCCATCTATTGACCTGACACTTGGCGTCTATGGAAAGGGAGCTTCAAAAACTTCGGGAAAGATTGTCGTCGCTGGCCCCTAAGAAAAAAAAAAGTAAGGAGAAGCACCGAGACAGGAGTCCATCGCCATCTGGGAGGCCGGCAACCGTGAGTACTTTTTCGGGCGTCCTGTCCGCTTCTTGGGACCGGGCTCCTTCTCCCCCTCCTGCCTCCTGCCGAGGTGAGCGGGCAGCCGGGGGTTGCCTCTTTGGAGGTGATAATTCTGTCGACTGATCCTGCTGGTAAGTCACCCCTCACCTCCAGCAAAGGACGCACGGCCTCCACCGATCAGACTAGCGGTGGCCTCCCAGCCGTCTCTAGCCCAGCCGGATCTGTTCCTCCGGACGCCGGCTCCTCCGACGCCCGTGTAGATCTGCCCACTCTCTCGTCGGGCTTTAGTTTGGCCCCCTGACGTCAGACAGAGTGAGGGACCAGTCCACCCGTCATCTCCCAGGGTCCTCCACCGTAGAGACTCGCCACCCAACCTGTTGCTGTTTGCCTTAGCAAAGTCGCGATCAGACCTGCCGTTGGGGGCCTCTCGTGTCTCCCCCCACTTGCCAGGCCTTCCTCCATTGCCGGAGTTCATTCCGCTGCCGACAGAGGACCCGGGTATGGAGCCTCCACCCCCCAGTACTTCAGGCGCGCTCCAGGTCCCCATGCCCCCTCCGGTCTCCACGGCACCTCCCCCTGCGGGCCCTTCATCTGGGTTCATTCCACAGGAATCCTCCTTCCCCCATGCGGGTGCCCCTCTGTCAGTTACTCATTATTTGACGTCGGGTCAGGTGCCCCCGTCGCCGGGTTTTCCGACGCTGGGTTTTCAAACGCCAGGCTTTCCGACGTCATCATTCCCGATGATGGGTTATCCTGCTCCAGGACATCCCACGCCGGGCTACCCAAGGTACACCTGTTATCTGTCCTGGCATTATCCGCAGTACCCGAGTTATCTGAGTTATCAACCACCACCTCCTCCGGTGCCGGCACTTGACTCCGTCCCTCGTCGGTGGAAAGAGGCTAGAGCGCAGCTTGTGTCAGAGTTGTGACAGCCGGTGAGGGAGCCACCCTTGGTTATGGTGACCTCTCCACCGCCTCCTGTCTCCAGAATCCCTACCTCTATTTCGGTAGGTATTACTGAACCAGACCCTTGTGTTCCTTCTGGCTCTGATTCCTCTGACACTAATTCCGACTCGGACGGGTCAGACCCCAGATCTCCCGTGGAGGTTCCTCCAGAGGATCCTTCCATTGGAGACTTGCTATGTTCAATTCAAGTGGCTGGTGGTTGGCTGTCCATAGAGGTTGATCCCCAACGCAAACGCCTTGCGGAGCATCTGGATCTAGCCACCTTGCACCCTATTCCCATTCCGCCGTGGATGGGACCTCATGAGGACCTAGTTACCACAGTCTGGCAACAACCGGTCTCCATTCCCGTGATCTCCCGCAAAGTTGACCGCACCTGTTATCCCTCGGAAGGGATTTTTCACCTGAACTCCCATCCGAAGGCTGACTCTGTGGTCATCATGGCAGCTCTCGACTGCTCAGCTCAGCCCAAACATCTGAGTTCTTTGCCTCCCGACAAGGACTCGCGTCAACTTGACCAGTTTGGGCAAAAAATTTATTCATCTTCTTCTTGTGTGATTTGTTCCCTCAATTACGTCTCGCACATGGTTGCCTTTCAAACAGCTTCACTTTTGGACCTTGAAAGGGACCTCCAGGATGTTCAAGATGAAACCCTGAGGAAGAAGCTCTTGGATAAAGTAAGGATGGGGAAATCCTCCTGCTGCCACGCCCTTCGGGCAACTTACGACTCGGTGGGCTCAGTGGCGAGAGCAGCTGCCATGGGGATCCTGCCTCCGACGCCTCTCCTGGTTCCGTATAGTGGGACTGGTGCAGGACGTGCAGTCCTCTCTGTTGGATGCCCCTTTCAGGGATTCTGTCCTCTTTGGCGGTGACACTAAAGACACCATTACCGGGCTGCAGGAGAGCGGACACTCCTTGAGGGACGTCCATTCGTTATACAAGATGGGACAGAAAAAGCAGCCCTTTTGTCGCCAAAGAAGGTGGAACAAATCCCAGGCTAAGCGCCAGGCAAAGAAATGCGCTCCTGGATCAGGAGCTCAAACCCCACAGTCCAGATTTCAAAAACAGGCCTCTGGGGCTAAAGCTCCCCTCGGCATCCTGACTCCTTTCCCCTCCTTCTGCTACCTCTAGTACATCAGGAGGAACCGGTCGGAGGGAGGTTCGGCCTCCACCTGGAAGGTTGGAGGTCTGTCACCGAAGAAAACTGGGTACTTCAGCTCATCCAGCGTGGTCACTCGATAGAATTCAGCAAAATCCCAACCCCCTCAACCTCCAGGACGATCCTTCTATCCTTTGGGATCAGGTCCCCATAGTCTCTCAAGAGATCCAGGCACTTCTCCTAAAGAGAGCCATAGAGCCTGTCCCATTAAGCCAAATAAGAAGGGGATTTTACTCCCACTTCTTCCTGGTTCCAAAGAAAACAGGCGACCTCAGCACACTAAACATCTTCGTCGAACACAAGAAGTTTCGTATGTTGACCCTTCAGGGGCTCCTTCCTCTGCTCCATCAAAACTCTTGGCTGTGCTCCCTGGACATGCAGGATGCTTATCTGCATATCCCTATCCTCCCGGCCCACCGCCGCTTTCTCCGCTTTGTTTTCCTGGAGAAACATTTTCAGTTCCGAGCACTCCCGTTTGGCCTTTCTTCGGCCCCCCTAGTGTTCACCAAATGTCTAGCGGTGGTGGTGGCCTTTCTGCGCCACCAGGGCATTTATGTCTTCCCATACTTGGACGACTGGCTCCTCTCAGCACCCTCTCCTCCCAGCCTGAAAGAGGCTCTCTCTTTCACCCTGAGCTTATTTGCTTTACTGGGCATAATGGTCAATTTTCCTAAGTCCCAACTAGTACCCTCACAGAGACTGCAGTTCTTTGGAGCTGTACTAGACACAGTTCAGGGCAAGGCTTTCCTACCATCAGATCAGGCCGAGACTCTTGCTTCTCAAGCCACACTGGTGGCACAGGCCCGATGGATCCCTGCACACTCGGTGCTTTGTTTATTGGGTCTGATGGCGGCCACCATTTCGACAGTCCCAATGGCCAGGCTTCACATGAGGGTCACCCAATGGTCTCTTCGAGTCCAGTGGGACCAGAGGACGGATGACATGAACCAAAAAGTCATGATCTCCAACAGCCTCCAGAGAGATCTACGCTGGTGGCAGGATCTCTCGAATTTGTCGAAGAGGGTCCCTTTCCTTCCAACAGTTCCAACTCAAATTCTCACTACGGACGCCTCAGATCTGGGCTGGGATGCTCATCTGGGGTCTCACAAGACACAGGGGTCTTGGTCCAATCAGGGGCTTATGCTCCACATCAGTGTTCTGGAGACCAGGGCAGTTCTTTACGCACTCCAGGCATTCCAGTCGCTGCTGGTTCTGGGATCTGTCCTGGTACAAACGGACAACATGTCCACTGTCTGGTACATAAACAAGCAAGGGGGAAACAGATTCTACCCTCTTTGCCGAGAATCCATGAGGGTGTGGTTCTGGGTGATTCAGCACAGCCTTTATCTGACAGCAGTTCACGTTCCGGGCGTCACCAACGTCCTGGCCAACAGTCTCAGTCGATCAGTGGCCTGGGTCCACCAGTGGAAGCTCAAGTCAGGGTAGTCGAAAACCTCTTTCTTCGATGGGGTCGACCAGAGATGGATCTGTTCGCCTCCCCATACAACGCAAAACTACCCGTCTTCTGCTTGCTCGTTCCCGGGCATGGTGCTTTTTGGCGAGATGCGCTATCTCTTTCATGGACAGAGAGGTTTCTGTATGTCTTTCCTCCCTTTCCTCTAATTCAGAAGGTCCTGGTGAAACTTCAACAAGAGGGGGCCCATGCAGTCCTGATTGCTCCTCTTTGGCCATGCCAAATTTGGTTCCCTCTTCTGCAACACTTGGCACTGGACCCTCCGGTTCCTCTGCCCATTTCTCATGACCTTCTGACTCAGGAGTAGGGCAGCCTGGTGCATCCGAGCCTTCAGTCTGTCCACCTTCATGCGTGGCACCTGTGGACATAGCGATTTCTTGCTATGGGGTCTCTTCGCAGGTTGCGCACATTCTAGTGGAGGCCAGAAAGCCCTCCACTAGATCCACTTACGCTATGAAGTGGAAGAGATTCACAATATGGGCCCAAACAAAGAGCTGGAATCCATTCTTGTGCTCGGCATCCCAGGTTCTAGAGTACCTCGCGCATCTGTCTGAGGTGGGCCTTAGCTATTCCTCCATTAAGGTCTACCTCTCTGCGGTGTCGGCCTACCACCTCCCAGTGGAGGGTAAAACCTTAGCTCAGCTGGAGGTTGCTAAAACCTTTTTAAAAGGCATCCTTCATATGAAACCTCCGATCCGGAATCCTTGTCCACCCTGGGACCTGAATTTCATGCTAGAGAAGCTGACCTTGCCACTGTTTGAACCAGCTTTTTCTTACGACTTGCGCTTCCTCTCTTGGAAGACTTTGTTTTTAGTCACTGTCACTTCGACCAGAAGGGTTTCCAAACTACAGGCCTTCGTATGTAAAGAACCTTATTTGATTTTTCATAAGGACCGAGTCGTCCTTTGGACTAATCCTTCTTTTCTGCCCAAAGTTGTTTCAGAAACCACTTTGAACCAGAGCATGGAATTACCGGTATACTATCCACAGTATTCCAACAGGGGGGAACACCTGCTGCACACGCTTGATGTGCACTGGATCCTGAGGTACTACATGAACAGGACTAAAGAGGTTAGGTAATCTAACCAACTGTTCATAGCCTTTGCCCCTCAGTGCCAGGGCAAGGCTATTTCCAAGCAGACCATCTCCCGATGGATAGCTACCTGCATCCATTTTTCATACATGAAATATGGGAAGTCCTTTCTGGGGGCAGTCAAAGGCCACTCCACCCATAGCATGGCTACCTCTACTGCCTTTTTCAGAAATGTGTCCATGGCAGAGATCTGTGCTGTGGCCACCTGGTCATCTGTTCACACCTTCACTAAGCATTACAGTCTGAACATTACCTCTAGGCACAGAACTGGCTTTGGACTTGCGGTCCTGCAAGGCCTTCTGTCGTGATTACTCTTGACGACTTCTCCTCCTCCTCCTCCTCCTCCCGGAACCTATGACTTATTTTTCTTTCTTTAGGACTGCTTGGTATTCAGTCCTATATGTGAAGACCTACTGCAGGAACCCTCTCGCAGTAAGATATAACAGTTACGTAAGAACACATGACAGTAGATCTTCGAGAGGTTCCTACAATGGAATCAATTTCCCTCCCTCCTTCCCGGTTTTCGGATGCTTTACTTTCCATCCTATCTAGTCTGGCTGGACTAGAGTGGAAGCAGGGTATTTGGAGTTCACTCTGGTTTTCTCCTTGCCTATCTTTAGGTCTCCATTGGAAAAGAACTGGAGAGCGGGCGAGGGACCGCCCCTTTTATAGTCGGGCTGATGTTACAACGCCCCGACGTCGGGGGCGGTCCCTGCTGATGATTGCTATCTACAAGTTTGCCATGCGGACCTGACGCTAGGGGGCACAGTCCTATATGTGAAGACCTGCTGCAGGAACCTCTCTCAAAGATCTACTGTTACGGTAAGTTCTTGCGTAACTGCTATTTCTTTGGAACCCTTTCTTCTGTGAAAGGACTGGGATCAAACCCCTATCAAGAGTGCTTCTGTTAATTGGATTAGGCACCTCCCCCTCCTCCTCCTCTTTTGTTAATACTGAGCAGAAATATTCATTCAGTGTCCCTGCTTTTTCACTGTCCCTCTCTGCCCACCCACCATCCATTCTATTCAGCATCACTATCCCTCCCTTTGTCTTTCTGCGCTCCCTGATGTACCTATAAAAGGTTTTATCCCCCTTCTTAACCGAGTTGGCTATCTTTTCCTCAGTTTGGGCCTTTGTTATTCTGACTTCCCTTCCTGCTTAATTCCACCTTAACTGGTACAGCTCTCTGTCCTGCTCCTTCTGTGTTTCCTTATACTTCCTGAATGCTATATTTTTCTCCGACTTTCCCCTCCACCTCTTTTGAGAATCATAGTGGCTTTTTCTTTCATTTCAGTTTATTTGCTTGACACAAAGGCTTGTTGCCTTTGTGATGGCAGTTTTGATATTTCCCAATTGTTGCTCCACCCCTCCTTTTAGCCTGTTTGCTATTGCTTTTCTAAGGCACTCTCCCATCTTGCCAAAGTCAGCCCTCCTGAAGTCCAGAACCCTCACTTTTGTATGGCTTGATTCTGTAGCTGAGTTTATCGTGAACCACACTGTTTGATGGTCACTTGTTCCCAGATGGCAACCCACTTCTAGATCTGAGATCCTCTCATTGTCCCCATTTGAGAGTACGAGGTCTGAAATTGCTCCCTCATGAGTGGGTTCTGAAACTAGCTGTCTGAGGCATGCCACCTGTAGGGCATTGAGAATGGCCCTGCTCTTGAAAGTGGCTGCAGCAAATGTGCTCCAGTTAACATCTGGTATATTCAGGTCTCCCGTCAAAAGTATCTCCCTTTTCTCTGCCATCCTAAGAATGCCTTCTGTCATATCCTTGTCCATTCCCTCCCCCTGACATGGGAGTCTGTATACAATATCTGTGCAGATTGTGGTGCCATTTCCAGTTTCTAAGGTGACCCACAGTGCCTCCTCTCCTCCCTATTTACTCTTTTGTTCAGTTGCTTTTATCCCTTCCTTTACATAGAGAGCTACTCCTCCCCCTCTTCTCCCCTCCCCTCCCTGTCTCTCCTGTAGGTTATGTACCCTGGTATGTTAACATCCCAGTCATGGTTCTCTGTGTATCATATTTCTGTGACTGCTGCGACATCCAGGCATCCCTCTTCCATCAAGGCCACCCGTTCAGGGAGCTTTTTGCCCAGACTACAGGCATTGATACTCATTACCCTCCATTTCCTGATGGCCTTACTCCTTTTTGCCCCATACCTGTCCTTATTGCCTTTGTCACTTTCTCCATTTACCCCTGCCCTTCTCGCTATTAACATATCTTTCTAGGGACATGGATATGTTGTTCATCCACACTGTCTGGCAGGTTCCTTGCCGCTTTAAATCTTGCCAGAAGGTCTTCAAGCTGGCTCCTCCCACCCACCCGGGTGGTAAAACTCTCGGCTCCGCCCCATGACGCCAGATCTTCCTTACCGCTTGGAAGTTCAGGTTCCCTCCTTAACTCTCTGTGTATAAGACTGGTTCCTAATTCTTCGAATTTTCGAAATCAAAAAAAGACTTCGGTCTTCTCTCCCTCACGGCTGCGATGGACAAATCGACTCCCGGTTTCCGGAGATGCCCTTGCGGACAGAAGATGTCTTGGATGGATCCGCACTCACGTCGTCTACTGTGGGCCTTGAGCACGATCCGCAGGCTTGCGACCTGTGCTCTTCTTTTTCGGCCTACGTCCTCGAAGACCGTGCTGCCCGTTTACAGCTGGGGCGTCCCGAGAAAAGATTTCCTCCGGTTAAATCTAAAGAGGCTCGGTTGGCGGTGTCGCGGCGGTGGCTGAGATGATAAGCCCTCGAAGAGGCGGCGCGGGCGCTTCTGCCTTAGCTGCGGCATTTGTCCGCTCTCTCGGTGCCTCGTGTTCGGCTCCTTTTAAGGAGCTTGTCTGACCCTCTCGACGAAAGGTGAGGTCTAACTATCTCTGGACCTTTTTCTCGGTCCAAAAGAGCAAAATAAGTCTCACCGTCGGCGGCTCTTGGGGCCGGAAAGATCCCCCTCTAGTTGTGGAAGCAGTCGACTTGATTGGAACCCCTCAGCTTTGGCCACTGGCTTCACGGTGTCCCGTCAGGCCAGTTGACCGAGACTCCCGTCGGCGGTGAGATTTTCTCAACCCGTTAGGGCGGGTTGTCGGCTGGAAAGCTGGAATCCCTTCTCCAGTTCCCCTGGTGGGAGTTGAGGATCCGTCGGCTCGTCTGTGCCTCGGTTCGGAGCCTTTGGTGGAATCGTCCAAACCGAGGAGTGCCAATTCCCAACAACACCTCCCGCACGTCTTCCAGCCTACCGCGAGGTTCTGGTCTCGGACTTCTTCGCGGTCCAGCTGATCCCCGTCATAGGCGGTCTCGGTCTCGGCACCGGTGGCAAAAGCGCCGCCGCTCTTCCTCTTCCTCCTCCTCGGACGAGGGAAGGCTTCGGCGCAAGTTGCGTCGGAGGTATGAGGAACTCATGTGGCAACAGCTCCTTCTGACCGGGAATAAGCCGCCTCGTCGTCTTCCCCTGCCATTAAGTGGCTGTCACCGGGGCGGCCGAAACAACCTCTCGTTGCTGAGGGCCTGTTCCCAGGCAGTTGTTCAGCCAAATCCAGCTGCCCCACCGATTCTGGTGGAACCTCCGCCTCCACAGCTGTTGGTTGGGGCTCCGACCAAAATTCTCGGTCGGCTCGGGGACTGCCCATGGGCTGTCTGTCACCCTCACTCCGATAGACCTCGGCAGGTGGAGGTGGCTCAGGCCGAGCAGCTCTTTGAGGACTCTTCGAGTCGAGGGCGATTCCTCCCTCTTCTCCAAGCGAATGGACTTGGAGTCCTCAGGAGGACAGTCAGTGGACGATAGCCCTCCGTCCTTCCTAGGATTGCTTTGGCTCATCTCGGAGTCCACCAGGATGAAGCTCGAACCCGTTTCTAAATGGGCCAGGTATTCCCTCACGGAGATTCTGGACCGAAGGGATTCCCCTACGCAGGCCTTTCCGGTGGCCGAGGCCATAGTGGGTCTGGCCTTGGAACTTTGGCAGCACCCTGTTTCCTGCCCTGCGCCTTCGGCCAGGATGGCCAGGAAGTATGCGGTCCCTACCGGTTCCCTGTCCGTTTTTTCAGAACACCCCTCTGCTGAGGGTTGGTTACCGACAGCGTTTTCCGGCGCGCTGGGAATGCCAGGGATGTGGACAAACCTCCCGACAAGGAATCCAAGAAATTGGATAATGCCGGGCGAAAAGTCTATGCTGCGTCCTCTCTCGGCCTTCGTCAGGCCAGTTCGGCCGTCCTCATGGCACTTTTTTCTCATGCCCTTTTGGGCTCCCTGGATGAGGTCGTCCCTCATCTTCCCGCGGATCTGCAGACTACGGTCAGGCAGGTGCGGGACCAGAAGCAGGGCAGTGGCCAAACAGCAGCTCCAGACTGCTTTAGACATTGAGGACTCATGTGCCAGGTCTGTGGCGCGCGTAGGCCATGCGTCGTCGGGCTTGGCTGAGGATATCCACCTTTGCCCGGATACCCAGCACAAGTTGGCGGATGTTCCCTTTTTGGGGACTGACCTCTTCGGCCCTGGGGTGGAAGGTCACCTGCAGAGGATCGAGAAGTCCAATGCTACCTTGGACTCGGTCTCTTCCGCTCAGAAGGACAAAGGCCGCAAGCCACAGCCTAAGCCCTTGCGTCCTTCTGCGCCCGCGGCGCGTCCGGCCCAGCAACGTCAGGGCCAGCAGGCTAGGGCTTGGCATCCCAAACCCAAGCCGTCGGCTTCTTCCAACAGGAAGCAGGGAGGTAAAGGCCCAGGAGGTCCCTTGGCCGGTCCCTCCTCAGGCCTGCTCAGTGGCCGGGCTGAGGGGTCGCCCCCATCCCGTCACCTCACCCTGGTTCCCCATTGAGAGATGGCTCCGACACTTCCTTTCCTCCTGGTCGCTATTACCACGGACAGGTGGGTACTGGAGGTGGTGGGAAAAGGCCTGCCTCTGGAATTCGAGCAGGCCCGCCCTTCAGAGCCGCCGCACCTCGGGGTCTCGAAGTCCACAGCCTCACTGCTGCGGCTCAGTCGACACGGCTCTCCTCCTCCAAAGGAGGTGATCAGGAAGGTAGCGGACCCCCCTCAGACCAGGGGTTTGTGTCCAGGTACTTCCTGGTTCGAAGCAGACGGGGGCTGGCGCCCATTCTCGACCTACACGACCTGAACAAGTTCCTAAGGTCTCGAACCTTCAGGATGGTCACTCTGGCGCAGATAATACCATCTCTGGAACACGGCATGTGGTTCTGCTCTCTGGACCTGCAGGACGCGTTCTTTCACGTCCCTATCCGTCCGTCACATCGGAGATTCCTTCGCTTTCGAGCGGAGGGATCCCTCTTCGAGTTCCGAGCCATGCCCTTTGGCCTGTCTTCAGCTCCCAGGGTCTTCACCAAATGCATTGCAGTGGTGACAGCTTTCCTGTGGCGCCGAGGGGTCCGGGTGTACCCTTACCTGGACGATTGGCTGATAGCAGCCCCTCCAGACAGGAGGTGGGCCGGTCAGAGATCTGGCCCTCAGGTCTGCTCTCAAGTCGGCCTACATCAATGAGGCCAAGTGAACTCGAGCCGAAGCAGGTGATTCTGTTTATCGGGGCAGAGCTCGACTCTCTTCGAGCCAGAGCATGGCTCCCGGCGGACAGGGCCGAGGTTCTTACCTCCTTTGCCCAATCATTTCTGGTTGGGCAATCGCGCCCTGCCCGGGACTTCCTGCGTCTCCTGGGTCTCATGGCGGCCTGCACCAGCGTGGTCCGTTGGGCACGCTGGCGCATGCGCCCCCTTCAGTGGGGACTGGCCAGCCAGTGGTCACAACGCTGCGATCCGTTGGACCAGCTTGTGGTGGTGACCCAGGAGATGTGGAACGCTCTCCGATGGTGGACCGTTCCATCGCATCTGCAGGAGGGTATCCCGTTTGTCCGCCCCGAGCCGACGGTCTCTCTATTGACCCGATGCCTCTCTGATGGGTTGGGGTGCCCATCCTGGGGAACACCGGCGCCACGGCCTCTGGTCCCCAGCGAGTCGATGCCTCATCAACCTGCTGGAGCTCCGAGTGGTCCACCTAGCTCTCACCGCCTTTGCTCCGTTCCTCCGGGGTCAAGTGGTCCGAGTCCAGATGGACAATACCACGACCATATACTACCTAAACCGCCAGGGCGGGACGCGTTCCATGCTTCTGTGCAATGAAGCTCTCCGCATTTGGTCACTCGTGCGCAACCTGGAGGCGGATCTCCTAGCCATTCATGTGGCAGGAGCCTCCAACACCCTGGCCGATGCCCTGGGCGGATAGGGGCTGCATCCACAGTGGTCTCTCCTGCCGGAGGTAGTACAAGATCTGTTCTCCCACTGGGGCACACCTCAGGTGGACCTGTTTGCCTCCAGGAAGCCGAAGCTGAGCTGTTCCATGCCGCCCCCTCAGCAGGGCTCGCTGCAGGGGATGCCTTCTCGAGGCTGTGGACGGGCCTCTTTTCGCCTTTCCCCATTTCCCTTGGTTCACAAGATGCTTCTCAAGGCAAGGAGGGACAAGGCGCAGGTGATTCTGATAGCCCCAGACTGGCCCCGCCAGTTCTGGTACCCAGATCTCCTCAGCCTCAGTTCCAGGCTCCCGAGGCAGCTTCCAGCTCACCCGGACCTGCTCTCAGTCAGTCAGGGGAAGGTGTTCCATCCGGACCTTCAATCCCTGCACCTGACGGCCTGGTTCCTGAGCAGCTAGAGTTCCAGGCCTTGGGTCTTTCCGACGAGGTCCTCAATGTTGTTGAGGCGTCCCGTAAGGAGTCGACCAGGAAATGCTATGCCTTCAAATGGAAGAGATTTTCCATTTGGTGTCAGGGCAAGGGCTTGGACCCTTCCTCCTGTTCTTTGGCAAGCATTTTGTACTGTTTATGGTCCCTTTCTAGTCAAGGGCTTAGGTCGACGACCCTAAAGGTGCACCTGGCAGCCATCTCTGCTTACCGGGCGCGGGCTGGGGAGCAGTCGGTGGCGCAGGAGAAGGTGGTCTGGTGCTTTTTCAAAGGCCTTGATCACATTTCCCCTCCGGTGCGAGAACCTTCACCTCCGTGGGATTTACTGCTAGTACTGGCAAAGCTCATGGGCAAGCCATTCGAACTAATGCACAGGTGTGAACTCTCTCACCTGTCGTGGAAGAACCGCCTTCTTGGTGGCTGTCACGTCAGCCAGAAGGATGGGAGAACTCCAGGCGCTCTGCATTGAGTCTCCTTACCTGGTCTTCCACAGGGACAAGGTTGTCCTGCACCCCACCGAAATTCCTTCCGAAGGTGGTGTCGGAGTTTCATCTTAACCAGGTGTTGACTCTGCGGTGTTCTACCCCAATCACACCTCGGAGGCGAATACAGGCTCTCAACTTTGGACCCTAGAAGAAGAGCTCGCTTATTATAAGGAGGCGCCACGGCTGAAATCGAGGAGAAGTTGCAGCTGTTTGTCACCTACACTGAAGCCGCACCTGGCAGACCTGCAAGCCCGGACGATAGGCAGGTGGGTCACCTCCTGCATAGATCTCTGCTATAAGTTGGCGGGCATGGAGCCTCCCAGAGGATAAGAGCTCATTCTACCTGTCATACTGCTGCATCGGTGGCTGCTTCAGGGACGTCCCTATCCAGGAAATCTGCAGGGCTGCTACCTGGAAGTCAGCACACCTTTATTACCATTACCACATCGACCTGGAGTCACGCCGGGATGCTGGTTTTGGGGCCTCGATTCTCAGTCTCTATTTCCTAAGTAGGGGTGCGCTTGCCTCCCTCCTCCGGAGAACTGCTAGAGTCTGCCAGACAGTGTGGATGAACAACATATCCATGTCCCTAGAAATACAGGTTACTCACCTGTAACAGGAGTTCTAGAATGGTATTTGTTGTTCATCCACCACATTCTCCCGACCTCCCGGCCCCGACGCTGTCTGAAGCTTCCAGCGGGCAGATCTGGCATCATGGGGCGAGCCGAGTTTTACCACCGGGTGGGTGGGAGGAGCCAGCTGAAGACCTTCCGGCAAGATTTAAAGCGGCAAGGAACCTGCCAGACAGTGTGGATGAACAACATATACCATTCCTAGAACTCCTGTTACAGGTGAGTAACCTGTATTTTTTGGTGTTTACCTCACTTACTACCCTGACTTTTTTTGGGGGGGCTAGGATTTCCCTGCTCCTTTCCAGTGCTTCCCCACTTGGCTAGTTTAAATGCTTGCCAATGAAGCATTTAAACCCATCACCTAGGAACCTGGTTCCCCTCCTGGACAGATACAGCCCATCATGCCAGTATAGGCCTGCATCACTCCAGGTGGACCCCCAATCCCCAATGAAGCCCACCAGTTTTTCAGCCATTAATTGAATCCCATGGTGTGGAGCACCCTAGCCTTACCTACGCCATAGACAGGCAGCACCTCCAAGAAGGTTACTGTGCATGCTACTTGTCTAAAACCCCTCCCCAACTCTACAAACTCTTCCTGCACTGCTCTGATCCCTTTCTTATCCAGGTCATTTGTCCCTAGGTGAACAATGAAGTCCAGCTCCCTCCCCTGTGCAGCTGCTCCGGCGATCCTGAGGATTCACTCTCTGTCCCTCCAAGCCATGGTGCCAGGAAGGCACCTTGCCTCCCTCTCCCCTTCTTTCCCCAGTTCTGCCTTCCTAACAATGGAGTCCCCCACCAGGAGTTGTTTCCTTCCCCTGTAGGGTCCCATGCCACCCTCCTGTGGGCCTCCCTTGTGGAGGTTCCCAGCATCCTCCTTGGTCTCCACTGCGGGTGCCTCCATAGAGGAACCACACTTTGCCAGAATGGCATAGGAATTGTGGAGAGGTACAACTGGAGGGATGCACCTCTGTTCCAGGTCAGTGTTTAAATCTAGCTTCCTTCTAGCTGAGCCACTCCCCCCCTTCTTAATAGATCTTTCTACATGTAATTACATTGCACAGATAACAATCCGCTTCAGCCACCTGAGATTTACACCTAGATAACTACTTCAGATAACCATTCACTTCAGCTAACTCAGACAAACAGACTAACTTTTTTTTATTGTTTGTGTTTTTTTTACACTAAATTGAAGGTCCCAGTAGAAGAGTTCTACTTCTTTGGTCACAGTAGAGAAGTCCAGTCACACAGCACTCCTTCCTCCTGGTGTTCTCTGCCAAGCCTCTTATAGATCTGCACACTATAAAAGTAACTTTGGAGAAGCTACATTATCTCTCGATAAAGCAAAATCTCTGTGCAGAATGTGGTATTTTGTGTCTTACGACTGTGACATATGTTGCTAGTTTTAAACTAATTAAATAAACATTTTTCTAATTTGCACTCTGGTATGAAGTGCTTTCTTTTGATAGTGGTTTATGAGTTAGGACTGTTGGACTGTTGCTGATATTTTTGCCCTTCTGCTCCTTCTTTCCCACTTAAGCTATCTGTTTTTGGGTATCACCCTGCCTAGTCCCTATGCCAAGGGAGTCCTCTGGAAATAGATGGCAGGTAGTTAGGGATCAGCTGACCACACTCCTCCCCTTTGGGCAGTTTTGTGCAGTGCTATATCACTGAGGAATAAAATGGCAGTAATGCTGGATTTTGTCACTGACTTCTTCGTAGATCTGGTGTGCGCATTACTGAGACTTGGCTTGGTGATGAGTTTAGGCTGGTCCTGGAGGTGGCCCTCCTAGCTGGTTTCTTGGTGCATATCCACTGTGCAAGGCAAGGTCATTTAAATGTGTTGTTGTAAAAGGGGGACAGCGGTGGAGTGGAGGATTCTCTTGGTATACCATTCTCATGGAATTTGCAGATTTTGTTATCTCCCTGGCATTAGGTTCCCCTGCACTGTTAGTCTTAGGAGAATGCAGTGCTTGGTGTGGCAGCGTGTCCTCAGGGAGTCCGGCAGCAATGAGACTGAGACAACACAGTAGCATTGCAAACTACATTTTGCTGGAGTCTATGGTGATGGGAATTATAAAATGCTGACAGGGCTCCAGGATGGACTGATGGACTGAGAAGAACTAAGGCTGCTGGCATGGACACACCAGGAGTCCAGTATTACTGTGAGAGGCTGCAGGCCAAGCCATTTAGGATTTCTTGTGCCCCCTGAGGAGTGGTTGGAAAGTGAGGGCAGGGAAACGTCCTGGAATGTGGCCTGGCCCTTTCTTGTCAACACCTTGTAGAAGGACAGTTAATGAAGACTCCAGGGAAGCCATGTTGGATTTGGGCATTTGGGTCAGACAAGATGTGGATGACTCAGAGCCGAGTGCTCATTTTGTTGGCTGGAGATAGTGGCAGCCATGGTTTTGTGCTCAGATTTCCTTCCATTTAACAATCTAGGGCATGTCAGCTTTTTCTTTTTTGCACCTCTACCCCCTTTGAGTTCACCCTTTTGTATACAAGTGAAGTGCTGTCTCTTGTTTTGATGTGTTCTGGCTTCTATAAAGCACTTCACCTTCTGTAGTGTGTACTCCAATGTATTCTTTCAGATATTGTAATTATTACCAGGTCCATCTTGTAAATGAGTTCTTCTCAACGATGTTTCGCCTGGCTAAATAAAGATTGATTGATTGATGTGCTCGGCTGCAGTGGTCCAAAAACCAGGAAAACCAGAGTTCAGACATGAACTTTTGTTTTAGCACAGAGAACTTTTACACCACCACAAGGTCAACCATATATCGATTTAAGAAATAAAATCTTGACTCCTTTCTCACTGCAAACTGAGATATAATAGAGAATATTATAGCACACAGGATACATTAATCAGAAATTACTCTCCAGCCATGAACAACACCCCTGTTCTGTGGTTGCCTCTGCATTTCATTAAAGTGGGAGGGATATTATTGATTCATATATCTAGCTTTCTACAAGATAAATGATTGAACAAGTGACCTTTGCTCTTCTGTAGATGCATAAACTAAATCACGTTTTGAAGCATTGTTTAGGTTGCTGTGTGTCTTGTATTTTGAGGGATTAATATAACAAAAGCTATGGTACGTGAAGGATTATTAACTACAATGGTCTATGAGGGTAGAGCAGAAAAAAATATTTTTCCAGTTTCTGTGTGTACGTGGATGGGGTGTGGGAGTTACAGCAGCTGTTGGAACTGCCATAAAGAAAAAGGTTTTTGCATAGATATTTTCATAATAAATGTCCTGTATACGTGACAAAGACTGTGATAAAATAAAAAAGAATAACAGTCTAAAGGTGCTTGAGTTCATAAATATTTGATAGCTGACTGTTTGTGTTATTTTTCCTGACAGTCAGAGTAGGTGACTCCAGGGCCGTTTTTGGAGTCCTAAGCCCTGTTTACACGGTCACATTTGCTCTGGAGCAACCCGATTGCTCAGGTTGCTCCAGTGCAAATGCGACCATGTGGACACATACCCAATCGCGACAAGTCGCTCATTAAACCGGTCCTGCGTTCTCTCTCATGCTGGGGATGCTGATTGGAGTAAGCGACTTGCAGCGGATTAAACCACTGGGTGGACTGTCTGTGCCGTTGCAACACGTCCACTCTGTCATTGCGGTGGCGAGCGACAGTCCAGCCCCCTGATGCATGGCCCCTCACTAGCTCAGAATGTAGCGGTGCACGGAGGGGCCGTGTGGACAGGCGGTTTGCCACTTGCTGCTGGTTGGGATCACACTGCTGCGGTCCGAAATAAGTAGCGCTGCTGCTGTGTAAACATAGCTCAAGTGAAGAGGGAATGAATGTGTGACTGGAGCATTTTTTTTGTGTTGCTGTGTGGTAAAAGCTATATCCTCTATGTATGAAACATGAAAAAAAAGAAGAAAAACTAAAATCTTCCTTGAGTGCTGTACCGAAATTTCAAGGTAAGGTGTCTGCAGGAATTTAATTGGTGGGGGACAAAATTGTTCACATTTTGTGGTGTGGTTCCCAAAGTGCTGAAAAAAACTGTTTAAGTGAAGATTTATAACTTTAAAACCTGAGGCTGTGTCCGGACATAAATTCTTTATTGTCGTAACAGCTGCTGATAGCTTTGAGGCAGAGAGGGAGTTAAGACAGATTCTCAGCTTTGTTATGAGAGTGGTAGTTTAAAGATGTTCACAAGTTACAGATCCCCATGAGTCAGTGTGAGGAACTTGATTTATGACCTATCCAACCTTTGCTAGAAAGTAGGAAGGACTCAAGGAGCTTTCACCAAGCTTCTCCTGTGGAAAACTGATTTTGCACCTAATCTTAGTTTTATTTATATTCCATAAGTCAGATTTATTGCATTTTGCCAAGGTTGTCTGCTGCCACTCCCTTCTTTATCTGTGGGCCCGCACACATTTTTTATGGTTGGTAATACGAGAAAAAACTACCAGAAAGCTCAGTCTTTCTTAGTTTTCTGTGTCTGGTATATAGGACTTTTATTTCCTAATTACACCTATTCCTGTAACTCCTTCACTGCTGTACACCATTTAGACATATCATTTTTTTTTATAAAAAAAGACATATAAGCAAGTATGTTCTGCTCCCATACTAATTAGTCATTATTAGAAACATAGAAACACTGAAGTTGACAGCAGATAAGGACCACAAGGCCCATCCATTCTGCCCATTTTGTCTACCTTATAAATGTGCCATAGGCCTGTACTCTGCTAACGGCCTATCTATTCATACTCATCTGTATTGCTCCCTTATGCCTATCCCAAGCCTGTTTGAAGCCCCGCACTGTATTCATAGCCACCACTTCCTGAGGTAGGCCGTTCCATGCATCCACCACCCTTTCTGTGAAAAAGAACTTCCTCACATTCCCCCTTAATCGGCCTCCCTCTAATGTCATGCTGTGTCCTCTTGTCTTGCTATTTTTCTTATATTGAAACATGTTAGACTCTTTCACCTTGTTAATGCCCTTAAGATGTTTGAGTGTTTCGATCATATCACCTCTCTCCCTCCTTTGCTGTAGGGTATACATATTGAGCTCCGTTAATCTGTCCTCATATGTTTTCTGATGCAGTCCTGCACCATTTTGGTTGCCCTTCTCTGAACTGCCTCCATTTTGTTAATGTCCTTGTGCAGGTGCGGCCTCCAGTACTGCACGCAGTACTCCAGATGGGGCCTAACCAGTGTCTTGTAAAGAGGGATTATTACCTCCCTCTTACGACTTGCGATACCCCTACTACTACACCCCAACATCCCTCTAGCCTTACCTACTGCTCTAGTGGTCTGCTTGGATGATTTTAGGTCATGGGTGATGATGATGCCCAAGTCTCTTTCGTCCCTTGTGATTGCCAGCAACTCCCCTTCCAACCTATAGGTGACCTCAGAGTTTCTCTTCCCTATGTGCATGATCTTGCACTTCTTCGTGTTAAACCCCAGTTGCCACTCTTCCAACCATTTTACCAGTTTATCCAGATCTCTTCTCATTCTTCCCACCCCATCTGGATCATCTACTCTGTTGCAGCTCTTGGTGTCATCTGCAAACAGACAAACCTTACCCTCCAGTCCATCTGCAATGTCAGTGATGAAGATATTGAAGAGGACTGGCCCCAGGACTGACTCCTGAGGTGCCCCACTTGTGACTTGCACCTCTTCTGACTATACCGTTTACCACCACTCTCTGTTTTCTGCCCACCAACCAGTTTGCCACCCAGTTGACCAACTTCTGACCCACCCCGAGTCTACCCAGCTTATTAATCAATCTTCTATATGGAACAGTATCGAAAGCTTTGCTAAAGTCAAGGTAGGTGACATCAACTGCACCCCCTCGATCCACCACTCTGGCTACCCAGTCAAAGAAATCTATGAGATTAGTTTGACAGGACCTTCCTGTTGTAAACCCATGCAGTCTTGGATCCTGTGCTCCTATGGATTCCAGGTCTTGCACTATCCTTTCCTTAAGGAGTGCCTACATAATCTTGCCCACTATTGAGGTAAGACTGACTGGTCTGTGGTTCCCTGCCTCCTCACTACCACCACTCTTGTGGAGCGGGATCACATGAGCCCTTCTCCAGCCTTCTGGGACCTCTCCTGTGCTCAGAGACTCACTAAACAGTTCTGCTAATGGCTCTCCTAGTTCCACCCTTAGCTCCTTTAGTACCCTGGGATGTATGCCATCAGGTCCCATTGCCTTATCCACCCTGAGCATAGCGAGCTGTTGTAGGACCCTTTCTTTTGTGAAGGGACTTGTGCACACCAGCCTCCCTCCTGTGTCCATGGTGCTGAGCTGTGGGCCCTGCCCTTCCTTCTCCTCAGTAAATACTGAGCAGAAGTACAGTATCTATTTAGGACAGATGCTTTCCCTTGGTCCTCCTCCACACGCTCCCCCTTATCCCCTTTGATCTTAGCAATACCCCCTCTGGACTTTCTCCTTTCACTAATGTATCTATAGAAAGTCTAGTCCCCTTCTTTTACTGTTTGTGCTGGTGTTTCCTTGGGTTGGGCCTTTGCCTGCCTTACTGCCTTCCCTTAGGGAAGTTTGGTATGCCTCCCTATCTTCATCCCACTGCGTTCCCTTATATTTCCTGAAGGCCAGCCTTTGACCTTCTACCTGGAGATCTGTGATCCTTTCCCTGTTAGTCAGTACTAGATCTAGGATAGCCCTGTCTCTTGTGGGTTGTTGTACCAGTTGTTTGAGGCCCTCCCCCTGTAGGGAATCCACCATGTGTCTAGTTCTGGCAGATGTTGCTGCTGGTATTGACCAATCTGTATCTGGCATGTTGAAGTCTCCCATTATCAGAACCTCCCCTTTAGCTGTCATGTTCTGTATATCTTCTAAAAGTAATGTGTCTTTGTCCTTCCCCTGGTCTAGAGGCCTGTACACAACTCCAGTTCATATGGCTGTCCCATTTCCTGTTTCCAGGGTGACCCACAGTTGTTCTGGCTCCTTACGTGTATTCTGAATTTCTGTAGCATTGATATTTTCATTGACATAAAGGGCCACTCCCCCACCCCTTTTTGCACCTCGGCCTTTTCCGAATAGTACATAGCCGGGTACTGAAGTCTCCCAAGTGTGGTTACTGGTGAACCATGTCTTGCTAGTGGCTGCTATGTCCAGTTTAGCCTCTGTCATTGTTACCTGCAGGTCTGGGATCTTATTTGTGTAGGTCTCTTCTCCTAGTGCATGCTTTCAGCAGGTAATAAGTCAATCTTGATGGAGTAGGCAGTATATTTCCACATCGTCATACACAGAGTCAAAGCTGTAGTCTATCTTGATGTTTGTTGCATTAGTACAAGTAAATGATGTTCATGTTCCTCCGTTCACTGGGGAGTTCTTTACTGGCACTAATAATGCTGAATTACTTTTTTTATTAAAGAGCGAGTGCAAAATATAGCAGGAAAAAAACATTATTAATTTTCAAACGTAGTTATCTCTGAAGTATTTTTCTTTTTCCATTTGCTCTTTAAATGGTTTTCTGTCTGATTGTAGTAGATGTGATCTGAAGAACAATGCTTTACCTGGAGACTGACAGATCCAGTTCTACGCTTTTTCATACCTCATCACCATTGTGACCTCACTTACTGTGGTACCACAAGTGACTGACTGTGTAGGCGGTGACTGACTCTTCAGGGTCAGTTGTGATGTCACAGACAGGTCATCGGGTTGATGATATACAAGGAAGAACAGAGCTAGCAATGTCAGCTTCCAGGTAAAGTACTTTTACACACATCACGTCAAGTATTGTCAAGTGAAAAAATATTCTCATTAGCAAAAGAGGAAAACAAAAAATGCTTCAGATATAAACAGTAATAGTTCATTACTTTTGAAAATTAATATTCATTTTAGGCAGTAAATTACCTCTCCATGGTTATAGTGTACAAGGCCAGGATAAAGTTATATTAATACTACTAGTGTCTGGTGATTATAGATTGTATATGCTTACCATACATGTTGTACATTTAATTACTCAACTACAAAGAGTTCTGATTAAGGTACTGTAGTAACTGCAGCACCTTAATCAGAACTCCTTTTATTTTCTAATCGAACCAGGGCATCCATCCATTCACAACTAGCACACTACCCATCCTGGTAACTGTATTCCAGCTCCTCCACCCTACTGACCAATGGCACCACACTCAAGCCCCTGTGGCAGGGCCTGGTCAGCAGTCCCACTCCTGCCAGGAGACTGGATTCAACCAGGAAAACACAAGAACCTTGTTTGTCGACCTCTGGCTCCAGTTTTACACAATGTCCACTTAAACAGCCAAAAACAGTGTGAAAATGATGCTTCCCAGATTTCAGTGGAGCGTCCCCCCGGCACTCTCCCTATGCTTGAGACGTCATGTGAAATGTCAGGTGCGGGGGGAGGAGCAGGCTAGCAGGATATGGACAGGGATTGTGCAGCTAGCCCCATGAGGGCAAATTATGATCCCTTCCCTTCCTTGGGGGCTGATTAAACAAGTGCCACTGAGGACTCCCATTGAGTGAGGTAAAAGAGCTTCCTCTTTGTTGTTGTACAGTTCGAGGAATGCTTCCTTTAAGTAAAATATGCAGTAGGTGGCACATCTCCTTTCCATTTTTAGTTTTGGTTTACAGATTTTATTTCACTTCTAATGTGATGCAAAACACACCTATTGTTTTGTTGCCCCAAACCACTGTAGGAGATCCAAGTTTATGCCTCGAGCCTGATTCTCCCACCCCGTGGTACTGTGTTTTGGAGCTCGGAGGAGAGCCATCACAAGCCAACCCAGAAATAGTTGTGAATTACAAGCAATAAGTCAAAGAACAATAAAATGGGCAAAATGCTTAAGTGCAGTTGTAACAGCAGAGACTAATTGGAGTGCACAGTTGTGCAGAAAGTGAACACATGAGATGCACTATCAAAACAGTAGAGATGCAAAAACACAGAAATTTACATCAAGGGCAGTAAACAGAATAAGGAAATATTGCTACGAGATCTAGGTGACAGGGCAGATATAGAGTCCAACATGAGGGGACACCACATCTGTGTGTGCAAAGAAATTAGCATTTTCCAGAAGGAGGTGCTGTAATGGAACAGTAGTAGTTCAACGCCCACTGCTGCCTCTGGCTCTGCCTCGGCAAAGTGACTTTTTTGTTTTTAAAAACTGTCTTGTTGTAGCAAGATCAAGCATTGTAGGTGCAAGCAGCCCCTTCAGAAGCATTTTAGTGTGCGACTTTTCTGTGTTCAGTCCAGTACTCCTGCATAGTATTAATTGGTTCTGAAATGGTTCAGAAATGAAGAAGCCAGAAGGGGAAGGAAGGAAACATATTCAATTCAGTGCTTTAGAGTAACTGGTAATTGCTTTTTTTCTTTTAAACTTAGATTGTGGGCTTTTAGTGACACTATACTTTCTTTGTTGTCTTTACTTATAATTGTTTTTGGGCTGTTGAAAGTTTAAAACATAGTGGTGGTGTAATTCTGTGCTGTCTTTAATTGCTGCAAATTTTCGCCCCCCCCTTCCCCCAACTCTTAATTATATGCCCTGTTAAATCTGATTGGCGGAGCTAAACACAGGGTATAGTAAGGGGTGTGAAGTAGGAGGGGCATAAGGGAAGAAGCCCACCCTCAACACGACAAGTGTTTGACTCATTTATTGGTTTCTTTTCTTTAAAAAAAAAAATATCTGAGGATCAGTGGCAGGATTTTAGTACAGTAAATTAATAAAAGGGAACTAGGAGAGCTTCAGTAGCAGACAAGTAGTGGAATTGCAGTATAATGTGGGGAGTGGTGCAATGCAGTGGCTGTGGGGCAGCCATATTCAGAGCAGACCTTCTGGACACTGAGGTGCTGCCCTATCTGCATGCATCTCTCTGGACTGCGGATGAGGTAGCCAGACTCAGAGCCGGAAGTAAACTGGGTCAGGAGTACCATCACCCCTATCCAGGGACCACCCAGTCCAATGCAACTGCCTCAAAGGATGCCGAAGCGAGGAGCACTTGGATGGCAGTGGGCTCAGGGAGGGTTAGAGCGGTCAGGCAGAGGCACATCCCAGATCCTATTCCACTCAAGAACTCATATGCCACACTGGCAAATGAGGACAACCAAATAGAGGTACCCAGAGAAGTGGAAGGAAAGGATGTGGAGGTTAGCCAAGGAGGTGACCTCAGCGGGGAAAGCAGTGGACCCCAGAGGAGGAGGAAGCAAATCCTGGTGGGGGACTCCATCATAAGAGGGATCCAGCTAGGAACACAGGAGGGGGAGGACAGGGAGGTGAGGTGCCTACCAGGTGCCACGGCATGGAGGGATGGAAGGAAGATCCTGGGGATCACTGGGAAGGCAAGACGGGAGGGTGAGCTGGATGTCATTATCCACCTAGGTACTAATGACCTGGCAAATGGGGAGCCAAAGGAAGTTCAGGAAGAGTTTAGGAAACTGGGGAGGGGTCTCAAGCAAGTAGCTACTTCTGTCACTTTCTCAGAAGTACTACCTGTGAGAGGCAAGGGAGTGCATAGGAGTGCATGCACCAGGAACTTTAACTCATGGTTGAAGAACTGGTGCTGTGAGGAAGGGTTTGATTCACTGGTGAATGGGGACCCACCTGGAGGGATGGAGGTTTGTTCAAGCCTGGCGGCCTGCATCCATCCTGGAGGAATCCAAGCACTCAATGATAATTTAAATGCTACATTGACAAGCATTTAAACTAGCAAAAGGGTGGCAGGCCAGCAAGGAGGATACCTATTTGCTCACCCCACAGCTAGCAGTGGAACCAGTGAACCAGAGGGTGGCTATCTCTGCAAAGCAGTGTGCAAAAGATGGAGATTAGTGCCCAAGAGGTGGATAAGCAGAAAAGGGGCAAAATTCAGCAGAAGGGCAGACAGCAAGGAGAACCAGGGATAAATGACAACCAAGGAAGGGGCTGGAGTAGAACAGTGAAACAGTCTAGGAGGTCAAATCATGGAAAGCCATGTGCAAATGCCAGGAGCCTTAGCAACAAGATGGAAGATCTGGAGGCTGTCATGGTACAGTCAGACCTGGACATTGTGGCCATCACTGAAACCTGGTGTAATGATAACCATGACTGGGAGATGGCCATACCTGGCTCAACATATTCAGAAGAGAGACAGAGCAGGCAGGAAGGGAGGAGGAGTGGCACTGTATGAAAAATGACATAAGGGCCACAGAGATCCAGGAGGAACAAAATGGGGAGAGATACTGTGGGTTAAGCTGGAAAGAAAAATGGGACAGCCATCCGCACAGGTGTGGTCTATAGACCACCAGCCCAGGAGGAAGAAACAGATAGGAGCTGATGCTAGCCATCCAAAGGATGGCAGACAAGGTGAGGTAGTACTGGTTGGAAACTTCAATATTCCAGGCGTGGACTGGAGCATCCCAGCAGCAGCTTCAACTAGAAGCAGATTTATCCTGGACTCCCTTCAGGGTGCCTTCCTCAAGCAACTGGTCATGGAACCAACTTCGGCAGAAGGCAATACTGACCTTGTGCTGACAAACAGGACAGTGTGGTGGGGGTAACAGTGGGGAGCACCTGGGAAACAGTGACCACCAGTCATTGTGGTTTGAAATCACAGAAAGAGCAGAACCAAACCACACAAAAACACGTATCCTGGATTTTAGGGGGGCAGACTTTGGGAAAATGGGGAGATACTTGAAAGAGGCATTAAGGGGAATGGGATAGGAATCAGGGGTTGAGGAACAGTGGGCAGTATTTAAAATGGGGATTACAAGAACAACAGAATTATGCATTAAGCAGGTTAGCAAGAGGAAAAGGAAGAGGAGACCATTATGGTTTTCCAAAGAGGTAGCAAAGAAAGTGAAAGCCAAAAAGATTGCATTCAGGCAATACAAAAAGACACAGGCAGAAGGGGATAGGGAGAAGTACCAGGAGAAGCAAAGGGAGGCTGGGAGGTCAGTAAGGAAAGCCAAAGCTCAGACAGAAGAACACATTGCAAAACCAGTGGGTAGAGGGGACAAAACCTTTTACAGGTACATAAGTGAAAAAAGAAAGACAAAGGGAGGGATAGTGAGACTGACGGGGAGGATGGGGCAGCGTGGAGGATGACAATAGTAAAGCTGACATATTGAACAGGTATTTCTGCTCAGTCTTTACTGAGGAAGAGGAGTAATGGGTCTGTGGGGAGTACAAGGGGTGAGAATGGTGCAGAAATGGACACAAGTCCCTTTACGAAAGGGTCCTGAAGGAACTGAGTAACTAGAAGTTGATAAAGCAATGGGGCCAGATGGGGTGCACCCCAGGGTCCTTAAAGAACTAAGAGAGGTGGTGGCTGAACCTCTGGCTATCCTGTTTAGCCGATCACTGGAAACAGGGGAGGTACCCAAAGACTGGAGGACAGCAGATGTAGTCCCCTTATACAAAAGTGGGAACAAAGAGGAAGCAGGGAACTACAGACCAGTCAGCCTCACCTCGGTAGTGGGGAAGATCATGGAAGCACTACTGAAGGAGAGATTGGTGGAACATCTGGTTGTCAATGGACTACAGGACCCAAGGCAGCATGGTTTCACCAGGGGAGGGAGTCATGTCAGACCAACCTCATTGAATTTTGACTGGGTGACTAGGGAGGTGGATCAGGGAGGGCAGTGGACATGGCCTATCTGAACTTCAAAAGGCCTTTGACACTGTGCCACATAGAAGACTATTACACAAACTGGGGAATATGGGTGTGGGCAGGACAGTAGTGTGGTGGGTAGGTAACTGGCTGGGTGGCAGGGCACAGAAGGTGGTGGTAAATGGCTGTCACTCCACAGAGGGAAGAGTGACCAGTGGGGTACCACAGGGATCAGTGCTGGGACCGGTCCTATTCAACATCTTCATCAGTGACATTGTGCAGGACCTAGAAGGCAGAATGTCACTGTTCGCTGATGACACAAAGCTCTGTAACAGAATAGACACACCAGAGGGTGTAGACGGAATGAGAAGTGACCTGCAGAAACTTGAAGAATGGTCAAGGGTTTGGCAGTTGAAATTCAATGCAAAGAAGTGCAAGATAATGCATATGGGGCACAAAAACCCTGGCACAATATATCAGTTGGGGGTGAGGATATAGCATGCACCAAGCAGGAAAGGGATCTTGGGGTTGTCATCTCTGATGACCTCAAGGTAGGAAACAGTGTGACAAGGCAGCAGGTAAAGCAAATAGGATGCTGGGATGTATAGGCAGGGACATCACCAGCAGGAAAAGGAGGTCATAATCCGCTATACAAGACACTAGTGAGGCCCCACCTGGAGTACAGTGTACAGTTCTGGAGACCATACCTACGTAAGGACATAGACAGGGTAGAGAAGGTTCAGAGGAGGGCAACAAAGATGGTGCATGGATTGCATCACAAGTCCTATGAAGACAGGTTGAAGGAACTGAACATGTACTCCCTGGAGGAGAGGAGGGAGAGAGGGGATATGATAGAGACATACAAGTATCTTACAGGGAGGAACAGGGTGCAGGAAAACACTATTTTTAAGCAAAAAGATGTTCCAGGACTAGAGGCATGGGATAAAGTTGGAGGAGGATGATTCAGAGGAAACATGAGAAAGAATTTCTTCACAGAGCAGGTGGTGGACAAGTGAAACACCACTGCAGAGGAAGTGGTGAGGGCTGAAACAATCACGGGATTTAAGAATGCATGGGATAGACATAAAGGAATTCTGGAGGTCAGGGGTAAGGGGCAACAGACTTCTAGGAAAACAAACTGAACTTACAAGCTCAAATGGGCAGACTGGGTGGGCCATAGGCCCTTATCTGCTGACACTGTCTATGTATCTATGTATAATAATTGGCACCACAATACTATACCTCTGAAATGATTTAATTTATTAAAAGTTTACAGAATGTTATAAACAATGTCCTTGTTAGTTGAGTGGTCACTTTGATTTGTTAAAATCCCAACTCTATATGCTACTAAAATTTATAGAAAAGTCACCCCATTGAACTGAATGGGGCGCGCACATGGGGCATTCGTTTTATGAGCTCACAAGGCAGCAGAGAGGAACAGAGTGAAGGTGTAGAGGTTGTTGCAGGGAGCTATCCTGGTGGATTGGGAGCTGAGTGACAGAGTGAGATGGACACTCAATTATGTGCTCTCCACTTTGAGGAGTAAAGTAAAGAAGCAGGGAGTCATTGCTTGATACTGATTTACGTAGGGTATGCCACCGTTACCTTCTTAGTTTGTCTCCTTGCCAGACGACCTTACTGTTGGCCCCAGTCATGTGCTTTTTCCCTTCCCTGTTCTTTATCTGTTCGCAGAAGGAAGGCCCGTTGGTGGTGGTCTTGAAAGCCGGGCACTTTCTGAACGGAGCCGGAGTGGGAGCAGAAAGGAGAAGGCCTTCGGAGCGGCCTCACGGGGAGAGAGAGACAGCACACCTATTGTAAAGTGTCCCCAGAAAAAAAGCTTATTTGGGGTTCTATTACTCAGCCTGCATCATTCTGATTCATCCCTGTCCCACCCTGCAGCATATTCAATTCTGGATGGGAAGTTCTATTATTTTTTATCTCTGTTTCTTTTTACGTTCCCTCTATCCCCTTTAGAGTCCTTGGGTCCGAGTGTATTTAAGTGTGTTTAACTGAGTTTGACTTGGATTGTCTGGATCACTTAAATCTAAACCTAAATGTAATTGCAACCCAAAGGAGTTCTTAGATTTTAACTTAAATTCTAAGTTATCTTTCTTTTTTACTTTTCGCGCCACATGCTAATTTTACTCATGTGAGCACTACACTATAAAACCGCACTATCACTCGTTGTCCTGGTATCTCAAGCACTCCACAGGTATGCCATACTAGAACTTACGGTTCAGTTCAGTTTCAATTAGGAGTCATTTTTTTTTTTAGCTCGCCTTGAGCCTGTATCGTTTTGTTCCTCTAGTCTGCAATTTTTATTAATTTAAAGCAGACAAGTAGTGCATAAAAACCAAGCCTTCTACTTGTTAAAAGATTTGGGCATATTGCCTGTAATGTGACGTTTGTAAAGTTCTTATTTTTTTGGTATTTTATCCTTTTTACCCGGTGGATAAGCCTCATTGAACCGCGAGAGACCGTTGTATTCGGTTTGGCTTTATATTAACCCCTGGCTCAGTATGTCTTGTTTTAAACTCTGCATATATACTTGTACCCTGTTAAAGCTGCCACAAGTAAGTTACGCTACTTTTTTCCTTCGTTTTTGCATTGATTTCTTTTACTGTGTCTCTTGTTTTAATCTGTCTTCTGTTTTAATGGCTATTGCTAATGCTTAATATTTTAAAGTTATACATCGTTACACAGCTACAAACCAAAGCACATGCACCAGAAACTTCTGATTTGTAATTTTTGAACTAGCATTTCCCTTAATAAATATTAGAATTTGTGGATTGTGCCTTACTGTGTATACTTAGTTTTTTTTTTTTTCTTTTTTGATAGGCTTACTCTTTCTTTTTTTTTTTGCATTTTTCTTTCCTAGTGGATTTGTCACGGGGTTTGCTTCAGCCTACAACCCTGAGGAATAAACGTGGCTATTACACAGTTTTAAAGGGCCTTCAGCTTAAACATATTGGCTTTTGTGATCAAGTTATTCCCCGTTAGTACCACTCTCAAGGAAATCGCACCTTGAGGAAACTTCAGTTGAACTTCAGTTGAATTGTTTGTACATGAAAGATCTTTTGGTGAACTGAAGAACCTGGCAGAACTTAGCAGACCTTAAGAGTTAAAGCTTAAGAACTAACAGACTCAAGGTGGATCGTTCTTCTTTTGCCTGCTTTAACTTCTGAATCATCAGAGAAGTATTAGGGAAAGAACGCTGACCTGGAGATTTGGAACCATTGGGGCTTCGGGGCTTTGGAGGTTTTGGGGCCTTGGAGTCCTCCAGAATTTTTTGAGCCTCTTACAATCTTGGTGACTATATTTCCTTATTAGAGGTCTTTTTTTGTATTATTATTTGCTAATGTTGTATTATATTAATCCCTATATTAACCCTTGCATTTCTTTGGCCTTTGTTCACTCTGAATTTTACTGTCCTTTTAAAAACTAATTTGGGCAAATAATATATTTCCTGAAATTTCCACTATGTATACCCATAGTGGAAAGATGGTAGATAAGGATAGAAAGGGGAAGGAAAAGATGACTAAATTTCGTAATCAAAATAACCACAGTATTAACATTATTGGTGAGAATGAAATTGATGGTACGGTTGGTATAAATGGTACAAATGGTAATTTAAGAAAAAGGAAAAATTGCTGTGTTTTTACTCAGGAACTACTTATAACAGATTCTACTCCAAAAGAGCATTTGGAAATAGCTTCATTTCCCATTTTTCCCACTCATAAGGAGGAGAATGATGTATGATTCTAGATTCGATACTCTCCCTCGTCATAAGGAATCTAGTAATTGTGGTAATTTTGGGGGTTCCTCGAAGGATCTTGAAGGCTCTAGTATGAAGTTAGCAATTTCAGATTCCCTTGATCAATGGGAACCTAAAATGCCCTGTAACTGGGATTTAACTAAAGTAGAGAACATTGATTGTGAAGTTGGTGAAATGAAATCAAATTCTTCAGTTTTATCTAATGGAGGATTTATCCCGTCAGAAGGGAAGGAATCTTCAAAAGACTTAAACACTTTAGACAAACCAAGTCGACAAGGTAAAATAACAGATTTTTTTCTCTTGTAAATTAAAGAACTTAAAGACTGATACTATATATATATATATATATATATATATATACTAATCAGACCCCCAGGCATTCTTTGAATGTTCCAACAATATACCCCCAGATGATTAATTCTCCTATTGAGACAGAAATTGATATCACTCCACCGACTTATTTGGATTTATTTAGTCCTCCTGATTCAAACAACAGTATAGATAAATATTTAGATCATTCTGTGGATTCAATTATAATGGTGGGATTTCCATGAAAAGGTTTTTCCAAATTAAACAAGGAAGTTGAATCCATCAAGATAGACTCAGAACTCCTAAAACAATGTCCTGACACAATCTCTAAATACACCATTAAGGTGATGACACACCCAATAGTGGCTAAAATCGTTATTCTAGAGGCTTATAATGGACTAAAACATCACATAGAAAAGTTGTCTGATTTTATAATTAACTTGTCAACAGAATATAATCAAAATCTTGATAATTTGAAAAAATTAAATACAAATAAGACAGAACGAAGACCATCTTTCCCTTCTATCTGAATTCCTACTTCTCCTGTAAAAAAGAGGGTTAAAAATGGTAAAAAGGGTTCTAAGGGGAGTAACAATGATAACCTTAGGAAAAACGAAAAAAAAAACCCTCAAAAATAACAAAAAGAAAAAGTTAAATGGGAAAACACCCGAAGAGTTCCCTAAAAAGACTTGTTCAAAATCAGGTGATAAGATCTCAAGAAGTCATCAGATAGGGAATGTCCCTGATCAACTCCCAAGTTTACCTCACTTACCTGAACAAACAATATTGGACAATTCTACTTCTCAAAAAGCAGAAAACAAAAAAAAAAATGTAATATTAACACATGATTTGAAACGATCTCTTTATCAAGATCCTACTAAACGCTCTCCCACTTACTTATTATCCAATGTTGATCAGATTATCCCCTCAGGGAATGAGGTGTTTTTTAAATTTGAAAATATATACTTGAAATCTTGTGAAACAAGTGATACTTTATTCTTATTGATGTCTTACTTGTTTGGTTCAGAGTTAGAGCTCCCAGAGACTGAAAAAGATATTAAGTGTGTTTTTCGTGATAAAACAGTGCCTAATCTCCCAGTTTAAGTATTTTTAACCAACATGGACATTGCAAAGAAAATCTGGGCCAAACAATGGTTATTAAATAAATTAGATATATTAATTTAATCTCCAGTTAGTTGGTCGACTATTTGGAAACGTGCACGGAAAGGGAAACTTGTCTCCCCAATCAGTATTCTCAATTGATCTTATCAGTTCAACATTAACAATTCTAAATTGGAACTTTGACAATTTAAATCAAACAAATCAAACACATTATCTTTCCATGTTTGGTGTCGAAAGATTTGAAGAGGAAGACAATTATTCGCTTTCCTCTTTTATTAGGTCTCTCCTCAATCTTGTACTGATTCAGAAATGTCCTCTACGGACATAGGGTCAATTAGGAGAGCCCACACAGAAGTTGCAGATACGCAAATTAATATGAAAATTAGATCAGCTTTAATACTAAGGGAATTACTGCTCAACATGCATAAACTAGACAAATTACATATACACGTGATTGATTCCCAGTCCCTGATTACTGCAATTGAAATTAATCTGATGAAAAATGAAAACCTTTGACTGGTCTCCCCTCAGTCCCTTCCCTCAATTACACATAATATGAAAGAAACCTCAGACCATGAGGATATGTTAAATATGGAATTTGGTAACTTTTTGTCATGGAATATAGCAGGTTTGGGGCCCAAACTGATTGACAGTCACTGGAAATAATTTGTTTTGCAATTTGAAGTAATGTTATTACAAGAAACTTGGGTTCTTGCATAAGAACATCTAAACAGTTATGAAGCATTTAGGGTACCAGCAACAAGAGAAAAGCAATATGGTAGATTTAAGGATGGTATAACCACCCTTGTTAAAATTAGAAATAGAACACAAGTACTTGACCAAGCTATTAACAGAAATATTTCCCAGTTAAATGTTATCAAATGGAATTCACTCATATTTCTTGTTGTGAATGTTAATGTTCCCCCAGGACCCCCTGCTAATGTTTTGCATGATTACTGGTTGATTTATTTGGCGGCTATAGATTCTTTATATTTAAGAGATAATATCAATATTATTTTGGTTGGGGGTGATTTCAATGAACGTATTTCTAATTTGACAGTCTACCTCTATTACAATCCCTGACTTATATGAGTGATTTAAATCTAAGAAAGTCTGTAGACAAATGTATAAATAAGGCCGGTCATGAGTTAAGGGAGTTCATTAATCAAAACAACTTATTGATTCTGAACGGAAGAGGAAAAGGGGACCTGGAGGGAGCATTCACATGATTTTCTTTAATTGGAAACAGTGTAATAGACTTTGTATTAATTTCTCCAGAAAGTTATGAACATCTTCAGAACTTTCAGATAATAGTAAGACCAGAAAGTGATCATGCACTTCTCATGCTTAATTTAGACATCTTAAAGGATAAAAACATAACTTCATCAAGTGGTTATTATCCAGTTCCAGTAGTCCCTGCTAGGAAAGCTAGTCTTCATTTAAATAATAGGAACATGAAGATTGTTGAACAAATTCTTATTCTGTTAATTCAACCTATTCAGATAATATTATGCATTCAAACAAATCAAATCAGAATATAATTACAAAATTTGAGGAGTTATCTATCATTACAACTGAAATTTATACATATACTGATCAAAAGCCCTCTCCTTTGACTTGGTTTGATTCCCAGTGTCTAAAAGAAAAACAGAAGTTGGGGAAGTTAATCAGGGAGAACCTAAAAAACCCTCCCAAATTGGGAAATGTAAAGGTAAATCATGTGCGGAGAACATACAAGAAATTCTTAAAGATAAAGAAACTTGAGTATGTGCATAAAAGATGGGAAATTATGCATCACATCATAGCAACAGATGATACCAAAGTATTTTGGAGTATGGTAGCAAAGGGTGTCAAATCTTATCAAACTACACTTACAGCCTACATACCTAAGGATACCTGGGTAACTTATTACTCAAATCATTTTAATAATTATAGATTTGATACTCATGAAAAGCCCCGTCCTGCATGGGCATATTCATCGGCATATAGTCCCATGTTTTTTTCAATTAGTGATGTGCAGTTGGCTATATCTAAAATAGCAAATAATAAAGCCCCAGGACCAGACAAAGTCCCAGGAGAGGTCTTTAAAGAAAACCTAAACTTTTGGATACCCTTTTTAGTAAATTTGTTTAACGTTTGTTTAAGAGAAAGATCTATTCCCAGCTCTTAGCAAAAAAAACATAATAATCCCTATTCATAAGAAAGGTTTGTTTTATTCCCCCAGGAATTACCACCCAATAAGTCTCTTGGACATTGCAGGGAAAATTTTCTCTAGCATCTTATTAATCAAACTGCAACAGTGGATTGAAATTAAAAGCCCCTTATTCAAATTCCAAGCTGAATTTCATAAGGGATTTTTGACAACTGATAATGTGTTTGTTTTAGTTCGTCTACTAGAGACGTATGTCCAATATAGGAAAATTAATCTTTATGTTCTGTTTATTGATTTTTCTGCTGCATTAGATTCAGTGGATAGGTCTGTTCTCTGGGAAATACTTGTGAAACGTGATATTCCCAATTGTTTGTTAATTCCCATTTTTCTTATTTATTCTAGCACCACTACAGCAGTGAGATTTGACCAGTTGGGAAATATTACTGACTACTTTCCATCTATCAAAGGGGTTAAACAAGGTTGCTTATTGGCATCATTATTATTTAATATATACATAGATTCCCTATTAACCTTTGATTTAAATAACCATTTGGACTCTCCAAAAATTAAGAATTCACAAGTTCACTGTCTAGCATATGCGGACGACCTAATGCTTCTTTCTTTGTCCTCTAAAGCACTACAAATTAAATTCAACCAATTTACAAAAAAATCCAATAAATTAGAACTGGGAATAAATCTCGAGAAAATAAAGCTTATGGTTTTTGGGAATAAAATAGCAAAACCAAAGATTTTCTATAAAGACAAACTCATTGAAAAAGTCTAGGTATAATACTATATGACAAAAGTTTTTGGAATTTACATATAAAAGAGCAAATAGTTAAAGCAAAATATGTTGCTAAAGCTTTAAGATTCAATCTTAAATTTTGGGGCTGCTCGGTAAGCCCGGCCATCAAGGCAGGGGAAGCAAAAATTACCCCTCTTCCTTTGTTGGGGGCAGAAATATGGGGAGTTAAAGAATTATTACAATTAGAATCACCTTTGTTGTATTATTATAAAGCCATCTTACAAGTACCAGTTACAATGGCAGGTTCCGTTGTAAGAGCAGAACTAGGTAGATTATCTTTGGCCATTTCTGTCAAAATGAGGTTAATCTCTTATTGGATTAGAATAATAAATAATACCCCAAATGATTTGCCATTATTCAAACAACATGAAGTCTTGCTATATTATGACACATGCAGTATAACCCCAGGTTAGAACTGCTCCGGAGGTGAAAGAGTTAACTTCCATGCAGAGCATGGAATCTTGAGTGCGAGCTCGGATGAACGCTCTGTCTGTTGAAGCTCAAACTTAAACTGTCAGATTCTTTACTCCGCCTCACTGAACAGTCGCTCCGGAGATTCCTCCTGCTGCTCGGTTTGTTAATCGGTTTAAAGTGTAATTCTCGGTTTATTTTACCGAAATTTAACCGTAATCGTTGGTTCAAGCTCTGTCTGTGGTATTGTAAGTAATAGATAGGCTTATTTATTATTTTTCTTCTGTGTGGAACTTGTAAACGTCTTTTTCGGTGCGGTTTGAACCGATCAGAGGGGTTTAAAAATTGCTTTCTAGCCCTTTAGAGTGCGGTTCCCGGTTCTTATCGGTTCTAAAAAAAACAGATTTTATTACGGTTTTTTCCACGACCCGTGACACGGTTGGGAACCGATAAGAGAGTCTTGCTTGGTGGATTGCCATTAACGGGCAAGTTTTGGTTAGGCTGGCACTATGTCTGAGAAACCCAAAAGAAAAACCGGACCGACTGGGTTTCAGCACTGTGGCCTCTGTGGGGAAGCCTTTGCCAAGGCTGACCCACACAACATTTGTTTATATTGTCTGGGGTTTGACCACCTCAATGCAGACTGCCAGATTTGTAAGAATTTTCCTGCTGCCACCGTGGAAAAAAGAGTTGGTAGGCTCAGGGAAAGGGATGCCAAAAAGTCCGCTGACCCGGATGGCCAGCCCAGTTCGGTTCCAACCGAACCTGAGGGAGTGCCCTCTGACCAGGGTGTTGCTTCCTCGGGCCAATGAAGAGCCAGCTCTGAGGAGCCGGTTCCAACTAAAAGGGCTAGAAGGTCAGCTAGTTTGGGTCTTTCTCCAACCGCTGAGGAAATAGCCAAAGCTATCCAAATTGTCCAGTCTCTTTCCCCAGTTCCGTCTGAACCAGCACCATTGGACAAGCGCCCGGTTCGGTTGGTTCCCGCGGTTCAAGATTATGATTTTGAAGATTTTTATGAACCAGGGGAAGGGGAGGAGGGGTGCGAGGAGAGTGAGTGTGATTTTGACAGTCTGGATGTGCCCATTGAACCGGACATCTCTCCAGACAGACCCTCAGGAGTATCCCCTCCCAGGCTATCTGAGTCCTCTTCTCTTTTTTTGTTTTACAAGAAAGTTGCTGACACTCTGCAACTCCCTGTTGAGGAAGCTGTTAATGATCAAGAAGAGCCTGATTTTGTGGAAGTGATGGATATTCCAGAGTTTAGGAGACTGTCTATTCCCTTGCATAAATCTTTTAGGAAACAGACAGTAAAAATTCTGAAAACTCCTCATTCTATCCTCCCTGTGGATAAAAGGATGGACAAGAGGTATGCTTTATCAGGCTCTGATACAGAGTTCCTATCTCAGCAGTGCAGCCGTGTGGGGGTAGTGCAGGCTGCAGCCTGTGACAAGGCTAATATTCCTCTAGCCTCTCACCATCCTGAAAAGGATTCCAGGAGGATGGATGCCATGGCAAAAAAGTACATGGCAGCATCTTTGGGACTCAGATAGGCGAATTATATGGCTTACGCAGCTAGGTACCAGAAATCCAAGTGGGATACTGTCCTGGCCCTAGCAAAACAGGCCCCTGAACAGCTTGCCAGGGAGCTGGAGCAGGTGGCTGTGGACGGTATTGAGGCATCCAAGGTGCAGTTTCATGCTGCTGTAGACTCTAATGATGTTTCATCTAGAGTTATGGCTACATCTGTGTCTCTTCGCAGAATGGCCTGGCTCAGATGTACTGCCCTGTCACAGGATACCCAGTCTAAGGCTATGGATTTTCCTGTTGTGGGAAATTCTCTGTTTGGGGGGCAGACAGAGAATTATATTTAGAAAATGGATGAGTATAGGACCACCTATAGGAGTGCACAGGCCAAAGAAAGGCAAGTCACTCCTCAAAGGCAGCATGTCAGGGACAGGGGCAGGCCTTTTCATAGGCCGTTTTACCAAGCCCAGGCCTCCTCTTCTGCTTATGCCCAGAGGGGGTTCTTTAGAGGAAGGGGCAGAAGGGGCTCTAGTAAGCCTGCTTCTACCCTCAACCCAAAGCTCCCTGCAAAACAGGCTCCCTGGATGGGGTAGCCAGGGCTGATTCTCCACTCGTAGGGGCAGGCTGGCTTACTTTGTCCAGGACTGGAAGTCTTTAACATCAGACAAGTGGGTCCTGAAAGTAGTAAGCCAGGGACTGGTTCTCAGCTTCAAAAAATTTCCAAAGATGAGAGCCAGATCTTTTCCACCTGCAAACCCATCAGAGGCACTTGCCCTGGAAGCAGAAGTTTCTGCCCTCCTGGCTCTAAGAGCCGTGGAAAGGGTTCTACCCATACACCAGGGCAAAGGGTTGTACTCCAGATACTTCCTTACCCCAAAAAAGACAGGAGAATGGCGGCCCATTCTGGATCTCAGGTATCTAAACAGGCACTTTTTAAAACCAAAGTTCAAAATGGTGACCCTGGGGATTATTTTACCCTCTCTAAGGCCAGGGGACTGGCTAGCCTTCCTGGACCTCAAGGATGCCTACTTCCATGTTCTCATCAGAAGCTCCCATCGAAAGTACCTCAGATTCGAACTGCCCTCAGGCCATTACCAGTTCAGAGCAATGCCCTTCGGCCTCTCCTCGGCTCCAAGGGTGTTCACAAAATGCCTGGCAGTAGCAGTTGCTCATTTAAGAAGGCAAAAGATTGCCATCTTTCATTATGTGGACGACTGGCTCATTGTAGGCCAGTCTCCAGAACAGGTCAAACTTCATTTACATGTAACCCAGCACCTGCTTACATCTCTAGTTTCCTTCTCAGTCTTTCAAAGTCAGTTCTGGAGCCTGTCCAGCTTCTCACCTTTATAGGCGCAGAACTGAACACAAAAGAAGCCAGAGCCTTCCTTCCTCTGGAGAGAGCAAGGACCCTGGTGTCTCTGGCCTCCTCTTTCACCCTGCAGGTCTCTCGACCAGCAAGGCATTTTCTACAGCTCCTGGGGCACATTGCTGCTTCTACAGCAGTAGTGCAGGGAGCGAGATTTCAGATGAGGGACATTCAGTTCCATTTGAGAGCCTTTTGTTCTCAAAGGACGGATCCCCTAACCAAATTGATTCCAGTGACTCGAACCCTGATCCAGGCCCTCCAGTGGTGGCAGGATCAGAACAATCTGAGACGGGGTTCCCTTCACTCCCCAGTCTCATTCCTTGACCCTTACTACAGATGCATCCCTCTTGGGGTGGGGAGCTCACATGGGCGACCTTTCCACCCAAGGGCTGTGGTCCCCTCAGGAATCTCTGCTCCACATCAATTTGCTGGAGCTCAGAGCAGTTTTTCTAGCACTTCAGGTTTTCTCCACAGCTGTCCAGAACCAGGTAGTTCAGGTCAGAACAGACAATGCCACTACAATGTGGCACATCAACAAGCAAGGGGGCACTCGGTCTACGGCCTTGTGCACCGAAGCAATGAAGTTGTGGTCTCTGGCATATTCTCTGAACGCCTCCCTTACAGCAGTTCACCTCCCAGACAAGGACAATGTCCTAGCAGATGCTCTCAGCAGGATTTCCCAGGGTCATCACGAATGGGCACTGCATCCCCTAGTACTGGAGGTAATATTTGCCAGATGGGGCACTCCGCAAATAGATCTCTTTGCAGCCCCAGACAATCACCAACTTCACCTTTTTTGTTGCAGGCCCCCAGTGTTGGGCTCAGTCCCTCTGGATGCCTTCCTTCTCTGTTGGGAAGGAAGTTTCTATGCTTTTCCCCCCTTCCCCCTTCTTTTCAAAGTGCTAGTCAGAATCAGATCTCAATCCTGCAAGATGATCCTGATCGCTCCAGATTGGGCCAGGCAGCCCTGGTACCCACTTCTCATGTCTTTAGCAGTCCACCCTCCCCTGTGCCTTCCCAGGAATCACAACCTGTTAACCTGTGCCCAGGGGAGAGTTTGGTATCCGAACCTCAAATCTCTCAATCTCAAGGCTTGGCTCTTGAAGAGTTAGAGTTTGCTGTCCTACACCTTTCTCAAGGTGTATTGGATATCTTGAAGGCCTCTAGGAAGCCTTCCACCAGGGCTACCTATAATTCAAAATGGAAGAGATTTTCCATATGGTGTGCTGGTAAACATATTTCCCCAGAATCTTCTGGTGTGCCCACGATCCTGGATTATTTGGTGCATTTGAATTCCTTGGGGCTGAGGCCAGCTACCCTAAAGGTGCACTTGGCAGCTGTGTCTGTCTTCTTGTCAGCAGGTAAGCACTCTTCTTTATCAGCTCACCCGTGTTCTCCAAGTTTTTTAAAGGGTTGCTTCACACCAGTCCCCCATTCAGGGATCCTGCCCTGCTTGGGATCTTAATATTGCACGCCAGCTTATGCAACCCCTTGAGCTATTGTCTTCAGCAGAGAGCTGAAGTACTTGACTTGAAAACTGTGTTTCTGGTAGCCATCACCTCTGCCAGGCGCATAAGTGAGCTACAAGCCTTGTCAGTGGAGCCTGATTTTATCTCCTTTCATAGAGATAAGGTAGTCCTCAGGACTAACAGGAAGTTTTTGCCTAAGGTGGTTTCAGACTTTCACCTTAATCAATCCATGTCTCTTCCTGTGTACTTCACTGACCATTCCTCCTCTGGTGAGAGGAGATTGCACAGTTGAGATGTCAAAAGAGCCCTTAGTTACTATATAGAACGTACCAAGGGTCACAGGTTTGAATCCCTCCAATTGTTCCTCACTTATGGTGAGGTTGGTTAAGGGAAACCTGCCACTAAAAGATCCATTGCCAGGTGGATTGTCTCTTGTATCCAATTCTGTTACGAAAAACTGGTAAGGTTCCTCCTCAAGCCTGAGGGCTCACTCTACCAGAGGTACAGCTGCGTCTCTGGCTACTGCCAGGGACATTCCTATCCTAGAGATATGTCAAGCAGCTACCTGGAAAACAGTTCACACTTTTACTAAGCATTACTCCTTGGATATCCAGGGCAGGAGTGATGCTCAATTTGGCACAGCTATGCTTCAGAGCCTATTTCCCAAGTAGGTTCTGTCCCTCCTCCATGGAGGTACTGCTGTGTAGTCTGCATATGTCATAATATAGCAAGACTTCATGTTGTTTGAAGAAAAAATTACTCACCTTAGTAATGTTGTTTCTTCTAATGGAGTCTTGCTATATTATGACCTCCCCCCCCCCAGCCTGACCCTCTCAGAACCTTTGTTTTTGGGAGGTGGGTGTGCAATGCAGTGTTGGCACTTCTTTGATGCCCACTTTATTTCACCCTCCTTGGGTGGGTGCTTAGGTGTTATGCTTAAGTTCTTCTTGGATCCCCCGACTTGATTCTTTATTTTGGGATCAAGATCAAAAAGGTGTTTTTGTAGTTAGTAGCCAACGGCTAGTGTAGGTTTATGGCTTCCACACAGAACCTTAGTGAGTTTTTGCTCGTAAAGATCTGACAGTTTAAGTTTGAGCTTCAACAGACAGAGTGTTCATCCGAGCTCGAGCTCAAGATTCCATGCTCTGCATGGAAGTTAACTCTTTCACCTCTGGAGCAGTTCTAACCTGGGGTTATACTGCATATGTCATAATATAGCAAGACTCCATTAGAAGAAACAACATTACTAAGGTGAGTAATTTTTTCTTATGTCTTAATGAAAAAGAAGACTGGTATACAGAGGGCTTTTCTTCCCCATAATTAAAGGCACTTTTCCAAAACCTTTCTAATTCCTCTTATATGCACTTATGGCATGACTGTCAACTTAAAATAAAGATTCATGAGTCATACAAGGACTCAGTAAAAAAGAGATTATTATTACAGGTATCAGATACCCAGATGAACCAAGTCCATACCCAAAGGCAAGCCCATTGGCTCAGCTAACATAAAATTGACTCAAATCTAGAGGAGTATCTTCAAATCTCTTTACTTCCCAACTATCAAAAAGCAATTACCTGGGCAAGATTCTGGCTAATTATATCAAAATACACTTGTTACAATAGACTAATAACACCATACAAGTCAAATGACTTAAAATGCCTATGTAACAATGGTTTTACAGAAACATTATCACATGCTTTAATATAATGTCCTCTATATAACTATCCTCAAAATAAAATTCTTAAGAGATTTTCTAACCGAGTATGCAGACTTAGATTACGATCCTGTTTTCATATTAATGCATCCCAGCACATCTGAAGAGGCTATAAGGACTGGAAAATTCATTATGTCCATAATAAATCTAAAAAAAAAAGCTTATAAGAAGAGACTTAAAAGAGAATAAACTAAACTCATAGGCTCATTTATTACATACATAGTTGGGTCTACAGACCCTGTTTTACTTTTGATACATCTGTTTTTATCACTTTCTTAAATGAAATGTATTTGAACTCTTAAAAGATTTATCCTTTGTATGGAGTTTGTAATTTTGTAATGTCCAAAACTTTGTAATAAATCTTTTGGAAGAATAACTAAAGTTTGAAACTGAACTGAATGAGCTCACAAAAAGGTGCTGCATGTACCAACATGGGGGCATGTTGTCCACTTAAGGAAGTAGCTCCGTTTATGGCTGTAGTGGCCGGGGGCAAGTTTATGAGTGATATCACTTTTTAAAAATGAAGAAATACATGGGCATATGTATGGCAATGGACTACGGGTCAGGTGAGCTATGTAATATGGTCGGGGGGGGGGCAGGAACTAGGGACCTGTTCTGTAAGTATCAAAAATAAAATATAGTAATATAATAATCTCAGCCCAGTTACTTACTGTAAGTGAGATGTAACCAGACTAGCATACCACTCACACACAAACAATAAAGAAATTATATGAATTTTCAATTTAGTAGCATTTTGTCTGTGAAGTAATCGCAGTCAAATATGGGGGTGTTGACGAGGCACAGGTCAAGAAGCACAGCAAAACCAGGAGCAGTTTCAAAATTCGCAAATAGCATTTTATTTTTCTCAATAACAGCAAAATAAAAAATAAAAATTGTTCAGTATAACTATTTACAAAGGCAGTACAAACAGAGAGCATTAAGTCCTTCTGAGGGTATCTCTTAATTCCAAGTTTCAGTCTCTCATTCTCCTTGTCTCCCTAGCAAAAGCATTGCTGCTCTTTTTATAAATTTTTCTCTGGGAACTCATTAAGAGAGCCTGCTTCTCACAGAATGTTCTTGTAAGTTTACAGAATGTTCTTGTTAGTTTCATTCCTTGTAGGTGCAGCAAAAAGAATATAGTGACCCGTAACTGACTTCTTCTTTACAGCTTTGCAAAAGGGTTAAAAACTGCATCTCAGATTAACCCTTTGCGTTCCAAATCACTTTAAAACTGTATATAGTTATACTGTTGAAATGATTGCAAACAGAGATTCCAGCATCACATACAGTTTTACTCAGGAATTCACATATATTTTTTACAACTGCAGATATGCAAGTGGGGAAGAAAATACAGAACAGCAAGGAAAGGCAGAGAGATAGTGAGAGGCAGAGAATTGTGAAACCATCGGCATGATCCGTTCCTAGGTCTCGAAAGAAAATTTGGTTGCACAACCAGACAGAAAAGGAGAGGATAGAACAAACCCTTGAGTTTAAACTCTTTCTGCATAACAAATGGGGCAGGGCCTTTATTCAACCCTGTCACAGGGGGACGTGAGAAATATACACAGAGTATTCAGTTTGTGGGTTTCAGGCATCTGCTAAGACATGCACTGTATGGAAATTAAAACAGTACAGTCAGGATCAGTTGCTGAGAGCAAAAAAGTGGCAAACAGTAGTAGTAAGGACTGGAGTAAGGACAAAAAGTGATAAGAAATAGTCGTGACTCATGAGGACAAAAAGTGATAGTGGTAGTAGTAGTAATAGACAGCAGTACCCTACCTTCCAGATCAGATAGTGGTACCAGGTTACCACCAAGTAAGTTTGTGACATGAAATGTAGTTGCTTGCTGTATTTGGACTCTGAACCCACTGATGTTAGGCTGAGGGAGGCAGTATAGCGCAGTGGTTTAAGGCTCTGAGCTGCAAATCTGGTGACATCCAGCAGACCAGACCTGGGTTTGAATCCCACAGCTTCCACTTGCATACTGTGTGACCCTGAGCAAGTCACTTAACTTCCCTGTGCTCCCAGGTCGCTCCTGTAAAAAAGCTTTCAGCTTAGTGTGCTACTCCTGGTTAAACAATTAAGAAATAAAAAATAAATAAATAATTATTATTTTTTTTTTTTTCTATTCTGTGCTGCTAATGTGATCATTCAAGTAACAGTGGCCTGGCCTAGTCCATCCTGACCTGACTTGTTGCAATTAATTGCTACCTCATGTAGTAGACCCTATTCACAAAAGATTTTTACCACAGGCACACATTCTTGAAAGTGTTTTGTGGATAGGGCCTACTCAGAGCAGTCGGTGTATTGTTTATTCAAGTATCATATTTGAAATTAAAGTGAGGAATGTTGACTTTGAGAAATGTAAGGCACTTAGCATTTTCTGGTGTCAATCAGGATCATGTGTCAGTAATGACATTACCAGCTGAACTAAACAGTCATTCTGAAAAGACACTAGTCGGAGGGTAAGTCATGTACTTCATTGCAGTGTTTACTAAAGCAGGCCACATATTTTGTTTGGATTTCCAGTATTGCAAAGGATCAGCATTCCAGCTGATATTGGGCTCTGCCAGGTACATTTCAACAATGATCTGTGCTGAGGCTGTGTTACAAGAGGCAGATGAAGAAGATGTTACAATTACATCTTCTAAGTGACTCCAGAGACAAGAAGCTGAACCAAGTGACTGTGGGACAGTGCTATGTTTGGCTGGTGGTGAATAAGAAGATTTGGCTACAGTGGCTGAGGAGGAAGAGGGAGAAAATGCTGCAACAGTAGAGGATGGGCCACCTGATGTGCTGTGTCGTGAAGAAGATTCTGAATGTGGTGCTGCTCTTGTACTATGTTCCATGACAGCATGCACCTTATCAATTATTTCTTGTTTGTTTCTCTCAAAACAAGTGTCATTATCATCACTCAGTAGTTACTTCGATTTGTGTCGTGGGTCCAAGATTGTTGCTTTAATGTAGTACTCAGAATGAAGCATTTTACATAGTTTGTCATCTTCTTCAATTTTTTTGATCATACGTCTCGTTAGATATTGTTATAATCTAGGGGGCAACCTGCATGTGTCAGCAGCACCACTGGCAGCCTGTGTGATCATGGAACTGTCTTGCTTCTCTTAACTTTTCCCTAATCAGATTCAATCTGAATTTTTAAATTTTTATTAGGGGTATCCCCTGGCTGACAGTTGCAGTGTTTACACTAACCTCCCTGGTGATTTCCTCAAATGGCTGTAGCAGGAAAATTAGAAACTCCAGCATGGCCCACAGTGGTGGAGTAATACAGAATATAGAATATTGGGTTCACCACAACATAACCCAGATAGACCATCTTAGGGTAGCTGGTTCATTCCACTGTGGTGTCATACAGACGAGGCACACTGATGAGTCCTTGTAAGATGAAATACGTGTCTGTGTCTTTCTGTTGGCACCCTTTGCAAACTGTGTGAAAGGCCTTTCATCACCATACATTTCAGCTTAAAGTTGAACTAGCATAATATTCTGTTGTGATTTGCATATACAGCCCATGATGCTTTGCATTATGGGGGGTATGTGTGATTTTGTATTTCTTTGAAACTTGGCTTCCCGACCAGTGCCCTTTGGGGTAACCGTTGCCCCAGTGCTTGTGCACTGAGGTTCTTTGTCTTTTAACTTGTTTTCTGTTTTTATTGGGTTCTCCATAATATAACCCAGATAGCCCATCTTAGGGTAGCTGGTTCATTCCACTGTGGTGTCATACAGATGAGGCACTTTGATGAGTCCTTGTAGGATGAAATACTTGTCTGTGTCTTTCTGTTGGCACCCTTTGCAAACTGTGTGAGAGGCATTTCGGCACCATACATTTGTGCTTAAAGTTAAACCAGCATAATATTCTGTCGTGATTTGCATGTACAGCCCATGATGCTTTGCATTATGGAGGTATGTGTGATTTTGTATTTCTTTGAAACTTGGCTTCCCGGCTAATGCCCTTTGGGGTAACCATTGCCCCAGTGCTTGTGCACTGAGATTCTTTGTCTTGTAATACAGATGTCTGCATCACCAATTTTATTTTCCAAGGTGTATTGCCCAACAGCTTTCTTTTGTTCCAGCAGCCTTTCGAACATATGAAAGGTCGCATTCCATCGAGTAGAAATGGCTTGGATCAGTCTTTGCAAAGGTTAACTGTGCTTCTGCTGTGTTTTTTCAAACAAGTGATGGGCTTTGCTTGAGTGACTGAAATGAGTGCATATTCTTTTAGAAGCGCTAATGAGAGCCTTAATCTTCCTGTCGTCATTGAGAAAACTGTGAACTATTAAATTTAAGCAATGAGCAAAGCAGCTGATGTGAACAAACCCCCCTCCTTCAAGGCCTTCCTTATGTTTGATTCATTATCTGCGACTATAAAGCCAACTGACAGTCCCTGTGAAGTGAGCCATTGCTGTATTGGTTTTTGGAGTTCTTCATTGATGTTGTATGAGGTATGTTCAGATGGAAAATAAAGCATTCTTAGAACAGCAAACTGCGATGCTTCAATGTCCCCAGTCCCATGTGACTTATCAAAACATGCCCAGTGTGCCGTGACAGATATGAAGGGTTCAAGCTGACAGCTTGTTCAGATATGTATTGTGAGATGCACCACCCTCTCAAAAGCTACGTCTTCGTTTTTCACATACGACATCATAAAGATCTGGAATCCCTGTTGTCGAGAAGTATTTCTGTGATGGTGTACTATATCGAGGTTCGAGGTACTCAAGCAACCACCTGAGTCCTATATGTCCAACCACGTTATGTAGTAGCAAATCAACAGCTATCATTTCTGAAATTTGTTTTGGTTATTGTAACAGCAACAGGGTGAGTCGAAGCATATTTGGCTTTACGCTCATCTGTTTCTGAGAGGTTGAGTTGTCTCCTTGAAAGAGGAGAAATGGTCACTTTCAGTAACAGTAGGAGGAGTCCTTCGAATTGGAGGAAGTGGTGGTGGAGGTGTTTCAGTAGTGCTGTGGGGGCTGTCGCTGCTTTCATCTATGGGAGTTACCCCTGAGTGTAGTGAGCTATCGCTGTCACTTTCTCTTCGAGACTCACAACTGGAGTTCTCTATAATGTTATGACATCTGTCTAGGTGCCTTTTCAGTGCTGAAGTTTCCAGTGCTTATTTCTTTTTACCCCTGCTGATTAGCCGTTTACAGATGGCTCATGTTGCTACCAACTCTTTGGAAACACCAGTGGAGAAATATGACCAAACAAAAGATAATATTTTTTTAGCTTTTTTCCCAGGAAGGCATGGCACCTCAGTCACCTATTCGGAGTCCTCCCTCTACCCACAGATTTTTCTTGGGCCTGTTCCTCTTGTGGTTTACTCCCACTGCCCCCTTCACAACCAAAACACTTCTGCCTGTTTCTTCCTCATCTGAAATTTCCATGCCCTCCAGTAAGCCTTATGCTGCCTGATCATTCTCTTCATCTTTATTATTACCCTCATCGGGTTCAACCTCAGAAGACTAGGATGAGGGTGAGGGACTGGCAGCAACATAGTATGCAGTTGTAACCCCTAGGTGGCACTATCCCAAGGGCTACTACCCCTGCCTGCTTGGCTAGTATCAGGTTAAGGGGCCTGGGTAATGAAACAAGTGCCTCCACCCAGAGGTCAGGGTTGTTAGTGGTCAAGCTAACCTGCGCACAGCCCTCCTGGACACTGTAACCCCCCTTCCCTTCTAGTGGCCTGAACAATATACAATAATTACTTCCACAATGACCCTTATTCACCAAGCAATTACCCACACTGTTTGCACTTACCACTAGGTCTGGTTCCTCTAGTTTGACCCTGGGGACCCCTGTAAAACAAGGTTGAGCACAGCAAATAGCAACAGTACAATACTTTTGGCACAAACTGGAACCATGCCAGCCCGTCGGCGCAACGGTTGTATTTCCGCTTGCGACACCAGCGACCCAGGTTCAGGAATGGACCCGGATCACCGGAGGGCCGGCTGGGGGAGAAGGATGGAGTGTCCAATGGACAGCTCTCCTTCTCTGGGGGAGGTGGAGTAGTATCTGGCGCAAGTAGGACCCCTGGCAGAGGCTGGGAGTCGCTCAAGCTACTGGCACTTGAAACATAAAGGAGGCGGAGCGGATGCTGGCGTCATTGCACGTCCCTGCCTTCAAAACAGAAAACTGGAAAAAGAGGTAGGCGGGTGCATCCACCGTCTAGGTAAAGCCCTCCATGGGGCTTTGATTAGCTACCATTGCCATCACTCCCCCGACCAGTTACTAGTTCCGTGGCTCGGATACGGGGGTCCGATGCCACTGCCCCACTCTCCGTGGGGTAGGCCGGGGGGGGGTAACTGGAGGAGAACGGCCATAGATGGTGGTGGAAGTCCCAGGGGCTATGACCAGAGCTGAGGGTCGACAGTAGGGACCCACCAGAATAAAGAATAAAAAAAAAAAATGGAATCACAGTTAGGTTAAATGCAAACAAAGTTAAATCTAATTTATTCAGGGAACTTGAACAAGGGAGGGGTATAATCAGGTTGATTTGCTTAAAAGCTATATTAATCAGACAGTTATGCATGCAGTTCAGAGTCCCTACACAGTCACACACTCTGGGTACCCAGGTAGGAAAACGGTGGGCTAGCCAGGAACGTTGCAGCTGATTGGGGCCCTGTGATGGAAGAAAGCAACATGCACAACACACTATTTGTAATCCTGAGCTGGAGGGCTCAGTTCGTGAAAGAAAAGGCAACAAGACAATCAGATGACAACACTGTTAGATTTAGCTGTTGTTGTAGGGAGCTACCCTGATGTTTACTCACAATACCCAATACTGGACATAGGCAGGACGAAATTGAGACTGCAGACTGTTGAACTGGGGTGCCCGGAGAAGCAGGGCCCACACGAATCACCGAGGCATCGTTCCTGTTCAAGGCGTTGAGCAGGGGGCTGATCCCCAGGCTGGTCTCTCGTCGATGACTTTCTCTGCATAGCAGGTATTCTGGCTGGGCCAGTGTAGCAGGGCCCAAGCAAATGGAAATGGATACGGATTCAATGCGCGGAACTGGATACAGCCTCCAGTAAGCAAAACACAGATCAGACACACAGTGGGGAACCAAATCACGACCTACTATAAGCACACTCGCATGTAAGAAAATTCCACTGTACCAGGCACATGGCTCTCCGGTCGCAATTACAGAGTCTCTGCACAGTCTGGGAGTTCAGAGGTAGTTGGAAGTCCTGACAGGCCGATCGCATTCAGCAAATCTTCGGTCTTCTTCAGGTTAAAGCCTGGTCACAATTCAGTGGCTTAATTCACTCTCCAAATTCGGATTCAGTCCGAAGAAAAAGCACAAGTTCCCCCTCAGGAATAGCAGGCAGGCATGCAGGCCAAACTCAGGCCTTTCCACAGTTCTCCCACGTGAATCCACCATGGATTGCTGCTTGAACTGTCTTGAACTATCTCGAGCTGTTACTTCTTCACTTCCCAACTCAGATCTAACCGAAACTGCAAGCAGTGTGGGACTTTCCCCGAGATCCAAAAGGTTCCGTTGGCTGATCTGTCTGTCAGTCACAACAAGGACTCCCTCTCCAGGTTATTTTAGCCGCCAAAAGCCCAAAACTACAATTCCTACAAGTTTTGGCCCCGCCAAGCCCCTGTAAGCAGGCTCCATTTTAGAGTCCCAAATGTACTGATTGGCCCATTCTGACAGTCCAGGACCAAGATGATGGAAACAAACAGAGCTGTCCATGCTGCAAAGAAGGCAGGTTAGAACAAACTGCAATATTATTACTACTCTAACAAATGATAAGCAAACAAGTACATCTTCTAACAGAGCTCCCCCTCAGATTAATTATGACTGCAATCCAGGCAGCTCTTAAAGAGATAGTACACAGAGGCTATACAGGCACTCTCTGGCAATACATTTAAACTGCTAAAACGCAGGACACCAGCCTGGCATTGAGCATTTAAGCAAGCTCGAGGAAGACTTTTCGGGAACCCCCATTTGTTGGGGGGGGGGTTACACCCTTCCCTGCCTGGAGAAAACTTGGTTTCCGCCTCAAGTCTCAAGTCAAGGCAGAAGCCACATTTTCTCCAGGCAGGGAAGGGTGTAACCCCCCCCCACAAATGGGGGTTCCCGAAAAGTCTTCCTTGAGCTTGCTTAAATGCTCACTGCCAGGCTGGTGTCCTGCGTTTTAGCAGTTTAAATGTATTGCCAGAGAGTGCCTGTATAGCCTCTGTGTACTATCTTGTACTTATACTTATCAAGTCTTATACTTCTACTACTCCAACATGCTTGCTACTGCCACTCCACTACCTCTACCCCCCTCTCCTCTCATCAGCAAGCGTATTAGCCCAATAGTCAGATACCTTCACCTTCATCTGAAGCCGCCACCCTGCATCTCTATCAGGGCATACCTCATCACCCCGCTATGGTTACTAACCCTATCTCATACTGTCCGGCGACATTGAGATCAACCCTGGTCCTTCTCTGCGTCCCGTCATAACCTTGCCCCCCCCCGGCCACCACTCTCCCTAAAACCGATGGACTAACTTTCGCCCACCTGAATGCTAGGATCCTTATGGCCAACCTCCCTGACCTCCAGGCTTGGATCTATACTAACATCCCGGACGTCCTCGCCATCACAGAAACCTGGCTTAAGCCCACAGTGCCTGACTCTCAGTGCCGCTTTCCTGGATACAAAATGCTCAGTGACGACTGTCCTGGCACTAAAAGGAGGTGGCCTTGCCCTCTACTTCAAAACTCACCTAAACATTACCCTTCTGCAGGACCCCCTCCTACCAAACTGTGAAATCCTACACTCCCTACTGCTTCTTGGGGGTGTAAAGAAACTCCATATTTTTTGTACTTATATCCCCCCAAAAAATGCTACACAAGGCATCACTGAACTCCTAGGGTTTCTGCCTTCAGTTACAGGCAAGAATGACATTATCTGCCTTGGTGATTTTAACCTTGACTGGTCTGAGAAAAACTCAGCTAACCTATCCTCCTTAGCTAGCAATTCAAATCTATCCCAGCTCATACATGAACCCACAAGGGTCTCATGGGGCAACAACTGTCCACCTCCTGACTGGATACTTACTAACAGGGCTGGAATATGTTGCCTCAGCCGGTGTGCTACCTGACACAATTAGTGACCACTATCCCATCTACTGTGTCTGGAACACTGTCATTCCTCCCTCCCTGCTAAAACTGTAACCTTTCCTAATCTCTCCGCCTAAGTCATGAGGACTTCTTAACTGACCTTAACCAGGTTGACTGGTCCCTCTACCAAACAGAGGACATTAACATAGCCACAGAATATTTCAGCTCCGTCCTCCTCTCTTTAAAACCTTCATATCCCGGTCACCACACGTGGATGGCAGGAAAGTAACCAAGTGGCAACACCCCCTGCTTCAACTTCTCAAATCTAGGGACAAACTTTGGTCCAGGTGGAAGATCTCCCACCTCCGTGCAGACTTTGAAGACTATCGTACATTACGTAACAACTGCAAAAGACAAATTTGTATTGCCAAAAGCACCTACTATAGGAACCTACTAATAACATCCTCTACAAATCCGCGCAGGTACTGGTCCAAAATTAAGGACATTCTCAGCAACGACAAGCAACAGAGTCCAGCTGACATGAACATTCAAGGTGTTCACTGCACCAACCATGACACCATTGCCAACGCCTTCAATGCCCTTTTTTCTTCTCCACCAGTCACTACTCTAACTAGCCCACAACCTGACTGTCCTCTTCTCCTCCTCGCCCTCCCACCCCTCCCTTCGTCTCTGGCTTCAACCATATACCTTGAAGTTCGCAAGCTACTTAACTCCCTTCCGCACGTGGGGGTCAAGGGCCTGAGGGCATCCATCCATGCATACTTAGCAGTATGCACCTTGGCTGACCAGACCTATCACCTGGCTTTTTACCTCGATTAAATAAGTCTACTGTCCCATCCACCTGGAAAACTGCCAGAACCATCCCTATACACAAAAGGGCGATGTCAAACTCATGTCCAACTACCGCCCTATATCTCTTCTGCCCACTCTCAGTAAGCTGCTTGAAAAAATAGTCCACCGCCAGCTTGCTGCTCACCTTGACATGTTTAATTTTCAAACCCCGTGCCAGCATGGTTTCCGGCCCGGTCACAGTACCACCTCTGCACTTACACAACTTACAAATGACATCAGAAATAATATGGACCGTGGCCTACTCACTGGGGCCGTCTTTATCGACCTGTCTAAAGCCTTGACATGGTACACCATCCTCTCATGCTAAAAAGCTCCAATCCATTGGAGCATCTGACCAAACCTCTCCTGGTTCCATAGCTATCTTGACAATCGGACTCAGGCGGTAGCATTTCACAGGGCCCTTTCCTCCCCTAAACATCTCCCGTGGAGTTCCCCAGGGATCCACTCTTGGACCTCTACTCTTCTCCCTCTTCCTAAATGATATTCCCACCATATCCCGGCATAGCTGCACTCTTATGTACGCAGATGACCTTGTTCTCTACTGTGGGTCAAAATCGGTTGCTGCCATCAACTCCATTCTCACTAATGACTTCCAATTCCTGCAGACCTGGTCTCTAGCAACCACCAAGTCCTGAACCTAGAAAAAACCTGTGCTATGCTATTCAGATCCTCTAAAACTGTCTGCCCCTGCGAACAGGCTTCGGGTTCAATGCCTTGATGGCTCCCTCATCTCAAACACTGAGTCCTTCAAGTACCTTGGGGTCACTTTGGATCCCACACTTGACCTGTCTCAACATGTCAATATGGTGTGCCGTGCCGTCAGTGCTAAAATTGGCGGAGCTTATCGCGTGCGCCACTCCCTCACTCCTTCCGCTAGACTTTCTGTTGCGAGAGTTATTCTCTTACCCCAGCTCCAATATGCTCTGCCCCTCCTCTTTGCTGCAAACTCTGCTACACTCCACAAATGAGACACTGTACTAACAACATCTGTAGATTCGCCTTAACTGCCCACGCTTACCCATCATTGTCTCCTTTCGCTGGCTTAAATTGGCTGTCACCCTAAGGATATTCGAGCCTACTCCCTGTGCTGCTTTTACGACTCCCTGTCTAGACCTCTCTGCCCTGTCTATCTTGCCAACCTCCTGACTCCTGCCTCACACACCTGCACTCAGGTCTTCCTCTGTCCCCATGCTCTCCACTAGACCTTGCATGACAAAAATGCTTGAACAGGCATTTGCCCATTTTGCTCCCAAATTCTGGAACTCACTCCCCCTTATGGTGAAAACTTCAGCCTCCCATCGAGAATTCAAAAACTCGCTGTTCACCCACCTCCTAGCCTCTGGCCAATGCAAATGCTCTTAATTTGCTTTGTCCCACTGCAGGCTATCAGGTCTGTCCCTGAGTACTACACTAATGTTCTCCCATGCAATACATTTGTCTAGGTGGCTATGAACCTTGATGTCTTTACTGTCCTCAGCTGTCTTGTGGTTACCCTAATTGCTTTATTTTACATCCTTATTATGATCTATGCCTAAAATGTACCCTTATGTAACTATTACTGTGCTACCCAATGTATATCTTGTTTTGCTCCTGTACACCTATATTATGTCTGCATTTCTGCATATTGTAACCAATGTCCTGTGCTCTCCCGGGGCGTGCCTGAAAATAGGCAGGTCTGTTGCCTAGCACACTTACCCGGTTACCAAAAGCTAATAAATAAATAAATAACTAAGTCTGTACCATCATGCATCAGTTAACATAAACTTATTGCTTTATTATACATATTCTGTACACTTCACAATACTGTATCCATAATGACAATGCTTATGCACGTTTCATACATGTGATACTGATTCCACTATGATTAACATACCTGTAACATCACAATACTGATTCATGTTATAACTTCCTGTACATTAAACAATGTAGGAGGGGGCCCTTCCCTATCAGCTAACTTGGGGCTGGATGGGGCAGGGGCACCATACTGAGAACTAAGAACAATCAACCTGGAATTGGCCATTAAGCTCAGTTTGTATAGTGAGCTCTGAGAAATATAAACACCTTTGTGAACCACATTGAGAGGCAAATCCACTGGCCTCCCAGAAGAATTATAACTGAAGCACAATACTGGCTTGACAGCTTGACCAGTCTTTCTGGGGAAACAGCCACAGTCTCTGTACTTTCAGCACTAATTTTGGAGCTTTCGTTATTCGTGAGGGGTGCCTCTGCACGGATAAGAATGTCCAAACTCTGAGCACTGTCAGCTCCTTGCTCTGTAGGCTCTGTTTCCACAACACTTGGTTCATTTAGAGAAGGTTCTGGCACAGTTAGGCTTTGTGGCACTGAAGGGGGGGCTGTCAGCACTCTCATATTGTTTAAGTTCTGGTGTGTCACCAGGGAGACTCAGACCATCAGCTCCTTCTTTGGGCAATTCACACAGTTCCACAAAACAGAGTCCGTAACCTCAGATGTGATGGTTTGCACCTCACTTTCAGGGAGCATTGGCTCCAAGGATGAAACTGGGGGGGTTAGGCAGTCCAGAAGGCCCAGCTTAATCTCCACAATTAGTCATAGGGTTACCTCAAAACAGCTGACTCAATTCATAGGAGGGGTAATAGGCATTGTCACACTCACTATCGTCAGAGGTGGACTGACAGTCACTATCATTCTGGGCATGCTGTGGGGGAAACCTTAACTCTGTAACTATGGTGGTAGGTTGACTCTGTATCTTTTTTGCAGTAGCATGAGTCACCAGCCCAGGGGAGGCAATGTCTGCTGGCTTAGCTTCAATAATAACTTGGCCGATAGGCAGCAAGTGGTTACGGTGCATAGTCTTGACAGCTGTGGAGTTATTCTCTGGGCGTACCTTGTACACTGGTAGATCATACAACTTTCCAACTACTACATGAGGAAGATGGTGCCACCTATCATCAATTTTGTGCTTGCCATGTAGTCCCAAATTGCGTAACAACCCACGGTCTCGGGGCCGTAGCTCTTGAACCTTTACTTTCTTGTCATGCCTCTCTTTGTTGGCGAGATTTCTTTTAGCGGCCATTATCTGGGCCAGTTGATATGCATGGTTCAAATGAGCTTTCAGTTTCTGTACATGCTGCAGGTAGTTTTCAGCTGGTACCCCATCTGGAGAGATGCCAAAACAGACATCAACTGGCAGTCAGGCCTCCTTCCGAAACATGAGGCGATAGGGGGAGAACCCAGTAGCGTCATTTTTGGTGCAATTGTATGCGTGTACCAAGGCGCTAATCTGCTGGCTCCACTTATGCTTGTGTTTTGGATGGAGGGTGCCCAGCATGTCTAGAAGGGTGCGGTTAAAATGTTCTGGTTATGGGTCCCCCTGCGGGTGATAGGGGGTGGTTCTTGACTTCGGCACCCCCCACAGAGAGGGCATTTCTTTGATTAGCTGACTTTCAGAGTCTCTGCCTTGGTCAATGTGGATCCACTGGGGGGCACCATAGTGCACAAAGAAATTTTCCATTAGCACCTTGGCCATGATAGAGGCCTTTTGATCTTTAGTTGGAAAAGCTTGTGCATACCATGTGAAATGATCTGTAACCATTAACACATTGCCAATATGCTGTTAATCAGGTTCTAAACACAAAAAGGCTATGCAGACCAGTTCCATGAGGGTGCTGGTAGTAATATTAACAAGAGGGGCAGCCCTCTGAGGCAGGGCTTTCCTTTGCAGGCAACAACTGCAGGTCTTTACATGGTGCTCAACATCGGCCCCATCTTGGGCCAGTAGAATCAATATCATACCAGATCGAGAGTTCTGTCAATACCGAGGTGCCCCATGTGATTGTGGAGGGACCTCAGTACCAAATCTTTAAAGGCCGTGGGCAGGACTAGTGGCTGCTTGTCTACTCGACCACTGCGATTCACTGTCTCTCTGCTGATTGTGTAACTTCAACCTGGGGCCTTCTTTAAACAAAAGGGCAGTTCGCAAGTCAGGGGAACGCAACTGGGACACATCTTTCCCTGCACGCAGGGCATCAAATGCTGGCTGAATCATAGGATCTTGGGATTGAGCCCACTGGATGCTGTCATTGTCAAATTGAGGTTGTACACTAATATCTAGAGCAGAGAAATGGCAATAGGCAGCCGGTATGCGGGTATCAGGAGGGCCCAAGCAATCTACTAAACAGTCCACTGTGTCCGTAGACATCTGTTCATCTCTGTCAAACTTTTGGCACAATGCTCGGATGTCAGGTTCAGACAACCTGACCCAATCATTCTTGGAGACTGGCCTTCATGACAGGGCATCAGCATGCATCAGTATGGTTCAGTTCTGGCCTGTATTCAACAGCATAATCATAGGTTGATAAAGCAGAGAGCCACCAGTGCCCAGTGGCATCCGACTTAGCTGAAGTCTGTACATAGGTTAACAGGTTATTGTCGGTCTTGACTAATATCTTTGCCCAATAGAGGTACTCATGAAACTGGTCAACAATGGCCCATTTTGGGGCAAGGAACTCTAGCTTGTGCACAGGATAGATTTGTTCTGACGGGGTCAGGCTCCTGCTGGTAAAAGCCACTGGTCTAAAACCATCCTCATTGTCTTGATACAGCGCAGCTCCTAGGCCCTGCAGGCTAGTGTCCGTATGCAGCACATAGGGCTTGGTAGAGTCAGCATAGGTGAGGATGGGGACGTGGGTGAGCTGGTATATGACTTTGTGGAAGGCTGCTTGATGTTCGGGTGACCAGCAGGGCCCAAAAGGTTTGCCTGTTCGGAAGTACCGATATACTTTCTCAGGTTCTTTGACAGCCCCTTTCTTGTATTTGTGGTTAGTGGGGGGTAAACCCTGGGTGAGATTCAGGAACGGGCAAATTACCTTGGAATAGTCTTTTATGAACCTGCGGTAGTAGCCACAGAACCCCAGGAAACATTGTAGTTCTTTCATGTTATGGGGCTGGGGCCAAGTAATCAGTGACTTGACCTTACTGGGATCGGTCTCTATCCCTTCTGCAGATACTATGTGCCCCACATACATCACGGAGGTTTGAAAAAAATGTCACTTGTCAATGGACAGCTTGAGGCTGAAGTCTTCCAATCGGCATTGGACTTTAAACAGTGGGTTCTCATGCTCTTCTAATGTGCTTCCAAACACAGTGACATCATCTAGGTACACTAGGCATTCCAGCTGGTTCATATATCCCACCGCATGTTCCATCAGTCGCTGAAAGGTGGCAGGGGCACCCAAAATCCCCTGTGGCATTCTCAGGAATTTGTAGAACCCCAAAGGACAGATGAAGGCGGTTTTCTCATGGTTCTCCATGGCCATCGGAATATGGTAATATCTGCTGAGAAAATCCAATACTGAGAAACATTTGCTGCCATTCAAGCAATCCAGGGCATCTTGTATATGGGGCATGGTGTATTGATCTGGGACGGTCCGCCAGTTCAGGGCTCGATAATCAACACACATCCTTACCGACCCATTCTTCTTACACACAATGACAATGGGAGAGGCATATGGGCTCCTTAATTCCTGTATCATGCCAGCTGTGACCATTTCCTGCAGGTGCCTCCTCACATCATCTATGTCCGCTGGTGTGAGGCGTCGAGATCTCTCTTGAAATGGCCAGTCATCATGCAACTGTATATCATGCTCTGCACCCTGGCACACCCCACGTCCCATTCTTTTAACGAAAACACTTGGTCTTTCTGGGCGAGTTTCTTGCTAATCCTAGCCTTCCATTTAGCTGGCAGCGGGGAATCACCAAAATCAAATAAGTCTGGGGTCACGCTCTCCTTTTGGCCAGAGTACTTGTTATTGGGTAATACTGCACTGTCTGCGCAGTGTACTGTAGCTAGAGTGCACCCTCTGTTCACCCGGACCTCCCGATCTGACACATTTTGAATCCGGACCATCACTCGTCATGCGTAGGCATGGGCAGGCAAGATGCTGGGTTTAACCAATAATCCTTCTGGCAACTTTCCATCACCTGGTGCATCCAACAATAATATTTTGTTCTTTACATTTCTCTTTAGGCTGACTTCTCCATGGATTGCACACTGGGTGTTGGGGCCAATACCAAGCAGTCAGGTTCCTTTTTCCACACTATCCCCACTGGTTCATCTGGGTCCTCTTCATTGGGTTTCTGTTGTAAGTCATATGCCCTTTTAACTAAGGCTAGAATTCTTAGGGCCCGTTCAGTCAGTTGCCCTTGTTTCTCATGGTAGAGTTGTACTAGTCTCCCAAGTATGTGAGCGTTTGTTCCAATTAACAGGGTAACCTCATCATACAGTCCAGTGGGGGGAGACACACTAGGGCCAGTGTCTCTACTTGCTCCTCTACACCAGTTACAGTTGCAGGAAAAGACAACCAGAGGCAGGCATATCCTAGGTAGGGATAAGACTTGTCACTCAGCCCCCACACATGTAGGCCTTTCAGGGATTGTAATGGCACATCAGAAAAGTGTTTGTCATACCAGTCCTGAAATACAGTGGTCACTTGCGACCCACTGTCAAGTACAGCCCAAGTAGGAATGCCATTCACAGCCACAGTAGTCTTCATTGAAGGGCCAACTATTTTGAACCAGTCTGGAGGGACTACAGCAGGGGCCTGGACAGACGATTTAGCCACAGAGGGGTTTGAGTTAGGCTGGACGAAGGCTTCACTGTGGTCATTTTTTGCACCCCTTGACCTCTGACTCATTTTCCAAAGCTCTCCTTGAAGCCAGTTCACCACTTTCTCTAAGTCCTTCTGAGACCGGCATTCCCTCTTCATATGGCCATCCTTGCCGCAATTGTGGCACATGACAGGCTCTCATGGCATACTTGGGCAAAACATAGCAGGGGATGCTGGAGCATCGACAGGAGATTGTGATCTGAATTCTGCTGGTGGTGTACCATGTCTCAAAAGTTCCTTTAGGGTGGCAGTCAGTTCCTTGAGCTCAGCCAAGAAGCCACCCTCAATAGAGGATGCCTGAGGGTACACCCCCACCCCCATAACAGTCACGTCCTGACAGGGGCCAGGGTCTCTGTCAGCAGAGGATAACTCAGCGAACGCTCCCGGTTGTACTTTTCTGACTTCCTTCAGCAACTCCTCCCGCCACCATTTAGTCCACGCCAGGACACTTGTAGTGGTTTCCATTTCAGAAGGGCCTTCCAGTGCCATGATCACTTGGGCTGCACTCACCCCATAATTACAATCTCCCTCTTCACCTTCTACCTCCCGGAGTTCTTTTATCAAGTCATAGTAGTCAGGTGGGTTACCTCTCCTATCCTGGAGCCTTAACTGGATGATCTGCAATTTAGGATGCTTGGCATGTTGCAGTATGTGCCCCAATCTCACATGGTTCAAATCACTGGCAGCTACCCCACCTTTCTGGTAAGCTTTCTGCAGAGCTCTTTCTAGGCGAGTAACATACACAGACAAACTTTCCCGCTTCCATTGTTTAGTATATTGGAATTTCCACATCAAAGACTCCGCTGACTCAATGTTCGCAAAATTGCCTTCAAGTACAGATGGGTACTTCTGAGCAGATGCATCAGGGTTCATGGACCTCAAAAATGTAATGGCTTCAAGGGCGGGCCTCTCAAACTTTCTATGATTCTTTTCCGCTTCTCAGCCTCCACACACTGCCACATGGGTACCAAGGGGGCAACATAGTCGATCCAGGTCTCCCACTCATCCTCCCCCTTGGGGGTGGGTATGGTGCCCGAGAAGATTCTCAGCCTTCGGTAGGAGTCATGACTAATGGTGGGTACAGATATAGGGGCCAGCATTGGCACGGGCACAGAAGGTGGGGCAGTAACAGGTGCTGGAGTGGGAGGGGGTGTTGGGGAAAGAATACCCCCAGGTGGCAGGAATAGTTTCTTAAAGTCCTCTACAGTTTTCCCTTCCTCCAGCAACAACTTAGCAAATTTCTCCTCAAAAGTCTCAGATAATGGTGGCTCATCCTCCCCAGGGTCTTTACTGTCTTTTATTATCACTCTCCAGGCGGCTAGAACCCCTTCTGAGGCAGTAGTCTGTGGCACTTTAGAGCTGTCCATGAGGTCACTACACTCTACCAAGGCTATGAAAGTTTGGGTGATCAAATCAGCCTGTTGAGCCACCACCACAAGGTTTTTTAAACATTCAGCTTTGGAGAGTGCTCCCTCTACAGTGTCCTTACTGGTACCCAGGGGAATATCCAGTATAAGCAGAGTATTTTTGGGGTCGATCTCCTGCCCAGTACACCACTCCACCAACTGGTGTACAGCCATTTTTATTGGGGTAACCATTAATCTTTAACAATGATTCATAATTTTTGGCCACTAGAAGGCACAAAATCCCAGCGGTGAGCCTCCAAGATGTAACCCCTAGGTGGCGCTATCCCAAGGGCTACTACCCCTGCCTGGTTGGTTAGTAGCAGGTTAAGGGGCCTGGGTAATGAAATGGGTGCCTCAGGGATGTTAGTGGTCAAGCAAACCTGGGCACAGCCCTCCTGGACACTGTAACCCCCCTTCCCTTCTAGTGGCCTGAACAATATACAATAATTACTTCCACAATTACCCTTATTCACCAGGCAATTACTCACACTGTTTGCACTTACCACCAGGGCTGGTTCCCCTAGCTTGACCCTGGGGACCCCCTGTAAAACAAGGTTAAGCACAGCAAATAGCAACAGTACAATACTTTGGCACAAACTGGAACCACAGTTAGGTTAAATGCAAACAAAGTTAAATGTGATTTATTCAGGGGACTTGAACAAGGGAGGGGCATAATGAGGTTGATTTGCTTAAAAGCTATATTAATCAGACAGTTATGCATACAGTTCAGAGTCCATACACAGTCACATGCTCTGGGTACCCATGTAGGAAAACGGTGGGCTAGCCAGCAATGTTGCAGCTGGTTGGGGCCCTGTGACGGAAGAAAGCAACGTACACAACACACACTATTTGTAATCCGGAGCCGGACGGCTCAGTTCATGAAAGAAAAGGCAACAAGACAATCAGATGACAACACTTGTAGATTTAGCTGTTGTTGCAGGGAGCTACCCTGATGTTTACTCACGATACCCAGTACTGGACACAGGCAGGACAAACTCGAGACTGCAGGCTGTTGAGCTGGAGTGCCCGGAGGAGCAGGGCCCACACGAATCACCGAGGCATCATTCCTGTTCAAGGCATTGAGCAGGGAGCTGATCCCCAAGCCAGTCTCTCGTCGATGACTTTCTCTGCGTAGCAGATATTCTGGCTGGGCCAGTGTAGCAGGGCCCAGGCAAACGGAAATGGATATGGATTCAGTCCGTGGAGCTGGATACAGCCTCCAGCAAGCAAAACACAGTTCAGACACACACAGTGAGGAACCAAATCACGATACTCTATAAGCACACAGTACATTCACATGTAAGGAAATTTCACTGTACCAGGCAAATGGCTCTCTAGTCGCAATTACATAGTCTCTGCACAATCTAGGAGTTCAGAGGTAGCTGGAAGTCCTGACAGGCCGATCGCATTCAGCAAATCTTTGGTCTTCTTCAGGTTAAAGCCTGGTCACAATTCAGTGGCTTAATTCGCTCTCCAAATTCGGATTCAGTCCAAAAAAAAAACACAAGTTCTGTCTCAGGAACAGTAGGCAGGCAGGCATGCAGGCCAAACTCAGGCCTTTCCACAGTTCTCCCGCGTGAATCCACTATGGATTGCTGCTTGAATTATCTCGAGCTGTTACTTCTTCACTTCCCAACTCAGAGCTAACTGAAACTGCAAGCAGTGTGGGACTTTCCCCGAGATCCAAAAGGTTCCGTTGACTGATCTGTCTGTCAGTCACAACAAGGGCTTCCCCTCCAGGTTATTTTAGGTGGCAAAAGCCCAAAACTACAATTCCTACAAGTTTTGGACCAACCAAGCCCCTGTAGGCAGGCTCCATTTTAGAGTCCCAAATGTACTGATTGGCCCATTGTGACAGTCCAGGACCAAGATGATGGAAACAAACAGAACTGTCCATGCTGCAAAGAAGGCAGGTTAGAACAAACTGCAATATTATTACTACCCTAACAAATGATCAGCAAGCAAGTACATCTTCTAATAGAGCTCCCTCTCAGATTAATTATGACTGCAATCCAGGCAGCTCTTAAAGAGACAGTACACAGAGGCTATACAGGCACTCTCTGGCAATACATTTAAACTGCTAAAACGCAGGACACCGGCCTGGCATTGAGCATTTAAGCAAGCTCAAGGAAGACTTTTCTGGAACCCCCCACCTTTGTAGGGGGGTTACACCATTGTTCCATACTGCTGATGTCCTCTGCAGGTGGTACCCACCAAGCCTTTAGTTTTTTTTGTAACTACATACCTTTTTTTTTTTTTTTACTTAGGACTGATGATGATCCAACACATTCACCTTTTTTGGATTCAAGCATTCGCTTGGAAGATGAAACGTTAAACGTGAAAGAATCAATTTTTGGGGTTTGATTTTGTTTCCACTTGTCAGGCTGAATTCTGGCTTTTGCAGTGGCACTGTCTACCTGAGAAATAGCATGCGCCTCATCAGCACTTTGATCCATTTTTTATTAGTATTCTAACCTGTAACAAAAGATTCCTCTAACTAATGTGATGTCCTTCTCACGACTCCCACCCACAGGCCAGGGACAGATTTACTGTCATGACTCGTGACTGTACACAGCACACCGACAGCACAGCAGCCCACCACCACTTCCTTCCAAGATTACCTGACTGACTCCTACAGTACAGTTAGTTACTATTAAGTGACCAAATTCAGCAACTGTTAAGTGTGCCTCAGAATTTGAATTGGAGATGCAGACACACTTGGTGCCTAGCCGCACGTAGCACTGTCCCACACTGGGGGTTGGTTAATGCTTATACGTAATGTAACGCAATATACTATAAAACTAATGATAATAAAGAAGAATAACAGGGAATGATTATTGATGATGATGACGCTTGTGTGTACAGTAGTTGTACTTGTAGTGTAAACAGCTTGCTACGAGTCACAAAGTCAGATTATCCCCTGGGCCACCCACAGCCAGCAGCACAGGTGCATCAACTTGTATGTTGTTTGCCTGAACAGTATTTTTTTTATTACATGAAATTGTGAATGAACGTTGACAAGTGATCATGATTCGTGATTAGATGGCACAAGTCAAATATTTATTTTGCCAGCCTGCTGCCTTTGCCCTCTATACACAGCCACACTGAAGCCAGGTAAAAAAAATTATTTGGGATTTCTGGGACTGTTACATTTCTAGTGTGCTCCCCTGCAGTCTCTCTGTCTTCCCTCTGGATGAATTGGTGAGTGAATGTTAACAAATGATTGTGTTTTGCGATGGGATGGTACAAGTTGAAGATTTATTTGGCCAGCCTGCTGTCCTTGCCCTGTACACTCAGCCACACTGAAATTTTTTTTATTTGGGATTTCTGGGACTATTACATTTCTTGTGGGCCCCCCTGCACTCGCTCTCTCTCCCCTCTGGATGGCACAAGTCAAATATTTATTTTGCCAGCCTGCTGCTCTTGCCTGTATACACAGCCACACTGAAGTCAAGAAGAAAAATCTTATTTGGAATTTCTGGGACTGTTACATTTCTCGTGGGCCCCTCTGCAGTCTCTCTCTCTCTCTCTCTCTCTCACCTCTGGACAGTATAATTCAAATATTTATTTTGCCAGCCTGCTGCCCTTGCCCTGTACACACAGTCACACTGAAGCCAGGAAAAACATTTTTATTTGGAATTTTTTGTAACTGTAAAATTTCTCTTGGGTCCCCAGTAGTCTCTCCCTCTCTCCTCTGGATCTGGAATGGCACAAGTTAAAGATTTTGCAAGTCTGCCCTTGTCCATGTACATAACCACACTGTATCAGGCCAAGAAAAGAAAAAAAAAATTCATTTGGGTTTTTCTGTAGCTGTAAAATTTCTCTTGGGCCTCCAGTAGTCTCTCCCTCTCTCCTCTGGTTCTGGAATGGCACAAGTCAAAGATTTTGCCAGCCTGCCCTTGCTCATGTATACAGTTACACTGTCTGAGGCCAAGAAAAGAAAAAAACTTTTATTTGGGATTTTCTGTAACTGTAAAATTTCTCTTGGGCAATCAGTAGTCTCTCCCTCTCTCAGAGACAGAAGATAGTTTTCTGCACTCACCAGCCTTAAAGCAGGGATGCCAGACCAGTTGCTGAAGTTTAGACAAAGTTTATTTATTCATGCTAGACATACACAAACAAGCTCTTGTTTCGGACCTGGGTCCTTTATCAAACTTGTGCATAGGCAAATGGGAAGAGGAGGTGGTGTTTAACAACTGTCAAGCTGGCCCGGTGGGGCTGAGGGTTGAGGTGCCAGACGCCACACTTCGCACCATGCCAGCGACCTGAGTTCAGGAGCACCGTGTCACTGGTGAGTCGGCAGGGGATAGAGAATCGAGCATCTGGGACAGCTCTCCTCTCTCTCTGGGGAGGATCAGGGTTCACCCGGCATAGCAGGGGCCCCGGTGGAAGCCGGAGGCACTGCGTAAGCTTTGGGCTAAAGTAGAGGGCGCAGAGCTATGGTGGACGTCAGGAGACGTCATTGCACATCCTAGCTCCGGGAGGGAGAGGGGAAGGGCAACAACCAAGCAAGGGAAAAAAAAAACTGCCGAGTGAGGTGATGATGACCTCCAGGAACCGAGGCTTCACATGCCCAATCCCCGACTCTACCCCCTTGGGATCTTCGGCCTCTCCAAGGGGCCCGGGAGAGACAGAGGTCCTGATACTGATGCTACTGTTGGGGTGAGGGGGTACTGGCGGGTGGTTAGGGGCTGCAGGTTGAGCGACAACAGCCAGAGAGATGCCCCGGAAGGTAGGCGATAAATAGAATTGGAAAAAAAGAAAAAACAACTGTGTCAATATCAATCAATCAATCAAGTCTTTATTTAACCAGGCGTTCATCGTTGAGCAGAAGCTCATTTGCAAGATGGACCAGGGTGGAGCATGAACAATTGTGTACAGGTCAACACAGGTATTTACAAGGCAATACAGATAATACTGTTTACAGAGAGGAAGAAAAAGAAGTTCATATGTACATAGAATTATACAGATATTGTACAGATTACAGGGTATTTATGTACATAGAAGTGTCTATAGGAAGATAAAGCAGGTTATCTAAGGTTGCAGGAGGAAGTAACAGAAGAAAAAACAATATATACACCAGGTAGAGGCGAAGGTGGGGAGGTAGGGGGAGAAAGGCTAGGAGGGCACGGTGCACAGAGAGGAGTTTGTAAAACGGGATGTAGAGAAGGTGGATGGAGAAAAGGAGTATGTGTGAGCCCCAGGATTGAATGCTATAAAGTACGGGGCATGGCAGGATGTCACAACCCAGGGGTAGTGAGCTCCTATCCGAGGTTGGGAAAGGAAGGATAAGGGGATGGAGGGGCCTAGTGTTGATAAGACAGGGGGATAAGAGAGAGAACAATTAGTCTTGTGAGGAACAAGCTGGGGGGTTATTACTTAAAATTGGGTCTAGGCGTGGCTATATACCAGTGCAGACACTGGTACTGGGTCTGAGTGGGTGAAGCAGTTACATCACTTCTCTGATTGTACAGAAATAAAGCATCTTGAAAGCATTTATACGATTAAATTACTTAATTTGAGGGTTTTGTAGATCGTCCCACAAAGGTAGGTATACAGAAGCTTATGGCTGCCCTGCCAAAGCGGGATTTTGCTTTGGGTACTTTAAGTGTAATAGCTGAGTAACTTCTTAACACGTATTTCCTAATTATACTCAGGGGAAGGCAGCAGGAGGTATAGAAAGGTATCTTATTAGAGATGTCTCTATAGGTCCAGAGAGTGGCATTTCTGTGGCGCCTGAACTTTAGTGATGTCCACCCCACTGCTACATATAGGGTGCAGTGATAAGGGAAGTCCCATTCTAGGGACATGGATATGTTGTTCATCCACACTTATTGACAGGTTCCTTGCTGCTTTAAATCTTGCCAGAAGGTCTTCAAGCTGGCTCCTCCCACCCACCCGGATGGTAAAACTCTCGGCTCCGGCCCATGACACCAGATCTTCCTTACCGCTTGGAAGCTCAGGTTCCCTCCTTAGCGCTCTGCGTTTTTGACTGGTTTCTGATTTTTTCGGTCTCTCCGAATTTAGTTGGAAGTTTTCTAAAACTTCGATCTTCTTTCCTCGCTGCTGCGATGGATCATTCGTTTTCTGGCTCCCGGAGGCGCCTGGTTAATACCTCCAGGAAAGACCTGCACTCCACGTGCGTCTACTGCCTCGACTTGGATCATGATCCACAAGTTTGTGATTTTTGCTGTGCCCTTTCGACCAGTGCCCTGGAGGATCGTGCGGCCCGTTCGGGGCTCAGGCGACCTTAAACTTTTTCCGCTCCGGAAAAATCCTTGAAGACTCGTCGGGCAGTGTCTGCATCGGCTGTCTCGGCTGAACGGCTCGATCTTCTTTCCTCCATGGAGGGGGCGGCTGTTCCCCCCTCCTCCTCGGTTGCGGTGTTTATCCCGCTCTCCTTGAGTTCTCCTCATTCAGCTTCATTCAAGAAGCTTCGCCAGTCCCTTTCCTCGAAGGGAGAGGGACCTTCAGGACCTGCCTCTCGGCCCCAGGTCTTAGGAGTACATGAGCTAAGTCCCATCGTCGGGCGCTGGTGGGAGCGAAGAGAGCTCCCTCCTGCCGGCCGACTTCGACTCTCGGTCGAGGGTGGCTCAGGCCGCTGGCTTCACGGTGTCCCCGTCAGGTCAGCAGGCCAGGTCTCCCGTCGACGTTGTTGAGTCTCTCGACCTGTCATCTGGGCTGTCTTCTGCTGGAGCTGCCATCCCTTCGCCGGTTCCCCCGGCTGAGGCTGAGGTTCTGCCTGTACCTTTGAGGCTACAGGCCTCGGTCCTTTCGTCCGAGCCCAGGCCCACCCTCAGTTTCCCCGAGGATTTGGGTCTCGGTCCTCCTCTCAGTCAAGCCGCTCACGCCGACTTCAGCAATCTTGGTCGAGGCACCGAGTTAAGTGGCATTACTGTTCTTCCTCGGATGAGGAGTGGCTTCGATGCAGATGGCATTGACGTTACGAGGAGTTCACGTGGCAGCAGTTGTTATTGTCCGGGAATCAGTCGACACCGATTCATTCCCCGTCCAGCAAGCAGCTGCCGCCCGATCGGCCGACACAGCCGCTCGCTACCGTCGAGGTGCCCACTCCGGGGCCGATTGTTCGTCCGAACCTTGCTGCCCCACCATTCGGTGGAACCTCGGTCGGGTCATGACCTGTCCCACAGGTTGTCTGTTCCCCTCACTCCCGCCTGCCCTCGGCAGGCGAAGAGTGACTCAGGCCTGAGGCAGCTCTTTGCAGACCCCTCGGAGTCCGACGTCGACTCCTCTATGTTCCCCAGTCAGGAGGACCTGGGGTCCTCTCCGGAACAATCTGTGGACGACAGCCCATCATCCTTTATGGGTCTGCTTCAGCTCATCTCGGAGTTCACGGGATGCAGCTTGAGCCCGTGTCCAAACGGGTCCCTTATCCCCAACGGGATTCTGGGCCGAGGGTTCACCCTTGAGGCCTTCCGGTGGCTGAGGCCATCGTTGGCCCGGCCTTGGAGCTCTGGCGGCGGCCTACTTCCTGTCCTGCGCCCTCGGCCAGGATGGCCAGGAAGTACTCTGTCCCTGTCAGTTCTTTGCCTGGTTTCTCGGAGCACCCCTCGGCTGAGGGGTTAGTTACCGATAATGTTTTCCAGTGTTCTGGGAACGCTCGGGATGTGGATAGGCCCCCTGACAAAAAGTCCAAAAGGATGGACTATGTTGGGCGCATGGTTTACGCTGCATCCTCCCTAGGCCTCCGACAGGCCAGCTCAGCTGCACTGATGGCACATTTCTCCCACGCCCTTTTGGGCTCCCTGGATGAGGTGCTCCGTCATCTCCCGGCCGACCTGCGGACCACGGTCCGGCGGATGCGGGACCAGGGTAGGGCAGTGGCGAAGCAGCAGCTTCAGACTGCTCTGGACTTAGGTGATTCCTGTGCCAGGTCGGTGGTGGCCGCAGTGGCCATGCGCTGCAGGGCGTGGCTGAGGTTATCCTCTTTCTCAACGGAAACCCAGCACAAGTTGGCGGACATCCCCTTCTTGGGGACTGACCTTTTTGGCCCTGGAGTGGAGGGACACCTCCAGGGGACCAAGAAGTCCGATACCACTCCAGACTCGGTCACCCCTGCCCAGAGGGACAAGGGCCACCGGCAGCCTTTACGTGAGCCCCTTTGCCCCTCGGCCCCTGCAGCTCGACCAGCCCATCAACTCCAGCATGAGGGCCAGCGGGCTGGCGCTGGGCGTCCTGAATCCAAGCCAGCGGCTTCCTCTTATGGGAAGCAGGGAGGTAAAGTCCCAGGAGCTTCCTCGGCCAATCCCTCCTCCAAGCCTGCTCAGTGACGGGCTGAGGGGCGCTGTCACCGGCCCCATCACCCCTACCCGGGGTCCCCCGTGGGGAGACAGCTCTGCCCCTTCTCCACCTGGTCCGCTTTCCCGGACCTCTGGGTGTCGGAGGTGCTAGAGGAAGGTCCTGCCTTGGGATTGCGAGCAGGCCCCACCCTTTCGTGCCGTTGCCCCACGGGGGTCTTGGGGTCCACAACCTCATTGTTGGCCTTCCGAGCTGACTTGCCAGCCCTTCGATCTAGAGGTGATCAGAAAGGTTGCGTACTCTCTTCCAGACCCTGGGTTCGTGTCCAGGTATTCCTGGTCCCTAATGGATGGGGGGCTTGCACCCCATTCTCGATCCGCACATCGGGATGGTCTCTCTGTCTCAGATATCCCATCCTCTGAACAGGGCATGTGGCTCTTCCTGGACCTCCAGGACGTACTTACACTCCGTTCCATCCGTTTCTTGGGAGACTCCTCCGTTTCTTAAGCAGGGGATCCCATTACGAGTTCCAGGCCAGGCCCTTCGGTCTCTGCTCAGCAGCATTCCTGCGGCATTGATGGGTCCGGGCGTAACCCCACCCGGATGGCGGTCTGATGGCAACCCCTCCAGGCGGAGGGGGACAGTCCAGGGCTCTGGCCTCTAGATTGCTCTCAGACTGGTCTCCTTTTTATTGGAGTCACGCTGGAACTCGTGCCTTAGCGGGTGATCCTTCTTTGGGACGAGGCTCGACTCTTGAGTCCGAGCTCAGCTCCTGGCGGACAGGGCCGAGGTTCTTCCTCCGTTACCTAGTCAGGTCTGACTGGGCAATCTACGCCCTGACTGGGACTTCCTGCACCTCCTGGGCCTTGCAGCGGCCTGCACCAGCGTGTTCTGTTTGGATCCGCCGGTTCATGCGTCCCCCTAAGGGGGGCTAGCCAGCCAGCAGTCACAGTGCTGCGTTCCTTTGGACCAGTCCGTGACAACAGCCCAGGGGTTAGGGAACGCTCTCCTTCGGACCGTTCCAGCTCTTTTGCAGGAGAACATCCCATTCGTCCGCCCCGAGTCGACGGTCTTCTCCGAATGAAGCATCTCGGATGGGTGGGGGTGCCCATCAAGGGGAATACAGAGTGCACCGCCTCTGGTCCTCTCAGAAGTCCTGATGTCTTCCTAATTGCTGGAGCTCCAGGCGGTCCGCTTAGCTTGCATCGCTCGCTCCGTCTATGTGGGGTCTTGTGGTTTAGGTCCAGGCAGACAATACCACGACCATGTGCTACCTATCCGCCAGGATCGGATAAGCCCCTTGCCTCTGCGTAAGGAGGTTCTCCACATTGGGTCTTTCATGCAGCAGGGAGGCGTTTCCTAGACATTTCTGTGGCAGGAGTCTCCATCACCCTGGCCGATGCCCTAGGCCAGATAAGGGCTGCGCCTCACGAGTGGTTTCCCTGCCGGAGGTAGCACAAGATCTTTCTTCCTCTAGATCACACCTCGGGTGGACCTTTGTTTTCCCTCCAGGGAGAATTCGAGGCCGAGACTGTCTCATGCTCGCCCCCTCAGCACGGTTCTCTGTAGGGGATGCCTTTGAGGCCGTGGACCTGGGCCTCTTCTACGCCTCTCCCCCATTTCCCTTGACCCTCAGGCAAGGCGAGGAGGGACTAGGCGCAGGTGATTTTGGTAGACCCAGACTGGTTTTTCCAGCTCTGGTATCCAGCTCTCCTCAGTCTCAGCCCCAGGCTCCCGAGGTGGCTTCCAGCCTGCCCGGTCCTGATCTCTGTTGTTAGGGGAAGGTACTCCATCCAGACCTTCAATCCCTGCACCTGATGGCCTGGTCCCTGAGCGGCTAGTAGCCAGGCCTTGGGTCTTCCGGCAAGGTCCTCAACGTTTTTGAGGCGTCCTGCCTGGAGTCGACCAGATATGCTCGCCTTCAAATGGAAGAGTTCTCCATTTGGTGTTGGGATAGAGCCTGGTCCCCTCTCCTGTTCCTCGGCGAGCATTCTGGACTATCTGCAGTCCGTTCTTTCTCAAACTAGGGCTTCGGTCGACGACCCTCAAGGTGCTCCTGTTAGCCACTCCTGTCTTCCGGGCGCGGGCTGGAAGGTAGTCGATGGCACAGGAAAGGTGGTCTGGCGCTTTCCCAGGCCTTGATCACACCTCCCCTCTGGGAGAGTGTCCCCATTTCTGTGGGATCTTACGCTGGTATGGGCTTAGCTCACGGGCAAGCTGTTCGAACCTTTGCACAGGTGTGAGTTCCCCCACCTGTTGTGGAAGAACACCTTCTTGGGGCTACCATGCTAACCAGAAGGACGGGAGAGTTCCAGGCACTCCTTTAAATCTCCCTATCTGGTCTTCCACAGGGACAAGGTTGTCCTGCGCCCCAACCGAAGGTCCTTCCGTAGGCGGTGGCGGAGTCCTTTTTCCCTAACCGGGTATTGTCTCTGCCGGGTTCAACCCTCATTCACACCTCGAGGCTATATATAGGATCCATTGGGACCCTATTTAACGTTCGCCTTCCCAGGGAGCGTAGGGCTGAAGTTCAGGAGAGGTTCGCCAGATGTTTGTCATCTACGCTGAAGCCGCACCTGGCAGACCGGCAGCCAAGCGGACAACGAGCGGGTGGGTCACCTCCTGCATAGATCTCTGCTTTAGGTGGGCAGGCTTGGAGCCTCCCAGAGGGATAAGTGCTTGGTTCTCAAATACAGTAGCAGAAAAGGTCAGAGCCAAAAGGCTGGCCTTCAGAAAATATAAGGGAACACAGCGGTATGAAGATAGGGAGGCATACCAAACTGCCCTAAGGGAAGCAGGTAAGGCAGTAAGGCAGGCAAAGTCCCAAACTGAGGAAACACTAGCACGAACAGTAAAGAAGGTGACAAGACTTTCTATAGATACATTAGTGAAAGGAGAAAGTCCAGAGGGGATTGCTAAGCTTAATGGAGAAAAGGGAGCATGTGAGGAGGAGGACCTGTAAAGGCATCTATCCTAAATAGATACTTTTGCTCAGTATTTACTGAAGAGAAGGTAGGGCAGGGCCACAGCTCAGCATCATGGACACAGGGGAGGGAGGTGAGCACTACTCCCTTCACAAAAGAAAGGGTCCTACAAGAGCTTGCTAGCTCAGGGTGGATAAGGCAATGGGACCTGATGGCATACATCCCAGGGTACTTAAGGAGCTAAAGGAGGAACTAGCAGAGCCGTTAGCAGAATTGTTTAGTGAGTCTCTGAGCACAGGAGAGGTCCCAGAAGACTGGAGAAGGGCTCATGTGATCCCACTCCACAAGAGTGGTAGCAGGAGGAGGCGGGGAACTACAGACCGTCAGTCTTACCTCAGTAGTGGGCAAGATTATGGAGCACCCCTTAAGGAAAGGATAGTGCAACACCTGGAATCCATAGGGCACAGGATCCAAGACAGCATGGGTTTACAAAAGGAAGGTCCTGTCAAACTAATCTCATAGATTTCTTTGACTGGGTAACCAGAGCGGTGGACCAAGGGGGAGCAGTTGATGTCGCCTACCTTGACTTCAGCAAAGCTTTTGACACTGTTCCACATAGAAGATTGATAAATAAGCTAGGTAGGCTCGGGGTGGGTCAGAAGTTGGTCAACTGGGTGGCAAACTGGTTGACTGGCAGAAACAGAGAGTGGTGGTAAATGGTATACAGTCAGAAGAGATGCAAGTCACAAGTGGGGTACCTCGGGATCAGTCCTGGGGCCAGTCCTATTCAACATCTTCATTAGTGACCTCGCAGATGGACTAGAGGGTAAGGCTTGTCTGTTTGCAGATGACACCAAGATCTGCAACAGAGTAGATGATCCAGATGGGGTGGGCAGAATGAGAAGAGATCTGGATAAACTAGCAGAATGGTCAGAAGAGTGGCAACTGGGATTTAATGCAAAGAAGTGCAAAATCATGCACATAGGAAGAGAAACCCTGAAGCCACTTATAGGCTGGAGGAGTTGCTAGCATCACAAAGGAAGAAAGAGACTTGGGCATCATCATCACTGATGACCTAAAATCATCAAGCAGACCTCTAAAGCAGTAGGTAAGGCTAGGGGGTGTTAGGGTGTATTAGTAGGGGTATCACAAGTCGTAAGAGGGAGGTAATAATCCCTCTGTACAAGACATTAGTTAGGCCCATCTGGAGTACTGCGTGCAGTATTGGAAGCCACACCTTCACAAGGACATTAACCAAATTGAGGCAGTCCAGAGAAGGGCAACCAAAATGGTGCAGGGACTGCATCAGAAGACATATGAGGACAGATTAACGGAGCTCAATATGTGTACCCTTGAGCAAAGGAGGGAGAGAGTGATATGATCGAGACATTCAAACACCTTAAGGGCATTAACAAGGTGATAGAGTCTAACATGTTTAAATATAAGAAAAATAGCAGGACAAGAGGACACAGCATGAGATTAGAGGGAGGCCGATTAAGGGGAATGTGAGGAAATTCTTTTTCACAGAAAGGGTGGTAGATGCATGGAATGGCTTACCACAAGAAGTGGTGGCTATGAATACAGTGCAGGGCTTCAAACAGGCATGGGATAGGCATCAGGAGCAATACAAATGACTATGAATAGATAGGTCACTGACAGAGCAAAGGCCGATGGCACATTTATAAGGTAGAAAAAGAAATGGGCAGACTGGATGGGCCTTGAGGTCCTTATCTGCCGTCAACTTCTATGTTTCTATTCTTACTCGCCCTTCTGCTGCATCGGTGGCTGCTTCCGAGGATACCCCTGTCCAGGATATCCGTAGGGCTCCTACCTGGAAGCAGATATATACCGGTTCCCCCTTCCACATTGACCTTGGGTCACGCCGGGATGTTGGTCGGGGCCTCGGTTCTCCAGTCTTTATACCTAAGTAGGGGGTGTGCACCTTGCCTCCCTCCTCCCAGAGAACTGCTAGGAGTCTGCCAATAAATGTGGATGAACAACATATCCATGTCCCTAGAAATACAGGTTACTTACCTGTAACAGGAGTTCTAGGAATGGTATATGTTGTTCATCCACATGACCCACCCGCCTCCCAGCTTTGACGCACAACCTGGCTTCTAGCGGGCTAGATCTGGTGTCATGGAGCGGAACCGAGAGTTTTACCACCCGGGTGGGTGGGAGGAGCCAGCTTGAAGACCTTCCGGCAAGATTTAAAGCGGCAAGGAACCTGCCAATAAGTGTGGATAAACAACATATACCATTCCTAGAACTCCTGTTACAGGTAAGTAACCTGTATTTATAAACCTCAGTGCTCGATGGTAGAGTGTGTCCAGTTTAGCCATGTAAGAGTTGGGGCATTGGCTGTAGAGGAAATCAGCGTAATCAACCAGTGATAGGAAAATGGATTGGACCAGTTGTTTCTTGGCATCTCTAGTGAGAAATTGGTTGATTCTGAAAAACAGGCCAAGCCTTTGCCGAAGTCATTTTAGCAAGTCCTCAATATGTTCAATGAAGGAGAGTCTTTGGTCTATCAAACTCCCAGATACTTGAATTTTGTAACAAATTCTAGTTTTCACCTAGAACTGTGGTAATTTAGGAACTGTCCCACTGGCACAGGGTTAGCTGTACGGATGAAAGGGAGAGGACCATCGGTTTTTTTTGGCGTTAGGAGTAGCTTTTTTTGGAGGAGTTGGCTTTGCAAAGGTTGAATTCTTGACTGTAGGTCATTGCAGGCAGCTTCAGGTGTTGGTGACTCACGTGAGAGAACTGTATCATCTGCAAACAGATGGATGTTGGCTTCTTTATACAGTAGTCAATGTTATTAATGTAGATTGCAAAAGTAAGGCCCTAATACAGAACCTTGAGGTACCCCTCTTTGCAGTGTTTTTAAGGGGGACAGGCCTCCTTCGGCTTTAACTTGTTGAAGGCGCCCTGTAAGATAGTCAGTAAACCAACGCAGAGAGGAGGGGTCCACACCTATGGTTTGAAGGGAGGAGAGGAGCAGACTATGGTCGACAGTGTCGAAAGCCTTGCTTAGATCAAGGAAAACAGCAGAAATAAAGTTTCTGCTATCAAGATTATGCTGCCAGTGAATCCGGACTGCATAGGGTTTAGCAGTTCCCTAGACTCAAGGTGAGTCCTCAGCTGTGCATTTACAATTTTCTCTAGGAGCTTGGACAGGACCAGAAGGAGAGAAATTGGCCTGTAGTTATTGAGATCACCAGGGTCAACCGATTCGAACAGTGGCATGATATGTGCTGTCTTCCATATAGGCGGTAAGGTGCCCTGAGACAGGGATAAGTTAAAAAGGTGGGTGACGAGTATTGCTAGTACGTGGTAGGCAATTTTTAGGAAGTAAGGGTCAAGGGTGTCGGCCTTAGCACTTTTTCTGGTATCCAACTGAAGCAAGAGGTCTTCTACCTCTTTCAGTGAGGCAGGTTGAAGCGAGAAAGGCAGCGAAGCTATCGGATTTCAGGCAGTTGGCTGGCAGTCTGGGGCTAGTATGTTTGCAAGGGAGTTAATAATGCCATGCCTCGTAGCAAATGGTTATTGAATGCATCAAGTATATCCATCTTTTCAAGTTATAGTCGAGTTGCCGGAGGTAATTTTGGTCAGGAGTGAATTTCCTGGGGAGTGGCCTAGCAGATCATTGGTTGTGTTCCAGAGCTTGATTGGGCTCTTTGTGGCAGAGTCGAGTTTGGATTTGAAGAAGGTGGCCTTCGATTCTCTGTTTGTTTTGGTACATACATTTCGTAGTCTCCTGAACTGGTTCCAGTCCTCTGCAGTGTTCAATCTGTGTGCTTTTTTCCAGAGCTTATCTCTTTCCAGAAGCAAGGACTTGATCTGAGGGGTGAACCCTTTACAGGTTTTGGTCGTAGTTCGAACTTTAATCAGTGGAGCATACTTATTAAGGGCCCTTGATAGAATGTCGTGGAAGATATTGTAAACTGACGTAGTCGTTTTGGCCAGGTAGAAATCTTGCCACTGAGGGGAGTACTTAAGCTCGTTTAGGTAGGCATGTTCATTGAAGTTGCGCCTGGATCTCTTCATAGAGAACTTGCTGATGGGTGCTGGGTTGTTGGTGGATCTTACTCCCGCAATAAAACAATAGTCTCTGGTGTCTGAGAAGAAGACATCAGCATGGGAGAAGAGATGAGGTTTGCTCATCATTAGCACATCCAAAAGTGTACTTTTACTGGGGTTCTTCACGTTTGGGCGTGTTGGTTCAGTAATAAGTTGCGTCAGTCCATGTTCATCACAGAAGGATGCAAGGGGGGCAGCTGTGTTAGAGAGCCAGTCAAAGTTGAGGTCTCCTAAAATAATAGTTTCTGGTAGCCCCTGTCCCAACTTGTCACTTAGATATGACACAAGCTGTAAACCTGGTTGTGTGGAAACGTTGTATTGATGGTGTTTTTATTGTATGGAAAGGGGAGCTTACAGAATTTGAATCTTTCTTGTCTTGGCTGCACAGCATGAATCCGAACCTGAGATTTTCCTATACAAGTAGCCCCAGAGAGATAGCCTACTTAGGTCTAAAAATTGCAACAAATTCAGAGGGAAATTTGGAGTGTGACATATGTATATGGAAAACTAAAGATGGCAGCAGTCTTCTGCTGGCCAGTAGCTGCCACCCCCATGTGGCCAAAAATATCCCCATTGGTCAGTTCCTCAGAACACGATGAAACTGCTCAACCATAACAGCTTTGGAACAGGGAGCCAGATGAATTAACCTCCAGGTTGCAACAACGAGGTTGTAGTAACACCAGAACATCAGCCACCAGAAACAGGGCTAGAGAGGCAGATAGAGAAACCCTCCTATGACAGAAAGAAGATGAAAATACCCCGAAAACAGGTTCAGTTTTGTAACTAGCTACTCCACAGAGTCTAGGGAACTTGAAATCATTCTGCACAGACATTGGCATGTCCTAACAGCAGAATCAGAACCTAGGAAACTAGCCAATGAACCTTTTAGGATGTGTTACAGAAAGGCACCGACATTGAGAGATTTACTGGTCCATAGCCACTTTATGGACAAACGACCCAACACATGGTTACAGAAACCAAAAGGCTGCTTTAAATGCAACAGATGTGCCATGTGTACCTGCGTAGCTCCAGTAAAACATTTCACTAGTTGCAATACAACACGCACCTTCAGATGGTGTATTACATGCAATACAGAGAGCATCATCTACTTGGCAACCTGCACTTGTGAAGCCTTCTGTGTTGGCATAACAGGCAGACATTTTAAAGCCAGAGTAGGTGAACACATCAGGGCAATACAACACAATGACGAAACTTATGCTGCAGCCCTACACATTATGAAAACTGCAGAACTGACTACGCACAACCTTGAGTTTGTAGCCATAGACAAAGTGTCTCTACACCCAAAAGGGGAAGATTCTGAGAATCTCATGTTGATCCTTGAGAATTTCTGGATAATCACACTAGGAGCTACTAAGAAACCAGGTCTTAATCCCTGCTAGACATACACTCTTACCTGAAAAAGAAAAAGAAATGTTAAAAACACCCAGGGCTGTATGTTATGGCTCGGTCATAAGTATCTGTTAAGTAAGATGTCACTATGGTAACTGTGAAAATTTAGGTGGATTACACCCTAACAATAATGTGTTTAACCATCCAGTGACCTGCATGATAAATTTTGACCCCCTTTGCTGGAGTGCCCGAGCATGAACTTTGACCTCTGTCATTTCAACAATTTTGCAGTATATTCTGTGATGCACCTTTTAGCTAAATTCTAAGCAGTAAATTATCTGATATTATATTAATTAAGTAAGCACTAACGCACAACAGGGTGTGCTGATAATGTGGACTATCGCAGACTTCGGGTGCACTGTGAGGCACAAGGATGCAGCCCGAGTGCCCTCACAGCCCTCAGGGTGTGCATTGATCCACATTATCAGCAAACCCTGGAGTGTGTTAATGCTCTTAGAACATGGGTCTTTGAAAAAAGTAACAACTATTTAGAGAAAGTGCTTAAAAACGTGTGGAAATACAATACATGTCTATGTATCCTGCCACCTGAAAAAATAGTCCCTAACAAATAATTGCACTTTGACTGCTGTCATGCACGTACAGATGTCAGAAATGATATTAGTACAGTATTTGATATAATTTCTAGGGACGTCGATATGTTGTTCATCCACACTTCTTGGCATTGTCCCTTTCCCCTTTAAATCTGCCAGAAGGTCTTCAAGCTGGCTCCTCCCAGCCATCCATGTGGTATAACCCTCAGCTCCATCCCATGACACCAGATCTTCCGTTCCGCTGGAAGATTCAGGTTGCCTCCTTCGTACTGTCACATTCTGTAGGCTCTGGCTCTGGCTCCTAAACCTTTGGTTATTCTGAAAATTTGACTTATTCGCGTTAGCGATAGCGACTGTTGCTTCTCGATTATTGAAGACAAGTCTTTCTCCAGATTTCACTGGTGCCTGTGCGGCCAGAACATGTCACGTATGGACCTGCATTCCTCGTGCGTCTACTATCCTGGTGTCGGCCATGACACCGTGACCTGTGAGTTCTGCCTTGCTTTTCAGCCTAACGTCCTCGCCGACTGTCTCGCATGCCTTAAATTGGGCAGGCCCGAAAAACGTAACCCGCCACTGAAATCCAAGGAGGCCCGGTGGGTGGTTTCTGAGGCCATGGGATCCGCTGAGCAGTTGGAGCGCATGCAGTCCTTCTAGGAGGAAGCGGTTCGCTCCACGGAATCTTCTTCTCAGGGCTTCTTCATTCCACTCAACTTGGGCTCCACTTTCTCGGGTTCCTTCCAAGAGTTGTGCCACTCTCTCCCAACTAAGGGTGAGGGTCCTGCGGGCACACACTCCTCTCGGTCCCGTAAGCGGGGAGAGGGACCCAGGACCGTCTTTGTCTCGATGGAGATGCTCTTGGGATCAGGAGCGATCTCGGTCCCAAGAGCTGGCCATTTCGACTTTGGTCGAAATTGCCTCTTCGGCTGCTGGCTTCTTGGCTCTGCCATTGGGCCAGTCAACCAAAGTTACGATCCATGAAATTTAGATTGTTCTCAACCCAGTCGACCCATTGTCGCCGACTCCGATCAGTGACTCCCTCACTCAGACTCTGCTCATCTCTTTCCCTGACAAGGAGATCCAGCCCACTGGGAAACCTGCCGAGGAAGTGGTCCCTGACCCCCAGAAGTCTCAGGTCTTACTGGCATCTACCGAGCAACCAAGTCAGCCTGCCCTGATCTCGATCGAGGTCTCGCACCCCCTCGACCGACAGGCCAAGGAAGGTGCACAAGCATGCCAAAAAGAGGCAATGCCACCAGTCGTCCTCATCCTCCTCAGATGATGAGAGGCTTCGGGGGAAACTTCATCAATGCTCCGAGGACCTCATGTGGCAACAGCTGATTTTGGCTGGGCGTAAGCCGACCCCAGCTCCTACCCTGGCCATTACTTGGCTTTCACCTCCTAGGCCGAAGCCAACTCCTCAGGAACCGATAAAAGTTGGTTCCCCCTCCCGTAGAGCCAGCTAAAGCCCTTCTGATTCAGCCTAATCTGGTCTCTCCACCGATTCTGGTGGAACCGCTGCCTAAGCAGCCTGTGGGAGGGGCTCCTTCTAAGGAAGCTCGATGGGACACCGGCTTCCCTGATGTCTTTCGGTCACTGTCACCCTGACCGCCCTAGGCGGGTCGAGGATGACCTGGGTGGTTGACTGCTGTATCTGGACACTTCGGCTTGGATGACACTGGCCTTCATTTTCATCCACGGGATGATGGGTCAGCTGGTGATTTAGTGAAGGAGGAAGGCCCTTCGTCCTTTCAGGGCATTCTCCACCTCATCTCTGAGTCCACAGGGATGCCCCTGGAACCCCGTCCAGAAAAAGGTGGAGTACCCTCTCATAGATATCCTCAAGAGAGTGGGTAGCCCGACGGAAGCCTTTCCTGTGGCCGAAGCCATCGTTGGCCTGGCCCTCGAACTTTGGCAGCACCCTTTCTGCTGTCCAGTTCCGTCTGCCCGCATGGCCGACAAGTACGCAGTGCCCATGGGGTCCCTCGTGGGGTTCACAGAGCACCCTTTGGCCAAGAGCCTTGTGACTGCCTCTGTGTTCAGACGTACAGGCAGTTCTGATGATACTGACAGACAAAACTCCGGAGAAGGAGTCCAAGAAATTGAATCACTCTGCCCGGAAGGTCTATGCGGCCTCTTCCTTAGGCCTCCATCAAGCAAGCTCGGCCATCATCATGGCACACTTCTCCCCTGCCCTTTTGGGGTCCTTAGATGAAGTCCTCCCACACCTCCCCGTGAACTTGCAAATCACGGTCAAGCAGGTTTGGGACCGGGACCATGCCATTGCTAAGCAGCAGCTCCAGATGGCCCTGGACACCGGGGACTCATGTGCCCGTTCGTTGGCAGCCGCAGTTGCCTCCCGCCACAGGGCTTGGCTGAGGCTCTCCTCCTTCCCGGTGGATACCCAGCACAAACTGGCTGATGTGCCTTTCCTGGGCACCGATCTCTTCGGTCCAGGTGTGGCCAGTCACCTTCAGCGCATCGAGCAATCCAGTGCCACCTTGGACACCACTTCTGTTCAGAGTTCTTCGGGTCCCAAGAAGCAACAGAAGAAGAAGAAGCCTTTTTGGCATTTTTCCCCGTGGCCCAATAGCAGCCCTCCTTTCCGGGAGGTCAGCAGCAGCAGCAGGCTCAGGCTTGGTGCCCCCAACCCAAGCCTGGACCTACCCAGGCCCGTAAAGGAGGTCGAGGTTCAGGCCCTGGACCCTCTTCCTCCAAGCCTGCCCAGTGACGGGATAGGGGTTGCCACATCTATTCCCGTCACATCAGCTCTGGGTCCTCCCGTGGAGAGCCGGCTCTGACATTTCCTTTCTGCCTGGTCTGCTGTTACCACGGACAGGTAGATTTTAGAAGTGGTTGACCAGGGTCTGCTTCTGGAATTCAATCAGTACCCTCCAAGCCGAGCCTGCATCCCACGGGAGGAGAGAGTATCCACCCACGCTCAATCGGTTCTCCGAGACGACATTGCTTAGCTCCTCCTCCTCAAGGAGGCAGTAGCTCGAGTGGCAGATCCTCCACCAGACCCAGGGTTCATTTCCAGGTACTTCCTGGTTCCGAAGCGGATGGGGGGCTGGCATCCCATTCTAGATCTGCACGACCTGAATCAGTATCTCAGGCCACGCACCTTCAGGATTGTAACTCTCTCTCAGCTCATACCATCCCTGGAACAAAACATGTGGTTCTGCTCACTGGATCGCCAGGACATGTTCTTTCACGTCCCAGTCCATCCCACCAGTGGTTCCTCCGATTCAGAGCAGAGGGAACCCTATATGAGTTCTGAGCCATGCCATTCGGCCTGTCATCTGCCCCACGGGTCTTCACCAAATGCATTACAGTGGTGACAGCCCACCTCAGGCAATGGGGGGATCAGAATATACTCCTACCTCAATGATTGGCTCTTAGCAGGTTCCACCCAGCAGGAGGTGGAGAGGTCCAGGGACCTGGCCCTCCAGTCCTGCTCCCAACTCAGCCTCCTGATCAATGAGGCCAAGTCTGAACTCATGCCTTCTCAGGTGATGTGTTTTAATGGGACAGAGCTTGACTGTCACCGAGCCAGACTCACAGCAGACAGGGCAGAAGTTCTCTCCTCCTTTGCCCGATCATTTCTGGTTGGGTAACTGCGCCCTACCCGGGACTTTCTGCACCTTCTGGGTTACATGACGGCCTGCACCTCCGTGCTCCGTTGGACCCGGTGGCGTATGCGCCCCCCTTCAATGGGAGCTGGCTGCCCAGTGGACTCAGTGCTTAGGTCATTTTGATCAGCTGATCACTGTGAATGAGAAGATGTGGGATGCTCTCCAGTGGTGGACCTCCTAGACCAGTTGCAGGAAGGGATTCCATTTGTTCACCCCAAGCTGACAGTCGTCCTCATGACCAGTGCCTCTCCCATGGGCTGGGGAACCCACATGGGGGACAACAGGACCCATGGGTTCTGGACCCCCGTGGAGTCCCATTACCACATCAACCTGTTGGAGCTCAGCACAGTCAAACTGGCACTGTCAGCGTTCACTCCTCAGCTTCGGGGTCAAGTGGTTCAAGTCCAGACGGACAACACCACGACCATGTACTACCTCAACAAGCAGGGCAGCATGCCCTCCCAGCTGCTATGCAGGGAAACGCTTCGCATCTGGACACTCGTGAGCCGACTGGGGGCAGATCTCCTAGCCATCCATGTGGTAGGAGCCTCGAATCAACTGGCGGATGCTCTCAGCCGCATAGGCAAGACATCCCACGAGTGGTCTCTCCATCCAGAGGTCTCTCACAGCCTGTTCTCCCACTGGGAAAACCGATGGTGGACCTGTTTGCCTCCAGGGAAAACACCAAGCTGAAGCTGTTTCATGCCGCCCCCAGCAGGGCTCACTGCAGGGATGCCTTCTCATGGCCGTGGACCCCAGGCCTCTTCTGCGCCTACCCTCCATTTCTCTTGATCCACAGGGTGCTTCTCAGGGTGAGGAGGGACAAGGCACAGGTGAGCCTGGTAGCCCCAGGTTGGCCATGCCAGTTCTGGTATCCAGATCTCCTCTGCCTCAGCAACAGGCCCCCGAGGCGGCTTCCAGCATGCCTGGACCTGATCTCAGTCAATCAGGGGAAGGTTCTGCTCCCGGAACTTCAGTCCCTGCACCTGACAGCCTGGTACCTGAGCCGCTAGAGTTCCAGGCTTTAGGTCTTTCTAAGGATGTACTCACGGTAGTGGAAGCATCCAGGAAGGAGTCGGCCAGCAACTATCATGCCTTCAAGTAGAAAAGGTTTTCCATTTGGTGTCAGGTCAAGGGCCTGGACCCTCTGTCCTGCCCAGTGGCTAATATTCTAGACTACCTTTGGTCGCTCTCCAAGGGGGGGTCTTCGGTCATCGACCCTTATGGTGGACCTGGCAGCCATCTCTGCTTACCAGGCATGGGCCGGTCAGCAGATGTTGACGCAGGAGACAGTGGTCAGGTGCTTTTTCAAAGGTCTTGATCACATATCCCTCCAGTGCATGAACCACCACCTCCGTGGGATCTGCTGCTGGTCTTGGCACATCTCATGGGCAAGCCATTCAAACCAATGCACAAGTGTGAGCTGTCACACTTGTCATGGAAGACGGCCTTCCTGGTGGCTATCACGTCTGCCAGAAGGACAGAGGAGCTTCAGGTGCTCTCAGTGGACTCCCCTTAACTGGTCTTTCACAGGGAACGGTTTTCCTGTGCCCCCACCCGAAATTCCTTCTGAAGGTGCTGTCAGAGTTTCACCTTAACCAGGTGTTGACTCTGCCGGTGTACTACCTCAGTTACACTTCGGAGGCTGAGTACATGCTCCATACTTTGGACCTGAGATGAGCTCTCTCCTATTATAGGGAGAGGATGGTGGAAATTCGGGGAGAGGTTCACCAGCCATTGGTGAACTACGTCGAAGCCGCTTCTGATAGACCCTGCAGCAAAGTGGATGATCGCAAGATGGATTACATCTTGCATAAGTCTATGCTATGAGCTGGGGGGCAAGGAGGCTCCCAGAGGGATAAGTGCTCATTCCACCATACCGCTGCATCGGTGGCTGCTTTCAGGGACATCCCCATACAAGAAATCTATCAAGCTGCTACTTTGAAGTCAGCAAACGCCTTCATCACCCATTACCACATCAACCTTGAGTCACGCCTAGATGCTGGTTTTGAGGCCTCATTTCTCCAACCTCTGTTCCCGAAGTAAGTATTGAGGGGGTGTGCGCCTTGCCTCTTTCCTCCCAGAGAACTGCTAGGAATCTGCCAAGAAGTGTGGATGAACAACGTTTCCACATCCCTAGAAAAACAGGTTACTAACCTGTAACAGTAGTTCTAGGAGTGGAAATGTTTTTCATCCACATGGACCCAACCAACCTCCCCGGCTGCGATGCACACACCTGGCTTCCAGCAGGCTAAGATCTGGCGTCATGGGGTGGAGCCGAGGGTTATACCACCCGGGTGGGTGGGAGGAACCAGCTTGAAGACCTTCCGGCAGATTTAAAGGGGAAAGGGACAATGCTAAGAAGTGTGGATGAACAACATATACCACTCATAGAACTACTGTTACAGGTGAGTAACCTGTTTTTCTGAAACAGCTGCTCTCTGTCGTTAGCCCCCATCATTAACAAACAGCTCTCTCAGTGTCATTAACGCATGGCAAGGATGAACAGGGAACAGCATTGTGTGGGTAAAGCAGGGCAGAGTCAAGAAACAGACAACAGCCTGTGCCACTGAAGTCGCATAGGAGCAGCACAACAGGCTGCTGTGGTCACTAGCACTGGGGTGTTGTAGTTACTGTGCTTTTACTATCTCTGTCACTGGTGGGACCACACACTGCCAAACTTAGTGCTGCAACTTTATGCTGGTTTGCACTCATCCTGGAGTCTCCTCCACAGGGCTTGCTGCACCTCTGCATCAGTCACAGTGCCCGCTGTGTTCCCTGTATTTCTGCTCTTCTGTGTCTTACTCTCCTGCATCTCTCGGCTCTGTTGTGCGTTCTCTCTCTCTCTCTCTTTCTCTATATAGGCGCACGCAGCTCATGGTCTCCCTACTTCTTGGTATGTGCCGCTGATAGGATGTGGGGGAGAGAGAGAGGGAGAAAAGAGGGACACTGCAGACAGTTGAAAGTAAGCACACACTCTCTCTCTTTCTCTTCCTCTCTCTCTTGCCAACCCGAAGAACTGTGCTGCCACACCAGGAGCCGAGAGAGAGATGAGTCAAAAGTAAACAAAACATCAATAACACAGAGAGCACTGCAGGTATTTGGCACTGGTCTCCCTCTCTCTCTCTCTCTCTCTCCCCCTCTCTGTCTGGTCCCTCATGCTGGGATTGCCCGATCACGGATGTCCAGAACGTGCGTGACAGTGAAGGGGGGGGGCAACCACACAGGAGAACATGTCAGACGGAGGAACTGTATTTTATCAATGTACTGCTTGCCTGTGTGTGGTATTTCTTGTCGTCGTCTCTCCGTGTCTCTCACTCCTTGCTGACAAAGTTTCTCTCCTTGTCTCTCTCACACTGCTCCCTGTGTGTCAGCTCCATCTCTCTCTCTCTCTCTCTGTGTTGACCACTGTAGGCAGGACTCTGTGACACGGAGGACAGTGTCTGCAGACAGCAGCTGGGTGCCGCTACAGTAGGACCAGACACTACACAGAAGACAGAGAAAAACAGAGAGAGTTCTCTATTGCATTTCACTCTGATGTAGACATGGATGAGAGAGAGAGAAAAAAGACATTCCTATTCAGATGAGAGCCCCTCTCTCTGTGAACTACTGTTCTACTCAGCACCCGTCTGTCTGTGTCTGTCTCTCTCTCTCTCTCAGTCCGATGTGCCCCCTTTGCTCGGAACACAGCACCGATTTCCCTTGAGATGTCCTGTCACCTGCTCTCACTTGCTGGTTTGTAAATTGGACCGGAGACACAAGAACCGATGGCTTACTTCTAAGGCGGAGGAGCGGGGTGCAGTGAGGGGAGGGGGCCGCTGCCTTTTGCTCTCAGTACCACGGCCTGTGTCCGGGAATAGTTCCTACCACAGTGCACAACACACAACAAGGGCCAAAGCTAAACTAGAGGCACAGAGAAAGACATTTATGGGAAGCACTATAGTGAGCTGCAAAGGGGTCTGGACAGCATGCAACAGGAAGACAGACAGAGAAACAGAGGCAACAAAGGTCCCCCTCCATGCCACAGAAGATGTGCACTAAATAAGCAGCATAGTTACTGACTGGTGAGCACACACACAGCATCCTGGGAGAACGCATATGCTGTCATTGTCAATGCAAAGGTAGAAACCTCTCCCCGAAGTATACTCTGCTGCTCCCTGTGTTTACAGCTCGCAATTAATTACTCTGTTGAGTTGAGCACAAATACGCTCTGGGAAAGACGCACACAAACTGCGGGGTACACAGCACTAGAGAGAGAGAGAGAGAGAGAGAGCAGCTGCCTGTAGTTGCATGGGGTGGGTGGGACTGGGACCCGAGGAAGGAGGACAAGATGATCTGCGGCACTCTTGGCATACTGAGAATCAGAGAGACAGACGCACATGCACAGGACAGTGCCGATTTCCGCAGTATGCCTCCTGGCTTGCTTGTGTCTCTGTCGATCGAGCACGCCCTCTCCTCATGTACTCCCTCTTCACAGTCAGTGTGGGTTACCCAGTGATCTGCGGGACCGGTGGGAGGGCAGGACAGCAGACATAAGGGGCTAGTCACACCGCAGGGGAACACAGATCCCCCTGTCTGTTCCACCACAGCTGCAGTTCTTACCTGCACTTCTGCTGTTGGTTCTGTGGGAGACAATAATTATGCAAAGGCACCTTTGTGTTGTGCAATAATACTGGCAGTCCCTTAGCGAGGATTGCAAATGGCACCTTTGCAAAATTATTTTTCCCTACAGAACAAGTGCAGGCATGATCAAGGATCTCAGATCTGGGGACCTCTTCACCCTAACTGTGCCGATAATGTGCATTATCGCACAGTCAGGTGACAATCTTGTACCAATCAGGAGAGTCCCTCAGGCTACACATTATAATAGCTATTACTTGCAAGAATTGAGGTATAGCAATACCTGTTTTGATGTTTTAACTACCTTTTCATGCCCATTCCTTTCCCCTCCACCCCCTTCCTAAGATTCCATTTGGAAAGTAGGAAATGTTTTTATGAAAGGTCATACCAGTTTATTTTAAAATCCAGTATCTGCACTTTATAAACCTTTTCATCAACACAGTTGCAGGGGATTGATTTTGTTTTTTCCTTATCACTGAATGCATTAAAGTCATAATGACATGTTTGGAAAGTTGAAACGTTTTTTAAACCAACTACTGGATAGGGTGTCATAGAGTGTCATTCTGATCACGTCTTTTTTAAGCCTACATAAATGTTCTTGTTGTATGTATCTTCAGCCTTTGATAAAGGACCCAGGTCTGAAACATGTCAGGCAGGAGCTTGTCTGTGTATGTCTTCCATGAATAAATGAACTTGCTATAAACTTCAGCAACTGGTCTGGCGTCCCTGCTTTAAGGTTAGTGAGTGCAGGAAACTTTCTCCGGTCTGTGACTGTTTGTTTCTGTGCACCACACCCTTGTGCATACACTTTGGTGTCCTTATTCTCTCCCTCTCTCTCCTCTAGCTCTTCTGCAGTGGCACAAGTCAAAGATTTTGCCAGCCTGCCCTTGTTCATGTACACAGTCACACTGCCAAACTGCATGCCTTTTACCCCCCCCCAGCAGCAACCCAGACCACGACTATCTCCCCAAGTCCATCCAGATTCCTTCTTTCTCCAGTCCCGACCCATCACCCTACCTGACGATCAGTTCCCCCATCCAGTAAGTCTCCTTTCTCTCTCCTAGTTTCTCTTCCCCCCCACCTCCAAAATGTATATATTTTTTTATAGTTTTTTTTTTTACTTTTTGGCAACTTCTGGCAGCTGTCTGCTGCAGTGAGTGAGCGAGATGCTCCTCTGAATGTCCTCCTGTCATCTGGGCCACGTTGTGCGCTCAGCATGGTTATGTACCGTTAGTGCATCACATAACTATCTGTTGCCTGATTGGATGCTGCTGGCTACCTGTACGTGGAGTGAGTGTGCCCGACAGCACCCCCGTGGCAACAGTGCACAAAATGGCACTTCCACGGACCTGGAACCAACATTCTGTGGCAAAGTCCATATATTTTTCTGGGTCCATGGATTGCGGGTTCGATCTAGGGGTCCGGATCTCCCGTGGAATAGTCCGCCCAGCCCTAATACTTTTTTCTTTTTCTCAGAGCTTTCTGTTTTCTGTCTCTTTTCCTGTGTAGCTTTTCTTCACTGTGTTTCCCCCAAATGCTATCATTGTAGCAGAATTGGTATGAGACCACTGTGCAGGAGTAGAAAACACACTTCTTATCGTGGTGTGGAGGCAGCAAAATATCACACTGCATTGCAGGAGTCCTGGGGTGGGAGGAGGGTGGCTCTGGACTTCCTCCTGGTACTTACTGTACTGTACTACGGTATGCCATGTGAAGTTACTTCTTCCTCTTGCAAGTCAGACCATATTAGAGCAGTGCTGCAGTGCTGCACAGACTGCACTGCCTGCCTGGTGGTGGCTCAGTTCTGTAGTTCTTGTGTTAGCGTATCAAGCCCTTCAAGACTGCTCCTATCCCATCTTATCAACCCAATGGTTCTGTATGCCTCTTGAGAGCTATTAGTAAATGTCTTCTAGTGCCCTACCCTCGAAGTCAGAATGTGTTAGTAGTAATTGGTCTGGGGCGCTGGAATTGCCTTTCATGGGACATCCATGCTGCTTCCTGTGTTACCCATTTTAAAAAGCCCGATGAAGACTTATTTGTTTGAACAAACTATTTTATGAAGTTTCTTTTATGTAAATACTGATTGTTTCAGTACACACATGCAAAAGTTGTTCTCCATAGTTCAGGTCACATCACATGTCTGAATTGTAGTATTTATTGCGTACACTGCTGACTGCTGTGGTATTACCTCAGTTGCTTTTCTGTGCAGCTTTTGTTGGATTCCAAAATACATTTCTGCAAAATGAGGTAACCCTTGTGTTCTGCAAAATAATAAAAGCAGAGACTAGGTCGATTCTTTCACCACATGAATTCTGTGACATCCAGGTATCTTAAACTTTGCTCTCAGGCAGATATGATGTTACAGAACCCACTAGGTATTACGGATCAGCTCTTTCTTTATGTGCTATGCTTGAGAAGGCTGAGATATTTTAGTGTATACTGTACTTCACTGTATCAGCGCTTGGCCATTTTTGGCACAGGTCATGCTCGAAAAAGGTCCCTGGGACCAGTACAGCCACCTGGTGAACAAATAAATAAATGAAGTCACATGCAAACAGTACAAGTCCTCATGAATTAGTACTCAAAAATGATGAGGAATTGATCTCTCTGGAAACTGAAGTCCTTCATTTCTCTATGTGTCAGCAACAACAGAGGATGGTGCAATGCAGGTTTCCTCTGTTTTTCCACCTGTGCATTGGGTGGAGGAATACCCTTGCATGGGTAAGAAGGTCGTGCAGTTTTCATACTTACTCAGTTCAAGACTTTTGGGCCTGCCAATCAGGATAGACTAAATGCGGTGGTTTGCTCTGAACTTCTGTCTTTGACCTACTGCCTTAAACCTCCAAAAGCATTTATCTGTGTTGTAAGATAAGTTGACATGCAGGCCCTTGCTCTCAGTTGCAGTGTAGGGCACAAAGTTATTACAGCAGCCGCTGTGCGCCCACACAAAGATTGCAGCTTTATTGAGTCATGCTTAGTGGCATAGCTAACACTTCCCAGTCATTGTCAGAGTCCTTAGCGAGCACTCAAGAGAAGTGATGGGGGCCTCATTGCTGACTGCCCAATCATTCACATTGTATTTCAGCCCTTTTTACTCTACCTTACATTACTATTGCGCCCCCCCCCCCATGTATTTAGCCTTTAGCAAATAGTAATGCAAGAAGATCACTGACAATCACATTAGGTGGTGAGAGGACCAGCTGAAGGAAAGGGCATGTGGTTTTGTGGGATCACTGGACACCATAGAAGAAAAAGAATGGGATATGGGAGTGGGGGTACACTGGCCTCCAGGTTAATGGGGTCAGTCACTGGGAGGGTGAACTACTGGGCACCGGGGAAGGAGATTGATAGGGTCATGGAGTGAGAGCGGCTACCTGCTTCATGGGGGAAAAGAGAAAACATTACTTCGGGGGGGGGTAGGATCTCTGAGGAAATACTGGATCACTTACAGGCTGGATGGCATCAGGCAATGACTTGGAGTGCCACACAATACTAGAGGCTGCTTGGGACTTGGGGGTAGGAGGAGGACTGTGCCACTTAATTTTTTGTCAACCTAGCCAAAATCTTTGACACTGTAGCCCACCCCTTCTGGGCGGAACTCAGTCAGTTAAAATTGGCAACTCGCTGACCCCTCCCCCCCATCAGCACTGGCATCCCCTAGGATCGGTGCTAGGTCCCATCCTCTTCTCCATTTCTCTAAATAGCTTCCCCTCTGCCTGTACATATGCATCCATACAAATGTATGTAGATGATAGTCATATTTGCCTCTGGCTCCTCCCCTGCTGATCTGATGACCAGCCTACAGCTGGATTTCAGCAACATCCAGTTCTTGTTCTGCTCTAATCAACTGTCCCTTAATGCAAAAAAAAGACCTTCAGAACCAGGCAAAAGCTCTCTAGACTTCCAGCTCTCCCCTCATTCCACACCCTAAACTGGTCCTTCCTTGAAGACATCCCTCCTGACAATTACCTTGGGGTGTGGCTTGACCATCACTTAGATTTCTTTGCTCGCATGGACTCTGTCCACAAAAAGCTCCAACCAAAACTAGGTGCCTTGTACCAGAACAGAGGGTGTATCCCCCTGCCGCCGTGCAGAGCCATTTTACAGAGAATGATTCTCCCCATATTCGACTATGGAGACACCATCTATAGCAATACCCCAAAGTCCACCCTAGCCAGACTGGACCCCCTCTATCACTCGTCCTGCCAGTTTGCTCTTGACTGCCCTCCTGTGACTCACCACTGCTTCCTTTACACCTCACTGAGTCTTCCCTCTATTGAAGCCAGATGGCTTGCACATGCCTCCATTCTTATTGCCAAGTACTGGCTGAGCGCACTCTCCTCCCAGCTCACATCTCTACTCTCTGCTCCCACTCACGCCTCCTATTCCCTTTGTAGCACTGGCTGCTGGACCCTAGCACTCCTGTCTAGTTCATCCTCATCCAGCCAAGCTGCATTCTCCTTCTGCTTCCCTAAACTCTGGAATGCCTTCCCCTTCCCCATCCGCACTGCCACCTCCTTCTGCTCCCTCTCGTTTTCTGCAAGACTTCACCTCTTCTTCCTGCAACCGCACCTGAGCTCTCCACCGCTACTCCACTACTCTGTCTACTCCCTCCTCCCTCTCCCTCCTTTTTTTCCATTGCCTCTACTGTTACCTCCTGGCTCCTCCTGTAAACCCTGCCTCCTCTATTCCTCTCTTTTCTTCACTGCGTGTCTTTACGTTGTCTTCACCTTTTGGCTGGCCCTGTCATGTGTTGAATATACTGAACCTAGATATGCTTTCTATAATACTGCTGCTTAGCTCGACCTACTACGCACAGTAATGCTCTGTCAGTTCATTGTACAATCTATCTGACTATGTCCTGTAAATGCTATGTATATGTAATTACTATGTATATGTATGTCTCTCCCATGACCACTCCCCCCAGGACGTATCTCGAAACAAGCTGTTACTCAGCTCAGTATGTCTTTCCTGGTGAGATGTTTGAAATAAATAAATAAACAAACACCAAGACTGCTTGGAACATGATGAGGTGGGGTACTGGCACCACAGATTCAGCACTACCAAGTAGCATTAGGGTGCATGTCTCAACACTATATGACACTTGCCTGAATGTTAACAGGTAATTTGCATTGTGCCTCACTCACTCTTGGGAGGAGGACTCCTCTCATATATGGTGCGTTGTGTATTGCAGGTTTAATGCAGGTGGTGGTACAACAGAGCAGGTGCAAAACACACGTTCTGTGCTACCCTCAGTTGTGATTAAAAATTGCCCACCCAGTCTTCAGTGGTGAGAGATCATTGTTGGACTATCAGCTTTTGTGCTGATCCTCATTTAGCTGATTACAGGTTTATGCAGAGACCTGTAGAGTCATCGTCAGCCATCATTGTAGATGGACTGTGTTGTTCTGGAAGAAAGCTAATTGGATGCTTTCAAGTTATTGCTGTAATAAACATTGAAAACTCCATAGTATTGACTTAAAATGCTAATTCTGTTCATAAGTTAGTTGAAATATAGACAGCTTTACTGTGCATTTGGAAACCTACATTTAGCTCTGCTGTTAGTTGGTCACAGAGCACACAATTTTCTATGGAATATATGTCTTAGCTGACCTTTTCTACTGTAAATTTATTTTCTGCCCTTTTAAATTGCACTGTTAGCTGTGTCAAGAATGCATAAATCTTAATGACAAATTCATGACCTGTTACAGTTTAACTTATCCCGGGGTTCTGTTTTATTTACAAAGGCACATTTTTTGAATGTAACCTTGTGATTTCTCCTACTTACACTGACTGCACAACTTTAATCTACCCTGCCCCCCCCCCAAAAAAAAACTGAAGACGGCACTGATTATGGTCCCAGAGTGAAGAGTCTAGCAGCAACTTTTAGCCCTTTACAACATACAGTGGAACCAGCCAGGATGCAGTGCAATAACTTGCAGTAAATGACATGTCACAAAGTACTAAATGGCAAAGGGGCTTAATTGCCATGGAAGCGCACTGTTTACTGCAGCATACTGCAGCATTTTGTGATACACTGCAGATTATAGCTTTGCATTCTGGCTGGTAGCTGTCACTCTGCATGTGCTCTTTCTGGTGAAACCAGATCAGAGCAGTATGGGTGTTTTCCGCTGTGGGTTTTGTGCTTATCTCTTGTTCTGTTTAGTACATTCTCTGACTTCTTGATGCCTCTTTTGGTAGGGTGATACGTAGCCCACCCTGAAAGAACTTTACCCCTCAGAAGCAATAGGCAGATTAGTGGTTAGCAAGAAGCATGTAGCCATAGTAAAAACAGATTGTGATTCTATCAGCCCTGATATACAAAGGCCCATTTACATCATGTATTTATTTATTTTATTTGGGGGGGGGGCTGTAGCACTGTATCAAACCAGCTGAGTAAATGCACTTGATTATACACTAAATTCTTCTAAAACTGGATCATTTTTACTGAGTCTGATCCCTCATTTTCTTTGCTTTCATGTCAAGAAAAGACATGTTTATATATAGTCATTTTGGATCTGACAGTTACAGAGGTAATTAGCTTCCCTGAAAGTATTTTAATCCTAGTTAATCTCATATAATCAGCAGTGCAGAACTATTGAGATTAGCTTCATACAGTGCCTAGATGATGGTGACACCGGGTCATGCTCGAGTGATATCTCCCCAACATTGTACTTAAATCTTCTGTTCTTTAAGCCACTGTTTCTAATGAGATGTCAGCATTTCTCAGCTGGTAGTATACCTTCCTTTTGGAGAGAAGGCCGTAGGTTCAGGTCTCACAATAGGACTGTGGCTCATACCCAAAATACTCACACTGCTCTATAGGGCTGGGAGGTGCTGTACTATCAGAGTCTGCTGTACTTCTGATAATACATTGCACAGGTATCCTGCCTGCCCTCTCTGGTTCTGTCCTACTGGGCGTCCAGCCAGAAGTCAAAGAGCCCATGTGTTTGGAAACGCTTATCATTTTAAAGGCACTATATAATTCAAATTTACATACTTGCTTACTTTTTGCAAGAATACTCTTCGCTGGTGCACTCGCCAGCAACACCCCCTCCCAATTAAACCAGTTCAGCCAATGGTCCTTGGCTGTGTCTGGGTGTTGATGAGTGAAATGGCTGCCACTTTACATTTCCAGTACCTGCACATCAAGGCATAAATTAGTGTTGGAGACTTGATTAGCGGCCTTCGCTAATCAAAGTAAAAAATGATTAGCAATTGACCGAAGTTGATTAGCAATTACCAAAAATTTATATTTTTGCTCAAAATCCCATAAAATGTACTTATTCTTGCTCTATATTGGTGAAATACACATTTACACAAGTTTCTGAGACTCATATCTGTTTTATTTAGCCATTTCCAGAATACAGCAATTCTTGTGCAGCAGCACATACATTTTAAGAGCCAAGATAGGATGTCTGCCAAAGCAGACTGTGAATTCGTGATCGTGAGTCTGTGACAAATTAAAACCCCTGCCCCAGCAAGGTAGGGACTGTGACTGACCACACAGTATCCAGCTGGGACTGTGATCGGTCACACAGTTACCAACAAGGTTTGGGTGCGATCTATTTGCTACTCTTCTCCACCAGGCGTGTAGCGGTAATTCTGGCCTGTTTGAGGCGGGGCTGAGGTGGTCCACCATCCTCAGCTGCTAAATCACCAGGATGTCTTGGTTTAACACTAAAAATATGTCTACAGCCCTGTCTGAGTTGAAGTCAGCTGGAGGGGCCCTGCTTTTTAATACAAATCAGTGTTTCTACACTATCCTCTGCCAGACTTGCTCTCCAGTCAGTTTTTACCTTGTTCATAGTTGAAAAACACATTTCTACAATTGCATTAGACACAGGAAATACTCTCAACACATTGACAACAGATTTGGATAAGAGTTTTGGAAATCACATGCCAGCTTTGACCAGATAGCGGAGGCAGAAAGATTGATGAAATTGGTCTGAGCAAAAATCTTCAACTCTTGCCATTCTACAAGTAGCAGACTCAAAGTGCTGTCACACTCAGGCTGCAAAAGTCCTGAAAAGTGGTCAGCTACTGCAGTAATGTCACTGTTACCATACAGCTCCTGTTCCTTTCTGTCTGCAACTGCTGCCCAAAGTCTGGTATCTAACACTTTTGCACGGTTATAGATATTTCTTCCATCAGTCAAATTGAACCTTTGTTCACAACAGTTCTCAACGTTTGTAATGTATTTCTTAGTTTGCTGTTTAAAAGTTTTAAGAACTTGGCCACTAAAATGTGTTAATTTAACACCCGTGTATGTGACTTGAGCACATGCTCCTGCAAGAACATCAGACCCTAGTTTTAAAGGAAAACTGTACAAAACAGAGGTGGCAATTGCCATGGCTACATAAACGCCCAATTAAAACAACCTCTGTAATTTAAAATGACTGCAGCTAACCTTTAATTAGTTATTTCTTGTTGTAATATTGGTCCTGGAAGGCCATGTCCAAAGTGCTGCGTCACCGGATGACGGAGTGTGATTCTGGCATCCTGTCTTGTTCCGGAATGCTCGTAAAAATAGCCAGGCGAGGCACTATAACAGAATAAAACAAACATTGTCTCATGTAGGGTCTCTTAACTGTACCTCTAGAAGCAATTCCTAGTGAAAGCAGGCAGTGTAAGGTACTTAAATTTGTTATTAAAGTTGGAGCTCGAGTTGGGTCATGCGCGGTAACACCTAGCACTACTGCGCATGCCCAAATTCGGGCGCTAAATCTGCGCATGACTGAACTCGGAGCTCCAACACAATAACAAATTTAAGTACCTTACACTGCTCTGCTGCAGGGATGCTTCCCCTAGAAGAGCCGAGATGAAAACCTACATGGACGTGATTTTTATTCGTTTAAATATTAACACTCTGTCATTTTCTGACCATTCAGGCTGGGCTGAGATGCAGAGTCCTCCATCTTCAGAGCAGCGGCACTTTCTGGATATGGCTTCCAGGACAATGAGACAAGAACAGGTAAAGTTAGCTGCAGTCATTTTAAATTATAGAGGTTGTTTTAATCGGGCATTTTTGCAGCCTTGGTAATTTCCACCTCTGTTTTGTACAGCTTTCCTATAAGAGAATGTCAAGTTCACTACCACCTATGGGACCACTCTGCTTAGCATGGTCAAGAGTGTTTCTCAAAGTTTAAACAGAGCTAAGTAGCTCTGGCATTTCAACTACTTCTTTTTGAAGAGCTAGTGAGAACCTGGCAAGTGGTTGAAGCAGCTGTTCAAAATACAAAAGGCGTGCCACCATTTGGAATTTAGTCATAATTTGCAACACTCCCTTGGATTTGGCCTGGTCATGAGTTGGGTCTGCGGCCATAGATTCTAAATGGGCACAAATTACAGAGAATGATTTGGTAACAGCATGGGTGGCAAGAAGTTTATGCTGCACCTAACATGTGCCATGGGCCTTCTTGGGCTTTTCAGCTGACATCTCCATGGACTGGGCAAGGGACTGTAACTCTCTGAGTCTCTTAGGACTTTTCTGATAGAGATGAAACAGTTGGGTCAGAAAGCTTGAAACATTGTTGAAATAGGTGTTATCCAAAGCATCTTTTATGGCCAGTTCCAATCTGTGTGAGAAACAGTGAGCACCAACCACTGTATGTCTTCCCTTAAAAGAGCAACAAGACCCCGTCTTACACCCATGTTGACAGATGCCCCATCAGCTCCAAACCCAAACATGTTTTTTATATTAAGGCCAGACTCTGTAAAAATGTCTAAAAGGAGGTTTTTCAATCCCTCACTTGTGCCTTCTGATACAGCTTCCATTCATAAAAACATAGTCTCCACTTGACCATTGATAGGATTTACATAAATTATGTAATTCAGTTCTTTTTCAATTACACCACTGCTAATACCACCGTCCATAAGCATTGAAAAATAATTTGAATTTTTGACAGTTGCCAGCAAGTTTTCTTCTAGGTGCTTGTCAATACACATTGTGAGTTCTTTCACACTAACAGCGTTAATGTATTAATTGCCCAAATGAACTCCATGGCACTTTTCTTGTTCTGTTATCACTTCAGACTTGTAAATAGGGATGTCCTCTGTGGCCATCATATACAGGATCTCCATCAGCCTGCCTAGAATCATTCTATGCTGTTCTTCTGCATTACTGAAAGTTCTCCCTGCAGATAAATACGTTTTAAGTCTCGTGCCAAACCCCTAACCCCCCCATTTTAAACTTACCAATTATTGTATGGCAATATATATCAAGTGGTGACTTTGTTCTACCAAATTTGAAACAGCTTTCTTGTGCTGCGCTGTCAGAAGATGTTTCTGGATGGTGTCAACTTTAAGCTGGGGGCCTGTAATCCCAGCAATTAATGCCTCACTGAAGTTCCTCAACCCACGTAGCTCATCTCTGTACTCACAGCACAATTTGCAACTAACACGCACTGCACAGTCTCCCTCACTGCTAATCTGTAGCCAGTTTTTTTCTGGATCATATTTTTGGCGCCATCCCTCAGCAGTTGCTACTTTAACTGCAGCTGTGTCGGACTGTAATATTAAAAAGTTTAAGTTAGCAAAACAAGGTGTCAGGGTGTGCAACTATTTAAAATTAACACATGACGAAGGCTTTCCTGAAAAAAGAAAATGGCAGCGAGCAGATGTGTGACCCTCAGCCCCCGTCCGGTCGCTGGCACTTCAGACCAAACCCTGTTCCTAACTAACTGGGGCAATCCCTCCCATTGTGACTCAGGGCACAAGTCTTTTTTTTGTCCCCTCATGGATCTCTGCAAAGGGCAGGCACAAAGTAATTCTGCGTGTTCCCAAGTTCACTGCAAAGAGCAGGGCACAACACTTAGCAGGGCACATTTTCTGGTTCCCTTGGATTCTCTGCAAAGCTGCAGGGCATAACTTAGTCTTTTTCTGTTCCCAAATTGTTCACTGCAGTGCTAGGGCACATATCATTAACAACATAAGCTAGCACATAATTCTTGGAAGTTCCTGGTCCCCCTCATCTCTGCAAAGCAAGTCTTTTTCTGCAAACGTTCACTGCAGATGCAGGGCACACAAGCAGGGCTGGGCACATTAAATAAGTTGCTTCCCCCAATCTCTGCAAAGCAGAGCACATTACTTAGTCTCTTTTTTCTGTTCCCAAAGTTCACTGCATGTGGGCACACAAAACTAGCCGCAGGGCACACAGATCTCTGCAAAGCAGGGCACATAGTCTTATTCTGTTCCCTAATAAGTTCTGGTTCCTCCAATCTCTGCAAAGCAGGGCACATTTTACTTAGTCTCTTTTTTTGTTCCCAAATTCACTGCGAAGTCGCGAGCAGGGCACATTACTTCTTGGTTACTGAGATCTCAGAGCAGGCAGGGCTGCTTATTTAGTTGTTTATCTGTTCCCAAATGGTCACTGCAAAGATGCAGGGCACACAACATAGTAAGCAGGGCACATTAAGTTTTGGTTCCCCCATAATCTCTGCAAAGCAGGGCACATAGTCTTTATTCTGTTCCCAATGTTCTCTGCAATTATGTTCACTGTTGTTCCCAAATTCACTGCAAGCAGGGCACAAACTTAAAGTTCAAGGCAGAGTGACCCTTTCATGCCCTTGTTCTCCCACCATCCACAGTCCAGCTTTAAGCCTTACCCGTTTGTTGCCATTATGCCGTCCTCCCATCTGTGCCCTGAAGTCCATGTGCCCCTCTTCACTTCTCCAGCTCCCCGACCAAATTAAAAGTTTTTACTTGTATTGCTGCAGAGCTCCCCAATTCTGCTGTGCTCCTGCTCTTCTCTGAATCTGCCCATCCCTCTGCCTCGCCAGTGATGCAGCCACCTGCTCTCCGCTCCGTTGTCCAGGTCACCCCCGTGCGCTCTCGGCCAGGTCTTCTTCCTCTGGCTCCTCCTCGGTGCGGCCACAACTTCTCCTGGCTGCAGCTCTTGTCTCTGACCACCGACCTGCAAAACAAAAAGACACAATTAGTTAACCAGACGACAGCACAACGACGATAAAAAAAAAAATAAAAGTGAAATAAAATAAAGAAAACTCACCTTTGGACTCCTGCTCAACCTCCCAATGCCTGCTTCCTCTTCTGGGTGCGCTGCAGAAGGACTCCGTCACGTTTCTTCCACACAGAGACCAGGTTGAAGGGGGGGAGCAGGAGCAACACTGGACCAATCAGAGAACAGGGGCAGGGCACGGAGGAGGGCAAAAAATGGATACCCGGACAACATTTTTTTATTTTATTTTATTTATTTATCAAGTCTAGGATTACAAATACCTTTGAGCCAAGGCTCTTTTACAAAGATTCCACGTCAGAGAAATACAAGTTAAAGTGACAATGCCCAATAAGGCACTTTTACAGGACCCAGGACCAATTGACAATGATTAACAATGATGCTATGCTAATCATTGCCAGATTTGACTCGCTTTTTGCCGATCTCGGGTCACAAATTGCAATGCGAACCCGCTTATTTTATGCCTTGCACATCAGTCTAAGTCATTGCTTTATAAAGTATATATAAAAAATACTACTGTATATAAATGCCAGCCAGTCCAGTGGTGTGGGGGGCTGAGGCCCTGGTGCCTCGCTTCCAGACAGACTGGCAGCCGGGGTTTGGGAACGGACCACGGTCGCTCAATGGCCGGCCAGGCGAGGGAGGATTGAGTGTCCCACAACAGCTCTCCTCCCTCAGTGAAGGGGGGCTGTGAGTCCAGCAGCTTGCCTGTCACCTAGTGGAGACTTGGTGGTAGCACCAGCAGGACCAGCAGACATGGGGGGATGCACGCTGATGCAGAACACATGTGCGTCAATACGCACGTGCATGTGTAAGTCATTTGGAAATATCCCACGGGAGAAAACAGAAGAAAATTCCTCGACTCGCTTGGCATCCCCCCCTCCAGGTGCCGCACAGCATGGCTGGCCACACACCGATATGACTCTGTGTAAGTGGTGGTTAACTTGTAAGTCCATGAGACAGGTCCGTGACGTGGCTGGGGGATACCGCCGAGACCGGAGACACAGACAGAGAAACAAACAAAGAAAAAATGTTATGTGAATGCAAATTCCTCTTGTACACAAAAAATTTCAAATAAATGGAAAAGTACTAGTTTTTTAATTGCGCCTTCCATACCCACCATCTCAAAACTCCTTACATGCCAGTGAATGAGATACTGGTAGTGCAGGGATTGTATGAGCACAAATATGGCAGCAGCTTTATATGCACCAACAGCATTCTCACAAAGTAATTGAGAATTGCATTAGAACCTGCTTAACTGAGAGACGGATCATAGACCAGGACACTTGGTTGTCCCCATAGAGATCTTGTATATCAAAAACTACAGGGGGCATCACATGTCAAAATGGAAACTTTCCCATCACCCTGTGCAAGTGGCCTATACAATCTCTGTGGAGCTAGTATGCAAATGCCTGGAAGGGTAATGTGCTCACCTCACTTGTTTTCAATTCATAAGATCTCTGTTGTTATCCCTTACTCTTAAGATAGTACTATGGGATACGAAGATTCCACCTAGATAATTACTAGAGCTAGTATAAAGGACATCAGTTGTACTGTACATCTCCAGGACATACCAACAAGATCCTAGATACCGCAACAGCAGTGCCATTTGAAAACTAATCAAATAGTGACTCTTAAGAGGGACAGGAAATTTGTGTGAATTCGCAGCTGCTTATAATGGGCTCTATGCACTAAAGTGCGGGTTGCCTGTGCAGAGGTATGTAGGTAACCCTACGGTGGAATGCCATGAGTGGGGGTCCAGTGGACCCCCGGCAGCATTCATGTCAGATGCGTGATCCCTTTGCATACAGGATCCCCCAGCCATCCACATAGCTGCGTGCCATGGGTGGTCTGGGAGGAGTGTCAGGGCGCCCCACATTATGCGCTATTTGCAAAGGCGAGTAGTGCCATGCATAGGGGGTGCAGAATTTGGTAGTGGGAACCCTGCTGTAACTGGTTCATGCTCCCCACCAGTGACACCCATCAGCTCTGGCAGGACACAGAATCCCACCACCCCCCCGATGCCCCAGCCCTGTGAGCTGCATGGTAGGGCTGGGGACACCCCTCCGGGTACTTGCCCATACTGTTCTTTCTCTGGGGCCCCCATTGCCCAGAATCCCCCCTACAGGACCCATGACTACACCCATCTGACCCTGTGTTCCTGTGCTCCAGGGGGGCAGGGCTGCAGAGAGGCAGCCGGGGATGGTGAATGCCAGTCTTTGCGCACGATGGGCCGGGTATGTGACTCTCATGCATACCTGGACCCTTTTTGTGCATAGAGCCCAATATTTGTATTTTCAGAAATTAAATTGCACTGCCAAATAATCCTTTTGCAAACTGTAACTGGATCAGCATTAATGTGAAAACTGTGTTTCTAGGGATGTGGATACAATGCTCTATCCACACTTCTGGTGTCCTTTCCCTTTAAGAGCTTGCCAGAAAATCTTCAAGCTGGCTCCTCCCACCCACCCAGGTGGTAACTCCCTTGGCTCTGCCCCTGATGCCAGATGTTCCTTTCCGCTGGAAGAAGCAGGTTCCCTCCTTACCGCTCCCGTGGTGAGTAGGCCCTCACGCTTAAATCTACGGATTTTCTTCCTTGTCTTTAAACTCTTACGAGTTTCTGTCTTCGGCTCGATCTTCAGTCATGACCACTATGGAAGATAAGTCCACTCCTGGGTTCCGTCGGTGCCCTTGTGGGCAGAAAATGTCCCGAACTCACCCGCATGCCACATGCATCTACTGCCTGGGGCACGAGCACGATCCCCAGGCCTACAAATTTTGTCGCTCGTTTCACCCGAACATTCTAGAGGACCATCTCACCCGACTTAAACTGGGCCGCCCAGCACAATGGAACCCACTGGTCAAATCTAAGGATGCCCATTGGGAGGTCTCTGTGGCCACAGGGTCTGCTGAGGAGCTTGGGGCCTTTGAAGAGGAGGTGGCCCAGGCCATGTCCCTCTCCTCTTCGGCTTCTGCCTTCATGCCGCTTCAGCTGGGCTCGACTCTTACGAGATCCTTCGAAGAATTGTGCCAGTCTCTGCTGAACCTTGGTGAAGGACTGTCTGGGTACCAGTCCAAATCCAAGAAAGAGTCCAAGAAAGACAGAGAGGACTCCTTGTTATTCGTGGGATCAGGAGTGCTCTCAGTCGAGAGTTTCCAATTCCCATGCTTCTCCGGATCTGACTTCGGTCGTGTCCTCGGCCCTGGTTGCGGGCTCCACAGTAACACCATCGGGCCAGTTGGCTGAGAGGCTGGTTGAGGTCCTGGCCAAGATTTTTCTCAAGCCGATCGACCAGTTGTCGACAGCAGAGGCCGACATTTCCTTGTCCAGGACTCTGGTCCTGACTCAGACCATTGGAGGGACGGATCAGTCCACTGACCTGCCACATCTGGTCCCAGACTCTGACCCCGAGGAGCCTCGGGGTTCGCCGACTCCATCTGAGACCCACCGCCGGTCCCCCCCCAGTGATCGGGGTTGAGGTTCTCGGTCTTCTTCTTGTGGGTCGAGCAGCTCCAGCTGATAACAGCGCTCCCAATCTTGGCACCACGGGAAGCGGCTCCACCACTACTCTTCTTCCTCATCCTCCTCAGGTGAGGATAGGCTTTGGCGCAGTCAGCGTCGACGCTATGAGGATCTTATGTGGCATCTGCTGGTGCATACTGGCATCAAGCCGACTCCGGATCCTATGCTGGCCAACACCTGGCTGTCGCCCAAAAGGCCAACACCTTCTCCATTGGTGGAGCTGACCAAAACAGTCCTGACTCGGTCAACCCCGGCATCTCCACTGATCATCGTGGAACCGCCGACCTAAACAGCTGCTGAATGGTGCTCTGACTAAGAAGTCTCAGCCGTCTAAGGGACTTTCCAATCGGCTGTCAGTCACTGCCAGCCCTGACTGTCCATGGGGGGGGTCAGGGGGGACTTAGGTGATCTACCACTTTTTAATGACTAATCGGAGTCCGAGGATTCCTCCTTGCACTACCGTCCAGTCGACGTGGAGTCCATGAGGGATCTCTCAACAGACAAAGGCCCATCTTCCTTCATGGGCCTTCTCCAGCTGGTCTCTGAGCTGACAGTTATGAAAATGGAGGCTGTGCAGAAGCGGGCTTGTTACCCATTGACTTAGATCCTCAACCGGGGAGTCACTCCTACGGAGGCTTTCCTGGTGGCAGAGGCCATTCTTGGCCCTGCCCTGGAGCTTTGGCAGCACCTTGCTTCCTGCCCTGCTCCTTCGGCCCAGATGGCCCGCAAGTACACAGTACCTACTTACTCCCTCTTGGGATTTACAGAGCACCTCTCAGCCAAGGGATTGGTGGCAGATTCTGTGTTTAGGTGCTCCGGCAACACCGCAGATGTTGATGAGCCACCCAACAAGGAGTCCAAAAAGTTGGACCATGTGGCTAAAAATGTCTACGCTGCCTCCTCGCTTGGTCTCCGCCAGGCGAGCTCGGCCCTCCTCATGGTCCATTTCTCCCATGCCCTGCTGGACACCCTAGATGAGGTGCTTCCTCATCTGCCAGCAGAACTTCAGACCGTGGTCAAGCAGGTCCAGCACCAGGGCCAGGCTGTAGCCAAACAACAGTTCCAGAGAGCCATGGACATTGGGGACTCCTGTGACCACTCCAGGGTGGCCTCAGTGGCCATGTGCCACAGGGCTTGGCTGAGGATCTTGACCTTCAGAGCGGACACTCAGCACAAGCTGGCAGATGTCCCTTTCCTGGGCACCAACTTGTTAAGGCCCGTGGTCGAGGCCAGCCTCACTCTTTCGAGAAGTCCAGTGCCACCTTGGACTCCATGACATCTGCCCAGAAGGACCCAAGGGGTTCAAGCAGCAGCAGAAGAGTAAGCCTTTTAGTTCACCTCCATTTCTGCAGCCAAACCCTCCCTGCCCCAGGCTGGGCAGCAGGCTGAGGCCTGGCGACCTCGGCCCAAGTTTGTGGCCTCGGTTGTCCAGAAGCCTGGAGGGAGAGGCCCCGGTGGTGCCTCAACTGGGCCCTCCTTCTCCTCTAAGCCTGCTCAGTGACGGGATGAGGGGTGCCTCCCTTATGCACATCACACCTTCCCAGGTTCCTCCTGTGGGGGGCCGGCTCTGCCACTTCCTTTCCACTTGGTCTGCTGTCACCATGGACAGGTTGGTTCTCAAAGAGGTGGGTCAGGGTCTGCCTCTGGAATTTGAGCAATATCCTCCTTGCTGAGCTCATGCACCACGGGAGGACTTGGTTTCCACAGATATGCTGTCAGCTCTCAGAGCCGACATAGCCCAGCTACTCCGAAAGGAGGTCGTGGTTCCTATTGCAGATCCTCCAGAACACCCAGGGTTTGTCTCCAGGTACTTCCTGGTGCCAAAGTGGATGGGGGGCTGGTGTCCCATTCTAGATCTGCACGACCTGAACAAGTTCCTCAGGTCGCACACCTTCAGAATGGTAACTCTGTCACAGATCATACCATCTCTAGAGTGAAACATGTGGTTTTGCTCCCTGGATCTTCAGGACGTGTTCCTCCATGGCCCAATCTGTCCATCTCATCGAATGTTCCTCCACTTACGAACAGAGGAAACCCTCTACAAGTTCCAGGCCATGCCATTTGACCTCTCCTCGGCCCCCAGGGTCTTCACCAAGTGCATTGCAGTGGTGGCAGCTTATCTGAGGTACTGAGGTGTCCAGGTATATCCTTACCTGGACGACTGGCTGATTGCGGGTCCCCCCAGGCTGGCGGTAGATTGTGGTCCAGGGACCTGGCCCTCCAGACCTGCATCTCCCTTGATATCCTGGTCAATGAGGATAAGTCGGAACTTATGCCTTCGCAGGTGATCATCTTCATCGGGGCGGAGCTCAGCTCTTGCAGAGTCAGAGCCCGGCTCCCAGTGGACAGGGCCAAAGCTGTCTTCTCCTTTTTCCAATCATTTTGGGTTGGGCCATTATGCCCTGCCCAGGACTTCCTGCATCTTCTGGGTTACATGGTGGCCTGCACCAGCGTAGTTTGTTGGGCCTGCTAGAGAATGTGCTGCCTGCCGTGGGAGCTGGCCAGCCAGTAGTCTCAACACAAGGGTCACTTTGGCCAGCTGGTCACTGTGACCCAGTGGATGTGGGACACCGTCCAGTGGTGGTTAGTCCCAGCGCATCTGCAGGAAGTGATCCCATTTGCCCGCACAGAGCAGTCATTCTGATGACCAATGCCTCTCTCATGGGCTGGGGTGCCCACCTGTGGGAACACAGAGTCCACGGGCTCAGGACCCCCAAAGAATCCTGATGCCACATCAGCATGCTGGAGCTCCGAGCAGTTCAGCTGATGCTGACTGCAGTCACTCCGTACATCCGGGGTCAGGTGGTCCAGGTCCAGACGGACAACACCACAACCATGTACTACCCCAACCAACAGGGCGGGACGCACTCCCTGCCTCCATGCAACGAAGCTCTCTATGTGTGGACCCTTGTGCGCAGCCTGGAGGTGGATCTCCTAGCCATCCATATGGCAGGGGCCTCCAATCTGCTGGCGGATGCTCTCAGCCAGGTGGGTGAGGTGTCTCACAAGTGGTCTCTCCACCCAGAGGTAGTACACAGCCTGTTCTCCCAGTGGTGCACCCCTCAAGTGGACTTGTTTGCCTCCAGGGAGAACGCAAAGCTGAGGCTGTATTGTGTCCACCCCCCTCATCAGGGAACACTGCAGGAGGATGGCTTCTCGAGGCCCTGGACCCCAGGCCTCTTCTGTGCCTTCTCTCCACTTCCTTTGATCCACAGGGTGTTACTCAAGGTCAGGAGGGACAAGGCATAGGTGATCCTGGTGACTCCGGACTGACCCCACCAGGTTTGGTACCCTGATGATCTCAGCCTCAGCAGCAAGCTCCTGGGGTATCTTCCCCTACACTCAGACCTGCTTTCCATTGATCAGGAGAACGTTCTCCATCCAGACCTTCAATTCCTGCACCTGACAGCCTGGTTCCTGAGTGGCTAGAGTTCCAGGCTTTGGGTCTCTCAGAAGATTTTTTCACCATTGTGGAAGCATCTCAGAAGGAGTCAACCAGGAAGTGCTATGCCTTGAAATGGAAGAGATTCTCCATTTGGTGTCAGGGCAAGGGGTTGGACCTATTATCCTGTCCAGTGGCTAGCATCCTTAATTACCTGTGGTTCCTCTCTCAGGCGTGCCTTCGGTCGATGGCCCTCAAGGTGCACCTGGCAGCCATCTCTGCTTACCAGGCATGGGCCAGTCAACAGTTGGTGGTGCAGGAGAAGGTGGTCTTGTGCTTCTTCAATGGCCTTGACCACATTTCCTCTCCGGTGCATGAACCACCACCTCCGTGGGACTTGTTCCTGGTTTTGGCAAAGCTCATGGGCAAGCCATTCAAACTGATGCACAGGTGTGACATGTCTCACCTGTTGTGGAAGACCGCCTTCTTGGCGGCTATCACATCTGCCAGAAGGATCAGTGAGCTCCATGCTTTCGGTGGAGTCTCCTTACTTGGCCTTCCACAGGGACAAGGTTATCATCCACCCCAACCCGGAGTTCTTCCCGGAGGTTGTGTCCAATTTTCACCTTAATCAGGTGATTAATCTCCTGGTGTACTTCACCAATCACACCTCGGAGGCTGAACACAGGCTCCATACATACGCACATACAAATCTGCCAGCAGAAACAGACCACCCGGTCTATCACTTTCTGCCTGAGTGTCTAGCTAGCACCCTAGATTACAGCTGCTCCAACCCCCTTCACATCTGTCATTCCCATGACGGCCTCAGCCCCCTCCACCCAGACCCTCCCTCTTGCTTTGTCCCACTCCCTCTTATACTTCCTACTGTCTAACATGATACCACCCCCTCTGGTAGAGCGTTCCATTTAGACACCACCCTCTCTGTGAAGTAGTGCCTAATCATCTCCCACCTAAATCTTCTGCCCTCCAATCTTGGTCCGTGCCGCCTCGTGTCCCTACCCCTCCTCAGTTTAAACACCCCTTCAGTGCTAGCTTTGTTTATCCCCTCAAATACTTGAACATTTCAATCATATCCCCCCATCCCTCCTCTCCTCCAGCGTGTACATATTCAGCTCATTCAGCCTGTCTTCATAGGCCTTGCCCTCCATCCCATGTAACATTTTTGTTGCCCTCCATTACACACCTTCCAGTAAATTAATATCCTTCTTTAGATATGGCCACCAGTACTGCACACAGTACTCCAAGTGCGGCCTGACCAAAGATCTGTAGAGGGGCAGGATCACCTCCCTATGCCTGGACGAGAAACCCCTTGTGATACAGCCCAGCATCCTGTTTGCCTTAGCTACTGCTTTCCTGCATTGGACAGAGTTGTTCATGCACCCTGTTGCCAACACCTCTAGGTCTTTCTGTTCCTCAGTGATCCCCAGCCTCACCCCTCCCAACCAGTAGTCCCTTCTTGGGTTCTTTGCCCCGAAGTGCATAACCTTGCACTTTTTCACATTGAATCTCAGGTGCCACTTCTCCGACCATACCTCCAGTTTGGTTGGGTCCCCTTGTAGTTGTTGCCATCCATCCTTTTCATCCACCATTGCCCCCATTTTGGTATCCTCTGCGAACAGACTAACCCTGCTCCCAACTCTGTGTGCAATATCTGAGATAAAGAGTTCAAATAGCACCGGGCCCAGCACCGAGCCCTGCAGCACACCGCTTGCCACTGGTCTAGGTGTTGAGAGCTCTCTCCCCACTACCACCCATTGCAGCCTCCCCTGCAGCCAGTTCCTTATCCAGTTTGTCAGCTTCGCCCCAGCCTCCCATAAGGCATTGAATCGAAGGCCTTGCTGAAGTCTGAGTACAGGACCTCTACAGCATGACCCATGTCCAGCTGTCTTGTTACACAGTCATAATATTCTATTAGATTGATCTGACAGGACCTCCCCAAGATGAACCCGTGCTTCTGCCCATCCTGGAGATCATTACCCTCGAGGAATGACACCAGCCTCTCCTTCAGTATCATCTCCATAAGTTTACTCACTATGGAAGTGAGACTGACAGGCCGATAATTTCCTGGCTTGTCCCGAGGGCCACTCTTGTGTATGAGCACCACATGGGCCACCTTCCAGTCCTGAGGCACCCATCCTGTATCCAGGGAGGTGCAGTGGCTCGGCCAACACTTCTGCCATCTCCCTCAGCACCCTGGGGTGGATGCCATCAGGACCCTGGTGCCTTATCCACCCTTAATGCCCTCAGGCACTCTAGTACTCTGCTCCCTCCTTCCGTCATCTCCTCCCCCCACCCCACCCTCCCAGTCCATGGTTGTAGTGGACCATCCTTCTCCTTTGTGAAAGCGGAGGCGAAGGTATTGATTTAATACTTCCGCTTGTTCCTCTCCCTTTTCCATCCACTCCCCTTCCCACTTTATCTTCACTATATGGTCCTATCCTCTTCCTTCCTCATTCTCCTGAACTTCTGGTATACAACTCTCTTCACCCTCACCCCCTCCAACACCTTGGACCTGCGGTGAGCATTCACTTATTACAGTGAGCGCACGGCTGGAATTTGCGGAGAAGTTCATCAGCTGTTTGTCACTTACACTGAAGCCACACCTGGCAGACCTGCAGCCAAGCGGACAGTTGGCAGTTGGGTTGTATCCTGCATTGATCTCTGCCATAGAGGGAGGCAGTATAGCGCAGTGGTTTAAGGCTCTGAGCTACAAATCTGCTGACATCCAACAGACCAGACTTGGGTTTAAATCCCACAGCTTCCACTTGCATACTGTGTGACCCTGAGCAAGTCACTTAACATCCCTGTGTTTCCCAGGTTGCACCTGTAAAAAAGCTTTCAGCTTAGTGTGCTACTCCTGGTTAAACAACTAAACAAAAAAAAAAGGAAAAAATAGGTTGGCGGGTAGGGAGCCTCCCATACGGCTAGGGGCTTATTCTACCCACCATACCGCTGCGTCGGTGGTTGCTCTTCCAGGGGTGTCCCTATCCAGGAAATCTGCAGGGCTGCTACCTCGAGATCAGCACACACCTTCATTTCCCGTTACCACATTGACCTCGAGTCACACCGGGATGCTGGTTTTGGGGACTCAGTTCTCTCATCTCTGTTCCCTAAGTAGGGGGTGTGCGCCTTGCCTCCTTCCTCCCGAACTGCTAGGAGTCTGCCAAAAGTGTGGCTAGAACACCATATCCACATCTCTGGAAAAACAGGTTACTCACCTGTAACAGTAGTTCTAGGAGTGGTATATGATGTTCATCCACATGGACCCACCCAACCTCCCCTGGCTTTGGTGCACACATCTGCTTCCAGTGGGCAAGATCTGGCAACAGGGAGCGGAGCCGAGGGAATTACCACCTGGGTGGGTGGGATGAGCCAGCTTGAAGACTTTCCGGCAAGTTCTTAAAGGGAAAGGACACTACCAGAAGTGTGGATGAACATCATATACCACTCCTAGAACAACTGTTACAGATGAGTAACCTATTTTTTCTTATGCCACTGTATCCGTTTAGAATTCTGGCCAAGAGCCATTTACCTATTCAGAGTTGTGCTCAGAGTTCTGAATCCACCCAGTGACATAGTCAAAACAGCACAGCCCACCTCTCACCTCCACGGCCAGCCACTGACTGTGTGTATTACCAGTGGCAATTGAAAGAGGCACTCTGAAATTATTTCCTAGCGCCTCTTTCAATTGCCGGTGGTAATACACACAGTCGGCGGCTGGTGGGCTGGCAGGGCTGGGTGGTGGGGTGGAGGGCCACTAGACCACCAGGTATTGATAAATTCAGATTTATTTTATTATGATGGGAGGGGACCACTAGACTACCAGGGATATCAATATGAATTATAAAGAACTACAGATCGGGGTGGGGGCACTAGACTACCAGGGATATAATCAATAAATATACATTAAGACACATGGGGGGGCCCTAGACTACCTCTGATAATAAATAAAGATATTTATCGCATGCTCATCGCGGGGGGCCACTAGACTACCAGGGATAACAGAAATTATTATCTACATTGCTATGATGGGGAGGGGGCCGCTAGACTACCAGGGATAACAAAAACTGCAGTTTTTTTATACACATGTGCAAGAGTGAAGCCTCCTGAGCAAAACCCACCCTTATATTACTTTATAGGGCACCCCTGGGCTACAAAACACTATTTTTAATTCTGGCCATCTTGTCCCTCACTCGCGATGCAGGATCGTGATCAAAGATTCTCGCGATCAAAGAATTTGCAGGCTCGCGATCAAAGATTGGTAGCGAGCCGCAAACTAAGAATTTAAAAGCTAATAACTCTATTTTTGGACTGATTTGGATGGAACCAAAGCCATGGGTCAATAGATCGGGGTCCCCTGAGTAAAACCCATCGAAGTTTTACTTCAAAAGTGAACCCTGAGCCGAGATATTTGTGTTTGTGCGATTGGAAAACTGAAAACAAGATGGCGGACCTCGCGGTCAAAGAATTTTTGAAATTCCTCGGGAACAAAGATTCTTGAACCGTGAGGCTGCATATTCTTTGACCGCCAGGTGGGATGAGATGGCCAGAACCCCATTCTTTGATCGCAAGATATACATATAAATTTTCCCATTGACTTATAATGGGAACTTAAAATTGCCATCATTTTTGAATGCCGTAATATTTTTCACCAAACAAAAGTGGCATATTCGGCCACAAAAGCTCTTTCAAGCAAGCCATCTACTTGAGGCTAACAGCACCTAGCAGCTGTGCAGGACCACATTAGAATGCCAAAGGTACCTCCAAAATGGATAATTTTGCATTTTTCAGCGCTTTCGTACACAAAGACCGGCAATCTGACCGATACACAATGTGGAAAATCAAGAGATCTACCATGCCCCAACGCGCTTACCAAATTTCAGGCAAATCCATTGTATGGGTCCAAAGTTATTAACGCCCAAACTTTTGACTTTAGTATGTAACTGACCGCTCAGCCCTAACTATAGTGGCGTGACCGCACCACAGTAATATATATTATTATATATATATATATATATGTATAAATACCACCAAATACAAAAAAATACCACCAACAGCTTAATCTGGTTCAAGGTCAGTTGGCATTCATCTGTATGCCCCTCCCCCGGGTCATGCCTGAAAATAGGCAGGGTTTGTCTAGTTCACTTACCCGGTCAACAAAAACTAAATAAAAATAAATAAATCACCTTTGATGCAGTGCAACATCAGTTTTAAATCATTACATTATTTTTGTCAATCATAACCACTAGCACCAGGGATGGTTATATTTACTATGGGGCTTGGAATTAGAGGAGGAGGGGGCCACTAGCACCAGGGAAGGTTATATTTACTACAGGACTGGCGATCAGAGGGTTGGGGGACCACTAGCACCAGGGATCATTTTTTCACATAGGGGCTGGCGATGAGGGGGGTGCCACGGACCACAGGGGTGGGTATACTCCCCCAGCGGCCAACCGACTGGTTGGCTGCATTACCTCCGGCAGCCTGTAGGGGTTGTGTGGAGTAAAAGGAGGTTGTCATTAGTGGTATTTGGTTGTAACTGTGAAATGATCTGCCCATTTTATGTTATTTGTGAATTTAAGGCCAATATAAGTACAATTTTATTTTCAAATGGTTTTATCATGAATTTTCCAAACATATGAAGACTTTTTAGTGGCATCAGACTAAACACCCATAGTTTTCATGAGCTTTATCTTTAAACGTGATATATTGCAAAACTCCTTGAACAAGTTAAGTCTTTGATTGTAACCCCTTTTTAGTAAGTGACAATAGTACAAAATTATCCACGTAAGCCAAAGTGATACTGTATTGATGATGTTTCCATTATAGTTACACTGTACAGTAAGTGTTGTCCTCTGTATGCTTGTAAAGCTCAGACGTGCTTTGCGGTTTTCTAAAGAAATGAACTTGAGAGGACCCGAGAGACACTGTAACTGTAAATGTAAAGATTGACATAAAATTCAATTCACACATTTTCCCATTGATCTTGCCTACTGTATATCAGTTATGTATAATTTATTATGGAAATGGAATCTCACCATGCAGCACACTTTGCCAACTTAGCTATGCTATCTATATAAAAACCAGCTGCATTTGCAAGTCAGCAAAAATTTCATCATATAGGTTTTTTGTTTTCCCCAAAATGCATTTCTGACATCCTTAGGTTCATCCTTGGTATATTTTTAATTTTCTCTGATATTTTTAAAACAACTTTTATAGCTAATTTTAAGATTAATGATTGAAATAATTAAAGATGGTCACCACTCACAGGTCTTAAAAATCTCTTCCGTCGGCCCAGTTGAGCTGAGGGTTGAGGCGCTGTATGCCACGCCTCGCACCATGCTGGCAACCTGGATTTGGTGAATGAGCCCGGACCGCTGGGGATCGACAGGGGAGAGAGAGGATTAAGCATCCAGAGGACTGCTCTCCTCTCTCGGTGGGGGATCCACGGTTAAGCCCGGCACCGCAGCGGAGACCGAAGGCACTGCAACATTTAAGGCTCAAGAAGTGGGATGCAGAGCCGCGACAGACTTCCCTTGCGTCATTGCACGCACGGGCTCTGCAGGGGAAGGGTGGGGGAGAGGGCGTAAAATCCAAGGAAAAACCTTGGCTTGCTGAGGAGGTGATGAGGACCCCAGGGACCTCCCGCACATCCCCAGTTCTGGGCAGGACACACCAGGGATCCACGGCCAACTTCACGAGAGGGATGGACCCTCTAATTTCAGACAGATGCCACTAGTTCTGTGCTGTCACATGTTTCTGATGGTAGTAGCACAGCATCAAGATATTATGTTTTCATGACTGGCATGTCACTGAAGCGAAAGCTTGTAAAATCTTCAAAATCCTGTATTGCAGTTCAGGAATAAAAGAAAATTAAATGAACATTTGGTGTACTGATCATTTTGCCAGAAAAAAACATTATTGCTGAAAAAATATATTGCATAGAAAGTTATTTTCACCATCTGTTTATTTTCACTATATTTGCTATTGCTGACAATCAGTGAAAATAAATGAATAGTAAAAAATAATAGACAGCTGATTGTCAGTAGTACTGTACTGAAGAGTAAGCTGTCTGCACTAATTCTGTTGGATGTGAATATGTATAGAAGGTTGACTCCCGTATGGTGACAAATGCTGCTGCTTTAAATAAGGATTTTTCTGATCTTACTTCACCTACAGTATTTATGCTGCTACTGTGCTTTCCGAGACAACAGACTGTGATGTAACGAATGCAGCCATTGTGAGGTCATTTGTTGACTCGCACATTCAAATCGTAAGTTTATGGATCCAGCTAGAGGGCCTCTTATGGATATAAGAGTGTCGCCTTGCGAGTTCTTCGAATCAGAAGACTGCAAACCAAAGGTGAGCTGTTCTGTGGTCCTAAGGGCGCAGGAGGTGACACTCTCAAAGCCATAAGAGGACCTCCAAATGGACCAAAAAATTATTATGAATCGATAACTTTTTTAAATAAAAAAAAATATATGTTTTTTTAATTTAAAATGCTGTTGGTACAAGTGGTCAGTGAGAAACCCATTACAGTAGCTCAGTGCGTGAGATACTCTTACATAGAAAGATAGACAATGATGGCAGAAAAAGACCAGAGGTCCATCCAGTCTGCCCAAATTCCCTATAATCCCTGGAACCTACTGTTCCTCCAGGATACTAACCCCCTCCGTCCTCTCCCCCTTCTCCTCCTTGGTCCTGTCGCCCCGGACAACCACTATTCCCCTTCAGTCTATCCCAGCTCTGCTTGAATCCCCTGACTGTTTTTGTACCCACCACCTCAGCTGACAAACTGTTCCAAGGTCCCACTACCCTTTCCATAAAGTAATACTTACTTATGTACCTCTTCTCCTGTTAATTTCCACTCATGTCCACGTGACTGTGAGTTCATATTCAGGTTAAATACAGTAGTTCCCCACGGTTCACTTTGTTAATTTCTTTAAGGAACTTGAAAGTCTCTATCATATCTTCCCACTCCCTTCTGGTCTCCAGTGAGTTCATATGTAGTGCTTTGAGGCACCCCTCATAGGATCTGCCCTGAGGTGCTCCTCATAGGATCTGCCCTGCTGGCCCTGAATAATTTTTGTTACTCTGCGCTGCACTGTTTTCAGCCTATCCTTATCCTTTTTGAAGTGGGGACTCCAGAAGTGGGCACAGTACTCAAGGTGAGGCCTCACCAGGAATCTGTAGAAGAAGTATTACCTTTTTTCTTCTGCTATCAATACACCTCCCAATATATCCCAGCATCCTGTTAGCCTTTCTATGGGCCTTGTTTCACTGACTCGATTGCTTAAGTGAGTTGCTGATGATAACTCCTAGATCATGTTCCTCAGCTGTAGCGCTAAATCATTCCCCTCCTATTCAGTACTCCGTTAGACTTCTTTCTCCAAGGTGCATTACCTTGCACCTTTTGACATTGAATTTTAACTACCAGACCTTTGACTGCCCCTCTAGCTTTTGTAGGTCTCTCTGCATTTCCCTTATTCCCTCAGCACTATCCACCCTCCCACATAGTTTGGTGTGTTATCTGCAAAAAGACACAGCCTGCCCTGGATTCCTTCCCCAGTGTTACTAATAAACATGTTGATTGAGGAGGACTGGACCCAGGACAGATCCATGTGGAACCCCGCTCGTAACCCCTCTCTTCTGATTTAACCCCGTTGACCACCACCCTCTGTGGCCACCTCTCTAGCCAGTTACCCACCCAGTTCACTATGGATTTAGCTACACCCAGGTCTTCCATCTTCTTGAACAGTCATTTGTGAGGTACCAAGTCAGAAGCCTTGCTGAAGTCAAAGTACAGCACATCCACAGTGTGGCCCTTTTCTAATTCCTTTATCTCCAAGTCACAGAAAATTATCAGCTTAGTCTGAGAAGACCTTCCTGCCACAAAACCATGCTGTTTACTATCGTGGTGCCGATTGCTCTCCAGATAGTCTATGAGGTCCTCTCTGATCAGTGACTCTATCAGCTTCCCTACAATAGAAGTTAAACTGACAGGCCTATAGATCCCTGGTTGCTCCATATCCCCCTCGCTTATGATAACTTTATTAAGAATAAAACAACTCCATAACAATATAATACAATGCAAAGTGCAGTAATACCAAAAATGAAAACATCAGCACTTTCACAAATGATAAAGAGCTGAATCTCAAAGAATAAAGTATATTTATTCATTCATTTATTGAATTTTGCTGACCCAGTAAGCCCACTGGGCCTAGAAGTCCCTTTTTCAGGGGTGACCGGTAGAAAGGGGGGATACAGCTGGTAAGCAACTGAAATTGAACCAGATTAAGCTGTTGGTGGTATTTTTAGTGAATGGGAGAAATTTGGCCAGGACACCGGGGAAATTCCCCTACTCTTTTTCGAGAAGTGCCATGAACTACCACCAATCCAGGCAGATTGGACCTCGGTTTAACATCTCATCTGAAAGACGGCGCCTCAGAAGTGCAGCACCCCCCTCATGCTGCACTACAGTGTCAGTATTGGGATATTATCCCAAGTACCAGATGTGAGAACTGAACCCACAGCCCTCTGATCTCCCGGCCTCAGAGGCGAGAGTGCTACCTACTGAGCCACTGACACTAAGTTAATATTAAACAAAATCCCCATTAAAACAATACTCACAAAAAAAACTGAAAAAACATCTATAACTAATCCCATGCAGAACAAATTCATTATTAATACTTTAGTTCACGAAGGGCAGGTACTAAAAACGAAAAAGATATCATAAAATAAGAAAAAGGAAGGTGAGGCTAGGAGAAACCACATATCATAAAAATCAAGGAGCATTCATCCCGTACACTAAAAAGCAAAAAAGAATCTCTGGGAGCAAACTGCAGGTCATTTTGTAATGCATATGCAAGATATTGCCAGATCTCTTCAAAAATGAAAGCTTGTTGATTAAATAGTAGGAAAGTTTTTCGAAAAAAATAGAGAATCAGCCAAAACTATCCATTGAGATAATTCAGGTGGTTTAGATTGTAACCACAACCTGGTTATCTTCTTTTTAGCGTCTACCACTAAAATCGACAAAAGTTTAAACTGATGACCCGTTAATTAATAAGATTCAGGCGAAATATATAACAGAGCCAAAAGAGAGGTAAGAGGTTCAGGTAACGTAAATATACCTTCGATAACTTGAGAAATAGCCAGCCAATAGGGATGAAGAACAGGACAAAGCTAAACAAAATTAACATGGTCCGCTTTCTGCTCACCGCACCTTCTCCAACATGTCCTAGCCTGGTCTCCTAAATATCGCATGGTAGACACTGGGGCCCAAAAAAATCTCATTCGACACTTCCAGTACTATTCTTTCATATAAAATGCCATTGAAACTTTATAAATTGGAAGAGCGCACATCTCCCTAAGAGCAAAGTCACAAGAAACCTGAAGCTCAGCAGTCCACAAAGAAAAACCAGAAAGCGTAGAGCCCAAAAGTCCATCACGCAAAGAAGCATACAAGCAACCAATTAAATTATCCTAAGTCCCCCTCTGTTGATAACGACAGATTAGGGCTACTAAATCCAGTAAAGAAGCCGGAAGCTGTCTACAATGACTCGGCAAAGTATGAATATAAGACCGAAGTTACAAATATCAATAGTAATCTGTCGAGCGTAACAAATATGCTGCCGATAATTCAGAAAAAGGGCGGGCTCCACATCTATCAAGATACTGATGCAAATAGGTTAAGCCCTACCTTGACCAGCGATGAAGAAATAAATCCGTTTGGTGCAGTGGATTAGTAGGTATCCAATGCAGGGCATCCCACAAAGGGGCCAACTCTCCTAAATTGCACTGATGAACCCTGTGCCAAATCCCAAAAGTCATGGCAATACAAGAGAAACATTTAGCAAAAGGCCTATAATAAGTGGGCGAAGAATAAAGAAAACAACCAATGCTCTTTAAGGGCAAATTCAATATCTTTCCAATATGCCTGGAAACAAACAGATGTCCACAAACAGACTATACGAAGCTGAGAAGCTAAAGCATATAAACGAAGATTAGGAAGACCAATACCCATGAACCGACGGAAGATATAATATAGTAGAATGGATTCTGGGACATTGACCGCTCCAAATAATGCTAGATATCAGTTTATGCCAGTCACAAAAGTAATGCAAGGCAGGGCCTTATCTATCTTAAGGGCAGCCAGCCCTTTCAGGACCCTTTCACTAGTAAGCAATGGCCGTCTCATTTGCTGCTGGACTCCCTTAGTACGGTAATAAGAGTACGTCATGCACAACTGAAGGAAATGCTGTGATTGGTTGAGGACACTCCTGCTGTCTATAATAGTGTATACAATTACCATACTTGGTTGCCTAAGCACACAACCCCACGCCCCCCAATGCCAGTAAACAATGTAAGGCACTAAGCTCCCCTGAGGCCCCCAGTAATATTATATCATTCCCACCACTATGTTCCAGCTACTGCTGACAAGGTCACTGGATTAGACTAAAGGGCAATTTCAGTGGCTAATGCTTCTAGCTTGGGATTTCAAGAAAGACTACTGAAAGGATTGGTTGTCCTGGGGAGGTCATAGGAGGTCAGATGTTGCACGGTACCAGAGGTACAAAGGCTCTCTTGTCCCCTCAAAATAAAATTGTGCCGGCCCGGTGGTGCTGAGGGTTGAGGCGCTGGGCCTCACCTCGCTCACGCGGCGACCCCGAAGTTCGAGGCGGACTCGGGTCGGTTGAGGTGGTCGCCAGGGGACGGGCTTGAGCGCCCAACGGACAGCTCGCCTGGAAGGATTCGCCGATGCCCCGACACTTGCATGACCCCCAGCGGAGGCTCGAGGAACTGCAAGCCCCACTAGGATGAGCTGGCCTTTGAGCAGCACGGACGCCGGCGCGTGCGCCATGACGCCAGGGAGGTCGCTGGCTGCTCGGGAGGGAGAAAACGAGGAAAAAGCCTGCCTCAGCCGGGAAGATGGGAGGACCGTGGCTGTGCCCACGATTTGCCTGTGCCCACCCAGCAGACCACAGACCGATGAAACATAAGTAGGGGTTTGATCCCCGCCTGCGTCCCGCCGGAGGTAATCTGCGGCTCCATGGGGTCTGGTGGTCTGTATGGGTAGGGTTCCAGGCAGTGGGATGTCCAATTGTCCTCCCTGAAGGGTCGGAGGTGGCAGGCTGGGAGGAGGAATAAAGAGTAATTTCAAAAAAAAAAAATTGTACACGCTATAGTGTACATAGATAATGTTTCTTATACCCAGCACTTACTTCAGAATTGGCTACTTGGGGCAGTGTAGCAGAAAACGTCCATAATTCCATGTAATAGGGTAAATACTATTAAAACCAGCAGCAACAAAAGGGCAGACCTCCTCGACTGTTGTACTGTTGTGTGGAATAAAAGTTGCTTTCTGCAACTTTGCCTTATGTCTGCATTTGTGGGACTGCAGAGAGTATGAGGTGCATGTGCTGCTGGTTATAAAGTGAAGTGCTGATTTTGTTGAAACTGTTCCTGGCACCGCTATTATTGGGGAGCCACCTTTGAGACTGTACTTTCTTTCACCCATGCTGCCAGGCACTATTATGTTGGAGACTCTCAGCAGATTTGTACCACCTGGAATTTCTGGACTGCTCCCCTGTCCTCCTCCAAAATATACAGTGTTGAGGTTAAGCTTGTCCTCTTCTTGCAGGTGCTGATTAAAGCCATCTTGTGCACATGACAGGTCTGCTGGCACTAGAAGAAAAAAAAATACTCGAGTAAGTAACTTGCACCAGATAAGCTTTAATGAAAACGGAGAAGGTCCTGCAAAGGATCAGCCAGATGGGCAAAACACAGTGGTGAAGCAAAGAGGAGTACAGATCCCTTCTATCAGAATTAGCATCGATCACTTATGGTGATACAGTTGGTTATTTGCAGCTATCTGTTCATTAATATGCTGCAGCCGGAGGCATTACATTGCTTCCGCAAACTCGTTTTTCATGGTTGTTGTTTCATTGAAAAAAATTTAAACAAGCCAGCTTTCAAAAGAGTTTATTTCGGCATTTGTTCTATTAGATCTTTGTCTCGTTTGCAAATGCATAATTGTAGGCATACTTAGGGAAGGGTAATCATTCTAAGATTTTGTTTCATTTAATCTCTGCTGAAAAGTAATGCCACGTTTTCAGTTTAACCCATCTTTTTATTTTGTGCCTTCCACCCAGAAGTCCCCCACTGCCCTGACTCAGGTATCATAGGTGCACAGTGTGACACATTGGCACAGTATCAGTGGATTGTGGCACCACAGGAAAAATTGTTTCCTCAAAAACTTACTGCTCTGAGGCAAGAGTCAGTAACAGAAAACCGTTTTAGCTGCTTGGCTTGTTTGTGCCATGAAATTCACTGGCCCACTTCATCTCATAGATCACATCTCCTCCTCCTCAGCAGTGTGTCCTCTAGGTACTCAGTCACGTCTCTGTGTATGCCTTTGGGATGCACAATCTCAGATTAGGCTGATAAGCAAGTGTATCACAAGCCGCTGCTCTCACTTTAACTTATTGCAGTAGTGCTGCGAGTTCAAATGTACGATAGCCCAGCAGTTACGAGATTTAAATGGAGAGGGTGCATTGTAATAATAGCTGGGCTCCCTATTAGTGTTGTGGTGTGGTGAGAAACTCTGGTTTTCTATGCTACTATAGTTTATTTAACAAAGAAAGCCATTGAGAATAATTATATCACACTGTGAGCTAGGATTGTTTTATACTAAATGTCTTTTGAATGTACTAGCCTTGACATAACTATCAGCACAAAGAGGTGAACAAGCTTTTATATCTCTTCTCTTTACCACTGGCTAATGCGTACATTTTTCCCCTTGCCCAGTGCAATATAAGGTGAATGCTCTCATGTAGATTCCTAACTGTGCACTTCCTCTTGGTATGCATCTACTTTACACGTTGTGTACCAATATGTTTGTGCCACTCCTGAATATTTGCATAATGTACTGTAGTCAGCACTCAGAGTGGCTCTGGTTGATCGCCAGTGTAATGTACTGTGTAGTTCACTATGCATATATGTTGGGTATATTTCTAGAAGTAGCTCAATAAACCATGTTTACAGAAAGAAAAAACCATAAGGAAGTTCCACAGTGATCATTGCCACGTTAACATTTGGAATTTAATAAGGCCTTAAACTGGCTGCACTGTACATTCAGGAGCTATTGGCCACCAACCAGGAGAATATGACTAGAGGAAGAATCCTGTCCATATCCACTTGAGGCTGCCTAAAGTCCCACCATCAGCACTGGCCTGTTGGCACAGCTGTAGAGCCATTTTCACCAACTCACTCAACACAGGGCTGGTCCCGGAGGACTGGAGGAGGGCTCATGTAGTCCCTCTTCACAAGAGCGGTAGTAAGGAGGAGGTGGGGAACTATAGACTGGTCAGCCTCACCTCAGTAGTAGGTAAGATCATGGAGCACTACTCAAATAAAGAATAGTGGCATACTTAGAATCCATCAATTCCCTAGATCCAAGACAGCATGGATTTACAGCAAGAAGTTCATGTCAGATGAATCTGATAGATTTTTTTGACTGGGTGACAAAGGAGGTGAATGGGAGGGCGGTTGACATTGCCTACCTCGATTTCGGAAAGAGCTTTGACACCGTCCTGCATAGAAGGCTAGTTAACAAAACAGAAAGTCTGGGCATGGGGCAAACGGTGGTAAACTGGGTGAGAAACTGACTCATGGACAGGAGGCAGAGGGTGGTGGTAAACGAGATCCTATCGGGGGGGGCAAGGGGAGTGACCAGCAGGGCACCTCAGGGATCAGTCCTGGGGCCAGTCTTATTCAAAGTCTTCATTAGAGACATTGCAGAGGAGCTGGAGGGAAAGATCTGCCTATTTGCAGATGACACAATGATCTGTAACAGGGTGGATATACCATACGGGGTGGAGACAATGAGAAGGGATCTGGGGAGGCTTGAAAAATGGTCAGAGGAGTGGCAACTAAGGTTCAATACATAGAAGTGCAAAATAATGTACCTAGGAAGGGAACCCTGTGGAGAGCTACAGGATGTGTGTGTGTGTGTGGGGGGGGAGTTGTTGACTGTCACCCAAGAGGAAAGAGACCTAGTGGTTTTCATTTCAGATGACCTAAAGGTCTCCAAACAAAGTACAAAGGTGGCAGGGAAGGCAAGTGGCATGTTGGGGTGCAAAGGCAGAGGCACCACAAGCAGAAGGCGGGAGGTGGTGATGCCATTGTACAAAACACTGGTAAGGCCACACCTAGAGTACTGTGTGCAGTTCTGGAGGCCACACCTTCGTAAAGACATCAGCAAGGTGGAGAAGGTTCAGAGAAGGACAGCTAAGATGGTGCAGATCTTACACCAGAAAACACAGCAGAGACTAAGAGACCTTAATATGTACTCACTTGAGAGGAGGGACCGAGGTAACATGATAGAAATTTTCAAGTACATTAAGGGGATAATTAAGGTGAAGGGGGGAAACATCTTCCAATTTAGGAAGAATACAAGAACAAGGGATGTGATCTGAAACTAGAAGGAAGCAAGTTGAGGGGAAATGTGAGGAAGTTCTTCTTCACTGAGAGGGTGGTTGACGCATGGAATAGCCTGCCAAAGGAGGTGATGGAAGCAAGGACAGTGGAGGGATTTAAACAAGCCTGGGACAGGCATAAAGGAACCTTAGATGTGGGAAGAAGCCATTGGCCAGGTAGGGTCAGTAGCTACATACTAGAATAGGGCTTACAGGCAGACTACATGGGCCTAGCGGTCCTTATCTGCCAACAGTTTCTGTGTTTTTCATAACACCAGTGACCCGGGTTCGTGTATGAGCCTGGCTTATCAGGGGCCAGCCGGGAGGGAGGTAGGGTAGCAGGCTCCACTGCAAAACTACCATCTGTGTGACCTCAGGTGCCAACACAGTCGGGACTCGGAAGCAGCTTTTTTTTGGGGGGGGGGGTGGCGCAAGCTGCTGCCACACTACACATGCGTGCGTGCGTGCATCCACATGCACTCTCGCTGCCGTCACCCTGAGGGCATGGGGATTGAAATAAGGACAGGACAATACCCTGAGCAGAGCAGGAGGAATTCTGGCCTCCCACACTGGCAACTTGGCCCCTGCTCTAACAGGGTTCAGTCTGCAGTGGGAGCCCTGCCACCCCTGCATTGGGGGGCAAGCCATGAGGTACTGTAGTTCAGGATAAGATCATGAAAAGTCATGAGACAGGGTAGGGGAGGCAGGCATGAAGGGGGACATGGCCAAAGACTGGAAGCATAAACAGATTAAGTAAAAAAAAAAAAAAAAAAATACAGTTACCACCTGGGGACATGCTTTGGCGCTACATGCCTCAGGGCTTTGGAACGCCCTTCCTGGATCTGTTTGTACTGCTTCCTTGGTTGAAGTCTTTCCTACCACCACCTAAAACATGGCTCTCCAGTAGGCTTTTCCCAGCCTTGTGTAGTGCTAGTAACGTAACTTTCTGCAACTGATACTTTTAAAATGTTAAAATGAGAGTATGTTGGTTAGCTGTCATATGTATAAGTGAGATTGGGTGGTATCTTTCATCATACATTTGTTTAATGTTGTTTTTCTGTGTGTTTATTTTGTTAAGCCAAGGAAAGACGCTGTAAAAATAACAACTCTGTCTGTATCTTCTGTCTGCCTCTTATCCCTCCGTCTGTCTGTCTGTTTTAGTCAAGAAGATCGCAATTACGAATACAGATATTACACACGCAACAAAGTAACTGTACACTGCAAATTAACAGCAAAGATGAAGTTGCTTATAGATACGTGCAGTGAGAATAGTTAATTATATAACATTGGTGCGTATCTCTGCTAATTTGTTGAACAGTTAACTTTTAAATTATTATAACATACTCAGCTACTCTGGTTTTAAATACTGAAGAAGGTTTATCATTGATCATGGGGCAAAGTGGCAGAGTGTAGTTGTCCCCAGTTGTGTATCGACTTTGGGTACTAACATTTTTCGCGGTGACTGGTATCTAAGGGCATAGGTGTGAGCAGTATTAACAATCTAGTGAAGTACTGAGGCAGCTTTTAGTACATTGATAATAAATGTGCACGATTGTTGTATCATTATTACAGCAGGAGTCGATCTTCTATTCCTGTTACTATTCTGGCCTAGGTCCTAGTACAAACCACCGGGGCCAGTACAACTAACTCCAACTTACCTATTTTAGATGATTAACATAGTAAAACCTTCCCACCACCTACAGTATCCCAGCCCTACCATCCCTCCCACCCATCCATAGAGTCCCCCTTTCACTCAGTAACTCACCCCCAGTAATTATAACTACCATTAGAAAGCATACCATCACAGTGCGTCGATCCTCATCCTTTTAGTCTAAATGCGGGGCCTGAATGCTGGTACTATTTCCCAGCAGGATTTTGTGCTGTAGCGTTCCAGAGAGTTACCGGCATTCAGGCCTGGAGAGACTTGTAAGATGAGGATCTGTGTGCCATGACTGATGCTTTCTAATGTTAATTCTAGTTGTGGGGGGGGAGGGGAGATATGAGTGATATCTGCAGACCAGGTACCAGGGCTGAGATAGGTGGGAAAGGGAGGTTTTCTATATTTATTGCCACTTGGTTCCACAGTGGGGACTGAAGTGCTGATTGAGGGGAGTTAAGAGAGGAGAGCAACTCTAGTCTCTGGATTCCAGAACATTTCAATCCTGCTGTTTTTAGGTCTCTGGGAGACTAAAATACTTAGGGGGAGAATTCCTGTGTCCCAAAGCACATTACATTGTCAAACTTATACACACAAAAGATAATGGAAAATGTTTTTATTCATATATAAACAACCATAAAGGTAAAAATTCTAATGTCTGTCCAGGTAACATAGAAGGGGAACAAGTATATGACCCCACCATTCTAGCAGACAAATTTAGTAAATATTTTGGATCTGTTTTCTCAAAAGGCATACCTCTACAGAAATCATATAATACAAATCCTGTTACATTTGATGGTGACTTGTGTTGTCCTTTGGAAGTACTTGACCTTTTATCTAAACTTGAGGGGAATATGTCTGCAGTTCCAGATTCCTTGCATCCATGGTTCCTAAAAGAGGTTAGATATCTTATTGCACCTCCATTAACCCACATTTTTAATGCATCCTTTAACATAGGAATTATAACACTGGATTGGACTAAGGCTGAGGTTATTCCTTTATTCAAAAAGGGTGAGAAATCTAAATGATGTAACTATCGCCCTATCAGTCTGAATAGTGTACTGTGTAAAGCAGCAGAATGTCTAATCAAAACTAAGCTGGAGACAGATTTAAATAGAGTTGGGTATCAGGATAAGAAGCAACACAGGTTTAAAAAAAAAAATGTATAACCAATCAATTGTGTTTCTGTGAAGTAAACAAAAATATCAACAAAGGTTTACCGTATGATATATTTCTAGACTTCCAAAAAGCCTTTGATATGGTATCTCATACAGTATTAGTCAGAAAGATCAGTTCACTTCAGGTAGATACAAAAATTGCGACATGAATACAGAATTGGTTGAGTGACGGGGAACAACCTGTACACATTAGGAGGTTCAAATCGGGCGTAGTAGGAGTCACTAGTGGGGTACCACAGGGCTCTGTGTTGGGCCCTGTGCTGTTTTCCTTGTTTATTGGGGCTTACAAAATAACATCAGTAGTCATACTGTGAACCGGCCTGGTGGTGCAGAAGATTGAGGCACTGGACGCCACACCTCGAACCACGCCGGTGACCCGGGTTCGGGAACGGACTCGGGGTGCCAGGGGTCAGCAGGGGATGAAGAGGATTGAGCGTCCAGAGGACTGCTTTCTTCTTCGGGGGATTGGGTCGCCTCGCTCAACAGCGGCTCCCAGTGGAGACTGGGGGCACTGTTTAGAGCGGCGCAATGTGGGAACACCAAGAAAACTGAAAATGGATCCTGTGCTTGCTGGATGACAGCTCCCCTGCTCTGCGACAACACCGGAACCTTCACAAGCCTCCTCTACCTCAGCAGCGCTTCCGGGGGACCTAATAAATAGTGCGTTGGGTAAGCCCCCTCCTGGTGCCTTCCCCCTCAGAAGAGAGGTACCCGCCCGGTGAAAGGATACACTGGGATACCCCTCGGGAGTCGGCTGCTATATGAGGATCGAGGTGAGCATGGGAAGAGGATGGCCAGTGAGTCGGGAGCACTGTGGAGCCCAAAGGAGAGGGGAGCACTGGAGCATGAGGCGAGTAAACAGATAAAAAAAAAAAAAACAGTCATATTGTGAAGTTTGCTGATGATGTTAAATTAGGAGGTCCGGTGAAGACAGAGGCAGATGGGATGACTCTAGGAAGAGACCTGGATAACATATATAGATGGGCATGCGGCAATGAAATGTCATTCAGTGTGGAAAAATGTTCCACGCTACATTTAGAGAAAAATAATACAAAGCACGGTTATTATTTAGCTAATCAAATGATAAAGTTACAGTTGAGAAGGATTTAGATGTATAAATTGATCAAGAACTAAACTTTGGTCCACATACCAGTGCATCCATAAAGAAATCTAATTATGTAATAAATGGGGTTAAAAGAACATTTCTAAGGAGTGAAGCAAATTGTCTACTACCTCTTTACAATCAGTATGTGTGCCCTAACATGGATTATGGATGGGTTCGCCTCTGTGGAATCCATGGTTGAGGAGGGACGTAGACAGGCTAGAACGTGTACAGCGTCAAATGATAACATTGATTAGGGGATTGAACCACATGACGTATGAAGAAAGATTAACACAGACGGGCTTGTAAAGGTTGAAAACAAGAAGAGCAAGAGGGGACTTATTGATGTTTTATAAAATAATAAATGACAGTGTATTAATGAATTAAATGGGTATGGAAATCCAAAATGAGCCACAGGGACTAAGGACACCCAACTGTCTAATAAAATTGGAACAATACACTAACAGATCCAGATTTAACAGTTTCATACAAAGGACAAGTAGAATATAGGACTGTTTACCGAGTCAATTTATGGTATGTAAAGACTTAAATGAATTTAAGGAGAAACTGGATGATTACATAGTGGAGAGTGGGCAAAATTGGATCCACTAGACAGCTGGACAGACTCGATGGGCAGTAGCCTTCTTCCGTCTAAATGCCCAGTATGAATTGTCAATCAGTCTCTCTATCTGGGGAAGGGAGAGAATGCTGCTGCCATTAGGCCCAATGGGATTTTTTTTTGGGGGGGGGAGTAAAGAAAACTTATAGGAAGAACCACTTTGCATCCCACGGTACTTTAACAAACAGAACAGTGCAAATCTCTCTCTTTCCTGACTGGACCAGATCAATTAAGTGTGAATCCAGTACAGATAGAACAACAGAATTTGTCAGTGGATAAGGATGCTTGGACCACCTAGCTTGCCTCTCTTTTCTGTGCCTATACTGCCACTGCAGACTCTACCTGGTCTCCAGCCACTTCCCCCCCAACCCCGGCTTTAATAACAGTTTTCCTTGTTCCAGGCATCCACCACCCTGTCAGTGAAGAAATACTTCCTCACATCCCTCCTAAACTCCCTCCTTCAGCTACATTGGATGTCCACCAGTTCTTGTAGACCTTCTTTTCTGAAACATGCTCCCTTTCTGTACCTTATTCACCCCCATGAGGTATTTATAGGCCTCTGTCATGTCCCCCATCTACTCCTCTCTTCCAGGGTGTACATCTTTAAATCACTCAGTCTTCTCTCATAGGACATTTGGTACAACCACTGCACCATTTTTGTTGCCTGTCTTTGGTTGGCTTCTACCCTGTTTATGTCCTTTCTGAGGTGTGGTCTTCAGAACTGCACGCAGTACTCCAGGTGTAGTCTCACCAATAAATGATACAGTGGCAACACCACCTCTCTTACTAACATACTAACATACTAAAATGCCAGCAGAATAGGCCTAATGGTCTTCTGTGTCTGCTCATTTGGTCAGCCCCCACCCTGGGTGCTGACCTTGCTGTCCCCCTCGCCTTCTCTGGCTTCTCCCTTCCCAGTTCCGGATATTCTTGCTGCATTGGATTTTGCTTCCAGAACCCTTCCCCTGTACCTGTCCCACCCCCTCTTGAACCCCTCCACTGTCTCTGCCTCCACCAGCCCCCTAGGTAGTGCATTCCATGGCTCCACCACCCTCTCAGTGAAGTAGCACCTCCTCCTTTCTCCCTGAACCTTCCCCTCCAGCTTCCACCCATGTCCTCTAGTGGCCCTTCCTCCTTCCTTGAAGCACCTGACTGTTCCTCCCCTATTTACCCTCTTCATGTACCTGAAGACCTCTATCATGTCCCCCGGTCCCTTCTCTCTTCCAATGTGTACATATTTAGCTCTTGAGCCTCTCCTCATAGGTCCTGTCCCCCAAGCCCCAAATCATTTGGTTGCCCTCCTCTGGACCCTCTCCAGGAGGTTAATGTCCCTCTTTAAGTGTGGCCTCCAAAACTGCACGCAGTACTCCAGGTGCGGCCTCACCAAGCAGTTATACAGAGGAGTATCACTCCCTCCTTCTGGAGGTGATCCCCAGCGATGCAACCCAGCATCCTGTTGGCCTTGGCTGCTGCCCTCCTACAAGTCTCAGAGTTGTTCATCTTGGCGTCACCACCACCCCAGGTCCTCTCAGCCATGAGACTTGTAGCATTCCCCCAGGGTGGCCACACTTGGCCTGGGTTCTAGCCCCCAGGTGGAGTACCTTGCATTTCCCTGCATTGAACCTCAGCTTCCACTTTCTAGACCATCTTTCCAGAGCCTCCAGGTCCCCTGTAGGCCACCCTCCCTCCTCCCCATCCACCACCGCCCCTAGTTTGAGTCATCTGCAAAGAGACTCATCTCTCCTGATTCCTGTCCTTATGTCAGATACATAGGCGTTGAACAGAAGGGGCCCAAGAACTGATCCCTGTGGGACCCACTAATGATCCTCCTTGGGATGAGACTATCCCACCAACTCGACCCTCTGGGTCGGTCCTGGAGCCAATTGCCTATCCATCTGATCATCTGGTTCCCCACCCCATTTCTCCCAGCTTATCCAACAGGCCCACGTGAGGAACAGAATCAAATGCCTTGCTGAAGTCTAGAAAGAGGACATCCACTGGTCTACCCAGGTCCAAGGCACTTGTCACCCAGTCATAGAACTCCACCAGGTTTGTCTGACACGATTTCCCCGGGATGAATCCATGCTGTCTATCGTCCAGGCACCCTGACTTATCCAGGTCCCCCCTAGCCTCTCCTTGACAATGCCCTCCATTACCTTGCCCACCACCGATGTCAGGCTGACAGGCCTGTAGTTCCCTGCCACCTCCCTTGATCCCCCCTTGTGGATAGGCACTATATGCGCCACCTTCCAGTCTTGGGGCACCCACCCTGTCCTCAGAGAGATGGTGAAAAGCTCTGCCAGGGGTTTCGCCAGGACATCTACAAGTTCCTTCAGCACTCTGGGATGTAATTTATCCGGCCCTGGTGCTTTCTCCGTCTTAAGGGAGCTGAGGGCTTCTGCTTGTGATACTCCTCCCTATGTACCCCAGCATCCCACTGGCATTCCCTACTGCTTTGTCACATTGCCTTGCCACCTTGGGATCATCCGTTACGATTACTTCTAGGCCCCATTTCCTGTTTAGTGACCATCAATTACTCTTCCCCATTCTATAATATGCCTCTTGATTTCTGTGCCCAAGATGCATGATTTTGCACTTTATTGCATTGAAACTCAGCTGCCTTTGACCATTCCTTATGCTTTTTCAAGTCTCTGTTCCTTCTCTGCAACCCCTTTGAGTTTCCACTCTGTTGCAGATCTTGGGGTCTTCTGCAAAGAGGCACACGTTCCTTCCAGTTCTTCTGCAGTGTGACTTACAAAGACATGAAAGAGGACTGGATCCAGTACGGAGCCCGAAAGAACCCTACTAGTCACTCTACCTTCCCCCGAGTGAGTACCGTTAACCAACCCACTCTGCCTCTTGTTCAACAACCAAGTAACATACGCAGTGTACCAACTTGGTTTTTGCAGTTTTTTTACGAGCCTTCTATGTGGCAGATGAAGATGTCAAACCAGTCAATAGTGTAAAATTTGAGTCCCTATTCAAAATTTGTGAGAAATCTGAGTACCACTAGATACACAGAAACAAGGTCTGTAAACACCATATTTACAGAACTCCTAAATTATGTTCTCTTCATTAATGGTGTAAAAGAGCCACAGTGTTTTGGAGTTTCGCATTAAAAAGCTTGATTCTAGTCTGGAACTAAAAAAAAACACTTTGATCTTGGGTTTTATTGAGAGATGGTCCATGTGGGACTTTAAATCCAGATCTTAGCACTACCGAACCCTTAAATGTATATATAATAACATTTTACTAATTCACTATTATATGCAGAAATGGTGGTAAAAGCTATATTCTCAAAAGTATAATTCTCAAAATTAACTAAGCAGATATGACCCTAAAAATGAACAGTTATTTTTATAGACATATACGGTCTTGCTTCTAAGCATAGTCTAGGGAAATTTAAATTTTATTTGAGATTCCAAACGGAGTTTAAGTAAGGATGATCTTGGCAAGTGATATTGTCAAAGAGGAGCTCTAACTGAGTGTTTAATTCTCCACTGGCTTGTGCAGTAGCTCGGTGTTTCTCAAACACCTATGAAAGACAAAGTGCCCTTCAGTTACAGAATATCCATTTCTCCTATTGGCCTTGAACTGCATGTGAAAGGGGAGTGAAAGTGGATGTTTTGCGCATGTTCTCTGCCATGGTAGACCTCTTGTGCTAGATGTTTTGTCTGTCTTCCTGCTTTACTCGCATTGTTTTACTTAGTATTATGTCTCTCTCTCTCTCGCATGAGAGTGGCACTAATTTTGCCACCCTTTCATCCTTCTGTCCATCAACAGTTAAAAGCACCTATCTTGAATAACATCACTCATTTCAAGAATGGTAGATAAATATTAAGAAGCATGTGGTGAACGCCAATGACTGTGACCTTTGACTTCAGCAGTAATACTCAAAGGTTGCTTTGTCTTTTTTCCCTTAGACTTTGGGCATACTCAGCTGTTAATTACGTCTGCCAAAGCAGCAGCCACTGATACCAAAATGTCTCATTGCCTGCTATATGTGGTCTGTAGCCAGTGTTAAATAAACTTTGGAGCACCACCTTTAAGGTCATTTGTAAATCACTAATGTGATTTCAGCCAATCAGAATGCAGAGCTACTGTACCTCTTATCCAGTGTGCACTGTGCTGTCATGCGGGAGCGCTGGGAGGGAGCGCACCACATCGGGCCAGGGGGGAGGATGGCACAGCAACATAAAAAAAAAAAAAAAAAAGACTGTAAACTTATTATGAATCACTTGAGCTAAAGTTGAGTGATTTATAGTAAGTTAATAGGACCTCCAAGGGGTATCTGATAAGAGACTCCTCCCGTGAGGTTTGGGCAGACAGAATCGCTCAGCTTTCCTCTGCAGCCCTCTTGCTGAAACCTTGCACTCACCCCTCAGAGGCCCTATTAACTTATAGTTTCTGTAGTTCTCTACACTGTCAGTCAAAGGGGAAGGTAGTTAATACATATGAATAATGCTCTCCCCCACTAGGGTAGTGGTACAGTGCAAAATCTGTGACCTCCCAGTATAGACCCCAAGGAACACAGAACATTCCATCTGCACTACCTACTTTAGTTTCCGCTGTACCTCTGAAGGGTAGGCAGCATGGATTGAGTCCTCTGTTAGGTTTAAATTTCTGCTCCTAGTTATTTTCCTGGGGAGATTCAGAAGGACATAGATGTTCTCGCAGTCTCTTCACAGGGTTCCTCCTGTAAAAGTCTACATATGGAGTCTTGCTTAGCTGGCTCGTTGTGTGGCGATTGCCGGATGGCGAGTAAATGAAGGATTGTTCAGCAGTGCGAGTGGGAGAAGAGAGAGGCACAAGGGCGGATACGGAAGTGGGACCAGGTGGAAGTGGGAAGAGTAGGATTCGCAGAGAAGGGGGACTGTGGGAGCTGTGCTAGATTTGGAGTAAAGGGTGGTGGGGTACTATGGGGATTTTCTGGTGTGTGAGAGATGGAGGGGGGGAGGCAGATAAGCAGGGAGATGAGCAGGAGCAGCTTGCCAGGAAGAGGAGACATTGCTGCTAGGTCAAAAGGGAGGACTGCAGTGGCAACTTCAGAATGTAAGGGGAGTGTGTTATCTGTGTGCTTTGGGCAGAGATTAATAGGCTGTGTACAGTGGTAACATCACCTCCCTCCTCCTGCTGGAGATACCTCTTAATATTAGAGCAGGAGTTTGCAACCATTCTGACTGAGAACCCCATAAAATGACTAGATATGCCTGAGGATCCACTCTTCCTGACCAGGCATGCCAGAGGACCCCTGACCATGACCAGACCTATAAAAGCGCATCCTATCCCAAAAGTTTAATTTGTAGCATGTTTTCACTTTATTCAGTATATACTAGGAATAAAAATACCTTGCATACACAATATTTGTAAATATTAAATTGTAATAAGTTTGTGCCTGCTTTATACACCTTACCTGCTGGGGACCCCCAAAAGAAGCCTCGCTGACCCTTTGGGGGCCACGGACCCCAGATTGAGAAACCCTGTATTAGACCAACCAGCATGTAGCTTAGATAATATGACAAGCTCTTAAGTTGGCAGAATCGTTGTGTTTACAGTTATTTTTACTGCAGAGTTCAGAACTGATACAGTATTTATATTCTCAACACTGTATTTCAGTAATAGAACATTCTGGCTGTGTCACACAGGAGGCAATTTAGATAATACAGCCCATTTGAATGGAGTTTAATGGTTGGGGGTTGGGTGGTGTGGCTAAAGGATATTGCCATCTGTCTTTTGAGAAAATGATGTGTTAAGTTCACGGACTGTGTTGGTGGATTGGTGTCTTTGACTGCTGGTTTGCTTTTTAGAGTTCAGTTTTCACCGTTCTGTATGTGTGCTGGACATTTGTCAGAATCCCATCATGTGTTGAGAAAACGAAGCTTCCCTTAATTCCCATCATGGCACTTGTGCAGTTATCTTACTTTATATGATATTCAACTCTGTGACCAACACCAGTATTATGTTACATTTTACTCTTTCTTGGGTATTGATTTGTTATATGTGGTCTATACCTTTTTTGCCACTTTTTATTACCCCATTACATTTTTTCTCCGGTTTTATAAGATTCTGATTTTATCTCATTTTAGAATTTTTCGTAGATGCATAACTCATTTTCTATTAAGTTGCATCTAAAAAAATAGCGGATTTCAAACGGATGAAAGGGGCCTCTGACAGAAAAAGGGCAATCTAAAACTGAATAAAGGAGAACTCCACTGCACTGTGCCTGTAAAAATGGAGCTTTATGATCCTGTGAGCCAATGTTTGAAACGCAGCGTATGCAGTTTTCTTGTGCAGTACTTATAGTAATATACTGGTATACAGTACATTCATGTTCTTACAGTAGAATTGTGGTGTCCCTTTGTGATTCCACGGTGGGGTTTGTGGAGCACATTGTAGGGGTTTTGCAGTGCATTTGCGACTATTATTATTGCCTGCTATGTTTGTCTACATTTTGTGAATGCTGTGTCAGTTTGCAGTCATTCCAGTATACCATTGTTTAGTGACTGGCAGAGATTTGAGAATGCTAGTGGTGATTTGCACCAAAGTAGTGACTTTTCGAATACCCCTGTCCTAGTAGTGCCTTACTTGGGAGGTGTTGTGACCTAGTTAATCCTGTGATCAGCAATGAATGTTTGCTGAAACAGTGTGCTTTGAGTCATTGTGCTGGTAAAAGTGGTGGACATTAGGAAACTTCTTTTAGACAAGATTCAAGGCAGCCTTGCTTACAGCCTCTGTCAAAGGAGGCTGACCATGGTTCCTAGCACAAATGGAACACGTTAGCATAATACACACTGCATACATTACTGTACATTACTGTACATGACTTTACTGTACATCAATTGCTTTATTTATATTACTGAAACTCACCTTTGATAATACAAGCTGGACAGTGGCCCTACTTTGAACTTGCTCCCCGGACATGAAGCTCAAAAGAATGTTTAGGTCATGGTTTCATAGGCTCCCATCTCTTCTTATGAATTGCCATTGATGTGACTCTGTTGTTTCATCTTCAGAATGATATCATCCAGCCTGTTGGTGCAGTGGTAGTGCTACCGCTCGCTGTGCCTGCAACACAAATTCAGGAATGAGCTTGGGTCGTCTTGACACGCTGGGGGAAGGAGGATGGAGTGTCTGACGGACTGCTGTCTCTTCCTTTGGTGGGAGCCAGCATGCCACATGACTGCCACCTAGCAAATACTGGGTGGCAGCATGGCAGTATCCGCTTACACAAGGAAAGGTTAGGACATAGCCAATGTTGGCACGCCTCATGCACGCGCGTGGGTGTGCCCTTAGCTTTATTGCATGGCTGCATTCCGGGGAGGGGACTAAAAGGATAAAAACAAGGCACTGGTTTGGCAGATGAAACTTTGCCTGCCCTCCACAAGCACAAGCAGGTTTGTCTCCCCTGACTCCTGGCATATTCCTGAGCTTCAGTTCACCGTAGGCAACTAGATATGGGGGTGAAGCTGTCTGAGGAGCTGAGTGGCAGGCACAGCCTTTAAGGGGGGGCTCAAGCTGAGAGGAGTACTTCAGTGATGTGTCAGGGGTGGATGGAGGATTCCCATGGCTCCAAATATGGTGGGCCTTGATGGAAGTGATGCTGGCACGGAAGGAGGTTCTTGCCAGAGGAGGGGGGGACAAACAGCTGAAAAAAAATTACATCATTGAATAACTCCCATGATGCTATCAATTCCCTGGTCTGCTGTGATAACTTCACATTTTTCACATTATTTATCATTGAGTATTGTCTGGAAAAAAGGAAAAAAATTAAGAAATGTAAGTAAAGTCACTGAGATTTCAACCATTGGTATCAAGAAGTTCTCTACAGTATTCCAAACTCACAGTACCCTGCCATGACTTCCCATATGTTTAGCCGAAGCCCCTGCCCATTTCTTTCAATGCTAGTTTTGTAGCTGATACTCTATGCTGCGTGTCCAGCAACTGACTTTTCAAGCAGTGTGCTCATCATTTCTCATCTGATCCAGAAAGAAGTGGATACTGACACTGAAAAGTGTGTGTGTAAGGGGGGAGGGAGTGGCTGTCACGATAGGCAGCAAGCCTTCTTGCGTTCCACTATTGTAATATTTGTATAATAGGCTGTTGTTGCATTATTACATTGTACCTAATTGAAGTTACCTGGTATTCACTGTCGGTGGCACACGTGGTTGAGTTGGGGCATGTTTTGGTCAGCTGGTACCCCGTGCACTGTGATACAGATCCTGCTACTCTCAACGAATGCATAGATCTGTTTCATACTGGTACCAACATCCTTCAGTTTCCCTGTTGGCAAGCTGATCTCCACATTTATTTTGTTATCCATTTTCCTGACAAAAAAGGGTAAATGAAATGAATGAATGCAGTGATAGTTTAGAAAACATAAATGGTTACTGATTACAAAAGACAATCACAAAGTTACAATTTACAATCAAAATTAATGTATGCAATAATATAACTTATTATAGATCAAGGGAGTGCCCCCGATCAATCGGAGCACTCCTTTCCTCTGCAGTGAGCCTTTTAGGAGGGAGGTGAGGAGGCATTTCTTTACGGAAGGGGTGGTGGCAGAGTGGAACACACTACCGGCAGAGGTAGTGGCATGTAACACAGTGTTTTAAGAAGGGGTGAGACAGGGCAAAGGGAAGGGTAAAGGGAGGGGAGGGAAGGGGAGGGGGTGCTGGGGCAGCTGCTGAACAGGGAGCTAGCTGCAATCTCGAGCAGCCTAGATAGACCAAGATGGCCTTTTACTGCTGTCAACTTTCATATGTTCGTATGTATGTGCAGCAGCCCTGGAAACGGGCACGTTCAGTTAAGGGTTTTAAAAAAAAAAATGATGTTATTGATTGAGCTAAGTCAATTATATATTAATATCTTCACCGAGACCACTCTTACGGTTGTAAGAGTGAGCTCACTTTAACATTCTTAGGATATCAGAACCCCTCACCTTTGGTTCGAAGTTCTCATACCCTAAAACTGCATGTGAGAACACTCTTATAATAGTATGAGTGATCTCAGAGGCAGTATTAAAATACAGATTGAATCAGTATAGTAATAGTTTGGAAAACTTAATTTCTGCTTCTCTGACCTAGATTTACAACACTGTTGCTGAAGATCAGTTTAGTTCAAAGTTTTTATTGATCATTACGTTATGACAGTATATTACAAACATTGATACCTAATCACAGTGTAAATAACATTTAATCAGGAGTCCTCTTCGCCACGCAAGCAATAACACATGACGAGATGTGGGTTATTGCCTGATAAGAGCATGCCCAAGGGTATACTAAGGCACAAGGCGCTTGTGCCGAGTACATTATGCCCCTGGGCATGAATCAGGCTATAAGCCACACCTCGGAGTATGTTATTGCGCTTATAAAATGGGCCCCAAGTAGAGACTGAGAATTAAAAAGAGAAAAAATCTGTTACATTTTTTTAAAGAAACCTTTTTATTTACTTGGAGGGATAACATACCCCATCTATGTAATGTGCTGTACAGTACATTTTATTTGGCTTGGTTTGTAGTACAGCAAAAAGACCCACAGTACTCAGTACATCCAAGTCCCCCCCACCACCACCACCACTCCCTGATGCCCAAGAAGAAAAGTACAGTAAATTAACTTTTTTCCACCTGTAATTATTTTCTTGGTGCCAGTTTTTCCCCATAGATGTACAGGTCTCGCACCCATTGTTTTAAACTGCAGTCTGCAATTTGCTTTGCTTGCAATGTCTGATGTCCAGGATATTCCCACTAGCACTATGCTGTACTAATTAAAGTTTTAAAAAAACTACATAATCTCCGAAGCCACTCTCTCACAGAGCACGTTATATTTTTAAAACAGGAAGAAGGAAAGTGCTCTGTATGGCAGTTATTAAGGGACATGCTCGATATGACCAAAGCAGGACTTGGGGAGAAAAACAGGGTTTACAGTATGGGGAAAATACCTTCCAGGTGGGGGCTTAGCATGATGTTTCATGGTTATGTGACAGTGGCATCGTGTATACAAAATGGTGTCTTTTTATGTGTCTGTGGGGAGTGAATTTTTATTTACATTGGGGATTTGTTTGAAATTGCATCGTGCCCGCACGCACCATGCCGATGATTTTGGGGATCGTTTTATGGAGGAGCGGTAAGAGTGTCTATGAGAAATGTGGGAAAAACTTTTTAAAGATGTTTTTTTTTTTTTTATGTAGAGGTTGCTTTCTGTGCTGTGGAGGAGGAGGGGCACAGAGACCGGAGCTGGGTTACAGGGATGGCATGTTGAGCTGTGAGCTGCACCAGGCTGCATACCTCTCAACCTTTTGTCCCCTAAATGTGGAACATTGCCTCTCAAAATGTGGAACAAATGAACAAAATGTGGAACACTTAGTCAAATCTTTACCTAGGAGGCTTAGAACACTGTTAAAATATTTGCATTTATCTTCAGAAAGTCTGTCATTAATTGAATAATATATGTTTTGCATCATTTACTATAGATTTTTGCTTTAAAATGTTAATACTGAATGTGGAACAAGTCCTCACGAGGTGGAACAGGGAGCTTTTCTGAAGTAAAATGAGGAACGTTCCTCGTAATGTGGTACAGTTGAGAGGTATGCCAGGCTGTGTTTCTGTTTTCAGCTGCACAGCTCACTGATTCCATGGTGTTGTAGGACTGGGGACTGGAGGGTAGTGCCGGTTGGCTACTATATCATCTGATAAGGACACGGCTCAGATGATGCATTAAACAATGGCAAGAAAATGTCCTGGATTCTGATTGGTCAGTCTGGGGCTGGACCCGTGATGTTATCCCAGCACAACATCACAGGTCTAGTCTCAGCCTCACTGTGAACCAATGTAGATGGCATTATGGAGCTTGCATCTCTTTTTTTGCATCTCTTCTTAAGAAACAAAAATATTTGTTCACACTAATAAAAGCATTCTTTAAAATATTTTTTTTATTTTATATATAACAACGAGCCATAGTATAATAGCAATAATGCCCTCCAGGGTGTGTGTCATTTGGGATAACGTCACGCCTCAGTTATTGGATGCACAAACCTGAGGCGTGACGTTATCCCAGCACGACACACACCCTGTTGGGCATTATTGCTTAAGTAGCCAATCAGGGTGATAGATTTTTTCAGCCCATTTTATAATTTGAAATATACCACCATAATTTTTATAACATCAGAGTCATTTGTAGTCATCAGTCTGTTCAACAGATTTCATTTAGATTCATGAAGATTGCCAAGAAACATACTGTAGCCTGAAGTAAGTTTCTTTGTTTCTCCAGAAGTGGGCATATTATGGTTATATGATATAAATTATCCTTGTTCATAGTGCCACATTGGCAAAATTGATTCCCTTTGTAAGATTTAGTGTATCACAATTTTAGGAAAGTTAGTCTTATATTCTGAATCTGAAACAAGTATTTTACATTCCAGAGAGTGTTTAAGAATAGTTAAATATGGTCCAATTTCAGTAGTCATCGTTGATTTTGTTAGTCAAAGGCTACCATTTTTAGTTTTTATAATTTCTGTTTATTGATTTTGATCTTTAATTCTTAATTTAACTCTTGGCTCACTGAATCTTTATTCTTGGCTAACTGAATCAAGTCTATCAGTGGGAATTCGTACAAGTAGCCATAACCCCAGATTAGCTAAATTATTCTTAAATATGTTTGCCTATCAAAGGTAAATCCGTTTTCATGTAAATGCCCATTTAATTAATTAATTTCTTGAGAGTCGTCTCTTGGGGTAAATGATTCATCTGTAGCTAGTAGTTGATCCTTCTGTTATGAAGCATAACCTCTGGCATACCTCTCAACCTCCTGCCTCATAAATCAGGGGCAAGGCTTAAAAAAATCAGCGACAAAGGACCAACATCAGGGACACATCTTCAAAATTGGTGGTATCCACTCAGAAAACTGATAGAATAAGGGACTTAGTGTAACATGCATTTTCTAAGGAAGAACAAGTCTGTAACCTTAATATTTGACATTATTTTGTATTTACAACTCCCACTGTTTGGTCACGGAAACACTAGTTTTAAGAGGGACAGAGTAAAAATTTGAGGCAAAATCGGGGACATCCCTGAAAATCAGGGACAGTTGAGAAGTATGACCTCTGGTTTGGACATTCCCAGCTCTGCTCTTTCTAATGATGTTGATATTGATTTGGGAAGTCACTGAAGGTCAGACTACAAGATGGGCAGGCTGGCATAGAACACATACATTTACGTATTCACATTAAAGAGTACATCATTGGCATACCTGTCCAATCACTTAGCCCTCACTCCAGCTGCGTGTCATTTACACTTTTTTCTTCTCTAATCTGTCCTTTTTCTTCACTAATCTGTCCACAGTACCAGTTAAAAAGCTGTGTTTTCCCCTACAGCACTTTGCTTATTCATTATTCTTCATAAAACTGCTTCTTAGGATGTGCATGACAATGTTCTGTGGAACACAATGTGAGTTCATGACGTCTGGGCAGCAGAAGAGAACACCATAGTGGAGAACTCATGCAGCAACAGCTGGAAAGGAGAATCATGGGTCAGCAGTTAAAAGATGGCTTGTATCACCATTTGCCACAGCAGAGAAATCTCTCTTAGCCTGTCACCACAGTGGAGATCCTCTTGAGGAGGAGGAGAGGAAGCAAGCCCGATGAGGTCATGGGGAGTGGGTGAAGCTTCAGTTACCAAACTGGTGCCACTTTATCCTTCTTTGTCCCATATACTTGAGAGCACGTATCACATTGGAGCATGTTCTCTTCACCTGGTGCATGCCGTAGGCAACCAAGACTGCACGGCCTGTGGTCACCCAGGTGGCAGTAATGCAATGACATGCACAACTTTCCCTCCCTGTCTATTTGTATAGTTATATAGCAAGGTGGCATCGTATGATGTTCTCAGCGAATCACAGCACTTCCTTTATTAGCACTTGAGACACTCTTAGAGTGTCTCATGCTCCGTGTCAGGGCAACGGACTGTTCTTCAGCGTACTTGCAACAAAGAAACAGCTCAGATTTTTCTTTCAGAAAGGTAATAAAAGGCATTTTGAGTATGTCAGCTTTTGTTTCTGTGCCTCGAAACCCTGGCCTTGTGGTCCCCCAGCCCGTCTCTAACCTGACTTCTCATGGACTTATTGGTTATCCACCACTAACCCAGAACCACACGTTGTGGTGCATGGACTGCCTCATTAGTCGTGCATGGGCCTTTAAGGGTTGACAGATTGGACCAGGGCATTTTCCTCTGTTTTTTCTACCCAGGGCACTGGCGTGCAGTGGTGTGCAGTCATATATAGCATCCAGTGGCAGGCCCTAAACTGCATTGTGCACTCACTTGCACTGCCACCTGGCCTCTGCCAGGTGGCAGTCAAGCAGCCAGATGCGGTTTCCCCCCCGAGGGAGGAGAGCTGTCCATGGGATGCTCTGACCCCCAGCCCAACCCTCAGTGACCTGAGCTCATTCTTGAACCCAGACCACCAGCGTCACAAGTGATAGCACCAGTGGGCCGTCTTGAGGAGCGACTGTTATCAGTATAACAATAGTCTGACTTGTGTTCTTTGGGTGACAGACCAACTCGGCCTTGCTTAGCTGTTCTCTCACCCAAAGAACGTGTGTGAGACTGTTAAGAGTACTGATAAGAGTGTCTCCTCACAACATATTAACACACAATATGATTTCCTCCACCTGCTCCTCCCATTATTTCCCAGCTTAACACTTGTCCAAAATACATGCATGTGTGGTCACAGAAACATGAAACAGAATGTGATGGCAGAGGAAGGCCCAGGAGGCCAACTAGTTTGCACACCCTGCCTAATTTTTTTGAGCCAGCCCTAGTGGCCATCCTTCTCCCTTACCCTTTACCCTCCCCCCAGCCCTTACTATGTCCTTATGCCTTTGCCACCCTTGCTTGAATCTCCCCACTGTTTTGGCAGATGCCTTTCACTCTGGCAGTCTGCTCCCCTCGTCCACCACTCTTTGCATGCAAAGTGCTTGCAGACATCATTCCTGAATCTTCTCCTGACCAGTTTTATTGAATTCCCTGTGTGCTTGTGTTTGTGCTTAGACTGGACAGTTCCTTGTCCACCACCCTGTTTATCCTATGCAGGTATTTGTGAGTCTCGATCTTGTTCACCCTCTCCCTCCTACATATTAAGGCCCCTAGTTTGTCCTTATAGTTCTTCTCCCCCCCAATCACTTGGATCATGTTTCTCCATATCACAGTCTAGCCTGCTTTTCCCAGAATAAGTTATGATCACAGCCAGTGCTCCTCTTTAATGCAGTTTTTCCTTCACATAGTGCCATGCAGTACTGCCTTGTGGCACAAGTCCGTAATCCCATCTAATCGTATCAGCCAGTTCTTGTTTATTCCCAGTGATTATATAGACTTTCTTAATTAACACAAGCATGATGTTACACCCAAATATCTGATTCAGCAATGCAGAGTTGCACAGACTGTGGACATCATGCTGACAGGTCTTTAATCTGACAGCCATGATGTTGGATGTCAGGTCAGCCTTTTAGAACTGGTGTTTGTTTTCTTTGACTCCTTCAATTTGCACTGTGTTTCCATTTCACTTTCCTTCTGGTATTTATGTGACCTTGCTTAGTTAGCACCCAGCACTGGGAACGACATCTGAACTAACTTGAACCCTCTGACATTTGTTATGAGTTAATTTTGCTAAACAAAGTGCGAGTCAACAGAGTTCTCCATGATCCTGTAGTCCCCCAGAATGTGCTGTGTTACTGCTACAAGTATCTCCAGGTCATTTGTTGGAGACATGCACTCGCGCAGGCATAGCTAAGAAATGACTGAGCTCACCCTGCATTGCTTCGGAAGGGTAGGGAAGTCTTTTTCAGCAGCAATCACAGTAAAGAATCATTCTGCTCAAACAGCTATTCCACCATTAAAATGAAGATAAACTAGCAAAGAAAATCATAAGCACTGCATAAAGACATTTACTGTTTAAAGGGAATCCCTTGATATGATGAACCCCCTTATAGTGAATTTCTCTTACGATAACCACGTATGGCAGCTCCCACTGTTTCTTGAGTAGGCACATTAACACCTCGCAATTGTGAAACCTAACTGTAGTGAGCAAATAGCCTGGCACCAGAGATCTTCACCCTAAAGAGGGACCACTGTAGAGATGTAGCTATGATTCCCTTTATAATTACCGCAACAGTTCCCATGGTAGTCCATCAGACTGGATTACTACAGGCTAGGTTTGAATTAGTAAATGCTGTCAATAAAACATTGAGAAATATGTTTTAATTAGGGCTATGGAGTAGGGTTACTTGGAATCCATTTGATGGAATCAAATTCATGGGAGTTGAGGCTTTTTTCCAGAACTCAGAATTTCAGTAATGAAGGCCAAAAATCTGATTGCCAAAAAAGGGCCAGATGAGGAATCAAGTCTGATTCTGCATCTCTCTGCAGTGCAAACTGGTAACCCCCTCTCCCCGGTGAAACAATAGACCGACCCTAAAAGTCCTCCTTCTCCCCTTGTTTCTCCCCTTACCTTGAGTGCTATTGCTGCAGGTCTACTGGAGGGTCCAGTTCCAGCTAAGTGCAAGTCGCAGGGCCACCATGTGCCACACTGACCAGGGCATCCAGTCGGCTGAGTCACCACTCCAGTCACTGACAATGTTCTACGGAGAGAGGGGAGTCAAATACCGAACCCACAGTCTGTCACCCCTCGTAGCCTCATCCTTCTGTACCACTAGATCCTTCCATTGGCTAATGGCTACTGGGCTGCTAGCTTTGTAGCCTCAAGGAGTCCCCTGCTGCACTGCTGTTGGCCCAGAATGCCGTTATCCCAGTCAGCCAATCACTTGATCCAAAATAAATTCCAATGAGACAACTAGAAACCAAGTCCTGTATCTGTTACCTGACATGTACTAGTAGCAGAAGAAGTCATAGAAGCGACCTGTCTAGATGTCAGTCCTCCTGTAACTGAGTCTGAGATGTGGCCTAGCAGCACCAATTCCTGGGTTAGCCATTCGCCAGATGCTGGACTGGAAGCAAGATGTCTGCTGAGTTATCCAGAGTTTGGCACAGGTCGGTCACCCCCCAGTGTTCCCAGCGGATACTCAGTCAGTGCAGTTCAGGAGTCAGGACTAGAACTGTGATGGCTAGACTGGCCTTAATCTGTGACCGGATGGAGTGAAGACCCGAACAGCTGAGGCAGTCTCTTTCTCCCCCTCTGACTGACGCCCTTCCACTGGTCACCCAAGCCTCGACACCCTAGCATTGTCTAGGGTTTACCTGCCCATGTCTGTCCCCAGGACCTGTCCCTCTTGTGGGGTCAGTGGGGTTCCCTAACCCCCACCATCAAACACGATCCACGTTTGCTGGGCAAGGCCTGGGTAGCCAGGTGCGGGACCTGAAAGGTGACCAGTGTCATCCTGCCAGCCAGAGTTTTTCTTGTGTTCTCCCCAGGGAGGTGCAGACATGCAGTGCCACCATGATGCATGTTGCACGCTCCTGTGTGACATGCATCGATGGCCACTGTGCAACCTGCACTCCCTTCTCCCTAGCTTTCATTAGAGGTCAGCTGTATGCTGGGCTCTGCCTTCCACCACCCCGGAGGAGGAGGAGAGCAGTCTCACAGGTGCTGGATCCTTCTCCTCCCCGTGACCCTCTGACACCCCAAGTTTGCTTCCGAATTCGGGTCATTGACACCACAAGCAGTAGCATTACAGCTATGCCAGCAGGCCGGCCCTTTTATTTAAATTTTTGATATGCAGGTTGGACTTAGTTGGATTGATCGATGGTTGGCCGACCAAGACCAGAATAATTGCATTATGTGCAGCAGCAGCAGCGGCATGGGGGACACCTCAGAGATTAGTAGTCCAGTAGTCAAATGCCATGCCTGCTATGAGATCTACAGGATGATGAGACCACGAAACGCGATTGCAAGCTGGCAGGTTTGGGAGGGGTCAAGAAAGACACTAAGATAGATATTCCTTGAGGATTAAAGGCAGAAGGAACTGGACCCTCATGTCACTGTGATCACTGAACCACTAGAGAAGAAGCCGGTTGGAAGCAGAGAGGACCCACAGCCTACTTAAGTTAGTTAGAGTGGGGGTCACAAAGGTAGGGGAAGAGCGGGAGGTCACAGGCTGTGTGAGAGACACTTTTTTGTGCATAATAGTACTTTGTGTACTACTTTGTATATCATGTGGGGGTAGTTTTTATTTTTCAGGTTGTTAAAAAGCGGAATCAGAAATTTCGATTGCATTCCAGTGCCACAATTGGACTCTGATCAGAACCTAATTGGAATGTATTCCAGAGAATTTGAGCACCCCTAATATGGAGGCCTCCATTTTGTGAACAGGAAGGGAGATATGCTGATATCACTGTCTCACCAGTGTTTTTTTGGTTTGTTTTGTTAATCCTTTTTACCTGATAGAACCTCGGTCTGCCTTCCATGTCCTGGCATCCGTCTTCTTCCGGCTGCCGGCTGGTCCTGCCCTGGCCCCCAGTGAAGCCCCCACTGCAAATTACCCCCACAGCCGGGTCAGTGGAAGTCCCCTCACTCCCCACGAGACCAGATCCAGTATGAGAGCAGTGGTGCCCCGAGAGCCTAGTGTCCCATAAGGCGGCTATCAAACCGCCCGTAACGTCATCATATTTTTCTGTTTCTGTCCTGCATGAGTGGGCGTGGAATGATGCCAGGGGGCGTGCAGCACATGCTCCCTCCCAGTGCCATGCCCCAGCTTACCCCTTCCAGTACAGTGCCAGCGCACCGCCCCTCAGCCTCTGCCAGAGGTCACAGGTGCGCTGACAACTGAAACCAGAGCAGTCCCATGGACGCTCAATCCCTCTCCTCCCCTGCTGACCCCTGGCAGCCAAAGTCCATTCCCGAACCCAGGTCACCGGCATGGAGCTAGGTGTGGCATCCAGCGCCTCAATCCTCAGTGCCACCGGGCCCGCCCACTGTCTCACCAGTCTTATCAGTGCAGTGATGCTGGTGGGAACAAATATCTGACAGGGATCCTAGTATGTGTGAGTTAACACTGAATTTAAGAGGAGAATTCAGTACTTTTCTTCATGATTTAACAGGGTCACTTGTCCACAGAAGTATTTCTCATCTGCTTAGTTGCACATTGTTAGGGCAGGTGAGGCAGTGACTCCATAATAACCTCTTTCCTGGCCACAACATGGATTCTCCAGTGTCGCAGTTTGAAAGTTATTTTCTGTGTTTTATTGGAGTCCGGGGTGCAGGTGGTAGAATAACCCAAAATGTTTCACTACACAGTAGATTCCTTAGTGTGTCTTCAATTTTATGGCAAACTATTCTGAAATTGCTGTGATCCCCGGCACCTACAGTATATTTTGTCTCATTCTAAATGTATCAGTCAGTACTTGCCATTTTGCATTTTCATTAAATATAATATTGTAAGTTATTTGCAATATATATGATTTTAGCAGACTTCTTTAAGAAATTAAAGTAAAATTGTTTGAATAAATGAATCTATGCAGTCATACTTTGATCAGTATAGTTTCATTCAGGTGTTGTGTGCTTGGTCTGTCCCTAAGCACATTATTTTGAGAGTTATGAGTGTGTGTGTGCGTCCCTGTCGCTTTATGACAGATTAATGAAATAGAAGAATGACCTGTTGTTCTCTGATCAAGAAGCAGAATGAGTAGCAGTAGCATGCCGCCATAAAGAAATGGACATCACTTGCATCCTTAGCTTTTTTTAGCTTGTTAAAAATATTATATTTATTCCTTCATCAGTGAAGCAACATAGCGGGAATGCAACTTTCATTAAATGATTGGCATCAAATGGAGATAATGTTAGATATTACTTCGAGAGGAAGCCCTTACAGCAGGTAACACATATATAGGACTGACACCACCTGGCGGCAGATCTCGAAATTTATTTTTCTCTAGCAGTACTGACGTAGGACCGCCTACCCAGCGTCAGCCCTGCCCCCGATGTCACGTAGTATAAAGGGCGTAGGCGGTCCCCACATGCTCCTGTTCTTTCCCACCGCAGCAACTCGCTAGTCAGCTCTCTGCTTGCCTAAGGGTTCCTCAGCCTCTAGAACAGTTCCGTTTGTAATTTTTTCTTGATTTCGACGACGTATGTCCTCCATCTCGACCGGGCACCATAACAAGTGCTCTTGTGGACGGCAGATTTCTGCCAAGGACGGTCATTCTTCCTGCCTCTTTTGCCTGGGCCCAGACCACGATACCGATGCCTGTACCCATTGCCAGGCCTTCAGCAGTCGCACCAGGATCCGCAGACAGAAGTCGCTCCAGGCCCATCTAGCGCAGCAGCAACTGGCCCAAATGCAGCAGGATTCGTCCTCTGGGAGGGAGTCTCGCTCCCCAACTCCTCAAAAAGGGAAGGAGAAGCACCGCCGTCGGGAACGTGACCACTCGCCGTCCAGGCCTAGGTCTTCCAGCTCTGCTGGTCGTTCTGGCTCCTCCAGACATGAGGCCCAGCTTACTTCCCTCAAGCCTCCCGCCTCTCTTTCCAAGGTGCCTGCCTTGCAGCCTATCCGGATCCAGACTTCGGATTCGGGTTCCACAGCGGCTTCTAAGCCCACGGATGCTGGTTCTTCTAAGAAGCCTTCCAGTTCGAGCTCCTCTGGACACAAGAGGCACTCCGACTCCAGTTCCGTGCCTCCTTCAGGTAAGCAGTCCTCCCGCTCGGCTTCAGTCGACCCCCTGGAGGCTAAGCTTCCTTCGGGCCACTCTGCTTCTTGGGCCTCTTCCTTTCCACCAAAACATAAGCATGACCGGCGTCCATCAGTGGAGTCGGACCGACGACGCCCCGAGAAGCACAAGGCTGACTGGCCTTCTAAGGCCTCTTCCTCCAACCACCCTCCACTGCCTTCGGCTAAAGGGCATCTGTCTGAGGTGACTTCAGTACCAACACCGGTCACTCCCCCGCCTATACCAGTGCCGGACAAGGCTGCCTGCAGCAGTCGCCGGTCTCTCCGACCGCCGCCGATCTGCTGGCCAGTCTAATCGAATGCCGGACTTGCCCGACATCGCTGATGAGGTTACCCTGGCATCATCTGTCATACCGACGCAGGTCCTCCTACCGGCCGACCGACGTCGCTTCTCAGGCTGGAATCCCCTAAACTGGGGATGTCCCAGGTCATGGAGCTTTTTGCTCATTGGTGGGCGACAATAAAACAGGACATTGTTGGCCCTGCTCCCCTGTGCCTCAGCCTGATGGGAGGACCACACCTGTCCCTTCAGGAAATGAGGGTGACAAATCACCTACCAGCCCCAGGAAGCACAAGGACAAGCGCAAGAGGACTAGGTCTCCTTCCACCTCTTGCTCTCCTTCACCTTCATGGCACAGGCACAAGAGGAAATGTCGGAGGGATTTGTCCTCCTCCTCCTCTTCCTCTTCCTCTGCCTATGGGGAATCAGACTCTTACCCTGATTTAGACCTGGGCTCGCTCCCTGGCCAACGAGGACCAACCTAAGTCTCCTCCCAATGACCCCAGTTTTCTGGAGGTTATGCGACACATTCAGGAGAACATGGCCTGGGATACGGAGGCCCTGGACCCCGAACGTTTGTGCCTGGCAAAATACCTGTGCCAGAAGGATCCCAAGCCGGTGGTCATCCCGCCCCTAGTGGACACTTTCCAGGACGTTACCCTAGCTACCTGGAGGCATCCACACGCGTCCTCGGCAGTGCCCAAGAAGGCTAACTGCTTGTACTGGGCCCCCAAGGATCATTCTTACCTGGCTGAACACCCCACAGCTGATTCCGTGGTCATTTCGACTGCACATGATCGTTTGCAGAGGCCGAAGCACCTAAGTACCCAGTCGTCAGACAGGAAGTGTAAGCAGCTGGACTCTTTAGGTCACAGGGTGTACTCATCTGCCACCAGCAGTATTCAAAGTCTAAATTTTTTGACTCATATGATCCAATTACAGAACGCCCTTTGAGAACAAGGATTGGACATTCTGCAAGGGTTGCCTGACTGTCCTCAAATAATAGAGCTTGCAAGACTGTTACAGATGGGCTCAGATGTGGGTACCCACGTTCTTCGAGCTGTGTATGACTCTGCGGACATGTCGGCAAGGGCAGCCACTACTGGAATTTGCCTTCACTACCACTTCTGGCTCCAGGTCCCTGGGTTTGACCCAGAGGTGCAGACTACACTTCTGGGTGCTCCTTTCAAGGGCTCTGTGCTCTTCGGTGAAGACACAGAGAAGGTTAGTGTTAGACTGCAGGACTCTGGCAAAGCAGTCCATACGGTGCAGTCTATGTATCACCTGAAACGGAAGTGTTATCATCGGCCTCATTTTCGTGGCAGAGGGGGACACCAGCCTCAGCAACTCCATGCTCAGCATCACGCACAGCAGTGTGGTTTTGGTCAATGAGGGGTTCAGTGAGGCTCTGCCTCCGCCCCTTTTAGACAGGTTAGACCTCCAGCAGTCGCCCTCCCACCCCTTCCTTCCACCTGACTATACAAATAACCCTCCTCTCCCAGACCTGTCGTTGGGAGAGTGGGTGGGAGGTCATTTCTCTCTGCACCATCCGGCTTGGAGAGAAGTGACTCGTGGAGTTCGGGCACTCCATACAGTTCTAGTCTCTGCCACCGGAGAGATCTCCACCCCCTGCCTACTACCCGAGAGACTACAGGCCTCCCATCAGATGGGAGATCCAGTCTGTCCTAGACAAGGACGCCATAGAGTGCATCCTGGAGGCAGAAGGGGACTCTGAGTTTTACTCCCGCATCTTCTTGGTTCCCAAGAAGTCCGGTGACTTGCGGTCAATCTTGGACCTCAGCGACCTCAACCAGTGCGTCACTTACTGCAGATCCTGTATGGTGTCTCTTACGAATCTCCTCCCCTTCCTTTCGGTCAGGGATTGGCTGGCGTCTCTGGACATGCAGGATGCCTACCTTCACATTCCTATTTGCCACAGTCATCGGAGATTCCTGTGGTTCAAGTTCGAGGGTTGGGCCTGTCAGTTCAAGGTTCTTCCCTTCGGCCTTTCGTCCATTCCCAGAGTCTTCACCAAGTGCCTCACCATCGTTGCAGTGGCCCTGCACCAAGACGGTCACTTTTTGTTCCCTTATCTCGATGATTGGCTCCTTTTGGCCCCATCCAGGTCTCGCCTTTGGGAGACCATCCTGGCCATGCTCTCCCTCTGTCGGCATCTGGGGATCACTGTAAATCAAGAAAAATCCCTGCTTTTTCCTTCTCAGTGTCTTCAATTTGTAGGCGCTCTGTTGGATACCACTTTGGGGAAAGCTTTTCTCCCTGCAGACAGGGCAGAGCGCATCCAGGCTTTAGCGTCCCAAGGTTTTTCAGCCTCCGTGTTTCCAGGAAGGTCCATTCTCAGGCTTCTGGGGCACATGGCTGCTACCATAGTCTCGGTCCTCTTCGCCAGGCTATGAATGCGCACCATCCAGTGGGCAGTTCGGGTCCAATGGGACCAGACCAAGGATGACTTAGATTTGCTGGTCAGAATCTCGGAGCCAGTTTGTCGCGAACTCCTCTGGTGGATGTCTCCTCAGCATCTTTGCCGAGGACTCCCCTTCCAGCCAGAAAGCTCTGTCCAGACGCTCACCACAGGCGCATCTGGGATGGGATGAAGGGCTCACTTGGAGACCCACAGGACTCAAGGGTTGTGGTCTCCATTAGAAGAGAACCTGCATATAAATGTGCTCAAACTCAGAGCAGTCCTGTATGCCCTACAGGCTCTGGCTCTATTTTTCGAACCCGGCCACCTCCTTATTCAGATGGACAACACGTCGGTGGTATTTTACATCAACAAGCAGGGAGGCACACACTCTTAACCCCTCTGTCAGGAAGCTATGAGGGTGTGGGACTAGGTGGTGGAGCATCATCTCCATCTTTCAGCAGTCCACGTTCCGGGCTCCTTGAGTGTAGTTGCAGATGCCCTCAGCAGGGCAAAACCACTCTGTCATGAGTGGTCCCTGAGTCTGTTTCTGGCAGATGAGCAATTCACAAGATGGGGAACGCCGGATTTGGACCTCTTTGCATCTTGCTACAATGCAAAACTGCCCAGTTTTTGCTCGCTCGATCCCGAGCCTGGAGCTTTCTGGCAAAACGCGTTGTCCTTATCTTGGAGTGGGTGGTTTCTTTATGCCTTCCCTCTCTTTCCCCTCTTGCAACGAGTTCTCCTCAAAGCACAATCAGAGAGGGTCACCATGATCTTGATCGCCCCTCTGTGGCCCAGACGGATTTGGTTCCCACTTCTCAAGCGTCTGTTGGTGCAAGCTCTGTGGTCTCTTCCCATTTCGGGTCACTTACTCTCCCAGCAGCAGGGGACTTTGGTTCATCCTAACCTGCGATCCCTGCACCTGCATGCTGGGTTCCTCAGGCCCTAGCAAAGCTGCATTTTGGAGTTTCTGATGATATTGCCCAGATTTTGGTTGAGGCCCGGAAGCCCACTACCAGGGCCACTTACCAGGGATCGACAAATTTTAAATTTATGTGGTAGTCCAGGACAACTGGCCTATCCAAAAATGGTAGCCCCACTATTTTGAGTCGTAGTCCAATGGTCGGAAGGCTGCATTTTAAGGAAACAGTTATACAGCAACAAAGTAAATAATTGTGGTGCTGTATCATTGATACTGCATAGATGTAGGCTATAGAAAACAGTAAAGATGAAGATGTATGTTTAAATGTTACTGTTAGGTACAGGTGGAGTGATTTTAAGTTTGAGTCAAGTGGTGCCAGCACTGCTAGTCCCACACACACTAGAATTAAAGAATGAAATGTCGCGCTCCTTGGGTTCCTCCTTTTGCCAACTTTATGGTGTACTAGAGCAGAGCAGCAGTGCTAATAGTTTTTGCCCTTTACTATTTTTTCTTAGAGCAACACAAAAGCAAGCTCCTCGCACTTTTATTTCTTCTTGCTTGGCTGGTGTTTGTTCAGTCTCTTAGGAGTCTAATAAAAGGAAGTGAAGTTTGACCTATTTGCCAACTTTCTTCAGATTTGGTTATGGTTATGCTGTACTTATGCAGTGCAACACTTTGTTTTTTCCTCTTTATTAATTTTAGTTAGGGCAACATAGCCCCTGTCTGTTTATTTCTCCTACTAGTCCGTTTTTATTCAACTAAGATTCTCACTCTATTGGGATACTTTTAGCCAAGTTGTTCGGTTATCCTGTACACTGCAGTGCAAGTTTGTTGTTGGTTTTTTTTTTTTGCCCTCTTTTATTACTTTTTTTAGGGCATCAATCAGTCTCAGATTTCTTATTCATTGATTTCTGATTTCACTGACCCTTCTGTTTTGAGTCTGTCTTAGCTGACTCCTACTAGGCTGTTTTTTTGTTCACTCAGTCTCTTAGTCCTTCCTCTCCTCCTCCTCCTCCCTTCTTAAATAATTGTACCCCAGCCTCCCTTTTGTCTGCTTTCTTTTAATATGGTCTTTCCTTCTCTCTCTCAGTTCTGTTCTGGTGCTAGCCAATTCACCACTCAGCTCTTCAAGTTCTCCCCCTTTACTTTTACTTCAATACTGCTGTTCGGTCAGTCCACTGTTTTATTTACTATGGATCATCCAACCCTTTCTGATTTTTTTTTTTTTGTTCATTCTGTCCTATGGGGTAGATTTTAGCTGAGCTCAGGCACACTGGAAGTTGGCAGCAATCCAGCCTAACTCATGCTGGTGGCTCCCGCTTCTGCACTTTTCCTCTCCTGGCTCACCAAGTCTCACCCTTCCCTAGTCCCCAACTGTTGTCCCTGATCTCTTGCTCCCCTATTTTGCAGCTCCAAAATTAGCTTTTTTTAATGGCAGCGGCAAGTGTAGCAGTCAGACAGCGATTTCTGCACCGATGCCCTGACTAAAGTAAAGCAGTCCACACCAACCTGGAGAAGCATGCACGTCCTTTCTCCTTGCACTGAGCTGAGGAAGTGAGCGCGCACGCCACCGATTACCCCGCCAAGTCACCGCTGCCAATGGATGGCCCTTACCATTCTCAGCCTGATCTGTTCTTGGATTCTGCGCCTACCAGTTGGACCAGTCTGATGATTGGGTCCTCCACAGCTGTGACATGCTCCCGGTTCTCAGCGCTCATGCTCCCCTGCTGTGCATTTTGTGAGTGAGCACCTTGTGGGTCATGACATGACCCCAGAGACGGCCAGGCTCCTACATTGCCAGAGAACTCCCTAGTGGAGAAACCTGGCACTGCAGCAAAAATGTCTTTTTTTTTAAACCGGTACTTGTCCACGGACAAACGCTTCTGCACCAACTGCTTGTCCCTAACTGCAGTCTGGTAGCCCGGGACGTGGGGCTATGGGATTTGTCGAACCCTGCCACTTACACCATGAAGTGGAAACGCTTTTGCATATGGGCCGCAGCCAGGGGGCTTGACCCTCTGATCTGTCTGGTTAATGCAGTCTTACAGTACCTGCTATCCCTGTCAGAGTCAGGTCACAGTTACTCCTCCATCAAAGTACACCCGGCTGCTGTTTCTGCCTATCGTCACTGTACTCAGGACAGAACAGTGGCTCAATTGGAGGTGGTAAAGACTTTTCTGAAGGGGAATTTACATCTCCATCCTCTGGTCCGGGACCCTGTTCCTCCTTGGGACTTGTTGTTTGTGCTGGAGAGGCTTACGCTCCCCCCTTTCGAACCGGCCATGTCTTGTGAGCTCCACTATCTATCCTGGAAGAGATCTGCTCCTGGTGATGGTCATTCCAGCTCGATGCATCTCGGAGCTTCATGCTCTTATGTGTCGGGAGCCCTACCTTATTTTCCATAAGGATAGGGTGGACCTCCGCACTAATCCTAAATTTCTTTCTAAGGTAGTCACAGAGCTCATGCGTAATCAATTGGTTCAGCTCCCGGTTTATTTTCCGGAGCACTCTAATAGGAGAGAAACTCTCTTGCACACCCTTGATGTGCACCGTGCTCTCCGGTGTTTTTTGTCCAGAACAAAGGGTTTCTGGAAATCAGACCAATTGTTTGTATCCTTTGAGGACAGATCCATGGGGCGCCCGGTTACAGAACAAATGTTTTTGTGTTGGCTGGTCAATTGCATCTCCTTCTGTTATCAACAGGCTAATAAGTCCCTGCTGGGCTCAGTTCAGGCTCATTCTACAATAGCTGTGGCTACCTCTTTCGCAGCCCTTAAGATAGTGTCGGCAGCTGACATTTGTGCTGCTGATACTTGGTGCATACCTTTATCAGCTATTACAGTCTGGACATTGTTTCTAGACATCGCACAGGTTTTGGCCTGCAGTCCTCCAGGACCTTCTTTCTTGAGAAGTCTTGTCTCCCAAGGGTTTCCTGCCTCTCCTTTACTACTCATTCATGGTTATCTTAAGTTTAGACCTTGAATGGGTATGTGTTTGTTGACTCCCCTTCCCAGGTGTTGTATTACGTCTATAAATCTGGGAGATGTTTCTGTTTTTTCCTTTCCCCCACCCTTTCCCAGCGGTTGTCTTTAGTTTATACTGCTTGGGAATCAGTCCTATATATGCGTTACCAGCTGCAAGAGCTTTCTCTTGAAGTAAGATAGTACAGTTACGTAAGAACTTATCGTAACAGTAGATCTTTGAGAGAAGCTCTTGCAGCAGGTATGATTTCCCTCCCTCCTTCCCCCCAGGAACAAGCCTTTCTGCTCTGGATAAGTTCAGCTCCCCTTGACAGGCCTCGCAAATTTGTGTTTCTGTGGAAATTTTTCTGCCACAGAGTTTGTTGTTCGTTGGCCTGGCTTTGGCGTGCAAGAACTGGAGCACATGGGGACCGCCTACACCCTTTATACTACATGAGGTCGGGGGCGGGGCTGATGCTGGGTAGGCGGTCCCACGTTGGTACTGCTAGAGAAACAGAAATGCCGAGATCTGCTGCCAGGTGGCGTCAGTCCTGTATATGTGTTACCTGATGCAAGAGCTTCTTTCGAAGATCTACTGTCACAGTAAGTTCTTACGTAACTGTACTTTTCTGTTTATACAGAAGGAGTTGCAGTACATGCACGTGATGGTAAAAGTTACAGGATACTGCCCCTGATTTTGCAGGTCCTGTACTCCACGTACCAAAAAACTGTGAGTCCCAGCAATTGGTTTGAGGGCCTCAATTAATTCCCTGAAAGACCCTTTTCCATTTTTATTTAGTTCAAGGGTGTGTACTCCCAGTAAAAAAAAAAAAAAGAATCATGGGAAGCATTACCGTAATGGTGCAGTTTTACCACAGTTGAAGGAAAAATGACTGCAGTTGCTGTAAAAAGTGTGAATTGAGGAAAACCTTTGCCATAATTGTCATTTATTACCACAGTTGCAGAAAACATGACCCCCCCCCCCCAAACATTCTGCTAGGACACCTATATATCTTGGGTACACACATCAGGCAAGCACTTTCTGAACTGCCAACAGTGCATTAACAATGCTGATCACAGCCAAGTGGCAAGAGTCCAGAGCATTTCTTTTTAGTTTGTGTTTGGAAACTTGGCCTAATTACAACAACACTGGGCACTATGACCTGAAGTTTTATTATGCTGGAAACTCTAATGGTGAATCACTCAACAAGCATGCAATAAACACTTCATTATATTACCTTGGTTTAATCGAAAATCCCAGTACAGTGAAGCCACGAGCGATGGTCCCTGCTAGGACAAGATGAAGAAATCCAGTACTGCTATAAATGTGGGGTTTGTAGGTGGGCACAATGACCTGATAGCCTTGGATTAAAACAAGCTCATCTTTTATCATTTTTTTTTGATGCATTCATCTTCATTAGGGATGCATGGATACAACGTTTCTACTGAATATTGGATTTCGGATATTTTGTTCTGGAAACTGGATCGGGTCAGATATCACAGGTCGGATGGTTAGAATAAAAAACACAGCTAACTTAAGTATTTTTTTGTAAACAAGTTTGCATCTTGCTTTAGATTCGTTCTCATTTTCTGTGGTAAAATAATTCCACACTGCTGACCCGTAGCTGGATTTAAGCTGGTTAAAAGCTGCACTAATTAGCTTTAAGATTAACTGCTTAGCTGCTTATTTGTATATACGAGCTGCCAGTGGGAACCACTTAGCCAGTACAGTTAGCTGAACAGTTAGCTGCTTAGCTTCACAAGCCATGAATGTATTGTCTCTTTAATGTCCCTTTCTCAGTCTGACTGAAAATGTGTGACCACTTTATGAGCACTTAGAATTCAGCAAAAAAGTCACTTTAAAAGACAGTGTCGCTTTAAAAGGCAGTGCAGTATCAGTATCAGTGGCAGCAGCAATCTCTTGTAGCTTTAAGTGAAATTTAAAATCACTCAGTCAATTTAAAAGGCAGTATCAGGAGCAGCAGCAATAACTTTTTGCTTTATGTGAAATTTAACATCAGAAGCTGTGTCGTTTTAAAAGCCAGGAGCAGCAGCAATAAAGTTTTTCTTTTACAGTACATTACCACCAAAAGCAGGACAATCTCTCAAGCAGGACTCAGCATTCTGAGGCGGCGCATCACAGGCAGACAGGGCATTCTTTCTGTAGCATTCCCATTTTCAACACTGACACAGGCTGCCACGGCACAGGAATGTCACCTTCAAGATCACAGACAGCTCTGAAGTTCACCTAGAACAGGTTAACTGAAGAGACTGTCCGATCCATTTTTTGGAAAGATATCCGGCTGGGCTGGATTTTATAGAAAAGCCAGATCCGGATACCAGATCGGATATCCGTGCATCTCTAATCTTCATGCTCTAATGTCTGCAGTTATCTACAAACAGTCTTAACATGTGTAAGTCCGGGATCATTGCAGGGATTAAAACGGAAAGGCTAAAATTGAAAGACACGTTGTTATAGTTCAGCTTGATTACTCAATGCAAGTGAGAAACGGTGATGTTTAGTGCTAGGTCCTGTCCCTCTTCCCACTGTTTTGCTGAAATGCAATCAGTCAATTCCTGTTAACACTGCTACCATAAAGTAACATTACAGTTTAGATAATAAAAATTGCAATCAGTAGAAGCACCAGGAAGTGTGTGGTGCTGTATTCAAAATCATTAAGGCACAAAGGGACACGAAAAAGCACCCACACAGTCGCAGGAACAACCAGAATGCCAACTCGTGGTAAAAAATGTTCTTTATGTAAATACGGACGTGCAAAAAGACAAATACAGGTGGTTAACAAACAGGAACTAATGTTTCCCCCTGGTGCGCTGCCAGGCTTCATCAGAGTAAAATATTGCTGTTATCAGGTGCTCAATAAATGCATCTATAAATTCAACATGTGATTCAAACAAACCAATCACCATTTCAGAAAATGTAACCATCGCATTATCCTTTTAAAGAAAAAATGTAAGAACATGTTGTATGGCAGTTGACTGTCCTTACATTTATATTATTTAAATTCATCAAACAATACTTGGGAACCGCAGCCCATTCTTTATCAAAATGTTACAGGACATTATGTCCCAAACTGCTGTTTATTTATTAAAAAATCTTACTAAAGGTGCAAAATCTATAGCACTGTGCATTATAACCTGTAACTATGGGTGCAAAAGGACATCAAATATATTCTTTATTTCCAAACATCTTCCTTAAGCCTAAACATTTAGTATTAGGGCTGAGGGTCCCAGGCATCTTACACTTTTACAAAGCAACAGGAGGCATTTTCTATTATTTATGTTTCTAAAACATGTTCTGACTTTCTGCAACAACAAGCCCTAGCATCTATATTTTTTTCAAGAATGCTGAGAGATCATTGCTCTTATTTAACCCTTTATTTGAGCGAGCGCCCAGGTGTGATCTCCCTGTCTCTCTCTGGAATCGATGGGCATGGCAGGTATCAGTCAGTGCACTTTCATGTAAATGTGGCGCGTGTGAATAAGTGGCTCCCTGTGTACAGTGCTGCACTGAAAAGGTAAAATAATAAAAGCCCTCGTGTAGTCTAACATTTTTTTTAATTTCATTTTGATAAAATTTCAAGTCAAGCAGCATGACAACACACCGCAAAGTTACTGATTGAAAAAGCCACACTTTTCTGGACTTATGCTCCCTGTAGGGAGAGCTGAATATGGTTTTTAATTACTACTTTACAGAATTGTACCGAGGTGATTACAGTTGGTTAGCCAGTAACTGTTGTATGGTTAATGTCTGTGTAATATACTTGGTATGGCTATGTTAATAAAAAAGTTTAAAAAATAGAAAAAGGCACGCTTTGCATTATGTGGTGTGAATTAAGTGTGCTTAACTGAGTGTGTTTTCTGTTGAACATTTCTTAATGGTGGTTTCCATGTTTGTTCTGTGTTAAATGTGATTTAGTTCTTTAAACTGCAAATGTTGCATTCCTTTTTTTAATTATTTTTATGTGATTCCTGGTTGTAATCTAAAGTATCGCCTGTCTGCGTACAAAAGTTAACCAAAGCAAAAAAAATAAAAAAGAAGCAAACATTGTCAGTTTAAAGAAACATAGACTTTGATGGCAGATAAGGACCACTTGGCCCACCTAGTCTACCCATTTCCCTACCTACAGGATAAGCTGCAGATCCTATTTAACCTACAGCCTATTTCTTCCTACCCCCACAAAAATTGGCTTATGTCTGTCCCATGCATTCTTGAATTCTCCCAGAGTTTAATACCCCACAACCTCCTCTGGAAGGCTGTTCCATGCATCCACCACCCTCTCTGTGAAAAAATACTTCCTCACATTGCCCCTGAGCCATCCCCCCTCTATCTTCAAATTGTGTCCCATTGTTCTTGCACATCTCTTTTTCTCAAAGATGCTAACCTCTTGAACTTTGTTGATTACACTGAGGTACTTAAGCATTTCTATCATGTCCCCCTTCTCCCTCCTTTTCTCAAGGGTATACATCTTAAGCTCCTTTAGTCTCTCCTCGTATGGCTTCTCTTGCAGACCCTGCACCATTTTAGTTGCCCTCCTCTGAACTGCCTCCATCCTATGTCCTTGCGGAGATGGGGTCTCCAGAACTGATGCAGTACTCCAGTTGGGGTCTCACCAACTGTCTGTACAGGGGGATAACAACTTCCTGCTTTCTGCTGGTGATGTCTCTCCCTGTACATCTCAGTATCCCCCCAGCCCTCCCTACTGCCTTCTCACATTGCTTGCCAACCTTAAGGTCATCTGATATGATTACCCCCAGGTCCCTTTCCATTTTTGTTGTTGTTACTACCTCCCCCCCATTGTGTAATCTTCCCCTGGGTTTTTGTTTCCCAGGTGCATTATTTTAGTTCCTCCACCATAAGCCTTGAGGAGCACCGTAGCTGTTAATTGAACCCTGCCTGCCCGCTTCCAAGCCAGCACCACCAGTTGGTTCGGATACTGAGCCACATCACAGCTGTTGAATGAATGAACTCCCCCAGCCTGTTGTGTTACCGCCACTGTCTGTCTGTTTGTAAGCAGAATTGCAGCTGTTAATTGAACCCCCGCCTGTCCACCCATCTGCTCTCATTCTGGCCCTGTGGGTCCACATTTTTAGACACACCGTGGCTATTTTTTGAAACAGCTCACCCATGCCCACACTCTGAACCTAGCATCCCTGGTACTTTTGCTAACCCACACTGCGGCTGTTAATTGAACCCACCACCCACCTGATGTCAGTAAGCCGCTCCATGGCTGTTAACTGCCCCCCCACCTGCTCTTAGTCCGGCACCACTGGCTCACATTTTGAGCCATACCATGGCTGTTTATTGAAACCATCTGCCTTCCATGAAACAGGCACTGCTGATACTATTGGTAAGCAGCACAGCGGCTGGTCGTTTAAAACCCTGCCCGTTCTGAAACCGGCACTGCCAGTAATCATCTTAAGATGCAGCAGCTGTTAATTGCACCCACCTGCCCACTCACGTGCTCTCAGTCTGGACATTTTGAGCCACACCGAGGCTGTTAATTGAACCCGCCACCTGCCTGATGCAGGTAAGCAGTACCACAGCTGTTACTTGAACCTGCCGCCTGTCCAGTATCAGTAAGCCATACCACATGAGCTGAAAAGCAGCTGTAATCGAGGTACACAGTGAATCAAGTTTAAAACAAGTGCAGTATAATGTTTTTTCTCCTGACTGAAGTCCATTTGTGGCTTGGTGTGTAGCTACGTTGGTTGCTGATCATATTAGCGATAGCATTAGGGTGGGTATGCAGCATTACGGTGGATAGTAGCTTGCAAACTTGCCCCTCGAACCCGAAGATTGGAAGGCTGGATGGCAGTTGGGGGAAGCAGCACAAAACATGAAATTCCAAGTCAAGGTCATATGAAATGATAATCCTGTGCCTGTGTCAGGTGATGAGGTCCAGCAGGTATGTTTTTCTAACACTAACATAAGGCTAACAGAACTGTCTGAGCCAATCAGATCAATTTATACATCTTCCCCTTATAATAATTATTTTTTTCGTGAAAGAAGGGCTTGGCAGTCCAGTTCCTTTTTCTCTTTGCTGGCAGCAGCCAGGAGCAAGGGGAAGCAAACCTGGGATACAGTTGTTCTGTGTAACTACAGAAGGGCCCAGTACCCTGTGTTTACTCTCTCCTCATAGGAAACACATAAGAGTGTGCACAAGGCTGTGGTGCTGTCAAGTTAAAACAGACACATATTCACAAGAAAGCTTGGGCTGTCACCACCACATACTGTATGATGCTGACACCATGGATTAAAGCACAAACATATTTATTGGCAATAAAAAGCAGGCATCACAACACCTGCCAGCAGGAGCCAAGGCCAATGAGGGGAGCACCTGGAGCAACATGTATTTTTTGTTTCTAAGTATAACTCCTGGCTGCCAAAGTCCAGCCTCACGTCACTGGTAGGCACCAGGAACCAGTGAGGGAAGCCAACCGGGGAACACATCAAGCACCATGTGTTTTTTTTTTTTTTTAGTTTTGGCGAAAGGGCTCAGTAGCCCAGTTCTATCCTCCCCTTCCTGGCAGGAGCTGGGAACCAGTGAGAGGCATGCTGTAGAGCCTCTGGACCAGTGACAACTGATCAACGTACTGCATGAGCCCAGGTACAATTTCTGTATTTATTCCTTTATTTTTCGTTGCTGCACTTTCTGGTTGACACCATGTAAATGGAGTAGGATGACTGACATAGACACGGAACCTGTTTGTGTATTCACACTGCAGGTAGAAGAGTGTTTGATAAATTATTACTGCTTAAGCCAGTGTTGAGACTGTCTCCCTAGGTGAGCTCATTTGTTTTCTAAAACCATTCTGCCAGGGCAGTAGTATTGCTATAAGCTACAAGTCAAGTGCCACTTGCCCCTGAAGGGTGATTAGCCAACCGATAACATAGCCCCTGGGAGCTCCTTATTGCTATGATGTAATACAAATGTGACTTAAATTGTGTTGTACCTTGTTCAGCACGGTATTAAGCTCTATGTGTATGTTAACCAGAGATTAATGTAACATTGATATAATGGGTGTAGCAAATTAAGAAGCTGTAGTTCTTAGATTTATTTAAAGGGACACTGTCAGAATTTGGGCTGAAAGTTTTTACACCTTTTAAAATGATGCCTGTAGCCATCTATAATTTCCATATGCCATTTAATCACCACATGTAATTCCATATTGCCACTTGATAATTATTTCAATGAGTTTTTTTGTACTTTGAGTTAGGTAGGTGACCCGCCATCATTGCCAACCGCCACTGCCACAAGCACGTTCACACTGGTTAACATGAGCACCAGAGCGCTGGCATGCTGGTGCATGATGAGTTTTATAAGATAACTAAACTACAATATGAAAAGTAAAGTCATGATTCTGAGCATGTGCATGTGCTCGGAATCATGACTTTACTATTTAAATTGTATTTTAGTTGTCTTATATCTGTTGTTTTGCAACTGGAGTTTCTTTTCTGAGAAAAAGGCACTGTCTAGCACCATAAAATGCATTTAGATTGCAATGCTTGCACTTTGCTAAACTCATCATGGACAAGTTTGCCAGCACTCCAGTGACATGTTAACCAATGCAAATGCGCTTGAGCAGTGAAGGTCGGTAATGAGATCGGATTGCCTACTTAACAGTTAAATATAAATGTAACCCCCCTGCAAATGGGGGTTCCCAAAAGACTTCCAGGAGCTTGCTTGAATGCTCCAAGCCTGAATGGTGTTTGGCATTTAAGCCATTTATCAGTGAGTGTTTTTAGAACCTCTGGTACTGTCTCTTTAAGAGCTGTCTGCTTGCAGACATAATTAGTTTGTATGGGGGACTGTGTGTTTCTTTGATTGAGTACCACTCAAGCTGCTGCAATTCACTCCATTTTTGCAGTCACTAGGAGTGCAAAGGGAACCTATCTGAAAGATGTAACTGTTTGCCAGAAACCATTTAGGTAATAATGAAATTACAGTTTGTCTAACCTGCTTTCTTTGCAGTCAGAACTGTGTCTGCCTAGTTCCCATTCTAGTTTTGAACTGCTGAACTGGACCAATCAGTGTGGGGTAAGCTAGCTCTAACATGGTGCCTTGGGCCAATCAGAACTTGGACTCATAATCTGAGCCAGCCACAAGAGGATTGTATGGGCAGTGACTCTGGGAGATGTAGTTTAGACTTGGCACTTTTGGACCAACAGGAGCAGTCTATTGTGAGTGACAGCCAATCCAGTCAAGAACTGGGAGGAACTCAAAGGAAGTGCCCGGTTTTGTCTGTTGGAGTTTCAGTTGAGCTCTGGCAGTGAAGAAGGAAGGAGCCCTGTGCTTTTTCAGTGTGCAGTTTTAGTCGGAACGTGTGTGAGGCCCAGAGTTCGGTCTGCAGCTTGTGCAACTGCTTGTTAGGACTGAATCCGTCCTGTGAAGAGAATCAAAGGATATCTGAAGAGTAGAAACCAGGCTCACCCTGTAGAAGACTGGAGAAATTGCTGAATTGCACTCGGTCTGTCAGGAACTGAATCTGCTGTGTGTTCTTCGGGGTATTTGTGCAGTAATTCGCGATCGGGATAGAAGCAGCCTGCCTGGTATAGTACTTTCTGTTTTACCATATAAACATGTACCTCAAGTGAATCCTGCTGCCATTAAAGGACTTTTGCCTGTTACCGTTCACCATATAAATGTGTGAGGAGGCTTGGTTAGCTCAAGTGAATCCTGCTGCCATTAAAGGACTTTTGCCTGTTGCAGTTTGCCATATAAATGTGTGAGGAGTCTCGTGGAGCTCAAGAGTAGCCCTGCTGACATTGAAGGACCCTATCTTGTTTGGAGGTCGTGAGTACTAATTCAGGGTCGCTCCCTGTTGAATTGCCACATTGAATCCAAATGGAATCACTGTACTGCTGACTGTTTAAACTAATTTTTCTTTTCTCTGTGGGAAAGGGCTCCTACCAGCTGCCACGGTTTGGAGTAGCCACTAGGGCTTGGGTACCCAGGGACAGTAACTGGTAGGGATAGGCCTGTGCACAGAGCCATAGAGTAGATGAGTAAAGTGATAAGCTAATTAACCTGATTTCCCTGTCCTTGTTATATTCCCCTAAATAAATCAGGCTGCTTGTTTCAGCAAAGTTATACTGCCTGAGGTATTTGTCTATGTTAAAGTATTGTACTGTAGTTGTTGCACTGATCTTATTTACAGGAGGTCCCAGTGCCTGAACCAGCCCTGGGGTAAGTGTATACTGTGAAGGTAATTCTGATATATTGTGTGGGCCACTAGTGGGAAGAAAGGGGGGTTGCAGTGTCCCAGAGGGCTGTGACCAAGTAAGTTTAACTATTGCAAACCCTGACCTCTGGGTGGAGGCACCCGCCATTGGATCCAGGCCCCTCAACCTGTTAGTGGCAAATCAGGCAGGGGTAGTAGCCCCTGGGATAGCGCCATCTAGGGGTTACATAAAAAACTCACTAAATGAATATTAAGTGGCAATATGAGACTGCATGTGGTAATTAATGATTTACAGAAACTATAGGTGGCTACAATTATCTTTTTAAAGGTGGTAACAACTTTCAGCCCAAAGGCTGGCAGTGCCCCTTTAAATATGATAAAATGGAAAAGTGTATTGTACTGTTATTTAAAGCTGCAGTACACGTTAAAAAGAAACTCACTGACATCATACCACAGCCCTGTGCAACCCAAAATGTAGATCCCTGCCTCTTCTTTACATTTTCAATCTACTGTATTTACAAAGTGTTACACTTCCTTTTATTTTAGGATCAACATCACCATGTTGAAACTTTGACTTTGTTTATTGTTTATTGAAATGCTGACTCTGGGAGCTGTAGTTAGCTATGATGTCGCTGTTGTCCCATCAGGATTTGGGAGCTGTGCGTGCTGCCTTCAAGTCTAGCTCAGTCACTAAATCAAAGGAGTTGCCATTCCAAGACAATTAAGAACGCTGTTGAAAAGTTGGGGGCAACCATGCATAAAAAGGACAACTCTTAATCATTGTAAATATAAAAAAAAATGCTACAGTGGAATCAGAATGGCTAAAGGACATTTTACAACAAAGCAGAATCAAAGACCATTTAAACTGGAATAAAGCTTTATGGACCCCAGATCTGCGGCATAACATGGACTGATATCTTAACCTATAAAATGTTTGATTTACGTTTTGTAATTTTAGAAATAAAATTAATGTCTGCCTTAGGGAGCGAGGGCACCTCCTTCCGAGGCATGAACACCACTTGATAGTCCAGGGGAGAGGGGTGTCATGAAGAAAGACACCTGTGGTCCCTTATGTTGTGGCCTTACATTGGCTCCTATCCGCTCACCGGATATGTGACACTGAGGTGTGACACACAGAGAGTGGTACCGGCAGGTTTTACTATAGCGCTTCAACAGCACTAGCACCGACGTCCCCTACAGTGACAGCTACCATGCCGACTGTTGGCTTTGTAGCCTCAGGGATGTCGGTGCATTCAATTGGCGGGCTGCACCCCGATCCCCTCACCTCCCTCGGTCTCTCGAGTTCCAACTCCGAGTCGGAGTTGGACCGGGGGGCTAAAACCCAACGAGGCAGTCTCGTCATTTCCAGACCATCACAGTGACATGCAGATTTGCTTGATTCCTGTCGCTGTGATGGTTTTCGCTGTGTCGGAGTCGCTGCGGTGATGGTATACCATATCGGTTGGGGTGTCACAGAGGAGTAGTTGGGCTCATCTGCCCATCATGTGGCCCTGAAAGGCAGAAAGCCGGGTTACTCCGCAGGAGCACAAATCCTGAAAAGGATGAGGGGTTGGGTCATAGGCTGAAATAAAATGGAGGGTGAACCTGAGACAGCTTAACTCCACCCCCCAACCTGGGCAGCCTGCTTCCCCCTTGGCTTCTCCCTCTGGTCTCATGTCCAGTTGAAAGGCAGTATGTCCCAGGAGGCCTGGTCCACCTCTGATGTCTCATCTGTGGTGAGATAAGCTGCAGGTTACTGGGTCAGGTTCCAGAGTTAGGAGTAAGTGAAAGCAAGAAAGGAGTGATGGTCACCACGGATTCCAAAGATGGGAAAGGGATATTAATGGAGACAGACTGAGGTGCTCAAATCTGGCCTAGAGCTACTCTAAAAAGAAAGGTTAAAAAAAAAAAAAGGGATGCTGTCTAGGTTGCACTGAGGATTGAGGTGTTGGACACCATACCTCGCTCTACGCCAGTGACGTGAATTCAGAAGTGGACATAGGCTGTCGGTGGGTGGGAGGGGGGAATCGAACATCCCAGGGACTGCTTTCCTCTCCTGGGGATAGAGGGTTTGCTTGCCCATCCTCTACCACTAGATGGAGGCCTGGGGGAAGTGCAAGCCAGGGCAGCGTGGAAGGGAAGGGGACGGAAGGACTGTGGCATGGTGATGCGTGTGTGCCTCTACGTGCACACTTCACGTCAGCCACAGTGGGGAATGGGGAGAAAAGCACAAAGAGGGAGCAGGGGCTTAATGAAGCCCTGTTGGTTCCATGTGAAAATTGCGATTGCTTAATCGTGACATAAAAAAACAGTGCTTCATCTTTAGCGAGTGTTAGTTAAGCGAGGCAAAACTACAGCGATCCTCAAAATAGCGAGCACAGCATTTTAGCGATCAATGTTCTGCATAATTTTGTTGCTTATTGTTGCTATTTAGATGTTGGTATCAGCCAGGTACACCGGTAGTTGCAGGACAACCAAAAATAAAAACCAACGCACACCCCAAAGTTGCAGCTCAGCTAGCTAATCTGTCATAACTATCACCACAGGATACCCATTTTCAAGTGCTACATTTATTTGCATTATATATTGTTTATTGCATGCAGCGCCATAAGAAGTAAGATCAACATTTTCGGCGCGCACTTTCATCTCGGGCTGCCACATGGCTGTGTCTTAACAGTTGGTCTGAGGATGCCAGGTAAGTAATACCTCTCAGTTTCAGCTACTTTTTTTTCCACAAACCAGTGACTGGGCTTAAAAAAACAAAAGGACACAAACTGTCTCATCAGTTCAAACACTGCGATTGTAGCATGCGATTTGTGTTATAGCCTTTGTTAATTGTCGACCATTTGCACTAGACTCAGTGAGAGTGTAACCCCCCCTACAAATGGGGGTTCCCAAAAAGTCTTCCTTGAGCTTGCCTAAATGCTCACTGCCAGGCTGGTGTCCTGCGTTTTAGCAGTTTAAATGTGATTACCAGAGCTTGTATAGCCTCTGTGTACTGTCTCTTTAAGAGCTGCCTAATTGCAGCTTCAGTAATCTGAGAGGGAGCTCTGTTGAAAGATGTAACTATTTACTGAAAATCATTTAGAATGATAATGATAATGTAGTTTGTCTAACCTGCTTTCTTTGTAGCAAGAACTGTTTTGTTTGTCTCCACTATCTTGGTCCTGGACTGCAAATTGGACCAAACAGTACTGGTGGGACCTAAAATGTAGTCAGACTACAGGAGCTGTCTGAATTCAAAATGTAGGAACTTTAGTTTGGAGTTTTTTTTGCACCTTTTTGCAACTGAAGGAGGAGATCTTGCTTTGACTGACACCCAAATCATCCAACCAAATATTTTGTATCTTGGGGAAGTCCCCGGCTGCTTGCAGTTTTCAGTTAGAATTAAGCTGGAAGCTGAGCAAGAAGGAGCTGAAGTGTTTCTGAGCAGCAATTCTGAGTGGATTCGCATGGGAGAACTCTGAAAAGGCTAAGTTTTTGGCCTGCATGCCGGTGTGCTGCTCCTGAGAGGGAGAGAAGAGAATTATATTGGACTAAATCCAAGTTTGTGTGACTAAAGTAAGCTACTGAAGTGGGCCAGGCTCAACCTGAAGAAGACAGAATATTTGTGCTGAATGCGATCAGCCTGTCAGGAGTTCCAGCTACCCCTAAGCTCCCGTTGTATGCAGAGACTTTGCGATTGTGCCCGGGGAGCGCTTTGCCTGGTACAGTGGAATTCCCATACATGTAAATGTGCTAAGAGCTGCTAGTTGGTTGTGAGTTAGTGCCCCACTGTGTGAACTGTGTTCTGCTTGTTGGAAGCTGTATCCAGCCCAAAACAGACTGCTTCCGAACATGTCTCCGTGCGGTCTGGGCTTTGCCAGACTGGCCCAGCCAGACTACCCACTGCACAGAGAAGCCATCAATGAGAGACCTTCGTGGGGATCAGCCCCCTGCTCCACGCTTGAACAGGAACGACGCCCCTGTGACTTGTGTGGGCCCTGCTTCTCATGGCATTCCAGATCAACCACCTGCAGTCTTGATTTTCGTCCAGCCTGTGTCCAGTCTTGGGTATCGTGAGTAAATACCAGGGTAGCTCCCTGCAACAGCAGCTTAATTTGAGTGTGTAATCTGATTGTCTTGTTGTTTCGTTTCCTTTACGAACTGAACCTTCTGGCTCTGGATTACAAATATTGTGTACTGTGCATGTTGTGTTTCCCATCACAGGGCCCCAACCAGCTGCAACCCCAGGCAACTGTCCTGGCTAGCCCATCTCTTCTCCACCTGTGTACCCAGAGATGGACTGTGGGGATGGACTCAAAGCACATGCATAACTGCTTGATTGATATAACCTTCAAGCTAATTAACCTGATTTTGCCCTTCCCTTGTTCAAGTCCCCTGAATAAATCAGATCTAACTTTTTCTGCATGTAATCTGACTGTGGTTCCAGTTTGTGCTCAAAGTACTGTATTGTTGCTATTTGATGTGCATAACCTTATTTTGCAGGGGGTCCCCAGAGTCGAGCCAGAGGAACCAGTCCTGTTGGTAAGTGCAAACAGTGTGGGTACTTGTGTGGTGTACCAGGGGTATTGTGAAAGTGATTATTGTACAGTGTTCAGGCCACTAGAAGGGAAAGAGGGGGGTTACAGTGTCCCGGAGTGCTGTGCCCAGGTTAGCTTGACCACTACCAACCCTGACCTCCGGGTGGAGGCACCCATTTCAGAACTCAGGCCCCTAACCTGCTACTAGCCAAGCAGGCAAGGGTAGTAGCCCTTGGGATAGCGCCACCTAGGGGTTATAAGAGATTTTCCAATGCACCCCATTAATAATTTGTTCTCTTATGTTTTCCATATTCCAGAAAATGAAACACAGCTCTAAAATGCTTTGTGAGTGATTTCTGCCATCACTTTTCCTTTTCTGCCAACATCTCCTCTGCCTCTCTAGCTGGTTGATTAAATAATGTAACGGAGTCGTAAGAGGGAGATAATAATCCCTCTTTACATGACACTGGTTAGGCCCCATCTGGAATACTGCGTGCAGTACTGGAGGCCACACCTTCACAAGGACATTAACAAAATGGAGGCAGTCCAGAGAAGGGCAACCAAAATGGTGCAGGGACTGCATCAGAAGACATATGAGGACAGATTAACGGAGCTCAATATGTATACCCTTGAGCAAAGGAGGGAGAGAGGTGATATGATAGACACATTCAAACACCTTAAGGGCATTAACAAGGTGAAAGAGTCTAACATGTTTAAATATAAGAAAATAGCACGACAAGAGGACACAGCATGAGATTAGAGGGAGGCCGATTAAGGGGGAATGTGAGGAAATTCTTTTTCACAGAAAGGGTGGTGGATGCATGGAACAGCCTACCTCAGGAAGTGGTGGCTATGAATATAGTGCAGGGCTTCAAACAGGCATGGGATAGGCATAAGGGAGCGATACAGATGAGTGTGAATAGATAGGCCACTGACAGAGCAAAGGCCGATGGCACATTTATAAGGTAGAAAAAGAAATGGGCAGACTGGATGGGCCTTGCGGTTCTTACCTGCCGTCAACTTCTATGTTTCTGTGTAGCAGGAGTGCCAGGACTTAACAGGGACAGTATTTCTGACATAATTTCCTTGCCTCCTCTGCATCTCGCTATTTTAGTAACTCCCTATTATTGTGTTGCTATTGGCACCGACATTGCTACAATTTCCAGTCGCTGTTGTTTATTGGTCGTTCATTTGACTTTCGCCGTTGTGTGTTTGTGATTTTTGAGTCGCGGTTTTTGCAGTGCTAAAGTCACAGGATACCGCCCTGTCTGTCTGCCTGTGAACCCATGCTGTCACCCAGGACCACCTCAGTCCAAACTGGACATGTCTCTGGAAGCGGCGTCCTCCCTTCCTAACCCCAGTGGTGGGGGAAGGGGGAATGGAATCTGTGAGGGTGCCTGACCAGAAAAGTTAAGGTCCTGGTGGAGAGGTAGGTGCTGGTCAATGGGGACAGGACACGTACGTTGTCCCATGAGAGGAAAACCTTAATAGAAAAATAAACAAAATGGATGCAGTGTTAAGGCTAGCCAGTCGAAGGGAGTCAAGCATCTATCTTACAGATTTACCTTGTACTGGTTTTTAATTTAGCTTTGTTTTATTTGCTTAGGAAAAGAGCTAGATCAAACAACCTTGTTGAAGGCTGTAAACTTTTTTTTGGCTGCCCTTGAGATCAATGTCTACCCTTCATACTTGCTTTGAAGAATGATTCTTCATCTGCATAACATCAAAACTGTGCCATTCATAGCTGTTAAAAAAAAAAAAAAAAAAAAAAAACAGGGCATTTAACCTTAGGATTTAAAGTAGTACTGTATTTAAAAGGTGACTTGTGCACTGTTAGTTATAACCAAGTTATTGTTTTTCTTTGTTTTCTTATCACCTGCCAACTTGTGCTGATCAGGAGTTAATTCCCTACTAGCAACCACATATGGATCTAGTTATCAACTAGCATAGAAAAACACATGACAAAAAAAGAGTATGTGGTTGGGTTGGGGTGGGGGGGGACTATTGCTGTAATTCAAGCCTGTTATCTTGAAGCCATGAAATGTGGCTGAATAGGGTGCAGTGATGGTAACTGGAAAATACTTCCCTGCCTGGCAAGATTGTAGCAGATAAGTCCAGGCCAGTGCAAAATAAGAAAGACCAGTCTTCTACTCGGAGACAGTGAGGTTTGTTGGGATTACATTCTCCACGCATTGGGTTTCTGGATTTTGTTGCACCAAGTGGGCTTGACATCTTAACCGACAAAGCAGCATGGGGGTAGGTGGAAGTATCTTCCTACTACTGGGCTGATCATGTCCCTGACACCACAGGCAGCAGTGCTGATGTTGCTTTCATAAGCGTGGCAGATGCAGCTTTCTTGTTTATGTTTATCTGTTGTCGATCCCAAACATAGAAGTTAGGGATTTTTTTGTGTGTCGGGCGGGGGGGACGTTATAACTACTGTAGTCCTTGTGTTTTTCTCCTTAACATTATTCTGCTTTTTCGTTAAACAGCAAGATAGGAATTTCCAGGACCTGCATCATGCATGCACATGGTGGGATTTGCAAAAGCATTTTAAAAAGTACACTGTGTCATGTGTCAGTGGTTCAGCAGGTTGTGCACTTGCCTCTGAGGCTGGAAGATTGGAAGGTTGTTGGTTCTAGCCCACACCAATAACTTGGTGTAAATCCCAATACTGACACTATTGTAGCATGAGTGGGGTGCTGCACTCCTGAGGTGCCGTCTTTCAGATGAGATGTTAAACCGAGGTCCCCTCTCTCTGTTCTGGTTGTTTTTCAGGTGGATGTTAAAGAACCCATTGCACGTCTCAAAAAATTTGGAGGATTTTTTTTTTTTAATTTAAGAAAACAAACCAATAGGACAAAACCATTCAACTGATATGAGTAAAATAATTTGCAATAATAAAACTGAAGTAAACACAATAATATCAGGAATTAAAATGAAACAGGTAACCGTAATACAGTATTATCTTATGTACTGGCCAGGTCATGGCACAGAAATTCACACTGGAGTAATCTACAGGCCTCTGGCACAGAGGGAGGAGGTAGATAGGGAAATGGTGGAGGAAATACACCAGATGGGAACAAAGGGGGAGATGCTGCTGGGCGATTTTAACATGCCAGACGTGGGCCATCCCAACAGTTGCCACCACCCGGAGTCAAGACATCAAAGAATCCTTGCAAGAGGCAGGCCTTAGGCAGTTGATGTAGGAGCCCACCAGGATCAAGGTGATTCTGGACCTTCTAATTACCAGTGGAGACAGGATCAAGGAAGTCAGGGTGGATGGGCACCTAGGGTCCAGTGACCACGATACAGTATGGTTTAACATCAGTATAGTGTCACAGGAGAGCCACACAGAGACCAGGGTCCTGGATTTCAGGAGGGCGGACTTTGCAAGGATGGGGAGAGGGATTAAAGAAGCCCTGGGGAGAAGGAAACCAGAGGGAGGAGTTGAGGAACAGTGGGCACACCTTAAGGAAGCCATAGCAGAGGTGACAAATCAGTAAAAAGGGAAAAAGAAGGAACAAACCACTGTGGTTCACAAAGGAGGTGGCAAAGAAAGTGAAGGACAAAAGGGGGGGGCTTTCGGAAATACAAGGAGAATCAGAAGGATGAGGATAGGGTGGCATACCTAGAGAGACAGAGGGAGGCAGGGAAAGCAGTTAGGAATTCGAAGGTGCAAACAGAAGAGGGATTAGCACAGACAATAAAAAAGTGGAACAAGACATTTTATAGATGCATTAGCAATAGAAGGAAGGCTGGGGAGGGACTGTAAGGCTCAAAGGGAGGAGGGAGGGGCGTGTGGAGGGTGACCTAGGAAAAGCATCAGTACTCAATGAATACTTCTGTTCAGTATTCACAGTAGAGAGGGAAGGACAAGAACCACAACTAGGCATCAGAAACAATAGCGGGAGTGAGGTAAACACCAACCCTTTTACAGCACAGAGAGTCCTGGAGGAACTCACAAAACTGATGGAGGACAAAGCAATGGGACCAGATGACATACATCCCAGGGTATTAAAGGAATTATGGACAGTGCTAGCAGCATCTCTGGTGGTCCTGTTTAGTGAATCACTCAATACAGGGGTAGTTCCAGAGGACTGGAGTCAAATGATCCCTATTCTCAAGTGGGAACAGGGAGGAGGTGTAAAACTATAGGCCAGTCAGCCTTACCTCAGTTGTGGGCAAGATCATGGAGGCACTGCTTAAAGAAAGGATTGGGGGCTGGCCTGGTGGCACTGCGGGTTGAGGTACTGGATGACACACCTCATGCCATGCCGGCGACCTGGATTGGGGAGCGAACCCAGGCCACCGTAGGTTGGCAGGAGAGAGAGAGGATAGAGCGTCCCATGACAGCTCTCCTGCCCCGGGGGATGGATGGGCACATCGTCCCACTCTATGGCTGCCTCCTGGTGGAGGATGGGGGCAGCGCCGGACTCCGGGAGATGCAAGAACATGGCATCATGACGTGCATGTTCATGTTCATGGCCATGGGGGAGGGACCAGGAAAAAGAGAAAAATGGTTGCAGACTCAGTGAAGTCCCATCCAGCAAGTCAGCGTTGATGCCTCGGGACCCCCCGCAATAGCCTGCTCTGGATATGGTCTCGGGGAGGAGGATGGCTCCCTCCCGCCCCGCCACAGGGGTAATCCGTGGGGGAACTGGGACACGGGGGTGCCTGGGGGAAAGCGACCGGGTGCTGAGAAGGGGACTGATATGATGCCTGCCTGCAGATGGAGGACAAAAAAAACAATATGGAAAAAGAAAGGATTGTGGAACACCTGGTATCCACAGGAGCACCAGATCCAAGGCAGCATGTATTCATAGCAGGAAGGCCATGTCAAACAAATATGATAGACTTTTTTGACTGGGTGACTAAGGAGGTGGATCAGGGAGGAGCAGTGGATATCACCTACCTCGATTTCAGCAAGGCCTTCAACACTGTACCACACAGAATACTGGTTAACAAGCTAGGCAGACTGGGGGCGGGCCACAAAGTAGTGAACTGGGTTAGTATCTGGTTGAGCAGCAGGAAGTCGAGGGTGGTAGTGAATGGAATCAAATCCGAGGAAAGGAGAGTGACCAGTAGGGTGCCTCAGGGATCATTCCTTTGGCCAGTCCTTTTTAATGTCTTTATCAGGGACATTGCTGAAAGACTGAAGGGGGAGGTTTGCCTATTTGCAGATGACACCAAGATCTACAACAGAGTAGACACTCCAGATGGGGTTGATAGAATGAGGAGGGATCTCGAAAGTCTGGAAAGATTGTCCAAAGGGTGGCAATTAAAATTTAATGCAAAGAAGTTGAAAATCATGCACCTGGGGTGACGAAACACTGAGGAAAGTTACAGGATGGGAGGGGAACTGCTGGCTCTCACCAGGGTGGAGAGAGAGACATAGGGATAATCATCTCAGATGAACTAAAGGTGGCCAAACAGTGTAACAAGGCTTTGGGGAGGGCCAGTAGGATGTTGGGCCATATAGGAAGGGGTATCACCAGTAGAAGAAGGGAGGAGTTGACGCCATTATACAAAATGCTGGTTAGGCCTCATTTAGAGTACGATGTTCAGCTTTGGAGGCCACATCTTCGCAAGGACATAGACAGGGTGGAGGCGGTCCAGAGAAGAGCGACCAAGATGGTGCATGGCTTGCATCAGAAACAATATGAGGAGAGACTGAAGGACCTCATTATGTATACACTTGAGAGGAGGGAACGGGGGGATATGATAGAGGCCTTCAAGTATCTAGAAGGTTTGAACAAAGTGCAGGTGGGTGACATCTTACAGTCTAAGAGTTGTACTAGGATGAGGGGGGCATGACATGAGATGGGAGGGGGGCAGAATAAGGTGAAACGTGAGAACATTTTTCTTCATGGAAAGGGTGTCAGGGGCTTGGAATAGCCTACCTCAGGAAGTGGCGGATGCAAACACAGTGAGGGGATTCAAACACACATGGGATAGACATAAGGGAACCCTAGAGGTGGAAAAGAGACGCTAAAGTCGATGACCAAGTAGGGTCAGCAGTCGCTGATGCAGGCAGGGAATACGGGCAGACTGGATGGGCCTTGCGGTCCTTATCTGCCATCAACGTCTATGTCACTATGTATCTTTTTTTTTTTTAACTCTTTATTTATTTAATTTTTTTGTTTTAGGAAAAGGGGAAAGGGTAGAGGACACAAAGTATAATATTACATGTATCAGTTTCACATATCATCATAAAATCCAATGGATATACATAAATCAGTGTTCACTTACTGTATCCTGAGAAAGCAATGAGAGGTGTATTTTAACTATGAGGGTATACCCCTTCTTCATTATGCGATTAAATAAGAATCGATGCATTAAAACCTTGTCTCTCTGAAAATGCATAACTAAGTATTAGAGCTAAGGAGCTGTGATGGGGGAGGGCAAAGAAAACACACCGAGGGGCATGCTGTCAAATAGCTAATGTAGTTATACTGTTCCAGTCCACTCCAACCAGGATCAAGGATCCCCGATGTGGAGCAGCTGGGGCCGGCCGGGGTTCTGTAACTATGTATCTTACGAACCCAGTTTATGGATTTCTATAAAGCCCAACAGTTATGACATGACAGTGTTTTCCTCTTGGAAACAAATTTGTGAGATAAAAGAAGAAATTAATTTCTCTAACTCCAAATCAGACACATGTTTTTGCTGTAGAACTAATTGACATCTTACTTGCCAAAAAAAAAAACAACTTAATGCAAGCAGACCATACCACTAGAGAACTAATTCATATTTTTTCCAGGACTGGCCAATAAGAATATACATTAATTCATCATACTGTATTGTAAGAAATAATGGCTCATTCCATACTACTGCCACATGGGTCCAAAATTCCTGTATAAAAGGACACTCAAAAAAATAAATACTGTTGAATTTCCAAAATCCTGTCACATCTAGCACATGAGCAGTATCTCTCTGACCACCCCTTTGTGCTTTCTGTTAATATGGGCATTTAGCTCTCTGTGTCAGCTCAGCCATACCACATCCCACATTCGAGATGAAAGTCTGCCATTATTTTACTGTTTTAAAACTACTTGGGCTCAGTTTTAAGAGAGTTCTTGGATTGTTGCAAGTTGCGACGATTTGGGGCTGTGGCAAACTCCGGGTGCATCAGGGACCCGGTGCCCAGTTTTATAAAACTGGGTTTTCTTGCGCCAAAGACCCAGGAGTTGCTGTAGCAGCAGGCTTGCACCAAACATGTGGTACACCTGCAGAGCTGGACGCAGGAATCTGCTGTCCTTCCCAGCACTACACTAGAGGGGTCATAAATGTGTATGGGGGTAAATATACCTGCTGGAAGGGGGATGAGGGCAGAAGGAGCACTGGCAGTGGCCTAGGGGGCAGCGGAGACATGGTGTCAATGTCAGGGTGATGAGGTGGCACCCAGCAGGGTGTCATATGCAATGGCAGCCAGCCATTTGGCCCAGGTAGTGGGGGGTTGGCAGGCATGGACTGTGACCTGGCCCCAGGTGGGCATAGTCCAGGCACCTGCCCAGAGGTGCCATAGTCCTCAACTCTATAGGTGGAGGCAGCCTGTCACAGCACAGGGGGCTGGGTACCAGAGGACTGTTGAAGTGCCCAGAGAACATTCCCCTTCATTACTGGCAGCCCCCAACCCGCAGCAACTGCTTCTTGCCTTCAGGGTTGGGGATTATGGCACCTATGGGGCAGGTGCCGGGGCTGTGCTCACCTGGGGCCAGGTCATGATCCATCACTGCCAACCCCCCACTACCTGGGTCAAACAACATTGTGCATGGCACCCCCGCCGGGTGCCAACTCACTAGCCTGACATTACTGCCATGTCCCTGATGACCCCTAGGGCACCCCCATCCTCCTTCTGCCCACAGCGCCCTACTTTCAGGCCTCCCCAATTGCTGCAGTATCTGACAATGCCGCATGGCCCTTAGACCACCTCCTGGCTGGTCTAACCTGAGCCCCCTGTTGCATCCATGGCGGGCTTCCAAAATTCAAAAAAGAGAATGGTGCAACCCCGTGGTGCAAGCCCCTTGCAAGGTGGTGCAGGATGGCTTAGGCAGAAGGCATCCCATTTTTGACGCAGCCTGCATTTGAAAATTGGGATTGCCACAAACTGTGATGCAAGGTATCACTTGCGTCATACTCATTTGGTACAGGCATCTTACGTCACAGATTTCCTTTTAAAATTGAGCCCCTTGTCTTTTAAGTTCAGACTCAATATAGAATTCAGGAAGGGGTTTAAATTTTGTTCCTATAATCATGTCATATAAAGCCTTTCTCTGAGTGTTCGTAACCACCTCAAAAGTCAGGTCCACCTTTGCAGTATTGTGGTGGTATCAGTCAATCAATCACTTTATTTAACCAGGCATAAACACCATTTAACAAGCTCATTTTCAAGGTGGTCCTCTTTTATATAAGATGGAATATCAAAAATGTTACATGTTTTTGGCCATCTAAAGGTACCCCATTTCCAAGACGAAAAAAGGGATTCAGCAATTCTTATAACCATGGGACCCATACCTCCTGATTATCTTTATTTAAATTCCCCTAGTTACACTTAATGAAAATACAGTAAAAGACAACAGTTGGATTTGTCATTCCCAAGCCTTCTTCCTTTAAAGGTACATATGTTATGTAACATTTAATTGGTCTGCTTTCCCAAAGTAATGGAAAACAAATATAGTATAATTTTGTTTTAGTAGACAGAGGCAGGGGAAACATAACTAAGGAACAAAAAAAAAACTGGAATTAAGAAAAAAAATGTATCGTATCGTATTGTATAAATTCTCTGCTTTTTAGACATTTGCGAATCCTTCTGTCTGCTCATCTTGTTTTGTCCTTCTTCACATTTAGCTTGCCAGTCAAGTAGTGAATCATTACTACTACCAAAGGTCAGGCCCATTATTTTTAAGGGTTATGATTATAACAAGATACCCTCTATACTGTAACCAACATCCTGATTTGAGTTGTGATGTAATACATGCCCAACACTCTTACTTCTATTCAGACGAGAGCGCGAAACATGAAAAAAAGTTTCCAGCACTGACAACACCACTTGGCAAGACCTCTCATCCTTAACCAAAACGCACAAGTCATCTGCATACACCATTATAACTGGAACTAAAAGATGCTATGGAGATTAAATAAATTTTGTTGCAGCGCTCTCAACAAGGGATCAATAGCAATTATATAAATGATAGGGCTAAGGGGATAGCCCTGATGCGGTCCACGAGATGGGAATTTGTTCCCCCATCCATTTAATTTGGGTGTAACTACAGCATCCCTATAACAGGTGGAAATCCACTGCTGAGGGGAGAGGGGGGAATCCATATTTAATTAAAACCGTTTGCATGTAAGTGTGAGAAAGTCTATCAAATGCTTTCTCCTGGTCTAGTGAAATTATTAATCCTGACATTTTCTTACATAATTTTACAGAGAATAGTTCCCTTAATAATAATAAATAACTGTGACTTCGTCTACCTTGAATTGCGAATGTTTGAGCGGGATCGATAATTTGTGGTAACACTGTACTGAGCCTCATGCTCAAAATTTTCATTAAAATTTTGAAATCTGCATTCAGTAAACTTATTTGCCTCCAATTGTTTCAATCAGCTTTATTCCCTTTTTTTTATGCAAGAGAATCGTCACAGCTTCTTGCATTTTCTGAGGAAACTTATTTGTTGTTAAAAAGTGATTATATACATCTGCTAAATCAGAAGCCAGATGATTTTTCATTAATTTATGAAATTCTGCAGTAAGCCCATCAGAACCAGGAGCAGTTCCTGTCTTTAAAGATTTAAAAGCTATTAACACTGCTTCTGTTGTAATGGGAGCAATTAAAAGAGTACTGGATTCTTTAGTTACAACAGGGCAGGTTATAGTATTCCAAAAATGTGGATTTTCTGGATCTACAGTATTATCTGCTATTAAGGCCTCTTTAACAAAGCAATTTACCTCTGACATAATGGCATCATTTTTGTAAAAGTAATACCCATAGATGTTTGTACTGCTGTGAGAATTCTATGATTAAGACCCTTTGAGCAACTATTGAATGGAGTCTCTGATGGTAACTTCCCATGTGTTCTATATTTGAGCAATATGGCATGACAGGGTGTGTTTTCTTGTGTAATAACGTCACTTCTGGGGTGGGTTGAAGCACAAGGTGAAGCCGAGTGCTTCCACCACCGAAGGAGTGACGTTACTACACAATAACACACACCCTGGAGTGCCTTATTGCTATTATACAATGGCTCGTTGTTATACAAAATAAAAAAAAAATTTAGTGAGGCAATATATCTTTGTTTCCTAAGAGAAAAGAAAAAAGTAAGAAGCTCCAAATCAATAGAGTGATGTTATTGTGTAATAACATCACTGTTCCGGGCACCCACTGACCAATCAGAGTTCAGGACATTTCCTTGCCATTGTATAATTATATTCAGCTAATGAGGAAGAAACTCCATCATACTGTAATCTTTTCATAGCAGCTTTTGTAGCAGAAATTTGGGCCAGGGACTTCCGGTGACGTCACCACACCGAATGGCCGCATAGGAGAGGGGCTCTGACACATCCCGCTAGAGAAAACTCCCAGATTTAACTTTACTGCCTTTAAAAAAGCATACAATCTCAACAAATTATGTCTGGGAGTAAAGACAAAGCGAAGTTGTGCCTGGGGAGACACAAAGAAAGGGCGGATGGCGGTGGATGCGGGAGACGGCCTGCTTCTAGTTGCAACATATCGCTGGCCAGCAGTAGGGCTGGGGATTTGGATCCTGACACAGACAGAGAAAGTGAGCGGCTCACCAGGTCTGGGTATGAAATGCTCCTAGCTGAAATACGGGCGTTTCGTGCAGAAAACAAAAAAGAGTTCTCAGCTCTGCAGATCCGACTGACTGAGGTGGAGGAAAGACTACAGCGCTTAGAGAAGGCCTCGGGGGAGATTGCTGAGGAGACTACCCGCTTACATCAGGCGGTCGATTACTTAATAGACCAACATGAAATCTTTCAAGATAAGCTGATAGATCTAGAGGCTTGCTCCAGGAGGGATAATCTCCGCATCTACGGTTTACCAGAGGGGTCCAAAACTGGCAAGATGGAAGACTACCTGACCGACCTGCTCCGAGATGTATTAGATCTCCCCCCATCATTCCAGTTTAAAATAGAGAGGGCGCATAGAGCTTTGATGAGGAAACCGACGGATCCAACAGCCAGACCACGCTTGATAGTTTTAAAACTGTCTAGCTACAGAGATAAGGAACTGCTTCTCTGAACAGCGTGGGCTAAACGAAAGGTAACTTATAACTCAGCTCAGCTGTTATTTGACAACGATTACCCCCCTGAAATCATGAAAAAAAGAATTGCTTACACTCCAATTCTGAGCCTCTTGAAGGAGAAGGGGATTCGCTTCCAAACCCCTTACCCTGCTAAACTTAGGGTCTGCTGGGACTCTGGAACCAAAGTTTATGCAACCTCAGACGAAATTCAGCCGGAACTAAAAAAATTGGGATGGTGTTTCCAGTCAGCTGGTCCAGTGTCTCATGAAAAGCGTCCCCCTAGGTCGCATTGGCAGTGCAACTCGAACAAACGTGCAGGTGCAGGCAGAGGATTCCATTCGCTTCAGGACATCAGGGAGTTTATTGCGAGATCTCAGACAGATTCTGAGGAAGTAGATCATGAAGACCAGAACTTAAATACCTGAACTGACAATCGGAGGATTCAAATGGCCGTCTGTTCGCATCTCCTGCTGTGGAACACCTGCAATGTACATCAGGACACTGATACAATGATCAGACTGAAATATTATGCGCAGCCCTTATCCTGATGTTATTATTTGAGTTCACAGGGAATATGTTATGGGCTGTAGGGCATAAAAGGACCTTTTTCACTCTTTGGTGTATGTTTACTGAACTCTCCTAAGCATAATTATATGAGAGGTCAGAGGCGGGATGTGCTGAGGTGGTGTTGAGGTGCTTTTCTGTACCCCCCGCGCAGCTATTTTTCCATAGCCCGAGTGGGGCTTGTTAAGGGAGGGTAGCTATGCGGTTTAACTGACCACTCTTTATGTGTTGATGTTACTTTTAATCGACCTCAATAGGGGTCGGGGAGGCCTGACCAAATATACGGTCACAGTTCCTCCCACAGGTTTCGGGTCCTCTTTAAGGTCCGCGAAGCCTTGGCTTAGAGGGATAGTTTCTGTACCCTCTTCCTTTGGAAGTACTGCTGTATACAGTTTTAAGAGGTTAAAAAATGTTATGTTTAAGTATGTTGTTATGTTGGGAAATGTGCACAATTTAGTTTTTAGTTGCCAACTAGAGAATGTTAAGTTGGATTGGATGGGTCAAATGTATGGGGCGGCTCAGAGTTTCTTGATGTGGATGGAGAAGGAACATTTTGAGGTTTTGACACCCAGACTCTGGGGAGGGGTTTCCCTTACAGCTCCCCATATTTCTGGGCACAGTTCAGTTCTGAATATTAAAAATACCCTGGATGGCTAAACAGCCTATAATTAGAATTTGCTCTCACAACATTAATGGGTTGAACAACCCATTAAAGCGCTACAGAGTGATCAGTTCTCTGAAAAAATTGAAACCTTCATTCCTTCTCCTGCAGGAAACCCATCTGAGTAAACAAGAGCACCAAAAACTTCCTAGATTTGGGTTCTCTACAATAGTGGGTTCGGTTTTCAGGAAAGGGAAGAGAAGAGGGACAGCGGTTCTTGTTCCTAAAAATGTACCCTTTCAATTGTCTGACTCATATACAGACCCGGAGGGCAGGCTGGCACTAGTTGTGGGTCACCTGGAGGGACAGGCTATCACGCTGGCCTCGATCTATATCCCCCTGGGGAGGGGCCCGAGGTAAGGAAGTTGCTATTTCAGAGGATTATGGAAATGCAAAAAGGGGTCTTAATAATCGGAGGTGATCATAATTTAACCACCTCATACCTGGATACTTCTAGCGTGAACCCCCCCAAGAAATCTCCAGCACTATGGATGATGCAGGCCTGTCTTTCTGAGGCACAATGGGTGGATGTCTGGAGATATCTCTACCCGAACAAAAGGGAGTACACACACTACTCAGCCCCCCATAAAATCTATACCAGGATTGATTACATGCACGTAGCGAAAGAACACCTATACCGGGTGCAAAACTGTACTCAGACACCTATGGTACTATCTGATCATTCCCTCCTGACCCTCACTATGTCGTGGGAAAAGGAGAAAACTAACACCCTGTGGAAGTTCAACAATTTTTTGCTGAACTTAAAAGATTTTAAGGAAACGGTTCAACATAAAATTAAGCAAATTCTAGCAGATAATGAGAAGCAGAGTATAAGGAAGGGAATACTCTGGGACACCCTGAAAGTAGTTCTTAGAGGTGAGATAATAAAATATGCGGCCTTTTATAAAAAGGAACAACAAGTGCGCCTAGATAAACTTCATAGGCAACTCAGGGATCTGCAGGCTCAACATGCAGCTGGAGATGAGGGGGCGTTCCCACTATTACAGGCCACCAGAGATCAGATCCAAGGGATACTGGACATTCACACTGTGTAGGCCCTACAGCTTATTCAGCAGAAATACTATGAGTGGGGGCCCAGATCCACCCGATTGCTAGCTCATAGACTTAGGCAGCATAAGACCCGGTCCAATATTACTCAGATCAGAGATCCAACTTCCAAAAAAATGGTTACCCTCCCCAGGGAGATAGAACAGGCTTTTGAGACCTTTTACAGTGCCCTATACAGAACAGAGAGGATTGAGGGGGCTCGAGGGACGGAGGCCCTCTTAGAGGGTCTAAGACTTATTAGATTATCTGATGAACAAACACAGATATTGGAGAGACCAATTTCCCTGATAGAACTCGCTCGAGCTATTTCAGCTCTTAAAACTTTTAAGAGCCCAGGACCGGATGGTTACACAGGTGATTTCTATAAGGTTTTCAGAAAGGAACTATCCCCCGGTTTTGCTAGAGGCCTGTAGAGGTGTTTAACTAGGTGAATTAATCCCTGATACCTGGAGATGTGCTCACATCTCTAGTATACCAAAACCTGATAAAGACATTACATCTTGCTCCTCGTACAGGCCCATTTCAGTTCTTAATATAGATTACAAAATTTTTGCCTCTATTATAGCTAAAAGGTTTGAAGTATTTTTGCCAGAGGTAATAGACTTAGACCAGACTGGGTTTGTCCTAGGACGTCAAACACAGGATAACGTCAAAAGAACATTACTACTGGTACAGCATGCTAGGAAGGAGGGGTTTCTGTTTCTTTTGCTCTCTGGATGCAGAGAAGGCGTTTGACCGCGTCGACTGGCCTTTTCTGTCAGCGGTTCTGGGGAGATTTGGTGTCCCAGACTCAGTAATCAACTTAATAAAGTCAATGTATACGGACCCTAGAGCTTTCATCCGTATTAATGGTTCATTTTCCCACCCTATTACACTGTCTCGCGGTACAAGGCAGGGCTGCCCCCTGTTCCCCCTATGTTGTTTGCTATGTATTTGGAACCTTTGACCCAAGCCCTGAGGCAGGAGGTGGGCGTCTGTGTGGGACCGTCTTTGGCACTCATAAACCTGCGCCATACGAGATGATCTACTGATATATGACTGAACCCAAGGCCTCACCCCGGGATAAACTGACCAAATTTGGAGAACTTGCCTCCAACTATGGACCAGTGGCACCAGATAATGATTGACATTTATAAGATGGACAAAATTACAGCCATATTAAACAAATCTCAGGCTGTGTTTGAGAATATGTGGAGAAAATGGGTATTATATATCACACCAATACAAACAGAATTTACCCCATGATCCCCAAGTAAATTATTTTTTCTTTCTTTCTCTTGGGGGTATCAGTAGCTCCATCCATCTTTCTTTCTTCTTCTTTCGATGTATTAGCTGGGCAACATGTAAAATATAATGAAATGCAAGATATAAGTGCACTTTATGTCTTTCCCTATTTATAACTTATGTTTATTATTTATGTCTTCTGTACTTTTGTGTAATTGTCATGTCTTTGTATTGTTGGTATATGTTCTCTACCATAAAATAAAGAATGAGAGTTTAAAAAAAAAAAGAAATTTGGGCCAGTAGTATCGCTCCAGTTTCATTTTAGTGTGGGTTATGAGTTTATACGTTGCTGCCTGAGAGAAAGGTATAGTTTGTACTTGCTTTGTACTTTCTCCCTTCCCAATTTTTGTAAAAGGTCTCCTATGTCTTGTTTAATGTCTTCCCACCAGGAAGTTATTTTATCATACATACATTTTACTGTACTTCAGTCATAATACAATAATGCTAATTCTTCTTGCACACGTACATCAATAAAGAGTTCAGAATTTGCTTTGCACAGACCTGATTCCCCCTACCACCCTATCTGAAATGCCCAGTTGACAACCCAGATGTCCATGATCCGAAGTTTCTGCCTGGATCACTTCAGTCAATCAGTCAGTCTTTATTTAACCAGGTGAAACACCATTGAGAAGGACTCATTTTCAAGGTGGGCCTGGACAAGTTCCCAAAAATACGCATAATTGTTTTAAAAAGGACAGAAATACAAGAATTACAATCAGCTGATGAGAGACGGAGGTGTAAAAACAATGATTTATACATGGATACATACTATGAATTTAAGTAGTCAACAATGTGCAAATTGTATCGAATGAGTATAACATAGGCAAAAGAGGCAGGAGTACCAGGGCAGGATTATAGTAGAAGGTGAAAAAAGTGAGTTAAGGAGCAGATCACTGTGACATATGATGTAGGATAGACATGATAACATAGAGCGAGCTATAGGCAGTAGGATAGTAGTTAGTTTTGAAGGGACAGGGGTTGAGGAAAAAGACGGAAGGGTTGAGCCTAGAAAAGGAGGAGAGCTTATGCAAAGCAGGTAAGGAGAGTTTTGAATTGCGTAGGACAGACAAGGTTGGAAAGTTTGGTCATTTTTGCAGAGATTGTTCCAGATGGTAGGAAGAGCATGACTTACAGAGCAAGAGCCATATTGGGTTCTGATTCTTGAAATTTCAAGTGAGATGTAAAAATATTTCCTAAGTGCATAGCTCCCTTGCAAGATTGTCAGGAGGTTGCAAATGTACTCTGGAAGATTATTTGTTAGGGCTCTGTAAGTCCAGGTAACTGCTTTTTTAGTCTTCTAGTTTTGAGGGAGTGCCAATCTATCAAAGAGTAAAGCGAGCAGTGATGTGTATTTGAGGGGGCTCCAGTTATGAACCTTATGGCCCTGTGATACAGGGTATCTAGCTTGACCAGAGCGGTGTTGGGACCATGACTATAGATAATGTCAGTGTAGTCTAGGAGAGGGAGGAAGGTTGATTGCACCATCCTAGTTTTGGTTTCATGTATGAGTAGATGTTTAATATGAAAGAAGAGACCCAGTCTCTAAGTTTTTTTGAAAGCTCCTTGATGTGCACCGTAAATGAAAGTTTGTGATCGACCCACATACCCAGATATTTAAATCTGTCCACAGATTCAAGGTTTTCACCCAGCAGCCTAGTGATAAGTGGCTTGGTCCCTGCTGAAGGGGTGGAGGTAGAATACGCTTGTGATGAGAGAAATTCAGATTTTTTTTTTTTTGGCGTCAAGTAGTAGTTTCATTTTCAAGAGATTATGCTGAAGAGTGTTAAGTTCATGCTGCAGCATGATGCAAGTTTGTTCAAGGGTGGGCTTTGCAACATAGATAATGGTATCATCTGTGAAGAGGTGGACAGATGCAGATTTTATACTGGAGTTGAGGTTGTTAATGTAAATTGCAAAAAGGAGTGGACCCAGTATGGATCCTTGGGGAACACCCCTATGAACAGTTTTATTGGGGGAAAGCTTGCCATGTGCTTTACTTGTTGGCGGTTTGCTAAGTAACACTAGAACCATTTCAGAGCTGTGCTAGCGAGACCGATGTTGTGCAATTCTAGTATAGCAGGCCATGATCGACTGTGTCGAATGCTTTACTCAGGTCGAGAAATATGGCACCTATGTGTTCTTTTGATTCTGCAGAGTGTGGAAGGAGTAACTTTGAAATAAAGAAAAAAATTCTAGAAGATACAGTATGTTTGAAAAAAGTACTTCCTCCCATTTTATGCACTTATCTATAAAAAATGTATAAGCCCTGCAGAAGACACCATATTACGTACAAGAATGGAATCACAATAAATGCTCTGTTTTTGCTGTGAAACTAAAGCTCCAAATAATGAAGTGTTAAAATCTCTACCCAGTATTAACTTGCATGCAGTATATAAAAAGGGCTGTAGGATTTAAAAAAAAATTCAGTTGTTTTAGTTTTAATCTGGGATGGGGCACAAACATTAATTAACCAAAAAGGACTATTTTGAATAGTGGTGTCTAAAATCAGTAAACATACTGGGATAATATCTATAACTTTTGTTTCTGAAATTTCTAACTCTTTGAAACAAATACCCTAACTAGAACATGTTTATTTACCCAAAGACCAAAAGGATACACGCACATACACAATTATTGTGAAGCGAGACATCCTGTAAAGTTCTGAGACATGTATTCTGTAAGAAAAAAATAGAAAAATGTAATGGCTAAAGAAATGCAAAGGTAATGAGTCTCCGTTTTGGATACTTTGTTATTTGTGTTCAAGAATGCACATCGTAGAGAAGAAAACATGAGGAAGGATGGAAAGGAAGATCAGGACCTTAAAACTCATAGATGTTAAAGTCATTTCTAGGAACGTGGATATGTTGTTCAATCCACACTTACTGGCAGGTTCCTTGGCGCTTTAAATCTTGCCGGAAGGTCTTCAAGCTGGCTCCTCCCACCCACCCGGGTGATAAAACTCTCGGCTCCACCCCATGACGCCAGATCTTCCTTACTGCTTGGAAGCTCAGGTTCCATCCTTTGCACTCTGCATTTTAGGCCTGGATCCAAACTCTTCAGTTAACCCGAAACTAATTTTAAAATTTACAAGACTTCGGTCTTTATCTTCCCTCACGGCTGTGATAGACAAATCGATTCCCAGATTTCGTCAGTGCCCCTGTGGGCAGAAGATGTCCCGGACCGATCCGCACTCCACGTGCATTTGCTGCTTGGGGCTTGGCCACGATTCGCAGGCCTGCGACTTGTGCAAGTCCTTTTCAGCTACGGTGTTAGAGGATCGCGCTGCCAGATTAGAACTTTGGCGCCCCGAGAAACGTTATCCTCCAGTCAAGTCAAAGGAGGCCCGTTGGGCAGTGTCCGTGGCTGCAGGCTTAGCTGAACAGCTCGAACAGATAATCGCCCTCGAGGAGGAGGTGGCCCAGGCCGCAGCATCATCATCCTCAGTCGTGGCATTTATCCTGCTCTCCTTGGGCTCCTCCTACACAGATTCGTTTAAGGAGCTTTGCCAGTTCCTCTCTACCAAGGGAGAAGGGCCTTCGGGACACTCTTCTCGGTCCAAAAAGAAGGAATCTAAGGGTAAGTCCCACCGTCGACGTTCATGGGAGTGGGAGAGGTCCCCTTCCCTGGATAGTCGACACTCGACTTTGGTCGAGGTTGCGGCTAACGCCGCTGGCTTCACAGTGTCCCCATCAGGACACCCGTCGACACGGTCGAGATTTTTCTCGACCCGTCGGATGGTCTGTCGACTGGAGATGCCGACAACCCTTCTTCACCGGTTCCCCCGGTGGAAACTGAGGACTTGCCTGTGCCTCCTGTGCGGGTCCCAGTTAAGGTCCCTGAACCGACGGAGGTGTGGGTTTCCCCGCCCCTCTCAGACCCACCCTCGGAATCCCGAGGTCTCGGTCTCAGAACTCTTCCAGGTCCCCGATCCCGCCGACATCAGCGGTCTTGGTCCGGCACCATGGAAAGTGGCGGCACCGCTCATCTCGTCATCGTCCTCTTTGGAGGATAGGCTCACATAAATTGCATCGGCGCTACGAGGATCAATGTGGCAGCAGCTCCTTTTATCCGAGAATAAGCTGACTCCGTCGCCTTCCCAGCCATTAAGTGGCTGTCACCGGAGCGGCTGAAACAACCCTTCGTAGTAGTCGAGGAGCCGAGGCCAGTGCCGGTTATTTGGCCGAAACCAGCTGCGCCACCCATTGTGGTGGAACCCCCGCCTCCACAACCTAAAACTGGGGCCCCGACCAAGGATTCTCGGTCAGGTCAGGGCTTGCCCCAGCGGTTGTTGGTCACCCTCACTCCTGATCGACCTTGGCAGGTGGAGAGTGGCTCAGGCGCTCAGCAGCTGTTCGCAGACTTCTCGGAGTCTGACGATGACTCCTCCTTGTTCTCCAGGACGCTTGACCTGGAGTCCACTGGGGGTCAGTCAGTAGACGAGAGCTCATCCTCATTCCTTGGAATGCTTCGACTCATCTCAGAGTCCACTGGGATGAAGCTTGAACCGGTTTCAAAATGGGCCAGGTATCTCCTCGCAGAGATACTGGACCGAGGGGAATCCCCTACGGAGGCCTTACCGGCAGCCAAAGCCATTGTTGACCGGGCCCTGGAGCTTTGGCAGCGGCCAGCTTCTTGTCCAGCACCTTCAGCCAGGATGGCTCGGAAGTACGCTGTTCCCACCAGTTCACTCTCCGGTTTCTCGGAGCACCCTTCTGCAGAAGGGCTAGTGACCGACAGCATTTTCCGGCGTTCCGGGAACGCTCGGGACGTGGACAAGCCTCCCGACAAGGAGTCCAAGAAATTGGACTACTCCGGGTGGAAAGTTTATGCTGCTTCCTCCCTAGGCCTTCGTCAGGCCGGCTCGGCCGTCCTGATGGCACACTTTTCACACTCCCTTTTGGACTCCCTGGATGAGGTGATTCCTCATCTCCCAGCTGAACTCCAAACGACGCTCAAGCAGGTGCAGGATAAGGGAAGAGCGGTGGCCAAACAGCAGCTCCAGACTTCCCTGGACATCGCTGACTCATGTGCCCGGTCAGTAGTGGCCGCAGTGGCCATGCACCACAGAGCTTGGCTGCGGATCTCCACCTTTACGGCGGATACCCAGCACAAGCTGGCAGATGTTCCCTTCCTGGGTACCGACTTGTTCGGTCCTGGGGTGGAGGGTCATCTTCAGCGGATCGAGAAGTCCAGTGCCTCTTTGGACTCGGTCACGTCTGCCCAGAAGGACAAAGGTCGCCAGCAGCAGCGTAAGCCCTTTTGTCCTTCAGCCCCTGCGGCACGTCCGGCCAGCAACACCAGCATCAGGGCCAGCAGGCTCGCACTTGGCACCCCAAAGCCAAGCCTGCTGCTTCCTCCAGCAGGAAGCCAGGAGGGAAAGGTCCAGGCGGCTCCTCAGCCAGCCCTTCCTCCAAGCCTGCACAGTGACGGGTTGAGGGGTGTTTCCCCCAACCTTGTTACTCCTCCCCGGGTTCCCCCCATGGGGGACGTCTCCACCACTTCCTTTCTGCCTGGTCTGCTATCACCACGGACCGCTGGGTGTTGGAAGTGGTAGGCAGGGATCTGCCTCTGGAACCAGTCCCCACCCTATTGAGCACGTCGCCTGCAGAGTCGGGGATCACCCAGCCCTCTGTCCGGCTCGTTGAGCCGACATTGCCCTTCTCCAGAAGGTGGTGATCAGGAGGTGGCGGATCCTCCTCCAGACCCAGGGTTTGTGTCCAGGTACATCCTGGTCCCAAAATGGATGGGGGGGGGCTAGTGCCCCATTCTAGACCTACATGACCTGAGCAAGTTCCCAAGGTTTCGTACCTTCAGGATGGTCACTCTGGCTCAGATCATCCCATCCTTGGAACGAGGCATGTGGTTCTGTTCTCTGGACCTCCAGGACTCGTTCTTTCACGTCCCAATCCATCCGTCTCACCAGCAATTCTTCCACTTCAGGGCAGAGGGATCCCTTTATGAGTTCTGGGCCATGCCCTTCAGCCTCTTTCCAGCTCCCAGGGTCTTCACCAAATGCATGGCAGTAGTGACAGCATTCCTGTGGCACCAAAGGGTCCGGGTGTACCCTTACCTGGACAACTGGCTGATTTCAGCCCCCTCCAGGTTGGAGGTGGAGTGGTCCAGAGATCTGGCCCTCCAGGTCTGCTCTCAGACTGGCCTCCTCATCAACGAGGCCAAATCGGAACTCATGCCAATGCAGGTGATTCAGCTCATCGGGGCAGAGCTCGACTCTCTTCGAGCGAGAGCACGGCTCCCAGCGAACAGGGCTGAGGTCCTTTCCTCCTTTGCCCAATCATTTCTGGTTGGGCAATTGCGCCCTGCCCGGGACTTCCTGGGCCTCATGGCGGCCTGCACCAGCGTGGTCCGTTGGGCCCGCTGGCACATGCATCCCCTGCAATGGGGGCTGGCCCGCCAATGGTCACAGTGCTCCGGTCCTCTGGACCAACCTGTGATAATGACCCAGGAGATGTGGAACGGTCTCCAGTGGTGGCTTGTTCCAGCCCATCTGCAGGAGGGTATCCTGTTTGTCTGCCTAGAGCCGACGGTCACTCTTAACGCCCAACGACTCTCTGATGGGTTGGGGCGCCCATCTGGGGGAACTTATAGCGCACGGCCTCTGGTCCCCGCAGGAGTCTCGATGCCACATCAACCTGCTGGAGCTTCGAGTGGTCTGACTAGCTCTCACCACCTTCGCTCCATTTGTACGGGGTCAAGTGGTCCAGGTCCAGACGGACAACACCACAACCATGTACTACCTAAACCGCCAGGGCGGGACGCGCTCCTTGCCTCTGTGCAAGGAAGCTCTCCGCACTTGGTCTCTCGTGAGCAGACTGGAGGCGGATCTCCTAGCCATCCATGTGGTAGGAGCCTCCAACACTCTGGCCGATGCCCTCAGCCGGATAGGCGCTGCATCTCACGAGTGGTCTCTCCTGCCGGAGGTAGTACAAGATCTGTTCTCCCACTGGGGCACACCTCAGGTGGACCTGTTTGCCTCCAGGGAGAATGCGAAGCTGAGGCTGTTTCTTGCCTGCCCCCCTCAGCAGGGCTCGCTGCAGGGGGATGCCTTCTTCTGGGCCTTCCCTCCATTTCCCTTGATCCACAAGGTGCTTCTCAAGGCGAACAGGGACAAGGCGCAGGTGATTCTGGTAGCCCCAGACTGGCCTCGTCAGTTCTGGTATCCAGATCTCCTCAGCCTCAGCTCCAGGCTCCCGAGGTGGCTCCCAGCCGGCCCAGACCTGATCTCAGTCAACAAGGAGAAGGTACTCCACCCAGACCTTCAATCCCTGCACTTGCCGGCCTGGTTTCTGAGTGGCTAGAGTTCCAGGCCTTGGGTCTTTCCAACGAGGTCCTCAGCGTGGTTGAGACATCCCGTAAGGAGTCGACCAGAAAATGCTATGCCTTCAAATGGAAAAGATTCTCCATTTGGTGTCAGGATAAGGGGTTGGACCCTTCCTCCTGTTCCTTGGCTAGCATTCTGGACTACCTGTGGTCCCTTTCTCAGCTGGGGCTCGGTCGGCGACCCTTAAGGTGCATGGCAGCCATCTCTTGCTTACGGGCGCGGGCAGGAAGCAGTTAGGCGCAGGAGAAGGTGGTTGGGCGCTTTTTCAAATCCTTGATCACATGTCCCCTTCAGTGCGAGAACCTCCACCTCCGTGGGATCTACTGCTGGTACTGGCTAAGCTCATGGGCAAGCCATTCGAACTGATGCACAGGGGTTATATTTCTCACCTGTCGTGGAAGACCACCTTCTTGGCGGCTATCACGTCAGCCAGAAGGATGGGAGAGCTCCAGGCGCTTTCCATCGAGTCTCCTTATCTGGTCTTCCACAGGGACAAGGTTGTCCTGCGCCCCACCCGAAATTCCTTCTGAAGGTGGTGTCAGAGTTTCACCTTAACCAGGTGTTGACTCTGCGGTGTTCTACCCTAGTCACACCTCGTGGGCGAATATAGGCTCCATACTTTGGACTCTAGAAGCGCTCTCTTACTATAAGGAGGCGAGCGGCTGAAATTCAGGGAGAGGTTCCAGCTGTTTGTCACCCACGCTGAAAGCCGCACCTGGCAGACCTGCAGCCAAGCAGATGATAGGCAGGTGGGTCACCTCCTGCATAGATCTCTGCTACAGGTTGGCGGGCATGGAGCCTCCCAAAGGGATAAGAGCTCATTCTACCCGCCATACCACTGCTTGGTGGCTACTTCCAGGCGTCCCTATCCAGGAAATCTGCAGGGCTGCTACCTGGAAGTCAGCACACACCTTCATTTCCCACTACCACATCGACCTTGAGGTCACACCGGGATGCTGGTTTGGGACCTCGTTCTCCAGTTCTTATTTCCCAAGTAGGGGGTGCATGCCTTGCCTCTCTCCTTCCGGAGAACTGCTAGGAGTCTGCCAGTAAGTGTGGGTTGAACAACATATCCACGTCCCTAGAAATACAGGTTACTCACCTGTAACAGGAGTTCTAGGAGTGGTATATGTTGTTCATCCACACGACCCACCCGACCTCCCTGGCTTCAACGTGTAACCTGACTTCCAGCAGGCTAGATCTGGCGTCATGGGGCGGAGCCAAGAGTTTTGTCACTCAGGTGGGTGGGAGGAGCCAGCTTGAAGACCTTCCAGCAAGATTTAAAGTGGCAAGAAACCCGCCAGTAAGTGTGGATGAACAACATATACCACTCCTAGAACTCCTGTTACAGGTCAGTAACCTGTATTTTTGGCTCGACCATATACATCTTTTATAGTCTGACCTCCCCCTTTTTGAATTTAGAATGTTCTAAATTCGGTTCTTCATTGTCTGAAGACATGGTCGGTAAGGAAGATGGTGCGGATGAAGCATCAGACTTCTCTGCTTCATCATCAACATCAAAATCCCCCCAGTTCGTCTTACTGGCCAGTGGTTCAAATCTATTGCAAAGTTCAAGCGAATCCCTGCGTTGAAGCTTTGTTTCGGTTGCTGCGATCCGGATTTTGGTTTCTGTGCACAACAGTCATTCCTTTTTCATTTGGTTGAGAAGGGGGAGGCATTTCATTGTCCGGTTGTTGACTGGGGGTAACATCTACTGTGTTTAATAAATTAGTTGTATAGCACTATAGCGCAGTGGTTTAAGGCTCTGAGCTGCAAACCTGGAGACCTGGGTTTGAATCCCACAGCCCCCACTTGCATACTGTGTGACCCTGAGCAAGTCACTTAACTTCCTTGTGCTCCCAGGTTGCACCTATAAACAAGCTTCAGCTTAGTGTGTCTCTCCTGGTTAAAAAGAAAAAAAAAACTACGGATGCATCAATTGCAGTATTAATTTGCTCTGATATCAGACTATTGTCACCCTCAGGGGTCATGCCAGGATCTAATGTTCGCGGTATAGAGACTGCTGAGTCATCGTGTTTGGGCTGCAATTCTATCACCTGAACAAGTTGTTGGTGTGACTCTGATTGCATGTTAGGTACAGAGGCCATGGAAGTAGAAATTCACCTTGTTTCAGCAAAACTAGATTTACATGCATCTGCCAGGATAGTATCTTGGTGAATTTGTTCCCTCCCAATATGAGCAACTCGAGTGCATGACCTATAAACATGTTCTTGTTCGCCACACAAGTTACACTGAAGAGCGTATTCCCAGTTTTGGCTGACATGTCCAAAGGCAGAGCACAGCCCACACCACACAGAAACATGACCAATATTTACAGTTTTAAGTCTACTTTAAATAAACTCCATGTAGAAGAGTGTAATTGTATGTGGTTTTTAGTTTATATTTTGTCTTGAATTTAAAGGGGACAGGAAATGTGTGCTAATTGGCAGCAGTTAGTAATTGTCCTAGTAAGAGCAGTCATAAACTTGCCTCCAAATGAGCCATGTCTAATTGTACCTTAATAAACATTGATGTCGAAAACTGTGTTTTCAATCGTTTCGTTTTTATGGACAACATTCTGCACAGTTCTCTTCATGGTACCAGAGATTTGGAGTGTTTACTATGTCACAGTTTGAGTACAGAATGTTAAATGTGAGCTGTTGTCCTAGCAGAACCTTACTTAGAGTTTTCTCAAACCGTGACATAGTTAAAACTCCAGACCACTGGTTCCGTCAAGAGTACTGTAACAGAATGCTACCCATAAAATCAAAACAATGCAAAGTACAGTACTGTTTTTCACATTGCATTTTATTCAGGTACAGTTACTTGTGGATCATTCAGGTTTATGTATACAAGGCATAAAATAAGGGGGTTCGCTCGCAATTTGTGACCCAAGATCGGGAAAAAGCGAGTCAAGTGTGGCAATGATTAGCATTCATTGCTAATCATCGCCAACAAGCCCTGGGTCCTGTAAAAGTGCCTTATTAGGCACTGTCACTTTAATTTTTTTTTTTTGTCTGTCCTGGTAGCCTTTTTCCATCCTCCTCCCTCGCGTCCCACCCGAAGTGCCCTGAGCTGTGTTTGCATTGGCTAGTCAGCTGCTCTTGCCCCCCCCCAACCTGGTCTCTGCACAGGAGAAACGTGAGTCCTTTTGCAGCGTCACCCCAGGGAAGAGCCAGCTGGTCAGGAGCTCCAGTCAGAGAAAAAAGGTGAGGTTTTTTTTTATATGTTTCTTTATTTTTTTCCCTCCATCATTGTTGGTGTCCAGTGTGTAATTTAAATGTATTTGCAGGGCAGAAGACCGAGGAGGAGTCCGGAGGGCGTGGTCTGCACCAAGGAGTAGGAGGGAAGCAGAGAAGGCTGCCACCATGAGACGGGACTGGAGCGGAGACCAGGCAGGCTGCACCAATCGTGGGAGCATGGCACGTAGATTTGGTCGAGGCAGAGCAACACAGCAGAGGATCGGGAAAAACAAGTGAAATTTTCATTGTATGGTTGGTGTAGGAGACTGGAGGAGGGCAAAAGCACAGATTGGGGAGGACGGCTACACGGCATCAAGAAAGGGCATGCATGGCCTGGAACAATACTGGACATTAAAGACTTGTGCCCTGCTCTTTGCAGTGAACATTTGGTAACAGAATTAAGACTACGTTCCCCGCTTTGCTGAGATCCATGAGGGGAACCAGTAAAAAGTAAATATGCCCTGCTAGCTTGTGCCCTGCTCTTTGCAGTGAACATCTGAGAACACAGTTAAAACTATGTGCCCTGCTTTGCAGAGATCCATGAGGGGAAACGGCAAAAAGTTAATGTGCCCTTCTAGTGTTGTGCCGAGCTCCTCGCAGTGAATATTCGGGAACAGAAAAGACTTCAGTAGTGTGCCCTGTTTGCAGAGATCCATAAGGGGAACCAGTAGTTTAAGAACTTACGTGCCCTGTTATATTGTGTGCCCTGCTCTTTGCAGTGAACTTGAGAACAGAATAAGACTAAGTAATGTGCCCTGCTTTGCAGAGATCTGTAAGGGGAAGTAAAAAGACTTGTGCCCTTGCTAATATTGTGCCCTGCTCTTTGCAGTGAACATTTAGGAACATAATTAAGGCTAAGTAATGTGCCCTGCATTGCAGAGATCAATGAGGGGAAGTAAAAAGACTTGTGCCCGCTACTGTTGTGCCCTGCTCTTTGCAGTAAACATTTGAGAACAGAATTAAGACTAATGTGCCCTGTTTTGCAGAGATCCATGAGAAGAAGTAAAAAGACTTGTGCTCTGCTAGTGTTGTGCCCTGCTCTTTGCAGTGAACATCTGGGAACAGAATTAAGACTTAGTAATGTGCCCTGCTTTGCAGAGATCTGTGAGGGGAAGTAAAAATGTATTTCAATGTTTTATTACAGTCACGAATGTCATGCTTATAAATGTCACAGTCTGCTTTGACAGACATCATCATGCTAACTCTCGGCTCTTAATGTACTGCTGCACTTCCTGTATTTCACAAATGGGTAAATAAAACAGGTAAGCGTCTGAAACTATGTATACAATGTGTATTTTATCAATATATAGCAAGATAAGTAGATTTTATAAGGTGTTGAGCAAAAATATCAATTTTTTGTAATTGCTAATCAACTTCAGGCAATTGCTAATCATTTTTCACTTTGATTAGCAAAGGCCGCTAATCAAGTCTCCGATACTAATTTATGCCTTGGTATATTATTTTTGTAAGTGGTATTATTACAGCTGCATATTAGAACTCATTTCCTGTCCTCTTTAAGTTGTGATTATTGTTTTCATTATTCACTATTGTACTGTCAAGTGATTTGTTGAAACATCGTATTGTATAACAGGACAACTTTGTTAAATAGGACTTTGGCCTTAAGTTTTTTTATCCTGTCAAAAAATAAATTTTTAACTAACTAACCTCAGCTGGTCACTTGCACTGCATAAATGTGTATGAGAGCCACATTTGTGCCAGGCTTTTGGCTGTGCTGGGTAGAAGATTATTCCCATCTTTCCCAATAAAAACAAAATGTTGGATAAGTGTGGGATTCCTTTATCTGTTTCAAAAAGTTGAATTTTGAATTTCCATCCCCCAATCCATATTTGTTCTAAATCATAGATGGGTTCTGGACGATCTAGAACTTGACATTTTTGTTCCAGCCAATATAAAATATTGGAAATATTCACTCCCTCATTTCAAAAAAAGGACTGTAATGTTTCTATAAGTAGGTTTTGTTAGAGGAATGGCCATAAAAGGGAACCATAAGGCTATAATTTTCACATTAGAATATTTCCTCCAAAATATATCCAGAAGCTGAGGTGTCTTAAAACTTATGTCTTAGATTGGGTTGCCAGAAATATGGATTAATGCATTGATTTGTTGAGCAGAAAATTGCATAGACTCTTTCAGCAACTTACAGGCCACAAAGATTCTGTCTGAAACAGTTTCTGGGCTTCCCCTATACCTCAGTCTCACTGTTGTGCACCTTTAAACTGGTTCAGGTCTGTTTTTAAAAAGGTCAGCCATGGTAGGTCTTGGTTGAGGTCATGACTGTGAACCACCACTAGTAGTAGCTTGAGGTTCCTCTTTATTTTGCATAGGGATTGGCCGGCTCGGTGGTGCTGAGGGTTGAGGTGTTGGATGCCACACCTCGCACCACGCCAGTGACCTGAGTTCAGGAGCAAGCTTTGGCTTCCGGGTCGGCAGGGATCGGGAGAGGATTGAGCACCTACAGGGCTGTTCTCCTCCCCCGGGGGGATGGCCTGGCACACCAGCGGCTCCCGATGGAGATTGGGGTGCTGCAGGTGGCTGCACGCTGAACAGTGTGGCTGATGCAGGCAGGGCTGCCATGTGCCAATGCGCCAAGGTGCCCATGCAAGGGAGGGCTACCAGAACAAGGAAAAACCCGGCCCCGTGAGGTAGGTGACTACACCTGACCCCCCATGCCCTCCGCCAGGTCCACCTCACCTGGCCTTCCAGTTCCTTCACCTGGGTCCTCACCCACAGCCAGAGACTGACTAGTAAGTGCGCCCAAAGAGGAGGGGTGAAGCCGGGGTGCTGGCTGCGGGGAGGAGGGGGGAGAGGAGGCACAGGTTGAGGGGGCCTCAGGCGAGCAGGAATAGGCAGGAAGCCTGAGAGAGGCTCCATGGGGCCATGACCGGAGTGAAATAGAGTTGGAAAAAAAAAATTTGCATAGGGATGGAATTAGCATCCATAAAAGTACTAGGCCATTGACGTGTGTTCCTGGTCGGTGGGTGAATTAGGAATTCTGCGCTCTTGTTGATTATTTCCAGCATTGTTATTATCTCTTGATTCAGATTGTTCCTTTTCCGCCCATTCCATGGCTCCCGGTGACTGTTGGCTCTTGTTGACGAGAGAGAGATTGATTGTAATGGCTCCTTGTTCAGTTGTGGCTGTGGTATAATTTTTTGAGACAGAAAGGCATTATTCTGCAAAGTTGTTTGCAATTGCTCAGCTTCATCAAAAGAGTTTGCTGTACTGTCCATCATTATATTAGTAACAGCTGGTGCAGCCAGTTGCCTAGTAACCTTGATTCTGTCCACTGACCCAGAAAGCGAAGTCACAACGTTCTCCTGCAGAGTAAGAACTGAATTAGCAAAATTAGTGTCTTTATTCGCAATTGGGACTTGAGTCTGTGCAGACAGTGTGAAGATTTGTGAAAGTTTTGCAGCTGCTATAATGTCAGCTGCTTTCAGCATGTCTCCTAACAGCCATTTTTCTTGGGGAGATTTTTTCCAAGCTACGGGTAGCAATACTTTATCTGCCGACTGTGACGTAGACAGCCAGTTCTGAGTGCTGTATCATTTTTTTCTAAAATAGAAAATGTATTACTGACTGTCTCTGCTGAAAATCTGATGCTCTTAGAATGACCTCACTCATCCTCCCCCCCTTCCCCAAGGTTTCAGCTGAAAGATGAAAAAATGCTGAAAACAGCATGTGAGATCACACACACACAGGTTTTAGAGACAACGTGTTACATGTAAGGCCTTAATCAAGGATCCTGTTTGTCTGAGTTTATTACAGCCGTAGTTGCTATATCATAGCCATTTTATGACGTTGGAGAGGAACCTAGATTGTTACACAGGGGTGCAAGGTTGTAAATGCTCCTGTGAAGCCTGTGTGAGGGACGATGCAGCATGGATCAAAGAGATGTCATTTGAAACATGAGTCATGCTGAGGATTGCAAAATTAATAATTTGAAAAGACATCCTGTTTTTTTGTATGATATGTATTTTTTATATACAATGTGGCAGAGGAGGAGCTAGCTGACCTCACACAAAAAAGGGTTGGCCAATACAGTTTTTTAAAGAATACTCTGTTTTACTACACAGAGACACACTTTTACCTAGACTCTGACCAGGAAAGATCTGTGAGCACTTGTAAACAAGTATTTAGAAAGATTGTCAAATCTAAGTACTGTAAGTAGGAATTTGCACTGTTTAAACCTGTTTCTTTTAAAAGATTTGTATGTCTTGTAATATAAGAGTTCTGTATTTTGTGTTTTACACATTTTTAACTATTCTAGTAAAATTCTTTTTAGAACTTACTTGGTCTGTCTTTGACTTCTTTTTAATTGTAAGAAAAGTATATGGTTATTGCAGATACTAAACATAAGCTTGAATGGTGGTACCAAACTGGAAAGAGAAGCGTTTTAAATCTGAGGTCTTTATTAAAGTTTTTAAGGTTTCATCTCTGTATACCTGGTTAGGTGCCCGTAGGCAAAGATATCTGGCCCCCGAAGACAGAAATATCTGAGCCTGTGCATTGGGTACGCTAGTAAGAGGTTCACAGTTTGAATCCCTCCAAGACTTGAGACCAAAGGTTGATCCGAACTCACAAAACAGACAAGAGGGTTACCTTGTTCTGTTAAACTGTTCGCAAGACTGCGCTCGGAGGTTGGCACTTTGGGAGTAGAGGGCCTGACCTGCTGAATGGGTTTGTGACACCGACCACTTGGTAGACATTTCCTGGGATGGAGCCAGTCTGCCTTTACACAAGCCAAGCAATGTACTTGCTTCCTTGGTTTTAATATTTTCATACTGTTTCCCAGTTTCATAAACTATTATGTGCTGATTTAATAATTCAGATGCAGTCCCCTGTTCAGGCTCAACTGATTCTAAACCACCAGCAGCTGGGGGGCGTGACATTTGGACAGGTTTGTCAAAGTATGGAGTTAGCCACTTTGGCAGCAGTGTCCTCTTCTGCAAAGAGCTGCAGCAATAAGGCTTTACATTCTGAAATACTAGCTACCAGTAGATGCTCAACGATAGTTTTATCTGAAGTTTCTACAGGTACACTTTTTGCCTCAGTAATGTTAGTTTGCCTTGGTATTCAGGAATATCAGACATAGTAACAGTTTCTTCACTAACCTCTCTTTTCATAGCTATTATATCAGATCCAGAACCCAAATTTGATACACTAGTTTCCATGGGCATAACAGGAGAGCTGTGCAAAGGAACAACTTGTTCACCTCCTCCACCACGGTCAGCCATCTTGGACAGACAGCCAACGGCTCCCCTAGTGCAAGAGTAGGGGAGTTTCCCCCAGTGTCTTGGCTAAGTTTCTGCCATTCACTGAAAATACCACCAACAGCTTAACTTGTTTAAATATAGTATGTCAGCCCACCCTTCCCAGTCAACAAAAACAAAATAAATAAAAATTAAATTTTTAAAGTAAGTCAGGTCTTGTGAATATAATACTGTATAAAACATAGCTTAGAAGGTACAGCAGAAGGTGTAATTCACAGTACCAACTGCATGTGCACAAAATGGCTTCCGATATGAATTTTCCTATTCCTATTCCTATGCACCGGTCTCATTATGCTATCCTCATTAGTCCTATCCCTGCCTCCCCCCAGTTGGAAGCCACCTCCCCAGACTTACCTGGAGCTGATTCTCATGGCTTCCCTCTCATGGAGGGACTGGGGGGGCATCCCCCCCCACCTGCATCAACATATCCAGAGGGCCTCAGAGGTATGGGGGGGGTCAGGGGAGACGCGCAGGACTTCATGTAACCCATGGCTCTCTGTTTCACATTTTCTGCCCAATCCCCTAGCCAACACAGCACGTAAGCATGTGTATGTGGGGCACGCATACACTACGGAACTGCAGCCCCTCCCACTGAGTCGCTTGCAAACTGCACTACCACCAGGCCTCCACCCAGTGGCAGTCAAAGGCTGAGATGGCTTACCACCCCTCTCTGGGAGAGGAGAGCAGTCCCTGGGACACTCGATCCTCTCCCCCACCAGCCAACCCCAGCAACCCAAGTCTGTTCCCAAACCCAGGTTGTTGGTGTGGTGGCAGGTGAGGTTCATGCACCTTATCCCTCTGCGCCACCGGGCCGGCCAGTGCCACCTACTTCTGTGCTAATCGTTTAGCCCCAGGGTTCTGTGCAAACTTGGACACATGCTGCTGCAAAGTGGTAGGACTCTTGCAGCCTGTTCAGCCCACAGAAGATATGACCCTGTCACATGTATGAACATGGACAGATATGGCATTGACACATCAGAGAGATGCAGTCCCAAAAATTGTTGTGAAAGTCTATAGCTGGTACTGTACTTACTAGAAGTTAAAAGTTGTTTAAAAATGTTATGTTTTCTAGGTTTTTGATTTTGTACCATTACTTGTAAGTTACACACATGTTCCTGTTCCTCTGTGTGTCTCAGAAGCATTATATTTCCAAGAGCTGAGCTCTAAGTTCCTGTGTTTGGGATGTCATAGAAGCCATTGCAGTGTTCCGCTAAACAAATCCAGGCAAATCATCAGCCTGTTACCTCAGCCCAACATGACCAGATGGCCATGTAGAGAGAAATAAAGACAGGAGGTGCCTGCTATCATGGGCTGCAAAGATGCTCCACCGCTGCAGAAACAGAGAGCAGCCCACTCGCCTTATAGAATCAATTCAGAATTTTAATTATGCCAAACATTTCTGACATACAGATCATTACTGGCCACCTTTACAAAGTGGCAGTTTTGTGCCCATCCCTTCCTGAAACATAGAAACATAAACTTTGACGGCAGATAAGGACCGCTAGGCCCACCTAGTCTGCCCATTTCCCTACCTACAGGATAGGCCGCAGATCCTAGTTAACCAACAGCCTATTTCTTCCTACCCCTCACAAGAATTGCCTTATGTCTGTCCCATGCATTCTTGAATTCTCCCACAGTTTTAGACCCCACAGCCTCCTCAGGAAGGCTGTTCCATGCATCCATTACCCTCTCTGTGAAATAATACTTCCTCACATTGCCCCTGAACCGCCTTCCCTCTATCTTTAAATTGTGTCCCCTTGTTCTTGCATGTCTCTTTTTCTGAAAGATGTTACCCTCTTGGACTTTGTTGATTCCACTGAGGTACTTTAAAGTTTCTATCATGTCCCCCCTCTCCCTTGTTTCCTCAAGGGTATACATATTAAGCTCCTTTAGTCTCTCCTCATATGGCTTCTCTTGCAGATCCTGCACCATTTTAGTTGCCCTCCTCTGGACTGCCTCTATCTTGTCTATGTCCTTGCGGAGATGGGGTCTCCAGAACTGGATGCAGTACTCCAGATGGGGTCTCACCAACTATCTGTACAGAGGGATAACAACTTCCTGTTTTCTGCTGCTGATGCCTCTCCCTATGCATCCCAGTATAACCTCAGCCCTCCCTACTGCCTTCTCACATTGCTTGCCCACCTTAAGGTCATCTGATATGATTACTCCCAGGTTCTTTTCCTTTTTTGTTGTTGTTACTACCCCCAATTGTGTATTCTTCCATTGGGTTCTTGTTCCCCAGGTGCATTATTTTGCACTTCTTTTCAGAGAGGCAGTGCCTGTACAGTTTTAGCTTCAAATTAGCAGAAGACTGCAGTCTGGAGAGCCTAGGTTCCTGCCTCCAGTCTTTTGCTTTGAACCCTCCTCCCCATGTGCTTTTCCACCCCACCCCACCCTCCTCCAGTGCGGAAAATTGTAAATCATTTTGGGGATGTATGGAGGAAAAAGAAGAAAGAAAAAGTGACAGAGTGAACAAGTGAAGTGCACAGGAAAGAAAAAAAAAGAGTTTGGAGAAAGAAAAAAAGAAGGAGTAGAAGAATCTAAGAGCGGATAAGGTGACTGTACATTTTGTTCCTTTTTTGCAGTCGACACCTCCATACTTTCAGAATTTTCTGAGGGAAACACTGCACTGTGATGTTGCATATAAATGCACTGTGAAGTTAGAAATCTTTCATTAGAACTTTTTATATAGATTTCATGGAGACGGCAAAACAATATTATAAACCTTGGGGAAAAACATCTGGAAAGTTTTTTTTTTTTTTTAAAAAGCTTCTTTTCTCAAGTACATTTTTATAACTGAATATATTTTAACAAAACATTATTCCAGAGACCTGTTCTTTAATGCACCCCATTCCTGAAGTGAACCGCAGCATCTTCACTTCGGAATGGAAAACCCGCAAACACTTGGCATGTTTGCCAGAACTCAGCCTAACGTTATGACGTTATTAGTGTTTCTCCTAGCTTTGGTGCAGTAAAGCATATTTGCACACAGTCTATTGAACCACATGAAATGTACTCATACTTCTTGGCATATACCATCACACATGGCATACCATTTAACAGCAGTGCATCACGTATGGCATAGTATACAGAGAATATATTTGAAATTACGATTGCACTCCGTCCCGCCTAATCACATTAATCCCTATGCTAGCTCTTGCTGTCTACCCTTGACTAACTGTGTAGCCCACTCAGTAAAGTGGGCTAATATGCATTATCTTGTATATAATGACAAAGCCTTCACTGGTTGCATCTTTGTTATTGCCTGTTTAACTATTGTAACCTGACCGAAATGTGTAACTGTATGTTAAGATTTGTTGTTCCACTTTAACTGACGTGGAACCTTTGTAAATGAGAATTTATGCTCAAAGGTATCTATCCGATTGCTTTAAATAAATAAATAAAAAATATTGCCACACAGGACATTGCATCATCCATCATGTTATAAGGTAATCACACACACAATATTGTGTTACATGACTTGTCCTATATCATTGTAAAAAAGTATAATCACACATGACCTATTGCATCACTCAGCGGCACTTTAAAGTGAAAGGCGGAGCCTCCTCGGCCGCCGCAGACAGGATTCTTCATCTCCTGCCGCCCCTGTGGAACTCATCCCCCGGCCATCCCTCAAGGTACAGCCGCTGTTCTTTCTTCTCAGTCTCGCTCCGGCAGTGCTCCGATTGGCTGCAGCTCATCGCAACCGGCACCTGATTGGTTGGCTGGTCAGCACGGCTCACTCCGACAGTGCCTCTACCCAGCTCCTGCTCTACTTGAGGAACTTTCTCTAAATTCTACACAGAAGGGTTTTTAACTGTGCAAAACGTTGAGCATGCCTGCTTTTACTGTATAGCTTAGTTACTTAAATGCGCACATATTTAAATGTATATTTATCTACTTGTCTGCTGCTTTAAGCTATAGCTGACTAACTAGAGCATAATAGTGCTTAGACTGAGCTAAACTTGTGCATGCCTGTTTTTTTACTGTACAGCGTAGCTACGGAGCTGAAGTCATTGTGACCCTCACTATGTCTCCTATACATTTTACCCTCTTCCTTGCATTTACTCTGTCAGCCCTCCCTCTATTCCACCTAACCTCGCTACTCTCTGCCTGTTCTTGAACCTCTCTACCAGAATATTCCTCTCTTCCTCATTGCACCTCTAGTGGAGTTGCTCTTTTTTCCGCTCTGACTAGTGCCTAAAAAGATTTACTCGAACTTGAATTTCACCCCCCGCTCACACTGCTCTAATCCTTTTAGCTAATATACAAGTCCTTTGTCTCCTGCTTGCACGTCTACCCCCCACTGACTGTCTGCCGCCACTCTCCCGCACCCTCCTTTTCAATTCACGCTGTCTGAGCAGCCTTTATTTACCCTACCCTCTCCTTGCTTCCTTAAATCTGACCCGCGCCCCGAGCGGCGCTTTAAAGTGAAAGGCAGCACCTCCTCGGCTGCCGCCGACAGGACTCTTCATCTCCTGCCGCCCCTGTGGAACCCGTCCCCGGACCAGCCCTCAAGGTACAGCTGTTGTTCTTTCTTCTCAATCTAGCTCCGGCGGTGCTCCTGTTGGCTGCAGCTCAACACAACCAGCACCTGATTGGTCGGCTGGTCAGCACGGCTCACCTGATTGGTGCACCCTTTCTACCAGCTCCTGCTCTACTTGAGGAACTTTCTCTAAATCCTATACAGAAGGGTTTTTGTCCCTCCTCCCTCCCCCTCCCAGGCCTCCTTTAAATACACATTTGCTCCTCCTCCCTCGTACTGCCTTCACCTCATTGGCTCCTCCAGAGCCTGATTCATCACTGCCTGTTATTGTCCTCCCTCATACGTGCCCCTCCTGCCTTACAGCACTCCTGTGCGCTCAGGACTTCTTACAGGTCCCATCTCTCTCAACCCTATCACTCGGTTAACTCTTGAGGCTAGCAATTTTCACCTTCCCTCATAAATATGTTGCCCTCCACTCTGTACATCATCCTCTGGGGACTCTCCGCCCTCGCTTTCCCTCCTCGGTCCCCTCATCCCTCACCTGCACTGCAGAGACACTGTGTCTTCATTCTCCCTGTTTTCAACAAGGCTACCTCCACCTCGCCCTCTCCTCTCCCCTGGTCTCACTCTGCTATTCGCCCTAGCGCCTCTATTGTCCAGATGCTTATGTACCTCACTCTAATACTCATAATTAGCTTCAGGCCCTATGCAGCTACCAGGAAAAGCCACGACTCCTAACTGGTATGCACCCACTCTTGGTTCAAGAGTGCCAAGCTACACTATATTATTATTGCCTTGCTACTGTTATCAGCTGGTGACATAAACCCTAACCCTGGCCCAGCACAAACTGGACTGGTCCCTCAACCACATCCAGCTGCTACTCCTTCGTCTCGACTTACAACCCTCCCTCGTGGCCTAAAGGTCCTACATATCAATATACGCAGTCTCCTCCCTAAAGTGGACTTGCTCCAGCCCCTGGTGGCTATGCTCACCCCTGATAAAATCATCATATCCGAATCATGGCTAAATAATAACATTTGCAACTCGTCTCTCACACTCCCTGGCTTTACAATATCGTGACAAGACCGCCCAGGTAGAGGTGGAGGGGTAGCAATCTACGTCCCCACATCCATCCAATTTACCTCCATCTTTTCCAGCTCTGTACTGAAGCATACACTGCCCTTATGTTGCAAATCTCTCTCCCCTTCTCCAAACCAATCTTCATAGCAGGCGCCTAATGCTGCCCTGGTCTGCAGCCCAAAATCGCTACTGACCTTATAGCTACCCTCTCTTCAGCCGGCGAATTATATATCATGGTCGATTTCAACATAAATTGGCTGACCTTCACTCCAAACAAAGTGCACAATGCTATACACATACTCAATTAACTGAGCTTATCCTTGACCTGACTCGACTAAACCACAAGACGGGAAACCACTCCCTCATCGACTGGGTCCTCACCTTACATACTCACAGGGTTATCAAATCCGGTACTCTAGCAGACGCCTTCAGCGACCACTGCATGACCTCCTTGGTGCGTAGAGTACACAAAGTCAAAGCCCCCCCATAAAACACTACAAATCCGATTGTTCAAATCCCTGAACATTGTCCCTCTGCTGCATGATTTGACCTACACAAACTGGGCACCTATATCTGAAGCCAGCAACCTAGATGAAGCAGCAAACTACTTCAGAGACCGATTCCTTGAAGCTTGGAATCAACATGCACCTTTACGCCGTGTCAGAGTCCGAGGTAATCACCTCCACTGGATCTCTCCAGAACTTATTGCTTGCCAAACAGCGCATAACATAGCCTGGAAACTCCATAAAGGCACAAAACTTCTCAAAGACTATGAAACATACCAGGCCCTCAGAAACAAATGCACGAAAGCCACTCACCTGGCTAAGGCCGAGTACTTCAGTTCTACTTTTAACTCCAGCATAAATAACCCATCTAAATTCTGGAAAGTAGTTCACTCACTTTTCTCCCCTCAGGCTCCTCCCTCCCCCTCCTTAAAATAAACAATACAGTCATCTCTGACCACTCTAGTGTAGCTGCAGCTTTCAACTCGTACTTCACCTCATGCACTTCCGCACTACTAGGCTCCCTTCCAGGGAAAAGTCAGTCGTCTACTGCCTCTACAAGCAGTCCTCCTACTTCACATTACAATTTCTCCTTCTCTAAAATTCAGCCACTAGATATGCTCACTGCCTTAGAAGCCCTCTACCTGAGCAAAGGTAGCTCCCCTGATGGGTTAAATCCGAAATTACTCAACCTATCTGCCACAGACATTGCTCACCCTCTGACTGACCTTCTCAACCTCTCCTTTCAACTGGCTGAAATACCACAAGGTTGGAAACATGCAATAGTCCTCCCACTTCCAAAGAGTGGCGATACCTCCTCCTGAAATTACCGCCCTATATCACTGCTCCCAACGCTAAACAAACTGCAAGAACATCTAGTCCTAGCCCAACTGTCTTCGTACCTCTCCGACATAAACTTTTTCACACAATATCAGTCTGGGTTCTGCAAATACCATTCTACTTCTACCTCGCTGCTTTGGATCACGGACTCTATCCTGACTGGAATGGACAGCGGTCGCATCATTACTGCCATCTTTATTGATCTTGCTAAAGCATTCAACATGGTTTCCCATTCCCTCCTGCTCTGCACCCTGTCATCCGCCGGGCTGTCTGAACACACCGTTAAATGGTTCAGTGCTTATTTAAACGGCCGCACACAATCGGTAAAAATCTCCGACTCCATCTCCCCTCCTCTACCTATTTGCACTGGAGTTCACCAGGGGTCTATACTGTGTCCGATCCTTTTCTCCATTTTTCTGAATGATCCTCCATCCATCTGTACTTCATCTTCTATACACATGTGTGCTGATGATGTGGTTCTTTTCTCCTCTGGGCCATCACCCTTGGATGTTGCCTCCAAGCTCCAACAGGACTTCAGTAATGTCCAGGCTTGGTTTCAATCTCACCACCTCTTCCTAAATGCTAAGAAAACAGTGACAATGACGTTCGGCACCAGACAGAGACTAGCTAGGCTACCATCCCTCCCTGTCCTCACCACTCTTGATGGGACTACTATCAAGGCTACAACATCTTTCAGGTATCTGGGCGTCTGACTGGATCAACACCTCACTTTCTTGGACCACATAGATGCCATAACTAAAAAACTTCGACCAAAACTTGGTGCCTTATATAAAAACCGCTCCTGCCTCCCTCTCCAGGCAAGGCGCAAACTGGTCCAAAAGATGATTCTCCCAATAATTGACTACTGTGATGTCATCTATTGCTCTGCTTCTGCCACTTACTTAGCTAAACTGGATACCCTCTTCAACGCCTTTTGCTGCTTTGCCCTTGATGCACCTCCCCTAACCCATTACTGTCACCTTTACTGTGCCTTAGCTTTCCCAGCTCTAGCAAATAGCTCATCTCTAACTACTGGCTTGGTACCCTCCCTCCCTATCTTACCTCCTCCCTTTCCTCTCCACCCTCTGTCTCTCGCTTCCTCAGATCCCATGACCACAGAACCTTGTCAGTGCCCCGGAGACACACCACATGTGGCCAGTCCTCTTTTTCCTACCGTCTCCCAAGTTTGTGGAACTCTCTCCCTACTCAAATCCATTTTTTCCTCCACACCTGGCTCACTAAATCAAGCACTACATAATTTCCTCTCTGTCAATTGTACCTTCCCCTACCCTCTCCCCACTCCTCCTAGTCCTGCACCTGTCTTCTGTCCCCCCTTGTCTGCTTACCCACAGGCCTACCCATAGACTTCTCGCAACCCTTTTCCTGTTCTATAGCACTGAATCTTGCTGCTCACGAAATGTTTGTGCAGTCTGATCTCAGACGCCAGTCTCTGTCCAGGCCAGTTGTGTTTTATGTTGTGCTAATTTCCCAAGTGGTATTTGTCCCCTAAATGTTTAACAAACTGCTACTACTAAAGCGACAATCTTTTTCCCATCTGTATATTATCTCCCATATATGTTGTAGGTGCATTCTGTATCCTCTATATAACAATTGCTCATCCTCTAAAACTACCACATATGATGTTATCTAATTATTTTTTGTAACTGTGTCTTATGTGTTATGTTTAAAGTACATGTATAATCTTCCGTGTTTTACAAATCCCAGTCCCTCTCCCCCCGGTCGTACCGTGAGACGAGCAACTTGTTGTTCAGTGTACCTTACCTGGTGAAACTTTTCAATAAATAAATAAATAAAAATCACATGGCCTTCCTTCATAAACCATATCAAATATGACATATTGCATAAAGTGGCCTTCCAGCATGCTTCCTGACTTAAACCATCTCATACATGACATATTGCATCACATAGCCTTCCATCATGCACCATGTCATAAACCCAATCACACAACACATATTGCATTGCATGGCCTTCCATCATATACCTTGCCATAACCCATATCATACAAGTGATATTGTATCACGGGGCCTTCCATCATGCACCCTTTTATAAGCCCTCTCACACATGACATATTGTATCACATAGCCTTCCGTCATGCACCGTGTCATAAACCCTAAAGAACATGATAAATTGCATAACATGGCCTTCCATCATGAACCATGTCACAAACCCTATCACACGTCATATTGCATCATATGGTCTTTCATTATACACTGTGTCAGGAACCCTATCACACATGATATATTGCATCACATGGCCTTCAGTCATGCACCATGTCTTACACCCTATCACATATACTGCACTATATGGTTGTGCATCATATACCATGTCATAAACCCTATCACACATGACATATTGCAGCACAGTGCCTCTCATCATTCACCATGTCATACACTGTATCACACGTGACAAATTGCGTCACATTGCCTTCCATCATGCACCCTCTCATAAATCATATCACACATAACATATTGCATCACGTGGCCTTCCATTGTGTTGGGGTTGCTCAGATAATCCTTTATAAAAATGGATACATCGAATTTCCGCTAAATTTAAGATTTTGGCTTTTCACATAAAGTTGCCGGAAATCCAAAATCTTAAATGTTAGGATACCAAATCAGATACAGATATGGAAATCCGATTTGGTATCCATTGTAAAAACCAAACTCCCCAGCCTGTGCAGGCAGTGTTACTGTAAGAGGACATCAGCATTCATTCCCAGCATACCTCTACTAGTCGAAAGGCAGACAGGTAGCTCCACAGTGGGACCAGTCTCTCTAGTCATCGCTCACCCACCTGACTATGTTTCTGGTAAATATTTGGGTGCTATGGAGGGGTGGGGTAGTGGGAGTGTTGGTCAGGGGCTGAACTGTTTAACACAGGTGCCTAGTTGTGCCAGGAACTGGGGTGGGTGGGGCTGGGACATGTACTAAAAGCATGAGTGGTGGAGTTTTTTTTTTATTACAGGAGGCTGCTATTTTATTATAGGAAAATTTCACTGGATTCATTTTCGTATTTCAGGGGCTGGGGAGGGGGGAGTTTAGGGCTAGAGGGTGGTTTGGGAAGGGTGTAAATAATGCAAGGTGGGTGTGTGGGGGTCTGCAGAGACATTTTTGCAAGAAAGAGGTTAGTGATATCACTATTTCACAGCTTAATATCAGATTTCTGACTAGGATAGTCCAAAACTTGCCAGATGTTTGATCATATTGCATGACTTCTGAGCAACCCTACATCATATACCATGTCTAGGGAAGTAAGTTTGTCATCGATGAGGTTTAAATGACCCATCGGTCGTTCACGAAATCATTAGTAAACATTAGTAAACGGCGTGGCACTGTCATCATTGCTACGTTTTGATGACAATAGTGAAAGTCATAGAAGTCCTGAATAAAGACCAAACATCATGGAGTCCATGATGTGTATGACTGCCATGACAAACTTACATCCCTAACCATGTCATAAACCCTATCATACATGACATATTGCTTCACGTGGCCTTTCATCATGCATGTCAGAAACCCTGTCGCTCATGACCATATTGCATCACATGGCCTCCCATAATGCATGTCATAAATCCTGTCACAGATGGCATATTTCATCACGTGCCCTTCCATCATGCACCGTGTTATAAACCCTTCAATACATGACAGCATGAGATGCCATGCACAATGACATTTTCCATCATCCACGAGGCAGGGCCAGCTCTGGATTTTAATTTTTCTGTTCAGTATCTTCACCAAAAATTTATTTTGCTCCATGTGGTAGGCAACATCTTTTTCACTTATATTTAATCGTGACAAACAGTTTAAACCCATATTGAAGAATATGGTTAGAATAAAAAAACACAAGTTCATTACGTTTGTCCTAATGCCTTACAATGTATTACTCTGAATTAGTCTTTGCCTCAGAGTTTTCTCTATCTCCTACCGCTGTCCTTTTCCTAATAACGGGCTCTATGCACTATTAGGATGTAGGGTACATGCTAAAGGTGCATACACCGCCCGCACGGCTCTGCATCCATGGATAGATGCACGGTGGCCATATTCACGGCCACCGGCCACTGCACGGCTTCCATACACGACCCCGGTGCGCAGGTGCACGGAGGACTGTTCTGTGGACTGGGTGTGCATCCATTGGATGCCCGGTCCCGGTCTGCTACTGGATCCCTTGTACCTGCTGAGCATGAATGGCAGCAGACGGCATGCTGTGCGCCTGAGGCAGGTGCCCAGTCAGCCACCCCCAGCCCTCCTTGTGGTCCCCATGGGCTGGGGTGGCTTGTTGAGGGGATCTACTGTGCTCCGACATCCCCACCGCAGCCGGTGGCGGCATCCTGGGGGGGCGTGCATCCTTTATGGCAGGGAGTTACCAAGCATAACTTGTGCCCTCCACACCCAGCACACAACACCTTTGTGAATGGTGCGGTGTGTGGGCACACCCCCTGCCCGCCCCAGTGCTCTGCTGTCCATGTAGCTGGGGGATCAGGTGCGTACCTGTTCTGCTCCCCCCAGTGAATGCCATGCGGGATCCGCGGGACAACGCTTTGCAGCATTCAGACATAGCTGTGCCAATGCACCTCGTTTACGTGGCGCATTGGCATAGTGAATAGAGCCCAATCCCCTTGAAGTTGTACCTTTGTGTTTTGAGCCCAGCTGTAATCCCTGCATTGACCAAATTGCTGGGTAGACTGTTTCACCCATCCACCACCCTCTCCCTGAAATAATACTTCCTGATGTCCATTTTAAATTCCCCCCTTCCAGTGTGAGATTGTGCCCCCAGTGGATGAACTGTTCCTCACTTGAACAACTCTGTGGAGTTCACCTTACTGTAGCCGTGTTATTTCTATCATATTCTCCCTCTCCCTTCTATCTGACAGAGAGTACATTTTGAGAAATTCCAATCTCTCCTCATAGGACTTACCCAGCTGCCCCAGGATCATTTTCATCACCCTTCACTGTATGGCTTCCAGCCTTGTCCTGTTCTTCCTGAGATGTGGGCTCCAGAATTGCACACAGTACTCTAGGTGTGATCAAACCAGTGATCTGCACAGTGGCAGTCTCCCTCCTGCAACTGGTGAAACCCCTCCATATGCATCCTAACATCTCGTTGCCTTCCCATGTGCTTTACTGCATTGGGAAGAGATGTTCAGACTGTTGCTAATTATCGTCCCCAGGTCTGTTTCCTCTTTTTAGTACTCCACTCTTACTCCACTGATGCACTACTCCGTATATTATCATTCATGGATAAGATAACAGAAATCAGTAAAGGAAGTAATGATGATGTGGTCTACTTAAATTGTAGCAAAGCATTCGATAAAGTGTAACACAAACAACTAATAGACTAGTTTCCTTAACATTCTCATTAATACTGATTCACTGGATAGACACATGGTTGTCTCTTAGAAAACAGAGGGTATGTGTGGAGGGTGAATATTCAAACAAGTGCAGCACAGACAGCGGCATCCTGCATGGGTGGGTACTGGTCCCAATACAGTTCAACATGTACACTGGAAATACTGAGGAGTGTGTGTTGAGTCGGCTATTGAAGTTTGCCAATGATACTAAAGATGGTTGAAGGGCTTCTTGCGATTTTGATGTCAAAGCCCTGCATGTAGACCTTGATAAACACATCCAACTGAGCTCTCTCATGGGGTATGCAATTTAACATTCATAAATGGCAAAGTCTAGCTGGCCCAGTGGTGTGAAGAGCTGAGGCATTCATGCCTTACCTCCTGCCATGCTGGCAACCCGTGTTCTGGAACAAGCATGAGCTGCCGGGGGTCAGCGGGGAAGGAGAGGATCGAGCATTCAACGGACTGTGCCTCTGCCAGGGTGGGGGGATTCTCTGTCTCGTTCCATGGCTACCATCTGGTGGAGGCCAGGTGGCAGTGCCACAGTTGAGCAGTGCAGAACAGGGGCCGCGGTTACATAGTGCATGTGTGCCACCACGTGCATGCACTCACGGCCGCCAAGGCAGGGGATCAACTTGGAGGAACAATGATGGTCATGGTCTTCATGAAGCCCTGTCTGCCTGCTGTCATCCCACTCTGTCACTGGTCCACTAGACCTCCAAACTGAATGCAGGCTCATTGGGTGGGGGAGGATGGCCCTTCCTATCCTGGCCCTACCACAGGGGGCAATCCGTGGGGGATATGAGGCTTGGCGTGACTGATGAACAGTCGACTGATGAGGGAGGTACGGTTGTGGTGGAGCTTGCAGCCTTGGCGCACAAGGCAGATACAAATCTTTATGGAAAAGTCGGCCCAGTGGTGCTAAGGAATGAGGCGCTGGATGCCCCACCTCACACCACACCAGTGACCTGAGTTTGGGAATACGTACATATGAATTTGCCAGCAGAACAGACCTACTGGTCTATCAATGTCTGCTCGATTGTGCAGCTAGCCCCCTAGCATGCAGCTGCCCCACCTTTAGCCCCCCTTTATTATCCTCCTTGCCCACCCCTGTACTTTGTCCCAAGCTGTTTTAAAGCCAACTACATTTTTGCTTGCTAGCACGCTTTCTGGTAGTGTGTTCCACCTCGCCACTACTTTCTGTGAAGTAATGCTTTCTCCTGAATCTCCCTTCCTCTATTCTTAGTCCATATCCCCTGGTTTCCCTCCCTCTCCTCAGTTTAAACACCCCCTCGTCACCCCCCTTGTTGATACCCTTCAGGTACTTGAAGGTTTCAGTCATGTCCCCCCGTTCCGCCTCTCTTCCAGTGTGTACATATTCAGTTCCTTTAGCCTTATCTCATAGCCCATTCCCTCCATCCATTGAATCATCCTAGTCGCCCTCTGCTGCACTTCCTCCAGCAGATTGACATCCCGTCTCAGGTATAGCCTCCAGAACTGCACACAGTACTCCAAGTGCGGCCTGACCAGTGACCTGTAGAGAGGCAAGATCACCTCCCTGCACCTGGACATGAATCCCCGTGCTATGCACCCCAGCATCCTGTTTGTCTTCCCTGCTGCTCTCCTGCATTGGACAGAATTGTTCATGCTTCCCTCTACCAATACCCCCAGGTCCTCTTCCTCCTCGGTGATCCCCAGCTTGATTCCCCCAATCCAGTACTCCCTCCCTCCTTGGGTTCCTGGCCCCAAAATGCATCACCTTGCATTTTTTCACATTGAACCCTAGCTGCCACTTTCCTGACCATTCCTCCAGCTTGGTTAGGTCCCTCTGTAGTTGCATCCATCCCTCTTCCTTGTCCGCTACTGCACCCATTTTGGTGTTGTCAGCAAACAGGCTAATCCTGCTCACCACCCCCTGTGCAATGTCTGAGATGAATAGCCCAAACAGCGCCTCACCCAGCACCAAACCGTGTGGCACCCCACTCATCACAAATCTAGGCTCAGAGACTCCACCACCACCCATTGTAGCCTACCCCGTAGCCAGTTTGAGATCAAGCATGCTGTCTTTGTTCCCACCCCTGCCAACTTCGCCCCTAGTTGCCCATGGGGCACTGAACTGAAGGCGTTGCTGAAGTCCAAGTACAGCACATCCACAGCATGTCCCCCATCCAACTCCCTCGACACCCAGTCATAGTACTGTATAAGATTGGTTTGGCAGGATCTTCCTGAAATGAACCCATGCTGCCTTCCGTCCTGAAGGTCATTGTTTTCCAGAAATGCCACCAGCCTTTCTCCATGAGCTTTCCCACTGTGGACATCAGACTGACTGGTCTGTTGTTCCCTGGCACATCCCTTGGGCCAGTTTTATGTAACGGTACTACATGGGCCATCCTGCAGTCCTGAGGCACCTCCAGTTTCCAGGAAGGTGCTGAACAGGTCTGCCAGTGGTTCCGCTAGAACCTCTGCCACACCCTGGGGTGGAAACCATCCGACCCCGGTGCCTTTTTCACTTTCAGCACCCTTAGCCCCTCCAAAACCCTCCTACCCTCTATCCTGCCGTCCATTACCTCACCCCCCCCACTCCCCCTCTTCCCAGACCAGGGTGGTGCTGGACCCCTCCTTCCTCTCTGTAAACGCTGAGCAGAAGTATTCGTTAAATGTTTCCACTTATTCCTTCCCCTTTTCCACCCTCTCCTCCCCCCCTTTTATCCTCACTACACTGTCCCTGCACTTCCTTTTCTCTCTAACATATCTAAAAAAGTCTCCCCTTTTATTCCCTGAGCTAATCCGAGTTCCCTTGTGGCCTTGGCCTCCCTTACCCTCATGGTCACCTCCTTAGACCATTTGGTGTACTCCTCCCTGTCCTCCAATTTCCCATCCTCCTAAACTTCAGATATGCTGCTCTTTTTGCCCTCACCCCCTCTATCACCTCCCTGTTCAGCCAGCATGGCTTCTTTACTCTGCTCTTCCTATTCTGTAACCTGGAACACGTTTCCGTCGCTTCTGTGATCTCTTGCTTGATTATGTCCCATTTCTGCGCTGTCCCCATCCCCTGCTCTATGCCTTCGAGTCTCCCCTTCAGCAACTCCCTTATCCCCCCAAAGTACGTCCTCCTGAAATCCACCACCTTTTGTTACTGATCCCTCTGGCTCCCTGCTCATTGTGATATTGAACCACACTATTTGGTGGTCACTGCCAGCCAACGGGTTGTCTACTTTTATGTCCCTTACTGCCTCACTGTTCGATAATACCAGGTCCAGCGTGTTCCCCAGTCTAGTGGGTTCAGTGACCAGTTGTGTCAGGAACCCCTCCTGGAGCGTTTCCAGGAGGATCTTCTCCCTGGCACTGGAGGTGACCGGCATGGTCCAGTCCACCTCCAGCAGGTTGAAATCCCCCACTATGGTCACGTTCCCATCCTACATACTCTCCTGATTTGGTCCGCTAGTTCCCTGTCCTTTTCCACTGACTGGGATGGCGACCTGTACACCACCCCAGACCGCAACTTTCTTCCCCTGGAGTCTAGGAGCAGTATCCAGATTGCCTCTGTTCCCTGCTCTTCCCCTTCATCCCTTGTACATTTGATCCCCTCCCTCACATAGACAGCCACCTCCCTCCGCTCCTCACAGTCTTTTCTGTACAGACTGTACCCGGGGATTGTCAAATCCCTGTCCTGGTACTCTGTGGCCCACATTTCTGTGATGGCCATGATGTCCACCCTCCCTACAGCTAAGAGCGCCTGTAGCTCTGCTAACTTGTTGCCTAGGCTTCTCGCATTCACAGAGACCACCCTCCACCCTGTCCCCCTGTCCCCCTCCTTTTCCAGTTCCCCTTCCCCCCATTTCCTTCTGTACCAGTTCCCCTTGATCTTTCCTACCAGCTTGGGAGGTAGGCTCACTCTGTCTATGGGTATCTTGTCTACTGTCACCCCCCAGCTAGTTTAATCCACTTTGATAGTTATATACCCCTGCAGCTTCTGCTTTAAAACACCCTTTTCATCTCCACTTAGGTGCAGCCTGTCCCCTGCATGTAGCACTATTAGGCCCTGGTCCTTCCCCAACCCCCACCCACCTGTACCCTTTTGATCTACACCACCCTCCAGCCAAACGTTGAATTCCCTAATCCTCACCTTCCTCACTGTGCTTGCACAGGGCACCGGGATCACCTCCGAGAAGGCCACTGTCTCCCCTGTCTTTTCACACAGTGTTCCCAAACATCCAAACCTCTCCCTTACTACTTCCACAGTCTCCCCTGCCAGGTCATTTGTCCCCATATGCACCACTATGTGCGGTCTCCTCCTGCCCCTCTTCACACCCCTTAGAGCTGCTTGTCCCCACACTGTCTGCCCTTAGTCCCGGTATGGCTTTCACCCATATGCGACTATGTCATTCCCCCTTACTGCCCCATCTTAAGAATGGAGTCCCCTAGCACCAACACTCCCCCATCCTCCCTAGCTCCACTTACACCCCCTCCATCTACCCATTCTTTGAGTCTCCCCCTCTAGGAGCTCCGCTCCTTACTCCAGTGGCCCCCTCTTCCAGCCCCCTTCCACTCCTGCTTGTCACCCTCCCCATCATCCCTGCACACCTGCCCTGCCTCCCTCCTTGCTCTTCCTCCTCCATAAGTCTTAAACCTCCCACTGCACATTCACCCCTTGTGCCCTTATCCTTCACCCTGTATCTCTTCCCCACTCTCTTTTATCAGTACATCAAACCCCTTCCTCCCTGTCGTCGTGGCTTGCGAACTCCCTACCCTCCTGTCCTGAGTCCATCCCCCCCCCCCCGGTAGACCCGGCCTTAGTCCAACTCTCGATACTGGACTGCCTGTCCCGATTGATGTCCCCTTTCCTTGACCCATTCCCCCGTGCCATGTCTGAGTTGCTTCCATGCTCATGTTCCCTTGTCTCTGACTCTGTCCCCCTTTTCTTACCCTCTCGAGTTCCCTCCTAATTCTCCTCACCTTCTCCTCCAACCTGTTTATCCTGTGACATATTGGACACCTTCCCAGCCTCCACAGTAAGCTCATCCATACCACTGCCCCACATCCATTGCATGCCACAGTCCTCCCCATGTTAGCACCACCTGACCCTTCAACCAGGTTAACACAGTATTACTCGTACTATATGTACCAACCCACCCTCTGAACCGACAGTACCTCCCCAATGTCCGCAACCTGTATTTAAGTCCCCCCAACCTCAACCAATGCTTCCAGTTGCCCAAGTTTTTACAGCCCTACCGATAATGCAGAGATTACATCACCTAAGCCCCAGGATGAAACCATATACATCATATACCTTAGTACATCACATTATACCTTAGTACATCACCCAGGACGAAACCATATCACCAAAACCATGTACTGTTTACGGCATAAACCCAGTACCCTGCTGGGTTAAGACCCCACCCTGAAAATTCAGAGATTAGTACTCAGGCTCCCTCAGTAGAGCGGGTCAAGATATCAGGCACTCAATGCACTTCAGCAACCCCCTTAATTCCCACAGTCCAGTAAATTGCATCCAGCATGTTGGGGGCTTTTAACCCTTCCCTCCTTCCCAAACACATCAAGCTCCATCTAACAGTACCTTTTTGCTGATGCATTCCTGACCAAAGCCCCACAGTTAACAGCACCTTCTTGCTGGTGTGACCCTGACCTGCTGCTGATTGACTTCTCCATGGCCCCCTCTTCCGGCTCTCCTGGACCCCAGTTTCTGTCTGCTCCCTGGGCTGTACCTCTCTTTCACCTGCTTCCACTGTTCCTAATCCTTTGTTCCATCTACGACCCTGCCTCCAGTGATTGGCAGAAAATCCCTGGTGGGAGTGACCTATCACTTTTTAAAATTGGTGGTGGTGTGGGGCGGGGCGGGGGAAGAATATTTCTCTCACCCGCTACCTCCTCCTTTTTGTAGACTGGCCTCCTGCCAGGCCACCCCCTCATCTCCATGTATAGCAGCTGGATTGGCTGCTCTCCTTGGGGCCCAATTGGTTCCCCTCCACTATTTCCTTGGTTTAAGCACTATCCCCGCTCGGCCGATCCTCCTCCGCGCCTTCTGCTCACTCAGGGTGTGCCAGACTGGCAACCCCCTCCCCTCTGCTGGTCCTCCGGTGATCCCTGGTTCGCCCGACTGGCGAACCCCATAGAATGAACTCAGGTTGCTCGGGGGTTGGTGTGGTGAGGAAGGACTGAGTGTCTGTAGACAGCTGTCCTTCCTTGGGGAGGGGGAATTGCGCAGTATGCTGTAGACTGACTCCCAGCGGTGGCTGGCTGTCAGCACAGATGTGCCGCCAAGAACGGGGAGGGCCCACATCCAGTGCATTAGGCTGCCTCTGCGGAGATGGAGCCAGCCACTCTGCCCATTGCACAGTCGTGGGTTCGGGGGGGTGGGACAGCAAAATTGGGAGCCGACAGAGTCCATGATTACCCGACTGTTGGGTCGGAGGACAAGTCTCTCTGAGGGAGGGACCGGAGTTCCCTGTTGGCATCCCACAATAAGAAAAAAAAATCTGTATGGAAAAAAGAAATGGCAAAGTAATTCACTTTGGTAGACAAATATTTTATATGAGTATAAACTGGATGGCCAAAGTATCAAGGAGGTTGTTGAAAATAAGGACTTAAGTGTCGTAATTACCAAGGATCTTAAAAGTACCAGTGCAGTTAAGTTGTTAGGACAGCAAACATGGTGTTGGGAGACATTGAAGAGTTTTATAAGTAGAAGAAATGAGGTCATAGTGCCTGTCTATTCCTCTTATATAAGGCCTCACTTGAAGTATTGTGCGCAGGTATGGTCGCCACATTTGAAGGGTGACATGCAGACACCAGAAAACTTTCAGAGACATGCCACCACATTGATATTGGAGGTAGCAGGCATGTACTGCGAGAAAAGGCTGTTGCAGTGTGATCTGTTATCCCTGGAACACAGAAGGTTAAGAGGTGATATAACAACTTTCTAAACATGCAAGGTCTGATGGCTTTAGATGCAGTGGAATTGTTGACACATAGGACTGGGAAAAGAACAAGGGAGCATGTACTCAAAATCAAAATGGAAGGATTCAGATTAGATATCTTGAAAAACTCCCTCCCCCAGGAAAAAAAAGTGGGCCTAGGTTGTGGAACTCGCTCACAGTAGCTGTGGTGGAAGCATCATCATTAACTGAGTTTAAAAAACAGTACAGATTTCTTTCTAAGGACAAAATATATTGTAATAAACAATAAGTGTGCTTTTCCATTGTTTTCCAGACATTGTAACTCATGGTTTGGAACACTGAGAAAAAAGTCATTCATGATTTAGAATGTGAATTATTTCTTTTCTCAGGTGCTGTAATCAGCATTGTGCTCCACCAACCAAATAAGTGGATTAGATCGTGAGCTGATTCACCCTCGGTCACACATCTGTACCAAATCACAGGTCACAAGCGGTTTCAAAAATGGCCGCTTAAAAGTAAAAAACAGCACACGAAGTGTTATCTACTCTGACGAGAAATAAAAAAAAAAAATAACCCTTCACTTTGGGAAACGTGCTTCATGTAATATTATACACAGTAAAAAACCTAATTGTTAAGAACTCACTGGTCATCAACACCTCGATAGTGTGGTGTCATCATTAGGTCACTTGAGCTTCGCTCTCTTGCCAGTGATGTCACCACACTAACTCGATGCAGAGTTACGCACTTTTTCTTAAAAGCTAGGAGTTCGTTTTTCTCTGTGTTGGTAATGACCTCTGAATAGAGAGAGGAAAGTCATGTAGGCATTGCATCCTTCTGCCCATACTGTAAGTATATTATCTGATGTTGTGTTATGCAGATAGATTTCCGCAACCAGTGTGCATTGCTGTACATGTCTTGGCACTGAATTTCAGTTGCCAAATACTTGACTACTTCCTCAGCCTCTCTACATCCCCGCTTCATGCTGCTAACTCCCTCCTCAGCATCCTCTATTTTTTGTGTCATCTGTAAGCAGACTCGCTTTTCCCTGCAGACCCACTCCTACTGTATATCAGTGAAGTGCATGTTAAAAGGATTGCTTCCCAATTACATGTCACTTCTTTTTCTTGGAGTGTGTCATGGGGGACTTTAGCAATTGGTTCTGACATGTCCAGGGAAATTTTCTATATATTGTATTTAATAGCCAAAAAAGTTATTATGAGACTTTGAATAGATGAGTGAGCCCCAACCGTTAATGAATGGAAAATGGAACTAGTGCAGTTCTTAAGGATAGGGAGGCTATCTTGTAATATTCAAGACACAGCACATTCATTTAAATTAAAATATGCAAAAATAGTAAGATACTTATCAGTTGACAATTAAAATGAAGGACTTCACTGAAAAAGTAAGATAAATGGACTTGCTCCTCTACATTTAATATGCATTACAAGTACTCAAAGCATTAATTCATTACCATATCTCGTTCCTCCATTTCTTTCTCTTTCTGTGTCTCTCATCTTCTTTATTGTCTCATTACGTTTGCCCTGTTTTTTAACACAGGTGTGACCCACCTGCTCTAATTGTGCTCACTGAATTTTTTAGAGGGGTTATACAGCTTCTTTATGTGACGTACTCAACAACAGTGCTTATGATTAATTTATTTATTGAGTAATCTGAATTACAACCTTTGAGCTAAAAGCTCATTTGCAAAGGATCCTCGACACAAATGGAGGGGAGAATACATGAGTTTGGGAGTCTAGCAGCTAAATAGGCATCGTCAAAAACATCATAATGTGATCAGTAGCAATCAGTAACATTGGTAATAGCAACACAACATAGGTAACAAAGGCAAAAGCAACACATAACCAGAGCGTGGGTACAGGGTACATGCTGATACAGTACACACAGCAGGGCAGACAGTAAAGTGCGTAAGTCAAGTTAGGTACTAGTTGGAGAAAATCAGAGGTTGAAGCTATACAGGAGCTTGTAGGGAGGAACAGGAGATGTGGCTGAACATTATTCCTAATACCTAAATTGGTTACTAGGCTATATCACCTATGCTGCCCATATTAATAATGTTGTGAAAGTGGCAAACACAAGGCTGGGCCTATTGTTCTGTCATAGGAAACATCTAACCTCTGAAGCCTTGTCTGTTGCCATCCAGAGCTCCATTGTTAGCCTTATTGACTACGGACTCATTATCTATGGCTCCGCCACTGCCTCCTCTCTCAAACGTGCCTCTGCCTCTCTCAATAAAGCCTGTCGACTCGTCACTGGAGCCCACTGTCTCACCCATACTTGTGACCTCTACTCCCTAACTGGATGGCTGCAACTCAACAACCGAATAAAGTATCAAACCTGCATCACAGCAAAGAAAATAATGATGGGCAAGGCTCCCCTTGAGTCCGCTCCCTCCTCAAACCCAGAATCAACAACTGCAACACCAGGAGCTCTAAACCCCAATTCCTGCAAATCCCCCACTGTCGCACAACCCAAGGACAAAGGTCCTTTGCATGTAGGGCTCCTAGCTGGCTGAACAGTCTCACTAGTGACATCTCTACCTCACCAACGCTGGGCGCTTTCAAGGCTAAGCTCCGCCTCTCCCTAGTAGGTTCAAGCACCTGTGACTGCCCTGCTTAAGCAATATTCTCTTGCTACTGCCAATAGTCTCTGCTGTCTGCTGTTGTACCCTCACCTAGCACTTCATCAGTCCTATGCCCATCAATTGCTCTTACACCTGTTCTGTCCTGACAAAGCCCCTTAGGCTGCCATACTCAGTCCCGCCCTCTCCTTCTTTCACCCCCATTTCCTTTGTTGCCTACATCTCCTAGTGTTTAATGTATTATCCTTGCAATTACAAGTTATGACTGTTATGTTACTGATTGTTTTATACTGTATTTTGAAACCTGTATGACCTTTATGCCTGTACTTACTGACGTGGAACCTTTGTAAAAGAGCTTCGACTCAAAGGTACTTTGTAATCCTAGACTCAAATAAAAAAATAAATAAATAAAATCCAAGGGTGTAAGCATAGCTGTGGTAAACAGTCGGGGTAGTGGGAACTAATCAGGAATAGGTAGCAGAAGAGGAATCCGAGGATGGGAACGGAGATTAGGCTCATGGGTAGGGAGGGCATGGAATAGGGAGGCAAGGGCTAACAGGGAGTAGGTGAGGGGAGTGGGGGGACTGCACGGTAGGTAGGCCGGTAGGGCAGGTGTAGAGCAGGGAGCTTCAGGCCAATTTGTAGAGTGCAAGATGAACCTTGGCAGGCCCTGGGGTCAGGTAACAGCCAGGTTAAGAGTGGCGGTAGCAGTGAACAGGTGGGAGATGGTCTTTATTGCTCATGCTTGCGAGGACAGTGGCATGCAGGACTTGTGGGTTAAGAGAGGCAGTAGCAGTGTACTGGGGAGGGGGGGATAAACTTTCTTCAATTAATCAATCAATCAAATCTTTATTTTTCCAGGTGGAACATCATTGAGACAAGCTCATTTACAAGATGGACCTGGGGCAAAACAATTGCCAGCAGAGTTAAGACATAACAGGTTGCGTGAACATACATAACAGTTACATAGAGGATAATGTATGGTCCTCTATGGGTAACCGGTCTGTTAACTGTCGAGAGGTTGCCAGGGCGACTGTGTAAACCTCGCGAGTGAAGTCTTTAGAGGTTTTACTTCGCCATGGCAACTCCTTAGATAACAGTGACCGTTGCCGATAGAGGGACCATACATTATTTTTATAGCATATGGTCCCACTTAAAAAGTAAAACTGCTGCTTACTTTTTGAAAAAGTCACTGCCGCAGCTGTTAAGTCCTTCGCTAACCGCTGTTCGTCCATCGGTTCCCTGTCTAAAAAAAATGCGCGCACATGCGCAGACTGATCGCTGTTGTTAACCTATCGATGTGACGTAGCATCGATAGGTTAACAACATTTCTACGTCACATCGATAGGTTAACAACCTTAGGAAATGATGATTCCCTAAGGTTAACAGCATTCTACCATACATTATATAGTAATAATAACAACATAATAACATATAACTATCACATGTGACAAGATACTTGCACCAGAACATAGCAATAGGTTCAACAGGAGGTAGTGCCATTTAAATACAATTGCGTGGCTACAGATACATTGGCGTAAGGTAATGAGCTAAAGTTTATATAGTAAACATCATTGGAGGAGTCATAGTGAGCAGGAGTGGCAGTTCCTCTAGCGTCAAAGTGCGAAGAAGATTGAGATGTAAGAGTCCTTTGATAAGTACTGTAGGCATGTCCTGGCAAGTGGGGCCGGAAGGGGAAGGGGGTATAGGGATTGGGGAGGAAAGGTCAGACAAGATAGGAGAGGGTTGGACATGATGACCTAGAGAGGAAGGACTGTTCGAAGGGAGAACACAACAGATGCCACAGGCAGTGGTTGGAGTTTAAGTCCAATATTTGAAGCAAAGACAGATCATGATGTTGGGACCTTGATCTGGACAATGGTAGAAGGGAGGACTCACATAACACCTTAGGCAATGGTTGAGGTTTAAGTCCAGAATTTAAAGCAGGAACAAATTTTGATGTTAAGACCTTGACTTGAAGCAATGACAGGCCTCGGAGAAGGTCCTCAGGAACAAGGATTTTTTTTTTTTTTTTATCACAGCTGTTTGTACTCCATACCGGTCAGCCACCATCCGATCGACCCCCCAGCCCCATCACCCAGAATTACCAGTGCTTACCTTGCCCGGCCCAGGAGCGGCACCTGCGGGGGGGGGGTGGTCTTCATCCTGCCAATCGGTGTATTTTCTCCTCCTGGTTTTCTTCCAGGAGCCCCAGGAGTATGCACGCATGCACCGTACAGCCCCGATTACAGCTCCTTTCCCCAACCCTATGGCCTAGTGCCTGTGGCCCCCGTCCCTGAGCCCGTGCTACCTCCAGCCTCTACTGGGGGTCGCCATCAGCCGAGGGGTGCCATGCTTCCTCCCCGGAGAGGAGAGCTTGCCTGCCAGCAGCTTCATCCAGCTCCCCCCGTGCCAACCTCCAATGCCCCGGGCTCATTCTTGAACCCGAGTCGCCGGCATGGGTCAAGGTAAGGCGCCAGCGCCTCAACCCTCTACGCCACCAGGCCGGCCAGGAACAAGGATTTGAAGAGGGAGAACGTGACAGGGGAAGCGAGCCTTAAGGTTTTCTGGATCTTATTCCAGAGCGTAGGAAGAGTGAAGCTTATTGAGGCTCTACCAAAGCACGTTTTAACTTTAGGGATAGCCAGAGATAAGACAGTAAGACTTCTGAGAGAATAGGCACTAGGGATGCAGGGAGTTAGGCAGCTTGTGAGGTACTGAGGTAATTTGTGAGTGATTGCCTTATATGTCCATAGAATAGCATTTTTCTTTTGCCTCCTGAAGCTAAGGGAGCTCCAGACTATGGAAGAATAGAGGATGCAGTGGTGCGTGTCATAAGGGGCATCCAAATGAGCCCAGACTTGAGAGGACTAATTAGGCTAATTAATGCTTGTTATACCTATACATCTATATAGTTTAATATTTCTTTTATGCCTTTAAAGTTGTACCTTATTTTTAAATAACAGTCAACTGTTTATGAGAAAAAAAAAATAGCTCCAGGACAGACCCCTGAGAAATTCCACTAGTTACCTCCCTTAAATTACAGAACTTTCCATTCAGGACCACTTTCATGAGTGCTGTCTGTTAACAAATTTTCATTCCATCTAGTTGAACCCACCCTTAGTTCTAGGTTCCCTGCTATCTTCACTAGCCTCCTGTGTGGCACTATATCAAAAGCCTTATTGAAATCCAGGTACAGGATATCGACTGCAGAGATGTTGCAAATGTATAATTTGCCAGTGAAGTTGGTGCAAAGTTGGGGAACTTCGTACTTCATGAAGCTTTGCAAAGTTCCCTGACCTCGCACTAATTTCACTGCCGATTTACTCTTTTTGCTTAATTTTAAACTTAAAAAAACAAGGAAAATCACCCCTACCCTCTGGGTTATACTCAACCACCCCCTCGCACCACACCACACAGTTTAAAAGGATATACTACGTTTGCCTGACACCCATATGCCCGACATACAAAATACCGAGTATTATATACTGACAAATAGTATACCGAATAGTACGATATCCCGACTCCAAAACCTCGACAGAAGTATAGAGTCTGACGTTGACTCGAGGATGGTATGAATCAGTTGCAAGTATACAATGTAGGATCCTGCACAGGTGCAACAGTAGCCAAAGCCCGAAAACATGGGGATATCAATTAGTGGAAAGGACTCACATAGCCCATGTCGGTGTCCACACGATGATTAGAGAAATTCACACAGAACAGCAATGAACAGATGCCACAAGAGAAAGCATCACCAGAGGGCACCCTCAATCACCACTACGACAGAGCTACACTAGGAGAGAAGAAAAAAATCAGCACATAATCACAAACAAGGAGCATGGCACATTAGCGGACTATCTCCGCGCTATTGCCCACAACACCATATTATAGACCTGGGCTGGCAGTATAGCCTAGAGGTTAGAGTAACAAGCTATGAGTGAGCTTGGTACATCTAGCAGACCAGACCTGGGTTTGATTCTCACAACCTCCACTTGCATACTGTGTGACTCTGAGCAAGTCACTTAACCGCCCAATGCTCCCAGGTTGCCCCTGAAAAAAAAAATAGTCCCTAACATAAGCACCTCCCTGCACACAGTGGTAACGCACAAAGCATCTCCCCGAATACACCCTGAACACATGGAAAATAAAGGAATACCACAGGAGCAACATGTAAAATGATGGGAACACACATGGGTAATAAATCAAACTCCCTCAGTGATGACTACTGCAAGACCCATCGCTGTTCACCGACAACAAGCTTCTCGTCAATACTACCAAAACGAAGGTTATGCTGTTTGGCTTCAAACCGAAACTGTCTGCTATTGCTCACTGTGACTTCACTCTCTCTGTCCTTTCCCCAGATGGTTTGCCACTATAAACTATTACTGCCTTCAGATATCTGGGGGTGATCCTTGACCCATCTCATACTTACACTAACCACATAGCCTCTCTAATAAAGTGCATAAACCAAAAGATTGGGCTCTGCTATCAGATCATTTATCTCCTCACCTCCAATGCCTGCCTAGTCATGGCCCTTGGCAATCTACTCCACCTCTTAGAATACGGGTGCCCTGCCTACTCCCTTACCACAGCTGCAAACCTAACATGGCTTAACTTTACTTATAATCAAATATATCGCTTTGCCCTCTGTGCCCCTCTCGCAACTCATCACTGTATACTCCATCAGTACCTAAACTGGATCCCCCCTCAACCTCAACACTCCTTCCTCCTGGCCCGTGCAGTCGGAGATGCCCTCCATAATCCCTCCTTCTCACCACTATTTACTGTGTTCCAACCCAGAATCTTCAGCCGGAATTTACATCAGTTATCCCACCTGCAACTTGAATGCCCCCACATTACCATAAATATGGGCCAAAGAGCTTTCTCGGCTGCTGGCCTCTCGCTTTGGAATGACCTCCCCTCATCCCTACGTTTACTTGACCCCTGCTGAACCTAAATGCTATGATAAGAGCTCGTTTCCTAGCCTCCTCAGCCTGCGACTATCCTTTGGTATCTTCTACTACTATTTCCTCCTTTGCTGCCCCCACCTTCTCTCCCCTTTAGAGCCCCCCCCCCTCGCCCAGTGTACCCACCATACTGCCTCACCGGACTAGAAGTTCTTACTTGTTTTGCATGTACCTCTCTCACATGTCTCTTTTGTTGACATATGACTTAGTTTTTTGTTGCCTGTGTAATCATACATTCCAATGTATTACTGGATTGGCACTGTCCACTGTATCCCCCCCCACCACTACTGTATGTCCTGCCTACTTGTATTATGCCTGTTATTTAACCATTTCATTTTTTTAATTTTCTTTGGGATGTTGTTGTGATTATTTTTGCACTGTATGCTGCTCTGTAATTGTCCACTACCTCTGTATTTGCAAGTACCTGGCCTGGGCCAGACTTAAAAAAAGGTTTTCAGATCAGTGCCCTCAGCCCGGTTATTAAATGAATTAAATAAGTAAATAAAGGAAAACCACACACATCATGTTGGGATCCACGTTCGGGATTCCCACTGTCGGGCACACAGTTTTGTTGGAGGCCTGGACTCGGGATCCTGGGTGTCAGGATTCCGAGTTTCAGTATTTTAAAATACTCCCGTTTAAAATATCTCCACCCATCCACCCATTAGGCCCCCACCCCCATATACTCAGCAAAGTTGTGAAAAACATAGCATAATCATTCCCTTCCCCCTGCAAACGCAAATTCCCCCTATCTCCCCTTAACCTGTTCCTGTAGATCATGACTTAACCCCTCTCACCCTTCACCACCTGCTTGTCAGTAACCCCCTTCTCCTCCCAAAGCCCCCAAACCCCAGTTTCAATAGTAGTAAGATTACTGTAAAAGAAGAAAACTGTCCCCCAGTGGATCGATCATCCTTACTCTTCTGTGTTTGCAAGCAGAATGAATAGTGAGAGACATCCAAGTAGTAATACCTGATTGTCTGGTTGTCAGCCAGAATTGGTTGACATTAAGAACACAAAGAGTGAGGGTAAACAAGTCAGCGTCAGAGGCAAGGCAGGTGATTAGCAGAGTCCGACAGGGATCGGAGTTGGGACCCAGTCTTTTTTTCCCCTATTCATATATGACATGCAAGATCACACACATAATTGACTTATCAAATTCATGGACAGTTCCAGATTAGGAGGCCAGGTGGAGAGTAAGGAGGGTGTAGAGGCAATTAAACAAATATCTGGGCATCCTATTTAAATGGACATCAGATAATCAAATGAAATTTAACTATGATATATGTCTGGGTTCATATTTTGGGAAGAACAGTCCAAAGATGGATCACTACCTAAGTGGAAACTTGATCGAAGAAGTAACATCTGAGTGTGAACAAGGTGTTAGAAGTACAAAGCTAAAACTGCATTTACACTGTAAACAACCTGGTAAAAACATTGCTTACCCCCTCCTGACCCACTAAGATCACCAGATCAGCTGCCCACCAGTCTCTCCTAGTTCTTAGATGCCAGACGTCACAAGGCCAGCGTTCCTTCGCCTACAGAGCTCCTCAATGGTTCAATTCGCTGGACTATGAAGACTCAACATTGCAAAAATTGGGTGCCTTCAAAACCAAGCTAAAACTGACCCTCGTGGCTAACAGTTCTTGTGACTGCTTCACTTGATATCTGCCCCTTGCACCTCTAGGTTCTGCCTAGTACTTTTCAGTGACCTTGCTGCCTCATCCTGTACTTGCTTCCCCTTATGCCCACTCTCCTTACCTCCCCTTCCTTTTTGATAGTAACCCCCGCTTTTCCCCTCTTCCTCCCATCCCACCCTTAAAGTATGTACGCTTGTCTTTACACGGTCTGCACCTCCCCTTACCTCTCCCTCTTATACACTTCCCTATCTTACCTCCCTGCTCTAGCCTTTCTCATCCACTATTTATTATATACTTTTTACTTGAGAATCCAACACTGTTATCAATTCCAGGTACTGTTTCTTATGTCATTTCTGCTACTGTTATCATTAACTAAATTGTATTTATCCTCGCATGTATTTATTAATATATAATTTTGGTTATACTGATGTTTTTTGTCATTTTAGTTTACAGTAATGTTCCTGTGTTTGTATGTTACCCTCCCACCACTGACGTGGAACCTTTGTAAACGAGCACCTGTGCACAAAGGTGTTAATCCAAGATCAAAATAAATAAAAGTAAACAGATTATGGTGAAGCATAAATCATTGAATAATACATGGGATGGTGTGTTTAATGAGATTTTACACACACCCGAGGTGTTGCATGCTACATATACCCTGAGAGCGAAGCTTAATGGGTTCATTTAGGCATCCAACACTGAGGGTGTGTGTAAAATTTGAGTAAAACACACCCTTCCATGTTTTATTTTATATAATTGCTGGGGAATGTTTTTTCACCACAGCAATTATATAAAATAAAAACACATCCCTGTGCAGCCACAATCCGGTCGGGTTTAAGCATGGTCCGCGGTCGGGTTGCAGCAGCTTCTAAAACCAAACTTACTTTCCTTTTTCTTTCTTTCTTTCTTTCTTTCTTTCTTTCTTTCTTTCTTTCTTTCTTTCTTTCTTCCTTCCCACCTGCCACCACCTACGCCTGCTATTGGGCCCTGTACTGAGGGTCCCCCAGTCCCGTCTGTAACGCCCCCCACCATCTCGCCAGTAGGGATCCACACAGAGCAGGACCCGGGAGTCCCCCGAGGGCCGTCATATATGGCGATGGGGGTACATAGACCTTCTCCCAGTTTTGTCTTCTCTAGTAGCCACACAACGTGCAGAGGCATAACAACGAGCTTCACCTCCATGGAGATGTTCTTAAATGCCCGTGATTGGTTAATACTGTGCGCCCAGGCTGTGTTACTACCTGGACACCTCCAGGTGGCAGTCAGGCAGCGGGTCACACTACCCCCACCCCACCCTAAGGGAGGAGAGCTGTCCGTTGGGATGCTTAATCTTCCCTCTCCCAAGCGACCACCAAACGACCTGCATCCGTTTCTGAACCCAGGTTGCCGGTGTGGCAGGAGGTAAGGTGCCAGCAGCTCAGCCCTCTACGCCACTGGGCTGGCCTCTGTCTATTTTTTTTTTGAAAGCTTATTCATAATGGTGTAAAGAGACAAATTAATTTTTTTTTTTTTTTTATTAACTTACTGCTGCAGTTCGAGGTGTGGTGAAGTGTCCAAGGCGATGACAAGGAGATGGCAGCTACCACATGCATAGAGTGAGGGAAACCTGGCGTGTGCTTACCGTTGTAATCAGCTGGTTATAATGGCGAATTATATAACCGGGTTTCCCAATGGGAAAAAATGCTTGCCAGTTATCATAAGAGCATTTGTAACCAGATCAAGTGGAGTCCTCCTTGAAATCTATAAAACCTATGTAAGACCAGTATTGTATAACTGTTGTCAGGTTTGGAACCCATATCACATAGGGGCATAAATAAAACTGAGAGTTTTCAAAGAAGGGAGACCAAAACCAGTTCATAGGACACTAACACTAAAAATGTAGAAAAGTGTGGTACATAGTAGGGCTGCCCAGAATCCATCCTATGGAATCGGATTCATTGGATTTCAACCATTTTTTTTATTTCAAAATGTTGGTATTTAAGACCAGTAATCAGAAACCCAAAAAACCCCAAGTGAAATCAGGTTCAGAATTGCAATCCGATTCCGCATCAGATTTTATCAGTTTAAAGCTTGAACCCCACCCCCTCTTCCACCCTTAGGTGACCTTCCCTTACCCTACCCTCAGCTGGCTGCTGCTGCTGGTGGACAGAGGAAATGCCTTGGGGGGTCCCTGGGCTAGCTGTGTGATGAGTCTGCTCCAGAGTCTGATGGGAAGAGAAAGTTTGTCCTTCATCCAGTGTCTGTATCGGTCAGTGTACTGGCTGGCCTGGTGATATAAATTCCTCCATTCGCTCACATGATACTGGGACTTGTGGCTAGCCCATCCGCCATTGTCCTGAACTGCATAGCAGCTGCCCCCCCAAAAAAAGAAAAACAGGAGACCCACAGTGACCACAGCAATGACCACCAAACCCAAAGCCCTACATCCTGACATCATGCTCAGCCATCACGAGAACCAAACCCTCCTGAGTCACCACTGGCCATACTAAACAAAACCCTGGGAAAAGGAGCCCATACTCTTCTCACAGGAATAGTAAGTGACTAGCCAAACTAGTTTGCAGGGGTTTGTGCTTATAGGCCACCTATCCACCAATCTTCAGGGTCATGGTTGGGTCCCCTACTCACTCCCTCTGATGCAGATGTCAGGTTGGCAATGGGGGCCAAAAGGGCATGGGCAAAAAACAAGAACCTTACTTTTGCTGCTCTTTAAATTTAGTCAGACTCTGTACAGAGTGGTCGTGGATGTGGTTTGGTGAGGTGATGGACTGATGGTCCTTTCATGTCTTGGTTGAGGTGTGAGTGTGGACCCATGCAAGTATGGCAAGGAGAGAACTCGGTGGACCCAGGACTTGTGTGACTGTGACCAACAGTCTATCCTGAACGATAAACTGGCACTGTGTAGGAGAGGAGTCTCACACTGGCAAGCAGCCCGGGCTGGCAGTATGGTGAAAGGTCACAGACTCAGGGAAGGATAGTGATGGGGGATGGGTGTCAGGCAGGAGGCAGCATTTAACATCGGGGCTTTTAGTTCACTAGTGTGCCCCATCTGGGAGAGGGTATCTGCCTGCAATACTGTGTGGTATTCAAAGACAGAATTGGAATTCAAATGCCAACTCCAGTTACACCTCTGGCACTGAAACAGAAGTGTAATGGAATTGGTCTTGGAATCAGAATCACCAAAATTCTGATGGATGCAGAACAGGATGGATTCTGGAGAATCCAAGCCACCCTGGTACAAAGATAATGACAGTAGAAAAAGGCCTGTCAGCCCATCCAGTCAGTCCACCCTACCTAACTACTCTGCACTACCCTTAGTGGCTTTCCCCCTTCAATTCTGCCACCCCTTTTCTAACTCATCCGATATGCCTGTCCCACCCCTGTTTAAAGCCACTCACTGATTTGGCAAGTACCACTTCCTCCAGCAGTTTCTTCTACTTATCCACCACTGTTTCAGTGACAATGTGCTTTCAGATGTCCCTTTTGAATAATCCTTCCTAGAAGGGTTCAGTGAGTGCCCCCTTGTCCCTGTATTTGGTCTCAGGGAGAAAAGCTCCTTGGTGTCCACCCTGTTTGTTGCATGCAGGTACTTGTATGTTTCGATCACGTCTCCTGTTTCCCTCCTTTGTCAAGGGAACAAATGTTCAAGTCCTGCAGCCTCTCCTCATATGTCTTGCCTCCTAGTCAGTCGACCGTCTTGGTTCCCCTGTGCTGTAGTGCTTTCACCTTGTCACAGTCTTTCTTCATGTGTGGACTCCAGTGCCTTGTGCAGTAGTTTAGATGCGGTTGCATCAGTGACCTGTACAATGGGAGGATCACTTCTCGGCTTCTTCTTCTTCTTCCTATCCCCTCCCCTAGGCATCCCAGCAATCTGCTTGTCTTACCTGCAGCTCTATTACAGTGTGCTGTTGTTTTCAGTTCTCCGGTATTGTGTATTACAGTGTGCTGTTGTTTTCAGTTCTCCGGTATCTTGTATTACTGTGTGCTGTTGTTTTCAGTTCTCCGGTATCGTGTATTACAGTGTGCTGTTGTTTTCAGTTCTCCGGTATCGTGTATTACAGTATGCTGTTGTTTTCAGTTCTCCGGTATCGTGTATTACAGTGTGGTGTTTTCACTTCTCCGATATCTTGTATTACAGTGTGCTGTTGTTTTCACTTCTCCGATATCTTGTATTACAGTGTGCTGTTGTTTTCAGTTCTCCGGTATCGTGTATTACAGTGTGCTGTTGTTTTCACTTCTCCGATATCTTGTATTACTGTGTGCTGCTGTTTCAGTTCTCCGATATAATGTATTACTGTGTGCTGTTGTTTTCAGGTCTCCGATATCATGTATTACAGCGTGCTGTTGTTTTCAGTTCTCTGGTACCTTGTATTACTGTGTGCTGCTGTTTTCAGTTCTCCGATATAATGTATTACAGTGTGCTGTTGTTTTCAGTTCTCCGATATCTTGTATTACAGTGTGCTGTTGTTTTCACTTCTCCGGTATCGTGTATTACAGTGTGCTGTTGTTTTCAGTTCTCTGGTATCATGTATTACAGTGTGCTGTTGTTTTCACTTCTCCGATATCTTGTATTACAGTATGCTGTTGTTTTCACTTCTCCGGTATCGTGTATTACAGTATGCTGTTGTTTTCACTTCTCCGGTATCGTGTATTACAGTGTGCTGTTGTTTTCACTTCTCCGATATCTTGTATTACTGTGTGCTGCTGTTTTCAGTTCTCCGATATAATGTATTACTGTGTGCTGTTGTTTTCAGGTCTCCGATATCATGTATTACAGCGTGCTGTTGTTTTCACCGCTCCGATATCACGTATTACCATGTGCTGTTTTCAGCTCTTCGGTATCATGTATTGCAGTGTGCTGTTGCTTTCAGTTCTCGGATATCACGTATTACAGTGTGCTCTTGTTGTCAGCTCTCCAATATCATGTATTTCAATGTGCTGTTGTTTTCAGCTCTCTGGTATCATGTATTGCAATGTGCTGTTGTTTTCAGGTCTCTTATAGCATGTAGTACAGTGTGATGTTGTTATTAGGTGTCCGATATCGTGTATTACAGCATGCTGTTGTTTTTAGGTCTCCAATATCATGTAATACAGTGTGCTGTTGTTTTCAGCTCTGTGATATAATGTATTACAGTGTGCTGTTGTATTCAGGTCTCTGATATCATATATTACAGTGTGCTGTTGCTTTCAGGTCTCCGATAGCGTGTATTACAGTGTGCTATTGTTTTCAGCTCTCTGATATCATGTATTACAGCGTGCTGTTGCTTTTAGTTCTCTGTTGTCATGTATTACAGTGTGCTGTTGTTTTCAGCTCTCCGGTATCATGTATTGCAGTGTGCTGTTGCTTTCAGTTCTCTGATATCTCGTATTACAGTGTGCTCTTGTTGTCAGCTCTCCAATATCATGTATTTCAATGTGCTGTTGTTTTCAGCTCTCTGGTATCGTGTATTCCAGTGTGCTGTTGTTTTCAGTTCTCTGATAGCATGTAGTACAGTGTGATGTTGTTTTTAGGTGTCTGATATCATGTATTACAGCACGCTGTTGTTTTCAGGTCTCTGATATCGTGTATTACGGTGTGCTGTTGTTTTCAGCTCTGCGATATAACGTATTACAGTGTGCTGTTGTATTCAGGTCTCTGATATCATATATTACAGTGTGCTGTTGCTTTCAGGTCTCCGATAGCGTGTATTACAGTGTGCTGTTGTTTTCAGCTCTCTGATATCATGTATTACAGCGTGCTGTTGCTTTTAGTTCTCTGGTGTCGTGTATTACAGTGTGCTGTTGTTTTCAGCTCTCCGATATCATGTATTACAGTGTGTTGTTTTCAGTTCTCCGGTATTGTGTATTACAGTGTGCTGTTGTTTTCAGCTCTCCGATAACGTTTATTACAGTGTGCCATAGTTTTCATTTTCAGCTCTCCAATAGCATGTATTACAGTGTGCTGTTGTTTTCAATTCTGCAGTAGCATGTATTACAGTGTGCTGTTGTTTAGTGCTCTCCAATACCATTTGTAACATGGCATTAATAGTGTGCCTGTGATCTCCTGCTCCGATAGGCATAGGAGAGTCATGAGACGGCAGCCAAAGCGGGCATTAGCCCAGCGTATATGCCGTGCCCGCTTCGGCAGTACCACGACCAGCCAGACCCCCAGCCTAGCAGCACTGGGTCCTGTGGGGAAGGGAGAGGAGGAGCGGTGGTCCGGGAGCCCCACTAGCAGTCAGAGGTAGGAAACGGAGACGGGGGGATGAGAACCCGTGGCACACTGTGGCATGACTCTGTAGCTGGGAAGGGTGACAGGCGGTACAAGACAGGGTGGTCTGCTTTTGTTTGGCAGGAGGGGCGGCGATGGAGGAGTGGGTGAACGAGGGAAGCGTGGCAGCCGAAGAGTGCGACGTTGTGGAGGCAGATGGAAGGGGGGAGAAGCAGGCGTGCACAGGAGGGATAGGTTACACAGCCCCACAGTGAGACTCCATGCAGGCAAGCGGTGTATCATCGGAGGAGCCTGAGAGAGGGAATGGGAAGTGAGGGAGCCTGCATGCAAATTTGTGAGCACTCGCACAGCGCGGTGACGGAGGTGCTTACCGGAGACCTCCAAGCAGTGATACCGGAGAAATAGCCGCGCACATCAGGCAACTGCTGCACCAGCCTGCGAGCTGCTCTGGTCGCGATTAGTACAGGTGCACACTGTGTTCAGCGCATCAGCATCGTAATGCCCTTGTCTCACAGGATTCGTAAGTGCACCGCAAAAGTTAAGTGAGCACCCCGTCTCCCTGTGTTATGAAGTGTGACCGACGCAAAATGGGCTCCTAACGACTCTCTCCTCAAGTGGCCCATGTTACAGCGCATTAAGCCACTCCGCCGGGTGGCATCTAATGTATGATGGGGGCGGGTGGTAGCCTCGCCCACCCACCACCCCCATGCATCAATCCAGCATTAGATGCCACCTGGCCGTGGCTTAATGCTTACGTATTACAGTGCACTGTTGTTTTGGGCTCTCCAATATTGTGTATTGCAGTGTGCTGTTGTTTTCAGGTCTCCGATGGCATCTATTACAGTGTGCTGTTCTTTTCCGGTCTCTGATATCATGTGTTACAGTGTGCTGTTGTTTTCAGGTCTGTAATATCATGTATTACAGTGTGCTGGTGTTTTGAGCTCTCCAGTATCCTGCATTGCAATGTGCTGTTGTTTTCAGTTCTCTGATAGCATGTAATACAGTGTGATGTTGTTTTCAGGTGTCTGATATCATGTATTACAGCATGCTGTTGTCTTCAGGTCTTCAATATCATATATTACAGTGCACTGTTGTTTTCAGCTCTGTAATATAATATTTTACAGTGTACTATTGTTTTCAGATCTCAGATACCATGTTTTACATTGTGCTGTTGTATTCAGGTCTCTGATATTATGTATTATGGTGTGCTGTTGTTTTCAGCTCTTCGATGTCATGTATTACAATGTGCTGTTGTTTTCAGTTCTCTGGTGTTGTGTATTACAATGTGCTGTTGTTTTTAGCTCTCCAATATCATGTATTACAGTTTGCTGCTATTTTCAGGTCTTTGATAGCATGTATTACAGTGTGCTGTTGTTTTCAGCTCTGTGATATCATGCATTACAGTTTGCTGCTGTTTTCAGCTCTCCAATATCATGTGTAACCCCCCTGCAAATGGGGGTTCCCAAAAGTCTTCCAGGAGCTTGCTTGAATGCTCCAAGCCTGGATGGTGTTCGGCGTCTAAGCCGTTTATCTGTGAGTGCTTTTAGAGCCTCTGGTACTGTCTCTTTAAGAGCTGTCTGCCTGCAGACATTTTTAATTTGGATGGGGGTCTGTGTGTTTCCCTGCTTGAGTTCTACTCGAGCTGCTGCCAAATCGCTCCGTTTCTGCCGTCACTAAGTGGGCAGAGTGAGCAGTTTTCAAAGATATAACTGTTTGCCAGACATCATTTAGAGTAATAACGAAAATACAGTTTGTCTAACCTGCTTTTCTTTGCAGTCAGAACTGTGTTTGCCTAGTCCCCCATTCTAGTTTCGAACTGCTGAACTGGACCAATCAGTGTGGGGGACCTTTGAAATGGAGCCTGCTGCTGGCAAATCAGAACTTGGACTCTCATTGTGGAGCCAGCCACCTATGTACTGTATGGCCAATGCTTCTGGGAATTGTAGTTTGGACTTTGGCGCCTTTTTTCCACCAACAGGGGGAGTTTACTGTGAGTGACAGCCAAACCAGCCAACTGAACTGGGAGGAACTCAAAGGAAATGCCCGGCTCTGTCTACTGGAAAGATCAGATGAGTTGTGACTGTGAAGAGGGAAGGAGCTCCGAGCTCCTGCGCTGTTGAGTTTTCGTGTGGGAAGCTCGTGTGGGGCCCTGAAGTTCGGCCTACAACTGTTTGTGAGTGCCAGTGTGGACTGAATCAGAGTTGTAAGGAGAAAGTAGCACCAGAAGTGAGGAAATCAGACTCACCCTGTAGAAGACTGGAGAAATTGCTGAATCTCGCTCGGTCTGTCAGGAACTGAATCTGCTGTGTGTTCTCCCAGGTATTGTGCAGTAATTGCAATTGGGATAGAGAAGCAGTCTGCCTGGTATAGTACTTTCCTCTTACGTATAAATGTGTGTAGTGCTTGTGGGGAATCACATTTCAAATCCCCTGTACAGTGAATTGAGTGCCTGAAGCTGGAAGTAAACCCCAGCTTAATCCAGACTACATCCATTTACTCTGAACTGCCGTGGGGTCCAGTCGCAAGGACCTTGTCCACATGGTCTGCTCCTCCTGCAACCCAGGACAATCTGCCTTCCATTCAGTTTCAGCAGTGAATTTGTGAGTACAAATCAGGGTAGCTCCCTGCCATCATCTAATTGCAAGTGTTCCATCTGATTACTTTTCCTTTCTTTCTTCACAGACAGAGCCTACCAGCTCTGGATTACAAAGTGGGTATTATGCATGTATTTTCCATCCTCAGGGCCCCAACCAGCTGCACCAAATAGGCTAGCCTCTTATTGCCTGGGTACCCAGTAAGAGTGACATTTGGGACTCTGAAATATGTGCACAGTACTGTGATTATTAATGTGACTGAATCAATTAACCTGATTTCCCCGTCCTTGTTACTATCCCCTAAATAAATCAGATTTGGTTGTTTAGCAAAGCTACACTGCTTGAACTGTGTGTTTATGTTGAATTACTGTACAGTGGTTATTGTATAACTGCATCTTACTTTACAGGGGGTCCCCATAGTCGAGCTGATTGAACCAATCCTGGGGGTAAGTGTATATTGCAAGGGTACTGTGATTGATTTGTGTGGGCCACTAGTGGGAAGAAAGGGGGGGTTGCAGTGACCCAGAGGGCTGTGACCAAGTCATATCAGACTGTCTTAACCCTGACCTCTGGGTGGAGGCACCCGCCATCGGATCCAGGCCCCTCAACCTGTTAGTGGCCAATCAGGCAGGGGTAGTAGCCCTTGGGATAACGCCCCCTTGGGGTTACACATGTATTACAGTGTGCTGTTGTTTTCAGTTCTCTGGTATTGTGTATTACAGTGTGCTGTTGGGTATTGTGTAATACAGTGTGCTGTTTTCAGCTCTCTGATAACGTGTATTATACTGTGCCGAAGTTTTCATTTTCAGCTCAATAGCATGTATTACAGAGTGCTGTTGTTTTCAATTCTCCAATAGCATGTATTACAGTGTGCTATTGTTTTCTGCTCTCCGATAGTGTGTATTGCAGTGTGCTGTTGTTTTCAGGTCTCCTGTAGCATCTATTACAGTGTGCTGTTGTTTTCAGTTCTCTGATATTGTGTATTGCAGTGTGCTGTTGTTTCAGTTCTCCAGTATCGTGTATTACAGTGTGGTGTTGTTTTCAGTTCTCTGATATTGTGTATTACAGTATGCTGTTGTTTTCAGTTCTCTGGTATCGTGTATTACAGTGCGTTGTTGTTTTCAATTTTCTGATAGCATGTAGTATTACAGTGTGCTGTTGTTTTCAGTTCTCCGATATCATGTATTAGAGTGTACTGTTTTCAGCTCTTCAATATCGTGTATTACTGTGTGCTGTTATTGTCAGTTCTCCGATATCATATATTGCAGTGTGCCGTAGTTTTCATTTTCAGCTCTTCGATTGCATGTATTACAGTGTGCTGTTGTTTTCAGCTCTCTAATATTGTGCATTACAGTGTGCTGTTGTTTTCGGCTCTCTGATAGCGTGTATTACAGTGTGATGATGTTGTCAGGTCTCCGATATCATGTATTACAGAGTGCTGATGTTTTCTGGTCTCCGATATCATGTTTTACAGTGTGCTGTTGTTTTCTGCTCTCCAAAAGCAAGTATTACAGTGTACTGTTATTTTCTGCTCTCCAATAACGTGTATTACAGTGGGTTGTTGTTTTCAGTTCTCCGATATCCTGTATTACAGTGTGCTGTTGTTTTCAGTTCTCCGATATCCTGTATTACAGTGTGCTGCTGTTTTCAGTTCTCCAATATCATGTATTAGTGTACTGTTTTCAGCTCTTCAATATCGTGTATTACTATGTGCTGTTATTGTCAGTTCTCCGATATCATATATTGCAGTGTGCCATAGTTTTCATCTTCAGCTCTTCAATTGCATGTATTACAGTGTGCTGTTGTTTTCAGCTCTCTAATATTGTGCATTACAATGTGCTGTTGTTTTCGGCTCTCTGATAGCATGTAGTACAGTGTGATGTTGTTTTCAGGTGTCTGATATCATGTATTACAGCATGCTGTTGTTTTCAGGTCTCTGATATCATGTATTACAGTGTGCTGTTTTCAGCTCTGTAATATAATATATTACAGTTTGCTGTTGTTTTCAGGTCTGCGATATCATGTATTACAGTGTGCTGGTGTTTTCAGCTCTCCAGTATCCTGCATTGCAGTGAGCTGTTGTTTTCAGTTCTCTGATAGCATGTAGTACAGTGTGATGTTGTTTTCAGGTGTTTAATATCATGTATTACAGCATGCTGTTGTTTTCAGGTCTCTGATATCTTGTATTACAGTGTGCTGTTGTTTTCAGCTCTGTAATATAATATATTACAGTGTGCTGTTGTATTCAGGTCTCAGATACCATGTTTACATTGTTCTGTTGTAGGCAGGTCTCTGATACTATGCATTATGATGTGCTGTTGTTTTCAGCTCTCCTATATCATGTATTACAACATGCTGTTTTCAGTTATTTGGTATCGTGTATTATAGTGTGCTGTTGTTTTCAGCTCTCCAATATCATGTATTACAGTTTGCTGCTATTTTCAGGTCTTCGATAGCATGTATTACAGTGTGCTGTTTTCAGCTCTCTGATATCATGCATTACAGTTTGCTGCTGTTTTCAGGTCTTCAATAGCGTGTATTACAGTGTGCTATTGTTTTCAGTTCTCTGGTATTGTGTATTACAGTGTGCTGTTGGGTATTGTGTATTACAGTGTGCTGTTGTTTTCAGCTCTCCGATAATGTGTATTACAGTGTGCAGAAGTTTTCAATTTCAGCTCTTCAATAGCATGTATTACAGTGTGCTGTTGTTTTCTACTCTCCGATATTGTGTATTGCAGTGTGCTGTTGTTTTCAGGTCTCCCATAGCATCTATTACAGTGTGCTGTTTTCAGTTCTCCGATATTATGTATTACAGTGTGCTGTTGTTTTCAGTTCTCCGATATCGTGTATTACAGTGTGCTGTTGTTTTCAGTTCTCTGGTATTGTGTATTACAGTGTGCTGTTGTTTTCGGTTCTCTGGTATCGTGTATTACAGTGTGCTGTTGTTTTCAGTTCTCTGATATTCCGTATTGCAGTGTGCTGTTGTTTTCATTTCTCCGGTATCGTGTATTACAGTGTGGTGTTGTTTTCAGTTTTCTGATATTGTGTATTACTGTGTGCTGTTGTTTTTAGCTCTCTGGTATCGTGTATTACAGTGTGGTGTTGTTTTCAGTTCTCTGATATTGTGTATTACAGTATGCTGTTGTTTTCAGTTCTCTGGTATCGTGTATTACAGTGCGTTGTTGTTTTCAATTTTCTGATAGCATGTAGTATTACAGTGTGCTGTTGTTTTTCAGTTCTCCGATATCATGTATTAGAGTGTACTGTTTTCAGCTCTTCAATATCGTGTATTACTGTGTGCTGTTATTGTCAGTTCTCCGATATCATATATTGCAGTGTGCCGTAGTTTTCATTTTCAGCTCTTCGATTGCATGTATTACAGTGTGCTGTTGTTTTCAGCTCTCTAATATTGTGCATTACAGTGTGCTGTTGTTTTCGGGCTCTCTGATAGCGTGTATTACAGTGTGATGATGTTGTCAGGTCTCCGATATCATGTATTACAGAGTGCTGATGTTTTCTGGTCTCCGATATCATGTTTTACAGTGTGCTGTTGTTTTCTGCTCTCCAAAAGCATGTATTACAGTGTACTGTTATTTTCTGCTCTCCAATAACGTGTATTACAGTGGGTTGTTGTTTTCAGTTCTCCGATATCCTGTATTACAGTGTGCTGTTGTTTTCAGTTCTCCGATATCCTGTATTACAGTGTGCTGCTGTTTTCAGTTCTCCAATATCATGTATTAGTGTCTGTTTTCAGCTCTTCAATATCGTGTATTACTATGTGCTTTATTGTCAGTTCTCCGATATCATATATTGCAGTGTGCCATAGTTTTCATCTTCAGCTCTTCAATTGCATGTATTACAGTGTGCTGTTGTTTTCAGCTCTCTAATATTGTGCATTACAATGTGCTGTTGTTTTCGGCTCTCTGATAGCATATAGTACAGTGTGATGTTGTTTTCAGGTGTCTGATATCATGTATTACAGCATGCTGTTGTTTTCAGGTCTCTGATATCATGTATTACAGTGTGCTGTTTTCAAGCTCTGTAATATAATATATTACAGTTGCTGTTGTTTTCCAGGTCTGCGATATCATGTATTACAGTGTGCTGGTGTTTTCAGCTCTCCAGTATCCTGCATTGCAGTGAGCTGTTGTTTTCAGTTCTCTGATAGCATGTAGTACAGTGTGATGTTGTTTTCAGGTGTTTAATATCATGTATTACAGCATGCTGTTGTTTTCAGGTCTCTGATATCTTGTATTACAGTGTGCTGTTGTTTTCAGCTCTGTAATATAATATATTACAGTGTGCTGTTGTATTCAGGTCTCAGATACCATGTTTTACATTGTTCTGTTGTAGGCAGGTCTCTGATACTATGCATTATGATGTGCTGTTGTTTTCAGCTCTCCTATATCATGTATTACAACATGCTGTTTTCAGTTATTTGGTATCGTGTATTATAGTGTGCTGTTGTTTTCAGCTCTCCAATATCATGTATTACAGTTTGCTGCTATTTTCAGGTCTTCGATAGCATGTATTACAGTGTGCTGTTTTCAGCTCTCTGATATCATGCATTACAGTTTCTGCTGTTTTCAGGTCTTCAATAGCGTGTATTACAGTGTGCTATTGTTTTCAGTTCTCTGGTATTGTATTACAGTGTGCTGTTGGGTATTGTGTATTACAGTGTGCTGTTGTTTTCAGCTCTCCGATAATGTGTATTACAGTGTGCAGAAGTTTCCAATTTCAGCTCTTCAATAGCATGTATTACAGTGTGCTGTTGTTTTCTACTCTCGATGTGTGTATTGCAGTGTGCTGTTGTTTTCAGGTCTCCCATAGCATCTATTACAGTGTGCTGTTTTCAGTTCTCCGATATTATGTATTACAGTGTGCTGTTGTTTTCAGTTCTCGATATAAGTGTATTACAGTGTGCTGTTGTTTTCAGTTCTCTGGTATTGTGTATTACAGTGTGCTGTTGTTTTCGGTTCTCTGGTATCGTGTATTACAGTGTGCTGTTGTTTTCAGTTCTCTGATATTCCGTATTGCAGTGTGCTGTTGTTTTCATTTCTCCGGTATCGTGTATTACAGTGTGGTGTTGTTTTCAGTTTTCTGATATTGTGTATTACTGTGTGCTGTTGTTTTTAGCTCTCTGGTATCGTGTATTACAGTGTGCTGTTGTTTTCAGTTCTCTGGTATCGTGTATTATTACAGAGTGTTGTTGTTTTCAGTTTTCTGATAGCATGTATTATTACAGTGTGCTGTTGTTTTCAGTCCTCCGATATCGTGTATTACAGTGTGCTGTTGTTTTTAGCTCTCTGGTATCGTGTAATATTACAGAGTGTTGTTGTTTTCAGTTGTCTGATAGCATGTATTATTACAGTGTGCTGTTGTTTTCAGTTCTCCGATACTGTGTATTACAGTGTACTGTTTTCAGCTCTTCAATATCGTGTATTACAGTGTGCTGTTGTTTTCAGTTCTTTGATATTGCGTATTGCAGTGTGCTGTTGTTTTCATTTCTCCGGTATCGTGTATTACAGTGTGGTGTTGTTTTCAGTTCTCTGATATTGTGTATTACTGTGTGCTGTTGTTTTCAGTTCTCTGGTATCGTGTATTATTACAGAGTGTTGTTTTCAGTTTTCTGATAGCATGTATTATTACAGTGTGCTGTTGTTTTCAGTTCTCCGATATCGTGTATTACAGTGTGCTGTTGTTTTTAGCTCTCTGGTATCGTGTATTATTACAGTGTGTTGTTCTTTTCGGTTGTTTGATAGCATGTATTATTACAGTGTGCTGTTGTTTTCAGTTCTCCGATACTGTGTATTACAGTGTGCTGTTTTCAGCTCTTCAATATCGTGTATTACTGTGTGCTGTTATTGTCAGTTCTCCGATATCATATATTGCAGTGTGCAATAGTTTTCATTTTCAGCTCTTCAGTTGCACGTATTACTGTGTGCTGTTGTTTTCAGCTCTCTAATATCGTGCATTACAGTGTGCTGTTGTTTTCCGCTCTCTGATAGCATGTATTACAGTGTGATGATGTTGTCAGATCTCCGATATCATGTATTACAGAGTGCCGATGTTTTCAGGTCTCCAATATCATGTTTTACAGTGTGCTGTTGTTTTCTGCTCTCCAAAAGTATGTATTACAGTGTACTGTTGTTTTTTGCTCTCCAATAACATGTATTACAGTGTGCTGTTGTTTTCAATTCTCCGATATCCTGTATTACAGTGTTCTGTTTTTTTCAGGTCTCCGGTATCATGCATTTTACAGTATGCTGTTGTTTTCAGTTCTCTGATAGCATGTAATACAGTGTGATGTTGTTTTCAGGTGTCCAATATCATGTATTAGAGCGTGCTATTGTTTTTCAGGTGTGCGATATAATGTATTACAGTGTGCTGTTGTTTTCATTTCTCATATATCATGTTTTACATTGTGCTGCTGTATTCAGGTCTCTGATATCATGTGTTACAGTGTGCTGTTGTTTTTAGCTCTCTGATGTCATGTATTACAGTTTGCTGCTGTTTTCAGGTCTTCGATAGCGTATATTACAGTGTGCTGGTGTTTTCAGCTCTCTGATATCATGTATTACAGCATGCTGGGTTTTTTTCAGTATTCTGGTATGAATGGATTAACCCACGACAGAGCATGGGTTTACTGAGAATTAATCCGTGCCTGGGGGGTTGTGCGGCACAAGGCACAGGCCGAGTGACTTCAACCTCCTAGGCGTGGATTAATGCTCAGTAAACCTATGCTCTGGAGTGGGTTAATCCACTTATAAAATGGGCAACTTTTATTTTAGAGATCTACCTAAATAAATATTTTTTTTTTAAAACACTGTTTACATGCATTTGTAATAAAATAGTTCTTCTGCCTAGTGGGTTTATCCTTCTGAGGATGCCATAGTTGTAGTTCTCCACTAGGTGGATTTGTTCTAATGAGGATTCTGTAGTTGTAGTCTTTTGCATGTTTCTCTGGAGGAGTGATCTGAGAAGATCACTTTACATTGCTGTGTCACTCAGGATTTTGTAGTGCGCAAGGCAGCTGTGAGTTTACAGGGGATTAATTCATTGTCAGGTGACCTGTTTTCATGATTCAGAATGCAGGGTTTTCAGAACCTATTTTATATCATGTATTACAGTGTGCTGTTGTTTTCAGTTCTCCGATATCATGTATTACAGTGTGTTGTTTTCAGGTCTCCGATATCGTGTATTACAGTGTGCTGTTGTTTTTAGGTCTCTGATATCATGTCTTACAATGTTCTGCTGTTTTCAGTTCTCCGATATCGTGTATTACAGTGTGCTGTTGTTTTCAGTTCTCCGATATCATGTATTACAGAGTGCTGCTGTTTTCAGTTCTCTTATCGTATATTACAGTGTGCTGTTTAATTTCAGGCTGCCCAATATATCTTCTCGGTGTGCTAACACTCAAAAATGTGGAACACTAACAATTAAAATGTGAGAAATGTGTTACACTAACACAAAATGTGGCATGCTAACAATCACAGTGTGAGAAAAATGTGAGTTGCTAACATTTAAAATGTGGGGCATGTCATGAAATCTGAATAAACAAGCTGAAGACACTTGATCCTAGTGCTTTTATTTGTGTAGAGTTCAGTTCCTAGTGCTTTTATTTGTTTAGAGTTCAGTTCCTAGTGCTTTTATTTGTGCAGAGTTCAGTTCCTAGTGCTTTTATTTGTGTAGAGTTCAGTTCATAGTGCTTTTATTTGTGTAGAGTTCAGTTTTCATTTTGCCTCATGCAGCATTTTGTATTTCTGCTTTTAAGCCAGAGTTGATGAGACAGAACCATCTCTGTGTGGGACAACCCCCCCCCCTTTTTTTTATACAGAATGGAGCAATTCTGATTGTTACAAAGAGAGGGTCCTCGTAATGTGGGACAGTCACGTAGTATGACTAGGAGCCATGCTACATTGCCAGGATACAACTCTGCCACCCTTGCATCTGTACTGGCATGCTGCTCTGCTAAGCAATCGTGTAGTCTAGAAATTCTGAACAGGATTTAATGCCATCCACACCCAGTCTCTTATTTAAGAAAATACTTATGAAATACCACTTACTCAGAATTTTCTTGTCAACTCCAGTGCTGGTGCAAGTAATAAAAAAAATCCTGGAATGTGGTATTTTAAAAATGGCAGCGATGTCAAGGGTTAAACAAACCCCCAAACAAAAAAAGCCAGGTTTACACTTGTGAGGCTGGAAGGGCAGCTTTAGGGGAAAGGGCTAAAGTAAAACTTATGGCTGTTTAGGGTGTTTAGAATTCCACTAGATGCTAGGCAAGTGCCTTTTTTGGGGCAATAAGATAGATGCTGATCTGATAACTCCTTTGCTGCTTAAAAAAAAAAAAAATCAGCAATACTTGGCCATGTGGAAGTAAAACATAAATCTCAGTAATTTTTATTGGCTTCTTGTGGCATGGCCAGCTCTGTAGGTCCAAGCTTGTTCTGCTACATTTTTTTCTAGGCAAGTTTTCTTCCCAGATATGGTTTACGATGTTCAAGATGTTTTGGCTGTGTTCCATTCCTTGCTGCAGGAATGAAAGCTGTTTGACCTGGGCAGGAAAGAATGATGAAAACAATCCAGTTGAGTTGCACCAGAGGAGGCCTTTCATCTTTGAGGGTTATCTTACCTTGGAACAAATTGTCAAAGTTGACAAGATTTTGATCCGATGTATGACGTACTAGAGATAACAGTGTTTCATGCTGGCAGTCAGAGTCATAGTGGTTGGAGCCGGGGTGAGGGGGGGAGGCAGGTAGAAATCTGTAGATTAATGTGGCTGTAGAAAACAGAAAGTCTTGCAAGTGCACACACACAAACTCACACTCGTCACCCGACTCACTTAACCAAACCTATTCTCCTTTGATCCTTTCAGCAGTTACAGAATTTCTAAATATACCCTAATGAAGCTATTCCTGATTTTCTAATTGTTTTTAGTTTCTTTAAGGTAGAGCCTGGGATGCTTTATTTGAGTCTATCCCTGTGTTTTGTTTTTTTGGGGTGGGGGTTAGGGGGCAATGAAGCTTTAGCCCTTGGTAAAATCCCCCGGATAATAGAACATGGAATATTACTTTGGTAATCTAATAACCTGTAACAAAGGGTTAAAAAATTCCTCAAATATATTAATATTGCTGTATCACAGAACAAAGGACTGTGTTCTCCTACATCTGCTGCCTTAACCAGTCCTACATCTACTGCCTTAACCAAACACCTTCCCTCCCCCTAAATTTAAGTAAGTACATAGACGGATTGGACCTGCCTGGATCCCCAAACATATAACTACACTACCACTGTCTCCTGACAGCTGTTGTCTGGACCCAGAAAGGTACTGTATGTAACTTGAACTTCCAATAATCCTCTCAATGAAAGAAAAGGAAGCATAGAAAATAAGGTAACTCACTGGAACATATGTGGCAGCAGCATCTTATCGCTACTATTTCAGAGGAATATATTGCCCCAAAAGACGTTCACTAGATAGGCCCAAGCGGCAGACAGGAGGGGGAGGGAGGGAGGAATGATGCAAAAGGACAGATTGGTAGAGAGTAGCACTATTTGAAATGAAACTATGCTACAAGTGTAAAAGTGTAAAGAAATGAACAGGGTAAATTAACTTGGTTAGACACAGTCCTAAATGAAATCTGTAAGTTCCAAACAGAAGGCACCATGCACACCGAGACCACATATAGTTGGAGTGCCTAGGAGGCTCTTCCCTTCGGGAAACAGAAGATAGGACTTGACAGTGCAGACTTTGATAACTATCAATAACAGAATACGTACAGTATAAAGCAAAGGCAATACAGTATAAATGAAATGTAACCTGTGAAAAGAATGTAATTGTAAACGGGTGATTTTTTTTTCTCTTTACTTGCATTTGTTTGTCTTGAAAAACAATAAAAAATTCTAAATATAAAAAAGAACAAAGGACTGTGAACTGTAGAATATTGCATCTTACTAAAATAATAAGAAATTATACCCCAGTTAATTTTTCGCTCCCTAGTACACTCCCACTGCACTTCACTCATAATGGACATGGTTATCATGGACAATTGGTTATAATGGGCAAACATTGATTTCCCATATCAAATGTATTAAATCCAATACACTTTTATCTGCTATACTGGACAAACACTTGGCTTATAACAGATGCTGTGAAGCTTTTATTGGCATTTTGAGTGCTTTTTTGGGGGCGGAGGACAGAGCTGGTGCGGAAAAATGATAAGTATAGAATTAAGATGGAGGAGCTACTGTATTTAATTTCTTACACACTAGTTCTCCACATGTGATATAAACAGGCTGTTAAATACTCTAAAAAAATGATATTATATTTCAGTGAAACACTCACAGCAACAGTTGCCTTTGTCTTTACTGCCCTGGAAAGTCAGTATGCAGCCACTAGATTATTACTGTTTGTTAATAACAAGCAGACGTTATATAGAAACATTTGCTAGGCAGGATTTCAAGAAGTTCCTTAAGCTTTACAAGAGATCCTGATTAACTATGAGCCCTTGCACGCACACAGACACATACAACACACAGGCTCCGCCACCTCTAGGTATAATGGGCACTTGATACAACGGATGAATATTGGGCGCACAGGTGTGTCTATCACAACAGGCTTGCACTGTGTTTAAATACAATTCAGCTTATATTTCATTATTTTTTTCTGTATTTCGATTCCCCCCTTATTGTTTGTTACTAGTAAATAGTAATCATTATAAAAAAATGAAACAGGGTTTGTATAGTATCTTTGTTTCTTTTATCCGCCCTTGGTGTGTGCTGTCTGGTTAAACCAACGGAGCTTTGCTGTCATGGCTTATGAGGCATGCTTGTTACATACAACTCCCATTGCACCATTCTTTATGTTTTTCCCTGACATATTGATACCATCTAATCCAGCAACATGCTCTGCATGATTTTATGCATTTTTCACCAGTACAGTCTAAAATCGCACATAAAGTGTCAGAGGATCAAGCCCTAACTCTGCTTGTTATATTTTATGTTTCGCTACAGCCTTATCATACCTTTTAGTACAGCTTTCTTGGAGGCACATCTGTACAATAATTTGTAACAGAGCCCCCAATGAAAAGATATATATATTTTTTTATCCAAGTACCTCCTTTACTGTCGTATATGACCAAAAGGTCATAGCAGTTCTAGCTAGTAGTTACACTGTAAATAATGGTCAAAGCATTACAGACATCTCGTGGTGGCCTATGATATAGCAAGTATAAAGTAATGATGCTCTGTAACCTGCCACGGTGGGGAATTACCCTTTAGCTTAATGGTTAGAGCTGCTGTCATTAGGTCTCAAGGTTCACAGTTTGATTACCAGCGAACACTAGAACTGTATCTGTCTAAGACAGAGATAGACAGAACAGTGGCAATTCATGATGCTTGGATGGTGTTTTGAACTGTCCCTGTGGTATCTGACTTGTAGTCCATTTATTTTACTCCTGGTCTGAGATCCTGTACAACCCCATTCAGATGTCGGATCCAAGGATGAATAGTTGGATCCAAGGTTAGATATCTGCCCCGCATCCCGAATAGTCGCATAGAATAGTTAGTGTCCTATTGGATCCTAGGTAGTAGGATCCAATAGTTAGATACCAGTGGTATCCGAAGCCATCTGGTAACCAATAAACTTGGTGGTATCTGATGGTATTTGTTTCCGTTGGATACTATTCAAGCAACCCTAGTGACAATGAGTGTGGGATGTTTCATCTTAAAAATGGGAAGTAGGGTTGTATATGAGAAAAAGGTAGTCTGTTCAAAGCAGTACCATCTAGTGGTGAAAGCTGTGAGTAACAGTCAAAGCTACACAGCCATTTAGTGGTTGCTTATGGCATAGCAGATATAAAATAGAGGAACACGCTAACCTCTGAACTCGGGGATGTCACTTTAGTTGAAAGGTTACAGTTGCTGCCTTCAGGACTTGGGTTCTGTGATTTGATTTCCAGCAAACTCTGGAAGAGACTCTGCAGTATGCGCCCTGTAAGTGAACCAACATAACAAATATAAACAAATCTGAGTTGTACTGCAGAGGGGTATATCCAGTCACAGTTACTACAGGGTTTGGGGGCAGGGTTGGTTCCTTTCATTTTACTGTACTTTTTCCTCTTTTGGTTTATCACTGTTCTGAAGGTACTTTATGAGTGTTTATATTGAGAACCATTGTGTTTCATGCACGTTTTTTTTAAAGATATACTGAAACTCCAATATTTACTTAGTCTCTTAGATGTCCAGCAGTTTTCCAGATAAATACGGATTCATGAGTTATGTGTTAATAAATCGTTTAAGAATAAGTAATGATGGATTCTGCTGCTCTAGCAGTTCTGTTATTTTCCACCCTGAATTTATGGCATTGCTTTCCAGACCATAATGCGTCTTGCTTGACCTGGTCAGAAATGGTGTTTGAAATTAGGGCATTCCTTTCCTGCCCCCTTTTGTGTGACCAGTTTCAGTGTGTTCAACTAATATAGGGCTTCCTGCTGCTCCATATGAATTCTGACAATAGTTTGTCCCTGTGCAAGAATAACCTATACAATGAAATATATGATAACATTTCCATACACACATATGCACTGTTTCCACAATGGCAAAAGAAAAAATGATTAATGAGATAGGAGACCCATGTGCCACTACTGGGATGTCCGAGGTGGGGGAGGTTGAACCCCCTCCCATTGGACCAGCACAATTAAAAAGAAATGGTGCACACATAAAGTTTGTCTTGACATGACTTCTTTGCATACCCCAACCCCACCACCAAACGACAGTCTCAGTACGACCCTCTGCCAGTATCCCCTTCCCTTTTATACTGTGGTCAAGCACATCAAAGTTGACCATATGTACATTGTCTGGCAGCCTTGGGATACAGACCCTAAGATGCACCAAAACTGGTATGATCCAGCTAAAAGGAAACTGCTTCATTATTTCACCAGACAGAAGGGGTGTGGTATGCTTTTTTGTCCGTCTGACGCTACTGTATGTACCTGCCCTTCTCAAAAGATATTAAGTTAAAGTTCCTTTTCCCTGTTTCTAGTGCTTATCATGATGGAAGAAAAAGAGCTGCTGAAACACTCGAGGTAGGCAACTCATGGCAAGGTGCTGCCCACCCCAAGGCCTAAATTAGCTACAATTGAAATGTTTTCACCAGTATTATTTAGATATTTAACTTACTGCAAATTTGATCTAACTTTCTGATACTATTCGAACTGCTGAGTGCCTACCGCAACCTTCCTTACAATACTGTCTATTAATGATGTGAAGTAGAGATGGGGCTGCAGTGCTGTAGATAGACGTATAAGGCGATCGGGGCAGTGGTGGCCTTTAGATGCTATTTGTGTGCTTTGCAGGCAATTTTACATGTTAAGGGGAGATTGAAATGAAGGGGGATGGGTTGGAGCAGTAAAAAGAGAGGGGGGAGGAGGGGAGCATAAAGAAAAAAAGGGGGGTAACAAGCAGAGTGCTAACATAGAAACTTTGATTTTATCGGCAGAAAAGGACGTTTAGACCCATCCAGTCAGCCCCTAGTTTCTGCCTGTTCTGTCACCATTGAGCCTAGTTGATCATAGGTGTCACTCCCTCCCCCCATTCCTCTGCCTAATATGCCCCTGTGTCTATGCCATGCATGTTTGAAGCTCCCCACATCTTTGCCTGCACTACCTCCTCTGGTGGGCAGTTCCAGTCATCCACCACCCTTTCTGTGAAGAAATATTTCCGCACATCTCTCCTAAACTTCCCCCTTTAGATTCATTGTATGCTCCCTTGTTCCAGTGCCTTCCTTTCTCTGAAATAGACCCTCCTCTTACATGTTGTTCACTCCTGTGAGGTACTTGCAGGTTTCAGTCATGTCCCCCGTTACTCTCCTTTCTTCCAGGGAGTACATGTTGAGTTCCTGCAGCCTTTCCTCGTATGGCTTCTTGTGCAACCCCCTCAACATTTTGGTTGCCCTCCTCTGTACTGCCTTCACCTTTTCAGTGGCCTTGTGGAGGAGCGGCCTCCAGAATTGGACACAGTACTTCAGGTAGGGACTCACCAGCGAGTGATAAAGCAGCAGCAGCAGTACCACCTCCCTACTCCTGTTAGACATCCAAATCCCAGTGCACTCTGGCATCCGGCTAGCCGTTTCACTGCTTTGTCACACTGCCCAGCTACCCTGAGGTCATCAGATGTGATAACCCCTAGGTCTCTTTCTTGCTTAGTGACTGTAAGTTCCACTTCCTCTATCTTATACGCAGCCCCTGGGTTCCACAGCCCTAAGTGCATAACCATACACTTTTTGACACTGAAATACAGCTGTCACCTCTAGATCATTCCTGTAGTTTCCTCAGATCCCTTTGCATTCAGTCCACCCCTTCCTGAGTGCCAACCCTGTTGCAGATATATGTATAATCCATAAAGAGATACACCTTGCCCTTGGGCTCCTCCACAGTGTCACTTATGAAGACATTGAAGAGGACTGGTCCCAGCACCGAACCCTATGGCACGCCACTAGTCACTTTTCTGTCGCCTGAGTGGCCACCCTTTCCCACCACCATTTGTATCCTATCCCTTAACCAAGTTGTTACCCAGCTTGGCACTTTCTCTCCACCCCAGACTGGTTAGTTTCTTAACTAGTCTCCTGAGCAGCAGAGTGTTGAAAACCTTACTGAAGTCCAGATGGACCACATCTACTGCACTCCCTTGATCCACCTCCCTGGTAACCCAGTCAAAGAAATATTGGAGATTAGTTTGACATGACCTCCAACTGTGAAACCATGCTGCCAGTGATCCTGCAGACTTTTTGCCTCCAGGTGCTCCACAAGCTTCTCCTTCAGTACTGTCTCCATTAACTTCCCCACCACTGATGTGAGACTGACTGGCCTGTAGTTGGAAGCATCCTTCCTACTGCTGCTTTTCTCCAGAGGGACCACATTGGCCCTCCTCCTGTTCTCTGGAACTTCCATCTCCACTGAGGTACCAAAGCTGCTGCCAGAGGGGCAACCAGCACCATGTTCAGTTCCTTTACAACCCTTGGATGAATCACATCCAGCCCCATCGACTTATTCTCCTTTAAGGCTTCCAATCCCTTCTGGAGCCTCTTCACTGAGAACTGACTTGTCTCCACCACCTCCGGGGCTTACTGCAGCATGCTGGTCCACCTCCCCCACTATCTGCCATGAAGACCGAGCAGAATCTTCCTCTGCGCAGTCCACCCCCACCCTCCTGATTCTTGCTATCCCTCCCCTTGTCTTCCTCTTTCCCCCACATACCTGAAGAAGGTCTTGTCACCCTTTTTTACCTCCTTAGCTATCCTCTTCTCATTAACAGCTCAGACATAAAGGGCACCCTTAGGAGGCATACGCTAAGTGCAGTCCAACCCCTAGCCTTATTGTTTGCTGATCTTCACAGACTGCTGTACCCACTACTGAAATGGTGGTCGGCTGATATAAAGCTCTCGGCCAGAAACAACCAGCAGCAACAGCTCAGACACAAAGGGCAACCCTAGGAGGCATACTCCAAGTCCGGTTCAGCCCCTAGCCTTACTGTCTGCTGAGTTTCACTGATCTTCAGCTCAGACACAAAGGGCAACCCTACGAGGCATATGCTAAGTGCGGTTCAGCCCCTAGCCTTACTGTCTGCTGAGCTTCACTGGTCTTCACCAACTGGGAGAGAGACCATTCACGGAGGGAAGGCAGATGGCGACAGGCGCAGAAGCAGTATTCCTTGACAGCAGTTCTACCTGAATCCTCCTTGGAGTGCACAGTCCAGGCTCCTTTCTCCACTGAGGCAGCTTCTCTCCTCGCTTGCTCTGCTCAGACCCAGCCAGCGGCTGCTCTCTTCGTAAGGAGCTGTTGGAACACTTACCCAGAATTCCTGGCTGCGGTATGTAAGTTAGCTGTGCCCACTATTGAAATAGTGCTCAGCAAATAGAAAGTTCTCAGCTGGAAGCAACAGTTCAGACACAAAGGACACCCCTAGGAGGCATACGCTAAGCGCGGTCCAGCCCCTAGCCTTACTGTCTACTGATATTCACCAACTGCTATACCCACTACTTAAATAGTGGCCAGCTAATAGAAAGCTGTCAGCCAGAAACAACCAGCAACAACAGCTCAGACACAAAGGGCAACCCTAGGAGGCATACGCCGAGTGCGGTTCAGCCCCTAACCTTACTGTCTGCGGAGCTTCACTGATCTTCATCACCTCACAGAGCTGATCAGGCAACTATACCACAGTAACACAACAAAATTGTATACAATCTTAGCTAACATTTTGCTTTCCATCTGCTTTTCTGAAAAATCTTACCTGACATTCTGCCTTCCGTCTGCTTTTCTGGCAAGTAACCAATCTTATTTTCGTCCACTTTCCCTCCAGCAGCTGGGAGTGAATATTACTTTACTGCCAACAAATCTGAGGTCACAGTGGACATCATTAACTGCAACAGCTGTGGAACTCTCCTTGCAAGGGCATTTATTCACAGGGTGGGCACTGTCCTACCTGCTTTGCAATAAGGAGCCTAACAGCTCAGCTAAATGCAGCATGGTCTGAGATGCACCACCTCTGGCACAAGTTCATGCAGTTCTCTAGAAACAATAAAACCGCAACAGCAACCTGCCACCCCCTCAAGCAGACACCCCTGCCACATAGGGCATGCCATCCGGGGGGCTGGCAAAGAGTTGGAAAATGCGGTATAAAACCAAATCACGGAACAAACATCGGAATACCTCCTACATACACATCAAATAAATATGCAGTGCTGTCTTCAATGCAACCGGAAGACAAGGAGGACATAGAGCAGGTCAGGAAACCTGTGCCACACAAAGTTGTGCGCACTACCAAGGAAAAGACGAAACAAAACATCGAAAAACCAGTACTCATAATCGGAGACTCTGATTAGGAAGGTAGAGTCTCAACTTTTGCGTTATGACCAGGAGGGGATCGAGGTTAAGTGTCTCCCTGGGACATCGCCATGGGAGGACACAGACCGTATAGAAAATATTGTGCGCAAAAGGGAACCTGACACTAAGATCATTCTCCACATAGGAACAAATGACCTAGCAAGTAGGTCAGTGGAGGAAACAAAACAAAACCTAATGAAACTTGGCAACAAGATGGCTTCCCTTTCGTCCAGTGTATCTTTCTCTGAGATTCTGCCTGTCTGGGAGAAGGGGGACAGCAGGCAGAAGATCAGAGAGAAAGACATAACCAAACTTAACAACTGGCTAAAAATCTGGTGTAAAGAAAAAGGACACCACTATATAGGGAAGTGTCACACCTTCTGAGAGAGGGAGTTTTTTGCCTTTGACGACCTACATCTCACAAGGTAGGGAACTCGAGTGCTCGGTCAGAAGTTTGATGTCCATATCTCTCAGTTAAACTAGCAGAGGGGTGGACGGAAAGGAGCCCAGCGCATCCGAGAAAGTGCCATCTACCCCTCCCCCATTCTCAGTTAGTACAGTGTCTCAGCACCATAAGGTTAACGTAACCTTATTTCAGAAGGACGATCCACCACGGAAAAGTGGTGGGAGTATGTAACACAAACATTGTAAATTGAAACTGCATAACCAGACCTCACAAAGGCAGACCCAGGGATGGCAGGCAGTGTGCATTAACACTTGTAGCCTACCAAACAAGATATCAGAGCTCACAGCCATGTTGGCGGAGACACAACTAGACTGGATTGCAGTCACACGGAAACGTGGTTCACCACGAACCACACCTGGGATATAGTCATACCAGGTTACACGCTCTTCAGGAGGGACCGCGAGGGAAGGAAGGGAGGGGATCAATGCAACAGAGATCCAGGGAAAACACAGGAACACAGACGCCCTGTAGGCATACCTCTCAACCTTTTGTCCCCCAGATGTGGAACATTGCCTGTCAAAATGTGGAACAAATGGACAAAATGTGAAACACTTAATCAAATCTTTACCTAAGAAGCTCAAAACACTGATAAAATGTTGCATTTATATTCAGAAAGTCTGTTAATAATTGAATAATATATTTTTTGCATCATTTACTATGGATTTTTGCTTTAAAATGTTGACTTTGAATGTGGAACAAGTCCTAACAATGTGGAACAGGGAGCTTTTGTGAAGTAAAATGAGAAACGTTCCTCGTAATGTGGTACAGTTGAGAGGTATGCCTATGGGTTATTCTAGGAGCTGGGGACAAGGACCCCATCAGAGTGGTGGTTATATACAGACCCCAACCCAGGAACTAGACACTGACAAGAAACTCCTAGAAGCCATCTCAGTGATGGCCCGAAAAAGGTGAGCTGTTAATAGTTGGGGACTTCAGTCTGGCTGATGTAGACTGGACCTCATACACAGCATCCTCTGAAAGGAATAGGGAGTTCCTGCTCACACTGAAAGGAGCAGACCCAACCAACTAGTGAACTCACCCACTAGAGACCACACTACCCTTGACCTAGTGCTCACAAACAGCTTAAGGGTTTCAAATGTTCAGGTGAACGTAAACCTAGGGACCAGCGACCACAGGTCAGTCTGGCTATCAGTCGACAAGGCAGAAGAAATATGTCACACAAAAATCAAGATCCTGGATTTCTGTAGGGCAAACTTTCCAGAGATGAGATCAAGAATCAAATCATTACTAGCTAGGGGAAGCACGTGGGATGTGGAATATGACTGGGAGCATTTTAAGAAGGCCATAACAACAGTTAGTAAACAATGTACACATCAAATCAGTAAATCAAAAAGAAGGAGGAAACCGCTCTGGTTCAGCAGAGACTTAGCAGCAATAATAAGGAATAAGGAGAGGGCCTTTAAGCAATTTAAGGTATCACAGAAGGAAGCCGACATGGACAACTACAGGAACAAACTCAAGGGAGATAAAACCTTCTATAGGTACATGAGAGAAAAAAGGAATAGTAAGGGGGGAATAGTCAGACTAATAGCACAAGATGGCCAGATGGCAGAAGATGACAATCACAAAGCAGAGGTGTTAAACAAGTTCTTCTGTTCCGTTTTCACAATAGAGGACATTGGAAAAGGTCCTCTACCAGAGCAGATGGAACACATTAACAAGGAGGCAGACATAAGCCCCTTCACAAGGGAAAGAGTCCTAGAAGAGCTAAACAAACTTAGAGTTCATAAAGCAGTGGGGCTGGATGGAATTCACCCGAGGGTGTTGAAGGAACTAAGGGAAGAAATTGCAGCACCACTAGCAGAATTATTCAGTAGATCAGTGGAGAGTGGCACAGTACCGCAGGACTGGAGAACATCAGCAGTGGTGCCCCTGCACAAGGGAGGAAGTAAGGAGGATACTGGGAACTATCGCCCAGTCAGCCTAACGTCAGTAGTGGGGAATAAAGAAGGAAGCACTACTAAAGGAGAGAACAGTGAAATACCAGAGGGAAAATAGAAAACTAGACCCCAGGCAACATGGTTTCATGGCAGGAAGATCACATCAGGCAAACATGACACATTTCTTTGGCTGGGTTACCAAAACAATGTACCAGGGCGGCTCGGTGAACATAGTGTACCTAGACTTCAGTAAAGCCTTTGTCACCGTCCCCCACAGGAGGCTGGGAAATAAGCTGGAGCACACAGGGTTAGGGCACAAGATGGTCAACTGGGTTAGGAATTGGCTATGGAATAGAAAACAGAGAGTCTTGGTAAATGGGGTATGTCACAGGAAGGGGAGGTGACCAGCAGTGTGCCAGAGGGGTCAGTGCTGAGTCCAGTACTCTTCAACATATTCATCAGTGATATTGCAGAGGAATTGGAGGGAAAGGTATGCCTGTTTGCAGATGATACAAAGCTCTGCAACAGGGTGGACTCACAGAATAGGGCCACAAGCATGGTGGCCAACCTCAGGAAACTAGAGGAGTGGTCAAAACTATGGCAGTTAAAGTTTAATGCCAAGAAATGCAAGGTCATGCACCTGGGAAAGTGAAACTCAGAAGTAAAGTACACGCTGGATGGGCACCAATAGGAGGTAACAAAGATGGAAAGGGACCTTGATGTACTCATCACCAATGACTTAAAAGTCACAAAACAGTGTGAAAAAGCAGCACAGCGAGCAAGTGGTATCCTAGGATATATAGGTAGGGGCACTACAAGCAGAAAGTAAGAGGTAATCATGCCACTGTACAGATCCTTGGTGGGGCTGCTCCTGGAGTACTGTGTCCAGTTCTGGAGGTCACACCTGAAAAAGGACAAAGACAGATTAGAGACAGTGCAGAGAAGGGCTACTAAAATGGTGCAGGGGCTGCACCATAAAACATATGAAACTAGGCTCAAGGAACTGAAGGTGTACTCATTAGAACAGAGGAGAAACAGAGGTAACATGATAGAAACGTTCAAATATGTCAAGGGAATAAACAAGACTGAGAACCTCCTCCAAGAAAACAAGGGAACTCGGACAAGGGGGCACAACTTGCATCTGGTGGGAGGCAAGTTCAGGAACAACCATAGAAAGTATTGCTTCATGGAGAGAGTGAAAGAGCCATGGAACAGTCTGCCAGCGCAGGTGGTGGCAACTAAAACAGTAAGAGAATTTACGCTAGTGTGGGACAGACAGTGTGGACAGCATGGCTGGAGCAATTAAAGGGGAGGGGGTAGCCACCTTGGGCAGACCAGCTGGATCAAGTGGTCCCCATCTGCTGACACCATTCTTATGTGCTCATGTTCTGTTAGTGCTTTAGCTGCCCTCACCCTCCTTCCTGCCTCCCTTTGTTTTGCCAGATATACCACACTGTGTTCATCCTTCTGGATCTCATTGTTCTTCCTAAATGCTGTTTTTTTCTCCTTCATTGTCTTTCACCTCCTTAGAGAACCATAGCGACCTCTTCTTCCTCTTTCCTTTGCTCACTTCCTTCAAACAGCATGTCGTTGCCTTGGCTATACCCTCCTTAATTTTTCTCCATTGAGCCTCCACTTCCCGTCTTACCTCCTTCGAGGCAGCCTCTGAGGCAGTTTCCCATTTCTTTAAAATCTGCCTACTGAAGTTCCAGGTCCCTCATCTTGGTGTTTTTTTTTTCTCCTGTCCTATCCATATGCCAAACCACACAGTATGGTGATCATTTGTACCCGGGGACTACCCATTGTGATGTCAGCAATGCTGTCTCTGTAAGTACCAGGTCCTGTACTGCCCCATCCCTAGTAGGTTCCAAAACCAGCTGCCTAAGAAATGCCCCTTGCATGGAGCTGAGGATGGCCCTGCCTCTTGGTGTAGCTGTGGCAAGAATGCTGCAGTCTAGGTCCAGCAGATTAAAGTCCCCCATAATGAAAACTTCTCCCTTGCTGACCATTTTTACTAATGACCCCCAGAGCTCTGTCTAAATCCTCCCCTGTGTCAGAAGCTTGTACACCACACCCATTCAACAGAATCTGCAAGGTCATGTGTGTGAATGCTGGAAGTCTAGGGACTAAGATTCCAGATCTAGAGGCCATCATGGCAGAGGTCGACCAGGATATTATGTCCATTACCGAGTCATGGTGCATTGAAAACCTTGACTGGGACATGGCCATTCCAGTCTGCACTCTGTTCAGGAAAGGCAGGGTGGGAAAGAATGGAGGGTGTGGTGCCTTATGTGAGGGAAAGCATAAAAGCAACAGAGGTGCAGGAAGTACGAGGGGCAGACATACTCTGGGTCACCCTGGAGATAGGAAAAGGAGCCACTGTTTGCACTGGTGTGATCTACTGACTTTTACCATGGGGGAGGAGTTTAATAGTGTACTGGTAGTGGCCGTTGGTATAATGGAAGAAAAGGGTGAGGTGCTGCTGGTGGGGGACTTCAGTCTGCTGGACATAGATTAGAACCTCCCAGCTGCGGCTTCAGCTAGAAGCAGGGACATCCTGGGCTCCCTGAATGATGCATTCCTCAGGCAAGTAGTCAGTGAACCCACTCATGATGGGGTAATACTGGACCTGGTACTCACTAACAGGAACAATGTCATTGTGGGAGGCCACCTGAGGACCAGTGATCACTGTTCAGTATGGTTCAATAAAAGGACAACTGTGGAATCGAACTGCACACGGTTGAGAGTCCTGGACTTCAGGACAACAGATTTTATAAAGATGGGTGAATGCCTCAGGAATTATCTGGCGGGGGGGATGACCGAGGGAGTGAAGGAACAGTGGGCAAAGTTAAAAGGGGCCATAGTTAAGGTGACAAAACTTTGCGTAAAGTAAGTGAGCAAAAGGAAGAGGAAAAGGAGACCACTATGGTTCTTGAAAGATGTGGCTGAAAAGGTAAAGGCTAAAAGAGTTGCATTCTGAAGGTATAAGGAGATGCAGAGGGAGAAGGACAGGGAGGTGTATCAGGAGAAACGGAAGGAAGCAGAGAAAGCAGTAAGGAGTGCGAAGGTGCAAAGAGAAGAGAGAATAGCCCAGGCAGAAACAAAAAGGGACAAGACATTTTTTACGTATGCAAACAAAAAGAGGAAGACTGGGGAGGGATTGTAAGGTTGAAAAGAGAAGGTGGGGACAGTGCAAAGGGGGACCAGACATTCTGAACAAGTACTCCTGTTCAGTATTTACAGAGGAAGGAGAAGGTGACAGACCACAAAAAAGTAACGGGAGCTTGGGGGGGTGGAGGGAGTCCTGAAGGGACTCGCTAATCTGAAAGGGGACAAAGCAATGGGGCCAGACAGGGTGCATCCAAAGGGTATTGAGGGAGCTCAGGGAGATACCAGTTGCATTTCTGACAGTCCTATTTAACAGCTCAATGGAAACAGGAGTGGTTCTGGAGGACTGGAGAAAGGCAGATGTAGTCCAACTTCACAAAAGTGGTAGGGTGACCAGCAGGATGCCTCAGTGATCAATGTTGGGACTGGTCCTCTTTATTGTGTTTATAGGTGACATTGCAGAGGAGCTGGAAGGGAAAGTCTGCCTCTTTGCAGATGACACCAAAATCTGCAACAGGATGGACACGCTGGGAGGGGAAATTAATATAGACCTGAGAAAACTCAAGGAGTGGTCAAGGGTATGGAAGCTGGGTTTCAGTGCAAAAAATGCACTTAGGGCAGAGAACCCCGGGGGGAGAGTACAAAATGGGTGGCATGGTATTGACGACCACCTAGCAGGAGGGAGATCTGGGCGTAATCATACTGGATGACATAAAGGTGGCCAGACAATGCGACAAGGCAGTTGGGAGGACTAGTGGGATGCTGGGGTGCATAGGGAGGGGTATCACCAACAGTAGGAGGGAGGTGGTGTTGCCCCAGTGTAGCTCACCGATAAGACCCCACCTAGAGTACTGTGTCCAGTTCCAGAGACCACATCTCTGGAAGGACATAGGCAGAGTGGAGGCAGTCCAAAGGAAGACAACTAAAATGATGTAGGGTCTGCACCAAAAGCCATATGACGAGGGACTACATGACCACAATATGTACACTCTGGAAGAGAGGGTGGATATGATAGAGACCTTTAAATACCTCAGAGGGTAGATGAGGTACAGGAGAGAAGTATTTTTCAGGAAAAAAGGAGCTCAAGAACAAGGGAACATGCTATGAAGCTTGATGAGGATAGATTCAGGACAGACATGAAGGAGTTCTTCACAGAAAGTATGGTGGATTCCTGGAACAGTCTTCCACAGGAGGTGGTGGGGGCAAGGACAGTGGTGGGATTCAGGAATGCATGGGATATGCATAAGGGAGTCCTAGTGGAAAGGAAGGGGAAGGGAGAAAGAGCTGGAGATTGAGTAGGGTCTACAGTGATACTGGAGGTAGGGAAAAATTGACAGAGTGGGTGGGTCATGCGGTCATTATCTGCCATCAAATTCTGTTTCTATGTTTCTGTGTACATGCATGCTGAGAGGTTAAGTGACTTGCTCAAGGTTACACAGTGAGTATTTGACTCTGGTTGGGTTTGAATCTGCGATCTCTCAATTCCCAAGCCAGTACTCTGAGCCCTAGACCACTCTGTCATTCAAGTTCTGAGATGTTTGCACTAGGAGTGCACAAAGGTTTTCATCAGATTTTCATCAGTTGCGCCCAAATATTGAGATGCAAGAGTACGGTATCGATGGCAGTGTAGTAAGATATTGACCTTTTTGGTAACTGCTAAAAGCAGCCATGAATGACAGGTGCCTATATTTCACATAGAAAAGTCAAACCAAAATGCGAACATTCCAAACTCTGTCTGGCTCGATGGGAACAGTTTCTGAAGTAAGACTCTGAGAGGTTTGCACAGCCCTTGTTTTGAACCTTTATATTTTGTTTCTGTTCTATGCTTTAATCTCTGAAGAAATATAATCTGAAATGTGTGGTATGAATGTAGTAGTTACCTTGCTTATACAAGTGTCTGCATATGCCTAACAGTAATATTTCAAGTTAAATAGCTGGTCTTCCCTAAGTAACTGTATCTACAGTCTCTCTCTGCCCTGCTTGCTTTGCAGGGTAGACTTTGCTCTGTATGTAACTCTTTAGTTACACACATTGTTCAGCACTAAGGATAATACCGTGGATGAGAAGAGTGAAAAAGTGCCCCCATGCATACACTTTCTCTGGGTAGTATTCAAGTTGGTTTCCCATCCATGATTTAGCAGTCTAATTATTTCTTAAAGATGCTAAACCTCTCTGTTCACAATGTGCTTTTGTAAAGCATTCCGCATATAATTTACTCTTTGCATGACAAATAACTTTCTCTACCAAGTCTTTATGGTTTTTACCATTTACATTGTTGTTTTATTTAGATGTTTCTCTGCGTTGTCTGTGTATCCCATCCACAAACTTGTGTACTTAGAAACATAGAATTTGACGGCAGACAAGGACCACTTGGCCCACCTAGTCTGCCCATTTTCCTACCTAACAGATAAGCTGCAGATCCTAGTTAACCAACAGCTTACTTCCTCCTACCCCCAACTAGGACTGCCTTATGTCTGTCCCATGCATTCTTGAATTCCCCCACTGTTCTTGAGTCCACGACCTCCTCAGGGAGGCTGTTCCATGCATCCACAATCCTCTCTGTGAAAAAATACTTCCTCACATTTCCTCTGAGTCGTCCCCCCATTATCTTCAAATTGTGCCCCCTTGTTCTTGCATATCTCTTTTTCTGAAGGATGCTACCCTCTTGGACTTTGTTGATTCCCTTGAGGTACTTGAAAGTTTCTATCATGTCCCCTCTCTCCCTTCTTTCCTCAAGGGTATACATATTAAGCTCCTTTAGTCTTTCTTCATATGTCTTCTGGTGCAGACCCTCCACCATTTTGGTTGCCCTCCTCTGGACAGCCTCCATTCTGTCTATGTCTTTGCGGTGATGGGGTCTCCAGAACTGCACACAGTACTCCAGATGGGATCTCACCAACTGTCTGTACAGAGGGATAACAACTTCCTGTTTTCTACTATTGATGCCTCTTCCTGTGCATCCCATACTGAACTGCAAACTAGTCACTTGCCGCTTGTTTTGCTTCTTTCTGCTCCTGCTGTACCTCTCCTAGTCCCTCATTAAATGAGAGGTTGGCTAACCCTCCTTGTTCACTGCGCCATCGCGGGATGAATATAATCATGTGGCCTATAAGCATCTGCAACCATTTCTCCCATATCCACCTCAAAACCACTCATCTTATCCCTCCTCTGCATCAGCAGCCAGCCTGGTAGAACCTTGCTAATGGTATGTCTAACTCGGATGCTGCCTGCTCTGGGGCTGAATGTAGGCTGATTGCTACAGCCCAGTCAGCATGCAGAGCAGCACAGTGCACATGCCTAAATACCAATGCAGGCAAGCTAGCAGAACTATAATAATGGCAGCCCAGACTTGGTTTTCGTTCTGTTGCTACTATCTGGTGATGCTGAAAACAAACTATGCTCAATATATGAAAGTGCTGCAAGGGAAAAAAATAAATCACTAAGGGTATGGTAGTAGCACTTACATTAGGATCTGCTGCCCCAAATGGAACTCCTCACTATGTAAATAGCTCAAGTCAAACCTGACATATTGACACTGACCAAGGCATGGCTGAATCCTGCAGTATCTACTGTATGCTTTCAAAACTTACCTGTTCCTTAGATGTGATGTACCCAAAGCAAAAGTGGAGGCATCGCATTATGTATCAATTGTAAATGTGCAGCAGCTATCTGTGGTAACCTACATACAGGTGTAGTGTTGCCGAACTCGATCCAGAGACTGTTTGCAAAGATAAACCTAGTAGCAGAGACTGCTGTAAAAGTTGTCTCCACAAGCCTCCAAAGCTGTTACGCACATTGCACAGCCTCATCTCCACCTTGCTTCTGCAAACATAAATATACATGGTGCACGAATAACCAATCCTTTTGAGACCACCAATGCTCTGTACTCCCATTTCACGTGCCTAAACTTGCTACTTCCACACTACCAGTCCCCATCACCTGAGGTCTAACAATGCAGTCAACACCAATTTTACCATCACTCTTAAGTCTTCCAAGTGGAACACTCCATACAGTATGTTGCAGAGCCTTGATGCCTCAAAGAGCCTGGGTGCTAATGATATTGATCCTAAACTGTTGAAACTAGCCACACATCAGCTGGCTAAACCCCAGACAACTCTTTTCACCATCTTAATATCCATAAGACAAGTCCCTCAGCTTTGGACAAACGTTTTGATGGCCCCATTTTATAAGGCAGGTAACACTGGGGACCCTAATAACAAGTACAGACTGATCTCAGTCTTATGTACCCTAAGTAAGATCTTACAACAACTGGCATATAAAGATGTCCTAGACCTTACCATAAACCCCACTATCCTCTGACCATACCTCTCAACTGTCCCTAATTATGAGGGACATCCCTCATTTTACCCTCAAAATTGCTCTGTCCCTTGTGGAAAAGGTGCTGCTCACACAGAGAATGTGTCATAAATTCAGACTTTAAAGCATAAATATATAATATTCTAAGATGCTAAATCAAAAATAATTTTTATACAGGTAAACACTGCGGTTTCTGCCGTGTTCTGAGCTTGTATCTCCGTGTTTGAGGATGTGTCCTCATTTTGAGGGCAAGCTTCCCTTATTGTCCCCTCATTTCAGTGACAAAAGGTTGGGACATACAGTATGATCTTCTCCCCATTTTCAGTCAGGTTTTCAACCCAGCAATTTTACTGGTACAGCATTGCTAAATGTCAGTAATGATATAACCCTTTCCTTAGACTGGCAGCATAACATGTGCCATTTTTATGTAGTCTTGCAGACACGCAAGCAACATCTTGTGGTAGCAGGAGAAATGCAGAGGTGTGTCAGTGTTGGCGAATGCAGGTCACACTTTAGTAGGCGCATCCCTCGTTCCCCAATTAGCCCACATGCTAACACTGACACAAGAATTATGTAAAGTGCCACCGACTTGGAAGAAATGTGCCGCTGCAATCGGAGACAAGCTCGTTATACAGTGGTACAGATGACACACCTCCCATATGTGCCTTTCCTCATGAAACATTTCAATAAACAAGGTGGTGGAAGGAGCTGCCACCACACAATCCCCAAAGAAAGTCAACATCGGGGTGCAATCTCTGTGCTGGCATGTCCCCCACCCCCCCACACACATTGTGTGGCCCACTGGGAGCCCACCCCAGTGTGCTGCTGCTCACATAAAGCCAACCATGGCATGTTCCTCCCCCAAGCCCATTGTGTGGCAGACACCCCCGAAAGTCATGGAGCACACTGAGAGTCCACCCCAGTGTGCCCAACATTTGTTTTATTTCACCTGTGAAGAAAGAAACGGTCCTGCAATGTTCTTTTTTCTGTACCTGAAAAAGAAAACAGTGCCTCGACTTATCCATGACACCCCCTCCCCAACCCGCACCCACCCTCTCGCACCCCACCTCCCGACACACACACACCTACACCTTCACCCCATACTTACCTCCAGAGGTCTGGTGCTGCAATCTTCAGTGGAGTGGGAACACGTCTGGACTCTTCAAAGCCAAACTGTAAAATAAAGAAATTCGGTAAGCTGTATAATGGCATCATTGGGGGGTTCAACAAGCCTGATATCTCAACCATTTTTGAAGTTTGGCTCCAGATTTTCAACATGGGGTCTTGGGACCCCACCTCATGAACACATGCACTGTCATCTCGTTATTCGGCCTGAAAGGTCATTTCGTGGTCACTGCATGGAATCACCTTTCAGGACTGAGTAATGAAACGACAGTGCCACTGTTCATGAGGTGTGGTCTGAAAAAGCCCATGTTGCAAATTTGGTGAAAAAATGCGAAAAATTATTGTTATGAGCGTACATTGTGCAGTTTCCACGCACACTCATAACTTCAACAATTTTTAATATTGTCACTCCAGATTTTCAACATTGCCATTTTTTCACACCTCCTTATGAACAGTACAGCTGTCATTTTTCACATCCTGTCTAAAATGTGTTTTCGCACATCTGGCACACAAAGGCTTGCTCGTTGTGGGAAATCAATGTTCAGGACAGATTAATAAAATCACAGTGCCGATGTTCATGAGCAGAGGTCCCAGAATGCCTATGTTGAAAATGTGGTTAACAAAATCCCCAAAATATTTGCGTTACGGGTGTGCGTTGCACAGTTTCTACATCGCTTTCGTGACTCTCAACAATTTTTCATTCTTTACTGCAGATTTTCAATATTGCCATTTTTTACACCTCCTCAGGAACAGTACAGCCTTCATTTTTCGCATCCTGCCCGAAATGTGTTTTCGTACCTGTGGCGCCAAATGGCGCAGTCGCTCTGCAAAATCACCTTTCGGCTAATGAACTGATAGTGTCACTGTTCATGAGGTGGGGTCACAAAAAGCCCATGTTGAAAATTTGAGTGAAAATGCCAACAAAAGCCCAGGGCGTTATGGTTTGCAACCATAACGCCGCACCCTGTAGAGACTGACAGGTGTTAGGTGTGTGACTTAGGATTGTCGGCTGTAATGCTCATGCCATTTGACCCCCACCCCCACCCTGCAGCCAGTGACAGGCATCGAGGTGTGTCTTGGACTCTTCGGCCCCAAAGTGCACCCCATTCTCATGTACTGCACCCAACTCAGCATATTTCCTTATGGAATGGGGTGAGCGTAAGGCCCAAAGACCCCAAGGTACACCACAACACTTGTTGGTGTCTGCAGGATAGGATGAGGTGAAATGGCGTGAGAGTTTTGACCGACGACCCAAAGGCACACCCCAGTGCCTGTTAGTCTCTGCAAGGTGGGGGTTGGATTGGCGTCAGTTCAATAGTTCATTACCATTCCTATTATGCATCTCTCTAACTCCTACACTACCAATGCCAAAGCCAGCAAGACAACATTCAGCATTGACAAATGCTTGTTATTAATCTTATGAAGGTGTCTGGCATGGATAACCACAACATATTACAGGGAGTGCTACAGAAACTACGGTGGGTTTGTCTCGGCTCATGGTTGATTGGTTCAGGAATTGCCTTATTAAGGGAACACAAGAAGTAATGCAATTGACATGACCTCAGAAATTGGCTACCTTCATCTAACAGTGCCCCAGGGCTCAGCCTTTGGCTTACTCCTCTAATCACTCTTTATGAATGACATTCCAGCTGTTTGCACAAACTGAAAAATACACCTTTATGCTGACGATACTATTATCTATTCTTAAGAAAGCCCTGTTGGAGAACTCAACTAGAAAACTTTAGCAAGATTTTGAATTGCTTCAGAAAACTACTTCTGAATGCCAAAAAGTCAACACAATGGTCTTTGCAGATCAGGGATATAGCCTGCATTCTTTCAACATTATTCCAATGCAGGGGAGATCTACTAGATCAGATTTCTAGTTTCCATCAGCTATGAGTCTAGCTATACACCAACTTTACCATTGCAATACGTAGAGAATAATGTACACGTAACCATACACTACAAGGCTGTGTTCCCATCAAGGGTCTGTTATGACATCATAGTGACCTTGAGAGTGAAGTTGTAGAGGTCCTATGATGTCATAACAGACTCAAGATAGGAACCCAACTGAGTTGTGTATGGTTACCCCATATTGTTTTTTTTTTAGTCTCTGGTTAGTCTAGTGTGTATGGATTTTCTAACAGACAGACCAAAGGAACTGAAACAGCAGCGTGCACAGCAGGGACAGGAGAACCATATGGCATCTTGCATACAGCAGTGCATGTGGCAGCTCATGTCCTCTCAAAGCACAGGTGGCATAAGGCTTTTTCTGACAGGAAATGCCATTGTACCATAGTAGTGATGTCATAATTACTAAAAGTCGTTGTACCGTAGGACTGACAACGCAAGTACAGTACAACAGGATTTTTGAATGTATGGATTATCATGCACAATATACAATAACCATACATTTCATAAACAAATTCTGGTCAGATCCACCACGGCTGCATAATGAAGTTAGTGAAGTTGTGTGGAGTTGTTAAGGAGGTATGGAGAAACAACACAATGATTTGTAAGTAGTAAGATTTGTTTTAGTTTCTGTTCTAAGGAGGGCATACGCATTATTAGGAAAATATATGGAGGTGTACATTTTAATAGAAGGACTAGGAAGCAATATAGGTTTACAAAAGAACCCCAGAGCAAATGCCACTGATGTATGTGTTATCCCAGATGATATTGTCCGGACAGCCACATTTTAAAGAAAACACAATTGCACATGCCCCAGTAATGCAAAGCATCATGGGAAACATATGCAAATCCCCATGATGGTATAGAAGGTGGCAGTACATGAAAAAGTAATGGCTGGCATATGTTCAGCTTTGGGATTATTTACAAAGTTTTTTGTTTTTTTTTAAGAGAAACAGGGTATTTGTCCATGAGGTGATGTAAGTTATATTTAAGCAATGTGCTGATGTCAGGAAGTCGGGTATAATGATGGACTGTTAGCAGAGAAAATGTGATAGTAACTTTCAGAGGGGGTTGCTTTTGATAAGGGCAAGGTAGTTATGCTTGTGATAATGGGAATATTAGGAAAGTATGAGGTCTATGCAGAAGTGGAGTACAAATATGCACAGGTTCATAAGTGTGTGCTCAGTGCAGGGAAATATGATATGCAGGTTTGTTTTAGAAATAGGTAAAAACAGCGATACATGCAATTGATAGAAAGACAATTACATAGATATATAGCTAGAGAGAGACACACACACACACACAGACAAACAGGCAGAATAGAATGGCATTAAAGTGACACCAACCCCAACCAGCAGACATGGACAGGCATTGGGGTGTACCTTTGGGTCATTGCCCATAACGCTCACGCCATTTCACCTCACCCTACCCTGCAGACACAGACAAGTGTCGAGGTGTGCCTTGGGGTGCTCAAACTTTACACTCATCCCATTCCATAAGGAAATATGCTGAAATGGGTACAGTATAAGAGAATGGAGTGAACTTTGGGGCTGAAGAGTCAGAGGCACACCTCGATACCTGTCACTGGCTGCAGGCTGGGGATGGGGGTGGGATGGTGTGAGCATTACTGTTGACAATCCAAAGTCACACCCCTGATGCCTGTCAGTCCCTACAGGGCAGGGTGTTATGGTCATAAATCCTAATACCCTGGACGTTTCTTGGTATTTTCACTCCAAGTTTTCAGCATGGGCTTTTTGTGACCCCACCGCATGAACAATGACACTATCAGTTCATTAGCCAAAAGGTGATTTTGCATAGCGACTGTGCCATTTGGCACCACAAGTACAAAAACACATTTTGAACAGGATGTAAAAAATGACGGATGTACTGTTTATGAGGAGGTGTAAAAAAATGGTAATGTTGAGAATCTAGAATGAAACTATAAAAAACTGCTCCTGCTAATGTATACTTTTTTCAAATTCCTATGCATCCCATTGTTTTCATCTCTATTGCTTTTATGTGACTTCTTAACCTAGCAACAGCATTTAGTGCATTACATTATAAGGACAAGTAAATATTTTTAATACATTTACAGACAGTTACATTAACTTAATTTCCTTCATAGAATAATTTAAATTTAGTAACAGTGGTAGTACAAAGCAATTACTTAGACACCTTGAAAACTGTAACTACTTTATATTGTACATTGACACTACATAAGGACCTCCTTGAAATTGAGATGCAAACGTCACAAATTTATCTGGAATATTTTACTACCCTAAATACATTTCTTGTTTCAGTAACTGCTCAGCACATCTGTTGCATGACCTACTTATTGACATTTTACAACAGCTATGCAATGTATTGCTGCTTACTACACCAACATCATGAACCATAAAACAGATGACTGCCATAACTAGTGAGGCAGTATAGTACAGTGGTTTAAGGTTCTGAGCTGCAAATCTGGAGAACTGGGTTTGAATCCCACAGTCCCCACTTGCATACCTGGTGACCATGAGCAAGTCACTTAACTTCCATGTGCTCCTGGGTTGGCCCTGTAAACAAGCTTTCAGCTTAGTGCGCCACTCCTGGTTAAACAATTGAAAGAAAAAAAACCACAATATATTAGTTTTCTTGCTTTATTTTGCTACTACAAGCTTTGACTAATACATCCATCTTTAAATGTACTTTTTATAGCTTATGTGTCTGTGACCTAGGCAGAACTACACTTAAAATCTCACGCATAAATAAATAAATAAATCATCAGACTAACATTTATTTTAGTAGTATCTCCTTCCTTTTCAGGTGCCCATGACGCTATGTATATATATTTATATCTTTTAACTTCAAAACACTAAACCTATTCAAATGCACAAAACACAAGACTTTATTCTCTTCACACATTACTGTTAAACTTCAGATCCCAGAATGGCCAAGAAACAATGTAGACTTCACTCTCGCATGCCACTGTCATGCCCACTTTTCATGCAAACAACAATCAATTACAGAAACCCTTTTGTTTCTGTGCAATGCACTCTTACATCAGAGAGACATAAATCTTATAGAACTGCTAAAAAAACAAATTTATAAAGACCGGATTTCTGAATTAAAACCTGTCATTTACAGTACCTACGTAAATAATAGTTTACTTGCTACAAATGATGCTACAGACATGACATTAACAAAATTTCTGTTTTACATGGAAAACATCCATATAATGAACTTGTCATACAGGATTTGTGACCTTCTGTCTCCATGTATCTGACAAAGGAAAAGGCACCTGCTCGATCCTTTTTTTCTATTTTATTTTATGCTCAACTTGCTCATACTGTTAGAGCCAAATATTGACATGCTTAGAGTTAAAAAAAAAAAAAAATCATGATGGATGTGGGTGGGGGGGGGGCGCGATATGCCTAGATGCAGTTTCAGGCACTCCTTAATTACTTCCCCAGGCAGCTCTGATAGTCAGTTGTTCCAACATGATAGATCCACCTCATGCCCCTCTCACATGAACCAAAAAAAAAGGTGAGGGTGGATCTTTAGGAGCTTCTTAGGTGGGGGTGGATCTTACTCCCCAAAAACAAACTAATGCTGCCTCCCACTACTCAGGTTCTAGTTCTTGTACCTCCCATTTAAGAAAGAAAATAGTAACCTGCAACCATTGACTAACATGAAAGCGTATTTATTTGAGGGCAGAAAATATTTCTTGGAGGAGGGTAAGGTGGAGGAGACTATGTATACCTTCAATCAGTTCCACAGACAGAAATCATGACATCACTCCTTTTGTATGTGCAAAACATCTGCAGGCTCCGCCCACTGCAGCCGTCATAATACACTCAAATCCATGCCTGAGAAACCTGGAGCACTCTAACACAGCAAGCAATGCTTCATTCAGCTTTGTTGCCAGGCAAACTATCCCCATACAATCCCTGCCACTCTTATTGCATTATGCAGATATGATCTACAGAATAGCTATAGCCACAGTACTCCAGGTATGCCGTCTGAACTGTGACAATTCAAAACTGAATGACATTACAGCGACAATTTGCTGTTTGCGTGGGACCGGGCACTGCTGTCTGGGGGTCTTGCACCCCCTCCCCAAATCAACTCCGACTCAGAGTTGATTATCTATATTGAGGGGGGCAGACACCCCCCCACATGGAAGCTTTGGGGGGACATAGCCCCCCAAAAGAAAAGTAACTTTCTTTGGACGGGTTTATGCCAACCGCAATTGTGGTTGACATACATCTGTCAGTGTAACTTTGGTTGACAACTCTATTGCACTGACATCATGGATCCAGTTCTCCACAGGCTAACAAAAACATACAATGACCTCTTTAGATTTGTGCTTGACTGTAGGAGACAGACACACCATTGTGAGATATATATATATATATATATATATATAATATACACACACACACATACAGTTGTTGAAATCTCTTCCCTGTGCAGCAGAGACATGAGCTGTATTAGGTAACTGCGTAAGTGTATAAAAGGTAACTATCCTGGTCTCGTAAAGAAGTTGTTATATATACTAAAGTTATGGAAGTAAGAAAGGGGAGAAAGCTTTTGCATATGCTGCACCAACAAGTTGGAGTTCACTGCCAAACAGTACAAGAGAAATTAAACCATTTGAAATCTACACTCGTGTGATATATTTACATACACCTCGTGTGTCTGCTTTGCACAGTAATTACTGGAAAATTTACAAGATCTCCATTTCCCACTTCTAACAAAAATCAGGCATGTCCCTACTTTTCTGTTTAATGCTATTCTAAGTGAACCCTATCCTGGTCTTATACAGTAGTAGACGATCTTGTTTCTCTGAACCTATACAGTATGTTCTGCTGCCTGCTCATACTATGTACCTGGCTTTGTACATATCTCATCTGGAATGCATGCACTTTTGTATAACGTGACTACTTGTATAGATAACAGTCTATGTAAATTTTTGTTGACATTTACTGTAATACAACAGTTGCGGCTCATCATGCCAAAGGGACCCTCTTGCAAATTAGATGATGCCCTAATTTAAATTAGGTTGTCGTGATGTTGAAACAATTCATAATAAATAAAATCCTCAACAGGCTGGATGCGCTACCGACAGCTGAGAAACTAAAGCAGAGTGAGGGCTAAAAAGGTCAAGACTGATACTTAGTTGAGCTACTTCATCAGCAGTGTCAGTAACCCAAGGAAATGCTGGGCCAATGAAGACAATCTGGTTATGGAAATTCTGAATCTATAGTATATGATTAATTGGTGTGTATGGAAATCCAGACACTCAAAAAAAGTTGTACCACAGTTCCAAGGTTACAAACATTATTGTGCCCTGGTAATGATTTCATTTATATGGTACAACAAAATTTAAGCCTTGTGCCATTTGAACTTCAGGTGCTGTGCCCCCCTCCCCCCCAAAAGACAAATGTTCCTGCTGTCTGTAACTCACAATAATTTTTCAAACGCGCACTTGGCTGCTCAATAACCACCTAAACTGTGCTTGGTAAAAAGGTAGTTTTTTTTTTTTTAATATAAAACACAACCAGCTTGTTTTATCAGTGTTTCTAAAAATCAATAATTCACTCTTTGAAACATTCAGAGAAATAATTCACGTTCTAGAATGTGAATTATTTCTCCACATAGATGCTGTAATCGACATTACACTCCAGCCAACCACAGAGATTGAAAGGTGAGCTATTAATGCAGCTGCTTCAGCTCACGATCACTGTTACAGTGGCACGCCAGTCCAGTCATAAAACAATTAATCACACAGAATCTTACATCATGAAAAATGCATAGAAAATGGCACTAAGCTTCTGTGCTTTTGAAACAGGCTACTGTTATAGACAGTAAAAAAAAAAAAACAGCTGTTAAGCACTCGCTGATATAACATTATTAAGGCACTCGAGCTTCGCTGTCATGTCAATTATGTCACCACACTAACTCAGTTTGGAATACCAGGTTGTACAGTTTGGGGCTAGTTATTCTCGTATGCTGTGTACTTGATTAAAGCAACAGTATTTGTTAGCTGACAAAAAATGTCATCATAAAGTTTTAATCAATGTCATCATCATCATTTTTATTTTCCTCTATCATTATATTTTTACTTCTCTACAATGTTATTAAAACAGCTTTTATGACTCTTTTTATAATTAAAGACTCAAGTCATTAAAGATGGCTGCCACTACTCTGGCTGTATTAGGAGGGTGCTAGCAGACATTTCTGATGGTAAACAGCACAACACCATGCCTAAATGTTTAATGAATTTCTAACAGTGCTCAGATAGCTATTTTGTGGCTCTGACTACCTTCTATTTTCTAGTGCTGATAGCCACCTCCGAATCCAACTATAATCCGACCAAAGTTACATGCCAGATCCAGAGTCATATAGTTTTGGATCAGAGGTCGGATCCAGGTATCTGAGGTTGGATCCATCTGCTCTAACCCCAGATATTTGGATCCAGTGGTTGGATACATGGATCTGATGGTCAGATCCATCAGATCTTGGTCAGATAAACAGATACCTACTGTAGATTTTTGGAGGCTGGATCCTTGGTTGGATACTATGTCACCCAAGGCCCTCCAAATTCCAGCCAAAGTGATAATATCCGACCTGGTAAGATACTGCCTGAGGAACTCTAATTCATAGTGAGCATGGCCAAAAAACATTGACTTTTAAAAACAAAACCCCATACCTCAGTTCTTGAGCAAAATACTGTACAATGAAAAGAAAAAAAAATACACCTTTATGTTTTTACCAGAAATGCATTATTACTAAAAAAGCTTTATGATGATATTTGTCTTTGCTGACAAATACTGCTGCTTTAAAATATCCACTGCCAGGCACCGACTCCTCACTGTAACCACTTCCATCTCCAGTCCAACTCGGATGGAAGCAGAAAAATCACTGAAATAAAATGGAAAAAGTTGAGCTAGTAGGAAAGCTTGTGGAAAGGTTTCTATTTCTTTTAGGTACCATGTACAATAAAAAAAAATACTGGGATGGAAAATGATGCACAGACAAGGTATATGTTTTCATCCTGGTGTGCTAATGACAGGAAAGACCTCTTGAGCTTTGCTGTTGAGGTCTATGATGTCATCAGAACCACTCATTGAAAACACAGCCTTATTGTACATGGCTTCCCATCCATTATATGTAAATGTTAACCCAATCCACTACCAAACGGAAATCAAAGATGAAAAAAACTAAATTAACTGACAAAAGCCTGATGGCTGCATGATGCAGTGGCTAGAGTGCAGGCTTGGGAACCAGGAGGCTCAGGTTCAGATTCCACCAGGGCAACTTACTGTGCCCCTGACGAAGTCATGCAGCCTATCACTGCTTCAGTCCCCCAACTGTAATAGACTTTGTGACAAGTCAAGTCTTCCTCAAAGTAACCGTAGCCTTGTGTCTGTAGTCTGTTTCTTTTAGTTTAAACTGTAACAAATGTAAAAATCTTATTTTTGTCAACTTTTGGTATGCCGAAGCCTTGCCATCTCACCTGGCGCAAAGATTTGCATGCTGATGCCCATGATGCTTTGCACTGGGTTTGGGGGTTTAGAATGTACTTTAATCGACCCTTCTTTAGTTTCACTTTCTTCTCCCTAGCAGTTCTGCTAAAAAGACAACTTTTCGCATGACAGATGTAAATAAATCAATCCTCTAAGCTTCAGATTTAGAAAGAGAACAAAAACTGTCAAGATGTCTGCTTTTTTTGGCTAATTTTCACAGGTGGATGGAAATAGATTGATCATTCCGAGCAGCTCAGACGTCTTTCTCTTTTGCCTACAGCTTCTGCGAGTGCTGGCTCACGTGAACTGCAAGCTTCCAAACTGACTTCTTATGGGACAGGAAATCTCAGGAGATTCTGAACTCCTGTTGAATAGCCAGCCATAAATAGTGCAGATTATTCATTCTTCTTCCCCAGTATGAATAGCCAATTATTTTTGGTATTCGGAAAATACTGTTCATTACTTGCACATCCCTAATCTTTGCTGCTATCATTCCCTGCTGTTTGAAGTTACCTAATGCACAGATGTAGTTACAACAGTGCCCATTTCTTAACATCCTACTTCATGACTTTGCTAAAACATTATATTTGTGGGCCATCTGACCACATAACCTACTAACTCTCAGAAGTTAACATAGACAGGACCAGACGGGCCTTTGCCTTTAGAATAACCTTTAGATTGAAAAAACTCCAGCACCTGATACGAGATCAGTAAAATGAGAACCATATGAGGAAAAAGCTGCCCACATGCTTGTGCATCCAATCAAACACCCTGTAAATCCCCCACAAACTGCTTTTTGAAATCGTTTGATGTACTAGCCATCTGCACTCTTTATCTCCCCTAAAAACCACATTAACTGTACTGTGCCGCTGCACTGTGTTTTTACTGGCTAAACTGGGTGTAATACACCATATAGGGCACTTGCACACCTACAAGTTCTTCTATAAACTGTATGATTTACACAGTTTATTTTATGAACTGTGCTCCTCTGCAGCACTACAGCACCTACTGTTTGTGATTGTACTGATATCCTAAATTGCTTAGTATTTGTCTTGTCTGTCTGCCTGTCTATTTGTCTATCAACAACACTAGAGGAGATAAACATGGCAAGTTAATAAGTGATAGCTTTGTAGCTAACTTCAGAATATCATGACGTCTTCTTGTTACTGTTGTCATAATTGATATCTTGAAGGTAATACTAAAGCAGTTAAAGAGCAGCTTTCACAGTGCTGATGACATGACAAGGGGAGCTTTCCTGGTCCCCTAAAGGAGGCGGTCGTTCGACCACTCCTTAAGGAACCCTCCTTAGATCCAGACTGCCTAGCTAACTACAGGCCCGTCTCTAACCTACCCTTTGTGGGAAAGGTTATTGAGAAGGTGGTTGCATTGCAGCTGGATGAACATCTGACAACTCACAGTGTCTATGATGTTCTCCAGTCTGGGTTTAGGAAAAGACATAGCACCGAGACCGCCCTGGTCTGAGTTTTAAATTACCTCCTAATTGCGAGAGATCGAAAGGCTCGTACTATCTTAGTCCTTGATCTCTCTGCAGCATTTGATACTGTGGACCATGGTGTACTTTTGTAGTGCCTGCAGCTTCTTTGTGGACTGTCTGGCACAGTTCTACATTGGTTTTGATCTTTCCTCACAGGCAGGACACAGAGGGTTATCACCGGAATTTATTCCTCTGTTGCCATCCCCCTGTCCTGTGGGGTGCTGCAGGGCTCCATTTTGGCGCCCATGTTGTTCGCAGTCTGTATGCTGCCATTAGGAGGTATCATTAGGTGATACAGTTTGGGTTTTCACTGCTATGCAGATGATACCCAACTGTATCTGTCTTTTATTCCCGGGCAGGATGATGATGCGATCTCCATGCTTAACAGCTGTGTAGCCGAGATCAAAGACTGGATGAGCACTAGCTGGCTGAAGTTGAATCCGGATAAAACTGAGGTGTTGGTTGTGGACCCTGGTCACCCTGAGGCATGTCATAGGGCTGGCTTCCATCAGGCTTATGACTTGATGGTGTCCAGCTCTTGACCTCAGACCGGGTGCGTAACCTGGGCGTTATTGTTGATGATGGTCGGACCCTAAAATTGCCGTTGTCAGCCGTTGTCAAATCATCCTTTTACCATCTTAGAAATATCACCCGGGTGAAACACCTGGTTCCCTGGGATGACCTTCCTACACTAGTCCATGCCTTCGTAACCACTCACCTTGATTACTGCAATGCCCTTTACCTAGGGCTTCTGGGGGTTGATATCCACCACTTGCAGCTAGTGCTGAACGCGGCGGCCAGGCTTTTGATGGGTATTTCTAGAACTAGCCATATTACGCCTGTCCTCCACGAACTGCACTGGCTGCCTGTTAAGTGGCGGATCACCTTTAAGGTTGGGTTACTGACCTACAGAGCCCTACATGGACAGGGACCCCAGTATCTGCAAGATCTTCTTACTCCTTACTTCCCCTTCCGCTCACTCCAATCCACTGACAAGGGATTGCTAGAGATTCCCAAGGGTCGTTTAAAGACATCAGGGGAGCGTGCGTTTTCTTATGCTGCCCCAACCCTGTGGAATTCTCTACCTCGTCAGATAAGAGAATGCCTATCTCATCTTTTAAAGTGGAGCTTAAGACCTATTTGTTTTTAAATGCTTTTTCTTAAGGATTTTAATTGTCTGTATTTATGTTGATTAAATAGTTGGTTTTAACAGGTTGTACAGCGCCTTGGTTTTGAGAGGCGCTTAAAAAATAAAGTTTTACTTACTTTACTTACTTACAATTGCATAGTGTAGCATTGAAGCCAGCAATTAAAATCAAAGTGAAATAGTTCCATCTTTAAACAATGAGCAGGTTTAAAAACTGTAACTGTCAAACTGATTTTCTATAAATTGAATGTGTAATGGTCTGACTCAGAATACACAGTTTATTTTCAGTAGTGGGGGGCAGGCCGGCATTGTGCACATCCAGACATGTATTGCACATACATACATAAACACACAAGCAAGTACTGCACAGACTCAGTAATGCATTGCACGCACATTCATATACACGCATGCATGCAATGCGTATGCACAGACATGCATTACTCAGACTGCTGTGCACATGCAAACATGCATTTATAAAATGGGTAAGAAAAATAAAACCATCCGATTAGCTGGAAGAGAAGGACAACAATCTAAGTATGCTATTGCTATGTCACCAGTTCTGAACTAGATAGATTTTAAACATTTTTTAGGTAAGACCCATTTTTTAAGTGCCGTACACCCCATGGGTCAGATTAAAAAAATCATCCTCCCTTGGGGAAATGGCAAACTCCTTAAACTCACAAGAATTAAGAGGAGAGTCCGGAGAAAAAAACTAAAAATGTAAATATTTAGAAGATTGGCAGACCTTTGAAAACTTCAGAAATAAATGCAATCTGGAACTGAGATCAGCTAATAGAAGTTATTATAACTCTAAATACAGAACAGAATTCAGACCCCCGAAAACTTTGGTACTTTAATAAAGACCTAACTCCTCCCTCTTCTAATCCTGCTGTACTGTCCCTAAAATAAGGCCAAACCTTCCTGAAGGAACCGTGGGGAAATTGCCATTTAATGAATGAATATTTCATCAAATTACCGGATGTTGACATTCTCACAGGTAATGTGAGAGGAATGACTAGCGAAGATAATACTGAAGTTTAAGGAGCAGATAACGGCGAAGTAGCCCATGTGAACTGCCCCCCCCCCCAACTATATCAGTGGTAGTATTTAAAACTTGATTTTGAGGTCATATAGATGTCCAGCCTACTTTTGAACTCCTTTTTATTTTTACTAGTCACAATTTCTAGCGGGAGGCTATTCCACACCCCTGTCACCCTCTGAGTGAAATAATATTTCCTTCTTTCAGTCCTAACTCTGCTCCCACGCAGCTACAGTGGGTGACCCCTCAATTCTCTGTGATCCCGTTTGAAATCTATATCTAAAGCGGCCATTAGTTCCATATCATTCATTATATCATTCATGAATAAAGATCCCCTCTAATCCATCGAGATTTCAATGTGACTGATTTGGTTTTACCTAAGCGACTTTCATAATTCATGCTACCCATACCCTTTATAGATTTTGTAACACATCTTTGTACTTGTTCAATATTATTAATATGTTTCCTTTTATAAGGTGCCCAGAGTTGGGATCTGTCATCCAGATGTGGGCAAACATAAGTCCTATACAAGGGCATGATCACATCCTTATCCCAACTCTTAATGCATCTCCTAATATTCCACCAGTATTTATTTGCTTTTGCGATAACAGTGTTACACTAAGTGTCAAAATTAAGTTTGTCATCCACAAGTATACAGAGATCCCTTTCACTTTCCGCCTCCTGGAGTATCGAACCCATAAATGTGTAGTCATCTTTTGGATTGTTCTTACCAAAATGAATTACAATGCATTTGTCTTTGTTCAAAGTCGTGCCGCATACAGTCATTGATCAAGCAGGATCTGAGGCCGCAAGCAGTGGTAGGGCTTCGGGCAGACTGGATGGGACTAGCGGTCCTTATCTGCTGACTATTTCTGTGTATTAGCCCACTTGTTGATTTTATCCAGGTCTGACTGGATTGAATCTCTTTGCTCCTGAGTGCCATACATTCCTCCCACTTCAGTATCATCAGCGTACTTTTGACACCAGTTAGTAATTTCCTTCTGTAAGTTGGAGATAAAGATGGTAAATAAAACTAGGCCCAGAACAGACCCTGGGGAACCCCAGTAGCCACCCTACCAATGGAATGGTGCGTTCCCATTTATAAGCACTTGTTGTGACCCGTTATCTAACCAGGCATCAACCCATCTGACACATTTACTATTCAGACTAGAGTTATAAAGTTTATCCAGTATAGACCAGTGTGGAACTAAATCAAAAGCTTTCTGGAAGTCCAAATTTCTGTAAATAATGGCAACAGGGTTATTGTCAAGTTCACGGCTAACATTTTCATAGAATCCAACAAGGCTGGTTAAGCATCACCTAGCTTTGTAAAATCAGTGTTATCGATCATCTATACCATGTATTTTACTCCATTGTTCTACAATCTTGTCTTTACTTAAAGATTCCAGTATTTTACTTGGAATTGAAGTAAAACTATTTGGTCTATAGTGGGCTGTGAACATCTTGGATCCTTTGCTGTGGATTGGGATGACACTGGCAGCTCTCCAGTCGGCTGGTACTATATCCTCATCAACAGATTTCCAGTAGATTATCCTAAGTGGTTCTACGATATACTCACCCAATATCTGTAAGATTTTGCTGGTGATTTTATCAGGTCCAGAGGCACTAGACCAAGTAATTCCCCTAGCTTTGCTTTAAAGCCTATGATTTGGAAAGAAGTGCATAAATCATTGAAATCCCTAAAACTAAAATCCCCAGGTTCGAATTATTTGGGTGCAATGTTTTTGAAAATTGGCACCTATGAAATTTCCCCTATGGTGTTATACCTTTTTAACTGGAGTATTTCTGGAAATCTCCATCAATATGGAAAACTAGCAAGGTCATACTCAAACCGAAGGGTGGCGACTCGTTCAACAGTATTTGTTAGTCACCCATGTAGTTTTGTTTTCACCAGTAATGTTTTCCAGGCAGAACTATCAAGATATTAATTTTACCATTTGTTTGTTTCATTCCTGGACGAAGATACAGGATTCTGAAGTTTTAAAAGATCTTACTTTGAGAGGGCTCTTGCAGTAGGTAATAACCTTGAGGACTGCGCCCCCTGGTGTCAGGAGCACACAGAAAATTTAGCTAGCAGTGTGTAATGGGGGCTCCCCCCACCCGATGTCAAGTGACCGATATCAGTGTGACACTATATAGTGGGTGGTCCCCATGCCCGCTTTCCAGTTCTTTGCCACTGTCGACCTGTGTACATCGGACCTCGCAGAGATCATCGCTGCAGTTCGACCGCTTATTTTAGGATGAGTTTCTGTTTTTTCAGTAAAAAACTTTATTTTGGTATGTTTTCACCGTCTTTCATCGTCGTATAAGAATAATTGCAATACTGGTGGCATGCGGTTGCCGCTGTAAGACTTTCGCTTCCTCTGCCTCTTCTGTGTGCATTTGGAGTGCAACACCGAGGATTGTGAAGCCTGTTCTAACTTCAACCAGGCCGCACAGGAAAGGCGCCAACAGGCCCTCGAAGCCTATCTCCTCAAAAAAGAAGTTGGTATCTATGAAGAAAGTCCTTCAAAACTTGAGGAGCCCCTGTTCCTCGTTGACTGACTCCATCATCAAAGAAAAAGATGGGCAAGAAGCACCAGGACCGGGTAAAGTCCCCCTCGCACCTGCGGCCACCTTTAGGTCCCACGGGTGGGCAGCAGTCCTCTTCCTCCAATAATGCCACTGCTGCAACCAAGTCTTCCCCATCTTTCCAGGAGCAGCCTTGGTTTCCCGCCGCCACTGGTTTCAGTGGCTGCAGGTGTCTCCCTTAGACCCACCCCTACCTCCAGTTCTAAGACAGGATGGCAGGGCTGATAAGTCATTCGCTGGACCCTCCGATGAATGCCCAGCCCGGGTCGGTAAGTTGGGTTCCGGGGACTCCGGGGTCCGCATGGCCAAGGTCGATAAGCCGGTCATCGGCTCCTCCTCCGACAGCACGGCCAAGGTCGATAAGTCAGTCGTCAGTTCCTCTGATGACCGCCTGGCCATTAGTCTTTCGTTGGGCTCTGGCACGAGTCCTGACGATGTCCAGCTGGTCAAAAGCCAGTGGCCAGTCCCTGGACTGCCTTCTTTTTTTTCAGACTCCAACGCGAGTCCTGACGGCACCCAGGTGGTCGAAAGCCCTCTGTCCTCCCCAGACACGTGTGAGCCAGAGGATGGGGAACATCTGGATGCCGCTGTTCCCAGTTCACCCCAGACCTGATGTTGGAGCATACATAGGGCACTTATGCTCTGGCTGGGTCATCAGCACCGCTGCCAGCCTTGCCTTCTGCCAGCCCTGGGCTTGACTCTGCTCCTTTGGGCCCTTTCAGTCCACTTTTCAAGCCTCAGGGTCTCATGTTGGCCCCCATGGTCTCTCTGTCAGGGCCTCCGTTGGGCTACCCTCCACCTGGTTACCTGTCCTACCATCAGATTTCTAGGTATCCTACGCCAAGCTATCAGACGTCAGGCTTTCCGATGTCTGAGTACACTTCTACATACCTGGCGCTCAGATTTCACACACTGGGATACCCAATGATGGGGTATCCTGTGGGGTTCCAGCTGGTTTACCAGCCGCCTCCACCTCCTCCATCTCAGATGGATTTTGGGCCCATCCTCCAGTCTTGGTGGTCCGAGGCCAAATTCCCCCACCCCCAGTCCATCTGGATCAGGCTCACAGGGCTGTTTCCACACTGGAACTGTGCCAGTCTACGTAGGACCTGACGGAATGCCCTACGTCGACCCTGATGTCGAGCGGCGTTCCTCCTAGGTCTCAGGAGGCCTTTTGACCTGATGTCGGATCTCCAGTCTCTTCGGACTCAGAATCCGAGTCTTCCTCCTTGGTTTTGGGATTTGAGACTCCCCTTCCGAAGGTATCTGCATTGATAGAGTTCCCCAAGTCAACCCCAGAGGACCCTTCTTTCACAGACCTCCTGAAACAGATTGCGGAAGTCTATGGGTGGAAACCTGATGCTCAGGACCCCTAATGTCAGAGGCTTATGGAGCATTTGGATATCCAGAAGACTGCTCCTGTCCTCACAGCGCCATGGTTGGAGCTTCACAAAGGTTTGGCCTCCACCATATGGTGATGTCTTCCTCCTTTCCTGCTGTGGCGAAGCAGGCTGCTAGAGCTTTTGGAACTCCTGGGGATAAAGGGCACCTCAGTGTTCAGCCTAAGTCTGGCTCCGTCGTCTTCATGACGGCACACGCTAGGTCCACCAAGCCTAAGCGCATGAGCGCCTCCCTCCTGATAGGGAGTTGACACAGCTGGATCAGTTTGGGAGAAAGTTTTATTCTTCCTGCACTCTCATCATGTGTGCCCTCAACTAGGGGCACGTATGCTGATGCATCAGTAATCACTGCTCCGCTAGTTAGAACCTGTCACTGAGGCCTTGCCGGTCACGGAATCTGAGACTGCTTTGGCTGACATTATTAGCTCGGCCAAAATTGCATGTAGTCACTCTCTGTGGGTCACCTATGATGAGGTGGACTTCTCAGCCAGAGGCACTGCTACTGCCCTCTGTCTCAGGAGATTCTCCTGGCTTAGGGTGTCAGGCTTGGCACCCGATGTCCAGGTGGCTATCCAGGGTAACCCCTTCAGGGGTTCTGTCCTGTTCGTGGAGGATGCACAGGACATTTTTTCCAATCCCCAAGACAAGGGCAGGGTCCTGAGGTCAGTCCATACTATGTACTGCCCTGGATACATGGCCTAACAGCCATTTTGTTGCCAGGCCTAACGGTAGATGAAGCCACAATAAACAGCCAGACGGCAGTTCAAGTGTCATGCTCATTCAGCCGCTTCCACCTCTCCAGCTGATTCTCAGCAAGCCTCAGGGGCAGCTCTCACCAACCCTCCTTCCACCTCTTGATTCACGGCCTGCCCCCCCCTTCCGTTGGGGGAGCCGGTGGGCGGTAGGTTCACCAGTCACCTGCTGAGGTGAGAGGCAGTTACCTCAGGTTTGTGGGTCCTTCGGTAGATCAGACAGAGCCACACCCTGGAGTTTCTCAAAAAAAAAAACATGCAAGCTTCCAAGGGTGTCTCTTTATCCAAAGGCTGAATTTGTACATAGAGTACAACTGGTTTTGAAGCCAGGCCCTCCCAGGTCTGCTGCCCCTTCTATACTAGGGGCAGTGGCTCTGTGCCCTGGATATGCAGATGCTTACCTGCATATACCCGTCTCTCAGGCCCGTTGCCGCTACCTCAGGGGGAGCATTATTTGTTCAAAATCCTCCCCTTCAGCCTGTCCTCGGCACCCCGGGAGGGGGGGGTTACCAAGTGCCTTGAGGTGGTGGTGGTGGTGGCCTTGAGGTGCTAGGGACACTATGTGTTCCCCTGCCTTGACGACTGGCTCCTGTCAGCCCCGTCAAGGGAGCAGCTGAAAGCTTCCCTGTCTGCTACCCCGGACCTTTTTGCGAAAGCGCGGCTTACTTCTAATTATACCAGTCCCAACGTGACCCTTCCCATCACATTCAGTTCTTTGGAGCAGTGTTGGACGTCGCCCAGGGTGTGGCCTTCTTCCCTTTGGACAGGGTGGAAGCCATGTAGAAACAGGCTTGTTTTGTATCCTCCAGCAGGTGGGTCACGGACAGATCAGTGTTCCGCCTTCTTGGCCTTATGGCAGCTGCCATCCCTGCTGTTCATCCGGCTCACCACATGCGTATTTCACAGTGGACACTCAGAGCACAACAGGACCAGTGGTCGGATGACCTGGACCATATGGTCATGGTCTCCAGTTTGATGCAGTGGGATCTTCTGTGGTGGCAGGGTCTAGCCAACCTCACCAAATGGGGTCCCCCTTCCAGTCTCCTTACCCAGACAACGGATGCGTCAGGGATGGGTTGGGGTACTCACCTTGAGGGCTGCAGGACTCAAGGGTCGTGGTCTCAGTCAGATCTCTCTCTGCACATAATCATGTTGGAGATGAGGACAGTGCTGTGCACTCTTCTAGCATTCCAGCATTTGCTTTGCCAGGGCCCACTATTAATCCAGTCAGACATTATGGGGGGAGTTTGATGCCTCAACAAGCAAGGGGGTACACGCTCATATCCCCTCGGCAGAGAGGTGATGTGGGTGCGGAATCGAGCAGTTCTGTATCAGGCTGTCCTCCGAGCATTCACGTTCCGGGCATGAAAAACATTCTAACAGACAGTCTTTGCTGCACAAGAGTAAGAGCCTACGAATGGGAGCTCAAGCAAGAGGTGGTCGACCACAGTTTTGACCTGTGGGGCTGTCCAGTCCTAGATCTGTTCGCCTCCAAACTAAACGCAAAACTACCCAGGTTTTGCTTGCTCGTTCCCAGGCATGGTGCTTTCTGGTGAGATGCACTATCTCTGTGCCGGACAGAGAGGTTTTTATGCCTTCCCTCCATTTCCAGTTCTGCAGAGGGTGCTGCTTAAGTTTCAGGCAGATGGGGCTTACATGATTCTGATCACCCTGTCCTGGCCTCACCAAAATATGTTTTCTGCTTCTCTAGTGGCTTGCAGTGGAACCCCCAGTTCCCCTGCCCCTGTACCACTGTCTCTTGCCTCAGAAGCGGGACACGTTGGTCCATCCAGGGCTGACGCCCTTCACCTTTGCGCATGGCACCTTCTGTCATAGCTGCTTCACGCTTTGGGGTTTCCCCCAGAGTGGATAGAGTCCTTGGGGAGGCTAGAAGGCCTTCCATGAGAATGACCTTTGCTATGAAATGGAAGTGTTTTTCCATTTGGATCACTGCGAAGGGTTGGGACCCTTTCTTGAGTCCCATGCCTCAAGTCATGAAGTACTGGAGCATCTCTCTGACCTGGGCCTAAGTTGCTCTTTGCTGAAGATTCACCTGTCAGCTGTCTCGGTCTTCCACACCTGGGTGGAGGGCCGATCTGTGACTCAGCTGGAGGTCTCCACTTGACACCCCCGGTGCACAGTCCAGTGCTACCTTGGGATCTAATTTTTATTCTAGAGTAACCTACCCTGCCTCCTTTTGACCCAACTGGCAGTTGTGATAGGCACTTTTTATCTTGGAAAGCATTCCTTTTAGTGGCCCTTCTAGTGGCCCTTATTTCCGCTCAAAGGATTTCTGAGCTTCAGGCCCAGTGGTGTAGGGAGCATTATTTGATTTTTCACAGAGCCCGAGTGGCTCTGCATATCAATCCTCTTTTTGCTGATGTGGTTTCTGAGTTTATGTAGAATCAGTCCATTCAACTGCCAGTGTACTACCCTGAGTATTCCAATCGGGGAGGTGATTCTGCATATCTTGGATGTTCTCAGACTCTTGCATTACTACACTATCCGTTCTAAGTCTGTCCAAAAACTGGATCAGCTTTTGGTTTTGTTTGCACCCCAGAAGAGAGGGTGCAGCAGTTTCCAAACCGTGTTTACCCCAGTGGTTGGCACACTGTATTGTCGTCTGTTACCAGAAGTATGGTTAAACCCTTCGGGGGGAAGTTAAGGGGCATTCTGCCAGAGGCATGGCTGTTTATCCTGCTTGTTTCAGGAATGTGTCTGCCGCGACATCTGTGCGGCAGCCACGTAGAGCTCCGTCCACACTTTCACCATGCCTTTCAGTCTGGACTTTGCCTCTAGGTGCAGAACTGGCTTTGGACTAGCCATTTTCCAAAGCCTTCTGTCCTATTTTCTCCACCTCTCTGCAGTCCTTTCCTGCCTCCTGTGTTTCAGTTACTTCTGATTCACACTACTTGGGACTCAGTCCTCAAGGTTATTACCTACTGCAAGAGCCCTCTCGAAGTAAGATAGTACAGTTACGTAAGAACTTACTGTAACAGTAGATCTTTGAGAGAGGCTGTTGCAGTAGGTAACCTTTTTTCCCTCCCTCCTTCCCCCTACTTCTACTGCTTTTCTTCTGTGAGCTTATTTTGGCTCCAGGAGCCTCTTTCAGTTCTTTTGTTGCGCCTTCTCTGAGGTTTCCGGCGGGAGAACTGGAAGGCAGTTGTGGGGACCGTGCACTGTACAGTGTCACGCTGACGTCGGGCATGCGACATCGGGTGAGCGGTCCCCTGTTAGACACTGCTAGCAAAATTTTCCATGTGGTTCTGATGCCAGGGGGCGCAGTCCTCAAGGTTATTACCTACTGCAAGAGCCTCTCTCGAAGATCTAATGTTATGGTAAGTTGTTACGTAACTGTTCTTTACCGCTCCTGTGCCATGTCTGTTACGTAAAAATGTAATATCTTGGTAAGGTGCTGTGCTGTTTTAGCAGAAACAAGTGACAGCATCATCCTAATGCACCTATAGTATGAATCTAGCATGTGCATTCAACAAGTACCCTCATTGGGAGAGATTTTTAAAAATTACTGTTGGCGGCCATCTTTAATGATGTGAGTCATTAATTACAAAATTAGCTATAAAAGCTGTTTTAAAAAAAATCTGAGAAAACTAAAAATGCACTGAAGATGAATCTAAGGGTGTCAGAAATACATGTTGACTGAAAAGGTAGATGATGATTTTTTTTGCCGATTAACAAATACTGTTGCTGTAAGTCCCACCAACTATAGACTTATATCCTTGCTTCCAGTCCTCTGAAAACCCTGGCCAGACATGTCCACTAACAGCTTTCTGTTTTTTGGAATCTAATAATGTGCTATCACTTTACCAGCATCGATTTCGTGCTCAATACTCCACGAACACTGTAGTAGGTAATTTCCATAATATTATAACTTCTTCACTGGAAGATAATAAGGAAATGGGGGCAGTCCACAGCGGGAAGTCATCAGGGTAGAGGGAGCTGCAGCCTGAATCAGGCTCCCCGGAGAGACTGCAGGAGCATTTTCTTTAATTTAACAAAAGCATCCGGAGTCTGGGTTTCTGCGGAGGTGTAGGCGAGCTGCCCCCGACCCATGGAGAGATTTATTCTAGGACTTGCTCTTGCTGGCTTGGGGTGAGTGAGGCAGCAATCTGTGCGACCTCCCCCAAGCCGAACAAAGAAAAGAAAAAGGCACCAAGTTCGGATTGGAAGTGCTGGCTCCCTACAAGAAGGGCAGCCAGGCACTCCAGTGTGCTAGCCCACAGTGCGATGCCATCGGGTAGAGGGAGCTGCAGCCTGAATCGGGCTCCCTCCTCCCGCAACGGAGAGATTGCAGGAGCATTTTCTTTAATTTAACAAAAAGCATTGGGAGTCTGGGTTTCTGTTGGAGGAGGTAGAGCGAGCTGTCCCCGACCCATGGAGACTTTATTCTAGGACTTGTTCTTGCTGGCTAGGGGTGAGTGAGGCAGCAATATGCATGACCTCCCTCAAGCCAAACAAAAAAAAGAAAAAGGTGCCAAGTTTGGATTGGAAGTGCTGGCTCCCTACAAGAAGGGCAGCCAGGCACTCCCAACATGCCAATCCAAAATGGGAAGCCATCAGGAGTAGAGGGAGCTACAACCTGAATCGGGCTCCCTCCCTCCACAATGGAGAGACTGTACTGCATGGAGTGAAATTGCCCTTCCTTCCACCCCGCATCACCTCCGTTACTTAAATAGGTTTCTGGAACAGTTAAGCCCCCCTTGCAAAACTGATACAGTATCACACAGAGCTTGTTGACTTAAAGGGGAATAGACTTTGTTGGTGTACAGAACACAGTGACTCATGGCTTGGATCACTGAACTGAATAGTAGGAGCCCACAGCTAGAGTCACTTATATCGGAGGGTGGGGAGAAAGTGGATGCTTATATCCCCATTCAGTGCACCTGGTTATTCTTTGGTGCTCATACCCTTTAGTATCTCTCCTATAGTACACTATATTATCGGTGCTAGTACACAATAGTATTCTCTGTTACAGTTCTGCTTTTCCACTTCCAGACCAGGGTGATCTGATTAATTTGTTAAAGATTCGTAAGGGAAGGTCTAACGGTGAAAACCCAAAGCCGGGAAAGGCTGTCCTACACTAGAATACTGGTGGGGACAGGTAGGATCACATAAAAAAAAAAAATTGGAGGAGCCGGGATCGTACTGGGATCCCTATATATTCTAACAATTGTAATAATCAACCACACTGCTATAGGCAGGATGGGCCTTACAAAGACGGTGATAAATTAGACGGAGGACACTTCACCCCATGGTGCCACCACCCCTGTTTCAGAACAAGTACGACAACAATATACTTACTGGAAAAAAGGGGCTTTTTCATGTACACCGAAAGGTATATCCGGGCCTATAGGACAAAAAAGAAAGAACAACCTCCCCTCCAATGTCCCAGTCAAAGTCCTAAAAACTCTTCTGGGCCTCCTGCTTCTTTTGGGGAGTGGCATAGAGCCTAACCCTGGCCCCCCAGTGACCAGCATCCCAAACTTAACACCCACCACACCCGAGTGGGTCAGTGCCAGGGGACTGAGGATGGCCCATATGAATATTAATAGCCTTAGGCCCAAGATGCACGAACTTGAGGCCTGGACCAGTCTCTACTCCCCTGACATAATTGGTATCTCAGAAACACGGCTGAAGCCAAATATACTTCCGCACAAAGTGGAGCTCCAAGGCTTTAATACATTCAGGAAAGATAGGAAGGGGAAGAAGTGTGGGGGAGTCCTTCTCTGTGTCAGATCCCAACTCAGTGCCACAGTGGTTACCACCCCAGATCTAGAAGGGGCAGGGTGTGAAGTTACATTTGTAAAACTTCTCCTGGGGGGAATTAAACCACTCGTTGTCAGCTGTATTTACAAAATGCCAAAGAAGGCAACGGTAGCCCTAACAACTCTCACAGACACTGTACTTATTCTACCAAACTGTGAGAAAATTATATTAGGGGATTTCAACCTAGACTGGGGTGAAAATCTACATGGGGAAGTTAAGAACAGCCTAGAAAGAGCTAATCTAACACAGCTGATAAGAGAGCCTACACATATCAACCAAAAGACAGGAAACCATACCACCCTAGACTGGGTACTAGTGTCCAACCCAGACAGGGCCAAAACGGTTGGGACTTGTGCAGACTCACTTAGTGATCATACCCCGGTCTCTCTGGTATGGAGGAACAACTTTCCCAAGCAACCCCCCAGAACATTCTGGACAAGAAATTACTCTACACTAAACATAGACTTCTTCCTTCGATCCTTATCAGAAGTGGACTGGTTTCAGGCCCTCGATGCTCCTAACTTAGACAAAGCCCTCGAAGGTTTTCCCAAACACTTTCTGTTGGTAGCCAACAAGCACGCACACTAAGAAAAATCAGGGTTAAAAGTCAGGATGTCAGGTGGCTCAACCCAGACCTAAAGAAGAGGATGAAGGAAAGAGACAAAACCTGGGGGAATTACAAAAACACTCAAACCTGCAACAGGACTGGGTGAAATACCGAGAAGCCAGAAACAGTTGCAAAAGAGAACTCAAAAAAACGAAAAAGAATTACCTGCATGGGCTGCAAACCAGGAACCTCTCAGAGCCAAAGAAGTTCTGGGGGCACATTAACTCACTGCTAAAGGGAAATAAGAGCAAGGGGACAGGGGGAATAAAAGCAAACAGGACACCTCTTTTCTCCCCACAGGACACGGCAAATGCATTCAACGATTTCTTCTTGGATCTACAGAGGTACAGAACCAGTTATCTGGGGCAAGGCCAGGGTAGCCAGGCGAACCCAGGGAACCCCACCGGGGCCTGAATTTTACTTAAGCTGGTCTCAGCTGGAGAAGTCCTAAAATTGCTTAGGAGCCTGAAACCTGATGGGGCGACAGAGCATGACAATCTTGAGCCCAATCTGCTGAAAATAGTAGCCCCAGTTATAGCAGGACCTGTAACCCAATTATTTAACAGGTTCCTGACCGAAGGGAAAATTCCCACCCTATGGAAGGTCACCCTAGTGACCCCAATCCCGAAAAGCTCGCTGTACGAAAACGTAGAAGATTTTAGACCTATCTCTGTTGTCTGCACCTTAATCTAGGTGTTGGAAAAGGTAGTCTACCGACAGGTCAGTAACTAGCTGGACATGCATAACCTTCAAGCAGATCAACAACACGGCTTTAGAAAAAAACACGGCACCGATACAGTCTTGATAAATTTTACCACATACGTGTACAAAGCCTTCGACCAGAACAAAATGCTACGGGCAGTCTTCATCGACCTAACCAAGGCTTTTGACCTTGTCCAACACCAGCTACTAACAGAAAGACTAAGGGGACTAGGTCTGGACGCACAAGCCCGAAAATGGTTCACAAACTACCTCCATGGCAGGACACACGTGGTACGTTGGAATGGGGCAAAATCAGGAGAGCACCCAGTATCTGATGGAGTTCCACAGGGATCAATCTTAGGCCCTCTACTGTTCTCCCTGTAGGTTAACAACCTACCCCTACATTGTGGTGGGGTGAAAGTCATGTTATATGCTGATGACGCAGTGCTGTACAGAACTGGGAAGGACATGGGGTCCCTAAATCTTGAGTTGCAACAGGACCTTGTAACCCTTGAAGCTTGGTGCCAGGAACACCGGCTGGTCCTAAACAGTAAAAAGACTAAAGCCATGCTCTTTGGCCCAGAAAAACTTGGCCCAGACAGATCGAACCTTCTATCCCTCACCACTCTTAAAGGGACGGGGATCAAGTTAGTGGACAACATCAAGTACCTGGGGATGTACCTAGACCAGGAGGTTTCTTTCAGGAAGCATATGGACCACCTTACAAAGGTGGTAAACCAAAAACTGGGCCTTCTCTATAGGCTAAACCCCTTCCTGAACAAGGAAACCAGGAAAGTGGTTGTCAATGGGACAATATTTCCCACTCTTTTCTATGGAGTGACCATGGTCCAAACATTGAGGCCAACAGAAAGACAGCATCTTGGTGCACTGTACCATAGGGTCGGCTGGTTTACAGCTTTGGCGCAACGTATGAAGCATCACTGCAAGGTGCTCCAGGCCCTTGACTGGCCATCCCTCAAGCTAGACTAGCTTATCCTTCCTTGTGCTTGGCTTTTAAACTACAGCAACCTGGGCCCCCCAAGTCTCCAGGACCTGCTATCCCTAAAACAAACAGAAGAGAACTAAGGTCTACCAATCGAAGTTACTTGAAATACCCAGAGCCAAACCATCCCTTGGCCTTCGGTCTGCCAGAGCAGCCCTACCCAAACTCTGAAACAGTCTCCCAAGAGAGATACAGGGCTGTACCTCTCCTGGGGGCCTTAAAAAGCGCTAAAATCACACCTAGACACTGGGGCTCTGTGCTGCTGCCTCAACTGAGGTCTCCTGAAAGTTTCTCTGTATCAGGGGGATGGTCAGAAAGGTTTCACAGTCTAAAGAAGGGAGGGGCTGCAAAGTAGAACAGAATATTATTTCAAGGGCGCTTATCTATGTGGTTTTTATTGATCTGTCTGTTTCTAACTAAAATGTCCGGGCTGTTGTTTGGATTCGGTAGGTGATGTATAACATGCTGCAATGGATGCTCTTGTGCACTATGTAAGCCTTGTTTCCCTGTTTGTGTCAAAGCATTAGTTTTCTTTTCCTTTATGTACATGTGACAACTAATCCCGGGTCGCCCCTGAAAAAGGGACTGTCAAGGTCTCTGTGGGCCTACCCGGTTACCAAAATTTAAATAAATAAAATAAATAAGTGTTTGTGGACCTATAAAAAGTTTTCAGTCTTGTAGATCACGAATTGTTGATTCAGAAACTGAAAACTATTACATAAAAACTTTAGTTTATAAAGCGCTGCTTCCTGGAGGCTCGGAGAGCTGTACAACATATTAAAACATCATCCTCAGTAAAATTACAAACCAAAATTTACAACCACACCTTGCAGAGTATTTAACAATCTTTAAAATCTGTCTGTCACATAAAACATCAAACATGACAGTCAGTATAATATAGAACTTTCAACAATTATGCATTATCCAAATTATAGGCTTGATTAAATAAGAACGTTTTTAGCCCTTTTTCAAAGGTTTCCACCGAGGGTGTCTCCCTTAAATAGACTGCCAGTGAATTCCACAGGACTGGTGCGGCAATGGAGAAAGCACAGTCTCCAGATTGCTACAGCCTAGCCCTGAGGACCACTAGGAGGCAATCTTTGGAGGAACAGAGGGTGCGAGCCAGGTGGTGAGGAACGAGGAGGTCTTGTAGATAGTCTGGTCCCCGGCTGTGCAGGGCTTTATAGGTCAGTAACCCAACCTAGAAGGCAATCCTCTACCTTACTGTCAGCCAGTGCAGTCCACAGAGAACTGGCGTCGGTGTGGATTTACTATGGTTTGTGTTGTACTTTACTGGTAGTACCTAGGTGGCTGCTGTGGCTCACTCTTTATCGCCTCTTTTGGAGATTGCTAGAGGGGGGTCCCACAGGGATCCTCCCTGGGCCCCCTTTTGTTTTTGTTTTTTGTGAACTCTCTTCCACAAGCAATAAGACATACCAACATTAGAACATGTGCTGATGACACCATGCTTGTATTGTCAGATAAAGACTTCAAGAAATACTGAAAAAAAAACTGATGTTGGATTTTGTTAACTTTCAAATTTTTTTTTTTTTTTGATCTCCAGGCCTTGTGCTCAATGATAAGAAGACTCGGAGCATGCATTTTTATAATTCAAAAAAGAACAGCCCTGAACTAAATTTGGTTTCTTAAACAGCTAATGTGAAAACATATAAGTACTTGGTCATTTATTTTGATAATGCCCTGAGTCTGTTTCATCATATTGGTACAGTGTCTTCTAATAGTACAAAAAAAACCTGTGTGCTATTTGTAGGTCAGCATACCCTCTTCCACTCAGGGATAGACTTATCGTCGCCCAAACTATGCTATTCCCATCTCTGGAACATGGTAGCTTAATCTACCAGTTTGCCACTAAATCCATATTAGCGAAAAATAGATGCAATCTTTAACAAAATTGCTCATTTTGTGTTACATTGTAAACCAACAGAGCACTGTTGTGCTCTGAATGTGGCCCTTGGTTGGCAGCCGTTGAGTATCAGGAGAGAGAGGCGTTGGCTCATAACCATTTCTGACATTCTGTTTTCTGTCCTCATCCACCCTTTAAATTCCTTTTATAAGACAGACTTTAGGACATCTGCAAGACATACCACAAGAAAAAAGTATGATCGTATTTTATAAAATGGGAACAGAAAATCCTGCATCCTGATTGGTTGTTAGCCTTGCATTAGAAGTGTCTACTGCATGGCCAAAAACTAGTGCTGCTAACCCGGATACAGAATATGAAACAAATCCTTGAGCTACAGTACAATTTATAAACTGTATCAGCCACCATTTTTTCCTGCCATGTAGCTAAACAACTTAAATCCGACCCCCCAACCCTGCAGTCCTTGCATACTGCTCTTGTTGCCTTGAGAAAAATAGGTGGGTCATTTAAGGACAACTGATTGTGTGTTTCTGTAGTATGTATTTCACTTGCTTTTAGTTAAATGACTCCACTGTGAAGACTGCAGCTTTCAACTTGCTCACCTGCTCAGTAGCTTGCCCGCCCACCTGCTCACACTGCACAATAACAGCCAAAAAAAGAAAAATGACATTTAAACAAATGCCGCAGTTAAGTGTTGGGAGAAGTTACAGTGCTTCCTCTATCCACAGCCTAGCTCCTTCGCTGTTATCTTTCCACCCCTCCAAATGCTTGTTAGCCTGCTGACATCTGCCAGAACCGAACTCAATAAATAAACTACACACATTAAAATATAAATGTAAAATATTATAATGAATAAATGTAATGTGATCTGTAAATCTAATCCATAAATCTAAAAGACAACTTTATCGGTGAATGTGGGGTGGGTATATGGTAACCATGACAACCAACTTCAAGAATGGTGGCCAGAGAAAGACAAAAATCCAGGAAAATACATTAAAGATTTTATTGTTTTCTATGTAAACATAAAAACTTTAATTGATACATGAATGTAAAATACAAGGACCCATTTTATAAGCTGAATAAAACACTCTGTGGGTGTGCATTAGACAGATCTTCTTCAGGGGTATCTCAGTCATCAGGCCACACTGTAGGAACTTCACCATCCGTGAAGGGGAATCCACACGAAAGATTTGCAGCAGTACAACTGGGGCCATACACGCCAACGTCATGTGTTGACGTCACCTACCCTGTAAAGGCGTGCGCAGCCCTGCTCCCTCCTCAGTTCTTTCCCGACGTCGACCCAGTCTACTCGGGTCTCCGCGGAAGCTCTGATGCAGTTTTGTGCCTTTTTGTCTGTGAATATTTTCCTTTAATACCTACTTGGGAATCTTTTTTCTAGAGATTCCTTTCATTTGTGTTGATAACTACTCCTTCTACGTCTCTTTTCTATTGCTGCCACTGCAGAAAGAAGATTGCCTCCACAGACAGTCATTCTTTATGTCTCCTCTTGGGCCTGATCACGAAGTTTGTGACTGTGAGCTTTACCAGAAGTTTAATCAAACAACCCTACGGTGACGCAAGAAGGCTCTTAAAACTTTCCTAATGGAACATCATGTAGCCAGTTCCGGACAGGGGTCCTCTGGGGCCTCAGCCTCTCAACTGCCGGCTGGGTCGTCAAGCTCCCAGGCCTCTAAGGCCCGAGACAAGTCCTTGGGGAGTCATAAAGACTGAGATGGGGACCACTCCCACTGGTGGCGGTCCAGCCCCTGATGGCTTCCTTATCTTCTTCTCCCAGGGGATCTTTGTAGATGGTTGTGGCATTGATCTTAAATCTGCTGTCCAGACTTCTGCTTCTACCAGGCCCCATACTGGCAACTCGCCCATCCTGATTCTCCGTCCGGTCGTCTCGATCTTCGGGTCGGCCCCCTCCTCCGTTGACGTTGGGCTGTCGTCGAAGACCATTCCGATGCAGCCTGAGATATCTCCAGGCCCTCGGGCAACTGCTTCTTAGGGCTCTCAATGCCCTGCCGTCGAGCCTTCACTCTTGGCCATGTCAACCCCCCCACTGTTGATGCGGGGTTTGACGCTCGTTGATCTCAATGAGATCCTTACCAAGTTCCCTTTAGTGATTGTGCAACAGCTTGGTGCCTTCAGGCCTTCTTCACCTGCACCATCGACAGCTGCTTCAGTGTCAACACCCCTCCATCGACCGAGGGATTCGACGTCGGCACATCGCTTGTCGGACCTAGAACTACAGGAGGTCAACTTCGAAGAAGAGTACCACCCTGACCTGATTCTGCCTGATGATGAGGGAGGGGAAGAGGAAGAACTCCTCAGACAGGTCCACTGCTTCCTCTGTCAGTGAAGACTCAGTCAAACACACCCCTAGGTCTCATCTAGAGGAACCCTTTCTTCTTCAGTATAATGAAGCAGCTGTCCTCTGCCATGGGATTTCACACAGAAGAGGAGGATGTCACCAAAAAAGATCTGGTCGACTTCCTGGAGATCCCTGAGTCTCCTTCAAAACTAGTTCCTCCTATCCTGCCTGCTCTGAGGAATGCTGCTACTGCTGCTTGGCACTGCCCAGATATGGTGCCAGCTATGCTGTCTATGCCCAGAAGGGCCAATACTCTCTATAATGCCCCCAAGGGTTCCCTTGCTGTGTGACTCAGCCTGAGGCAGACTCGGTGGTAATTAAGGCTGCCCATGAGAGGTCTAAGGTGCCCAAGCACCTTAACTCTCACCCCAAATAAGGAGTCTCGCAGAATTGACCGTAGTGGTAAGAGGATTTATGCTTCCTCCACCTTAGGATTGAGGATTACAAATTACCTGTCCCACATGGTGAAAGACCAGAACACCTGCCCAGGCTCTTCCAGAGGACTGTCAGAAACAAGAGCTCCTCCAGTGCTTGCAGACAGCAGAGGATGTCAGCAAGCATGTTCTGAGGGTACATTTTGATTTGGCTGACACTGTTGCGATACCTGCTGCCATGGGCATATGCCTGCATAGGCACTCCTTTTTGCAGGTTTCGGGTTTTGCCATGGACATTCAGCAAAAGGTGCTGAATGCCTCTTTCAGTGGGACCAAACTGTTTGGTCCTGATGTCCAAGACATCATTAATGACCTGCAGGCTTCAGGCAGAGCCCTTAAGTCTGTCCACTCACTGTATCATACTCAGCAGCAGAAGGGCAGGCAGCGCCCTCCTTGTCGTAGGGCCCCTAACAGACAGGGAGCAGCCTATAGGCCTCAAGGCAAGAGAAGGGCCTCTGCTGCTCTGCCCGCCCCCTCCAATGCTGGAGCCACAGGCAAGTGCCCCAGAAGTGATGGATCAGCCTCTGCAACTGGATCCACTTCAGCTTGACTCCTTGCCAGACCACCCTCTTCTGGTTACTGATCGGGAGGTGGTGGTCGGAGGTCAGTTCTCCCTCCATCTAAATCAGTGGAGAACCATAACTTTAGACGCTTGGATTCTGCAGCTCATAGAAAAGGGTTATACCTTGGAGTTTGTGGAGTACCCTCCAGAGACCTCTCCAGCAGCCTCTCACTATCCTCCAGCCCACTTGCCAATGATTCAGGAGGAAGTACAGTCCCTTCTGCACAAACAGGCCATAGAGCCAGTGCCCAGGCATCAGAGGAACAAAGGGTTTTACTCCAGGTTCTTTCTGGTTCCCAAAAAGACTGGAGATTTAAGGCCTATTCTGGATCTAAAAGACCTCCATCTGTATGTCCAGTACAAAAAGTTTTGCTTGGTAACTTTACCCGGCCTGTTGCCCCTGCTCAAGCAGGGTGACTGGCTGTGTTCTCTGGACATGCAGGATGCCTACTTGCACATATGTGTTCCCTCCTCATAGGAGGTTTCTCCAGTTCCTTTTTCAGGGTGAACACTACCAGTTCAAAGTGCTGCCCTTTGGCTTATCCACTGCGCCACGAGTCTTTACCAAGTACTTAGCAGCAGTTGCTGCAGCCCTCAGGAGGAGTGGGAATGTACGTTATACCTTATCTGAATCATCGGCCCTTAAAAGCACCCTCCAGGGACCAGCTTCTGGAAACCTTAAGCAGGACTCTTCAGCTATTCCATTCCCTGGGCATCACTGTCAATTTGCCCAAATTGGTCCTGGTTCTGTCCCAGAAATGCAGTACTTAGGGGCAGTCCTAGAATTTGCACATGGGAAAGTTTTCTCCCTTCGAACAGGGTGGAGTGCCTTATGGCCCAGGCCCAGGAGGTGGCCCAGAGTTGGCATATCCCTGCCAGGTTGTATTTAAGGCTTCTGGGACTAATGGTGGCTGCCATTCCCATGGCTCCTCTGGTCAGACTCCACATGCGTACCCTGCAGTGAACCATCAGGGTGCAGTGGGATTAGCAGACAGGCAATTTGGACAAGTTTGTCCTAGTCTTCTCCCCTGTTCGCAGGGTGTTTCAGTGATGGATGGATCCCCAAAACCTGTTGCAAGGGGGGGTCCCATTCCAGGTTTCATCCCCACAGCAGATCCTTACCTTGGACACTTCCGGGATGGGCTGGGGGTCCCATCTGGGCCCTTTCAGACTCAGGGCTCTTGGTCCCAGGCCAAAGCCTCCCTGTGCATCCGTGTCCTGGAGATGCGGGCGGTTCTCTATGCCATGCAGGCCTTTCAGAACTACCTTCTACCAGGGCAGTTGCTGAATCAGTCAGACAACCTCTGTGTAGTATACTATATCAACAAGCAAGGAGGGATTCATTTGTACCCTCTCTGCAGGGAAGCCATTAAAGTGTTGTATTGGGCTTTGGATCATGGTCTATCCCTGTCAGCGGTCCACGTCCCAGGAGTGTTAAACACTCTGGCAGACGGTCTCAGCCAGGCTCAATCCAGCGTGCACAAGTGGGAGCTTCTTTCGTTCGGCAGATGAGGTCATCCAGAGTTGGACCTTTTTGCATCCCCACTCAACGCAAAACTGCCCAATTTCTGCACGCTAAATCCAGGGCCTGGAGTTTTCTGGCAAGATATGTTGTCACTCTCCTGAAGTGGGAGATTTCTTTATGCCTTCCCCCCTTTTTCTCTAGTTAAGAGGGTACTAATCAAGCTGCAGATGGAGGGGTGCCACCATGATACTGATAGACCCATTCTGCCTCACCAGATATGGTTTTCTTTTCTACAGCAGCTGGCAGAAGAACCTCCAGTCCCTCTGCAGGAATCTGCTGACCCAGGATCAGGGACCCTGGTCCATCCCAACCTCAGGTCCCTTCATCTGCACGCTTGGGTCCTGAGGACATAGCCATCCCCTGATTTGGGGTTTCCAACAGAGTGGCAGATGTCCTGGTGGTCGGCCAAAAGCCTTCCACTCGATCCACTTATTCCATGAAGTGGAAGCGGTTTGCCATATGGACTGCCAAGCATAATCTGGACCCCTTCACCTGGTGAAACAGATTCTGAACTACCTGATCTCCCTGTCTGACTCAGGTCTCCAGTACTCCTGCCTTAAGGTACACCTTTCAGCTATTTCTGCTTTCCACGAGCCCGTGGGTGACTGCACTATAGCTCAGCTGGATGTCTCCCATACCTTTCAGAAGGGCATCCTGCATCTGAAACCTCCAATCCGTTCTCCTGTCCCAGCTTGGGATTTAAACTTTGTTTGGAGAAGTTGATCCTGTCTCCTTTTTAGGCCATTGCAACTTGCAACTTACAACTTGTGCTTTCTTTCCTGGAAAGAGCACTTTTTTGTTGCCATTACTTCTGCTCGCAGAATCGCAGAGCTTTGGGCCCTCTAGTGCGAGGAGCCTTATTTAATTTTTCACAAAGACAGGGTGTCTTTACACATGGATCCTAAGTTTCTCCCTAATGTGGTATCAGAATTTACACTAAACAAATCTTATCCACCTTCCTGTTTATTTTCCAGAGCATGCCAATCCAGAGGGAAGCACTGCTCCACACTTTAGACATGAGCAGTACTACCTGCTTCGCACCAAGGATAACAGGAAGTTGAAGCAGTAGTTTGTTTCCTTCACCCCAGGTAGAGAGGGTGCCTCAGTTTCTAGGCAATGTTTATCCAAATGGTTGGCTAATTGCATTGTGTTCTGCTACAAGTACAGCAAAGAACTGCCTGGTGCTGTCAAAGCTGACTCCACCAGAGGTATGGCTACCTCTGTGGCTTGTTTCTGAGGGGTTTCTGCCATTGACATTTCTGCATCTGCCACCTGGAGCACCGTCTACACTTTTACCAAGCACTACAGTCTGGACATTGTCTTTACAGCCTGTGCGGGGTTTGGCAGGGCTGTGCTACAGTGCCTTCTGTCCTGAGCTTAAGGTTGGCCTTCCTCCCAGACTGCTTGTTTCACCTGTAACTGCTTGGGACTCATTCCTATGGTGTGACCTGATGACTAAGATACCCCCGAAGAAGATAGAACAGTTATGTAAGAACTTATCGTAATAGTAGATCTTCGAGGGGATCTCAGTCAACCGGTCTATTTCCCCTCCCACCATCCCCCTTTTTGGGTCTTCTTCCTGGAACTGGCTACTTGGTGCATCCAGCCTTCTTTATAGGCCTGGGCACCTTTCTCTCCTCGTTCCCCTATGGCTGGGCTTTGTCTCCAGGGAAAGAACTGAGGAGGGAGAAGGGCCGCTCATGCCTTCATATGGTAGGTGACATCGTCACATGATGTTAGCATGGGTGGCCCCAGTTGTACTGCTGAAAATTTTCCATGTGGATTCCGCTTCACCAATGGTGAAGTTCCTATGGTGTGACCTGATGTCTGCGATCCCCTTGATTATCTACTGTTACGGTAAGTTCTTACATGACTGTTCTTTCTAACGCATGGCGGGGGGGCACAGCATGCGTAACATAAGACAATACAACATGAATGTAATGCAAGCTATTTATTTTTGTGGAATTTTGCACACCATGATAACCACATTGAGATGAGATGCTTAGTTTTTAATAGGGTCCTGTGGACAATTGCAGCAGCAGATGTGATGACTAACACAATAGTACATGCATACTGATGTTACTTTCATGATAACCTCATATTTACACTTAGATCTTCAATACCTATTATCACGAGGTTAGAAGTAGCAAAGTTAGTGGAGATGAGAGTTAACAGGTAGGTGGAGTAGCACATGGCAAGTATGCAAATCATCAGAGAGCGACTTGGCATCCTGTGTCCCTGACTTAATTTAAAGGTTCCAGATTGAGAGCAGTTGCCAGGATTCCCACTGCATTGATTGTTGTGACAGAGGCTAAGTTAGCTAGCATGTAAACGTTTTTCTTAAAACCACAAATAAAAAAAAAATCTTCCATGTTACGACGGGGCGTGTGTGGTGGTTGTCACCAAAGTCCCTCCAGCATAAATGCCGTACATTAATCCTTCATTGTAGAAGAGAAAGAATGACATTAAGGTCACATTCCTTCAACGGGATGCAATTATAACAAAAACATTGCCTGAATGCCTTCAGGAGTGTCCGTTAAGAAGGCATGTGATGTGGAGTACAGCACTGTATAACTGCCTGTGAAGGTTCATGTATGGCAGATTGGTTTATAGCCTTTGTATTTGTCTTACATAGCTTCGTGTTAGCTTGATGGACAAGAAGTCGCCCTTTACATCATTTTTCAGCATGTTGTCTTAGAAAAACCTTTTGAGCTTTTCCTGTAATGTTTCCTGTTATTTTCATACCATTTCGCTGAGAAGCAGCTCTGTTATAAGCACATATAGCATCTCTGAGTTGTCCAGCTGTAATTAAAAGCACATTGTGTTAATAAGTCTTAGAAGAAATTTTGGGGGAGCATACTAATGATCATCAGAGACCTACAACTGTATATTGCAGTACAGGAAAGACACCAAAGGGATGGACTCAGGCTCTCAGATCAGTCATGCTCCAAGATGGTAAAACCCAGCCATGTGTGAATCTTATAGACCTACTGCAGGTTGTCTTGAATATGGATTTCAAGACACAGCTATTCTAGATAAAAGAATGGACAGGAGCTTTTCAACAAACTGCAGCTTTACTTACGATGCATTGGGCGGGTAAAATGCTCCATTCTGATTGGCAGAGGCAGCATGGCACTTTATTTATTTCAGTTTTGTTAACCAGGTAGGCCCACTGGGTCCCGATGGTCCCTTTTTCAGGGGCGACCCGGAGTTCGTCACATTTACAGTCATTTGAAGTAGTAACAAATGTACATGGTGACAAGCAAGGTGTGAATACAGTGCAAACAGTGCAGGAGATCATACATACAATTCACTGATAAGTAGAAATAGCTTGAGACATAAGTACAATACATGAGGTGACTAACAGGGTGAGAGGTCAGTGCCAACAATACATACGTACTTTGGTAGAATAGCATAAAACACAAGTACGAATTGACAAGACAACTGGCAAGGGGTGAATTAGTGCAGGTGTAACCCCTAGGTGAAGCTAACCCAAGGGATACTACCCCCGCCTGCGTGACCAGGAGCAGGTTGAGGGGCCTGGGTACTGAAAAAGGGTGCCTGCACCCGGAGGACAGGGTTTGTGGAAGCGTAGCTGACCTGGGTACAGCCCTTTGGGACACTGTTACCCACCTCTTTTTCCTCTAGTGGCCCGACTGGTTCACGGAACACACAATTGCATTTTACACCTGACAACAGTTTTAACCCCACACTTGTTGCACTTACCACCAGGGCTGGTTCGGCCCTGGAGAGCCCCTGTAAAATAAGATTTAGCACAACCACCGACAGTATTTCAGTGCTGTTTGTACAGAGGTACATCACAACCAGTTTCTTTTTTTTTTTTGCATTATTTCTTTATCCCCTCCTACGTACCCCGGATCTGCCATTTTCCATCAGGCAGCTATGATCCCCGACATCTACCTCTTGTCCTCTTTGGACCCCCCCCCCAAATCGCAGGCAACCCTGGGGTAGCTCGGCGTAACCCTTCGCCGAGTGGGCCCCTCTCCTCCGAGGGGGAAAGGCACCGGTGGGGCAGCCAGCACACTCTTTTTCTCGGCCCCAGGGCACTGCTGAGGCGGTCAGGCTCCTCAAGAGTTCTTCAGTGGTGCCGGTGGATTGTCTGCCGTCATCCTGGCCAATATGGGACTTTTTTTCCGTTTTTCTGGTTCCCCTGACGTCGCGCCACATCTTGTAGTGCTCCCGGTCTCCACCAGGGGTTGCTACAGAGCAAGGCATCACCTTAACCCACCCCCGGAGAGGAGAGCAGTCCTGCGGACGCTCAAACCTCTGCCGCCCCCGTCGACATCCAGCGACCAGAGTCCATTCCCGAACCTGGGTCGCTGATGTGGATTGAGGTAAGGCGCCAGCGCCTCAGCCCTCTGCGCCACCGGGCCAACCCACAACCAGTTTCAGTGCAAAAAGATTTAGATCTGATTTATTTAAGGGGTAGTAACAAGGAAGGGAGTAAAATCTAGTGGCTGATTCGAGATCTGAATAATTCAGGTTATAAGGCATGCACTCAAAGGTCCCTGTAACACAATCACACACACTCTGGTTACCCAGCTGGAACTACAGGCTAGCCAGAAGCATTGCCCAGGGTAGGCCGGCATTGCAGCTGTTGTTGGAGCCAATAGAAAGAAAGAAAAATACAACATGCACTTTAACTCTTCATTTGTAATCTGGAGCCAGATGGCTCAGTTCGTGACAATCAAACAAAACAGTTAAATAAGATGACACACTTTGATTAGGCTGTTGTTGCAGGGAGCTACTCTGTGATTTACTCACGATACTCAGGTTGCAGGATGGACGAAATTGGAAACCTCAGGATGACGTGCTGGATTGGCAGGAGAAGCAGGGCCCACATGATTCACCATGGTGTCGTTCCTGTTTGTTGGTGTTGAGCAGGGAGCTAAATCCCCAGGCGGGTCTCTCGTCGGTTGGTTCTCTGCATCATGAGCAGCTGTCTGGGCCAAGGTGGCAAGGCCCAGACTGGGTGAATAGTTCAGAGACAGTGCGGTAAGTGCTGGATACAGCTTCCAGCAAGCGTGACACATTCAAACAGCGGGGAATCAAATCGTGACCCGCTATCAGAATTCAGCACACTTATAGTAAAAGTAAGGCAATACCACAGTTCGGATAACAGTCCGGTTGCAGTACACAGGATCTTCTGTGCAAACTGTATGCTCTGCGACAGTCTCAAGTCCTGACAGGCTGATCGCACCGAGGCAAATCTTTAGTCCACTTCAGGAAAATTCAGTTCATCACAAATCAGGTTCCGATCGCAAAAGCTGCAATTTCGGAAGAAGTCCGATCTCAGGCTCAAGGTCTCTTCATTTAATAAGATGTTAGCAGACAGGCCAAATACAGCCTTCTCACCAATTCCCCTAGACTGCGAAGAGCAGCTGCCGAGTCTCTCGTGTTGTTCACTCTCTCAATTTTAGCTCCACACTGACACTGTGCTGCAGGGAGCACCGGGACTTCCTTCTGATCCAGAAGGGTTCAGTTGGTTGAGCCATTTGTCTGTCAAAGCAAGGGCTCCCCCTTTAGGTTCATTTAGGCGCCAAAAGTAACAACTACAATTTGTACAGAAATTCACTCCCACAAGACCTCTGGGGACAGACTCAATTTTAGGGTCCCCAAAGTTACTGATTGGTGCAAACTGACAGTCCAGAACCAAGATGGTGGTACAATGCAGAAAGTCCATGCCGCAAACGAAGGCAGGTTAGACAAACTAAAATATTATTATTACTACAGCAGATAACCAGCAAACAAATCATAATTCCTAATAGAGCTCCCTCTGCGCAAGTAGCGATGGCAGAATGGAGCAGTTGTAGTGCAGGCCAGGCGGGACTCGAGCCTGGAACTACTTGGTCCCTACCGAGATTAATTACAACTACGAAATAGGCAGCTCTTAAAGAGACAGGCATGGAGGCTAACAGGGCACTCACATGCAAAATACTTTTAAATTGCTAGGATACAGAAGCGCCAGCCTGGCAGAGGGCATTTAGGCAAGCCCAAGGAAGACTTTTGGGAACCCCCATTTGTAGGGGGGTTACACAGGTAATTAATGACAAAGCTAGCACCTTAATCTTGATACCCCTCGGGTGATATGACACCCCAGCGTTTTACACAGTAAGGAAGTCAATAGTGGGTCAGTCCAGTTGTGTTCAGACTGATCTGTGTTTACAGGTGCATGTGCTACTTTCCAGCAGGTGCCAACGAAGCCCTTTTCGAAAGGATCCAAGAGAGTTGGGTATCTGAAGGGTAGCAGGGAGTTTGTTCCATAGCACGTGTGCTGAGTGGGTAAAGGATTTGCTGCCAGCAGCTATCTTTATCCTGGGCACTTCCAGCAGATTCCTGCTGGATGTGCGTAGCAATCTGCATGTACATTTGTGTTTGAGTAGGCCAACGAGGCTCTCTGGTGGAGGGTCCTGTATTAGTATGAAGGTGTGGCACAGTAGTGGGTACTGGAGCTGGTGACTAAGGGAAGGCCATTTCAGGGAAGCCAGTACCTCACAGTGGTGCTGTCTCAGGTGTGAATTGGAGGCAAAGTGAGCTATCTTATTATATAGTATTTGCATCCTGCTGAGCTCCTGTTTCGGGAGCGAATGCAGGACTGGCGTAGCATAGGTAAGGATGGCGAGTAGGATGCTATTAGCAGTAGTTATTCTAGTTTCAGGGATCATTTGTGGACTCAGCCGGTATACTAGCCCCAGTTTCTGATGTATCATTCTGGTGATCTGGTCCATACGGGGTTTCAGAGTGAAGCCCTGGTCCAATCCTAGGCCCAAGTATTTGAATTGGCGTATTACTTCGATCGCCAATCCTGAAGAGGAGACATGGGGCAGCAAAGCGCTTCGGTTGGGTACAAGTAATCTTCAGTTGAAAATGATGGCTTTTTTTTTTTTAAACTCTGTTTGTACTCCATACTCACGGGAAACTCTCTCAGCCTGACAATCCCCCCAGCTCTGAGCCCCCAGAAGTAAGGCCACCCTTTCCACCCAGGGCGCTCCATCTACAATTTGGTAGGCCAGGCTGGGCTTGGCCCAAGGGTGGAAGGAGTCCAGCAGGTGGAGTGTGGTGACGAGTGGTGGTGCTGTCGCCTTTCCCCATGGATGAGGATTTTCTAGCTTTTTGTTGCCCCTTGGAGGTGACATGCCATGACGTCTACGCACGGCTGCCCTGCTGATGTCTGCCACATTCCCCACCCCCTTACGACTCGAGCTGGTATGCCTGTAGTATGCCCGATCTCCATTGGGGGTCACTAGGACACCAAGCTGCCCCTGGAACCCTCCCCAGAGAGAGGAGAGCAGTCCTCCGGATGCTCAATCCTCTTCCTCCCCGACCAACCCCCGGCTCCCCGAGCTCGTTCCCGAACCCGGGTCGCCGGTGTGGCACGAGGTGTGGCATCCAGCGCCTCGACCCTCAGTGCCACTGGGCCAACTTAACATGATGGCTTTTGTTTTAATGGTATTTAGGAGGAGCCTGTTTGCCATTAGCCATCTCTCCAAGGACAGGAAGTCTTCTTGCAGCTGTCAACTTAGGTTGGTTAAACTGCTCGAAGTTCTGTAAAGCACCGCAATCTGCATTCTGGATTACTAAACTTCCCCCCCACAGTTTTCAGTGACGTCATTCATGAATATTGAAAACAGGAGGGGGGCCAGGATTGATCCCTGGGGCATCCCGTCCTTAATGGGGAGTTGTTCAGATATGGACTCTTTCCACTTAACCTGCTGTGAGCGGTTGGATAAGTAGCTAGTAAATCAGGCTAGGGAGTGTTGATCTAAACCAAAGCACTTCAGTTTAACCACTGGCAGGCCGTGGTCCACCAGGTCAAAGGCCTTGGTTAAATCGATAAAAACAGCCCCGGTGGGGTACCATTATTGAGGGCCTGGAGGACATCCATGAAGAATTTAATCAGGGAGATGTCTGTGCCGTGCTTTCGTCTAAACCCATGCTGGGTGCTAGCCAGCAGTTGATTTGCTTCAGAGCAGTCACGGAGCTGACCATAGACAATCCTCTCCTGGATTTTGACTAGAATACATAGGAGGGGGGGATAGGCCTGTAGTTTCCAACCAGCTCCTTGGGACCTCCCTTGTGGATAGGGACCACGTAGGCTTGCTTCCACTTGGCCGATACAATTCCTTCGAGAAGGGATCTGTTAATGAGTCATGTGACCAGTAATGCTATGGCTGGGGCAGTGTCTCTCATCAGTCTGAGATCGAGGTCATCTGGGCCTGCAGAGCCCCTGGCCTTTATGGTCTTCAGTAGAGGGAGTACGTCCTTTGGACGTACTGTCTTTAGGTGGAATTCCGGGTGTTAATGTTCATGTCTGTCAGGGCCCGGATGTCCTGGGGGGGGTCGGTTTTATACTTTTCTAGGTCGGTGAAGAACCTATTCATGGCGCCCACCACCTCCTGGTTGTCACTAATGGTTTGCCCCCCGTAGTTGATTGGACCTTTGGGGGGAGGGGGTTGCTGTTGCTTTTCAGCGGACCATTAATTTGGGTCCAGAAGGACCTTGGGTCAGATAAGTTAGATTGTTGTAGGGACTTAACGTATTCTCTTTTCTCCTCTTTAGCCAATCTGTTACATTGATTCCGTAATGTTCTGTGTACTGTCCAGTCTGTAGAGAGAACCAGATGTCTTGTGGTTGAACCAAGCCCGATCATGTTGGGTCATCAGCAATTTCATTTCAGGGGTGATCCACTTGTTGCAGTGCCCCTGAACTCTTAGCCTCCTGAGGGGAGTACACAAGTTAGCCACAGAGGTGAAGGTATTTGAAGAATTCCAAGGCTTCATCAGTGATGGGTAGGAACATGATTGGGCTCCAGTCTAGGCCGGAAAGCTACTTTTGGAAGGCAGCTAGTGAGAACCTGGAGAAGTCACTAGCTGTGAAAGTTCTTGGCAGAACTTTGGGTGGGCAATTCTTCCATATACAGAAGATTGGGGAGTGGTCACTCAGAGCGTCTGCAGATGTCCCAGTCACCTGGATATTGAGGGGCTTGCATTCCAGAACCCAGTCAAGGGTAGTGTGGTTTCCAGATTTAGTGTTGTGTTTTGTGGGCATGGTGATGATCTGTGACAGGCGGGCATCCAGGAGAGATGCTTTTAGAACCTGTTCTGTGTCAGGGGCCCAGTTCAGGTTGAAGTCACCTAGAATGATTAATTCGGAGGATGTGTGTTTGGCCATGGCCTTGGTGAGCATCTCAAGGGCTTGGGAGGCCATTTTAGGAGGATTGTATAGGCAGCCTTTTAGCAAAGACTTTGCATGCCCTAGAGTAATCTTCACAAATAACGATTCACTGCCAGTGCAATCATTAAGGAGTAGAGAGATGAGTCAGATGTCAAGGGTGCCTTTGGAGTATGTGAGTATACCTCTCCCTTTTTTATCTTCTCTGTCTTTCCTGAAGGCATTATATCTTGGTAAATCAATCTCATGAGATAGGATGTGGGGCTTTAACCAGGTCTCCGATACTGTTAGCACATCCAGCTTATAAAGATCCACCCAGGCTTGTAGCTCTTGTAATTTAGGGCAAAGGCTACAGACATTGATGTGGGGTAGACACATACCCTTGGGGGAGACCCTTTTAGGTCATGGGGGGAGCCAACAGCTAAATTTGTTACTGGGTGACCAGGGTTGGGTTGGATGTTCCCCTACAGACCAATGCCACGTGGAAAAAAGTTCCAGTGCCCAGCTGCCCCATTACCAAAAATATCCTTGTGCCAAATTAGTTAAAATTTTCATTTTAAAATATGTGTCATTTTTTTTCACTAAGAATTACCCACCACCAAGCTCCACTGCTCACCTGCTTAAACTTGGTCAAAAATTGTTTCAGAGAACTAATATAAATAACAATATAAACTCTAACCACTCACTCAGTAACCACCACTGTTCTACCTATTGTCCCAGCCATACGGTTGTAGTAGCGCTTGGACTCACTATCACCATTAAGATCACATACTACTGATAAGCCAACTGAGTTGCCCTCCTGCTCACTCTTGCAACTGGATCCACCACCTACAGAGCCCTAAAAAGGGCAAAGAATCAGGATTTGACTGCACTTCTCACTCTTAATAAATATAAACCTACTCTGTGTACTCTCCCAGAGTCAAGACTACTATTCCCAGATGCTGGGGGGTGGGGTGGGGTGGGAGGAGAAAGGTAAAAGCAGAATTGACAGCAGCCAGCACAATCTTGCGAAGAGACTATTTCAGCTGGTATTACCAGTTATTTTAATATTTGATATTTTTATACCATTGTAATTTTACAGAAAACTCATTTTATAAGTGCAATAAGACACTCCAGGGTGGGTGTTAATGCTGAGATGAACTCACTTGCAAGGGTTGTTAGGCCCCCCCCCCCAATGTCCCTGGAGATGCATTATTTTATGTCTAAAGCCCACCCTTTTATGCCTTGCTGGCATAAACCAACCCTGCAGTAGTGGTAAAACTTGGCAGCATATGCCCAGGAATATAAAATAAAAAGAGGGACAAGATAGGGATGCCCTATGTCCCCACTACTTTTCATCCTGTCAACTAAGTCATTTGCATAATGGATATGATAATGTGAAGAAATTAGTGTGCTCATTTCACAATGATTTTCTTTTAAATTGTAAAGATCTGTCTAGCTATGCAGCTACAGTGGCGACAGCCAGGATGCAGTGCAGTACCTTGCAGTAAATGAAATGTAAATACTACATGACAAAAGGGCTTCATTGCCATTGAATTACATTCATACTTCAGTAATACTGCAAGGTACTGCACTGCATTCTGGCTGGCACTGCTGTAGCTATCTCTTTGTGGCAGTCGGAGGAAGCAGGTTAGCCAGCAGGACTGCTTAATAGTTTGTGGGCTTTTTTACTACGGTAAATGTAATTACTTCTGGTGGGTAAGGGAAATCAAGGGGAGGGAGGGACTGTGGGTAGAGTGGGGTGGAGAGAGGAGGGCTAATTCATTATTGGTGCCATTGTTAGGGATGTTACCACATGACTGCTAGGAACCAATCAGGGCCCTAGCAGCTTAAAATACAACCCCCTGGTGGTACCTTTTTGTCCGCCAGCACGCCTGCTCAGGCTGACTCCGGCTCCGCTGCATGAGTTGTTTCTGCCGCTGCTGCTGCTGTGGTGGGACTCGCCCAGCCGGCTTTGCCAGCTCCCCCGCCACCACCCATAGTCGTGACTCACTCTTATAGGGGAGGTCACGTGCGCGTTTTAGCCTATCAGCCCAGTTTGCCATTAGCAGGCTATACTCTGCTGCCACTAGGGGCATTTTTCCTGTTCTATTCTTCTTTCCCACTACTAGCTCCTGTTTCACCTCAATTTTTTCTTCCCCCGCCCAGTCCCACCTCTGCCTGGTCCACTCCAGCTGTTGAATCTTCTCCCCCGCTGCTTATGCCCCCTGGCCTCCGCTCCAACCCGGGACAATGGCCCCTCACACTCGGGCTGTTCCAGCCACTAGTCACTCTCATCGCCTCACCACCCTGGCCCATGCCACTCTCCCCCCTGCCTGGTGTGTGGCCAAAGGGCTAAAGATAGCACACCTTAACATCCGCAGCATCCTCCAGAATATTCTGGAACTAACAGCTTGGGTAGCCCTCTATAAGCCAGACATTCTGGGCATCTCCGAATCCTGGCTCAAGCCATTCACCCCTGACTGTCTGCTCCATCCCGGGCTACAGCCTTGCACGGTGTGATAGGGCAGGTAGCAAGCGTGGGGGGTGCGTGCTCCTCTACTATAAGATGCACCTTAACGTGTCCATAGTTGCTCTCCCATCCCTTACCCCACCCTGCGAGTTCCTCCACACCCTCCTCCTCCTCGGCAATACTAAAGGTGCACATTGTCTGCACCTATAACCAAAACCCCCTAGAATTCTGCGGCCTGAATTTTTGAAGGGCTGCAATCTACACATAGAACTTCTGCGGTGCACGAAATTCACTCTTCTTGGTGATTTTGTATTAATATTTCTGTTTATACACAGAATCTGGTTCTCTTCCCCTCTTTTTATATCCAAAACCCCCATATATGTTCAGAATGTGATGTTACCATTGCTATAACATCATACATTAGCTAATGAAATGGCTGCATTCTGCAACAGAAATGAACAGTCACTTAACCTACCACAGCTCCCACTGCTAGAAATGATGTCACAGCGCATCATGCATGGTGATATTTGCTCAACGTGCACTACGGCCTAATACAATTTTCAGTCTTACATTGTTGCACTAGGGCCAACTTAAACAAAACCTTGTCAATAGCACAGACCTGTTAAGTGCATACCTCACTTTGTACAAACCTATTTGTGCCTTTAAGGTACAGAGATGCTATCTGAAATGAATAACTGGTAATATTAATTTAACTGTCTAAATTTTTAAGAAAAATAAAGTAATTATGCCCAGAAAAGTGAAATATAATAATGTGTAGACTTGTTGAAAAAATAGACCTTATAAATAAATATTTGCACTGAATGCATTTTTGCCAGGGTTATTGATTACATATTGTCATTGGTTGATAGAATCACCTAAAAGTTATGGAGAAATGCAGTGTGCAGGGACAGCTGTTGGGCCAGAGGGTAGCATGCTGTGTTTCTGTGCTAGCAACTCAGGTTCAGAGATTAGCTCTAGTTGCTGGCTGGGCAACACAAGGATTGGTGGAACACATCACTGTTTGGAGCCTGGGAAGGTATGGTGCAGTGTTCTGTCACATGGTGGACACATTGTGATGGGCCAGAGAGCTGTATCTTGCAATTGCTTCACATGCATGTCATGGCCTGATGGTGTTACGCAGTGTGTCAGGGAAAGCAGGTTGACGTGAAAAATAAGTTTGCAATAACTCTTCCATGCCATTTCCAATCGGACCAGTATGAATGAGGATGCAAGTTCATGGAAATAAAAAAATAAAATATATATATATATATATATACACACACACACACACACACACACACAAAAATATCTCTGTCTTTCTCGCAACACACACACATGCATATTTGTATGTATGTTACAGATTGCATATAAATTCGCAAGTGATACACAGTGGGAACCTCATGAGTGGTGTTGAAAGCACATACAAATATATAAGTGATAGACAGTGGAAACATCATTAGTGGGATAGATAGCTTGCATATAGAAATACCTTATTTATCACATAATATCCCCTCTGCATATGTCATTTATGCAACAGGCTAGGACCTTAAGGGAGAGACACTTGTTTTGCTTTTTTAGGCATAAAATTATTTTTGTAAGTTTATGTTTTGAACTAGTGTTACTGTGCTTTCCACCATCCTGATTGCCATAACCACTGGCATGAAAATAAAGCCAGGATGACACGCTGACACTGTGATGAATTAGTTTGTTAGTGCCGCAGAACTTCCGCAGAAATTACAAACCACCGCCACAAGTTCTGCGGTAAATGATAGTCTTGCTGCAGAACTTGGTCCCACTGTGCCGAAGAAAAGTAGGGGCCCTGCCTATAACCCTTCAAAGGGTGGCTTACTCGGGCACTCCTCCATGCTCGAGCAGCTTAGGGAGAGGGTCGGCCCCAATGAGCTCCTCATCCTAGGGGACCTTAACCTTAACTGGCTGGGGCCCAACTGTAAGCAGTTCGAGCCGCTGCTCTCTGGCCTCGCACTCAGCCAGGTCATCACTGAACCCACCCGGCCCTCCTGCCGCAGAGCCCCTGGGACGCTCATTGACTGGGTGTTGAGCAACCGACTTGAAAACATCATCCACTCAGGGATACTTCGTGACTCCATCTCCGACCACTCCCCCACCTACTGCGTCTGGGGTTCTACCTCCCCCAAAGTCCCCAGTCTTGTGCTCCTGATGAGGGGCTACTCTAAGTTCTCGACCAGCCTCTACCTCAATGACCTTTGGACAGCTGACTGGTCCAGGATCACCTCCACTAGTGACCCTGCTGCTGCCCTAGATCATTTCATTGCAGTACTTGTCCCGTTGCAAGACAAGCATGCCCCCCTCTCAAACAGGAGAGTTCGAGGCACAGCCACAAAGTGGCTACACAGTGACCTCCTCTCACTCATGAAATTGCGAGACAAAAGCTGGGTGAAACACAGGATCTCATGCAATAATGCTGACCTTCTGGTCTACCGCCAGCTAAGAAACTCCTGCAAGCGTGCTATACGTGCCGCAAAAAGTGAGTTCTGTAGAGCTGCCCTGCTTGCCTCGGCTAATAACTCTGGTGCTTCTGGACTAATGTGAAAAACCTAGTTGGAAGGTCGGCCAGGGAGCAGCCCACCGATATGCTTATAGGGGGTACAAACTGCAATAACCCCCTAACCATCGCCACCTCTCTTAACCGACTGTTCACTGACCTGCCGGCCTCCTCTCCTTCCCCGTCCCCTGCCCCTCAACCGCCGGGGGTGCCTTCCCCTACCCGCCCCCCCTTCTACCTCAAACGAGTCACCAGTGGTGAGACCCAGAAACTCCTTGCCGGCCTCTCCCATCACATGGGAGCTGGCCACGACGGCCTAGAGCCGAAGCTCCTCAGCCTGGGGGCTCCTCTCCTCGCTCATCCGCTAGCCCATATTTTCAACACCTCACTTATCTCAGGGGTCCTCCCTGACGTGTGGAAGGTTGCCAAGGTCGTCCCTGTACTCAGACATGGCAACCTGAAGGACGTAAATAACTATCGGCCCATTGCTATTTTATGTGCTGCCAGCAAGCTCCTCGAAAAGGCAGTTGCATCGCAATTCATTCACTACCTCCAGGGACATGATGTGCTGTCCCCTGCCCAACATGGTTTCCACAAAGGGCACAGCACATCGACCGCCCTTGCAGTGGTCACCTCCCAGATCCAGTCCGCAACTGACCAAGGCAAGTTGACTGGGGCCATCTTCTTTGATCTATCGAAGGCCTTTGACCGGGTGGACGACCCCCCCCCTTCTCTCTGCCATGCAGTCCCACGGATTCTCCCTCCATGCCCTTGATTGGTTCGCCAATTACCTTGAGGGCAGGCAGCAATATACTTGCTTTGAATTAAGGTTAGGCAATGGAATCCTCAGACTTTGAACAGCGGTATTGAAGCCGATGAGTTGAGAGGTTTTGGGGAGGGGTCTGAGGACTGCCATTACTGAATCGGGGCCTAGGGGGGCTAATAGGGGAATAGTTGGGTTAGCAATATTAGTCCTTAATTAATTGGGCTTCTAGGTAAATGCTCTGTAGTGTACCCTGTTAAATACAATTCAAGATGAGGGATGAGGGCAGGTATTACTGAATTGGGAACTGGATGAACAGATAAGGGAATAGTTTTGCAGGGACCTACAGCTTTAATGGTAGGGGCCTGTAAATAGATGCATATAGGATACACTTGGTTTCCATAATCTTGTAAGGAAAAGGATGAGGAATGCAGGAGGGAGGCAGAATGGTTGGTGACCTAGTGTGCTGCAGTGACTGCAGAGGAGCCATCTTCAGCGAGGTACTCTGGTGGTGTGACTGCTGCCACTTGTTCAGGAGGGTTTCAGCACTCGTGATGGAACTGGCAGCAGTGATGGCTTAATTAGACTGTTCTGCCATAGCCCAATGGGGGCTGGAGCAGGCGTCTGCTGTTCTACTTCCGCATTGGTCCACAAGGGTCTGAAATGGGGGAGAGATGTGAAAAGTAATCAGTGGGGAATGGGAGAAGTGGGCTCCTTTGGGGAATAGTGTGTGTCCAGAGACAGTAACATGGAATCATTGTGCTCCCCTGAGCAATTTGGTTTACCTGCAGTCTCTCCACAGGGATCCAGTGGTACCTGTTACCTCACAGGCATCTATTCCTGCCCCGGTGGCACCTAAGTCAGTTTTGGAGTGCAAAGACAGGAGAGTGGCTAGGAAGATACTGACAGTAAGGACTACATTGTCTGTGGGACAAAAGGAGTTTTGTGTGGGGGACCAAGTGGGCAGGGTGGTCATATGCCTTCAGGGGGCATCGCCAGGTAGGGATGGAAGCATGGTGGTTATAATTGTCCACCTGGGGACAAATGATCTGGCAGGTATTACCCTAGTGGAAGTCAAGGACAGACTGAGAGAACTGGAAGCAGACTTAAGTTAGCAGCATCCTCAGCAACACTTTCTGAGGTCCTACCAGTGTGGTTCAAGGGCGAAGCTAGGCTTCTCCTGATCGCTCGCTTTCATTCCTGATTAAAGGAGTGGTGCAAAGAAGAAAGATTTCACCTAGTGGGGGACTGGGGTCAGTTCTGGAGGGACAGGAGACTATACAAACAGGATGGCCTCAACACAGCAGATGTGGGGACCAGGATCCTGGCCCAAAGATTTTGTGCCTTTATCGCTGGCCTTTTAAATTGACTAGAGGGAAGACTGCAGCCAGAGATAACCAGAAAACAGTATTAAGCAAGGAGGCACTCCCCAGTGTGGAGGTAACAGGTAAGGTCCTAGTAGGCGAAAGAGAGGTGCGAATAATGGGGTAAAGGTGGGAGAGGGCCAGCTTTGGGGTAAAGGGGAATGAAAGGTGAGACACACCGACAGACTCTGTTGGAAGGCGGTTTGAATGTCAGGAGCCTAGGTAATAAGATGGGAGGCCTCCACGCAAATGAAGAGGAGAGAGCTTGACATATAGTGGTCACCAAAATGTGGGCAACATCCAACCATGGCTGGGACCACTTAATCCTAAGTTATACCATCTTCAGGAATGATAGGGTTGTAGGTACAGGAGGAGATGGCTCTGTATGTCAGGGAGGTTATCAAAGCAGTGGAGGTCAAAGCAATGGGGGGTGGTGATGTTGAGTCAGTTTGGGTGAAGCAGATAGTGGAAAGGAGTACAGCAGGAATTTCACATTTGGAGTGATATCTAGGCCCCCAAACCATTCAGAGAAGGGTAGGGCCCTAGGGAAGGAAAGGTTGCCTCTGTTTATATTCTGTCTTGCTTTCTTATCAGTTTTGTCTTGCTGTGTATGTACTGCATCAACAGCAGTGTGTCTGCTAATGAAACTAAGTTGCTATGCTGTCTGCTGCTGTCCTCCCTGGGACCCCTATGAAAACGGGATCCTGCATCTTATGACTTTATTAAGAAACCTGCAGCACTATGAAATAATGAGCCTGGTAGAAGATCTATATCTGCCTGAAGTTGATTGACGCATTCCAGGAATAAGGAAATCCAGAAACCAAGCCCTGATAGCCTGCAAGCTGGTTTCCTCTACCAACATGTGAGGGAACTGATCACCGGTGGACGGGGGGTGAGGTTATCCTGTATCTGGTGCTTGCAAACCAGGACCACAGCTCCCCTGGGGCAAGTGACCACAACTTTGTGTGGTTCAAAATTCTCCCAAGGGTGCAGACACCAGAAATGAAAAACAAGGGTTCTGGACTTTGGAAGAGCTGATTTTAGGAAGATAAGGGAGTTCCTTGATACCAGAATCAGAGGGGTAATCTGATGGAGAGAGTGGAGGAAAAATGTGAGGTCACAAAAAGGGAGGTTGGGAGGTCACCATGTGCTGCCCAAGGATTCTTTAGAAGTGCAAGAAAAAGAAAAGTCTGATATGGTTCTCAGGGGAGGTAAGGAAGGTGATAAGGGTGAAAAGAGTTGCCTTCAGAAGATGTAATTGGGGGGGGGGGGCAGACAGCAAACAACAGAGCAAACTTCCAGGAAAGTCTCAAGTCAGCCAGCGCAGAGATAAAGAAGGCCAAGGTGGAGACTGCGTTTCAGATAGCAGAGGGAGTGAATGTCAACAGCAAGGCCTTCTTCAGGTATGTCAGTAAATAAAGTGTAACCAATTGGTGGCGCTATCCCAAGGTATACTACCCCTGCCTGCGCAACTAGTAGCAGGTTAAGGGGCCTGAGTTCTGAAATGGGTGCCTCCACCCAGAGGTCAGGGTTGGTAGTGGTCAAACTAACCTGGGCACAGCCCTCCGGGACACTTCTAATGGCCTGAGCAATATACGATAATCACTTTCGCAGTACCCCTTGTACACCATACCAGTACCACACTGTTTGCACTTACCACCAGGGCTGGTTCCTCTGGCTCGACCCTGGGGACCCCTGTAAAACAAGGTTATGCACAGCAAATAGCAACAGTACAGTACTCTTAGCACAAACTGGAATCACAGTCAGGTTAAATGCAGCAAACAAGTCAGATCTCATTTATTCAGGGGACTTGAACAAGGAAGGGGCGTAATCAGGTTGATTGGCTTAAAGGGTATATTAATCAAACAATAATTACTGGCAACCCCCTTTATCAAACTGTTTTCAGGCATCTTAAAAATGCCGTAATAACTCAAAAACTAGTTATTACGGCATTTGCAAAACCACCTGTCTCCTTTGTGTGTCACTCATCTGTATTCTGCCTTTTCATTGGTTCGCGCTCTGTGAGTGGGCGGGCTGAATAGCTTTAAAAAAATGGCGGCTCATTTTCTCGCTTGCCGACGAGCCGTTTTTATTTACCACCCTCCCCATCTCTATTTGATTTTTTAAATGTTTTATCTGGTTGATCCCACCTTCCAAATAGAAAAGGACTATCTGGTTGATCCCGCCGTGTCTCCGGATCGGGAGATGCCGTCGCCGAAAAAAAGGTCAGTCTGAAAGAGAAACAGAGAAAGTGTGTGTGTGTGAGAGAAAGACAGTGTGTGTGTGTGTGTGTGTGTGTGTGAGAGAGACAGACAGTGTGTGTGTGTGTGTGTGTGTGTGTGTGAGAGAGAGTGTGTGTGTGTGTTTGTAAATAGCAGATACTCTGCATTTTTAAGATGCTTGAAAACAGTTTGATAAAGGGGGTTGCCAGTAATTATAAAAAATTAAAAATAAGCAACTGTGTGTATGTGGATTTTTAACACTGGGTGTGTAAAAAAAAATCCATAACACTGATTGCCTATCTAATATTCTCTATGTTATGCATGCGCTTTAAGTCCCCACACAGTCACACCTCTGGGTACCCAGGTAGGGAGACGATGGGCTAGCCAGGAACGTTGCAGCTGGCTGGGGCCCTGTGATGGAAGAAAGCAACATGCACAACACACACTATTTTTAATCCAGAGCCGGAGGGCTCAGTTCATGAAAGAAAAAACAACCAGACAATCAGATGACAACACTTTAGGTTTAGCTGTTGTTGCAGGGAGCTACCCTGATGTTTACTCACGATACCCAATACTGGACACAGGCAGGACGAAATGGAGACTGCAGGTTGTTGAGCTGGAGTGCCCGGAGAAGTGGGGCCCACATGAATCACCAAGGCGTCATTCCTGTTCAAGTGTTGAGCATGGGGCTGATCCCCAGGCAGGTCTCTCATCGATGGCTTTCTCTGTGCAGCGGGTAGTCGGGCTGGGCAGTGTGGCAAGGCCCAGGCCCAATGGAGATGATTTTGGATTCAGTCCGTGGGTCTGGATGCAGCTTCCAGCGAGCAGAATACAGTTCAAGCCACAGTGGGGAACTAAATTGCGACCCACTAGCAGCACACAGCACATTTACATGTAAGGAAATTCTAATGCAGCTTCCAGCAAGCAGAACACAATTCAAACCACAGTGGGGAACCAAATCATGACCCACTATAAGCACACAACACATTCACATGTAAGGAAATTCCACTGTACCAGGCAAAAGGCTCTTTAGTCGCAAATTAGAGTCTCTGCACAATCCGGGAGTTCAGAGGTGGCTGGAAGTTCAGACAGGCCAGTCGCATTCAGCAAATCTTCGGTCTTCTTCAGGTAGGAGCCTGGTCACAATTCAGTGGCTTACTTCGCTCTCCAAGTTCGGATTCAGTACGAAAAAGGCACAAGTTCCCTCTCAGGGACAGCAGGCAGGCATGCAGGCCAAAACTCAGGCCTTTCCACAGTTGTTCTGTGTGCGTCTACGCCAGGTCTGCTGCTTGAATCATTCAAGCTGTTATCGCTTCCCTTCCCAAAGCAGAACTGAAACTAGCTGCAAGCAGCTTGGTAATTTCTCCAAGATCCAAAAGGTTCGGTTGGCTGATCTGTCTGTCATTTACAACAAGGGTTCCCCCTCCAGGTTATTTTAGGCACCAAAATGCAAAAACTACAATTCCTACAAGTTTTGACCCCACCAAGCCCCTGTAGGCAGGCTCCATTTTAGAGTCCCAACAGTACTGATTGGCCCATTCTGACAGTCCAGGGCCAAGTTTCTGGAGATAAACAGAACAGTCCTTGCTGCAAATAAGGCAGGTTAGAACAAACTGCAATATTATTACTACTCTAACAAATGATCAGCAAACAAGCACATCATCTAACAGAACTCCCTTTTAGATTAATTAAGACTGCAATCCGGGCAGCTCTTAAAGAGGCAGTACACAGAGGCTATACAGGCACTCTCTGGCAATACATTTAATCTACTAAAACACAGACCACCAACCTGGCAGTGAGCATTTAGGCAAGCTCAAGGAAGACTTTTCGGGAACCCCCATTTGTAGGGGGGTTACAAAAGGAAAGCATTGAAGGCTGGCAAAGGGGTTGGATTGGGTTGTCAACGACAGGGAAAAGCAAATGTACTGAACAGCTACTTCTGTTTAGTTTTCACAAAAGGAAATGACTGTTCACTGCTGGATTGCAGAATGGCAAAAGTCCTGGGTTAAATTAAAGGTAGGGCATGTGTCTGCTGAATGGCATCACAAAGGCCTGGAGGCATAGAAAGTCAACAAATCAAGGGTCATCCGATGGCTCATCGGACGCGTGTTGCACTTCTGTGCCAACGACTTGGGTTTGGGAGCCAGCCTGGAGAACTGGATTGGTATGATCCTGGGCTGGGGAATGCTACTGAGTGCACTGTGAGCCAACCCTGGGAGGGAGGCTCATGACATCTGGTGCTGCAGCAGCCCCTTGCTGGGGGTGACAGAGCTTGCCCTCACAAGGAGTAGCGCATGCCCTGAGTGTGCTGCAGTGTGCAAGTGTAACAGTAGGCTGCGTTGACTCCACGGAGAGGTGGGCGGGTGATGGGGACATATGAACATATGAATCTGCCAGCAGAAGCAGGCCTCATGGTCTATCAAGTCTGCTCGTGTGCGCAGCTAGCACCCCTAAAGTGCAGCTGCCCCTCTGACCGCCAGAGATTTCTCAATACTGTTTGCCCAGACCCCCCACCCCCGTGCCCAGTCCCATACCTTTTTGAAACTGCCCACCATCCTGCAGGGACACTGGGGAAGTACACAGAAAATAACTATGTGCACAGCCCACCTGAATGATGGCACCATCCTTCCCTGGTCCTGCCCCGTGTGCATCCCCATCGGCCTCAATGACTGGGGAGTAGAGACATGTCTGAAAGAGAGGCATGAAGTGGCGGATGGGGGACTAATCAGTTAAAGGGGAAAAAAAGTGTAAACAGATCTCTAGGCCTAGACAGATTGCACCTCAGGGTGTTAATGAAGATTGGGGGGCACATGTCAGACATTTTCAACTGTTTGCCAAAAGCAGGAATAGTCCCAGGGGCTGGAGGAAAGTGGATGTAATAACACTGTACAAGTGGGGACCTGTGGAATTACCAGATGGTGAGTCTGATCTTTATTGTGGGCAAGCTGCTTGAAGGAGCCGATAGTGGAGCTTCTGGAGGAAGATGGCCTGCAAGACTTGAGGCTACAAGGCTTCATTAAATGTGGTCTTGCTAGATGAACCTCATTGATTTCTTCAGTGTGGTGATGCAGGCAGCAGACACGGGTCTGGCCGTTTACATCCTGTATCTGGATTTCAACAAAGCCTTTGATTTGGGTCCACACAGAAGGTTGGCGAAGAAGTTGGGGGACCCAAGATTAGGAGAGGGCATAACCAGGTGGCTAGGGAGTTGGCTGGGGATGAGTACCAAGAGGGACGTGGTTAATGGTGAGCACTCAGGGGAAAGGCAAGTCACTAGTGGGGAACCCCTGGGGTCGGTCTGGGATAGAATCCTATTGAACTTATTTGTCTGCTGTAGGTGAAAATCAGATGGTTCTCACTTGACACACACTGTAGAACTGAAAAGTAGTGCGTTCATTTAATTTAGTGATCCAAGGTTATGCGACTTGTTAGCTGCAGTTAAAGTTTACTGTCCCGTACTTCTGTATAATGAATCTGATACAGATAACTAATTTAGCTGTTCAGTTAATTTAGCGGGTCTCTTTCTACAGTGAACATAGCAAGATTCTTTTTTATAGTGAAATAAATCAGTTCTTCAATAATTGGAGTGGGAGGGTCGACAGTGAGTAGGGCGTTAAAGACATGAAAGAGACCTGGGTAAGCTGGAGCCAGTGGTCAGGGCTTACAGTCAGTGCCAAAACTTGATAAATCTTGAATTTCTGTAGAAACTGTCCTAAAACAAAGTATTTGTTTAGGGGTGTCAGGCCAGCCCAAGTAACAGTTGTAGCTCAGTGCAACAAGGCATATGAGAGAACGAGCAGAATGGTGGGTTGCATCAGGAGAGGGTTCTCCGGTAGGAAGGAGATGGGGATCCTGACCCTACCTAGGTCTCTGTTGTAGCCACATTTGGAGTACTGTGCCCAGTTCGTGAATGCTCACATGAAAAAAGACATGGATATGCTCAAGAATGTGCAGCGAAAGGCAACAAACATGATTCAGGAACAGCAGGGGAAATCTTATGAGGAGTGCCTGAGTAGCCTAAATGTACTCACTGGAGTCCAGGAGGGAGCAGAATGCATGCTAGAAACCTTCAAGTTTCTCTGGGGAATTATCAAGGTGGACCACCAGCAACCTGTTTTAAGTGTAGCGTGGAGTCTACCACGAGAGGTCATGGGTTCAGGCTGATAGGAAGAGGTTCATAAAAGATGCATGGAAGCATTACTTCACAGAGAAAGTGATGAACAGGTGGAATGGGTTGCTGAAGAAGGTGGTGGAAATGGAAATTATGGAGGGCTTCAACAGAGGGCGGGAAAGATACATGGGACTGGTAAGAATTGGGGTGAACTGTGGGAGGGGAGAGGGTGTGAGCTACCACAAAGGGGCACAGCAATGTGTGCACAGGCTGGTGGGGTGCAAGTTAGGCAGGAACGCCGCTGACATGACGGACTTCGGCCAGTGCCTGGAAGATTTCTGTGTGTCTCTGTCTGTGTGTCTCAAATTGCTCCACTTGAGATAAAGTCATAAGATGCAGGATCCCATTTTCACAGGGGTCCCAGGGAAGACAGTAGCAGACAGCAGAGCATCTTAGTTTCTGTAGCGGACACTCTGCTGTTGATGCAGTACATACACAGCAAGACAAAGCAGATAAAAAAGCAAGACGGAATGTAAACAGAGGCAACCTTTGCAGATTAGCAATGGGAATAGAGGTAAGTACCACTACACTAGACAATCACAGCATGCATTCCGTTCAAGGCCTTGGTGAGGAGATTATGTGCTGAAGACAACTGCATGACATTCTCAGGTGGATGGAGAGATTAGCCTTGAAATCTTATAGGCTGGGAGTATTGCTGAAATGGGTAGCAAGCACATTCCAAGAGTCTGGAGCAGAAAAGTAAAATAGGTTTCTACCACAGTCTCTCTTCACCCTACAGTTTATAAAGCTAAGGGTGGTGGATGAACAGCGCAAGTAGACACTGTCAGGAGTCATGAGGTTGGTAAGGAGATTTTTCCGGGGCTCATCCACAGTCACTGAGTACTGGAGCAAAGTGGTCACAACTCACACTTTGCACCCAGTTACCAGTTCTGCACCCTGTTGTGCTATGCCTGCTAAGTGCATTGTATTTCAGTATTTTATATGAGGATAAAAGTCTTGTACAACCTCAACCCTGCCGGCCTTTTCATGAAGACATTGGTTGAAATATCACAGTGCATTGTGGGAATGCTATGGACAAATTCACAGGGGGAGCATTTTTGAATGCCTGAAGTCTGAAATTTGTGTACTGGCAGTATTTTGCTGCTATGAAGTTAACTGCCACAGGTAAGTAGCTACAAAGTACTGCTTGGCATGTAGTTTATCATTGTTGCCACAAATAAAGATTGTTCCATGGGTGCAGTTTGTCAGTGCATTCTGTGGACGTGAGGAGGTGCCTCCCAGCTGATCACCTAATTGTGCTGTGCTGCATGGAACTTTGTTGTTTGTTTTTTTTATTGTTACTTATTCAGCCCCGGGATGGCGCTCTAACTCCAGGCCTGGGGCGCCTACTAACGTGTTTTTTCTTGAGTATCTAGAATAACCTGATTTGCCTAAGAGACATCATCAAGAGTACAGCCGGGTACTCCATGATACACGCCCAGATGGAGGATCGCAGGGGCGGGGACTGGCCGGTTGGTCCTGTAGGGTCCTTTGAGTGTGTGGCCGCCCGAGGGGGTCTTGGAGTAGGCTTTAGAGTCCTCCTGCTCTATCATCCCCCCAGGAAGAGATGAGGATTTTTTTACAGGAGATCGATGAGTTTGTCACCGGTCTGGTGCTGGAGTCCCCCAGGTGGTTGATCCTGGGGGACTTCAATGCCTGGGTTGACAGCAGGCTCTCAGGGTTTGGAAGCGATCTCCTTAGGAGTAAGGAGGCTCTGGACCTGACACAGAATGTTTTGACAGCGACACATTCGGGCGGCCATATGCTGGACCTTGTTTTTTCTTTAGGTCTTGGTCAGGGTGCGAAATTCCTATACCTTAGGTGCCCCAGGGCAGGCACTTTTACCTCTGGACACCTACTGCTGGTTTGTACCTGCCCACTGGGGCACCTAAGGTATTTTATGGTGCAGAGCTCCGTTTTCCGTTTTTTCATTTTTTTTTCCCCTACCCTAGTGATTTTTTTTTTATTTTCAGAAGGGCCGGGGGAGCCTTTGGAGGAGTGAAGGCGCCAATCACGAGTGTGCCTTGTAACTGTCAGCTGACACAGTAATGAAACGCCCCGATTTGACACAGTCATCAGCCAGCCAGCCTGCCTAGGTCCGGTCAGCATCGGTCAGCTCACTGCACCAGGCGTGAACCAATTGGAGTGACTGTGTTTTGAGTTCGGTCACTTAACTTGCCGTTATGTTGGAATGCAGCTCAGCGCCATTCTGTCAACGATTTAGGAGACAGAGGTCCGTGCAAGTGCAGTAACTATGAGACTGCAAGTTTGCTGCCGTAATTAGCATTTCTATAAAAAAAAAAAAGACCCAAAAAGCTCTTATAAAGCTCTTTAGTACAGTCAGAGAAGTGGAGGTGTGGAGCGTTTATAGGCAGGAGTGGGACTTGGGTGAGAGAGGAGGCAGAGGGTGAGCGTCTGTAAGGTCTTGGAGGAAATGGGAATCAAGTAAAGAGGGAGACAAAAGAATAGAAGCAGACTCAGTAAAGTCAAGAACAGGACTTTTAAAGTCTGCAGACAGTGCTCAGTTTTCAGCATTGCAGTCTACTAAGTTGAACCTGTGGGGAGCTATTCAAATTAGATAAAGCCATCTAGCTAGTGCCTGATACTACTTCTCTGCTTGGGTGTGTTAATTTAAAGCAGGAGAGGCAGATAGTAGGAAAAAACAAGAACCAACTGCAGCAAAGAGGAGGGGACCTATTCTGTGATCTCTGCAGCCACAGTTGCTGTCAGCTAAACTTGCTAAGTTTGCAGGGGAACTGAATTTAAAACCTATAATAAACTATCTCTATCTAACTGAAGCTAACTATTAAAGATCAGCAGCCTATACTGATACAGACAGTTCACTGCTCAAGTACTAAATCCTGTGTGAGGACTAGCAGCAAGTCAGTAGTCAACTCATCACTAGTGTGTCTATATTCAGTTACTGGCTGGGAAGGGAATTGAATTGAGGCAAAGAAAAAAAACTCTACCTAACTAAACCATATTAAAAAAAGCTCATTATAGTTTAGTTTTACAAACTTGTGTGTTAAAGAATCTCTTAACAAGCTTTAATAAGCTTGTATGCTGTGTATTGCATAAAATCTAATGGGGAATACATAAGGAATTGTTGGATTCTAAAAGCGTTTATTAAAAGCTACTTGGACCACCTAAAATAATCTGTGGTGGAGTACCTAAACTCTAAATACAAAGGGATCTGCAAACTAAGAAAATCTAATTAAAAGTAATTGTTAATTAAAGTTCTAAAAGCTTTTGTGAACTTGGTGGAACACCTAAAATTTAGGGGGATCTACTATTATTCTACTAGCTAAAGCTACTTTAGGTGAAGTTGACTATCTCAGTCAAATCTAAATACTGTTATTAAAAAAACTTTCATTGGACTTAATATCTAAAATCTGTATAGAGTTATAAAAATCTCTAGCTTTTACAGGCTACAGTACACTGTCTGTGGACTATCTAAAATCTGAATACCTGAGGCTGTTATAATACCTGTTATAATAAATAATCAGACAACACACAGTCAGGTTTTCTTGTTAAGTTTATTATAAAAATAAAGACAAGACACACTTTTTTCCTTATTGCATTTATTAATACTGAGTAATACAAATAAAAAATTCTTAAAATCAGTATTCACAAATTCAACTCTGAACAGCCAGGCAGACACCATGAGTCTTTTTAAATTTGGATTTAAGAAAAGCGTTCTGATGAGACTCGTGGAGCTGACTCGGATTCCCTAACACAAAGTGTTAGTACCACTACAAGCACAGCTATAACCCCACCATCTCCTTGCCCAGACAGTGAAACTGTTGTGACCACTGAAGTTTCCTCAAGTGCTACTGCTTGTACTGAAAGCCAAGTTAAGGCCGAAAGTTAGAAAATTTCAGGAATCCTGGAAAAGGGCAGGAAGTGGCTTCATTGTAACACAGATAAATGTGCCATGTTCTGTACATGGTGTCAGAGTTATGATAAAAGCCAAAGCAAAAATAATTTCAGAACTGGATGCAGTACTTTTAGAGTACACATTATCTCAGCACATGAAGTGTCCATAGCACACAAAAATGCCGAGATGGCATACATTGCAAATAAAACAAAAGTTGGAGAAAGACCAATAGAGAAATCCATACAATTCATGGAACAAAAAGAAATGGATCAGATTTGTAAATTGTTCTGTACTGCATATTACGTTGCTAGGACCGAAAGGCCTTTCAGGGATTTTCCTGGGTTGATAGATTTACAAAGAAGAAATCATGGGGGTGATGCTATGAGTCACAGTTACAGTAGTGACAAGCAATGCCGTGTCTTCATTCACTATATCACCCAAGATATTCAAAGCACTACAGCTAGTCTACTACAAGACAATGACTTCTTTTCTTTTCTTGTTGATTCCTGCACAGATAAAAGTGTGACTGAGGAGGAGGGCATTTATGTACGTGTTTTTGAAAATGGCCTACCTGTAACAAGATTTCTTGCACTGAAACCAGTCAGTGTCCCTAATTCGAAAGCATTTTAAATACTGTGATTAATGCTTTAGAGGTGAAGGTGGTTTAAAGGATGGTGGTTGGAAACATAAGCTGATAAGTCGCGGCATCTGATGGTGCTGCTGTAATGTTGGGAGCACTTCAGGTGTCCTTAGTCGAATAAACAAGATTTCCAGTGCCCACACCTCATTGACATACACTGCTGTGCACATCGTTTAGAGCTTGCTGTTAAGGATTCGTTCAGAGACTGTCCTTTTACAAGTCATTAGAACAACTTCTGCTGAACATTTACTCGTTTTACCACAGGTCACCAAAAGTTGGAAAGGCCTACAGGAAGCAGGATCCCTTTTAAATATTAATGTGGTCAAACCAGTTAACACTGGTGGCACTAGGTGGCTTGCACACAGAAGGCAGGCCATTTCTGCCCTTGAAAGGAACTGGCTGCATTAGTGCCTCACCTCGAACATGTGTCACTGACAAACAAGCAGGATCATGGCCAAAAAGCACTAGGAATACTTAAAGTGCTTAAGACTTTAAAATGTGTTATATACATGAACTTTCTGAAAGTGTTTTTGGTTACTTATCTGCTCTTAGTCTGCTTTCAGCAAGAGGATGCCACTGTTGAAAAGTTCACAGCAGAGTAGAAAGCACAATTCAAAAACTAAATGGTCTCTCGAATCGAGAAACTCTTCATCGCATAACACTTACATCTGTAAATGAGAACCTAATTCAGTACAACAGTGTTGACTTAACTAATGAAACTAGCAGGCACAGATCAGGTTCTCCTTCAGACATTGTAGAAGCCACAATTTCAGAGATCAAAAAAATTCTTCAGAAAACGTCACAGCACATTGAATCTCGCTTTCAGTCCTTCACGACCAATAAAGTGCTACTAGCTGCAAGAGCTTTAAATTTTCAGTCCTGGCCAACATCCACAGAGGCACTTCAAACATATGGAGATCAAGCAATTCAAACAATTGTTGATCACTATAAAGTAGTCCTAGAGTCTCGTGGAGTTGATGTTACTTTGGTACTGCTGGAGTGGCTAGACTTAAAAAAGCACGTACTCCACTTGCTGTCTGTTGAAAATTGTAAGTCTCTGAAATTGTGGCAGAAAGTGATTCTTGTGGATGTGCTGGATCAACAATTTCGAAATGTGCTGGCCATTGTCAGAATCATCCTCCTGATTCCTGTTCACACTGCTGCTGCAGAGCAGAGCTTCTCTCTGATGGGAAGAATAAAAAATGACTGGAGGGTTGGATTACGCCCAGACACCCTACACGACCTAATGTCTATATCTCTGAATGGACCCCAACTTAGTGACTATAACCCTGAAGGTGCCATATCACTGTGGTGGAAAAATGGCAAAAGAAGGCCCACTACCAAAGCTTATGGCTCCAGAACACTGTCAGTGCATGCTGCTCCTGCCAGCCCTAGTGGTGATGATGAAAACGAAAGCGCTTGGTCCAGTGAAGATGACGTGTAAAATTATGCAAACTAAGGGGCGGCATGTAAATAGTTTGTTGGGCATGTACATTTTCTTCTTACATGCCCAAGTGGGCAAGTACTTTTTTTCACGAATTTCATACCCTGGTCTTGGTATTACTGACCTCAGAGTGGATCAGTAGTTTGGTCAGATCACAACACCATGGGATTCAGGTTTAGGACCCCCCCCCCCCCAGATGGTCCCGCTTCTGTGGAGATGGTCCGGTACTGCTCTTTAGGAGGGGTTTCCTCTGTAGAACTTCAGACAGTGCTGGACCTTTCAAGTGTGGAGGCAGCCTGTGTGATTGGGATGGAGGAGGCAGTGGCAACCTATAATGGGGCTGTCGCTGCTGCTTTTGACTCAATCGCACCCATTTGTGTCCAACCCCTGTCCACTCGCTGGAGACCTCCGTGATATAATGATGAAATCCAGGGTTTAAAGATTAGGGGCTGGAGGTTAGAGAGGTGTTGGAGGAGATCTGACCTGATGGAGGACAAATTGGCCCCAAATTCGCATTATGCTGACTATCAAGGGGCAAACTCCTGAAAAAAGGCTGAAGCTTGGTCTAGGGAGATTGCTGTGGCAAGGAGCAGACAAGCTCAGCTCTTCCGCTTGGTAGATGGGCTTTTACATCCTGCCTGTCTCTGTGTGGGTGGGGCAGGTTCTAGCACTAGGTGCAAGGAGCTTGCTCTGTTCTTTGCCGACAAAGTGTCCTCTACCAGGGCTGAGGTCGCATCGAGCATCTCTAGAAAGGGATGCGGGGTCCGCCCTGAGCCGTGTCGAAACACTCCTCCTGTCTGGGATGAGTTTGAGCTAGTTGGGGTGGAGGAGGTGGTGAAAATAGTCTTGAGGCTGTGACCAACACAGTGTGATCTGGACTCAGATCCAACCTGCCTTTTGGTTGGATGTTTGGACCTGATTGGACCTGTGGTTGTGGAGATTGTCCGGAGTTCTTTGAGGAGTGGGGTCTTTCCATTGGCCTTGAAAGAGGCCTTGGTCAGGCCCCCTCTAAAGAAGCCCTCCTTAGACCCTGACTGTCTCGGCAACTACAGGCCGATCTCTAACCTCCCATTTTTAGGAAAGGTTATAGAAAAAGTGGTGACCATCCAGCTCAAGGAGCATCTTACCTCTTCTTCCACCTATGAGTCTTTTCAGTCTGGGTTCCAAGCTGGGCGTAGTACAGAGACTGCCCTGGTGAGGGTACTAAAACTACCTCCTGATGGCAAGGGACAGGAGAGACCATACCATCTTAGTCTTCCTGGACCTCTCTGCAGCATTTGAAATCGTGGATCATGAGGTGCTGCTTGACCACCTGCGGTTCTGATGTGGCCTGTCCAGTAATGTCATCAACTGGTTCAGGTCATACTTGACAGAGTGCAAAGGGTGACGATGGGGATGGCCTCATCTAACCCGAAATCTCTGTGCTGCGGGGTTCTGCAGGGTTTGGTCTTGTCGCCCTTGTTGTTCACAGTGTATATGCTGCCGTTGGGAGACATTATCAGGCGGTATGGGCGGGTTTTCACTGTTATGCACATGATACCCAGCTATACCTGTCCTGTGTGCCTGATACCCAGATGGCAGCCTCTGTATTTAACAGCTGCCTAGAAGAAATCCGGACTTGCATGACTCAAAACTGGCTTAAACTTAACCCAGACAAGATTGAGGTACTGGTGGTAGACCCATGTCATCGTGGCGGGGGTGAGGATACCCCTGGCTTAGTGTTGAGGGAATTCCCCTTACTCCATCTAGAAGGGATGAAGGATTTGGGTGTGATCCTGGACGACAGCTTTACACTTGATGCTCAGGTGTCGGCCGTGGTTAAAACTGGATTCCACCATCTTCGGAACATTGACTGGATCTTTTTTTTGGGGGGGGGCTGGGGATTTTTTTTCCCATCCCTGGCTCTGGTCCCCAGCCCCCCCACTGCTCCCCGCATCTCCAGGCTTCCCCCCTTGGACAGGGCTGCTGAGCGGGTGACCCCTCCATGGGAACTTGGGTCACGAAGCCCTGGCTCGCCCCCAGGCCCGGGGTCACAGAGGCGGGACCCCCGGCAGACTTCCGGTCTGGTGGGGAGTGGTGGCAAGGTGGGGCCATCATTAGTGGCCGATATTTTTCCGTGTGTTTTCCCCGTGGGTAGGGGCGTGCAGTGGCGCCAGTATCTGCCCGCCTCCCAATACATGTGGTGCCCGGCGCGCAGGACCTCCAGCCTCGCTTGAGGTCCTCATTGTGCTGGACCTCTCCCCCACCCAGAGAAGGAGAGCAGTCCATAGGATGCTCAATCCCTCTCCCCAGCCCGGCCCTTTGACTCCGGGGTCCGTCCCCAAACCCGGGATGTTGGCGCCACAGATGAACGCCTTGCCGCTGCGCTGGTGGGCCGGCACATTGCCCAGATCTGAGCCTTGATCCTGCCTGAGGACCTGACTATGCTGGTGCATGCTTTTGTCACATCCAGGTTGGACTATTGTAATGCCCTGTACCTAGGGTTATCTGGAGGCAACCTTCGACTGCTGCAGCTGGTGCAGAACATGGCGGCAAGACTGTTGACGGATACAAAAAGATGTGGCCATATCACCCTGGTCCTCCACAAACTGCACTGGCTTTTGGTCAGGTGGAGGACTGTCTTCAAGGTAGGACTCCTGACCTACAAGGCCCTGCATGAAAGGGGGCTGGTTTCTCTGCAAGATCTCCTTGTCCCCTACCGGCTGCCCCGGGCACTCCATTCTGCCAAGGGTTGCCTCCTTGGTGTTCCCAGGATTAGGTTGTGGCACTCGGTTTGTTTCCTTGTTGTATGTTACTCATGACGTGGAACCTTTGTGAAAGACCCTTGACTCAAAGGTACTTGCAATCCTAGACTAAATAAAATTTAAAAAAATTAAAAACTCGGGAGACTGGCTGTTTCGGTGGCCCCACCTACCCTGTGGAACTCATTACATGGTTATTTGAAGGAGGCTCCCTTGGTAGAAGTCTTTGAAAAGGATCTGAAGACCTACTTGTTCCAACAGGCTTTTATTGGTTAAAATATTTACTGTAATGTTTTAAAGTAGGATAGATACATCATTCAATTGCTGTCTCCCAGTTAATTTATTTATTTTGTATAATTTTTAAGAATTGTATTGTTCTGAATGTACAGCGCCCCGAGTCTTCGGGAAGGGGAGCTTTATAAATAAGGTATCTATCTATATATCTATCTATCTATCTGTCTGTCTGTCTGTCTGTCTGTCTGTCTATCTATCTATCTATCTATCTATCTATCTATCTATCTATCTATCTATCTATCTGTCTGTCTATCTATCTATCTATATGTGGAAGCAGGGGACAGGCAGTAGGATATGTAGTGGTGCTTGACCAGGAAAGAGCCTTCAATAAGATAAGGTATTTATTAGTATATGTTTCCAAATTTAGTAATAAGGGTTTCCACCAATCTTTGTGGCCTGAATGTAAGTCTTTAACAGTCAGGCAATGATGAATTCAGTACACAGTTCCTGCTAAGTCTTATGAAAAAAATGAGGTTTTCTCTCATAGACAGCTGCATAGTTAAGACTGAGAGGATTACACAATTCACATACACTTGGGAGAACTCAGTGTGAGGTTTTAAAACCATGCTGTGTAATTCCCCTTGGCACAAACTGCAGACATGTTTTTGAACGGTTTCTCTCTTTCACAGTATGGGCAAAACACGTTTATGTTGTATTCTCCTGTGGCTGATCCCCACAGAACCTCCTTCTGTCACTGCGCTGATGGGCCACCAGTGCACTTATGGGCAGGCGCGTGTTACTTGATTTTTAATAAAAGAAATCTCCTCTACCCTTTTGAAAAATCATTGATTTTTTTTCATAGAATGGCAGAAGATTGGCACCTCCAACAATGATGCACCCCCCCCCCATCCTATGCAGTACTGTAGGGTGTTGTGCATTTTTCCCATGCACCTGGTGCAGGATGTGAAACCAACAACCATCCGGTCTGTGGGGGCCAGAGGTGAAAGTGCTACCAGCTAATCCACCGATGCAAAAAGGAAAAAGGTCGTACACACAAAAGGTCATATATAAAATATAATCTATTTTTACCTTTTTTTTTTTTTTTTTACTTTTTAACTTATCAAAGCACCATGTGCTATTAAAAGTGCAGCGTTCATCACACTACTTACATTCAGTACAAACACAGACAGAGAACGGGAAAACTCAGTTGGATGCCACCAACACCCCTACTGTATGTCCACGGACACTGGTAGGGAAATATCTCAGTAGTCAGTCTTACAAATTGATGCCCTCCCAGCCAAGTGTTTTGTTTTTGACACTCTAAGAGTCAAATTTACAGACCAGTTTTCTTGATTTTTCTAATAAATTGTTTCTGCAATCCACAACTGTGTTCATGTGAGTGAATTTAAGGATTATATGCATACTTAATCTGATTGCTTTGTCAGAATCTTTTCTAGCAAATCATTTTACAGTTCAGTGCCTCTGTGCGTGACATCCGCTTCTTCCATGAGGCCCTGTAATCGGATAATTCTTTTTCACATTGGCTGTGGACGCATCTCCGGGAGAGTCTGTCTTTCTTGCATGTGGACACTGTTGAAGGATTAGATATTGGTAGCAAATTATTCTTATATGCCATAACAACGAGAAACCATTGGAAAACATGCCTGTAGTTTGTGCTAAGAGGAATTACACAGCATGGTCTGAAAACCTGAAAGTTCTCCCAAGTGTATGTGAACTGTGTAATCCTCTCAGTCTTAACTATGCAGCTGTCTATGAGAGAAAACCTTGTTTTTTTCATAAGACTTAGCAGGTATCGTGTACTGAGTTCTTCAGACGTGAATGAGAGGGTGTCATGGTTATTTTGGGGATTTAGCGATGAGTGTTTATTTTTCTAATCTCTGAATGCAGTGTTACCCAGGCCAAGAAGACAAATCACGGAGGTCTGCATGATGGATCCAAAGACTAGGGTGCTTGGCTGGTATTAATCCAGCTGTAAGCAGCAGCTGGGATCCAGAAACCTGGCACCACCAATCAGGTTGGGGTTAAAAATTCAGACCTGGAGCACTGCAGCAAGTTCTTGTCTCTCAGCATACTCTGTGCCATGCTTCAGGCATTTTGAACACAGAAGGCAGCTAAGTCCTGTGGTGAGAGCATAGAGCTGTGAACCAGGAGGTCATAGAAACATAGAATTTGTCATAGAAAATGGCCCCAAGGTCAATTGGGTCTGCCCCATACCTGTCTAGCTAATGTGTAATGTGAGAACCCTAGTGACTTCAGCTCCTGTCTCTCCATTTTTTGTAATGTCTTAACTAGGCCCATATATTTGTCCCACCAACATTTGAACCCCCGTTTATCTTTTCTGGGAGCTTTTTCCAGTCCTGAACCACCCTCTCCATGAAAAATGTTTCCTGATATCTCTCTGTCTTGAATTTACCCCCCCCCCCTGCATTTCATGGTCCATGCTCGCACTCATTGTTTTGTAAATTTACAATACTTTCTGCTCGGTATCTGCCTCTCTTGGATGCGGTCTCTCTCTCTCTCTCTCTCTCGCCCTGTCATCCACTTTTCCTGGGACTTACTCTACCTGTGACCTTGTAGTGCCCCATGGTTTACCTCGCCATGGCAGAGTATCCTGGGTTCCCCAAGCCAAGGAGGAGTTTTAGCTCGGTTGTGATCAAAAGCCCAATAAGCGATACAGGGCCTGCGAGGAGGGAGGCAGCAGCAAAATTATACGGCTGTGATCAAGGGAGTTTTATTCCCTTGTTCCCCTCCCCTGGGCACATTGCAGGCTAGGACAAAGTGGTCAGCTGTACGCACATGTGGAGGCGTCCCATTGGGAAGACACCTAACACACCCATCGTGGTTGCACTGTCACCTGTGGTCACACAGGTGATAGTAGTGCCGCGGAACACACAGACCTCCCTCCCCAGAGGGAGGAGACATTTTTTGGGGACACCATATCCTCCACCCCCAAGCCGGCCCCCAACCATTCGGGCTTGCATCCGAACCTGGGTTGCCAGCGTTATGAGCAGTAGCACTACTGCTTCATCAATAGGCCAGCCAGGTTTCCGCTTAGTGTGAACAAATCCCCAGTTTTCATTTTGTGCACCCTAGGTTTGAATCCCACCTACTTACGGTGTGATCTTCAGCAACTCGTTTGACCTACTTGTGCTTCATTCTTTTCCAGGTAAGTCCACAGTTCTGCAGGGACTCTGTCAGTACAGGTGTCTCGTAGTACAGGTTGTAGGTGACAGGTCAGCAAGTGTAAGGGACAATAGATACCCCCTCTTAGGAGTGGCGTAACATTGCAGTTTACAAGGGCGTAATCTTTACAGCTGTGTAACTTTGTATTTTGTCTGACTCCTTTTCTAGGGTAGGGGTATTTTAAGGAGGGTATCCCAAATAGAGTAGAGTGTATGGGGGTGAGTACATTAGGGCGCGGGAAGGAGGGCTAACTGTATATGTGAGGGTCAGGCATTGGAGCAGAGGTGTTATGCTCGAACTGAAGGGTTGCCTTGGGTATGTGCACCGGTGTGGTTGGGGGATGTATATCGCACTATGCAGCATTGTTTACAGTAAAATCTGACACCTGATTGCACTCTTCTCTAGTCTGTTTTTTTTGCTGTGTCTCTCACTAGGCTGCTATCCTCCACTATCAGTGTGGTCTGGACCTAGTTATATATAGTTAGGGGGTGTGGGGGGCAGAGACCCCGTAGTTGCTTGGTTTCCTGTAGTCATGTACTATGGTTGTATAAACGTGGTTTGCAGTACATTAAACTGCTTTTTCTCTATGTTCACAGTATACCTAACTTGCGGTATTATTGCCACTCGCTCCTTATGCTGCAGACATATTGCTGCCACTATGGTGTCGTTTGACAAGATGATTTCCGATCTAATGTGGGTTACCCTTTAGGGAGTAGCTAAATGGGTTTCAGGCAGGTAGAAGCCAGTAAGTTTAGTTTTGTTGCAGTATAGATAGGAGTCAAGTGGGTATTGTGTGAAGGGAAACAGCAAACAATATGGAGCACAGGTACAGCGAGGAGATAGTCAGCTGCAGGGATTGTGGGGTGCCAATCTCCTGGATTATGCTCTGAAGGAGGGGACACTGCCCCATATGTAGGACATATAGTATATGAAGCTTCAGGCACAGCTGATAGCAGCAAGGGATGAGATATCCCAGCGGCAACACCAACTGAGTTAGTACCCTCAGCCACACCTACACCCCTACGTGGGGCACTCATCTCCTATTTTACAATTTGAAGGAGGGGACACTGCCCCATATGTAGGACATACAGTATATGAAGCTTCAGGCACAGCTGATAGCAGCAAGGGAGGAGATATCCCAGCTGCAACACCAACTGAGTTGGTACCCTCAGCCACACCTACACCCCTGGGTGGGGCACTTATCTCCTATTTTATGCTTTGAAGGAGGGTACACTGCCCCATATGTAGGACAATATAGCATATGAACCTCCAGGCACAGCTGATAGCAGCAAGGGAGGAGATATCCTAGCTGCAACACCAACTGAGTTGGTACCCTCAGACACACCTGCACCCCTCTTGCCCAGAGGCCTGCTGACCTGGGGAAGGCTGAAAAGTGATGGAGGGTTGGCAGGGACAGTCACAAGGTGGTCACCCAGTTCACCAAATCCCTACAGCAATTTGCTTTGCGGCCCTGAAGAAGCAGCAGATACCTGACTTCTTGGGGGGGGGGGGGTTGGAGCTGCTCATGAAGCATGAACAGGATGACTTGGTGTCTCCCGGTGGTGAGAACAGGAGAAAGACAGCAAGAAGCATCCTAGTACTAGGGGAATCTGTGATTAGAAGGGTGGCGAAGGTGGTGGAAGAAGGGAGGGGGGTGGTTAGATGCCCTCCTCGTGTATCAGTCATCTGAGACATGGATGTGGATAGAGATGATAGTAGAGAAGGAAAATGAGGAACTGGGGATGCTAGCCCACTTGGGTACCAACAGTCTGGTGAACCAGCCTACTGAGACAATGAAGAGTAACTTTTAAAGGCTGTGGAGCAGATTGAAGGCAAACAGCTTCCTTGGCCCTTTCCAAGGTCCTTCCTGTGTGAGGTGGTGAGAAAGGAAACAACAGAGTGAGGAAGACACTGTAGAGTTTTACAGGTGGTTGAAGGGATTGTAACAGGAGAAGGTTACCATTTTGTGGGAGACTGTGGCAGCTTCTGGAACAGGAGACTCTTTAAGGATGTAGGGTGATGGCCTTTACTAAGCAAGAGGGGGGCTAGTGGACTTGGGCAGAAGTTTGTTGTCTACATTGGTGGAAATTTAAACTGGCTTGAGGGGAGACAGAGGCTAGGGAAGCACCGAGGACAGACAGCAGTAGGGAAATGAGCTAGGACTCCCTCATAAATGGAGGCTAGGAACTGTGGAGAAGGAAGCAGCAAGGCAGGGGTTCATAATATGAATAGGTGTTGGGGATGAAGGGCTCATAAAGATGGCAAAGAGCACCAGATTAAGGAAGGAAGGGGAGGATTAAGGAAGAGGAGCTGAGAAAAAGGGTAGGGGTATAGGCACGTGCTGGAAGGCAGTCTGCCTTAATGCTAGGAGCCTACTAAACAAAATGAGGCGATGGTGGCAGATATGAAGTTAGACCTCATAGCTGTGGCAGAAAGATGGGCCATCGGGAATAACAACTGGGACCTGGCAGTACCAGGATACACTGTGTATAGATGAGATAGGAGGAAGGAAAAAGGAGGAGGGGTAGTCCTTCATATCATGGAAGGCACAGAGGCTGTAGAGGATGGGTTCATCAGAGGAGAGAACAGGGGAACAGAGTTGCTGAGGGTGCAGCTCACAGCAGTGTCAGGTAAGACGTTGCCCATAGGGGTGTTCTGTAGACTGTTGGGACAAGGGGATGAGGGCAATAGTGAACTAGGGGCAGAGAAAGAGAAGGGGCCACAAAGGGGGAGGTAGTGTTGGTGAGGGATCTCAACCTGCCAAACATCGATTGAGAGATTCAAGCAGCTAAGAGCAGCAGAAGTCAGGCGCTGTTAGATATGTTGCAGGACTGCCTGCTGGACAAGGAACACAAAAAGCAGGCTGCCATTCTTGGTGTGGTATTCACCAACTTGGAAATGGTAGGCAGAGAGTTGGTTGGGAAACCACTGGGATCCAGCGACCATAACACCTTATGGTTTGAACTGGCCCTGGTACCACTATACCCTCATCAAAGTCTTAGGTTCTGGATTTCAGAAGAACAGACTTTGATCAGATGAGTGAATTAGTCGAGAATAAACTAATCGGAGTGGACAAAATCCGGAGGGTAGAGAATGATGGGGTGTAATTAAAGGGGCAGTTTTTAAAGCAACTAAGTCATGTTTGAGAATGGTGACCAAGAGAAACAGGCGCAAGAGACCAGTATGGTTCTCTAAGAAGGTCAGGGAGACAGTGACTGCCAAAAAAGGGCCTTCATCTGATACAGAGAAGCAGGGGGATGAGGAATGGAACAGATACATAGTAAAGATGAAGGTAGCCAAGAAGGCAGTCACTGATGGAAAAGCAGACATGGAGGTGTGTAGTGCAGAGGAAGTCAAGGGATAGGAAAAGCAGTTTTTCATATACATTAGGGAAAAAAGAAAGGTGGGGGGGATTGTAATACTGATGGAAGGGGCAGGGTAACAGAAGAGAACAAGCAGAAGGCAGCCATTCTTAGTGACTACTTCTGCTCAGCTGTCACAGTGAAGGATAGCAGGGCTTTGCTGGAAAGCGGCATTAAGGCTCATGCTGCAAGGGGACCTGCAGAAATGGGGCAAGTGGTAGTTACAGGACAAAAGGACAGAAAAAGGCATGCAGCCCTAAAACAGATAAGGTTCCAGGGCCAGATGGGATGTACACGAGGGTGCTCAAGGAACAGGCATGGGAACTGGTTAACCCCTGGCAGGGCTATTCAGTAGCTCAGTACAGTCAGAAGTGGTTCCAGAAGGTTGGAGGGTAGCATACATAGTTCCACTATACAATGGAAGGTACAAGGAGCAACCAGGTAACAACAGGCCCATCAGTCTTACCTCCAGTGTGAGTAAATTAATAAAGACACTAGTCAAGAGGACCTAGTGGACTACCTGTAGAGAAATGGGCTCCAGAATTGTAAACAACATGGGTTTGTGGCAGGGAGGCCTTGTCAGACCAACCTGTTGGTCTTTTTGCACTGTGTAACTAAGGCAGTGAATAAGTGACATACAGTGGATTTACTCTGCTTCGATTTCAGCAAGGCATGCCACGCTGAAGGTTGCTTAAGGAAGTTAAAGGTTCTAGGTGCATCGAAGGACCTAATTAGATAGGTGGGTAGTTGGTTGGTGAGGAAGGCAGCAGAGGGTGGTGGTAAACAGAGTCAAGTTGTGGGATAGGGAGGTCACAAATAGGGTGCCACAGGGGTCAGTCCTATGTCCAGTTCTTTTCAATATGTTAATCAGCAGCATAGAAGGAATACACACGGCAGGAGCTGTCCCTTCACAGATGACACTAAGCTCGGTGGCAGGGTTGACAGTGAGGAGGGGATAAGTGTGATGGCAGAGGGACCTGCATTGGTTAGAGAGGTGGTCCATGGTTGAGCAGTTAAATTTAAAAGCAATAGGGAACAGTAACCCCAGGACAGAATATTGGATGGGAGGAGTTAAACGGGGTACTACTGAGGATAAGGACCTGGGAGTTATCATAAGTGACTCCTTAAACAATCCATCCAGTGTAACAAGGCCTACAGCAAGGCAACCAAAATGTTCGGGTGTATTGGGAGGGGTTTTGATAGGTGGAGGAAAGAGGTAATACTACCTCTCCATAGATCACTAGGGAGACCCCATCAGCAATGCTGTTCACAGTTCAGGAGTCCCCTTCTAAGGACAGACAAAGACAGGCTGGAGACTGTGCAGGGTAGGGTAACCAAAATGATTCAGGGCCAACAGGGTGAATCCTACAAGGATAGCCCTAGGGCACAGAACATGTACTAGCTGGCAGCCAGAAGAGAAAGGCATGACATGCTAGAGACCTTCACGTTCCTGATGGGAATGAACAAGGTAAACAGAGAATCTATTCAGCAGGAACAGAGAGTGAGAAACATGGAGATGTCAGTGAAGGCTGGCAGGGGGGATTCAGGAGGGATGTGAGAATGTTTCGTTTTACAGAGAAAGTGGTTGAGCCGTGGAACAGCCTGCAGGCAAAGGTGGTGGGCACAAAAACCATGAATGGGTTCCAGCATGGCTGGAACAGAGTTAAGGGCTTAATAGTTATGCAAGAGGGGTAGCGGTAGGGTGGGGGGGAGTGAACAAAATCCCATCCAGACAACAGATCTCGGAAGGCTAGAGTATAATAGGGCAGACTAGATGGACCACTGATCTTTTTGCGCTGCCATTTTCTGTGTGTCTGTGGAAACGAAGGCGGAAGCACACTCCACTGAAAATAAGATGCTGGAAAATACATTGAAGTATCACACTGCAGTGATGCTACTGTTTTTTTCTATGGTGCTTTTATCACTCTCTTTATGTCCTGACAGCACCCCTCCCCCCACCCACCCAGCCATATCAGTGACCTTCTCACAGACTTACGGTTACCCACTGCTTGCTCAGGCAGCACCTCCCCAGCCCCGTCACCGACCTTCTCACACACTTACAGGTTATCCACCACTTACCCAGGCAACACCTCTCCAGCCCCATCACTGACCTTCTCTCAGATTTACAGGTTATCCACCACTTACCCAGGCAGCACCTCCCCAACACCATCACTGACCTTCTCTCAGACTTGCAGGTTATCCACCACTTACTCAGGCAACACCTCTCCAGCCCCATCACTGACCTTCTCACAGACTTTTACAGGTTATCCACCACTTACCCTGGCAGCACCTCCCCAACACCATCACTGACCTTCTCTCAGACTTACAGGTTATCCACCACTTACCCAGGCAGCACCTCCCCAACACCATCACTGACCTCTCAGACTTGCAGGTTATCCACCACTTAGCCAGGCAACACCTCTCCAGCCCCATCACTGACCTACCCACAGACTTACAGGTTATCCACCACTTACCCAGGCAACACCTCTCCTGCCTCATCACTGACCTTCTCTCAGACTTACAGGTTATCCACCACTTACCCAGGCAACACCTCTCCAGCCCCATCACTGACCTTCCCACAGACTTACAGGTTATCTACCACTTACCCAGGCAGCACCTCCCCAACACCATCACTGACCTTCTCTCAGACTTGCAGGTTATCCACCACTTACTCAGGCAACACCTCTCCACCCCCACCACTGACCTTCCCACAGACTTACAGGTTATCCACCACTTACCCAGGCAGCACCTCCCCAACACCATCACTGACCTTCTCTCAGACTTGCAGGTTATCTACCACTTACCCAGGCAACACCTCTCCAGCCCCATCACTGACCTTCCCACAGACTTACAGGTTATCTACCACTTACCCAGGCAGCACCTCCCCAACACCATCACTGACCTTCTCTCAGACTTGCAGGTTATCCACCACTTACCCAGGCAATACCTCTCCAGCCCCATCACTGACCTTCTCTCAGACTTGCAGGTTATCCAGTAGTTGCACAGCATCATTATTTGGTGGGTTGCCAGCCATGTCGTTCATGCAAGAGCCTGCCGGGGGGGCGGGGGAGCCAGCATGGGCGGTCAGCAATTACCTCCTGGACTTCTGTTTTATTACCTGGGGTGCCAGCATGCAGTGATGTGGCTTCGCAAGCATATGTTTGCACAAATGCATGATGGGCATTCAGCGGCGCCCCCAACCCCTTCTGGTGCTTCCAGCTGGTCCCCACCAGTCAGCAGTCACTCTGCAGGAGCAGCATCCCACCCTCTACCTAGTTCATTGGGACACTCAAAACTTGATTGACATTTGGCCCTATGGTCATAATCAAGGAAAGGTTGATAAACCTCAACATATATACCCTGGAGACGATGAATGGGGACAGGGCATGATAGAAAATTATAAATACCTCCATGGGATACACAGTGTAAATTGGGATGAGCTGTTCACTCTGAGCACAAAGGATCTGCTGAAGTTGTCTGTGGGAAAGTTTAGAAGGGACATCGGAAAGTGCTTTTTCAGGGGAACAGTGGTGGACCAATAGGATAGGCTACTGAGTGAGGTAGTGTGCACTAAAACAGTGGGGGGATTTAAACAAGAGTAGGACCAGCACAGAGGACTGATAAGAACCAGGGATGATAGAGCAGGGGAAGGAAACTAGGGGGTGAATGGTCACTAGGGCCATCACACATGTATTTGACAGGGTAGGGCAGACTGGAGGGGCTGCTGGGCCTTTTCTGCCATTATATTCCATGTTTCTTCATCTCGTTCCCTAATAATTACCTCCTCATGATATAGCATTGCTTCAATACAGATACAGTATATTCTTTTGTGAAGTCTGCTAATTACACAGTTGAGACAAAAGATAGATTCAGGCCGTCACACTCAGGAGACAGGTTTCCTGCTGCATGGGGAAACCAGATACTTTTAAAAAGTTAGTTCATCAGTATGCGGCACTAGGGGATGTGTTTTGTTTTTAGTTCATTAAGCAACACAGATCTGTTTTGTTTATTCTGCACACCTGCAACGTGTATAGAACATCTGTATGAGGTTTGGAAATGTTTTTTTATAAGTAGACACAGACCCATGGTTTCCAGTTGGCACCTTCACTAATTACTAGCTTATCTAAAATAAATTATAAGAGAGGCAAGTGCTGAGCCTGCCAGAGCCATAGGTAATAAAAAAGTCAAATGCAACTTATCCTTGAGACCCAGTCTGGCATTTCTTGTCTTATTATGTTGCAAACTGGTACCTGAAGTTAAGCTATTACTCTTTGGTTTTTCCAGGATGTGTATTAAATGCAGTTGTGTTTCAACATGTCCCGTGCAGTGTGCGAGGTGAGACCCTTCATGCAGTGGTTTTAAGAAGGAACCGTGCCGGAACTTCTTTAGAAGAGTTTATGGTTACCTTCAGGCTGTTGTGCATAAGTCTCAACAGGAAATGGAGAATTACTGTAGCTGGTAGCATGGCTCAGTTACAAGCCCCGAGACTTCTGAGATTCCCCTTTACAATTATAGTGGTCTCTAGATTTGTCTTTTGGTTGGTTGTTTTAGTCAAGGATCAGTCAATCCTGACCAGTGTGGAAAATGAATCTCTATGCTGTTTCCTTGCAATAGCAGGCTAAGGCTGCATTCTACAAAGTCATTTTTGCAAACACTTAAAAAATAATTTTTGTGTATGTGTGTGTGTGTGCATGCATGTGTGTGTTATGTTATGTGTGGGTCAGTGCATCTCCAAGGCAGGATGCTTACCTTCGGATCAGAAGGTTCTGAGTTTTTAAGTGTCACATTGGTGACTTGGGGTCATACCCCAACAGTGACACTACAGTAAAGTCGGGGGGAGGGGGGAGTTGGGTCCGACATAGGTATTATATGTCATGGTATAAAATTTTGATAATATGATAACTGTTGCATGTAATACTGTGGTTATCGTCATGCCACAGTATTTCGTAAGTGGTAATTTTTGTACAGCAAAAGAAGTTTCAGACACTTGTATCAGAAGAGGTGTCATGGAGGAAAGAGTTGTCCACAAAAATGTTGTGACAGTAGAAAATGCATCATAGCTGTTAAACTGTTTGTTGAAGTGCACACCAGTAATAATTGCCAATAAATGTATTGTTTTGTGGCCGCCCGAGCTGAGATTATAGGGCGGCTGTCCTGGATTGTAACTCCTGTTTCACTTGGTTGTACACCATGCACTATGGTTTTTGGTTTTTTTTGTAAAATAGTTTTATTGGTTGCAGTAACAACAGCACATAAACAGTAACTCAGTTCAGTTTTGTGTTTTCAAAATGTTTTCATTAAACATAAAATGTAACCAAAAAAAGGAGATGCTTTCTCCTAGAGGGTGGTGAACCTATGGGACAGCCTACCGGCGTAGACAAGTAAGCCTGGACAGATTTCTGCCTAGCGAGGAACTCACTGGCTACTCGGGGTGGTGGAGTGGATAGTGAGCACCTTTAATTACGTACATGTCTGCAAGGCATACTTATTTTATCCTGCATGTGAGGCAGGGGAGCACAGACTGGACGGACTAGATTCCCTTCCAACTTGAAATTATTACATTATACTCATTCTAAATCACTAATGTGATTTCAGCCAGTCAGCATGGAAAGCCACTCTACCTCTTATCTTGCATACAGTGTGCTTTCATGCGGGAGCGTTTGGAAGGAGCTCTTCACTTCAGCGCTGGGGGACGACGGCACAGTAACATTTTAAAAAGACTATAAATTTATTATAAATCATTTAAGCTAAACTTTAGTGATTTATAGTAAGTTAATAGCAAGTCTGAGGGGTATTTGTTATGGTATAAGAAACTCTTCTTGTGAGATTTGAGCAGACAGACACTCGGCTTCACTTCGGGGTCCTCTTGCCCAAGCCTCATGCTCAGAGTCTCTTACACTATAAGATACACTCCTTGGAGACCCTATTAACTTATAATACTGACATTGCAGTGCAACACTGGTGGATGCTGCACTGTTGGGGACCATGCTTCAGATGAGATATTAAACCAAGGTCCCTTGTGACTAACTCTGTGGCTGTAAATTAGAAGTTAAAGATCCCATTACACTTATGGTAAAAAATAAGAGATTTTCCTTCACTGTTCTGGCCAACATTCCATGACAGAAATACAGTGCTGGGACCTACTCCTCAGGACGCACCTGCAAATGAGTTGTCACTGCTTACTGAGTGCACCTTTTGTGGTCAAAAATACAAATAATTAAATATAAATTATTGGTCATTTATATCGGACCTATGGTACATGTAAAAGTGAGTGATCAGTTATCTCCTCATTTTGTCTTATTCTGGTGTGCACATGAAGGCTGTCCCCCCTTTCTCCATTGTTATTTTCTTCATATAAGCAATCTGTTAATCCCTGCATTTACATGACATTTCCCAGTGGGCTAGGAACATCCAGTGGTATTCTATGCGGACGATGCCCTTACATATCTCATTTGCCCGGTGGAATCTCTCCCAGCCTTAATGCATCCTCTTTGTTGTTTTGGTTCCTTAGTGGGACATAAAGTAAACGATCAGACAGCTGAGATTTTATATTTCAGTTTTGATCCCCAACTGTGTTTCAGCATACCTGTTCCTTTAAGTTGGGGGTTACTCGCTTTAAATATTTAGAGGTTTGGAGTCGTATAACTTGGATTTCTAGGGACATGGATATGTTGTTCATCCACACTGTCTGGCAGGTTCCTTGCCGCTTTAAATCTTGCCGGACGGTCTTCAAGCTGGCTCCTCCCTCCCACCTGGGTGGTAAAACTCTTGGCTCCGCCCCATGACACCAGATCTTCCTTACCGCTTGGAAGCTCAGGTTCCCTCCTTAACGCTCTGCGTGATAGACTGGATCCTAATTCTTTGGTTTGCCCGAAACTCATTTTAAAATTTTCAAGACTTCGATTAACATTCTCCCTCATGGCTGCGATGGACAAATAGACTCCCGGATTTCGGCGGTGCCCTTGTGGGCAGAAGATGTCCATGACGGACCCGCACTCCACGTGCGTCTACTGCCTCTGCCTAGAGCACGACCTGCAGGCCGCGGGTCATGCCGTTCATTTTTGCCAATGTCCTGGAGGACCGCTGCCCGGTTACTGCTGGGGCGCCCCGAGGAGCGCTACCCACTGGTTAAGTCGAAGGAGGCCCATTGGGCGGTTACCACGGCGGCTGGTTTGGCTGAGCAGCTCGAGCAGATGATCATCCCTTGAGGAGGAGGCGGCCCAGGCCTCATCATCCTCTTCCTCGGTCGCGGCATTTATCCTGCTCTCTCTGGGTACCTCGTATTCAGCTTCATTCAAGTAGCTTTGCCAATCCCTTTCCACGAAGGGAGAGGGGCCATCAGGACAGTCCTCTTGGTCCAAAAAGAAGGAATCTAAGGGTAAGTCCCATCGTCAGCGTTTGTGGGAGCGGGAGGGGTCTCCTTCCCTGGACAGTCGACTGTCGACTTCGGTCGAGGTTGCAGCTAAGGCCGCTAGCTTCACGGTGTCCCCATCAGGCCAGCCGGCCTAGACGCCCGTCGATGCGGTTGAGATTTTTCTCGACCCGTCGGATGGGTTGTTGACTGATGAAGCTGACAACCCTTCTTCACCGGTTCCCCCGGTGGAGACCGAGGATCTGCCTGCACCCCGGTGCAGCAGTCCCCAGTTAAAGCGTCTGAGCCCGAGCGGGTATCCCTGCCTTCCCAGACCTGTCCTCGGAAACACCGAGGAGCTCGATCTCGGACTTCTTCTCAGTCTAGCCAATCCCACCAACATCGGCGGTCTCGGTCTCGGCACTGAGGTAAGTGGCGCGGCCGCTCGTCCTCATCTTCCTCCTCGGAAGAGGAGAGGCTTCGGCTTCAAATTGCGTCGACGCTACGAGGACCTGATGTGGCAGCAGTTACTTCTGTCCGGGAGCAAGTCGATGCCGACGCCTTCCCTGGCCATCAAGTGGCTGTCTCCCGAGTGGCTGAAACAACCCCTCGCCATAGTCGAGATGCCCAAGCCTGGGCCGGTTGTTCGGCCGAAACCTGCTGCCCCACCGATTGTGGTGGAACCTCCGCCTCCACAACCGAAATCGGGGGCACCGACCAAGGACTCTCGGTCGGGTCAAGGCCTGCCCCACAGGTTGTCAGTCACCCTCCCTCCCGACCGTCCTTGGCAGGTGGAGGGTGGCTCAGGCCCCAGGCAGATCTTCGGGGACTCCTTCGCGTCCGATGACGACTCCTCCGTGTTCTCCAGGCCGGTTGACCTGGAGTCCTCCGGAGGCCAGTTGTTGGACGAAAGCCCATCGTCCTTTATGGGTCTGCTTCAGCTCATCTCGGAGTCCACCGAGATGCAGCTTGAGCCCATATTCAAATGGGCCAAGTATCCTCTCACTGAGATACTGGACTGAGGGGATTCCCCCATGGAGGCCTTTCCAGTGGCTGAGGCCATTGTTGGCCCAGCCTTGGAGCTTTGGCATGGCCTGCTTCCTGCCCTGCGCCTTTGGCCAGGATGGCTAAGAAGTATGCGGTCCCTACCGGCTCTTTGCCCGTGTTTTCAGAACACCCTTCTGCCGAGGGGTTGGTCACAGACAGCGTTTTCCAGCGTTCCGGAAGCGCTAGGGACGTAGACAAGCTCCCCGACAAGGAGTCCAAAAAGCTGGACTACGCCAGGTGCAAGATGTACGCTGCATCCTCCCTTGGCCTCCGCCAGGCCAGCTCGGCCAAGCTGATGGCACACTTCTCCCACGCCCTCATGGGCTCCCTGGATGAGGTGATCCCTCATCTCCCGGCCGACCTGCAGACCACGGTCTGGCAGGTTCGGGACCAGGGTAGGGCAGTGGCTAAGCAGCAGCTCCAAACGGCTCTGGACATAGGAGACTCCTGTGCCAGATCAGTTGCAGCTGCAGTGGCCATGCGCTGAAGAGCATGGCTGAGGATATCCACCTTCACGGCGGATACCCAGCACAAATTTGCAGACATCCCCTTCTTGGGGACCGACCTCTTTGGCCCTGGAGTGGAAGGTCACCTCCAGTGGATCGAGAAGTCCAGTGCCACTCTGGACTCGGTCACCTCCGCCCAGAAGGATAAAGGCCACCGACAGCAGCAGCACAAGTACATTCGCCCTTCTGCGCCTGCGGCACGTCTGGCCCAACAGCACCAGCACCAGGGCCAGCAGGCTCACGCTTGGCATCCCAAACCCAAGCCCACAGCTTCCTCCAATAGGAAGCAGGGAGGTAAAGGCCCAGGAGGTCCCTCGGCTGGTCCCTCCTCCAAGCCTGCCCAGTGATGAGTTGAGGGGTGTATCCCCCAGTCTCATCACTCCCCCCTGGGTTCTCCCCGTGGGAGGACGGCTCCGCCACTTCCTTTCCACCTGGTCCGCTATCACCATGGACCACTGGGTGTTGGAGGTGGTAGGAAAGGGTCTGCCTCTGGAGTTCAAGCAGACCCCACCCTTCAGAGCTGCCGCCCCTCGGGGGGCCACGGGGTCCGCAGCCTCTCTTGGTCCGCCGAGCTGATATTGCCCTGCTCCTCAAAAAAGAGGTGATCAGGAAGGTGGCGGATCCTCCTCCAGACCCGGGGTTTGTGTCCAGGTACTTCCTGGTCCCAAAGCGGTTGGGGGCTGGTGCCCCATTCTCGACCTGCACGACCTGAACAGGTTCCTAAGGTCTCGGACCTTCAGGATGGTCACTCTGGCTCAGATAATCCCATCCTTGGAACGAGGCGTATGGTTCTGTTCCCTGGACCTTCAGGACGCGTTTTTTCACGTCCCAATCCATCCGTCCCACCAGAGATTCCTCCACTTCAGAGCGGAGGGATCCCTTTACCAGTTCCGGGCCATGCCCTTCGACCTTTCCTTAGCTCCCAGGCTCTTCACCAAATGCATGGCAGTGGTGACAGCATTCCTGCGGTGCCAAAGGGTCTGGGTGTACCCCTACCTGGACGATTGGCTGATTGCAGCCCTTTCCAGAGCAGAGGTGGAGCGGTCCAGAGATCTGGCCCTCCAGGTTTGCTCTCAGGTTGAACTCCTCATCAACAAGGCCAAGTTGGAACTCGTGCCAAAGCAGGTGATTCAATTCATCGGGGCAGAGCTCGACTTTCTATGAGCCAGAGCACGGCTCCCGGCGGACAGGGCCGAGGTTCTTTCCTCCTTTGCGCAATCATTTCAGGTTGGGCAATCGCACCCTGCCCGGGACTTCCTGTGCCTCCTGGGCCTTATGGAGGCCTGCACCAGCGTGGTCCATTGGGCCCGCTGGTACATGCGTCCCCTTCAATGGGGACTGGCCAGCCAATGGTCACAGCACTTCGATCCGCTGGATCAACTAGTGACAGTGACCCAGGGGATGTGGAATGCTCTCCATTGGTGGACCGTTCTAGCACATCTGCAGAAGGGCATCCCGTTTGTCTGCCCCGAGCCAACGGTCTCTCTATCGACCAATGCCTCTCTGATGGGTTAGGGTGCCCATCTGGGGGAGCACAAAGTGCACAGCCTCTGGTCCCCTCGGGAGTCCCGATGCCACATCAACCTGCTGGAGCTTCGAGCAGTTCGTCTAGCCCTCACCGCCTTCGCTCCGTTTCTACGGGGTCAAGTGGTTCAGGTCCAGACGGACAATACCACGACCATGTACTACCTAAACCGCCAGGGCGGGACACGCTCCATGCCTCTGTGTAGGGAAGCTCTCTGCATTTGGTCACTCGTGCGCAGCCTGGAGGCGGATCTCCTCGCCATTCATGGGGCAGGAGCCTCCAACACCCTGGCCGATGCCCTAAGCCGGATAGGGGCTCCGTCCCGCGAGTGGCCTCTCCTGCCGGAGGTAGTACAAGATCTGTTCTCCCTCTGGGGCATGCCTCAGGCGGCCCTGTTTGCCTCCAGGGAGAATGCGAAGGTGAGACTGTTTCCTGCCCGCCCCCCTCAGCAGGGCTTGCTGCAGGGGGATGCCTTCTCTAGGCCGTGGACCCCGGGCCTCTTCTTTGCCTTTCCTCCATTTCCCTTGATGCACAAGGTGCTTCTCAAGGCGAGGAGGGACAAGGCGCAGGTGATTCTGGTAGCCCCAGACTGGCCCTGCCAGTTCTGGTATCCAGATCTCCTCAGTCTTGGCTCCAGGCTTCCGAGGCGGCTTCCAGCCCAACCGGACCTGATCTCAGTCAATCAGGGGAAGGTATTCCATCCGGACCTTCAATCACTGCACTTGACAGCCTGGTTCCTAAGCGGCTAGAGTTCCAGGCCTTGGGTCTTTCCGACGAGGTCCTCAGCATCGTTGAGGCGTCCCGTAAGGAATTGACCAGGAAATGCTATGCCTTCAAATGGAAGAGATTCTCCATTTGGTGTCAGGGGAAGGGCTTGGACCCTTCCGGCTGTCCCTTGGCAAGCATTCTGGACTACCTGTGGTCCCTTTCTCAGCAAGGGCTTCGGTCGACGACCCTTAAGGTGCACCTGGCAGCCATCTTTGCTTACTGGGCGCGGGCCAGAAAGCAGTTGGTGGTGCAGGAGAAGGTGGTCGGGCGCTTTTTCCAAGGCCTTGATCACATATCCCCTTCGGTACGAGAACCTCCACCTCCATGAGATCTACTGCTGGTATTGGCTAAGCTCATGGGCAGGCCATTCGAACTGATGCTCAGGTGTGACATCTCTCACCTGTCGTGGAAGACTGCCTTCTTGGTGGCTGTCACGTCAGCCAGAAGGATGGGAGGCTCCAGGCGCTTTCCATCGAGTCCCTTATCTGGTCTTCCACAGGGACAAGGTTGCCTGCGTCCCACCAAATTCCTTCCGAAGGTGGTGTCAGAGTTTCACCTTAACCAGGTGTTGACTCTGCGGTGTTCTACCCAGTCATACCTCGGAGGCGAATATAGGCTCCATACTTTGGACCCTAGAAGGGCGCTCGCTTATTATAAGGAGCGGACGGCTGAAGTTCGGGGAGAGGTTCGCCAGCTGTTTGTCACCTACGCTGAAGCCGCACCTGGTAGACCTACAGCCAAGCGGACCATAGGCAAGTGGGTCACCTCCTGCATAGATCTCTGCTGTAGGTTAGCAGGCATGGAGCCTCCCAGAGGGATAAGGGCTCATTCTACCCGCCATACCGTTTGCATCAGTGGCTGCTTCCAGGGACCTCCCTATCCAGGAAATCTGCAGAGCTGCTACCTGGAGGTCAGCACACACCTTCATCACCCATTACCACATCAACCTTGAGTCATGCTGGGATGCTGGTTTTGGGGGCTCGGTTCTCCAGTCGTTATTCCCTAAGTAGGGGGTGTGCGCCTTGCCTCCCTCCTCCCGGAGAACTGCTAGGAGTTTGCCAGACAGTGCGGATGAACAACATATCCATGTCCCTAGAAATACAGGTTACTCACCTGTAACAGGAGTTCTATGAATGGTATATGTTGTTCATCCACACGACCCACCCGACCTCCCCAGCTTTGACGCAACCCCTGGTTTCCAGCAGGCTAGATCTGGCATCATGGGGCGGAGCCGAGAGTTTTACCACCCAGGTGGGTGGGAGGAGCCAGCTTGAAGACCTTCCGGCAAGATTTAAAGCGGCAAGGAACCTGCCAGACAGTGTGGATGAACAACATATACCACTCCTAGAACTCCTGTTACAGGTGAGTAACCTGTATTTTGACCTTAAATTACCACCCAATAGAACAGTAAGGGGGAGCCGTCTGTAGTTATTTATTTATTTCACCAGGAAAAGGCTCTCTTGAGCAAGCTCATTTACAAGGAGGTCCTGGGCAAGGCAGCATTTAGAAGTCAGAAAGCAATGATATAAGGATACAAGGTAGTACACCATATAGAACAATTGCATGCAGTGATACAATTAAGGAATAATAACACACAATTAGTAGCAAAAAAATACACCAAAATTTACGCAAGTTGTGAATGTGACTACTGACATAACCATGAAATTATGAAATGAGAGCTTGAAACTTTGTTTTTACAAAAGTAAGGATCCAGCTGACATGATCAGATATAATAATGAACTACAAAAAAGGCAAAAAAAAATTTAAATTGCTAATATTGTAGAATTTTAAAAACTAGCAGCAAGGGGGGTGCTCTGGAGCCCAAGCTAACAAGCAGCCAAGATTTAGAGCTCTGATATAAAAAGTTCAGAAACTTGAGATTTTACCTGTTTAGAGCAAAAATCTAACACATTTTCTTTACCCATCTGAAAGAGGACACTTTGCTAAACAGAATGGGTAATCCTTGAAAGGATCGCACTGGAGCTTGTGGTGGAAAAGCAGCCAATGTTCCTCAACCGACGCGGTCAGGCCCAGATCCCCAACTCGTAGCACTGCCTGAATCAGAAGAAACCATGGCCATCATTGGGGTCAAGCTGCAAAGAATAATCACCTCGGTGGCAGATTTGAATACAGAAATCGACTCCTTCGGCACCCGGATTACCGTAGTCGAACAAACTGTGGAAAGTCTACAGACAGAGATGGTGGACATTAAAAAGTCAACAGACTCCTCTTCTGCAACCACTTCCGTTCTTGTCAAGGAAAATGCTCACCTACGGGCCAGGCTAGAGACACTAGAGAATCAGGCCTGTTCATCCAATGTGTGGATCCTCGGCTTGCCTTCTGAAGGGATTGAGGGAGATCACCCTCTTATCTTTCTGCAGGACTGGTTGGGTGAAAAACTGGTGCCGGAGGGCCAGAACATTAATTTTGGGCTGCAGAAAGTCTATCAAATCATGCAGAGGGGCTATAGAGAGGAAACAGATACACTGTGAACCCTACTGGTGGTGACTGACGGCATCGGGACAAGGGACCGGATCCATAGACTGGCTAGACAAGCAGGCCAATTGATTCAAGATGACCACTCCATATATCTCTTTCTGGATTTAAGCTACGCGACTCGCATGAGGTGCAGGAAATTAGATGGGGTTTGTAAAAACTGAGAAAAGCCTCTATTCCCCACGTGGTAGTGTTCTCGGCCAGACTCAGGGTGGTACATGCTGGCAAGGTCTCGGTAGTTGCTGATACGACTGAGGCAGGAAAATGGGCTGCTCGGCTTGAAACCAGGAGAAGAACTTTGTCTCGCCATGCAGATACTGATTTCAGGGATAGCGATCTGAAAGAGCCGGAGGGGGACTGAAGCAAAACAAGTCTGAACTTTAATTTGATTTCTTTTCCACCCAGTGATAGCGATTAGCCTAAACGATGGTCTGGAGGCTTGGACTATATTTCTTTGATTTAATAGAGCCCTTATAGAGCCCTTGCATGGGGGTGTTTGTACTATAATGTGTATCCTCTTGACGTTATGGCAGGGCTCCTCTTGATTTAATCAATTTCTGCAGAATGAATACAGAATTTTATTAAGGGGGGATAGCTCTGATGTTTGGTCCACCTTGTTTAAAATCTGGAGTTACCTCTACCCAGCAAAGCTTATTGGAAAGTTACATGTAGATTATAGTTATGCTGCTTGTATTAAACCCTTATAGTAAATATACCTTAAGACTATATAGTGTGACACCATTAGTCCTTTTCAGGACGTGACATGTTGGACTATCTTTTTGAACTTTCGAACTTGAATTAGTCACACTGCTCGTGGATTCATTTACAGCCAGAACTCTTGTCTGTTTATTTAGTCAGTATATATAGTAGTACCCTCCATATGAGGTATCACAATATTTGGGATGCACTGATCCTAATATTAACAAGATTTTGTGTGTCTCCATCTGGACATATGTCTTGTAATTGTGTACGCTTGTGTCAAATATGGAATTGTAATCTGTCTGTTTACAACTGCAAAATAAAAACATAAAGTACGAAAAAAAAAAAACTGGCAGCAAAGCACCCCTTATTCTTCTCCCCACTATTGCACTACGTGTATCTCCTCTACATGCACACCTACAGCCTTTCCTGTGAGTTTAACCTGGGATTCTGGATTCCAAGTGAAACCACTTTAACCATTCCACTAAAGGCAAATTCAGTCTAGCTGTCAGGCTGTAGAGCGTCGACTTTAATACGCGTTCTATCTCATGAACACCACTAGAGGTCTCTAGCTGTTATAATAATTCTTCACTGCTTCAACTGTTCACCACTAGATGTCAATATTTTCCATCGACTGCCTTTTCTTAGAAACAACATGTGTTGGTAGTGCACACAACCTGCTTATACACAGAGACCACCAAGGATATCAGTGACTCCCCCCCTCCCCATGTACTTTACTAATGGAGCAAGTGGGAGAAGGAGCTGTGACACACAAAGCTTACAATCTAAGATAGCGGGGATGAAGGAGAGGCTATGATATTTACGATTGAGGGGTGGTAGTTGGAAAAACTAGCAGATGCAACTAGCTACAGTCCTAGTTGGTGACAACCAACTCTCGCCTTTACCTAACACTTATAAAATCCAAAAGACTGATGCCTTTGGAAGGGAACCTTTTGTTTACCCACAGGTCAGATACAGTATGAGAAGCCACAGTACTGACTGTTCCTTACTGCTGCACGAGTACACCTCAATGCTAACCCAGTGGAACTGTCTTTCTTGGGTGAGAGAGGGTGATTTTATATCTGTGCTTCTCTCATTTAGAAACACAGAAGTTGACAGCAGATAAGGACCACAAGGCCCATCCAGTCTGCCCATTTCTTTTTCTATCTTATAAATGTGCCATCGGCCTTTGCTCTGTCAGTGGCCTATCTATTCATACTCATCTGTATTGCTCTCTTATGCCTATCCCATGCCTGTTTGAAGCCCTGCACTGTATTCATAGCCACCACGTCCTGAGGTAGGCTGTTCCATGCCTCCACCACCCTTTCTGTGAAAAAGAATTTCCTCACATTCCCCCTTAATCAGCCTCCCTCTAATCTCATGTTGTGTTCTCTTGTCCTACTATTTTTCTTGTATTTAAACATGTTGGACTCTTTCACCTTGTTAATGCCCTTAAGGTGTTTGAATGTTTCGATCATATCACCTCTCTCCCTCCTTTGCTCAAGGGTATAGGAGGGAGAGAGGTTATATGATCAAAACATTCAAACATTTGAGACTCAAGTTAGAGCCAAGACTTCTAGCTGTATTGGAAGGTGTATGGCAGTTTGATGTGAACTCTTGTCTACTTGGTACATACAGTAACTGTAACAAAACACATGTTGCTTCTAGCCTGAGCTAAGAAAGTAGAAAACATTTATGTGATGTGGCCCTTCCCTTATTTTGTATCCCTCATCTTATTACCTAACCTGCAAATGATGGCAATTAAAGGGACATTCCAATATACAAAAAAATAGGGTTTTCAACATAGTATCCATTACATTATGCAGGCGATAATCTACTGAAGGAAGAACTGAATGTTGTGTACACGTCCACTACGGGAGGGAAGGGATCGAAAATTATGCCAAACAGATGGCTAGCCAATCCCTTCCACACTCACACATTTTGTAACGGCTAACCAGGGGGAGTGCGGGGCATGCCATATACAAGTCAGTGGAGGAATTTTCCAGAGCTGTTTTGCAACCTTTGATATAAATGAAAGTCGTTGCTCAACTAATAGGGCCCCTATTAGTTGAGTGATGACTATCATTTATATCAAAGATCGTTTTAATTAATATAAAACAGCTGAGAGGTCACGTGATGGCTGCTTAGGAGAGAGAGCTACTTACCTCCGTCGCTTCTCAAACCTCCCGCAGTTAAAACCCAATTTTTCAGTCTTTAATGCCTGGCTCACAATTTGGCTCTCTAACTCCATCTTAGGGGATGCTGCTGTTCACGTTTTTGGGTGCGGAGAATGGAAATTGAAATTAAAAAACTGCCACTCGCCCCCGCCGATGTCTGAGAAGGACAAGGCCGCAAAAAGGCCTAACCAACAATCCACCAGCTCGCGCAAGCCTCAGACCAACAGTACACTGCTTTCGGAGGAGAGCTTTCTAGAAATAATGCAACCCATGCAGGAGACCATCTCTGCGATCTCAGCAGATCTCCAGAAAATCCACTCCTCTGTTGACTCCCTCTCCATCAGGGTCAGTGACTCTGAAGCCAGGATCACATCTACGGAGAAATGGAAGGGGAAAATTGATCAAGACTCCACAGCAATGTGGCAAAAGCTTAGACAACTGGAAGAAAAGCTGGAGGACTTAGAGGGGAGCAGTTGGCGCAGTACTTTAATTATAATCGGTCTGCCGGCAAGAGAAGAGGGCAACAGTCCTGTGCAATTCATTCAAAAGTTTTGCAAAACAAATTGCAGGCCCCTCTCCAAACACCACCACCACCTGTGTTATTGAGTGGACTCATTACGCCCCCCCCCCCCAACCTGGGTCTCCCCCTCGACCTGTGATCTTTAAACTACTTAACTTCCAGGATAAGCAGCATATCCTGGCTAAAGTCAAGGAAATTCAGGAGCTGCAATGGGAAGAAGACAAGCTGCGGATCTCCCAAGACCTCCCACAATCAGTGCAAACCAAAAGGCAGGAGCTTCACCCTACGGTTTCTAAGCTGATTACTGCGGGGAAGCCTTTCAAGATTCTATACCCCGCAGTGTTGCAAGTCAAACATGTAGACCAGTGGATATCATACAAGACACCGTAACAAGCAGAACTCAAGATTCTCTTGCCAGAGCTTTTCAAGTGAATGCCCGTACCTGTGATAATGAGAAACTTGTCTGTTAATGGCACAGTGAGTATTTGGTAGTGACTATATCTCTTTTTTGATTTGTGATCTCATCTCCTGCCTGGAATGATGCTGTAAGCAATCAAGTATGGTCCTCTTTGCCCTAGTCTAGCATATCTCAGGAGTCTCATTTGCTGCGTTTATCTGAACACCACCCTGGACCAGGCTTATTTACCTGTTCCCACTTGCAGTCAGCTGGATGGACTCCGCCAGGACTTTGTGGGTTAACTCAGGCCTGTAACTCAGCTAGGCCATGCCACAGACTTTCCCCACAGTGCAGCGCTCATCGCTCAGGACTGGTGGATTCCTTCCCTGTGAACTCTGGATTTTTGCACTCAAAACCAGACATCTGGGGCTACTGTGGTGTTTGCTCTCCCGACTATTAGCCTGGTACAGCATTCTGAGGGGTGAGGGTTGAACTTCTCTATTTGGCCATTGCAGTCTATCTACCCAGAGTATTACCAAAAGTGGACTTTCAGACTGAAACAGCTATTTTCTATTGCAGGCCAATGTTGAATCTGGGGGACTTTCATCTGAACTGCGGGCTTTGTAACTGCCCTAGCCAAACTTGATTGCACTAGGCCCTGAGTTGGCACATTATTTGCACCAGGCAGTTTCCGTGTCATTACGACTAATTTAAGTATGTTTAGTACTACTAGTTAAATGTTTACATAGTTGTATGTTTCCGTGCTGTTTGCGGGGGGGGGGGTGGAGTGGGTGAAGAACGTGTTTTCTCTTAAAGTAGCTAAAAGAAAATCACTTGCCGAAGTGTAGTAGGTAATGCAGTTATTAGAACTGGGGTAGTGTGGTTAAGTTTTTGTGTTCTGAATGTTATTGGGTTTGTTGGGGTTTAATATGTGCAGATGGGGGTGTGTTGGCTGTCCTGGGGTACCAATGTGTTTTCAGTGCATAGTTGGCATCTTGATTATGGGGTGGGAATGTTCTGCACTCTAATGTTACTTGAGTATTTTCTACACATAATATGGGGAAGAAGGTGGTCGCTAGGGCCTGACCTTTTAGTGCGCCCCTCCAAACATAAACTTTCTAAACCAAATGGGAGGTCCACATACCTTTATTAGTTGGAATATTAAAGGGGCCCAAGACAGGCATAAAAGACTAGTAATTTTATACCACCTCTGGGCAGGGATAGTCTACCTGCAAGAGACCCATCTTCATAGAGAGGACATCTCCCTTTTTCAGAGAAGTAGGGTAGGGCAAGTTTTTGGCTCCAGCACGTCCTCTAGACGAGGAGGAACTGCAATTTTGATTGCCAAATGGGTTCCCTTCAGTATGACGCGTGAGTGGTGGGACTCTTCTGGGCGCTATATTATTCTCCAGGGCACTCTAGAATCCTCCCCAGTTGTTCTAGGTTCAGTATATTGCCCAAATGCGGTCTCACCACAATTCTTTACCGACTTATTATCGTTATTAGCCTCCAACCCTCCTACACTAACTGTTCTGGGAGGAGCCTGGAATCTAGCCCCCAAGTCTGATCTGGATCATTCAGACAACAGGAGAGCAGGGCTAACCCCAGCTCAACAGGCCTTGAGAGACCTCATGAGTGGCACTGGGACAGTAGATGTCTGGCCCACTCTAAACCCTACAGAACGGCAATACACTGATTTCTCTCCAGCCCACAATACTCTATCCCGAATAGACTATTTTCTCATTAGTTCCTTTTGTCTCCCGGGTATTTTAGCTGCCACTATCCACCCCAGGGTGCTGTCTGACCACTCCCCAATCAGTATATCATAGCCACTGGGCCCAGGGATTCAACCGGACTCCTTTGGTGCCTCAGCACTCAGCTTTTGCAAGCTGCCTCCTCACTGACTTATACCCAGAATTTTATCTCCACCTTCTTAGAGGCCAAAAAGGGTTCAGTGGATAGAGTGGACACTGTATGGGCTGCACTCAAGTGAGCCCTTCGAGGTGAGTTCATACGCCTTGCAGCAAATTGATCCTGTAAGAGCAGGGAACAATTAGATACCTTTGTAGGTGAAATTCTCCAACTTGAACACTCTCTTAAATGCTCCTCCCCTGACTCGGAGTAGGCTAAATTGCATCATTTGCAATCTCAATTTGAGGACATCATGGCACAGAAAGCCGAACTCGCTTTGCACTGTACTAACTTAAAATATCTGGAATCAGGAGAACGAACCGGCAAGCTCTTAGCCCTCAGGTTAAGGCAAGCAGAGGCTGCAAAATTTATACCGTGCCTGCGCCTGTCCCTGGAGGAGAAGGTAGTCTTGGATCCCAAAGAAATAACCACAGTCTTTGGGGGGTATTTTCAAAGACTTTACTCAGTGGATTAGGCATCCAGTCCATCCGACCAAGCTATCACAGTGTACTTGAACTCCACTACTCTTCCAACTTTATCCCCTTCCACCATCGGGCACCTGGGTGCCCCGATATCACTTAGTGAGGTGGAGCAAGCCATCAAACAGTTGCCCATGGACAAGGCCCCTGGACCAGACGGTCTTCCCAATAACTTATATAAAGCCTGTCTCCCCCAACTAACACCCCTGTTGGTAGAGGTTTTGAATTCTTGGTTTGTGGATGGCATGGGAGACCCTACCTTCCTGGAGGCCCTGATCACTCTCCTCCCAAAACCCAACAAAGACCCTTTACATCCTGAAAACTACCATCCTATCTTCCTACTGAATTCGGATGTGAAATTCCTGGCTAATCACCTGGCTTTGGTCATGGGAGAGGTTATTGGCCGAGAACAGGTTGGTTTTATGTTTGGGCGGGCTTCAGGGGACCATATGAGGAAGCTGTTACACTTGATCTCAGTGTCCGGGGAGCCTTGGGTACCTGCGACCCTGGTTTCCCTTGACGTCGAGAAAACGTTCGATCGGGTCTCTCAGGAATTCCTATTCACCTCTCTCCGTCACTTTGGTGTACCCGTTGACTTTATTACATGGGTCAATCTCTTGTATTCCTCCCCCACAGCCCGGGTTTGGTGTAATGGCTGTTTGTCCAAGCCCTTCCCCCTTCAATGAGGCACCCGTCATGGCTGCCCACTCTCTGCCCTCTTTTTTACTTTTTTTCTGGAACCACTGATACGTAGGTTAGTTAATTCCCCCACTCTGAAAGGCATCCAACTAGAAGGGAAAAGATATACTCTTTCAGCATACGCTGATGACCTGCTTTTACATATAGAAGACCCAGACGTCACTATCCCCACCCAGCTGGCAGAATTGGATGGTTTTTCCAAAGTCTCATTCTATAAGCTAAACCTTTCCAAGACAAAGATGTTTCCTCTTAATAACCAGCTTGCCAGGGTGGATTTTAGTGACCTTGATCTTTCTTGGGAACCCAAAACTCTAACATATCTGGGTATTAAAGTCTCTCAAGACATCCCAACTATGATTAAAGAAAATTTTGCCAAATTGTTACAAATTTTGAAATGTGACTTGGATAGATGGGGGATGATTCCTCTCTCCCTTTGGGGCTGGATCAGTATTCTCAAAATGAATGTGTTTTGTTTGGTTTCGTTTTTTTATCGCCCTGCTACGGTGCAATCAGCGGGGGCATCCAGCCGCCAGCTCAACCCACCCGGAGGGCAGCAGGCTCACTCGCATGATGGAGGGTTGGTACGGCCATTCCTTGACCTGCTGGGAGGCCCCTCATGCCTTCCCAAACTGGGCTGCGACCAACCCCCCTCCCGTGCGATTCCACGACAGGTCTCTGGGCAATGCGGTACAGCTGTCAAGCTGCTAAGCATGTCCAGCCAATTTCCCATGTTTTGCCTGTGAGCACGTGCGTGCAATGATGTCGGCGGCGCACGCCAATGTCCGGCAGCACTCACCCCACAGGCTCTGGTGTAGTTCCCTGATCATCACCAGCTGGCCACCAAGCGGTAGGATTCTTCAACCCTTCCCAGGGATGGAGAGCAGTCCTTGGACACTCAATCCTAACCCTCCCCTGCCGACCCCCGACGACCTGGGCACATTCCCGAACCCAGGTCACCGGTGTGTCACAAAGTATGGCATCCAGTGCCTCAACCCTCAGTGCCACTGGGCTGGCAAAATGAATGTTTTCCCTCGCCTACTCTACGTGTTGTGCATGTTTTTTTTTTTCCCCCAAGCTATGGTTCACTCGACTTCAAAAAATGCTCAATGCATTCCTATGAAGGAACAAGGTGGTATGAAGGGCTTATGGCAAACTTGCTGCCCCAAAGCTACAAGGTGGCCTAGCTCTCCCTTCCTTCTTCACTTTTTATGGGGCCCAAAACATTAGCAAACTGGCCCTTTGGATGAACAATGCAGCTTCAAAGGGTCCCAACACTTATATTCCCATCTGGTTAAACTGAGAGGGCCCTTGCGAATAAATCACACTGCTCCCTACCTTCCCTGGTGAACCTGCTTCCCTCTCAACTCCCCCGGCCTTTGAGAAACTCTCCAGTCGGCTGATCACTCAGGGCCCTGCATCAAATACAGACCCATCTATCACTGAGTTGGCACAGATCACCTACTCAACCCATATTAAACAACCCTCATTTTCAGATCGGTCATCGCCCTATCCCACTCTCCTTTTGGACCCACTTAAGAAACTGTACTCTCACCAGTTTCCTCCAAGAAGAGGAACTGGTTCCCTTTCCAACTCTCCAACTCTGGCTCCAGCTTCACAATAAAGACTTATTTAAATTCCTGCAAGTGAAAAATGCAATGCTCTCTTTCCTGGGGCCCAAGCCTTGGTCCTCCCTGCCCATGGAGGACTTATCCTCCATCCTTAAAGTTGCTGATCAGCCACATGCAGTTTCCAGAGTCTATAAACACTTACAATCCCTGGATCCACATCTTCCCTCTGGAATCTGCTACTGTTGGGTACAGGAATTGTCTCTCCCAACAGAGGTTGCTTTCTGGAAGAAAGCTTGGAGTTCTGTCTACAAATTTATCAAACAAGATAGACTCCGTTTGATCCAGTTCAGCGCCATGCACAACCCATACTACACCCTGATAAAGCTACACAAGATAGGTAAGCTCACATCCCCTTTATACTCCCGCTGTAGGGACACCCCTGGGTCCTTGTACCACCTGCTATGGAGTTGACCTAAGTCTCAATCTTTCTGGAACTCCATAAAGTAGGTGTTAGATCCTCTTCTGGGTCTGGAACCTCTATTCACTCCAGAATGTTGCCTTTTAACCTTGTACCCTCCTAGGATGCCCAGAACAAGGAAAGCTCACCTTGCCCTGGTGGCTTCCACAGCAAAGTTAGTAAGGTTAAGGCACTGGAAGGAGGACTCCCTCCCTTCGGTGCTGGAGTGGTACTGTGAAACATTGCTTGCAATCCAGCTGGAGAAGCATATAGCAATTATGCAACACAGACTTCACGCTTTCCAGGCCATTTGGGAGCCCCTTCTGACCCTGCTCCCCCTCTGGAAGTCATAAGCCAATATCATCCTTCCTCTGTCTGTTTGAGGAGCAGACACAGGGGTGGTGGGGTATTGGGGGGAGGGGGGGTGTTTGTTTTATTTTATGTATATGTAGCTTCATGTCATTCTCCTGTTGTTCCTTGTACTGTGTGCTGCTTAAAACTCAATAAAGTTTAGTAAATAAAAAAAATAAAACCGCTCTGAAAAACTCCCCCATTGCCTTGTATGTGGTGCCCTTCCCCCCGCACTCCCCCTGGTTAGACGTAACAAAACATCTGTGCACAGGGGCTGGGACAACAGACTGGGAAGTGGAAGGAATCGGCTTGCCATCTGTTTAGCTCAGTTTTCGATCCCTTCCCTCCCGTAGTAAATGTACACACAGCATTCAGTGTTTCCCTCAGCAGGCTATCACCAGTATATGGTACTGGGTAATGAAGAACCCATTTAAACCCACTTCAATATCTTGGAACTTCTTTTTAAATAGATATTTGCATGTCATGCTCATAGACCTCTGCTAAGGGTGTCAGTTAAGGCTTGTACTTGTAAACACTGAGAAACTAGTCAAAAGAAAGGAGTATGATGTACTTTGAAAGCACTAAAGATACTGTATCGCCAAATTTACATCCCCACCATGTACACACACCACTGCTGCTCCTACTTTTGAATGTTCAGAGAATAAATGTAGCATATCAGATTGTACGAACTAATCCTCGGTGAAAGACTTGTGCAGAAGTCTTTATGAGGTGACCTTTTTCCCCACTTACTGATCTCATCCTGTCATCGCCTTGTTATTACAAACATCTGCAAAAACTAGTGAATGAAGGAACAGCACGAATAGCTGTTGTATTTTAATCCATAGCAAGAATCGGCCCCACACCCACCCTAACCCACCGTTAAAAAGTAAAAACTGAAAACAAACCTGATACTGTACTCAGTCGGCTGCAGTCATATTTCCTGAAACTGTCTTATGGATGAGTAGAAGTGCTAACACAGCAGATCAACTTGCTAGTGCTGGTGGCTTGATCCGGTTTCACTGTCAGAATTGCCGGGAGTAGAAGGATGAAGTGTGTTCCTGGGTCTTAGCTGTGCCCCTCTCATTTCTTGTTTTCCTGCAGAGGTAGTCCCCTTGAAAAGTGGGGCCTAAACAAGAGTGGTGGCAACAAGTGGCTGGAACTCTGCAGAGCCTGTACAGTAGCTCGTGCCCAAGGGTGTAGACAGGCATACCCACTGTACACATTTGTGTACAGTTTTACTGAGTGCCTGTCTCAAACCATATGCCTTTCTGTTAACATTTTCATACTGATCTGTAGTATGTGGGTGAGTGTAGGCCACTGAGGGGTGCCTCTGTTTAAACATCTGTTGTTTAGGAGGCAGATACATGTATAACCTCCTTAGAGAGTAGAGGAGTCATCTGACAACAATCTGACTTGTTTGGAAGGGGGTGCCATTTGGAAAGGAGGTGTAAATTTTTTTAATGGGGGGGGTAACTGTTGGAGATTGTGTACAAAACGGAAATTTCTGGCTACACCCCTGCGTTGCCTGTCATTAGTATTAGGTGTCCCTGTTTTTTTTGGGGGGGGGAAGGTGAAACAACTCAATGCAACCTTGTTGGCCAAAAGAATAAAATAAAAAAAAAAACAAAGAAAGAAAGAAACTTTTATATTTCTGCAGGGTTTTTTTAATTCTTTGGTAACCGGGTAAGTCCCACTAGGCATAAGTGCCTGTTTTCAGGGGCGACCCGGGGAGCACTGGAGAGGTTAAGTAACTTGCTCAGAGTCGCTCAGTATTGTATTTATTTATTTGCTTACCTGCTGAAATATGTTTAAATAATCAGCACCCAGAAAACCTCTTTCCAGTTGCAACCTGGGAAATGGGGAGAGGGTGTGAAGGTAATACTGTAAGACAGGTACCAAGTTACAAAAAGATACACAAAAGTCTTCTTTCAACGGTGTTCTTATAAACAGCAGCAGTAAGTAATATAAGAATACAACACAAATGCATACCAGGTGCTATATTTAGGCAAGTGGGATCTTACAAAAGAGCCTCACAGTATCTACAGGTTATATAACAAACGTATCGTACAACAGGCAGTGTACTGAGTAGGCTTGGGTCACGGTGGGGGGGGGAATAGTTTGTGGCTCATCATACCGTCTATGAGGTACCGGACCTCTGACTGTTGCACTCAGAGGAGGCATGACTGGGGCAGTTGAGGCATGGTGAGGCTTTATTTGTTACTTACGTGACATAAAGGAATTGGCAGTGGGGATCTGGGCAGGCAAACTATTCCAAACAGAGGGAAGTCTGTAGGTGACTGAGGCTTGCCCTAAATTTCTTCTGCATCTAGGGATCTGAAAATGTCGACAATCCTCAGACCCGAGGGTGTAAGTGTGATTTGATACTGGTGTAAAAAGATCCAGGGGATATTGAGGGAGTGTTTCTGACCAGTACCTAGTCCCCCACTAGTGCAGTATGTAGACAGTGCCCCTTTGGGGGTGGTGACCATCTGAATTCATTGTACATTGGTGGTTTTTTTGGGAGCAGGTCAATATGAATCTACATAGTGCACTGAACAGTGTCAGTTTGAACAGGGTGGGAGAGTTGGCTCCTGCATAGACCTTGTCCCCATAGTCCACCAAGGAGAACATGGAGCGTTCACCCCCCAGTTCCTTGATGTATAGCTGGAGGCAGCTTTTCACCCTGTAAAGTGCACCTAGCTTTGTGTAGCACTTGGCTGTTACTTGGGATATGTGGCTAGAGTAATTGAGCTGTTGATCCAGATGCATGCCTAGATATTTGTACAATGATAATGAGTCGAGGCAATCCCCTTGTATAGAGCATTGGTTTAGTGAGTCAAGAACCGTACTTAACCGGCAGCTGGATCCAAAAAGCATATTATTTTCTTCTGGTCGATTACTAGTCAGTTATCCAGATACCATTTTTGAATAGCAGAGAAGTCCTTTTGCAGGGGTTCTTCGATGAAAGGGGCAGATGGGCCGGATGCAAGGGTGCAAGTGGAGGTTGTGAGACTCAAACCCAGGTCTGCTGGATGTACCAAGCTCATTCACAGCTCTTTACTCTAGCCTGTAGGCTATACTGCGAGTCATAATATGTATCGAAATCGTATATAACCTTGTTGAAAAGTTTTCAGATGAACACCATTGTGAATGAACTTTTAGCTCAATGGTCTTAGCCTGATAATACAATGAAACTGAATCAGTCTGGCCAGTCAGAGGCTGATACCTATTCCTGGTGTCCACTGGCACCAGTGCTCCTTTGGGACCATGCCTGCTAGTTTCCTTCTTCACCCAGATCCATCCCCCATTGTTACTATTAAAAATCACAGTCCCTACCTCCCTCCTCCCTACCCTACCTGTCCTTGCCAACTGTCCCCTACCTGGTCTAGTGCCCATGTCCCTAACCTCAACTCTTCTCATCCTCCTCAGCTGCCTGCTGTCTGTACTCACATGATGCCTTCAACTGCCACTCAAGCCTGGCAGTGTACAGTACCTCGTGAGAGAATCAACCACCCCTCAGTGGTAACAGATGTATCCCCTACCCCACCCTCCATCGGCAGGATGGTGTGCATACTGTAGATACATTGATGGCCAAGGGCAGAAAAAGACTGTAAGTCCGTTCAGTCTTCCCTGTTATTGTGTTTTAGATTTAAGCTGCATTTCAGAGCTCTACTCCTACCGCCACTTTGTTACTAATTACCCTTTTGAAACTGCCTCATTGGGACTTGACCCTCAAGATAATACTAGTAGTCATCACTTCCTTGGGTAGGCCATTCCACCCATATACTATCCTCTTAGTGAAGAAGCATTTTCTTATATCCTTCTTGAGTCCCCCCAACCAGTTTGTGGTTATGACCCCTAGGGGTTGTGTTGTTCCTTAGTTTATGTAACTCTGAGGAGGCCACCCTGGTATATCCCAACATGTATTTGTATGTTTCTGTCTCATCTCCTCATATCCTCCAGTCAGTACATGTTAAGACTGTGTTCTTTCCTGATAGATTTTACCCATTTTCTCCTGAATCATTTTTGTAGCCCTTCACTGGATGGTCTGTAACCTCTCCTCATCCTTCTTCAGATATGAGTTCTGAAACTGCATGCAGTATACCACATGTGATCTAGCCGCTAGCCTGCACAGTGCAGTATCACCTAATTTTTTTTCCACTAATAAGGGATTAGTGGATCGCACCACCCTGTCATCAAATGAGGTGTTGCTCTTCCATCATCTTGGTTCCTAGCAGCCTCACCCCACCCTCCCCTTCAAGTCTAACCAGCTGCCAGACCACCTCCCCATGTCACTAGGGTGTAGCCAGTTACCACTGCAGACTGGTAACCTGCCTCTCTAGAGCAGCAATCTGCTCATAGCAGCTGCAATTTCCAACCCCCCCAACATACACACAATGTCCACTGCAGTCAGGATGGCATACAACTTACAGCTCTGGCAGTGCACTGACTGTACTTCCATAATCTCTGGTGTCCACATTCCCTGACTTAGTCCACCTACTGTATCTAACCTGTCTGTGAGCTCTCCAAAATGGTGAGGGTATCCCCACTGGTTACCTTGTCCACTTGATATGTACACCGAATGGTCTTGGCCTCCCCACCTGGCTGACAAGACTTGCTTGCTTGGCTGACTGGCTTGAGAGGCTAGCTGCTGATTTTTGCCAGTCCGCCACCTACACAAGCTGCTGCCCTGGGAGGCTTCCACTCTCAGAAGTGAGGCTGAAATGCAGAAACCTCTCACAGTCTTGACTCGGCCTTTCTCCCAGTTACCACCTAGCCCCAGAACTCAGGTGAAAATGCTGTAACAGTAGTATTGATCCTTTGCAGGTTCTGCATTGAAATACAAGCATTCTAGGCACTCCAAATGCATGGACCATTGGTGTCTAATTGTCACTGTCTTAGTGGTTTAGACTAAAGATTCACACAGTGTAAATTAGTATAAGGAAATAAGTAGTTTACATAGCAGAGCATTCTTTAAATCTGACGGTTCCTTTTCCTGTGCCATAGAGGGAAGCAGTCCCCTGAACAGGTCACATTTGCACATGGTTAATCCCAATATGCCATTCTTAACCTAGCACTAAACCATTACGACAGGTCACATAATTATGCAGGGTTTTAAATTGATTAGCAGTTTTTTTCTTGGGACTGTACTAACTGTACAGAAAGTATTTATATAGATTTTCTAGAAGTGCTGTGTTTATTAAACACAGAGAGGTAAGACGTATGCATTTTCACAAAGATTTAGCAGTTTTATGAGCAAAATGCTAATCAATTTTTAGAGTTAAATAAATCCCTGTTATGGATCCATCTTGCTCCTCCCCAACCTAGCTAAGCTGCAGGAAAAACTTGTTCCCTCCAACTATCCACCTTCTTCTACTCCTATTCCTCCTTTCCCCTTTCAGTCTGGCTTCCTCAAACACTGCTACACCATCTCTTCTCTCCTCTGGATAACTGACTTTGTTCTGACAGTCATGGACCAGAGCCTGTTCACCGCATCCATTTTTGTACACATACATGTAGGAAAGGCCTTCAATTCTGTGACCCATCCCCCTCTTTTGGATAACTTAGGTGCTGCGGGACCATCTGACCTGACAGTTGAGTGGTTCTGCTCCTACTTCTCGGATCATCTTCAGTCAGTTCAATCTGATGATACCTTATCCACCCCCTTGCACATCCAGTCCAGTGCCCCCACCCCCAACCCATGGCTCCATCCTCAGCCCAGTCCTTTTCCCCTTCCTCATATAGAGCTCCCCTCACTGGTGTTTCTTCACACATGCACATGTATGCAGATTAGAGTTCTATTTGCTTCAGGTGTTTCAGTCCCTGAGCTGGAATCGTCACTCCAGTGTGACTTTGACAATATCCATGGTTGGTTGCCCCCAAATCAGCTCTCACTAAATGCAAAAAAAACAAAAATGCCTAAAAAAACATAAGAAAGAGCGTGCACATCAGCATACAGGCAAAGGCATATAACAGATTTATTACAATATAATGCTAAAATAAAAAAAAAGGGTGCAAACAGAGCAAGCCTACAGAATGCCACAGGCAAAGGTTTCTGTCTGTGGCATTTGTGGAAGCACAGGGTAAATTGGCACCGGCCCACTAACCAAATACTGGTAGATTTTGTATCGGGCTAGTAAGATTTTCCTTTAAGTAGCCCTGTGGGCTTGTACTGGAGAAGATAATATTTCAGTAAGTACACTAGCTCAGCCAGTGGAAAAGTCTGTGAGGCTAATGGGTTTTCTCAGCTGGCTAGTGACCGCAAAACTTAATTTCGACCCCTGGGCTTACACTGTTTGTACACAGTTATTACTGCAGTATGCTTTAGTAAATTTGTTATATCCTTTCACCTGTGTGCTCGCTCTTCCTTGTCTTTTTGGGGTTATTTACAGTATGTGAGCTGAGCACCTTCTTGAGTGTTTTTAGTGCCGGGAGTATCCTTGCATTACACACACAAAAAAAAAAAGATGCCTCCCCGACATTTGATACTAGATAGAGACTAGCAAGGTTCCAAAATACAGCCGTTTTCAAAACTCTGGATGGCAACCTGCTTGAAGAAGTACCCCACTTATTGTGGGGTGTGGCTAGATCAGAATTTCAGCTTTTCCACCCACATTGACACCATGCATACGAAATTTCACCCAAAGCTTGCTGTTCCGTGCTGAAACAAATCCTGCCTTCCTCTCCCAGTCTGCCAAGAGATGATCCTTAAGATGAGCTTGCTGGTGTTTGACTACCCAGATGTAGTCTACAGAACTGCCCAAAGTCTGCAATTGCTGGCTGGATCCCCTTCTTCTCTCCTTCTGCTGCTTTGCCCTTAGTGCTCCATCTCTTACCCATCACTGCTCTGTATAGGTTAATCTTTCTTTACCCTCCCTTAAGGCCCAGCGTCTCTCACTGTTCCTGCTTCACTGCCAAATACTGACTTGCCACTTTCCCCCCGCACCTCTCCTCTCTCCCTAACTCTGCAGTCCCCTTCTCCTACTCCCTCCATTCATCTGCTGCTCATTCCTTTAATATCCCTCACAGTAAATCTGTAGCAGGCCAGTCTGCTTTCTCTCTCTGCCTTCAATCACTGTGACACAGAGTCACTCCCCCCAACCGTCTTTCTTCCTCCCTGCACTCCCGAAAACCACTCTTACTGACACACTTCTCAACAGCATGCAAGGGTTGGACTGGGGTACAGTGGGCCCACCTGGAAAGAAGATACAAGGGCCCACCTGGAAAATCAATAGAGGAGGGCCCAGGTTGACACACACATATCAATATTTCACTTCAATCTGATACACTAGCTCTGTGTTTGCATCTTACATTTATCAACAGTGTCCCACATACCCCATTTAATTAGAAAAAAGATGATAAATGCAAAAGTTTTCAGAGTTCAGAAGGTAACCATTTACCCAACTGAGGGGGGGCCCACCTGGAAATTTCCAGGTATCCAGGTGGGCCAGTCCAACCCTGTCAGCATGTACCTTCAGCTAGGCTTCTTCCTCTGCCCCCCATTACAACAGCCCATGCCCCACCTCCCCCATTGTTGTACCCACTTTGCCTCTTACTACATTGTATAGCTTTAAAACTCAGTGTGCCCTGTAATTTAAATTTGACACCATCATGATTCTATTACAGATATTGTGCCATGTGTTGGCGGCATGCTTCCTTACCTCTCTTCTTTGCTACCCCATAACCAATGTACTTGGTGCACATTTTACATTGTTTTCATTCTTTCTGAAACAAATCATTAGTTGTACTGTGATTTTGTTGTTCACGTACATGCATGCACCAGTTGTTGCCACTTCATTATTGCTGTTTCATTCCGTGCTGCATTGCCTCCCCCCAGGTCGCACCCGGAAACCAGCTCCAGCTCAGTGTGCCTGTCCCAGTTACCACATTTTAAATAAATAAAAAATAAATTAAAGGTTTAAGACACAGGTAATAACCATACACAACTAGTTTGTACATTTGCAGTTTTATGCTGTTATTGGTTAATCCAAATGTGGCACCGGTAATGGAACTTTAACTAGCTTTTTTTGGAGGCAAGAGCTACGAGGTGAGATTAAACATAGTAAAATCAGAGTAAAATTGTTTAGTCTAGGGACATGAAGACTGAGAGGGGCCATAGCATCGGGTAAGTTATGTGTTATTTTGTATGTATTTAGCTGTATGGATTATAGTATATTAGAAAATGGATAAAACTATTTAGGCTTCTGATTGGCTGAGGCACTTTTGTAGCTGGGCATCTATCAGACAACAGATGCCTGGCTAATAAAAGTGTCAGCCTAGCCTGCCCCATCACCACAATTCTGGTGCCCACCCTCCTTCCTAATTGGCCAAACCCCCCCCCCCATCTCATTTCAAATCTCCGCCATTTTTTTGTATCGCTAAGCAACACATATTGCCCCCAACGCTCCCTAATTAACTGCTACAAAACCACACATCATACTTATACGTGGATATTTCTTTTCTTTATTTACTAACAATGCCCTATTCTCCTGTGTCCCATCATAGCTTCTACAACACTATTGCAGAGCGAACCGCGCTCTCTATTCCTCCCTTCCACATGTACCCACTCATTCATGCTCGTAAACCAGATTTCTTTTGTAAAATAATGACTTGTGCAGCTCAGCTGCACCACACCACAGTGAGGAACAGTGCTGCTTCTCATATTCGGCATATTTTTAAAAAGCAGAAAACACTCCAGTATGTAATCTCAGGTTGCGGACAAGGACAAATCAGTGTTTCCCCAACCGCGCTTAATTCAAACACCTGCGAATCCTGCCATCAGCTCACTGTTCCCGCTCTCATCTGTAGCCGCCCACTCTGCAAAACACAGTCGGTCTCCATCTGCGGAACTCCCTACCAAGAAGCCTCACTGCAGAAATAAACCATACGAAAATAGATAAAAAACATACTTGTATTTGGTTGTGGAGCGACATCATCAGCATTTCTCCCAACTGCATATACATATGTCATATTACAGTGTAAAAGTGCGATCTCGTGGCCCTTTGCTCTAACCAACGTCTGCTAACCTCTGTTCTCTGCGCTGCACTCACCAGTGCAAATCATTAATTAAAACATAAATATACCTGTTTAAAAAACAGGTTCGTACACTCTTTAACGGTGGCTCGGTGGAACTCCAAAGAGGCGGCGGTGTGGGGAGGGGCTAACAAAACAAGTAGCTCCAAAGGCACAATTACAGGAGCTCCGCTAGAACAAAACTCCTCACCTCAAAAACAAACAAATGCGAAGGAACTATTTTATTACGAAACAAATGCCACAAAGTTTTATTTAAACATACAGATTATTTTATTTAACAAATAAAATACTGCCCCATTTTCTAAGCACAATAATACCCTCCAGGGTGGGCAGTATTGGGCTATACCTGCCCTTCCAGGGGCTATAAAGCCCTCCGCCACGCCCTTGGGCTGGGCAGGTATAGCCCAGTACTGCTCACCCTGTTGGGTGTTTTTGCTTGCTTAGCTTTTATTTATTTATGGAATTTTGATTGCATTATAGTACTACTACTCGATATTTTATACCATTGTAAATGGGCTTCGGCTCAACTGGCTTGAATGCCATCCTGGTTAATTTTATGGATGAAATAAAACAACATTTTGAATTTAACTGAATTGTGGCAGTGCACAATGTTCAAGCTGGTGAGTACAAGCAGAACTAGAGAGAATGCCCTCAAACTGAAGTTGGGGGGGGGGGCAGTATAAGAGGAAACATAAGAAAGCATTACTTCACACAGATGGTGGGTAACATGTGGGCCTGCCTGCCTGATAAGGCTATGGAAACTAGTGGTGTTCAGACTTTAAAAGTAGTACTGAATGGATTCCTGTGGAACAGTCACATGGAGTGTGTAAACCTTTCTACACACAGTGCCAGCACTGAAGTACAACTTTTATTGTCTTTTTTTGTTGGATTTGTGCACTTCACAAGAGCCTCATTTAGGTGGGGGATGTTACTGCAGCAGAGGATTTACAGTTGCACTGTGTTCAGCTGATGCTACTACAGTAAATTGAAAAAATGTAATAAACAAGAGGTCTGTTGTATCATGCAGTTATACAAGTGTGTTGTACACATCTGGAGTCACTGCAGTGTGCAGGCTGCACAGGGTGAAGGAACATTAGGTGTGGACCGGAGAAAACGTGTGAAATGTAGTGGTGGGAGCGCTTGTTTGTACAAAATCTGAAGGCGGTCAGTAGCAGGAGCAGAAAGTAAAGGGAGTAAGCAGGTGGTTGATGTGATTCTTGAAGTACCTTAGGTTCTTAGGTTCCTTGATCATGTCAGGGACAAAATTCCAGGTCACTGATGAAGCTACAGAGAAGGGCCTCTCACCAGCTGATTTGTGGGATTTTGGGACCCGGAGCAGTTCCTTACCCTCAGTTCACAGTTGGTCGATTTGTGTGATCTAGGTCAGCAAGTTGCTGAAGTAGGTAGAGCATTGGCAGTAAACACAATTGTATAGAAGAGAGGCTCACGTGTACTCACATCTCATATCTGGTGAAAGCAGTCTTAAGTTCCTACAAAGTGCCGGCCCGGTGACACTGAGGGTTGAGGCGCTGGACGCCACACCTCGCGCTGCGCCAGCGACCCGGGTTCGAGAATGGACTCGGGCGCCAGGGGTCGGCAGGGGAAGGGTTGAGGACTGAGCTCCCATGTAGAGCTCTCCTCCCCCGGCTTGCATGGGATGGGGTAGTCTGGTGAGCCAGTGACCCCCGGTGGAGACCGGAGGTACTGTAGCAAGCCAGGCATGCACGTACTGGCGTGGCCCGGCTGGCAGGATTGCCGTGCGCCAGAAGCGTCAGGGAGAAAAACCCCGAGGTGGGTAGGCGGCGGCATCCCGAGGTGCCCTCGACCGCCCACATGCTGCCAATACTGGGCCTCTGCTCCACCCTTTGATCTATCTACGGGTATGGACTGGGGGGTTTGCAGGGAGCGCTAACGCCTCTGAGGAGGTAGACGGTCACAGTGAGTGGTAGAAGAGGCAGGTGTGTGGATTGCCAGAGAGATTTCCGGTTCTCAGGGAGACAAACAGAGTAAAAAAAAAAAAAAGTTCCTGTAAAGTATGCAGTGGTGGGCAAGCCTGTCACATCCTAACGTAATTCTGCACCCATTGTCTAGGCAACAGTGAATTTACTGTATATCGGATGGTGTGGTTAGCTGCTTTGTAGATTTAATTTGCATATTCAAGGGCCGTTACCCATAGTAGGGATTGTTTCAGGAGTAGTTTCCTGGTGTTGAGCTTTAGGTAGCTTCTGTTGTGGTAGAGTAATCCAGGTTTTGGTGGGAGCTTCTGACAGTTTTGCATACCTCTCAACCTTTTATCACTCAAATGTGTGACAAGAAGACAAAATGTGTGACACATCATCAGACATGACATTGCAAGCTCAGAATACTGTGGAAATATGTGCACTAATGTCAATAATGTTTACTGATAACCTAGCGTCTTATATCATTATATATTTCTGCTTAAAAGTCTCAGTGGTCAATGTGGAATGTCACCTTCCCAATGTGGGACAGAGGATTTCTGAGGGATAAAATGAGTGACGTACCTCGTAATGTGTGACAGTTGAGAGGTATGCAGCTTTGTTGATGTGCTCACTAAAAGAGAGTTGCCCATTTATCCAGAGACAGGTATTTGAATTGTTTAATCTTTATTGAGGGGTGTTTTGTTGAATGTTGAAATTTGGGGTGTGTTTTTGGGTGGGATTTACATGAGAAACATGACTTTGGTTTAGGAGTGGCTGCTGCTGTGGTGGAGACTGTGATAATCTAGTTTATTGCGCTGTTGATTGTTGTTGGAGTTGCCGAGATCTTAAACAGTTTTGGCTTTGGTGCTGATATTGAATCGATCATCTTCTGCCCCCCTTTCTGTCCCCCAGGTTTGCTAGTATCCTTCCCAACCCCCTGGCCACCCTCCATTCTTGCCCCCTCTGCTGCTCTGTCTTCCACTTTTTGGCTCCTTTTTACTAATATGTTTTTTTCTTTCTTTTTTTTTTCTTTCCTGTGCATTTTCGTGTGGCTTTACAGTGCTGCACATCTGCTTTTGATCCAATTTCGGATCTTCTTGCATGGCGCTCTAGTTCTCAGCAGCCTTGCTTTGGCCTGTGTTTCACACCGTCGGCTATCTTTGCTTGGATTTCACGATCTGGCTGTTCTTTCTGTTTTATCATCACCTTTTTATATTTCCTTTCAGGGATTACACACACATTTTTTCTTTACCAATCTGCATACGTTGTTATTGTGTATTTGACTCTGGAGATGCGGTAACCGTTTGGCTCCATTGGATAAAACATTACTTGCCTGTGCCTTTAATTGCACCATATATAAATGAAGTACTTTGTAACAGGAACCACGCCCCTGACTAAAGGTCATGCTACAGACTCGAAGTGCCAGGTCTATCAGTGCTAATTTTCTTTGTTTTTGTTCATTTAAAACCGTGAGCTATTACTTCTTAGACTACATTTCTTGTTTCTCACTGAGTGCAGTTTACCAGTGTTTTTCTGCATTTTGCTTGTCAAAGCCTGTAACGACTGACTTGCTGTGAGCATGTGTTTTTTTTGCTTGTTTGAACCGTCTCTAAGGATGCCATCCCCGACCCATGCAACTGAGCGGCCACAGTGCTGGTTTCCAGTCAAGGTTAGTTTCCTGCATTTACAGTTTTTGCTCTGGTTTTCGCACTGTGGTTTTGCTGTTACAAATTAGTTTTCTTGAATTCACAACAAACAAAGTGATTCCACAAGGAAATATATTTTGCAGCTGCATTTCTCCTCTGCTATGTCTTCTGAGCAGTCAAGTTCTGAAGTAGATCATCACACAGCGACAGCCAGTACTGCCATTGGCCTCACCTGGTTTGAGGGTGCAGCATTGTTGGTCAGACGCCATCTCCAAGCCGGAGCCATCTTTTTCAGCATTAGTACTCCTTCAGAATTGGGCAATAACTTCAATGCTCTTTTCCAGGACTTTGAAAAACTAAAAACAAAGGAAATCAACAGCCTTTGCAGTAAGGGGTTCCTGGAGGAATATCGCCATAAAGTCTGGGCCCCACAGGGCCTGAGCATAGCAAAAACACCTAGAGGAGGTTTTATTTCTGACATCTACGAGGACAAGTGGTTTACAGCACTAACCATGTTCACAAACACACTGGTCAGATCCCTTGACTAGGATAAGGAATTATATCAGTTTCTTTCTGAAGATATTGAGGATTCGAAAACAAAATTACTGGCACTAAAGGAGGTACCTGAATTCAAAACATTTCAATTGAAGTTATAGAAAAACGCTCTCAGTTCATGAAACGCAAACTAATGATCGAAAAAAGAAGAAGAAATTCCACCTTGACAGCCATGATTACAAGATCAACCAAGGTTATTCTTGGTAACACCCATCACGGGCACTTGACAGAGGTTGTCCCTGCTCTAAGTCAAGAGCAGGTAAAAGACATGACCTGGGAAGATCACGGCCACCTGCTCAGGGCTCATCACAAAATCCAAACAACCCACAAAGTGAACAAGGGGCGGAGAATTCTGTGTCTGTTTAATCACTGGGCCAACCAAGCAAAGCTGGAAAAATGACAAACACAAGGGAATGTGGGAAACACAGAGAGGCAAGTGGGGCAGATGGAAGAAACAGGCCCCCAGTGGAACCTCAGGAACAGAAGTACCAAGTATTGAACATTTCCTCAGTGGAAGTGTCTAAAAGTCAGTACAAAATCTTAAGAACAGGTAAGTGCCTCAGTTTTCTACCCAGCCCTCAGCCAAACGGTTTGGATTTATACATTGACATAAGGAAATTCTTCTGTAAAGTAAACCTTAAGAATTTTATGCACAGGACAGAGACATAGGATACCCAAATCTTTCAACAGTCCTCATAAAGGGGACGCTGACCAAGATCTACTCACTTTAATGAGTCTATCGGAAGAAAATGAAACACACGAGGGACTGTCCAAGACATCCCCACTTGATGGAGATACTCTGTCAGCTCATTCCCAACTAACTTTGGATGTCTTCCCAAGAAAAACAACCTTTAGAGCACCATCTACTTTCAGCCCAGCAGCTTTCACATCTCCCACCACTCCAGATCTACCAGAAGCTGATCATGAAGGACATTCGGAACTTACTAAACTCCCGCTGGCCACACCAGACATCAGATCTGAGTGAGGAGAGTTTCCTCCCCAGTCCCTCGGCTATTCCACCCCTGCCTCTTCTGTTGTTCTGTTCTCTGCTTTTTGTCTTCTTTTTACCATATATTTGTTTCTTTTTTTTGTTTTGTTTCTATGTGTTTCCTTGTGGCTTTACAGTGCTGCACATCCACTCTTGATCAAATTTCAGATCTTCTTGCATAGAAACATAAAAACATAGATGACAGCAGCAGAAAAAGACCAATGGTATATCCAGACTGCCCGAGTTCCATATCCAACCCCGTGACCTACTGTCCACCCAGGGTTCTAACCCTCCCCTTCTAACCCCTTATTTTCCCTCACATATTTATCTCCCTAAGTGACTCATACCCTGCATTTTGTCCTTACTTGAAACCTTCAACTGTTTTAGCACCCACCAATTCTGCTGGTAGACAGTTCCACTTCTCCACCACCCTTTCTGCGAAATAATGCTTTCTCATGCCCCCCTGAACCTCCCTCATGTCAGTTTACACTCATGCTGTCATGACCTCAAACTAGCAGTCAAGCTAAGTAGTTCCTCACTGTTCATTCTTTTTATTCATTTTAGGAACTTGAAGATCTGTATCATATCACCCCTCTCCCTTCTGGTCTCCAGTGAGTGCATGTTCAGTGCCTTGAAGTGCTGCTCGTAAGACTTGTCCTGTTGGCCCTGAATCATCTTTGTTACCCTGCACTGTCTCCAGCCTGTCCCTGTCTGTCCTGAGGTGAGGGCTCCAGAACTGGGCACAGTACTCCAGGCGTGGCCTCACTAAAGCTCTATAAAGGGGTAGTATTACCTCCTTCCTCCTGCTGTCGGTGTCTCTCCGTATGTACCCCAGCATCATGCTTGCAAGCAAGCAGGCAAACTTTATTTATAAAATAGCGCTATTCTCACAAGAACCATAGCACTAGCACAGAAAATCATAAAACCACAGCTAAAAAACATTAATACACAATAAATATCAGCTACAAACCTATTCAGAATCAGGGAAAGCAAGATTAAACAAATATGCTTTTAAAGAAGTATGCCTTACCATAAGCTTTCTTGCACTGGCTCAATTGCTTGAGGGTGTCACTGATGATAATTCCTAGATCACGTTCCTTTGCAATAGTGCTGAGTCTTACCCCACCGATCCAGTACTCTGTCCTGGGGTTCTTATTCCCTAGGTGCATTACCTTGCACTTTTTGGCATTGAATTTCAATTGCCAAAGCTTAGACCAATCCTCTAGCTTTTGTAAGTTGTTCTGCATTTCTCCGATTCCATCTGCACTATCCACCCTCCCACAGAGCTTTGTGTCATCTGTGAAGAGACACAACCTGCTCCAGATACCTTCTCCTGTGTCACTGATGAACATGTTGAAGAGAACTGGGCCCAGGACAGATCCCTGTGGCACCCCGTTCATGACCACCCTCTCTTCTGATTTGACCCTGTTGATTACATCCCTCTGCTGCCTCCCTTTTAGTCAATTTCCTACCTAGTTGACTGTATCTTTAGCTGCACCCAAATCCCTTCATCTTCTTCAGCAAGCGTCTATGTGGTACTGAGTCAGAAGCCTTGCTGAAGTCAAAATAGAGCAAATACACAGTGTGGCCTCTATCCAATTCCCTTGTCACCCAATCAATGAAAACCATCAGGTTCTGCTGACAGGACTTCCCTACCGCAAACCCGTGTTGTTTACTATCCTGGAGACCGTTGCCGTCCAGGTAGTCCACGAGGTCTTCCTTAACCTGTGACTCCAGCAGCTTCCCTACAGTGGAGATTAGACTGACAGGTCTTTAGTTCCCTGCTTGTTCCTTGTACCCCACCCCCACTTTGTGGTGTGGAATGACATCTGCCACTCCCTAGTATTTCTAAACTACCCCCTGTCCATAGTGAGTTGTTAAATAATCCGACCAGGGGTTCGGCCAGTTCTACTTGCCTGTCATAGCATTGCTCTAATTTCCCAGCAGCCTTGCTTTAGCCTATGTTTCGCACTGTCAGTCTTTGCTGGGATGTCATGCTCTGGGTATTCTTTCAGTTTTATCATTAACTCTTTGTTTTTCCTTTTAGGGGTACATACAAGCTTTCTGCACCGATCTTCACAATTTTTTATTGTATATTTGATTCAGCTCCAGAAGATGAAGCGTTACTTGCCTCTGCCTTTACCTGCACCATATTTAAATGGTGTACCGACCAAGGGTCATGCTACAGACCTGAGGCACTGGGGCTAGTGGTGCCGATGCGCTTTCTTTTTGTTTAATTAAAACCGTGAGCTATTACTTCTTGGACTCCAGTTCTCGTTTTTCACTAACTGTGGATTACCGGTATTTTAAAGCCTATACCGACTGACTCAATGTGAGTGTGTGGTTTTTGTGCTTGTTTGATATCGGTATCATCTGTTTAAGGTGGATGTTGGTGATTGTATTGTTACAGATCTGGGCGAAGCTGTTTACAAACAGGCTGACTAGTAGTGGACCAATGATGGAGCCTTGGTGTACTCCTAACTTGAAAAAGCAGGGCACAGGGGTTACTCTGCCTTTACGACTTGAAACCTGTCTTATGGGTAATCTCTGAGCCACTTTTGTGCACTAGCTGAGACTAGTAGATGGAATTTCTGGAAACTGGCTTCATGATTCATGGATGTCAAATGCCTTTTTTTTGGGTCAGTGAAGTTGACACCCTTTAGGTAACCAGAGTCAAGTGCATATGCTGTGTCAGATAACTTCGGTAGATCTGCAGTGCTGGAATGAATGGAGACTGTTCATTGGCTAGCCGATTGTTTTGTAGAATGTGATTGTGAGAGGTTATTGTTTGTGTGTTAGTTTCTTTGAGAGTTTGTTTAGAGTGTATAGGTCCTAGATCGGGCAGTAGTAGGGGAGGAAGGTAGACCAACTAAGAGCAGTGGTGTTACTCTGGCCACTTTCCAAATCCTGGGGATTTGATTACATCTTGGGGATTTGATTACTGTGGATAATAGGTTAAAAAGAATCAGTATTGATTGTACCAAGTGGCCGGCCTCATATTTGTCACTCAGTGCTATCAGAGCCCATGCTCACTGTAGTGTCCAAATCATGGAGCAGTTTTAGAATGTCAACCTGCTATAGATATCTTTGATGGAGAAGGGAAGCAGTTTAGTTGGATGTGGGTTGATCTGTAGAAGTCATGATCATAAAGTCACACAAGTGACGCAGCTCGGGTGGAAGAATTTTACATCAGATGCCTGTAGCAGATCAAACTTTCATTTGGGAAGATTGACATAAAATGTACTATTGTAGTCGTGTTTGGTCTTGATGTTAGAACACATTAATTTAATAAGTAAGCAAAACTAAGAGTGAGATGGGTAACTTATACAGCCCTGACTGTCCATGAGTCTTAAAGCTGTACTTACTCTAAACTTTCTTAGACATGCTTTTTTCATCTGACAACTTCATGTTGTAAAAACTTAGGTAGTCTTGAACAGAAAAGTACAAACTATTTCTAATTCTAGCAACATGTTAGGTGTGGAAAGATAAAATTACTACACCCTCCTATTGAATTATAACCCCAAGTGGTTTCTTTGAATTACAGTCTCTTGAAAGAGACTTTTTAGACCTATTGTATTACTTGCCAAAGTCAAAACCTGTGAAGATCTGATATTAGTATAGTTAATATTACACATAAATGTATTATATGTGAATCATATTTTATTATTTTTAATATGCATCTTTATATTGCCTTTTTTGTATGTTTGCACATTTTTCTTACGATGATTTATGTTGGCTGCCACCTTGGAACTTGAATTAAAGTTAGCAACAGAAATGATCCAGAAATAGGTGTGTATCTTGCAATATTTTTGAAAAGTGAAATGTGAAAGTTAAAATGTGCTACATTTTCCTTTGTAGGAAAAATGTCAAAAGAGCGTGCTTTGAGGAAACAGCAACAGTTGAACAACCTGGTGTCTGTGTTGACCAAGCTTGCCAAGTCCGGCAACACCATTGTGGATTTCTGCAGCGGCGGGGTAATGTATGCTTTTTTTGTAACGCCACAGAGCCACTTAACAGAATAGCAGAAGGGCAGAGCAGACAGCAGAACAAATGGTGGAATGTGTCCTCTTTAGGGGCAGCAAAGGCTAGATCAATATTTTGATGCACTGTTCATCTTGAAATGGATCAAATGTGTTGGATTGGGTGACTGAGTCCTTTGTTCACCTTGCTTTTCCCAGGGGCACGTCGGGATTGTTCTTGCTCACACACTGCCGTCATGCCAGGTAAGGCTTCACTAAAATCGAAAGAAAGGTTTAGTTTTTCCCTCTCTTGTTAGCAGCTTGCTGAAACTTTTGAAGTCCTAGACAGAAATGTGCAACAAAAACAAACAGAATACAAGAATGACAAACTAAGGCTAGATTTACATCAGCTCAACTTTATTAGCATCACACGTGGGAGGCAAACAGAAAAATTATTTTGCCAATGGGAAAAATATGCTTGGTTTCTTTAGTGCAATTTGAAAACACTGGATTGGCAGCTCACTTTAATGTAATCAACTATGTCAGTCATGGTGTTAATAAGACAAAAATAGACTATGCATGTGTGCAATAGTCATCTCCATTAATGTAGCCCTTAGGACTTCCAGGATGTTGTGTGTGTATCATTTGTAGAGTTTATTTGAAAAGTCGAAAAACAAAGTTGCATTCACCAAATATCAATGTTTCCTATGGTGCTGGATGTGTAGTTACACAAGGAAAATGTCCAGTCAGTCTGCCCAGCCCTACCTAAGGTTTGATACAGTGGCCCTAGTGTCACCCACTCCTTCATCCCACTTCCCTGGGTTTTCTTTCTAACATTATGCATCCTATATATTTGTCCAAACCATGTTTGAATCCTTCTGACTTAGCACAGACAACTTGCCTTGGTAGCTTGTTCCACCCATTGACCAGTCTCTCCATGAAAGAATATTTCCTGATGTCCTTCTTCTGAGAGTGTGGGGGATGCTGGTGGGTGAATAGAGAGATGAGTAGGGTGGTGGGCTGTAACAACTGTGGAGCACCAGTCTTTCTTAGAATTTCGTGGGGGGTTGTTTGGTGTGCAGGCAAATAATGGTGCTTAAAAATGAGATCAGAGGTCAACAGGAGGCGCTAAGGAGGGAACGGTGGGCTGCAGTGGACAGCAACCCGAAAGGTGGAGTAAGTAGATGGGGAACTGAGGGGGAAGGAGTGGGAAAAGGGTGGCGGATAAGGAACTGAGACAGGGGGACACAGGTCAAGGGTCAAAAGAGAGCAGAAAAGGGGAGAACGAAAGATGGGGGAAGGGGAGAGATAACAGACATAGAAGCAGTAGCAGAGGGGCTGGTAACAGTAAGGAGGAAGTATGTGGTAGTAAGGGGGCATCGAAAAATCGATTTGCAGTACTGGCAGGACCGGCTGATGTGATAGAGGGTGTGATCGGAGGAGGAAATAAAAATAGACCGGAGGAACATGGAATGGGTAGGAGAACAACTAGGGATGATCCAACGGGGCGGGAGGGGAAACAGCTGTGCTGGAGGATCAGGGGGAGTCCGGAGGAAAGGGTTGGGATGAAGGAGGACCAGGGAATGTGGCTTATGGAAAAGAGGGTGGAATCCTAGTGCTGGGTGACACAATACTAAAAGGAGCCAGATGGGGGAGCAAGGGAGAGAGGCATAGTCACATATGGGTGGAGGCCATGCCAGGAATGACAGCGGAAAGAGTGGGTCAGTCTGTTCTAAAGTTTTCTAGGAGGGGTAGTGAGAAATCACATATAGTTCTGCATGTGGGGACAATTGACCTAGTGAGAAAGACTATAGAGGTAGTTCAGGGAAGGTTTGAGGAGCTAGGACCAATATGTGAGGAGGCAGGAAGATCAGTAGCTTTCTCGGAAGTACTTCCAGTGCCCAGGGCAAGCACAGGCAAGGAAACTGAGGATAGAGGAATTTAACAAATGGCTAAGAACCTGGTGCCAGTCCAAAGATTTTGGGCTGGTGGGTGAGTGGGGAGGGACCTGGGAGGACAGTGATCTCTACGGTAAGGACAGACGTAACCTAAGTGAGGAGGGCAAGAAGGTATTGAAGCAGAGGATGGGGGTTACATAGAAACAGAAGGGCATTTAAACTAGGAGTGTGGGGTGGCAAGTGGGCAAGAGGCTTGCAGAATTCACAGGAAGGGAAGCCAAATGAGTTTACCCCCCCCCATGCTAGAAGCAGTGGAAAAAAGGGAATACTAGAGTGGATGTTTGGAAAGGAGAGTGGGGGGGGGTGGGGAGGATAGAGGGTGGTCATCTTGAATGCTAGGAGCCTGGGGAACAAAACAGCAGAGCTACAGGCTCTCGTGGCAGAAGGAGAGGTGGACATGGCAGCCATCACTGAAACATGGGCCACCCATTACCAGGACTGGGACCTGGCGGTACCAGGGTAGAAGATATTCAGCAGAGACAGGGTAAATGGGAAGGGTGGGGGTGGTGGCAGTGTGTGTAAGAGAAGGACTGAAGTGTGTTTGTGAGGAGGGAAAGGAGGTAGTACAGAGTCGTTATGGATGCAAATCCAGGATTCCAAGGATAGGACTCTCAGGATGGGAGTAGTGTACAGGCCGCTATTTCAGACAGAGGAGTTAAACAGGGAACTAGCGGAACAGATCAGAAGGGCCTGCGGAAAGGGTAGCACGGTGATTGTGGGGGACTTCAACCTGCTGGGAGTGGATTGGAGTACCCTAGCCACCACGAATAGAAAGGAGCAGATACTTCTGGACGCATTCCAAGATAGCTTCCTAATGCAAATGGTCAGTAAGCCAACCAGGTTAGGGAACACCCTAGACCTTGTGCTGACAAATGGGTAATTTGTGAGGGAGCTGGAGGTGGAAGAACCACTGGCAGGGAGCGACCACCACTCAGTGTGGTTCATGTTGAAAATGGGTAAGAAGGGAGCAGAAACAGGTACGAGAATGTTGGACTTCAGGAAGGCCAACTTCGGGATAATGGGGAGGTAGTTAAAGGGTATCTAGCCGGAATCCAAACTAATATGGACACTAACCAGAGGTGGGAGATCGTAAAACTGGGGATTGAGGAGGCAACTAAAACCTGCATCAGGATCTAGAGTAAGAGAGCTAGGGCCCAGAAACCCAGCTTGTTGAGCAAGGGGGTCATGGAGAAAGTAAGAAATAAAAGAGGCGCCTTTAAGAGGTTCAAAAAACAGGGAGAGGGGAGGACAGAGAGGATTACCTGAAGGAATCGAAGTAGGTGACAAAGGGAGTAAGGGCAGCCAAGGAGTCTAAGGAGCTCAGGCTGGCGCAAGGCATCAAGAAGGGGCAGAAGGAATTCTTCAGGTACATCAGGGATAAAAGGAGTTGTAGGGACAAAATAATAAGGATTAAAAGGGATAGGGTGGGTGGAAACAGAAGCAGAGCAGGCAGAAGTGCTTAGTGAACACTTCTGCTCAGTGCTTACTAAGGAGAAAGGAGGAGCGCTACCAAGGTGGGTGGGAGATAAAGCTCAGGGGGGAGGAGGGGACAGATGGGGGAATCACAGAGGGCAGGTTACTGGAGGGCCTGAGGGCACTGAGGGTGGACAAGGTGCCAGGACTAGATGGCATTCACCTCAGGGTACTGAGAGAGCTGGCAGAAATTCTGGTGGGCCGATGGCAGACCTGTTCAGTGCCTCCCTGGACTCAGGAAGTGTACCACAGGACTGGAGGATGACTCACGTGGTACCCCTCCATAAGAGCGGTCCCAAAGACGAACCGAGAAACTACAGGCCAGTAAGCCTCACATCCATCTTGGGAAAACTGATGGAGACAATCCTGAAGGAGAGGCTGGTGTCCCTTCTGGAGACCGATGTGCTGCAGGACATTAGGCAGCATGGGTTTGTCATGGGCAGATCTTGTCTGACCAACCTAGTGGATTACTATGACTGGGTAACTAGACAGTTGGACAAGGGCCATGCAGTGGATGTCCAGTTTCTGGACTTCAATAAGGCATTTGACACAGTGCCACATGGGAGGCTGGGTAGTAAGCTGGCAGGTACAGGCGCAGGGACAAAAATGGTGGGATGGGTAGTAAACTGGTTACAGGAAAGGCAGCAGAGGGTGGTGGTGAGAGGGGAGCTCTCATCTCTGAGGGAGCAGTGACAAGCGGAGGCACAGGGTCATTATGTCTGGACATGTGCCGCTAACACACTATTAGCAGCTGCGCGATTTATGCCATGAGGCATCATGTCTTTGTTCTGTGGGGCTCTGCCCCACAGCCCCGTTCTGAGGAGGGGCTGCACCTCCTGGACCACCCACTAGTGATTTTCAACTCCGGGGGTCCAGCTGGGGGCCTTGCAAGTCGGGTTTATACCATAATGATGTATGCTATTAAGCATGCAACATTATGACCCGGTACGCAAGCGGAGTACTGCAGGGCTTAGTGCTGGGACTGATGTTTGGGTTGTTCATATCAGGCATTTCAATGGGCATCAAGAGCAAGATCAGTCTGTTTACAGATGACAGCAAGATGGGAGCAGTAGTGGATGACCTAGGAGGGTGACAGGGGTTGCAGGATGATCTGTCAAAATTGGAGACCTGGTCGGACACCTGGCAGTTGGGATTCAGTGCCAAAAAGTGCAAGGTGCTACATTTCAGGGCAAAAAACCCAAGAAGGAGCTACCAAGAGGGAGATCACGTTACTGGAGGGGGTGCAGCGCAGGGCAACAAAGATGATCCAGGGACTAGGAGACATACCCTACATGGGCAGGCTGAGGGAGTTGAACATGTACTCACTGGATGAGAGGAGAGACAGGGGGATATGATTGAAACCTTCAATCACCTCCAGAAGGAGGGAAGTGGTACTCCCTCTGTATAACTGCTTGGTGAGGCCTCACCTCAAATACTGTGTGCAGTTTTGGAGGCCACACTTAAAGAGGGACATTAAACTCCTGAAGAGGGTCCAGAGGAGGGCAACCAAAATGATTTGGGGTTTGGGGGACGGGACCTATGGGGAGAGGCTGGAAGAGCTAAATATGTACACATTGGAAGAGAGAAGGGACCAGGGGGACATGATAGAGGTCTTCAGGTACATGAAAGGGGTGAATAGGGGAGGAGCAGTCAGAGTGTTTCAAAGGAAGGAGAAGGGGGCAACTAGAAGGCATGGGTGGAAGCTGGAGGGGGGGAAGATTCAGGGGAGAAAGGAGGAGGTGCTACTTCACTGAGAGGGTGATGGAGCGATGGAATGCGCTGCCCATGGGGCTGGTGGAGGCAGAGACGGTGGAGGGGTTCAAGAGGGGGTGAGACAGATACAGGGGAACGGTTCTGGAAGCAAAATCCAGTGCAGCGAGAATATCCAGAACTGGGGAAGGGAGAAGCCAGAGAAGGCGAGGGGGACAGCAAGGTCAGGGTGGGTGCTGACCAAACGAGCAGACACGAATGACCATTAGGCCTATTCTGCTGGCATTTTAGTACATTAGTATGTTGCTGCACAGTTTTGTGGCTGGTTCTTTTTTCTTGATATTTTTCTCCCCCTTCTCTGAACTGCTTCCCTCACGTGGGTCACCTCAGCCCTGTCACCCTGACTTCCCCCAGGACATACCAGCAGTGTATTGTCACAAGGCTTGCCCACCCAGCTGGGTTGATGGGGTTCCTTAACTACCACCATGACGCGAATCTGGTTTGCGGCCTTACCTGGGTTGTCGGTTGCGTGGCCTGTAGTTGACTGGAGTCATCCTGCTGGCTGGGGGATTTTCCTGGTTTCCGTGCCCCAGGAGAAGCATGTGTACAGTATGTGTCTGTACTCTCATGCTATGTGCTCCAGCATCTGCCCCTCCTTCTCATGCTGCTGTCCTGAACTGCTTTCCCCCCAGTCTCCGCCAGGGGCTGGACATATGATGGACACTGCAACCCACCCCTACCCCACAGAGGAGGAGGGGGAGGAGTACAGACACTCGACCCTCCTCTCCCCTCCTAAGTCTTGAGCTCATTCCTGAACTCGGTCGTTGGTGCTACCACAGCGCCAGTGGGCTGGCCATCGATGCACAGCTGATGCCAGATCTTCTAATCATGCTAACAAAACCTCACTGTCTTGCACCAGGCACAACATATCAGTTTGAGTACATTGTTCACACCTTGAGAAAACAAAACTGAATGCATCTTGGATTTTGTGGCAAAGAAGAATTTTAGACATAAAATCCATTGTTTTATTTAATCAAAAACAAGTGTTTATTCTGTTTGTGAATTTTTTATCTTATGCCCACACACAAGCTATTCTACAGGCACAGAGCCAATTTATAAGTGCAGTAATGCACTCCTGGGTGTGCATTAAAGGATTGTAGTGCACTTCTCGGGGTGCAGGGGGGGAGTATTAGGACTTTCGGCCTTCTGACTCATGCCTCACACGTCTGAGGTTTGCATCCAAATTCTTTAATGAACACACTGTCGTGGATTATTGTTTACATGCTGGACAGCACAAATACTGAGAAAGGAAAAGAAAAAACAAACTTTTCTCTTGGTAAAACTGTTATCTTTCTTTGGCTAAGTGGACAGTTACTGTGTATAGCTGCTGTGTGTGTGTTCCAGGTGGTCCTAGTAGAAAACAAGGAGGAGTCCCTGGTGCGTGCCCAACAGAGATGCAGTGAACTCCACTTAAACAATGTCTGGTTCATCCAAGCAAATCTGGATTATTTTACTGGACCATTTAACATTGGGGTAAGTGACAGTAACTTATTAAAATATAAATTATGTTGCCCAATGCAAAGAAGTCCCCCAAATCAATACATAAAAAGGAAAAGTGTATTTAAGGAGACTTCTACTCTATATTCCTCTTTTGGCCCTTTTTCACTAAAATGGGAATAGTTGCCTCATAAGCACAGAACTCTTCCTGTGTTTTCAGCATAGTCACCCTGTTATACTGAACAGGCTTTCCTTTCTGGCATCAGAACAATGTCAGATAGGCAGGCAGCATAGCCTAGTCTGAACCGGGAGATTCCGGTTTAAATCGTTCACCCGTAGTCACAACCACTAGGGGAGATGAGGGGGACGTGTTCCCCCTCCATTACCGCCGCCACATTTTGTCTTGACCTCAACTTACTAGGAACCACATCTCAATATCCTGAAATTTCCCCAGAGAGCACTCTCAACTTTTTTTGAGAATGTTGTGCCAAAGTTTCACCTAACAGTACCTTTACAGGGGAATTTTCGCGTGTAATAATTTACCTTTACTATGAAACAGGCTTTCAGCATCTCTGAGAAACAGGACAAACTTAAGGACTTTTAGAAATGAGAAAGTTCAATACTACTGAATATTCCCAAATTTGTAATTAGGGCTTATACTTTTTGAAAGCTTCCTGTTTTTTATTCAGTGCCACCCCCACAATGGGCAGAGCACATTGTGGAATGTGTCTGTGTAGCTGGTGGAGAAGTCGAGATGACTGTCCAGCCAGACCGTCAGGTATTTGAAGGTGGAGACTACCTCCAGTGGAGCACTATCTAGGGTCATGAAGACTAGACTGGACTAGGCTTACCACCTGTCCCTAGTTTCGCAGGACAGTCCTGATTTGGGATGCTGTGTCCTATAAAAAAAACGTGAAAAAGGCTACATGTCCTGACATTATAGTAGAAAAAAGTATTTTCTGACTTTCCTCTAAATGCTACAAAACAGTACAATAACTTAATTAAATTACCTTAAAATGATAAGAAACACTAGAAACAGCTGAAAAACTACAACGCAGTCTCAATTCTGATTATTTAGAGAAAACAAGTCTGTTGCATTGGTCGAGATTACATATTGGCCTGCGAAAAGTCATGTTTCAGTAGGACATGTCCCACTTTGGGCTTTTTAAAAGGTGGTAACCCTAGACTGGACTGAAGCTTGGCCAGCAGTAGCCTGGTTCCCAAGGTCATGGAGATCATTTCCTTAGCATTTAGAGTTCCAGTGCTGATCATGAAACGTTGCCTCATACTGCAGCATATGGTACCTCAGGCTAACTGGATCGAACTCCCATTGAGGACAGTGAACTCGCTGCAGCATACAGCACCTCACTTGCTGCAGCATTTAACAGCAGTGTGGAATGTAGTTCGATGGTGTGAAACCATCACTGGACATTGTCAGAGTCACCATTCATTATTATCTTCCAAGGCAGTCCCAGGCATGGCATAGGAAGGTTTTGGTGTTAATTGAAGGGGGACATGAGGATTTTATGTAAATGCGATTAGACTAATTAAAAGCACATTTTCAGTAAAAAAAATCATATCAGTGTTACTTGCTTTGTTTTGATATGAACTGCAAGTCCGAAGTATTTAAAAAGTGTCTGGCATTCGTCTTTTAAACAACACTTTTCTGTCACTATAGCGTAAGTGTATAATTACTCTATTGTTGTACTATATTTCCGCAATATCAAAATGCTGAAACTACTGCTTTCTGTTAATATAGTAGAATTACGTTATTAGCATATTCATATAGGAGAAAATCATTTCCAGTGAATCACTATATTGAACATGCATCAGTATTTATTATTTATTTAGCTTTTGTTGACCGGGTAAGTACACTAGACAAATCCTGCTTATTTTCAGGCACGACCAGGGGGAGGGGGATACAGATGAATGCCAACTGACCTTGAACCAGATTAAGCTGTTGGTGGTATTTTTAGTGAATGAGGGAAATTTGGCCAGGACCCGGGGAAGTTCCCCTACTCTTTTCGATAAGTGCCATGGGATCTTTAACATCCACCTGAACTACCACCAATCCAGGCAGATGGGACCTCGGTTTAACGTCTCACCGAAGACCGGCACCTCAGAAGTGCAGCACCCCTCTCATGCTGCACTACAGTGTCAGTACTGGGATATTAACCCAAGTGCCAGATGTGGGAACTGAACCCACAGCCCTCTGATCTCCCGGCCTCAGAGGCGAGTGTGCTACCTACTGAGCCACTGACACTGCTCTGACACTGTATGATGTACACATATCAATCTGACTCCAAGCTTTCAGTTAAAATAGAATAAAAGTTACTGGCCCTAACGGTTTAAAAGTTACCCCATTCTAAAGTTAATTTATTTAAAAAGACCTAACATTTGTAGAATGTAGAATCTTTATTTTTTAGCAGGATTGAACTGTTAGGACTTTAGTGGCCCTGTTTACAAAGTTGTCCTGCTAAGTGCAGTTTGTTCTAAGTGCGTGGTCCAGTTACAATGAGTCTGAGTTTACATTTCTTACAGTCAGTTGTCACATCAGTTACCTATGGGCCCTTACAAGTTTGCACATTCCAGAAATATATTGTGGCAATAACAGTGAGTCTAAGAATGTACTTTCTTTCAGTTGCACTAAGCACTTTAGGCCTCTAAAAATGAAATCACAGTCCAGAGTACCGTATGGCGGTAATCATAGGTACATACAGTCATTGGTGATGACTTCCTACAGTTATTGTACATGGAACATGCCAGGCAACATAGAATTGTTTGTCACAGCCTCCACTTGAGCCATGCAAACCATGAATTCTAGAAACATAATTTTTTTTTTAAATGAAAATATCAGGAAGATGTGGGTACCTCGTATTGCTACTCTTTCAATGTATTGATGTACTGGAAATGGACTTTTACTATTGAATCTACATCTACTATATCAATATGGCAATTATACCTTATGGCAAAGACTGAAAAAATACATTTAAAAAGTTAACTATTTTTGAACATTTTCAGATTTGGCCATAATTACTGATACCTTATGCATTTTGCATATTATTATTTTTTTTTTTTATTTAGTTGTTTAACCAGGTATAGCACACTAACATAGAAACATAGACTTTGACAGCAGATAAGGACCGCTAGGCCCATCTAGTCTGCCCGTTTCCCTACCTACAGGATAGGCCGCAGATCCCAGTTAACCAACAGCCTTTATCTTCCTGCCCCCCACAAGAATTGCCTTATGTCTGTCCCATGCATTCTTGAATTCTCCCACAGTTTTAGACCCCACAACTTCCTCAGGAAGGCTGTTCCATGCATCCACTACCCTCCTGTGAAATAACTTCCTTCACATTGCCCTGAACCGCCCTCCTTCTATCTTTAAATTGTGTCCCCTTGTTCTTGCAAGTCTCTTTTTCTGAAAGATGCTACCCTCTTGGACTTTGTTGATTCCTTGAGGTACTTGAAAGTTTCTATCATGTCCCCCTCCTTCTTTCCTCAAGGGTATACATATTAAGCTCCTTTAGTCTCTCCTCATAATGGCTTCTCTTGCAGACCCTGCACCATTTTAGTTGCCCTCCTCTGGACTGCCTCTATCCTGTCTATGTCCTTGCGGAGATGGGGTCTCCAGAACTGGACACAGTATTCAGATGGGGTCTCACCAACTGTCTGTACAGAGGGATAACAACTTCCTGTTTTCTGCTGCTGATGCCTCTCCCTATACATCCCAGTATACCCCCGGCCCTCCCTACTGCCTTCTCACATTGCTTGCTAACCTTAAGGTCATCTGATATGATTACCCCCAGGTCCCTTTCCTGTTTTGTTGTTGTTACTAGCTCCCCACCCATTGTGTATTCTTCCCCTGGGTTCTTGTTTCCCAGGTGCATTATTTTGCACTTTTTTGCATTGAATCCTAGCTGCCATACGTCTGACCATTCCTCCAACCTTGCTAAGTCCCTTTTCATCCTTTCCACGCCTCCTTGTGTATCAACCCTGTTGCAGATCTTTGTGTCATCTGCAAAAAGGCATACTTTTCCTTCCAGTCCCTCTGCAATGTCACTGATGAAGACATTAAAAGGACTGGACCCAATCTGAACCTCTGGTACGCCCACTAGTAACCGCCCTTTCTTCAGAGTGGACTCCATTTACAGTTACCTTCTGTGTCCTGTTGTCCAGCCAATGTTTTACCCAGGCTACTACCCTGGGACCCACTCCCAGGCTGGTTAATTTGACTATCAATCTTTGTGTGGGACTGTGTCAAATGCCTTGCTAAAGTCTAGGTAGGCCATGTCCACAGCCCTCCCTGGTCTACTGCTTTGGTCACCCAGTCAAAGAAATCTATTAGATTCGTCTGACATGACCTTCCTGCTGTGAACCCATGCTGCCTTCGATCCTGTGCTCCACTGACCTCCTAGGTACTCAACTATTCTTTCCTTCAGAAGTGACTCCATCACTTTCCCTACCACAGAGGTCAGACTGACAGGTCTGTAGTTTCCTGCCTCTGTCTTGGTCCCACTTTTGTGAAGGGGAATCACATCCGCCTTCCTCCAGTCCTCGGGTACCACACCATCCTCCCATGATTTATTAAAAAGAGTAGCCAGTGGTTTCACTAGTTTCTTCCTTAATTCTTTTAGAATTCTGGGGTGAATTCCATCAGGACCCATTGCTTTGTCCACCTTCAGTTTTAGGAGTTCTTGCAGAACCCTTTCTTCTGTGAAAGGACTGGATCACCCCTATCAAGAGTGCTTCTGTTAATTGGATTAGGCACTTCCCCCTCCTCTTTTGTGAATACTGAGCAGAAATATTCGTTCAGTATTCCTGCTTTCACTGTCTCCTCTGCCCACCCACACGTTCATTCTATTCAGCCTCACTATCCTCCCTTTGTCTTTCTTTCTACGCTGATGTACCTATAAAAGGTTTTATCCCCTTCTTAACTGAGTTGGCTATCTTTTCCTCAGTTTGGGCCTTTGCTATTCTGACTTCCCTCCCTGCTTCTTTCTGCCTTAACTGGTACAGCTCTCTGTCCTGCTCCTTCTGTGTTTCCTTATACTTCCGGAATGCTATCTTTTTTCTTCCTGACTTTCACAGCCACCTCTCTTGAGAACCATAGTGGCTTTTTCTTTCGTTTTGATTTGTTTATTTGCTTCACACAAAGGCTTGTTGCGTCTGTGATGGCAGTTTTGATAATTCCCCATTGTTGCTCCACACCTCCTTCTAGCCTGTTTGCTAGTGCTTTTCTGAAGCTGAAAGCTTTTTTATAGGAGCGACCTGGGAGCACAAGGAGGTTAAGTGACTTGCTCAGGGTCACACAGTATGCAAGTGGAAGCTGTGGGATTCAAACCCAGGTCTGGTCTGCTGGATGTCACCAGATTTGCAGCTCAGAGCCTTAGACCACTATACGCTTGTTGGCACAGAAATAGCAGGAATGTAATTACATATAAAGAAAGAGCGTGTTTATATAAAATATTGCATATCAGGAGATGCTAATGGTATTCTGTTAAGTAGAACTACAAACTTTTTTTCTAATTTCAATTATTTATGCCATTTCTAGTTACAACTGATGCAAACAAACAGATGATATAGTACATTAAATACAGTAGGAACAACAGTGTAACACTATCTTGTTTTCGGGATGATTAGGATAGAAACATAAAATTTGTCTGCAGAAAAGGACCGCTTGGCCCACCTAGTCTGCCAGATGTTCCCTGCCTAATGTCTCCACAGACCCTAACTGCTCTCCAGCGACCCTCCCTACCCCTGCCTATTTACTAATATTCCCCTACGTCTATCCCATGCATTCTTGAGGCCTGCCACTGTTTTCACCTCTACCACTTCCAATAGCAGTCTTTTCCTGGCATCTACCACCCTTTCAGCAAAGTCGTATTTCCTCATATCCCTCTTAAACTCCCCCCCCCCCAGCTTCATCACATGCCCAGTGGTCTTGGTGCTGTTTCTCACTTAAAACATTCTCCTCCTGCACCCTGTTCACACCTGTGAGTTACTTGTAGGTCTCTGTCATGTCCCCCCTCTCTCTGTTCTCTCTTTCAGGATGTACACATTGAGATCTCTCAGTCTCACCTTATACAGCTTCTCATGCAACCCCTGCACCATTTTAGCTGCCCTTCTCTTGACTGCCTCTAGCCTGTTTATGTCCTTTCTGAGGTGCAGCCTTCAAAACTGGACACAGTACTTCATGTGGGGTTTCACCAGAGACCGATACAGTGGAAACACCACCACCCTTCTTCTACTGAATATACCCCTCCCTGTGCACCCCAGCATCTCACTAGCCCTACCCACTACTTTGTCACACTGTCCTGCCACTTTGAGGTCATCAGTTATGATAACCCCAGTGTCCCTCTCCTGCTTAGTGACTGTCGGTGCCCCCACACTAAAAATACCACCAACAGCTTAATCTGGTTCAAGGTCAGTTGGAATTCATCTGTATCCCCCTCCCCCGGGTCGTGCCTGAAAATAGGCAGGATTTGTCTAGTGCACTTACCCGGTCAACAAAAGCTAAAATAAAAAAAAAATTAAAAAAATTTCCTGGGTTCCTATTCCCTAGGTGCATGATTCTGCACTTTTTGGCATTGAACCCCAACTGCCATGCTCCTGACCACTCCTCAAGTTTCCCAAATCCCTCCTCATTCTCTCCACTTCCTTCTGACTGTTCACCTCGTTACAGATTTCGGTGTCATCTGCAAAAAAGGTAGACCTTCCCTTCCAGTTCTTCTGCAGTATCACTTATGAAGACACTGAAGAGGACTGGTCCCAGAACTGAGCGCTGCTGCACCCCACTGGTCACTCTTCCTTCATTCCTTCATGACAGTGAGTGCTATTAACCACCACCCTCTGTCCCTTAATCCGTTAACCAGTTTTTAACCGATTCGCCACTGTGGATACCACCCCTAGGTTGCTCAATTTCTTTATCAGTCTTCTGTGCAGAACAGTATCAAAGGATTTGCTGAAGTCTAAATAGGCGTTGTCTACTGTCCTCTCCTGATCTATTTCCCTGGTCACTCTTTAAAAGAAATCAATCCGATTTATCTGGCGTGACCCCCCAACTCCATGGATCCAAGCTGCCTGCGATCTTGCAGCTCACTGGATTCAAGATACTCTTTATCAGTCTTTACTTTCACAGGGTTTTCATTAATTTTCTCACTACTGAAGCAAGACTAACTGGTCTGTAGATGCTAGCATCCATCCTGCTGCTACTGTTATGTAGAGGGACCATGTCAGCCCTTTTCCAGTCCTCTGGAACCATGCCTATTTCGAGTGACTGTTGAGTGAGGCTGTCAGTGGAGCAGCCAGCACCTCTCTGAGTTCCTTTAGTACCCTTGGGTGTATGCTGTTTGAACCCAAAGTCTTGTCCACCTTCAGAGCTGCAAGTCCCTTTGGGACTCTTTCCCTGAAAATGGACTTGTGAAGTCCAGCTCCCCCTTCTTTGTTCCTACTACTCCTGGTGGTCTGCCCCCCCACCTCTACACTGTAAACACTTAGTAGAAGTCCCTGTTCAGGATGACAGTTTTGTGTTGGTCCTCCTCTGCACAGTCTCTCCCTTTCACCCTCCTAATCCTCACTACCCCTCCCCTTGTTTTCCTCTTATAACTTACATATCTGATGAAAGTCTTAACCTCTTTAGCTGTCCCTTTGGCTGTCCCTACCTCTGTCTGCACCTTTGCTCCCCTCACCGCCTTTCCTGCTTCCTTCTTTTTTCCTTGGTATACCTCCCTGTTGGGCAGACCTTCGACTCCATATGGGTGATTGGTGGAAAAACCACACTGTTCACACTGCTGTTTTTGCCTCCGATGTAATCACTGCTAGCGGTGGTGAGTCAGGGAGTGGTGATAATACTGATGTCAGGTTTTCTGGTTCTGGTATTCATGTCTGTGTCAGACTGAGTTTGGGCCTCACAGTGGGGCCTTCTCTGTCATGGACATTCACCATCTGCCCAAGGCTCCCTTCCCAGCCTCCCAGCCTCCATAGAAGCAGGAGTTTCAGATGTGGGAGACTCTTCCCATTCCTCCCCTTGGGCAATGAGGCTGCCAGACTCTTAAGGTCTTCCCCTAGGCATAGCTTCTGTGATATTCCATGTCACTGTGTCCCCCTGTAGGCCTCAGACTTACATGTATTGGGTTTTGCTAGGTAGGCTGGCTGCAACCCTTAGGCCTCCAGGCCCTTTGACCAGGACCAGTTCCGCTAGGTGGAGACTGTTGAAACCCGGTACAGGGAGTCTATCAGGGCCCAGTTTAGTGCAACTATCCCTGTTCCCCATCCAAGCTGTTTTCCAAGCCTCTTGTCCCTCAACTAGAGAGGCAGCAAATTTAAACTTTGCTGGCACAGTTGGTGCAAAGCTGTGTAACTTCGCACTTTGTAAAGTTCCTGTCGGCTGTACCAGTTTTGCCAGCTCATTTTTTTTTAATGCTTTTAACAAAAATATATAGCCCCTGCACCCACTGTGCCATCAACAGCTGCCCCCCTCATCACACAGACGTAACAAAAATGATATAGTGGTCATGCCTCTTCATCTTTTGCCTCAGAAATCAGGGACAAGGCTTAAAATAAATCAGGGACAAATGACCAAATTGGGGACATAGCTCAAGAAATTGTCATATCAGCTCATGAAGCTGTTACAGTATGGGGCATAGTAGGGAAGGCAGTTTCATTTGTATACAGCCCTATCCCAAAGGCTGAGGGCATATAACATACAGGTAATATTAAAATACAGTAAAAACATCAAATTCAGTAACATTAAATGTAGTCAGAGGTGCAAATCACAACATTTAGGCATCAAGTCCATAAGTTAGTCTGAATAGATTAGGCCCTATTTAAACACTTCCACTGAGGGAGACCTCCTTAGACGGTATGCCAGGGAGTTCCAAATTGCAGGTGCCCCATCGTGAAAGCCCTACCACTGGATTGTTTCAGATGGGATCTCGAGATTCATGATCCAGCACAGTAACCACTTCCTGCCATCCAGTGTAGACATGGTATAGTTGAGTGTTATCTGCGTAACAGTGAACACTTACACCATATAGCTGGCCTGGTGGTGCAGAGGGCTGAGGTGCTGGATGCCTTACCTCGCGTCATGCCGGCGACCTGGGTCCAGGAACGACCTCGGGTCATCGGAGAGCTGGCACATGGGGAGGGAGGGAGCAGGATTGAGCCTCCGAAAGCTCTCCTCTCCCGTGGAGGTTGTCCCCCCCTATATTTCTGCTCTCATCGGGGGAGGTCCGATGGGCTACATAGGTGGGAGGGGGCGGCAAGTAGTGGGAGGGCACCTTAGGGCGTGGCGTGCGCGTGCCTGCCTGAGGCAGGTTAATGGACGAAAAATGGGGGTAAAACTTGAATAAAAATCTATATGAAAAAAACCTCACACGGTATCACTTGATGACCTGCCCCTGTGACAACATATGCACCGTTAACAGTATGGAGGGCAGAACTGAGCCCTGAGAAACCTAGCAGTTGATTGCTGCCTGCTGCAGTGAGAAAGTCTCCATCACAACCCCCTGCATTCTGCCAGACAGGAAAAGTTGTCCTGATGAGTTCCCCATATTCCCCAAGACAATCTGTCAAAACCCCATGATCCAAACACTGATGAGAGATCAAGGAAAATGACAATAGAGCACCCCCCCCCATCTCTCGCTAAGAGCAGATCATCAAACACCTTGATAAACATGGTCTCTGTACTGTTGCGAGGCCTGAAACTTGATTTGAGAAGTTCACATGTTAAAACTCTCAAGGTGTGAACCGGCCCAGTGACACAGAGGGCTGAGGCACTTAAGGTGCCTTACCTGTCCTACACCAGTGACTCGAGTTCGGGAACAAACTCAGGCCACTAGGGGTCAGCCGGGGGGGGGAGGTAGCGAGGGCCAGAAGGGACCAAGTGGCCGCCTGGCAGCTCTCCTCTCTCAGATTGGGAGGTGAGTCTTCCCGGCTCTTGGATGCCACCAGGTGGAGGCTCAGTGGTGACGTTGAGCAAATGGGGGGCTGGCGCTAGGTGGAGTGGGGCCGCTGGTTCTAGAGTGCATGCGGCCTCCACGCACATACTCAACCGTGTCTGCTGAGGCTCCAGGGAGTAAGAGGAAAACCCTGGGAACCCTCCCCCATCACCGTATATGATGACCTTTAGCACTCTTGGATCCTGCTCTGTGTAGATGCCTACTGGACAAGACTGCAGAGGGAGCGGCAGACAGGGCAGGAGCATACAAGAAACCGCCCAACAAAAAGTGTAAGGTGGCAGCGAAAGGCAAAAAGCTATATGAAAAAAATATAGCATTGCTCGGATAGTATCCTACAAATTCACATAACATCGGATACCATCATTTTGGTAGGATATCAGATACCTTCGGATGGCACAGACATCTGACCAAGGATCCAACCTCCTAGGATCCACTGTAAGTATTCGAGATATCCGATGGATCCGACCAGGGATCCGATGCATCCGACCATCAGATCCAACTATTCAAAGTAGGATCCGATGGATCTGACCACCAGATCCAAAAAACTGTCAAGGTGTGCCTCCATCTGCATGGCCACCACCTTCTCAATAAGCTAACCTAAAAAAGGGAGGTTCCAGAAAGGCCTGTATTTTGCCAGCAGTTCTGGGTCTAACCACGGCTATTTTCAAGAGATGGGGAAAAAACCCTCCATTCTTGCTGGCAAACAACAGACCCAGGGTTGTCCATCAGTTCACCAAGCAGCCAAATAGGCCCTCGGTCTGACATACAGTAGGTGCAACCCAGTACCATAATCACCTCAAGCATCTGCATCATAACAGCTGGCTGGAACTCATTCCAGACCCTCAGAGTGCCTTTGCACCTCTCTCCTCCATCACTGCTAGCCCCTGACAGTTCACCTGTCGAGATTCCGGCTTATATGGAGTACACTGTTTTAAGAAAGACCCAAACTCCTCTCACGTTTCTTGAGACCACACTCCTCTGGAATGTAGACAGTAAGGATGGAGTAACCTGTCTGCAGTGTGGAAGAGCCGAGCAGGCCTATTTCCTCCAGTGGTAATAACATGTGACAGGAACTCTACCTTTTTCAGGGTTATTTCCCTATGATAGTCCTTATAGTGGGAACTTGGAGCCATCCTGTTTTTCATTGAGCCCAGCCTGTTCCAGGTATGTTCCAATGTCTGACTTGTTGCCTTCAACCACCTCAACTTGTCCTTATACCATGGCAAGCTGTGACGGAAGGTCAGTGGGAGGACACAGATAGGTGCATTGGAGTTGAGCACTACTGTAGTGGCCAAATTATAACCATCAACGACTGCCTCCATACCTCCATTGCATGCTGCCTCCATATATGAGATGTCCAAAACCAGCAGGAGCTTTTCTGATGTTGAAGCAAGTCAGGGATGTTATTGGATCATCTCCATGGGCTGGATGGTTTTCAGGGGACCGCTGCATGAAAGCTAATAGCATGGTGATCTGATCATCTTACTTGATCCCCCCTGACATCAGAGATGTTCAGTCCCAGGGAGAAGAAAAGGTTCAGGTTGTGGCCATGTTCATGGCTAGCGGTTTAAAAGACCTGTGTGAGGCCCAGTGACTCCATCAACTGGAGGAATTGAGCAAACTGTGAGGTTTCATCATCAACTAATACACTGAAATCCCCATCACAATTAGGTTGAGGCCATTCAGCAATATATTAATGGTGAAACTTGCAAATTCCCGTAGGAACTCCTGTTCCTGAGCTAGAAGGCATTAGACCAGGAGGATCCTGCAACATATAGTCACGTCATCCTTCACTGACACACATTCAAACCATCCCACCTCCTTCATTGGGTACCCTGTTAGCTTCAAGCAGGCTCTAAAACAGATGGTCACCCTTGCATTTCTGCCTCAGGCAGTGTACCACAGAGAACCTGGCTAGGATCACAGACTCCAGGACTGGCCCAAAGTCATCACCAAGCCAGGTCTCGGTGAAACGGACCATGTCCCTACAGAGGAATCCATGATGAAGTCCAACACCGCAACTCTTTTAGTAGGAAAATCACTGTGAAGAACTGGACTTTAACTGTCATATCTGACATTTTATGTTTTGTATCCCTACTGTCCTGTGACGGAAAAGCCAAATTTAGGAGACACTGATGATATTTTTGAAGCAAAATCAAGGATGTCCCTGAAAATCAGGAACAGTTAAGAAGTATGCTAGGGTAATTGTAAATTACAGGATGTCAGCCAGGCAGTCTGTTACTGCAGTCAAAAAAAAAAGGCAATAGAATACTGGGATGTTCTCGGAGGGGGTAAGAAGCAGGTCAAAAGAGGTCTTCCTCCCTCTGTACAAGGCTTGGGTTCAACCACACCTGGAGTACAGTGTTTAGTTCTAATCACTGCAGGACAGAAAGGACAGTGAAGTGATTGAGAGGGTTCAGCAGAGGGCTACCAAGCTGATTAGTTGTTTAGAAGGCATGAGCTATGAGGACAGATTGGACAATCTCAAATTATTTATCCCACAAAAGAGAAGGCTGAGTGCAGACATGATCACGGTATTCTGAATACAAAAGGGGATACGTAGGGTAGATGTTTAAGCTGATGAGTGCATGCAGATCTAGTGGGCTTGCACTAAAACTGTGGGGGAAGGGCAGAATAAGGGGAAACATGAGAAAGCATTAATTTACACAGATAGTGCCTAACATGTGGACTAGCCTACCCAGTGAAGTTGAGGAGACTAGCTCTGTTCAGGCTTTCAGAGCAGGAACAGATTATATTCCTGAGGAAGGATGGCACTGAGGGTTAAACAGCTTAAGTAGGGGGTAACATTCTCTCTCTGTTAAGCTTGGAGGTGTGCCCAAACTCTAACTGGGTATTGTCCGGGGGAGGGGGCTACAGAGCCATCTTCCTGGCAGGAACCACTCTGAAAGAGCTTATTCCTGCAAGACTGCATTCCACTGAATATATTCTGCTTAAGTGGAAATTGAATTTGACAAACTGCACAGAAAGCTGCATAATCGTCTTCTGAATCGACAGATTCCAACTTCAATATAGGATGAAAGAAAAAAAAACAGCAGACGGGACTAAAGAAAGATCCATCACCAACCATGAGTAAGGCCACAGGATCCTTGGGCAGCACTGGCGCTAGCAACACAACTTTGTCAACAGAGCCTTACTGCAGACGATGCTCAAGCCCATGTGGGCCATGGACTCAAAAATGTAAAAAACTCCTAAAGCTTGAATCACATGACTCTGCAATAAAAGAACTTGCTGGAATGGTGGCCAGTTCCAACAAACACCCAACAATGGCCCTTGCTGTGTCACCACACTCATTACGGAGAACGGACAGCTCTGCTTCCACATTGAGACTCTGGAGTATGAAATTTGTGTGGGCAACCTACGCATCGTCAGTGTCCTGGAGGATGCCAAAGGAAAAAATCTTGTGACACTTCTTAAATAGTGACTGTAGGGCATCATTTCAGTACTGGTGGGATTTGATTGGTCTGTTTTCAAGGAAGGCATATAGTGTCAGTGGCTAAGCAGGTTGCACACTCGCCTCTGAGGGTGGAAGATCGGCAGGCTGTGACTTCCATACCCACACCAGGAACTTGGGTTAATCCCAGTACTGACACTGTAGTACAGCATGAGGGGTCTGCTGCATTCATGAGTTGCCATGTTTCGGATGAGACATTAAACTGTTTTGTGTACCTGTTCTAATAGATGTTAAAGATCCCGTGGCAGCCGCGGCCCAGTGGCACAGAGGGCTGAGGTGCTAGACATCGTAACTCGTGCCACGCTGGCTACCCAGGTTTGGGAATGGACTCGGGTCATCGCGGAGCCGACATGGGGGGAGGGTGGGAATAGGATTGAGCAACTGGAAGGCAGCTCTCCTCTCCCCAGTGGTTAACGCCCCCCCCCCCCGTAGTCCCGCTGCCACCGGGTGGAGGTCTGGTGGTCAGTATAGGTGGAAGGGGCGACACGTAGTGGGAAGACACTTCAAGTCACGGCATGCGCATGCCTCCACAGGTGCACACATGGCCGAGGTACTGGGACAGGTTACGAGGAGAAAACAGGAAAAAGAGCTAAAATATATATGAAAAAAAAAGAATCCATGGTAGGTCTCAAAAAGAGCAGGGGAATTTCCCCAGTGTCCTGGCTGTTGGTTAACTAGGATCTGCAGCTTATCTGTTAGGTAGGAAAATGGGCAGACTAGGTGGGCCAAGCGGTCCTTATCTGCCGTCAAATTCTATGTTTCTATGTTTCTGGCCAAATTTCCCTCCTTCACTAAAAATGCCACCAACAGCTTAATCTGGTTCAATGTTAGAATTGCCTAGTCCTCCTTTCCCAGTCAACAAAAATTTAATAAATTAAAAATAAAATAATATAGGGTAAATCCACAAGTTTGTCCTGCTATACCAACTGTACTTAGCGTCACATTTCTTACTAAAAACAGCTGAGTCAGAGACAAGGAACTTGGTTCTAGCACGATAAGAGCAGTTTATCCACTGGACAAAAATGGGGTTAATATTTTCCTGTTCTATCTTTTCAAATTCATGCCCAAAGGAAACATTTTGATTCTGTTAGGCAATGGCTGCTTACTTTGGGGGATAATATATCAGTTCTTGCTGCCAGGTAGTCTCCACATAGTTTACAGCAGAAATAAGTAGCAGTTCACCGACCCCCAGGACATGGATGAGTGAATGGAAAAAAACAGAGGCAGGATTCACGGCCAGACAGGAGACCCAAGGGACCCTTCAGTCTGACGCAGAGTGTGAGATTCTCGTGTTTTAAAATCTGTTTACCAGTTGGACTCTAGTGATTTGCTGAGTGTTATTTGTCTCCCCAGCGCCCCCACCATTGCTTTAGGTTCCTTCAGGTTGAACTAGCAATCAGTAGGGAGCTTTGTTCTGTCTAGTAATATTAAATTTGGGGGTTTTGTTGCCACATGGCCAAGGCGGGCTTACCCGTCATTTTGAGCTCCCACTTCTGTGTTGCAGTCCGTGGTAGTTTACTAGCGTATTGAGATGCTTCCTCTGATTCTGAGGAGGATATTTCCCTCCATATTTTCTAAGATTTTTTACAGCAACTGTAATTTGTGGTTCAGATTTAAACCATCTGTTTGATCTGTTTAAGATATGTTTCCAATGCCATTTTGTCAAGGCCGGGAATCTAGTTAGAGTCTGTGTTCCTTGATATGTATTCTTGTAATGTTATAAGTAAAGAATAAGACACTCTGAGATGTGCTGTGTGGCTTGATAGGAGCACACCCCAGGTGTGTAATGAGGCATGAGGCACTTGTGCCGAGTGCCTGTAGCACATGAGAAATGCTCTTATCAGGATATAAACCACACCTCAGAGTGTTGTATTCCACTTATAAAATGGGTCACCTAAGTAAAATTTAAAAAAAAAAATATATATATATAGAGAGAGAGAGAGAGACAGACAAAAAAATGTCAGAATTTACAAAAAGAGATTTCTGTACCTAAAATACCAAAAATAGTTCCCCTATAAATGTACTGTATAGTATTTGAAATGTGTTTGTCGCCACCAGAGGGCATATAATGCTCAAGTTGGTTCACCCCCCCCCAACCAACACATATACTGCTCTGTATGTGCTTTTTATTTATTTTTTTTAAGCCTGACTTTTAACTGTCTGAGAGCACCTGGTTTTACAGGGAGCAAGTGTGTCCCTTTGCAGCCTCCGTAGCCATGCGACTTTCCCATTTAGCATGTCTCATCACATCTTTGAAAGAGAAGCCACCAGTGAGAGAGTGTATCTCACCGACTGAGCACGTGTTTTAAATGGAAGAAGGTGCTACTAAGGAGAACGTCTCCTGGTCACACTCGGCACATGGGGGGAACTGTGCAGGCATAAGTGCAGTGAGGCTTCTAGTCATGGTCAGCACAAAGGGGGGCGAGGAATGGAGTGAGGACTGCAGAGTGCACACCAAATTAATAGGCAGCAGTGCAGTGAGGACTGGGCATCATGTGGAGCTGCAGAGTGCATTTCAGTGGGAGAGCCATGGATCAGCAGCCTTCAGCAAACCTTTTTGCCTTTGCCTTTGACTCAAGGTGGCCTCAATGTCCCAAATTTTCGTTGGTATGTGTTAGCGTGCCAGCTGCGAATAGTATGTTTATGGGTCTCAAATTCTTTCCAAGCTTATTGGAAGGACATTGAGTTTGCTGTTAATGAGCTATACAATCTTGGTCGTATCCTGTTTGTATCCTCTCCAGGTTACGTTCCATTTTCCAGTTTTGGCCAGTACACTCAGGTGACTCTTTAAGATTTGGCACAAGATATGGTTGAGCCTCTCCTCTACTGAATTAACACTTATAATGGCACTGGCGTAGGACTCCCTCGACCCTTTAAACAGGACAGATTATTTTCTGTGCAAGTGGGCTAGATTTAGTCTGATTTATTACCATCAGGTTTTGGAGGCTAAAGGAGTCTGCCTTTTTTCGGATCTACGAGCAGCTTATGGCTTACCTAGCTCCAATTATTTTAGATATGTGCAGTTACGGGCATACCTACACACTTGTCTCCCTGATCGTACATGTCCTTCTACTACTATGTTCCAGGTCATTACATTAATTATAGCCCATCAAAAGGCAGAGCTCTGGCCTCATCTCTCACCTAAATTCATTCTGCTTTATGTTCTTCATCAACGGACTCTATGACTGTTGTAATAGCACGCAGGAACTCAGAGTTGTCTTGGAATGGAGCCCTTTCTGAATGGGAAAAGTATTCTCTCCTGACAGTCAAGTTGTTAGTCTCATTTTATTTACAGGAGTTTGCCTGGAAATGCCAGATGCATTTTTTTTTTAAACCTCAGTGAGCGTGGCCCAACTACCCTGACTTTTGCATGGATCATGTTGACGGGGGGTGTAGCGGATCATGTTCATATTTTCTGGACTGCTCCCCTTCTTCAGCCCTATTGGGAGGAAATCTCTTGAGTGATTAGTTCATTGTTTGATATTTCCCTATCCCCCTAGTTGGTACTTTTGCATATCCCTCCATTGGAAAGACAGATTAGAGAGCAGCAACTGAAATTACAGGTAATACTCCTGGTATGTGCTAAGAAAATTATTACTCAGTGATGGCTGGCCGCCCAATCCCGTAATTCTCCAATTGGGCTAAGTTAGTTGATTCCATTTATTAATGTGAGAATTGTACTTATTATTATTTAAACTGTCTGCCTACTTTTCAAATTATTTGGCAAAAAATGGGTGCATAATCGGTTGTAACTCAACCAAGTCTTTCTCCCTTGATTTTGCTTTTTTCACTCCTGGGGGAGGGATTAACTTTGTCTTACATTGCTATATTTTCATGTTTCCTCTTTGAGTTTTCCACTGTAATATTAGTTTATATTTCTTTTTTTAGATATCCTACCCCTTCCCGATTTCATTAATTTTCATTAAGCTTTAGTATTTATGTTTTATATTTTATTGTTTTGTTCTCAATGGGCCCTATGTACGATGCCAATGCACTGCGTAAACTGGGCACATTGGCATTGCTATGTCTGAATGTCAAGGAGCGGGGTCCCATGGACCCCACGTGGCATTCACAGACAGGATGCGTGGCAGTTACGTACCCGATCCCCTAGCACAGACAGCAAAGTGCCAGGGGCGTCCCGCCACTAAGCAGCATGCACCAACGTGAGATGTGCTGTCCACAAGGGTGCCGAGGACTGCGCAGGGTATGGCAGCCCGGACCCTGCCATAACCAACTGTGCACCTCACAGACTAGATCCGCCAGTCGTGGCAGGACTGGGTGATGTCCCGCCATGCCACCCCAGCCCAGTAGACTGCTGGAAGGTCTGGGGCAGCAGAACTGGTGGGTGTTCATACATCAGGACACAGTGCCCGTTGCCGCTGGGACATAGTCTTGACAGACTCCCAGGACCCATGCAACCCCCCTCTACACACACTGCATCAAGATCCAAAGGAACATCCATCCAACTCTGTGCCCCATCCCCGGACCAGCCCCCCTCCTCCCACAGGTGCACAGTCGTAAGTGCCCATCCTGGTGCAGTATAGCAGTGGATGGCGCACCAATCGGAACACACCCCCAACCTGGCACCCCTGCCCCCGCTGGTGGTCTGTGTCCTCTCCCCACGGCACCAACAGCCCAACCCCCACCCCACGTACCTGCCAGTCGGTGCCAGGCACTGGGTGGCCAGCGGCACAGCCCTCCCAGACCTTCACGGTCACTGACCATCTGACTTATGCAGGGTGCATGCAACTGATGCGCGCCCTGCATAGGCCAGACAGCCAACAGCCATGGAGGTGTGAGGAGGGTTGTGCCGCTGGCCGTCTCCGCCAGCAGCACTAGCAGGACAATACAGGTTTGGGTGGGGGTTGCCGGTGCTGCAGGTGGGTGACCATTGGCATTCGGGGTTTGGATCATGCTCAGGATGCAATAGGAGCTTCTGTGTGGTGGTGGGGGAATGTCCAGTACCGGGGCCGGTGCTGCACTGGGGCAGGGAGTGGGGGATGCCTTGTATGATTGGGAATGGGCGGCGGAGTGGTGGGTGGGCATCAGTGAGGCTATGGGCCCGTCGGTCAGCTGGGAATGGTGGCTTGGCAGCGTGGGTCCATGTGCCACATGTTGTTCACACACCTGGACCTGTGCCTGCCTGTGTTAGGGATCCAATATGGGATCCGGAATGAGCTTCCTTTTGCATACCCACCCGGGTCTGCTACTCCTCCCCAGGCGCCTTGCGAGTCCTGCAGCTGGAGGCGGGGCTACGAACAAGTGGCAGCCCGGTGAGTGCATATCGGACTGCGACACCTATTCAAGTAGGTGGAGTTGTGGGTGTGGTCAGGGTACACGCTTTTGGCATGTACCTACGCCCAAAAGTGCATTGGGGCTGATATTTGTATTCTTTCTTTTATTAGCCTAGATGCACTAAGATAGATGTATATTGAGTCCCACCTCCTAGCTGCCCCTTTGTCTTTCATATTTGTTGGTCTAAATGTGTATCTCAAGACTTGTATGAATGTTATGGTTTGTAGACTGGTCTGAATTTGTATCTTGATGATCTATTCACTCTCTATTTATGCCGTTCCCTTGTTAGTAGTATCTGTCCATTTGTCTGGGAAAATGTTTTATAAAGATTTTATTATAAAAAAAAAAAGTTGTTGAACGAAAATGGAAAGAAAGGTTAGATCCTAATTTTTAGTCTAGAACATGAAATTGGGGCTGTATTCATTTATTTTGGCTATTGGGAGTGTGTGTGAACTGGGAAAGTACTTTTTTTTTCTTGATCGGACAAGTACTGTTTTTATAGTAGTAACATGGCGGCCAGAAAATTTAAAATTGGTGTAAGAAGTACCAGTTGGCACAGTATGTGCTGATAAGGACATGGCAAATTGTACTTCTTAGCCAATCAGGACCCAGAAAACTCCTGACCCATTTTATTAGGTTAAATAGCATGGGTGGTGGCAGGCATACTCCGTGTACTTTGCTGAGTATAGTAAAATCTGGAAAATCCAGGGGCAACATAAGTCTCAGGCTAGGGCAACAAACAGAGACTGATGTACGCGAATAACTGTTTTTTTCATCCTTATATGTTTCAATGTGAGTTAGTGAATGCACTTTAGAAGATGTGTGGGTGATAAATGTAGAGGCCACGATTGTACAAGTGACCTGGTTGAGTATGTACACGTAGGTGCTGGTGTGAAGGGATGTCTGTAAGGCTGGCTACCTTGATGTGGCTTATCACAGTGTATCCCAAACATTGTAACTAAAAGTCAGCCAACATCTGCCTGACTAGTAGTATGTGTTAGATGAAATAAAATGCTGTGAATCTTTTAGGATCATTGGCTTACTACATATTGATGACTGAAATGGGTATGGGGTAGCAGCATCTTTGGTTTGTGTTTACCGGAGGTGGGGGGTGGGCAACAGTTCTGTCAGCTCTCAAGTACAAGTTTAAAATTCCTGGCTACACCCTACAAATAATTATTAAGGATTACATTTTCTCCCTCCCTTAATGTTCTCCTATACAGCTACAGCCACTAAAGAGGCTAGCAAGTTATTGGTCTGCTTTTTAGTTATCATAGCACATTTATCATTTTCCCATACTCCTGTTGTGCAAGGTTACAGGGGTTTGTTTATCTGTTTAACAACTCTCCTGCTGGTGCAGTTTATCTGTGTAATTGTATAATACTCATCTAATGCCATGTATGAAGGAATGGATATTATTTGCATGTTCAACAGAAATTAAAAAAACATATTTAGAAAAAAATTGTAAATATTTAGTGCCATGTGGCAGGAGAGGCTGACAGGATGGTACTGGACCCCACATCCCTTTCATCATCACAATACAATGTTACTACATAAAAGTTCAAGGAGGAAAGAACGTTTTCAGTGGTCTAAGCGGAGATTAAGCATAACTATATAATTTGATTCCATTTGTTAAATTTGATTTGTGAGGTAACACTTGTGTAATTTGTAAACTGTGAGCAAATCCCTGACTGCTGACAGTCTGGCCTTGGAAAAGCTCGGAACAAAGTTAGAGTTATCTAAAGCAACTAGCAGCATGAACTTAGCTATGGACTGGGGTGAGTTTTCAGTGGATGTTTCTGTGTCTCTCTCTAAATAATTTAATACTGCTGGCTACACTATGTAAACTACCAAAACTAGGTTTAAATGACACTGTGATAAGTTGATTTCAGTCTTTATTTATTTAAAATAAGTGGTTGGTCAACATGAATGACTCTGCTTAGAATCGTGTCTTGGGTCTCTGTGGGGTTCATCAAGGTTCTGTTCCAGAACAAGTCTTATTCTCCTTGTAGATAAATCACACTTGCCCAAGGCTGGAATTGGTCTTATTGCCATACATATGCTGATGACACCATGTTGCATATACCTCACGAAAATAGTATTTGAAGCCCAAAGCAAGATACAGAAAACGTTTACAAATTTTGAAAAAAAAAATTTAATGACGTTTAGGTTTATTAAAACAAAGAAAAGAAAAGGAATTCTCTGGTTATGCTATGTGGTAGAAAGGCAAAATGTGCAAGGATGGTCACCAAAACTGGGTTTACTTCAGATGGACCTGCTCTAACTTGTATAGTAGGGTATAAGTACTTAGGCTCTGGCTTGACTCATCGTTATTCTCTGACAGACATAAACTTCAATAATAAACTTGTTATAACTATAGTATAATAGACTCTGACTTTCAGTTGCTGGTAACTGTTAAACCACAAACATCATTACGGCTGCAGTGGATGGAGCCTACAGACGTTTTGCATGCGCAAAAGGAGTGATGTCATGTTATCTGTCCGTGGAACTGGCTGAAGGTGTAAATAGTCTCTTCCGCCTTACCCCCCTTCAAGAAATGCTTTCTGCCCTCAAATAAATACGCTTTCATGTCAGTCAATGGTTGCAGGGCACTATTTACTTTCTTAAATGGGAGGTACAAGAACTGGAACCTGAGTAGTGGGAGGCAGCATTAGTTGATTTTTTTTGGTAAGATCCACCCCCACCTCCACCTGAGAAGCTCCTAAAGATCCACCCCACCTTTTCTTGGTTCATGTGGGAGGGGCATGAAGTGGAACTATCATGTTGGAACAACTGACTATCAGAGCTGCCTGGGGCATCAGAGTTTGAGGTTTAGAAGGAAAGAAAAAGTAATTAAGGAGTGCCTGAAACTGCATCCTTATACAGCACTTGTGAAACTGCATCCTGAAATTACAGCACTTGAGGAAAGCAAGCACTTGCAACACAAGAATGTCAATTAAGATATAAGCCCACAAAGGAGTAAAATATGTCACTCAAAGAAGACTATCCCATATTGGATACTAGAGTGTCTGTTTCTTAAAAGCTTTTTATACCTCCTCCCCCCCACACACACAACTGAAGCACCCACCCAAATAGCTAGGGGAAGCGCTACATTTTTACCTCTCTGGAATCTGAAGTTTAGCAGTAATGTATGAAGAGAATAAAGTCTTGTGTTTTGTGCATTTGAATAGGTTTAGTGCTTTGAAGTTAAAATATATATACATAGTGTCATGGGCACCTGAAAAGGAAGGAGATACTACTGAAATAAATGTTATTCTGATAATTTTTTTTTTTATGTGTAAGATTTTAAGTGTAGTTCTGCCTAGGTCACAGTCACATAAGCTATAAAAAGTACATTTAAGGATGGATGTATTAGTCAAAGCTTGCAGTAGCAAAATAACGCAAGAAAAATAATATATTGTGTTTTCTTTTCTTTCAAATATTTAACCAAGAGTGGCACACTAAGCTGAAAGCTTGTTTACAGGGGCAACCTGGGAGCACATGGAAGATAAGTGACTTGCTCGGGGTCACCCAATATGCAAGTGGGGGGTTGTGGGATTCAAACCCAGATCTCCAGATTTGCAGCTCAGAGTCTTAAACCACTGTGCTATACTGCCTCCCTAGTTATGACAGTCATCTGTTTTATGGTTCATGCTGTTGGTGTAGTAAGCAGCAGTACATTGCATAGCAGGTGTAAAATGTCAATAAGTAGGTCATGAAATAGATGTGCTGTGCAGTTACTGAAGCAAGAAATGTATTTAGGATAGTAACATTTTCCTGTTAGAAATTAGATAAATGTGTGGCATTTGCATCTCAATTTCAAGGAGGTTCTTATGGGGTGTCAGTGTACAATATAAAGTAGTTATAGTTTTCAAGTTGTCTGGGTAGTTGCTTTGTAATGCCACTGTTACTAAATTTAAATTATTCTTTGAAGAAATTTAAATTTATGCAACTGTCTGTAAATGTATTAAATGTAGGATATGACCATGAAAAAGACATTTGCTCTGATATCATTGAACTTGGAAAGCTTGCTGCATTTAAGAATTGTAAGATCTTTATTTCAATTGTTCTTCCTATTCCATGTGCAAAGCTGGAAAAAAATCATACCATAGAACGTATCAATGTTAGATTGTATAACTGGTGTAAAAAGGAAAACTTTCAATTTATTGATTGTTAGGAAGTCTTTGTTAATAATAAAGATTTGTTTGCAAAAGATGGGTTACATTTGAATATAAGTGGGTTAGGTGAATTATGTTGCTACTTTGAATGTTCAGTGAAATCACTTCATTTAAACTATTAATGGGGGGGTTGTAATCTGAAAGATAAACAACATAGTAATGGAAATAAGAGTATAGCTAATTTGAATTTTCAGTTGTTTAATGCTGAAAGCTTAATTTCCAAGTTCAGTGAATTAATTGCTAGGGTAGTAGCTGATAGTCCTGATATTATTGGTATTACTGAGACATGGTGGCCAAATAATCCTGAATGGGTTACTACCATTCCAGGTTATTCATTATTTCACTTGGGTAGGGAGAATCGTAGAGGGGGAGGTGTTGCTTTATTTGTAAATTCAAGTCTGAATGCAATCGAAATAGCTAGTAAAATTAAAGCCAACAATAGTATTGTGGAATCATTATGGGTAAGGATAGGTTTGGGTCATACAAACCTTATTTTAGGGCTGTGTCATAGAGCACCTAACTCAGATAAGCAAGCTTAAAATGAAATTATGTTTGAAATAGTAACAGCAGCAGATCTGGGGGATATTATATTAATGGGTGATCTGAATTTAGGGGATATTGATTGGGTAAACAAAAAAACAAGTCATACTACAGCAAAATATTTTTTGAAAATTTGTAGTGAATTAGACTTACTGCAATCTGTTGTTTTCCCCACCATAGGGTTAAATATACTTGACGTAGTATTAAGTAGTGAACCTCTAAAAATTTCTGAGTGTTGTATATCTGCTCCATTAGTCAATAATGACCATAATGCAGTTGCCGTTAAATTGCAATTTCCCCTTTCAAATCCAGATATTACTGAAGTTTATTTATATAATAAAGTAGATAAAGAAGCTTTAGCAGTACATTTGTCTAACATCAAATGGAGTGAATTATTGACATTGGATGATATTAATGTGTCTTGGTCAGTCTTTAAGGAAATAATATTAGAAACTGTTAAAAAGTTTATTCCCAAAATTAGGAAGAGAAAATTAAAAAATCATCCTAAGTGGTTATCTAATAAAATAATTATGATGATGAAAAAGAAAAAGAAATTATTTAAAAAATACAAAGATAGTAAATGTATTAAATTATTAACCTCCCTTAAGCGATCAAAGAAAAATTGTAAAACCAATTTTTTAACCAATTATTTTACCAGGTGAGACACACTAAGCTGAAAGCTTGTTTGCAGGTGCAACCTGGGAGCACAAGGAAGTTAAGTGACTTGCTCAGCGTCACACAGTATGCACCTAGGGGGCTGTGGGATTCAAACCCAGGTCTCCAGATTTTGCAGCTCAGAGCCTTAACCCACTGCGCCATACTGCCTCCGAAAAATGATCAAAAGCTAATTTTGAAAAGAATATAGCCAACCAGACACAAAAAGGAAACAACAAAATACTGTATTGTTATATAAATTTGTTAAAAAAACAGGACTGTAAAGTGGGTCCCTTGAAAATAAACGGAATAGACACTAATGATAAAATAAAGATGACTGATAAACTTAATTCCTATTTTTGCAAATCATTTAATAATATAACAAAAGACGATGAAATTAAGTTCGATGTAGCAGTAGAACCTATGGAAATAACACTGGAAAGTATTAAAAAAAAAACTAGAGTCTTTTAAAAAAGGCTTACCGCCAGGCCCTGATGGCATATCTGGTGATATGTTGCTATTAATGAAGGACTATTTCAGTATACCATTAAAATTAATATATGATAACAGTTTAAAAACTGGTTTAGTACCGACTGAAGAGAAGCATATATTGCTCCCCTATTTAAAAAGGGTGATAGGACAGTAATTTTGCACCTGACTCCTGTCAGTCTAATTTCGATAATATGTAAGATGTTAGAACTAATTATTAAAGATGAATTATCTTCAAGTTTATCAGTGTTGGATACCACTCAGCATGGTTTTAAAAAAGGAAGATCAGTTGCCACTAATCTAGTCAGTTTTTATGACTATGTAAGTGACAAACTTGATAAACAGACAGTACGCAATGTGATTTTGTTAGACTTTAAGAAGAGAGTTGATTCAGTTCCACATTGGGCTCTTATTCAAAAATTACAAACTTTAAAAATTAGCCCAATATTTATTAATTGGATTAAAAATTGGCTCAAAAATAGACAACAACGTGTGTCTATTGTTGGGTATAGATCTTCTTGGATTCCTATTCTAAGTGGTGTTCCCCAGGGTTCAGTACTTGCACCATTAATATTTCAATGTTCTATTTTGGATCTGTCATGCTGTATTGAAAGTAACATTATAAAGTATGCTGATGATTGTTAAATTGTAAATATTGCAAGACACCCAAATGACTGTATAGTTATCCAAAAAGATCTGGATGCATTAGGAAAATGGTCATTACGTTGGAATTTGAGATTTAATACTTCCAAGTGTATAGTTTTACATTTTGGTTAAAAGAACTCCAAATATCGGCATTATTTTTATAATGAGTTAACTATGAATAACAAATGTGAAAAGAACTATGTGTTATGATAGATTTAAATTAAAATTTTGACACTCAAATTTCAAATAGTATAAATAAAGCAAACAGAATTTGGTGGTCAATTAAAAGAAATATTGTTTCTAGAATCCTGAAGTCCTCTTCCCCCTTTATCATACATATGTACGTCCACATCTTGATTATGCATCCCAGCTTTGGTTCCCCTATTTGCATAAAGACATTAATAGAATTGAAATGGTGCAAAGGAGAATTACAAAATCCTTGTTTTCTAATAAACATCTAACCTATGATGATAGATTATATAAATTAAATCTAATGTCTTTACAACAAAGGCACATGAGGGGTGGTCTGTTATTTGTTTGGGACATTATTAATGATGATAATTTACTAATTGATTGTTGTTTGGAATATAAGCAATTACGAGTTAATACTAGAGGTCATCCTTTTCAATTAAAAAAACAAATATGTAAAACTAAGAAAAGGAGTTTTTATTTTTCACAAAGGGTGGTGAAACCCTGGAATAATTTACCTTTAAATACAGTTATTAGTATGAGTAAAAATACATTTAAGAATAGGCTTGATAGATACTTGCTATCTAATCCCAAGTATCTCAAGCTATATGGAATTTAGGGTTTCTTTGGGGGGGGGTCTACGGGCCTGTTGCGCCCTACATATCTTAGTATGACTCCTAGTATTTACTTGTCCTTATACTGTAATGCATTAAATGCTGTTGCTAGGTTAAGAAGTCACATAACGCCCAGGGCATTAGGGTTTCTGACCATAACACCCTGTCCTGTAGGGACTGACAGGCATCAGGGGCTTGGGATTATCAACAGTTATGCTCATGCCGTTCCACCCCCACCCCACCCTGCAGCCAGTGACAGGTATCGAGGTGTGCCTTTGATTCTTCAGCCCCAAAGTTCACTCCATTTTTTTATACAGTACTGTATCCATTTCAGCATATTTCCTTATGGAATGGGGTGAGTGTAAAGCTTGAACACCCCAAGGCACACCTTGACACTTGTTTGTGTCTGCAGGGTAGAGTGAGGTGAAATGGTGTAAGCATTATGGCAATGACCCAAAGGCACACCCCAATGCCTGTCCATCTCTGAATGGTGAGGGTGGGGTTGGCATCACTTCAATACTTCACTGCCATTTCGATTCTGCCTGTCTGTCTGTCTCTCTCTCTCTCTCTCTTGCTCTAGCTATATGTCTATGTAATTATCTATCAATTGCATGTATCGCAATTTTTACCTATTTCTAAAACAAACCTGCATATCACATTTGCCTGCACTCTGAGCATATAGTTATGAAACTGTGCATATTTTTACTCCACTTCTGCACAGACCTCATACTTTCCTAGTATTCCCATTATCACAAGTATAACTGTCTTACCCTTATCAAAAGTGACCCCCTCTGAAAGTTACTATCACATTTTCTCTTCTAACAGTCCATCATTACATCTGACTTCCTGACATCAACACATTGCTTAAATAAAACTTACATCATCATCTCATGGACAAAAATCCTGTTTCTCTAAAAAAAACACCTGCATATCACATTTAAAAAAAAACTGTGTAAATAATCCCAAGGCTGAACATATGCCAGCCATTACTTTTTCATGTACTGCCACCTTCTGTACTATCATGGCAATTTGCATATGTTTCCCATGATGCTTTGCATTATTGGGGTACGTTCAACTGTGTTTTCTTTAAAATTTGGCTGTCCTTAATTGGGTAATTCCACTGGGCGTAGCTCAGTCACCAAACATCTTTAAGCTTGACTTCCCCCACAACCAGTGGTGTCATCCTCTGACTCTACCCCATCTGTCATCAGATCTTTTTTTTCCATTGAAAGGAACAGGCCTTCTTCTTCACAGTTCTTGCTCCTTAAAAGGATTCTTAACTTTTCAAGTGACTGTTTTTTTTTTTTATTATTATAACTTCCAGTTTTCAGCTGATTATATGTGCTTCATCTTCTAGTTACCATTCCATTGATAACTGCATCATAGACTGTAGAAAGCCAGGGTTTAAGCAGTGGGTTCAGTGTAAGCAGAAAATGTCTGTCACGGATAGCCATGACACATGCGTCTGCTGCCTAGGAGCTGACCAGGACGTGAGAAACTGTTTTGCACAAGATGCATCCTTCATCCATCAGTGAACGCAGCGTGCATTTCCGTCAAGGTAGGCCTCAAGAAAGGAAGGCCTCCTCAGCCATGGATTTGGAGGCCCAGCTAAAGTATTCAGTGGTCCCCGATCTCCAGCCTTGGTAAATGTAAAGCATTCCTTAGTGTCCAGTGGTCCCCCCCTCCTGATCGCTTGCCTTGGTAAATGTAAAGTATTCCCTGGTGTCCAGTGGTTCTCCCCTCCAGTTGCTGGTCCCGTTAAATAGAGATCTGTCCCTGGTATCCAGTGATACCCCAAATCTCCAATCCATGGACCCTTATATATAAATATTCCCTAGTGTCTCGTGGCACCCTCTCAACCTCCAGGCACCATCCCTGTAACTTGTAATATTCTCTGGCAACCCCCCACCCATCGATCCCTGTCCCCATACAAGAGGAACCGGTTCGTAGTGTCTAGTGGACCCCCTGTGTGATGCTCTTCCACTGCTTCTGGTTACCTGTATGATATTTATATTATAAATAAATGGTCTGCGTATGAAATGTCAGTATGTGCGAGATTTGGCCTTTAACTTTCAGGGTCAGTAGCTGAAACCACAGGATGTCATTAAACTGACCAGAAGAACTATTAATTAAGATTTCCTTCCAGAGGGATAGTTTATGACCCTCATCACCTGCAGCTGCCTTTGATGTTGGAAACTAAAAAAAGAGTTTTATGACATCAGGAAAAGGACGTCATTTGGCCTTCTCACACCTTAGTGACAGATTGTAGGGTTGTAAAACTCAAAGGAACTAGTTGATCAAAGGATGTAATATGTGGGAAATGGTTTTTTTTCTGATGTTCACATTAATTAAAATACCTCCTTGTAGATAATTTTGTAAGAATTAATTCTGAAAGGAGGAGCTAACTGACTCACCAAAAGGGGATGGGGAGATAGAGCTGAAATGAACCCTCCATCTGGGGGGAAGTGACATATGATTTTTGGACTGTGAGAGAGACTTAAGTTCTCTGGACTTTTGAAAAGCACTCAAGGGTAACATCTGGATAGAAAAGATATTAAGTGATTGTGGTAGGAGTTTATATTCTGTAACTTCCCATTTTTTTATATGGCTGCAAGATTTGTGATATAATTGTTCTGTGTTTGATTTTTTTTTTCTGTTTTCACCATTTTAGTAAACAACCTTTTCTTTGAAATACTGCCTGTGTGTCTTCTCAGTTTTCCTTTTGCATGTGATGCTGAAACCCTGGTTTTAAGTCTGACAGCTTTTAAAAGCTTGATTGTGTTACTAAGCAAAAAGGTAAGAATATACCTAGGTCTCTTATAGAGTTGTAAGGGTTTATTTTGGAAGCCTAGCTTGGTGCCTCTGGGCAAAGGATTGTACCGCATCCCCCCGAAGAGGGTACATATCTGAGCCTGTAATTGGGTATGCTAGCATAAGGTTTACAGTTTGAATCCCTCCAGAACTTGAGGCTAAAGGTGATTTGGACCCAAAGCAGTCAGGAGGGTTACCCTGTCTGTTACCTGTTCACACTACTGTACTCTGAGGTTGGCACTGTGGGAGCAGAGGGCCTGATGTGCGGAGTGTGTTTGTGACAGATTTGGTTGTCAGCAGTGTGATTTAAGTATTTGGTAACACAAGCTTTAACAGTTCAGTGTGTCAGATTAATACTGTACAGCTCACTTACAAAAGAAGGCAGTGATTTACTTCAAAAAGGTAAACAGAACTATATAATTTTGCTTAGAGTCAAAGTTCCTACCTGTTTTATTTTTTTATTTTTCTATTTTTTATTAAAGTGCAAGTTAGAGTAGCCGTAGTTAGGGAAGAAGATGGCTTCTAGCTACAGCGAGCACACTGCAGACTACGTGAAGCAGTTGTGCAAGGAGAGAGGAGTTCTGCACGAGGGGAGAGCCAACAAGCAGAACCTCATGAATGCTCTGATGGTCGCTGATGCCCAGAGCCTCAAGTCACAGTCTGTGACTGAAAAGGACCGAACCTTGGGCGTGGAGGGGCCAGGGTCCATTGCAATGTCCGGATCCACTGAGGAGGACAGCAGGGCCAGTGCAAGCCAAGGGCCGCAGCAGCAGGGGAAGGTCACCAGCATTCTGGAACCAGAAGCGATCCGGGTGCAGGTGGAGTTGCGGAAAATGGAGCTAGAGTTCCAGAGAGAAGAGAGGCGAGAGCAGCGAGCTATAGAGGAGAAGAGGGAGCAAGAGCAGCGAGCCGCAGAGGAGAAGTGGGAGCAAGAACAGCGAGAAGCTGACCATGAAGAGCGTGAGCACCAGAGGTAACATGAACTGGAGAAGCTACAACTCCAACCACCAGCACCAGAGCAGGGAAATGGCCTGGGTTTAACTGGAACTACAGGACTGGGCTGCAAATTAAATTCCAAATTGAATTTAAAGAGGGGGAGGATATGGATGCCTTTTTATATTCCTTTGAAAAAGTTAGTATTCAGGCAGATATTCTTAAGAGCGTCTTGAAACTTCCAGCTATCCCCGCTACTTACCAGGAAAGCTTGGGATGCATTAGGTCAAATGGACGATGAGGACAGTAATGATTACAGTAAACTGAAAACTGCACTTTAAAAAAAGTATAATTTAACTGCAGAAGCATACAGAGCTAAATTCCGTAAGCTCAGAAGAGGCCCTGACATGAGCTATGAGGAGCTAGCCACAAACAACATCAGTTTTTAAAACATTGGTGGAAAGGAATTGAAGCAAACTCTGTAGATAAAATTGAAAATTATGTATTGTTAGAGCAGTTTTTTGGGGCATGCCCAGCAGAGCCAAAAACCTGGCTGGAGGATCGAGATCCCAAAACAGTGCAAGAGGCTGCTGAACTCTCGGACTGCTATGGCAGGAGCAGACCTGCTCTGAGAGCGAATGGGGCTGGTGTGGCTGCGCAGAAAGGGAAAAGCACACCTTCAGGGCAGCTAAAACCCTCACTACCTCCACCGAAACCAGGTAGCCCCAGGTTTCAAAGGAAAATTTAACTGAGAAAAGACATGAATGTTAGGTTTGCAAAGAAACTGGTCATATTGCCAGACAGTGTCCCAAAAGGACAAGCAGTACACAAAGTGGTACTCGCAAAGAAGTGAGTTGTTTGTGTGTCCCTGAAAGTATGCCAGTCAACATGAGGGAACACATGCACCCAGTTACTGTGAATGGTGTACAGACACAAGGGTTAAGAAACACAGGGGCATCCCTGACTTTGGTAAAAGGGGATCTGGTGCTGGCCCGGTGGCGCTGAGGGTTGAGGCGCTGGTCGCCACACCTCGCGCCACGCCGGCGACCCGTGTTCGGGAACGGGCATTGGTTGCCATGGGTCGGCGGGGAGGAGATGGATTGAGCATCCAAGGGACTGCTCTCCATCTCCGAGGAGGAAGTGTGGGCGGCCGGGCTTAGTCTGACCTGCGGAGGCTGGGGGTCGACAGCACGAGCAGCTTGGGGGCGGGCCGGGCAGACGCTGATTGGGGCACGCACGGAGCCGATGCACCCAGTCGCTGGCGCCATTGCACACGCCATGACCCGCCAGGAGGAAAACAGCAAAAAAGCGAGCCTGGCAGCATGAAGTTGTTCCCCCACGGTGCCATTCCTGGAAGGGCGCCTCCCTGGCATGGATCCGTTGGGGTGGGTTGAGTCGCTCCCCACCACCCTGCCGCGAAGGGTAAGTCACGGGGTGCACAAGGGAGGTTGTCTGATGTCCGGAGATGGCGCTGGGGGGAACAACGGAGGGCGGGGGTCGTAGCCGGAGCTCTGGAGGAGAGAAAATAATACCTCCCAAAAAAAAAGGGGGATCTGGTAGAGCCTGATCAGCTTATACCCAATCAATTTGTAACTGTACAGGGATTCACTGGGGAGGAGAAAACATTGCCTCTCGTTAGTGTTCTCGTAGACTGGGGTGAGACGGGGGGAACTGTGCAACAGGTTACTGTAGCTGAAATTTTAGCGGCTGATGTAATTCTCAGCAACAATCTCAAACAGGATGATGTGTGCAGTTACCCGTAGCCATGCGGCAAGGGAAAATTGTAGTTCCCTCGATCCCGTAGGAGCCCCTGTGAAATCCACTGAGAGGCTGGTTCCCCAGCCTCTGTCTCCTGATATGGAGAATAATGTAAAGGGGGTAGAAATTCCCCAGGTAGCAGTTAACCACATGGCTACGGAGGGTTACTCTGAGAAAAGAGGGGTGACCCATTCTCAGAAGATATGGGATGACAGTGATCCTGAGTGCCCTGATGCTAGAGCTAGGGACCCTAGTTTAGACGCTGACAGGGACCTGTCCCATGCCTTGGGAATGTGTAAGGAGTTTGCAGCTGCTCAGAAAAGTGACCCTAGTCTAGAGAGGCTGAGGGCTTGGGCAGATTCTGACGGAGCACAAGGAGGTGATGGGGAAACCCAAAGTTTATTGGGACAATGGACTGATGTATATGCAGGATGCTAAGACAGAGGGAGGGGGTGATAGGCAGGCAGCTTGTCATTCCCCAGGGGTACCATGAGCAGTTGCTCAAGATTGCACACGATATTCCCATGTCTGGTCATTTGGGAATCAGATGCACTACGCAGCGGTTGGCTCAGAATTTCTACTGGCCCAACTTCACCCAGCAGGGGAAGGAGTATTGCAGGTCTTGTCACTGGTGTTAAGAAACAGGTAAAGCAGGTAAGAAAATCCAAGCCGCCCTAATTCCATTGCCCATAGTGGCGGAGCCATTCCAGAGGGTGGGAATGGATATTGTGGGGCCGTAAAATATCCCCAGCTCCTCCGGGAAGAGGTTCATCCTGACTGTGGTGGCTTATGCCACCCAGTATCCAGAGGCAGTCACCCTATCCTCACTGAGGACAGACAAAGTGGCAGATGTCTTACTTGGGATTTTGTCCCGTGTTGGGTTTCCGCAGGAGGCTATCACCAATCGAGGCAGTCCTTCATGTTGGAACTGATGAAATGTTTGTGGGAGAAGTGTGGGGTGGTGCAGAGATGCATGACACCTTATCATCCGCAAGCCAGTGGGCTTGTGGAAAGATTTAATGGTACCCTTAAGTCAATGTTCCAAGCATTTGCTGAACACCATGAGAGGGACTGGGAGAAATACCTTCCCCACCTGTTGTTCACATACAGGGAGGTGCCCTAAGAGACAGGGTTTTCCCCCTTCGAGCTCTTATATGGATGCCGGGTACGTGGGCGCCTAGACTTGATCCGGGAGGACTGGGAAGGCAAATACGCCACTCAGGGAACTCCCATAGTGGATTATGTCCATAGGTTTAGGGAAAGGCTGAAGGAGCTTATGGGGACAGCCCAGAGCAACCTGGCAGCTGCCCAACAGAAACAAAAAGTGTGGTATGACCACAGAGCCAGAGCTCGCTCGGACACATTGGGTCAGGAAGTCATGGTCCTAATCCCGGTCCAGAAAGACAAGTTGCAGGCTGAGTGGACAGGACCATACAAAGTAGTCAGAAAGGTAAATGATGCAAACTATATACTAGAGTGACCAGACAGGAGAGTTATACAAAGAGTGTTCCATGTCAGCATGATGAAGCCATATGCTAATAGATCTGTCCTGGTGTTTGCAGTACGTAGTCCTAGGGAGGGGACGGATGAAGGAGACCCCCTTCTGGACTTACTGGAAGAAAGCAAGCGGGAGTCCTCTATGGAGGCAGTTAAATTGTCACCCCAGCTGGCCCCGTACCAGATCCAGGAAGTAAGGGAGGTTTTAGCAGACTTTGCCCCATTGTTTAGTGCCAAGCCTGGACTAACTCCCTTAGCGATGCACAATGTGGAGACAGGGACACAGAGACACAGACGCCCATACAACAGACAACATATCGGGTGTCAGAGGTTGTCCGAAAGGATATTAGGAGGGAGGTGGAAGAAATGCTGGATTTAGGGGTTATGCAGAAATCCCACAGCCCCTGGGCCTCACCCGTATTCCTTGTGCCCAAGCCAGATGACTACTCATTTTTTGTGGACTATCGTGGACTGAATGCAGTCATGAAGTCAGACGCCCACCCGATGCCACGGACGGACGAACTCCTGGACAAGTTGGGAGGGGTGACATACCTTATAACTATTGACCTGACAAAGGGGTATTGGCAGGTAGCGTTAACTGACAGAGCTAGGGAGAGGTTGGCTTTCATCACTCCAATAGGGTTATTTGAATTTAAAGTAATTCCTTTCGAAATGAAGCACACCCCAGCCACTTTCCAAAGGTTGGTGAACCAGGTGTTAAATGGTGCTGAGGAGTATGCCGTGGCATACCTGGATGACATTGCCATCTTTATTGACAGCTGGGAGGAACACCTGTCCCACCTTAGGGAAGTGCTGGGCAGAATACAGAGGCCTGGGCTCACTGTCAAAGCTGAGAAGTGCCAGGTGGCCATGGCTGAAGTGGCATACCGCGGGCATGTTGTAAGCTGGGGACAGCTCCGTCCTAACCAAGTAAAAATAGAGACGATCAAGGCATGGTCCAGATCAGAAATGCAGAAACAGGTCAAGGAGTTTTCTGGGGACAGCAGGGTACCATAGGAAATTTGTACCCAATTACAGTGTCCTGGCTGCTCCCCACCTGCCTAAGAAAGTTACCTGGGAACCAGCCTGTGAAAAAGCATTTACCAGACTGAAGGAGGCACTGTGCAGTGCTCCTGTATTAACAAGTCCAGATAGTCCAGACTGATACCTCAGATGTGGGTATTGGGGCAGTGCTGAGTCAGACATCCAACCAAGTGAAAGATCACCCCATAGTGTACCTGAGTAAAAAGTTACTTTCCAGGGAGCAGGCATACTCTGCTGTGGAAAAAGAGTGTCTTGCCATAGTGTGGGCCCTAAAGAAGTTAGAGACATACTTATAAAGGCAGCATTTTGAGGTACAAACTGACTACAACCCCCTGGTTTGGCTGAAACAAATGGGAAAATGAATGGTCAACTATTAAGATGGAGTCTTGCCTTGCAAGGGTATGACATGACGATCTCACAAATGGCTGGATGAACCAATGACAACGTAGATGGCTTGTTGTGTATATATGAGGAATTAACTGACTTAGGGAGCTCATCCCATGCAGGGGATAGAGCCCCCAAATTCAGTCTAGGTGGGGAGGATTGTGACGCTCTGCCCCTGCTTCTGGTTGCCTGTATGATATTTATATTATAAATAAATGGTCTGTGTATGAAGTGTAAGCATGTGAGAGATTTGGCCTTTAACTTTAAAAGTTAGTAGCTGAAACCACAGGATGTAATTAAACTGACCAGAAGAACCATTAATTAAGACTTCCTTCCAAAGGGATAGTTTATGGCCCTCATCACCTGCTGCTGCCTTTGATGTTGGAAACTAAATACGAGCTTTATGATATCAGGAAAAGGACGTCATTTGGCTGATTCCTCATGGATTTCTCACACCTTAGTGACATATTGTGGGGTTGTAAACCTCAAAGGAACTGGTTGATTAAAGGATGTCATATGTGGGAAGTGTTTTTTTTCTGATGTTCACATTAATTAAAATACCTCCTTGTAGATAATTTTCTTAGAATTAATTCTAAAAGGAGGAGCTAACAGACTCACCAAAAGGAGGTGGGGAGATAGAGTTGAAATGAACCCTCCATCTGGGGAAAAAGTGACATATGATTTTTGGACTCTGAGAGAGACTCAAGTTCTCTGGACTTTTGAAAAGCACTAAAGGGTAACATCTGGATAGAAAAGATATTAAGTGATTGTGGTAGGAGCTTATATTCTGTAACTTTCCATATTTTTATATGACTGTAAGATTTGTGATATAATTGTTATGTTTGATTTTTCCTGTTTTTACCATTTTAGTAAACAACCTTTTCTTTGAAATGCTGCCTGTGTATCTTATCAGTCTTCCTTTTTCATGTGATGCTGAAACCCCAGTTTTAAGTCTGACAACTGTTAAAAGCTTGATTGTGTTACTAAGCAAAAAGGTAAGAATATACCTAGGTCTCTTATAGAGTTGTAAGGGTTCATTTTGGAAACCTGACTTGGTGCCCCTGGGCAAAGGATTGCACTGCATCCCCCCGAAGAGGGTACATATCCAAGCCTGTAATTGGGTATGCTACCATAAGGTTCACAGTTTGAATCCCTCCAGAACTCGAGGCTAAAGGTGATTTGGCCTCAAAGCAGACAGAAGGGTTACCCTGTTTTGCACTCTGAGCCTGGCACTGTGGGAGCAGAGGGCCTGACCTGCGGAGTGCGTTTGTGACACCCTGCACCTCTGGTACTGAGCAAAGCACCCTACTACACCCTTACTGGCGTCACCAGTGCCGCAGGCTTAGTATAGTGACTGGCATAGTCCTTCTTTCACCACCTCAGCTGACCACTGTGTGAACTGACAGGAAGTGCACATCCTGAGTACTGTAAAGGGAGCATACATACTGGTACTGTCTAACAAGACCACTGGACATCAGGGACTATGTTACATTTTCCAGGACAGGCAATCGGAGTACGGAGGAGACCACTGAACACCGGGGACTATGTTACATTTACCAGGGCCAGTAGTCAGAGGGCGGGGGGACCACTAGACACCAGGTAATATTTTATATTTACCGGGGCTGGCACTTGGAGGAGAGGGGACCACTGGGCACCAAGGAGTATTTTACATTTACTGGGGCCGGCAATGGGAACGTGGGGGGAAACCACTGGACACCAGGAACTATGTTACATTTACCAGGGCTGGCAGTCAGAGGACATGGAAACCAGTGGACGCTAGCAACTGTAATATTTACCAGGGCCAGCAATTAGAAGGCAGGGGGGGCCACTGGACACCAGGGAATATTTTATATTTACTTGGGCTGGCATTCGGAGTAGGGGGAACCACTGGACACCAGGAAGTATTTTACATTTACTGGGGCTGGCGATTGGAGGGTGCTGGGGGACCACTGGACACCAGGGAATATTTTACGTTTTCCCAGGACCGGCGATCAGAGAGTGAAGGGTGACCACTGGACACCAAGGATTATGTTACATTTACTGGGGATGGCAGTCAGAGGGTGGGAGGACCTCTGGACATCAGGGACTATGTTACATTTACAGGGGCTAGCAATTGGAAGGCAGTGGGGGGACCACTGGACACCAGGGAATGTTTACACTGTTATGGGGATAGGCAGTTGGGGTGAGTGGGCTGGTCACAGGAGGGGTGCAAACGTGCTGCCACTTCCCATGCAAATGAGCCCATAATGGGCATGCATATTGCTCTTGGTACCTTGCATGCACAGTGGTTTCATTTGCAAGGTTCCAGCTGAATATTGCTCTGGGTGTTCCTGGCACTATCAGGTCATGGGGTGCTATTCCCTGCACTTCCAAGAGCCATGCTGGGGCAGTGCTACTCGACTTAGTGCTACACCGACCTGCCCCTACCTTCAGTCGGATAGCACCAATGTGCTGACTGAATATAGCATCCTCGGGATCATGGGCAATGGTCAAGCACTGCGCAAACCATTGTGCTTTGCTCCTTTTCCAGTATTGAGCCCCTGGTGTGCCCTTCCCTTAGTTTGCTACAGAGAGTTTTTTTTTCTAAATTAGCCTGCTACTTAGGTGGTAGTCTTATGGACTCTGGGGATGTCCATGTCAGCATAGTTTATTGCTCTTCTTTTTCCTACAATAACTCCTGTCCCATGTGACAATGATGTATCCGGGGCTACTGATTCAGCAAGTACAGTACAGTCTCATTTAAATGAACCCCGGTTAACCGGTACTCCCTCTTAACCGAATCGCGATCGTGTCACCCATGATTTGGCGGCTGTGCATTAGTTGTAATTCTTCAGCTTGCATCCGTGATCTTTTCACATTTAATTTTTTGCATTAAGGTACCTCTGAATGGTCTGGTGTCCCTGTAATAACAGAAAATGCTGAGAGATATTCGTTCATGCTCCTTATTGAGAAATGGGCATTGAATTGGGGCCAGATTTGGTGCAGTGGATATACTGGTACAGTACTGAAGCTAAAACCCCCAAGGGGAATTGAAGAGAGCGAGGATTTGAGCTGAGCGTAGTAGCCATCGGGTATAAAGTAGACGTTCTCTCAGCTGTACAGGGTATGTGTGCAGAGAGTGATGCACTGGAAGCCAAAATAGACAAAGTATTTGAGGCACAAAGAGTCTGTCCCCAGAATGCAACTTTACACTTGATGGCTCAGAAAGTCTTACCTTCGTCCAAGTGAGACTTGAAAGACCATCACTATTCCCAGAAACTTGATTTGTTCTGACCAAGTCTCCCTTCATGTTGATGCAGTTGGAAATTTTCAACTCATCAGCGCCCAGGCTGAGGCACAGATTGTGGTACAGTATTCTGTCTCGTCCGGTAAAACAAAAGTCATCCCCACCTCCAGCTGATCCAAATGGCCAGATAGTGTAGGTACAGTACAGTAGTTGTGGCAGTATCTAAGGAGAAAGCACCTTACAGCACTTTTCTCTTCACCCTCCACTCCATGAATACAGTATACAGAACAGAATGGAAAGAATAACCAATGCACGAGGGCCCCACTCTATTACACTGACTGTCACTTGCAAAGGTTTGTCATGCGGTATTTGTTCGTTCAAGGCCAAATTCCAAAAATCCCATTTTTACGAACTTCCATTTCTCTGAACTGAACACGTGTCGCCTGACCGGTTCTGATAAACGGGACTATACTGTACTAGAGATAGGAGCCTGATGTTCTGGCCTCCACTAAATAGCTCTAATTCAGTATTTTTGTTTTCTGTGTTGTGTCAGGTCTAGCCAGCAGGAGTAAATGTTTTGCTTTTAAAACTTTTCATTTCCTCAAACTACACACAGCAATAAAAAGCACACAAATCTCCCAATATCTGTGCTATAATTAGTAAAGATTGTTTTCCTACAGAGTAACCCACTCAGTTAGTCCTCGAGTATTTGCTAAACTGTAAACGTAGCCATTAGTGCTCACTGGATGATGAAAATTACTTAATATCACAGCTCTTGTGTTATAAATTGACTCTAAACCGGTACTTGCTGAATCTGTGGTCCCGGATACATCACTGTCACATGGGACAGGAGGCATTGTAGGAACAAGAAGGGCAACAGACCATGCTATGATGGGTATCCCTTCAGGTCATAAAACTACCATAAAACTAGCAGGTTCATTCAGAAAAAAACTACTAATAGCAGACAGAGGGAAGGACACACTAGGACTACACACTCAAAAAGAAAACACTCTGCACAACACGTTTTTGTAAATTCTGATTGTATCCTGCCAAGCTTTCTCTCCCCTCCATCCCCCACCCTCTATTCTAGCTCAGGGGAGACAGAAGAGATTTATTTTATGTTTTCCCAAACACTCCCAACAAATAATAGCAGTGTTGACTGCTATATAAGCAGCAGAACAAGAAGAAACGAAAATAGTTGTGTGAGCATCAAAAAAGCTGTTGGATGGGATGGAACTGCTCTATGTTCAGCTGTCTGCCATGCACTGAATTGATTGTGGCAGAGCAGCACTGACGGTAACCGCGTGTGTTCTCCATTCTAGCTAATCTGTGTCCTGTAATGAAGAGTACGAAGTCAGCAACCAGTCGTGGAGCTGCTGTTAGTCACATGTCTCAGTGTCCAAAGCGCTCGCGCCATCCGACTCCTGTGCTTTGCTGTGCGCGTGTTGCATTATAAACTTGGGCAGAAATAAAGGCTCTCACGATCAAAATGCAGAGCAACTGTACCTCTTATCTGGTGTACGGTGGGAGCGCTAAGAGGGAGCATCCCACTTAAACGCCAGGGGGAAGGACAGCATAATAGAAAAAAAAAAGACAACTTTTTATAAATCACTTAAACTGAACTCAGGTGATTTATAATAAGTGATTAGGGCCTTGGAGGGATGTCTCTTACGGTATAAGAGACTTCTCTCCCTTGGTTTAGGAAGACAGAACTGCTAAGCTTCAATGTCCTATCACCCAGACCTCAGGCCCAGAGTCTCTGATACCAAAGAGACATCCCCCTGAGGCTCTATTAACTTATAAAATGGTGATCCTAGGAGTTTTGCTGCGAAAATAAAAGAAGTCCCACCACTGGATCTGCCTCCTGAGCACGTTCTTCCAGCCCTACCAAACACTGCAGACTGGGGCCAGTGCACACAAAACAGGAGTCCGTGTACTCCTGGTACTGATAGCACCCACAGCAAAGCAGCCTGAGAGCTATCCGTAACTTCACATTCCCCACTTCTGGGACATTGCAGCGGGGGCAGAGAGCGAAATAAACATCAGCAATTTCCTTCAGGTGCTAAAAGCTCCTGCGACACCGTGGTCAGTGTGCTGTCTGAAAACATTCCCACAGAATATTACCACTTGGGGCCTGGAGAGTAAAAGGAGCAGATGGTAAAAAGTGTCCCATTTACCTGAGTTGCTTGTCAGCCTTACTGGATACGATGGTTACAGGAAAAGCTAGCTCATGCGTGGCATGAAGAATTAGCAATAGGAGGAAAGCTTTTTCATAATACTATTGTTGGGATCTCATAACAATAGTATTACAAGGTCATAACATATACAATAATGCATGGGGTTGTGTCTTTAACGAGTTTTTACACCCCCTGAGGTGTTGGATGCTACATAAACCTCGAGAGTGAAGCCAGGGGTTTATTTAAGCAACAATGAGGGTATGTAACAAACTCGCTAAACACACAACCCCATGTTTTATTTTATATAATTGCTGGGGAGCGTTTTCTCACCACAGCAATTGTATAAAATAAACAGCCACAGTCTGGACCCAATGGAAGGCTGGCAGCAGTCTGCCACCTGCATGACCAAGCGGCTGCCAAACACTTTTGCTTTTATCTTTTTTTTTTTTTTTTTTAAGATTTAGACGAGGAGTCAAACCAGACTGCTGAGAGGCAAGTTGTTGTTTTTTATTACGAACTGAGGAGCGTGAATAGAGTAATCTGATTGGCAGAGAGCTCTTTGAAGCCATGGTATCAGGCTACATCATCATGGCTTCAAAAAAGTTCCGGCGCCACCGGCCTCCTTGCTCTGTTCTGTCTGAGAACTATTTTTTCAAAATGTACTCCTACATCACCCAAAAACTTGTTCATAAAACGTTTAAAAACCTGTTTGTTTTATTTTTTTTATTTATGAAAATTCAAACTCAGTTCATAATAGCAATGAGTCACACCAGGGTGTAGTATATGATGGGATATCGTCACTTCTTGGGTCGTTGGATGCACTCGGCCTGCGGCATCATGCCCAACCACCCGAGGCATGATGATATCCCATGATATACCACACCCTGTCATGCCTTATTGCTTAATTATACAATGACAAGAAAGAATCTTGGACTGTGATTGGTCAGTTTGGGGCTGGACCCATAGCGTTATCCCAGCACGACGCCACAGGTCTACTGTCATCATTATGGCTGTTATGGCTGATGATCCCTTTTGTTGCATCTCCTCTTAAGAAACAAAAATATTTTTCCACTCTAATAAAAACATTCTTTAAAATTATTTTTTTTATTTTATATCAAACAACAAGCCATTGTACAATAGGAATAATGCACTCCAGGGTGTGTGCCGTTTGGGATAACTCCACCCCTGGGGCATTGGACGCAATCGGCCTATGGCCTCGTGCCCAAAACCCCCCCCCCAGGCGTGGCATTATCCCAGCATGACACACACCCTGTCGTGCATTATTCCTTTATTTTACATTAACTTACTGCCGAGTGATGGTGGCGGAGTTGATGGTGGGCAAGTGATGGCAGGCTGTGTGAGCAGAGGCAGGCGCATGCGTTGGAGTGAGGAAACCTGGTGCGTGTTCACTGCTATAACCTGTGAGTTATAATGGCAAATTATAACCCGGGTTTCCTATGGGAGAAAACACTCCCCAGTTATTATAATAGTATTATGCTATCTCAGTGATAATTATTACGAGAACTATGACATCTCAACTATTATGAGATTTTTTGGATGGCTTTTTAGGTGCAATACAAGGCCTAGCCACATATTACATTAGGAACGTTGCCACAGCATCTAACTTTCTGAGTCATCTAACTCCTGGATGAGGAGCCCCATTCAAGAATTACATCAATTTGGGGGTTCCTAGAGCCAAATCTAACAGTAGTCAGCAAGCTTTTTCCTACCTGGCACCTTACACATGAAATGCACAGTCTAACTCAAAGGCACTGGGCCAGATTTGCCTTTTTTTCCCCATTTACTCCTTGAAGTTCCTGCTTGAACCCTATCAAACCAGAAGACATGCAGCTCCAATGCCAACCCAGAGGCCAGGAAGCTCCCCTTATCTCCCCAGTGGGGACCCCTGCCATGGTAGGGCCTTTGGGGGTGACTGCTCCCTCCAGGTCTCTTTGAATGTGGTGGTAGGTGAGCTCCATCTTGCTGGGTGGGCATCACAAAACCTGGCTGCTGCTGGCATCATCCTGCATGGGTGGAGTTATTTCCACTGTTTATCCCACCCAGAATGCTTTGCTGTGAATGTGCAGTGCATGCACTACACAACAGGCATGCAAACACCACGGAGTCAGTGTGTCTCCCCTTCCACTGCCATCCACAGATGGCTCGTACCTTCTGGGCACCACCTGGTGGTGCTCGTGCAGGGGGATCAGTCCCCACCCACCCCGAGGAGGAGAGCATCCTACAGAGCACTGCACCATCCTCCCCCCTGCTGGCCCACCAGAGTCAAGAGTTCATTACTGAACTCAGATCACCGGCATTAAAAGCAGCATCCCTTCCAAAGTGCCAGCAGGCCAGCTATTTGGTCCAGATTTTCAAGATTGTGCACTGCATCAGCATCTTGATCTATGCAGTTGCATCTGTGCCCACCCACTCTGTCTTCAGAGAGGTCTCTCTGTTTGGGACAGAAAGTCACAATTTGACTTTTTTTGTTCTCTTTTGCCACAAATGTACCTTTTGTGTTCAAAAAATCGGAGGTAGCTGGGACAGAAGTTTACTTTTAAAAATACAGAGGGGTGGATCCTGGCCAGATTCCCTTCGGACTTCTGCCCATCATATTCACCTTCCTGCAGGAGGTGTATAATTAAGCAATGCTGAATGCCAGGGCATGTGTCATGCTGGGATAATGGCATGCCTTGGGTGCATTGTAAGATACGAAGACGCTGGCCGAGGGCCTTCAACCACCCAAGAAGTGACGTTATCCCAGTGACACAAGCTCTGAAGTGCCTTATTGTGATTACCAAATGGCTCAATTTATGTGTTTACAGTCCTATGCTTTGTGGGCATAAGTTTCAATGGTGGGTTGTGCTGGGATAACATAATGGGTGAAACTGGTTCTCCACTAGTCAGCTGTCAGCATTTTTTCTACCAATTTTGTAATTTAATTTTAATCAGAGTTATTCTGGAAGTTCCTTCCACTGTGATTGAACATACTGAACTCCATGCCTTCCTGTAAGAGAAAAGAAACAAGTAACGTGGATTTAGACCTGCCAGGTGTGTGTCTGACCCTCAGAGTGGGTAAAGTGAGGGAGGGAACTAGAATCAAATGTTATTTCAAATGAATAACAGGGTGACAGTGTCATATGTGCTGTACAACCTCTGTTTCCACCATAGTAAACATGTATTGCCAGTTATAACACTCAAGAGTTAACACCTTATCTAGCAGACCTTGGCCGCCAGGTCAGCAAGAGGGTGCCTGTTCTTGCCTTATGGTTGCCAGTAGAATTCCTGGAATGCACTGGAGCTGGTCCATCTGGCTGCCCAAATTACTAAAGTGATTTCTAGGTGCTATTAAACAACTCTATTGACTGCCACCACTTAAAGGGGTGGGCATTAAAATTGTACACATCAGTCCCTGCACCCATCAGCACAAGTTTCAACCAGGAATGGTTAGTAGTAAAGCGTATTTGACTGGCATCACTTTTCCATCCAACTAAGGTTGTGGAGTTCTTTCCCAGGGCTTCCAGATACAATCTGAAATAAAAATGACATATCGACATCCTGGTGATGAGGGCTGTGCTGCATGAAATGGTGCAGTTGTCTGGTCCAGAATAAAGTCCAAAGAGACAACCAGTGTGTGATGTATTACATCAACAAGCCAGGACGCCCACCATCATATTCTATATGCTATGAAGCTAATAGGGTTTTAGGGCTGGGGGGTCATGAAGGAACATGGAAACAGGATTCATGAGACAGAAGAAGTCCAAGGGGCTCATTAAATGACGAGTAAACAGGATATTTTAAAAAAAAAAAACATTTCTGAAATCTGGCTTCATAGAGAGGTAAAGGAAGGGCTGCTGCTTATATTTGAGCTAAAACTGCATTTATATAATTGATATAAATGCAATTTTGTAGCATTTGAAAAATGTAAACAAAAAGCCCTCTCCTTTCAAACCTTCTGCTCTCTGCTGTCTCAGATGGCCAGCAAACATGCTACATGATGATGTCATTGGAGCAAGAGCTCCTGAATAGTGCTCTGTAGTCTGTATACTGGTAATAGCCTCTAGTACAGTCTTTGCCCTTTTTGTAGTGTAGCCGAAGCAAAATGATCAAAAGCATGACTTTACATGTGTATTATTTGTAGAAATACACGTCAGGTTATGGTTTTGGTCTTACTGTGCACAGAAACAGAATCAATCATGGTTTAAAAATGGCCCACTCAGCCAAACAGCAGTGAGGTAGTACAGTGTTCTGTCCTCATACCTGGTGGTCTGGTGGGAGATGTTCATCACACCAGTGCAATGCAGTCCAAAGTAAAAGTTGAAATAACTGAAGGAATCCACTGTCTTTGCAAAGAAAATCCTGCCCTGATCATTTTTTTCCAGTAGTACAGAAACGCAATGTAAGAAACTTAGAAATTGTCAGCAGATAAGGACCACTAGGCCCATCCATTCTGCCTATAGTCCCTTTAAATGTATGAGTCCACTCACTCCAAGTGGTCAATGGCTTTTCATCACTCCATTCCCGCTCAAGGTTCCCCTGTGCTTGTCCCAGGCATGTTTAAACCCCTCCACTCTGCTTGCCCCACCACCTCTTGTGGCAGACTATTCCAAGCGTTCACCACCCTCTCTGTGTAGAAATACTTCCTCACGTTACCTCTTAATCCCCCCCCCCAAATTTCATATTGTGCCCCCTCATTCTGGTATATTTTCTACATTGGAAAAGATCCCCGACCTGCACCTTGATTATGCCCTTGAGGTACTTAAACGTTTCTATCATGTCGCCCCTTTCTCTCCTGTCCTGTCCTCTCCTCTAGTGAGTACATATTGAGGTCTCTTAGTCTCTCCTCATATGTTTTGTGGTGCAAACCATGCACCATCTTTGTCGCTCTCTCTGGATAGCCTCCTCCTTGTTTATGTCCTTACGCATGTGTGGTCTCTGGTACTACATGCATACTTACTGTAGGTGAGGCCTTAGCAGTGTTTTATACAAATCAGTATTCAGACAGTCCCAACAACCAGCCGACCACCCGCCTGCCAGTCGGCTGTCACCTTGAAATCTCAGTGCTGTCTTTGTCAGGACAGGAGCCACAAATCTCACTGCAAGTCCAAATATGATGCATGAGCAGGTCTGGCACCTCTTGGAGCACACATCTTACTGATCGCTCCCTTGCTTGTTGGCAGGCACTACTAAATGACTTGTGCTATTCCTGATTTAGGGATGCTGATATGACAGTAAGGGACTTAGAGCTGTGAGGAAGGATTAAGTCACTGTCATACAACAGTGAATTGCAAGAATTGATAGAAGAAGGACAGTCTTGATGAACAGAGAAAATAAGAAGAGACACAGAATTGACTTCTGGGGACATCTCTAGCAACTTGAAGGCAGTATTACCAAAACAGACCTGCTGGGAGCTGTGAGAGGTAGCTCTGAAACCAATTAAGAGGATTTATTGGGGTAGTTAAGGAATGTAACCTGGAGAGTAAGAGGTCATGGGCAACCAGGTCAAAAGCCGTCCTCAAGTCCACAAATATAGCACCAGTCAAACACACACTGTCCTTGGCCTTAGGCACGAGTGGTGAGCTTGACCAAGGCCGTGTGAGTGACTGCCCCTGAACACATGCTGTACAGGTGTAAATAGGCTGTATTTATTGATGTAGTCATCTAACAGAGTAAGCAAAATTTCTGCAAGTAGTTACAACTGTCACGTTTAATTTTCTGTATGGCCCTGTCACTGAACAGAAGAAAACCCACCTGGGGTGGCAACCACTGGCAATCCAAGGCTGAATGGATTCTCCTGTTCCTTCCAGGCATTCTGGATTTTGTTTATTGTGTTAATCAGTACTACAACAGTGGTACACAAAGGTCACATGTATTTACTTTTTAACTGGCAAAATGCTTCTGCCAATGAAACAAATTCCAACAGTAGTCGTACTGTAATCCAAGTCATAGTGTTCAAACCATATACAGTATGATGAGGTCACTTCAGATTGTAAGACTTCAGCTGTAGGTGCCTCACCAAGCCCTGATTAAACTAATACTCCTGGTAATTAAAATGACTATTGTGGGCAGGTGAGTATAAGTTTACTCTCTGTTTACTGGTTCTGGACTATAGTACCACATAAAAAAAAAAAAATCAACGGCCTATTGAACTGTTCCTACACACCAGCTCCTTCATGCAGTGGCAAGGGTGCCACTCACGAAGCAATGAACCTGGGACTTTGGGGGCCAGCCTGGGGGGAACGTGCCCTCCTCTGGGAGAGCTACAGTCTCAGTTCTGCTACCACTGCCTGGGTGACTCCACATAGTACAGTTTGAGCTGCAAGTGGGCAGAGGATGCCAACTGCCTACTGGCCCGCAGGCATGCACTTGTGAACACTGGTGTTTCACCAGGTCCTTGCTATCGGCATCTTACTGGGCAGAGTCAAAGAAAGATGTAAAAGCACTGGTGTGAGGTTCATGACTTCAGCATCTTACTGGGCAGAGTGAAAGAAAGATGTAAAAGTACTGGTGTGAGGTTCATGACTTCAGCATCTTACTGGGCAGAGTGAAAGAAAGATGTAAAAGCACTGGTGTGAGGTTCATGACTTCAGCATCTTACTGGGCAGAGTGAAACAAAGATGTAAAAGCACTGGTGTGAGGTTCATGACTTCAGCATCTTACTGGGCAGAGTGAAAGAAAGATGTAAAAGCACTGGTGTGAGGTTCATGACAGGAGGAGTCTTAAGCCTCACTGCAGCTGACTGTCCTGTTTTCTGGAACTAAAGTTATCCTGAGAGGAGGTTTCTGCCCCCTTCCCCTGAAGACCCCCAACACGGAGGGTTATGTCCATGGTAAGAGAAGGTGGGTAAGAAACAGAGAAGGCTGAAGATGGGGATGGGAGGTGCCTGGCTGTGGCAGGGGTCACAGCATTAAAGAAGGAGTTATAAAGAGAAAGGTTTAACAAAGTGAAAAATAAACACAGATATTGTACATCCCGTGGTCTGTGCTTCATTTTCTCCTCCAATTTGCTCTATCATGTGTAAGAAATAAAAAAAAGGGGGCTGCCCTCGCTTATGGGACACCAGCAGTATCTTTGTAATTAATCTCTGTACTCAAGCATACACCAGGTCATGGCTGAAAAAGGGTGTCAGCAGCAGCAGCAGCACATTTACCTGGGCAACAGAATAAAACTAAACAGTGTTCTTGTATCAGAGGCAGTATGATCTACTGGTTAGAGCACAGATTAGGAACTGGGAGATCACATGGCCAACCCCCATTAGTGCCAAATACTGTGTTAACTTCTCAGTGCTCCAGTTCACCCAGCTGTGGAAATGGGTAGAAGTAGGACCCCACAGGAAACAAGATGTATCTCAGCTGTGCTATACTGGGTTAACAAACTGTAAAAAAAAAAAAAAAAAGTGCTGTTGCTAGCCTTGCTTGTAGAGCAGAAAGCAGCTAACTAAGAGAAGCTACATTTTCTTATTAGTTTAAAACTTATATCTCAGCAGGAGTCGTTGTCTGTTAAGATTAAGTAGACAGATAACTTTATTACAAGTAGAAGGGGTATTATTTAGGGTTAAAAAAAAGAAAAGAAAGAAAGGCAGTGTGTGTTCTGTGCAGGGAAAGGTATTGTATCAGGTGACTTTGCTAAACCAGTAGGAGGAAAGAGAGCTTACCTGAGGGTGTGATTAGACACTAGAAAAGCAGGTGAGTCAAATTACAACTTCCTGTTGCTAGCCTTTTTTCTTACTAATTGCCCACCACCCACCCACGCAAAGCCAGTTCTACTTTTATAGCCACTGGATTTGACTGTCAACAGGAACTACCTGTTTGGCAGTAGGAAGGAAAGGATCATAGAGAAACATTGGTTTTGTCAACCCTAAAGTAAAAACAAAGTAGCTCACTCTCCCCCCTAGCTGCTGGTGGTCTGATATTGAGCAAGGAAGAAGGAGGCTACTGAAGAAGATAGGATGTTGCTGTCCGAGAACAGGAAGGGTCAGAGTTGTAAGGAGAGGAGAGAGTAAGCATCCAGAGAAACAGTAGAGAGGACACAAAATAAGACATGATATGAGTGGTGCAGTGCAATGGCTGTGGGGCGGCAGTGTTCCGGGAGACATTCTGGAGGCTGCGATGCTGCCCTATTTGCAGGCACTCTCATGTCTGAGACAGGAGGTTGCCCGTCTCCAGGCTGACCTGGCTAGATCTGGAACCTCCTCCTCCCAGGGACCACCAGGGCCAATGCCACTACCTCAGAGGTTGCCAAGAAAGAGGAGAGGCTGACCAGGGTGGGCTCAGGGAGGAAGAGGGTGGTGGAACAGGAGTTGCATCCCAGCTGTACCTCCCACAATTCATTCGCTCTTCTGGTGGATAGTGGTTCTCTATGGAGGCACCTGCAGTGGAGACCAAGGAGGATGTTGGGAACCTTCACAAAGGAGACCCACGGAGGGTGGCATGGGACCCCACAGGAGGAAACAACTCCTGGTGGGGGACTCAATCATTAGGGGGGTAGAAATGGGGGAGGAAGGGAGAGGGAAGGGAGGTAAGGTGCCTTCCTGGCGCCACGGCTTGGAGGAACAGGAAGCGAATCCTCAGGATCGTGGGAGGAGCTGCACGAGGGAGGGAGCTGGATGTCATTGTCCACCTAGGGACAAATGACCTGGCTAGGAATGGGATCAGAGCAGTGCAAGAGGAGTTTATAGAGTTGGGAAGGGGCCTCTCGGAGGTGCTGCCTGTCTATGGCAAGGGAGATGCTAGGGCACTTCTCACCAGGGAATTCAATGAGTGGTTGAAAAACTGGTGTGGAGCTCAGGGTTTTGGCTTCATTGGGGACTGGTGAGCCACCTGGAGGGATGCAGACCTATACTGGTGCGATGGTCTGCATCTGTCCGGGGGAACCAGGATCCTAGATGAGAGGTTTAAATGCTTCATTGGCAAGCATTTAAACTAGCCAAGGGGGGAGGCACTGAAAAGGAGCAGGGAAATCCGAGCCTCCCCCCACAAAACATGGTGATTAGTGAGGTAAACACCAAGGTACAGAAATTATTAGGGAGCAGAACAGATTTAAATGTAAAAAAAGGCAAAGGCAGTAAGGACAGAAATGGGGCTAAAAGGGGTAAGGCTGTCAAAAAGTGGAGGGTGATGAGTACCAATGCCCATAGTCTGTGTAACAAGCTCCCTGAACTAGTGGCCTTGATGGAAGAGGGTTGCCTGGATATTGTGGCAGTCACAGAAACATGGTACACAGAGAACCATGACTGGGATGTCAACATACCAAGATACACAATCTACAGGAGGGACAGGGAGGGTAAAAGAGGAGGAGGGGTAGCTCTCTATGTAAAGGAAGGAATCAAAGCAACAGAACTAAAGAGTAAACAGGGAGCAGATGAGACACTTTGGGCCACCCTGGAGACAGGAAATGGCACCACAATCCGTATGGGGGTTGTATACAGACCCCCATCTCAGGGGGAGGGAATGGACAAGGAAATGATAGAAGGCTTCCTTAGAATGGCAGAAAAAAAGGGGAGATATTGTTGATGGGGGACCTGAATATGCCAGATGTTAACTGGAGCACCTTTGCTGCAGGCATATCCAAGAGCAGGGTCATTCTTGATGCCCTACAGGGGGCATGCCTCAGACAGCTAGTATTGGAACCCACTCGGGAGGTAGTCTTAGACCTGGTACTCTCAAATGGGATGGAGAAAGAATCTCAGATTTAGAAGTGGGTAGCCATCTGGGAACAAGCGACCACCAAACAGTGTGGTTCACGATAAACACAGCCATACAATCAAGCCATACAAAAGCAAGAGTACTGGACTTTAGGAGGGCCGACTTTGGAAAATGAGAGAGTGCCTCAGAAAAGCACTAGCAAACAGGCAAGAAGGAGGGGTGGAGGAACAATGGGGAGTGATCAAAACAGCCATCACAGAGCAACAAGCCTTTGTGTAAAGCAAATCAATAAAACAACAAAGGAAAAACTCTATGGTTCTCAAAAGAGGTGGCAGGGAAGGTTAAGGAGAAAAGGACAGCATTCAGGAAATATAAGGAAACACAGAAGGAGCAGCACAGAGAACTTGATCAGTTAAAGCAGAAAGAGGCTGGGAAGGCAGTCAGAATAGCAAAGGCCCAAACCGAGGAAAGGATAGCCAATTCTGTTAAGAAGGGGGATAAGACCTTTTATAGGTACATTAGGGAGCGAAGAAACACCAAAGGAGGGATACTGAAGCTTAATAAAGGGAGGGAATGGGTAGAGGGTGACAGTGAAAAGCAGGATACTGAACGAATATTTCTGCTCAGTAGTCACAAAGGAAGAGGATGGGAGTTACCTAAACCAAACAAGAGAAATACTCCAAGACGGGGTTGATACCAGTCCATTTACAGAAGAAAGGGTTCTGAAAGAACTGATAAAATTGAAGGTGGACAAAGCAATGGGGCCTGATGGGATTCACCAAGAATTCTAAAAGAACTAAGGGTGGAACTAGTGACACCGCTGACTACTCTCTTTAACAAATCATGGGAGGATGGGGTGGTACCCGAGGACTGGAGGAGGGCAGATGTGATTCCTCTTCACAAAAGTGGGAGCAGGACAGAGGCAGGAAACTACAGACCAGTTAGTTTGACCTCAGTGGTAGGGAAAATTATGGAATCATTTCTGAAGGAAAGAACTGTTGAGTACCTAGAGGCCAGTGGGGCACAGGATCCAAGGCAGCATGGATTCACGATGGGAAGGTCGTGTCAGACGAATCTAATAGATTTCTTTGACTGGGTGACCAAAGCAGTAGACCAGGGAGGGGGCTGTGGACATGGCCTACCTAGATTTTAGCAAGGCATTTGATACAGTCCCACACAAAAGATTAATTCACAAGATAGCCAGCCTTGGAGTGGGTCCCAAAGTGGTAGCCTGGATAAAAAATTGGCTAGACAACAGGACGCAAAGGGTAGTAGTTAATGGAATACACAGTGAAGAAAGGAGGGTTACTAGTGGGGTACCGCAGGGTTCAGTACTGGGACCGGTCCTTTTTAATGTCTTTATAAGTGACATTGCAGAGGAACTGGAAGGAAAAGTATGTCTCTTTGCAGATGACACAAAGATCTGCAACAGGGTTGATACACAAGATGGAGTGGAAAGGATGAGAAGGGACTTGGCAAGGTTGGAGGAATGGTCAAATGTATGGCAGCTCAGATTCAATGCAAAGAAGTGCAAAGTAATGCACGTGGGAAACAAAAACACAGGGGAAGTATACACAATGGGGGGTGAGATACTGACAACAGTAAAAATAGAAAGGGACCTGGTGGTGATTATATCCGATGACCTAAAGGTGGGCAAGCAATGTGAGAAGGCAGTAAGGAAGGCTGGGGGGGATACTGGGATGCATAGGGAGAGGCATCAATAGTAGAAAACAGGAAGTTGTTATCCCTCTGTACAGCAGTTGGTGAGACCCCATCTGGAGTACTGTGTGCAGTTCTGGAGACCCCATCTCCACAAAGACATAGACAGAGTGGAAGCTGTACAGAGGAGGGCAACCAAAATGGTGCAGGGTCTGCACCAGAAGACATACGAAGAAAGACTAAAGGAGCTTAATATGTATACCCTAGAGGAAAGGAGGGAGAGAGGGGACATGATAGAAACTTTCAAGTACCTCAAGGGAATTAACAAAGTTCAAGAGGGTAGCATTTTCCAGAAAAAGAGATGTGCAAGAACAAGGGGACACAATTTGAAGATAGAGGGGGGACGGCTCAGAGGTAATGTGAGGAAGTATTTTTTCACTGAGAGGGTTGTGGATGCATGGAACAACCTCCCTGAGGAGGTTGTGGAGTCAAGAACAATGGGGAACTTCAAGAATGCATGGGACAGGCATAAGGCAGTCCTAGTGGGGGGTAGGAGGAAGTAAGCTGTTGGTTAACTAGGATTTGCAGCTTATCTGTTAGTTAGGAAAATGGGCAGACTAGTTGGGCCAAGCGGTCCTTATCTGCCGTCAAATTCTATGTTTCTATGAGTCCCTCTCTCTAGCGCTTCCAAAATAGCCCTTCCTATAGATAAATTATTTGAAAGGAGATAATTCTGGAACTGGAGGGGTTACGAATTTTTTATTTTTAAATGACGTCTTGTAGTTAGAGCAATATTGGTATCTTGCATGTGTTTGTGCATCGACATATTGAAGTTGTAATAATAACTGTAAAATACTTTAAGAAATTCATGAAGTTTTGTTTTAATTTATTTTTAAAACACTTTAAACTTCTTCTGAATTTTGGTTATACTACTGTACAACCTGTTTAATGACAATCGTGATAATCTGTAACATTTCCTTGTACATACATCTTCTTCTAATGCCTCTAACAGCGTAATGCACATCTCACTAATTAGCCTCACTACACCTAATATTCCTGTGGTTTCACAAGTGAAAATCTCAGAAGATAAGAGCAGACTTGGACAGAAAAAAAGGTGGTTTCCATGCATGTTTTTGAGTCATCTGCTCTAAAATTCAGAGCCATTGATTATAGCATACCATAAACACACCCTTCACTGTGTTATTGCTTGCTTGCACACTACTGTACAGGTTGTGCATAATGATGACATTTACCCACACTTTAGGTAACGTAACGGGGACTGACAGGCATGTGTTAATTTCATTTTAGTATATGGTTACCATTTGCTGTGCATGGATTTCCCATCTTAACCAGAAACCCGTTATACCACAATTCAGACATCATAAAATGCTGTTTACATTTATGCTAAAACCGCATTTATGTAATGATATAATTGTTGTACTCTTGTTTGGTGCAGTAGCTTTTTTAATTAGAGTGGAAATTTGTGCAATCTGCTGCTTTTACTTTATATGTGCAGTTCATGTATCTGTTATGGTTATTAGAGTTTATTCTAATAAATATGGAATGTACATATAGGTTATAGTTATTAAAGTTTATTCACCAAAATATAGAATGTACATATAACCCCTCCCCCTCCTTTTGGTGGGGCTTACCTTTACTCAGCAGAGCCTGGCAATTTCAGCCCTCCAAACTGGTGTTCATTTCCAACCCATGTGGACTGTGGATTGCTGCATTTGGGGTCGGAGGGAGTGTAGAAGAGAAAGATTTCTTTGGCACTTCCTGCACCATCATTGCATACAGCTTTTCCCTGCTGCCAGTGGAGGACCAGGATTGGCGCTTGCGACAAGTAGGAATTCCACCAGAATAGATGCCCTGACCCAACCAGAAAATGGTGTGACTGCACACAGCGGGACTGGGGGCAGTTGAATGTATCTGGGCAGTAACTACAGGGGAGGCAGCCTTCTCAGCCACCTCTGGCTGCAGACATGGCAGCCATGGTCACAGTGTAACAGTTCAATCAGTAAGGCTTCAGAAGCCTGTCAGGGAGCCAGTGCGTTCCAGGGACACTGAAGGACTTCAGTAATTCCATCCAGACTGAAACACAGCCAGACAGACCTGGCCTTCATACTGAAAGAGGGATTGAGCCAATCCAGGTGCTGCCTGCTCAGGGCATGTGTGAGGAATTTTCCAGCAGCAGCATAGTCTGTGGTGAGCAGACAATGTCTGTGAGTGTGAGCCATCGCGGCACAAATGTTGGAGGGGTGACTGTGTTTATACAGCTAAGGTCTGTAACTCACAGGAGAGACACAAACTGCAGCTGAAGACTACAGGCTGTCTTACAGATGAACTTCAGTGCAGCCACTGAGAGGCCTTTTCTGTACCCAGGCCCAGTGGTCTGCAGCTACACCAGAGTTGAAGAGGCCTGGGAGTGCCCACTTCAAGCACCACTGTTAGGGCATTGACCACAGTGGGAGCTGCCATGTGGAAGTACTGTGGAAGGTCAGCAAGCTAGACCAGGATTCACCCAACTATCCCAAGAGAGGGACAGACTCCCATTTCTGCTGACCATTCTTCTGTCCGGAAACTTCCAAGGCTCTCACCTGAATGTGGAAACGCCATTTTTATGACAAAGTAGATGAGGGCAGAAAGAAGACATACAATGACATCCAAGCAAAGGAGATATTTATTGTCTAATTATCTGTGCACACAATAATCCATGACTGCGTGACTATGAGATAAAACAACCACACATGGATATATATGCATGGTTAGGAAAAAACATTTTAGAATAGCCATTTGCAGGGCCCCTAATTCTCTGTGGCATCATTTTATGATTTCTGCGGCATGATGTATTCCTTTCTGTGGCAGAATGCAGTCTTGCCAGTGACTAAAATATGATGTGATGTCATTGATGACATCACATGCCAAGCATTGTGGGGGGGGCTTCAGGATAAACAAGATGAGTAAGGGAGCCTGGCACTATGGAAAACTGTATATCTGAATGAAAATTCACCAAAAACAGTGAATTCTGAGGCACCATATATCTTCTGCAGCATGATGCAAATTCTGCGAAAAAATTCCACAACCACGGAATCTCAGAAGTCCAGGGGCCTTGGCCATTTGTAAGGCATAACTGTGGAGACCAAAATATATTTATGGCTAATGGCCACCAAACAAGAGATAGGAATAATGGTTTTCAGCCTTGGAGAGAGAGTGAGTGTGTGTGTGTGTGTGGGGGGCTGTAAAAGATGCTGCAGCTAGAAGTTGCAGACCAAAAGGGACTTTTTAAGATTTGAGGCAAAAAGACACAGCACAGTGAAAAAGTAGGTACAGTCTACAACCTTCTTTAACCTTATCTATAATAAAAGATAGGAAAAAACAAAAGCAAAACCAAAAATGGCAAAGGGGTTAGCGTCAATGCTGGCCATCGTTTTGTCCAACACAACTGAGCAAGTCTAGAATCCAGAATAAAATTGTGCGAAAGGATTCTGGCTGCAAGATAAGTGATAATAAACAGCAGGAGGAAAAAGAAAGGAAAATCTTAATGGACTTTTCAAAGATAGATGGTAGATTAGTATACAAAGGCTTAGGAAGCTACTACAGTGCGACCAGCCTGTAGAGATACACAAATAGGTCTGAGGAATGGTCAGCAGGAAGGGGAGGAGTCAGGATCAAGGTCCTGATACGTTTGTGCATCAGCTTTTCAGAGGATATTTACATACCCAGTTGTGACATCACTGAGTGCTCTAAAGGGTATGATTGGACAATTGCATGGTTAAGGACAGTTCTACGTACGACTGTGTGTACTAAACCCAGAAACTATGCTAAATACTGAAACAAAGTATAACCGTTAAATATCCAAACTAACTAAGCATTTATAGATAGTGTGTGATTCCTTCAGGTAGTGTAATTATCACTATCTACCATTATTTCCACTTTAACCTCTACATAGTACAGGCACATTTAAACAGATTCAAAATGTGCATTCTCTCCAGCCAACCAAATGAGAGTACATCTAGGGATTAAGAATACTGATGCAAGGGTGACTGACTCCATTTTCTCCTTCACTCCAGCCACGCTGAAGCAAGTCGAAGAACTAATCTTACAATTGGACATAAAAAAGAGTGCAGGCGCAGACTCCCTTGACCCATACTTTTTAAAAATTGCCATACATGTATTAGCAGTGCCAATAACGCATCTGTTTAACCTTTCTCTACAGTCTGGAGTCATCCCATCAATCTGGAAAACCGCTCAAGTGATTCCTCTTCTGAAAGCCGGGGATCCCACAGACCTTAATAACTACAGACCAATTTCCATTCTTACTGTGCTGTCTAAACTACTTGAAAAAATTGTGAGCACCCAGCTAAGAGAATATCTAGAAGCCAACAATCTTCTAAACCCAGCACAATCTGGTTTCAGAGCAAACCACAGCACCATAACAGCTCTTGCAAAAGTCACCAATGATTGGCAACTTGAATTGGATAAAAAAATTGTGTATGTGCTGTCTTCTTAGACCTAAGTAAGGCCTTGACACGGTTGACCATGACCTGCTCCTCTCCTCACTAAGGTCTATTGGACTTGACACCAATTCCATTAGATGGTTTAACAACTATCTTACAGGAAGAACCCAACAGGTAAAGGCCGAAGGAGATATATCCCCACTCAGACCACTACAAAGAGGAGTACCACAAGGATCTATTCTTGGCCCTATCCTCTTCGCCATATATATCAATAGCATTGACACAAATCTTACCAAAGCCACTGTACACCTGTTTGCTGATGATACAGTACTGTATGTCAGTCACCCTTCTCCTACAACAGCCTGCAAAGAACTACAAGCAGAATTCGACCTACTGCAACTCCAGCTGCTGGAAAAAAAACTACTATTGAATGCAAAAAAAACTAAGGCAATGTTCTTTTCCCCACAGGTGCAGGCAAAATACTCAATCCCAATCGATCTCCCTAAACTATCCACTGCACTTGGTGAAAATCTTGAATATGTCACAAAATTCAAATACCTGGGGTATGGCTAGATAGTAGATTAGACTATCTAGAACATCTGGAAGAGCTACTAAAAAAGCTTAGACAAAGACTTGGACTTTACTATAGAATAAGGCACTTCCTTTCAAGTGATTCAAAAAGAAGATGGTCCAGGCCACATTCCTCTCAGTTTTAGACTACGTGACTTCCTATACAATCACTGCCCTACGGTATGCTTGAACAAATTAGATACACTATACCACAGAGCTCTGAGGTTTATCACAGACTTACCATACAGTACTCACCACTGCTTGCTATACTCCATGATTGGTTGGCCCTCACTTCAATATAGAAGGGATAGGAATGCATTACTGGACTTACAGAGCAATATCACAGCAGCTTCCAAAATATATCTCAGACTGTTTTCCACAAGCCTCATCAAGTAATTATGCATTAAGAAGCCTGAACTTCATTACTCTTAAAGTGCCTAAGTTCCACTCTCGACATGGCAGATATGCTATTAGTTATGTGTTATCCACCCTATGGAACACAATGCAAAAGACACTGAAAGTAAACAAGCTTATATCTATTACAGCCTTTAAATATCTATACAACAAATATTCAAAGAAAATGTAACTGCTTCGTCAACATTAGACTAACCCTCCATCTTTCCTACCAGCTGGACGACTATTCAAGGTAGCTCCTCAGCACCCTCTGAGCAGTTGCTTCACATCTCATTAACCTTTCCTACAATCCTTCCTTCTTAAGCATTATATACTTCGTCTCCTTGTACTTTCAGTTTTTACTTCCCCAGTCCATCCCCCTCCCCCCTTGACCTACTATTGATCCCTCTTTGACACGGCCCTTTCCACTCCTTCCCTTTCACCACCCCTGGCCACAACACTCTGTATACACTCCTTTCATCCCCCCTGTCACTGCTTCAGCCGGTATTTGCCTCCTACAAATCATTTCCTGTAGATATATTTTCCAGATGTCCATACAGCTCATCACCCGAGCTCAAAAACTTTCTAATAATTCCCCTGACACATTTAACCTTCACCAAAAAGTGCAAGTTTCTAAAGTATCCTCCACTAACAAGCTGGCTACTTAATGAATCATGTATATATCTTGGAGTTGTTGTTTTGTATTCATTTGCTATCCTTTCAAAGTTGTGTATTCTTTGTATGTTATATGTCATACAAATTGTATCTTGACCCTACCAGGTCCATCTTGCAAATGAGCATTGCTCAATGATGTTCGCCTGGATAAATAAAGATTTGATTGATTGATTGATTGATTCTATTTTGATTAGTTTTTACTATGTATAATATTACTTTGTTGATATTAACGTGTCCAATCTCCATAGGCCTGAAACACAGAACAGTATATGGTTACCCCTTGTTGTGCATGGATTTTTGCCCTAAGTAAAAAGCAGTTGTGTTGCAGTTCAAAGGTCGTGGTATGCTGCTGTACCCTTTTGTGGTACAACAGCTGTTTTAATTAGATTGGAAACATGTGCCACCTTTCATTTTACTTTTATTTTTCCCACAGACACAGAACTCAGACCCGCCCCTCATACAAAATCTTCTGTTCCATTATTTAAAATTGAAAAACAGAAACCCACACCCAGCTACTGTAGGAGTGGGTGGGTTTCTATTTTTTATTTAAACAAGAAGAGAAAGCAGCATTGTTTCAATGTTTCAAGTCATATACTGTACAAAAAAAAAAAAAAAAATACCTGGGCAATCATGCCCAACTGCTGTGTTTCCATCTCGGGTTTCTGATGACATCAGGAACCTGTCAGGCTTCACTCTCAAAATTTCTTTGATGTCATCAGAGTGCCTTGATGGAAATACTGTCTAATGGCTGTGCATGGTTGCCCATGCATTATTGTTTCTATACTGGATGGGCAACCATGAAAAATAAGGCTGTGTTTCCATCAAGTGAGTCTGATGATGACATACATTCCTTTGATGTATGCCGCCCAGCCCAGCAAGCAGAGCCGATCTGTCATGATCAGCCTGCTGAGGAATAGCAAACATCCAGGAAGAGCACTGTGCTGTTGCAGACGCCATCTGTAACACAGAAAACCATCCATTGATGTCTGTTGCAGGTGTCCATGTAACTATAACCCTTCCCCCCCCCCGGCCCCGGGTCTCTGCTACCAAACTTGCTCACTAGCTATCTCCCAGCTGTCTGATTTTGGGCCGATAAGCAACACCCTGGGACAACACCACACTTCCCCCAAAACAGTGATGATTCATCGGCGATTCCTCAACTCCAGTTAAAATCCAGCAGGGATTCTTCAGCACTTCAGTGCTCAGTGATTCTTCAGTGCTCAGTACTTTCCACAAGCCTTAATCCACACTCGAGTCTCCGTGCCATCAAATGTCGACATCTGTCTGAAACAGAAAGAACAAACACTTCTTTTCAAGGTAATATCTCGGCGTGGTGAATGAATAAAGTCTAACATCTGCTGTTATAAAAAACATAGATGACATACGGTACGAAGAATAAGCTAAGCCCAGATACATAATAGGAGCGCCACTCTCTGCTCCCAAGAGTTCAGTTAAAGGGACACTGTTTACTTGTCAGTGCAACCCCCGGTTACCTGTGACCAGCCCGCTCCAAGGCACAGAACTCTAAATCAACTCTGCCAAATGCCCTACACATGCTGAACAACTCGCCATCCTACCCTTTAAGTCACTTTCTCGCTTCACAGTCAGACGAAGCAGTCCACACAAACTCCACCGCAGGAAGCACACACCCTCCACAAATGTACATCTCCAAGTAACTGTGTTCGAGTTGCATGAAGCTGTCCTGATTTCAGGACCACCACTGCTCCCCCGCACACCCCTTACCCACACAAAACGAGGAGTCATATTGTAAAAAACATACCCTAAATAACAACACAGAGGCAAGCATTTGTGTCAGCACTTTAACAAAACACCCCTTTTCCTCCATTTGTCAGACACGGATGTGTACCTCAGTGACCTCAGAGTACCACCGCCGGGAAGAGACTGCTGTTCAGGCTGCCACCCTTGTAACTGTCCCACCCACCTGACCATCCCTCTCAACACCCACCATCCCCCTCCCCCCCACAAACATAACACACACAGTGGACTCACCAAAGCAGTAGGTAAGGCTAGGGGGGGTGTTGGGGTGTATTAGTAGGGTTATCACAAGTCGTAAGAGGGAGGCAGTAATCCCTTTTTACAAGACACTGGTTAGGCCCCATCTGGACTACTGCATGCAGTACTGGAGGCCACACCTGCACAAGGACATTAATAAAATGGAGGCAGTCCAGAGAAGGGCAACCAAAATGGTGCAGGGACTACATCAGAAAACATATGAGAACAGATTAATGGAGCTCAATATGTATACCCTAGAGCAAAGGAGGGAGAGAGGTGATGTGATCGAAACATTCAAATATCTTAAGGGCATTAACAAGGTGAAAGAGTCTAACATGTTTCACTATAAGAAAAATAGCAGGACAAGAGGACACAGCATGAGATTAGAGGGAAGCCGATTAAGCGGTAATGTGAGGAAGTTCTTTTTCACAGAAAGAGTGGTGGATGCATGGAACAGCCTACCTCAGGAAGTGGCGGATATGAATACAGTGCAGGGCTTCAAACAGGCCTGGGATAGGCATAAGGGAGCTAAACAGATGAATATGAATAGATAAGCCATTGACAGAGTAAAGGCCTATGGCACATTCATAAGGTAGAAAAAATGGGCAGACTGGATGGGCCTTGCGATCCTTATCTGCCATCTTCTTCTGTGTTTCTATGTAGGTGTCCATTCCCCAGTGTCGCTATCGCCATCTAAAACAAAGAAAAGCATTTTTTTTTACCTTGTAAAAAGAAAACATCCATCAATGTCTGTTGCGCTTGTTGTCCCCACCGACCCTCCCACTCATCACCCTCCACCCCACCCCCAAGCCCTTACTTGCCCCACCAGGGTCCAACACCGTAATCCTCTGTGGACTGCAGACATGTCTTCACTCTTCAAAGCTGGACCAGGAACTGAGGAAATCAGGTATGCGGTTAAATGTATTTCAATGGGGTTTTGAACTTTGTGGCATAACTTGGCCATTTTTGAATATTTTTGCCTCACCTTTGTAATCCAATGTGGCTGGGCGGCGGGAAAGGCCAGTGGAATGCTGGCATGCATAGGCAGGGGCATTAGTAGCAGAAAGTGGGAGGTAATAATGCCCCTTTATAAAACCATGGTGAGGCCACACCTGGAGTATGGGATTCAATTATGGAGGCCTCATCTTCACAAGGACATAGATGCGTTGGAAAGGGTTCAGAGAAGGGCAACCAAGATGGTGCAGGGTATGCAGGGAAAGTCATACGAGCAGAGGTGTAAGGAGCTGGATCTGTACACGCTGGAGACAAGGAGGGAAAGGGGAGACATGATTGACACTCTTAAATATGTAAAGGGGCTCAATAAAGTGGGAGAAGAATGATTACTTAAGAGGAATGAGGGGGTCAAAACTAGAGGGCACAGCCTCAGACTGCAAGGAAAAAGATACAGGGGTAATGTGAGAGGGCGTTTCTTCACAGAGTGGGTGGTGGAGCCCTGGACCAGATTACCAGATGGAGTGGTGGAGGCTAAATCAGAGGAAGAATTCAAGAGGGCATGGGACAAGCATATGGGGCTAAGTATCGAGGAAAGGGCAGGGGCTGGCAGGGAAGGGAAGGTGTGGGGGGGAAGGGCAGACTAGATGAGCCGATATGGTCCTTTTCTGCCGTCAAGCTTCTATGATTCTATCACCTTTCGGGCAAGAGTTGAAAATGTTCTCTGCACTTGTTCATAAGACAGGGTTATAAGAAGGCTATGTTGAAAATTTGGCATACAAATATTACAAAACAACAAAGTTATGAGCCTACGTTGAACTTTGTGAATGTATCCTCATAACTTCGGTCATTTTCAATAATTTTTACCCCAGATTTTCAACATAGCATTTCTTCACAGCACCTCATAAATGTGACAGCTGTCATTTTTCAGATCCTGGCCAAAATGTGTTTCTGCATCCCTAAAGGTTATTTCGCAGTCCCTGCGCGAAATCACCTTTCAGGCAGGAGTTGAAGATTTTTTCTGCACTTGCTCATGAGATGGGATCATAAGAAGGCTATGTTGAAAATTTGGGGCAAAAATATTAAAAAAAGAACAAAGTTATGAGCCTGTATTAAAATTAAGCTGCAGGAAGTTTGTTCCCCTGATGACTGGTCAAAGACCAGTTTCTGTGCAACCTGGTCTGGGACCAGTTTCCGAGCCACCTGATCTGGGGCCAGTTTCACCGCTGTACAGGAGCTTTCTTTGTTGCACTTAGTTTCTTTCATGCACCAACTCCTGTTAGTGTAGATTTACTGTTACCAACTCCATGCCGCTGTGGATCACCACACCAGTGAAATTTGGGGTCAGAAGAATTTTAGGGGAAAGTGAGATTCAAACCCAGACTTTCAGGCCTAGCAAGCCTGTGGTTAGACACATATGTGACACTAACTGATCCCAGACCAGTTCAGCTGGAAGGAGAAATTTGTCTCAGACCAGGTGGCATGGAAACTGGTCTAGGATCAGGCAGCTTTGAAACTGCTCTCAGACCAGTTGTCAGGGGAACAATCTTCCTACACCTAAAATATACGAACGCAAGCTTGTAACTTTGGTAATACATAAGCCACAAAGTGCACCACAACACATCTGGTACCTCAGTGCTTCTGTACCAGTGACAAACATCTGGCATTGACAAATGCTTGTTTAAAATAATGGAAAAAATTGGAAGAGTTTATGCTCAGGAGGGCGTTGATTCTGTGTATGAGGATTGGAGAACTGAAAGAATGGTAAAAAGAAAGGCAACTGACACGTTGTTTTAACAAAGAGTGGTACAACAGCATTCGGTGACCTTTGAACTGTGGTACAAGAGCTTTTGAGCCCATATGGATTTCCATACAGGACAAGGGCTAAATACCTCCTATAATGCAGTATTTGTAACCAAGGCATATAGTTGAAACCTTTTGGACACTGAACACTTTTTATTGCAGTTATCTAAAGAAAAGAAAACGCCCTCCAGGCCGGCTTAGTGACATAATGACAGCAGCGCATTGCCCTGCCACATGGGCAGCTGGAGTTTGAATGTGAATCCATCCCCCAGCTGGGAGAGCTGTGCACATTGTGGACATGAGGCACTCTCGTCACAGACAGGTTCTCTCCCAGAACTCAGCCCACACTGCTATGAGTTCCATGACCTTTCAGACAACTGAATGATTAGCTTGATATGCTGGAGAAGGTAATCATTCAGCCACACACCATAAATCTTCTGAACTGGTATTCTTTATTTATCATTATCTTGAACCAATTACCCAACGTTTCACTCATTGTGCTTCATCAGGGGAAAGTACTGGGTCCTACATTAAATCAATATAATATATTATTTTACAAACTCACAAGAATAGACACGCATAATCAATCATAAAATTAATGGCAACTCAGAAAAAATGGTACATAAGCATCCTTACTCAGTCATAATTCATCCAGTTAATTCTTCTCAAGACTGACGCTCAGTAAACTCAATATGTCTTATAAAATACCCAAAATGTTTCTTAAGGTTTTCTAATTCATAGAATGCCCTTTTTTTTTTTTAAATTACTTTTTGTACTCCCTCTCTCTGCACACGGTCTCCACTCTTTCGGGAGACACAATGCGGTATCCCTGCACACACGGCCTACCTGAACTCCCAGTTGGTCCTCATGGAGCCTTGGCTATACCCGCCAGGTGGGTACAGGGCAGGGCAGTACACCCCGATGCTTCAGTATTTAGTTGGACCTCTTCAGGCAGTCAGGCAGGCGTGAGGGCAATCAGGGTCTCTGCATACAGTGCTCCATCATCTAGGAGACTGTGCACTGTTTTCCCTGTTTGGGGGAGTGGCTCGAACCCAACGTCATGGCCTCACCACCGACGTAGCCACTCCCCATCCCCTTGCGGCTAAATCTGTGCTTGCTGAGCCCCGGACCTCTGCCAGAGGCCAGCCAAGTGCCGGGCGCTACCCCCTTCTGTCCCGAGAGAGGAGAGCAGTCCATCAGATGCTCAATCCTCTCCCTCCCCTGCCGACCCCCGACGGCCTGGGCTTGTTCCCGAACCCGGGTTGCAGGCGTGGTGTCCAGCGCCTCAACCCTCAGCACCACCGGGCCAGCTCAGAATGCTTTTTTATATATTTACTAATATTCATGCTTAAAGAGTAAGGCAGCTAAGGGAGTCCACGCTTGGAGCACACTCCATTATAAGACCAAACTGTGTCGAAATAGAGAGTGACTAACAGGCACTAGTGTGCATACCGGCAAATAATTGAACCCATAGCTTGATCCATAGTTAAAAAGCGTTTATTGCACAAGACGCACAAACTCACCCCACCAGCATCTGCCAACGTTTCACACCCATGGGCTTTGTCAAGGTGTCTTGACAAAGCCCATGGTCATGTGGGTAAAATTTTGGTGCCTAGCATCCTCACACCTCCCAACCCCAACCAGTTGTCGTTCCCCCCCCCCCCAATAAGCCTTCCCATGGTCACCCAGGAGCACTACACCGTAGGCACAGCCCCCTCCCTCCCCAGACATGGAGAGAGTGTGCGAGTGCCACCGCGAGTGCCACTCAGTTCATCCTCCGCCGACCTCCAGCCACCTGAGCTCATTCCTGGTAGGTCAGCCATTATATTGATTTAATTTATGACCCAGTACTTCCTGATGAAGCCCAATGGTTGAAACATTGGGTAATGTGTTCAAGTTAATGATCAATAAAGAAGAGTTGAGAAGATTTGTGGTGTGTGGCTGAATGATTACATCTTCTGTTGGACACCTGCTGGTCTAATTCATCCCCAAGCTAAAGAAGTGTGTCAGAGAAACACAGGGCATATCCAGTAGAACACTTTCGTGGGTTACCGTGATATGCTGCCACCACTCAACTTGATTCCCACTCGGGGAATCTGAAGATCAAAATCCTTCCACTGCTCACACAGTACAGTGACCTTTCCCAAAGGGCGAATTACCCCCTTCCCCAAAGTTCTTTAGATAGCTTAGTAGCGTGTCTGTTTGAAAATGGATCAGAGACTTGCTAGTTACCCCAGGTTATTAATACCTTAAAACTCAGCCACAGAAAGCATGAAGTATATAAAACAACATACTGTACAGGATTATACTCACTGAAGACTATGGGGAATAAAGTACACTACAGAAATGGAATACAAAACATTGAACCTGATAGAATGTACACAGAATTACTAAGATGTCTAAATTTCTAAGTAGAAATTTAACCCCAACTGGGATCTAGTGAGTCTTAGCAGACTTGGTGATGATGCGGCTTCTCACATCCCAAATAAGACTTTCATCAGAGAAATACAGGCAGAAATACCCGTGGCAGGCCTGCTTGTTTTCCCATATCATCTACAGTACCTAGCCTCTCAGACATCACACCCTGAACGTTTCTTTTGAACTGTGGCAACCACCTCCACAACAGAATTGGTCCAAACCAGTTGTGTATATTTAGATTCTGTACTATTGTTATCAAGGACATCTGCTGAGCAGGAGACAGCTAACTTTGGCTTGGCCGCTTTTACACCCAAAATTCCAGCGTCTTTTAGATGAAAAGAACTTTGTCTCCCCCCAAAAAAAAGAGTATTTAGATGAAAGGAACCCTTCTGTCCACACCCAACTTGTTCTCCAGACTGGCACAGCATAACTGAAAGAAAATGTAACCTGAGTTCCCCACATATGTTCAGCATCAATTAAAATATTTTACAGACAACAAAACTAATTAAAAAAATACTTTTCTTTGGTGTTATAGTGGACGAGAGGCACTCATCTCTCATGGGTCACCTCCCTTTGCAGTCATGCACCCCCTTCGGGTCAACCAGGTTATTGGCTCTGACGGCAGTCGCATGCATGCCCTCCTGTCTGAAGCAAGGGTGCAGCCATGGCAAGAGGGTGAGCCCAACTAAGGTGTGATACAGGGGGTGCCATAAGGGAGAAAGTATGGGGGGGGTATAAAAAACAGCAACCTTTTTTCTGTTATTCCATTAAAATCAAGCACTACTAGGATGTTGATAATGCTATGTTGTTATTTTGTAGTTATCCTCCCTAGAAAACAATTTTTCCAGCAAAAGAACATTTAATGATCATCATCAGGGTATCTCACTCATCAGGTCACACCTATGGAACTTCACCGTTGGTGAAGCAGGATCCACATGGAAGATTTTCAGCAGTACCACTAGGGTCACCCATGCCGACAGCGTCTGCTGACGTCACCAATCCTATAAAAGTATGAGCAGCCCCTGATCCCTCCTCAGTTCTTTCCCGCCATCGGCTCTGTTTGTGTGGAAGCTCCGACGCAGTTTCACACCATTTTTGCATTTGATTTTTCATAAAAACAGGGTGCCTTTGTACACAAATCCTGCGTTCTCCTTAAGATGGTGTCTGAGTTTACCCTGAACCAATTGATCCACCTTCCTGTTTATTTTACTGAGCATGCCAGTCCAGGGGAAGTACTGCTCCATATGTTAGACGTGGGCGGAATTTTGAAGTATTATCTACTCCAAACTAAGTAATGCAGAAAGTCGAAACAGCTTTTTGTTTCTTTCACCCCAAGTAGAGGACGTTCGGGTTTCTAAACAATGTTTGCCCAAATGGTTGGCACATTGTATTGTGTTCTGCTACATCAAGCGTGACAAGGAGTTGCCAGGGGCAGTGAAAGCTCATTCCACACGGGGCATGACTACCTCTGTGGCCTGTTTCAAAGGGGTCTCAGCAGCTGACATTTGTGCTGCTGCCACATGGAGTACCGTCCATACTTTCAACAAGTACTACAGTCTGGACATTGCCTCTAGAGCGCATGCAGGTTTTGGCAGGGCTGTTCTGCAGGGCCTCCTTTCCTAAGTTTCAGGATGGCCTTCTTCCCAGACTGTTCCATTGCACCTATAACTGCTTGGGACTCATTCCTATGGTGTGACCTGATGACTGAGATACACCCGAAGAAGATATAACAGTTATTTAAGAACTTACTGTAACAGTAGATCTTTGAGGGGGATCTCAGTCATGAGGTCTGCCTTCCCTCCCACCATTCCGCTTTATGGAGCTCTTTCTCAGAACTGGCTAACTGGTGTATCCAACCTTTTATTTAGGCCTGAGCACATCTCTGTCTCGCCTCGGTCCCCCATGGCAAAGAGCTTTGCTCCCTTAGTCTCCGGGAGAAAGAACTGAGGAGGGAGCAGGGCCGCTCACACCTTTATAGGGTTGGTGACATTGGCAGACGACACTGGCGTGGACTGCTGAAAATCTTCCATGTGGATCCTGCTACACCGACAGTGAAGTTCTGTATGTGTGACCTGATGACTGATATCCACTCGAAGATCTACTGTTATGGTAAGTTCTTATATAACTGTTCTGTTTATTAGTTAATATAAAAGTCCAAGGAGCATGTGTGCAGTCAGACAAACTGAACACCAACTGATTAATAAAATGAACAGTAAATAAGTCCCATAGTGATATCAGTCAGTAGTGAAAATTCAAAGTGCATATAAGTAATAGTGTCCAGCAGTATGAAACATATCTGCCTAATGCCCTTGTGTTTCAGGGTATGCTGCCTCCTTATCAGGGGCACCCTTGCATTAGGTAGTTGCCTTTCCTTGGATACTGCCAGACACCATTGCTTGTCTGCACACTGCATTTGCAACCCGTAGAAAAATTACTGTGAAATCTATTCACTGTTCATTACATCCAAGTACCTGTATTTTAGACCGTCTGGTTTGTTGAAAAAAGAACAGAGAATACTGATAAAAAACCTGGTCTGATCCATATTAAAAGGAATGCTCCCTTTGTTATTTGAAATGTGAGGGAAAGTACTAAAGCAGACTCAAACTGGGAAAGGAAGGGCATCATACAAGTCTGGAGATAAGGGGAATTTAAAATGGAATAAAAAAGTACAGGTCTCAATTTTCACCGCTGTCGTGCACTGCTGCTTTAAAGAGGGACTACAGTCAAAATTTCTGGCATCAATAAATTTCAGAATTTGGATCAGCATAGCCCTAATCAGCCTCATGCCAAAACTGAGATCTGTAAGTTACGTTGTTTAAAAGTTACAAGTCATTTTACAACCCTAAATTCACTGGCTGTTCGAAAAAGCTAGTTTCAATGAAGAGCTGCTGATGATGTCATCTCTAGAACTCGGAGTCTAGTCTTCCTTGTCAGCAAGCTTATAGAACCTGTTTCTTCAAAGGTTGAAGTTCATGTGCAATAGTTTTCACAAGTAAAACAGGCAGCGGCATTCAAAAAACAGTGTTTTTCAGGTTTTGTAAAAACGTTGACAAATGTGTATTTTTATTATTTATTTTGGTGCCTTTATGTTGTGGTCCTTTTCTTCAGGGTTGATGAATGCTGAATCATAGCACACTGCAGTGAGGTTTAGCTTCAGTTTCAGTTTATTTTTTATACTGGAAAGGCATGTGAGCAACATTTCCTGTTCTCACTGGTGAGGTTTGCAGACTGAATAATTTTCTGATGTGGTGGAAGGCTGTGATCATTCATACCTGTCATTCAATTGAGGTGATTTCTCAGGATGGCACTTTAAAACAATTATTCTACCTCCCTGTAAGTGGGGGTGGGAGAGATCATGCTATTTTGAAACCTTATTATGAGTTTCTATGCAGTAGCCTACCCAGCCAACCGAGGGCCAGATATTCAAAACTTTGCCACAGGGCAAAATTAGCACTGCATGGTGGGCAAAATTCACCCCGAACCATTTGCACGCCATATTCAAAGGAATAGCCCTGGGGCTAAATTTATTTATTTAGCTTTTGTTTACCGGCTAAGTACACTAGACAAGTATTATGCCTATTTTCAGGAACGACCCGGGAGAATACAACATGAGGAACAACAGTCAAGGAGACATGGCAAAGAGAGTACAGTTTTTTGTCACAGTAAACAAACATGTGGGAAATACCTCATTTGACACTAGGGGAAACATATAGTAGTAAGCACATTTCAGATTATACACTCTAGACTAGCTAGTTCAACTGACAGATATATACAGGTCATCATACATAAATGAGTTGAATATAGCGTGCAAATGAAGATGTGCAAACAGGGCTGAGAGTGCAGTGCAACAATAGCCCAGCAAATAAGACAGCATTGAATATAGCAACCGAGAGCAGTGCAAACTGCAACAGCGGCCCAGTGCACACAGAGGTGGAGTCAGGTAAAGCTGAACAATGTGAGCAACGTGTGTGCTAGCAAAGCAGTGGAGCACAATAGCAGCAAATAACAGTGCAGGACAAATACTGCAGAACCATGTAATGGAACATTACAGTATTGCACTGCTCTTACATGTTTGCACGGTGCTAAAGTGTACCATATTCAAAACTGCAATGCAGATGAGTCTACTCAGGCAATCCATGGGCAAACAGCCACATTAGCATCTCATTACAGCCTGCTTTGCATGTGCATTGCCTGACGCTATAACATGGCGCACACAGCTCCACCTGTGGGTCCGGCTGGAATTACAGGTCAGTAGCCACATTCATTGTGTGCTCACAGTTCACAGAACATTAGCTGCACTCTTGGTTGGGACACAAATGCAAAGACTAATGTGGCCCAAGGGAGTAGCACTACAGGAATGGGTGGTCGTGCTGCATGCCAGAGTCAAATCTTTGTTCCTGCCACAGTTTTCACACGGCCAGAACCATGATAGGTGATACTGTGAAGTACACAGCAATGCCTACAGCATGTCAGGCAACAGTGACTGGTGCAACCCACACAGTAATGTGCACGGCTGGAAGATGTGCTCTGACAGTGGACACCACATTGATACTGTTCTGTGACCCTCATGTGCTGCACCAGTGGCATGGGATCCCCAAACTACCATACACATGGTTGTCCGTGTGTGCAGGGATCCCAGACAGGTGTAGGGTATGTGCCCCCGGGGGGGGGACACATACCATCATACTGGCACACTGCTGTCAGGAGCAGTCCCGACAGTAGACCATGTGTACTGTGTGGATGGCCCCAGCCGTGTGGCAGTACCTACTGTGTGGTGCAGCCTGGCCACCTGTACACCCTCCCCTCAACACCCTCCATTCCCCCAGTGCAGCATGTGTGTACTGGACTATGTTGGTGTAGCCCAGTGGGGGAACTGGAGGTGTGTGCTGCATGGACACACTGCCATGTTGTCCTCTGGCTGCTGGGGCACCATTAATGCCTGGCAGGGTTAGGACTGCCTGTGTGCAGCATGTCTGTGCCATGTATATGTGCTGGTCATCATTTTTTGTCACCTTGTTCACCAGGTAAGCACATTGGGCCAAGGCCCAATGTCAGGAATGACCTGGAGACATTAACTGTGTGGCTGAGATGCAACGGTGTACAATAAAGACATACAATGCACAACAACACACAATACACAAATATCACGTATGTACACATTACAATACCATACAAATAGTTTGTTGCTGCAAGTGGTGTTCTAGCTCACTTGTAACATTTACGTGAGTGTTCACTTCACAGCAGTGTTGGGGCATTGCATTCCACAGTTTGTGTGCCTGTGCATATGGAGTGGCCCAGGGTGGCAATCTGCCCACACTACCTCCTCACTGGATGCATACAGCCTTGTTCCCTGTTGCTGCTGTGTCCATGCTTCCCATTCTGGGTTTGCCCAGCATTAAAATCACCTTTTCATGGGCGGCAATTTGCGCCGCGCTATATGTTACACTAACACGTTTCGTGGCGCTATACATTTGAATATACTGTTGCGCCTGTATATATGTCCCGCACCTCAATTTGTGCCATGCATACATTATTTCTCAGCGTTGACGTTGTCACGTTGTGCAGGTGCTATTTGACCTTTGAATATAGCACTCTGGCGCCAAATGTGGTGCTAAATGATTTACACCAGGCCAAATTTTTGAATATCTGGCCCCTAGTGTTTTCTCCCTGATAGACTGCTACTTAACCTAGATTCAGACTCACCTATGTTGTATTCCACATTAAAATTATAATTTTACCAGGGCTAACACTTCCACCGCTAGCAGGAATTAACACATATGAGGCCCCTATTAAAAAGCACCTTTCACGATGGTCTAAAAAGTTACATCTTGTAGTCGTTATATGCAGTAATTGACCTGAAAGGGTGTGTGCATTTGTTATTTTTGACCAAGGTTTACTCTGCCTTCCATAATTTGCATTTGTTTTTGAGCACTGCTTTAGCCCTGCTGCACTTGCCTTTGTTGTTCAGCTGCTGGCTCCCAATGGCATCACTGTAGGGCAGAGGAGTGACTCTCACTGTGTAGTACATGAGTTGCTATCCGCATCTTTCCCAGTCCTTTTGACTTTCATGCAAAAATTACCCCATTATGTGAAAGACAGGACATGAAACTTACAAGAACAGGAGGCTGAGTTTCAACTGCTAAGAAAAGACTTCTTGTAAAACGGAGCAATATTTTGTTGCGAGATAGAGATTGAGATTTAGAGCACCTTTCCCAGTCCTTTTGACTTTCATACATTTATTACCCCTTCTTGCACTTATTCTGGAATTGCATTTCATTCATTTTGCAGAATGCAGAAACTAACTGCGAGGACAGTAATGAAATACAATTCAGAATCAGTGCAAGATGGGGTAATTTATGCACAAAAGTCAAAAGGACTGGGAAAGGTGCTCTTTAAAATTTGTTATAAAGCGGACACTGATAAACAGCGGTGAAATTACCAACATTATGCAATGCTAGTAGCAATACAACTTCCTAACAGACACAGCAGAGTAGCATCCCAAATGGTATCAGCAGCCTGGAGGCATGCTGACTCAGCATTCAGCAACCCTGGAAAAATGGACCACATCAAAGAGGCATTAAAATTATAACTGTCAACTTTGTTCCAAAACCCGAAACACACATAGTTTTTATATAAATGTTTTTTTTTTTTAATGTTGCTGCCTCTTTTACTTGCAAAAAACCACTGCACATGGTTTTTAAACTTTGTAGAAACAGATCCTGCAAGCTTGCTGATAGGAAAGACTAGACTGTGAGTTCTAGAGATGACATCATCATCATCAGCTCTTCAGTGAAACTAGGCTTTTTTTGAACAGGTGGTGAAATCAGGGTTACAAAATATCTCATAACTTGAAAATGAAGTAACACAGAAGCCTAATTTTTGGTATGTGATTTATTGGGGGTATGCTTATTCTAATTCTGCAAAGTAGCACTTTTAGCCAGAGTCCCTCTTTAAATTCCCCATCATTAAACATTTTAATTTCTCAGTGTGTTTTAAAAATGTATTATCAGAAGTAAACTATATCCAACTAAACAAACTGTATATAAGGGTGAAAAGTTATATCAGGGTTCCGGTGACAAAATATAAAACAGAAACCCCCAATAGCAGCCCCCCCCCACACAACCATTATGCACAGTTAGGTGTAGCTTATCCCTTGTGTTATCCCTCCAAGGGCACAAACTCTATTTAAAGTGCTAAAAGCCTTCCTATGGAGCTGGAATGCAGATGCTAAGAAGTATGTTGAATGTGGCTGCTGATTAGTGTAGCCTTTTGTGTGCCTCACCTCTTAATGGCAAATATTTCAGCTCCTCTCCCAAGCTGTCGGAAGAGCGACAGATTAAGACACAATTCTGGACAGAGCAAACAGATATACATGACTGACAGTGTTGTGAACTCTTGTTTCCATGACCAACAAACCAAATAGGTTGTTATGTTTAAAGCTCGAAAATGCAGGAGAATATTTTCTTTAACTTGAACATGACTTTTTGTTCACAGAATGCTCCACTGCGAAAAAACTATTGCTGTACATGGTCCTGGATGTCATCACCATGGTTCTGTAATCTTTTGCTAGAATGAATGTGAATAGTAACATGGCCTAGCTACTCATTAAGGCAAAACAGGACAAAACTGATACAATACCCTCTCCTTATAACTTACACTTAGACTCATAGAATCATGCTGGCAGAAAAGGACCTCAGGCAGCCCATTGAGTCTGCACCTTCCACCCCTTACTCACCTCCCTTACTAACATACGAAATTTGGCAGCAGATAAAGTCCTAGAGGTCTATCAAGTCTGCTGGAATGTGCAGCTAGCACCCCTTATTTAGCAGCTGCTCTTCCCTTCCCCTCCATTGACCCTCCCCCTTGCCCTGTCCCAGCCCCTTTTGAAGCAGTCCACTGTTCTACTGGATCCCACTTCTGCTGGTAACACATTCCACCCAGCTACCACCCTCTCTGTAAAAAAGTGTTTCCTCATCTCCCTCCTGAACCTTCCTCCCTTGAGCCTCATATCATGGCCCCGAGTGTCCCTCCACTCTTATTTTGAACAGCCCCTCTGTACCTGTCTTGTTTAGTCCTTTCATGTAATTTAAAGGTTTCAGTCATGTCCCCCCTGTCCCTCCTCTCCTCTAGCGAGTACATGTTCAGCTCCCTGAGCCTCCTCTCATATGGCAAGTCCCTCAGTCCCTTGATCATCTTTATCGCCCTGTGCTGCACCCCCTCCAGTAAATTTAATGTCCCTCTTTAGATACGGGTGCCAGTACTGCATGCAGTACTCCAGATACGGTCTAACTAATGACCTATACAGTGTCAGAATCACCTCCCCCCTCCTTGAGGAGATACCCCTTGCAATGCAACCCAGCATTTTGTTGGCCTTTGCAGCTGCCTTCCTACACTGTGCAGCATTGTTCATTGACCCTGTAATAAGCACCCCCAGATCCTTCTCCTCCTCCTCTGTCTGGGCTAGCTGCACTCCCCCAAGCTGGTAATTCCTCCTTGTGGGTTCTTCACCCCAAAATGCAGCACCTTGCACATTTTGCCTCATTAAACCCCAGTTGCCAGGTGTCTGACCAGGTTTCCAGCATTTCCAGATCATCCTGCAACCCCTTGCCATCTCCCTAGGTTGTCCACCACCGCTCCTATCTTGGTGTCTTCATCAAACAGACTGCTCTTGCTCTTGATGTCCAGCGATAAGTCTGCAATGAATATCCCAAACAATACTGGTCCCAACACCAAGCCATATGGAACACCGCTCATCACTACCCTTGGAGATGAGAGAGCCCCATCCATCACCACCCTCTATTACCTTCCCTGAAGCCAGTTCCCTACCCATCTCACCAGCTTTGCACCTGCCCCTGTGCCTTCTAACTTACTTCCCAGCCTTCCATGTGGCAGCAAGTCAAATTCCTTACTGAAAACCAGATACAGGACATCCACTGCATGGCCCCTGTCCAATTGCCTAGTTACCCAGTCATATAACTCCACCAGGTTGATTTGGCAGGATCTGCCACGTATGAAGCCATGCTGTCTGCTGCCCTGTAGTCCTTTGGCCTCCAGGAGGGCAAACAGCCTCTCCTTCAGGATAGTCTCCATCAGCTTACCCATGATGGATGTGAGGCTCACTGATCTGTAGTTACCCAGTTCATCCCTTACCACTGACCCTCCCCTGCACAGCCCCATGTGTTTGTCCCATGCCCTCTTGAATCCTGCCTGCATTTCTGCCCCACCACCTCCACCAGCAGTCTGTTCCACGCCTCCACCACTCTTTCCATGAAGAAACGTTCCCTCACATTGCTTCTGTATCTTCCTTCCTCCAATCGTAGTTATAGCCCCCACCTTCCTTTTAAATAAGCACCCCTCCGTCACCTTGTTGATCCCCTTTACATACTTAAAGGTTTCAATCATTTCCCCCCTCTCCCTTCTAGACTCCAATGTATACAGGTCTAATTCCTTACACCTCTATTCATATGGCTTCCCCTGCATCCCGTGCACCATTCTGGTTGCCCTTCTTTGTACTCTCTCTCTAATGCTTCTATATCCTTAAGTAGGTGCGATCTCCAGAATTGGACCCCACACTCCAGGTGCGGCCTCACCATGGCTTTGTAGAGAGGCATCAGTACCTCCCTCCTTCTGCTAATAATGCCCCTCCCAATGCATGCTAGCATTCAATTTGCCCTCCCCACCACCTTGCTGCATTGATTACCCATCTTAAGGTCACCCATTATTATAACCCCCAGATACCTCTCTTGCTCTGTTTTTTTGACCCCCCCCCCCCGAGTGTATACTGCTCCCTGGTTTTTGCACCCGAAGTGCATCACAGCACACTTTTTGGCATTGAATTTCAGCTGCCAACTTTGCGACCACCCCTCCAGAATCTTCACATCCTGCCTCATGGCCTCCACCCCCCCCCCCGGGTGTCCACCCTATTGCAGATTTTCGTACCATCAGCAAATAGGCACACCCTTCCCTCCAGCCCTTCCATGATATCTCTGATGTAGAAATTAAAGAGGAGCGGCCTGAGTACTGACCTGATGCACCCCACTCATCACACCCTTCACCACACCCCATTTACTACCACTCTCTGGCTTCTGCCTGCCAACCAGTTTTCTACCCACCTAGTTATTTTCCTACCCACCCCTAGGCTATACAGCTTATTTACAAGCCTTTTGTGAGGGACAGTGTCGAAGGCCTTACTGAAGTCCAGATAGGTCACGTACATCGCCCTTCCTTGGTCAACCTCCTGCGTCACCCAATTGAAGAACTCAACCAGGTTTGTCTGACATGAACTCCCATCTGTGAAGCCATGCTGCCTTTCGGCCTGTAGGCTGCTGTCCTCCAGGTAGTCCAGCACCCTTTCCTTTATAAGTGCCTCTGTCACCTCCCCCACCACTGAGGTGAGTCTGACAGGGCAATAGTTTTCTGCCACCTCCTTGCTTCCCTCCTTGTGCAGTGGCACCACATCCACCCTCTTCCAGTCCCCAGGCACCTTCCCCATATCCAGTGATAAGTTAAACAGAATTGACAGTGGGGCAGCCAGCTCTTCCCTCAGTTCCCAGCATACCCTCAGGTGCAAGCCATCCGGCCCCATTGCCTTGTCCACTTTTAACCTGCATAGTTCCTCCCTAACCCTGTCAATGCTGAACTGGCTAGTATCTGCTTTTTTGCCCTCCCTTCTCCTCCCATTGAGCTCGAGTCCCCCCCACCCAGGTGGAGACTGAGCAGAAGTAGCTATTCAGCACGTCTGCCTTTTCAAAGTCACCCTCCAGTTGTATTTTTTGGTTTTTTTGTTAATTCTTTTTTACCTTGTGGCCTCTGGTCTGCATTCACATCCTGGCATCTGTCCGTTTTTCCATCCGCCATCCAGTCCCACCCTGGCTCCTAGTGAAGCCCCCACCGCTTTCTAACCCTGCGGCTTACCCCCCGCGGCGGGACAGCAGGGAGTCCCCCTTACTCCCCACCGACAAGGATTCAGTGTTGTGCGGTGGTGCCCCCAGGTCCTGGCAGTCCCTTAGATGGGCAGCAAGCCGCCATGACCCAGCAGTACATTACCTGTTAAGCCCTTGACGTGAGCTGAGGCTGTAGTGGCCAATTGAGGAGCCGCACGCCGCCTGCACGCGCCTCCCCCAGCACTGTGCCCCAAACTCACCCTGCTGTACAGCACAACGCACTGCCCCCAGCCTCCACCAGAGGTCGCAAGTGTGCTGACGACTGAATATCCCCCTGCCCCCGGAGAGGGAGAGCAGTCTACGGACACTCAATCCCTCTCCACCCCTGCTGACCCCTGGAGACCCGAGACCGTTCCCGAACTCGGATCGCCATGTGGAGCAAGGTGTGGCATGCATCCAGCGCCTCAACCCTTAGTGGCACCTGGCTGGCTACCCTCCAGTTGTATCCATCCCTCCCTCCCTCCCCCAGCCGCATTCATCCCTACCTTACTTTCCTCCTTTCTCCCACATACCTAAAAGTCTTGTCCCCTTTTTGGCCTGCTTGGCTATCTTCTCATCAGTATCAGCTTTAGCGCTCCCTGTCTTCTGCCCTGCTGTTCTCCTCCTTTCCCTATAAGCCTTGCTGTCTTCCTCCCTTTTGTCATCTTATATTTCCTGAAAGCTCTCTTCCTTTCCCTGACCACTTCTGCCACCTCCCTTGTAAACCAGAGTGGTCTTCTCCTCTTTTTTTTTTTTTGTCACCTTCCTAATGCAAGTTTCCATGGCTTTTAGTACCCCTCCTTTAATGGTTTCCCATAACTCCTCCATATCCCTTGTATTCCCAATTCCTGCCATTTCTTCCCTAACTGTCCTCCTCTTTCTGTAACAAAGTTCGTCCTCCTGAAATCCATAACCCTCATACTGGTCCTATTTGACTCCCTCCCTGACCTTACCCTGAACATTACAGTCCTGTGATCGCTCATACCAAGTCCTTCCCCATCGCCACATCCTCCACACTCTCCCCATTTGTGAGGACCATGTCCAACAGGTTATCTCCCCTAGTTGGCTCCCTAACCAGCTGTTGCATGAATACACCCTGCAGTGCCTCCAGGATCTCCCTGCTCCAAGCTGATGCTGCAGTCAGGACCTCCCAGTCCACGTCTGGTAAGTTTAGGACCCCCATTAGCAGGAGTTCACCCCTGTGAGCCGTCTGCGTCACTGCCTATATCAGTTGTCTGTCCCCTTCCTCCCTTGCATGGGAGGCCTGTATACCACCCCTAAAATCAAGGATTCTCCAGTCATTTTGTCCAGTGTCACTCACAGGAGCTCTGCCTCCCTTTACTTTACACAAATAGATTGTGCTGCCATTCTGATAATTCAAGGAGTAGTGCAGTGGACAGTTCAACAGCATTACACCTCCAGAGATCTTGGTTTGAAAGTCCTGCTGTGGACAAAAGTGCCTTGAGTTTGATTGTCTTAGCATAGCTTCCTCTCAAAACCACAATGCACAGTTTACTGGTAGTAGTGTTTGCCCCCAAAATAGGACCCTGTGTAACTCACAGGTGCAAAATACAAAATGTCAGAGGTCAGTCATCATAAGACTAGCAAGTTTCATGGGTATTCTAAATTATATTTAAAACACAGGAAAGGGTACTGTAGGTTATCCTAGGAAGTTTTTTTTTTTTCATAATAAATAGTACAGTTCTTCTTAATAACCTCTGGGAGTCAATTTTCTAAACAGTTTAGCATGGGGTTTTGATTCCCAAATACTGCAAGTAAAAGGCAGGGTGGGCACATTTTCACAATAAAGAGATGGGGTTCCAAGGATTTTACTGATCACACACCTACAAGAATTTTCATGGAAGTCATGACTTCCAAAGACGTGGGGTTTACATGGAGCCCTACCTAAAAGGCTTGAACTGAAAGATCAGATTCTCCTTGTCCAGAACAAAACTCACCACAAGTTTCTTTTCTTTTTTTTTTTTTTACTTTCTGTTTTTACTCCCATTTCTCTTCTCCAGCTGCTAGGCCCTCCTTCCAGCTGCCTAAGCCCTTCTGCACACCATAGGGGTCGTTTGATGGTACAACCCACCACCAGCCTTTGCTCGACATCCTCTCAGGAATCCCCAGTAGTGAGCCATAACTTGTGTCCTGTGGGTAGGATCCCTTGGTTCCAAAAGTTGGGAGTAGGATGCTTCACTTGATAGTTGAGGCCATGTAGGAGAAGCTGGCAAGGTGCGGAAGGAGTCTGTAAGGTCCTAGGCGTGTGTGTGTGGGGGGGTGGTCATCAGCTTGGGGCTGATTTTCCACTAATCCTTCTCCATAGTGTAGTCCTCCTGGGGCGTGTTGAGTCCTGTCCTACCTTTGGAACTCCCTTGCCGTCCCAACTCTGGGCATGGGATGCTTCCACATCTTCACTAGGCAAGGCGGTGCATGCCAACTTAAGGCCACTCCAGAGGGGTCACTAATATTTTCCCATATGAACTGCCCTTCCTCCTTCTGAGCCACCAGGGGGCAGTGAAGTGGAAGGAGGTGCCCTCCTTTCCCGAGGCAGGAGGCACCTTAAATGGATGTTAGAACCCTGCCTCGCCAGGTGGCATCAGATGTCCCAGGATCAAGGCACAAAGACAGGTATTTTGACCGGTAAGCAGCAGCAGTACCGCTGCACAAGTCAGCCAGCTTTGACAGCACGTTTCAAACTGTGACATGCTAGCCAAGCTGGTTCATTAGTAATCCTTGCTAATCTGCACATTCATTTGTAACAGTACAGTCAGTTCCAATCCTGGTGCAATGTACAGTAGCTACACATCTTTCTCGAACTAAGCTGTTATCAGAGTTAGCATTTGACCTCAAAAACAAAGTTAAGTGACCCCCCCGGTACTTCTAGATTGGATGGGCAATCCAGAACCTCTGAGTGACTGAAAACGAGAGTTTTGTGTTTGTACTACTATTACTTGACATTTCAAATAATTGTGTTTGTTGATGTCAGAGGTACAAGTAGTCATGAAAGCTCTGATTATTTGTTGTCCTAAAGCTTTCCTTCAGAATTACATCATGTGTGTAGTGACTGAACTGCATCATATCACAATGTCATAATACTTCAGTTTTAAAAATGACAGTCTATATCCCAACTCAGATGCTGTATTTGGTCTTCCTACATATTTTACTCGGGGATTCATGCTTTTACAAAGAGGTTGGCGACAAATGTTTGTGACAGATGCTACTGGCATAAAGACATAAATAATGAAAACGTGGGAAGACATGCACATTCACACACACGCACACTTTCAGTTCAGACTACTGTAGGTGATACAGGGTTAGACGTTTTGTGCGTAATTCAAACTGCTCAAGGTGATGCAGTGGTGTAGCTGGCACGTGTACACACTGTTGTATATACACAACTTTTTGATGAACTTTTGATGCTCCTAGGACATAAGAAATATTTTTATACAATCTTGTGCTTGTTTTTCAATCAAGAATAACTTGAAGAAGTGGTATTACAACCACTAGATGTTGGCACAGCGGTAGAAGATAAATAATATGGATGATTTTGTGGTTTGGGAGTAGAGTCTTCTGTTTTTTTGTTTTGTTTGGCAGTTTTACTGCCATTGAAGCATGTCTTCATTGTGAAGACATATTGGCCCTTTAAGGTCAGTGGGCATCCTGCAACATAGAAACACAGAAGCTGTCAGCAGAAAAGGACCTCCTGGCCCACCTAGTCTGCAGTATAGTCCCTATGTACTGCTCCATGGCAGACCCTAATTAATCTCCAGCATTACCCTCTCCCCAGCCCTGCTTCCAAGGTCCCCCTGTGTTTGTTCCAAGCATGTTTGAAACCTTTTACTGTTTCGGTACCCACCACCTGTGCTGGGAGGCTGTTCTTGGCATCCACCATCCTTTCCATGAAAAAATATTCCCTCACATCCCCTCTAAATCTCCCCCTTCCAGCTTCATATCATGCCCCCTTGTCCCTGAGCATCTCTTTCTGTACAATATGCCACCCTCCTATACCTTATTGATACCCTTGAGGTATTTGAATGTTTCTATCATGTCTTCCCTTTCTCTCCTTTCCTCCAGTGAGTACATATTTAATTCCCTAAGTCTTTCCTCGTAGGGCTTCTGATGCAGGTCAGGCACCATTTTGCTTGCCCTTCTCTGTACCGCTTCCACCTGATCTATGTCCTTTCTGAGCTGGGGCCTCCAGAACTGGACACAGTACTCCAGGTGTGGCCTCACCTTTGATCTATACAGGGGTAACACTATCTCCCTTTTTCTGCTGGTGATATGCACCCCAGCATCCTACTAGCCTTTCCCACTGCCTTCTCACACAGTTTTGCTACCTTCAGGTCATCAAATATGATGACCCCCCCCCCAGGTCCCTTTCCTGTTTTGTGGTTGTTAACACCTCCCCCCCATCTGATACGTTGACCATGGGTTTCTTTGCTCTATGTGCATAATTTTACATTTTTTGGCATTGAAGCCCAGTTGCCAAACCTTTGACCAGTCTTCCAGCTTTTTTAGATCTTTCATCATTTTTTCCAGCCCCCCCGGTGTGTCTACTCTGTTGCAGATTTTTGTGTCATCCGCAAACAAGCATACCTTTCCTTCAAGCCGGTCTGCAATGTCGCTAGTAAAGACATTGAAGAGGACCGGTCCCAGTACTGACCCCTGAGGCACCCTGCTGGTTACCTTACCTTCCTCCGAGTGAACTCCATTTACTACCACCCTCTGAGTTCTGTTACTTAGCCAACTTCGTACCCATTTCACTGTCTTTGGACCCACTCCCAGGCTGCCTAGCTTGTTTACCAGTCTTCTGTGTGGGATGGTGTTGAAGGCTTTACTGAAATCCAGGTAGACCACATCCACCGCTCCTTCCTCATCCGTCTCCCTGGTAACCCAGTCAGAAACTCTTATCAGGTTAGTTTGGCAAGATCTCTCCCCTGTGAACCCATGCTGCCTCAGATCTGCAATCCACTGGTTCTAAGGTATTCCCCAATCCTTTCTTTGAGTAGTGTTTCCATAACTTTGCCCACCACCGAAGTCAGGCTTATAGGTCAGTAGTTTTCTGCCTCCTCCCTGTTCCCACTCTTGTATAGTGGGACCACATCTGCCCTCCTTCAGTTCCCAGGGACTCCCCCCCCCCCATATCAAGTGATAGATTGAACAGGACCATCAGAGGCGCAGACAGTTCTTCATTTAGTTCCTTCAGCATCCTGGAGTGAACCCTATGCAGCCCCATTGCCTTGTCTACCTTTAGTTTTGCTGGTTCCCTGATGACTCTCTCCTCCTTAAAAGGGTTAGTGTCCACCTCTCTTCCCTTAATGCCCTTCTCCACTATCTGTGGCCCATCACTGACCCCTTCCTTTGTGAATACTGAACAAAAATACTTATTCAATATGTCAGCTTTCTTCTGGTCCTCTTCCACACTACCCCCCCTCCTTTTTTAGTCTTACTATCCCTGCCTTGCTTTTCTTCTTTTCGCGTATGTACCTAAAGAATGTTTTAGCTCCTTTTTTTGCTGATTTGGCAGTGTTTTCCTCCTTCCCTGCCTCCCTCTGTTTCTCCTGATAGCTCTCCCTATCCTCTTCCTTCTGTGTCATCTTGTACCTTTTGAATGGCTGCTTCTTTTCCTTTACCTTCTCTGCCACTTCCTTGGAGAACCATAGCAGTCTCTTTCTTCTCTTGCTCTTAGTAACCTGCTTGACACAGAGGTTTCTTGCCTTCTCAATGCCTTCTTTATTCTTTCCCAGTTTATCTCTACCCCACCCTTTTTCCTTATTCCTGCTAGGGCTTCCCTGAGTCACTCTCCTGTTTTCTAAAAATTATCCCTCCTGAAGTCCAGGACCCTCATTTTAGTGTGGTTAGGTTCTGGCCCGGACCTTATGCTGAACCACACTGTACGATGGTCACTGGTCCCCAGGTGGCTTCCCACTGTGACGTCAGTGACACTGTACCTGTTTGACAGCGCCAGGTCCAGTATCACCCCCTCCCAAGTGGGTTCTTTAAATCATTGCTTGAGGAAAGCCCCCTGCAGGGAGTCTAGGATTTCCCTACTTTTAACTGGTGCTGTTGCAGGGTTACTCCAATCAGCATCTGGTAGATTGAAGTCCCCCACCAGTAGCACCTCGTCCTTGTTAGCCATCCCCTGGATTTCTTCTGTCATATCCTTATTCCCCCTCCTCCCTCTGTGCTAGAGGTCTGTAGATCACACCATCCTAATAGCGGCCCCCCTCCCTGACTCCAGGGTGACCCGCAGTACCTCCGCTTTACTTTGTCCCCCCTGTAATTCCATAGCCTTTAAGTTCTCCCTCACATAAAGAGCCACCCATCCTCCCTTTTTTCCTACCCTGGCACTCCTGAATAGCACATACCCTGGTATGGCTCCTCCCAGTCCTGGTTTTCATTGCACCAGGTCTCTGTAACTGCTACTAGGTCCAGGTCTCCTGCTGTCATGGTGGTCTCTAGGCCTGCCATCTTGTTGCCCAGACTTTGAGCATTTGCACACATGGCTTTCCATTTTGTACTACCACCTGCCCTCTTCTTGTCATTTTGCCCTCTCCCTTTTCCTCCACAATAATCTTTCATCTTTCCCCATCCCTCTATCTCTTAGTTACCTGTTTGTGATTGTTCCCTTTCGGACTTCTCACTCTTGGGATTCCCATCGCTGACCCTGTAAGCATGTGGGGGGGCAGACTATGCTTTCCTGCCTTATTCCACCTCCCCCTCAGATAGTTTAAATGCGTTCTGATGTGGCATTTAAACTGTTCACTAAGGATCTCAGTCCCCCCCCCCCCCGAGGGATGGAGGCCATTATTGTGACGCTCTGCCCCTGCTTCTGGTTACCTGTATGATATTTATCTTATAAATAAATGGTCTGTGTATGAAATGTCAGTATGGGAGAGATTTGGCCTTTAACTTTCAAGGTCAGTAGCTGAAATCACAGGATGCTGCAAGACAGATCAGAAGGACCAGTTAATGAAGACTTCCTACACACAGAAGGATATTTTGTTATCTTTTTACGACCTGCTCAAGTTGAAACTGAATGTGAGTTTTATGATGTTACAAGAGGAGGAAAATTGGGCTAGTTCCTCTCCTTTTAGCATATAGCCAGAAATGTGTGAAGAGTCATAAAATCCCTCAGATCACACTAGCACAGGAAATCAGCCCCAGAGGACATGCGTGTGGGATTGTTAAGTTCAAAGAGAAATATTTAATTAAAGACTGTCATAGCTGCCCGGTGGCACAGAGGGTTGAGGTGCGGGCGCCTTACCTCTCACCATGCTGGCGACCCAAGTTCGGGAACGGACTCGGGTGCCGGGGGTCGGCAGGGGAAGGGTAGAGCGTCCATAGGACTGCTCTCCTCCCCTGGGGTGGGTTGGGGATGCATGGTCACTCTGCAGTGGCCCCCAGTGAAAACCAGGAGCACTGCAGAGGGATCTCAATAAGGGGGAACACCACAAAAAAATGGAAATACCACTCTGGGGATTGGCCAAATGATGGCTGCCGTCCCAGGACACCTCTGAAGACTGCCAGGAAGCCATGGAAAGCCTCAGAAGTGCCCGGGAACAAAGGAAAAAATTGTGTGCCGGTCTCCTCCTGCTGATGCCTTCCCCCTGGATGACTGCAGACCTGAGGTAAGGTGGCTTGGGGCAGATAGTAGGAGGAATGTCTGTGGGTCATGGCGGCCCAAAGGAGTAACAACTCCAGAGCATGACGGGGATATAAATAGATAACTCAAAAAAAAAAAAGACTTATATTTGGGAAATGGCTAGTTACAGATTTTTCAAAAGCAATGACTCACATCCTCAGAGACACTTAAGCCAGAAATGATCTAAGGGAGGTTCTAGCTGACCTCATCAAAAGGGGGTGGGGACAGATAGAGTTAAAAATGAAACATTGTACATGGGATTGTGACATATGATTCTAGACTGTGACTGGGAAAGCACTTAGAAAGGTAATAGCTAGAAAATAATTAATTATGTGTGGTAGGAGCGTTTGTTCTGAAATGTCCTTTTTGTTTTACAAGACTGTAAGCTGTATGATATATTGTTCTGTGTTTAATTTTACCATTTTATCATATTTTAGTAAACAACCATTTCTTTGAAATACTGCCTGGGTGTCTTCTCAGTTTCTTTTTGCATGTGATGTATATGGGGTTAAGTCTGACAGCTGTTAAAAGGCTTGATGGTGTTGCTAAGCTTGGAAAGGGTAAGAATATACCTAAGGTCTCTTATAGAGTTTTAAGGGTTCATTTTGGAGATCTAACTGGGTGCCTCTGGCGAAAGATTGTACTGTAGTCCCGAAGAAGGTACATATCTGAGCCTGTAATTGGGTATGCTAGCATAAGGTTCACAGTTTGAATCCCTCCAGAACTGGAGGCAAACAGATGATTTGGACTCAAAGCAGACAGGAGGGTTTGCTCTGTCTGTTACCTGTTCAAACTATTGCACTCTGAGGTTGGCACTGTGGGAGCAGAGGGCCTGACCTGCGGAGTGGGTTTGTGACAGCCATTACCTCTGTATGGACTCTGTCCCTCCAGGTGGAGCCCCAGTCCCAATGAATCCAAATCCCTCTTCTCTGCACCATTTCCACAACCATACGTTGAAGTCCCTTGTGTGGAGCCTCCTGTCATTCCTCTTGTCATGGACAGGCAACATCTCTGCGAAAGTAACTGATTTTGCTACCTGCCTAAGACCCCTCCCCAGTTTCCTGAACTCCTCCTACTCTGCATCTGGCCTCTCCTCAGCCAGGTCATTTGTCCCCAAGTGGACAGTGACATCTAGCTCTCCCTCCCTGCCTCCACAGCAATCCTTAGGATCCTCCTTCCATCCCTACGAGCCATGGCACTGGGAAGGCACCTTAACACACTCTCCTCATCCCTACCTATTCCCAACTGTATCCCTCTTACTATCGGGTCCCCCACCAGGATTTGCTTCCTCCTCCTCTGAAGTCCTCTGCCAGCCCCCTTGTGGTCTGCAACATGGAGGACCTCCAAATCTGTCCCAGCCACTACCTTGGGTGCGTGCAATCCCGGCCCTGCCAGTGCGGCATAGAAGTTCTGTAGTGGTATGGAATTTGAGATGTGCTTACGGTCCACTACCCTAACCCTCCTTGAGCCCACCATTGTCCAGCCGCTCTCGTTCCTGGCACTCTTTGAGGAAGTGGAGGTGGACTTGGTGGTCCCTGAGTGGGGGAGTAAGTCCTCCTAACCCGAGCCATCTCGGCTTTGAGTCTGGCAACCTCCTACCTCAGCCCAGAGAGGTGCCTGCAGATGGGACAGCACCGCAGTCTCCAGAAAATCTCTCTGAAACTGCCAATTTACAGTCACAGACTGCACCACTCCATCATAGTTCCCAAGATATCCTAGACTTTACCTGCTGCCCCCTAAACATTCTCCAATCCAGTACTTAACCTACAGGCTAACAGTTCCCAGAATCACTATTTGCACTCCTGTAAGAGCTACATACTTTTTTTTCCTTCTCTCTCTCTCTTTTTCTTTGTCCCTACCTGCGAATACCTACTTCACCACTCAGCTATCTAACCCCTGATGCAAAAAAACCCCAACCACCTCTAACAGCTTCCAGGTGCACTATTTACACACACACCCTTAGAGCAACCTCTCTCCCACCGCCTGTCAATTGGTGGTAATTTAGGCTATATAGTTATGGGGTGGGAGGGAGTTCCAGAAATCTAACTGTGCCCAGCACTGTCCGTTTCTTTCCAGTTCCCTCTTTTGCTCTGCTGCAGTGGCTAACAAAAGTTTAAAAGTATAAAAAATAAGCACTCCCTTCTGTAGCTAAACAGTGGTTTAATAAAGTTAATAGCTATCCCCGTCAGCTCCGGTGAGCTTCGCTTTCCTGTCCCCTCTTTGTCACTGCTGCTGTAGCTGAAGAAAAGTTTGAATGAAAATAAAAGTGCTCCCTTTCGGCTCCTGTTCCTCCACTCAGTACCTAAAAAACAACAGCAACAGTGTAATGAAATTAAATCACTCCCTGTCCACTCCGGTGAGCTCCACTCCAGTCACCTAAATGAAAAAGGTAGTAAAATTAATCAGCTCTGCCCTCCGACTCTATGGTCTGTGGAGGGAGAACATACTAGTCGCTATAAGAAAGACCATTCCTATATAATTAAGTTGAATTTTCACCTGCTTAAAATCATGCATATATGAAATTCTTAGGATTACAGGATGAGGTCTTCACAAGCAAAAACATACAAAGCTCTGAATGATCTAAACAGCTTATTAGTTATTTTGTATTTTAAGAAAGATAGGTTGAGCAAACAGTTACTATCCAGAGTTTGTAGCCAACTCCTAGGCAGGTATGAGACCACTGTAGCAATTACAGGCTGCTTATACCATTGGGTTAATAGGCAAACTTCTTGTTCCCATGGGGTCTTGTTATCTTCCAACTTTTGTAGGTAAATCCTGCAGTTCAGGGAATGTTATGGATGGGGTTAAGAAGTGTACAATCTATGAGACATAATTAGAAGTACAAGACTTTTGTTGCAGAACATTATTAAATGTGCTGAAGTAGAACCAAAAGTCATTAAAGGTATTATAAATCATCAGTGCTAATTGTCGATTAGCATTGTGATCAGACTGCGTATTCAGCCTATTCACTGCCAAATAAAAAAAAAAAAACCTTGTGCAAATTTGAAATAGTGAATCAGTTCACTTTCAAAACAGCTTATTTGTTTCTTTCATAAAGGTTTTTATCCTCCGTTCTGTCAGCCCCCTTTCTGCTCTGACCCATCCAGCACTGTCCCCAGAACTTACCAGCTCATTGATCCCCACAGATTTTACCCCATGATGGGGCCAGGGGAGGAGAGTTGTCCTCCCCTCCCCCCATGGTGTCCTCATCCAGATGTGAGTCTGGCCTGGGTGGTGGTGCAGTGTGTGGTGGGCTGGAACGTCATCCTGATGGCAGGAGTTTTCCTTCTCCATGTTCACCCATTCCCTAAGGCCACCTGGTGCAGTGCTCCAAGTGCACGTGGGATCAAGCACCCATGCACTGAGACCTCCTGCTGCACTTCCACCTGGTCTTCCCCGTGTGGTGGCCACTGAGCAGAGCATTGGTGGTCGTGGTGGAACAGTCTGAAAAGTGGTAGGGAGAGGGGTGTTTTGGGTTAATTCCCCGTTGAGTGGCTTCACACATCTTCAGTTTTTTCTCATACAGATTTGTAAATCTGTGCAGTAACTCCCAACCCCACTGACTGACAGCAGCTTTCAGTGCCTAGTTCCTTGATGCACACCTGAAGGCCTGTCCCTTCCTTTTCATTTTCAAAGATGGACCGCTGTGCCTTTACTCAGCAGGCCACAAAATCAGCCCCCCCACCCCCACACTACTCAGGCCTTCACTTTTCAAAATTATGCTGACACCATGCAAACCACAAAGAGAATGATTAGAAAGTAACACTGATTCCTGCACATGCTGTACTTTAAAGGTGCAGTCTGCAAAAAATGATAGGCCCAGGCCCTTTCACTTATGCAAGCGTAACCAGTGAACGGTCCGTGTGTCTTTGGGCTGGTCTACAGTGCTGCTGCGGTTAAAGCTGGCAAAGGTCTGAGACCGAAGCACTTGGGCACCTGTCAGCAGTAGTGTGCAGACTTTGCCAGAAGTGACGATACATGCTGGCCCGCCAGCGCAGAAGTAGCGCCGGCGACCCGGGTTCGGGAGCAGACCAAGATCATTGGAGGTTGGCAGGGGAGGTAGGCGAGTGCCCAGGAGATGCTCTTCTCCTCGAGAGGATCGCCATCCCCACTGCAGTACCGCCATCTGGGTGACCACGGTGTGCAGGTGCCATGAACAGCGTAACATGGGGAAGGAAGGATGCTGTCGAGGTTATGGTGCATGCGCTGAATGTGCTCTGCGTGCTTGGTCCTCGAGTGCATCGACTCCTCAGGGTTTGGGGAGAAAACCAGGAAAAAGCCCCACAGGTAGCCTGGTGATGGCCCCTAGTGTCACTGGATGGCAAAACCGACCAACTCCGGGCAATCTCGACTAACCGCCTGATGAAGACATAAAAGCAGGTGAGGAGGAGTGGAATGTGGAACACTCCCTCTCTCCCTGCCGGGGGGCAAATTTAGGCAGCATGGAGTGCGGCACGAGAGGAGGCTCGAGAGTCAGCGGGGAGCCCAGGTGACTACCTTGGGGAGACCAGAGGGAGTGGCTACTTGTGGAGAGAGAAAGGGGACATAAACAAAGAATATATTATATAAAAAAAAACAAAGTGGTGACAATACATGTTTGAGAGAAGTAATCCAGCATGTTATGTTCATTTCTAAATATTCTTACTGTGTGCGCTGATTTTCACTGTTTGTTCACTTTTGAAAGTGATGGCGCCATGGCCATAGTGCCCCCCCCCCCATTTTGGCACCAGTGAGCAAGACATTTAGACCCTCCACCCTGAGGGAGAGCTGTCTTCAGGATGCTCGAGTCCCCCCCACTGACCTCTGTGGATTAGAGTCTGTACCTGAACTCTGGCCACTGGCGTGGTGGGTATGCCGTTACCACCGAGCTATAGGGCTGGCACAAGATGGCTTTTTAATTTAAAATCAACATGACAGCTTTACATGTTGTGTATCATAGTAGTAGTAGTTTGTTTGATATAGGTGCCCATGTGGTGCTCAGAGTGCTTTTACAAAAGGAATGAATTTAAGCATTGCAACTGCACTGCAGTAACAATGTCATTAAAATCAGCTGACATAATAAAGATAAAAGGGGAGGGGCATGGGAAATGCAAAGCAGAAAGTTCAGCACTTTCATACAGATCTTTGAGTCTAATTGAACTGTAGCATTTAATCAGGTTCATCCATTGAAGTCATGAAATCTGTGTTATAAATCATCATTAAATGTGTTTTATGTTTATAGAGAACTCGGCGTGTCTCTCACAGGGGTTGGCATGATGTAGTGTGCCTTCAAGATGTCAGAATTGTTCATCCTTAGCTTGCAGTTCTCTCCCCCAACCCCAAAGAAAACACACAGACATGCTCTATACAAGTTCAGTAAGTCTGTTGTATACAGTACACTCATGTTTTGCTGTAGTTTTGGGAAGTGTTTATCTTGTTTTTCATTTTGGACTGTACGGTACTTTCATGACTGCAGGATAATCAAATAGGTTATTTGTTGACAGTAACTCTTGGGGAACAAGCCTTCTATTCAGGAAATAAATTAGTTTGCTTCATGTAGGTGGCAGATTTGCCTTCTTCATGATTTCAGTTTTGTTTTACTCCTTGGGCCATTTTCCAGCGTGTGGACGCAGGCAATACACCTGAGATCCCCCACCACCTGCTGCGTCTCTCCATGTTAGGCCCAGCGGGTGCTGTCTTCGAAACCAGAACTGATTTATGACAATTGGCTGCATTTTATGGCAGCATGCATACGCAACTGCCAATGTCTCCTAAATCCATTTAGATACCCCTCCCCCCCAAATGGTCTAAGTGGACTTAGTTCCTGAGACACCCATGTCCTACAGTGGACACAGAACTGTTGGCTCCACACACCCACTTGCATCCATGAACAAGGGGCCAGAAGAACCCCTTTAAAAATTGCCCCTGGATGCAGAGGGAATTTTTAACTTTGAAAATCTGGCCCAATGCAACGTTGTAGATGTGATGGGAATTTTTTTTATCCTGATGAAAACACATTTAATTCCAGTTGTCTCGTAGTTGGGTGAGAATGAACACCGTGCCTTTTAAATTACTACTGTGTAAGCTAATACTCCAAATAATAAGCAGGGAGGGCAGAAAAAAAGACATAGATGCCCCAGTTGATGATGTAATGCTCGAGGAATTGCACTAGTGTTACACTAAAGCTTTACTGAGCTGTCTAGCAGGTTGCAGCATACATTAGGTGCTAATCTCCCGGCTCCTAGGGCATCTGACACCAATGAAAGGACAGACCTTCACTGATTGTTTGTTTTAAAAACTCCCACAGACTAAACTATTCCCATAACATACACAACCATAATGGGGTTTTCTAATCAGCTTACTTTGTATTTTCTGCTTCCATTGCAGCTGAAAGCCCTTCTAACGGTAATACAAGTTTTTGTATGACTGAGTTGTTTGGATCATTAAAATGTTTCCAATTCCTTCTGCTTTTACCTCTGCATAGGTGCTGCTCCAGAGGTATAGGATCCTAAGCTATGTATGTACAGAGGCAGTTATTAGTGATTTTACTTTCAGCACCCTTCCGCTGAACTGAAGTGGTTTATTTAAGTAGTGGCAATCAGAAAGGATTTGAATTTAATCCAGTGGAGAAGGACAGGCCAAAGATCACACATTGTTTCAACAACTGTGGTTAGTTCAAGGATAACAGCTGCTCTGAGTGTTGCCTCCATCAGTTACTGAGCTAGTTCTCTCACTATAGATGGTATATCTCTGAACGGGGATGAGCACTTCAATGTTGCGAGGCTGAAATCCTGGTGGTTACTCCCAGTTTTTACGTTACCTCTGGTGTCTGGTGAATGAGCAGGCAAGATGGCTGGACATGTTTCCGGCTGGAGGGCAGGCTTTCCCGGAGTCATCTGGTGTTTATTCACTGGTCTTGGTTGTGTCATGGTTGGTCTGTCATTGCAGGTGCAGTGGGACCAGGGACCCTGAAACAGGCAGTGGCCTTGGTCAGTTGGATGATCTTCAGTGGAGCTTGTCAACCAGAGAGGAAAGACTGTTGGAGCAGGAAGCCTCCCCAGCTCCCCTTCTTGCCTTGAAGCTGTCAGTTTTGTTTAGAACTGTTGTTTTGTTTTTTGTTTTGTTTTCAGTTCTGTTTATGGCTTTCCGGCCAGGGTGGGGATGTACACCATATTTGCCTACAGGACACACTAGCCCCTACCTCCCCACAGCATCCTCAAGCTATGTGGTCCAGGAGGAAGATGACTTTCCCCTCATGGAGGGGCTCCCCACAGGGAGAGACCAAGATCACTGTAAGACCCCAGCTGAGGCTTACGTCAGCATCATTCAGTGGCAGCATAGGCTGTGGTCTCAGGACATCATCCTGTTGCCTGCATAAAGAGTTTTCTGTGTATGCTTCCCATGGAGGTGGTACTGTGCAGTGACAGCAAGGCCTGTGTGCTTCCACACAGAGTGCGACAACATCCGCCAAAGTCTCCCACCCTGCTCTGTGCCGTCCCTGGCTGGTGAAATGCCTAGCCTCTGCTAGGAGTCAGCCTAGTGCCAGGCACCACAACCCTCCCATCCTACTCCTGGAGGAGGAGAGCAGTCCAGCAGATGCTTACCCTTACACCAACTCCCCCCCAACCCCCGTCGGCCCTCTGGCACTCTGGGCTCATTCCCAAACCCGGGTCAACAGTATTGCAAGCTGTAGCTCTACCACTGTTTATTTATTTAAAAGTTTTCCCAGGAAGGCATACTGAGCAGACTACTGCTCAATTCCAGATGCATCCTGGGAGAAGGGGGAAGGGATAATAATAATAATACAGAGTATGGTGAACAAATACAACATACAAAATAAATAAGAGCTGTTAAAGACAAGTAGGTAGTTGCGCAGAGGTTGAGACATACAAGATCAAAATAACCAGCACTTTGTTTTAGTCACTTAAGGGAAGGCTAAGTCCTGGTGATAGGTCATACTTTAGGCACATGAACAGGTGGAGGAGAAATGAGCTTTGAGGAGGGTGTTGAGGTGCTGAGAGGGGTGGTCATGCCAAATGTACTCGGGAAAGGAGTTCAAGAGTTTAGACATATGGTATTTAAAGGCTGCCTGTCCTGCAGCCGTGGACATGTGTGGAATGGCCAAGGAACGGGAGTCGCTGCTCCTAAGTGAGTACACAGGAAGGGAAGGAGTTGTCAGGACTGATGCAAGGTAGGGAGGTAGAGACTTGGACCAGAACTTAGCTGTGATCCTAGCACAGTGTGATTATCTCCAGTCCTGAAGCAATGGGAGGTTGAGGGTCCAGTAGAGGATGCAGTGATGGGTGGAGGGAGGAGAGTCAAGGGCAAAGCAACAGAAGGAGTAAAAGAGGGGGTCCAGTCTGGCTAGGGTTGACTTGGGAGCGGCACTGTAGACTACATCTGCATAGTCAAAGATTGGGAGAATCATTTTCTGCATAATAGCACAGCGAGCCAGCAGTGGGATGCAACTACAGTTGCAGTATAAGGCACCCAGTCTTGGGTGCAGCTTTTTGTGGATGGCATCAATGTGAACAGAAAAGTCGAGGTGCTGGTCAAGCCAGACCCCAAGATATCTAAAGGAGGAACAAGCCTCCAGGGTAGTCCCATTCAGGGTGTGGAAGGCGGGGCTGGAGGGGAGCCGAGAAGTCTCTGCCTTGTGCCGAAGGTCATGGAGGCAGTTTTTTTGGCATTGAGGAATAGCTGATTTAGGCGAAACCAGAGCTGGACTTTGTTGAAGTCTTGCTGGCGTCTGTACGCCACATCAGTGGAAGTGGGGTGAGTTGTATACAGAACCATGTCGTCTGCATACATGTGTATGGATGTGTGTGGGCAGGCCGAGGGCAGGTCATTGAGGAAGATGGAGAACAGGAGCGGACCGAGGACATAGCCTTGTGGTATGCCGGTGGTGACTGGGAGGGAGGCAGAGGTGGTGTTGCCAATTCTGACAGATTGGGACCTGCCTACCAGGTAGGAGTGGAACCAGCTGTTAGCCTTGTTGGAGTGCCCAGCAAGAGCTAGCTTGGACAGGAGGAGTGTATGGGAGACAGTGTCGAATGCCTTTGACAGGTCGACAGAAATTGCTGAGGTGACGTGGCCATTGTCCTTAGCTGTAAGGATGGAGTCTGTGAGCCTTAGGAGGGATGTGGCAGTGGAATGGGACTTCCTAAAACCAGACTGGTAAGGTGAGAAGAAGGAGAAGGAGTCAAGATAGGAGGAGAGTTGAGAGAGGGCTAAGTGCTCCTGAAGTTTTGCTAGTATGGGGAGGAGGGAGATAGGGCGATAGTTGCCAGGAGAGGAGGGGTCACCACCTTTGGGAAGGGGGATGACTGTGGCATGCTTCCAGTCAGATTGTATAGAAGCGAGAGAGAAAGAGAGGTTGAAAAGTGAGGCCGGGGGGAGGCGATAGCAGGTGTCAACAGGTAGAGCATTTTTGAGTCCAGACCTGAGGGGCATATACCCTTAATAGGATTTAGGGTGAGCAGGGCAGTGAGTACCTCATATGGGTAACCTGATGGAAGGAGAAGGAGGTGACGGGGGGGGAAGAGGCTTGGGCAGGGGGCATCCTGGCAGTGGTAGTTTGCGGGGCTGGCGGGAGAGTGGACAGAAGAGACGAGGTACAGTTTGTGAAGAAGGAGTTAAATTCAGAGGCCACTGCAAGGTTTCATGACAGTAGAGCCTTCAGCAGATAGGACAGGGTGGGGGGCAGGAAGGGGAGAATAATGTTTTCACTACCTACCAAAACTTAGCAGGGTGGTTTAGGTTAGTGTGGAATGAGGCTTTCAGATAGTTAGCCTTTGCCTGGCGGATTAGTCTTGTGCAAATATTTCGTAGTGTGCGATACTTTAGGTGGGCCTCAGGAGTACCTGTAATTTTGTGGGTCTTCCAAGCCTTGTCCCTGACTCTGAGGTGGGCCAGAATGTCCGTGGAGATCCAGGGCAGGTAAGTGCCCCTCACCCGAGTCCTCCTTAGTAGGGCGTAGTTGTCCCAGACAGCTATGAACCTGGACTTGAAGTACTCAAGGGCGAAGTTGATAGTGATGTCCTGGGGGATGAAAGACCAGTCTGTGTTTGCAAGGTCATTTAGTGGAGAGATAAGGTCAAGGGATTTGTAGGACCTGGTCAGGAGGGTTTTAGAGGGAGGAGACTTAGGCTTAAATATTTTCCTTACTGAGTAGATCATATGGTGATCACTTAAGTAGTCCAGTAAGAGGCCTGCAGCAAGAATCTGATGCGGGTGAGAGGTAAGGGATCAGTTCTGGAGGGAGTGGTTTTGAGATTTGTGGTTCAAGCAAGTGGGCTCAGTAATCCGTTGATACAAATTTAGTTGTGGCTACCTGGTTATGAAAGTTGGTGTTAGTACTGGAGAGCCAGTTCAAATTAAAATCCCCAAGGATATGGAGCTAACCCCGCATGTGCCTTTAGGGAGCTCAGGTGCTCCAAGATGGAGGGTGTGGGTGTGTCAGGACAGTAGGATCCTACTGTAAATATGGGAATGGAGTGGGGGAGGCTGTGGGCAGGCTTAAAACTGTTGTTTTCTTAACACAAAAGTCTGTTGTTGGGTACCCAGTCTTCTTTTGCCTAAAAGACCTGCAGTTCATGGCGGGCAGGGGTTCAGCAGCTCACAGCTTCACTCTGTCTGCAACAGCCGAGCCAAATATACCTCTAGGATCCCATTGTGAACAGTACCATGCTGGAGACACTGTAGGCTTCTCCTTCATGGGTACTGAGTATGTGCCTAAGGTGGGCGAACGAACACAAGGGCTTCTACAAAATAAAGCCAGATGGATCTACACCCTTAAGTCTCTCATCCTTTGGGGTTTGAATGACGTGATTGATTTCACCTCTTTCTTATAACAATGATAAATATGTTCTCTTCAGTGGTAGTGTTTTAGTATAGTCGCTAACAGTGCTTTGTCTCTTTGCTTACAGAGTCCTTGGACTGGAAATTTTATATGTTTAAAGGAAAACGCTGTTAAACCTTACCCTCCAGTTTAGCGTTACTGAAAAAAGCAGCTTTTTCCTTGCGCCACAAAGTTGTTTATTTTAATTCTGAAAAGTCAGCTGCTAGGAAGTATGGCGGATGCCTGGGAGGCTCAACAACTGCTAAAGTGCGGCACCCGTGCAAATGGCTTCAATAAATGTATTGAAGCTCAAGTCGCGCCTGCCTCTTACAGTTAATGGGCACCCAGCATCCGCCATAATCCTGACACCTCAAAATAAAATAAACAACTGTGTCTGAAAAAATGCTTTCAGTAAATAAACTCGGAAGCAAATAATGGTAGGGAGCCCCTGCAAAACAGAGCTGTCCTTTAAGTATTTGGCAATGCTTCATAACCTCGACATTGTCTCTCTCCTTTGCTCATTTCTTTTTTTTTTTTTTCCCTTACTGTTTATGCCCCTTTCCATCACCACAGCTGTCACATCCATCAGGGTCCCAATGCGACCACAGGCTGTGCCGGAGAGACCTGAGGATGCCTACCACCATTACGTGCTCTGCTCCCTGGAACCCTTCAAGCACCAGATAACCCCCCAGGTGGAGCAGAGGGGATGCTCCTACCCCTTCAAAACTCAAGTGGAGTGGAAACACTCAGAGCTGCTCCCCAGGATCTCTCTGGTCACCGGCATATGGACCCGTCTCCCGGCACAGCTGTGGGGTGTTTTTCCTGTGTTTCTGGACCCACCCCCTGCAGACACCAGCGCTCTGGGAGGGCCAGTGAGACAAAGGCATGTGGAGATGTGTCTTCATGCAGACCCTCGGCCGACGTCCGCCGCTCCCTATGGTACTGCACCCTTAGCTGCACCTCCACCCATGATCACCCAGGTGGCAGTATAGCAGCAAGGACTGCAGTCCACACTCCCCGGAGAAGGAGTGTAGCCCTCCAGCAGCCCGGGCTCACTACCGAACCTGGGTCGCTGGCATCACAAGTGGTAGTGCTACTGCTGCGCTGACGGGCCACTGCTCTTTTCTTTTTCCACCTTTTCTCTTTTGCATATCACTTCTGCAATAACCGCCTCCCATATATTCCTTATTATAAGAAGTTTTGGTGTGCACCAGTCCTTTTTCGGCAGCTACAAGTAACTCTTTTTTACCTCCCCACCTCCTTTCTCTGTTACACAGTAGAAGCCGCTTTAACATGACAGGCTGGTGAAAAGTAAGTCATCCTGTTAAGCCGAGCGTCTCCGTAAAGCAAAGTTCACTTCATTTGTTGTTTTGTTGTTTTTTTTGTTTTTTTGTCAGAGCTACTGAAGTGGATCTGAATAGGTGGTAGGGTAAGGAGTCAGTGCGGGGAAGTTTGTTTTTTTATATGCGTGTGCTTTGTGTTTCAATTTAAGTAACTTTATGTATCTTTAGTTAGTCTGTCACTTCCATTGACATCATCGGTCAGTGTACACCCTCCGTTCTTCTGCCAGCAGTATCACAGCAAACTCTGTAAGGCATGAGAACGATGACGCAGATTGAGCCATTGCTGTTGATGTACATGGAGTGGTCTTGAAGAAGCTAGCCGATGTTGCTGTTGATGCAGCTGGTGTGGCTTGGTGGAGGAAGTCCATTAGGGTTCTCTGCTTCTTTTCGCTTAGTGCTTGAGCTTAAACGGAGCGTTCGATTTTAGGCAGCTGTTCCCATGTCCTCATCTGACTGGCACCACTTCATTGCCATCCTCAGCCCTCCCAGCGCATCCATTGTCGACACTGATCGGACCTCTTGACTATCTGCATCAGCATTGCTGCTTTCATCCTCTTGGTCTGTACCTTTAACAACTGCCTTCACCAGCTCCTCATCCGTGAGCTCGCCGACAGTAGGCTCTTCATCATTCATGCCTACAAACTCAGAGAATGCAGTGGGATCCATAAAGGTGGGTACAGCAACATCTTCCAGGGCAGAGTCCAAAGCAGTGTCGGGGTCACTGAATGTGTTGGCACCAAACTCTGCTTTTGAGAAACAATTCGTAATTGTGATTGCTTTTACAGCTCCCCATGCATGATGCAGCATGTAAATAGAGTCCAGCAAGTTAACTTTGCGTGCAATTTCTGCAGCATGAGCTGTCTCGCCTTCGTCAATGCTGCTAAGAATTTTACCAGCCGCATAGGCACAATAGTGCCCTTTCAGGTTCTTTATCACGCCCATATCTAGGGGCTGCAATATGGATGTAGTGTTGGGTGGGAAAAAGACTAGCTTGATGAACTTTAGTCGGCAAGCTCATGGGGATGAGCGGAGCAATGTCTATAAACAAGATTTCTCTTCTGCTCCTTCTGAGCTCAGATTCCCAAGTTAGGAGCCAGTCCTGAAAAGAAGCACTGATCATGCAGGGCATTGCTTGATGCTCTGTAGATTACAGGCAGCAATTGCATATCTGTGGGAAAGCACCTAAGGTGTTGGCTTTTCCTGATAACCAAAAGTTTCTTTTTTTCGATGCCAGTCTGGTTTGCACAGCTGAGGTCCTTTGCTTTCTTCCCACCAGTGAGCTCTTGGTGTTTCAGAGCATGTCCCCTGTCAGGGTACCCACAGTAAAATAAGCATGTTTCATCAGCATTGAAAACATCAGCTGCTGGGTACCCTGGCAGAATCCCTGGAAGCACTTATGTTACCCAAGTCTGGGCTGCTGCTGTGTCGGCATCCTGTTTTTTGCCATGTTCACATTTAAAACAATTTGATGCCTCAGCTTCCATCTGGAGAGCCAGCCATCGGTAGCTTCAGAGTTACTGTGTCCCATCTGTGAAGCTAACTGGATGGCTTTTGCTTTAAGCCTCGGACCTGAAACACGAGCTCCCTTGTCCAATGCTTGTGTAAACTACAGCATCAGTGCATCCTCCACCTCGCTGTCCTTCCCCTTGCGCGTTCTTTTTTTTGCAGGGTTGCTGTTGGATCGCCATTCTGCCAGGACATCATCTCAGTTCTTACTGATTCTTCCAGCCTGGTTTTTCGAAATTTTAAACTCAGCAGCCGCAGAGGATAGTGAGCTGTTCAAGCTGCTCAGCGCTTCCAGAACTCACACTCTGTCAGCCAAGGTGAGTTGATTTCGGGGTAAAGACAGCAGGGCAAGAGTAGTGTTCAATGTAGCCATACAGCAGTGTGCAGTACAGGAGAACAGCAACACAGAAACACAAAGAAAACACCAGAATAGGTGATCTTACTTCGAGAGGACTCTTGCAGTAGGTATTCACAAATAGGACTAAGCCATCAGGCGTCAGGACCCCACAGAAAAATCTTCTAGCTAGCAGTCTGTGGCAGGGACTGCCCCCGATGTCAGATGACCAACGCCAGCGTACGTCAGTATAAAGGGGGCGGTCCCACGCCCGCCCTCCAGTTCTTCCCACTGTCAGCTCCATACAGTCACCTCGTGGAAGAATAGCGCAGCTAGCGTCGCCATTTTCGGATAAGTATTTTCCTTTTCTTTGAAATTTAACTACATTTTTCCATAATTTGTCAATCCTACCAGCTGTGTTTGTCATCCCTGTCGCCTTCTGAATTGTATAAAAACAAGTGCGACTCGTGTGGTACTCAGCTACCCACAGGGACGACCATTCTTGTCGTCTTCTGTCTAGGCCCAACCACCACGTGGAAGAGTGCGAGCACTGCCGAAAATTCAGTTCAGCCACCCACAAGAGGTGGCAGCAGTCTCTGGAATCCCACCTCCACAAGAAAAAGATGGCCTCCATGGAGAAAGAATTGAAGAAACTCTGGCAGGCGTCTGACTCTCCCAAGGGTCACCACAAGAAGAAGCAGGACAAAGAGAAACACAGGGACCAGGACTCATCTTTCACAGCCCCGCCGACTCTGTCCGGAGTCGCGGGCCTTCAGGTATCTTCCCCTATGGGGGACTGCTCTCCAACGGCCACCTTGGTGGTGTCCAGGTATGCGTCAGCCCCCCCTGTTGGGCTTGTGCTCGGGCCCGACGGGAACCTCTGGGGTAAAGGTGGCCTCCGCTCCCACTACGGCTGCCTCTGATTTCCGGCCTAGTGGTGAGGGTGCATCCGATAAGTTGGGCTCCAGCTCTGCTGTCTTCCGCCCGGACAAGGCTGCTAAGCTGCCCGTCAGTTCTTCCGACGGCCGCACAGCCTGCGATCCCCTGTCGGGCCCTGACACTGCACCTGAGGTTCAGGGATCACCGCAGCCGACGTCTGATCAGCTGCCGTTGGAGGTACCTCCATCTCCGATTCCTCCAAGGGAGTCGGCTCCTCCATCCCGTCGGGGGTGAGGACCAGGAGGCACCACCGCTGTCAGGGTCCCCCTCCGATGCCCCAACCTCCAACGCCAGACCTGGCAACAGTCCCCATGCTGCCACCTTCTGACGTCCCACCAGTTCCACCGTGAGGGCTGGCAGGGCCCATGCCAGGGGAACCTCCTTCTGGGCCTTTTGACCCACCTGTTGGGCCGACGCCAGACCCATCAGCCCCTCCGGCTGGGCCTCTGTCAGGTCCACTGGGATACCCAATGCTGGGCTACCTGGCGAAACAATACCTGACGCTGGGCTTCCTTGGTTCAGGCTACCCGCCATCCGGTTTCGGCTACCCATGTTACGGGTATCCAGGTTACTCTTTTCCACCTCCTCCTCCTTCTCCACAGGTGGATTTGAAGTTGGTCCTGGCCTCTTGGTGGGCTGAAGCCAAATCTCAGCTGACGTCGGAGTTGGAGAGACATCAGTTGACGCCGGCCCCGACTCTAGGCCCCGGTCATCTGCCAACGGACACTCCTTCACTGGTCCCAGTCAACAGAACAGGACCATCTACTGGCACTCATCCCTGGGAATTCACCCTCCCTGTGGAAGTTTCCAGACCAGTGATTGGGTCTGTGGTTATGCGCCTTGGACATGCAGGAAGCCTACTTGCATATTCCCATACATCCATCCCATCGCAAGTTCCTCTGCTTCTGCTTCCAGGAGGAACATATCTGACTTCGAGAGGAAGCTCTTGCATCAGTTAACACATATAGGACTGACGCCATCTGTCAGCGGACCTTGGCAATTCTTTTCCAGCAGTACCAATGTGGGAACGCCCCCCCTCCCCCGCCAACGTCGGCTCCACCTCCGACGTCATCCTATATAAGGGAGGGAGTTCCCCACATGCTCTAGTTCTTTCCTGCCGCATGGCTTTGGCCAGTTCACTTCAGCTACAGTAGGCACGGTACCGAACGCTCATCAGTTATTTCGCCACCTTTTTTTGCAATATTTTCGGAAATCTTTGACCTATGTCCCCCTCTTCAAAAGGGCACACCAACAAGAGCTATTACGGGTGACAGATCCCCTCAAAGGATGGCCATTCTGCGTGTCTCTACTGCCTAGGGCCCGACCACGATACCGCCGCCTGCCCCCACTGCCAGGCTTTTAATAGTTGGATGCATATTCAGTGACAGAAGTCCCTTGCAGCCTTCCTTGCAGAGTCCAGATTGACCACGCTGGAAAGATCTTCCTCAAGGGAATCTTCTCACTCACCTGCCCGCAAGAAGCACCAGAAGGATAAGCATCGAGAAAAGAAGAGAGAGAGAGGTCCCGATCTAGGCCTAGGTCCTCGGGCTCGAGGTCCGCTTCCTCGGGGAACCACGCCTTATGTCCCTCAAATCTTCAGCTACGGCCGCTGGTTCATCAGCGTCTAGGCCCTTTGGGACCACCTTTAGACCCTTGAAGATGCGTCCTTCTGCCGAGAAGGCTTCCTCAGCGTCTACTGGTAAGTCCTCCTCCCACTCACCTCTGTCTCTTCAGCCGACCTCCAGGAGTCGAGTAAGGCCTCCGGGCACTCTGGCAGCAGGACGTCTTCTCTGCTACCAAAATTAAAACACTCCAATCATTGTCATCCTCTGGCTTCCGACCGACGTCCGGGAGAAATATGACAAGCATAAGCATTCTGACCGTCCCAAGGTTAAGGCCTGTGAGGAACACCTGTCGGAGTCTGGGGACAGGCAGGTGCCAGACCATCGACCTGCCGCCACTCCCCCGGCGTGGGTGGTGCTGCCACCAGTGACAGTCGTCCCAATGCCAATTATGCCGGCCTGACCGGTCACCAGCTCCGGGACCCCTTCTCCCCAAGCAGACACCGATCCACCCGACGTCAGAGCCCGACAAGGGGGTTACCATCACCCCCCCTCGCCGTCACCTATTGTACCGATGCCAGTGACCCTGAACACTGGCACCGATGGTGCTGCTGGTGCCAGTAGCTCTGGGCCGATGTCGGTACCTCTGGACGATAGCACTGCACCGGTTCTGGTAAGCCTGCTCCACCTCACCCAGAGTCCCCTAGGCTAGGTCTTTCACAGGTTAAGGAGCTTTTCTCCCACTGGTGGGACACCATTAAGAAGGACCTCCCAGTGGGTGCACCTCCTCCCATGCCTCCTGTTCTGGAACTTCGGGGTGAACCTGAACCAGACAAGCTGCCCGATCCGGAGCCCTCTGACCATGAGGCAGGGGAGAGCCCACTGCACCCAGGAAGCACAGGGACAAGAAACACAGGAGGACCAGATCATCAAGTTCCTCCCGCTCTTCTTCTCCTGATAAGAGACGCAAGAGGAGAAGGTGTTTTTCTCCCTCCTCTTTCTCCTCCGCATCGTATGACGACTCTGGTTCCTCTGTTCCTGGCTCGGACGTCAACCCATACCCTGATCTTGGGGGTCAGGATGGACATCCTAAATTGCCTCCTGATGATCCAAGTTTTATGGAGGTAATGAGGCACATTCAAGAGAACATGGTTTGGGATATGGAGGCCCTGGACCCCGAGCGGACTGCGGTTGGCTAACTACCTCCACCAAAATGATCCTAAGCCAGTGGTCATCCCTCCCACGGTCAACACCTTTCAGGATGTCACCTACGCTACTTGAAGGTGCCCTTATTCCTCCTTGGTGGGGCAAAAAAAGGCTAATAGGTTGTACCGGGCACCTAAGGACCACCCCTTTTTGTCTGAACCACCTGCTGTGGACTCTGGTGATTTCAGCGGCTCACGATCATTCGCAGAGGCCCACACACCTGAGCTGCTAGCCGCCAGATGGGGAGTCGAAGCAGCTGGATTCGATGGGATGCAAGGTGTACTCTGCTGCCACTTGTAGTATCAGGAGCCTTAACTTCCTGACACACATGGTCCAGTACCAGAATGCCCTTTAGGAATAAGGTCTGGACATTGTGCAGAGCCTGCCTGACTGCCCTCAACGGGCCGAGCTTGCCAAATTGTTACAGTCTGGCTCAGACGTGGGGACCCATGTCCTACACTCAGCTTATGACTCTGTGGACACCTCTTCCAGGGTAGCAGCTACTGGCATCTGCCTCCATCACCATGCCTGGCTTGGGATTTCTGCGTTTGATCCAGATGTGCAATCCAACATTCTGGATGCTCCCTTTAAGGGGAAGACACGGAGAGGAAGTCTCGTTTTCATGACCATGGAGAACAACAGCCTCAGCAGCCCCGCTACCAGCACCAACAGCGGGGCAGCTTTGGTCGCAGAGGTGGAGCCAGGGGGCGCCTCGGCTGCTATCTCCTGACATGCCAAGTCAACAGTTGCCACCCTCCTCCCCCCCCACACAGCCTGACTATCCAGGCGACCCGCCTTGCCGGGGGAACCGGTGGGAGGTCACTTTTCTCTGTACGCCGAGGCCTGGAGTCAAGTTACCTCCAACCAGTGGGTTCTTGAACTCGTAGAATTCGGGTACTCTGTAGAGTTCGACAGCATCCCTCTGGACAGACCACCTCCCCGGTCCCATTACCCGAGGGAACACCGGGTTCCAATCCAGAGAGATATCTTATCTCTCTTGGACAAGAATGCCATTGAGCTGGTGCCTCCGGACGAGGTACAGACAGTGTACTACTCCCACTTCTTCCTGGTCCCGAAGATGTCGGGAGGGTATCTCAGACCCATTCTGGACCTAAGTGATCTGAACAAATGGATCACCTGCCGAAGGTTTCAGATGGTTTCCCTTCCTACTCTCCTGCCGCTTCTTTCAACAGGAGACTAGCTGGCTTCAATCAATATGCAGGACACATATCTGCATATACCAGTCGTCAGGTCCCACTGAACATTCCTGAGGTTCAGGTTCATGGGAAGGTATTATCAGTTCAAAGTCCTTCCCTTCGGCCTTTCGACAGCCCCCAGGGTGTTCATCAAGTGCCTGGCAGTGGTCGCTGCGGCGCTTCGGCCCAAAAGGCTATTTCATGTTCCCTTACCTGGACGACTGGTTCCTCTGGACACCCTCCAGGCCCTGCCTGTTGGAAACCATTAGGGACACCCTCTCGCTTTTCCGGCAATTAGGGATCACTGTCAATTGGAACAATTCTCAGCTTCTCCCCTCCCAGAGGCTTCAATTTATCGGGGCCATTCTGGATTCCACCCTCGGGAAGGTTTTTCTTCCCCCTCGACAGAGCGGGCTGCATCCAAGTCTTGGCGTCTGAGGTCTATACAGCCTCAAGAGTTCCAGCAAGACTCCTTCTCAGGTTGTTAGGGCACATGGCAGCAGCCATTGTTTCAGTCCCTGTAGCACAATTGCACATGAGGACCATCCAGTGGTCCCTGAGGGTCCAGTGGGATCAGACAAGGGACGATCTGGACACCCTGATAAGGATCTCGGAGCCAATCTGCAGAGAGCTACTCTGGTGGATGATGACACAAAACCTCCTGGAGGGGCTTCCCTTCCATGTGGGAGTCCCTTGCCGGACTCTGACCACGGACGCTTTGTCTTCGGGGTGGGGCGCCCATTGGGGGTCTCATCATACCCAGGGTTTCTGGTCCCCAATAGAGGAGGATCTGTATATCAATGTCCGGGAATTGAGGGCTGTCTTATATGCTCTCCAGGCCCTAGTCTCAGTCCTGCTGCCAGGCCATCTGTTAATCCAGACAGACAACACATCCGTGATGTTCTACATCAACAAACAGGGCAGCACAAACTCGTATCCCCTTTGCCGGGAAACTATGAGAGTGCGGGATTGTTCACTGGAGCATCAGCTCACCTTGTTGGCAGTTCATGTTCCCGGATCACAGAACGTGCTGGCCGGCGCTCTCAGCCGAACCAGGTCTCAGGCTTACGAGTGTGAGCTCCTTCAAGAGGTTGCAGATCATCTCTTCCACAGATGGGGGACTTCAGAACTGGACCTCATCGCGTCTCCATCCAACACAAAACTGACCATTGTTTGCTCGCTAGGGCCATAGCCTGGAGCTTTCTGGCAAGATGCGTTGTCCCTCTCCTGGAAGGGGAGATTCCTTTATTCCTTTCCTCTGCTGCAGAAGCTGCTCCTCAAAGCCCAGTCAGAGCAGTCCACCCTCATTCTGGCAGCCCCTCTGTGGCCCTGTCAGATTTGGTTTCCATTGCTTCAGCATTTAGCGGCAGAGCCTCCGCTTCCTCTTCCAGTATCATCTCAGCTCCTGTCCCAGGACAGTGGGTCCCTGGTTCATCCGAATCTGTGCTCCCTTCACCTGCATGCGTGGCTCCTCAGGACCTAGCTAAAACTAAGTTTGGGGTCTCTGACAAGATAGCGAAGGTTTTGGTTGAGGCACGTAAGCCTGCCATCGGGGCCACATGACGCTTTGAAGTGGAAATGTTTTTGCATTTGGGCTGCAACCATAAAAGTGGACCCTTTGGTCTGTCCAGTTAATTCAGTGTTGGAATACCTGCTTTCCCTTTTGGAGTCAGGTCTCAGTTACTCCTCCATCAAGCTACACCTGGCTGCCGTCTCTGCCTATCAAATGCCGGTTCAGGGTAAGACAGTGGCTCAGATGGAGGTTTCTAAGGCTTTCCTTCATGGTATTCTATGTATTAGGCTTCCTATCGGGGACCCTGTCCCTCCTTGATATCTGCTCTTTGTTCTAGAGAAGCTGACTCTTCCACCTTTCGAGCCAGCAATGGAGGCTGAGCTTCGCCTTTTTATCCTGGAAAACCCTGCTTTTAGTAGCCATTACTTCAGCAAGGCGGATTTCAGAGCTTCAGGCTCTTAGGTGTAAAGAACCCTATCTAATTTTTCATAAAGACAGGGTCGATCTTCGTACTAATCCAGAGTTTCTGCCGAAAGTTGCCTCGGAGCTCACCCTCAACCAGGCTGTCCAACTCCCGGTATATTATCTGGAGTACTCTAATAAAGGGGTAGCGTTGCTTCATTCTCTGGATGTTCACAGGGCACTTTGTTGTTACCTGGCTAGAACCAAGGGGAACAAAAAGTCCGATCAGTTGTTCGTTTCTTTGGCGCAATGGTCCTTAGGTTGCCCGGTTACCAAGCAGACGCTGTTGCACTGGTTGGTCAACTGCATTACCTTTTGTTATGAAAAACACAACAGGTCTGCTCATGGTCCAATTAAGGCACATTCTACCAGAGCAGTCGCCACCTCCTTTGCAGCCTTAAAATGGGTCTTGGCGGCTGATATTTGCGCTGCCGACGCATGGCATTCTGTCCACATTTTTGTCCGGCATTATAGCCTGGATGTTGTTTCCAGATGCAGAGCAGGATTTGGCCTTGTCATTCTGCAGGGTATGGTCTCATGAGAAATTCATCCTGCTTCCCTTGCCTATCTTTCCTTCTCCCCCTCCTGAGGGTTGTCTTTAGTTTATACTGCTTGGGAATCAGTCCTATATGTGTTACCTGCTGCAAGAGCTTCCTCTCGAAGCAAGACAGTACAGTTACGTAAGAACTTAACCGTAACAGTAGATCTTTGAGAGAAGCTCTTGCAGCAGGTATGTTTTTCCCTTCCTCCTTCCCCCAGGATCAGACCTCAATCATTGCGGCCATCTTCTCTCTGTTACGGGAGAACGTATATTCTCCTTCCTTTGTCGCCTCATGCGATTCTGCTTACCTGTGGTGGGTGTGCAAGAACTGGAGCATGTGGGGAACTCCCTCCCTTATATAAGATGACATCGGGGGTGGAGCCGACGTAGGTGGGGGGCCTTCCCACATCAGTACTGCTGGAAAAGAATTGCTGAGATCCGCCACCAGATGGCGTCAGTCCTATATGTGTTACCTGCTGCAAGAGCTTCTCTCGAAGATCTACTGTTATGGTAAGTTATGTAACTATACTTTTCAGTTCAAGGCCCTCCCTTATGGCCTTTCCTCAGCTCCCTGGGTGTTCACCAAATGTCTTTCAGTGGTGGCAGCTTCCCTGCGCACCCAGGGGGTCCAGGTGTTCCCTTACCTGGACGACTGGCTGATTGCAGCTTCATCCAGGGAAGATCTGCTGTGCTCCCTTCTTATCACCCTGCAGCTTTTCCACAATTTGGGAATCACTATCAATCAGGCCAAATCACATTTGGTCCCATGCCAACGCCTTCAGTTTATTGAGCAGTGTTGGATACCTGTCTAGGCAAAGCCTTTCTTCCCCCGGACAGGATCGAGACTTTGCAGCAGCAGGTACGCATTCTGTTGGATCAGAAATGAGTACCGGCTCAGAAGGCCCTTTGCCTCCTGGGCCTCATGGCAGCAGCCGTACCAACAGTGCCTCTGGCCCGCTGGCACATGAAGGTCTCACAGTGGACCCTCAAAGTCCAGTGAGACCAGTCCACAGATGAATTCGATCACAAGATTCTTATCTCAGACCCCATGGCCAGGGATCTTATATGGTGGTTAATCCCAGAGAACCTCTCCTGGGGGGTTCCCTTCAGCCTTGCAGCTCCCTCCCAGACCCCGACCACGGAGGCTTCAGGGGTCTGCTGTGGGGGCCCATCTCAGGTCCCACAGGACCCAAGGGATCTGGTCCCAAAGAGAGTCACAGTTTCACATTAACGTGCTAGAGTTAAGGGCAGTCCTCTACGCTCTCCAGGCTCTCCATCCCCTCATTCTTCCTGGTCATCCTCAGATCCAGTTAGACAACATGTCTGTCATCTGCTATCTCAACAAATGGGGTGGGGGGGCCTCGTTCTTACCCCTTATGCCGGGAGGCGATGAGGATATGGTTTTGGGCCGTGCAGCACAACCTTCACCTGACGGCGCTCCATGTGCTGGGGGTTCAAAACTCTCTCACAGATGCTCTCAGTAAAACTTCGGTGAGTGCTCACGAGTGTGAATTAAAGCAGGAGGTATTAGACGGTGTGTTCGCCCAGTGGGTCACACTGCAGATAGATATATTTGCCTCCTCCAGCACCGGAAAGCTTCCTGCCTTCTGCTTGCTTGCTTTTGGGCAAGAAGTTTTTTGGCAGAGCGTGCCATCTCTGTCTTGGAAGGGCAGATTTGTCTATGCCTTCCCCGCGATTCCTTTGATCTCGAGAGTTCTGAACAAACTTCAAGTGGAAGGGGCACGCATGATTCTCATCGCTCCCTTCTGGCCGAGGCAAGTCTGGTTCTCTGTACTGCAACTGTGGTTGGAAGAGCCCTTTCTTTCTCTTCCGCTCTCCCAGGATTTGCTGACCCAGGATCAGGGGACCCTAGTACATTCAGGGCTCAGATCCCTCCACCTTCATACTTGGCTCCTTCAGGCATAGCTGCTGCTTGCTTCGGCGTTTCCCCAGAGGTAGCCAATATCCTGGTGGAAGCCAGAAAGCCTTCCACCTGGTCTACATATGCCATGAAGTGGAAACAGTTCACTATTTGGGCAGCTTCCAAAGAATTGGAACCGTTTTCCTGCCCAGTGGCCAGGATCCCGGACTACCTAAGGCACTTCTTTGAACTGGTTCTCAGCTACTCCTCACTCAGAGTACACTTGTCGGCCATTTCAGCCTACCATCTCCCTGTGAGAGGTAGGTTGGTGGCTCAACAGGAAGTCTCTAAGCCCTTCCTCAAAGGGGTTCTTCATCTGAAGCCCCTATCTGCAATCTGCCTCCTCCCCCGGACCTTAATTTCATTTTGAAAACTCACGCTGCCTCCCTTCGAGCTGGCAGCAGAGGTAGACATGCGTTTTCTGCCTTGGAAAACCCTTTTCCTCATGTCCATCACCTCTGCTCGGAGGATTTCCGAGCTTCAGGCATTTATGTGCTGGGTCCTTTATCTGATTTTCCACAGAGACAGGGTGGCTATGAGGACCAACCCTAAGTTTCGCCCCTAAGTCGTGGTGGAATCTACACTCAATCAATCCATTGAGTTTCTGGTCTTCTTTCCGGGGTACTCAGGTCAAGGGGAACCTCTCCTTCACACCCTTGATGTCCATCGGATCTTGCGGTATTATACCAACAGAACTAAGGACTCCAGGAAGATGGACCAGTTGTTCATCTCCTTTGCTCCTAAGAAGGAGGGCCTTACTGTGTCCAAACAATGCCTTTCCAAATTGTTGGCAAACTGTATCACCTACTGTTACAATAAGTACAACAAACCCCTTCCAGGTCAGGTGAAGGGTCATTCTACCAGGGGCATGGCGACTTCCACCGCATGCTTTAAGAACGTCTCAACCACAGAAATCTGTGCCATGGCCACCTGGACATCGGTTCATACCTTTACCAAGCATTCCAGCTTGGATGTTGCCTCTTGCCGCAGAGCAGGATTTGGCCTGGCAGTCTTACAGGGGCTCCTTTCTTGAGCCTGGGATCTGCCAGATGTCTTTTTTGTGTGGACAGATTGTTCTCGTTCCTCCTCCCTGGTTTCTGTTCCAAACTGCTTGGGAATTAATCCTATTTGTGAATACCTACTGCAAGAGCCCTCTTGAAGTAAGGTAGTACAGTTACGTAAGAACTTACCGTAACGGTAGATCTTTGAGAGAGGCTCCTGCAGTAGGTATTGCTTTCCCTCCCTCCTTCCCCCGGGTTTATTTTTCTTTCCTCCTTAGGAGGCAGTCCTTTCTCCTGTCAGCCTCTGGTGGGAGAACTAGAGGGCGGGCGTGGGACTGCCCCCTTTATACTGACTTACGCTGGTGCTGGTCAGCTGATGTTGGGGGCGGTCCCCACCAGAGACTGCTAGCTAGAAGATTTTTCCGTGGGTTCCTGACGGCTTAGTCCTGTTTGTGAATACCTACTGCAAGAGCCTCTCTCGAAGATCTACTGTTACGATAAGTTCTTACGTAACTGCTATTTTGAAGGTGATTACAGTGATTGCCATAAGCATTAACGGGTGATTAAAGGTCAGAATAGTTGAATGCACTGTCTCACTTAAGCAGCTTTCGGCTAAATTGATGTCCCACTAAAATGTTTTCTGTATTCAGTACTATTCATATTACAAAATTGGTTCCTTAGTAAATGTCCCATTTAACTGGCCGGCCTGCTTGTCCGTGTCCCATTTAGCTGACTTGCACTGTACTGTTCAACAGGGCGACTTATACCCTTGACAGCGTTGTTTTTATGTCGTTTGACTCTCACATTTTTCCCTCCTCCCCCTTTCTTCCTCTTTGGCACTATTACACTATAATGGCTGTCTTGGTCTGTGACAATGTTTTTTCTTCTGGTTATACTTATGAAAGAGCAACATTTGCTTTGTGACAGCGTACATTTACCCAGTTTGTTTTCTCCTCTCTTTCCTTTCTTTCTAGGGACATGGATATGTTGTTCATCCACACTTATTGGCAGGTATCTTTGCCGCTTTAAATCTTGCCGGAAGGTCTTCAAGCTGGCTCCTCCCACCCACTCGGGTGGTGAAACTCTCGGCTCCGCCCCATGACCCCAGATCTTCCTTACCGCTTGGAAGCTCAGGTTCCCTCCTTAACGCTGCGCGTATATGACTGGTTCCTACTTCTTCGGTTTACCCGAAATTACTTTTAAGGTTTTCAAGACTTCGGTCATTTATTTCCCTCGCGGCTGCGATGGACAAATCGACTCCCGGTTTTCGGAGGTGCCCATGCAGGCAGAAGATGTCTCGGACGGATCCGCTCTCCATGTGCGTCTACTGCTTGGGCCTTGAGCACGACCCGCAGGCTTGCGACCTGTGCTCTTCTTTTTCGGCCTACGTCCTGGAAGACTGTGCCGCCCGTTTGCAACTTGGGTGCCCAAACGTTATCCTCCGGTAAAGTCGAAGGAGGACCAGTTGGCGGTTTCCACGGCGGCGGGCTCAGCGGAACAGCTTGAGCAGATGATCGCCCTTGAGGAGGAGGCGGCGCAGGCCGCATCTTCGTCTTCCTCGGCCGCTGGCCTTTATCCCGCTCTCCCTGGGATCCTCCTATTCAGCTTCTTTTAAGGAGCTCTGTCTGTCCCTCTCCACTAAGGGAGAGGGACCAACATCTTCAGGGCCTTCCTCTCGGTCAGAGAAGAAGGACCACAAAGGTAAGTCCCTCCATCGACGCTCTTGGGAGCGGGAGAGGTCCCTCTCACCGAGTAGTTGACCATCGACTCCGGTCGATCCTTCAGCTTCGGCCACTGGCTTCACGGCGTCCCCGTCAGGTCAGTTGACTGAGACTCCCATCGATGCAGTCAAGATTTTTCTCGACCCGTCAGACAGGCTGTCGACCAGTGAAGCCGAAAACCCTCACTCCCCGGTTCCGCCAGTGGTGGTTGAGGTGTCTGTGGACTTGCCCGTGCCTCCGGTTCCAGAGTCCATGTTGAGCCCTCCGAGCCGAGGGGAGAACGGGTTTCCCCCGCCCTACCTCTGAACCCTCCTCGGAAAAGCCGAGGTTCGCGGTCTCGGTCTCGGACTTCTTCTCGGTCTAGCCAATCCCGGCGTCATAGGCGGTCTCGGCACCATGGCAAGCGGCGTCGCCACTCGTCCTCGTCCTCCTCCTCGGACGAGGGGAGGCCTCGACACAAGTTGCGTCGATGATACGAGGACCTCATGTGGCAACAGCCTCTTCTGTCCGGGAGCAAGCTTATGTCGTCGCCTTCCCCAGCTATCAAGTGGCTGTCACCGGAGCGGCCGAAGCAACCCCTCGCCTTAGCCGAGGTGCCTGCTTCCAGGCCTGTTGCTCGGCCGAAACCGGCTGCCCCACCGATTCGGTGGAACCTCCGCCTCCACAGCCATTGTTTGGGGCCCCGACCAAGAATTCTCGGTCGGCCCAGGGTCTGCCCCATAGGCTGTCTGTCACCCTCACTCCCAATCGCCCTCGGCAGGTGGAGGGTGGCTCAGGCCCAAGGCAGCTCTTTGCGGACTCCTCTGAGTCTGACGACAATTCCTCCCTGTTCTCCAGGTGGGTCGACTTGGAGTCCTCAGGAGGTCAGTCACTGGACGATAGCCCTTCGTCCTTCATGGGTTTGCTTAGGCTCATCTCGGAGTCCACCGGGATGCAGCTCGAGCCCGTATCCAAGCGGGCCAAGTATCCCCTCACGGAGATATTGGACCGAGGGATTCTCTTCACGGAGGCCTTTCGGTGGCGAGGCCATTGCAGGCCGGCCTTGGAGCTCTGGCAGCGATCCTGCTTCCTGCCCTCGCCCGGCCAGGATGGCGAAGTATCACGGTCCCTACGGCCCCTGTCGGTTTCTCGGAACACCCCTCAGCCGAGGGTTGGTTACTGACAGCGTCTTCCAGCGTGCTGAAGCGCCAGGACATAGACAAACCTCCCGACAAGGAGTCCAAGAAGTTGGACTACGCCGGGCGAAAAGTCTACGCTGCGTCCTCCCTTGGCCTTGGTCAGGCCAGCTCGGCCGTGCTGATGGCACATTTCTCTCACGCCCTGTTGGGTTCCCTGGACGAGGTAGTCCCTCATCTCCTGGCTGACCTGCAGACCACAGTTAAGCAGGTACGGGATCAGGGCAGGGTAGTGGCCAAGCAGCAACTTCAGACTGCTTTGGACATTGATGACTCATGCGCCAGGTCAGTCGCGGCTGCAGTGGCTATGCGCCGTCGGGCATGGCTGAGGATATCCACCTTCACAGCGGATACCCAGCACAAGTTGGCGGATGTCCCCTTCCTGGGGACCGACCTCTTCAGCCCTGGAGTGGAAGGTCACCTCCAGAGGATCGAAAAGTCCAATGCCACTCTGGACTCGGTCTCATCCGCTCAGAGGGACAAGGGCCGCTGACCACAACCTAAACCCTTTCGTCCGTCTGCGCCCATGGGACATCCGGCCCAGCAGCATCAGGGTCAGCAGGCTCGCGCTTGGCATCCCAAACCCAAGCCCGCGGCTTCCTCCTCCAGGGAGCAGGGAGGTAAAGGCCCAGGTGGTCCCTCGGCCGGTCCCTCCTCCAAGCCTGCTTAGTGACGGGTTGAGGGGTGCCACCCCCAACCTCGTCATCTCACCCTAGGTTCCCCCCGTGGGGGGACGGCTTCGCCACTTTCTTTCCGACTGGTCCGCTATCACCACAGACTGGTGGGTGTTGGAAGTGGTGGGGAAGGGCCTGCCTCTGGAGTTCAAGCAGGCCCCGCCCTTCAGAGCCGTTGTGCCGGGGCCTCGGGGTCTGCAGCCTCACTGTCGGCTCGCCGAGCTGACATCGCTCTGCTCCTTGAGAAGGAGGTGATCAGAGAGGTGGCGGACCCTCCCTCAGACCCGGGGTTTGTGTCCAGGTACTTCCTGGTTCCAAATCGGACGGGGGGCTGGCGCCCCATTCTCAACCTGCATGACCTAAACAAGTTCCTAAGGTCTCGGACCTTCAGGATGGTCACTCTGGCTCAGATAATACCATCCTTGGAACGCGGCGTGTGGTTCTGCTCTCTGGACCTGCAGGATGTGTTTTTCACGTCCCCATCCGGGTCCGTCTTCACCAGAGACCTTCGCCGAGCGAAGGATCCCACACGAGTCCCGAGCCATGCCCCTCGGCCTGTGTCTTGCTCCTCCCAGGGTCTTCACCAAATGCATGGCAGTGGTGACAGCATTCCTGCGGTGCCGAGGGGTCCGGGTGTACCCTTACCTGGACGATTGGCTGATAGCAGCCCCCTCCAGACAAGAGGTGGAGCGGTCCAGAGATCTGGCCCTCCAGGTTTGCTCTCAGATTGGCCTCCTCATCAACGAGGCCAAGTCGGAACTCCAGCTGAAGCAGGTGATTCTCTTCATCGGGGCAGAGCTCGACTCTCTTCGAGCCAGAGCACGGCTCCTGGCGGACAGGGCTGAGGTTCTTTCCTCCTTTGCCCGATCATTTCTGGTTGGGCAATCGTGTCCTGCCCAGGACTTCCTGCGCCTCCTGGGTCTCATGGCGGCCTGCACCAGCGTGGTCCATTGGGCCCGCTGGAACATGCGCCCCCTTCAATGGGGGTTGGCAAGCCTGTGGTCTCAACACTGCGATCCGTTGAACCAGCTAGTGACGGTGACCCAGGGGATGTGGAATGCTCTCCAGTGGTGGATCATTCCAGCTCATCTGCAGGAGGGCATCCCGTTTGTCCGCCCCGAGCCGACGGTCTCTCTATCGACCAATGCCTCTCTGATGGGTTGGGGTGCCTATCTGGGGGAGCACAGAGTGCATGGCTTCTGGTCCCCGCGGGAGTCCCGATGCCATATCCACCTGCTGGAGCTCCGAGCGGTCCGCCTAGCTCTCACCACCTTCGCTCCGTTTCTACGGGGTCAAGTGGTTCAGGTCCAGATGGACAATGCCACGACCATGTACTACCTAAACCGCCAGGGCGGGACACACTCCATGCCTCTGTGCAAGGAAGCTCTCTGCATCTGGTCACTCGTGCGCAGCCTGGAGGCAGATCTCCTAGCCATTCATGTGGCAGGAGCCTCCAACACCCTGGCCGATGCCCTACGCCGGATAGGGGCTGTGTCCCACGAGTGGTCTCTCCTGCCGGAGGTAGTACAAGATCTGTTCTCCCATTGGGGCACACCTCAGGTGGATCTGTTCGCCTCCAGGGAGAACGTGAAGCTGAGGCTGTTCCATGCCTGCCCCCCCTCAGCAGGGGATGCCTTCTCGAGGCCATGGACCCCGGGCCTCTTCTACACCTTTTCCCCATTTCCCTTGATACACAAGGTGCTTCTCAAGGCGAGGAGGGACAAGGCACAGGTGATTCTGGTAGCCCCAGACTGGCCCCACCAATGCTGGTATCCAGATCTCCTCAGCCTCAGCTCCAGGCTCCCGAGGCAGTTTCCAGCTCGCCCGGACCTGCTTTCAGTCAATCAGGGGAAGGTGTTCCATCCAGACCTTCAATCCCTGCACCTGACAGCCTGGTTCCTGAGCGGCTAAAGTTCCAGGCCTTGGGTCTTTCCGACGAGGTCCTCAATGTAGTTGAGGCATCCCATAAGGAGTCGACCAGGAAATGCTATGCCTTCAAATGGAAGAGGTTTTCCATTTGGTGTCAGAGCAAGGGCCTGGACCCTTCCTCCTGTTCCTTGGCAAGCATCTTGGACTATTTATGGTCCCTTTCTCAGCAAGGGCTTGGTCGGCGACCCTAAGGGTGCACCTGGCAGCCATCTCTCTTGCAGGCGTGGGCGAGGCAGTCGATGAATACTGGGAGAAGGTGGTCTGGCACTTTTCAAAGGCCTTGATCACATTTCCCCTCCGGCGCGAGAACCTCCACCTTCGTGGGATCTACTGCTGGTACTGGCAAAGCTCATGGGCAAGCCATTCGAACCAATGCACAGGTGTGATCTCTCTCACCTGTCGTGGAAGACCGCCTTCTTGGTGGCTATTATGTCAGCCAGAAGGATGGGAGAGCTCCAGGCACTTTCCATCGAGTCTCCTTACCTGGTCTTCCACAGGGATAAGGTTGTCCTGTGCCCCCATCCGAAATTCCTTCTGAAGGTGGTGTCGGAGTTTCGCCTTAACCAGGTGTTGACTCTGCCGGTGTTCTACCCCAATCACACCTCGGAGGCCGAGTATAGGCTCCATACTCTGGACCCTAGAAGGGTGCTCGCTTACTATAAGGAGCACACGGCTGAAATTCAGGGAGAGGTTCGCCAGCTGTTTGTCACTTACGCTGGAGCCTCACCTGGCAGACCTGCAGCCAAGCGGACGATAAGCAGGTGGGTCACCTCCTGCATAGATCTCTGCTATAGGTTGGTGGGCATGGAGCCTCCCAGTGGCTACTTCCAGGGACGTCCCTATCGAGGAAATCTGCAGGGCTGCTACCTGGAAGTCAGCACACACCTTCATCACCCACTACCATATCGACCTTGAGTCACGCCGGGATGCTGGTTTTGGGGCCTCGGTTCTCCAGTCTCTATTCCCTAAGTAGGGGGTGTGCGCCTTACCTCCCACCTCCCGGAGAACTGCTAGGAGTCTGCCAGTAAGTGTGGATGAACAACATATCCATGTCCCTAGAAATACAGGTTACTGACCTGTAACAGGAGTTCTAGGAATGGTATATGTTGTTCATCCACACGACCCACCCGACCTCCCCAGCTTCGACGCACAACCTGAGCTTCCAGCGGGCCAGATCTGGCTTCATTGGGCGGAGCCGAGAGTTTTACCACCCGGGTGGGTGGGAGGAGCCAGCTTGAAGACCTTCCGGCACGATTTAAAGCGGCAAGGAACCTGCCAGACAGTGTGGATGAACAACATATACCATTCCTAGAACTCCTGTTACAGGTGAGTAACCTGTATTTTCCCTCCCCCCACTTCAGTCTGCTGTTCCATTGGAATATGGAAACTTGTGTCTGTAAAAGCATACATTTTACCGTTTCTTCTTCCACCCCTTCCCTCCCACCCCAATGCACAAAAATGGCCCCTTTAGCCCGTGGCAGTGTTTTTTTCTTTCTGCTACACTTTTGAAAGGGCAGCTTTTGCCTTGTGATAGTGTGCATTTATACTGACTGCTCTTTCTTCTCTCCCTTCTCTCATGCACATAACTGATCTTTACTTTACTTCTGAAATGGCAATTTTTGCTGACTGCTCTAAACACATTCCAAAACTCACAAAATATAATTTGCATTTCTGCTGAGGGATGCTACTGGTTTGTGGCATGTAACAGACAAACAAACAGGATCAAGTGCCCCCCCGCATGTTTTTTGGGGGGGGTTGTGCACTGAGTGCTCTCTCTTCCCTTCCGCTGTCATGCACATATCTTGCCTTTACCTGCTTTAGATCATGCATTCCTGTTTATCCAATGAATGTATCAGGGGTTTTAATGCAATATTCCAACCCTTCCATTCTATCTTCCCTCTTTGTCTTCTACTGCCCTTTCAGTTTATCTAGCTAGTCATGTGATATTACTGGCAGTACTGATCAAATCGGTTTTTAAATGATTTCACTATGGGCTTTCTTTGATTATTTTTTTTTGCACAGCTTAATGTGCTTAGAGTTGAGGCAATAGAACTATTTTCCTGTGTATCTCATGTTTATCAGTGTCTCTTTAACCATGATGTAGTCAGTAGTGACATGGAAGCTGTGGCTGTGCCCCCTGACAAAGCGTCATCCCTTGGACACGAAGTGATGGGGTTTTACGCCATGTAATCTGTATGTATGTGTTTTGGCTGAAATAAACCCTTTTCTTCACAGAGGTGGAGCCTGGGTTTTCAGAGTTACCCCCTGCCCTCTGTTCACCACTTGGCATGCGCACAGCTTCTTGGACTCTGCTGCATACAGTGACGTCCTGAGGAGGGAGCTGTCTGCCTTGGCCCACTGCAGAGGTTGCTACAGCACCAGTGCTGCAATACCGTCCCTCCTCAACCTCAACACACTGCCGATTGGCAGCTGTGTGGTGGGACCCGGACCCTGACACGGTGTCCTAAGTTTGCTTTAGAACTTCAGTTTTCTGGAGAGGTGACCTTACCTTATGGCATTTTTAACAAGCCATAATGCATTGTTTCTTTTTTCAGTGGCCCCGCCTGCCATGACTACTCAATTCCCTTGATTTCCTAATAACTCACCCTCACATGGGCACTGTCCTTTTATGGGGGAGTGGCTTCCAAACTGGTGACCCCAGCCTCATCTGCTTCAGTGATGACAGGCACTCCTGCTGTTCCTTTACTTTCCCATGCAGCCTAAACTATGGAGTCGGGCTGCAGCCTGACCTCCATACAGGCCTGAGTTAGGGGCACCATCTGTCCTGATTTTGTTAGGACAATGCTGGTCTGGGCAGCTGTGTCCTGTGAAAAATCATGAACAACTGTTTAATGTCCTGCTCTTATGGTAGAAAAAATATTTTCTTACTTTCCTCAAGAAGTTGCAGAATTGATTGAGGTTACATATTGTCCTGTGAAAAATCGTGTTTCAACATTAAATGTCCCACTTTGGGCTTCTTAAAAGGTGGTAACTGTAGCCTGACAGGGACAGAAGGTAGTAGGGAATTCCAACTCTAGGTACGGTTGTGCCTGTCTCCGCGGAGTGCTACAGTGCTCCCTCCAGTCTCCTCACTGCACCAGCCATAGAGATGGTGGGGAGTAGGCGACACTGGAGCCTGCAGTCTGGGAAGGTAGAGGGCCTTCCTGGACTGACTTGACACCAGAAATAATTTATAATAGAATCTGAATTGGCACATTAATCCATCAGGGATAGTTGGCCTATCTTACCCCACTGTCCTACCCGGATATTTAAAATAAATAACTGGACCACTAGGGACAGTCTAACCTGTCCCACTGGACCACCAGGGCATTTTAAATATATAATATATAAATACTGTAGGCACCGTGGGATGCTAAGAGGGTGCTTGCCCCCCACAGAGTCTTTTCCTCCCCTTTTACTCTCTCTGTTATTGGTGGTTCTTAGGACTGTCTTTTTCCTCCCAGAAGCATGTACCCAGGCCCCGCAAGCATTGACCCCACAGTACATACTTTAGAGTAGGAGAGAAGCTGGTGATACCAGCATGTGTTTAAGTCAGGTTTGCGTATGTTATAGCAGGCCTAACTGGTGTTTATTATGAAGGGTTGGCCAGATGCTGCCAGTGTCATTTTCAAATGCACGTACCCAGCACTCATTTGGTATGTGAAGCTGTCTGTTCATAAGCAGTCACGAAATGATAGCAAACCAGCCCTGCGGAGTACAAGAAAATGAGGTGGAAACATAGACTGTTATGGCAGGATAAGACCAATTGTCCTATCATACCTTGAGACTTTTTGTCAGTATGGGGTTTTTGTGTAAACTATCCACCACTTGCCCCCCCATCTTACTACTACCCCCTCAAGTAACTTCTAAGCCGTTAACTCTGTCCCGACCATGCTTAAAATTGTTACTGTTTTTTTTTTTTTTTATGCCCACCACATCCACTGGCAGTCTATTCCATGGCTCAACCTCGCTCTGTAAAATAAAATTTTCTCACGGCCCTCCTGAACCTCCCCTACCAGCTTCCATTCATGTCCTAGATTCACTGCTCCTGCTGAGTATGTCCTCACAGTTCATCTTGTTTGAAAAATGAAATATTATCTTTACTAGATAAGGTAAACATAAGCAGATCCGCAAGTCCAGATAATCTCCACCCAAAACTGATTAAAGAGATTAAGAATTCTATAGCAGGGCCACTTATTGAATTATTTAATTTTTCCTTCATGATGGGCGAGTTGCTGATGAACTGGTGCAGTGCCTTTGTAATACTATTATATAAAAAGGGAGAGAAGACAAAAGTGGGCAGCTGGAGGCCAATCAGTCTGACAGCAATACTGGGAAAAATAATGGAGACATTAATCAAAGGAAAACAAACTAATTACCTAGAGGGAAAGGGTTCATTATACTGTACACAGCATGGATTCAAGAAAAATTGATCTTTCTTATCAGACCTACTGGCGTTGTATAAAAAAGTTAGCAGTGGCTTGGATATAAATGTTCCAGTGGACATCATTTTTCTGAATTTCCAAAAGGCCTTTGATAAGATACCACACTTACCCCTAATTCAAAAAATGATGAAAGGGGGCATTAATGGGAAGATCATATCCTGGGTAACAATCTGGTTATCAAACAGAACTCACTATGTACGGATTAATGGTATATTATGAAAGGTCGAAGCTGTAACAAGTGGAGTCCCACAGGGTTCGGTTCTGGGACCACCATCCCTAGTCTCTTATTGTGTTGCTTGCACGCATGTGCAAGAAACACACTGCGTCAGTCAGCAGTTAGGGAGCAGGCCACAATGTGTCAAGAAATTTGGCCATATCACCACGTAGTCAGCTGTTTTGTTGCATTACAAGTTATCAAAACAGCTCATTGCATGGTGTCGCCATGGCAACAGCTTCTCCGTCGGCCTCTCTCAGTCCCCAGGAAGCTGACAGAAAGCCACCGCCTGCCGTTCAGTGTGCCTTCCTGGTAAAACATTTCAATAAATAAAAAAATTAAAAAAGCTGACGCGGTGCCCAATCCCCATCGGCGCAAATGCATCCTCCCCATGACTCATCCGCCCCCCCCCCCCAGCACACTGTATGGCTGACGGGGGTGCCCAGTCCCCTGTCGGCTTCACTGCGCGACCCAAACAAACTGCCTGATGCCATGCTGGGAGCCCACCCCAGCGTGGCAAAAGTCCCCCATTATCATCTTTAAAAAAAAAAAAAAAAAAAGACCTAGAAAAGAAAAACGCTCCTGCATTGATCCTCGTGCCCCCCTTCCCCAGCCCGCGCTCACCCTCTGTGTACCCCACCTCCCCCCACCTCACCCCATACTTTCCCACTGAGCCCAGTGCGACGATCTTCGGTGGACCGGGAACACGTTTGCACTCTTCAAAGCCGACCACAAACTGAAGAAATGCCAGTAAGCTGTATAATGGCATAAATGTTGTTTTTTTTTTAAACTTTGGTGCATATCTCAGCCATTTTGGGGAATTTTTTCACCAAATGTTCAACATGGTGTTCTTGGGACACCACCTCACGAACTAAGTCACTGTCATTTTGTTACTCGGTCCGAAAGGTGATTTTGCAGTCACTGCGCAGAACCACCTTTCAGGACCGATTAACGAACGACAGTGTCACTCACAGTTCATGAGGTAGGCCCCAAAACCCTATGTTGAAAATTTGGTGAAAGAATTCTAAACGATTGTTTAACAAGCTGCGTTTCTACACACGCTCGTAACTTCGAGCATTTTTAATATTTTCACTCCAGATTTTCAACATTGCCATTTTACCACACATTCTTATGAACAGTACAGCTGTCATTTTTCACATCTCGCCTGAAATGTGTTTTCACACATGTAGTGCACAGTGGCGTGGTCGGTGTGCGAAATCAGTGTTCGGGACAGATTAAGAATATCACAGTGACACTATTCATGAGGTAGCCCCCCCCCCAAACCCTATGTTAAAAATTTGATGAAAAAATTCCCCAAAATGACTGTTTTATGAGTGTGAGTTGCGCAGTTCCTACGCACGCTTGTAACTTCCAGCATTTTTAATATTTTCACTCCAGATTTTCAGCATTGCCATTTTACCACTCCTCCTTATGAACAGTATAACTGTCATTTTTCACATCTCACCTGAAATGTGTTTTCACACATGTAGTGCACAGTGGCGTGGTCGGTGTGCGAAATCAGTGTTCGGGACAGATTAAGTAAATCACAGTGACAGGTGGTCTGGTGGCGCAGAGGGCTGAGGCGCTGTGCACCTTACCTTGCACCATGCCGGTGACCCGAGTTTGGGAGCGAGCTCGGGACGTCGGGGGCCATCAGGGGTTGGGGGTGGGTGCGGAGCTGGATAGAGTGGCCGGACAGCAGCTCTTCTCTCTGGGAAGGACTCACTGCATCCCTTGGTGCAGGCCTGCCTCCTGGTGGAGGCCAGGAGTAGAACAGCCAAAGGGGGCACAGGCATTAGGCCAAGGGGTGGGCAGATGGGGCTGTCACGGGGCTGTAGTACTCATGCACCTCCACGCATACGCGCTCTTATTCTGAGGCCCCGGTTAAGGGAGAAAATGGAGGAGAAAAATTCCCAGTGGCAGGATGAAGCTCATTTCTGCAGGCACCGCTCCCAGGCTGGGCATAAAGTAAGACCCTGTGATTCCGGGAGTCAGAGCTTGGGGCGGTGGCTTAAGGGGGATCCCGGGAGATAAAATCAAGTAGGAAAAAAAAAAAAAAAGAAAGTCACAGTGACACTGTTCATGAGCAGAGGTCTTAAACTGGCTATGTTGAAAATTTGGTGACAAAAGTCCATAAAATGATTGTGTTACAAACGTACATTGCACATTTTCCATGCACCCTCCTAAGTTCACGAATTCGTAATCTTTTTAGTTCAGATTTTCAGCATTGGCATTTTTCCACACCACCTTATAAACAGTACAGCTGTCATTTTTCACACCCTGGCCGAAATGTGTTTTTGCACTTCCAGCACAGAATAGCACGGTCGCTGTGGGAAATCCATATTCGGGATAGATTAAGAAAATCACAGTGACACAGTTCATGAACGGAGGTCCCAAAATGCCTGTGTTGAAAATCTGCTGTAAAAAAATCCCAAAACTAATTACATTACGGGTGTGCGTTGCGCAGTTTCTACGCACACTCATGACTTCATCAGTTTTTTTATATATTTTTTTTCCCAATTGTTTAACCAGGTGAGGCACACTAAGCTGAAAGCTTGTTTACAGGTGCAACCTGGGAGCACAGGGAAGTTAACTGACTTGCTCAGGGTCGCACAGTATTCAAGTGGGGGCTGTGGGATTCAAACCCAGGTCTCCAGATTTGCAGCTCAGAGCCTTAAACCACTCTGCTGTACTGCCTCCGCCATTTTCACTCCAGATTTTCAACATTGCCATTTTTTTGTACCTCCTCATGAACAGTACAGCTGTCATTTTTCACATTCTGTTCAAAATGTGTTTTCTCACCTGTGGCGCCAAATGGCGTAGTCGCTGTGCAAAATCACCTTTCGGTTCATGAACTGATAGTGTCACTGTTCATGCGGTTGGATCACAAAAAGCCCATGTTGAAAACTTGGAGTAAAAATACCAAGAAATGCCCAGGGTGTTATTGTTTTCGATCATAATGCCCTACCCTGTAGGGACTGACAGGCGTCAGAGGTGTGACTTGGGATTTTCAACAGTAATACTTATGCCATTCCACCCCCACCCTGCAGCCAGTGGCGGGCATCGAGGTGCGCCTTGGACCCTTTGGCCCCAGAGTTCACCCCATTCTCCTATACTGCACCCATTTCAGTGTATTTCCTTATGGAATGAGGTGAGTGTAAAGCCTGAACTCTTCAAAGCACATCTCGACACTTACAAGTGTCTGCAAGGTAGGGTGAGGTAAAATGTCGTGACCGTTACGGGCGGACCCAAACGCACACCCCAATGCCTGTCCATCTCTGCAGGGTGGGGGTGGAGTTTGCATCAGTTCAGTACTTCACTGCCATTCCTATACTGCATCTGTCTAACTCCTGCACTTCCACTGCTAATGCCAGTAAGCAAACATTCGGCATTGACAGATGCTTGTTGTATAAGTGATATACACTTCCTGACAAAAAGCTGAGCAATACAGTTTGCTGATGATACAAAACTTGGTGGGTAGGAAAATATAAGGGACAAACTAGAGAAATGATGGTGTTTATTTTGAAAGAAATTCAGTGGTGGTTGATATTGAACAATATGTCTGTTAACGCTAGCAAATGTGTGGTACTGCACATGAGTTAAAGCAGTAATAAACAAACTTATAAATTAAATGGGGAATAACTAAAAATGGTTACAACTGAGAGGGACCTTGGCATTTTAATTAGCAATAACCTGAAGTCTGGTAATCAATGTGTCAGAGTTGTGACAACTGCTGACAAGCTACTGGGTGTATTAAAAAGGCACATATAAATAAATCTCAGCAGTGCATTTTGCCTTTCTATCACTCCTATATTAAACCCCATTTGGACTATTGCTCTCCACTGTGGAGCCCATACCTTAGGAGGGATATAGAGTTACTGGAGAAGGTGCAGCATAGAGTGACCAAAATTATCCCAAGATTCGGAAACAAACCATATGAAGTGAGATTAGAATCACTAGGTTTGGTTACACTTGAATACTATTTACTGCAACTGTGCTGCAGAAAGCTGCAGAATTGACTGTAAAGCCTGATGAGCTTCACTGTAGGAGAATAAGGGGGACCTGCTGCAAGTATTCAAAATACTCAAAGATGAAGAATTAAAAAGCAAGATGGGAATATAATTTAAAAAAGTGATCTTAACCTAAGGTCACTCAAAAGGCACATTTTGCTGAGATAGGACAGGAAAAATAGTAGGCAAGGGTTTTTCATTCAGAGAGCAAGTCGATGATGGAATGGACTATCAGAGGAGATTGTGGAAGCTAAATCATTAGAGAATAAAATAAATATCGGATAAATGTTATGTAAAAGGGTTTTAAAGGATAGACTCACACTTGTGGGGAGACTGTCCAGATGGGCAGTAGCCTCCTTTTGTCTTATTGCCAAACACAGAACCAAGTACAGATCCTTGTTCATTCCTTTCAGGAACTTACAGGTCTCTGTCATATCTCCTCTCTCTCATCTGGTCTTAGATGAGTACATGTTCAGTGCCCTAAGTCAGTCTTTTAGGATCTGCCCTGCTGGCCCTGAATAATTTTGATTACCCTACACTACACCATCCCCAGTCTGTCCTTCTCTTTCCATAGGTGGGGACTCCAGAACTGGGAACAGTACTCCAGGTGCGGCCTCACCAATGATCTATAGAGAAGCAGTATACCTCTTTCTTCCTACTGTAAAACTCCTGTCCTGATACACCACACTCTCCTGTCTGCCTTACTGTTAGCCTTGTTACACTGACTAGATTGTTTAAGGGTTTCTCTTATGACAGGATAGTATGCCCCTATCCTCAGAGGTAGTGCCCAGCTTAGTCTCTCCCATCCAGTACTCCGTTCTGGAGTTCTTGTTCCCTATGTGCATCACCTTTTGCCTTTGGCTTTGAATTTCAGAAGAATGGAATCATCACAGCCCATGATGAAGTGAAGACTGGAGCCTGAGGAGTTGAACTGTTGTGAGCATTGGAAGGACCCAGGAGGAACTGGGTTAAAAACTGGTTAACAGATAGGAGACAGAGGGTGGTGGTTAACAGCACTAACTCTAATGATGGGAGGATGACCAGCAGGGTGCCGCAGGGCTCAGTACTGGGGCTGGTCCTTGTCAGTGTTGTCATAAATGACATTGCAAAAGAACTGAAAGGGAAGGTATGCCTTTTTGCAGACTATACCACAATCTGTAATGGGGTGGACCAAAAGGAAAGGGTGGAAAGAATGCATGCGGATCTTGGGAAGCTTGAGGAGTAGTCAAGAGCATTGCAATTGGGGTTCAATGTTAAAAAGTGCAAAATCTTGCACCTAGGGCATAGGAACCCAAGAACTGAATATAATATGGGGGGAAGGTACTGTCTGTTGCTAAGCAAAAAGGGACATTGTTGTTATCATATCTGATGACCTCATAGTGGGTAGGGTCAGTGTGATGCTGGAATGCATAGGGGGAGGTATGTCCAGCAGGGAGAAGCAGGGATGGAGGGAGGCAGTGTTGCAGGGCAAAGAATTCTCTCCATTAAGTTTGATGACTTGGGATCTGTATGAAGTAAATTCTTGATCAAAACCCCTTAGCTTTGACACTAACCATAGCCCAGAGGAACTTGACCCATTCCTCCTTAGCGTCACTGATCTTTACGTACTTCATGAACATTTGACTCCGTAGTACAGTACAGTGCCTCACGTTTGAAAATTAGCAAAGATCAGTCCTAGCCACAAAGAAGGTGATAGAGTACTTTACAAACAGACTACTACTGACCAATCTCCCTACTACCCACTTTATCTAAAGTCTTGGAGCATTTGTTCCATATCTAACTCTTCACCTATCTAAATTAGTTTAATTGTTACTGTCCTTTGTGGTCTGGATTCAAGACTGGATGTTCCCACTGCCATCCCCAGTCTTAGAGTAACATACCACATCTATAAAGCTATGAATCAAGAACATCTCACAGCTGTTATTTTTATTGGTTTAGCCAAAGCTTTTGATACAGCTGACCATCCACTTCTGGCCAAGTCAGCCAATGCAGGCCTTTCTCCACAAGTGGTAAACTGCTTCAGGTCTTCACAGCCTTAATATTTTTCATTTGTTTTTCACTGCAGTTGTTACTGTTGTGGTAGTTGAATTGGTGTTGTACTCCCCCTCTGTAAACCCCCTCTCCCCTGTGTTGCACCTGGAAATTAGTTTTGGTTCAGTGTGCCATTCCTGGTTTCCAATTTGTAAATAAATCAAGTATCCTACTTACCAACAATCGGCTGTCAATGTATAGCAAATTATACAGTGTCCTCTCCTTTCCCTATAGTGACAAGGGTTCATCAGGAACCCCTCTTAGGCACCATACTGTTCTCTGTTTTTTCTTAATGATCTCCCTACTGTCTACATAGGCTTATGCATGCACATGTGTGCTGTTGACGTGGGATTTTTTTTCTTGTGGTTTTAATACAACAAAACTAACTAGCGACTTACAAAAAGACGTTAATGCAGTTCAACAATGGGCTTAGAATAAGTCCTACTTTTACAGTGACTCTTGAAAACAAACTCTGATCAGAGCCACTGTGGCTGCTGTTGAGATCTAATTTAAACAATGTGCGTCGACGCTTGTAGGCTTAGTGTGTCCTGATACACAAGCACGCCTTTGCCTATTTTAGGGTTGGGATTAGGAGAGTAAACAGGAAAAGAGAGGTCCCTTCCCACACCAGGTTATATTGTCATATCCATACAGTAGGCAGCTCCATGAATTAAGGATAATTGGGGCAGAAGCAGGGTACAGAGTACCTGTATCTGGGTACATGGGTGGATTTAAATCCAGACTATGTTGCCTGTTATGCATCCCTTTGTGGAGGATGGCAGATTTTTACTGGGCATGTACCCTGTCTGGCTTTGCTCTGGGCGCATTATGAAACATAGGGGGAGTTAGGCAGTACACTGCTGAAAGAGAGGAAAATGGCAGAAGGTTTGTAAGAAGAATAAAACTCTACAAGTGCTCTGCTCCTTTGGTGTTAACTGTGTTTTTTTCTAGTGAGAGAACCAGGACCTGGATGTCACTGTTTCCTGGGACTCCAGTCCTCGCATCTAGGTATCTGAGATGTTGAATCCCAAGGGGCTACTTGAGTATCAGGAATTTCAGTCAACAAATAAGCCTGTTTTTTTTGTACTAATTCTATATTTTTACCAACCACCAGATAATTTTTTGCCAGCACCACCCTTAAATTATACATTGAACTATGTTCTGTGTGTCCGTTATCATATAGTTTATGTAATGTTCCTTATGAGCACAAAACACTCCTCTGTTTTCAATAGCTGGGACATTGTAATTTGATCCAAGTGTTTTGTTTAGTAGTTTCTTTCCTGATCATCTTATTAACAAAACAAAAAAAAAACCAAAAAACTGTGCAGCAGATTTTTAAAAAAGGAAAGGAATACACCCAAAACTCAGTTCAAGACATCATGCATAATTATAGCATTCTGTACGATGGTATGCAATAATGCAAACATTAGTAGGACTATGATTTATTCTATTTATTATGACTATGATTCTTGTGCTATTAATTTCATTAATAAATGCTCCAAAAAGCTGTCATATGTATCTGTTTGAATGTTTGATTGTTTATATACATCAAATACTTATTTGTTTTCTTTTTAGCAATGATTCCAGTTGTTGCCATCAGCAGCACCCCACTCCCACCCTCCAGCCAACTCGCACGCATAAACCAAGTATACAAGCCATGTTGCTTGCTCAGAACATGTTCAATTAATTTGCACAACGAAGCTTACTTCTTTCAGTTTTTTTTTCATTATTTAAATATTGAGTTTTAGTGAAAATTGAGAGACTGAATTGGCACTTTCATATTTAAAGAGAATTCTCACCAATATAGTTACTTTACAGTACCTTGGTTGCTCAACATGGTATGTTTGCAAGCTTCTGAATGACTGCCATAAAAATGCAACACTCTGACCATGGGTGTCATGTCCTTATTTCAGTTTATACCTCACCAGTATACTTACTGTTTGTTGCTGACCCTCATCATTGCACTCAGTAAGGTGATGTACAATGATCGGGTTCAGTTGTGACAGTATGGACTTAATAAGGTATGTGGAATGTTTTGATGTTATTACTTTTAACAATGCTCAAAATGTATTAAGTAGTTTCAAAGGAAATAAAAAGAATTGATCATGTCCCTGTCCCACAATAGATTTAGCAATACTAAATACAGCAGGTTGCAACTGCAGGAGAAAGCCATGAAATGCTGTGTGACAATGCAGGTTTAGACCGCATGAATGGCAACCCTTATAATATGAGTACAGAAAGGATACTGCATAGGCAGTCAGTATGAAGTTGAAAATATGACTGTTTCATTAAAAAACTAGTATCACCATTAAACGCTGGGGACGGGGTCTTTATCCATGCTTTATATGACCAGCATAATAAATATATAGTAAGAAATATATGAACATGATTAATTGGATCTGTGACCATCCTGTTGTTTTTTTTTTTTTTTTATGTGTTTCATTTTTTTTTTGTGTGTGGTTGTAGCACTCGGGCTACCCTGCCAATGCATAAATATCTGTATACAGTATTCTCTCAATTCATTAACTCAAGGTGGGGAAAGCTGAGCTGACTGAGAACTGGCCGGTGCCTAGTCTTGCAGGGCTGAATGAAATATATATTCTTTTATAAGTACATGTGACGTGTTTCACCATATATACTAAAGTGGCAGTTTTACAATAAATCATAGAACAATCCTAAATAGAAATAAAGATGCAACATTTTGTTTACCGTTATGTCATGTTACTATTCATTTATGCACCCATGTGGACAGGAGCGCTGGTAGAGTACAGTAATCGACTTACCCAAAGTCGCATAGTGATTTTTTTCTTTTCAGATGGGTTTGAAGTGAACCTGTGATCACCTGATTTCCTATCCTGTGCTCTGTGCATTAGACCTCTCTGCTTCTGCAGTTGCAGAGATGGTCGGTATAGGTGCCAATTGCTAATTTTCCTCCAGTAAGGGTCTTCCAGTGATAAAATGAGGTCCAGAGAATGTGGCAATCACTGCAGTCTTTCAAGCAGACAGCATCAGAGCTCCGTTCTGCTTTTCTAGAAAAGATGTGCTGTATCATGCAGACTATGAAAAGAGATCTCTGTCACTGTTGTTAAGTCACTTATCCAGACAGGGCCCCATGATTCAGCTGTTACCTGCACAGACATAGACTACAATGACAGCTTACAGCAGGAGTGTGATCGACTTTTGGTTGTTTTTAACAGATGAGTGCTATAAGTGAGTGGAGGGTGGTGGGGTTGAGTCAATACGAAAGACTGCCTGATATAAAAAAGAATGAGGTATTCTCTTATTTACAGGACACAGCCCAAGTGACAAAAGACAGGCCCTTAGCACCTCTGCCCTTTGCACAAGTTGCGTGAAGAACTTCTATGCTGGATCTGGTTTTCTACTTTAGGAGCATAGGAAACTGCCAACAGGAACAGGTCTCATGGTCTGTCAAGTCTGCTGGAAAGTGCAGCTAGCACCCTTACATTGCCTTACTTACTTTCTTTTACCTTGTCATTTTTTACAGACTGGTGGTGAAGAGGAAAACTGGCAGTCACAGACTGCAGACTGACTGACAATCTCGCTACTGTGAAAGCAGCTACTTGAAGAAGAGATTAGGTTAAATGAAATAAACCAGAATCTGTGAAAGAGAATGCACAGCATCTTTTTCTACAGCTTGCTCCGCATTCACAGTGTGGGAGAATGTCTCTCCCACTCACCCCTTCAGCAGCAAATTAAATCAGGCCAAGCAGTGTGTCATAGTCTTATCTCATTTATTCTTTTTTAAGTATTTTAGCAAAGAAAAAAAATGAGAATCTGAGTGAGGGAATGGAAGGCTTTTTAGTTTTTCCCATACAACTTGGCTCCACAGCATGGGAGATCATTTCTTCCCACCACACAACAGCGAGCTGATCCCCAAGCAGTGTCTGTCACTACCACAGTAGTCTTATTTTTGTATTTTTAACAAAACCTATTAGCCATTGGACAGAAATAGAGACTCTGAGTAGAGGATTGTATTTTTTTACTTCTCCCTAGAGATTTGCTCCCTATACAGCATGTGAGTTCACCCCACCCCCACCCCCACAGCAGCATTGTCAACAGTGTCTCTGTATGAACTATTGCTTTTACTGTGGTAATTCTTTTAAAAAAGTTGCTTCATTTTTTTTAAGAAAAACAAAATAATTAAAATAACATTAGAAGCGTTTTCTTCAGGGGGGACTGTATGTTCTATATTGTGGACCACTGTTCTCGGTCCCACTTTCTGGTGTACTGACAGAATGCGTCTTGAAGGTATTCCTATGTGCCATTCACAACACAACTAAAACCTTAAGGTTCTTTACAGTGGAAATAAAACATTATAGTTATTTTTTTTTTTTATGTATTTCTTCTTTATGCCCCCTTCCTCGCTGCACAAGGTTGCTTTCTTCTGGGAAGGCCGTGCGCGTCCCGTAGTCTTGACCCAAGTATCTCCCTCCAGGTAACAGTGAGCCTCCCCATATTGCCTCGGTTTACCCCCTAGGAGGGGAGGAGAGGGACTCCCCAACCCTCTCCAGTCCTTATGTCTTGCATCAGGAGGCCTCACCAGCCCCTTCTATGAAGCCCGGTTATGGGTGTTCTCGGGTCGACCAGGTCCTGTCTACAGGGGCCTAGTGCAGGTTTTTTTTCTGTTTTTCTGGTCCCCTGCCCTCAGGATGTCCACACGCTAGGGAAGCCTAGTGGCTGAGCATGTCTCGACGTGCTGTCGCTCCGGCTCTCCGGCTCCCGGCAGACGTCCTCCCACCCTGCTGTATGCTGTCTCAGTGCACATTCACCCATGGTCACCCAGGTGGTGGTACAGCAGCGGGACTTGCATCCCACCCCTCCCGGAGGAGAGCAGCCACTGGGCACTCAATCCTCCTCCTCCTCCTCCCCCCGGCCGTCCCTCCAGCCGCTCGAGTCCATTCCTGAACCCGGGTCGGTAGCCCTAGCACTGCGCCATCAATCTGGCATTATAGTTATTTTTTAATAGATAAAGCAAGTCTGAGTGCAGATGCAGTGTACCCCAGAGTCTGTGCTTGCTGTGTGCATGCATTGTGTGTGTGGGGGGTGGGATGGGGGGTGGAACGGACTGAAGAGCAGATTCTCAAAAGACACTCTGTATGTGTCAGTAATAGAATATGATACAAATTAAATAATAAATAAAGGTAAGAACATATACTATGACTACAACATCATGTGCTGATTGTTTTAGCACTGATACTGTGGTCGTGATCCACGGATCTAAACATGCAGTTGCTAATAAAACACGTACATAAAAAGTAAAAATGTGTTTAAAATGGTTAGTGGACTTGTTTTAGTATTGAACTAAGACAAATATATGCAGCAATGCAGTGTATAATCTAAAATAGAAGTCACGGCGCTTTGCTTCCTTTAGACTGAATCATCTGACAACTCTGGACAAGTTCAATGTGTCAGAGTGCTTGTCTCGCAGACAACAGATAGTGCCAGGGCACAAACAAGCATGCCATTAGAAAACCGTCTTGCTCACTTCTTCCTGCTGTAAACAGAAAAGAAATTTCAGTCGTCTCAAGTATCTGCCATATTGACAGATTCACTGACATTCAATGTTTACAAAGAAGAAAAAAAAATATTTTAAACAGATAAACCTACACATTTTTTTCAAATGCTTGTGAGTCAGTCTTGGAAGACAGGGAAAAGATGTCAGCTGTTGATTCACCGCATTTCAAAAATGGAGGGTTTTCTTATTAAAATACACCTTTTGTCAGTGGTTCTGGAAACGGTGTATGTGTCACTTGATGTGCATAGCTGCGGGTTAAACTTTGCTTTCACCCACTGGTGATGGTAATCCTGTCAAGCACCATCTAGACAACATTCACTGTACTGTAGCTTGAACTGTTGCACAAGGTAGAAACTATCATGGCAATGTTTCATTAGTAAGTGAATTATTATAAGAGTATGTGGAAATAAGTGAGACTCTTCTATGGCATGGATGAATGATGTGACCAAAACTATTAGTAACTGTAAGTCAATAAATGCAGGCTTCTGTTTGCATTGTTTCATACAAAAAAAAATGACTGCAGCCTCTTCTTCTTGATGCACTGTCTATTTCTGTGTAATGAGCAGGGCCACTGGAAAATTGCGCCGGCAATTTTTTTGCAGAATCCGCAATTTTCACCATTCTCCGTAAAAACTGACATATTCCGCAATTTCTTGCAATTTTTGAGTTTTTATATTGAACTGTGTAAAAGGTATTAACATTTGTAATAATTTTTCCTTCCAGTCCAGCCGCCCTTGCCCTCAAGCACTCAGTGAGCGCCGGGGCTACGCTCCGCCAGCGGGCGGTCGGCGACCGCAAGGCCACCCAGGGGACCAGGAGGCCGGGAGAGACAGCCAGGAAGTCCAGCCGCCCTTGCCCTCAAGCACCCAGTGAGCGCCGGGGCTACGCTCCGCCAGCGGGCGGTCGGTGACCGCAAGGCCGCCCATGGGACCAGGAGGCCGGGAGAGACAGCCAGGAAGTCCAGCCGCCCTTGCCCTCAAGCACCCAGTGAGTGCTGGAGCTACGTTCCGCCAGCGGGCAGTCGGCTACCGCAAGGCCGCCCAGGGGACCAGGAGGCCGGGAGAGACAGCCAGGAAGTCCAGCCGCCCTTGCCCTCAAGCACCCAGTGAGCGCCGGGGCTACGTTCCGCCAGCGGGCGGTCGGCGACCGCAAGGCCCTCCAGGGGACCAGGAGGCCGGGAGAGACAGCCAGGAAGTCCAGCCGCCCTTGCCCTCAAGCACCCAGTGAGCGCCGGGGCTACGCTCCGCCAGCGGGCAGTCGGTGACCGCAAGGCCGCCCAGGGGACCAGGAGGCCGGGAGAGACAGCCAGGAAGGTACGGGAAAGCCGCGACCAATCGGAGGGCGAGCGCTATCTGAGCCTTGCACCCGATTGGTCCGCCTACTCCATAGACTTCTGTTAGACTTTACACTACTGAAGCTGGTCAGGGATTGTGACTTTTTGAACCTAAATTACCTAAAAAGAGCTGTTTTACTGCTTTATTGTGTTAATGCTAAAATTCCTGTTGTATTTTGAAATGTTTCTGTGATTACAGCCTTTTGGTGGGATTTGTAGTGGGCCGAACCCCCACCTTTTGTGGTGTAAATTTTAATCACACTAACTGCAGAATCACTTGATTGCTGCATTTTTTACTTAATTGACTGTGCCTTCCTCTGTCTCCTTCCAGTCCAGCCGCCCTTGCCCTCAAGCACCCAGTGAGCGCCGGGGCTACGCTCCGCCAGCGGGCGGTCGGCGACCGCAAGGCCGCCCAAGGGACCAGGAGGCCGGAGAGACAGCCAGGAAGGTGCACGGAAAGCCGTGACCAATCGGAGGGCTTAGCTATCTGCCTTCTGCGCCGATAGGTCCGCTGTACTCCATAGACTTCTGTTAGACTTTACACTACTGAAGCTGGTCGGGGATTGTGACTTTTTGAACCTAAATTACCTAAAAAGAGCTGTTTTACTGCTTTATTGTGTTAATGCTAAAATTCCTGTTGTATTTTGAAATGTTTCTGTGATTACAGCCTTTTGGTGGGATTTGTAGTGGGCCAGACGCTAAGGCGCCGAACCCCCCGCCTTTTGTGGTGTAAATTTTAATCACACTAACTGCAGAATCACTTGATTGCTGCATTTTTTACTTAATTGACTGTGCCTTCCTCTGTCTCCTTCCAGTCCAGCCGCCCTTGCCCTCAAGCACCCAGTGAGCGCCGGGGCTACCATGCGCCAGCGGGCGGTCAGCGACCGCAAGGCCGCCCAGGGGACCAGGAGGCCAGGAGAGACAGCCAGGAAGTCCAGCCGCCCTTGCCCTCAAGCACCCAGTGAGCGCCGGGGCTACGCTCCGCCAGCGGGCGGTCGGCGACCGCAAGGCCGCCCAGGGGACCAGGAGGCCAGGAGAGACAGCCAGGAAGGTACGGGAAAGCCGCAACCAATCAGAGGGCGAGCGCTATCTGAGCCTTGCGCCCGATTGGTCCGCCTACTCCATAGACTTCTGTTAGACTTTACACTACTGAAGCTGGTCGGGGATTGTGACTTTTTGAACCTAAATTACCTAAAAAGAGCTGTTTTACTGCTTTATTGTGTTAATGCTAAAATTCCTGTTGTATTTTGAAATGTTTCTGTGATTACAGCCTTTTGGTGGGATTTGTAGTGGGCCAGACGCTAAGGCGCCGAACCCCGCCTTTTGTGGTGTAAATTTTAATCACACTAACTGCAGAATCACTTGATTGCTGCATTTTTTACTTAATTGACTGTGCCTTCCTCTGTCTCCTTCCAGTCCAGCCGCCCTTGCCCTCAAGCACCCAGTGAGCGCCGGGGCTACGCTCCGCCAGCGGGCGGTCGGCGACCGCAAGGCCGCCCAGGGGACCAGGAGGCCGGGAGAGACAGCCAGGAAGGTACGGGAAAGCCGTGACCAATCGGAGGGCGAGCGCTATCTGAGCCTTGCGCCCGATTGGTCCGCCTACTCCATAGACTTCTGTTAGACTTTACACTACTGAAGCTGGTCGGGGATTGTGACTTTTTGAACCTAAATTACCTAAAAAGAGCTGTTTTACTGCTTTATTGTGTTAATGCTAAAATTCCTGTTGTATTTTGAAATGTTTCTGTGATTACAGCCTTTGGTGGATTTGTAGTGGGCCAGACGCTATGCCAACCCCCGCCTTTGTGGTGTAAATTTTAATCACACTAACTGCAGAATCACTTGATTGCTGCATTTTTACTTAATTGACTGTGCCTTCCTCTGTCTCCTTCCAGTCCAGCCGCCCTTGCCCTCAAGCACCCAGTGAGCGCCGGGGCTACGCTCCGCCAGCGGGCGGTCGTCGACCGCAAGGCCACCCAGGGGACCAGGAGGCCGGGAGAGACAGCCAGGAAGGTACGGGAAAGCCGTGACCAATCGGAGGGTGAGCGCTATCTCAGCCTTGCGCCCGATTGGTCCGCCTACTCCATAGACTTCTGTTAGACTTTACACTACTGAAGCTGGTCGGGGATTGTGACTTTTTGAACCTAAATTACCTAAAAAGAGCTGTTTTACTGCTTTATTGTGTTAATGCTAAAATTCCTGTTGTATTTTGAAATGTTTCTGTGATTACAGCCTTTTGGTGGGATTTGTAGTGGGCCAGACGCTAAGGCGCCAACCCCCGCCTTTTGTGGTGTAAATTTTAATCACACTAACTGCAGAATCACTTGATTGCTGCATTTTTTACTTAATTGACTGTGCCTTCCTCTGTCTCCTTCCAGTCCAGCCGCCCTTGCCCTCAAGCACCCAGTGAGCGCCGGGGCTACACTCCGCCAGCGGGCGGTCGGCCACCGCAAGGCCGCCCAGGGGACCAGGAGGCCGGGAGAGACAGCCAAGAAGGTACGGGAAAGCCGCAAAATTATTGCCCACCCCTCCCCCCTCTTGGGTGTTTCATTTATACGCATCTTCCCGACGATTTTCTTCCCTCCGCCCACAGCAAAATTTTTATCCAATAAACTGCCAGCGGCCTTACGGTGGCATCTGCTCAGCAGTCCTCCCCCTGTCCTCATTGTAACTAACCCCTAGGTACCGCATCAAAATGGGGAAGCTCCTCTTACTGTTTCTCTCTCTCTCATCTATGGTTTCTTTGAGGATGATGCCATACCAATCCACACCTTGCTGAATTATGCAGCTCGCCAGCCTAACCTCCCTGTGACACCTCCAGTGGATGCCGCTCGGTTCCTCACATATGCCCTACCACTGCTTCACCACAATCAGTGGGGTAACCCCCAAAAAGGGTCACAACCTGTCATGTTCTCTTTACGCTCAAAGCTCCATTACTGGATCTACAGTGCCCCCTTATACCTTTCCACCAAATTAGCACTCTGCAATAGGTTACTAAGCTGTAATACACAGTGGATCATCTCAAAGCATCAGCCACCGAGCAGGAAAAGAAGGCCCATTGACTGTTCCTTCCTCCTATCCTTCGAAGCCCTCACAAAACTTTTATTCTTTCTGCTAATCTGTATTGGTAATGTTGAAATCAATCCAGGACCTCCAGAGGTTATCACCTCCCCAGCAGATCTAGCCTCCATTAAAGGATTAAGCTTCCTTCATATTAATGCTTGCAGCCTCCTGAAGAAGCTTTCATTAATACAAGCCTGGGTAACCCACACCATGCCAGACTTCCTGGTAATATCTGAGACATGGCTCAAACCTACAACAACAGATAGGGAGGTAAATCTACCCAACTACCAAATATTCAGAACAGACCGCCTATCAAGGGCGGGGAGTAGCTATTTATGTTAAATCGAATATGTCCACATCTTGCCTTAGTACAACATCGCTGCTCAAAGAGTTTGAATGTTTATCCCTTAAAATAGTATCCCCAACATAGCAGCTTTTCAACTAGTTGGCTGCTATAGGCCTCCTCTGCTGATCATAAGCTCCTAACCCACCTGGGGAACATAATCAAACTTGGCCTGAAGATACTATTATCTTAGGTGATCTGAATTTAAACTGGCTCTCCAAGACAGCTGCACCCCTAGTATCCTTTTGTGATACATATGGGTTTTATCAACTAATAAATGAACCGACAAGAATCAATTTAAAAAACAGAAGTAACAGTACCCTACTTGACATCATGCTGGCAAACAAACCCCATCTGTTCTCACATGCTGGGGTACTATTCAGTGACATAAGTGATCACTGTCTTATTGCAGGAATAAGATCATCTGGCAAACCAGCTAACCCAGCAAAATTCCTCCTGAGAAGATCTAAAAAAAAAAAAAAAAAAACTTCAACATCGAGGGATATCTCCACGATCTATGCCACTCTGCACACTGGCAGGAGTTCTACCTTGCAGACTCTGTGGAATTAGCACTTCAGGTGTTAAACAGCATAATTATAGGTGCCCTCAATATTCATGCACCAATCACTAGTGTTAGAACGAAAAACAAATCTTGCCGCTGGTTTTCAGACGACCTTAAATCTGCACTGCTTCAGAGAGATAAGCTATGGAAAATGGCGAGGAAGACGAAAGATCCAAATGACTGGGTGCTGTTCAGAAAAGCCAGAAATAGCTGCACCAAAAAAATAAGGGATGCTAAGGCTGCTTTCTACTCGGCTGAACTGGATGCCTCTTACCACAACCCTGCTAAATTCTGGGGCACTATCAAGGGGATCTTAGGGCAGGACTCTAGCACTTCTCTGCCACCTCAAGTGCACCTTAATAAGGCTACTATCTCCGACAAACAAGAAATACTAAATGCATTCAACACTCACTTCACAATGGCTGGCCTTGCTTTTGATTACTCTCCAGCTAATCATCTGCGGTCACAACTTAAATCCCAGTCTAATGAGGCTCAGAGGGCTGATTCTTCATTCTCATTTAAACCAATTTTACTGAAGCAAGTAGAGGACCTATTACTGCACTTGGACACTAAAAAAAGCGCAGGTGCAGACTCTCTTGACCCCTATTTTCTAAAAACTGCATTACATGTGCTTGCAGTTCCCTTAGCACATCTTTTCAATCTCTCCTTAGCCTCTGGTTCTATTCCTTCGCTGTGGAAGACAGCACAAGTGTTTCCCCTCCTAAAATCAGGGGACCCCATGGACGTCAACAATTACAGGCCCATTTCCATCCTGCCAGTGCTTTCCAAAATGCTAGAAAAATTAGTGAGCATCCAATTAAGAGACTACCTCGATGTTAATAATCTCCCGAACCCCGCTCAATCTGGGTTTAGGACCAGGCATAGCACCATTTCTGCATTGGCAAAAGTCACAAATGACTGGCAAACTGAGCTAGACAAAAAGAACAACATCTGTGCTGTATTTCTTGACCTAAGCAAAGCCTTCGACACAGTGGATCATGAGCTGTTACTCTTTCACTGCAATCCATAGGCCTAGATCCACCCTCTCAAGTGGTTCAGATGTTACCTCACTGATAGAATGCAACAGGTGAAAATGAAGGCAACCTTTCCTCATCAAAACCACTCCTAAGAGGAGTACCTCAAGGATCTATTCTGGGCCCTATCCTTTTGCCATCTACATTAACAATATTGACTCTAACCTCACAAAAGCCAGTGTTCACCTCTTTGCAGATGACACTGTCTTATATGTTAGTAACCCATCACCTTCAAAGGCCTGTGAAATACTACAATCAGAGTTCTCCTTTTGCAGTACCAACTACTTGATAAAAACTCCTCCTTAATGCAAAGAAGACAAAGCTATGTTCTTCTCCACTAATTACTATACCAACACCTTCTCACCAAGCAATCTTCCCCAACTATCAACCATTCTTGGAGAAAGCCTTGTCTATGTTGACAAATTCAAATATTTAGGGGTATGGATTGACAACAGGCTTGATTATACTCAGCATATTGAAGAACTTCTGAAAAAACTTCGCCAGAGGCTCGGCCTTTTCTTCAGAATCAAACATTATTTAACCAGGGATTCAAGACAGAGAATAATCCAGGCCTCATTTCTATCACTTATCGACTATGGATTTCTATGGCCACTGTACTATTTCATATTTAAGTAAATTGGATACCTTGTATCATAGAGCTCTAAGGTTCATCACAGATCTTCCATCCAACACTCATCACTGCTCTCTATGCTGCAGTTGGTTGGACATCCTTACACCTTAGAAGGAATAAAAATGCTGCACTATGGATATACAAGGCCCTGTCCAACAAACTTCCATCCTATATTTTAGATTGCTTTACTCTGGCCTCAGCTAGGTCATATGCCCTAAGAAGCAACAACTTCATCATTTTGAAACTACCAAAAGCCTGCACCCGACATGGGAGATCTGCAATCAGTTACTCCCTAGCATTGGCATGGAATTCTCTGCAGAAGACCCTAAAGCTGACCACCTATATACCTCTATCATCCTTTAAAAAGCTCTACACAAGTCTCTTCCCAGAGAAATGCAATTGCTTTCATAAAGCCTAGTCCTATCACATTCTTTACCCCCACCAAATCCTCCACTGCTACCCCTGACACTTACTTCTACCCCACTTAATCATTACTAGTAGATTTAGTCCCTATCCATAACTCCCACCAACCCGCCCATGTCATTTTTCATTTCGGAGGCTGCTTCTAACATTTTATTAGGCTTCAATCATAACTGTCTGGTCTAGCATGCTTTGGAGCCATTAATCCCTGGCTACCTTGTTTGTAAATATGTTTATATTTTTGTATCTGTTTATATAGAAGTGTTTTTGTATATATCTGCTTTTGTACCCTTATTTCGTTCCTCGACTTATCAGGTCCATCTTGTAAATGAGCTTTGCTCAATGATGTCCGCCTGAATAAATAAAGATTTTGATTGATTGATTGATTGAAAATACTCTCAATATATTGACAATTTTGCATGCAGACTTGAGTTTGGCTGAAACAATGCAGTGCAAGGTAGAGCAAAGGTTTTATGTGACACTGATTTCTTTTTAATCTTTGTCTTGTTTAGTTTCAAAATCCACTGGCCAAGCATAAGTACACTTTAACACTTAACATTTGTTTTGTGTTGAAGCAGTCTATCAGAAAACTTTTTGTTGATACAGACTGAAACAAAAGATGGGAGAAAAGGTGCAAATTATCTCATTCACTTAAATGGGGTGCTAACTATGGAGGCTTTTTGTAAGTGGCAGGGCAAGTTATTCCTTGTGAGCGTACTTTCATTCAGACTAGCTTTGATTCAAACAGCTGAGGATTTTTGGATGACCCTGCCGATTTTAAACTTGAATAAGCTAGTTGGTAACAGAGATCTCACTCTTAGCAACTACCCCCTAGATGCTCACATGCAAAGACTACAATAAAAACCTGACTAAAGTCTAAAAACAAGCTTATAAAACACAAAATGTATCTGAACATTTAACTAAACAAAATCATTGCAGCCAGAGTAAAACAAGGTAAATTACAGGGTACCCTGATTACTGTATGATGCAGTAAAAATATATTGGTAATTTTTTTTTACATTTTTTGGTAACCATGTAAGGCCCACTAGACACAAGTGCCTGTTTTCAGGTACAACCCAGGAGCACTGAGGAGGTTAAGTGACTTGCTCAGAATCACATGGTATGCAAGCGGAGGTTGTGGGAATCAAACCTAGGTCTGCTAGATGTCGTCAGCTCATTCACAGTTTGTTACTCTTACCTCTAGATTATACTGCCAGCCCCAATAACCCCCAGATTTAATGTTTAAATATGTGATTTCAAAACTAGTGTACAGTACAAATTATGACTATTAAACACTTAAACAACATTTTACTAAAACTCAATTATTCACCACTCTCTCTGCTTATTTTTTCTTGTACCAATGTGGGTGAATAGATGGCTGAGCACTGTAAACAGCTGTTGATTAGGCTTCATTATTCTACAGCCAGAAACAAAAAAAAATATTTCTTCTGGCTTTATTCAATATTTATTTGCTGTGGCTCACTTTATAGAATCTATTTAGCACTGTATGAGGCAAATGCTTTTAATTTGGAAGATAGGCAATGCTTATGATAGTTTATCAGTTTAGTATTCTTATCAGGAACATACACTTTTTATGTTTTAAACATATTCAGGTGTCAGTGTATTCATTTAGCAATTTATACTGAATAATACATGCTGCAGAAAACATTAAAAGATTTATTGTGAAGCACTCAGGGTCTATAGTAGAACCCCCGTAATTTCCCACAATTTTTGCAAAATGCTTCGCAATTTTGAGTAACTTTTCCGCAATTTTCCGGTGGCACTGGTAATGAGCCACACATGTACTGTCTTGCAAATTACTTCAAAATCTTTATTTATTCAGGCGAGCATCATTGAGCATACTTCATTTACATGGCATTTGACCTCAGTGCCTCTTTCCCAAAGGAGGTATGCTGAACCAGATCACATCTGAGGAGTCATCAGATGTGAATGAAGGACTTATTCACATTGTCATTGGACGTGAACAAGGGGCTTATTATTCACTGGGTAACTGGAAGTTTGCTCTTCTTACTAATATTCTGGACCTTTCTGGAAATATTTGAGTATGCACTGCTGAGATTCTGTTCCCACACCTCTGATCTAAGGTCACCAACATTTTCATTGTCTCATTGGCAGTAGGTGCTTCATGATGGGGGTGGAAAGAGGCATTGACCGGAACCTGCTAGAAAAACGGGGCCGGGGACAGGCAGCAAGCAGGACCTGGGAGAGAGATGAGGCAGGGGAGAGGCAGTGAAAGAAAACAGTGTGGGGTGGGAGGAACCAACTGCACTGACTGAATGGAGGGGATGCGGTGAGGTCTGCGTCCACTCCACTCCAGTAAGACACAGCTGTGGTGTATGCGCAGTGACATGCTACCAGTGGCCCCCCCCCCACTCGCAGTCACGTGCTACCAAAGCCCACTAGTAAGTGTAATTGCACTACGTCATGCATAGCTTTCGCTATGCAGCCATAAAAATGGGAAAACAACAAACTGCACTACTGCTTTGAAGGTGGTACCAATTGCTCACAAGCTCTAAGATAATCCCCAGTGCAAAAAGAAATAAAATAATTAGTGCACACACCATGTTGCTGTGCAATCTTTGTAGGTTTTATATTACTTACAAAAGAATGCTATGTAACAATATTTTAGGGCAGGCACCCCTACATATCGCCTCCAAGCTTAACATTCTTTTTAACTTCTTTGCATTTTTGCCCATGATGGCATCCTCATACCCATTATGGCATGCCTAATTTTCCATCTCTGGGAGGACGCTAATGTATGAATGGTGCTTCTGTCCTGTTTAAATACTGGTCCAATACTGTTCCCTGCTACAGCCACTCCTTCTTAATGCCTTCAGCCTGTTATGGCTATAGGCTCCCACATCACAGGTCCTTCTGGGCAGGTGGTTTTCTGTCCCCAATAAAGTGTTGTCGAATTTGCTGGAGCATGTGTAAATGTTTTGAAACTATGGCCTTAATCATTGGGCCTCAGCACAGTCTCGGGTTAAGTCACTTGGCCGACTTATGCTACATTTCTCTCAGCTGTATAACTACTGCAGGTAGAAGTGGGACCCCCCACTATATAAGTGATGCTACATCTTAGTTGGGCTGTCCCTACCCTTTGCAACAAATTATTCCAATATTCCTGTTTTATCTTTGTTTCTATTTTGACTTTAGGTAGCCCTCCACGCCTGTGGGGTAGCCACAGATATGGTGATGGAGCACTGCATCAAGGCTCGGGCTGCCTTTGTCATCTCACCATGCTGTTATGGCTTCATTCAGAACACAAAGAAGTTCACATTTCCACGAAGGTACAGTTGGAGATTATGACTTTGAATTTCCTTTTCTATGAAAAAAATCTATTCTGTGTTGATAAAAGCAGAGTAAAAAAATGGCATTCAAAACCAGGTCACTCTATATTTACAGTCACTGGCCTTGAGAACAAAGTATTTTACCTGTTATATTCTGGTTTAGTTTCAGTGTGTCCATTATATTTTGAAGAAACAGGATTCACAGAAGGCTTATATTTTTTTTCCTTTTTTTAGTCATCCTCTTTTGCTCCCCAGATACCCTTGTCCTGCACCCAGTGACTTCTAGTCATGCCCATCTCTTCAGCACGATGGCAGATTGGCACAGTCTCCCACAGTTTTTGAATACAACCTATTCTGAATACAGGTCTTTCTGTAACAACAGAAAGTGCTATACATTACTATGTATATTATTTGCTGTGATTACAGAAATCCATGTGTTGAAAATGGCTTGTGGGGTTGTGAGTTTACAGGCTGATAAAGCACCCTTTTTCTTATTTTACTCAAGCGGGGACTTCATCTTCCTGTATGTGTGATTCCTTTGGTTGGGTTCCACTTGCCCAAAATATGGGCAGGTGTAGTTATTCAACCAAAGAGTGGGTCTGTATGGAGGAGATTATCGCTTAGAAGTTTGGAAAGTTATTTACCGTTATCCTCCACAGAGCCTCACTTGACCCTCCCACTAGCCCCCAGATTCACAGGGTGGCCTAGGTTAATGAAAGTTGGTATCATCTTTATTGAGTGCATTCTGTAGATTGGAGATACCGTTACCATCTGGGTATTACAAAAATACTGTATATAGAGAGAGAGAGAGAGAGACAGATAGATAGACTGATAGACAGACAGACAGACAGACCAATACAGAGAGAGTGAGAACGAGGCACAGAGAGATGGACAGATAGACAAAGACAGATACTGTAGATAGATAGTCAGATTAGATAGGTAGACAGACAGACAGATACTGTTCATGTATGCCGTACATACATACATACATGGTTAGGCCTTTCCCCATAGGAAAGTGTGGTTTATTTCCCCATAATAACACAAATGTGACTTATTTTTTAAGTGTTATGGTATTTGTGCTGTATTGTGTTCTTTGTAGTGCCCCCTGGTATAGGGTGCTATACAGTAATGATTGCCTTACCTAAGTCTGTATCCCATACCAATTAATCAGCTGTTACATTATCACTATACTTATCAATCATGATGTCACCAAACAACAACTTTTTTAAATATTTTACTCATCCTTAAAACCAGTTGTTCATAAAAAATGCTTTCTAAACAGGTTGAGCCCTCCCCATACACAAACAAACAAACACACATACACGTATTTTACAAGCAACATAGATTTCTAAAGCATGATTTTGCAAACAGTTTGGGTTCACTTATCAAGCACATTTTGCAAGCAACAGACAGTTCTAACAATGGCTTTGTAAACTGTCTGGTTGACTTTGCAACAGACACATTTTATAAGCAACATTCTAAAATAAAAATGAAATGCAGTTTTGAAAACATTATTTAATGTAGCAAAAAGTAGCATGAACTTAATTTACAACTGCTGTTTGGTCTCAGACAATTTCCAAACAGAAAGAAAAGCATACTGCTGAGGAATGGAACATACATTTATTCACACAGCTCAGAGGTTGATGGTAGCTATGTGCCTGTGACTCACAGTCACATGATGTGCAAGTCAGCTTACTTAGTATGTCTCCTTCACAGTACATTGGAGTAATTAGCAAGTTCATGAAAGACTACCACGCTCATTAAGGATTAACTCTTGCACTGCTGGAAAGTTTTTCGCATCTTTAAAAATTTAAATAAAGCAGCTTTTTTTTACTTAACAAATCTATTATAGAAAACAAACACTATAAAGAGCTGTGTACTCATGCCTTTTGAACTACAAATTAATGTATGCTTTAAATAGAAAGAAAGTTATGTCTTACCTCCTGCTTCATGTGGGGCCCAATGGATGAGTAAGGAAATTCATGACAAAAAAACTATACCTGGATCCTGTAAATTAGTTAACAATCAGTTCAGCAGTTTAAAAGTTCTAGGTTGAAAACCCCTAAAAATATGGATATTAACACCTTTCTGTTCTCACCAATAGCACAAAAATGGCTGGCAGTTGAAACCTGAGATGTGACTTTACTAAAAAAAAAACGTATAAAGTTAAAATTATTGAAACAGTAAAGTGCCTTTTACTAAAAAAAAGTATAGATTCAAAATTATTGAAACAGTAAAGTGCCTTTGTCGCACATGCACAGAATTTTTTTTGGCATTCAAATGATAAGATGAAGGATTATTTGTTAAACATTAGTGCTTGCCCATTTCCTGTAGTTAAGCCTTCTGCACTAATATCTAAATAGCTCAATCACAATTGTAAAATGTTACTGTACAGTTCATTGCACATATCATTGTCTATCACGTTCTCCAGGCTATAATCGTGTGCCTTGTAAATATGTTATTTTTTATTTATTTATTTGTTACTAGAATTACAATACCTTTGAATCAGAGGTTCCTTTACAAAGGTTCCATGTCAAGTACAAACAGAGTTTGGGAGCAGAATACAGAAACAGGTAATATAGATGAACATAGAAGATACCGTGAGTTAAACAATACATTAAAAGTACAATTATAGCAACTATTTACAGTTCATAATTAGGAATACATATGTGCAGGGTATTTACAAACAGATAAAAGGCATAAATACATAGGAGTAGGCATAGATACATATGCAGTACAAGTAGAAGAGGGAAGAGGAGAGGTAGAGAAAAGAAATAAAGGCAGAAGTCAGTGATATGTGGGAGGTACAGTAAGACGATTAGTTGCCACTATTGAAACTACTGCTAATACTGAGATATACTGTATAAAACTGTGCTAAAGTGTTGATTTGTGCAACTTTTAAAAATAAAATACTATATTTTTTAGTTGTGGAGCCCTGGGACTGACCGGAACTAGGAAGAGAATGTTGTAGTTCAGTAGAAGGAAATTTGAACTACAATCTAAACATTGCAAGTTTAATTTTAGTTTGAAATCATTATAGGGGCTTATATTTGTATCAGGCACTAGTAATAAACCTTTAGAGACAGTTTCAAGTGCAATTTTAACTAAAGGTAGCACTTTTGAGAGCGAGTGGTATGGGGTGACTTCCGGGTCTGCCGACTATAAATATACTACTGTCGGCGAGCAGAGTGACTAGACGATTAGTTGCCACTATTGAAACTACTGCTAATACTGAGTTATGCTATATAAAACTGTGCTAAAGTGTTGGTTTGTGCAACTTTTAAAAATAAAATACTATATTTTTTAGTTGTGGAGCCCTGGGACTGACCGTAACCAGGAAGAGAGTGTTGTAGTTCAGTAGAAGGAAATCTGAACTACAATCTAAACATCACAAGTTTAATTTTAGTTTTAAATCATTATAGGGGCTTATATTTGTATCAGGCACTAGTAATAAACCTTTAGTGCCAGTTTCAAGTGAAATTTTAACTAAAGGTAGCACTTTTGAGAGCGAATGGTACGAGGTGACTTCCAGGTCTCCCGACTATAAATATACTACTGTCGGCGAGCGGAGCGCGTATTCGTGCACGGAGACGTGTGCAGAGACATGCACATTGTGTGCCTGCTGTGTCCACTGTGGAGGCTAGTGGACTGGTGGGGGGAAAAGAAAACAACCACGAGACAAGTATACACAGATCAGACAAGCAAGTAATACTGTTTTTGAGTGGAAATGGCACAGGGAAAATCTAAACTGGGGAAGGGCAAAAAAGTGTGTAAGCAATGTAAAATGTTCACAGAGGAGGCAGTAGGACAGGATTTTATATGTGAAAAATGCCTTTTAGTCGAACCATTACAAAAGGAAATTCAGCACTTGCTTAATAGATTAGCAACTCAGAATGAGACTGAGAAATTGGAGAATTACATTGATGAAATGATCTTAACGATAAGTTCATTAGTGCAGGGACAAAAATCAATAGGGACATAGTGGTTATTGGGGACTCCGTTATTAGAGGAAGAGACTCAACAGTGTGTAACGGACATAAAGATACCACCACAGTAAGCACCCTGCCAGGTGTTAGACTTCAGGATGTATCCCAAATGATGGCGGGGCTTCTTGAGAATACAGTAGATCCTCTTGTGATCCTGTTTGTTGGTACTAATGACGTGGGTAGAACCAGTATAGAAAAAATTCAATTAGAATATAAAAATATAATTAAGCAAAGAAATGGGGAAATTATTATTTCCAGCATCCTACCAACACATTGATATCAAACATATAAGAATGGGTTAATTACAGAGGTTAATTCATGGTTGACATTTTTGTAAAATAGAAGATATAGGGTTCATGGATAATTCCGTGACCTTTAACACTAAAGCACTTTATAAATCAGATGGTTTATACCTAAATTTCTCTGGCATAAGGATCCTAGGCAAAAAAGTGAATGCGGTTATAAAATTTCATTTAAACTGGGTAAGGGAGTGGGGCTATGGCTAAAGAATTTAAAACACAGTTAGATACAATGTCTGCTAATACAAAATCTCTAGAGTGGAATGCAGTCCTCATTAATGCAAGGAGTTTAGTGGGTAAATTTGATGAATTCAGAATACTGTTAATGCACACAAAATGTTCACTTGGCCATGATCACAGAAACTTGATGGAATGGGGAAGATAGTTGGGATAAAAGTATCCCAGGATATAAGCAATTTTCAAAATCAAGAACTCACCGTAAGGGAGGTGGAACTGTTATTTTTGTACATGAATCCATTAAATGTGAGGAAATGCACTGGGATACATCTACTTTGGAACTGTTATGGGTCAAATTGTTACCTCAAAATAGCACCAAAATCATATTAGGACTTTTGTATAGAGCTTCCTCTACTATCCTTGAGGATGACATTAAGATACTTAACAACATTAGTGTATTAGACCCCAGTGATAAAGTAATTTTGGTGGGTGATTTTAACCTGCCTAATATTGATTGGGTAAACATGCAGGCTAATGGAAGTATAAATAGGAGATACCTAGACATGTTTGAACAACTGGGTCTTGAACAATTAGTGCAAGGAAGTACTAGAGGGACAAAAACATTAGATCTGGTTCTCACAAATATGGGTAATACAATTAGCAATGTATCAGTTAAAAGTCCATTGGGGAATAGCGACCATTATACTGTCTTTTTCAATATCTCTGGGCCAAGTTTTGCAAATACTCCAGGTATTACATCTATACTGAATTTTAGTAAAGCTAATTTTGTGGGCCTTATAAGTGAATTTGTTCATTGGGACTGACAAAGTGAATTAAATATTATTTCTATTCAAGATATGCGGGATCTGTTGTTAACTAAGTTAAAACAGTTAATTAAGAAATTCATACCAACCAAACTCAAATATGATAACTCCAAAAGGAATAAGCCAACATGGATGAATACATCTATTTAAAAAATTATAAACAGGAAAAATAGATTGTTTAAAAAATATAAGAGTTATGGATCACCATTGCATTTTAAATTATATAGAGAATATCTTAAACAGACCAAATATACAATTAGGAAAGCAAAAGCACATTATGAACTAACTCTGGCACATAGAGTTAAAGACAGCAAGAAATCTTTTTATTCATATATAAATAATAAAAGAAAAGGAAGTAATATCATAGGACCCTTTATAAACACTAAGGGACAGTTAGCTACCCCCATAGAAATGGCTGATATTCAAAATAATTATTTTTGTTCAGTTTTCCACGTTGGCAATAAAGATCTATACAGTAAGAAATATAGTTCGAGTCCAGGACAAATTACAATTGATAGGTTATCAAAATTAGATATAACCAAATCACCAGGTCCTGATGATGTTCATCCAAGGGTGTTAAGGGAAATGGCATGCGTCTTGGCCCCGCCACTTACCCACATCTTTCAGACCTCATTGGACCAAGAAAAAGTACCCTGGGATTGGAAAACAGCTATAGTAGTTCCTGTATTGAAAAAGGGGGTAAGATCCAAACCAGAAAACTTTAGACCTGTAAGTTTAACATTTTTGATGGGTAAGATTTTGGAAGGGGTAATTAAAGACTTGGTCATAAATCACTTGGAAGTTAATGGATTAGTGGACCAATCACAACATGGGTTCACGAGAGATAGATCCTGCCAGACAAACTTATTAGCCTTCTATGAAAGGGTTAATAGGGAATTGGATATGGGAAAATCAGTTGATTTGATTTATTTAGATTTTACAAAGGCATTTGATAAACTGCCCCATAAAGAATTAATAAAATTGCTGGAGGAGATCAACTTAAAGCAAAACATTTGTAACTGGGTAACAGAATGGTTGCAAGATAGACAACAAAGGGTCTCCATTCTGGGAACACTGTCTAGTTGGTCAGAAATTACTAGTGGTGTGCCTCAGGGTTCCGTTTTGGGAGCCAGTTTATTTAATATTTATATAGCCTCCCTACAAGTTAACAATCCTAGTATTTGGTTGTATAAGTTTGCTGACGACTGCAGAGTGGGGGCAGTGGTAGACACGCAGGCAGAAATAAACAAATTACAAAATGTAATTAATGATATTTCTGATTGGACTATTAGTAGTAAATTGATACTTAATACAAATAAATGCAAAGTAATGCACGTGGGAAGAACTAATATACATAGCAACTACGCTCTTGCTAATTCACAACTAATAGTAACCCAAGAAGAAAGGGACCTGGGTGTCATAATCAGCTCTGATTTCAAATTTAGATCTCACTGTAAGCAACAAATAAAAAAGGCAAATCAAAATTTGAATTGTATTTTAAGATACATAGCAAGTAGAGATGCAAAGGTTTTGATTCCACTTTACATTGCATTGGTGAGACCACATTTGGAATATGCGGTTCAGGTTTGGGCACCTTAAAACTGGGAATACATAAACAGGTTAGAGTCTGTTCAAAGGAGATTCACTAAATCAATAGCTGGATTACAAACAAAAACATATCAAGACAGATTGACTACCCTGAAATTATACTCGTTGGGAAACAGGAGATTTAGAGGAGACATGTGTCTACTATTTAAAGAAACGAGAGATGTACATAGATTAACTGGTTTGGGAATTACCCTAAGAACAGACGAATATGGGAGCAGAAGACACAATAAACAGATAATTCTATCTAGATGGAAACATAATTCGAGTCGGCACTGGTTTAGCCATGGAGTGATTACACCATGGAATGCTTTACCGGCAAATGTGGTAAATAGTGTGACTATAAAACAGTTAAAGGATAATCTGGATTTACATGCTGGTGATACAGTATACAAGTTCTGAAGTAATATATAAATAATGATAAAAGGCAAGCATTGTGGATGCAAGTCTCATTGCTTGAACAAATCTATGAAATCTATGAAGTAGAAGGGTGGTATTGGGCAGCAGAGTTACAGTGTAAGGCAGGGATGAAAGGGGATGGGAGGTAGGAAAAGAGGGAGTAGGATGGGGTTGGAAAAGAGAGGGAGGTGTGTAGGAAAAGGAAAGGGCTGGAGTGGAGAGAAAGATGGGGAAGAAGAGTTGAGAGTAAGGTTGACAGTCTAAGGTGACATAGTCAATATAGAGTAGGGGTTGAGGGGGGTGCGTGCTGAAGTCAGGGAAAAGAAGGGGGAGAGTGCTCAGGACAGAGGCTCAAGTCTAGGACAATAGGAGCCAAGCTTGTGGGTTACAAGAGGGCACAGAGGGGTCGATTTGTTACAGAGGCAGTCGCAACTGTTGAGAGAATTCAGGTGCTGAGGTGCAGGTTATAATGTCAACCCGTGTCACTTTATTGTATCCCCTCAAACCTTGTATGAAGAATTATATTATTTTTACTTTTCATTCAGTGTACTTGTTGTACCCTGCTCGTGCCTGAGAATGGCACCTGGCACCAGTGCACCTACCTGGTTATCAAAGTATAAATAAATAAAACTGGATGTTTCCTAAACTGACATTTGTTTATGTCATGCATGTCAATCTCGTGAGTCGAAACTGCCATTTTCATGCAATTTCGAGTCACAGAGATGGCACCTGCTGTCTGTAGCTTTTTGGCAGTTAGGATATCATCCCTGCCACTGTAACCGGACCACCCCAAGTTTCTCCAGCAGTCGCAGGCCCATTCCCCCAGCTGGCAGCACTCACTCGCCACAATAATTTAATAATAGTGGCAGTAGCCCAACTCTGCCACTGTTACACCCTTCTTCCCACTCAGTCTACAATTAAATGACCAGTGAGTGCATAGCCCCACCAATGGTATCCCCTTCTACTGGCTCAGTCAGCATTAAAATATTTGGTGGTCGGTACATAACCACACCCCTGGTTACCCCCTCCTGCCCACTCGATCTACAGTGAAATGAAATGATGGGTGTCGAATCCACTGCCGGTACTCCCCCTCACCTACCCTATCTACAGTGAAATAACCAGAGTGGGTGCCCAACCCCTACCGATCTACAATGAAATGACTGGCGGTGGATGCCCAACCCCGTGGTACCCCTCCCACCCTCCCAATCTACATTAAAATGACTGCTATCCCTTCCTAGCCACCTGATTGACAATAAAACGATGAGTGGTGGGTGCCCATCCTTGCTGCCAGTACCGCCACCCCCCTGATTTATAGGTGGGTGCCCAGCCCTGCCACTGGTATGCCTCTCCCTCCTGATCTACAGTACAATGACAAGAGAAAATAAAAAAGAAAATTAAAACTATGTCCTGAAACCAGACGTAGATTTTTTTTAAGGGGGGAAAAATGAGTTTCCTAAACTGGATTTAGGGACAATTTGGCAGAAATCCAGTTGAGTATTCATGAGGGGATGGTAAGAACCACCCTCCATCTCAAATGTGGTAAAAAAGACATTAAAAATAAAAAAGTTACGGGTCTTAGAAACAATTATCCCCTCAAAAATCTACTGTAAGTCTTACTAAATGCACACTGCGTATGCTTGAAGACTTAGTTTTTTATCTGAATTTTTTCTAACACTCATAACATTTTTATTTTTAAATATTTTTTCACCAAATATGGAGGATGGAGTACTTTGTATGCCTCCTCATGAACATCTGCCCACTGGATGTGCGGCATCGCATAGGGTCCTCAAGGCTGTGTGTGTGATACAAGTTACAGATCTAGGTCCAAGCCCGATCAGATTGATGTTTCACACAGGGTGCATCACTATACCGCTGCTAAATGTGTGTCCTGCTGGGCCACTCACAACGCAACCTACAGGTCTGGTGCAATAAGCATCACCAGGCAGCTGCTTTTTGTGTAGCTCACATGGCCACTCATGAAGTAAGTTACAGGTCTGGTGTAGTGTAGGTCCCAAATCAGCTGCTTTGTGAGGGGTCCACAGTCAAGCTTCAGGTCTGGGACCATGCCCAATGGGCATGATGCTTTGCATCGGGCCCACAGCAAGCTTCAGGTCTGGGGCCATGCCCAATGGGCGTGATGCTTTGCATCGAGCCCGCAGCAAGATTCAGGTCTGGGGCCATTTGCATCGGGCCCGCAGCAAGCTACAGGTCTGTGCCCATGCCTGTACAGCCCACAAGGCCAAAGGTGAAGCAACTACCTGTATGGAACAGTGCACGTCACCATGCAGCTGCTTCATGTAAGGCCCATAGGGCCACCTGTGAAGCAAGCTGCTGGTCTGGAGCAGTGCATGTCACCATACAGCTGTTTTGTTAGTGGCCCCCAGAGCTGACCGGCCTGTAGTTCCCCGGCTCATCCTTCTTCCCACTCATATGTAGCAAAACCACCGCCTCTGCCCTTCAGTCCTAGGGGACTACCTCTGTGGCTAGCGAGCAATTGAAAATGTCTACTACTGATCCTGCTATAACCCCTGCTACCTCTTGTAGCATACTTAGATGTAAGCAGTCCGGTCCCATAGATTTATCATCCCTGCTAGCTTTTCCAGCACCCTTTTCTCTATTATATGGATTGTTTCCCCCGAGTCTTTACTCCCTCCTTTCCTAACCCCCACATTCTGGCAGTGGCCCATCCTTTTCCTTATTAAATATCAAACAAAAATAATTGTTCAGTATCTCTGCCTTCCCCTTATCCCTCTACTCTCGCCCCTCATTGCTCTTAAGTCTCACTATACCCCCACTGACCTTACATCGCTTCCAGATGTACCAGAAGAATGCCTTAGCTCCTTTCTTCATCCCTGTTGCCAACCAGAGCTCCATCTCCTCTTTGGCCTCCTTCACTTTCCTGGCGGTTTCTCTTGTTGCGTCCAGATACTTTACGCTGTCTTCCTCCCTTTGACTTCCCTTATACTTAGAAAATGCCCTCCTTTTGGAACATACTTCTACCTTTACATTGGCTGTAAACTACATTGGCCCCTTAGCTCTTTTTCCTTTAGATAACTTGAATTGAGAAATCTGCTGCTTCTATCATCGCCTTTTCGAATGTTACCCACTTTTCTTCTGTGCTTCCAGCCTTCGCAATGTCCTTCATGCTTTTCTCAAAATTTCCTCTCATTTTACCTAAGCCCTCTTTTTGAAGTTCTGTTACCTTATTCCTTTTGGCCTTTTGCCTACCCCACCTGGACCTCCAACATTACTGTCCTGTGGTTGGTGGAACTGAGTGACTCAAGGACTGCTACATTTTGAATCCTCTCACTTTTGGTGAGCACCAGATCCAGCAGGGCCTCCTCCCTTTTTGGGCCCTAAACTAATTGCTCTAGGAATGCCTTCTAGCAGGTGTACACAAGAATCGGATTCCTAGAACTAGCCACGATTCGAACTTTCCATTCCACATCTGGTATATTAAAATCCCCAGCAACCATCACTTCCCCCAGATTGGCCATCCTCTTAAGTGTCTCTCCCAATTCTTTGCCTATCCCTTGATTCTGGCCTGGTGGCCTGTAGACCAATACAATCCTGATTTGTTTCCCCTTCCATTTTGCTGCTAGTACCGACAGGGTTTCCAATTCCGCTGACCACCCCCCAGACTACCTGTTTCTATTGCTTCAATCCCCTCCTTAACATATAGCGCTACCCCACCTCCCCAGCATTTGGCTCTGTCCTTTCTGTATAGTGTGTATCCTGGTTTGGTCATGTCCCAGTCATGGTTCAAGGTTGGCCATATCTGTGTTACCACCCCCAGGTCTTGTTCCCCCTCCATGACCAGTGCCTGAAGTTCTGGCATTTTGTTGCCCAGACTCTGTATTGACACATATCATTTTCCAAAATTCCCCCTACTCACTTACTTCTTCCTTTTCCCCAAGTTTGCTAGATCCTTTTCAGCTTATCAGTGGAGGAAGGCCATCAAAGCCTCTGTTGTATGTGACATTTTATGTACGCCTTGCCACTCTGACTCCCACCATCACCTAGTTTAAATTACCAATATGTTGTGCCCACCTTTCTCCCAGCACCCTCTGCCTTCCTCATTGGGGTGAAAGCCATCCCTTTTGAACAACCACCAGTTACTGCAAATTTGACCCCAATCCCCTAGGAATCAAAATCCCTCCTCTGTGCACAATCGTTTTAGTTATACATTGTACTAGAACATGTGGAACTGTTCCCTTTGGTTCGGATATGGCTGTGGCAGCACCTTGGAGAAGGTTACCTCTCTCTCTTTCACTGTCTTTCCCAGAGCACAGCAGTCTGCCTTCATCAGTTTCATACTCTACTTGCTCATACCATTTGTGCCCACAGGCACAATCAGATCTAGCCTTTCCATCCCCTCTCCCATGAGTTCCACCACCCTGGCAATAAGTCTGTCCACTGTCACTCTAGGATAACAGAAGACCACCTCTTTACCATCGAGGGGTTAGAGCCATTTCCCTACCAGTGCCCCTCGCTATTGAATCCCCCCACTATGTGTACTTTCCTCTTTCCCCTTTGGAGCTTGACCTCCCCCTGGTCTGCTCTCCATCAGAGCCTGCCTGCTGGCCATGCTAGCTCGCTTTTCTTTTGTGGTGGGACATTGAGGCACCTCCTGTTGCAACAGGGTGAACCTACTGCTGATACACAGCCCTGGCTCCTCAGGCTTGGACTTCCCTCCCCCTCTTCTTCCCTTCCCACCCTCCGCTACTGTCCAGCCACCTTCTCGGGGCTGAGGCGGCCCATGAGGTGGTTGTGGCAGTAGTGCCTTATGAGGCCTGGTGGGGTCAGCTCTCAAGCAGCATATTTCAGCCCTTGCACCTTCCAGCTCCACCCTCATGACCTGGAACCTCCTACAGCTGAGAGAGTGGCCAAACTCCCAGAGGCACTCTGTAGTTCACCCCTGTCCCACACCCCCTATCCTCTCCCCATTTCCCACCAAAATGGCCCTCCTGCTTTGTGATTTTTACTGTAGTGAAAAGAGTATGAGAACTCTACTATAAGGCTATCCAAGTTAAGGAGCCTCTAGGATGTACTTGCACTGTTTGCAATTATAAATTTAAGGTTACCCCAGTTAGGGTGTCTCTGGGATTTGCTTGAACACCTGTTGTTACCTTCAGATAGATGCTGTACATGTTACCTGTTGTATCTTCCATAGCTCCTTGCAGTCCTGCAGACATCCCTAAGTCTGATGCCCCCCCCCCCCTCTCTGTGCCACTCATACGATGCCACACTTGGGGGGGACTCGACTTTAAGACTCATTCATCCATTCTCGGCACTGATGCTGACATCACCAGTGTCAAGCTCTTCTTTATCTGGCTCTTGCCACCGATGTTAAGCCTGTCACAGATGGGAGAGGGCAGCCTGGCAGCATTGCGTATGTGGAGCATTTTTCCAGGGTTGAGCTTGACTGGTGATTCAAACAGCCGCTTCCCAGCCTTAGCTGCCTGTCATGATGTTGACTCATGTTGTGCATCCAACTGCTGCCACTCCAGCTTTGCTGGCCATATCACAGTGACCGATATAGATGGAGCCTCCACCTCCACAGGTGGCACTAGGTACTTTGACCAAGGACTAATGGCCTGAGCCCTGACTGCCTCTTCTTTGGTCATAGTAAATCTAAAAGATAGGGTCATCCACAAGCTATGTCAGCAGTTCAGTTTCCTCTATCCCAACTCAGATTCAGATGCCTAATCTGTCACATCAACTCTATATCACTGGGAGGGTAACCAGCCAACAGACAGGCCCCTGCTGGGTATCATTTCTCCTTTGCCACCCTCAAGGAACACATGTCTTTGGCCCTGAACACTCCATTGAAGGAAATACAGAAAAAGGAGACCTGTCTGCCGCTGAATATTCTCGAATGAGACTCCTTACCAGGGGTAGCCTTCCGATCAGCTTTGACATTCTTGTCCTGACACTCAGTATCTGGCAGCACTGAGCCTCTAGCCAAGTGCTACCACACTGTATGGTCCCCCTGGGCAGATTTTCTGTGTTTTTGGAGCATTTGCCTCCAGCGGGGCTATTATCAGTTGCAGTGTTCTTCAAAGCAAAGGTGCAGTGTAAATCAGACAATCCGCTGGAGCTTTGATGGCTCCTTATAATAACCATTAGCTCGAGAGGCTCTTTGACATCACAAATCTGCTCCCTGAAGAATGTCCGTGAAATCTATGGGAGATCTGTGATCTCGGTCTGACAGTGGCCAAGCACCAGTTGCCAGATGTCCCTGTACTCGGCCGACATAATGGCATGAGCAGTGGCAATGATGCTGTCCATACTCCGATGTACCCAGTTGGAGGTTTCATCGTTCACACAGGAAATCCAGCAACAGATGGCAGATCGGCCTTTCATGGTAATGGATCTCTTTGGGCTCGGGATCGAGGAACATCTCAGATGTATAGTAACAGATGGCAGATCACCCTTTATGGGAGTGGATTTCTTGGGTTAGGGGTCAAGCACCATCTCATGTGTATTGAGAAGTCCAATGTGACCCTGAATTCGATGGCATCGGTCACCAACTCCAAGTAACATCCCAAGCCCTTGGGCACGCAAGGTCAGGAGGAGCCACAGCAGGAACAGAGACAGCAGTTATAGCAGCACTATCCACTCAGGCCCTTTACTAAAATCAGGAGGCTAAGGCCAGCACAAGGGTGGTTCCTCCAAAAGCCAGTTCTCAGGGGGTTGCTACCACGAGTAAAAAGTGACAAGTTGAGAGGCCCTAGCCCCTCTCGGTCCCTATCCCTGCTGCAGCTCACCGTTTGGGGACAACTTTCCCACGAGAAAGCCAGAAAGCTGACCTGCCCTCGAGGACACACTCTCAGAGGGCTCCGAGCCGCCAGCGAGCGGGCGCACCAAATAACCCGAAGGAACCAGGAGGCCGGGAGAAAGCCAGAAAGGTATGGGAAAGCGCACAGCCAATCGGAATCACGCCGACTTTTGCCTGCCTCTGATTGGTGCCTTCTCCATTGACTTTGCTGTATCTTTGCACCACCAAAACTGCTCGAGGTTTACTTGCCTTTTATCTGAAAAGATTTAACTTATCTAAAAGGGCTGTTTACTGTGTAATTCTGTGTAATGCCTGTTAACTGTCTAGCTAGCAATTACAGTCTTTTGGGTTAATTTTGTGTTGGGCTGGCGCATGGCGCCTAACCCCCCACCCTCCCAGTCTTTGTTGTGCAAATCTCAAAATTTAGCACCTCCAGCAAGCCACTGCCTGCAAGTGCTTCTTCTCACTGCCCTCTCCTCTGTCCTCCCTTCTAGCTGGCCTACCTCGAGGACACACTCTCCAGAGGGGTCTCGAGCCAGCGGCGGGCGGCCACCAAACAGCGAAAGGAACCAGGAGGCTGGGGAGAAAGCCAGAAAGGCACGGGAAAGCCGCAAAATTTTGCCCCCACCCCGCCTAGGGTGCCCTTTATACACACCTTCCCACAAATCTCATCCCTATAGCTATTCTCCCAGCCAATTCTCGAGCTCATTTTCTTCATCATCTTACTTTCTTTAACCCTCCTCACCCTCCACCATGCTACTGCACCTACTACTGCTGCTTTGCTTCTCACCTTCCTTAGATCCAGATGAGATAACTGTTGGAACCCATACTAAGGTGCTTAGGGTGACCACTCAACACTGCCCCCCTCTACTGTCCCCAGTGGATACCCCTAAACTATACATACTTATAATACCGCTTCTGCACAATAATCCTTGGGGAATCCCAAAAAAAGGCTCACAACCAGTTTGGAACTCCTTTATCCCCCTGCTACCATACTGGCACCACAATTACCCTCATGCCTGTCCATTAAGCTGGCAATCTATGATAATCTCATAACCATGCAGCAGGATCATCAGCCACTATATATTGGATCCCAAGAAAGAAGAAAAACTGCCTGACTGCTCACTACTCCATCACTTGGTGCCCTCATCAAGTTAATCTTCTTCTGCTGGTCTGTGTTGGCACCGTGGAAATCAACCCTGGACCCACTGAAAGCTCGATCTCCAACTGACCTAACCTCCATAAATGGATTGAGTTTTCTTACTTCAATGCCTGCAGCCTCCTAAAAGTTCTCATCAATACAGGCCTGGTTGACACACCCCACCGGACTGTCTGGTTATATCTGAAACATGGCTCAAATCTGCAACAAAAGATAGTGAAATAAACCTTCCCAACTATCAGCTCTTCAGATCTGACCGCTATCCAGGGGCAGTGGGGTAGCCATCTATGTCAAAGCAAATATCTCTGCATCCTGCCTCAATTCTACATCTCAACCAAAGGAAATCGAATGCTTGTCTATTAAAATAACCCTTCCCGACATCTTCCTTTCAACTGGTTGGTGCTATAGGCCCCTCTGCAGGCCTCAAACTCCTATCCCATTTAGGATCCATACTTAATCTGGGTCCTGAAGACACCATCATCTTAGGAGACATGAACTTAAATTGGCTGACTAATGCATCTGCACCCCTGGTAACCTTCTGTGACACCTATGGTTTCTCTCAATTAATCAAAGAACCAACAAGGATCCACCCAAAGAATACTCTCAACAGCACACTCCTGGATATTATATTGGTAAATAAACCTCATCATTATCCCTATGCAGGAGTACTTCTCAGTGACATAAGTGACCACTGTCCCATAGCTGCCATTAGATCAACAATCAAGCCACCCAATCCTGCAAAATTCCTCCCACGAAGGTCAAAAAAGAACTTTAATATTACAGGATATCTCCATGATCTGTGCCACACCACACGTTGGCAAGAATTCTATCTCACAGCCTCAATTGAGTCAGCTCTTCAAATCTTAAATGATATAATCATAAGTGCCCTCAATTCACATGCACCCTCACCAGTGTCAGAACCAAACTCAAATCCTGTCGCTGGTTCTCTGCCGACCTTAAATCAAGACTGCTTGCCAGAGACAAACTCTGGAAAAGGGCAAGAAAGACAAGGACCCAAATGACTGGCTCCAATTCAGAAAAGCCAGAAACTCCTGCACAAAACAAGTAAGAAAAGCCAAGGCAACCTTCTACACAGTTGAACTAGATGCCTCCTATAACAACCCTTCCAGGTTCTGGGGTACCATAAAGGGCATCCTAGGTCAAACCTCTACCCTGTCTTACCATCCAAAATTCAATTAAATAATATTGAAATCACCGACAAGCAAAATATCTTGAATGCCTTCAATGACCATTTCTCTACAGCTGGCCTGGCTTTACACCTCTCCTGCAAACCTATTAAGATCATCTCTAAACCTACAATCTACTGAGAATCAAAAGGTTGTTTCCACATTCTCATTCAAACCAATATTGTTCAAAGATGTAGAAGACCTCCTACTCCAACTAGATACCACCAAAAGCGCAGGTGCAGACTCCCTGGATCCCTACTTTCTAAAAGTAGCACTGTATGCCTTAACCGCCACCCTCACCCATCTCTTCAATCTATCACTTGTCACTGGTACTATCCCCTCAATATGGAAAACAGCTCAAGTGTTTCCACTACTTAAGGCAGGTGATCCCATGGACCTCAATAATTATAGGCCCATCTCCATCTTACCAATACTATCCAAGATGCTTGAGAAGCTGGTAAACTCTCAGTTAACTGCCTACCTTGATACCAACAATCTCCTAAATCCAGCTCAATCTGGGTTTAGATCTATGATAGCACCATCTCTGCTCTAGCAAAAGTCACAAATGACTGGCAGACTGCCCTAGACAAAAGAATAATACCTGTGCTGTGTTTCTGGATCTAAGCAAAGCCTTTGACACTGTGGATCATGATCTCCTAATCACCTCACTAAACTCCATAGGCCTTGACTCACTCTCCATTAAATGGTTCAGATGCTATCTCTCTGGAAGGCTACAACTGGTAAAGAATGATGGTGATCTATCTACCCCAAGCCACTCCTAAGAGGTGTACCACAAGGCTCCATCCTGGGTCCCATCCTTTTGCCATCTACATCAACAATATTGACTCCAATCTCTCTTTCTAATATCCACCTTTTGCAGATGACACTGTACTTTATGTGACGATCCTCACCATCAAAAGCCTGTGAGCTCCTACAGTCTCAATTCTCCCTCCTCCAGCATAACCTATTAAAAAGAAATTATTACTAAATGCTAAGAAAACTAAAGCTATGTTCTTGCCCACAAGAACTGTTCTTCCACTATCCCATCATTCACCCTCCCACAACTCTCTACCATCCTTGGTGAAAATCTGGAATATGTTGACAAATTCAAATACCTAGGAGTATGGATAGACAATAAACTAGACTACTACCCATGTTGAAGAGCTCCTGAAAAGCTAAGACAAAGACTTGGTCTATTCTATAGAATCAAACACTACCTGACCAAAGATTCCAAACAAAGATTAATCCTTGCATCATTCATGTCCTCATTGATTATGCTGACTTCCTCTATGGTCATTGCTCCCTCCCATCTAAACAAACTAGACACCCTGTATCATAGAGCTATTAGATTCATTACTGACCTTCCTCTAGCACCCATCATTGCTCTCTCTCTACAATGCAGTCAGCTGGACATCTCTGCAACATAGAAGAAGAAAAATGCTGCTATCTGGATCTACAAAGCTCTGACAAACAAACTCCTTCCTACATCTCAGATTGCTTCAACCAGATCACATCCAGGTTCTACACCTTGAGGATCAACAAACTGATCCTGCTGAAGATTCCTATCACCTGACCCGGTATGGAAGAGCTGCAATCAGTTATTCCTGGCACTTATCTGGAATTCTATCCAAAAGACCCTGAAAATGGAAACACTGATCCCCTTACATCCTTCAAAAGCTGTACACCAGCCTAATCCCAGATTCATGCAATTGCTTCCACAAGGCCTAGTCCTCCCACATCCCCACCCCCACACCCTCTCACTCCTCACCCCCCTTCTAAATCTCCTCCTATTCTTCTATCATTGCTCTGGTCCTTTCCACATCAACCTCAAACATATATGCCCACCCATGTACCATTATCCAAGCCTTATCCCCACCAGACTGTTTGTTTCTCACCTTTAATAGGTTTTTGGTTTACTGTCCTTTGCCTTGTATATATGTAAATAATTGTACATCTATCTCACTCATAAATGTTTGTATTTGTGCTATTTCAATATCATGTTTTTGTATACACTCTGTAACCTTTTTTGTTATGACCACTCAGGTCCATCTTGTAAATGAGCTATGCTCAATGATGTTCGCCTGAATAAATAAAGATTTTGATTGATTGATTGATTGATTGATTGACCTGCCACAGTGGTCCACTATTACTTCAAACAAATGGGTCCTACAAGTTGTGGGGTTGGGGTTGTCTCTAGAATTTGAGATGCTACCCCCATTAGTCCCAAGCATCATTGGAGGACATGCTTTCACTGAAGTCGCTTCCCACACTAAGGAGCGAGGTTTATTCTCTCAGTGAGCAGTACGTGACAGCACCTGTCTTAGAAAACTGAGCTCAGCAGATGTTTTTGTTGCACTGTTTTCTGGTACCCAAACAGACTGTGGGCTGGTGCCCCATTCTCAGTCACTGAGTCCTGACCAAGCTTGTTTATAGTCAGAAGTTATGATTAAATGGTGATTCAGCACCAGATCATTCTGTCCCTGGAGTCAGTGGCTTGGTTTTGCTCCCTAGACCTCCAGTATGCATACTTGTACACTCCTATTCATCTGTCACACAGAATGTTCCTCTACTTTCAAGTGGACGTAATCCAGCACCAGTTCAGAGCCATGCCATTTGTGCTGTCATCAGAACCTAGGATGTTCACCAAGTGCCTGTGTTGTGGCAGCCCATGTCAGACAAAGAGGTGTCAAGGTATTTTAGTACCTCAGTGACTGGCTCATCATGGGGAACTCATTGCTGGACATGGAGATGTCTAGGGACCTGGCTGTCTGAACATTCCAGGACCTTAGTTTGATAGTCAATATACCCAGGTCCGAACTCTCCCTAATGTAAGTCAGCCAGTTTATTGGAGGAAAGCTGGATTCCCTGAAAGCCAGAGCTCACGTGCCCCTGGACAGGATGGAAGATCTGTCCTCCTTTGTCTGATCATTTCTGGTTGGGCAAATACACCTGGCCCGGAATATCCTCCGGCTTCTGGGTTTCATGGCCTCTAGCACAGCCATAGTGTATTGCATCCTCTGGTGCGTTAGACCCATTCAGCAAACTAAGGCACCAGTAGTCTCAGTTATATGCAGCACTGAACCAACTGGTCTGTGCGACCCAGTTGATGCTGGAATAGCCATCTATTAGTGTCTGTCACTGGTGAACCTCTTGGAAGGATCCCATTCATCTTATTGGAGCCCTCAGTCACATTGCCAATGTATTGATCATTGGTGGTCTGGGTTGCGCATCTGTTGAACCGCAGAGTACACAGTTTCTGGTGACTGAGCAAGAGTCAACTTTACGTCAACCTACTGGAACTCCATGCAGTTAACCTGGCCTATGTGGTTTCCTTGTGCTGGTGGATTTTGCACTACTGGTTTGGGGATATGTGATACAGGTCAACACTGACAACACGACCACCATGTTATGCCTGAACAAACAGGGCAGCACACACTTCGTTAGGAAGAGCTCCAGACAGTCTTTGGCTCACGTCTTGCAGCAGACCTGCTGGTGGTCCATGTGGCAAGAGCTAGCAACCAGCTGATGAATGCTCTCAGTCATGTAGGAGAGATGTCCTATAAGTGGTTGCTGCACGTGCGGGTGGAGTTGCAGATGTTTTATGGTAAATAACATCAGTGGATCTGTTTGCTTCCAGAGAGAACAGGAAGATGTGAGTGTTCTGTGCCCCTTCCATAGCAGGGCAGTCTGCCAGGTGACATGTTCTCATGGTCCTGGGTTCAGGACCTCCTGTATGCTTTCCCTCTATTTTTTCTGGTTCACGTGGTAGTTCTCAAGGCACAGATGGATAGGGCGTCCCTGATTCTGATCGCACTGGACTGGCTGTGCCAGTTCAGGCATCTGGATCTCCTTAGTATCAACAACAAATTTCTGCAGCTGCTTCCACTCTTGCTGGACCTGCTGATGAGGTCCAAAAGGTCAATTAGACATGTGGACCTGCTGTCCCTGCACCTGACCACTTGGTTCTTGAGTGACTAGAGTTCCAGGCACTTGGGCTTTCTGAAGATGTTTTGTGAGTGCTAGAGGCAAGAAGCATTGACTTGCAAGATGTGCTCTTGCAAGTGGATGAGGTTCTCATGTTGGTGCAAGGAGCATCAATTGTAGCCATGTCCTTCAAGGTGCACCTGGTCACCATTTTGGCATACCTTGCAAAGGCAGGAATACTGGCAGTGGCATAGGGCAGAGTATTCAGCATTTTCTTTAAAGGACTGAGCCACCTGCCCCCACCTGGTGTGTGAACCACCTTCACTGGAATTACCGCATGTTTTGTCACAACTAATGGGTAAACCATTCAAGCCTATGGACAAGTTTGATCATCTCTCACATTTGTTATGGAACACTGCATTTTTTGTTGTCATCATCTCAGATGGGTGAGTGAGCTCCAGGTAATATCTGTAGAATCAACATACCTGGTTTTCCACACCTTCATATGAAGTTCCTGCCCAATGTAGTCTCTTGAGTTTCACCTAAAAAAGGCAGTCATTCGATATATCTTTCAGAAACCTCTTGCTTTGGAGGCCAAGCAAACTCTCCGCATGCTAGATGTTCACATGGCTCTGCTCTTCTAAAGGCAGTGTAAGATGGAATTTCATGGTGAGGCCCATTAGCTGTTCATTACATATGCTGATGCCACCCTAGGCAGACTGGCAGCCAAACAGATAAGTCAGTGGATCACCTCCTGCATCGCTCTGTTGTAGGCTGGCTGGGGAGGAGTCACCCATAGGGTTGAAGGCTTGCACCACCAGACATACTGCTGCCTCTGCTGCTGCTGCCAGGTACAGATCACCACTGGATACCAGAGACTCGGGGTGAGAGAGTTCCCTAAATTAGGAAGGAAATCCTCCCTCTGCTCCAAAGAAAGCTTAATAGAAGTGCAGCTTTGATTTCTTGAAGGCTGCTACCAGGAGCCAGTCAGAGCAGCGACTGCACCTCTTAGCCCCAGGCAGACCAATTCAGGGCTCTGTCTCTGGAAGCCTTTTGTCTGCAAGGGGTTCTAAAATTCTGATGGAGCTGTATTTCCTCCCGCACAGATTGCAGCTGGATACCAAACACTCGGGATGAGAGGGTGCCCTAAATTAGGCAAGAAACCCTCCCCCTGCACTCAAGCAAGCTCCATAGAAGCAGATCTTTGATTTCTTGAAGGCTCCTACCAGGAGCCAATCAGAGTTGGGACCATGCCTCCCAGCCCCGGTGGACTAATCCGAGGCTCTGCCTCTGGAGGCCTTTTGTCTGCAATGGGTTTTAAAATCCCACCAGAGCTGCCTTCTCCGGCACAGATCTCAGCTGGATACCGGAGACTCAGGGTGAGAGGGTTCCTTAAATTAAGCAGGAAACCCTCCCACTGCACTGAAGCAAGCTCCTTAGAAGCGGAGCTTGATTTCTTGAAGGCTCCTACCAGGAGCCAGTCAGAGCAGAGACTGCACCTCCCAGCCACTGGTGGACCAATCTAGGGCTCTGCCTCTGGAAGTCTTTTGTCCACAAGAGGTTTTTAAATCCTGCCAGAGCTGCCTTTCCCCACACAGATTGCCACTGGATACTGGAGACTCAAGGTAATAGGGTTCCCTAAATTGGGCAGGAAACCCTCCCCTACACTGATGCAAGCTCCATAGGAGTGGAGCTTTGATTTCTTGAAGGCTCCTACCATGAGCCAATCGGAACAGAGACCACGCCTTACAACCTCTGGAAGACCAATCCAGGGCTCTGACCTACTTGTCAATCAGTTTCATGCTGCTTCTCAGGGAACAGCCCACCATGCAAAGGACCCACACGAAATGGACATCGGAGTCAGCCCAACGAGGCAGCCAGTGACTCTGCTCCCCTGCTGACCTGAGAAGACCAAGCGGACCCCTGCTGCTCAGATTCCAGGTACACTTGCATTGTGTGGGTTGCCTTGTGGTGAGGAGCACATTTCAACTGTAGATTGGGGTTGCAGTTAATCCCTGGAGGGTCACATTGTGGTGGGAAATCATTGGTAGAGTTGTTTGGGAGATGCAGTGTGATGGGGGGGATATTACATTTGTTCAGTTGTTGTTCGGTGGGTTTTCACAGTTCTGTTCTTTGAATGGTTGCACCATAGTGGGGGTCAACATTTTAGAGTTGTTCATTGTGCTGTATTGTGGTGAAGAATTATTTCCTTCAGCTGCTTTGGAGGTTGCTTCTTGGAGGGGAGCGATTCTTGCAGTAGTTGTGGGGCACTGCACTGGGGAAAACTGTGAATTCCACCAGCTGTTATTCTCACAGTTCTCAAAGTTGGTTTGTCTCATATCTATTCATTTATTTAACTTTGTTTACCAGGTGAATGCACTGGTAACAAGTACCTTTTTCAGGCACAACCTGGATGCAGAAGCACAGACAAACAGGAAAACAAATTACAGTGAAGACATATACATTTACAGCAAGTTGTAGGCAAACATGAGCACATATGGTGCTAATACTTGTAAATATACAATGTGATATACAATGTAATATATGAAAATGCTTGTAATGTAATAAACAAAGGTAGAATTGAGGATAAAGAAAGGAGGAGGAAGATGGCGGAGAACGTAAAATGTGACTGAGATTGGTCGGTGGGTGCGATTAGCTAGTATAAGGTGGGAGGTCAAGACAGGGAGAGGTTATTAGAAGCAAGGGTAGGCATGGGATAAGGAGTAGTATGACTTTAGGAGCTTGTCAAAGGGAGAGGAAGATTTTGACAGAAGGAGGCAGGGCGTTCCAAACTGAAGCTGCACAATAACTAAGAGTGCTGACACATATTTGTGTGAAATGTGGGTATTATTATGTTGTTTTTGGTTGCAGAGTGGGAGGAAGGAAGGTTGACGAGAGATTTGGCTACTGAGGTAGGCAGGTGTCCCAGTGTGCATAGTTTTCTTTACTAGTGTTGCAATAGCTAGATTGGATTTAATGTCCGGGGGATCCAATTAAGGGATTTGAGAGCCGTATACTGGTGAACATTGGACCTGCGACCTAAGGCAGATTTACATATTTTGTAATACAGAGTGTTTTTTTGCTGTAGTATGGATTTACTGGCAGCATCAGTTGCAACTGATCCATAATGTAATGATGGGACTAGGTTTGCCGGTGCAATATGGGTTAACTTCTGGCCTCAGGAGTTAAGAAATGTCGAGCATGGTAGAGAGCACCTAGCTTCTGATGTAAAATAGAGGTGGTGTGTTGGAGATGGGATTCGAAGGATAACGTAGGGTCAAGATGAATCCCTAGATACTTGAAAGACAGTGTCTTAGCTAGGGGTGTACCGTTGCTGGTAAGGACACAGAAACTGGAAGATACCATGTTTATTCTGTGCCTAGTCCCAAATATCGGTAGTTGCAGTACAGCATGAGTACCTTATAATTCCTGGACGTATTTGTACACTTGAATAACTGATTGTCACCACACACCTGAAATAGCCGGTAGTTGTTAAATTAACCCCATCTGGGTGTGGAGTACGTTCTAAACTAAGTTGGTGCTACTTAAGTTGCTCTCTTGCCAGTACATTTCCTTGTAGGATGTTGTTCAGGGGTGAGGCACTTGGTAGTGAGGACTGTGGGGCACTTTTCTACAGGGATGTGCTCTGGAGTAGGGGCACTGCCCCTTCTGTAAGACCACAGCAGTGCTCCATGCTCAGCTGGTAGCAGCAGGGAAAGAGATATCCCAGCTGCACACTCAGCTCAGCAGGAGCTCACACCTCACACCCCCACTCCCTCAGAGACCCACTGGTCCAGGGTGGTGGGGTGCGGGAGGGAGAGGAGGGGCAGTCATAAGGAGGTTGTCCAGCCCAGTTACATCCAAACGGCTAATTGCTTTGCATCCCTGGAGGAAGCTCAGGCTCCTGACTCCGCAAGGAGGGAATCCAGGTCAGTCAAGGATAATGGGCAGGACAGCACGTTGGCATCCAAGGGGGCAAAGCTGAAAGGATGGTCGTGGTGGTAGGGGACTCAATGATTAGGAGGATAGATAGGATGATGGGGGGATCGGATGGGAGAGGGTTGGTCCGATGCCTGCCTGGAGCATCAGCCAACCAGGATTTAGACAGAATAAGGAGGATGGTTGGGGGGGCTGAGGGTCTGGCCAACCAGTCAGTGGAAATGGTGAAGTGGAACGTCCGTAGACTGGGGCACAGATTGGCAGCATACTTCTTGGCCTCCCCAGCTTTTTCTGAAGGCATCCCTTTGTGGGGCAGGGAAGGGAGGCAGGATTGAATAAGGGGTGCTGAAATGGCGAGGTTCAACATTCAGCTTAAGAGGTTGTGTTGGGTCTTGGGGTTACCACTTTGTAGGGGATTGGAAGGATTTCTGGGACAGGTAGCTGTCCAAGGCTGATGAACTTCACCTGACGAGAGAGGGGACCAGTGCACTGGTGAAGAAGTTTGATGTCTATATCAGACATTTAAACTGACTGTGGGGGAGTCCAGGTCTAGTGACTCAGTGATGGAAAGTGAGCAGAAGGGAATCCAAGATAGTACTGCCCCACACCCAGGAGACAGTAGCAGATAAAAGGGTACAGGGAACACTGTAGGGTTTACAGAACCAAGAGGAGGAACAGTTGCAAGAGGAAAAACTATAGGCAAAACCACAAACAAGTGGGAGAGAAAACATGGAAAGCAGACGGACAGTAGCAGAGTTAGAGCAGGGGTCAAGCGGAAGGGGGTATGCCCAAATGCCAGGAGTCAATGTAACAAACTCAGCGAGCTCTAGGTGCTGATGACACACACACTGAGGTGGATCTTGTGGCCAACACAGAAATGTGGTCCACGGAAAATAACTACTGGGAGATGGTGGTCCCTGGATGTATATTGTTCAGGAGACATTGAAGAACTGGTAGAGGGGGAGCAGTCATCCTCTTAGTCAAAGAAGGCATTGAAGTGACTGAAGATAGAGGCAAGATGGGGAAACTGAATCTATGTGGGTACAACTCACGGCAGCCTCAGGCAGGAAAATACACTTAAGGGCAATCTGTAGGCCTCCAGGTCAAGGAAAAGAAAGGGACAGTGAACTCAGGGAGGAACTTAAAAGAGGTGTCGTGAAGGGGTACGTAGTGGTGGTAGGAGACTTGAACCTTCCGTACGTTGATTGGTAGGTCACAGTGGCCAAAAGTGCCAGGAGTCTGACATTGCTAGACACTTTCCAGGACTATCTACTGGTGCAGCTAGTTAAGAAACCCACCAGACAGTCTGCAGTCCTTGATGTGGTGCTCACTAACTCAAAGATGGTGGATGCTGTGAGGGAACTTCTAGGCAATAATGACCACAACTCTGTGTGGTTTGAATTGGCCCTCGGAGTTGGTGAGCTGTACTCAAGAACTGAAGTCCTACACTTTGGAAGGGCAGACTTTGATAGGTTGAGGGAACTGGTCAAAGAAAAGTTAGCAGGGGTGGAGGACATAGGCAGGGTGGACAACAGATGGGAGGCAATTAAGGAAGCCATCCTCAAGGCATCGAAGGCATGCGCAAGAACAGTAACAAAGAGAAATAGGTTTAAGAGACCACTATGGTTCTCAGCTAGGGTTAGGGAAGCAGTTAGGGCCCAAAAGGTGGCCTTCTGTAAATATTATGGAAAGCAGGGAGAAGCAGAATGGGAGGAATATCTTCAGAAAAATAGGGAGGCAGAGAGGGACGTCAGGGAGGCCAAAGCAGACACAGAGCTGCATATCATGAAGGGGTTCAAGAACAGAGAAGAACAGTCTTGTAGATATATTAGTGAAAAAAAGAAAAAAGGTGGGGAAATTGCATGGCTAGTTGGGAGGGGGGTCAGGTGGTGGAGGAGGATGGGCAAAAGGTTGCCATGCTGAAAGACTACTTTTGCTCATTATTCACTAAGGAGGACTGTGGGTCCATGCCAGAGAGTGGCATCAAAGTGGCCACAAAGTGAGTCCTGGAAATGAGTCAGCCATTGTTTACTAGAGAAGGGGTCTTGAAAGGGCTGGCAGCCCTTAAAATAGATAGGCCCCGGGAGCAGATGGGTTGCATCTGAGGATACTTATGGAATTAGCAGCAGAACAAATAAAGCACTGACTGGGCTGTTCAACAGCTCACTCAAGTCTGGGGAAGTTCTAGGGGATTAGGAAATAACAGACGTTGTACTGCTGCATAAGGGGAGGGGATAAGGAACAACCAGGGAACTACAGGCCTGTCAAGTTCAAGTTTTCAAGTTTCAAGTTTATTGCAGGAAAATTCCATTGAGCAAGCTCATTCACAGGGAGGTCCTGAGACAGACATACAGTCAAATACTTTAAGAGAATTACATGATATTACATAACGTACATAAAGAGCTCCCCGGGTGTACAAAATTCATGATGGGAGGTGACACTGATTATAAGACAATACATTACATACATTAGGATTTCACCTAATTAATGTTCCTAGAGAAAGTAACAGTAAGTACATAACTGTAACTAATATGTTCACAGAATTCCAACCGATACACTGTTAATGGTTAGAGAAAGAGCTAATGACATGGAGAGATGGAGCCTGAGATACCGTGTGGCCAATAAATTGATGCCCCAAAAACGATATTCAGTTTAATGACAGTTACAGGTATCTTTTAATTTGGCTATGGCTAACCTTTTAAAAAGGTTAACAGGGACAATACTGGATCATTTCAGAGAGGATTGTAACCGATTCCAAATAGTTGGCAGCGAACATGATATAGCATGTTTGCCAAAGGAAGTACGGGTCCTAGCTACATCGAGGAGGAGAAAATCAGACTTCCTGAGGGAGTAAACACTATGCGATATGTGTACTAAGGAGGTTAGGTATTACGGTAGTTTGTTCAGAAGAAGTTTTAAAGTCCAGATACCGGCGTGGACTGACCGTCTAATGGTCAGCGAGGGCCATCCAACTATGGCATATAGATCACAGTGATGGGTTTGGGGAAGGGAGTTAGTAATAAATCGGAGGGAGTGGTGGTAGAGTGTCGGTCGGACTTCTGTTGTGAGGAAGCTGATGAATGATCAAAGAGGACCTCGTAGACTACCTGGAGAGCAGCGGACCCCAGGATAGTAAACAACATGGTTTTGTGGCAGGAAGGTCTTATCAGACCAACCTGATAGTTTTCTTTGACTGGGTGGCAAAGGAAATTGACAAGGCCACGCGGTGGATCTGCTGTACAAGAGATTGCTTAAGAAGATGGAAGACTTGGTTGCGGCTAAAACTAGTGAACTGGATGGGAAATTGGCTAGCAGAGAGGCAGCAAAGGATGGTGGTCAATGGGATTAAGTCAGAGGAAAGGGAGGTAACAAGCGGGGTTCCACAGGGATCTGTCTTCGGTCTGGTCCTCTTCAACATATTCATTAGTGACCTTGGTGAAGGAATCTGGAGCAGGTTGTGTCTCTTTGCAAATGACACAAAAACTATGTGGGAAGGTGGATAGTGAAGATGGAGTAAGGGTTATGCAGAAGAACCTACAAAAGCCTGTGGGGTGATCAAAGGTCTGGCAGTTAAAATTCAGTGCTAAAAATGGAAGGTAATGCACCTGGAGAAAAAGAACCCCAAGACAGATTATTAGATCGGAGGGGAGAAGCTTAGCACTACAGAAGAGGAAAGAGATCAAGGAGTTATCAGTAACTCCCTTAAACAAATGAGTCAGTGCAACAAGGCCTATAGCAAGGCTAGCAGGATTAATAATAGAAGAACAGAGATAATACTTCCCCTCTACTGATTCCTGGTGAGGCCACACCTGGAGTACTGCACCCAGTTCTGGAGTCCTCACCTCAGAAAAGACAAGGATAGGTTGGAGACAGTACAGCACAGTGTGACCAAAATGATTCAGGGACAGCAGGGTAGATCCTATGAGTAGCATCTTAAGGCACTAAATATGTATTCATTGGAAGCCAGAAGGGAGAGGGGAGATAGGACTGAGACCTTCAAATTCCTCAAAGGAATTAATAAAGTGAACTGCAGGGAATTATTTAGCCTGAATACCAACTCACGGTCACAAATGGAGATTAGCAGGTAGGAGGTTCAAGAGGGACATGAGGAAGTACTTTCTTACAGAAAGGGTGGTGGAACCTTGGAACAGTTCATCCGACGAGGTGATGGGAACGAACACAATCAGGGGATTCAAGCAGGCCTGGGATAGAATGAAGGAAATAGTGGTTGCTCAGGGCAGCAGGTCCAGGGAAAGAGAATGGAGAGAGATTTAGGGAACTTAGGCAGACTGGATGAACCTTTGGTCTTTTTCAGTCATCATTGTCTATGTTTACATGTTTCTACTGTACATCCCCTTTTTAGGTGCCAACATCGTAACTGTAAGCACCTGTTGTGGTCATTTGTACTCTTTCATGCATTTAGTCAAGTTCAAGGTAACATTCAGTGTGAGTGATTCGGCTGCATAATGTCACTGATGATGTCAGTGATAGGGCTTTTGGGTCTTGGTGTTGGATTTCAGACCTACACATGCTGGGGTTCTATACCCAGTACAGAATAGTTTTATCTTTCACATATCAATTTATGTACTATGAGAGAAATTGTTAGATGCCACAGCTGATGTTAGAGACTTTCAGCAAGGTTTGAAATTCTATATTGCCAATAACTTGAAAAGTTCCAGCTCAAACTTTGAGGTTTAAATGCAACTTAGGAAACAGTACTTAGACAGACTATTAATTATCATACACTGCAGCTATTTGGGGGGGGGGAAGCGTCTGCACTCACTGCTGGATGTCCTTTGCCACAGTATGCCTCTCCTGTCCAGGAGGATTAGTACAGCGGTAGTGCTGAAGGCTACCAAGTTGTACAGGGTAACAGGCCCAGGTTCAATCCCCAGAGCGTGACATTTTTTTTCTTTCTCACTACAATTTATGCAGTATGAGGCAAATTGTTAGATGTCAGTGCTGATGTTAGTGATAGACAATCAGAGTTTGAGGTTTAAATGCAACTTGGAAAACATTACTTCAGACAGACAGACTGTTGTTTATTATGAAAATCAACTGCAACTGTGTGTGGGTGTGGGGGGGGTCTGTACTCAGTGCTGGAAGTCCTTTGCCAAAGCTCACATTTCTGTTTTACCAGCATAGTACAGTGGTAGAACTACAGGCTACCTAGTGGCAGAGGTAGGAGGCCTGGGTTTGGTCCCGGGGGCATTTTCTTTCATACTACAACTGGTAGATGCTGTTTTTCAGACCCCATCCCCAAGCCACTTCCCTTTTAATTGTCAGGGTGAAGATACATAGATACATAGACAGTGTCAGCAGATAAGGGCCTATGGCCCACCTAGTCTGCCCATTTGAGCTTGTAAGTTCAGTTTGTTTTCCTAGAAGTCTGTTGCCCCTTACCCCTGACCTCCAGAATTCCTTTATGTCTATCCCATGCATTCTTAAATCCTGTGATTGTTTCAGCCCCCACCACTTCCTCTGGCAGGGTGTTCCACTTGTCCACCACCTGTTCTGTGAAGAAATTCTTTCTCATGTTTCCTCTGAATCGTCCTCTCTCCAACTTCATCCCATGTCCTCTTGTCCTGGAACTTCTTTTTCGCTTAAAAATAGTGTTTTCCTGCACCCTATTCCTCCCTGTAAGATACTTGTATGTCTCTATCATACCCCCTCTCTCCCTCCTCTCCTCTCCTCCAGGGAGTACATGTTCAGGTCCTTCAACCTGTCTTCATAGGACTTGTGATGCAATCCATGCACCATCTTTGTTGCCTCCTCTGAACCTTCTCTACCCTGTCTATGTCCTTACGTAGGTATGGTCTCCAGAACTGTACACTGTACTCCAGGTGGGGCCTCACTAGTGTCTTGTATAGTGGAATTATGACCTCCCTTTCCTGCTGGTGATGCCCCTGCCTATACATCCCAGCATCCTATTTGCTTTACCTGCTGCCTTGTCACACTGTTTCCTCTGTCTTGAGGGTCATCAGAGATGACAACCCCAAGATCCCTTTCCTGCTTGGTGCATGCTATATCCTCACCCCCAACTGATATATTGTGCCAGGGTTTTGTGCCCATATGGATTATCTTGCATTTTTTGCATTGAATTTCAACTGCCAAACCCTGACCATTCTTCAAGTTTCTGCAGGTCGCTCTCATTCTGTCTACACCCTCTGGTGTGTCTACTCTGTTACAGAGCTTTGTGTCATCAGCGAACAGTGAAATTCTGCCTTCTAGGTCCTGCGTAATGTCACTGATGAAGATGTTGAATAGGACTGGTCCCAGCACTGATCCCTGTGGTACCCCACTGGTCACTCTTCCCTCTGTGGAGTGACAGCCATTTACCACCACCCTCTGTGTCCTGCCACCCAGCCAGTTACCTACCCACCACACTACTGTCCTGCCCACACCCATATTCCCCAGTTTGTGTAATAGTCTTCTATGTGGCACAGTGTCAAAGGCCTTGCTGAAGTCCAGATAGGCCATGTCCACTGCCCTCCCTGATCCACCTCCCTAGTCACCCAGTCAAAAAATTCAACGAGGTTGGTCTGACATGACCTCCCCCTGGTGAAACCATGCTGCCTTGGGTCCTGTAGTCTATTGACAACCAGATGTTCCACCAATCTCTCCTTCAGTAGTGCTTCCATGATCTTCCCCACTACCGAGGTGAGGCTGACTGGTCTGTAGTTCCCTGCTTCCTCTTTGTTCCCACTCTTGTATAAGGGGACTACATCTGCTGTCCTCCAGTCTTTGGGTACCTCCCTGTTTCTAGTGATCGGCTAAACAGGATAGCCAGCGTTCAGCCACCACTCTCTTAGTTCTTTAAGGACCCTGGGATGCACCCCATCTGGCCCCATTGCTTTATCAACTCTTATTACTTCCAGTTCCTTCAGGACCCTTTCTCGTGTAAAGGGACTTGTGTCCATTTCTGCACCATTCTCACCCCTTGTACTCCCTTCAGACCCATTGCCCTCCTCTTCCTCAGTAAAGACTGAGCAGAAATACCTGTTCAATATGTCAGCTTTACTGTTGACATCCTCCACGCGGCCCCCATCCTCCCCCTTCAGTCTCACTATCCCCCTTTGTCTTTCTTTTTTCACTTATGTACCTGTAAAAGGTTTTGTCCCCTCTACCCACTGATTTTGCAATGTGTTCTTCTGTCTGAGCTTTGGCTTCCCTTACTGACCTCCCTGCCTCCCTTTGCTTCTCCTGGTACTTCTCCCTATCCCCTTCTGCCTGTGTCTTTTTGTATTGCCTGAATGCAATCTTTTTGGCTTTCACTTTCTTTGCTACCACTTTGGAAAACCATAATGGTCTCCTCTTCCTTTTCCTCTTGCTAACCTGCTTAATGCATAATTCTGTTGTTCTTGTAATCTCCATTTTAAATACTGCCCACTGTTCCTCAACCCCTGATTCCTGTCCCATTCTCCTTAATGCCTCTTTCAAGTATCTCCCCATTTTCCCAAAGTCTGCCCCCCTAAAATCCAGGATACGTGTTTTTGTGTGGTTTGGTTCTGCTCTTTCTGTGATTTCAAACCACAATGACTGGTGGTCACTGCTCCCCACTGTTACCCCATCACACTGTCCCTGTTTGTGAGCACAAGGTCCAGTATTGCCTTCTGCCGAGTTGGTTCCATGACCAGTTGCTTGAGGAAGGCACCCTGAAGGAGTCCAGCATAAATCTGCTCCTAGTTGATGCTGCTGCTGCTGGGATGCTCCAGTCCACGTCTGGAATATTGAAGTCTCCAACCAGTACTACCTCACTCTTGTCTGCCATCCTTTGGATGGCTAGCATCATCTCCTGTCTGTTTCTTCCTCCTGGTTGGTGGTCTCATAGACCACAACCTCAGCGGATGGCTGTCCCCATTTTCCTTTCCAGCTTAACCCACAGTATCTCTCCCCATTTTGTTCCTCTTGGATCTCTGTGGCCTTATGTCATTTTTCACATACAGTGCCACTCCTCCTCCTTCCTGCCTGCTCTGTCTCTTCTGAATATGTTGTAGCCAGGTATTGCCATCTCCCAGTCGTGGTTATCATTACACCAGGTTTCAGTGATGGCCACAATGTCCAGATCTGACTGTACCATGACAGCCTCCAGATCTTCCATCTTGTTGCTAAGGCTCCTGGCATTTGCACACATGGCTTTCCATGATTTGACCTCCCTAGACTGTTTCACTGTTCTACTCCAGCCCCTTCCTTGGTTGTCATTTATCCCTGGTTCTCCTTGCTGTCTGCCCTTCTGCCGAATTTTGCCCCTTTTCTGCTTATCCACCTCTTGGGCACTAATCTCCGTCTTTTGCACACTGCTTTGCAGATATAGCCACTCCTCTGGTTCACTGGTTCCACTGCTAGCTGTGGGGGGTGAGCAAGTAGGTACCCTCCTTGCTGGCCTGCCACCCCCCTTTGCTAGTTTAAATGCTTGTCAATGTAGCATTTAAACTTATCATTGAGTGCTTGGATTCCCCTCCAGGATGGATGCAGGCCGTCAGGCTTGAACAAACCTCCATCCCTCCAGGTGGGTCCCCAGTCACCAATGAATCCAAACCCTTCCTCACAGTACCAGTTCTTCAACCATGAGTTAAAGTTCCTGGTGCATGCACTCCTATGCTCTCTCTCTTGCCTCTCACATGTAGTACTTCTGAGAAAGTGACAGAAGTAGCTACTTGCTTGAGACCCCTCCCCAGTTTCCTAAACTCTTCCTGAACTTCCTTTGGCTCCCCATTTGCCAGGTCATTAGTACCTAGGTGGATCATGACATCCAGCTCACCCTTCCGTCTTGCCTTCCTAGTGATCCCCAGGATCTTCCTGAAGCCTGTCACCTCTTTCTGGCCACATAATCATTTCCTACTGACCTTTTTTGGCACCTTTAGTACCATTGGTACTTGGATTAAAATATGTGGGGCTGTCAAATGTGCACACATTCATATCCTATTATAGCATCAACTTGCACAGTCATCATGATGTTGCATTTGGATTCTCATTCCTCCAATCTCTATTTGCCTGATTTGGGGTGCATGCCTTGCCCCCTTGTCTTGAGGCCTGCTAGTATGGATAGTGAACCGAATCTAGGTAATTAGAAATAGAGGTTACTTACTTGTACCCGTAGTTCAACTAGTGTTCCATTCACATCGACACTACCCACCTGACCTCCCTTTGCAAGGCTAGCTTTGGATTCCTGTTTCTGTTGGCAGATTGAAGTGCAAGGAGGTTGGAGCCATGATTGGGTGGCAGAAGTATTCGAGCTTGAAGACTGTTCCAGAGTCTGAAAGTTATGTAGTCAGTAGTGTAGAGAGCAAGGCTGATTCTTCAAGTTTTTTTTTAAAGAATACCTTTTTAAATATTAAGGGAATTAACCTGTAGTGAGTCATGAAGCAGGCACTGCTATTTTGACAAGTGAAGCTGCCTTTGTGACTTGCAAACCCACTCTTGTGAGGGCTTAATAGTCACAAAACTGGTGAAAGAACTGAAAGCTTTGTGTTTCAATTCAAAACCAAGACAGTATATAATAAGCTAAGTCTGAAACTTACGTGGTCAACAGTGTAAGGTGTAAGGCTGATTCATCAAGTGTTGTTAAAAATATACTTTTTTAAAATACTAATGAAATTAGACTGAAGCATAACGCAAAAACAAACCCTGCTTTGTTATCCCCATAAAAACACATTTTCATTTTTAAATCCAGTAGACTTCCATGTAAAAAGGGTTCCACAACAATTTGAGTTTGGTTAGCTTACCTTGCCACCCATAATTAAAAAAATCAGCTCCTTGGCCAGAAGCTGTCTGAATGAGTGAAACAGGAATCCGCTGTTCACAATTGTGGTTTCTTTCATTTAGATGGTGACCAGCCAAGGAGATGAGAAGAGGGCTGCACTGGTCACTGTTTTTTTTTTTTTTTTATTATGGGTAGTATCAGAGGAGGAGGATTGAACTTGGATGCTTGATGGTGGGGGGGTTATATTGCAGTGTGGTGGGGAGGGGTGAAGGAAGAGGGATGGGTGCTAGTTAGTAAGGGGCAAAGGAAGGGAAATTCCTTTTTTTAATTGCTTTCACCTACTTAGTATATCTGACACCAGAATTGGGCACCCAGTGTCAGAAGCAGGGTGGGTGCCTTGGTGACTGGGGTACTACTGGATGCCAGGATGCTTGGACTTGGGGCAGGGTGCAGGAGGGGTGCCATTCATACCTCACAGCTGCCTCTGATTAAGAGGGAGATCTCTCATTTTACCCCTCAAAATTGTTGTCCCTCATAGAAAAGGTGCTGCCCACACAGAGGGCATGCTGTAAATTCAGACTTTAAAGCAGAAATTCTTAATATTCTTACATGTTAAACCAAAAATCAAGTTTGCAAAAGAAAAGGCAAGGTTTCCATGGTGTTCTGAGCTTAAAGCACCAAGTTAGAAGGTGTGTCTTTCATTATGAAGGTTAGGGTCCCTTATTGTCTCCCATTTTGAATGCCCATGTCCCTTGTTTCAGTGACAAAAGGTTGAGAGGTATGGTGCCACTAGATGCCAAGGATATTTGGAATGGGGCAGGGTGAGGGAGAGGGTGCCACTGGACACCAGGGACTGTTTGGCACAGGGTGGGGAAAGGCTGGAGGTACCAGTGGACAGCAGGGACAGCTTGGTATAGGAGTGTGGTAAAGATGTGAATGCCAGTGTACTTCTGGGACTGTTTGGTATAGCATGCCTTAAGGGCTGGGAGTTGAACAGTGACCAATCACTGTTGCTTCTATCAGTATTGATAATCCAGCTAAAGGCTGGCATTTTCAATACAAATTAGTGTATATTATCAAATTTTCTTTTTAAAAAGTTAGGAAATGTATTACTGTGACAGGGTTGAATATTAAGTACCCTGTCCTGTTTGTTATGTATAAAGAGTTAAAAGCAAGGGTCTGTTTTATCCACTTCTTTTCTGTCTCATCTGTTTGATTGCACAATCAAATGTTCTTGTGAGACCTAGGAACTGATCACTCTGACGGTCTTGCAGTTCTCCACCTCCCGATATCTCCCTGCTTTCACTTGCTGTTTCTCTCTTTTTTCTACCTCGCTTATCTGTGGTTGTGAAGTATACAGTATGTGAAATTGTTTGTGTAAAACTGTGATCCTTTGGTTTGAAAATGTATATAGTTATATTGTTGAAATGATTGCAGAATGCTGTGTGGAACTCAGAGGGTTTACCTTGAGATGCAGCACCAGCTCATTTGAAGAGCTGTCAACAGGAGATTAGTTCTGGGACACCATATTCTATTTTGTTATACTTGCAAGGAAATTGACAAAGTTGTGATGCATTTTGCAATGAACAGGGTGTCTCTTAACAAGATGAGGTTGCAGAAGTTAATTGCCAGGCAAAGACGTAAAAAGAGCAGCAATCTTATGTTAGAGGGAGAGACTAAAACTTAGAATTAGAGATGCCCTCAGATGGAGGACTTTGTTTTTTCTGTTTCTGTTGCCTTTGTAAACAATTATGCTGAATAATTTTATTTTTTATTTTACTGTTATTGATAATAATAAAATGCTACCTATGAATTTTATAACTGCTCCTGGTTTTCCTATGCTTCCTGACCTTTGCTTAGATGACAGATGGTGTTAGACTAAATGAAATTTATACCGTGCAAACTCTTAAGTCACAAGTTTTATGCATGGGTACTAGACCTGGTACCAAGGAAGCATAGAAGAAAGGTATGAATCCTGCAACAGCAAGCCCAGGAATGATTACCAGAAGAATGGCAGCCAAACTAGAAGTAGAAACAAAAGTCCAAACTGAGACTGTACATCCAGAACCAGTGATGGAAGAAGAAGAAGAACAGGCAGGGACAGAATCTGAAAGCCTGTCTGCCTTCTTCAAATGGTGAGCTATACAACAAAGAAAGACAGAGAAGCAGAGAGAAGAAAAGAAGAGATGCAGTGACAGGAACAGCAGAGAAAAGTGGAGATACAGTGACAGGAAGAGAAGGGAAGGGAAGCAGAAACAAGAACAGCAGAGATGAAGAGAGATGCAGCGATGGCTGGATGCCTTGCAAGCTACAAAGCTGGAGGATCTAGCACAGGTCCAGCAGAGTAACAAAACATTAACAACTTAAAAGACATTAAATTTACAAAGTTGAGTCCCTCAAATGATATCAAAGCATACTTGACAACTTGTGATATAAGACAGTTGCATTCTGCTAAGGTGATTGCAAATGAATTAAGGATGTTTTTTGAGTTACAATCTAATTGTAAATGTTTTTATGGTTATTTTTTCTTGTAACAAAGACATTTTTTGGTCTGATATATTTGTATTGTATATGAATGTTTTTTGTATTGTACATGTATGTTTTTTATGTGGGTCGCGCCTGTAAAAGGAACTCGTTTTCCAGTGTACTTACCCGTTAAGTGAATAAACAAACAAACAACTTTGAAAGGGTTGCTGCAGCCTACCAGAGGCCAAAGCAGCAATGGGCAATCAGACTGGTACCTTACCTGACAGGTAAAGCCCAGCTTGCCTGCAGCAGTAAGGACACCACATAGTCAGAAAACTATGACCTTGTTAAAAGAGAAATTCCGAAGAGATATGACATCTCAAAAGAGACCTACAGGCAAAGATTCCAGTTCCTGAAGTACCACTCAGTCGACAATCCTCGAGAAGCCTTCACCTGACTTGAGAGAACTCCTTATTAAATGGCTCCAACCAGAGGGCAAAACAGTCCCACAGATCACTGACATATTTGCAATGGAGCAATTCATCAACATTCTGCCTATAGTCGTGCAGCTTTGGGTAAAAGAACACTGAACAGAAAGTGGGGAAAAGGCCATTTCTTTGGCCAAGGAGTATCAGATGGCCAGACAGACACAGCAGCAGCAAAGTAACAGCCAAAGACAGGTAAGACCCTCTTTTTCCCCCAATTTAACTCCAGATCAGATAAGAACTCTGGTAGGGGTAACAAATCTGCACCCAAAGACTTTATTTGCTGTAACTGTAACAAGTCACGTCATATTGCATGAAACTGCCATAAAAATAAGGAGGGTGACACTGGAGCAGATTTGACCTTAGCAAATTGTGGCAAGTATTTAACAGATGACAAGGTGGGAGATAAGACTGTGAAGGGACTCCTTGATTTGGGAAGCGGGCAGACCCTAGTGCATGTTGAAGTGCTAGGGAAACACTGTGCATAAGGACCAGGTACTGGTGTCGTCTGCATCCACAGAGACACTTGATGCTATCCCACCACACAAGTGACTGAATATTAGTGGGGTGGTGCACCAAATGAAATTGGGAATAGTACCCAAGTTACCTGTACTTGTGATTATTGGAAATGACTCTCCAGGATTTTCTGAGCTAGTCACAGAGAGACAGAGAGAGAGCAAAACCTATAGTTTCAGCAGCTGTGATGACAAGAGTACAGGAAAAAAACCTCAGATGGTGGGGACACTTTTCCTTTTGGTGACTTTGATGTGGACTTGTTTGAACACAGCTCCAAGATCCAGAAGTCCAGGAAAGAAAGAAGATGCCTGAAAAAACAGTGGCAACAAAAGACTGATGGACATAAGGGGTTACTATATGAAAATGCTGAAACTAAACTGATAACTGATTGTGATTTTGTTTCAGAGCAAACTAATTATGCTTCTCTCCAAGTTTATTTTAAGCAGCTGGGGATGAAACAAAAACAGGGTGAATCAATGTGTAAAAAATTTAATGGGCTACTGTACAGCGTTTGTGTTAATCCTCAGATGCAGGAACAGACAGAACAATTGGTTATTATCACAAAAGTATAGATCTGAGTTGTTACAGATAGCACATGATAGTCCTATGGCTGGTCACTCAGGGAGGGATCGCACCCTTGCCAGATTGTTGTACAGATTTTACTGGCCTGGAATTCATGAGGAGGTCACTGTCTATTGCAGTTCTTGTGCTGAATGTCAGAAAGTAGCCCTAGTGGTTAAAAAACACAATGTGCCCTTGGTCCTCTACCCTTGATAGGTGTGCCTTTTGAGAGAACTGCAATGGATGTGATAGGCCCCTTAGACAAAAGTCAAAAAAGTAATCTAGTCATTCTGGTAGTAAGTGATTATGCTACTCAATACCCAGAGGCAGTTCCAATACGTACTGTCACAGCCCCAAAAGTGGCAGCAGAGCTTGCCAACATTTTCAGCAAGGTGGACATACCTAAAGAGATTATTACTGGTCAGGGTAGTAATTCTGGTGCTGCAATACTGAAGGAGCTGTACCGACTACTAGGTATCACTGCCATAAGAACCTCCCCGTATCACCCTCAGACAGATGGTCTTGTTGAGCATTTTAACCTAGCTTTAAAACACACGTTAAAAAGGTTTGTAACAGGGGAAGGGAAAGATTGGGACAAATACTTACCTTGCCTACTTTTTGCTTACTGAGAAGTGCCTCAAGCCTTAACAGATTTTTCACCATTTGAAATGCTGTATGGTGGACAACCTAGATGGCCACTAGCTGTAATAAAAGAAACATTGGGAAATAACCCCGCTCAGAAAAAAATCTGGTACATCTTATATGTGTGCCCTAAGAAAGAAACTGGCAAAATACATTGAAATTGCCCATAGTAATCAGGAAGAGGCCCAAAAGGTGTATTATGACTATGGGAACAAAATAAAACAAATTTTGAGTCTGGTGAAAAGGGCTTGCTACAGTTACCCACTACAGAAAACAAACTGTTAATTAAGTGGCAGGGGCTTTATAAAATGCCTAAAGTTACTGGCACAGTTAACAATGAGACTGAGAACCCTGATAGGAAAAATTCTATCAAGATATACCATGCTAACCTCCTGAAGAAATGGGTTGAAAAAACACCAAAGGCTGCTTTGATAGTATTACCAGAAAGTAATAAAGAAGATATTGATATAGTTTATGACAGACTGGAACAAACTGTAACTGCTGATGCTGTAAAGATGAATGCTTCCTTAACCTCCAAACAAGCCACAGAAATTTGTAACTTGGTAAAGACATTTAATGGTACTTTTACCACAGTGCCAGGCTGAGCAAAATGGGTTGAGCACATAATAGTGACAGGGAATGCTTGCCCTATCAGACAAAAGACATATGGATTACCACAGTGGTGAAGAGCCCATGTGCTTAAGGAAATACAAAAATTGAAACAGTTGGGTATCATAGAAGAATCAAGAAGTGCTTGGTCACACCAATGGTGATTGTAAACAAAAAAGAAGGAGGTGTAAGAATCTGCCTTAATTTTAGGAAACGTAATCAAATGTCTGTATTTGACTGCTATCCTGTGCCGAGGATAGATGATTTGGTGGACAGATTGGGAAGTGCCAAGTACATTAGTACCCTCGATCTCACCAAGGGTTACTGGTAAATTTCCCTAGCTAAAGAATTCAGAGACAAAACTACATTTGCCGCTCCTATTGGATTCTAGCAGTTCACCACCATGCTGTTTGGTTTACATGGTGCACCTGCTACATTCCAGCAGTACATGGATGTAGTTTTATCCCCTCACACTGGTGATTGTGCTGCTTACCTGGATGATGTTGTGATGTACAGTCCAGACTGGAAAAGCCACCTGGAACACATGTGAGCAGATATCCAATCTATCAAAAAGGCAGGTCTGACCATCAGTCCTACCAAATGTGCACTGGGCATGCAGGAAACCAGATATTAGGGATATGTTTTGGGAAATGGAGAAGTAAAGCCAGAGATTTCTAAGATAGAGGCTGTAGCTAACAGTCCCATCTCTAAAACAAAGAAACATGTCAGGTCATTTTTACGGCTGGCTAGTTACTATAGGAGATTTATTCCCAGTTTGCCCAGTTAGCTACTCCCCTCCCTGAACTCATGAAGAAACAGTGCCCAAATAATGTGAAATGGTCCCCAGAATGTGATGAAGCTTTTCGGGCCATCAAGGCTACGTTATGTTCAGCCCATGTTTTAAGAAGCCTAGACTTTGAGAAACAGTTTGTATTACAGACAGATGCATCAGAGGTGAGCCTAGGTGCAGTCTTGAGTCAGAATATAGATGGAAAGAAACACCCCATTCTATATATCAGTAGGAAGTTGCACAACAGAGAGAAAAGGTACTTGCAGCAAAGAAGGCCATAGTGTCCCTTATTTTTTATTTGCTAGGAGCTGACTTTGTACTTATAACCAATCATAATCCTCTCTGTTGGCTTAACCAAATGAAGGATAAAAATTCCAGAATCACAAGGTGGAACCTGGCACTACAGTCATTTAAATTCAAAGTGATGCACAGATCTGGAAGAGAGAATGTCAGTGCTGATTTTGAGTCAAGATATGGATCAGTAATTTAGAATTCCGAAGGTTGAAAAAAAAATGTGACTTTAAACTTAACTGTTTGCTCTACTGATTGTTATGGAAAAAGGGATACAGTATTGCATATGTGTAAACTTGTAAAGGTTATAAGGTAATGTTAGAAGAGAATTAAAAGAACGTTTCAGAAACCTGTCTTTCACACATGTTCCCTTTTAAAGAGGGGAGTATGTACCAAGGTTGAATAGGACTGTGTCCCATCTGTTATGCAGAAAGAATTAAAAGCAAGGATCTGTGCTATCCTCTTCTTTTCTGTTTCTTGTCTGTCTGATTATATAATAACATTTTCTTGTGAGACCTAGGAACTGATCACTCTGATGGTCTTGTGATTCTCCACCTCCCGCTGTCTCCCTGCCTTCACCTGCTGTTTCTATCTTTTCCTTCTCGATTATCTGTGGTTATAAAAATATATGTGAAACTGTTTGTGTGAAACTGGGATCCCTTGGTTTGAAAATCTATAAACTGTTGAAATAATTGCAAAAAGCTATTTGGAACTCAGAGGGTTAACCTTGAGATGCAGCACAAGATCATTTGCAGAGCTATCAACAAGAGATTAGCTCTGGGACACCATCTTCTATTTTGTTGCACCTACAAGCAAATTGACAAAGTTTTGATGCATTTTTTAAGAAACAGGATGTCTCCTAACAAGATGAGGTTGCAGAAGTTAATTGCATGGCAAAGGCTTATTATAGAAAGTGCAGCAATCCTTTTTTAGAGGGAGAGATTGAAACTTAGAAATAGAGATACCCTCAGATGAAGAACTTTGTTTTCTCTGTTTGTATTGCCTTTGTAAATAGTTATACTGAATAATTTGATTTTTTATTTTACTGTTATTGATTAGTTTAGTTTATTAGTCTAGGAATTAATACCTTTGAGCCAGGGCTCTTTTACAAAGGTTCCACGTCACAAAGAACATTTAACAAAGCACAATACACATTACAGGTAAAACCAGACAGGAAAGTTACATCATAAATTTGCTATTAACAGTTTAAGGCAGTAACGTTTTTAAGTTTCATAGAAAAGCAAGCTATAACAGGTTCAAGCGAGTAGACAATTTCGAGGTTAAGGAAACTTCCAGGAGAGGGTGATCATTAGGCACCAAAAGGAGGCTAGAGAGGAGGAAAGGTGGTGAGCGGGAGAGTAAGTGAGAGGGACAGGAAAAAGGGGAGTGAGTTTGGGTGGGAGACAGGAAGTAGTAGAGCTACAGAGGGTTCATTAGTCAGGAGGAAGAGGCCTCAGATGTGAGGATGGACATGAGGAGTAGTAGTCTTTATCTAAGCGCAATCATAGTTGCTAATGGTGGTGAGGTGGGCATAGAGCATGGATTTGAAAGCTTCAGCGAGGTTGAGGATAGAGTAGGTGGACTAAGCGCATTGAACCATGTCGAGGGCCCTGTATCACGAAAGATCTTTGTCCCTGTGCAGTCGCATCTCGGAACCAGGAAAGGTTGGCGCTCAGATCTGGTGGAGGGTCGTGGAGCCAGGATTCAGTCGGAGTAGGTTTGAATACATAATGGAGTCAGTCCCAAGATAGATTTTTTGCCATTGTGCAGGTGAGATAAATAAGGCGATTTGATAGGTTCAACCAGCCTGATTCATAGTACAGATCACCCGTGTGAGTCAGTCTTTGAGCCCCTGAGGAGCCGCAGGCCTTATTTAGAGTGATTGAGATACTTAGAGCAGTGGCGGTAGCTGAGCCATAAATAATAAGGCCATAGTCAATGATTGAGATTATGAAACTCTGTATAGCTATTCTCAATGCCGCTTGATTTAGAAATTGACTGTTGAATAGTATTCAAGGCGTTGGTTCACTGTTTCGTAGTGTTGTCAATGTGGGTCAGGAAGGTGAGCCCTTGGTCAAAAGTGATGCCAAGGTATTTGAAAGTATTTACTTGGTCCAGTGTAATTCCTGCAGAGGTTTGTATGTGAGTGGAGTATGCCTATTTTTGTTTTGGTGATTGGAGAAGAGCATGGCTTTTGTTTTATTGTGGTTTAGCACAAGTTTACTATCCAGGAACCACCTTTCAACACTAGAGAAAGCAAGTTGCAGGCTTTTTCGTAAGGCGTTTAGATCCTTGTGGGAAGAGAGAATTACATCATCATCAGCGTATAAGATTATTTTCTCCTGGCAGATATCTGGGAGGGAGTTAAGGAACAGGCTAAAGAGGAGCGGTCCAAGAATTGATCCCTGTGGTACACCCGAGAGAACTGGTTTGAAGTCGGAGAGTTCATTAGAGATAATATTGAAACGCTACTTGCAAATTTTCTAACTGCTCCTGGTTTTCCTGTGCTTCCTGACCTTTGCCTCAACAGCAATTACAAAAAACTATGCAATAAAGATGATATTTGTAAAAGAAAATAAATGCATTTGTAACCCTCTGGTACTACCATACCTTAAAGAGCACCTTTCCCACAAGTTTCCTACCTCATGCAAAAAGACAGAGTCTGCATGATTTTTTGTATGTTTCTTTTTGCTGGTATTGTAATTCTGTTTGCAAAATTGAAAAAACAAAAAAAACATGTTTCTGTCATGGTCCTGTCAGCCTGCAATGCTGTTTATCTCCTGCTCTGCTGTTGCTGGTGATGTCACTTTATGACATCAGCAGTAGTGCAAGACACATACTACAGTGTCTGCATATGGACTGTCAGTGAGGGTGATGATGCCTCTGTTGCTGTCAACGGAGTAGGACGAGTTCAGGAAGATAAACTGTCCTTGTACAGTACTGGCCTATATATTTTGTTTTCTTAATATGGCACTACACCGCCTTAGCTTCCTCCTGGACCCCCAAACAAGCAGCCATCGCTGCTTGGCTCCATTCTCTCTCTCCCCCTCTATGGCTGCAGCTCTCACTCCTGACGCAGCCCCAACAAAGCAATACTGTATTACTGCTTGGTGAGGGATGAGAGGCAATAAAAGAATTATGTTTCATCGCTGCCTCTTGCTCTTGGCTCACTTGTGACCACAACTGCCTGCACAAGCAACTGCTTCAATGTTCTGGCTGTGGAAGCCTCAGCCCAAACCAATTTCTGCTGAAAGAAAAAAATGTGCTGCAGGGGAGGGGGGATCGTCTGTCTCTAGGCTCTTATTTACTCTGGTTTCATGCCATAATCGAAACATTATTCTTTTATTTGCCTCTCCTGTCATCCCTCACCATTAAGTTACAGACTTATTCACCTTTCTCGCTCCTAGTTCTTGTAGTACTTCTGAATTTTCACTGGGGTGAATCTGTAAAAGAGCGGGCAGGTACTGTAGTACTGCCCTGCCAGAGATGTCCCAACTCCCAATCCTTCTCCTGCTGTCTACCACAGAGAAAACATTTCAAGAATCGGGAGGCACACTTTATTAAAGTAGGCAAAGCAGTAGAGTGAATAGCGAGTGCTGGCCACAGTGCAAGAAGACAGGCTGGGCGGCAGCAGAGTACTCCATATAATGGTATCACGGGAGCACTTCCGGGAGAATGTAAACACACACAAAAGGTTGGGCGGCAGTGCTACAGTGGTCTTAGACAAATTAATCATTTTAAAAGAAAATGATCTAGAATAAAAAAAAAAAAAAAACCCTGCAATCTTTTATGCAAGTCACCCCTAACATACTGGTAAGAATTCAGGGAGGCATGTGGGGATCGGGAAAGGTGCTCTTTAAGACTCCCTTGCTACTCACTATTGCAGGCATCAGCCTACCAATCACAAAGCTGATCTTGCATGGTTTCTGAGTTCTGACTGTGTTTGGAATCGCCTGATTTTTGCCCAGGCTGAACCAGACATGAACTTGCACCCATGCAGGACTGGCTCTGGGAGTGGAAATATGTTCAAACTGTGAAACGTGAGTTAATAAGTAGTTTTGTGGGACTCTGCCTTTGTACTGCTACTCAGCAGTTATTTTCGTCATCTCTGACCCACTCTGCTATGGTGTCAGGGTGAGAGGGAGACTGATCACCTAGTCGGGTAATGCTGCCAAAGGAGAGGGCCACAAGGGCTGAAGGGCTTGTGATGGACCTTATAAATTCAAACACCCTTTCAACCATTAGTTGTCATTGAGTGACAGAACTCCAGAACCTGCCTAGATTGACTGACAGCCTGCGTAATCACCTGGAGCTGCTAATTCCCCAGTGACAGCAGGGGCTGTTCTGAACGCCAGGCAGATCTGTGTAAGATTTTGAGTGAGCAGGACCACTCTGAGCTGCTGCAAGCTGTATTGCAAAGATAGACTTTGTGTCTGACTAATACGTTTTTTATTTATAACATTTTGGTGACCGGGTAGGCCCACTGAGCCCTGAGGGTCCCTTTTTCAGGGGCGACCCGGGATAACAATACATATTTTCATACAAAGAAGACTTGGGTTACAGAGTAGATTCAGGTGAGTATGCAGGTTACAGTCATGGTTATCAACATGCTACAGTCCCTATAAGTACGCTTGTCAAAAATAATTAACAATTATTGCGGAAGTTAGCTGAAGGACGATATCTAGAGAGAAGCACCTTGGCACCTGAAGAGACACATGGATGAATCAGCTCTTCAGGAGGAATAGGAACAAATGAGGGGGTTGGGAGTGCTCATGAGCCGTGGCAATGGCAAGTGCTAGCATCAGTCATGTGGGCTTTGAGTCTGGTGCGGAAATTCGTTGGTGAGGAGGCTTTCTGCACTGGAGGAGGGAGTTTGTTCCTTAGGTAGGGGGCTGAGTAGGAGAACGACCTGCCACCAATGTTTGTCCTGACTCTGGGAACTTCCAGCAAAGTTAGGCTTGATGTGCGTAGACTCCTGGGGTTATGTTTGACAAAACACAGTGTGAAATGAATCTCCTGTCTTACAAAAGAAAGGGATTTGCATGCTGAGCAGCATGTCATTGTAAATGTGACAGATATACAGCCAAAGAGAAAGATCGAGCCAGCTGCTGCCTGAAACTGTTGCAGGACCCACCCATATCATAGCCCAGTACCAGTTATCTCCACCACATGGGACTGCGTGCCATGAAGTGTAGGGTGGGGAAGAGTCCCATTGTAACCCACAAAAAACAAAACAGCCAGCACAAACAGAGAAGGTGAGCCATGCCACCGCTGGGGCTGGCTAACCCCAGGATTACAAAGAGTAGCAGGAAGGCCCCCCCCCCCCCGACAAAGTGCTTGAGAACGAAGTGCTGGGCACCTTTTGGTTAATGGATTATACCTGCTGTAAACCTGCCTGAGCTATATTGCTCCATATAAAATTACTTGGATTTTCACAAATCAGTAACCTCTGATTCTTTGTCTCACAGTCCATGTGCCATGCTTCTCTAAGACGCCTGTTGGACTGTTCTGCATTGAAGGACAGCTGAATTGCTGCAACATCACAGATGCCAGTACACTGAGTGCTGACACCACACATCAACCAACAATGACAGAGAGTGACAACAGTCGGAGAGAGCTGTAAACTGAGCCATTAGACCCCAGCACAGCAAGGGAGATCCCCTGGTTCAGGAACCACGAATAAATGAAGGGCTTGTCCTGCAGACCACCTTGTTAAATGGGAAGCATTTACTGGATTTAACAATCAGGCAAAAAGTATCCAAGCACCTAATTTTGGAGGTTTGCTTTTTATTTGAATGGCCGTTGGGTTTGGGGTTTTCCATGTGACCAAGCATTGCTAGTCATTTACTTTAAGTGCACCATCGCTGGCCAGTCACATCCAACATCATCAAGAATAGAATGATTTCATGACTGGGTACCAAGTGAAGTACTGGGAGCTCCTGAATGTTAAAGGTGAAGAAAACAAGGTATCAGTGGGAGAGGGTAGTGCCCCCACTACATTTGGGCTGAAAGAGGAATACTATATTGCACACTGTGGTGTGGGGCAGGCCTGGGAGGGCACATAATTATATCCGGGGGGGGTATTGATTTAGTTGTGTCTTAACATAGAAACATAGACTTTGACAGCAGATAAGGACCCACCCAGTCTGCCCATTTGTCCCTACCTACAGTGTCACCACAGACCCTAATCAATCTCTGGCTTTTTCTTTCTCCCGCCCCATCCTTCCCACTAAGATTCCCTTATGCCTGTCCCATGCATTCTTGAACCCACCACTGTTTTCACCGCAACCACCTCCGCTGGAAGGCTGTTCCAGGAATCCACCACTCTTTCTGTGAATAAGTACTTCCTCACATCTCTTCTGACTCTAACCCCCTCCAGCTTCATAGCATGTCCCCTTGTTCTTGAGCTCCTCCTTTTTTGAAAAATACTTCTCTCCTATACCTTATTTACCCGTGTGAGGTATTTAAAGGTCTCAAACATACGAAATTTGCCAGCAAATAAAGGCCTAGAGGTCTATCAAGTCTGCCTGAATGTGCAGCTAGCACCCCTTATTCTGCAGCTGCCCCTCCCTTCCCCTCCATTGACCCTCCCCCTTGTCCTGTCCCATCCCCTTTTGAAGCAGTCCACTGTTCTACTGGATACCACTTCTGCAGGTAACGCATTCCACCCAGCTATCACCCTCTCTGTAAAAAAGTGTCTCCTCATCTCCCTCCTGAACTTTCCTCCCTCCAGTCTTATATCGTGGCCCCTGGTGTCCCACTCCTCCTATACTTTTAACAGCCCCTCTGTACCTGTCTTGTTTATTCCTTTCATGTACTTAAAGGCTTCAATCATGTGCCCCCGTCCCTCCTCTCTTCCAGCGAGTACATGTTCAATTCCCTCAGCCTCCTCTCATATGACAAGTCCCCCAGCCCCTAGATCATCTTTGTTGCCCTTTGCTGCACCCCCTCCAGTTACTTAATGTCCCTCTTCAGATACGGGTGCCAGTACTGCATGCAGTACTCCAGGTGTGGTCTAATTAATGACCTATACAGTGGCAGAATCACATCCTCCCTCCTCAAGGATATACCCCTTGCAATGCAACCCAGCATTTTGTTGGCCTTTGCAGCTGCCTTCCTACTTTGTGCAAAGTTGTTCATTGACCCTGTAATGAGCACCCCCAGATCCTTCTCCTCCTCTGTCTGGGATAGCTGCACTCCCCCCAGCTGATAACTCCTCCTTGGGTTCTTCACCCCCAAAATGCAGCACCTTGCACTTTTTGGCACTAAACCCCAGTTGCCAGGTGTCTGACCAGGTTTCAAGCTTTGCCAGATCATCCTGCAACCCCTGCCATCCCCCTAGGTCATCCACCCCCACTCCTACCTTGGTATCATCAGCAAACAGACTGATCTTGCTCTTGATGTCCAATGATATGTCTGCAATGAATATCTCAAACAACACTGAGCCCTGTGGAACACAGCTCGTCACTACCTTTTGGTGTGAGAGCTCCCCACCCACCACCACCCTCTGTTGCCTTCCCTGAAGCCAGTTCCCTACCCATCTCACCAGCTGTGCATCCACCACTGTGCCTTCTACCTTATTTCCCAGCTTCCTATGCGGCACTGAGTTGAATACCTTACTGAAGACCAGATACAGGACATCCACTGCATGGCCCCTGTCCAGTTGCCTAGTTACCCAGTCATAGAACTCGACCAGGTTGGTTTGGCAGGATCTGCCACATAGGAAGCCATGCTGTCTGCTGTCCTGTAGTCCTTTGGCCTCTAGGAGGGCCACCAGCCTCTCCTACAGGATAGTCTCCATCAACTTTCCCACAATAGATTTGAGGCTCTGTAGTTCCCCGGTTCATCCTTGGGGCCACTCTTGTGGAGGGGCACCACATGAGCTATCCTCCAATCCTGAGGTACATACCCTGAGAGTAGTAAGGCATTAAATAGGTCTGCCAAAGGTCCTGCAGAGACCTTTGCCAGCTCCTTCAGTACTCTGGGGTGGATGCCATCTGGGCCTGGTGCCTTGTCCACCCTCAGTGCCTTCAAACCTTCCCGAACTCTGCCCTCCATGATTTTCCCATCTGTCACCCCCTTCCCTCCGTTCCTGCCACTCCTACCCCCTTGGGTAACACCCCCCTCTTCTCCTTAGTAAATACCGAGCAGAAGTAATCATTTAGCGCTTCTGCCTTATTGCACCCTGCTTCCACCCAACCCCCCTCCTTCCTAATCATTACTATGTGGTCCTTACAGCTCCTTTTCTCCCTGATGTACCTAAAAAGTCCTTCTCCCCCTTCTTAATGCCTTGTGCCAGCCAGAGCTCTGTAGATGCCTTGGCTCCACTTACTGCCCGTGTCACTTCCTTCAATTCCATCAGGTACTCCTTCCTGTCCTCCCCATCCCTGTTTTCTTGTACCTCCTAAAGGCAGCTCTTTTCCTCCTTACCTTTTCCATGACCTCCTTGCTCAACCAGTTCGGTTTCTTAGCCCTAGCCTTCTTGCTCTGGTCCTTGCAGCAGGTTTTGGTTGCCTCCACTATCCCTAGCTTTATGAGCTCCCACCTCTGGTTAGTGCCCATACTAGGTTGAATTCTGGCCAGGTACCCTTTTACCACTTCTCCCATCCTCCCAAAGTTGGCTCTCCTGAAGTCCAGCACTCCTGTGCTAGATTCCACTCCTTCCTTGCCCATATCTAGTGTGAGCCATACTGAGTGGTGGTCACTCCCTGACAGCGGTTCTTCCACTGTAAGTTCTCTCCCAAACTCCCTATTTGCCAGCACAATGTCAAGGGTATTCCCTAACCTGGTTGGTTCACTGACCATTTGCAGCAGAAAGCTGTCCTGGAAGGCATCCAGCAGTGCCTGCTCCCTTCTATTCCTGGTTGTTGGGGCACTTCATTCCACTCCTGACATGTTGAGGTCCCCCACAATCACCACACTACCCTTGTCACAGGTCCTCCTGATCTGTCCTGCTAGTTCCCTGTTTAACTCCTCCGTCTGAGAGGGCAGCCTATACACCACTCCCATTCTGAGAATCCTATTCTTGGAATCCTGGATTTGCATCCAAAGTGACTCCATACTACCCTCCTCCCCTTCCTCCCTTACACACTTCAGTCCTTCCTTCACATATAGTGCCACCCCCCTTCCCAATCACCCTGTCCCTACGAAATAACCTGTACCCTGGTACAGACAGGTCCCAGTCATCGTATTGGGTGGCCCATGTTTCTGTGATGGCTGTAATGTCCACCTCTCCTTCTGCCATGAGCACCTGTAACTCTGCAGTTTTCCTCCTGTCTCTGTCATATCCTCCCATCCTCTCTTCCAGGGTGTACATATTGAGGCCCTTTAGTCTCTCATCATAGGGCTATTACTGCAGACCCTGCACCATTTTAGTTGCCCTCCTCTTGACAGCCTCTACTCTGTCTACGTCCTTCTGGAAATGTGGTCTCCAGAACTGGACACAGTACTCAAGGTGGTGTCTTACCAGTGATCCATACAGGGGCAACACCACTTCCCACTTTCTTCTGGCGATACCCCTCCGTATGCACCCCAGCATCCCACTAGCCCCCCCCCCCAACTGCCTTATTGTACTGCCTGGCCACCCTATTATCATCTGATTTGATTGCCCCCAGGTCATTTTCCTGCTTGTTGGTCTTCAGTAGCACTGTCCCTATGTAGTATTTTCATCCCCGAGTTTCTGTGCCCTGAGTGCATTATTTTGCATTTTTGCACATTGAACCCAGCTGCCATACCCTTGACCACCCATGGAGTTTTCTCAGGTCTCTGCTCATCTTTTCCAACCCCCCCCCCCACCGAGTGTCCACCCTGTTGAAGAGGCAGGTCTTCCCTTCCATCTCCACTATAAAGTTACTTATAAAGACATTAAAGAGGACTGGTCCCAGCACTGATCCCTGAGGCACCCTTGCTGGTCACACTCCCATCCTCTGAGTGAACTCTGTTCACCATCACCCTCTGTCGCCTATCCCCTAACCAATTTCTTACCCAATTTACCGCCTTTGCAGCCACTCCTAAGCTCCCAGCTTGCTTACTAGTCTTGTTTGTGGGATGGTGTTGAAAGCCTTACGGAAATAGGCCATTTCCACTGCTCCACCCTGGTCTAATTCTCTGGTCACCCAGTCAAAGAAATCTATCAGATTTATTTGACATGCCTCTCCCCGAACCCCTGCTGCCTTGTGTCTTGTGGCACATTGGATTCCAGATATTCCATAATCTTTTCCTTCAGCAGTGAGTCTTTTAACTTTTCTACTACTGAAGTCAGGCCTATAATTGTCAGCCTCCTCCCTTCTACCACCTTTGTGAAGTAGGACTACAGCTGCCCTCCTCCAGTTCTCCGGAACCACTCCTGTTTCCAGAGAGCTGTTAAATAGGACTATCAGAGGTGCAGCCAGTACCTCCCTGAGCTCCCTCAGTACCCTTGGATGCACCCTGTCTGGCTCTGTTGCTTTGTCCACTTTCAGATTAGCAAGTTCTTTCAGGATTCTCTACCCTCCAAAAATGACTGTAGTGTCCACCTCCTCCCCTCCAAATCTCCTGTTCCCTTTGGTAGTCCCTCTCCTTCTCGCCTTGGAAGACACTAAGGAGCAGCCAGGAATCATGTAACCTGGGCCTAGGAGGGCACAGAAGACCAGACACAAGAGACTATGCTACACTATGTCATTGCTGCTAACCCCTTCCCCCCCTTCTCCATTTTAGGTTTTGGCCCCTAAATAATGTCTTTGTTCTTTTGTTTAAAATCCCTTGCCTGAGTTTTATTTAGGTTACAGTGCCAACTACATGCTTTGTGGGAACTGATGCTATAGTACACTGGTTCATGGGTGGGGTGAATTAGTTGGGAGATGGGAAGTTATTGCATCCCAGAGTATTATACCATACTTACACAGGCTTACTTAAACCTTTCTCTGGGTGTGTGGTAGGATCGTGGGATTCAGACTCAGACACCAGTTTGAATGAACCAAATAAATCAGCTTTATTCAGCCAGAGGAAATGAAAACAAAATAGATGTGAACTGTTCGACAAAGAAAATAAGAGGATAGCTTCTCCCATTAAATAAACAATGTTTCCATAAGTCCATAAAATAAACAATGCGACTTTCCACTAGAAAATACTAGGGATAGGGTCAGCTAACAACTGACTGCAGATCGTCATATCCTTACATTTATAGTACTATATCATCATGTGACAAGGGAAGCCCCTTCCCTTGTGCATATTTACAAGACAAACTCTTTATTGGCTGAGCTTCATTGTACTCTGTCATAATTAAAGACAAGTTTAAGTATCTACAAAAGACTGGGAACCTTTAGATATAATAACACATTACAGGGTGGAGGCACCATAACATTTTCTGTCTTAATCTTGGATATGAACCTCAATCACCAAAAGGGATAAAAGGCCCCAGGCCCCTCAACCTTGAGCATCCCCACAAGGCAGAGGTAGTATCTGAAACAGCCGTGGCGACCCGGTGACACGTTACTGACAAAAACAACTGAAATTACTCAGATGTTTTTGGGGGTAGTAATTAAACAGTGAGAGATTTCTGGACTCCATGGTTAGATGCTGTGAATTATGATAGACTGTAATTATGCAATAATGGACAACTAGGCATGTGTCTTGGTGGGATGGTGTCATGCTCGGGTGGTTGGCATGAGGTCGCAGGCTGTTAGTGTGTCCAACACTTGAGAAATTATGTTATCTCCATGACATGTGTCCTCGAGTACATTATCGCAATTATATAGTGGCTTGCTTATAAAAGAAAAATGCTGAAAAAATACATTCTTAAAATACATTTTTAATTGTTTGTTTAAAAGGTATGATGATGTGCTGGGATAACATCACAGTTGAAGTCAGCCCCAACAAATCAGAGCCCAGGATTTCCTTTTTTTTTTTTTTTTTTTTGCCATTTTACAATTTATGTTAATATTTTGGGGAAGGGAGCTTACAACTGTACATGTTGATATAAGATCGCCAAGCTTATTTGACTTGTGAGCTGTGCCGTACTTTGGTCTTCCTCTAGAGATGAAAGGCCAGTGCATTTATACCCTGCAACAGCTCTTTACTGTACTGCACAGACTGCCTCAGTATTATACTTGAGACCCACCACCATGTTCAAACTCCCTCCACACAATAAAACAAATGTGGATAATTATTGTAGCATTATCATAAACCACTGTAATCTGTTCCAGTGCAAATTAACCATGTACCTCTCCTTCCATTTCAGTCAGCAGTTCAGAGACGTTTTATCCTATAAGGTGAGTTAAATGCAAAGCTTCAGCTTACTTTATTTAATAAATTATGCAAACAGTTTCCTTTTATTGTGGGATTACAGAAGATGGTAAAGAACTGACCGTTACATTGGTTTTAAATCGGATGACAGGGGAGCCAGACAGTGGCTCTGAAGAAGTCGGATCAAATCTTGTTTCTGCATGTTCCTTTCTTAACTATAGTATTTTAGCAGCTGTACTTTCTGGTTAGAAAAACAACAGTAAGAGCTAGGATTTTTGTACCACTATATATCCTGCCTCATGAGTAAAGTGTAAATAAAGATGCACTTAAGCACTGAGCTTTGAAAGCCTTATCTCCATGCATTATCAGATTTGCAGGATTTTATCAGACTTGTGCTCGTCACGACACAAAAGTTTCCTTTTTTAAACAAAAAAAATTCCTGGCCTGAGTTATATTCTCCATATCTGGAATGATTCTTTTTTTTGAAAAATGGTAAGTACCTTGCAAACTCTGCATGGATGTGCAAAGTCAGTTGTACACAATGCAAAGCTGTTGACTTTTTTCTGCCAGCAAAGAAATAACTGAGTCAACTTTCAGCAGTCTCTGAGTGCTTCCATTTAGAAGGGTGTCAGTCAGATGGAAGCGCTTACAGAGACAGAATCATCTCCTGGTGTGGGCCTTTTCCCTGGAAAAAATTATGTTTACGAGGTTTTATCATTTCAGAGGTACCACACTGGGCCCCGGGAGGGTACTAAGCAGCTGGGTGTGGGGTGGCTTTATTTTTTAAAACTATATTACAAAATTACATTTTTTTTAAATTAGAGGCCAGGGAAAGTGTGCCTGTGTTTTAGTTAGTGACAAGCAATGGCATGAACCAAACTGCAATGTATTAGTTAGTTTGTTCATTTGTTTGAAGATTTTACCAGGAAATATATACTCAGCTGATAGAAACTTGTTTCCAGCTGCTCGGGGCTAATATGGAGATAGTACAAGAGGAAAAAAATTCATAATTGCCTGTACATCTATGTATAACTTGTATCATGACTATTCTCTACACTTACCGTAGTGTGATGTATTCTATGTTATGTAAATCTTGGGTCGCCCCTGAAAAAGTGACCTTCCAGGGCCCAGTGGGCTCACCCAGTCACCAAAATTTAATAAATAAATACAGTAATAGTCACATACAAGCAGTACAGTACATCAAAAGGAGTGTAACCATAAACATTGCAAGGCATACCAGTATGGCAAGGTACATGCTGTAAATAAAAATTGTGTTTGGATAGGCAAGGGGAAGTTACCCTAATAGGCACAGCTGGGAGAAGGGGGAGAGCAGTATGGCTAGGGCAATATGAGTAGGTGGGAAGGAGCACAGAAAGGTAGGGGGTCATGTACGGTTGCAGGTGGAAGTAGAACAATCACAAAGAAGAGATTTAAGGGAGAAGAGGCAGAGCAGATTGACAAGGAAAACGTGGACCAGAGTTTAGGAAAGCGGTAAGAGAAGGCAGTTTGACCAACAGCAGATATTCTAGATGGAATAGAAAGGGGGGGGGGACATTGCTGCGGAAAGTGTAGGATGAAGGAGGGAGAGAGGATAGGAGGGAGATAAGGTAAGAAGGAAGGAACGAACTAAACTTTAGATAAAGAAGAGGCACAGTGGAAAGCCACCTGGCATTAGGGGGCTAGGCAGAGCGAGTAACGATAGGCACGAGGGGGAAGTCGAAAACAAAATGACAAAGAGTGAAAGAGGAGGTGCAGCTTTGCAAGGGAGGGCTTGGAAGCTCCACTGTAAACTATGTCACCATAGTCAAAAATAGGGAGAATCGGTATGTTAGTGAGAGAAGAAAGACCAAGGGTGGGATTGTTTGGCTAAAAGGAGAAAGAAGGGAGTGTGCAGAAAGGGACCTGGAGAAGCAGCAGTCCTGAACAAATATTTTTGTTCAGTGTTCACCGAAGTAGGGGAAGGTGTGGGACCTCGGTTAAGCAACAGGAGCATCGATGGAAGGGAGGTGGACACCAGGCCATTTATGGAGGAGAGAGTCCTAAAGGAACTCACAAAACTGAGAGTGGACAAGGTAATGGGGCCAGATAGGATACAACCAAGAATATTAAAGGAGCTTAGAGAGGTGCTCGCAGCACCACTGACAGCCCTATTCAACAAATCGCTAGGAAACGAGAGTGGTTCTGGAGGACTGGAGATGGGCAGATATCCCTCTCCACAGACGTGGGAGCAGGGAGGAGGCTGGCAATTACAAGCAAGCCAGCCTGACCTCGGTGGTGGGGAAATTAATGGAATCACTGCTAAAGGAAAGGATTGTGGTATATGTTGAATCCAGCAGATCACAGGATCCTAGGCAGCATGGATTCACAGCAGGAAGGTCATGTCAAACAAATCTGATAGATTTCTTTAACTGGGTGACCAGTGAATTAGATCAGGGAGGGGCAGTGGATGTGGCTTACCTGGACTTCAGCAAGGCCTTCGATACCAATCCATATAGGAGGCTTGTAAACAAGCTGAGCAGCCTGGAAGTGGGTCCCAAGGTAATAAACTGGGTCAGAAATTGGTTAAGGGATGGAACACAGAAGGTGGTGGTAAACAGAGTTCATTCTGAGGAGAGGACGGTGGCCAGCGGGGTGCCACAAGGATCAGTTCTGGAGTCAGTTCTCTTTAATGCCTCCATAAGCGACATTGCAGAAGGGCTGGAAGGGAAGGTATGCCTCTTTGAAGATGACACTAAGATCTGCAACAGGGTCAACACTCCAGGGAGATGTAAAAAATGAGGAGGGACCTAGCTTCAGGAGTGGTCAAGAGTGTGGCAGCTAAGATTCAGTGCAAAGAAGAGTAAAATCATGCATTTGGGGCACAGAAACCCAGAGGAGGAGTACATGATTGGGGGGGGGAGGTACTGACAACCACAAAACAGGAAAGGGACCTGGGGGTAATCATATCTGATGACCTAAAGGTGACCAAGCATTGTGAAAAGGCTGTGGGGAGAGCCAGTGGGATGCATAGTCAGACTTGTCGGACTCCAGCTGGGTCCTTCATCAGCAATGCTCCCAACTTCCGACCCGTGATCTTCATCACCTGAGATCCTCGTCAAACCATGGGGATCTCATGTGAGAAGACCTGGGTCATAAACTAACTGGTGCGATAGCATCCAGAGCCTCGGAAACCACCCTATTATAGGTGGCAACCGCTTCTCTGGTGCCAATCACACATGCCATGTCTACTATAGATAAATCAGCTACCGCCAACAGTACCGCAGGGTGCAAGCCCCTCAAAGGACGATAGCTGACTATTTCTGCAGGGGAGGGAATTTGGGGGGGGCCCGAACGTGAACTCCACGGTGTAATGATCAGACCAAATGACCTGATCAGTCTTGAGGTCATCAACTTCAAGACCCAACTGGAACACCAGATCGAGTGTGTGGCTGAGCTGGTGGGTAGCCAGAAGCAACTGCTTGTGACAGGCCCAGAGACTGCAGCAACTGGAGGTGGTCATAACCTAAACGTAAGGATTCATCGTCGATCCAAGCATTGAAGTCCCCCAGAATTAGACCTCTGGGGGACTCCAATACCTGGTCAGCTATGAAGTCTGCTACCTCCTGCAGGAATTCTCCCCCCGCCCCAGGGGGGCGGTAAATAAGGAGAATCCTGCAGCCTGCACCTGTACCCCCACGAATGGCAGCACACTCAAAAGATCAGGTGCTACCAACTGGGTGCACCGAGAAGCCCAGACTGGATCGGAAAAAAAATGGCCACCCCCACTCCTGCGATCCTTCGTCAGGCAGTGCGCTACAGAGTACCCGGAGGGAATGGCGGCTGCAAGAACTTAACTGGCATCGTCACCCAGCCAGGACTCCGTAATGTAGGCCAGGTCAACAGAGGAAATCAAGTCTGAGAAAATAGCGGTCTTGTTCCTCATTGACCTGGCATTGCACAGTAGTGCCCAAGGAGGTTTAGAGGATGCGGGTAGGCCCTCTAGCTGCCTGCCCACTCGATCCAGTGGGAACCCTGAGCACGGAAATCAAACACATCTGGCTTCTCCCCAGGCACCGCTTACACCCAGGGCATCTTCTGCACCGGACAACCTCAATATCACTACCCGCCCCCTCTTCCGCTGCCCTAAACCCATGACCCCTCCGCCACCTAGTTATCCCAACCTCTCTGCAGTGCCTTGCTGCGGTAGCTGAAACTGGGAGGTCAGTAAAGGGGCGAAAGTCCTGGAGCAGGGCAGCAGCATAACTAAAGCGAACCGGGTCGCGACACAAACACATTCTGACCTGGCAATTCAGTCCTTCAAATAATACAAATCCCCAGCAACACCTCAGACAGTATTGTCAACAAAAACACTCGCAATCAATCAATATTACCACTCTCCTGCATCCATGCACACTAATTAATACAAAAATCTTAACCACACAAGCATACTCTTCCAACCACAACACATGCCTCACACACTACTCAAACAATTAAAACACCACACCCTGTCCCACACAACCCCCCCAAACTCCTCACACAATTCAAATGACTAAAATAATAGTCTTTAAGGGAGAAATCAAAATAATTAAGTGTGCTGAAGTGAGAGTTCCGATTTAGTGCTAAAATTGGGAAAAAAGTCAGTCTAGTGCGGTAAAGGTATCAGACGGGCAGAAATCAATCACCCAGTCCAGCAGGAAGATTTTTCCAAGGCTGGCGTTAAGTGTTTAAATGCAGACAGACAGAGGTGCTCACACCACCATAGTCAGGACTAATTTGGCTGTAAATTCAAAAACAAAGTTAATTTATTTATTTAGGAAATCGGAATAACAACCCTTTGAGTCATACACTTGTTTCCAAAGGCTCCACGTCAGAATAAAACATAGACATTCATACAGCACATACATAGAATAAATGTGGGTGAGCAATCATACAGAGTATAAGTACAATGAGCACTGGTTAATGCCTATACATTTGGTAGCTAAAACAGAGCAGAGCTATCGACATATTTACCTAATGAGCAGTTAAGACCTATACAATTGGTAACTAAAGCAATGCATGATGTGAGTTGGTAGTAAGCCACCTCAGGGAGGCCTTGTCTTATACATAATACAATGCATTCATAGTCCAGTGCAACTATATGGTAACCGAGGGAGGTGAGTAGCCTGTAGGCTAAAAATAGTGAGGGCTCTCCACTGCCTGGCCAAGGACAGGTGCATGGCCTATCGGTATGGTGCAGGATCCACAGGTTACTGGTTACACTGACATTGAGGTGAGGAGAGGATATGGGCCCTTAAGGCAGCTTTAAAAGAACCTAGATTGGTGATTGATGTGACAGCCGGAGGGAGGGCATTGTACCAGGATGGAGCTCTAAGGGGGAAGGATCGCTGGGCCAGTTTTGAAGTCTTAAGGAGCCAGTCATGAATGCTGTTTTGATACAGCACTCCTCTCACCAGTGCCGCTTCCACAACTGAGAGTTTTAACAACAGGCACTCACCCCAAGAGATTAGGAGTAGAACTCCAGACACAGAAGGAAAAATGCTCTCACCAAGTTCCAAATTCTCTATCTGGTGCTTTAAAGAAGAGGCAAGTCCAACCCAACAGTCTGGGGTTCAAATGAGTAGTCCGCTTGTACAGGAGATCCGGAGGAGTCGGGAAGATGAAGATGTCCAAAACAAGGACAAGATAGTAAGTCCAGCAGGTGTTGCTCCTACCTGCAGAGTCAGGGCAGAGATGGGCCACTTCTCTCAGGACCAATGATCGGCTTTACCACAGAACCGGTACAATGGGAGGCAGACGGGGTTTTCCTGGGAGGCAGCAGAGCTCACATCTCATGCCATACCTGTTACCCCCACCGCTCAACTGCCGCCCCTTCACAGGTGTTCCTTCCTCAGCACTTAGAATGACCACCGCAAGCTTTCCTCCTTGACGTAGTCACTCCAAGGCAGCCAACGCCGAGCCGGCATTCTGTTCCTCCAGCCACGTCCTCTCTTCTTAACCACCTCAAGCAGTAGTAGGTAAGTGCCCAGATTATTCAAACTGGCTCCTTAATTCAACAAAACTTAAAGTCTTATAGTGACTGCAGCACACTGAGCTTTAGGATTCAGCCTTTTTAAAAAGAAAACCTAACACTCCTCTTCTTCCTCACTTCCTGTGCCCTGCCTAATGCTATTTCCCTAAACTAACATAAATGAAAAACAAAACAAAAAAAGGTGCAAAATATCGACTCTCCCACCAACTATAAAAGCACTCTTGAAATCTAGTCAAAAGAGAGCATAGCTATTAAAAGAGGCAAACATAGGTGTGAGTTAGAGCCTGTGCAGACAAGCTGGCCCTGCGCACCCACTACGGTGAGTACCAGGGGGCAATCTCCCGTGAGAAGGCAGAATTCCTGTCCAGGGAGATTGCTGCAGGGAGGAACAGACCTTCTCAGCTGTTTTGAACTGTAGACAGGCTTTTACATCTTGTCTGTCTGCAGCCGGAAAAAAGCTTTTTCATCCACATTATATGTAGAGTTTGCTCTGTTCTTCTCTGATGGAGTGTCGGCCATCCGGTCTGGAATTCCGCCAGTTAGGCCTTGGCCTAGCAGTGGTTGGGCTGGGGAGAATAGAGGCACTCCACCTATCTGGGAAGAGTTTAGGCCGGTTGAGGTGTCCGATGTGACTAAGGTGATCGTAGAACTGAAGCACACATTTTGTGAACTGGACCCAGCCCCGACATGGTTCTTAATGGGATGTGTTGAGGCTGTTGGCCCGGTGTTCACCAGGATTGTCAGGTGCTCGATGACGGAGGGGGTTCTACCAGTTGCCTTGAAAGAGGCACTGGATAGGCCCCTCCTTAAGAAACCTTCCCTCGACCCTGATGTCCTGGCGAATTACCGTCCTATCTCCAACCTTCCTTTTTTGGGCAAGGTTGTTCAGCAGTTAGTGGCAGAGCAGCTCGAGGATCACCTGGTGTCCTTGGACATTTATGAGGCATTTCAGTCTGTTTTTTGGGCTAGACATAGCACCGAAAGAGCTCTAGTGAGGGTACATAATGATCTGCTCAGAGCTGGAGATAGAGGAGACAGGTCATTTCTTATGCTCCTCGATCTCTCCTCAGCTTTTGACACTGTGGACCACGTCATGTTATTGGATCGACTCTATGAGTTTAGTGGACTCACCGGAACTGTCATCAGGTGGTTTGAGTCCTATCTCTCGGACGGGGTGCAGCGGGTGGTGATGGGGAATTTCTCCTCCTCCCAAATGCCTCTGTCTTGTGGTGTCCTACCGGGCTCAATCCCATTGCTGATGCTGTTCACAGTGTACACGCTGCCCCTGGGTGAGATAATTCGACAATACAGTGTGGAGTTTCACTGCTATGCAGATGATACCCAACTGTATCTGTCTTTTGCTCCCAGAACATCCAGTGCTGTTGACATGCTTAACACCTGTCTGGCTAAAATCAGTGACTGGATAGCTTCCAGCTGGCTGAGACTCAACCCGGCTAAGACAGAGGTGCTGGTGATCAAATCTGGTGATGGGTTTCTGTCCGGGGCTGATTCTGGGCTTGTTCTGGATTCTTCTCCATTGACAGCTTCCCTGAGGGTGCAAAATCTGGGCATGATCCTTTACAGCAGGCTGACTTTTGAAGATCAGGTGTTGTCTGCTGTCGGCAGTGGTTTTTATCATCTATGGAACATTGCCCAGATTAAGCACCTCGTTCTGCCCAAGGACCAGCCGACGCTAGTGCATGCCTTTGTTTCCTCCAGACTCGACTACTGCAACGCTCTTTACTTCGGGGTCACGGGAGGGACCCTCCGCAGGCTGCAGCTAGTGCAGAATGCAGCAGCTTGGTTACTGACTGGCCTTTCTAGGTTTAGCCATGTGTCCCCTGTTCTGTGTGCTCTGCACTGCTGCCAGTCAGGTGGAGGGTCCTTTTCAAGGTGGGACTTCTCACCCATAAGGCCCCAAATGGACTGGGCCCTGGTTATCTGTTAGAGCTCCTGACACCGTTGACCTCTGTCTGCTCCCTCCGTGTCTCTTCGAGGGGCCTCCTGGTTGTTCCCAGGGTATGGCTCAAGACTTCTGGAGATCATGCTTTTAGTATTTCTGGGCCGGCCCTGTGGAATGCATTACCATCTGCAGTCCAGGAGGCCCCCTCGGTAGAGGTTTTTAAGCGGAGGTTAAAGGCATACCTTTTCAGCCTCGCATTTAATGAATTCTGAATAACAACATATTGTCTCGTCCCTATGTATGATACTTTATCAGTTTTTAGGCATTCTATATTTTAGTTTTTTAAACTGTATGATGTTATTTGAGATTTGTGAATTGTATGTTTATTCTTATTTTTCTGTGAGGTGCCCAGAACCTCCAGGAATGGGTACCATACAAATAAAACTTGCCTTGCCTTGCCATAGGGAGAGATATCACCAGCAGAGAAAAGGAGGTGGTGATACCACTGTACAAATCATTGGTGAGACCCCATCTAGAGTACTGTGTCCAGTTGTGGAGGCAGCCTCTCCAGAAGGACATAGACAGAGTAGAGGTAGTTCAGCGAAGAGCAGCAAAAATGGTGCAGGGTTTGCACCAAAAGTCATATCAGGAGAGACTATAGGACATCGATATGTATTCCCTGGAAGGAGGGGACATGATAGAGACCTTCAGAAGTGCCTCAAGGGCATTAATAAGGTGCAAGAAGGTAGCATCTTTCAGAAAAAACGATGTTCGAGAACATGGGGTCATGATATGACGCTGGGGAGGGTAGACTTGGGGATAACGTCAGGAAGTATTTTTTCACAGAAAGGGTGGTGGATGCATGGTGCAGCCTCCCAGCATAGGTAGTGGGGTCAAAAAAGGTAGTGAAATTCAAGAATGAATGTGATAGGCACAAGGGGACCCTAGCAACAGGAAGGAGAGGGTAAAAGCCGGAGATCAATTAGGATCTGCAGTATTGCAGTAGGTAGAGAAAATGGGCAGACTAGGTGGGCCAAGCAGTCCTTATCTGCTGTCAGTTTCTATGATTCTGTGTCTACCTATGGCTAAATCATACGCAACCAGGCTGCTACTTCCATCTTGAGCTGTGATTCTTTTTTTTTATTTCATAATTTCTGTGTCTGCCTTACACTCCAGTTCCCCCCTTCTGGAAGAAACCCCTAACCCCGTTACCCACCCTACCATGACTTACCTCCACCTTTTCAGCTGCCGTGAGTGGGTAGGTGCCTAATTGGACAGTTTGGAACCTGCATATTGCATTGCCATCATCCGCTGCTGGAGCTTTTTTCCACACAGTTTTCCCCCCAGACTGGCATGCATGCCATGGTACACACACACACTGCCTGAAGATGCAGTACGCCTCAGCACCTGCACCCAGCTAGCCAGGTGGGTGACCACTGTGGTGTCACCTAGGTGGCGGTCAAGCTGTGGTACATGTTGACCCCATTCCCCGAAGGAGGAGAGCAGTAGTAGGATGCCCAGTCCTCCTTCCCCCAGCTGGCCACCAAGCAACCCTAGTTCATTTCCAGACCCGGATCGCCAGCTTGACAGGCAGCGAGGCACCCCTACCTCAGCTTGTCATGCTACTAAGCCAGTTCTGAAGTGCACTTTTGAGGTTTATGGTGTCATCTCACCACTTAATGGAAACACAACCTTGTTGCATGTGGTTGTCCATACATTAGTCTATATATTCTGTAGAGTATCTCTCGCACAGGTGCCCAGGAAGGGCATATTCGGGGGTAAATGTTTTTAAATTGTAATATATTATTAATCAGCCTCAATCAATAATATATTAATATGGCCTGGGAGACCACTCTTTTAGATATAAGGTTGATCTCACATTCTTAGGGAATCAGAACTGCTCCCCTTTGATTTATGGTTCTCACACCCTAAGACTGCGCGTGAGACCACTCTTACACTTGTAAGAAACAGAAACATAAGTAATGACGGCAGAAAGACCAAAGATCCATCTAGTCTGCCTGGAGAACCCTACATGCCCCTGGACCTTCTGTCCATATGAGGTTCAAATCCTTCCAGTCCCCCCGCCCTGCATCCCTTTCCTACTGCTACTGTGCTACTGACCTGAGCAGTTACCAAACCCTTCACTCTGTCCCAGTCATGCTTGAAACCATTTATTGTCTTGGCACCTACCACCTCCACTGGCAGACTATTCCATGGTTCCACCACCCTTTCCGTAAAACAGAACTTCTTCACATCCCTCTTAAACCTTCCACCCAGTTCTAGTTTCCACTCATGACCTCAGGCTCTTGACTCTGTACTCCTGTTACATAGTTCTCCACAGGTCACCTTGTTTATTCCCTTCAGGAACTTGAAGGTCTCTATTACAGTATATACCCAGTCTCATGCTTGGTTTAAAGTGAGTATATGTTCAGTGCCATGAGACGATCTTCACTCTTGGCCATTAATCATCTTGGTAGGAGGGGTCTCCATGGTCACATTAACATAAAGAAGCTTTCTTTTGTGAGTGTCTATGTTGTGGGGGAAGGGAGTGAACATTCTGCCAGTTGAACTACGAAGAAGTTTGAATATTTGTATTCCATTATAAACATTTCATATGTGTGTGTGTGGGGGGGGGGGCGGAGGTGAACATTCTTCCAGCATAATTATACGGAAGCCCCCACCCCAAGTGTCAGGCTGTGTCCCTGCAGACCTTGGACACAGTCAGCGTGCTCCCCAGCCCACCGTAGGGGTCACTGGCCTGGTAGAATGTGGACAACCAGCCCCCTTCCCCCAGCAACGCGGTTGGCTTCCGAGTCTGCTACCAAACTTGGATTAGCAGCAGAGGAACCCATAGAACGACCCACTGGGCCATTGGGCAGACCCTGAATGTTTTCTTTTTAACCACTCCTGAGCTGCCTCTGCCCTTTCCACTGTGTTTATTCACCTCCCCCTCCTTTCTGAAAATTATTTTACCCTTCCCCTTCCGGTTTCTTTTTTTTTATGTGTCTTTCCCCACATTCAGTAGATGGAATGATGTTAACCATGGAATACAAGAATACAACATTCATACAATTCTGCTGGCAGAATGTTCATCCCCACACACACACACACAGTGTTTAGCATGGAATACGGAATGAATTAAATGATAAACCATGACCAGGGGTTAGATTAACAGTCTGTTAATTATCCCCTGTGGCATAATGAGTGCCACATATTGTCTGTAGGGGGTGATTGACTGTTAATCTAACTCCTGGGAGTCTCTTAGTGCTGTTATAAAAATCGCTCCATAACAAAAGTGTTAGGAGTGTACCTTTTGAATGTTTTCCTCATAGGAAGGGTTTTAGTTTTACTTTTTTATTTATAGCATTTTAGCAAGTACATGACCTGCAGCAGTCTGAGTAGGTTTAGCAAAAATATATCATTTATACAGAATCAATTAAAGTAGTACAATCAAAACTTGCAAAAACATATGTTGTGCAGTGTGTTTTGATTTGTGTGAGAAGTCCTGTTATGTCCTTCCCTTTGCTATTAAGAGTTTTTCTAAATTAGCCTGTTAGTTATATGGTAGTTGTAGGGGCCCCTGTGGATCTCCTTCTTAGCAAGTGGAATTGCTCTTCTTTTTCTACAATGCCTCCTGTCCCATGTGACAATGATGCATCGGGGCCACTGATTCAGCAAGTACTAGAGGTAGGAGCCTGATGTTCTGGCCTTCACTAGATCTAATTCAATACTTTTGTTTTCCATGTGTGTGTCAGATCTAGCCAGCAGGAGTAAATGTTTTGCTTTTAAAAGTTTTTGTTTCATCAAACTACACACAGCCATAAAAAAAACACACAAATCATCAATGCTATAATCAGTAAAAACATTCTAGCTGTTTTGCTGCAGAATAACCCGCTCAGTTAGCACTTAAGTATTTGTTAAACTGCAAATGTAGCCATTAGTAATCACTGGATACAGAAAGTTACTTAGTATCACAGCTCTGCAATTGTAAATCAACTCTAAACAAGTGCTTGCAGAATCTGTGGTCCCATATACATCACTACTACATGGGACAGGAGGCACTGTAGGAACAAGTCAAGTCAAACTTTATACAGCGCCTAATCCCTGGGGCTCTAAGCACTTTACATAGAGGTGGCAATGGGAAACATACAGTTAAAAAGATTTAAAATCAGAAATTAATCAAACAATAAATAATGCATAATTCCACCCATAAATTATATTTGAAACCTGATATAAATAACTAAAATTAGTGGGCGTCACGCCAGATTAAAAGATGGGCTTTTAATGCCGGCCCGGTGGCGCTGAGGTGGTGCTGGATGCACACCTCATACGCCCGGCGACCCGTGTTGAGGCAGGCGCGGGTTGCGAGGGGTGGCAGGCGGAGATGGATTGGCGTCGAGGACTGCTCTCCATCTCCGAGTGAGAGACTCAGTCGGCGGTGCTTGTCTGACCCCTAAGCGGAGGCTGGGGATCAACAGCACTTAGCCGTAAGACAAGGGAGGCGGGGCGTGTCAGGCGCTTGACTAGTGTGCGCGCGGGGCGTCTCAGCGCACTCAATCGCTGAGTCATTGCCGCCACATCCGTCGGAGAAAATCAAGAAAATGGGTGTCCGGCTGCGGCGTCGTTCCTGGTGCCATTCCTGGAGGGCGCCTCCCTGGCATGGATCCATTGTGGTGGGTCGAGTCGCTCCCTCACCACCCTGCCGCTGAGGGTAAGTCGCGGGTGCGAAGGAGGGCCCCATGTCCGGGGATGGCACCGGGGAACGACGCAGGGGGTTGTAGCCGGAGCTCTGAGGAGGAAAAATAACACCCAAAAAAAAAAAAAAAAGATGGGCTTTTAGGCCCTGCTTGAACGCCTCTATGGAGGATGCCTCCCTCAGAACTTTTGGTAGGGAGTTCCACAAAACTGGTCCAGCCTATTCAAAGATGCTGTCCCCAGATGTTTTTAGCTGCACCCTTAGGACCACCAGGAGGCCCTCCGTGGAAGACCCGAGTGAGCGCACCGGGCAGGCAGATGTTAGGAGGTCAGACAGGTAGCCTGGACCTGAGCCGTATAGGGTCTTATAGGTGAGCAAGCCCCCCTTGAAGGCAATCCTCCACCTGACCGGCAGCCAATGCAGTTCGCACAAAATTGGGGTTATATGAGTGGACCTTGGAAGGCCTATTATTAATCTGGCTGCTCTGTTCTGCACCAGCTGCAGTTAAAGGCGGTTACCTCCACTGATCCTGAAGTAAATAGCATTACAGTAATTGAGCCTGGACATAATAAAGGCATGCACCAGTGATGGTAGGTCCCCCAACAAGATTAAGAGTTTAATCCGGGCAACATTTTTTAAGTGGTAGAAACCACTTTGGACGACAGCAGACACCTGATGTTCAAACAACATGAAGTCTTGCTATATTATGACATATGCAGTATAACCCCAGGTTAGAACTGCTCCGGAGGTGAAAGAGTTAACTTTCCATGCAGGGCATGGAAGCTTGAGTGCGAGCTCGGTTGAACACTCTGTCTGTTGAAGCTCAAACTTAAACTGTCAGATTCTTTACTCCGCCTCACTGAACAGTCACTCCGGAGATTCCTCCTGCTGCTCGGTTCGTTTATCGGTTTTAAAGTTTAATTCTCGGTTTATTTTACCGAAATTTAACCGCAGTCGTCGGTTCAAGCTCTGTCTGTGGTATTGTAAGTAATAGATAGGCTTATTTATTATTTTTTCTTCTGTGTGGAACTTGTAAACGTCTTTTTCGGTTCGGTTTGAACCGATCAGATGGGTTTTAAAATTACCTTCTAGTCCTTTAGAGTGCGGTTCCCGGTTCTTATCGGTTCTAAAAAAAATTGATTTTATTACGTTTTTCACGACCCGTGACACGGTTGGGAACCGATAAGAGAGTCTTCTTGGTGGATTGCCATTAGCGGGCAAGTTTTGGTTAGGCTGGCACTATGTCTGAAACCCAAAGAAAACCCGGACCCACTGGGTTTCAGCACTGTGGCCTCTGTGGGAAGCCTTTGCTAAGGCTGACCACACACCATTTGTATAATTGTCTGGGGTTTGACCACCTCAATGCAGACTGCCAGATTTGTAAGAATTTTCCTGCTGCCGTGGAAAAAGTGGGTAGGCTCAGGGAAAGGGAGGCCATAAAGTCCGCTGACCCGGATGGCCAGCCCGGTTCAGTTCCAATCGAACCTGAGGGAGTGCCCTCTGACCAGGGCTATACTTCCTCGGGCAAATGAAGAGCCAGCTCTGAGGAGCCAGTTCCAACTAAAAGGACTAGAAGGTCAGCTAGTTTGGGGCCAAAAGTTATTTCTCCAACCTCTGAGGAAATAGCCAAAGCTATTCAAATTGTCCAGTCTCTTTCCCCAGTTCCGTCCGAACTGGCACCATTAAGGAAGCGCCCGGTTCGGTCGGTTCCCCCGGTTCAAGATTATGATTTTGAGGATTTTTATGAACCGGGGAAAGGGGAGGAGGGGTATGAGGAGAGTGAGTATGATTTTGAAAGTCTGGATGTGCCCATTGAACCGGACATCTCTCCAGACAGACCCTCAGGACTGTCCCCTCCCAGGCTATCTGAGTCCCATTCTCATTTTTTGTTTTACAAGAAAGTTGCTGAGACTCTGCAACTCCCTGTTGAGGAAGCTGTTGATGATCAAGAAGAGCCTCATTTTGTGGAAATGATGGATATTCCAGAGTCTAGGAGACTGTCTATTCCCTTGCATAAATCTTTTAGGAAACAGACAGTAAAAATTCTGAAAACTCCTCATTCTATCCTCCCTGTGGATAAAAGGATGGACAAGAGGTATGCTTTATCAGGCTCTGATATGGAGTTCCTATCCCAGCAGTGCAGCCATGTGGGGGTAGTGCAGGCTGCAGCCTGTGACAAGGCTAATATTCCTCTAGCCTCTCACCCTCCTGAAAAGGATTCCAGGAGGATGGATGCCATGGCGAAAAAGCAGTACATGGCAGCATCTTTGGGACTCAGACAGGCAAATTATATGGCTTATGCAGCTAGGTACCAGAAATCCAGGTGGGATACTGTCCTGGCCCTAGCAAAACAGGCCCCTGACCAGCTTGCCAGGGAGCTGGAGCAGGTGGCTGCGGATGGTATTGAGGCATCCAAGGTGCAATTTCATGCTGCAGTAGATGCTAATGATGTTTCATCAAGAGTCATGGCTACATCTGTGTCTCTTTGCAGAATGGCCTGGCTCAGATGTACTGCCCTGTCACAGGATACCCAGTCTAAGGCTGTGGATTTTCCTGTTGTGGGAAATTCTCTGTTTGGGGAGCAGACAGAGAATTCTATGAAGAAAATGGATGAGTATAGGACCACCTATAGGAATGCACAGGCCAAAGAAAGGCAAGTCACTCCTCAAAGGCAGCATATCAGGGGCAGGGGCAGGCCTTTTCATAGGCCGTTTTACCAAGCCCAGGCCTCCTCTTCTGCTTATGCCCAGAGGGGGTTCTTTAGAGGAAGGGCAGAAGGGGTTCTAGTAAGCCTGCTTCCCCCTCAACCTAAAGCCCCTGCAAAACAGGCTCCCTGATGGGGTAGCCAGGGCCGATTCTCCACTACCGGTGGGGGCAGGCTGGCTTACTTTGTCCAGGACTGGAAGTCTTTAACATCAGACAAGTGGGTCCTGGAAGTAGTAAGCCAGGGACTGGTTCTCAGCTTCAAAAATTTCCTAAGATGAGCCAGGTCTTTCCACCTGCAAACCCTTCAGAGCACTTGCCCTAGAAGCAGAAGTTTCCCTCCTGGCTCTCAGAGCCGTGGAAAAGGTTCCACCCATACACCAGGGCAAAGGGTTGTACTCCAGGTACTTCCTTACTCCAAAAAAGACAGGAGAATGGCGGCCCATCCTGGATCTCAGGTATCTAAACAAGCACCTTTTAAAACCAAAGTTCAGAATGGTGACCCTGGAGATTATTTTACCCTCTCTAAGGCCAGGGGACTGGCTAGCCTCCCTGGACCTCAAGGATGCCTACTTCCATATTCTCATCAGAAGCTCCCATCAAAAGTACCTCAGATTTGAACTGCCCTCAGGCCATTACCAGTTCAGAGCAATGCCCTTCGGCCTCACCTTGGCCCCAAGGGTGTTCACAAAATGCCTGGCAGTAGCAGTTGCTCATTTAAGAAGGCAAAAGATTGCCATCTTTCCTTATCTGGACGACTGGCTCATTGTAGGCCAGTCTCCAGAGCAGGTCAAATTATATTTACAAGTAACCCGGCAACTGCTTACATCTCTAGGTTTCCTTCTCAGTCTTCCAAAGTCAATTCTGGAGCCTGTCCAGCTTCTCACCTTCATAGGTGCAGAACTGAACACAAAAGAAGCCAGAGCCTTCCTTCCTCTGGAAAGAGCAAGGACCCTGGTGTCTCTGGCCTCCTCTTTCACCCTGCAGGTCTCTCGACCAGCAAGGCATTTTCTACAGCTCCTGGGGCACATGGCTGCTTCTACAGCAGTTGTGCAGGGAGCGAGATTTCAGATGAGGGACATTCAGTTCCATTTGAGAGCCTTTTGGTCTCAAAGGACAGATCCCCTAACCAAATTGATTCCAGTGACTCGAACCCTGATCCAGGCCCTTCAGTGGTGGCAGGATCAGAACAGTCTGAGACAGGGGGTTCCCTTCACTCCCCAGTCTCATTCCTTGACCCTTAGTACAGATGCATCCCTCTTGGGGTGGGGAGCTCACATGGGCGACCTTTCCACTCAAGGGCTGTGGTCCCCTCAGGAATCCCTGCTCCACATCAATTTGCTGGAACTCAGAGCAGTTTTACTAGTACTCCAGGTTTTTTCCACATCTGTTCAGAACAAGGTGGCTCAGGTCAGAACAGACAATACCACTACAATGTGGTACATCAACAAACAAGTGGGCACTCGGTCTACGGCCTTGTGCACTGAAGCAATGAAGTTGTGGTCTCTGGCTTATTCTCTGAATGCCTCCCTTACGGCAGTTCACCTCCCAGGCAAGGGCAATGTCCTAGCGGATGCTCTCAGCAATTTCCCAGGGCCATCACGAATGGGCACTGGATCCCCTAGTACTGGAGGTAGTATTTGCCAGATGGGGCACCCCGCAAATAGATCTTTTTGCAGCCCAAGACAATCACCAACTTTCCCTTTTTTGCTGCAGGCCCCCAGTGTTGGGCTCAGTCCCTCTGGATGCCTTCCTCCTCAGTTGGGAAGGGAAGTTTCTCTATGCTTTTCCCCCCTTCCCCCTTCTTTTCAAAGTGCTAGTCAGAATCAGATCTCAACCCTGCAAGATGATCCTGATTGCTCCAGATTGGGCCAGGCAACCCTGGTACCCACTCCTCATGCCCTTAGCAGTCCACTCTCCCGTATGTCTTCCCAGGAATCACAACCTGTTAACCTGTGCCCAGGGGAGAGTTTGGTATCCGAACCTCAAATCTCTCAATCTCAAAGCTTGGCTCTTGAAGAGTTAGAGTTTGCTGACCTACACCTCTCTCAAGGTGTATTGGATATTTTGAAGGCCTCTAGGAAGCCTTCCACCAGGGCTACCTATAATTCAAAATGGAAGAGATTTTCCATATGGTGTGCTGGAAAGTATATTTCCCCAGAATCTACTGGCGTGCCCACGATCGTGGATTATTTGGTGCATTTGAATTCCTTGGGGCTGAGACCAGCTACCCTAAAAGTGCACTTGGCAGCTGTGTCTGTCTTCTTATCAGTAGGTAAGCCCTCTTCTTTATCAGCTCACCCTGAGTTCTCCAAGTTTTTTAAAGAGTTGCTTCACACCAACCCTCCATTTAGTTACCCTGACCCTGCTTGGGATCTTAATATTTGCATTGCTCATCTTATGCAACCCCCTTTTGAGCCATTGTCTTCAGCAGAGCTTAAGTACTTGACTTGGAAAACTGTGTTTTTGGTAGCCATCACCTCTGCCAGGCGCATAAGTGAGCTACAAGCGTTGTCAGTGGAGCCTGATTTTATCTCCTTTCATAGAGATAAGGTGGTCCTCAGGACTAACAGGAAGTTTTTGCCTAAGGTGGTTTCAGACTTTCACCTTAATCAATCCATGTCTCTTCCTGTGTACTTCACTGACCATTTCTCCTCTGGTGAGAGGAGATTACACAGTTTAGATGTCAAAGAGCCCTTAGTTACTATATAGAACGTACCAAGGGTCACAGGTTGAATCCCTCCAATTGTTCCTCACTTATGGTGAGGTTGGTAAAGGGAAACCTGCCACTAAAAGATCCATTGCCAGGTGGATTGTCTCTTGTATCCAATTCTGTTATGAAAAACTGGGTAAGGTTCCTCCCTCAGGCCTGAGGGCTCACTCTACCAGAGGTACAGCTGCATCTCTGGCTGCTGCCAGGGACATTCCTATCCTAGAGATATGTCAAGCAGCTACCTGGAAAACAGTTCACACTTTTACTAAGCATTACTCCTTGGATATCCAGTCTAGGAGTGATGCTCGATTTGGCACAGCTGTGCTTCAGAGCCTATTTCCCAAGTAGGTTCTGTCCCTCCTCCATGGAGGTACTGCTGTGTAGTCTGCATATGTCATAATATAGCAAGACTTCATGTTGTTTGAAGAAAAAATTACTCACCTTAGTAATGTTGTTTCTTCTAATGGAGTCTTGCTATATTGACCTCCCCAGCCTGCCCCTCTCAGAACCTCTATTTTTGGGATGTGGGTGGGCAGTGCAATGTTGGCACTTCACTGATGCCCTTTATTTTCACCCTTCTGGGTGCTTAGGTGTTATACTTAATTTTCTTTCTTGAATCCCCGACTTGAGTCTTTGCTTTGGGATCAAGAACAAAAAGGTGTTTTTGTAGTTAGTAGCCAGTGGCTAGTGTAGGTTTACGGCTTCCACACAGAACCTTAGTGAGGTTTTTGCCCTGCATGGAAAGTTAACTCTTTCACCTCCGGAGCAATTCTAACCTGGGGTTATACTGCATATGTCATAATATAGCAAGGCTCCATTAGAAGAAACAACATTACTAAGGTGAGTAGTTTTTTCTTCTAGTGACAGGCCATCGTCAAAATGACACCCAGATTGTGCACCTTAGTGGCCGTCTCCAAAGCGGTGGCACCCAGGGACAACCCTGTTCCTGTTCCAGAGGCAGTCACCTCCTGCCGAGGAACCCGGTTCAGTCATTAGTACCTCCATCTTGTCCGGATTGGGCCTCCGCCAGTTAGAGGACATCCAAGTCTGGATCTCGGATAAGCAGTTGTTTAGCACCTCCACAGCATCCAATGTTCTGGGGGCAAAAGACATATACAGATGGGTATCATCTGCACAGGAGTGAAAACCCAGACCGTAATGTATAATGATATTCCCTAGGGGTAGCATGCATAACGCAAACAACATGGGCGACAAGATCGACCCTTGAGGCACTCCACGGGTCAGGGGCTTTGGGCAGGAGGAAAAATTTCCCATAACTACCCGGTGCTTCCTGCCTGTCAGAAAGGACTCAAACCAGCTGATGTCTTTGGTGGTGAGTCCACAGCACTCTCTCAGGTGATCCAGCAGCACCATGTGGTCTATGGTATCAAATGCTGAGGAGAGATTGAGCCTTGACGACCTCAGCTACCCCCCACTAGCCAAAACTCACCCTAAGCAGATGGAGTGCTTCTGTCACCACCAGACTCAACACTGTGGAACAGATCTTGCTCCACTGGTGAGATCCATGGACCAGATGGAGGACACCCTGTCAGAAAAGAACTGAGCAAACTCTTCACACTGTGCGACTAAGGTTGCTCTTTTTGGCTGCAGGCAAGCTGGATGGAGAAGCCTGTCCACAGTCCGAAAGAAGAGAGCTGGTCTATTCCTTCCTGCAGCAATCTCCCTGGACAGGAACTGTGCCTTCTTACAGTTGAATGCCCTTTGATAATCACTGTAGTGAACTCTCAAAGTCAGTTTTTTTGTCCACAGCCCTGGTCCTTCTCCAGCAATGCTCCAGCTTCCGACCCCTGGTCTTCATCTCCTTGAGAGCCCCATCAAACCATGGGGGTCTCAAGCAAGAACATCTGGGTCATATACAGATCATTGCAACGGTGTTGAATGCCTTGGTAACAGCATTATTATATGCTGCCACCACCTCATTCAACCCCATTGCACATGCAGCACTCACACCAGATAAGTCTGTCACCGCCAGCAGTCCCTCTGGGGTCAAACCCCTCAAAAGATGGTAACAGACCATCTCAGTAGGGGAGGGACTAACAGGAGGGCCCTGACCAAGAATTTTGCTGTGCAGTGGTCCAACCAAATGACCAGATCAGTCTTGAGATCAGTGATTTCAAGCCCTAGTGAAAATACTAGGTCCAAGGCATGGTCATGGCATGGGGTTGCAGAAGTAACCACCAGTGCAAGGCCCAGAGATGTCATCATCTGGAGGAAGTCTTTACCAAAACGTGAGAGTTCATCATCAAACCAGGCATTGAAATCCCCCAGAATTAAACATCTAGAGGACTCCAACATCCTGTCGGTAACGAAGTTCGCAGCTTCCTGCAGGAAATCCCCCTCATGCCCCAGAGGGCATTAAACAAGGAGGAACCTGTGCTCGGGCCCCACGCACGGTCACACATTCAAACAATGAATTAGATTCCTCTGGGTGCACAGAAAACTTCCAATTCGGATCCAAAACCGATGGCTACTCTCCCACCCCTATGTTCCCTCCTCGGGCAATGCACAACCGAGTATCCTGGTGGGGTAGATGCCTCCAGCATCGGCCCTGCATCATCCCCCAACCAGGTCTCCGTAATGCATGCCAGGTCAACAGAAAAAATCAAGTCAGCCATAATAACTGTATTGTTTCTCCTCGACCTAGCGTTACACAGCACATCCCGAAGGGGACCAGTGGATTCTGTCAGTCCTACGGCTGCCTGCCCACTTGATCTGGTGGGAACCCTAGGAATGGGAATCAAACATGTTTGGCCTCTCTCTAGATCCCATTTTACCCCAGGGTGCCTCCTGCACCTGACCATGTTAATGCCACTCACCCCAGTTACACCCTTAGCAACCCACCGCATGCTCTTATATCACCTCCCGATCCCAACCTCTCTGCTTCATCTTACTGCAATCTCTGATACAGGTACCTCAGTAAAGGGACAGAGACTGTGCAATTGGGATGCTAAATACAGTATGCAGTCATTGCTCTTGCCCTTACACATCCTATCTGGGTTCACTATGACACTAAAATTTCACCAGTCCCCTCCCCACAACCCAAAGTTATTTCCTTCCACAGCCCAGAAACACAACTTATTTCCCTAACTATCCTCATTCATACACTAACCCCATCCTCTAAAACCCTTCACACACAAACTCTCTATCTAAAAATAAAAGACTCAAACAATCTCTCAAAATTACACCCCTACAAATGGAGAATCACATATAGTAACTAGCCACGGAGCTCAATATGGCTAGTATTTCAGTTTATGAATGACAACTTAGTCCACAGTTTGTCCCAGATTAGTCAGTAATCAGTGCTCACACCACTGGAGATCTTTCCAACAGACTCAGATCAGTGTAAGGAGTCAATAACAGTTGCTCTCTCATAGCAGGGTTCCAGATTAAAAGTCACAGCAGGCGCCCCAGTGGCTCCCCTTTGCACCGAACAACAGTACACCAAATTCTGACCAGTAGTGAGCTTTCTTCCACTTTAGAAGCTCTTGCCTTCTGCTCTGTGGTTTTGGCAACACTTAAAGAACTTTACAGGCAGGTCAGCATACTCACGGCTAGTAGCTCAATTGCCATTCAAGTACACACTCCTCTCTCCTTCAATCCATTGTTCTGTGGTTCCAATGGGAATTCACCCAGTATCAGTATTCAGTATTCCAGTAGATGTTGGGACCAGAAAAAGATCTTCCTGCTCCTGTTTCACCCTTCGGCCATAACCCAAACAACCCCAATTTACAGTTGCAAGCTACCCAACGTCCGGAGCAGGCTCACTTCATGGCTCTCCGCCTCAATGTTGTACACTGCTAATCTGGTCCACCCCAACAACACCAGACATCCTGAACTCTTCCTCCTGATGCTAGATCTTCCTCTGCATCTTCCTTTCACTAACTGGCTTGCGTCCGGCAACCTCTCTCTGTTCGCCAACTGAGGGAATCCTGCTGACTCCTTTACTCCTCTCTGAATGTCAAAACGGCTACCCATACCAGATGGTGCATTTGTCACTGCAGGATATGTTTAAGAAAATACGAAGCTCCTTTGCTGATTACACATAGGTTTCTCACTAACTAAAAAATAAAGAAAACTAGACTTCTACTCTACACTCACTAAAATTTCCTATCTAACACTTTTCCCTACACCTCACGACTCACTAAACTACAGGTGCCACACCAAAATTAGCATTTGGCTGGCAACTGAATTTATTCAGTTTATTTTAACAATCGGATTCTCCATATCTGAACATTAAAACTTTCAAAAACAGGGTGAAAATAGATGATGAGAAGCCTTTTTTCCTGTGCTTCGCTTGTGCAGAGAGACACTGCAGCCCAGCCTGGCAGCCATCTTCTGGCACACACAAGCTGCTTCAGGACTCAGGAACAAGAAAAGCAATAAACCATGCTACAATGGAGATCCCTAGGGGGCTATAAAACTATGGTAAAACTAGCAGGTGAGTTGAGAAAAAACTCCTAGTAGCAGACAAAGGAGGAGGAGGTAGGAGGAAGGGAAACTGTTTAACCAGGAAAGGCACACTAAGCCGGAGCTTGTTTCCAGGTGCAACCTGGGAGCACAAGGAAGTCAAGTGACTTGCTTGGGGTCACACAGTATGAAAGTGGGGGCTGTGGGATTCAAACTCGGGTCTTCAGGTTTGCAGCTCAGTGCTCTTAACCACTACGCTATACTGTCTCCTAAGGGGAAGGACACACTATGACTTCACACGTAAAACACTCTGCACAACATATGTTTTTGCAGATTCTGACTACTACTCCTTTAAACAAGGTCATAGAATATCTACTCCGCTGGTACAGTGTTGGAGGGAAAAAGAAGTGTATCATTTAGTAATCTTGAAAGTCTTTGCAAGCCGCATTGCGATCAATGCCCAATGTTAAACTGTAAACATAAATCAACTATTAATCTATTGGTTGCTAATCAGTCTTTGTAAACTGACATGCACTTTTCAGAATTAAACATCATTCACAAGGTCTTGTGAGCCTTTAGTTTCCCTTGGTGCTATGCACTCAATACTACTTGCTGCTAGTAGAAAGGTACCTTCATGTGGATAGAAACATAGAATTTGATGGCAGATAAGGACCGCTTGGTCCACCTAATCTGCCCATTTTCCTACCTAACAGATAATCTGCAGATCCTAGTTAACCAACAGCTTACTTCCTCCTACTCTCCCACTAGGACTGCCTTATGTCTGTCCCATGCATTCTTGAATTCCCCCACTGTTCTTGACTCCACGACCTCCTCAGGGAGGCTGTTCCATGCATCCACAACCCTCTCTGTGAAAAAATACTTCCTCACATTACCTCTGAGCCATCCCCCCTCTATCTTCAAATTGTGCCCCCTTGTTCTTGCACATCTCTTTTTCTGAAAGATGATACCCTCTTGGACTTTGTTGATTCCCTTGAGGTACTTGAAAGTTTCTATCATGTCCACTCTCTCCCTTCTTTCCTCAAGGGTATACATATTAAGCTCCTTTAGTCTTTCTTCATATGTCTTCTGGTGCAGACCCTGCACCAGTTTGGTTACCCTTCTTTGAACAGCCTCCACTCTGTCTATGTCTTTGCAGAAATGGGGTCTCCAGAACTGCACACAGTACTCCAGATGGGGTCTCACCAACTGTCTGTACAGAGGGATAACAACTTCCTGTTTTCTACTATTGATGCTTCTCCCTATGCATCCCAGTATCCCCCTAGCCTTCCTTACTGCCTTCTCACATTGCTTGCCCACCTTTAGGTCATCTAATATAATTACTCCCAGGTCCCTTTCCATTTTTACTGTTGTCAGTATCTCACCCCCATTGTGTACTCTTCCGCTGGGTTTTTGTTTCCCAGGTGCATTAACTTGCACTTCTTTGCATTGAATCTGAGATGTCATACATTTGACCATTTCTCCAGCCTTGCCAAGTCCCTTCTCATCCTTTCCACTCCATCTTGTGTATAAACTCTGTTGCAGATCTTTGTGTCATCTGCAAAGAGACATACTTTTCCTTTAAGTTCCTCTGCAATGTCACTTATAAAAACATTAAAAAGGACCGGTCCCAGTACTGAACCCTGCGGTACCCCGCTAGTAACCCTCCTTTCTTCACTGTGGACTCCATTTACTACTACCCTTTGTGTCCTGTTGTCTAGCCAATTTTTTATCCTGGCTACCACCTTGGGACCCACTCTAAGGCTGGCTAACTTGTGTATTAATCTTTTCTGTGGGACTGTATCAAATGCCTTGCTAAAATCTAGGTAGGCCATGTCCACAGCCCCTCCCTGGTCTACTGCTTTGGTCACCCAGTCAAAGAAATATATTAGATTCATCTGACACGACCTTCCCATCGTGAATCCATGCTGCCTTGGGTCCTGTGCCCCACTGGCCTCTAGGTACTCAACAGTTCTTTCCTTCAGAAGTGATTCCATCATTTTACCTACCACTGAGGTCCAAGTAACTGGTCTGTAGTTTCCTGCCTCTGTCCTGCTCCCACTTTTGTGAAGAGGAATTGCATCCACCCTCCTCCAGTCCTCAGGTACCACCCCATCCTCCCATGATTTGTTAAAGAGAGTAGTCAGCAGTGTCACTAGTTCTACCCTTAGTTCTTTTAGAATTCTTGGGTGAATCCCATCAGGCCCTATTGCTTTGTCTACCTTCAATTTTATTAGTTCTTTCAGAACCCTTTCTTCTGTAAATGGACTGGTATCGACCCCCGTCTTCAGAGTGTTTCTCTTGTTTGGTTTAGGTACCTCCCCCTCCTCTTCCTTTGTGAATACTGAGTAGAAATATTGGTTCAGTATCCCTGCTTTTTCACTGTCACCCTCTGCCCACATTCCCTCCCCTTTAGTAAGCCTCAGTATCCCTCCTTTGGTCTTTCTTCACTCCCTAATATACCTATAAAAGGTCTTATCTACAGCTACAGAGTCAAGCCATACAGAAGTGAGGGTTCTGGACTTCAGGAGGGCTGACTTTGGCAAGATGGCAGAGGGCCTTAGAAAAGCATTAGCAAACAGGCTAGAAGGAGGGGTGGAGCAACAATGGGGAAATATCAAAACTGTCATCACAGAGGCAGCAAGCCTTTGTGTGAAGCAAATAAACAAATCAAAATGAAAGAAAAAGCCACTATGGTTCTCAAAAGAAGTGGCGGTGAAGGTCAGGGAGAAAAAGATAGCATTTAGGAAGTATAAGGAAACACAGAAGGAGCAGGACAGAGAACTTTACCAGTTAAGGCAGAAGGAAGCAGGGTGGATAGTCAGAATAGCAAAGGCATAAACTGAGGAAAAGATAGCCAACTCGGTTAAGAAGGGGGATAAAACATTTTATAGGTATATCAGGGAGCATAGAAAGACAAAGGGAGGGATAATGAGGCCGAATAGAATGGATGGTGGGTGGGCAGAGAGTGACAGTGAAAAAGCAGGGATACTGAATGAATACTTCTGTTCAGTATTCACAAAAGGGGAAGTGGGGGAGGTGCCTAATCCAATTAACAGAAGCACTCTGGAGAGGGGGGTTGATCCCAGTCCTTTCACTGAAGAAAGGGTTCTGAAAGAACTTCTAAAACTGAAGGTGGACAAAGCAATGGGGCCAGATGGAATTCACCCCAGAATTCTAAAAAATTAAGCAGAGAACTAGTGACACCACTGACTACCCTTTTAACAAATCATGGGAGGATGGTGTGGTACCTGAGGACTGGAAGAAGGCTGATGTGATTCCCCTTCACAAAAGTGGGAGCAAGACAGAGGCAGGAAACTACAGATCTGTCAGTTTGACCTTCTGTAGGGAAAGTGATGGAATCACTCTGAAGGAAAGAATTGTTGAGTACCTAGAGGCCAGTGGGCACAGGACCCAAGGCAGCATGGGTTCACAGCAGGAAGGTCATGTCAGATGAATCTAATTGATTTCTTTGACTGGGTGACCAAAGTAGTAGACCAGGGAGGGGCTGTGGACATGGCCTACGTAGACTTTAGCAAGGCATTTGACACAGTCCCACACAAAGGATTAGTAGTCAAATTAACCAGCCTTGGAGTGGGTCCCAGGGTAGTAGCCTGGGTTAAACATTTGCTGAACAACAGGACACAGAAGGTAATTGTAAATCGAGTCTACTCTGAAGAAAGAGGGGTTACTAGTGGGGTACCACAGGGTTCAGTACTGGGTCCAGCCCTTTTTAATGTCTTTATAAGTGACATTGCAGAGGGACTGGAAGGAAAAGTATGCCTCTTTGCAGATGACACAAAGATCTGCAACAGGGTAGATACACAAGGAGGCATGGAAGGGATGAGAAGGGACTTGGCAAGGTTGGAGGAATGGTCAGAAGTATGGCAGCTTGGATTCAGTGCAAAGAAGTGCAAAGTAATGCACCTGGGAAACAAAAACCTAGGGGAAGATTACACAATGGTGGGGAGGTAGTAACAACAACAAAAATGGAAAGGGACCTGGGGGTAATCATATCAGATGACCTTAAGGTTGTCAAGCTATGTGAGAAGGTGGTACGGAGGGCTGGGGGGATACTGGGATGTATAGGGAGAGGCATCACCAGCAGAAAACAGGAAGTTGTTATCCCCCTCTACAGACAGTTGGTGAGACCCCATCTGGAGTACTGCGTCCAGTTCTGGAGACCCCATCTCCACAAGGACATAGACAGGATGGAGGCAGTTCAGAGGAGGGCTACTACAATGGTGCAGGGTCTGCAAGAGAAGCCATACGAGGAGAGGCTAAAGGAGCTTAATATGTATACTCTTGAGGAAAGGAGGGAGAGGGGGGACATGATAGAAATGTTTAAGTACCTCAGTGGAATCAACAAAGTCCAAGAGGGTAGCATCTTTCAGAAAAAGAGATGTGCAAGAACAAGGGGACACAATTCGAAGATAGAGAGGGATGGCTCAGGGGCAATGTGAGGAAGTATTTTTTCACAGAGAGGGTGGTGGATGCATGGAACAGCCTTCCTGAGGAGGTTGTGGGGTCTAAAACTGTGGGAGAATTCAAGAATGCATGGGAGAGACATAAGGCAATTTTTGTGGGGGGGTAGGAAGAAATAGGCTGTTGGTTAAATATGATCCGCAGCTTATCCTCTAGGTAGGGAAATGGGCAGACTAGGTGGGCCAAGCGGTCCTTATCTGCCACCAAAGTGTATATTTCTATGTTATCCCCCTTCTTAACAGAGCTGGCTTTCCTTTCCTCACTTTGGGCCTTTGCTATTCCGACTGCCTTCCCTGCCTCTTTCTGCTTGAACTAACATACTAAAATGCCAGCAGAATAGGCCTAACGGTCTTTCACGTCTGCTCGTTTGGTCAGCCCCCACCCTGGGAGCTGACCTTGCTGCCCCCCTCGCCTTCTCTGGCTTCTCCCTTCCCAGTTCCGGATATTCTCGATGCATTGGATTTTGCTTCCAGAACCCTTCCACTGTACCTGTCACACCCCCTCTTGAACCCCTCCACCGTCTCTGCCTCCACCAGCCCCCTAGGCAGCACATTCCATGGATCCACCACCCTCTCAGTGAAGTAGCACCTCCTCCTTTCTCCCCTGAATCTTCCCGCCTCCAGCTTCCACCCATGCCCTCAAGTGGCCCCCTCCTCCTTCCTTCGAAGCACCCTGACTGTTCCTCCCCTATTTACCCCTTCATGTACCTGAAGACCTCTATCATGTCTCCCGGTCCCTTCTCTCTTCCAATGTGTACATATTTAGCTCTTCGAGCCTCTCCTCATAGGTCCTGTCCCCAAAGCCCCAAATCATTTTGGTTGCCCTCCTCTGGACCCTCTCCAGGAGTTTAATGTCCCTGTTTAAGTGTGGCCTCCAAAACTGCATGCAGTACTCGAGGTGTGGCCTCATCAAACAGTTATACAGAGGGAGTATCACTTCCCTCCTTCTGGAAGTGATCCCTCTAGCGATGCATCCCAGCATCCTGTTGGCCTTGGCTGCTGCCCTCCTGCAAGTCTTCGAGTTGTTCATCTTGACATCCACCACCACCCCCAGGTCCTTCTCAGCTATCGAGACTTGTAGCATTTGCCCCCCCCCCCAGGGTGTACACTTGGCCCGGGTTTTTGGGCCCCAGGTGCAGTATCTTGCATTTCCCTGCATTGAACCTCAGCTTCCACTTTCTAGACCATCTTTCCAGAGCCTCCAGGTCCCCCCTATAGGGCCTCCAGGTCCCCCCTGTAGGGCTACCCCCCTCCCCATCCACCACCACTCCCAGTTTTGAGTCATCCGCAGACAGACTCATCTCGCTCCTGATACCTGTCCTTATGTCACAGAACTGATAACGTTCTCTGTCCTGCTCCTTCTGTGTTTCCTTATATTTCCTGAATGTTATCCTATTCTTCTTAACCTTCCCTTCCACCTCTTTTGAGAACCATAGCATTTTTTTACTTCGTTGTGTTTTGTTGATTTGCTTTACACTAAGCCTTGTTGCCTCTGTTTTGGCTGTTTTGATTACTCCCCATTGTTCCTCCACTTCTCCTTCTTGCCTGCTTGCTAATGCTTTCCTGAGGCACTCTCTCATTTTCCCAAACTCAGCCCTCCTAAAGTCCAATACTCTTGCTTTTGTATGGCTTGATTGTATGGCTGTGTTTATCGTGAACCACACTGTTTGGTGGTCGCTTATTCCCAGATGGCTACCCACTTCTGAATCTGAGATTCTTTCTACGTCCCCATCTGAGAGTACCAGGTCTAAGATTGCTCCCTCCTGAGTGGGTTCCAGTACTAGCTGTCTGAAGCATGCCCCTTGTAGGGCATCAAGAATGACCCTGCTCTTGGATGTGCCTGCAGCAAAGGTGCTCCAGTTAACATCTGGCATATTCAGGTCTCCCATCAACAATATCTCCCCTTTTTCTGCCATTTTAAGGATGCCTTCTATGATTTCCTTGTCCGTTCCCTTCCCCTGAGATAGGGGTCTGTATACAACCCCCATGCAGATTGTGGTGCCATTTCCTGTCTCCAGGGTGACCCAGAGTGCCTCATCTGCTCCTTGTTTACTCTTTAGTTCTGTTGCTTTGATCCCTTCATTTACATAGAGAGCTACTCCTCCTCCTCTTTTACCCTCCCTGTCCCTCCTGTAGATTGTATATATTCTGGTATGTTGACATCCCAGTCATGGTTCTCTGTGTACCATGTTTCTGTGACTGCCACAATATCCAGGCAACCCTCTTCCATCAAGGCCACTAGTTTAGGGAGCTTGTTACACAGACTACGGGCATTGGTACTCATCATCCTCCACTTTTTGATGGCCTTGCACCTTTTAGCCCCATCCCTGTCCTTACTGCCTTTGCCTTTTTTTACATTTACCTCTGTCCTGATCCCTAATGACTTCTTTACCTTGGTGTTTACCTCACTAATTACCATGTTTTGTTTGGGGGAGGCTGGGATTTCCCTGTTCCTTTTCAGTGCCTTCCCCCTTGGCTAGTTTAAATGCTTGCTAATGAAGCATTTAAACCTCTCACCTAGGATCCTGGTTCCCCCCCTGGACAGATGCAGACCATCACACCAGTATAGGTCTGCATCTCTCCAGGTGGCTCCCCAGTCCCTAATGAAGCCAAAACCCTGAGCTCCACACCGGTTTTTCAACCATTCATTGAATTCCCTGGTGAGGAGTACCCTAGCATCACCCTTGCAATAGACAGGCAGCACCTTCGAGAAGGTTACCGTATGTGCTACTTGTCTGAGGCCCCTCCCCAACTCTACAAACTCCTCTTGCACTGCTCTGATCCCATTCCTAGCCAGGACATTTGTCCCTAGGTGGACAATGACATCCAGCTCCCTCCCTTGTGCAGCTGCTCCCACGATCCTGAGGATTCGCTTCCTGTCCCTCCAAGCCGTAGCGCCAGGTAGGCACCTTACCTCCCTTTCCCCTTCCTCCCCCACTTCTACCCCCGTAATGATTGAGTCCTCCACCAGGAGTTGTTTTCTTCCCCTGTGGGGTCCCATGCCACCCTCGTGTGGGTCTCCTTTGTGAAGGTTCCTAGCATCCTCCTTGGTCTCCACTGCCGGTGCCTCCATAGAGGAACCACTATCCACCAGAAGAGTGTATGAATTGTGGAGAGGTACAGCTGGAGGGATGCAACTCTGTTCCACCACCCTCTCCCTCCTTGATCCAGCCTCTCCTCTTTCTTGGCAACCTCTGAGGTAGTGGCATTGGCCCTGGTGGTCCCTGGGCGGGAGAGGAGGTTTCACGAATCCTAGCCAGGTCAGCCTGGAGACGGGCAACCTTCTCCCTCAGACCAGAGAGATGCCTGCAAATAGGGCAGCATCGCAGCCTCCAGAATGTCTCCCGGAATACTGCCGCCCCATAGCCATTGCACTGCACCACTACTATCATGTCTTATTTTGTGTCCCCTCCTTCTCTGTATGCTTACTCTCTCCTCTCCTTACAACTGTCACCCTTCCTGTTCTGGGACAGCAACTTCCTATATTCTTCAGTGGCCTCCTTCTTCCTTGCTCAGTGTCAGATCACCAGAAGCTGGGGGGGGGCGACTACTTTTTTCCTTTAGGGTTGACAAAACTAATGTTTCTCTAGTATCCTTCCCTTCCTACTGCCAAACAGGAAGTTCCTGTTGTCAGTCAAATCCAGTGGCTATAAAAGTAGAACTGGCTTAGGGTGAATGGGTGGAGGAGTGGGATTGAGGGCAATTAGTAAGAAAAAAGGCTAGCAATAAGAAGCTGTAATTGGAGTCACCTGCTTTTATATTGTCTAAGCCACACCCCCAATTAAGCTCTCTCTCTCTCTTCCTACTGATTTAGCAAAGTAAGTTGATACAGTACCCTTCCCAGCACAGAACACACACTGACTTTCTTTCTTTTCTTTTTTTAACCCTAAATAAGACCCCTTCTACTTCTAATAAAATATCTGTCTGCTTAAACTCAACAGGCACTTACTTCTGCTGAGATAGAAGTGTTAAATTAGTAAGAAAATTATAGGTTCTTATAGTTAGCTGCTTTCTACTCTACAAGCAAGATTTCTGTCTTCCAAAGGCTAGCAACAGGAAGTTGTAATTGAAGTCACCTGCTTTCATATTGTCTAAGCCACACCCCAATTAAGCTCTCTCTCCTCCTACTGATTTAGCAAAGTAAGTTGATACAGTACCCTTCCCAGCACAGAACACACATTGACATTCTTTTCTATTTTTTTACCCTAAATAATACCCCTTCTAGTTCTAAAAGTATCTGTCTGCTTAATCTCAGACACTGATTCCTGCTGAGATAGAAGTGTTAAATTAGTTAGAAAATGGTAGTTTCTTTTAGTTAGCTGCTTTCTGCTCTACAAGCAAGATTTCTGTCTTCCAAAGGTTAGCAACAGGAAGTTGTAATTGGAGTCATGTACTTTTATATTGGCTAAGCCACACCCCCAATTAAGCTCGCTCTCCTCCTACTGATTTAGCAAAGTAAGTCGATACAGTACCCTTCCCAGCACAGAACACACACTGACTTTCTTTCTTTTTATAACCCTAAATAAGATCCCTTCTAGTTCTAATAAAGTATATGTCTGCTTAATCTCAACAGACACTGACTCCTGCTGAGATAGAAGTGTTAAATTAGTAAGAAAATGGTAGCTTCTTTTAGTTAGCTGCTTTCTGCTCTACAAGCAAGATTTCTGTCTTCCAAAGGCTAGAACAGAACAGGATTTCAGGCATTATTAAGGGGAACCTACTGGTGCTTAAATTTGAGCAGTCTCTAACACCCGGAGAGAGCCTCATGAGTGATGCAGGTTATTGGTCTCCTCGTCTCACCCTTCAGCGGCTTTGGACTCAGACTCCCTGCTAAACTGAAGAATAGCTAAATTTACCAGCGTCCAACTGGATATACCAGTCTTTCAGCCTGGTCAAGTCAAGCAACTTTCTGCCAGTAGGCTGAGCCCTTTGTCTTACAACTGGGCATATGGTTCGAACATTCACACTTTCGTGGCAACTCCCATTCTTAGTGCCCACCCAGCCTGCATGGCATAGAACTCGGGGAAAATAGAGCATACCTCATGCACCGAATCATTTGTAAAATACAAGTATGAAGACACGCATACATATAATCCACATATCAGAATATCATTTATCTCCTTATTTTTAAACTTTCTAGTAAACAAGTACACTTAAACTGTTCTAAAGATCAGAATAAACTTTGCAAATCTATGTAAGTAGTGTAGCTCATAGCCATTGTGCTCCCTGCATGCCTGATAGACCCCAGGCTATGAGTGGTAAGAAGTGTCTCTAGTCCTTTATGCCATGGGAACCTGAGGTGGCAGATATGGTACAAGGTGAGGCTACTTAGGGAGTGCCTGTAGATGAGGTGAAGAAGAAAGTACATTACCAGGGTGGTTATTTTAATAAAATAGTTCATCCATCAACAGTTTAAGACTGCTGATCAGAATCAGAAGGCTTCATTCCAGTTATTCAGCTGTGCTAGAGGATGGGATGCTAACAGGAAGAATTCATGTACCATGGTGATAAGGCTATACAAGACAGTGTAACAGATATTAATGTAATTGTCTCAGAATGCTGACAGTCAGATTGCATCATTCTGAGAACATTTTTATAATTCAAAATTCTGCATAATTCTGTTGGCAGAATGTTAATTTACTCCCCCAACACACACACACACACAGTGTTTACCATGGAACACAAGGGGAGTGTAGATTTCTCCTCAACAGTTTCTCACATACCTAATGACATTATAAAATGGTATTTTTCTGAAACTTTATGAAAAAAACAACTTTTTTTAGAATTAGTTTCAACAGTGAATTGGAATTTGTTCACATTGCTTCTGTATGATATGGGTCAGGTGTTGATCTTTTTTAATGTACTGTAAGTATATTGTTACTGTAGAGCTCTGCAGAACTCTGAATGTTAAGCAGAAAAGTGTTGCATACCTCTGTTGGCTAGGCATGTTCTTGTCCAGAAAATGATTCTCCCTATCTTCGACTACGGTGATGTAGTCTACAGTGCTGCTTCTAAGACTTACATAACCAGATTGGACACCTTCTACCACTCCTTTGCCGCTTTGCACTAGACTGCCCTCCACTCACTCCCCACTGTGATCTCTACAGATCTTTGGCATTTCCCTCTCTAGAAAATAGGCGGCTTTTCGCACTGTGCTAAATTTATGTCTAGATTCTGGTTTGATTCCCTTCCCTTGTACCTCTCCTCTTTCATAGCCCCCCTCCTCCCCCCACACACTCCCTGAGATCCCATGACACTAGGACCTTGGTTGTCCCTCGCCATACTACCTCTGTTGGTCAAACTACTTTCTCTCACTGCTTCCCTAAGCTTTGGAACTCTCTCCCCCAACAAATCAGACACTCCTCTTCCCCTCTCGTCCATCTCTTCTTCTCTACACCACTTCGTTTCTCACAATTGCAGCTGTGTTTAAGTTACCCCCTCCTCCACCTCCTTGCTACTCCACACGGTCATCTTTCATTGGTCTACAGGCTTGCAGCCTGTTCTCCCACTGCCTAATGCTTAGGGTCATCTCCATGTATAACTGTAATTGCATAAATACTGTATGACATAGCACTTATGTTTTGAGATGTTCTATGTTATCTAGTTCTGTACCATAGTATTATCTAGCACTGTCGTTACTCCAACTACCCTTTTCCTAATGCAGTTTGGTCTTTTTGCTTATATTATGTTAGTCTTAAGCACTTTAAACATAATATCACATGTATGTTCTTGTAATTCATAACTATGTTTGTATGCTAAGAACGATGTTAAATATGTAGTTTACTCCCACTCCCCTTTTCCCCCAGGACACACCTGGAAATTAGCAACTTATTGCTCAGTGTGCCTTTCCTGGTGAAACTCTTCAATAAATAAATAAATAAAAAGGGTATGACTGACTAGGGATTATGTTAATGTAAGCCCCTCCCACCCATTATTGGGGGCCTACCTTATGAACCCCTTGCTGCCTCTCACCCAGTTGGCTCACGGAGCATCTCTTCACCTTCTGCTCCCATGATGTACTGGACTGCTGGTAAGTGGGGGCCAACATCTGTATTCAGGAGGCCTGGGTAAGAGTCATGCCTGGGCTCCTTCATCTTCGTGGCTAGAGCTGCATTGTGGTCCTGCAATGCCGGCCCCAAGACTGGCAGTGGAGTCAGGACCGGGACAGTTGCCGGAGCACCATTGGGCATGGAAAAAATGTTTCACAGGCCAACTTCAAGACAAGCAGTGGGGCTGGTGAACAACTAATAGCAGCAGCAGAAGTGTCAAGATGGCTACACATGACAGCATGCATCAAAATGGAGCCAGAGCTCCCATAAATAATCTTGGACTCCAGAGCAGGCAATCGAGTCAGGACTGAAGAGGAAAGTGCCAACGGGCAACAAGGTAAACATTTCTTGGCCCCCGAGTAGGCAGTGAGGCAGATCACAGGAGTAAGCAAGGCACTCATGCACCTAGAGAGAGAGAGAGAGAGAGAGAGAGAGAGAGAGAGAGGCTCCAAGGCCATCTGTCTCACCAAACCCCTCATTTCTGCAACAGGCGGTGAGCCCACAACAAGAGATGCATTCCTAGCTCCAGGACAGGCATTGATATAACAGCCCAACAGAGTTAAAATAAAAGCAGTAGAGGTTGCCAAAAAGCAGGACACCAAATGTAAACAAACATGGTGGTGGCCATGGAGCTGCTCAGCCTTCCGACCCTACAAGGACTGCTGGGAAGGGGTGGAGAAGAACAGAACATTCTACTATGAATTCCAGCTCATAGGAAGCCTGTATTGCACAGGACACTACTTGCAAGCTCTGCATGGCTGGGCTAATGTTCAGAAACCTCGTCAGCCAGGGAAAAGATTGACCAATAAGAAGTTGAGTTTCAGCCAGTATGACATGGGCTAAAAACAAGGTTCTGGGCTCACTTTCTGTGTTTGTGAGACAGAGGAAACTGTAAGATGGAGATCCACTGGCTGCCATGAGCTGCAGTCCGAAGATTGTGTACACCTCCAACTTGAATTGGAGGAAGCAGTCTTCACCAGAACAGTGAGGAGAAATGCAAAAAGTAGAATTTTTTTCCAACCCTGAAAGCAACTTCCCAACAGGGGACAAACTCCACTGGGAAGCTACCAACCAACGAAGGCCACCGCCTGCAACAAAATTCCGTGGACCTTCTGCAACAGCAGCTGACAGACTGACTTGAAAAAAGACAGAGGAGACCAGTGAGAGAGACCAAACGACCCCAGGAATTCCAGGAGCCAAGTCCAACATCTCCACTGACCATATACCAGAAAACCCAGATGTATTGAACAGTCTGCAAAACCATGAGTAACTTCTGGGGTTTTGGCCTTTCAACTGAGGTTTTGTAATTGTGCTAGGACACAGTGAAAAGCCCTGGGCAGGGTTGTGTAAAATATATTGGCCCAGGCAGAAGACCTGAAGTGGCTAACTGGCCCCCGATTTGGATTACAAATTGTGGCTCCTTTTTCCTCTAGTTAAGTTTGTTTCAGAGCAGTTTGGGTTTCTGCAACAGTTTCTAAATGTGCCAGCAATGCCCCTGCTCTGGTAGCTGTAGATGTATCCTCAGTGAGGTACCTAGTAGAGCATAAAAAAATACTCTCACACATAGCCTTTGGGGGAAATAAGTTGGATGCACCTGCTTGGGGATTCGTGGGACTGCCCGTGGGTGGGCAGGCTGGGGCAATTGTACATATGATTATAGAGTGTAAGATTTTACTGAAACTCCAATGTTCCCATTTTCCCTACTGTCCCCTTGTTCTTCCCTTACTATCTCCTTTTCAATAAATAATTTGTTTAACCTGCATTTCCTTGTTTGGGGGTTGTTATTGCTTTTATAGTGTCCCATGTTTTAGGGAGGGGCTATGTGGGCAAAAGTACTGTTACTGTTCCTAGGGAGTTATAGCTCTGTGTGTTAGCATCCAGGTACCCCCTGTTGCTACCTCAGGTGGAGACACCCTGTCACTTTTAGACCCGAGTTCCCAGTGTAGCACAACTTTTGTAACCCAGGCTGGGTCCCTCAGAGAGTTGGGAGAGGTAGACCCCATGGGCACTGGGTGGTCGTTACATTAATGTTCTGGTTAATCACACCTAGAGCCATAATGTGACATGAGGCACAGCCCGTGGGGTGATTAACTAGTACATTATGATAGGCCCTTGGGAGTACCTTATTGCTATAATAAAAATGGTATGATCAATTTATTAATGTTTTCCAAATTTAACATTTTAAGTTGATTGCAGTAGATTTCAAGGTAAAATAGTCTGTCCACAGTCATGAATGTTCTGTTGCTCAAGACATGCTGTTATTGTGTCGAGTTTAGCATGTGATGGATCCCAGTGTCACTGATCACTTGATGGCTACTGCTGCAGTTGTCTGGCTCGAGGCTCAGCAGGGAGTCAGATGGGCTACTGCTTACGAGAGAATGGATAGCATATCCATTTGATAGTCATGCTGTGACGTTTATTCTTGCCTGTTGTTTTATCATGTAAAGAGTGCAGAATTACCCTGGGTATCCACCTGACTAATTTTGCCTCTATTCATAAAGCAAGTTTTAATTCAGTCATCATGTCTACATGTGTGTGTTGATCTCAAGTTCTTAATGGCAACAAATGACTGCAGACAGTTCCTGCACCACCAGTACCTAACATATTACTCCATGAAGTGCTTGTAGATACATTGTGTAGAAAATGCACTATAGAAAACCAAACTTCATTCATTCTGTTTACCTACTGCAGTGTTACAGCCATATCAGAAGTTACAAGGTGCACCTAGGCTGCATACAGTCACTTATCAGAGCCATAATCCAAGTTGAGGCAACAAGCTGCATTAAGTAGTCCAGGAAATCCCCCAGTTATTTAGTCAATACCCTCTAACCTCCTATGACATTAGTTGACACGATTTCCTCTTCTTTTTATTGAGCACTTTCAGTTCACAATTAATGGATTTGTCCTTACAAAAGGTGAGCACTATGTTTCTCTTGTTTTTTCCAGGAGCACATGATTCTCTGCAGGTTTGCAGATCAGACAGCAGTCCAACTTCCCCCTGAGCGCAGGTTAACAGGTAAGTGGGTGAGACAGAGATGCTAATTTATTTTATATGTCCAGCACCAGGTCCTCCTAGCAACTTAACTGGTCTATGCAGATTACCTGGCCATTGATTGATTTCTAGTATACTTACAGTTTGTTACTATCCCTGATCTACCTAGTAACAGCCTAGCTAAACGAAAATAAAATCTTTATCCACTTCCCGGGTTCATTCAGAGGCATTTGTTTTTTGTTAACAAACTTACATATTCTGCCTAGCAACAACCTAACTACGAGAAAAAAAAAAACTTTTCTATAAAAGAGGAAACCTTAGGGCACCCCAGTGGTGTAGTGGGCCGTGGCTCTGGTTGCCACCTCAAATGCCACACCAGCGACCTGGGTTCATGAATGTATGCGGGTCACTTGGGGGCTGGCCAGGCAATTGAGGATTGCACATCCATAAGACAGCTCTTCTCCCTCAGGGAGAGGGGGAAACGTGAGTCCCGCTGGTTGGCTGCCACCTGGAGGAATTTGGGTGTCAGCACAGCAGGACAGCAGACATAGGGGAAGGGATAGCCATGTTTCACCTCTGTGAGCATCCTCCATGGAGGTGGAGCACTTGCGTTGTGTCATGCATGTGTATGGGCCCCAGGGAGAAAATGGAGGAGAAAATCCCCCTGCTGAAGCTGGGTGATGGCCCAGTTCCTCGCAGCTTGGCAAAGACGATTCGACCCTTCTGGGCAATCCTGCAGCAAAGGACACACTAGAATAAGGTAAGTCCCAGATAAGTCGGGTGACAGGGCTGGGGAGACCAGTCCAGATAGGGGCCAGCTGTGGGCAAAATAAGAGGATAAATTCAGGACTGAAAGAAAAAAAAGAAAACCCTTTTTCCATTGTTTAAGCCCAATACTCACTCAAGGACATGGGTTTCTTGAGAATTATTGCACTTCCCAGGTATGCTGAAAGTCACTCAGTGTTGACTTTCTGTCTTCCAGTTCACACAGGGCATGCATTAATTCTGAAGAGACACATCCCATATTGTGTGTTACTGCTTATGTAATCCACATAGTAGCCTTTATGATACAAGATGTCTGTTAACGTATACCATGGAAATAATGTAGTGTAGCTGGCCTGGTGGTGCTGAGGATTGAGGTGCTGGATGCCACACCTCACACCACGCCGGCGACCCGGGTTTGGGATTGAGCCTGGACCGCCGGGGGTCAGCAGGGGGGAGAGAGGATTGAGCATTCAAAGAATTGTTCTCATCTTTCCGGGGGAGGGGAATAGTCATCCCACTCGCTGACTGCCCTTCGGCAGTGGCTGGAGGGCAGTGTGGCTCAGGAGGCTTGAAGCCGACGTCCTTACGTTGGAAGGGAAGGGGCAAAAGGAGCCTGGCAGGCTCAATGATGGTCCACCGCTCCCAGGAGTAGTCCCCGGATTCTGGATTGGGTCTCTGGGAGGGGGGGAGAAGCCGGCAACCACCTCCTAGACCCACTGTGGGGGGCAGTCTGCGGGGGAGCTACCGGGGGCTGCCTAGCAACGGGAGTGGCGGGACTGGATAGAGAGAGAGAGAGACCCTCCGATCGGGGCCATAGCTGCCTGCCAGGGCTCCAGTGGTAAAAAGTACTTAAGAAATTCTGTGTTGGATGTAATAATAATATTTTTTTATTTATATTGCACCTTTCGAATGTCAAGGCGCATTCCAATAAAATAATAAAAAATACAGAATACAAAATAAGGACATAAAGAAAATTAAAAAATACGGTTAATAATTAATACACAGTCAAACATATGCCCTTTACTATAGAAAAGATTTAAGATCTTGTTTAAAACTCCCTACGGTCATACACTCCCTTATCCGATGGGGTAGAGAGTTCCAAAGGGAAGGGGCCACAAATATAAAAGCCCGGGCCCCAGCAGATTTTAATATTACCCTTGGAATCTTTAGCAACCCCTCGTCGGCTGAGCAGAGCGATCTCACAGGGCGATAAGGAATCAGGAGTTCTTTCAGGTAATCCGGGGCCAGATGATGCAGGGCTTTAAAAGTCAGTAATCCAACTTTGAAGGTGATCCGCCACTGAACTGGCAGCCAGTGCAGTTCCCGCAGCACTGGAGTAATATGGGAAGATCTAGGAGTACCCATCAATACTCGGGCTGCGGAATTCTGCACTAGCTGCAGGTGGCGGATATCAACCCCTGGAAGCCCAAGGTAAAGCGAGTTGCAGTAGTCCAGGCATGAGGTCACAAAGGCATGGATCAAAGTTGGCAGATCGCTGGATGGATCAAGGTGCTTGATTCTGGCGATGTTCCTTAGATGGTAAAAAGATGATTTTACTACTGCTGACACCTGGGAGCGAAGAGTCAACCCCGCATCCAGTATCACCCCCAGATCTCGCACCTGTTCAGAGACCCATAGCTCGACATCCCCACAAAACACTCCAGATGGGGTGCCAACCATAGGTCCCCCATCCAGTGATCCGGATCCAATACCAACACCTCCGTCTTTCCAGAGTTCAACTTCAACCAAGTGGACCTCATCAAATCGTGGATTTCATTCAGGCAGCTGTTAAATACCGAGATAGCTCCTTCCTGGTCGGGTGCAAAGGACAGGTGCAGCTGGGTATCATCTGCATAACAGTGAAACCTCAGCCCATACCATCTCACAATGTCTCAGAGGGGAAGCATGTACACCGCAAACAACGTGGGATAATATAGAGACCTGAGGAACCCTACAAAATAGAGCGATGGGATCAGAGGAAAAAAAAACCTGGCACCACCTTCTGAGTTCTCCCGGTGAGGTAAGAAGTGAGCCATCTGAGAACAATCCCAGAGAGTCCACAAATACATCTCAGGCGCTCAAGTAAGACCCCATGGTCAACGGTGTCAAATGCTGATGACAGATCTAATAGTACCAAGATGGACCGTTTTCTCTGGTCTCTCATCATCAGGAGATCATTGAGCACCCGAACCAGCGCAGTCTCGGTACTGTGCTTCTTTAGAAAACCTGATTGGAGAGGTTCATAGATCCTATGGATGGTTAAGTGGTTCTCCAACTGGGCTGCCACTACCTTCTTGTTCACCTTCCCTACAAAGGGGAGGTTCGAGATAGGTCTGTCGTTAGAAAGACAGTCTGGGTCCAAAGATGCTTTCTTCAATGAGGGTGTCACCACTGCCTCTTTCAAGGAACAGGGATATTCACCTGAGTCAAGGGAACACCAGACTATGTGTGCTAGAACCAGAAGAATGGACTCCCCACACCCTAAAATTAGGGAAGTAGGGCCTGGATCTAAACTACAGCAGGTAGGACGCAGCCCTTGGACAATCCGCATAACATCCACGATTTCCGGGCGGTCGAAGGTATTCCAGGAAAACAAAGGAGCAGTGACACGATCCTGGCCACTATCAACCCACATAGAACATATCAAACAGATGTCTGACCTAATGTCAGCCACCTTATCGACAAAGGACCGAGCAATCTCATCACACTGTAATTGTGAAAATGCTCTGCGGAGCTGTAGACAGGTTGGATTGCACAATCTGACCACAGTTCTGTACAGCTGAGCTGGTCGGTTCTGAGCGGCAGAAATTTCCCCGGACAGGAACTCTGCCTTCTTACGACAGATTTCTGACTGATAGAATTGGTAATGTTCTAACAGTCTAAGGTGGTCAGCATCTAGGCCAGACTTTCACCAACAACGTTCTAACCTGCGTCCAAGTCACCGCAACTGCCTCAAGACCCCATCAAACCATGGGGCCCGAGGTCGAAGGGAGAAAGGACGCACATGAACTGGAGCAGTCGAATCCAGGACAGAGAAGTGCCCCCCATGGGGTGGATTTTATGTGCTTGAAAGCATTATAGCAGGTAATGCTAACAGACCTTCAAAAACAGCTCTTGGGCATTGAAAATGCAGTGGATCCTAGACCCACTGGACAGCAGTGTGTTTTGGATGCTAGAGAGAAAAGACTTCCTTTCCTGAAGACACATAGATGTTCATATCTCACACCCTATGAGGGTTTCATCATAGCAAGTCACTGTGCAGAGGTTCCCATAGTGGAGTCTTTGGTTTGCTTTCATTCATTTATGATCACAGCAGATTTGCAGAGAGTCGTCATGATGTTGTATGCTTAATCTCATGTTGGCAGTCTTTTCTAAGGCTGCATAGTGAGAGCTGTGCAGACATATTGCCAACAGAAGAGGAGAGAATGCAGGGACTGGAAGTGCGCCACTGGATCCAACACATCATGTTAGGCATCCACAGAGTGGAGTTTCATCACAGAATTGATATGCATGACATCCCTGTGCATCCTCTGTAACTTTCTTTTACGTCACCCTCTAGACATACTTTTTTCTGCTAAGGGCTTCCCAGTCTGTCTTCCCCTACCCCCGAACAGCTGCATTGTCAGTTATGGTTTCCCCCATCAGTGGCACTTCTCCCCAAAAGAATCACACTCATTGGCAACACTCCCCCCCAGATCAGAACTGTGTTCATCGGTGGCACTTGCACCTTCTACCCCAACCCCTCACCTGACGGCTGTGCTCACCTGGGCACCTCTTGCATTCCCAACCCCCATCTCGGAATGGAGCTGTCCCCACCAGCAGCACTTCTTGCATTCCCAACCCTCCCCACATCGGAATGGAGCTGTCCTCACCAGCAACATGTTTTGCATTCCCACCCCCCCCAACCTCGGAATAGAGCTGCCTCACTAGCAGCACTTCTTGCATTCCTAACCCTTCCCCCAACTTGGAATGGAGCTGTCCTCACCAGCAGCACTTCTTGCACTCCCAAACACTTTTGAACACAGCCTTGCTCACTGGTAGCACTTTTTGCACACTCCCAAACACACACACACACCCTAGAACAGAGCTATCTCACCAGCGTCAGGTCTTGCAGCCCCGACCCCCAGAGTGGAGCCACATGTGCTGGCAGCACTTCATGCATTCCCACCCCTCTGAGTGGAGCCATGCTCACCAGCAGCACTCATTGCACTCCCACTTCTGCAACAGGGCTGCACCCATTGGCAGCACTACTTCCGCTCTTGTGCCCCCCCCAATGGAGAGGCATCTACTTACGGCCTGTTCCAGTGTTAAGTTTATTAACAGACATCTCATTGGCCATCAGAAACAGAGGATCCAAGGCAGAAAACAATGCCCTAAAATGTTTTATTCATTGGAGTCTATCTTTATGAACTTCTTACTAATTGTTGGCTGTATAGGTGGGTGTAGTTGCACAGTGTCGGGTTTTTCATGTCTTGCAGTAGCAGAAAGCCCTAACCTTGTGTGAAGTGGCATGGCAAGGTAAGCTTTATGTATAAACTGCTCTTTCCTGTAGGCTGAGGGTGCTGTACATGCATTTAAAACAACCAACAGTACACCATAAAACATGTCATAGCATAACAGCAAAATATAACATTTACTAACTATCATGTAAAACTGCTTAAAATAAACTAAAACTAGTTAAAAACTAGCTTGGGTATGCCTGCTCAAATTAATATGTTTTCAGAGATTTTAAAGGCCTCCACTATGTGAGCAGAATGGATGCTCCCTGGAAAAGAATTCCACAGCATGGGAGCCACTACTCCGATTGCTCTGTTCCCAGATTGTCAGACGCAGGAAGGGGAGACAACAAGCAAGCCAGCATCAGTGGAGCAGAGGGGGTGGGCTGAGAGATAAGGAACCAGGAGATCTTACAAGTAGTCAGGTCCCAGACCATGGAGGGCCTTGAATTTTAGTATCTTAAAGGTAATGCACCACCACATAGGTTGCCAGTGCAGTGCACACAACACCGGCATGATGTCCCTTTGAAAAGTTCCACCACGAGCTGAGCTGCAGCATTCTGGACCAGTTGCAGGCCTTGCATTAAACCTCCAGATAGCCCTAAGTGTAGAGCATTACAGCGGTCCAATGTAAAGGTAACAAGAGCATGGATGATCATCACCAGGTCAGCAGAAACCAGATGCAGTTTAATCCTGACGGTGTTTCGGAGGTAATAGAGCCAGATCGGGCCACCACCAACACTTGCTGGTCAAGTGTCAGCCTGCAATCCATAATGACCCCAAGATTCTTAACCACATCAGCAGCTGTGAGAAATTGGCCGACGAATGAAGGTATGACTGTATCACTTCCCATCACTGCTGATCTTCACCAGCCTGGCTTGATCATCATGACCTCTGTCTTCCCTGGACTGAGAAATAGCCAGTTTGAGGCCATCCAGTCGCTGATCTCGGTAAGACAACGCCCCAGCACCAAAGCTGCTTGAGCCCCACCAGGAGAACAAGACAGGTATATTAGAGCACCATCTGCGTAACAGTGAAACTCTACATCATACCATCTAATGATTTCCCCCAGTGGCAACATGTACACAGAGAACAACACAGGGGCAAGAATCAAGCCTTGAGGCACTCCTGCATTGAACCTGTTATGTAAGACTGAAACCAGCACAAAACTGTGCCAGAGAGACCCACAGTTACTTAGGTCATCCAATAGAACCACATGGTCAGCTGTGCCAAACGTGGATGAGAGATCCAGGAGGACCAAGACAGAACAAAGTTCTTGATCCCAGTGTTATGGTGGGGCTGAAAACCCGATTGGAGAGGTTCATAGATATCATACTCCTGAAGATCCACAAGTTGATTCACCGCCACCTTCTTGATAACCTTCCCAAAAACGGAAGATTCGAGACAGGTCTGTAATTCGCCAAAACATTAGGGTCCAAGGATGGCTTTTTTAGGAGGGATATGACCCAACCCTCTTTTCAGAGCAAATGCAAAGGCACCCTTCCTCAAGGAGCCACAAATGATCTTGGCAATAACCAGATCCAGGGATTCGCTGCAGCCCAAAAGCAACCAGGCTGGTCCCGGATCCAGCATACAGTAGGTGGGGCACAAACCTGAGATCACCTGGAGCACCTTTTCCTCCTCAGAAACCAGCCAAAACCCACTCCAGGAAGGCAGATCTACAATACCAGAAGGTCAGCCACTATCAGCCCATGAGAGGCAGATTGAAGAGATACCTGAACTGATGGAGAGCACCTTGTCAGAGAAGTAATCCTCACATTTTTCTTTTGGAAAAGCTTTAATGGATTCAGACAAGGGTGATTTAACAGCCTGTCTACAGTGTGAAAGAGCTGAGCTGGCCAATTTTTCAGTGTTGAAATTGACCATGACAGGAACTCTGTCTTTTTCAGGTTGATTGCCCGTTGATACTGTAATTTATATATCTCTCTCACTCTGTCTCTCTCTCTCTCTCTCACTCACTCTCTCTCTCAGTTTGTTAACCGGGTAAACAAAGCACTGGGCCACATGGCCCTTTTACGGGCTTGACCCGGAAAGAACACTTCAGTAACAAAATTACATACATGAAAACGCATATGATACAATACTTACAGTATTCTAAAATTCACTAATACATTCATACAGTATCCTAGCATATCTATCAGACACAGTAAAAAGTGTGTGCGGAGACAAAAATAAATATGCATCTACAGACAAGAGTAATGTTCTGTTACTGGAAATATGTGTTTAAGTACAATTACATTGTGTCTTTGTAAACAGAAACTTTTTAGGGATGTTTTAAAAATATTAATGTTTTGTAGGTTGCGTAGTTTATCCGGTAGTCCATTCCAATGATCGCAATTTGTTTAAATGACTTCTGTTTTTTGTAGAGTTACACTCTGGTATAGCTAAAGTAATTGTATTCTGTTACCTTAATGCCCTTATACAGAATTTTTGTTCAGAAAAGTTTAACAATAGATTGTTTGATGAACAATGAATTAAACTGAATTCAAAACAGGGTAAGTGTAATGTATCCATTTGTTCTACCAGTAACCATACCAGTTTGTTGTACAAGTTACAGTGGTGCTCCCTAAATCTAGCTCTCAAAGTGAATCTACATATAGCATTGTACAAACAATTCCTTTGTTGTCTAATTTTTTCTGATACCCCCAAAACCAGACTCTGATAATCAAGGGTTGTTATGAGATGGGTCGGTGCTATTGTTCTTGTTTCTTCTGTTAAATAATCCCTGATTGTATACAAAGCTCCTATCTTCATATGTATTTGTTTTGTTATACGGTTAACTTAACTGACTGTCCAGTTTTACTCCTAAATACTGAAGTTTGAAGTTTATTGATCAGCCAGGGCACAAAGTACTGAGGTTATTACAATCATACAGAATCTTAAAAGTACATTACAATATGTTAACAATACATTTCAGTGGTGAAGTAAAGGATTCATTATGTATCAATCAAAATACAATACATTAATTCCACTAAATACATTATGCAGATAACATGACACCTACAAGACTCTATTTCAATCTTATTACAGTTGGGTCATTCAGGGAGCACAACCTGTTTTCCTAACATCTGCTATCCTAGGGGTCCTTCCCCTACTCTTTTTCTATCTTTATCACTGAGGCTAGAAATTTTGCTATTATTTCTGCCTCTTCAGGAACTCTTGGATGTAGAAGAATAAAAAATTGGATCGTAGTTTGCATCTGTATATTTGGTCAAGAAATTTAAAAAAGATGCCGTTCTGGGCTTGTTATATATTGGGCAGTTACCTATCAGATGTGAAATTGACTCAGGAAAGCCCTTGTTACAAGGACATTGGTTCCTAAATATTTAAAATCGGACATTATTTCTAATTTTGTTCCATCACTAACAGTTATTTGATATGGTTCAGACACAGTTTTCATTTTATGGTTAGTACAATACAACATCCCCTTATTTATTTATTTTTTTCAAATTCAGGACAAGTCTGTTCCCCCTCCAACCAATTTGTCATTTTATTAAATTCATGTTTTAGATTTTGTTACAACATTTTTATATCTTTATTAGTTGTATATAATACAGCATCATCTGCATACAATACCATATGAAACTTTGAACAAATGGATGACAGTTCATTTATGTACATAGAGAGCAGCATAGGCCCCAGTATTGAGCTGTGTTACCCTGTGATTGACAGCCATTGGATCTGACAGTATACCATTTACACGAACCTGCTGTTTTCTACATGTTAAGTAGCTGTGAATCTACCTCAACATGGGTCCCCAAAGCCAATACTAGATAGCTTTAGTTCCAATAGGGGGTGATCCACGAGGCTGAAGGCCTTGGTCAGATCCATGAACACCACACCAATATACAATCTGGCATCCATGTTCTCCTGCAGGTCATTCGTGAACCTGACCAAGGCCATCACTGTACTACACACACCCCTGGAATGCATGTTATGCTTTTATTAACAGGCCATATTTGTCTAAGTAATCTGTATTGTGTGTGTGTAACAACCTTTCCTGTATTTTCCCAACCAATGATAACAATGAAATTGGCCTATAGTTACCATAATATTGGTTTGTCTTCCTTTGAAAATTGGGGACACATTTGCTTTTTTTCCAAATATACGGTATAGTTTGAGTACTCAGAAATATAATGTAAATTAACTGAAGTGGATAGGCAAGTTCCTCGGCTGCATATTTCAATATTTTTGCCTCCTCCTTATCCGGTCCTGACCCTGTAGTTTCATCAGTTTTTTTCAAACATTTATACACTTCCTTCCTTGTTATTCTTTTAAAATAAAACTTTGAGGTTGTACTATTAAACTCAGATTTAACGTGTTGTGTATTTTCTCTATAGTTTTCCAAATACTCAGACAAATTTGTACATTTTTCATTTAGATCATAAGCCATGTCCTTATGCAGAAACAATACTACGACGAGGTGTTGGTTATGTGGCTGATAAACACGTCAGGGTGTACTTAAGGCACAAGGCACTTGCGCCAACTGCCTTATGCCCCTGGGCGTGCTTTTATCAGCACATAACCCACACCTCGGAGTGTGTTATTGCACTTATAAAATGGACTAAGTAATTATAGAAAAAGAAAGTGAGATATAGTAAAATATAGATTTCACTAAGGCACATACTGTAGTAAAAGAATAGTAAAAAAATAGTCCCTTGCAAAGGTCTTCCTATGTATTCATAAGGTAGAAAACTATAAAAATATTATACAGTGTATGTAAGCTTGTTCTGCCCCCCCCAAAACCTTGTTCATTTTAAGTTTTTTTTTATTTTGTTTGTTTTTTGTCGCTTTGCCGCTTCGTTCATAGCGAGCATGTCCATTTGCGGACACCGTCTGGAGCGCTTTCAGTTTTTTTACACTTTTAAAACTGTGAGTACCACTGCGTTTTGAGATTTTTTTAATTTTATTTTACAGCTTTTGTTTTAGGGTTGTATTTTTGGAGAGGGGAGACCGGACTTGCTAAAGAGAAACCGGTAGCTGTTACCGAGCGGCTCTGTGAAGAAAGGAGAGCGCGCTTGTGTCATGAGTTGGAGGTTTGTTTCGTTTTTAAATATTTATGCTTTTTCTGGTATGGAGTTTTGGTAGACAATTGTAAGCTTGATTGAGTCTGTCAGGAGCGGGGATTTTTGGATCAAGCACGTTACTTGTGATTTCTGTGTCTGTCCCGCGGCTTTCCAACTGATGGTGCCGTCTTGCGGTGACTGTTAAACGAGCACTTTTGGTGGAACAGCAGTGGCACATAGTGATTTAGACCTGTACTGTGTCTTTCTTGGCACAAGTAGTGCTCATTGAAGAAATACATGCTGATAAGGACAGATCTGGAAATGCTTTCCAACCAATCAGCAGTTAGGATTTCTTGTACCCATTTTATAATATCAGTTATTTCCCTGTTACCTTTAAATAAACTACCAATAGTATCTTCTTCCTCAGGGCTAGTAGACTGTTTACTCTATGCCAGAACTTTTTTTTTTATCTTGGAATGTAGATATTTGTCCATTCTTAAAGAAATCCACCTTTGCTTTTTTATTTCTCTTTTGCACTCATTTCTTTACTGCCTAAAGTGGTTCCAGTCCCTTTCCAATTTTGTTTTCTTGTACTGTGCACTGGCTATATCCCTATCTTTCATAAGTTTAATCAATTTATTACTTATCCATTTGTTACATACCCTCTTAATCTTGTCTTCTTCTTGGGTGCTCTGTTATTTATTACTGTATGTAACATTTTTAAGAACATTTCGACTGCAGTATTTTCATCTTTTACGTGATGCAGCTGCTTCCAATCCAGTTGGAGTTTTCAGTACCAACCTGCCCCCCTCAGATCAGGACCTTCTTCAAGAATGTTCTAACTTCAGTCCCTTGATATTCAAGTGATGCAGCTCATCACAATACAATGGTGAGCTATGACAGAATATCAAGGGATAAATGCAGTAAGGTGTTAAGGAGTCTAAGGCAGCCACGAGAACCATATGATAGTGCTCCACAGCCTTCTCTACCTACTGCACACAAGAAAGCACCATACTCGAGATGTTCTGTACTTCATGGAGTTTGTGAGGCTCCAAATTGTGTTTCAGACAATACAGGATCATCTCCACAGAGGGGGTGTTAAAACAGGGGACTTCACAAAGGAACAGCATTGCATGATGATTTGACCAAAAGATTGGACCAACCTTGACCGTGCCAATGTCAAGTCACAATAAAATGATCAGGTCCAGTGTGTGACCATGGTGATGTGTGCCGGAGGCAACTGCCTGTGTTGGTCCCAGCAAGGACATCAGCTGGAGGAGTTGTTGACCAAAATGCGAGGATTCATTGTCAATCCAGGCACTGAAATCTCCAGCATCAAAAGTCTGGGGGCATTCAACACCTGTTCGACCATGAAGTCCACCAACTCATGCAAGAAATCACTCCCCAGAGGTCAGTATAATGAGAATGATCCTGCCACTAACACCTGGGGCACATCTGACTGCTGCACATTCAAAGGACCTGAAAGTTCCCATGGGGAGTGCAGTGAGTCCAAGAGTGGATTTAAAACAAATGGCCACCCTGCCCCCACTGTGATCCCTCCTTGGGCAGTGCACCACCGAATAGCCTGGTGGGAGAAAGGTCTCTAGGAGAGGGCTGGAGTCATCACCCAGCCAGGACTCTGTGATGCAGACAAGGTCAGCTGATGAATCCTTGATGAAATCCTCCCATCACCGCTGTTTTATTACTCAGTGATCTTTCATTACAGGGAACTGCTCAAAGGGAAGAGTAGAACTGGCTGAACAGATTACTTCCTGGTAACTGACATTTGGAAGGGCCCTGGGAAGGGGATCCAGATAGGAAGGACCCTGATCCTGATGACAAACCCTGCCCGTGCACTTCCTGGTTTTCACCACCCCAATAACCCCCCCTACCGAACATCAAACCTGGAACCTCCACTGCAGGTATTGCCCCACCTCTGGAGGATTCCTAGTCCCCTGCAGTGGTTGAGGACCCCTGTAGGGAGGACTGATGGGGTTCCCCCCCAAGGGACGGAGTTGCCACAGGTGGTCACCAGAATCGATGCACCTAACCACTTCCACTCCTTTGCATATGTTGCAACCCCAACACTAAACTTAAAACCTGAAAATATCAAAGCCCCTCTCCCACAAATAAATAAACCACATCTCCAGCCACTTAATAAAAAATAAACAGACCAGAAATCAGCCCACCTAAATAACTCAAACACACCCCAACTCACTCAGAAACACATTTCATAGCCTAACGATTCATACCCAGACTCATACTTAAATCAGTGCAAAAATAGAGCATGTCAAAGACAGAAATAAAAATAACAAGCATTTGTCAATGCCAGATGTTTGCTTGCTGGCATTGGCATTGGTAGTGTTGGAGTTACAGAGCTACTTAATAGGAATGGCAGTGAAGTATTGAACTGAAGCCAACCCCACCACCACCCTGCAGATATTGACAGGCATTGGGGTGTGCCTTTGGGTCATCAGGCATAATGGCCACGTTATTTCATTACACCCTACCCTGCAGACACCGACAAGTGTCACGGTGTGCCTTGGGGTCTTTGGCCCTTATGTTCACCCCATTCCATCAGGAAATACGGTGAGATGGGTGATGTATAGGAGAATGGGGTGAACTTTGGGGCCAAAGAGTCCAAGGCACACCTCGATGCCTCTCACTGGCTGCAGGGTGTGGGTGGGGGTGGAATGGTATGAGCATTACAGGCAACAATCCCAAATCACACCCCTGATGCCTGTCAGTCTCTACAGGGTGGGGCATTATGGTCTGAAACCCTAATGCCTCAGGCGTTCTTTGGTATTTTCACTCCAAATTTCAACATGGTTTTTTGTGACCCCCACCTTATGAATGGTGGCAATATCGGTTTGTTAGCCGGAAGATGATTTTGCACAGCGAATTCGCCATTTGGCACCACAGGTGCGAAAACACATTTCGAACAGAATATGAAAAATGACAGCTGTACTGTTCATGGGGAGGTGTAAAAAATCAACAATGTTGAAAATCTGCAGTGAAAATGTTAAAAAAACTGGTGAAGTCATGAGCGTGCGTAGAAACTGTGCAACGCATACCGATAATGGAATTAGTTTGGGGATTTTTTACAGCAGATTGTCAACACAGGCATTTTGGGACCTCCGCTCATGAACAGTGTCACTGTGAGTTTCTTAATCTGTCCCGAACAGTGATTTCGCACAGCGACCACGCATTTCTGTGCTGGAAGTGCGAAAACACATTTCAGTCATGGTGTGAAAAATGACAGCTGTACTGTTCATAAGGAAGTGTGGAAAAATGCCACTGTAGAAAATCTGGACTGAAAATATTGCAAATTCATGAACTTACGAGGGTGCGTGTCAGCTGCATAATGCTCGCTTGTAACACAGTCATTTTGTGGACTTTTGTCTCCAGATTTTTAACATAGCCATTTTAAGACCTCTTCTCATGAACAATGTCACTGTGACTTTCTTAATCTGTCCCGAACATTGATTTTGCACACCAGCTGCGCCATTGTGTGCTACATGCGTGGAAACACATTTTGGGCGAGATGTGAAAAATGACAGCTGTACTGCTCGAAGGAGTGTGGTAAAATGGCAATGTTGAAAATCTGGGTGAAAATATTAAATTCATGAACTTACGAAATGCAGTAGGAACTGCATAAACGACGCCAGAATCAGTCATTTTTTATTCTGTTCACCAAATTTTCTACATAGGGTTTTTGGGGCCTACCTCATGAATCCGTGACACTGTCATTTCAGAATAGGTCCCGAAAGGTGGTTCCTAGTGACCGCAAAATCACCTTTTGGGGCAGAGTAACGCCATGACAGTACCAGAATTAATGAGGAGGGGTCCAGAAAACCCCATGTTGAAACTTTGGTGCCAAAATTCCAAAAAATGCCTGAGATATGCATCAAAGTTGAAAAAACCCTATTTATTCCATTATACAGCTTACCGGCATTTCTTCAGTTCGCGGTCGGCTTTGAAGAGTGCAGACATGTTCCCGGTCCACCGCAGATCATCTCGCCAGCCTCTGGAGGTAAGTATAGGGTGAGGTGGGGATGTGGGGAGCTGGATGCGCAGAGGGTGGACGCGGTTGTGGGTAAGATAATCAACAAGGTACCGTTTTTTTTCTTTTCAGGTGTTTGTTTTCTTTTTAGGAAGACGACACAGGACTTCTGCCACGCTGGGGTGGGCTCCCAGCGTGGCAGCTGGAAGATTTTTTTAGGGGGTCAGTGGAGCCGACGGGGATTGGAGCACCCCGTCGGCCACTCTAGATGTGTGCCACGCTGGGGTGGGCCTCCCAGCGTGGCAACTGGAATTCTGCTTTTGGGGGCACTTGAGCCGATGGGGAATTGGGCACCCTGTCACTATTCTCACTTATGCTACACTGAGGTGGGCTCCCAGCGTGCACCTAGAACCTGGGGGACACAGAGCCGACAGGGATTACACTCAGCCAGCCACACTGTGTGACGAAATATGGGGAACGCTATTCAGAGATACTCAGAGGTTGGGGAATATTATTACAATACTGATCAGGTGTGCCAACAGACTACAACTGCGTCTACTTTTTCAGTCTCTTTGGAGTTCTGTTTTCCTGCTTTTGTAAATGCCGCTCCTACCCTGAACTCTGACTCAACATTCCAAGGTTGGCAATTAGATCTTTTTTTGGAAACATTCCAAGGATGTCATTTTAGTCACTTGGCTCCTCCCAGAAAGGTAGTCCTAGGAAAAGTTCACTTCAAACTGAATTTATGTTCCAGGAAGAGAAAGCAGAGATGTATACAAGCAGGATTGCCGGCAGTATGCTAATCAACACTATTTTATCGCTGCTCACTGAAGCAGAGCTCTCTCCCTTTCAACTGTATGCCACTGCATTTTCAACTGCTGTCATAGACAGCTGCAGCATTCATTGGTAAACTGTGGCCGCGCCTGCAAACACACTGACTGAAGTGGAAGACAAGGTGCCACACCTACAAAAACTTGGATGATGTCACTATGTTTCTTGTACATGCGTGCAAGCAAACAAAAGGGAAAAGGGGAAAATAAAACAGTTGCCACCAGAGAGTACTCAGTAATATCCAAACACAAGTGTGTAACTCCCTGCACACTGCCACTGTGTGGGGGAGAGAATTTGTCCTTATTTAAATCACTGCCACAATAGGGAACACAGCCTAACATAATAAATCAAGATTTTAATGTTTAAGCACTGGTCCACTCTTTAATGATTAAGCACTGGTCCACTCTCACCAAACCAGAGCCAAGTTGACTAAGGTTCAAAAACGAAACTCAAAACCTTCACGGTGCTTCTTCAGCCCTCAAAACACTCTGCCACGTGAAAAACAGATGAGTAGAAAGCTGGTTCAACCCACAAAGTGGAGACTCTGTGACCCATAGAAATGGGTAACCATGGCTCCCACTACCAATCCACTAAGTCAGGTGGACTCGGGCAAGGATGCACCACAGTCACCTCTTAGTAATGAGGCAGCAAGTCCATTTACCAGCCCCTCCACCTGCTATATGATCCCAGAAAAAATAAAGCAAGGGGTACTTCCCTTAGTGAATGATGTGGTCCATCAAGAACACCACATGAAGCCAGTTAATAACTTTGGCTCTCAATCCAGGCGACACTTCAACACCCAGTCACGTAAAAGAAGAAGATATAATGGGGAGAGTCTCTTTTACTGTAGCTGTGATTCCTGTGCACCTGGAATAGCTCTGCTGGCTGTCAAACCCAAAAATTCAGGCCCCTGTGAGTAGATCCCTCTCCAATGTGACCATTCCCGGGTGGCCCCTACTTAACATTATAGAAACATAAACATTATAGAAACCAGCCAGCAACCACACTCACTAGCCAGACGGAACAACAAACACCCAGCAACCACATCCAGCCAGGTTCCACATCTACCAGCACAGAGAATGCAGCACATGATCCCCCAAGCACTGACAGGAAGAAAAATTGGTGCCAGCTTGTTCAACGAAAAAAGTGAATTCAACTGACTTCAGGTACTCTCTGTAGCAACTGGTACTGCATCTGTAGCAACTCGTCTAAAACACATCCTGCCTGACTAACTAAAAACTAAATATATAAAAACAACCGTAACACTAAGCTAAAATTTAATAGACATGGTAGTACAAGCTGGAACTGTGCTTAAAAATACACTATATTAAGTTTAGCGCAAACTCGGATAGAGGCACAGAGCTCACTCCAAGCTAGCTGATAGCATGCCCAGCTCAGCGACCATCTTTAGGGCCCTTTACATGACAGGTTTTGTACTGCAACAAGTGGTACAGAGCAACTGAAATGTTACATTTTTGTCACGTAGAGGCAAGCCACAACGCAACACAAGTGAGCATTCGTTTGCCTGGTGTTCCCTGTTTTCCTGGGTTCGCCGTTCCATTTCATTTCACTGCATAGTGCTGCCATGCATAAGCAGTGTTGCGTTCACATCGATCCCAAAGAGTGTCTTGTGAGACCCTCTGGGGATCCCTTGTTGATTACCAATACAGTACTTCCGTATGCTGGGTCTCGAGGCTCGTGGGTGCAGTTCTGTGCCCCAGTTAAGCTGCATACACTTTTAGATACTAAAAGAAAGCTGAGCTCGGGCAAGTAGACAATTTTTAGAAACGGGCTAAAAATGCTTTAAAATCGCTCAGAAAATGGTTCCTTGCTATTGGACATGCGCTTATGCATATTCATATCCCAAGGAATAAGCGCATGCCCAGTACCACGGCCCCACTTTCCAAGTGATTTTTTAAAGCATTTTTTAGCCCCCATTTCTAAAAACTGCCTACTTGCCTGAGTTCAGATTTCTTTCTAGTATTAGAAAATACATGTAACTGAACTTGGGCACAATACTGCTCGCACGAGCCTCGGGACTCACCATAGGGAAGTGGGGCATTTCCAAGCAATGGGGATCCCATTCCTCGGACGAGACTCTCTCTGGGAATCGATTTCAACTCTGCTGTGTAAAAGCACACCGTGCCAGAGTAGTGCACAGCAGGATCGATGCAACAAAATCATTGAGGTGCAGAAGGGCGCCGTGTAAAAAAAAAGTGCCTTTCATCTTGCAGTAAATGGGGAATCCTCTGAGAGGAAGTGGTGAACTACCTCCATTTGTAACAACAGGAGTTAATGTTTTGTAGCGGAGAGCCTGGGGCAGATCTCCTTTCCTCGGATGCGTGGGCCATCTGACGACAATATATAGCTATGGTGCTTCTCTTTCCTATGTGGAGTGCCTGACCCTTCAAACAACAGTATACATCGGGAAGAAGAACCAGCAGCTCTACTCTGTAAATGGAGTGTAAATCTGTCTGCACTAAAACCTGCTTTCCAGATAGCCCACTCAACTGAGTAAGTGCCTTTTAATGAAGATGGGATTTTGATAATGACTTCAAGTCTATTTATAGAGGCTGTTGTTCATTGGTCGTTAGCACAAAGAGTGCACAGCTAGCTCTCCTGGTATCCTTGTCATACCTGGTACATAGTTCTCTGCAGACCCCCTGGGATTTTAAAGTTAACACTCTGGCTCAAACTGGGGATTACAGAGGGGTATTCAAGTCTAAGTGAAATCTAAATTCTCCTGTATTTTTGATTGGGGTTCAGGATGAATGTCAGTGGCTGGATGGGGGTTTAGTGAACTAACTGACCCTTTCTGTTTGCTTGAGTAGGGCATAAGTGACTTATAGTCTGAGGGTACAAAAAATAAGAGGACCATATGAGTCTTTTAAATTGATGCTACACAAAAAAGTGGACAAAGAAATCTGAATGAGCTCTAAAATGAGGCCTTTTAAAATTGGAGATCCCCCTACCACCATAACCACCCCATTTGTTGGTGTGTAGAGATGCCCTCTTCCTCCAAGTGGGAAGGATGTAGAGGGGCAACAAAACAGGAGGCTTTTATGAATTCTAAAGTCCTCTACTAGATGTATTAATCAGAGCCTCCCAGTGGCAAAATCCATTCAAGCCTTCTAAGGTGGAATGACAGAATTAGAAATCAGTGCACCCCCCAATACCTGGCAAATTATCCAGTAAAAAAGATGGATGAATGTAAGGCCCTGTCCACACTTATAATTAAAATTTAACGTTTTTTAAACCGTTACAGGAATTAACCTGCTGCCGCATCCACACTGGTCGGGACCGTGTCTTAAGGTTCTGTGCCTGTCCACACCTCCCGAAATGAAAGCGTATTTTAACACGCTGTCAGCTCATTTGCCAGTGCAGATGAAATGCTGCATCGTGTGTGCCAGTAGGATCACCGCAGGGAACATGGATCGGATGCCCATACCCACTGGTAAGTAAAAGCGTTTCTCATTTAAACCATTTTCAAAACCGTGCTAAAACCCTGATTGTATCAGGGTTTAAACACGGTTTTGAAACTCAGTTCGGTAACGTTACCAGTGTGGATATGAACTGTGTTCCCCGATTTTAAAACGTTACAGGGCGTCTGTAACATTTTAAGATCCCCAGTGTGGACAGGGCCTAAGAGACAGTCTGTCCAAAGATAGGCACACTAGAGGCTGGAGGAAAAGCTTGAAGTTTGACAGCAGTATCACAAAGGGCCATTTAAAACCGATAATGAAAAATTAAAATCCAGATCTTTACACCAAAATCCAAGACCATCTCCTGGATTTTCTCTTTTCTAGAGTAGTCCACATTTAAACTGCCAAGGATCAGCACTTCGCTTCAGGCAAAATCAGAAATAACGTTCACAGTTTTGGGACACAACTAACTGAAACCACAAGTTGAAACGTCCTATTCTGTATCAAATAAAAATAGTGGATTTATTTAAAATGTGTTAACCAGGTAAAGTTCACTGGTTAGTCACCTTTTATTTTTTTGTAATTATATTTTATTGTTCTACATTATAAAACAACAGCATACAATACACTCATGTCAGAGTTCGCAGTACAATCTAAAATATACATTCAATGTACCAGTTTGTTTTAGTCTAAACAATCTTGCTTTCGAATATGGGGATATTACTATAAATCTGAATCTAAATATTAAAATAATATCCAAGATTAGCTGCACCCCCATAAGATTTGGGGTGATCGTTTTCAATATGTAAAATTCCCCAGACAGCATAACACAACAACCTGTGTTGTTATGATCCCCTATCCAAACATGATACCTTAACATGTAGCGAGTGTTTTAGGTTCAGCTCCCCCCACCCCCCCAAACAGCAATACAAACCCAAAAGAAAACAGAAACAATCTCCTCTATGTAAACCACATAAATCTGGATCCTATAACATACACAGGCCCTCTACGTGGTAGTCTAGATAATAGTCCAGTGATCTAGAACTAGCTATTTCTAAATTAAAATAATTTTTAACATTTGTATATGCTTAACATTGCATATTAGATCCTGCTAAGCCAGTACTTAAAAGTATTATTTAATATTTCTTAACCCATTATCCCACCGTTAATCAGCCTTACAGTGTTATATTAACCATATATTTGGGTTCATGTTTATCACTGGATCCATTAAGAAACAATAAGAAGAGAAAATAAACAGTCACTCATTTTCAGGTGGCTTCATCTTCTGAACCAGTTCCCTCCCGTTGTTCAGCCCAGTTAAACTCCTTCGCGATGGCCTCCTCCGGATCCGTATATTGAAACATATGACCCCCGTACTGCACCCGGAGCCTTGCCGGCATCAACAAGGAGTGAGCTACTCCTAAGCTCCGTAACTTTGCTCAGACTCCATCAGATCTCTTGCAGCGAGTCCTGGTGGCATACGAAAGGTGGGGAAAGAGATGGATGGTGCTTCCCTGAAAGCATAGCCATTCTGAGTCCCTTGCTGCTAGCTTAGTCTCCTTTTACAGACTTTTGTCTAGTGTACTGTAGAGCACAAGAATCAGTCAGAGGTTCAATGGACAACTTCGTAGTTCCATAGATCATAAAACTGATACATACTCAGAGAAACAACTCTTGTGGTCTGAAACATATTGATGACATGATGACATCACTAGCAATTTCCAAGATAGTCTGGCTGGTTTAGCAGCACTAGAGTTATTTTCTGAATGGTTCAGTTACATTTGGGCCAGCATGTCTTTTCTCTCTGTGATTAGCCTGTCTCCACAAGACACCTGCATCCAAGTATTTTCTCTTTCTTGCTTGCATTAACCATATCCCAACAGAGCACCAATCATAGTCCCCACTTCTCCTGATCTTTGTCTCTTTCACTTGCCCATCCCCTGTCGTGGCACTTCCTGACTGTGTGCCCCCCCCCCCCAAGCTATTCAGCTGGCCTCATTGTCTCCCTCCTAGCCATCCCTGGTTGCAGCTCCTACTAACTTATTCTCTAGCAGCTCCACAGTCTATACTCCTGACAGCATGCATGCAGCAGGGAGGGATTCGTCTTTGTGGCTGAACCTGGCCGCGGGGAAACACACACCCAGTACTATTTTGGTTTCTCTCCTGACTCTGTTTCTTCCCCATCCCCCAGCTCTTCCCGACTCTTTGTTCCTACCATCCCCAGTGGCAGTTCTTCTGGACTCTTTGCCTCCTTCCCACCTGTCCTTGGTAGCAGCTCCTGACAACTTGTTCTTCCTGAAGCTCTTCAGTTCAGGTTGCAGACAGACTATATGCGGCAGGGAGGAACTCGTCTTTGCGGCTGAACCTGGTACCGGCGGAACATGCACCCAGTACTGTGGTAAACTTGGGGAATATGCACCCAGTACTTTTTCTTTAAATGGCCATGAGGCGTAATGTTTCATTTACTAACAAACAGGTCATCAACCATCAGAAACAAAGTCGGGACACAGACAAGAGTGTGTTTGTTTAAAACTGCAAACAGCTGATTCTCTCTCACGCACCATAAGGGTAAGAAAAGGAAAACATCTGTCCCCATCCTATCAACTGTAAACCTGAGCAGATGTAGGACCTACCCTTCCCCAACTAACCTGCCTCAAACCTGGTGGTCAGACAGAAATTCAAAACTAAATTGATCTGAACCAGTTACAGTTTTCAATTTTTTTTTTTGAGGTCGCACCCAGCATTGATATTTCTTGGGCCCCCTCACCCATTTTCCCCTCAGTCACCAGTTGGTTGGGATAAACATGGGGAGGGCAGCCAATGAGGTTCAAACCTTATGATCCCATTTTGCAAGTTTCTGCCCAGACCAATGATGGATCTGGTGTGCTGTTTCAACAGGGTGCAGTTAGAGAAATAAATTTATTAAAAAGCATTTACATTTCAAAACCTGATGAACTGCAATACCGCTGAACATGTATCCATACTGTAGGTGTGTGAGGGCTGTGCATAATGGCCACAAGGAAAGGGTGTCTTAGTTTAGTTATGATCACAACCATCTTTTAAACTAAATTCATTGGTATACAAATTAGATTGATCCCTCATGAGGTGGAAGGGGCAGCCAGGCAGATAAGTTACAGTTTAGAGCTAACAGAAAATAAGTCCCAACCCATTAGCCATTGCAATGGCAGTAAAATGTGCTCTCTCCAAGCAAAGCTGTCTGCCTGCCCTGCTTCCTTCTCAGTCATAATTTCTTTTTGTAATCCTCGAAACCACAGCAGTATCCAAGTGCTCGCTTTTTATTATGGTTGTGTAACCCCTAGATGGCGCTATCCCAGGGGCTACTACCCCTGCCTGATTTGCCACTAACAGGTTGAGGGGCCTGGATCCAATGGCGGGTGCCTCCACCCAGAGGTCAGGGTTGCAATAGTTAAACTTACTTGGTCACAGCCCTCTGGGACACTGCAACCCCCCTTTCTTCCCACTAGTGGCCCACACAATATATCAGAATTACCTTCACAGTATACACTTACCCCAGGACTATTTCCGCACTGGGACCCCTGTAAAATAAGATACAGTGCAACAATCACAGTACAATATTTTAACATAGACAAATACCTCAGGCAGTATAACTTTGCTGAAACAAGCAGCTCTGATTTATTTAGGGAATATAACAAGGACAGGGGAAATCAGGTTAATTAGCTTATCACTCTACTCATCTACTTATGGCTCTGTGCACAGGCCTATCCCTATCAGTTACTGTCCCTGGGTACCAAGCCCCAGTGGCTAGTCCAAACCGTGGGTAGCTGGTAGGGCCCTTTCACACAGAGAAAAGGAGAATTAAACAGTCAGCAGTACAGTAATTCCATTTGGATTTAATGTGGCAATCAACAGGAGCGACTCCTGAATTAGTACTCACGACCTCCAAATAAGATAGGGTCCTTCAATGTCAGCAGGGCTCACTTGAGGTACACAAACCTCTTCACACATTTATATAAAAGAAAGCACTATACTCAGGCAGGCTGCATCTGTATCCCGATCGCAATTACTGCACACACATCGAGAACACACAGCAGATTCAGTTCCTGACAGACCAAGTGCAATTTCAGCAATTCCTCCAGTCTTCTACAGGGTGAGCCTGGTTTCTACTCTTCAGAGATCCTTTGATTCTTTCTACAGGACGGATTCAGTCCCAACAAGCTGTTACACAAGCGCAGACCGGAACTCTGGGCCTTACACACACGCTTTTTGACTAAAACTGCACACTGAAAAGCACAGGGCTCCTTCCTTCTTCACTGCCAAACCTCAACTGAAACTCCAACCACAAAACCGGCACTTCTTTGAGTTCCTCCCAGTTCTTGACTGGATTGGCTGTCACCACAATAGACTGCTGCTGTTGGTCCAAAAAGGTGCTGAAGTCTAAACTACATCTCCCAGAGTCACTGCTCATACAATCCTCTTGTGGCTGGCTCAGATTATGAGTCCAAGTTCTGATTCGTCCAAGGCACCATTTTAGAGCTAGCTTACCCCACACTGATTGGTCCAGTTCAGCAGTTCAAAACCAGAATGGGAACTAGACAGACACAGTTCTGACTGCAAAGAAAGCAGGTTAGACAAACTGTAATTTCATTATTACTGTAAATGATTTCTGGCAAACAGTTACATCTTTCAGATAGGTTCCTTTACACTCCTAGTGACTGCAAAATGGAGTGAATTGGCAGCAGCTCGAGTGGTACTCAAACAGAGAAGCACACAGTCCCCCATACAACCAATTATGTCTGCAAGCAGACAGCTCTTAAAGAGACAGTACCAGAGGCTCTAAAACACTCACTGATAAATGGCTTAAATGCCAAACACCATTCAGGCTTGGAGCATTCAAGCAAGCTCCTGGAAGTCTTTTGGGAACCCCCATTTGCAGGGGGGTTACAGTTGTATAGCGTGAGCTATGCTGACGTATTGCAAACAGGGGAGAGGGAGCAGGGACAGGAAGTACGTAACGGATCCAACACAAATGAGCTTTTGCCTCTGCAGTGCAGTCTCATCATATCTTTTTAAGATCACTGCACTACCCCCCCAACCTCAGCACTTTTGTCTGCCATCTTCAGCTTTCCCACCCTCCCCAATCTTCTGTTCCCAGTTCTGTTTCTCTCTTGCCCCACTTGCTGCCGTCTCGGCTCCTGTCTACTCATTCTCTCAACCCCCACCCCTATGCCACCCCTCCTGCTGAGTCTTTCTCTGTCTCTTTCCTCACTCCCCCCTTCGAGTCCCTGGCTGTTGCTGACTCTTTTGTCCACCACCCCCGTGGCTATTTCTTTCAACTCTTTGTCTCCCCCATCCCTGGTCACGGCTCCTGCCAGCTCATTCTCCAGCAGCTCCTCAGTCCAGGCTTCTGATGGCTTATATGTGACAGGGAGGCACTCGTCTTTGTGGCTGAACCCAGTATCGAGGGAACATGCAGCTAGTGCTGTGGTGAATAGGAGGAACATAGAACATGCAGCCAGTACTTTTTCTTTAAATGGCTATCAGGTTTAGAGTGTTTAATTTATTAACAAATGGGTCGCTCGTTGACTGTCAGAAACAAACTTGGGTCACACAGATTGTGAGTGCTTGTTTAAAACTGCAAATGGCTGATCCCTTCTTACATACCACGGGTGTAAGAAAAGAAAATATATCTCCCAATCTGGTGCCGAAAGTGTAAAATAAATAGTGTAGGCATATTATGGGAAAGAAAAAAACATACCTGCAACTCTCAGTCCGTGGTGGTCGCTTCCAACCCTTCCCACTTCTCTCTCCCCTGACTTCAGCACCAAGTATCGGCACAGCATCTTACAGGTCAGATTGGGGGTAATAAGGAAATACAGCTTTCCTTAATTTACTTTTGTCATCCCTGCAGCTACTCCCACCTCCCCTTTCCATAGCTCAATGCTATCTGCCACTATGGTCACATTACCCCTTTCCATAGCTCAACGCTATCTGCCACCATGGTCACATTACAACAATCAGTGGCATCCACTTCTTTGTTCTACAGCTGGCAGGGGGAGGGTCATATAATTAATCAGCGGTGGGCACTCCTTTGGTGTACGGGGGGGGAGGTCACTATTTGTCTGGAAATGATTGGTGTTCTGTTGTTACTTCTTGTGGGGCGGCAATTTATACGTTGAAGCATTGCGACATTCAGAATACAGATGTCTGGAACAGGAAGGAACAGGAAGGACCCCCCCACCAGCTGGGGCCTCGTACAGTTGCACTGTTGGAACTATGGTAAAACCAGCTCTGTCAGTACACTGATGGAATATGCAGCCAGTACATCAAGGGTGCACGGAACTATTTCTGGACCACCTGCCCTGCACAGTAAGCAGGAGGAGTAGAAGCCCCCCACCCACCCATCAAGGGCAGATCAGCATCACCGGGGACTTTGGGGGCCATTGAGGGGAACCAATAATAATACCACCGCCCCCCCCATATTATCACTTGAGAAGTGGGAGTCTTTGTGATCTGAACGTGGGACATACTGAGCAATCCAGATCCAGCTGAAGGTGGGCTTTATTTTTGTGAACCTCCGTTCTGGGGGTGCAGAAGGTGGAGGCTGCAGCACCAGGAGTGGAACTGGGTCAGCAGCCCCAGAATTCCCCCTTGGGTCCAGCAGCAGCACTGTGCAGCACATGAGGTAAGTGAGGAGAACAAGGGATGATGCACTGCAGATGGTAACTGGACATATCCCAAGTCTGCAGCAGCAGGCAGGCAGGGACAAATTGTCATTGCACAACATACATGCCATGGGGCAACATTAATTCTTTAGGGTAGTTATTTTTCCCAAGAAGGAGTGGTTGGGTATTTAAGTTATGTTCTTCCCTGTTATTACCACTGTCTAAAAACTGGACTTCAGTTTTGTAGGGTTTTGTATCTCGTGAATAAAGAGTTACATTTTTTTCAGTGTTATTTTGTGAGTTATAGCAGGCGTTTTTCAGAAAAACTATGCAAAATACCACCATATGCGGAAAATCATGATTCTACTACATTCCTGGTGTCTAGCAACAATGAGCTGAGGCAGGCAGCAAGTGAGTAAGCCAGTAAAAGTTCAGCACCGACAATTTCGAAGAGCAGTCAGAGTAGCTGTTTTGGATTTTGCACCACTCAGCTGCCTGCCTGCCTGCCTATGTTTCACTGCTTCCAAGTCATAAGTCATCTTATGAGTTGTGAACAGTGACCCCCCCCCCGACTCTCCAACATTGTCCACTCCACTGCTGCATGCATGTCAGGGTCGAATGGCCAGACTGAGTCCAGCCAGGGTTGGGTTCAGTAATGACAGTCGCAGTGGAGAAGCAGATGACTAACTCGAAGTCCAAGAAGAAGAACCCATGGTCGAGGTCTGATAAAGGCAGCGGAGGCTCAGAGGGCTACTTAAATTGCCATCTGAAAGTCTGAGACAGAGGGAAGCTGTGACAGCTCTTAGTTAAAGCTATTGCAGTAGACTGTTTCTCACGATCCACAGAGACACAGAGAAGGTAAGCATTTCTGTCCCCATTTAGTTTCCCATTATGTTTACTGTATGTCTTTGGCTCTTTTCACAGTTGTATCTATTTCCAGTCTGTCACCCTGCAATTTATCTGCCACGTGTATCACCTTGCTTCACATCCCTTTTCCCGTTCCTCAGTGCCAGCACCTGCGGTACAACTGTCCCCTCCCCACTCATTTTCATGCCACCACTGCGCCATCATTTGCTTTACCACCTTCTACTCCATTAATGCTTTTCTGCCCTCTACCTTAACACCCTGCCTCTCATTCCCACCATATCCTCTCATTATCTGCCCTAATTGTGCCCACCTGCTGTTTCTGTCAGTGGCCCTCCCTAATGCAATAAAACAGCTCCCTCTAACCCACTGTAGAAGAAAGTCAGTATACTTATTACTTGTCACAGTGGCACTTGGTTTGGGTGTTACAGGAAATATTACATGGTGTTTGTTGTGTAGATAAGGGTTGGGATAGTAATACAAATGAGTAAAAATAAAAGTTGTCTCCAGGGCAACATATGAGTACTGACCTATTTTACTTACCTCATTTTAGGAAATACTCTTCAGCATGGACGTACTGAGATTGTCATTTTTTTTGGGGGGGGGGGATGTGCCTGCCCAGGGTATGCAAATTAGTCAGTCACATGACTTATTTGCGTACCGGGGTTGGCCCCCCCGGTCCTCCCACTCACCACCCCCAAGGTAAAGACAGACAATCAAGCAACAAATCTGAAACAGTCTCAAACTAGAGAGGTTATTCACAGGTGTGCCATCCAGTGTGAAACAACCAACCAAACACTACAAGGGTTTTTAAAAGTCTGGGAGGGAAGGGAATATATTATGGGAAATAAACTTCTTTAGTGTAATGTGGAGCAAATAATAACAGATGAGTAAACTAAAGTTAATGACCTTTTTTTGTCAAAAAGGTAACTTAGAAACATAGAATTTAATGGCAGATAAGGACTGCTTGGCCCACCTCGTCTGCCCATTTCCCTACCTAACGGACAAGCTGCAGATCCTGGTTAACCAACAGCCTACTTCCTCCTACCCCCCCATTAGAATTGCCTTATGTCTGTCCCATGCATTCTTGAATTTCCGCCACTGTTTTTCACTCTACGACCTCCTCAGGAAGGCTGTTCCATGTATCCACAACCCTCTCTGTAAAGAAATACTTCCTCACATTACCTCTGAGCCATCCCCCCTCTATCTTCAAATTGTGCCCCCTTGTTTTTGCACATCTCTTTTTCTGAAAGCTGCTATCTTCTTGGACTTTGTTAATTCCCTTGAGGTATTTGAAAGTTTCTGTCATGTCCCCCCTCTCCCTGCTTTCCTCGAGGTTATACATATTTAGTTCCTTTAGTCTTTCTTCATATGTCTTCTGATGCAGACCCTGCATCATTTTGGTTGCCCTCCTCTGGACAGCCTCCACCCTGTCTATGTCCTTGCGGAGATGGGGTCTCCAGAACTGTACGCAGTACTCCAGACGTGGTCTTACCAACTGTCTGTACAGAGGGCCAACAACTTCCTGTTTTCTACTGGTGATGCCTCTCCCTATGCATCCCAGTATCCCCCCAGCCCTCCTTACTGCCTTCTCACATTGCGGGCCCACCTTTAAGTCATCTGATATGACTACCCCCAGGTCCCTTTCCATTTTTGTTGTTGTCGGTATCTCACCCCCCAGTGTGTGTACTCTTCCCCTGGGTTTTTGTTTCCCGGGTGCATTACTTTGCACTTCTTTGCAGTGAATCTAAGCTGCCATACATTTGACCATTCCTCCAACCTTGCCAAGTCCCTTCTCATCCTTACCATCCCACCTTGTGTATCAACCCTGTCGCAGATCTTTATGTCATTTGCAAAGAGACATACTTTCCCTTCCGGTCCCTCTGCAATGTCACTTATAAAGACATTAAAAAGGACCGGCCCCAGTACTGAACCCTGCGGTACACCACTAGTAACCCGCCTTTCTTCACTGTGGACTCCATTTACTATTACCCGCTGTGTCCTGTTGTACAACCAGTGTTTTACTCAGGCTACCACCCTGGGACCCACTCCGAGGCTGGCTAATTTGTTTAATCTTTTGTGCGGGACTGTGTCAGATGCCTTGCTAAAGTCTAGGTAAGCCGTGTCCACAGCCCCTCTCTGGTTTACTGCTTTGGTCACCCAGTCAAAGAAATCAATTAGATTTGTCTGACATGACCTTCCTGCTGTGAATTCATGCTGCCTTTGGTCCTCAACAATTCTTTCCTTCAGAAGTGATTCCATTATTTTCCCTACCACTGAGGTCAAACTGACAGGTCTGTAGTTTCCTTCCTGTGTCTTGCTCCCACTTTTATGAAGGGGAATCACATCCGCCCTCCTCCAGTCCTCAGGTACCACACCATCCTACCATGATTTATTAAAAAGGATAGTCAGTGGTGTTACTAGTTCTTCCCTTAGTTCTTTTAGAATTCTGGGGTGAATCCTATCAGGCCCCATTGCTTTATCCACCTTCAGTTTTAAGAGTTCTTTCAGAACCCTTTCTTCTGTGAAAGGACTAATATCAACCCCCCTATCCAGAGTGCTTCTATTGACCTGATTAGGTATTTCCCCCTGCTTTTCCATTGTGAATACTGAGCAGAAGTATTCGTTCAGCATCCCTGCTTTTTCACTGTCACTCTCTGCCCAACCACCTTCCTCTTTGTTCAGCCTCAGTATCCCTGCCTTAGTCTTTCTTTGCTTCCTGATGTACCTATAAAAGGTTTTATCCCCCTTCTTAACCGAGTTGGCTATCTTTTCCTCAGTTTGGGCCTTTGCTAGTCTGACTGTCTTACCCGCTTCCTCCTGCTTTAACTGGTATAGTTCTCTGTCCTGCTGCTTCTGTGTTTCTTTATACTTCCTGAATGCTATCTTTTTCTCCCTTACCTTCTCTGTCACTTCTTTTGAGAACTATAGTGGTTTTTTCTTACGTTTTGATTTGCTTCACACAAAGGCTTATTGCCTTTGTGATGGCAGTTTTGATGTTTCCCCATTGTTGCTCCACCCCATCTTCTTGCCTGTTTGCTAGTGCTTTTCTGAGGCACTCCCCCATTTTGACAAAATCAGCCCTCCTGAAGTCCAGTACCTTCACTTTTGTGTGGCTTGACTTTACAGCTAAGTTTATCGTGAACCACACTGTTTGCTGGTCGCTTGTTCCTAAATGGCTACCCACTTCAGGATCAGAGATACTCTCTCCATCCCCGTTTGAGAGTACCAGGCCTAAGACTGCTCTCTCCCGAGTGGGTTCCAAAACTAGCTGTCTGAGGCATGCCCCCTATACGGCATCGAGAATGGCCCTGCTCTTGGATGTGGCTGCAGCAAAGATGCTCCAGTCAACATCTGGCATATTCAGGTTCCCCATCAGCAATATCTTGCCTTTCTCTGCTATCCCAAGGATGCTGTCTATCATTTCCTTGTCCATTTCCTCCCCCTGAGACGGGGGTCTGTATACAACCCCTGTGCGGATTGTGAAGCCATTTCCAGTCTCCAGGGTGACCCACAGTGTCTCCTTTCCTCCCTCTTTACCCTTTAGTTATGTTGCTTTTATCCCTTCCCTTACATAGAGAGCTACTCCTCCTCCTCTTCTTCTTCCCTCCCTGTCCCTCCTGTAGATTGTATATATTCTGGTATGTTGACATCCCAGTCATGGTTCTCTGTGTACCATGTTTCTGTGACTGCCACAATATCCAGGCATCCCTCTTCTATCAAGGCCACCATTTCAGGAAACTTTTTACCTAGACTATGGCCATTGGTACTCATTACCCTCCATTTTTTATGGCTTTATTTCTTTTTGCCCCATCCCTGTCCCTACTGCCTTTGTCTTTTTCTCCATTTACCCCTGCCCTTCTCCCTGCTGACAGCTCTATCTTGGTGTTTACCTCGCTACTTACCCTGATTTTTTTGGGGGGGAGGGCTAGGATTTCCTTTCTCCTCTTCAGTGCCTCCCCCCTTGGCTAGTTTGCATTTAAACCTATCACCTAGGATCCTGGTTCCCCTCCAGGATAGATGCAGATCATCGTGCCTGTATAGGCCTGCATCACTCCAGGTGGAGCCCCAGTCCCCAGTGAAGCCATATCCCTGAGCTCTGCACCAGCTTTTCAACCAGCCATTGAATCCCATGGTGCAGAGTGCCCTAGCCTCATCCATGCCCTAGACAGGTAGCACATCTGAGAAAATTACCGTGTGTGCGCTACTTGTCTAAGGCCTCTCCCCAACTCCACAAACTCCTGTTGCACTGCTCTAATCCCATTCTCAGCCAGGTAATTCGTCCCTAGGTGCATAATGACTTCCAGCTCCCTCCCCCTTGCCACTGCTCCCACAATCCTGAGGATTTGTTTCCTGTTCCTCCAAGCCTTGGCGCCAGGCAGGCACTTTACCTCCCTCCCCCAGTTGTACCTCCCCCAACAATTGAGTCCCCCACCAGGAGTTGTTTCCTTCCCCTGTGGGGTTCTGGACCACCCTCCTGTGGGTCTCCATTGTGGAGGTTCCCAGCATCCTCCTTGGTCTCCACTGCAGGTGCCTTCATAGAGGAACCATGCTTTGCCAGAGTGGCGAATGAATAGAGGGATGTGCCTCTATTCCACCACACTCACCCTCCCTGAGCCCACCGTGGTCCAACCACTCCTCTTTCTTGGCAACCTCTGAGGTAGTGGTGGTGGCCTGGGTGGTCCCTGGATTGGGGAGCAGGTTTCCCAAATCCTTGCCAGGTCAGCATGGAGACAAACAACCTCCTCCCTCAGACCAGAGAGGTGCCTGCAAATAGGGCAGCAACACAGTCTCCAGAATGTCTCCCGGAAGACTGCTGCTCCACAGCCAGTGTATTGCACCACTCCCCACATGTCTGTGTCCCTTCCAGTTACAAATGCTTTTTTTGTTTTTTGTTCTTATTTTAGTGTGTGCAAGCTTGTGAGTGTATTTACCCCCTAGTTAGTGTGTTGTGCCTTTAAGGATATGAACAGGTGTATGTTGTTAGCAGTTTTTGGGGAAGTGATGTCAGAGCCCTGCTATAAAGGAAATTATGCGCTTGGGGTGGGTGGAGTGATGGGAGGGTGGGTGGGAGTAAACCTGTGCCGTCCAGAAACAATCACCTGCACCCCAGGGAGTGCCTCCCTTCCTTTCAGACACCTATTTCACAAAGGCTAAGTAACAGGTCTAGTCACAACTGACTGCAAACATCTCCCAGCTACAGTTCCTCCCAGGAAAATTAAAGTTAAAACTTACTTGTCTCTTGTCTGCTGCCTCTTATTTTTCAAAAGCAGGTCTTCCCTCCATCTCTCTCTCTCTGAAGAAGTCTTTTGCACTAGTACAGAGTGCAGACAGTGCTGAGTGCTCTGTTTAATCAGAACATTTCTGGCTGGGGCAGGCAGCCTGCCTTATATACAGGAATCAGTCAGTCACAGTACTTGTGTCTTGCTTAACTTGTTGAACAGTCTGTCAGTCACAACTTTGAATTTTAACTTTAATAAACTTGTATTTTGTCAAAAAGGAAACTTGTGTCTTTGCTCGTTGCCTCATACCAGATCTCTTCCCCCAGTCCTACTCTCTCTCACACACTAGTACACAGTGCAGACAGTGCTCTCAGTTTAACTAGAATTTAATCTGGCAGGTAGGGCAGGAAGCATGCCTGAACTTTATACAACAGTTATCTCTCACTGTCACAGACTTCACTGTTGTGTACTTTTAATGTTGCCTGCTGCTTGCATTTCAGTTGTTGAAGTGAACCGTGACAATCCGTTAAATAAAGATAATTTGTCTCTGACCCTTTTTCCTTTTTTAAACCAGCCAGCCTGGTCTTCTTCCCTGCTCACACAATCTAGTCCCTGACCCAGACAATCCTTCCCTGTGAGGCTCTCTCTACATTCCCCACCTTTTCGCACTTATTCCAGCCCCAGCAGCTTCTTCTGATCAAATTTTTCTGAGACCAGAGACTCTCCTATAGTCAACTGTCCCGTCTGCCTCCCACCTCCACACACACTCTTTCTGTCCTGGTGCCCGACTCCTCTCTCCTTTACTTCTTTTTTTATAATTTTTATCAGTATGTAGCGCCTCTCAGCTAGGTGATCACCACTGAGACCGAGACTTTTTGTTATACAGAGCAGCCCTTACAAGGGCTTTTCTTGTATGACAGCCCAATGACGATTAAAAAAAAAAACAGGCATGCTCTAAGACCAAAACACATCCTCCTACCTGTTCAGTCAGCAGCTCGCTACTAACTGTGTCCCAATCCAGACGTCTCGTGCTGCAGATTCGGGTCCTGGAAGGAGGGCACAGAGCACAAGAAAAACCAACACCGATTGGTCTTTCACAGCGCTGCGAATCGGTATTGGTCACGGCAGATCACTGGGGCAGGCATGTAGGCAGGACGGCAGCAGGTTCTTCAGACTTCTTCCGCCGCAACTTCAGTTTGTCCCCTCTCCATCATGTGACTGCTGTCTTCAGTTCAGAGGCAACCATGTCACCCCAACCAGGCTGGCAGCGGGTCTTCCATATTGCCACCCTGTGCCCACGATTTGAATCACACACAGACACAGGCAGCAGTTGGACATGCACTCAGCCTAGGGCAAGGGTTCTCAGCTATCAGCTGGCCACAGAGAAAAAATCAGCACTCAAGCATGTGTGGTGCGGTCCGTGTAGATCTGTTAATTGATTCGGGGGTTCAACACCCAACCCCAGTATGTCCTGCTCTTTCAGAAAATGTTTTAATGAGTACCAGTACTCATCCAACATTTGTAAATGCTGCACACTCCATAGAACAGTACTTCATAACATAAGTGATGATTCAAAAGAAGTAGTTTTCCCACATTTACAGCATTCATGCACATCCCAATTTTGTTTTGTGCACTGTATTTTAAACTGGTGAGTAAATTGCTCCTACCTAACAACATTAGCTAGAGAATTTTTGGCAATTGATCAATTCTTATCTTGAAACAAATATATGTTTTTTAAAAATGTACTCTTTACTCCACTCCATCCAGACATTTGTACACATCTGATTTTGTTTTTTCTCACCTCACTTTCAAAAGAAGGAGTAAAGTACTCATCCCAAGAAATCTTATCTGGAGTCCTGGTTGTCGCTTCTTAGAAATGTAATTGATTTCAGTGGCTCAGGTGTGATTTGAACCTACATCACCAGGTTCCCAGACTTGAGTGCTCACCTTGCTGGAAATTCAGACCAATTGTTGGAGATATTAGCACTGGCTCTTTAGCCACCTATTTTTTTTCTTTTTTTTTGTAACCCCATGATGTGTTAGGCATTGTTTGTTGCTCCTTGTGGACACGTGGCACTGCAAGCTTAACCACAGGAAAGACAGGCAAACTGTTTACTTAATTCATAACGATGATGCTCAGCCTGATAAAAGGGCACTAAGGAAAATTTGGTAGGTGCAGTCCGCTACCCCCTCCCACACACGCACTTTACTTTATCATTGCATACAACATATTCTCTTGCTTACCTCCATTTCTCCAAGAGGAAGTTATCACTGGGATCTGTGACCTATTTCTCCTTGTTGATATTTTTTATATTCAGTCTTTGTATACTTACTATCTTGTACTAGTGAAACGTGAGGAGCATGCAACAACCTCTGCTTATCCACAGCATCAGATTCAGTGTTAGCTTCTCCAGGCTGATGTATGCTCATAAAAGGTGCAGCACAAACCACACTAGACACTAAACTGAGGCTCTTTGTTTACCCACAGGGTCAGGCACAGTGCAGTCCCCTCCCCCCCAGTGCTAGTGACAGGTGAGGGACTGAAGCTCTACGTTTATCCATAGGTACAGTGTGGGACAGGCCCAGTGCAGACTCACCCACACTGATGGTTTTAGTGCTGGTAAAAGGTGAGGGTCTGACACCACTGGAGCCGTAAACCCTCTGTTAATCCCCAAGGACAGGTACAATGCCAGGTTTCCACACTGTATGCATTTAATCCTGGTTAAATGTGAGGGGCTGACTGCACTGGAGACTACAGCGCTTTGTCCACATTGACAGGTACAGCGTGGGGCTGGGACACTGCAGGGTTCTCACACTGATAGATTTTAGTGCTGGTAAAAGGTGATGGACAGACAAAACTGGAGCCTGCTTTACTGTCTTCATGTCCATGGTCTCTTCTGGTAGGCTGTCTCACACATTCACCACACTCTGGGAGAAAATATGCTTCCTAATGTTACCTCTACATTTACCATCTTTAACCTTAAGAGGATGTCGCTACGTCCTGCTGGAGGATATATGCATATGTTCAGGCCTGTTTATACCCCTGAGTATGGGAAGATGGCTCATTCCGCCTTTCAGCCTGATGATCTACAGGGTAAACATGTGAACTGCAAGAAAACAAAAATGTGGACATTATCTGTTACCTTGTTGCAGCTCTTCCTGCTTTGAAAATGCTGCTTCTCTGTAACTGTGGTATCTGAACAGAAAAGCACACCAGCAAATGTGTTTTTATTTTAGTACTGAACACATTCTCCTTTTTTCTGCAGTAAATTTAAAAACTAGAGGAAACATGAAGAAACTGCTGGGGTAAGCTGACAAAGGATGTCAGTAGGCACATTTTGTGGCTGAATAATATGCAACATTTAAAAATAATACATAAATTCACTGCTGCTAAGCATGTGGCAGACTGTGGAGAGAAATTTGTCAACCCAAAAAGGGGGGTTGGGATGCACTTGGAGAGAGGTGAGGAGGTCAGTTTGCCTGTGTGGGACAGTGACCCACTGGGTGTAAAACGTTGGGGTCAAATGAAACAAAAGATGGGTCATGGCAGTCAGCAAGGCCGCATTCTTACAGCAGCGTGGAAACCATTAGAACAGTGAGCCAGATTGTCCCCAAGGAGAGGAAAAGCTGGGTCAAAACTGACAACAATGTGACATTGCTCACAGTCCCATACTCGGATGTAGTTTAACCATATCAGTGCGACAGTCATTTTGTTGACACCGAGTAGGGCACAGGCAGTTGCTGCACCAAGCATTGTGCCTGCTGGGACTGACAGCGCCAAAGTGCTGTTCTGGGAAATAGTCAGGTTTCGAGGAGAGCTTTGCCCCCCACCACCCCCACACACACACACACACACACCAAGTCTAAATATAACCTCCTCTGGGGCGGGCATGCCCTGAAGGGGACAGAATACGTGTTGGCACTGAAGATGGTGCGAGTGTAGGGGCAATCTAAAATCAAGATCACCTCTATCACTGTCATCCTTGTTGCGGTGCCCTAATTGCAGCACCGTAATGAAGTCATCCCGCTAACGCTAAACGCTCAGAAATGAACACTGACAAAATTTAATTTGATACAGTAGAAATACCACACCAAAGAATTCAGCATGTATGCTGGGGTTTCTCTGCTTGCCATACATGCTGTGTTCTTTAGTTGTGGTCTTTACAGAATACCATGTTAAATTGTCTTGATAATCATAAGACGGCAGGTGCATAAATTCACACTCAACCAATGCTGAGTGGTAGCTGTAGTGCACCATGAGAGAACAGTTGTGAGATCAATGTCCTGGTGCTCTCACTAGAGAAAACATGCAGTTAATTCCAAACAAAGGAGTACTCATGGAGTTTTATTCTTCCCACAGACTTTCTGCCACTTTTCTCTCTTCCAGCGGTGCACTGCCAACCCCCCATGAGAACGAACATTAGTGGTTTTAAGCATGGCTGGAACAGAATGAAGGGTATAGTGGTTGTTTAGGGCGTCAGAATCTGGGAGGAGAATGGGTGGGGGTAGGGAGGACTAGGATCCTGGAGGAACAGTAGGCACCAGGGCTAAATAGGGAACTGTGTTGCCTGTTATTTATCACTTCTGGGGGAGAACAGATTGTTACTGACCATGCGCCCTGTCTGGACATATTACAATACTTTAGAAACATTTATGACTGCAGAAAATGACCAAAGGTTCATCCAGTCTAACTGGGCATTTTCTGCGGTCATAAATCTTTCTAAAGTATTGTAATATGTCTAGATCAGTGCCAGACAGGGCGCATGGTCAGTAACAATCTGCTCTCCCCCAGAAGTGATAAATAACGGGCAACACAGTCTGGATTTAAATCCACCCATATACACAACACAGTCACTGTGTAATCTGCTCTTGGCCCTGCCATCCTCAATTCATGGAGCCGCCTACTGTATGGGCATGGTGACATCACCTATTGTGTGACGGGACCTCTCTTTTCTTATTTACTGCCCCAGTCCCTCCTCTCGAGCACACTGAAGCATGCTTGTGAATCAGGGCACACTATGCATATGAGCAAGTGCGAGCACATGACTTCAGTACGGTTACATTGGCAGCCATTGTGGCTCTGACCAGAACTTGTAAAATTGACAGCAGCTGTAACAGGTATTGTAATGTTTTATATGTATGTTACTGCTGCCATGGAAACCACTCTTACAATACATATTCTTAGGGTGTGAGATCTTGTAAGCAGTTCTGATACCTTGAGAATGTAAACGAGACTACTCTCACAACTGTAAGAGTGGTCACCGCGGCACTATAGTTAGGGTTCAGAAGGCACTTTAATGTTAATTCCCAATTTATAGCCACTTAAAACTTGGCTATGTTTGGACTGAGAAACCTAAGAATTGGCATACACTCCCTAAGATCCTGCCAAGTTTAGTAAAATTTGATGTTGAAGGGCTGGCTTATCAGTGCAGCAATATGCTACCACTCGCAACGCCGGCAGCATATATTCGGGAACAAGTATGGGTCATTGGGGGCGGCTGGGGAAGGGGAGGAGGGAGGGAGGCTTGAGTGTCAGAGGGACAGCTCTTCTCTCTTGGGGTGGGAGAATCCTGCATTTCACCGCATGACTACCACATGGTGGAACCCAGGTGGTAGCACAGGCAGTAGCAGCAATAAGGGTAGGGCTGTGAGTAGATGCTGACACGCAGGCACACCAGTGTGTGCGTGTGTGTCATTGTATGCTGATGCCCTGGGAAGGAAACTTTAAAAGGGAAAATGCCCCTGCCCCATCTGCCACCCCCGCCATGGGCACCACATGACTGACATAGCAGGCCACCCACCACAGTGTGGTCTTGAGCAAGTTGTGGATAATTGGTAAATACACAAGAAAGTTAGTGACAGGGCTGGGAGACTGCCACAGGGTCGAGGGGATGGCAGGAGTGTAACACATGATAGAAAAAAAATAGAGTGTAGCAGTTGTTGAGTTACAGAACGTATACAAATGGAACAGCATGTTGTAAAGATGCTTTTTTTCTGCTTATCAATAAATAAAAAACAGTAAAGATTTGGAATCTGAAGTGTTCTAGTTCATTATCCTTGATCTATCATCAGCTTTTGATACTGTGGACCATGGGGTTTTGCTCGAACATCTGTGGGCTCTCAGGTGTTGTCCTCAGATGGTTTTCATCTTACCTCCTGGGGAGAACTCAGAGAGTGGTTTCCGGTTTACATTCATCCAGGGCTGTCTCTCTTTCTTGTGGGGTACCTCAGGGTTCGGGGCTCTCTCCCATGTTGTTCACAGTATATATGCTACCCCTCGGGGACATTGTAAGACAGTATGAGCTGAGGTTTCATTGTTATGCCGATGATACCCAGCTCTACCTGTCTTTGCACCGACCAGGTTAGTGCTATCTCGGTGCTGAATAACTGCCTCGCTGATATCCAAGACTGGATGAATATCAGTGGATTAAAGTTGAACCGGAAAGACCGAGGTTATGGTGGTGGACCCTGGTGCAGGGCTGAGGGTCAGGGATAGGGTCCCCTCTGGATTAGTTCTTGGGGTAGACCAGATCCCCACCTCTGAACGGGTGCGTAACCTGGGTGTGGAGCTTGACACTGGTTTGACCCTCCGTTATCAGGTGTCTGCAGTAGTCAAGACTTCATTTTTCCATCTTAGAAACATCTCCAGGATTAGGCATCTGGTTCCACCAGGCGATTTGCCGGTTTTGGTCCACACCTTTGTGACATCACATCTTGATTATTGCAACTCCCTGTACCTAGGGCTTGCTGGGGTTGAAATCCGGCGCTTGCAGCTAGTGCAGAATGCTGCAGCACGTTTGTTGACTGGGGTGTCTAGAAGATCTCACATCACCCCTGTGCTGCTCTGCACTGGCTGCCTATACGTGGCGGATCACCTTTAAAAGTGGGTCTTTTGACCTACAAAGCCCCTACGGCTTAGGTCCCGACTACCTGAAGAGCTTCTGGTGCCTTATGCCCCTCTGAGACAGCTCCGCCCGGCTGACGAGGGGTTGCTGGAGATTCCGAGGGTGAATTTGAAGTCCTCTGGAGCCCGTGCGTTTGGCTTTGTGGCTCCCACCCTTTGGAATTCTCTGCCCTGCCAGCTCCAAGAAAGTACAACTGTGGATGGGTTTAAGAAGGCCTTAAAATCATTTTTATGGATTCAAGCCTTCTCTGTTGTATTTTAAATAGTTTTATTTATTTATCTGTTGTATTGTTATTGTTGACTTTGATTATGATAAATGTATGAAGACTGTACAGCGCCTTGAAATATTTGAAAGGCGCTTAATCAAATAAATTTTATTATTATTATTATTATATCCATGTCCCAAAGGGGCGACTTTTGGTATATGGGGAACCAAACAATTAAAAATGGTACAGTTTTATTTACTTTAAATTACAGTGACCACACATCCGTGGAGCATTTTAATGACATTTCCATAAGGTGTTTTCATGCGCCAGTTGAAAATGTGGTTGCAGCTTATATGCAGAAATTCAAAAATGTAGTCACACAGCTGTAAACTGTCAAAAGTATAGTCACAGGTTTTGAACTGTGGTAACATTTTATAAGACTCTTTTTTTTTTTTTTGCTCACAAAATAAAAAATGATAAAGAATTTAAATGTAAGACATTCAGGTTCTTCCAGCAGTGACAAACAGGTAAAGCTTTTGCTAGTTAGGGTTTAGAGACTTCAGAATCAGAAAGCTTTAATTGTGTAGTAATCAGGATGTGCAAAATGTGATTACAAATAATTAACTTGTTTGCAACCAGTAACAAATGGAGTCACTGCTGCTGTGAACTGTCAGAAATGTAGTCCCCGGTATTTAGACCATGATAACATGCTGTAAGACAGTTTTTTCTCACAGAAGAAATGAAAAATGAGAAGGAATGGAAACACAAGATTTTCAGGTTCTTCAGATAATGAGATAGAGGAAGTGCTTTCCCTGTCTTTGTATCTAGATAATGTACTTGGAAATTCAAAAGTTTTAATTATCTCGTAATCCAGAAATGCAAATATTGAACCCAACTATTATAAGTAGAAACATGTAGTCACAGGTATTTGAACTGTGGTAACAGTTTATAAGACCTGTTGCTTGAGGCAGGGTGAGAAGGGGAGGAGTGTCACTAGATGCCTAAGGCTACTTAACTTGGGACAGAGTACATTCAGGGTGACACTAGATGCCAGGTACTGCTTAGATTGTGGCAGTGTGAGGAATGGGGTGCCAGTGTACTTCATGGACTGCTTGGCATATGGCAAGGTGAGAGCGTGAGTGCCACAGGACTTCAGGGACTGCTTGGGATGTGGCAAGGTGAGGGAAGGGGTGCCACAGGACTTAATGGACTGCTTGGCATGTGGCAAGGTGAGGGGAAGGGGTGTCAGAGGACTCCAGGGCCTGCTTTCCATGTGCCTAGGTGAGAGAGGGTGTTCCAGAGGACCCCAGGGACTGCTTGGCATCTGGCAAAGTGAGGGGGTGCCACAGGATTTCAGGGACTGCTTGGCATGTGGTAAGGTGAGGGGGGGTGCCATAGGACTTAAGGGACTGCTTGGCATATGGCAAGGTGAGGGGGGTCCCTGAGGACTTAAGGGCCTGCCTGCCATGTGGCAAGGTGAGAGAGTCAGTACCACAGGACTTCTGGGACTGCATGGCATGTGATAAGGTGAGGAAGGGGGTGCCACAGGACTTAATGGACTGCTTGGCATGTGGCAAGGGAAGAGAGGGGGTGCCGGAGGACTCCAGGGGCTGCTTGGCATGTGGCAAGATGAGGGAGGGGATGTCACAGGACCTCAGGGCCTGCTTGCAATGTGGCAAGGTGAGAGAGTGAGTACCACAGGACTTCAGGGACTGCTTGGAATTTGGCAAGGCGAGAGAAGGGGTGCAAGAGGACTTCATGGACTGCTTGGCATGTGGCAAGGTGAGGAAGCGGGTGCCAGAGGACTTCAGGGACTGCTTAGCATGTGGCAAGGTGAGAGAGGGGTGCCACAGGACATAATGGACTGCTTGGCATGTGGCAAGGCAAATTTTATTTTTAGGGCACCCAGTCCCTGAGGCTCTGGGTGCTTAACAAACATAGCCATAAAATATGGATAAAAATACTATAAAATATCAAGATAGTAAAATCAGAAAGACAGCTATTAAGAACCATAACTGCTAACTAAAACGGTTGGTCTGGATGATCACTCCCATGAAAGCCAGGCTGAAGAGATGGGCCTTCAGCCTCAGCTTGAAAACACTAATCTAGGAGGCCTTCCAGACTGCAGATGGAAGCGAGTTCCATAGGGTCGGCCCAGAGATGCTAAAAGCCTGGTCATCTGATGTCTTGAGCTGAACCCTGGAAACATCCAGGGGGCCCTTTAAAGAGGAGTGGAGGGAGAGAGCAGAAGTCACAGGTAGCAGGAGCTCCGTCAGGTAGCCAGGACCCAGTCCATATAGGGCCTTATAGGTGAGCAAGCCCACCTTGAAAAGGACCCTCCACCTGACCGGCAGCCAGCACAGAGCACGCAGGACCGGGGTCACATGGCAGGGCCTGGACTGGCCTGTCAGCAACCAGGCCGCCACGTTCTGCACCAGCTGCAGCCTGTATTGGGTCCCTCCCGTGACCCCAAAGTATAGAGAGTTACAGTAGTTAAGCCTAGAGGTAACAAAGACATTACCTGGGTCGGCAGATCCTGGGGCGGAAAAAGGGGCTTGATCCTGGCAATGTTCCGGAGGTGGTAAAAACCAATCTTGACTACAGACAATACCTGATCTTCAAAGGTTAGCCTGCAGTCCAGGATCACATGTAGATTACATACCCTCAGGGAAGCCACTAACGGAGTAGACCCCAGGAAAAGGCTTGTGTTCGCTCCAGTTGACAACCCATCACGCCCATGACCTGGCTTGATCACCAGCACCTCTGTCTTATCTGGGTTAAGTCTCAGCCAGCTAGAAGCCATGCAGTCATTGATTTTAGCCAAACAGCTGTTAAGCACGTCAGCAGCCCCCGATGTTCTGGGGGCAAATGACAAATACAGCTGGGTGTCATCTGCATAGCAGGGAAACTCCACACTGTATTGCCGAATGATCTCACCCAGAGGCAGCATGTACACTGTGAACAGCATCGGTGACAAGTTCAAGCCCCATGGTACTCCACAAGACAGGCATTGGGGAGGAGGAGAAATTCTGCATCACTACACGCTGCACACTATCAGAGATTGGACTCAAACCATCTGATGACAGCACCGGCGAGTCCACAAAACTCACAGAGCTGATCAAGAAACACAATATGGTCCACAGTGTCAAACGTTGACGAGAGATTGAGGAGCACAAGAACTGACCTCTTTCCTCTGTCTCTAACCCTGAGGATATCATTATGCACCCTAACTAGAGCTGTTTCTGTGCTGTGTCTAGCCTGAAAACCCGACTGAAATGGCTCATAGATATCAAAAGGACACAAGGCGGTCCTCGAGCTGCTGTGCCACCAATTTCTCAACAACCTTACCCAAAAATGGCAGGTTGGAGATTGGTCGGTAATGCGCCAGGACATCAGGGTTGAGGGAAGATTTTTTAAGAAGGGGCCTCACCAGCACTTCTTTCAAAGCCACTGGGAATACCCCTTCCACCATTGAGCACCTGGCAATGCTGGCGAACACAGAGCCAACAGCCTCGGCGCATCCCATTAAGAGACGCGTTGGGGCTGGGTCCAGTTCACAGTATGTGTGATTCAGCTCTAAGATCACCCCAGTCACTTCAGACACCTCCACTGGCCTAAACTCCTCCCAGACAGGCATAGTGCCTCTGTTCCTCCCAGCCCGGCCACTGCGAGGCAATGCCTCACCGACTGAATCCCCGACTGAATAGACAACATTCTATCAGAGAAGAACAGAGGAAACTCATCACATAAAATGGTTGAAAAGGTCTTCTTCGGCTGTAGACAGGCAGGAAGAAGAAGCCTGTCCACAGTCTGAAAAAGCTGAGAAGGTCTGTTCTTCCCTGCCACAATCTCCCTGGACAGGGATTCTGCCTTCTTATGGGAGATTGCCCCCTGGTACTCACCGTAGTGAGCATGCAGGGCCAGTTTGTCGGTCTCCAGCCAGGTCTTCTGCCAGCAGTGCTCCAACTTCTGACCCTTGATCTTCATCGCCTTGAGATCCCCATCAAACCAGGGGGATCTCAAGTGAGAAGATCTGGGTCGAATATTAACTGGAGTGATGGCATCCAGTGCTGCGGAGACCACTTTATTATAGGTGGCCGTTGCTTCACTGATGTCAATCTCGCAAGCTGTGTCTGCTCTAGATAGGTCAGCTAACAGTAGTCCTTCTGGGTGCAAACCCTTTAAAGGGTGGTAGCTGACCATCTCCACAGGAGAAAGACTTTCGGGGGGGCCCCAAACGTGAACCCCACGGTGCAATGATTGGACCAAGAGACTCACTCAGTCTTGAGACTATCAACCCCAAGACCCAGCTGGAACACCAGATTGAGTGTGTGGCTGTGCTGTTGAGTCGCAGAAGCAACTACTTGTGCCAGGCCCAGTGATGACATCAGCTGGAGGAGGTTGTAACTGAACTGCGAGGATTTGTTGTTGGCCCAGGCATTGAAGGCCCCCAGCATTAGACACCTGGGGGACTCCAATACCTGGTCGATGATGAAGTCCGCTACCTCCTGCAGGAATTCTCCTCCTGACCCCAGAGGGCAGTAAACAAGGAGAATCCTGCAACCTGCACCTGGACCCCCACGTACAACGACGCACTCAGAAGGTCAGGTATTACCAACTGGATGCACCATGTAGCTCAGGATGGCTTTAAAAGTGATGGCCACTCCACCACCCCGCAATCCTTCCTCGGGCATAGGCATCTATGGAGTATCCAGCGGAGACAGGGTGGCAGGGTGAGGGAGGGGGCACCAAAGGACCTTAGGACCTGCTTGCCATGTGACAAAGTGAAAGAGAATGAGTACCACAGGACTTCAGGTGCTGTTTGGCATGTGGTAAGCTGAGGAAGGGAGTACCACAGGACTTCATGGACTGATTGGCATGTGGCAAGGTGAGGGAGAGGGTGCCAGAGGACTCCAGAGACTGCTTGGCACGTAACAAAGTGAGAAAGGGGGCGCCAGAGGACTTCTGGGACTACTTGGCATGTGGCAAGGTGAGGGAAGGGGAGCCAGAGGACTTCTGGGACTGCTTGGCATGTGGCAAGGTGAGGGAGGGAATGCCAGAGGACTTCATGGACTGCTTGGCATGTGACTAGGTGAGAGAGGGGGTCGTTGGAGGACTCCATGGACTGCTTGGCATGTGGCAAAGTGAGAGACGGGGTGCCTGAGGACTCCAGAGACTCCTTGTCATATGGCAAGGTGAGGGGTGCCACAGGACGTCAGGTACTGCTTAGATTGTGGCAGTGTGAGGAATGGGGTGCCAGTGTACTTCATGGACTGCTTGGCGTATGGCAAGGTGAGAGCGTGAGTGCCACAGGACTTCAGGGACTGCTTGGGATGTGGCAAGGTGAGGGAGGGGGTGCCACAGGACTTGGTCGACTGCTTGGCATATGGCAAGGTATGGGAGGGGGGTGTCACAGGACCTCTGGGCCTGCTTTCCTTGTGGCAAGGTGAGAGAGTGAGTGCCACAGGACATCTGGGACTGCATGGTTTGTGGTAGGGTGAGGGAAGGAGTGCCACAGGACTTAATGGACTGCTTGTCATGTGGCAAGAATAGTGAGGGGTGTCAAAGGACTCCAGGGACTGCTTGGCATATGGCAAGGAGAGTGAGTGGGTGCCAGAGGACTCCAGGGACTGCTTGGCATGTGGTAAGGTGAGGGAAGGGGTACCACATGATTTCAGGGATTGCTTGGCATGCGGCAAGGTGAGAGAGTGGGTGTCACAGGACGTAAGGTACTGCTTAGATTGTGGCAACATGAGGGATGGGATGCTAGTGGACTTTAGGGACTTCCTGGCTTGCAGCAAGGTGAGGGGGTGCCACGGGACTTCAGGGACTGCTTGCCATGTGGCAAGGTTAGAGAATAAGTGCCACAGGACTTCAGGAACTACTTGCTATGTGGCAAGGTGAGAGTGGGTGCTACAAGACTTCAGGGACTGCTTGCCATGTGGACGGGTGAGAGAGTGGGTGCCATAGGACTGCAGGGACTGCTTGGCATGTGGCAAGGTGAGAGAGTGGATGTCACAGGACTTCAGGTACTGCTTAGCTTGTAGCACCATGAGGGATGGGATGCCTGTGTACTTAAGGGACTGCTTGGCTTGTGGCAGAGTGAGGGAGGGGGTGCCACAGGACTTCAGGGACTGCTTGTCATGTGGCAAGGTGAGAGAGTGAGTGCCACAGGACTTCTTGGACTGGGTGGTATGTGGCAGTGTGAGGGAGGGGGTACCACAGATCCTCAGGAACTGCTTGGCATGTGGCAGGATGAGGGGGGGGTGCCACAGAACCTCAAACTGTTTGGTATGTGGTAAGGTGAGGGAGGGGGGTGCCACAGGACTTCAGTGGCTGCTTGACATGTTACAAGGTGAGGGAGTGGGTACCACAGGACGTCAGGGGCTGCTTGACATGTGGCAGGGTGAGGGGGGGTGCCACAGGACTTCAGGGGCTGCTTGGCATGTGACAAGGTGAGGGAGGAGGTGCTACTGGCTGTCAGACACTGATTGACATGGGGTAGGTTGAGTGGGTGGGGGGGCAACGGACACCATGAACTGGTAAGCAAAAAAGTGTTGCCAATGCTGGCCAAAGACCAGTATAAATTATTGTGTATTTGTCATTAAAATTCTGTTTAAAAGGGATGGAAATTAATTGCAAAAAACTATGTTTATGCATCAGTCAGGGTTGAAGCACAAAGTCACAAATGTAGGGAAATATCGTGTTGCTAGGGAAAAAAGTCATCAGACTCTGGGTGGATGTGTTGTTCCTCCAGGTTTGAATGATTAATTAAATCATGGTGCTACCCTAACTTTTATAGTTTTTTAGCCTCCTTTGCCACGGACGCTACTGACATCAGCCGTTGCATTTTCCAGCCCCATCCCTTCTCTGACACGTACCTAGAGACCTCCAGTGCCACAGCATAGCTCCTACAGTGTGGTGGTTTCTTCGGGTGTTTGTACAGCTACCCCCTACGGCCCTCTAGTGCAGGATGTGGAGCAGCCAGTCGGCAGGGGAATGCCAGGTAATGTCCTGCTTTACAACAGGATTTTTCTTTTGGTTTCTCTACTCCCTTAGGATGGCGGGGCACAGTTGCTAATTGTGTGCAGCACCAGCTGGCGTCCTTCCACTCAAGCAGTTCCAGCCGCATTGCCACCTGTGGTCACGCAGGTGGCAGTAATGCTTCTGAGTCTGCTGCTCTCCCTCTCTGGATGAGGACAACATCCTCTGAGATGCTTGATCCTGCTCCTCCTGGCCGGTCCCAGTGTTTTGGGCTTGTTCCTGAACTCAGATCATAGTTATCGCGAGCGGCTGCCTGCCTCTGAGCAGGCAGGCTGGCCTGATGTGTGAGACACATTACAGAATAAGAGTGTCAACACAGGCAGAGCTCTGATTAGTCAGAAGCACTTCCTTGACAGAATCTGACTCACCCGCCAGGATACTTAGAAGTTTCCAGGTGGATCCCTCTCTCCTGGGTACCTGGCCACCTTCTAAACTATTGAAATGTTTGCATTTATCATCTACTTTATAATTAAATGGGGTATGTTGGGCACTGTAGGTAAATGTACGATGCCAACACAGAGCTAGTGTAGCAAACTGAAATGGAATACTGTGTTCCCCTGGGCCATCTACTATTGATTTGACATGTGGGTTCCTGTGTCCAGTTTCCAGGTAGGCCCCATACACCATTATTATTAAAAACACAACTTGGCCGGCCCGGTGGCGCAGAGGGTTGAGGCACTGGCGCCTTACCTCATACCACGCCGGCGACCCGGGTTCGGGAACGGACTCGGGTCATTGGGGGTCTGCAAGGGACGGGAGAGGATTGAGCATCCTAAGGACTGCTCTCCTCCCCGGGGGTGGGTTAGGGCCATGCCTCGCTCTGTAGCGGCCCCCGGTGGAGACCAGGAGCACTACAAGAAGCGGTACGACAGGGGAACTCGAAAAGCAGAAAAAAGGGCGTCCGAGCGACCGGATGACGGCTGCCTGGATCCCCCACCTCCATGGAACCCCCGAAGAGCCAGGGAATGACCGATCCCAGCAGCATCAGGGCCAAGAGCAAGAATGCCTGAAGGCAATTTCCTTCCGGAAGGAGGGGACCAGTCTGACGAGGGGTTACGTTCGGCTACCCTGGTCGGCTGCGATCTGGGATCGGTGGAAAGCTGGCATCGGGGAGGGTTCGGAATGGAGATACTAAGGGTAATCCTTGGCAGAAAGGCCTGAAGGAGAGGCCGGTCGGGCGCACGGGGGCGATAAATAAATAATGCAAAAAAAAAAAAAAAAAACTTAAAGCGTAACAAAGGGGTTTTAATTAGAGCTGTGAAAGCCTCCAAACATTTGACCTCATGTGCTTTGCGGATCCAATTAGGTGAAGTTTAAACCGCTTGCCAAAGTTTGCCTTGGTTCAACCCTGAATATATAGCACTTTCATTTAGCCGGCCCACCGCCGCAGCAGTAAAGCTACTGCTTGTGATGCTGGTGACCTGGGTTCAGGAACGGACCAGAGTTGCTAGAGGGCTGACCGGGGAGAGGGGAATTGAGTGGCCTTCGCATGCTCTTCACCACTGGGGAGCAGGGAAGTTCGTGTCCCCGGTGCAGGGCTCCTGGGTGACCACAGGATATCCTGTCATCGGTGACCCAGCTAGAGCTAGCAGAAGGGAGGCGTGCCAGACACATGGCATGTTCACGCCACAGCGTCTTTGCACACCACACCTCCCACAGGTACAGGAAACCCCCCGCCGGCTGAGCTTGATACCACCCACATCACTGCCTGGACATCAGACGTGGCATCCAAAGGGGTAAGGGGAGGACCCAGAGGCCCCGCCCGGGGGGGGTGAGACAGGGAGGAACATCAGGTGGGGTGGACCCCGGTGTCATTGCTGATGGTGGACGCACACGACAATAGGACTGATGGAGGAGCCATCCTGGCTGCATATAGCACAGTAAGCAAAAAAATATACAGCATAGTATAGGGGTGCAGTGTGCCTCTATAGTTAGGGTTAAATCTTCACTTCTATGTTAAATTGAAAATTATGCATTTTATTAACTTCGCAACTGTTCAAGCGATTGGCATGAAATTTGGCGTGGGCCGTCAGGGACAAAAGATCTCACGATGTGGCAAGTTTCGTTCCGGTTGGATATGCGGGTGCGGAGATACAGAGTGTAAAAAAAAAGTGTAAATTAATGTTTGTTTATCAAATTCTTTGTCATGGCATTGCACAAAAAACGTGTGGAATTTTGGTCTGAAAGTTTTGGGGTATATAGGTCTTGGGTTACAGTGGTGCCTTTTGAAGGTTTGGTGAAAAAATATTAATCTGTTCCAAAGTTATTAAATTAAAAATGTCCCATTATTTCCTATGGGAAAAGTTAGATGTGAGGCTCGAAACAGGATTCCTGATCGCAGATGGGTAATCCTAAACCACAAATGGGACATCCTTTTTTGTCCTGCTGCCATCTTGTTTTCAGTTAGCGGTGGCAACGAGGTAAAATTACTTGAAACGTACATGAGTTACTTGAAGAAGAATAGTCTTTAGCTACTCAGGAGCCATGGAATCAGATTCTGCAATTAGTTTCTTGGTATTTTGTTTTGAAATGTGTTTTCTTTACTTCTGTAAATCATTTTTCGCAAATCACAGGGAAGCTACGCCGCAAAATAAGATTCTTTTTTCACAATTTGCAAAAAAAGATTTTCTTTTACTACAGATTGCATCAAAGGAATCTGGAAAAAGGTTCCTTTTTCACAATTTGTGGGAAAGTATTTCCCTGGTAGTCTCGTGGTCCCTCCGCCAATGTCCCATGGCAGCCCCACTATTGAAGAATAATATAGTATATATGGTTAAGCCTTATTATGGATGAAAATCTGAGATTGCGCTAAGCTTGTTGTACACGTTCTAAATATTATGAATGGTTTACAACAAGCAGTACCTCACGATGTGAGCCACTTGTGAACATGGCTCATGCTCCCTGTCTCCAACATCTCACACAGTCCTCTGCCTCCAGCAAAAGCTGAGATGCAAATAAAAGTAAAACAAAGAGAAACCAAAGTAAGTCAGCCAGTCTCTTTTTCGGCAGTAGGGCGAATGATCAGAGACGAACACTGCCCAGGTAAAACACCAAAAATTACTTTTCCCCACTCTAAGTCTGTCTCGACTCTCGGATAGGGGTACCAAATTTTGGGATGCCAAAAAGAGGACACTTAGTCCCTCCCCCGATGAGCCCTTGTGCCAGACCCCGAGTAGATAAGTATAAAGTCTCCACCGCCTTCACAGCTCATTTACAAGTAGGTCCTGAGTAGGAGAGAGTAAAAAAAATTGTAAAAATAATAATACAACAGGATAGAGCAGGTACATGAAGACTGTTTGGCAGCTGGAAAAGAGGACATGTCCTCATAAAAGAGGACATCTGGTAACCCTACTCTCGGAGGAACTTACATGAGTGCTGTCATCTATATAAGCCAGCGGTCTGTCAAGTCTCCCTTCTGAGGAAGGTGCTTCACAGAACTATAGAAAGAGTGCCCTCCTGTACACTTCTCGCCCTATGGTACAAATGGTACCAGAAAGACACCTGAAAAGACTGCTGTACACTTAGTCAAGCGGTATCCCTCACAAAAAAACTCCACGAAAGAAACAAGGTGAAGACGTCATGGGACAAGTAGGATGAATTTCACTTTCACTACTACAGAATAGTTATATTGCCTGACTAAAAAAAAATACACATTTAAATATTTCATTAATCTGTTGTTTACTGTTCTGCTTCTACAAGTGTTCTGCATTTTATTTAGAAATGTTACATTACACTTTTACCATAACTTTACCACATTAAAAATAACACTAAATAAGCAACTCTCCTGTCATTTTCTCCACTTTACAGGGGGAGCCATATACTATAACAAATAAAAGTATGGGTGCCCATATGCAACTCTCCTTGTGTTTCCATCTCAGGGTTGAGATACCAGCATGGACCTCTCAAGCTTTGCTCTCGAGGTCCATACGCTAGTATCTCAACCCCTCGATGGCAACATAGGCTTATTGTGTTTGGGCGCCCGTGCATTATTCCTTATATTAAATTTCATACAAAATAATAAATATATAACATATAAAATAATAATATAAATATTATATTTCTCTGGTAATCTAGTGGTCCCTTCCCCCTCCCATGATGTTTGATTACCGTTCCTGTGTAACACATATTTCCTTGGTAATCTAGTGGTCCCTGTCCCAGTGTCTGATGGCCGTCCCCGTATAAAATACTATATTTTCCTGGTAGTCTAGTGGTCCCTTCCCTGATGTCCAATCACCCTCACTGTGAAAAAGGAAAAAAATTCCTGGTAGTCTAGTGGTCCCTCCCCTTGTGTGCAATCACCCACCCCGTATAATGAAAAATTTCTCTGACAATCTAGTGGCCCCCCTCCCCCCCGATGTTTGATCCTCATCCCCATATAAAAATAATTTCCATGGTAGTCTAGTGGTCCCTCCCTGTTCCTGATCCTTGTCCCATTAAAACCCACTCCCATCCGTGGTGATTTAGTGGACACCCCCACCCTGTGTGGTAATCACTCACCACCCCGCTCCCCCATCCCGACTCACAGTTGGCAACCACCACAGCCCTCCTCTTACCTCCATGGCTGGCCGCCAACTGAGCTATGAATAATCGCATGCTAGACAGTACACACTCATTCCAGTGGCCAGCCATGGAGATGAGAGGAGGGCTGTGCTGGTCACTGACCGGGACTTGGGATGGGGGGGCAGTGTAGTTGGTGATTATCTGACAGGGTGGGGGTGCACGACACTAGCACAGATGGGAGTGGGTTTTAACGAGATGGGGATTGGGAATGGGGAGGGACCACTAGACTACCATGGAATTTTTTTTTTATACGGGGACGAGGATTGGACATTGGGGGACGGGGGAAGGACTAGTAGACTACCAGGAAGTGTTTTTTTTTTTCCACGGGGAAGGCGATCGGACATCGGGGGAAGGGGGAGAGACCACTAGACTACCGGGGAAATATAATATTTTATATGGAAATGGCAATCGGACACTGGGGGAGAGGGGAGGGACCACGAGACTACCAGGGAAATATATGTGTTATAGGGGGATGGCAATTGGACATCAGGGGAGAGGGAAGGGATCATTAGTCAACCAGGGAATATATTTAATCCCAGTCTCTCCCTACAAAACAGGGTAGTAAATGAGAAAAAGACCAAGGTAGAAAGGTCAGTGGGGGATGCTGCAACAGAAGGTAAACCCATCAAAAAATGGAGAGCAATGAGTACCAATGCCCATAGTCTGAGTAACAAGCTTCCTGAATTAGTGGCCGTGATGGAGGAGGAACATCTGGATATTGTAGCAGTCACAGAAACATGGTACACACAAAACCATGACTGGGACGTAAACATACAAGGATACACTATCTACGGGAAGGACAGGGAGGGTAAAAGAGGAGGAGGAGTAGCTCTTTACATAAGGGAAGGAATCAAAGCAACAGAACAAAAGGGAAAACAGGGAGGAGAAGAAGCACTGTGGGTAAATTTGGAGACCGGCAATGGCACCACAATCCGCACAGGGGTTGTATACAGACCCCCTTCTCAGGGGGAGGAAATGGACAAGGAAATGATAGAAAGTATACTTAGAATGGCAGAAAAAGGGGAGATATTGCTGATGGGTGACCTGAATATGCCAGAAGTTAACTGGAGTGCAGTTGCAGCAGCCACTTCGAAGAGTGGGGTTATTCTAGATGCCCTACAGGGGGCATGCCTTAGACAGCTAGTATTGGAGCCCACTCGAGAGGGAGCAATCTTAGACCTGGTTCTCTCAAATGGAGATGAAAGAGGATCACAGATGTAGAAGTGGGTAGCCATCTGGGAACTACAATCATCGAACAGTATAGTTCCAATAAACACAGCAATAGAGTCAAGCCACACAAGGCAAAAGTACTGGACTTTAGGAGGGCTGACTTTGCCAAAATGGGTGAGTGCCTAAGGAATGCAGTAGCAAATGGGCAGGAAGGAGGGTGGAAGAACAATGGGAATAATAAAACTGCCATCACAGAGGTAACAAGCCTTTGTGTAAGCAAATAAACAAACGAACGATGTAAGAAAACCACTATGGTTCTCAAAGGAAGTGGCAGTGAAGGTTCAAGAGAAAAATAAAGCATTCAGGAAGTACAAGGAATCACAGAAGGAGCAGGACAGAGAACTGTCATTAAAGCAAAAGGAAGCTGGGAAGGCAGTCAGAACAGCAAAGGCCCAAACCGAGGAAAAGATAGCCAACTCAGTTAAGAAGGGGATAAGACCTTTTATAGGTACATCAGGGCCGAAGGAAGACCAAGGGAGGATAGTGAGGCTTAATAAAGGGGAGGGAGGGTGGGCAGAGGGTGACTGTGAAAAGGCAGAGATACTAAACAAATATTTTTGCTCAGTATTTACAAATGAAGAGGGGGAGGTACCTAAAACAAACAGTAGAAACACTCTGGATACAGAAGTTGATACCAGCCCATTTACAGAAGAAAGGGTTCTGACAGAACTCTTAAAACTGAAGGTGGACAAAGCAATGGGGCCTGATGGGATTCATCCCAGAATTCTAAAAGAACTAAGGGTAGAACTAGTGACACCACTGACTACCCTCTTTAACAAATCATGGGAGGTTGGGGTGGTACCCGAGGACTGGAGGAGGGCAGATGATTCCCTCACAAAAGTGGGAGCAAGGCAGAAGCAGGAAACTACAGACCTGTTAGTTTAACTCAGTGGTAGGGAAAATGATGGAATCACTCTGAAGGAAAGAATTGTCAAGTATCTAGAGGCCAGAGGGCACAGGACCCAAGGCAGCATGGATTCACAGCAGGAAGGTCATGCCAGACAAATCTGATAGATTTCTTTGACTGGGTGACCAAAGTAGTAGATCAGGGAGGCTGTGGACATGGCTCACCTAGTCTTTAGCGGCATTTGACACAGTCCCACACCAAAGATTAATATACAAGTTAGCCAGCGTGGGAGTGGGTCCCAAGATGACAGCCTGGGTAAAGAATTGGCTGGAGAATAGGACACAGAGAGTAATAGTAAATGGAGTCCACTCTGAAGAAAGGGGGGTTACTAGTGGGTACCGCAGGGTTCAGATTAGACTAGTCCTCTTCAATGTCTTTATAAATGACATTGCAGAGGGACTGGAAGGAAAGTATGTCTCTTTGCAGATGACACAAAGATCTGCAACAGAGTTGATGCACAAGGTGGGATGGAAAGGATGAGAAGGGACTTGGCAAGGTTAGAGGAATGGTCAAATGTATGGCAGCTTAGATTCAATGCTAAGAAGTGCAAGGGGGTGAGATACTAACAATAACAAAAATGGAAAGGGACCTGGGGGTAGTCATATCAGATGACCTAAAGGTGGGCAAGTCATGTGAGAGGGCAGCAAGGAGGGCTGGGGGGATACTGGGATGCATAGGGAGAGGCATCACCAGTAGAAAACAGGAAGTTATTATTCCTCTGTACAGACAGCTGGTGAGACCCCATCTGGAGTACTGCGTGCAGTTCTGGAGACCCAATCTCCGCAAAGACAGACAGGATGGAAGCTGTCCAGAGGAGGGCAACTAAAATGGTGCAGGGTCTGCACCAGAAGACATATGAAGAGAGACTTCAAGGAGCTTAATATGTATAGCCTCGAGGAAAGGAGGGAGAGGGGGACATGATAGAAACTTTCAAGTACCTCAAGGGAATCAACAAAGTCCAAGAGGGTAGCATCTTTCAAAAGAAGAGGTGCAAGAAGGGGGCACAATTTGAAGATAGAGGGGGCGGCTCAGAGGTAATTTATGAAGTATTTTTCACAGAGAGGGCTGTGGATGCATGGAACGGTTCTTCCGAGGAGGTTGTGGAGTCAAAACAGTGGTGGAATCTAGCATGCATGGGACAGTCATAAGGCAATTCTAGGGGTTGGGAGTAGGAAGAAGTAGGCTGCTGGTTAACTAGGATCTGCAGCTTATCCATTAGATGGGGAAATGGGCAGACTGGGTGGGCCAAGCGGTCCTTATCTGCTGTCAAATTCTGTGTTTCTATAGAATGTAATGGTATTAGCACGAAACAGGATTCTGTTTTGCAAAAAAGGATCCTTTATTGTGCTTTGCCATTGACCACAATGGGATTAGCACGATCTAAAATCCCGTCTCGTGAAAAAGGATCCTTTATTGTGCTTTCCCATTGACTACAATGGTATTAGCACGATCTAGAAATCTGTTTCACGAAAAATTATCCTTTTTCATGCTGTACCATTGACTATGATGGTACTACCTGTTTCTTTGTCACGCCACAGTTTCTAAACAGTTTCTGATTTTGGTCTGAAATTCTCATGATAGAAGGGGCTTGCCCAGAGATGTGCCTTTTGGTCGTTTGGTGAAAAAATATTACATTGCTCTTGAGTTGTGGAGGATTAAAATGTTGGTTCTTTTAGCATAGGATAGCATTGTAATGTGAGTTGTACGCAGTTGTTTCTTCGTCACTCTGCTGTGAAGAAACGGTCTCCAATTTTGCTCTGAAACTTTCAGGGTAAAAAGGGCCTGCCCCATCCATGTGCCTTTTGCTGTTTCATGAAAAAATATTACTTTGCTCTGGGGTTCTGGGTAACGCAGGGCCCGAGCACCCCACGGCCCCCTAGGTAAATAAAGATACTGTTACAATCTCTCAGGAATTATGAATGCATGGGAGCGCAGGGCCCTGCACTGTCTCAAAAGTAAGGTAATTAGTTGCAAAAAACTTCGTCAGTGCATCAGTTAGGGTTCCACCGATAAAGCTGGGAACCCTAACACAACTAACACCCCACCCTGCACAGCAACAGGCTTTGGGGTGCCTGGACTTGTCAACCCTAACATTCACCCCATTCTCCTGTACTGCACAGATCTCAACTAATTTACTTATGGAGTGAGCATTAAGGTTGGCAACCACAAGGCACCCCACGCCTGTTGCTATGTGTAGGGTGGGGGTTGGGTGTTAGGATTGGAAACCGTGACACCACATTTCCCAACTTTTGCCAGTGAAACCCTAACTGACGCATTAACAAAGTGTTTTGTAACAATCTGAAAACTGGTAATTAGAAAGGCACACTGAGCTGAGGTTCATTTCCAGGTGCAACTGGGGGGGGGGGGAGTACAAACAGAACAAGTTTTCAGTTACGCATCACTAAGCAAATACAGTAACAACCTAATGTGCAAGAACAAGAGATGCACAGCCAGGCAAACAGTAACTGCTGGTCGTAACAAGGACCTGTAGCACAAACTTGGAAGTAGAGAATAAAGTGCACAGTGCCTGAGGAAGGTGTGTCAGTGGTATAGTCTGACAGAAGTCTGACACTTCACAACCTAATAATGGGAGGAGAATGCATTGGGGAGGCAGATAGGGGGAGGGAGAGTCAGGAGGTGGGGTTGACAGGGACAGGTGGGACCGGGAGGCACCTTAGGTGGTATCTAAGGGCGGGAGGGAGGAGGAAAGGTGGATGGAGGGCAAGGCAGGTTCCAGAGGGAGGGGAGATGGTGGGAGAAGGCTGCTTGCCCAGCAGAAGACTGAGGATGGGGATTGGAAAAGGTACAAGGATCCCTGGAACGGAGTGAGTAGGAGGAAGATATATAGTTAGTATAATATTGATTAGTAATCTTGTCAGAATCATCATGTAATCAGACATCCTTCTGACTTTACAAGGCCAGTAGTGCTGGCTGGTTTGTTGAGCCACCACAAAATGTACAGCCTGAACTGGTGGCCTAGCCAGCTGCCCTGAGCCTCTTTCTTCCATTGCCATTCCCTCCCATGCAGCAAGAGCAGTTCCCTGAGTTCCTGCCCTCAGAGGAGCCTCACCCTCTACCTCTGATGCCGGTCCTTCTTACTCCTCCTGGACCATACATTGCAGATCTTTACAACTTCCTTCTCCTTCCTCATCCCCCACTCCCTGCACCTTGGCACCAGTTTCCTGGTCCAAGACAGAGAGTTCCAGCTACTGCGGTTCCCACCACCAGAGTTGTAGCGCACCTGCAGATATGGACCGATGAGGAAACATTTAGAGACGGGTGTTGTGCCTGATGCCACAGTGCACATATCCTGCCAACTACATACGCTTCTCTCAGACTACACTACAGTACACTACTAGAGGGCAGTTTTGGCTTTTAGAAATAATAGCAAAGGGTTATCCTGGCAACCCAGTGATGGGGCAGCTACTTGCTGTGCCAGTGATCCAGCTTTGCGGCTGACAGAGCTGGCTTGAGCCTCCCCAGAAATGCTCACCATCCCTAGATTAGGGTGGGACCCCAGCACTCCTCAGTTTGCCCCTAGAGGTCTAGGAAATGGTCTTGGTCACCATGCATGGAGTGCCAGAAATGCTTTGAGTATGCTGTAGGCATGGGGAGGGGGAGAGGTTGCTGGGGAAAATGGACTAGTAAGATTATGGCTACTCACCACCATGCTGAATGAATGAATGGTCTTTATTTTTTATCAGAATTAGACAGTCAGGTCAAGCCTGTTCACCATACCATCCTGAGGTCCAGTGTTACAAGTATGTATAAATATTAAAATGCAAAATAAAAAGAGAATACAATGAGAAAACAGGTTATAAAATAGTGTTCACTTATAGCAACTGCAAGTTCAGTATGTACAAATTCAAGGGATAACTTAGACAAAAATGTATTTTGTTGGGGGGGGGGATTGTTTAACCAGGAAAGGCACACTAAGCCGGAGCTTCTTTCCAGATGCGACCTGGGAGCAGAAGGAAGTTAAGTGACTTGCTAAGGGTCACACAGTATGCAAGTGGGGGATGCGGGATTCAAACCAGAGTTGCCGTGGTCTGATGAGCACTTTAATAAATGGCATTTTAGCTTTGCTATTTTTCCTTATGCACTTTAATTTTTGTCTCAAGTGCGCAGTTTTCTTGCTTTGTTTTACTGCACTGACCAGCTGCCATTCTGTGTACTGGGCAGGTTTTGTGAGTGTGCTTTTGCCTGGCTGTATTCTCAAATACTAGTAGAGCCAAATATTCACTGTGTGACCTTGAGCAAGTCACTTAACCTCCTAGTGCTCCAGTCCACCCAGCTGCAGAAATGGGTGAAAGCCAGACCCCACTGAAAATGAGATGTTGCATCTCAGGTGGACTATCCTAGGTAAATAAACAAATAAGAACACTGGAATATTGGGGATGCCAGCTACTGCATTATACAATCCAAGTCACTATCCAGGGATAGCTGCAGTATACTTATACAGGTGGATAGTTCTGGGTACGTGGCACTTAGACACCTGTACATGATTCTTTTATCCAGACAATAAATCGGGGCCAAATATATCCACTGTCTAGGGTATCTGATAAACACCATAGAATATGGGAGCATTTTAACACACTATACATAAATCAATCACTTGAGAAGCCACAAAATGAAAATGTACTTTTCTGAGAGGGTTGTCTTTAGTTTTATACAGTTTGCATCCCAAGTTGTTAACCATTTCAGCTCCTGATTCAGTCCACTCTCCCAGGACTGCCAGGTTGAGAAAATGACTTGGGTGATCCCATACTAGGGAGGTTGTAACTATGTACCTATATTTGGGAGGCAGTATAGCGCAGTGGTTTAAGGCTCTGAGCTACAAACCTGGAGACCTGGGTTTGAATCCCACAGCCCCCACTTGCATACTGTATGACCCTGAGCAAGTCACTTAACTTCCCTGTGCTCCCAGGTTGCACATGTAAACAAGCTTTCAGCTTAGTATGTCTCACTTGGTTAAACAATTGGAAAAAAAAAATGTATCTCCGAAAAATATTTAAGTGGTGAAATTTTTTTTATGATTGTATGTAGTTTACATTTTTTTAAGTAGGAGGATCTGTGAAAAAGCTTCCGTGAGCTTATATGCTGCTGGCTGTGGAGCGGTACTGTAGCTACAGATCCTTTGTGGGGGTTCACCTGCCCAATGTGGATGTCTTGGCAGGACTGCTCTCTTCAGTTTCTGATGTGTGCAGGAGAAAGCTGTGGGAGATGTCTGAATGAAGAATACATGATGAAGATTTGCAGTTGTTTGATTTCCCATTTGGTTCGATTGCGTTTACTGTTTTGTGAAATTGAGCCAGGCTAATTTCTGAGCCCCCAAACGTGTTTCTGCCTGGAAGCACTTGAAATCCCAAACATTGTACGGTTTGATTCTCTTTTGAACCTATGCTTCTAGTTGTAGTTTCAATGAGTTTTGGATGAGGACTCAGCAGGGGGAAAACAGCTAGCTACAGCTCTAGTTTTCACGGAAAGCTTAGTACTTTGTTGAATTGTATGACTGGAAATTCACTCCTCCACTACCTTCTTTACATGCACTGCATGTACCAAAGTTGTTGCACTTGGCACCAGAGGCTATGAATAGAATTCTAGCCAAACTTTAATGTCACTCTTCAATGGATCACATTTTTTAAACAAACTCCATGTGGCTTTATATGGTCAGTTGGTAGAGGAAAAATTAAAAAAATCCTCAAGTTAATGCACTGTATCTGAGCGTTCCTAGGTTTCCCTTCTGAGGTCAAGTGTAAGGCTTAATTAGCACTTCTGTGTAATATGGTTTGACTTGTTTCTTTCTACGAAGTGCTGTTTCCCTCAGCTGATTGACTGACTTGGTCAGTTGCAGTTATCAAATAGACATCTTGAGTTGCCACGGAGTTTGGCGGAGGGTCAGTTTGTTGTCTGTCAGTGCTTGCAGTGCCAAAGCCTTGAGAAAAGTGCCTATCAGATTGTCTGAAAGAGAGGCTGCTGCACAGAGAGAAAGAGATTTCAGTTTGATAGGGATTCATGCCAGTTCAGTCCTAACACCCCTGAGCGTATTGTAATAGGCATTACACACTTAGGGCCTGAGAACTCACAATCTGATCGTCTGACATTCAGCCATGAAGCCTCAATATCAACAAGTGAAAGCTTAAAAACATACCTCTGTCTTCATCAGTGTGCTGTAGAATAAAAATAAGACCCCTCCACAGTGGGCATGATTGTGCAACACAGATTGGTTTGGTGTACTAGGTCTAAGGTGAATATGGTGCTTAGTACAGCGTGAGGGCCAGTCTGTCAGCCAGCAGCAGTACTGCCAGTGGCCCAGGTTCTGGATGGGCCAAGGCTGTCAGAGGGCCTGTGGAGGGGGAGAAGGATCACACATCCTAGAAGACTCCTTCATGGAGGGCAGTGACTGATGTTGCTGCTAGACTGCCACCTGGGTGACCACAGGTTGTACTGCAGTGACTTTGGCCGGTCAGGAGGGAAGATGCAGGCAAGCTCTGCAGCAGCATGCACAGACGGCGCATGCATATAGCACAGGACGGAGTCTGTGGTGGAGGGAAAAACTAAGAGGAAAAACCCAGGCGCACAGCAGCACGATGCCTGGCACTCCCAGACCCCACCGAGTGTTCTGTCCGCTTCTTACTTTCCCAAGTGGATTGCAGACCCCAGGGGCTTCGCTACAGGTGGTGGGTGGTGGGGAGGGTCAGCTAAGGGGCATTAGGGAGGATGGGTGGTAGAAATAGTGAGGATGGGACTGGTGGGTAGCAAAGGTTGGATGACACCAGCACTGGTGTTTCATGGATTACAGAAAATATAAAAAGGAATCCAGTCTGTACTTCATGCTAATTCCCTTTCTGTCAGACCTTATTACTTAAAGGGGAACTACATAAAACATTTACAAACCAAACCAATATGTTGTGCAGAGTGTTTTGATTTGTGGGTGTAGTCCTAGTGTGTCATTTCCTTTGTTTCCTGTTAGGAGGTTTTGTAAAATGATACCCGGGGATCTCCATGTTTGAATTTGTTATTGCTTTTCTTTTTCCTTCAGTGCCTCCTGTCCCTTGTGACAATGATACATCCAGGATAATTGAATCAGCAAGTGCTGGTTTACTGTCACGTTTACAATAGTAGAGCTGTGATTTTAAGTGTCTCTCCTTATCCACTGAACACTAATAAAGGCTTCGTTCACAGTGTGGCAAACACCCGAGAGATAATTGAGTGGGCTATTCTATACGGAAACAGCTAGTTTTCATTAATTATAGCGTTGATGACCTGGGGTGATTTGTGTAATTTTTATATTGCTGTATGTAGTTTGATTTTTTATTTATTTAGTTTTTGTTGACCGGGTAAGTGCACTAGACAAATCCTGCCTATTTTCAGGCACGAGTCCGACCCAGGGGAGGGGGTTGCAGACAAATGCCAACTGACCTTGAACCAGATTAAGCTGTTGATGGTATTTTTAATGAATGGAGGAAATTTGGCCAGGGCACCGGGGAAATTCCCCTGCTGTTTTTGAGAGGTGCATGGGATCCTTAACATCCACCTGAACTACCATCAGAACAAGCATATGGGACCTTGGTTTAACGTCTCATCTGAAAGACGGCACCTCAGGAGTGCAGCACCCCCCTCATGCTGCACTACAGTGTCAGTATTGGGAAATTAACCCAAGTGCCTGGTGTGGGGATAGAACCCACAGCCTACTGATCTCCAGCCTCAGAGGCAAGTGTGCTACCTGCTGAGCCACTGACACTGACAACATAAAGCTTTAAAAACAAACCTGGCTGGCTAGACCTAAATACATACTAGAAAACAAAGAAAGATTAGATTAGAAAGAGTTATTTAGCTGAGGCCAGAAACCAGACTCCTAACAGCAGATTGCTGCTGTAGCAGCTGTCACTCACTAAATCAGTGGTCTTGGGTGCATCACTGTCACATGGGACTGGAGGCACTGTAGGACAAAGGAAAGCAAAACAATTAAAACACAGACATCCCCAGGAGCTATAAGACCAGATCCAGTTTTATGAAAGTCCCTTACTGGACTCATCGCTGTGAATTATATTCTGTGATGGGAATTACACCACCAGTCTTTTGAATTATTGAAAATATGGCAGTTTTTGAACATAGATTATTAAAGCTGCAACCCCTCAACATCTGTTTCAAAAAACAGAAATATAGAAACATAGAATTTGACGGCAGATAAGGACGGCTTGGCCCACCCAGTCTGCCCATTTCCCCTATCTGATGGATAAGCTGCAGATTCTAATTAATCAACAGCTTACTTTCTCCTACCCCCCACTAGAATTGCCTTATGCCTGTCCCATGCATTCTTGAATTCTCCAACTGTTCCTGATCCCACAGTCTCCTCAGGAAGGCTGTTCCATGCATCCACAACCCTCTCTGTGGAAAAATACTTTCTGACATTACTTCTGAGCTGTCCCCACCCATCTTCAAATTGTGCTCCCTTGGTCTTGCACATCTTTTTCTGAAAGATGCTACCCTCTTGTACTTTGCTAATTCCCTTGAGATACTTGAAAGTTTCTATCATGTCCCCCCTCTTCCTCGTTTTCTCAAGGGCATACATATTAAGCTGCTTTAGTCTCTCCTCGTATGTCTTCTGGTGCAGACCCTGCACCATTTTGGTTGCCCTCCTCTGAACAGCCTCCACTCTGTCTATGTCTTTGCAGATATGGAGTCTCCAGAATTGCACGCGGTACTCTAGATGGGGTCTCACCAACTGTCTGTACAGAGGGATGACAACTTCCTGTTTTCTACTGTTGATGCCTCTCCTTATGCATCCCAGTATCCCCCCAGCCCTCCTTACTGCCTTCTCACATTGCTTGCCCACCTTTAGGTTATTTGATATAATTACTCCTAGGTCTCTTTCGATTTTTGTTGTTATTATCTCACCCCCCAACCCCGCATTGTGTACTCTTCCCCTGGGTTTTTGTTTCCCAGATGCATTACCTTGTACTTCTTTGCATTGAATCTGAGCTGCCAAATATTTGACCATTCCTCCAACCTTGCCAAGTCCCTTTTCATCCTTTCCACCCCACCTTGTGTATCAACCTTGTTGCAGATCTTTGTGTCATCTGCAAAGAGTCATACTTTTCCTTCCAGGTGCTCTCCAGTGTCACTTATAAAAACATTAAAGAGGACCGGTCCCAGTACCGAACCCTGCGGTACCCCGCTAGTTACCCTCCTTTCTTCACTGTGGACTCCGTTTACTTTTACCCTTTGCATCCTGTTGTCCAGCCAGTTTTTTATCCAGGCTACCACCTTGGGACCCACTCCAAGGCTGGCTAACTTGTATATTAAATCTTTTTTATTTATTTAGCTTTTGTTGACCGGGTAAGTGCACTAGACAAATCCTGCCTATTTTCAGGCACGACCCGGGGGAGGGGGATACAGATGATTGCCAACTGACCTTGAACCAGATTAAGCTGTTGGTGGTATTTTTAGTGAATGAGGGAAATTTGGCCAGGACACCGGGGAAATTCCCCTACTCTTTTCGATAAGTGCCATGGGATCTTTAACATCCACCTGAACTACCACCAATCCAGGCAGATGGGACCTCGGTTTAACGTCTCATCCGAAAGACGGCACCTCAGAAGTGCAGCACCCCTCTCATGCTGCACTACAGTGTCAGTACTGGGATATTAACCCAAGTGCCAGATGTGGGAACTGAACCCACAGCCCTCTGATCTCCCGGCCTCAGAGGTGAGTGTGCTACCTACTGAGCCACTGACACTCTAGTGTGAGAATTTTGTGTGAGACTGTGCCTTGCTAACATCTAGGTAGGCCATATCCACAGCCCCTCCCTGGTCTACTACTTTGGTCTCCCAGTCAAAGAAATCTATTAGGTTCATCTGACATGACCTTCCTCCTGTGAAACCATGCTGCCTTGAGTCCTGTGCCCCACTAGCCTCTAGGTATTCAACAATTCTTTCCTTCAGAAGTGATTCCATCATTTTCCCTACCACTGAGGTCAAACTAAGTGGTCTGTAGTTTCCTGCCTCTGCCCTGCTCCCACTTTTGTGAAGTGGAATCACATCTGCCCTCCTTCAGTCCTCGGCTACCACCCCATCCTCCCATGATTTGTTAAAGAGAGTAGTCAGTGGTGTTACTAGTTTTACCCTTCGTTCTTTTAGAATTCTGGGGTGAATCCCATCAGGACCCATTACTTTGTCCACCCTCAGTTTCAAGAGTTCTTTTTCTTCTGAGAATGGACTGATATCGACCCCCCTATTTAGAGTGTTTCTGTTGTGTGGTTTAGGTACCTCCCCCTCCTCTTCCGTTATGAATACCGAGCAGAAATATTTGCTCAGTATCCCTGCTTTTTCACTATCACCCTCTGCCCACATTCCCTCCCCTTTATTAAGTCTCTGTATCCCTCCCTTGGTCTTTCTTCACTCCCTAATGTACTTATAAAAGGTTTTATCCCCCTTCTTAAAAGAGTTGGCTATCTTTTCCTCAGTTTGTGCCTTTGCTATTCTGACTGCCTTCCCTGCCTCCTTCTGCTTTAACTGATAAGTTATCTTTCCTGCTCCTTCTGTGTTTCCTTATATTTCCTGAATGCTATCCTTTTCACCTTAACCTTCCCTTCCACCTCTTTTGAGAACCATAGTGTTTTTTTTCCTTCATTTTGCTTTGTTGATTTGCTTCACACAAAGGCTTGTTGCCTCTGTGAATGGCTGTTTTGATTATTCCCCATTGTTCCTCCACCCCTCCTTCTTGCCTGTTTGCTAGTGCTTTTCTGAGACACTCTCTCGTTTTCCCAAAGTCAGCCCTCCTAAAGTCCAATACTCTTGTTTTGTATGGCTTGACTCTATGGCTGTGTTTATTGCAAACCACACTATTTGGTGGTCACTTGTTCCCAGATGGCTTCCCACTTCTGAATCTAAGATCCTTTCTCCTTCCCCATTTGAGTGTACCAGGTCTAAGATTACTCCCTCCGGAGTGGGTTCCAACACTAGCTGTCTGAGGCATGTCCACTGTAGGGCATCAAGAATGACCCTGCTCTTGGATATGCCTGCAGCAAAGGTATTCCAGTTAACATCTAGAATATTCAGGTCCCCCATCAACAATATCTCCCCTTTTTCTGCCATTTTAAGGATGCCTTCTATCATTTCCTTGTCCATTTCCTCCCCCTGAGATGGGGGTCTGTACACAATCCCAATACAGATTGTGGTGCCATTTCCTGTCTCCAGGGTGACAAATTCTGCTCCACAACTTTTGGTTGCATCACACTCATCTTGCAGCCTGAAGACATAGCTCCCTCCCCTCACCCAAACAAAACCCTGTTTTACAAGCTAATCGTGCAACAAAGTAAATATATGGCGCATGGGTTAAAGGGACACTGTCAACTCTTTTTGCATCATATTAATTGTGGTTGGAAACCCACATTTCATGATTGTGTGCCTTCTCTAAAATTAATTGATGTTGCTGGTTCTTTATCACCTTTCTTTCTTAGTAGAACTAAAAAGCATGCTAATAGTGTAATCACATCCAACCTTGTTTCGTTTCTAATCTTTGATCTACACCTGTCATATACCTCCTGAACATTAGTAACACCAACATACACTGCAGTCACTCATGATCCAATACTCTCCTCTTCTCCCATTGCATAATGAGTGTCTAGATTGTGTTGGGGGTGTTCCCAAGTCCAGGAAAGCTGCAGTAGGAGTTGATCAAGGAATGTAAACAGTCATGTTTTTGTGTGGTAACACCAGTATGGTTTGCAGTCTGTGTTTCACTTTGTGAAAGAAAGAAGGATATAGAATGAAACTGCCAGACACAACAGCAGTCACTACAGAATGTGACCAATCATAATAAGTGTTTTTCAAACTTGGAACACTTTGAGCCCTATGGAAGTTGACAGTGTCCCTTTAATTAAGGATGAACAGCGGAACAGATCTAAGATGAGAAAAGCACATTTCAGCCTATATGCAGAGCAATTTCAGTGCCATAGCATGGGAGGCAGCAGAAGCCCCTCTCCAGCTGACTGTTGCGCTATCAACGTTGAAGGAGATGTGGAGAAGGAAAGACTTACCTGCTCGAGATTCTAGATTTTGCTCCAGGAAATAAAAAATCCCCACTCTGATAACAAGCGGGAATTCAAAAAAACTTCAACACCAAATTTCGGCCATTGAGAAGTGTGATGCTGCTGAGGAGAGGGTAGTTTGGTGGAGGAGGGAACAGTGCAGCTTGGTATAGCTGGGACTGCCCTGATGTAGCAAGATGAAGAAATGTAACAGAAATACATTGATCTGGAAGCCAGATCCCAGAGAGACAACTTGAGAATGTACAGCCTCCCAGAAGGAGCAGAGATGGGACTCATGGTGGACTTTCTGGAAAACCTCAGAGATGTGTTGTCCATACCACCAGAGATGGAAGACCAGACTCAATGAGCAAAGGCATTCAAGACTAAGCCCACATACCTAATTGCCTGTTCCTGCTCTGTCATGAAATTCTTAAGTTTCTGTACCAAAGAGGAAATATTTTGCATAACCTGTGGTAAAAAGGGGTTAAGTACAGCACAGCTAAACTTTTCTTTGATCGTGATTATCCTCCGGATGTACAAAAAGAGAAAGACAGGCCTATGTGGACATATTAAAATGCTGAAAGAAAAGAACATCCGTTTTCACACACCCTACCTCTCCAAAGCTTTGGGTCTTTTGGGAAGGTGGAGTGTGAGTGTATGAAATGCCAGCATTGGTTCGGGTATTCAAGGAAGGAGGCTGGCAGCTTCCACTGAGACGGCAAGATCCCCACAGCCACCAAACCACAACTGCAGCCTTGAAATGCCATAAGACAGTGCTGAATTAAAACATCAGGTTGAGGATGGCTGCCAGTGCGATGGACAGTATCCAGGCAGCATTGCAGAGCTTTCAGCACCCTCCAGCAGTGCAGGACAATTTACTGGACACTTGACTTTCATCAGTTTTTGGACGTGGAAACAGCTTAATATGCCATTATGGGTGGAGAGTTACCTATTGTTTCTCTTGTTCTGATACCCAGAACTGTCCTCTTTCTGTTTGCAACAACTTTGCTCCAAGGACCCTAAAGACTGCTGTATTTCTTGGTCGACCTTTTGCTCGATCCATATGTAAACTGAGGAGCTGGTTGGATATTGGATCTAAGAGAGGGGTTGTTAATGTTTAATAATGCAGTTGTGTTTATTGCTATAGGGTGGAATCTCACGTCACATAATAAACTCAGCTCGAGTTGTAATTTCCTGGCCTGCCTGTTGCAGACCTCTTTCCTCAAAGTTTACTTCCCCTTAGCAAAAATAGTGATTAAACAGTAGTTTGCTCACTGATTTGATGTCACTCTCTGTGTTTCTGGGGTTGTGTGGAGTGTGGGCCTGTTTTTTTGAGGGGGGGGGGTGAGAGTGGCCCTCTAGTTGGCCAAAGCTTGTTTGGAGGTGAATCCTTGTAAGATGAGGGAGGCAGTGGGAAGCATCAGCTGGAAATCCTGGATTTCTGGGAAGGCATTGCCGACCTTCTGGTCCATCTCACCAGCAGAAATACTCGGAGAAGCCTTCTGGCCTGTTTTCTTAGCAGACATACCTGGTTGGTACAGCCGTACTTTTTCCCTTCCTCACTTGCTCTGAATGGTCAAAGCTCACATCAGGCTTCAACATCCCACCTCTGGTTTCAGAAGAGGCAGTGCCAATTTTATCATTAGGCTAAGTGGGCTGCAGCATAGGAGCGCCTGAGAAAAAAAAAAAGAAAACGAGAAAACATTTTTTTTGACTGAGGTCCTCCTCCCCGCCACTATCTGTCCCCCCAAAATTTCTCTATTTAGCTCTCTCCCCCCCAACAGAACAGAGGACAGACACTAGTCCAATCATGGACAGTCAACTCACAGCCAGCTACTATTCATTGTTTTGATTTTAAATCCTCCCCAGCTCTGCTCCATAAGCCAAGACCACTGCGCATGTGCACCCTGTTGAAAAAAGGTGCGGTGCATGCCAATGCCGCAGCACTGACTGACTAGTTTGTAGACTGAGTAAAGTTGATCGGAGTGGCAGCAGTCATCGGTACTCACCCTGCAGGCCACCAGTAAGCCACTGGCCACCCTGCTATCCCAGCCCAGTGACTCGACTCGAGGAGCCAGTGCCTGCTGCTGCCGAACGCCCCCCCCAATGAGTTGACCCTGCCCAGGTGCCCCCTCTGCTAGTGTACTCATCATTAGTGTACCGACAGCTTTATTTTTATCGCACTTGCTTGATCAGGTCGGACTCACCGGTCGGTGTATGGTGGTGACGACAGAGGACAGGGAGGATTGACGGATGGTCTGGACCCACGGTGAGACTGGTGAGTAGTTAAAACAATGAACTAATAGCTTATGGAGCCGGCACCAGGAAAATGTCCAACTGAACTTAAACAGTAGTACCACATGCATCATCACCACACCTCAGATGTGGACTGCTCCACCCAATGAGATCTTTATCTGAAGGGGAGAACAGAAGCACGGTGCACCCCCTGAAAGTAGTTACGTTTATATTTAGTTGAGTATTAGTTTTCCCAGGAGACACATACTGAACTGGTATCAGTTTGTTTCCTCATGCATCCCGGGGGGGGGGGGCACCTGAAGTTTCCAGCCTATGTGTGCCACGTAAGTTAATACTGCTCTGAGAAGAGGAACAGTGGACTGGTGAGCGCACAACAAATTGATTTCATTTATGTACATTTTCTACCTTATTCTTTTGGGGACTAATGATCATCCAGATAGACACAAGGTAGCTCTGAATTGAGGCTGCTTTTGCTGAAATTGTTTTTTCCCACAGGCTGCAGGGCCTTGTCTGACTTTATAGTAATGGATTCTCATCATCTAACCAATCTACCTTAGAAGGCTCAGTAAATGGAAGGTTTATACATCTGCTGGATAGCCTAGCTGCTGACTTTTTGATTGATGACTTACAGCAGGGTCAAGGGACCACTGTCTGAATAATGCTGGCTGTGAGAGTTTGGGTAAAGTTTCAGATACGTTCTCTGAGCCTCATATTGTATCTGGACTCTCGACTGCCTGAGTTGTAAGGCGAATCCTGCTGCCGACTCGCTCTCAGAGCTTAGGAGTTCAGGTAGTAGCACTGGGAATGGGTGTAAAAATCTTATTACCAAGATCTCCTATCCTGTATTTTTGTTGTCATTGTTGTAGTGTTGCAGACATTCAGTTATGGATGTTTATTAATGCTTCTACTCTCAATATAGAATTCCCTTGTAAACTTATTAAACCAGTGCCGGGGGAGGCGGAGCCCTCCTTTACTCACTCAAAATCTCCACTACAAACTCTTCTTTATGCAATAATTGACAATGGCTAAGTATAAGACTACAGTTGTTGCATATAATATTAATGGTTTGTCCAACCCAGTTAAAAGAAGTAAGAGTATGTCTTTGAAAAATAAACAGGCTGAATTTTACATCCTACAGGAAGCACGCTTGTCACTCTTGGAGCATGCTAAACTGAAAGCTGTTGTCTATCAGGAGCTGGTTGCTTTATCCTGTAGAAATGAACAGTGTTGAGGTAATGTAATTGTGATTCTACATGGGGTGGTATTAAAATCAGTGGACTGAAAGGTGGATGGGGAAGGCAGGTATGCCATGCTAAAGGGCAGAGATAATTATACACTTGTTAGTTTGGTGTCAGTTTATGCCCCAACTGGGTCTGATTATTCCTTCTATTGTAATTCACTCAAAAAGCAATAAAAGGGCACACACATCATCTATAATCATCATCATCATCAGCAGTGCCAGTGGCTCAGTAGGTAGCACACTCATCTCTAAGGCCAGGAGATCAGAGGGCTGTGGGTTCAGTTCCCACATCTGGCACTTGGGTTTATATACCAGTAATGACACTGTAGTGCAGCATGAAAGGGGTGCTGCACTTCTGAGGTGCCGTCTTTCGGATGAGACGTTAAACCGAGGTCCCATCTACCTGGATTGGTGGTAATTCAGGTGGATGTTAAAAGATCCCATGGCACTTATCGAAAAGAGTAGGGGAATTTTATTAAGCAAAAGAAACATAACATCAAGTGTATACATGAAATAACAAATGAAAACAAAGGGTCTAACATCATACAATAAGCAAGTATACATCAGTCATAAGGAAAATGATATACAGAAATAAAATATAAATACTGTGATATCCTCACAACAGCTAAACATTAACAATTAATGCAAAAAATGTACATTATTCCAAAAGGAAGTAGAGCGAGTAAACGAGAGTTGTTTATGCTCCAATTGCATAATAGTCAACAGGGCATTTTCCATTTGTTGTATAATATTGGGTGGAAAGGTTGGAAGTTGCTGTAGGACATATTGACAGCGGGCTTGCCACAAATAGTATTTACATACAGCAAAAATCACTCTGAGTGTACTAGGATGAAATCTCGTCCAAGGAGCAGAGAAATCACCTAATATCAGAATCTGATATGTAATTCTACTAAAAAATGGCCACTTCCATTTATTAGTTAGTGTTTTCCAAAATAAAAGAGCATCTGGGCAGTCAAAAAAGAAATGAGACATAGTTTCCTCAATGTGAATGCAGGAAGGTTTAGGACAGTACCAATCCTGAGAGGATTTATGTTTTAAATTCCCCCGAACTGGTAATCATCCGTGGCAATACGGCCAAGTAACATCCCACATGTGTAGAGGGATTCTTGTATCTCGAAGAAGGGACAGAACACAGTCTATTAGAGAAGGAGGACAAACTGGAAACTGTAACACTGGTCTGGAAATGTTTACAAAAGTAGTATATAATTGTTTTCTAGATAGCATCAGAATGGATGTCTTACTAATTTTCCAACAGCGCAGCTTGTGGAAACTATCCAAAGCATAAGCTGGGAAACAGGAGACAAGGGAATGTGTAGGTGGGAGCGTGTCCCAGTTATCCATTATAGTACGCATGGCATAGCTAATCCAGATATCACAAACATGGGATGCGAATCGGACTCTATGAAAAAGTTGAAAAAGAAAAAAAGCTATTGGGTGAATCATGGCAAGCCCTCCCTGGCGTATTGGCAAATAGGTGATGTCACGCTTAACAGGATTGAGGCAGCTGCCCCATACCATCTGAAAGAATACACTAAGGAGTCTTGTTTCTAAATGTCGGAGGGGGGGGGGGAGCATATACATAACTAAGAAACAAAAAAATGAGAAGGATAAATTTTTTAACGACTAATACCCTCTTTCTCTTCCCTAATTTCCATGACTTCCATAGTTTGACCTTATACTCCCCAATACAAAGGCGTTTTTCCCAGTTATAGGTGGCTATATCCGTGACATTAAACCATATCCCTAAAATACGTTGAGGAGACGTACAAGTCCGAATACCACCCACGTCAGATACTACTGCAGATTCAGGGTCTAAGGGGATGGAGACACTCTTCTGAAGATTAAGAGTGCCCCCTGAAATCACAGAAAAATCTTGAAATATGCAAATGGCCTGGTCTCCCGAATCTTTATTCTGGACAAATAGCACAACATCATCTGCATATGCAGAAATCTTTACTGGGGGTAAAGTTGGGTGAGGTGCAAGACGAATGATCGGATCTAATGCAAAAGTATATAATAACGGGCTGAACAGACATCCTTGATGAATCCCAACCATCTGGAGAAGAGTACCAGCCACAAAACCATTTACTATAGGTGCAAAGTAGGCTAGGGAAAATATACGAGTGAGCCATTGGAGAAAAATTGCTGAGATACCATAGGATTCCATGACCTGTAATAAGTAGGAGTGTTGTACTGAATCAAATGCCTTTGCTTGGTCTAGGGAAAGGACAAACCCTGAAATGGCGTTACGTTGTTTGGCCTCAAAAATCTCTCGTAGGAGTAATAGATTAGTGTGTATAGAACGTCCTGGAATAGCGCACGTTTGGGCAGGATCAATAAGATCAGGAGCAACATGGAGTAATCGTGTACTAAGAATTCTAGCCAAAAGTTTAAAGTCTGTATTAAGAAGATGAAGAGGCCTCCAATTTTGCAAACAGCAGGTATCTCCCTTTTTATAGATACATTTAAGAAAGGACATGCCAAAATCAGGGATATCTTCCGTAGTTTGCAGGATATAATTGAAAACTTGAATCAGTACTTCCAGTAAATCATCCCGAAATGTCTTATAGAACTCATGTGTTAAACCATCAGGACCCAGGGTGACCTGCAACTTAAGGTGAGAGATGGCACATGCCACTTCCTCCTGAGTAATTAAGGCAACGAGTTCCGAAGTATGGTGCACAGGGAGCTGTGGGAATGGAGCCGAGAAAACCGACGACAAGTCCGGCAATGTAGGTGGTGATGTACAAAACTGGTGTTGCAAATGAGAACGGACAATAGACATCATGCCAGGAATATCATAAACAGTAGTACCCTGTCGATCCAATAAACCATGCATAACCGTAGCCCGAATTCTGTCTTTATAGGCTGAAAATGGGTTCGCAAAGGGGGAAGTCGAGGTACCTACCCTCATGAAAAATTCCAAAGTATGGGCACTTTCATACTGATATGCAAACTTGCGACGTTTGACATTGGCAATTTGGGAAGAATAATCAATAGGGGAAGAAGCAGACAAAGACATCAGTTTATATAATTGATTTCTATGAGTTAAATATGTAAGGTACTTATTACGGATCACCCGTTTCCCCATAATCTGAAAAAAGCTATGTACATCCAATTTCGTATCTTTCTACCATGTCAGAATAGAATCATAACAGCAAAGAACCGAGATCCGGGCATGAAAGAGGATGCGAACTTGCGCTTGTATAGCAACAGAAGAGAATAGGGAATTGTTCAATTTCCACTGAGTAGAAGTGGAGGATAGAGAAAGTGGGGTGGTATTCAAGAGAAACATGCAAGTCAGTAAATGGTGATCAGAAAGCTCTGTGGGGCAAAGAGAAGCCTTATGGGGAACACAGTGTTGAGAAGAAAAAAATAATCAATCCGAGTGTGAAAAAGTGATCTATAATATGTGTACCCAGCAGCAGTATGTAAGGAGCGATATGCATCAGTGAGACCGACATCCTTCACTAGGGTAGACAAACCAAGGGAGTCACAATAAATTTTCTTCCCCTCTGCCGTCCTGTAGGCAGCATCTATTGAACAGTTGAAATCCCCTCCCCAAATAACGTGTTTCTGTGTACACAAATAAGGTTTCACAAGGTCAAATAAATGAATACGAGCAGCCTTAGTTTGTGGGCCATAGGAATTAATTAAACGAAAAGGATGGGCCTGAAAAGTACAGTCCAGAATCAGTGCCCTGCCAGGACAAACGTCAATAATGCATGAAATAGAAAATGTCGAGGAAAAAAAACAGGACAGCCACACCATCAGCGACATCATCCCCAAAAGTCCAATATGAGGGGCCTTTAATCCATCCCCATTTAAGCTGCTGAACCTCAAAAAGGGTGGTGGTGAGTTCTTCTAATAGAAGGACATCAATGGGAGAAGGGCAAGGAGCAAGAAAACAACATCCTCCGGCCAGCTTTATGCTACAAACATTGAACGAGGCTAGTCTAATGGAAGCCAGAACAGTCAGTCAACCACTCCCATCTGTAAGGGCCATGTTTTTCTGTTTCTTACTCCCCTTTTTTAATCTAGTGGTTTTTTTACGTGAAACATCAGGAGGTTTAGCAGCAGTGAGGTCTGTGTCCGAGGGCAAGATAGAAGTATCAGAATCACCATCAGATTCCTCTGTTTCTCCCCTTAAAAAGTCAAAAGGATTGGAGAGAGGAATTTCAGGAGTTTTTACAGTTTTGCGAGCAGTTGCCCTGGTGACCCGTCTACTGGGTTGAAAACCTTCTGGATCTACAATGAAAACATCAGTAGGTGTAGTAGGGTGTGGTGGAGAAGCAACAGTAGGCACAGCAAGGGGAGGAGGCACTGTATCAGTAGGTGGTTCTACCATAACTGGCGTCTCAACTACCACAAGAGGAAGTTGAAGGGGGGGGGCAATGTCCATGGTGTTGGACACAGCAACCTGAGTAATGGGCCGTTCTTGGGCTTTATCCTGCACTTTTTGAACCAGCACATCAGGATTCCACCCCTCGTGACGATTCTTGCTTGCCCAGGGACATTGATGGTATGCATGTGCTTTTTCATCGCACAAATTGCACTGAAATACATTCTCGCAGGAAACACTAGGGTGGCCATACCCCCCACCTAGACTACATTTTATCAAATCACACGTGCTGCTTAAGTGTGTGTGAGCGCCACATTTGTAGCAGGCTCTGGGTTGTCCCCCGTAAAAGCAGACACCCCTATGTTTACCTAAGAAAAAACTATTAGGTAGGTGAATTACTTCGGAGTTGACCAGGAAAAGTTTCACACGAAATTTCCACCCTCCCGTCCAGAGCCCCTCTTCATCTACAAAGGCTTCGGGGGGGATAAGACCATGCATCGATTTTGCAGCCAATGGTATATGTCAGTAACACTAACACCCTCATTCCTAAACATAGTGGTAACAGTACGAACAGCAGGCTTAGTGAGAGGAATAACATAGAAAGGAATCCAAAGGGAGGTATTCTTTAAAGTGGCGTACTTATTCCAAAACCTATCTAAACCACTAGTAGTTTTAAAGCTAACATCAGGGGTCCGGAGTCCAGGAGCCTGAGGCAGTTTTCATCCATCCCGCGCTTTGCAAAGCTCCCGTGGCAGTCCAGGTATGGTCCGTGACGTCCGGAGCATTTTTTAAGCCAAAGCGAGAATTAATGATCTCAGCAGTAGAAGACACAGTCATTTCTTCCCCGGAGATATGAATTAAGGCATAAATATCAGAAGCCTGAAAATGCATAGTACCTTTCAATAAGGTTCATGACACATAATAACGGTCGGGGAATTCAGAAAGGCCACCCTTATATCACGGACAAACTGCATTACGTCTAGGTGCCTGTTCCAGTTTATTTTTAAACAAATCAGAAAGGACAGGCCCTCTGCCAGAAGCAGGAGGGGGTTCTAAGGGGGAAGGTTGTAATGCAGGGGGCATAGTCGAGGGGCCTTCCCCAGGATCATCCAGGAGAGATGGTGGAGAGGAAGCTGAAGGAAGTGACCCTGAAATGGGCAAGGGTGCTTTAATAACAGAATCAGTGGTCTGCCCAGAGGAGGGAGTAGGCTGAATAACAATGGAAGCCCCTGGTTCCTGAGCTAAGTTAATAAGGGGTGTGTTAACAGGTAGGGGCTCCACTGTGGAGCTACTAGGATGAACTACTGAAACAGTATCCTGAAAATCCATAATATCTCCCCAAGTAGCCCCAGAAACAGTAGTTGAGGAGAAATAGCATTGTCCTTAACAGTAGAAATGTCCTGCGGTATAGGTACCTCGTTGGAGCTCTTGTTGAATGTTGCAGGCCTGGTGGGTGAAAATAAGACCCCATGTTCATCAGCATCCCAGGAGGGGTCCGGAGTCCAGGAGCCTGAGGCAGTTTTCATCCATCCCGCACTTTGCAAAGCTCCCGTGGCAGTCCAGGTATGGTCCGCGACGTCCGGAGCATTTTTTAAGCCAAAGCGAGAATGAATGATCGCAGCAGTAGAAGACACAGTCATATTGTCCAAAGGAGGGTTTGTCAGGCGAAGTGGGTCCAAGGCTCGCAAGTCCGAATCCCCTAAAGGTGGCTCCAAAGTCATGTGACTTCCTGGTGGTAGAATCGGAAACACTAGGGGAACATCCTGTCTACACCCTGAGAGCGGCAAGACAATGAGTTCCAGTAGGAAACTGGCACAGGCATCAACCGAAGCAGTAAAGGCTCCAGATCAGGCTTGTCAGAGAATGCTCCATCGCATTACATGTGAGTTCCGTCTCAGGTAGCGAGTCATTTAATACATCTTCTTTAGCGTCAGACATTTCCTTATACTGAAGCAAGGCAGGGGCTGCCGCAGACAGCAGCGCAGTATCCGAGGAGAGTTCTGCACTAGCATGATGCTGGCACTCAACTGAGCTGTCCATGGCTGTGAATGGAAGTCCCCCTACTGACGACAGTAGGAGAATTTCCCCGGTGTCCTGGCTAAATTTCCCTCATTCACTAAAAATACCAACAACAGTTTAATCTGGTTCAAGATCAGTTGGCATTCATCTGTATCCCCCTCCTCCGGGTCTTGCCTGAAAATAGGCAGGATTTGTCTAGTGCACTTACCCGGTCAACAAAAACGAAATCAAAAATAAATAAAAAACACTTGTTTTAGTCCGAACTCACCAAGACGCTAACCACCCCTATGTAGCACCTCCTTTGAGAGGCTTCATGAGGAGGCATCAACTCCTACAGGTGTCAGAGTGGGAGGAGGGAACGGTAATTTGGGGTGGGGATTTTAATCTGATATTAAATCCTTATCTCAATAGCATGTCGCAAATTCCTGGAAATGAACACCAGGTGACTATAAAGGTTAGAAATTTATTGTCAGAACAAGGTTTCTAGGGGCGTGGATATGTTGTTCTATCCCCACTGTCTGGCAGGTACCTTGCCGCTTTAAGATGGGCCAGAAAGTCTTCAAGCTGGCTCCTCCCACCCACCTGGGTGATGAAACCCTCGGCTCTGTCCCATGACACCATATCTTCCTTACCGCTTGGAAGCATCAGGTTCCCTCCGTAGCACTCTTGCATTTTGCAGGCCCTGGCTCTAAAAACTTCGGATTTTTTTCCTAAACTTACTTTGAAACTCGTTTGAGTTCAGTCTTCACCCTCTTCCCTTGCGGCTGCGATGGAGGACAAGACCATTCCTGGGTTCCGCTGGTGCTCCTGCGGGCAGAAGATGTTGCACACCAACCCTCATGCCTCATGCGTTTATTGCCTCGAGCATGATCACGATCTGCAGGCTTGCGAGATGTGTCTGTCCTTTTCTCCATTGGTGCTCGAAGACTGCGCTGCCTGACTCCAGCTGGGACAACCGGAGAAATGGTACCCGCCAGTCAAATCGAAGGAGGCCCGTTGGGTGGTGTCCACGGTGGCTGGCTCTGTGAAACAACTGGAACAGCTTGAACAGCTCACGGCCCTCGAGGAGGAGGCATCCCAGGCTGCGGTGAGCTCCTTGTCGACTTTGGCCTTTATTCTGCTCCAACTAGGCTCTTCTTACTCAGCTTCCTTTCGGAGCTGTGCCAGTCCCTGGGTCTCACACCCCTTGGTCCCAGAAGAAGGATCCTAAAAAAGGTAAGCCCCACCATCGACGCTCTTGGGAGCGGGAGAGATCTCGTGCTCCAGACCGTCGGCTCTCAACTTCGGTCGATGTTGCAGCCCAGACCATTGGTTTCACGGTGTCTCCGTCAGACCAGCCGGCCAAGATGCCTGTTGATGCGGCCAAGATCTTTCTCGAGCTCACTGACAGGTTGTCGACCGAGGAGGCCAACAACTCTCTCTCTCAGACACCAGTGCTTCCGGTGCCTTCCAAGGACTTGCCTCAGACCACTGAGCTGAAATCCCCGGCCCAGGACCCTGAACTGGAGGGACAGTGGATTTCCCCCACTCCTTCCTCGGCCAGCCGCCGCCACCACCGATGGTTTTGGTCCTCCTACGCTTCGGGGAAATCCCACTGACATCAGCGGTCTTGGTCCTGTCATCACGGAAAGCGGTGCCGCCGCTCTTCTTCCTCATCCTCCATGGCTGAGGAAAGGCTTCGGCGCTATGAGGATCTAATGTGGCAATATCTCCTTTTGACTGGCAGCAAGCTGACGCCATCTTCCACACTGGCAATTAAGTGGCTGTCGCCCGAACGACCGAAGCCAACTCCCACCACCGGTTCCTCGGTCAAGAACCCAGTCCTGGCACTGACGGCTCAGCCAAAATGGGCTGCCCCACCCATTGTGGTGGAACCACCATCTCCCCAGCCGAAGAATGGGACACTGATCAAAGATTCTCGATCAGCTCAAGGTTTGCCCCATCGGTTGTCAGTCACTCTCATCCCCGATCGCCCTTGGTGAGTGGAGAGTGGCTCAAGCTATCACCAGCTGTACGCGTACTCTTTGGAGTCTGAAGACTCCTCATTGCATTCCCATCCAGTTGACCTGGAATCCTCGGGGGGGGTCTTTCTGTGGACGAGAGCCGCACCTCATTCCTCGGTGTCCTTCAGCTCATCTCGAAGTCCACTGGGATGCCGCTTGAACCCGTGCAGATACAGGCCAAATATCCCCTCACAGAGATTATGGACAAGGGGGATTCCCTCACAGAGGCCTTTCCCATAGCCGAGGCCATTGTGGGCCCGGCGTTAGAACTCTGGCAGTGCCCAGCCTCCTGCCCAGTGCCATCGGCCAGGATGGCCCACAAGTACACAGTCCCTACTGGCTCTCTCTCAGGCTTTTCGGAGCACCCCTTGGCCGAGGGGCTGGTGGCAGATTCTGTCTTCAGGCGCTCGGGCAACACAAGGGATGTGGACAAGCCCCCAGATAAGGAGTCCAATAAATTGGACTACTCAGGGAGATAGGTGTATGCTGCTGCCTCTTTGGGCCTTCGCCAGGCCAGCTCAGCTGTTATGATGGCACACTTCTCTCACATCCTGTTGGGCTCCCTGGATGAGGTGCTTCCTCATTTCCCGGCTGACCACCAGACCATGGTTAGGCAGGTCCAGGATCAGGGAAGGGCGGTGGCAAAGCAGCAGCTCCGGATGACTGTGGACATTGGAAACTCTTGTGCCTGTTCGGTAGTGGCCTATGGCCATGCGCCACACAGTTTGGTTGTGGCTCTCGACCTTCACGGCAGACACCCAACACAAGCTCGCAGATGTTCCTTTTCTGGGCACCAACCTGTTCAGGTCCAGTGTGGAGGGCCACCTCCAGCGCATTGAAAAATCCAGTGCCACCCTAGATTCGGTCACATCTGCACAGAAGGACAAAGGCTGCCGTCAGCAGCATAAGCCCTTTCATCCCTCAGCTCCTGTGGCAAGACCTGCCCAGCAGCACCAGCAGCAGGCTCAAATTTGGCACCCTAGATCCAAGTCCGTCACTTCCTAGGTCAGGAAGCCTGGGGGGAAGGGCCCCAGTGGGTCCCTCCTCCTCCAAGCCTGCCCAGTGACAGGTTGCGGGGTGCCACCCCCAACCTCGTCTCATACCCCCTTGGTCTCCCCATGGGGGTCTGGCTCAGACACTACCTTTCCGCCTGGTCCGCTATCACCACGGACCGCTGGGTGCTAGAAGTGGTCGGCAGGGGCCTGCCTCTGGAGTTTGAGCAGGTCCCTCCCTTTTGAGCCCGTGCCCCTTAGGGGGCTACTGGGTCCGCAGCCTCCCAGTCGGCTGTCCGAGATGACATCATCCAGCTCCTCCACAAGGGGGTAGTCAGCAAGGTTGTGGATCCTCCTTCATCCCCAGGGTTTGTGTCCAGGTACTTCCTGGTTCCAAAACAGGGGGGGGCTGGTGCCCCATTCTTGATCTGCACAACCTGAACAAGTTCCTAAGGCCACGCACCTTTCGGATGGTAACCCTGGCTCAGATAATACCATCCCTGGAGAAGAGCATGAGGTTTCTGTCCCTGGACCTCTAGGACACATTCTTTCATGTCCCAATCCGTCCGTCTCATCGGCGGTTCCTCCACTTTCGGGTAGAGGTAACCCTCTACGAGTTCCAGGCCATGCTCTTCGGCCTCTCATCAGCTTCCAGGGTCTTCACCAAATGCATCACAGTGGTGGCAGCATCAATGCAGTGCCGAGGGGTCTGGGTCTACCCTTACCTAGATGACTTGCTGACAGCAGGTCCCTCCAGGTTGGAGGTGGAGCAGTGCAGAGATCTGGCCCTCCAGGCTTGCTCTCAACTCAGCCTCCTCATCAATGAGGCCAAGTCGGAACTTGTGCCCTCGCAGGTGATTCAGTTCATTGGGGCGGAGCATGACTCTCTCCGAGCCAGAGCCCAGCTCCCGGCAGACAGGGTCGACGTCCTTTCCTCTTTTGCCCAATCATTTCTGGTTGGGTAGTTGCACCCTGCCCAGAACTTTCTGCGCCTTCTGGGTCTCATGGCAGCTTGCACCAGCATGGTCCATTGGGTCTGCTGGCATATGCGCCCCCTGCAGTGGGGGCTGGCCCGCCAGTGGTCTCAGTGCTCAGATCATCTAGACCAGCCAGTCTCTGTGACCCAGGAGATGTGGGATGGCCTGCACCGGTGGCTGCTTCTAGGTACGTCACTATCCAGGAAATCTGCAGGGCTGCTACCCGGAAGTCAGCACACACCTTCATTTCCATTACCACATTGACCTTGAGTCACCCGGGGATGCTGGTTTTGGAACCTCAGTTCTCAGTCCCTGTTCCCTGAGTAGGGGGTGTGTGCCTTGCATCCCTCCTCCTGGAGAACTGCAAGGAGGCTGCCAGACAGTGTGGATTGAACAACATATCCACATCCCTAGAAATATAGGTTACTCACCTGTAACAGGAGTTCTTGGAGTGGTATATGTTGTTCATCCACACGGACCCACCCAACCTCCCCGGCTTTGGGCGCACAACCTGGCTTCCAGAGGGCTAGATCTGGCGACACTGGCAGAGCCGAGGGTTTCATCACCTGGGTGGGTGGGAGGAGCCAGCTTGAAGACTTCTAGCCCATCTTAAAGTGGCAAGGTACCTGCCAGACAGTGTGGATGAACAACATATACCTGTACCACTCCTAGAACTCCTGTTACAGGTGAGTAAACTGTATTTTTCAGATGCCTGGAGACACCTATAGAGTTCAGTGTGGGTCTACTACTATTTCCTCCACCAATACATTCCAAATTTATTCTGAAGTGAACTATTTTTTGTCACTAGGGAACATGCTGGAGCTGTATTGGAAATTTTGATGAAACCTATTGGACTATCGGATCATGCCCCAATAAGTTAAAATTAAGAATGGTCCAGCGTTCCACCTTTTGGCCCCTCGGGACTTCTTTTTTGAAGGACCCAGGTGGTTAAGATGATTTCTCAGATGATATTACAGGTAATCATAGGTAATCAACATACAGATACCCCAGCGGTGATCCTTTGGGACACAGTAAAGGTGATTCTTGGGGGAGAGTTATAGAAGTTGCCTCCAGAAAAAAAAAATGGAGAGAAGTCAGACAAAAGGAACTGGTTAGCAAAGTAATAGACTTAGAAATACAACAGTGTCTTAGATGGGTTTGGGGCTGAGGATTGTAAGGAGTTGGGAGGGGTTGTAATGGGTCCATTAACAGAGATGTTCCAGGAACCCTCCCTCCTTCCTGCTACAAAGCCTCCATGTGTGCTGCCCAAACCAGGAAAAGATCCTACGAATGTTCATCTTGCTGGCCTATATCCCTGCTCAGCTGTGACCTCAACATTTTTGCCAAGGTCATGGCGCAGTCCCATGAGCAAGTACTCCCAGAGATCGTGCACCTGGACCAAACAGGCTTTGTGCAGAGCAGGCATTCGTACCGCAGTATGTGCAGACTGTTGAACGTGGTGCATTGGGGGTCTCGGCATCCGGGTACAGCACTTGTGCTGTCAGTGGATGCTGAGAATGCTTTCAGCTGGATCAAATGGGAATGCCTGTTCAGGGTAGGGTGTTGGTGAGATTTGGGCTGGGGTAGGAATTTGTGGATATGGTGAAGCTCCTGCACAGCGAGCCAAGAGCCCAAATACCGGTGAATTGGTGCTTGCTTGGCATGAGGTCGGGATGCCCTCTGTCCCCGCTGCTTTTTGCTCTGGCTACTGAGCCTTTGGACATCAAAATCCAGGCAGCATGGGAGATTTTAGGGATACCAGGAGCAACTAAGGAACAGCATAAAATCACCCTAAATGCTGACAACCTCCTCCTCTTTGTCACCAACCCTTGGAAGTCTGTGTTGACTTTATTAGGAGCGATTAAAGACTTTGTTACTTTCTTTGGCTACAAATTGAATTTGCATAAGTCCGAACTAATGGTTATAGGAGACCCTCCAACAAGCTGGAGGAGAGAAACATGGGACCCAAAGGTGGTAGGGAGATGAGATCTGACATATCTGGTGCTGAAGGTGGGAAGGGAACTAAGCAGCCTGTATGCCCTCCGCTTTAAACCGCTGATCAACACCATATTGGCAGACTTAGAGAGGTGGAGGGCTCTGCCCATATCTTGGATGGGTCGCATTAATCTGTTCAAAATGAACATTTTACCCCAGTTGCCTTACTACCTACAGATGCTACCCATGTGACCCACCAGAGTGGACATACAACATCTAGAAAAGGGGTTCACTAACTTTAAATGGCAGGGAAAGAGGCCTGGAACGAGCCTGCAATGACTGAAAATTATCAGAGAGCAAGGAGGCCTTAGTTTCCCAGATCTCAAAGGGTATTACACATCTATCCAGCAAAGGTATATCTAGGACTGAGTGAACAGTGGAGAGGCTGTGAGTTGGCTGGAGTTGAAGGAGGAAGGTTGTAAAGGGAGGCTTTTGGTGTATCTGGCCCCAGGGGGTAAATGTGCCTATAATCCAAATGAGTCCCCTAACCCACTGGATATGCACTAGAAGCATGGGAGGACACAAGGAAAAGAAGGAGGGTGAGGGATGACAAGACTTTGCTGGTGCTGGTGGCCCGCAACCTGGAATTTTTACCAGGGTTGGAGGACAAAGATTTTAAGAAATAGGAGGACTGAGGGATTAAATGCTATGGGGACCTATACACAGGGAAGGCCTCTGTCTGTTTAATGAGCTGCAGGAGAAGTTGGACCTCCTGCAATCCCATTACTATAGATATTTACATGTGAGGGCATTTAGTAGAAGTATGGGACAAAACCCAGTGGGGACCTCACAGGTGACTGCCCTGAACAATATAAATAGTTGGAGTCTGCTTAAGGGCTAATTGCCAAATTAGCCAAACAAGACAGGACATTTTTCCACCCAAGGTTAAAAGTCAGTAGGAGAAGGACTTGAGCAAACCCATTTTGGATGAAAGCTGGAGCACTATACTGCAGCTCCATATGGGCCTACTGACATATAATATGTCCAAGGAATCGCAGTATAAGTTCATTCACAGACTGTATTGTCCACCCAGTGTGGTCCACAAGTTTAACCCCACTGTTTCTCCAACATAAAGGAGTTGCAAAGCTACTCTGGGTATGTACAAACATTACTTGTGGGACTGTGGCACACAAAAGCAGTTCTGGATAGGTGTGGCACAGGAACTAACCACACTGCTGGGTAGGCACTTTCCACGTATGCCTCTTTCCTTACTGATGGATCTGAAAGGTCTAGCAGAACCATACCCTAAATGGGTCTGGGTGTTGGCCACTCTGGCACACCGGTGTTTACTAGGCATGGGCAGGTAGTAAAATACCCTACCCTAAACATTACCCGAGGGTACCTGCTAACTACCCAAAATTACCCTAAAAATACCCTAATGCATTTTTAGGGTAATTTAAGGTAGTTGCTAAAGGGTTGATACAGTTATTTATGGCACTAGATAGAATTCTCTGCAAGGGCAAGCTTTTTATTCTATTATGCTGTAGTGCAGGTTCATGCATACCCCAAAACCAAGTAATTAAAAGAAGAAATAAAGTGTAGGAGCAGTTTTTAAATACAAAAAATAAGTACAATTCACCAAGGATTCAACACCCCTTAAATAGGATAATTCCTGATCTATACTGGCAGATAACGAAGGAGACTGGAGACCTATCTGCTGTTGTTCTGTCCATTTAGGAGATCCCATGTGGTTCCGTCGGTGGAGGTGCTCAGCTGCTGCTGAGAATCGGTAATCCTTAGAAGGCAGAGCAAGAACCGCATGGGAAGTCCCAGGTATGGTACACGACTGGGTATAATCAGTGTGGTTGGGAGCAGGAGATGCCCAGGGAGGAGAAGGTTCCAGAATAGAGGACCATCAAACCTGGTTCCTCTCTCTGGGCTCTGTCTAATTCAAAAGGGCAGCTAGTAGTCTGTCCGGCCTGCACTTCTTCTCCTCTCTGGGCTGTTCTCTGTACTGCAAGATCGCTGAGGAATAAAACTGCGGTGACTGAATCTTTCATCGTGGATTCCTCTGCTGACCTTGTTTGTGTAATGGAGACCTGGCTGGGCGATGATGCTGGGCCTGTACTGACAGCGTCAATCCTGCTGGGATATTCTATTATACATTGCCTGTACCTTTGTAATTCTCCCAGGTCGTACCTGAAAATAGGCACTTGACTGTCTAGCATGCTTACCTGGTAAACAAAAGTTAAATAAATAAAATAAATAGAGGAAGGATCATAGCGGGGCAGGGTGGCCATCTGTTTTAGACCCACTTTGGGCCTCTCCACATTCCCATTGGGAACGCCGGATTCCTTTTGTGTGTTTCGACTAGATAGGCTCCAGGTGTCTGTGGTAGGATTATTCTCATCTACCAGCCACCAGGGGATGTGAATCTTTTCCTGTAGGAGTTTGTGGACTTTGTCGCAGGCCAGGTCTTGGAATCTTCCAAGCTGCTTGTGTTGGGAGATTTCAATGCCTGGGTCGATGAAGAGTCCTCTCGTTTTAGTCAAGCACTCCTCCTGCTTACAACCTTGCTGGGTTTGACACAGGTGATTACCAGCATGACACATGAACGCAGTCACACTCTGGAACTGGTCTTCTCACTGGGACTTAACATAACTGCTGTCAAGGTTGATCCAGTAGGTTGGTCGGATCATCAAGTGGTAGAGTTCCTTTGTGGCGTCCCCCAAGTAGATACCCCTCCTTTGGAAACTATCCAGTATTGTCCAAGATATCAGTTGGTGCCTCGCAAACTCCAGGGAGTGCTGGATGTCTTAAGCATGCTACATGCCTGTGCTTCGGGTCAGGATGCTGCTGTCACATCCTATAATAGGGGTTGACGGCTGCTTTGGACACTGTTGCACCTTTCCGTGTCTGTCCCTTGACATCCCGTCACAGCTCACCCTGGTATTGTGCTGACCTATGTCAGCTGAAGACTAAGGGGTGGGGATTAGAGTGTTCCTGGAGGAGAACTTGTGCTGAGGCCATCAGATTGACTCTGAGTCTCCACTATGTGGAGTACCATGGGGCAATTGACCAAAAAAGACAGTGTTTTCCGACTCAATTGCTACAGCGAGGAATCACCCAGGTATGCTCTTCCGCATTGTATAGGGATGGTTAAATTCACCTGTCTGCAGTGTGTGTGAGTTCTTTCACCCTTGAAATACGAGGAGTTTGGGCAGTTCACCTGGATAAATAAAGATTTTGATTGATTGAGTTCTTCGCTGGCAAGCTGTCAGCTATCAGGGCAGGTATTGTCTCTTCTGGTCAGGTTGTTACCATGGGTAACAGGCCATGTGTTAACAGTATTAGGTCAGTTTGGGGTGAGTTTCAGCTGGTTTCTGTCGAGGAGGTCCTCCAAGCGATCAGCTCCTTGCACCCCAACAACTGTATACTGGACCCCAGACAGAAGCAGCTAAAACTAGCTGTGCCAAGTTTCTGGGTCCAATCTTTGTGGAGATTGTCAATGGTTCCTTGATCGGTGGGGTCTTTCCCTCTACTTTGAAAGAAGCCATGGTGATACCCCTGCTGAAAAAGCCATCCTTGGACCCTGATCATCTTGCCAGCTAAAGACCCGTCTCTAATCTTCCCTTTTTTGGGGAGTTTATCGGGTGGGTTGTGGTGGAGCAGTTACTTGATCGCTTGGAGTGTTTTTCCATCCTTGATCCTTTCCAGTCTGGTTTTTGGCCCAGTCATAGTACTGAGATGGTGTTTTTTATTTTTCTTTTATTTAGTTTTTGTTGACTGGTTAAGTGCACTAGACAAATCCTGCCTATTTTCAGGCACGACCCGGGGGAGGAGGATACAGATGAATGCCAACTGACCTTGAACCAGATTAAGCTGTTGTAAGCTGTTGGTGGTATTTTTAGTGAATGAGGGAAATTTGGCCAGGACACCGGGGAAATTCCCCTACTCTTTTCGATAAGTGCCACGGGATCTTTAACATCCACCTGAACTACCACCAATCCAGGCAGATGGGACCTCGGTTTAACGTCTCATCCGAAAGACAGCACCTCAGAAGTGCAGCACCCCTCTCATGCTGTACTACAGTGTCAGTACTGGGATATTAACCCAAGTGCCAGATGTGGGAACTGAACCCACAGCCCTCTGATCTCCCCGGCCTCAGAGGCAAGTGTGCTACCTACTGAGCCACTGACACTGACATGTTGGCTAGGGTGATCCATGATCTCCTCATGGTGAGGGACCGAGGGCACCATTCCATCTTAGTGCTGTTGGACCTCTCCTCTGCATTTGACCCGGTGGGTCATGGAGTGCTGCTTGATTACCTGAGGAATGATGTGGGTGTTAACGGGTCAGTCTTGGCCTGGTTTCATTCCTACATAACCAGGAGGACACAGCATGCGGCTTTAGGGAAATTTTTCTCTGAGCTGCCCCCGCATCCTTGCAGTGTTCCTCAAGGTTCGATCCTGGCCCCCATTTTATACACTGTGTATATGCTGCCTCTTGGGGAGATCATAAGACGAGACAGCTTGGATTTTCATTTCTATGCAGATGATACCCAGTTGTATCTGTCTTATCCCCCCAGCGATCACCTGTCATCATCTCGACTTGACGGTTGTTTGGCCGAGATCAGTGACTGGATGGCGGCTAACTGACTATGTCTAAACCCTGGGAAGACTGCAGTTCTGGTCATCGAGCTGGGACATATAGGCTGTCCTGTGCAGGGCGATTTAGACTTCCCTCTTTTGGGTTGGGCAGTGCCTTGTGGCAGTGAAAATGGTCAGGAATCTGGGAGTCATGCTGTACGATGGTTTAACCCTCAAACATCAGGTGTCATCCATTGTTCAGTCTGACTCCTTTCATCTCTGCAACATTGCGAGGATCCAACCATTTTTGGCCCAGGATGACCTGGCTATGGTGATCCCATGCCTTTGTTGTCAAGAGACTCGATTACTGTAACGCCCTATACCTTTGGCTATCTGGGAATCAGATGCGAAGATTGCAGCTGGTGCAGGTTGGCTCTCCTAGATGGGAGCACATCACTCCGGTGCTGCGTGCTCTGCACTAGCTGCCTATATGCTTTCGTATCACCTTCAAGACTAGCTTGCTCACTTACGAGGTAGTGGTCAAGGACCCGACTATCTGAAAGAGCTCCTGATTCCCTATCACCCGATCCACCCTCTCTGCTCCACTGATGCAGAGTTGCTCATGGTACCCAACTCCAGACTCAGGTCTTCTGGAGATAGAGCCTTTGGTGTTGCAGCATTTGGAACACGATTCCCTGTTAAATTCATTCTGCTACATCGGTGGAGGCCTTTAAAGTCTCTTTTAAGTCTTATTTGTTTAGTTTGGCTTTTAATGATTCATGAGTATTAAAGTATGTCATTCTTTTTTTTTTCCTCTTAAGTATTTTAATCTTTGTACAGCACTCTGAGCCCATGTTGGAATGAGTGCTTTATAAATAAAGGTTGCCTTGCCTTGCCCTTACCTTGCTTATCTCACTCACCCAACCCAAAGAGTGCTGGCTGCCCATGCTCCACATCTCCCATGCACAAACAAATGCCTTGCCACTTCACCCGACCCCAGAATGCTGTCCATCTGCACTTTAAGCCTGTGCTTAGCCACTTACCCAAATCAGAGTGTCTAGCTGCTTGCTTTCTTCATGGCGAAGATTCCAGGCCTGCGCACACTCCAGAGAGTAGAGTCCTAGTGCACTGATCTGGTCTGGTGCTGCTAAGGTGTACTGGGCTGGCAAACAGATTCTCTCCTCAGTGGCTCACCTCTCAGAGGCTCCAAAAAAAAAAAAAAATTTACATATCCGGCTGCTTCCGACCCATTCAACTGACAGGAGTCCACCATTCTCCCAACCGACTGACCCTAATGAGATGCAAAGTAAAAGGTGCCAAAAGCAGAGGTGCTGCGCCTGCCTATTATATGCTGATGCACATGGTGCCAGTGGAAAATATCCTTCAGCAGTCAGACCCTGTTGTGCATACAGTAGGAAGGCCATGGGGGGGGGCTGGAACAATAGCACTGCTACTGTGTAGCGGGCCAGTGCGCCCACCAGACTTACTCATATGTTACCCTCCCCACACAGAACTGACCTCATCTGCTGCCAGTCAGACTCAGACCATCACTCTGCATAGCTGTGTGCCAGTTTAAAATTTACTGGCTCATAACACACAGTACTACCCGCTCCAATACTCAACCTAGTATCCAACCCGATTACAACTATACTGAGCCAAGTAGGGTAGCATATTACCTGAACTACCCTACCCGACTTAAACAGGCAACTACCCAACATACCCGATCCAACTACCTGCTGGGTAGCCCAAGCCTACTGTATACATAATATGTGGGTTTCCTATGTTACCCCAACTTTAACCCATTAGAAGACACTACTGTTACAGTCCCTAGCATTAGAAAGACTTACACCTTCAGAGAGAGAAAGGAGCTCTTTGCTAAAAGCTGGGGTAAATACCTGGACTCCCTATCCCCAGCAGAGGCTACAGTATTACAGAGTGGCCTCATATAAGGGTTTTTACCAACTTACACCTCTGGAATGACACACCTCATCTAAAGAATGAAGTTACACTTTTTTTTTTGCTTTCTTTATTTATCTGCCTTCCTGCCTTCGGTCTCCCCTCCTTCAGACTGCTCATACCTTTTTCCGGACCCCCTTGCCCCCGGATCTGCCCCTAGAGTGCTTCTCTTCCCTCCTCTCCTGCACAGCGCGTTCTGTCCTGGGAAGTGGTGGTCTCTTGGATGGAGCTGTCTTCATCTGGGAGCCCGAAGGGTTTTCCGTTTTCCTGTACTCTCCCCAGCCCCACCCCTGGGGCCTTGGCTGGGGCAGACAAATGTCCAGAGGCGATGTGCATCGCCACGTCTCTCTCAAGTGCCTGTCAACGTCCCCCCTCCCTGGACTCCATGAATGGAGCCACAAGCCCCCTCGAGCGCCAGTGCTCCCACTGGCTTTCTCGGGGTTGGCATTCCACCCCTGGGGAGGAGAGCATCCGTTGGGGCGCTCAATCCTCCCTCCCCAGCCGACCAGTCCGTTCCGAACCGGGTCGCGGCGTGGCCTGGTGTGGCGTCCAGCGCCTCAACCCTCCAAGCGCCACCGGGCGGCTTTTTTTTTTTACTTACTATTTTTGCTTCTCCTGCGCTCCGGCTTCTTGGAGAAGCCCTGGCAACTGTTCCTGTTACTTCCTGTTTGGAGCCACAGCAGTTTCCCCCATGTGGCCTTGGTTAATCCCCAGGTGAGGACAAGGTGAGGGGCCCGTACACCAGAACATATATGCCTGCATCCAGGGCACTTGATCAGAGACAGCCAGGGACTTCAGGAATCGTGCTGGTGCTCCATCTACCCAGAGCACAGGAAGACATTTTCTGGTTTCTTCCAGGGTGTGAAGTGCACCCCAGCGTCAAGGCAGCGCTCCACCGACATTCTTCATACCCTTCTCACCCTCCTGTACTGTGCCCAGATACTTGCTATACCTCAGGCCTCCACCTGAGGTCAGTCAGCTTACGAGACACTACCCCCCCTCCCCATGAAGGCAAAGCGGTCCTTCAGACACTCAAGCCTTCTCCCCCGGCCGGCCCTCCGATGCCCCAGGCTCGTTCACAAACCAGGGTCACTGGCGTCACGAGCGGTAGCACTACCACTGCACTGACAGCCCAGCCCTGAAGTTGCACTTCTTATGTACATGAACTAGGTTGATGGCATCTGGAATGCAATGTTATTTGAAACTGTTTGTCTTTCAAGTTAGTAGACCTTCTGTTTTATAATGTCTTAATCATCTGTATGTTTAAAAAAATTCAATAAAAATATTATACTAAAAAGAAACACAACAGAAGTAAACATAAAATAGGAAAAGGCATCAGGAACTGAAAAAAGTCATAAAAAAATATGGGAATCTTCTGAGCTACCAGGTAGAACAAAAACTATTGTTTCTTTGTCCGTGGTGTTATGATGGGTGGTCTAATTCCCTTTGTTTACTAGCTGTCTGCCTGTGGGCCCAACGGGCTAGAGCCCAGATTACCTGATTTCTGGGCCAAAAGTCACTACCATTCAGGAAACATCTGAGGCCTTCCAAAAGTTCTATATGAATATTTATTTATTTTACTTTCTGTTTATGCTCCCCCTCCGCTGATGGCAATCCTTCTTAGCGCTTCTGGGCAACCCCAACCGCCACCATCTCCCAGGATGGTACCAGGTCAATTAATCAGTCTGTCTTTATTTAACCAGGCAAAACAATGTTGAGAACTCATTTGCAAGGTGGACCTGGGCAGGTTTACAATAATACTAAGTTTCAGTAAATAGGGAGGAAATACAAGGATGCGTGGAGAATACATAAAGTGATCAGACCATACAATGATACAAAAGGAACAAAAAAGTACATGATGATTTATTTATTTTATTTGTTTTTTGTTAACCGGGTAAGTACACTAGCCAGAAAGACTATTTTCAGGCACGACCCAGGAGAGTACAGAAACAATAATACAAAACTTCAAAAAGAAAAAACATGAATACTGAACTTTTTACATGAGGATATATGCACATAACAATGGAAATTTTGACAAAGGGTTTATAATGAGGCATAACGGCGCAGACAATAATGAATATATCAATACGATTACAAAAGGCAATAAATCAGGCGATTTAAGGCAGTACAGACATTTTTAAGAGATAATATAAAGTGCTAAGGAGTGAAATAGATGAAGAAGGGCTAGAGAGAGAGAGAGAGGTAAGAGGAGTAGGGAGGCGGTGGCCCTGATATTATGGGCCGTGTGAGAAATGGGATATGAGGAGAGGGGAGAGATTAAGATGATACTGGAGAGGGAAGGGGAGAGACAGAGGATGAGGGAGTAATCAATAGAAGGAAAGACTGAGAGGAAGTGCACCAGGAGGGGTAGACCACCAAACCATGACAACAGAGAGGGGGGTGGGCTTGTGGAATAGAGACTATGGCAGTTTGAAACAGGAGCATATGTGGGATGAGATGAGATGGTGTCTCAATTCTCTCTTAAGGGAGTAATGGGAAGTCGATTGACGAAGTGTTAGAGGGAGTGAGTTCCAGAATTGGGGTGCATGGTGGGCATAGGCACTACTACCTTTTTTTGTACAATGTCTAGGGATAAGGGCAGGGGCATTTTCTGCAGAGCGTAACCCATAGTTAGTTTTCTGGTAGGGAAAGAGACAGGCCAGATGTTTGGGTGTATGAGACCTAATAATGTTATCAGTGACGGATCCAAGTGCAAAGGACGTTAGTCCTTTAGGTGGGAGCCAGCCAAGATCCGAGTAGAGAAGGCAGTGATATTTCAGCCTAGGGAAGCTGGAGGCAAAACGACAGATGTTGTTATGTTACATCCCACTTACGAAGACATGAGTTACTGGCCGATGCATATATAGAGACCCCGTAAGTGAGAGAGGGAAGTAATATACCATGGGCAATTGCAAGTCTAGCAAGGGGAGTGAGATCATAACTGGTCTGGTGGGCAATCCCAAGCTTGGAGTTGACCTGCTTGCAGGTAGATTGACTATGAGGGTCAAAACTCAGGCATGGGTCTAGGGTGACACCTACTGTAGATATTTAAATGAGGTAACCACCCCCAACCGATGAGCCATCAAGAGAGGAGACAGTTAATTGAGTTTGGATGTGTTTGAGCTTGAGACTGGATCCAAATAGCATGGCTTGGGTCTTTGTTTTATTTAGAACAAGTTTGTGCTTTGTAAGCCACAGTTGGATAAGTTGATAATCATGGGAGAGATTAGCATTTATTTCCTCAATACTATTAGAGCTTGAGTATAGAACAATGTCATCTGCATAAAGTAAGGAGGAAGTACTAAGGAGATTTGCAGTAATGCTATTGATAAAGATGGAGAAAAGCAGAGGACCTAAGATGGACCCTTGAGGTACTCCAATGTTTATGGAGACCTTGTCCGAGAGGGTAGAATTAAATTTCACGTATTGAGACCTATCTGACAGGTAGCTGTCAAACCATTTTACAACATGTGGTGAGAAACCTAGAGAGTTCAGGGTGGCGGATAGAGTGGGATGGGCAACTAGATCGAAAGCTTTGGTCATATCAATAAAAACAGCCCCGGTGAGTTTGCCGGAGTCCATAGCCACTAGGGTGTCAGGCGAAAATTTGAGGAGGGCAGTTGTAGTACTATGTCCCTTGCGGAAACCATGTTGAGCATCAGTCAGAAGGTCATATTGCTGGAGAAAGGAAGTAGTTTGGGTGGCTACAAGCTTCTCAAGAATTTTACTGAGAGCAGATATGTAACCCCTAGATGGCGCTATCCCAATGGCTACTACTCTTGCCTGCTTGGCTGGTAGCGGGTTAAGGGGCCTGAGTTCTGAAACGGGTTCCTCCACCTGGAGGTCAGGGTTGGTAGTGGTCAAGCTAACCTGGGCACAGCCCTCCAGGACACTGTAACCCCCCTCTTTCCCCTCTAGTGGCCTGAGCACTGTACAGTAATCACTTTCACAATACCCCTGATGCACCACACAAGTACCCACACTGTTTGCACTTACCACCAGGGCTGGTTCTTCTGGCTCGACCCTGGGACCCCTTGTAAAACAAGGTTATGCACAGCAAATAGCAACAGTACAGTACTTTGAGCACAAACTGGAACCACAGTCAGATTACATGCAGAACAAGTTGGATCTGATTTATTCAGGGGACTTGAACATGGAAGGGGCAAAATCAGGTTAATTAGCTTAAAGGTTATATCAATCAAGCAGTTATGCACGCGCTTTGAGCCCCCCCCCCCCACACACACACACACAGTCACACCTCTGGGTACTCAGGTGGAGAAGAGATGGGCTAGCCAAGACTGTTGCCCGGGGTTGCAGCTGGCTGGGGCCCAGTGATGAAAACACAACATGCACAGTACACAATTTTGTAATCCGGAGCCAGAGGGCTCCAGTTCGTAAAGAAATGAAACAACAAGACAATCAGATGACACACTCAGATTAAGTTGTTGTTGCAGGGGAACTACCCTAGTATTTACTCCGACACCCAAGACTGGACACAGGCTGGACGGAAGTGAGACTGCAGATGGTTGATCTGGAATGCCAGGAGAAGCAGGGCCCATACGAGTCGCAGAGGCGTTGTTCCTGTTCAAGCGTGGAGCAGGGGGCTGATCCCCAGGCAGGTCTCTCGTCGGTGGCTTCTCTGTGCAGTGGGTAGTCTGGCTGGGCCAGTCTGGCAAGGCCCAGACCGCATGGAGACAAATTTGTATGCAGTCCGTTTTGGGCTGGATACAGTTTCCAGCAAGCAGAACACAGTTCACACAGTGGGAAACTAACTCACAACCCACTAGCAGCTCATAGCACATTTACATGTACAGAAATTCTACTGTACCAGGCAAAGTGCTCCCCAGTCACAATTGCAAAGTCTCTGCACACACTGGGAGCTTACGGGTAGCTGGAACACCTGACAGGCTGATCGCATTCAGCAAAATCTTTGGTCTTCTTCAGGTTGAGCCTGGCTCACTTCAGTAGCTTACTTTAGTCACACAAACTTGGATTTAGTCCAAAATAATTCTCTTCTCTCCCTCTCAGGAGCAGCAGCAGGCATGCAAGCTAAAAACTCAGCCCCTTCACAGTTTTCCCATGTGAATCCACTCAGGATTGCTGCCCAAAATACACTTGAGCTGTTCTCTTCTTTAGCTTCCAGCATACTGTAGATCTAACTGAAAACTGCAAGCAGCCCGGGACTTCCCCAAGATCCAAAAGGTTTGGTTGGCTGATTTGGCTGTCAGTCAAAGCAAGAGCTCCCCCTTCAGTTGCAAAAAAGGCGCAAAAAGTTCAAAACTACAATTCCTACAGATTTTGACTTCACACAGCTCTTGCAGTCCGGCTACATTTTAGGTTCCACCAGAACTGATTGGTCCAGTTTGCAGTCCGGGACCAAGATAGTAGAGACAAACAAAACAGTCCTTGCTGCAAAGAAAAAGCAGGTTAGACAAACTACATTATCATTATCACTCTAAATGATTTTCAGCAGATAGTTACATCTTTCAACAGAGTTCCCTTTCAGGTTACTTATGCTGCAATAGGCAGCTCTTAAAGAGACAGTACACAGAGGCTATACAGGCTCTGGTAATCACATTTAAACTGGTAAAACGCAGGACACCAACCTGGCAGTGAGCATTTAGGCAAGCTCAAGGAAGACTTTTTGGGAACCCCCATTTGTAGGGGGGTTACAGATAGTATGGCAATGGGTCTGTAATTAGATGGGTCAAGCAGATCACCCTTTCTATGTAACGGGGTGATTTTCGCTGTTTTCCAGATCTTTGGGACAGTGCCGCTACACAGCAAGAGGGTGAAGATCCTAGCCAGGGGGGAGTTGCTATGTAGGGGGCTGCCAATCTTAGGAGCCTAGGTTCCAAGTTATCCGACCCAAGTGCTGTGTGCTCGGAGATATTTCTTAGGAGTCGAAGAACTTCATTCTTTTGTATAAACTTGACATGGAGAGTGGGTCCTGTGGCCTTTGTGGGTGAGATTTGAACAGAGGAAGTGGAGAAAGAGGCAGGTTAAGGAGTGAGGTCAGCAAATTGCCTATTGAAGAAGTTTGCAATGGTGACGGGATTGTTGCAATGGATGCCATTGAGAGACATATTATTTGGGGGTGGGGGACTGGCTAGATCCAAGGAAGAATTTGATATGGGATCAAAATTTTTTGGGGGTCACCCTGGGAGTCAGTAAGAAGGTCTCTACAGTATAAACTTTTAGCTTGTTTAATTTCCTTTTCACATATGTTTCTCATGGCTCTGTAGGCATTAAAGCTGACAGGGGAAACAGATTTCTTATAAAGAAGCCATGTCTTGTCCCTTAGCCGTAGTTTAGATAATAAGTCAGACTTTAACCACTGGGTCCGTTTATTTCTAACCCGTCTGGTCACAAGTTGACAATGGGATTCTTGTAAAGCTAGGAATTTTGACAAGAAAATGTTTAGAGCAGTCTGAACATCGGTTGAGCTATAGAGAGGGCTCCAGTCAGTACAGGCCACATCTGACAGAAAAGACTCTGGGTTAAGGTTTGCATAATTACGGAAAGTGATGAAGCAAGGCTTCATCGGATCCATCCGACCTTTACCCCAGACACAATAAGTGGGTGAGTGGTCAGAGATGGCATCAGTTAGGACTCCTGCATCAACAATATTTTCGGGGTGGTTTGACATGATTCAGTCTAACAAGCTACTAATGTTAGAGTGAGGCACGATACGAGTAGGTTCAGAGATGAGCTGATGTAGGTTAAAACTCTGTAGTTTAGTCAGGGGTAATATTTGTGTTTTTTCCCACCCAGTTTATATTAATGACACCTAATATAAGAACTTCATTATTTCCAGAGTAAATAGCGAATTTGTCAAGTAGCTCTTCCAAGCCATTCAGGCCATGGACAGGGGGATTATAAGCACAGACAATATTTCATTTCTTTGAGCCAAGGATGAGGAGGACATGAAGTGCCTCACAGTAATTTAGGAGGATAGAGCTAATTACCGAGAACTGGAGGTGTGATTTGAAATAAATGGCTGTACCTCCCCCTCTTTTGGGGGCGGGTCCATCATTCCTCAATAAATTGTAGGAAGGCAGGGAGTAACGAGAGTCAAGGATGGAGGGCTTCAGCCAGGTTTCAGTTAGACACAGTGTGTCTGGTTTGTAGAGCTCGACCCAGGGTTCAAGCTCCGAGAAGTTTCGCTCCAGACTCCTGATATTATGGTAGATTATCAGTAGGCCTTTGCAGTAGAAACAGAAACATTGTTTGGGGACAGGGGCCCAGGGTTAGGCTGTACATCCACTGATAGCAGAATGGGCAGTAGTATGAGGTACCAGAGCTTATGATGTAGGTGGGGGATAGGGTGTGAGTATGCAGGGAGCTATATTTGATGATGAGATTGGCATTTTTGAACAATAAGGGCATTAATTAACACAGAGTGAATCTGCTGAGCAATAGTCCCTGGTAAATCAAGGATAACGATGGAAGAATACTGGATACTGATTCCAAGAACAAGGAATATATGCAAGGTACTGACCCCAAGCAGGTCAGACCAGACAGAAACCTGGAGGAAGGGATGGCCAGAGCCAAAGATAATCAAGGGATGGACTACAACAGGAGTGGGGGAAGGAGGAGGGGATGGAAAGTAGTATGGAAGGAGGATGGGTGAAGGAGAAGCAAACATAATATAGCATCGGCTCGGAACAGGGATTGGTAAGGACATGTGCCTGAACGGAGCAAAGCAGGACTTAGGCGTAATAGTTACAGGGGTCCTGGAGAACCTGTCTGAGGAGGGGTTTGAATTTAGCTAAGCTGACAAGGTTTGAAAGTTTAAGGAACTTTTGTATATGGTTCTGTGCAGAGGGAAGGGCATTGCTTATTGTATGTGATCCGTAACAAGTTCTAACTCTTGGAACATCTAGGGAGATACAGGAGTATCTCCTAAGTGAGTAGGACCCACGAGCAATGGTTAGGAGGTTGCAGATGGAGTCGGGGAGTTTATTGGACAGGGCTCTGAAGGTCCATATGACTGCATTTTGTAATCTTCTTATTTTTAAAGAGTACCAACCCAGCAGAGAGTAAAGGGAGCAATGATGCATGCTATAGGAAGCGCCGGTTATGAACCTTGTAGCTCTATGGTACAAGATGTCTAGTTTTGCCAGTGCAGTACTGGAACCGTGACTGTAGATGAGATCAGCGTAGCCCAGGAGCGGGAGAAAGGTTGATTGAACCAATCTGACTCTAGCATCAAAGTTGAGGAGGTGTTTAATATGGAAAAAGATACCCAGTCTCTCTTTTAGTTTTTTTGCTAATTCTTCGATGTGCACAAGAAAGTTACGCTTGTGATCTAACCAGAAACCTAGGTATTTCAGTTTATCCACTGAGCTGCGGTATTGACACAGCGGATTGGGGTGTGGAGCGATGTGCTTGTGGTGATAGGAACATAGATTTGGTTTTGTTTACATTAAGCAGCAATGTCAGTTGTACTAGGTTATGTTGCAATATATTGAATTCATGCTGCAGGATGGTACTGGTTTGTTCGAGAGTGGACTTAACAACATAAATCACTGTCATCTGTGAAGAGATGGACACTTGCATTCGATACACCAGGATTTCGTTTATTGATATAAATTGCAAAGAAAAGTTGGCCCAGTATTGACCCTTGTAGTACTCCCCGCAGTAGAGATTTAAGAAGAGAGAGGTTGCCTTGAGCTCTTATTTGCTGTTGTTGGCTGGACAAATAGCACCAGAACCATTTCAGGGCTGGCTCGTCCAGGCTGATATTATGCAGTTTGAGTAGTAGCAGATCATGGTCCACCGTATCGAGTGCCTTGCTCGGTCGAGGAAAATAGCACCCACATGGTTGCTTAAGTCTAATGCTAGCTGCCAATCATTGGTCACATTGGCTAGTGTGGTTACAGTACTATGTTTAGGACAAAAACCGGACTAGACAGGCTTGAACTTGTCACGGGACTCTAAGTAGTTACGCAGTTGAGAGTTGATGATTTTTTTCAAGGAGTTTTGAGTATGGGTGGAAGGGATATACGGTATGGGTGGGATATTCAAAAGGCTTGCATCATGCGCAATAGGGTTGCACCTGCACAAATCCGAAATTGCACCATTCTGCGATATTCAGCAGGAGGCAGTTGCACCACTGAAAACAGGCTGAGCAACAGCGCAATGCTAATGAATGCACGCTGAACTGTAGGGGGAGGAACCATGCATAAACTGCACAGCCCGATATTCAGCCGGGCTGTGCAGAGTTGTGCAGGCGCAACCCCCAACCTGCGCCTGCACAACTTTGAGCCAAAAAGAGGAGTAAGTCGAGGGCCACCCACAGGTGAGCTGCCACATTACGAGCGCAACACAGCAGTTGCCCGCGTGTGGCTGGCCCTCAGCATTACTCCCTGTGCCCCGTGGACCAGATCGCGGGCAAAAGCATCAAATCCCTCCCCGACTGGCCTCAATCGTGGGCACAGCCTCGATAACCCCCACCAGCCCGATCGCGGGCAGAAGTCCCAGAACATATCCTGGTGGTCCAGTGGACGCTAAGCCCGATCGGCGGGCTGAAGAAGTGTAAGCCCCGAATGTATCCCTGGTGGTCCAGTGGACTGCTAAGCCCGATCGCGGGCTGAAGAACTATAAACCCCCTCGAGCGTATCCCTGGTGGTCCAGTGGACCTTCATGTCACGAGGCTGCATAATGTGGCAGACCCCGCCCCAAGACCATATCCCTGGTGATCTAGTGTCCCCCACCCGCTCCCTGCCCCGCGGCTGGCGGGTGGCAGCATCCACCACCCTGCCGCCCGCCGACTGATTGCCCGGTAAGACTCTGCGCCAGTGGTGCAGAGCAAGAGCCAATGGGCGTGCAGCCTATACCGTACAAGAGCAGTCAGATATGTGAATGAATGAATTCATTCCATATCTGAACTGCTGTACACTATGCTGCTGCGCCCGTGGCTCTTACTCGCAATCGTGCAGCCGAACGTCAGCGGCGGCGACAAGCGGTGAATATGCTACCGCCCGCAACTTGCGGGTGAAAGCGAGGTAGTGAGGCTTCGTGGAGTGGGTGGGGTGGGGGACATAGATCACCAGGGATATGGTCTTGGGGGCGAAGCGCATTATTGCAGCCCGCGATCGGGCTTAGCGGTCCACTGGACCACCAGGGAGACGCTCGGGGTTACACTCTTCAGCCCGCGATCGGGCTTAGCAGTCTACTGACCACCAGGGATACGCTGGGGGTTTACACTTCTTCAGCCCGCGATCGGGCTTCCACTGGACCACCAGGGATACGATCGGGGTTACACTTCTTCAGCCTGCGATCGGGCTTAGCAGTCCACTGGACCACCAGGGATATGTTCGGGACACTTTGCTACCCGCGATCGGGCTGGTGGGGGAGGTTATTTAGGCTGTTGCCCGCGATCAGGCCAGTCGGGAGGGGATTTTGATGCTTTGCCCGCGATCAGGCTGGTCGAGTGGGGGATTTATACACATTTGCCTGCGATCGGGCTGCAGGGGCGTTGGTCCCCGATGGCTGCTGCCTGGCAAGGCGCCAGGCAAGTCCTCGGGATCAGAGACCTGCATATTAATGGTATGCAAATGGGGCCATAAATAGATGCAAATGGCCCCGCCTGCATGAATTATGGCCCCATTGGCATGTCACCTTTTGAATATCGGAAATTTCGCGTAGGCGCAATGGTGCCTAGCGCCACGCGGCATGAATGCTCCTCTGACCACTTGGGTGGCGCAAGTTCCACTCGCCATACACAGTGGTTGTGGCAGGGTGATATTCAAAGTAGTTGCTCAATAGCGCAACTCCTTTGAATATCACCCCGGCCACACCCCAGCGCAACTATTTTGTGCAGCGCAAGGGCTTGCACCACAAAATAGCGCAATTTGAATATCCGGCCCTAGGTCTATAATTGTTAAGATCGCATGGGTCACCTAAATTAAAGAGGGGCACGACATGTGATATTTTCCATGTGTCCGGGGAGAGTGCGTTGTGAGAGAGACATGTTGAATAAGTGGGTGATGGGAGCAGTGAGTACTTGGTATCCTAGTTTCAAGAAGAAAGGATCCATTTGGTCCGCTCCTGCACTTTTTTTCGTATTGAGGGCTAATAACAAATCCTGAACTTTGAAGGATGTTGGGCTGAAATTGAACTTTTCCCTCAGGGTAAATGGCTTTGTTGCGTGGTCTGTCAAGTTTGAAATACTGTGTTTAGGAAGTAGTTTGCTAGCAGGCGAGGTGTCAAAGGCATGACCATCTGTTCACGAAGTGCTTAAGTAGGTCCAATATACTAAGCTTATCCAAGGTAGTTGTATCACCAGTGATAATCTTAGTGGGGAGAGAGGAGGGGAGGGTGGTGTCTTTCAATTTCTTTCAGAGTTTTCCAGAATAGGGCAGGGTTATTAGAGGAGGTGTCGAGTTCAGATCTGAAGAACTTCTCAGCCCTGATTAATTTGGAACATTGGTTCCTTGCCGTTCTGAAGGCTTCCCAGTCAGAGGACAGTCTAGATTTGTGTGGGCACTTCCAGAAGTGGTCCTTATGATGGAGGACAGATTTAACAGCATCATTGAACCAGGGGCAAGACCTTCTCTTTGTTCTAACTTTGGTTAGGGGAGCATACTTATTTATTACCTGCGATACTAGTTCTTGGAATAGGGTACAGACATATGACACCGTTTTTGTGAGGTAAATGTTTCTGTGCTCTACACAACGCTACGAAAACCACGCTGTGCAGAGCACGGAAATATTTAGAGTGACAGTGGTATAATAGCGGAAGGGAATTATCACTACCCGTGTCACTGACCGCGAAGTGCAGGAATGGCTGAAGAAGCCTGTGCTGCTGTTCCTGGTCAAGCTACTCCCATGGTGGAATGGTTAAGGCACCAGCAAATAGCAGTGAAGGAGACCTGGGACAGTGGTTCGGTTCCCCAGGTCTCCTGGTGTTGCAACTTTAAATTAAAAAAAAATTAAAATTCCCCCCTCACAAGTTTCACTCCATCCCCCAAATCCACATCCCCTTGGAGTTGGTTATTTAAAGTCTGGGGGTGTGGGGGAGCAACCTCATCGCTGGTGGTGCGGGGCATGAGCCCCTACACACACAAAAGAAAAGGTCCCATTGATTTGAATGTGGTGTCCGTGTTTGTTGTATGGTCAGTGTTTTGACTGACCTTATTTCGGCACACACTGTTGTATTTGTGGCATTTATTGCCACGCTGTTTCTGTCCGTGACATTATGACCCTGTGCCTTCCAGGACTTACCCTTGCTCTGGAAGTGTTGCTCCATGGTATCCCTTCCCCAGAATGGTGGTCTTCTGGCTGTGCCATTTCCCTCAGATATATATCTCTGGTGCTTCCAAAGTGAGTCTAGGTCAGCGGGGTGTGGGGTCTGTGGGCCGCTCAGAGCCATCATAAGGCATGGCTGTGTTTTCCATTCTCTATCTGGGGATGCTTTGACTTACGGACATGCACTTCCATCCAACCAGTAAGCAGTCCCCAATCCCAGGAACTACACTCCCTGCCTGCACCACCAGCACCTGTGGTCACTTAGGTGGTGGTTGCATGGGGGCAGTGCTCCCCCCTTCCTCCCTGGAGGAGGAAAGCATCCTGTGGGATGCTCAGTCCCCCCCCCCCCGCCAGCCCTTGGCTCAGATGACCCAGGCTCATTCCTGAACCCTGGTTGTCGACGTCATAAGAAGTAGTGCTACTGCTGCACCTGTGGGCCGGCTTATATTAGTCTTTATACTCAAGGCCATTCAGTTTCACAACAGGATATTGTTGATTTTTTAGAAATTGGGCTTCTAAATATAAGAATTCTGATTGGCTGCCAGACATGCCAGGGGGGTACATTAACTTACAGTTAGAGCCCCCTAAATAACAAGTGCCAGCAGAGCCTGCTCACTGAATAACTGGAATCAGTGGGTCAGTTTTGTTTTTTAAAACGAACCAGACAACATTTTTTCGCCTCTTGCTTAGTGAGGGATGTGGCCCCATTCCCAATCCCGTTGTGGTATCAAAGCACTATTTACAGTGCAATTTGTACATTTTTACTGGTTTTATCACTCAAAAGCTGCACTTTTGTTCCTTGAAAAAAACAGACACGTTTTTCCAATTGAAACTAGCAGTGCTAGCACCTCGCATGCTAACCGCTACTGTGAGAGTGCCCGTCTTGCCAAACATCCATCCCTGCTTAACAAAAACAAATCAAGTAACATTAAACACAGACTGTTTTTCAATTTTTTGAGAATGAGAAAAAAAATCACCTTTTCTTTACAAATGTAGCATTCCTAATTGGGCAATCACAGTCACCGTCTGCGCAACCATCCTCCCTACACTTCACCTGAAACATAACACTGCAGACTGTCTAACTGAACTGGGGGAAAAAAGAGAAATTAAAAAAGGACCATCGCCAGAGTTGAAAGAAACAGAAAGTCCCATGGCTCTCTTCCCTCACCGCATTACAAGCTGCAAAGTAACCCGCCCCCACCACAAACAAGACTACAATTCCGGGGGCGCTGTTGAGCCCGAGCTGTGTGCAGCAAGTGTTTGTAGCTGTGTATAGCCTGGAGAGAAATCTGCCTTATTTCTCCTTTGGGGCACTGTATATATTGAATTTCTGGACCCTACCAGTGAAACAAGCAACCCAGAAAACATGAAGATGGGTAACCCCAAGAAAGAAAAATTCTCTGGAGGAGCAGGGAAAAGTAAGGGAATCGGAGGATCTGGGAGAGCGGAGGATGCCATAGCTCCGGAGGAGAGGCCTACTTCGGGAGAGACTATCATCACTCTGGGTCATAAACTTCAGACCCTAATGGCATCTGTTTCCACCCTCAACCAAAAGGTGGACGATTTTAACGGCCGTGTGGTACTTTTAAAAGCGGCAATGGAAGGCATTAAAGGCGACTTTTGAGTGGTGCACAAGCAGGCCGACGCCTCTACCGCAGCAACCGCGTCACTGATTAAAGAGAGTCAGCACCTGAAGGCAAGATTGGAGGCACTCAAGAATCAAGCCCGTGTGGCAGATATTCGGATCCTGGGCCTCCCTGAGGGCTTGAAGGGTGATCATCCAATTTTAGGCATCCAAGACTGGCTGACTGAAAAACTAGCCCCAGAAAATCCAGATACCAACCGGGAGGTGAAAAAATTTATAGAGTAACCTTGCATGGCCATTCTCAGAACATGGAGGAGCCGCAGACCCTCATGTTGGTGACCTCAGGCGTGGCAGCCCGGCATAAAATTCTTAAATGTGCTAGAAGAGTAGCGCCGCTATTACAAGATGACCAGCAAGTTCACTTTTTTCCAGATATCAGCTACTCTACTATACAGCGCCGCAAAAAGTTTGACAGAGTGAGGCGAATCCTACGTGAGCTGGGAGTACCACATACCATTATTTTCCCCGCCAGACTTCGGGTCGTACATCAAAGTATGGTATATTTGTTTTCAGATTCTATTGAAGCCAGCAAGTGGGCAGATCGAAAGGTGGCTGAATCCCGTAGAAGGACCGACGGAATAGATGATGAGGACGACGAGGCAACACCCTGAAGGATATCCTAAGGACATAGGACTTTACCTTTGAGGTAAATTATTCAAATAATGCCCTCGTATGCCTGTTTTTGGTTAATTAAATTTTAGAGCAGTTGTTGCCTTTACAGAGATGGGGCCTACAGTCTCTCACTTTTTTCTGTGTAAACTAACAAACTCTCACTTTGGATTTGACTAGAGTCATTTCAGTAGTGTTGGTTGTTAATTGGGGGACCACTAGTTTAGTTCTATGCTCCCCAGGGTTCACATGTTCTGTATTAGTTATGAGGCAGATAATCTAATCTAATCTTTTGCATTTCTTCTTATTTTACACTGACAAGCTGCATAATTTGCTGTAATTTACTAACAATGTTTCTTTATTACATTTAGACAGTAAACATGGCACCACTATTCCCTCTTGCATGGGCATGGCTAAGTTTTGGACTGGAATCGCTGGACAATTTAATAACATTGGATTATGCCATGTAGATCTTGGGTTCTTCTTTCAGCACAAATTTGAATATATTTCATATTTTAGTATAATATTTTTATTGGATTCTCCCACATGATGTATCAGTATATAGTGGATGCATAGAGCTTCTATGATTAAGGGATCTGATGTTCAATCAGAATCAATCACAATTTATTTATCGCATGCTTTTCAAAATCAAAGCGTGAATACATCATAGACAAAACAACAAAACATTCACCTGATAAAAACATACGTTTTATATATATATATATATATTTATATATATATTTATATATATATATATATATATATATATAAAATAAATAAAAAGGCAGCAGAAACAAACTAAGCACTATCTCCGAAAGCCAAAGTAAATAAATACGTTTTCAAAGAGGCTTTAAAAGTCTCAGTGGACAAGCACTCTCTAATCCGACGAGGTAGAGAGTTCTACAGGGCCGGGGATACAAAAGAAAAAGCCCTGGCTCCAGATGACTGAAGACTGACCCTGGGAACCTGTAGTAATCCCTCATTGTTGGAGCAGAGGTGGCGGAGGGGGCAGTAGGGCAGAAGGAGGTCTTGCAAGTAACCCGGTCCCTGTCCGTGTAGGGTCTTATAAGTCAGCAACGCGACCTTGAAGGTGATCCTCCACCGCACTGGCAGCCAGTGCAGTTCGCACAGCACAGGTGTGACATGGCAAGTTCTTGGCAACCCAGTCAACAACCTGGCCGCAGCGTTCTGCACCAGCTGCAGGCAACGGAGATCCACCCCTGGTAACCCTAGGTATAGAGCATTGCAGTAATCAAGACGAGAGGACACAAAGGCATGAACCAACATAGGGAGGTCATCGTGTGGAACAAGGTGCTTTATCCAGGCAGTGTTCCTCAGATGGTAAAATGAGGACTTGACAACTGCTGACACCTGTGCTTTAAGCGTCAGTTCGTTGTCAAGCACCACGCCCAGATTCCGCACCCGTTCAGGAGGTCTCAACTGGTTACCCCTAACAGAAGGCCAGATGGTTGCCCAGGAGTCAACTTCTCTACATGCTATTGTTCCCAATGGTGATGTCTAATTTTAATGGACTGTCTATTATATGAGAAATGCTTGTTATGTCAATAACAGAATGAAAAAATAAAGTATATAAAAAAAAAAATGAAACCATGGGGCAACTAGGAATCATAGTGAAACACAGAACCGCCACAAACAAAACTACAACTCCCATGAAACCATGGGGCAGCTAGGAATCTAGTGAAACATGATCTCCTCAACAGCAGTGCCCTCTACTGGCCAAGTATAGCAGTAGCAGGAATGCTTTACATGAAAAATGTAGTTTTTGTTCTTTTATTAACATTTATTATACTTGTTTTAATGTTTTATTTTATTTTATTAAAAATTTTACTGATGGCTCATTTTCTAAGTGCAGTAATATCCTCCAGGGTGAGCAGTATTGGGCAATACCACCCACCCTGTCAGGTATTATTGCTTGTATCTCTAAGCTGAATCTTTCACAAGTAACCCCTGAGCAAAATGAGTAACTGGATCACCTATACCTTTCACTGAGATACTAGCTGAAATTGCCAGATAAATACATGCCCAGGGGTCAGTGGTTACCCCAGTGAGTTTTACAGACAGTTCTGTGAGGAGGTAACCCCACTTCTGCATGAGGCATATAGCGAAGCTCTTTCACTGATGGCAGATTGGCCTCCTCATGGGATGAGGATGTGTCAGTGGGCTGCCACATGGCAGGACCCAACAGTGTGGTCCATATAGGCTCATCTCTGTCTTCAGTAAACATCACAACATCCTAGCAGTGATCTTAACTAGGCACCTAGAAACTATAATACCAACTATAAGCCATTTAGATCAAGCTGGCTTTGTTATGAGGAGGCAGGCGCAAGATAATATCAAATGCACAGTACAGGCAATAGAATACCTTAAACAGAGGTCACAGCCACCCTCCTAATGAGTTTAGATGCCAAGAAGGTTTTTGATCAGGTCTCTTGTAAATTCTTAAATGGGTTCTTGCCAGGTTTGGTCTTGCAGTCCAGTTTCAATTCTTTATTTACACTGGCCCGGTTATTCAGACTGCGCCTGGCAATGGCGCAAGCGTGGGCGCAGTGCATCTGGGATGCACCGGGGCCAGGACCAGGTGATATTCAATGGTGATGCACCATGGCACAGCACTGTTGAATATGGCAGGGAATCACCTTGCCCACTGAGGACCCCTGCCACCTAGCCCCGTCATCAGCGGTGACTGCACTCCACCCGCATACCACCCAGCCGCCCGAATGAACATTCATTCACATATTCGTGCCTGTGTAGTATAGTATGGTCTGCAGGCCCATTGGTCCACACTGTGGACCAGTGGGCGTACAGTACATACTGTACGTTGTCAGTCGGCGGGTGGCCAGGCGGTGTGCGGGTGGAGTGCAGCCGCCCGCCGCTGACGGGAGGGGAGCTGGGTGGCAGGAGTCCCCAGTGGGTGGAGGGGAAGGGGGTACCATTGGCCCACCGAGGCATATATTTAAGTTGGATGCCCACGATCGGGTGAAATGGGAGGGAGGGGGATGCCACTAGACCACCAGGGAGTTTATTACAACATCTGCCAGCGATCTGGCATACGGAGGGAGGGGGATACCACTAGACCATCGGGGGATTATATTTATTTCGGATGCCCGAGATCGGCAACACGAGAGGGAGGGGGATTCCAATGGACCACTGGGTGTGGGATTGTCACTGTCTACAGCCCGCGAATTGGCATACGGTGGGGGGGACCACTAGACCACCAGGTTATTGTTGCTTTTACAGAAGCTCACGAATGGGCATACTGGGGGGAAGGTCACATTGAGCAATGGGGAGGGTGTGTGAGTGCTTCTGGCCGGTGTCCCTGTTAAGCGGGTGGTCACCTGCGGCTGGTGTGTTGCGCCTTGCAGTACAGCTGCCCACCTGTGGGTGGCCAGGATTTGTTCCTTCCTTTTGCGAGCTCAACATTGTGCCCCCATATGCGGCGCACATCAGGGTTATGCCCACATATGCACCGCACATCCCAGGCTGAATATCGGGATGTGCCACATATGCATGGGCACGCCACCTGCATTTGCGCCGGATACATTACCATTGCGCCCCGGGGCATCGGGATTTGCGCAGTGCAACTTGTCCCTTTGAATATCGTGCCAGGGCGCAGTTTGAATATCTGGGCCACTGTGTATAAATCCCCTAAAGCATCTGTATGTGCCAGTGGGCACCTCTCTTCAGAATTTGTGTTGCACAGGGGCACCAGGCAGGGCTGTCCACTTTCTCCTACACTTATGCTTTGTTTCTGGAACCTTTGGCCTAGGATATCAGTTAGCATGCCAGAATTCAGGGCATTCAGTTAGGAAATCAGGATCAAAAATTGGCCTTCTATGCGAACGACGTCCTGCTGTACTTAGGTAATCTAGAGGTGTCCCTTGGCTGTAGAGATAATTAACACAGTTTTCGAACTTAGGATATACCTTGAATACATCTAAGGCAGAAGTTCTGTTTTTTCATCATGTTAATTCACCCCAAACAAAAACAGCCTTTACTATGAAATGGGATTTGAGATCCTTAAAATACTTAGGCCTAGCTTTGGATATGCTCTTTAGTGAGAATTACACCCTACTGCTACAGAGTTTGATGTCCAGTTGACAGTGCTGGAGTATATTACTCTTGCCTTTCTATTTCAGGATCCAAGTCTTAAAAATGAATGCCCTGCCACATTTGCTGTACCTATTTGATTTGGTGCCTTGTTGTGTCCCAAAAGGTGCTCTTAAGTGTTGGCAGGCTCAATTCCACTCCTTTATTTGGTACAGGGTGAGATTGAGAGTTTGACAGGTCACTATGTTTGCACCAAAGGCTCAAAGGGGGATGTCTCCTAATTTTGAAGCTTACTGGGTGGCACCACAGTATCGCACTGCCCTATTGAGGGGTACTACATCTTCTCAGGCACAACAGAAGACAGTAGACACAGAAACTAGAGAGGATCTTCCACTGTCAGCAGTGTTATTTGAGGACAACCTCCTACAGCAATTTGAGACATTAAGAATACTAATATATGTACTACCTTGACTGGATGAAAGCAGGGCACATAGGAATAATCTGAAAGAAAGCTTATGGTAATACTGATGGTGGATTTAGAATGGTCAAGTCTGTTCCAGCACATATAGATACCTGATATAGAACCCAGTCCCAGATGAGCTTTTATGCCCCTTGGCAAATGTTGGATGGAGACCATGTTTGCTCCTTTGAAGATTGTCAGAGGCTCGTTCACTGGAAAGCATCAGACTGTTTTCAGTACTTCGAGTTAAGGGCTTACATCAGTGAAGCCAGGAGAAGGAGATGCAACCCTTGGTTCCCTGAACTGGATTTAGCAGTCTTTTCCCAAACCTGGAATGCCACAGCAGTTAAGGGTTTGACATCATCCTTGGCTATCAGCTGACATCATCAAGCTCTGCAACACTCGTGACTGTGCCTGGACACGCTACAAAGCGACACTCTTCCCCCAATTACCTTTCTACCTATCTAGCACTGAGAAATGCATGTACCAAAGCTATAAGGACAGCTAAATCCCGTTATTTCAAGAACACACTACAGGAAAACCTCAACTTCCCTCATAAATTTTGGCAAGCACTCTTCTCCCTTCTTAACCCCCACCCAACTCCTCCTCCTCTCCCTCCCTCTCTTCTCATCGACTACACTCTCAAACCCTCACCACTGCCTAACCCCAAATAAATATTTTACCACCTGTGCCCTCCACCCCGTCCACCCCTCCGCTCCTCAGCCTAGTCCTTCAACTCCAGACTCCCCTTCAACCCCCCCACTCCACCGCCATCTTCCTCAACCCCCAAATAGTTTCCATCTCTCCCCTATCACTGCCCGGGAGGTACTTCATGCCCTCCTATCCCTGAAACCATTCAACTCCAGCTTTGATGGACTCGACCCTCTCCTGCTTTGGATCTCAGCCCCAGGCATTGCCCATCCCCTGTACCATTTGCTCAATCTCTCCTTCAAACTGGGCACAGTTCTGCAGGCCTGGGAAATCTTCAAAAGTGATCCCCTTTCATAAAGGCGGTGACCGCTCCTCTCCAGATGATTACTGCCCCATCTCCCTCCTCCCTGTTTTAGTCAAGCTCCAAGAATCCATCGTCCTAACCAGACTCACTCACTTCCTCGCCTCCTTCAATTTCCTGTCCCCATATCAATCGGGCTTCAGAAAAAATCACCCAACTGTCTATTCACTAAATCCTTGGTCCCATCCTTTTCTCCATCTTTCTTAATGATCGCCCTCTCATGTGCTCATCCTCCCACATCCACCTATATGCTGACGGCACCATCTTCTACACTTCTGACCCCTCGGCGTCTGAGGTGTCCTCTCAGCTGTAGTCTGATTTCACTCGTGTCCTGAATTGGTTCCAGGCCAACCAACTAAAAGTAAATATATCAAAAACTGTCTCCATGAATTTTGGCACCCCCAAAAAACTACTCAAACTCCCCACACCTCCCTCTTTCACCACCCTCAATGGAACTACCTTGGACATAGTCCCAGCCTACGAGTACCTCTGAGTCTGGCTTGACAGCCACCTGGACTTCTCAACACGTCAGTTACATTCACTCCAAGCTCTGCCCCAAACTTGGTGCTCTTTGCAGAAATAAAGATGCCCTCTCCCTCCCCTTTTGCTGGACTCTCCTCACCAAGACAGTCCTGCCACTCTTTGACTACTCAGACGATGTGTACAGGTCCATCTCAGCATCCACCCACTCCAGGCTGGACGTCCTTTGTAATGGCTTTTGTTGGTTCACCTTAAACGCCCCTCCCAGAACTCATCACTGCACCCTCTACTCATCTCTGTCACTCCCCTTCCTAATCTCCCACCATAATCACCACACTTCCATCATCTCAGCCAACTATTGGTTCAGCTCACTTACCCCCTACCTTGCCTCCTTCCTATCCCCCTTCCCTCCTCACTTCCTGCCATCTCCACACCCTTGACCCTCGTTCTTTCGCCCTCCCACACCCTGACTCTAACTCTGGCAAAGCTGCTTTCTCTTTCCTCTTCCCCCATTTGTGGAATTACCTCTCCTCCTCGCTTCCAATGCTGCCATTGCTAAACCTCTTTAAATGTACCCTCTACCACTCTCCACCATGCTCTTGCCACCAATCTGACTAATCCCCTTACCTGGGTTAAATCTTAATTACTACTCTGATTCTTGTACTAGTTTGTGCCCCACCACAAATTGTTGTCCCTTGCTCTCTGCATTGCCTATTCACTGGTATGGCACTCTGTACCTACAGTATGTATGCCTCCTTATCCTGTTATTACACTCTGTACCTGTGTATTACCTCCTAACCCAGGCAGTTACTGTAACCTGCCTGACACTATGTACCAATGTATTTGCTTCTGTGCTTTTGTAACCTGCCAATGATGTACTTGCATTTGCCTCCTTCTGCCCCGAGGTTGCACCTGGAAGCGAGACTTGGCTCAATGTGCCTCTTCAGTTACCGAACTTTTAAATAAATAAATAATCATAGCTGTGCCTCTTTTTCCTTGCCAATCTCAGTACCTGCATGGATTATATTAGACTCTGATCAAAGACAGATCTGGGGACCCCAATACTGACTGAACTCTGGTCTACAGTACGGGAAGGGGTCCATAGATTGCCTTCTGTCCTCTTTGGAAAGAATTGATATGGAGGGTTAGAATCAGATGCTTCTTAGTACCACTATTCCAAAGTAACTGGGATCCAAATGTCCGAGCTGCTTGTTGGTGACTCTGTGGTGCACACACCCATATATTTTTGGAGCTGCTCAGAGCTAAAAGAATTCTGGATAGGTTAGTGGAGCTATTTTAAGAATATTACATATTACAGCTCCCCTAACAGAGTTGTGCTTACTGGGAATTCCCTCACATATCTTGAGAGATAGATAGAGCGTATGCCTGTGGAATTTTCTTCTGGCTGCAGCCTAGAAGTCCATTACCAGGAGGTGGTTACAGGTCTGCCCTCCAGATTAGGGGGAGTGGAGGGAGATAGTTCCACAGATTCAGACTATGGGAAGAGTAACTTTTTAGTACAGCAATGAATGTCAGCCTTCTTGGAGGTATTTGACTGTCATGATGACTCAGATCCTTTCAGTTTGGAGGAATCACAGAAGAAAAACATACCTTTGGCTATATCAAGACACTGCATTCTCAACAACCTGACGTGGGGGTACAGGGGTGTGTGGATTGTCCATCCTTATTTGCAAATAGGTATACTGTAATATAAAGGTACATGATTTACTATCTAATGGCTCCTGAGCTGGGGGAATTTAATGTGAGAGATGCTTCACCGGTGATCTTCTTGGAGTCTCTGTCTCTGTATGATAGTATTTGTCTGTTGATACTCGTCTACCAATCTGTTATTTTTTACACAGCTTATACAACGTGTATCTGTTAGCATTCAGGATAAGTGTTGTAACTGTATAGCTTGTTCAAGCTTATGCCAATATAGTGAAGTGTAAAAAAATCCTGCTCCACATGCTACAAGAGATTCCAAATTCCCAGCCTTTAAATGTAGGCCCCCAGAACCTCATGTGGGCTAATGCTCATTTACCTGGGCTGGACTATATTAGCTTAACAGTTTATCAGCTATTGTTGAGCCATTCTGTTCATTGCCATATTTTAAAAACATTCTGTGCCATGTGTATGAATTAACAGCAACATGTACATGTTTGGATGTACACCGAAGTGAAAATGTCATCATCAACACTGCCTGAAATTCCAAGTATATGAGCTTGACAATCTAAGTATGAAACAACTGTATTTATTTCTGATGTACCTGACGTCCGTTTTTGTAAATGTATTGTGTATTATGTGAAATATACTTTTTTGTATAAACCCATTTTTATGTCAATTATGGCTGTAAAAGGGCTTTGTCCCAGTCCACTTACTGGCAAAAAATGAATGAATGAGAAGCGTCCCTTATTGATTCTTGGGCTAGAGAAGGTAGACATTGACAATAAGCAAACAGCTGAATCAATGACGATGTTTCTAGTTGGTTTGTGCTAGTCTCCTGCTTTATTGGGTATAGTTTATGTTTGTTTTAAAGGGACACTGTGAACCATTTTTTTTTCATATTTTTTTCTGGTTGAAAACCAACATTTTATGATTGCTTACCTTCTCTAAAATTCATTGATACAGCTTGTTGTCTTATCTGCTTCATTTCTAAGTAATACTGAAATACATACTAATGGCGTAGTTATACCTAAGCTTGTTTTGTTTTGAATCTTTGATTTAGTCTTGTTTGATACTCCCTGAACATTAGGAACACCCCAAAACAGTGTAGCCACTCACGAGCAATAGTCTGCTCTCCTCCCACTGCCTCATAAGTTGCTAGACTCTGTTAGGGTGTTCCCATGTCTAGGAAAGAAGCAGTGGGTGTTGATAAAAAAAAAATGTAAACAAATATGTTTTTGTGAGGTAACACCAGACTGGTAGGCAGTCCATGTTTCACTTTTTAAAAGAAAAAAGGGAATCAGAATGAAACTACCAGCTACTTCAGCAATCTTTACAGAATGTGACCAATCATTAAATGTGTTTTTTTAAACTAAAGACACTTTGGGGCATGAAGGGGTTGACAGTGTCCCTCCATTTACCTTCCTTTTAACTCTGTCTTGAACTGTGGACAAATAAAGAGGAAACAGCAGACAACAGGATGCTAGCTAAAGGCTCGTTCACACTGCGCCTTGCTGCACTGGCCATTTTCAAATCGTTCAAAAAAATTTTAAGACATCGTTAGAGAGCCGCGTTCACATGGCACCAGTGTTTTCGGTTGCCCTTTTGCTTTCCGGCAATTTAGGTGTTGTTCTGGTCACTGTTGAGTTGGTAAGGACTTGTAGTCATGCAGGTGGTTTGCCTGTTCAGACAGCACAGGAAACCACATATGCCCCTCCGCAAACCGAAGAAAACAGGGATCGTGGTGGCAATGCTATGCAGCAGAAACCTGTCAAATAGGAAGGTTCACATCAGCAGAAGTGACTGATTCTGGCCACCGTGAGCCAGTGACACGCTCCGTATGGCGTAGTGAATCGAGCCTAAAACATTTGATGTTACTTAAGTAATATATGTATTGGCTGGCAACATTTCTAGTAGTTCATCTTTCAACATTGAGATCTCTTGGGGAGTTTTCACTCTTCAATACAAGTGTAACCACTAGGTGGCGCTATCCCAAGGGCTACTACCCCTGCCTGCTTGGCTAGTAGCAGGTTAAGGGGCCTGAGTAATGAAACGGGTGCCTCTACCCAGAGGTCAGGGTTGTTAGTGGTCAAGTTAACCTGGGCACAGCCCTCCGGGACACTGTAACCTCCCTCTTTCCCCTCTAGTGGCCTGAACAATATACAATACTTTCACAGTGACCCTTATTCACCAGGCAATTACCCACACTGTTTGCACTTACCACCAGGGCTGGTTCTTCTAGCTTGACCCTGGGGACCCCCTGTAAAACAAGGTTAAGCACAGCAAATCGCAACAGTACAATACTTTAGGCACAAACTGGAACCACAGTCAGGTTAAATGCAAACAAAATTAAATCTGATTTATTCAGGGGACTTGAACAAGAGAGGGGCGTAATCAGGTGGATTTGCTTAAAAGCTATATTGATGAGACAGTTATGCATGCAGTTCAGAGTACCTGTACAGTCACACACTCTGGGTACCCAGGTAGGAAAACGGTGGGCTAGCCAGGAACATTGCAGCTGGTTGGGGCCCTGTGATGGGAGAAAGCAACATGCACAACACACACTATTTGTAATCCGGAGCCGGAGGGCTCAGTTCGTGAAAGAAAGGGCAACAAGACAATCAGATGACAACACTTTTAGATTAAGCTGTTGTTGCAGGGAGCTTCCCTGATGTTTACTCATGATACCCAATACTGGACACAGGCAGAATAAAATCGAGATTGCAGGCTGTTGAGTTGGAGTTCCCGGAGAAGCAGGGCCCACACGAATCACTGAGGTGTCGTTCCTGTTCAAGGCGTTGAGCAGGGGGCTGATCCCCAGGCAAGTCTCTCATCAATGACTTTCTCTACATAGCAGGTATTCTGGCTGGGCCAGTGTAGCAGGGCCCAGGCAAACGGAAATGGATATGGATTCAGTCCGTGGAGCTGGATACAGCCTCCAGCAAGCAAAACAGAGTTCAGACACACAGTGGGGAACCAAATCACAACCCACTATAAGCACACAGCAAATTCACATGTAAGGAAATTCCACTGTACCAGGCAAATGGCCCTCCAGCTGCAATTACAGTCTCTGCACAATCTGGGAGTTCAGAGGTAGCTGGAAGTCCTGACAGGCCGATCGCATTCAGCAAATCTTCGGTCTTCCTTAAGTTAAAGCCTGGTCACAATTCAGTGGCTTAAATCGCTCTTCAAATTCGGATTCTGTCCGAAAAAAACCCCACAAGTTCCCTCTCAGGAACAGCAGGCAGGCATGCAGGCCAAACTCAGGCCTTTCCACAGTTCTCCCGCACGAATCCACTATGGATTGCTGCTCAAACTATCTCGAGCTGTTACTTCTTCACTTCCCAACTCAGATCTTACTGAAACTGCAAGCAGTGTGGGACTTTCCCCAAGATCCAAAAGGTTCGGTTGGCTGATCTGTCTGTCAGTCACAACAAGGGCTCCCCCTCCAGGTTATTTTAAGCGCCAAAAGCCTAAAACTACAATTTCTACAAGTTTGGCCCCACCAAGCCCCTGTAGGCAGGCTCCATTTTAGAGTCCCAAATGTACTGATTGGCCCATTCTGCAGTCCAGGACCAAAATGATGGAAACAAACAGAACTGTCCATGCTGCAAAGGAGACAGGTTAGAACAAACTGCAATATTTTTACTATTCTAACAAATGATCAGCAAACAAGTACATCTTCTAACAGAGCTCCCTTTTAGATTAATTATGACCGCAATCCTGGCAGCTCTTAAAGAGACAGTACACAGAGGCTATACAGGCACTCTCTGGCAATACATTTAATCTGCTTAAATGCAGAACACCAGCCTGGCAGTGAGCATTTAGGCAAGTTCAAGGAAGACTTTTCGGAAACCCCCATTTGTAGAGGATTACACAAGGACTCTGCAGTACAGGTAAGCAAGAGTAATCTTACTAGATACAGGATTCTGTGCTGTTGTACACTGTAGTGACATAGCTAATTGTAGTACAACAGTGTCTGGAAGTTTATGGATTTCCATACACAGCAACACTGGAGCACATACTGTCTAAAGAATAGTGGATGTGCAACCATGCACAACAAGCCTGTGTTGCCACAGAGGTGTTCTGATTACATCACTGACCACAAGAGCGAAGGCTGAGAGGTCTAATATATTTATAACCCCGAGGTAGCATCACAGGCATGTTGTGCCAGTGGTTCTATATCCACTTTTTATAGTGTGTATATTTTTTTTTTTTTAGGGAAGGAGTGAAATTTCATTGTGATTACATTGGAGTGTGAGTAAAAGCAACAGCGGCAGGACCAAAAGTAGAGACACGTTGAATCAGCTGGCTGACCAACGGTCAAATTTGAACAAGGCACAGAAAAACATTTTTAAATTAACAAGTTCAAGTACATTTATCTATCATATGTTGTCTTCCCGTTCTTTGGTGGTGATCTGTTTGTTGGAGATACAAAAGTTGTTCCATGCTTGTGCCCCCCTCCCCCCATCCAGAGCATTGCATTTGAGTTTGTGCATGCAGTGGTTCTCAGCCAGAAAACAAGTGACACGAAGATTGCCTGTCAGCTAGAATGTTGTACTACAGAAGTGTAAGCCGTTCCATGACCTTTACATTGTGGTACAACAGCATTTCAGCTAAGATGGAAATCCATTCAGAACAAGGGCCACCTATACACTATAGTAGAATTGTCAGGTGCTCACTTCCTGCTCTGCTGAAGAGGGTGGTAGTGAGACCCCCTCCTCAAAAAGTCATCTTGAGACCCAGATTCTGGCAAATTAAATGCTGATCTCAAGCCTTCCGTTTATATGGAAGTAACTGGGACAGCAGTAGAGACACAGCTGGAGGCTCACCTGGAGTGTTATGGCATTAGGGTTTTTGTCTGGTTTACCACTTCAGTACAACACCAGAACAGCTCTTATATGAGTGCATAACAGTCGAAGGGACAAGGGCAGACAGTCTCTCTTGGTTCTCCTTGATCTGTCTTCACCATTTGTTTCCATGGATTACCGGGAGTTGCTGGATCACTGTAAGTGCTATGAAGGGCTCACTAGGTGGCTTTGTCCTGGTCTGAGTCCTTCTTGTCCAACACGATGCAGCAGGTTATTTATTTTGTATTTAAAACGTGTTTTAGCAGGTAAGCACACAGAGCCCAAGGCTTATTTCCATTTGCGACCGGGGTGGGGGTGGAGGGTAGCAGTAAGAGGGTACAAATTCACAGAGCAAGTAAACACAACAATATTTCACGCAGAACAGAAAATACAACAGAAATACAACAATGTACTAAGCAGTACAATACAAACAAGTTTTTCCTAGCAGAGCAGGTGATAGTATTTTAAGTATTGGGCACAAAAACAATATATGTGCAAAAAACACGTACAGCCATTTCAGGGCTCATCAGTACCATGGCAGATACAAGTGTGTCGACTAGCTCATCAGGAAGTGGAGCAAATGAGGGCAGAAGGAGGGACAACATGAGCAGGATGATGGAGATTTGAAGTGAGTCTTGATTAGGGCCTTGCTTGGTTTGAGGGAGGGGGGGACAGTAACGTTGGATGGAAGATTGTTCCAGATATTGGGGAGTTTGTAGCTAATGGAGGCTTGGCCTAGTTTGCGTTCATATAGAGGAACATGGAGACAGCAGTTTGCTTCGGATCGGATCTGAGCAAGTAGACAGGGTTGGCATGGGAGAGAAAAGGTCATCTAAGTATGTTGGTAGTTTGCCAGACCAGTAGTTTCAACCACAAGAGCAGTGTGCATCAGTTGTCTTGCATGGAGGGGGGGGGGGTCCCAGCACAACACATTGTAATAATAATAATACAGTTTATTTGTTAAGCGCAATATCAAATGTCAAAGCACTGTACAATCCGCAAACTCTAAAATAGATAAACACAAATAAATAAAACAATGACACTGTTAAATATTAAATATCCAGTACTAAAAATAGTAAAAATCAGGGAAAGCATATGCGAATAGATATGTTTTTAAAGCAGTTTTAAAGTTCTCCACTGTCTGGCATTCTTTCACCCGATGAGGTAGAGACTTCCACAGGGTGGGAGCAGCAAAAGAAAAAGTCCGAGTTCCAGAAGACTTCAGACGCACCCCGGGAATCTCCAATAATCCCTTGTCGGTTGAGCGGAGTGGTCTGAGGGGGCGGTAGAGACTCAGAAGCGCTTGTAGGTAACGCAGACCCAAGCCATAGAGGGCTCTAAAAGTCAGCAAGCCAACTTTAAAGGTGATCCGCCACTGAACAGGCAATCAGTGCAGAATGCACAGCACAGGTGAAATATGACTGGATCGAGTAGACCCAGACAACAACCTGGCAGCAGCATTCTGCACTAGATGCAGGTGGTGGATATCAACCCCAGGCAGCCCTAGGTATAGGGAGTTACAGTATTCAAGACGCGTGGTCACGAATGTGTGGACCAAAGTTGGAAGGTCGCCGGACGGAACAAGGTGCTTAATCTGGGCGACGTTCCTCAGATGGTAAAAAGAGGACTTGACTACAGCTGACACCTGTGAATGAAGCGTCAGCCCATCGTCAGATATCATCCCCAGATTCCGTACCCATTCGGCGGTCAGGAGCTGAGAGCCCCCGAGCCAAAGCCCAGAGGACTGCCCAGCAATCGACCCCTCAACCCGGCAACCCGGTTCAACGACCAACACCTCTGTCTTGTCAGGGTTCAATCTAAGCCAACTGGAATTCATCCAGTCATGGATTTCGGCGAGACAGTTGGAAAAGACCGAGAGTGCACTATCCTGGTCAGGCACAAAAGACAGGTACAGCTGAGTAGCATCTGCATAACAGTTAAAACTTTGCCTGTACCGTCTTACAATGTCTCCTAATAGGAGCATATACACAGCAAACAACATGGGGGACAACACTGAACCCTGGGGGACCCCACATGGCAGGGATTAGGAGTCAGAGGAAAAAATCCCTGATACTGCCTTCTGCGACCTACCTAGTGATGTGTGTCAGGGGGCAGCCTAGTGTGAATCTTCACAGCACATTGAACAGGATAGCTGTTTTGTCTAGATTGGTGGAATCTGCATCTGAGTAGATTACATCCACGTAATCCAGAAGGGGAAGGATAGTGTTTCACAATTTGTTTCCTTATCTTTTGTTGGAGATAATTCTTGACTCTATAGAGGGCAGCAAGTTTAGCATAGGACTTGGCTATGACATGGGAGATATGCTTGGGGTAGTCAAGGTGCTGGTCCAAGTGGAGGCCAAGGTACTTATAAGTGTTGACAGAGTCCAGTGGGAGCCCATCCAGGGAGCAAATGATCAAGGAGGGGGGTGGCGTTATCCCATTGCCTGGAGCCAGACAGCATGGGCACACCATCATCTTTTTGTTCATGACAAGAGAGTTGTCCAGGATCCATTTTTGGATAGCAGAGAAGTCCTATTGGAGGGATTCCTCTATGGAGGAGACAGAAGTACCAGATGTACAGATTATAGTATCATCTGCGTACATATGTATATTGATTGCTGAGTTGGACAGGGGGAGGTTGTTGATGAAAATGGTGAAAAGCAGAGGCCCCAGAACCGAGCCTTGAGGGACCCTGAAAGAGACAGGTAGGGTGGTGGATGTGTTTGGACCTAGTTTGACGGACTGGGTATGATTTTTCCAGGTAGGAATGGAACCATGCTAACGCTGTGGGGAGACACCAGGTTCAGCTAGTTTGAGTAGGAGCTATGGGTGGTCAGTGGCATCAAAAACCTTTACTAGATAGATAAAAATGGCCACTGTGCCCAGTCCTTTGTCTGAGTTGATGTGAATGTGGTCCATGAACCTTAGAAGGGAGGTTGGAGCTGCAGTGGTTGGGACAGAAGCCTGACTGGAATGGAGTTAGGAATTTGGATTCCTCAAAGTAGTTGCATTGCTGCCTGCTGATGAATCTCTGGAGAGCTTTGGATAGGATGTGAAGGAGTGAAATTGGGCAGTAGTTGGAGGGGAAGTTGGCTGGGCCTCCCTTGTGGATTGGTACCACTAACACATGCTTCCAGCTTCATGGAAAGGCCCCAGTGCAGAGGGACTGATTGAGAATGGATTAACAGGGACCTCTATGACTGGAGCACTCAGTTTGAGAAGTTAGGTGAGATACTGTCAGATCCGCAGCTGGATGCACCATTTAGTGCTAGTAATTCTTTGAGGATGGCACCAATTGAAATTGCCTGCATTCAAAAATTGTCACCCAGTACTGGTTGGATGGGGGGTGCGGTTGGAGATGAGGGCCTTGGGTCCTTCAGTGAAATACCTGTTGAGGGCATCAGCGGTTAAGGGGGTGCCAGGGATGGACTGCTCACTGCTGGGGGGGGGGGGAGTATTAGGGAATTAACTGTCTTCCAGAATTTCAAAGGATCAAGGGTGTTGGAGGCTAGCTTGTGCTGGAAGTAGCTTGCCTTGGCTAAGTAAATGCTGCAAGTGCAGAGATTTCAGAGGGAGGCATAGGCTTGCCTGTCCTGGGGTATCCCACTGGATTTTTGCCTGGCCCAGGCCTAGTCTGTTCATCAGTATAGCTTGATTAGATTAAGGGTTATCCTGAGGAGGTGGTGCCACAGACTCTGGAGCACCTGACTGAGTCATATTTGTCACAAATACCAAGGAAGATTGTGGAGAAGAGAGCCAGGGTCACTTTCAGATTTAGGGTGGATAGGACTGGGGCCTAGTTTGCACCACCGAGATCCTGTATGAATCTGTCCTGGCAGAATGTTTTGAAGGATTTGACGCATGTTATTTTGGGAGGGGGCTTTGGTGGGTTTAATTTTCCGCACATAGTAAGTCATGCAGTGGTTACTGAAGATATAAGGCAGGGTACCTGAAGTCAGGATTTGCTGCGGGTGGGTTGCCAGTACCCATTCTATTGTACTGTGGTTGATGGATTTGGGGTTGAAGCATTTGGGTGAAAAAAATCAGTTAATGCAGGTTCAGGGCTTTGATTTTGATGAGGCAATTAGAAGGAGAGGACTGGTTAGATTGGGCAGACCAGCTGAAGTTTAACTCTCCAAGGATAATGTGCTTGCCACTGGGTTGGGAATCGAGCACTTTTTGGAGTATGTCTCTTACCACATCAGAAAGTTTCTCTGGGGTACAGTAGACACTTGTTTTCTGCAATGGGATGGAGTACAGGTGAGTGAGGACCCCTAAGATAAGCTCATGTGAGTTTGGGGAGGCTTCACTGGTGGTAAGAGAGATGTTGTGGAAGTTAGCCAAGTAAATGAGTACTCTACCCTCTCTCTCTGAACAGTCTTGCCTGTGGGAAGTATACCCAGGGATGTCGATGGTTGATGAGGGAATGTGGGCAGAGAGACTGGTTTTGGTCAGGACCAGGAAGTCAGGTTTGTTCAGTCCTACCCAGGTTTTGATTAGGTCAGTCTTGGGGAGGAGGCTTCCGACATTAACAGGAAATATTTTTGAGACCTTTAGGCAAGTGGAGGGACCACAGTTGTGGGTAGGAGGGGGCAGAATTAGCCTCCATGTTGCCCCCATTAGGAGCAGCAGAATAATGAGGAGATGGCTACATTGAGGCAGGGCTTTCTTTAGGGGTTTATAGGGTGATGTTAGCAATGTGGGATGGGAGCATTTTTGCCTCAGCAGTGTTTCAGGACAGGACCCGGTGAGGTGCAGTAGACCTGGGTAGATATCTGCATAGTATGGACTGTGGTCAGAGTTTGTAGATGGTGGAGCAGATGTGTTGGTGGAGATAACGCAGAACAAAAGGAACAGTATGATTAGCCTCGCTTGCCCTGCTAGGCACTTGTTCTGTGTACTTGACTAAGACCCTTTGGGGATGCTGGGCAAGAAAGATATGTGGGGGGAGGGAAGAGACTTGATGGATAGTAGTTAGGAGCTGACTGTTTACTTTTGGGGGTTCAGACTGCTTGCAGAATACCTTAATAGCATACCATAGAACAGGCCTTGGTGAAGACAGGCTGAGATAGTAGTCAAAGCTTAGTGACAGTGTGAGTATCTTTGACTAGCAGCTCACACAACAGCGAACCTAGTGTTTGGATTAAAGCAGCTGACATTACTTAATGCCTATGAAAATTCAAAACTAACAACTAACACAGTCACTATATCAGCTATTTAGTTTTGCTCAGTAAACAATATAAAGGTTGCATATAGAGCCAGCGCAGAACCAGTGATCAATAGCAAATGGTGGACAAACCATAATGCCATGAAAATCAGGTTATCGGAAATCTGTTTCTGTGGCAGGTGGTTGGGCATAAGCAACAGCATAGCAATGTAAAAACTGTTATAGAGACACACACCCAGGTTACTGTTACTAAAAGCAATCAATTGTCAGTACTTAATGTTTTGAGAGTTTTTTGGAGTAATCGGCTATCGCAGTTGCAGTGTCAGGTAGTTATAGCATTTAAACAGAGACTAGCAACAAGTAGATTCAACTTGGCAGATTGAGCCAATGAATTATAATCAGTTAATTATATTGAGAGTTTTGTGATATATAACAGCTGCTGACAGTGTTACCCCTTGTAGCTTGATATTGCTAGACAGCCTACTACACAGTTTACTCAGGGTGATTTTTTATCAGGCAGTGTACATAAAGTTGTGAAGTTATACAGTGGAGTGAGATAGCAGTGACTTATCAGATGCCTTGTAGCTCGAACCTGCAATGGTTTCTGCCCTAGCCCTGTCTGCCTTGACTGACTCAGCTGATGTGGCAGACTCTCCGCTCGACTTGTGCCACCCTGTGCTGGACTGCTCGTGGTGGGGCTGCTTGGATGAGCGGCCTTGATGAATGAGGGAAAGGGTGGAGAGTCTTCCCTTCAGTCTGATTGGCTGCAGGAGGGGAAGTCGCCAAGTTTCATAGTGGAAGAAGTTTCATATTAGCCAGCTGCTCTTTGTTGTGCAGTGCCTCAGGGCTCGATTGTATTCCCTATTTTGTTTGCGTTATTTGCGATTGTTGTGCTCAGTGTCAGGCTACCAAGAGTTATGAGATCTTACGGTTCTACTGTCACAATGTCCTTCGTGATGACTAGTCATAATGTTTGGAAATACTAGGCAATTACAAGTCATGGTACTTTGTCTTCTTGCCAGTTCTTCACTGAAAATTCAGATTGACATAATGTATCTGCGTGACACCTTACTAGTCCAAGCCATACCCCCCCCCCACACCAAAACTGGATCACGGCACCCAAGCTATGTCTGTAAAAGTCACCCCTGATCCCTCGAAGGCCCCTCTTATCATCACGGTGGCCTATATCCCACCATGGAAACAAACCCCTGCACTCCACTACCTCACAGAATACATCTCCAGCATTCCCCACAAGGTTGAGCGCATCCTGCTGGGTGACCTCAACATAAATTGGCTCGCCAGTTCTGCTGCCTCAGCCAAGGACACACTTGCAGCCCTAGACCTCTCCCCAGTGGTAACTCAGCCAACCAGATGCAACCCCTCTACTGGCACACACACCTTGCTGGACACCATACTCTCCAACCGGCCCCATAAAATCGGGACATCTCGGTCCTACCAAACTCCCTCAGTGACCACTCCCCAATAATCTTCTCGCGGTCCGGTAGGCTACCTAAACAAAAACCAGAAGTCACTCTCCGACGACGCCTCCACCCAGATAACATCTCAAAATTCAAACAATATCTTCTTGTCTGGGACTGGTCCCCAGTATACCGTGCCACCAGCATTGATGTTGCGCTTGACTACTTCTCCAGCTCCTTCACCCTGGCCTGTGACACATTTGCCCCCCTAAAAAAAAGACCCACACTAAAGAATACAATGCACCTTGGATTACTCCATCCCCCCTCCTACAGCTCAGAAATAGAGATAACCTATGACACAGAGCCACTGACTCAGGCAAATCGGCTGATATGCAAGCACACCAAGCCAAATGTAACAAATGCACCTGGGCCATTCACACAAGGCAAAAGCCAGATACTACAGATCTACCCTAACTGCTGAATGGGGGTCATCTCTTAAATTTTGGAATAATATAAAAATACTAAACGGCAAATCCAGGGCTCCCCCCCACCCCAGCTCACTATAAATGGCACCATCACCACTGACCCAAAGGGCATAGCAGATGGTCTCAACACTAACTTTACAGACCTAAGCTCGGTGCTTCCCAACAGCTTCTTCAACCCAATAACCATCTCTAAGCCACCCACTCTCTCGCCCTCCTTCTACCTTCGACAATCACTCCTCAGGAAGCTAGCATTCGCCATAGTTCTCAATGGGTCCAGCCCCTAAACGACCCCTTGGCTCCTCTGCCTGGCCCTGGACGTGCTGCTCCTCCCCCTTACTGGCCTGCTAAACTGCTCCCTCTGCCTCTAGCAGTTCCCCAGTACCTGGAAGACCACAGTAATAACACCCATTCACAAAGGAAGGGACAATTTATCCCCTGGGAACTACCACCCAATTTCTGTCCCCCCACCAAAGCCCTGGAAAAGGTAGTGGCAGACCAACTGGCCAACTACCTCAAAACCCACAACCTGCTCCACAAGGAGCAGCATGATGTCCGCTCAGGCCACAGCACCACCAAGGCTCTCCTTGAATTTTCCATTTTCCTCCATGCCGCACTTGACAAGGGCCATCTGGCAGGAGCCATGTTCATCGACCTCTCCAAGGCCTTTAATACGATCAGTCACCCTCTCCTGCTCGACTCCGTCTTGCAAGTGGGTTTCTCCCAAGGCCCCCTGGCCTCAAGGACACAATGTGTGAAGATCAAGACAACACTCTCCAGTACCCACCCTGTCCACTCAGGAGTCCCCCAGGGTTCCATCCTGGGACCGCTACTTTTCAGTCTGTTCTTCAATGCACTACCCATCTCATGTGCAGGCAAGGTTCTACTCTATGCAGATGACGCCGTCCTCTATGCCTCCCATGCCAGCCCCACCAGTCTTCAGGCCTCACTCCAGCACTCTTTCAGTCAAACTGAACGCTGGTTCATGGATCGTGGACTGATCATGAACCTACAAAAACCAGGACCATGATATTCGCCCACCACCAAAGTAAACTTAAAAATGCTCCCTGCAGATCCTCTCCAGCGCCCTCTATCCCCTTGAACAGGTTACCTCCTATAAATACCTGGGCATAACCTTTGACCCAGCTCTCACCTTCCACGCTCACATAAATGCACTCACTTCCGCGACTAACGCACGTATCGGCCTCCTCTACCGCCACAAAGACTGCCTGCCACCTGAAGCTCTACGGCTAGCCTTCACCTCATCGGTCCTGTCCCTAATCAACTACGGCCTGTTGATCTAAGCAGCTGCAGACACCGCCACCCTCAGCAAGATAAAAGTGTCCATCAATAAAGCATGCAGACTCCTGTCTGGTGCTGACCGGCTAACACACACCTGCACCCTCTACTCCCACACGCAAATACTCAACTTTGAGGAAAGGCTCCAATACCAGTCCTGCTTCATGGCCAAAAAGACCCTCCTTGGACTAACACCGCCTGGGGTTGCATCTTCCCTCCACCACTCACTCCCACTGTCTCCACTCGCAGCGCCGATAAATCCTTTCTAGCGGTCCCAAGGGTGAGGACCTCCATCGCCCAGAGGACCTTCTCCTAATGGGCCCCATCCTGGTTCAACTCCCTCCCTGCGTCTGTCACCAGTCTACCTAAAATTGGTGCATTCAAAGTCACCCTCAGGAACCACTTACACACAACCCGCTCCTGCAGGTGCCCCTGGCAATGAGCCGGCAGCCACCTGGCCGCCACCCGGCCCAAAATCTGTGTATGAACAGGTGAGATCCAGTGACAAAGTCTTACTACTAGACTGCCTCTGAAATTGTCTTTACAGTAATATGTCTGCTGCAATGTAAATAAATGCTTAGCTAATCCTTGTATAGGCTAACACACAGGCTCCCCACCTCCCCTGTACTCATTGTTTTCCGCTCTTATTAGTTGTAGTGTGATTGTAATAACTCATGAAATGTGTTGCCTCATTCATGCCTCCCTTTCCAAACTAATTTTTTATATCTAAATGTTTGTATTTGTACATATATGTCACATTATGTATAGTGACGTGGAGCCTTTGGAAATGAGTCCATGACTCAAAGGATTGTGATTCCGATATCTTACAGAAAAAAACAAAAACAAAAAAAAACCAGGAGGAACCAGACACTGGCCACTACTGTATGTTGACCTTGGAAGAGATCATAAACAGTATTACCTAGAGATTTCACTGCCATGCAGAGGAGGCTCATCGTTATGTGTGTCATTTATGCTTGGCAAAGTCGCTTCGGCAGCTGTGATTTCCTGATGTTCTTTGGAAATAAGTGATTGGATGGCAGCAAGCTGACTGAGACTCAGCCTGTGCTAAACAGAGGTGCTGCTTATTTGACTCGGATTTCTACCTTTGTTAATTACAAGGGGTTGTACTGTTAATACCATCCTTAGATGGTCCCCCGCTTGTTGAGTTGCGGATGTGGCTAAAAAACAGGGAGTCATCTTCGACTGTGAGCTAACATTGGAACATCAGATATCGGCAGCAGTGTGGAGTGGCCTTTATGCATCTGAAGAATATTGTCAAGTTGAAGCCGTATCCTCTGTATGTATACTACAACAGGGTTTATTTGGTTATATGATTCAATAATAAGTGTTGTCCACACCTTCAGACTTGTTTGTCTCTCTTTATTTTAATACACCCTGATGTTTTGGCCCCCCCACAATTATGGGCTTTTTCAAGGAGATTTATTTGTAGAATCCTTAATGCAGCTTCATTCTGTTTCCCCAAGTTTTGTGTGGCTCTTATTATTTATTTTTGTGCTGTTTTGTAGAAATCGCTTTTCAGCTAATTCTGCATGCTGGCTGAGTTCTGTGTGCCGCACTGTCAGCTAGCAGAATATATTGTAGCAGTGACACTGCACAGAGAAACATACAGTACCTGTTAGTTGAAAAGAGATTTCTTTAGAAGAGCATAAAAAATAATAAGCATGCAAAACTTGTAAAAGCAGAATGATGCTGCATTAAGAATTCTACAAATAAATCACCCTGAAAATGCCTGTAATTTAATGATAGAAAATGTTAGGGTGTATCAAAATAAAGAGAGACAAACATGTTTGAAGGTGTGAACCACACCCTATTATTGACTCATAAAACCCATTACCCTAGTTGTATACACGAAGACTCTATGAACCTTGGTGGGTTGAAGACAGTAAGATACAGTCATTTCCTACAGTGACTTTTTATATTTGCTGAAGCCATATCTCGCGGGCCAGGACCTTGTTATTCTAGAGCACATATTTGTAAAATCATGTCTCAACTTTTGCAATGCTCTATACAGTACTTAGGGTTATGGTGCCGGGGTTTGATGTGCCACTTGCAGATGGTGCAGAACGTAGCAGCCAGGTCGATAACATCAGCAAACATACCATCGCATAGTATGCCTGTGCTGTACAAACTACAGTGCTGCCAGTGAAATGGCGTGTCTCCTTCAAGATTAGTTTACTGATATACAAAACCATAAATGGACTGGGTCCAAACTACCTGAAGGACCTTTGGGTGCTTTATTCCCATGCCAGCTCTCTTTGCTGTGCCACACTTAATATGCTAAATGTGCTCAGGTCCCAGCTAAACTCTAATAATGGGGGACCAGGCATTTGTAGTAGCAATACCCCTGCTATGAAATTTGTTCTCTTTCCAAAGTTGTTTAAATACCTCAGTGAACCATTTTAAAGCTGAACTAAAAACCTTCCTGTTTTCACAGGTTTCCCCATTTCAGCATTGCATAAATGTTTTGTTAGGATTTCATTATTCTTGTCCATCTGCTTCCTCTGTAAATACTGAATTGAAGTCATTTAGAACTGATGCCTTCTGCCCATCTTCCTCTGTCACCCTCACAATCCTTCCCTTTGTCTTTCATTTTTTTTCTGAAGTAAGGGAAGAAAGTTTTTCTCCATCTTTTCACCCCTTCTGCAATACTCAGTCCAGTGGCAGACGTCGTTTCTGATTCCCTTCTTTGTCTTCTTCAGTGTGCTCTGATGTATCTCCCAGGATTCTTCCCCCTAGTTGCACTTACAGTTGTTGAAGGCCCCTTTCATCCTCATTACTGCCTCCCTTTCCTCCCTAGAGAACCATAGGGCTTCTTGTGTTTGTTACCCTTGGTGACAGTTTTCATACAAGTCTTGGTTGCCTCGAGAACTGACTCCTTAATAAGTTCCCATTGTTTCTCTACTCTTCCTACTCAAGCTCCCCCCCCTGTAGCTTGCTCCTAACTATATCTCTCATCCTTCCAGAATCTGCTCTCCTGAAGTCCGGTACCACAGTTCTGGAAGGTGGTGTGCTGCTATATAGTGCCAGCTCCACCACAGGGTGTTGTGCTTGTTGGACCCCAGTAGATCTGTGACTGTCACAAGGCTAGTCCTGTCCCCTCTCGAGTAGTTCCAGGTTTCTGACACTGCAAGCAGTGGGGGTCATCCAGTCCACGTCTGGTATGTTGAGATCCCCCATCACCACCACATCTCCGTTAACTACACTGAGAGCCCACTCTTCTCCTAACTCCCTATCAACTGCCTCACCCTGTTTTGGTGGTTTGTGAACCATCTCTTCCCTCATACACTCACCAGATGGAGCAGTAAGATTTACCCAGAGGGGCTCTGTCCCAACATTGACCCTCCTAATCAACATTTCTTTTGGAACCTTTATGTTGTCATTCACATTAAGAGCTACTCCTTTTCCTTTGCCTATCTCCCTTTTGCCTATCTCCCTGTTCTTTCTTTACAGAGTGTGCTCTGGGATCACCAGGTCCCGGTCATTGTTTTCCGATGCCCAGGTTTCCGTGATGGCCACCATATCTAGTTTGGCATTGGCTACAGGGCTGTAGTTCACTAACCTTATTTCCTAGGTTCCAGGCATTTAGGCAAACCTCTCTCCAACTACGGTTCATTCCTTTTCTCTGACCTTTTCTAGTTGACCTGCCTTCCCCTGAGGTCCTGACTGTTGGTCCTCTAGAACTCCCACCTGATGCTGGATGGGTTAATGATGATGTTTTTGATGGCACCCTCTTCCTATCCCCTGCCTGCCAGGGAGCCATGTCTATGAAGTATGTACTGTCTTCAGTATGTAATGAATTCCCAGCCTCAGATTCCCCCCTGCTAAATTTAAATATCTACCTATTATGTAGACATCTAGTTTCTGACCAAGGGTGCTCATCCCCTGTTTTGTCAGATAGAATCCATCTGTCTTGAGTAGACCCCTGTCCAAGAAGTCGCACTAGTCACCCATGAACTGATGACCTACCTTGTGACACCACCCTTTCAGGCACTCATTAAACTCCTCGATCACCTCTGCTTTTACCCAGGCCTGCCCCTTACGCCAGGCAAGGATGTCCTCTGAAAAAGCCAAAGAGGAGGTGACTGGTCTGAACCTGGCTTCTAGCCTCTGAAAGTTGTTTTTCACATCCTACAGTGGCTCATTTGCCAGAATGTTGATACCTACAGTATATGTACCAGCATCTCTCCCTACATTCTCTGCAGTCCTCCTAATTATCTCCTTGTCCCAGGAGGCAAAAGCCCCTGGTAGGCATTTGGTGATCCCTTCCTTCACTACCTTCTCCACTCCCCTTAGCATAGAGTCCCCAACAATGATGATGTCCTTCTCTGACTTCTTAACCTTCCTGATGTCTGAGAACTTCCTAAACTTGTTTCCAACTGGGGATGCATTGCTGGATGGTCCCACTGCCATGACCGGCTCAGCCCCCCCCCCCGGAAGTCAGGTACCTGCGCCCCTGATCAGGGGGTGAACCAATTCAGAGTTGGAGTTAAAAGGACCAATGTTGTTCCATTGCTACCAGGCTTGCCACCCTTCCCCCTACCAATCAGATTCCAATGTCCAGGGCCTGTGGGCCTTTTGGAGAGAGGATCAGCTGGCTGTTGTGGTACATGCCAGCTCAGCTGAAGCCCCAGCAGGACTATCGCATCCCATGCTGCTATCACCTGTTTCTGCAACTCTGCCACCCTCCTACAAATTGGGCAGTGACACAGTTTCCTGAGGATAGCCTTGGAGAATAGTGCACCAGAGTCCGGGCAGCTAGCTATCTCATGTCTAAATCTGTGCTCCATGCTTCCTAACCTGGCTTATCTAAATGAGAAAGCAATACCACTTTTTGGATATCACCCTGCTTGAACCCCTGTCCGTTGCTGTGCCCCACGTAGAGGTGTAACAACGGAAGCCTGCTAGCAACACAATTTCAGCAATAAACCCTCTTGTGAACTTACCCCTGATAGGGAGTATGACGGAGACCACTGTCACATAAATTTATCACTAGGCCCTCTGGTGACTGTACTCTAGATAGGGATTTGCTATGGAAGCCTGCTAACTCAGAAATTAAAAATAAGTCCCCCTTTTGATCGCAGCCCAGATAGGGATTACGAAAGAGGCCTGCTAGAACACATATTTAACAATGTGTCTTCCTGTGACTGTACCCCAGTTTGGCTGCAACTGTATGAACTGCGGTTAGACTACCAGAGATACACTTCCCAGTACCGGGTCATTATGTCACGGACTAAACCACACATGAAGAACCGCACAGTCTGTAGTGCGTAGTGCTTCAGAGCGACAGGGGTATATGAGCAATATGCAAGTAGCGCTACTCACTCCTGTCACTCTGCACAGGAAGGGGAAGTGGATGTAACCACTGCTGGTCTGGTGCTCAGTTTAGCCGCTCCCATGGTGAGGTGGCGAGAGCACCTGACCCAACAGTGAAAAGGTGGGTAGGGTCAGGGTCTGGTTCCCTGCAAGGGAACCTTTTTACTTTTTTTTGTTTTGTTGGTGCGCTGAGGACAAATGCGATCAGGATATTCTTCTTGGCCCTGTGCCACACCCCCTTGGAGTTGATTATCATAATTCCGGTGGGTGTGGGGGAAAAGCCCCCTGCAAAAACAAATAGACCATTCAGGTGTGCGCCATTTCTATTGTGGTGGCATTATGTGCCGCCGCTGTGTTGCCGCACACTGTTTTCCATGCACAGGTTTGAAGTGCGTGGTTTCATCCACGACATAATGACCCCAAGCCCACTTCCTATAACCCCTGGACCTAACCTTCAGAGTCCCCTGCAGAAGTACGGACTACCTGCGGACACACCTGCAGATGCCATCCTCTCGCTTCTGTGGTCCTCTAACTTCCGTGAGTTGCATGTTGGCAGTATAGCCTAGAGGTTAGAGTAATGAGCTATGAATGAGCTTGGTACATCCAGCAAATGTGGGTTTGATTCTCACGACCTCCACTTGCCTACTGTGTGACTCTGAGCGAGTCAGTTTACCTCCCCAGTGCTCCCAGGTCAACCCTGAAAACAGGCACTTGTGCCCAGTGGGCCTTAACCAGTTACCAAAAGAATAATAATAAAAAGAAGCTCCTGGGGTCACTTGAAATTGTGGGTAGGAAATACCCGTCCAAGTCCAAAAATCCTTATCCGTTAGCTGCCTCAGGTGCAAAGTGGAGGGGGGGGTGGAGAGCTTTAGCTGACTCTGCCCCTCTGCTCTCCCTATTGCACTGCTTCTGAAAGCAGAATCAAAATGGATCTGGGAAAAAACCTGACAATGGTTTCCCAGTTCACAGGTCCCTCCCTTAACCATAGAAATGGATGTTCCTGTGATCCTCAAACCTGGAGTGGTTTTACCAGTAACAAATATAGGGTGGAAATGAAGAGTGGAGTTAGTGGGAACTGTATTTTTCTATACATGTCACTAACTGTTGCTGCCTCATTGGATCTTTCTCTCTCTCTCTCTCTCTCTCTCTCTGTGCTCTGTCACTTATTCTTGTTCTTTCGACAGTCCTAAGATAAGTGCCCAGGTTCCTGGCATACATGACACCTCTGCTCCCCTGACTCCTTAGTTTCTGGTGCATTTGAGTTTTTTCCTTGGGTTCGGGCTAAGGCTGTTTTACTTAAGGCTGCCCCTTGCATACCTTTAAAACTTACTGCTTTCCCTCCTGCATTGTTTTTGGGCTGAATGTTTTATACTAGACTCAAACTGATCAGTCCTCTCCTTTGCTTCCTTTACAGTACTGGCAGTCCAGTCCAGCAGCTACACCCACAATTCCTCTAGCACAGTCCAGAGAAACTGTTACAGTACAAACACTTTTGCCTTATTAGTAGTAACTGCCTTATTACCCTATAGCCATCATTCCAACATATTGCACAGCTGAACACACATTTCAGAATAATTCTCCTCTTATAGTGTTTGTTTGGTTTCTTCCTCGTTTGCTTTGATGTTTGTGTAGCCATGAACATTTTGGAAAATTCTGTAAAAACGTGCTTTACAAAGAACAACTCTCCTCAAGTGTTTTCTTTAAACCAATAAATTTGAGTATTCATGCTCCAGGAGTCAGTTCAGGAGTCAGTCCAAAACATTGCAATAAAACATTCTCACTTTTAAATAGCCCATGCAATCAGCATTGTCCATTCTGGTAACTTACTCTTAGACTTTGCCTATGCTTAATGGTGTGAGGTGAGTCACCCAAGGAGCCCTATCCAATTTAAACTGTCTCTGTAAAATTCTGGGGATCATAGTAGACAATAAGCTGGCACTTGAAGCTCGAGTGTCAGCTGTCCGCTGTGGGATTTTCCATCTCAGGAATATCACCTGGCTGAAGCTCTTTCTTAAACCTGAGGACCTCGTGACTTTGATTCATGCTTTTGTGACCATAGTTTCAGCTAAGAGGGGAGGCAGTATAGCACAGTGGTTAAAGGCTCTGAGCTGCAAATCTGGTGATATCCAGCAGACCAGAACTGGGTTTGAATCCCACAGCTTCCTCTTACATACTGTGTGACCCTGAGCAAGTCACTTAACTTCCCTGTGCTCCCAGGATGCATCTGTAAAAAAGCTTTCAGCTTAGTGTGCTACTCCTGCTTAAACAACTAAAAAAAAAAAGTGCACTATATCTAGGGCTTTCTGGAGGTTTGCTGCACTGTCTCCAGCTGGTGCAAAACACTGCGACCAGACTGACCTCCAGTACGAGCACTGCTAAACATATCACGACTGTGCTGTGAAGTTTACATTGGCCTCTGGCTAGATGGTGTACCATCTTCAAGATTTGCTTGATGGTATTCAGGGCCCTGTACAGTCTGGGTCCTGGCTACATTAAAGATCTTCTGCACCCATATGCTCCTTGTCCCCCTGTCCGCTGGGGAGAATTTGCTAGAAGTTCTCCAGGCCCGCCTCAGATCTTCAGGAGATAGGGCACTAGCTGTGGTTGTGCCTCAGCTGTGGAACATTCCTCCATCATACCTCCAAAATATTATTGTTACAGGTTTTTAAGAAATCTCTGAAAACCCATTTTTTTACACTGCCTTTTAATGATTCTGGCTAGCAGATTGGTTTTGTTTCTTTGTGTATTGCCTTTTAGTAAACTTTTAGGGTTGTGATTTCTGTTATTCTGTTTGAATTTTATGCACAGCACCCTGAGCCCCTGGAATAGGATGCTTTATTTATTTATTTTTTTGTTAGTCCTTTTTTCTCCCCTGGCCCCAGTCTGCCTACCTTGACGTCTTGGCATCCCTTCGGTCATCAGGCTGCCATCCCGAAGAGCCCTCCGGCCCCCATTCAGGTCTCGCGGCTGCTACCCCCGCGGCTTGCCCCCCACGGTGGGGTGGTGGAGAGCCCTCCCCCCATGCTCACCTACCGAACCAGGATCCAGTATGCACCCTGCACCTTCGGAACCGAACAGTCCCCCCATAGAGACAGCCATCATGCCGCCACGACTGGAGCCATTTTTTCCACTTTTCTTCCGTTGCGTGAGCCTGGGGTGTGCAATGACACCAATGGAGGGGGCGTGCACGTGTCCGCACGCGCTCCCTCCCAGCGTCATGCCCCAAACCCACCCCCTTCTGTGCAGTGCCAGTGCACCGACCCCCAGCCTCCACCAGAGGCCGCTGATGCGCCAACTGGTGACCCCCGCTGCCCCGGAGAGGGAGAGCAGTCCACGGATGCTCAATCCCTCTCCGCCCCTGCTGACCCGAGTCCATTCCTGAACCCGGGTCCCAGCATGGAGTGAGGTGTGGCGTCCAGCGCTTCAACCCTCAGCGCCATCGGGCTGGTGAATGGGGCGCTTTAAAAATTAAAATGTACTTACTTTATATGATGCCACATTTCTTTTTTATGTTCACCATATTAGAATGTATTGTTTTGTGGCCTGGAATTAGCCCTGATGTTCCAAGTGTCCTGTAAGGTCAGAGAACCATGTGTGATACACAATAGTTCATTTCTGTCACAAAAAGGAAAAACAGTGATGTTAAAATATGGATGTTCAAACACAGTTGAGAATATTGATGTAAAACTTGTGACAGTCATATTAAATGAGCCTCTCAAGTGTCCCTCATTTGTTCTCAAAGTCTCCCTCTGTCCCACTTAAAATTGTTTCTGTAACTGAACAGAGGGGACATTACGCAAAAAATAATTCCCAACATTGGTTGCTTCTTCACAAAATGCTCTTTATACTAAGCCCCTTATTCTACCAACTTCCAGAGAGGATATAATCAGTGTTTAATAGTTGTCCCTGACGTTCGTCCTTTGTCCCTGATTTTTTAAGCCTTGTCCCTGATTTGTGAGGCAGGAGATTGAGAGGTATAATGTTCATCATTAGTAATTTAAACACTAAACAAATGTTAAAGCAGACTCAGAATGTTGAAAACTAGCATCTTACATCAGAGGACAAATAGGACAATCTAAAATAGAATCAGAAAGGTATAGGCACTACATTTTCACTGTCAAGTGAAGCAGTGGTGCATGTTATGTTCAATGTTTGTGGAATAGCAATGGGGTATACAGTGCTTGTGTAACTTGCAGAACTTTTTGTGTCTTAACTCTATTCCCTCCCTTGAGTAGTAGGTATGTAGTTAGGAGTTTGTAGGTAGGAATTTGTAGGGAATAGAAGGCCCAAAAGGATACCTCCTCCAACTCACAGCGAGTATGACCTCCCTGGCACTCAGGAGAGGAAAACCCCCAGGTGGAGGAAACCTCTGAAGACCCATGGCCAGTGGTCTGCTCATCCTCAGGGCATACTAAGAGGAGAAGGGCCTAAGTTCTAGTAACCATAGCTAATTTGGGGACGGTGAGCTTCTTGGAGAGACGATGATCCATCTTCAATCCATGGATGATGCAGATTGAACGATGATCCTGAGGCTGAAGAGTAAGTCTTTTCTGAAGGAGTGATAGAATCCAAAATGTAACATAGAGCCAGGTGAAGGAGGGCAAGTGAAGTCCAGGTTTCCAAGATGATGAATGATTCTTGTCCCAAGGGATTGTATGGCATAATGAGCAGAGGGAGCATGTATTGATCGATAAGTTACTGGATAGGGAACGGTGGAAATGCTATGATATGAGAAGTCATGGGTGAATGATCCAACTTGTGAAAAGTGTGCCTGACAAGGTACAGTCTGGAGGCAAGGAATTCAGTAATGAGCGAGGAGTCACTAAGGAAACATCCATGAAGTAGAAAATGAGTAGAAGAGAGTCTTTGAGTGCCCTGGAGATGATGATCCATTCTCAATCCATGGCCGATGCAGCCTGAATGATGATCCTGAGGATGAAGGGTAAGTCTTTTCCAAAAGGGTGGTAGAATCCTGAGTACGGAGAAGATCCAGTTGAAGATGGGCTAATGTAGACCATAATTCTAAGGTGATGAAAGATGCGTGTCCAAAGGGATTGCAAAGGCATAATGATCCGGGAGAGCATAATTTGATGGATAAACTACCAGACAGTAACGGTGGGACATGCGATGAGTTGTACATTCTTAGGTGAATGATCCAATTTGAGTAAGGTTTGACGTTCAAGGTAATCTGGAGGTAAGGAATTTATTATTGAACGATAAGTTGCTAAGTAAGCATCACGGAGTAGAAATGAGTAGAGATTTTGAGTGACTGACGGGAGTAATGCCATAAGTAATTAGTGAACAAATAGAAGAAGATTTGCAGATGCAGTCCAGATGGTAACCTACTGTATATGGAGAATGATTGGAAGTTCGGTATAAGAGATTAGATGGCTTCTTCGGGCATGATGTTCATAACCTTACTTGTAAATACTCTGCTGGAATGCTGACTGAAATAAGTGCAGATATTTCGGTGGTGTGATTGCCCAGGAAGTGCACTGTGGTGGCATATGGTTAGATAGGTTGACAGGTAATCTGATGCCGAAGTACGTGAGAGAAGCTCGGAGGCGGATATAAGGAAGAGTCTGTAGGCTGGATTGGTAGTGGGGTCTATTAGTGTAGGATGCCATAGGATCTGAGTGCTGTGGCTGATTAAGACCAGTTGGGAGGCAGACTGAGTTAGTGAATTTGCCTTAACTGTTATGGATTTCTGAATGGAATTCAGAAGAGCCAGTTCTTGGTAATAGTCTTTGCTGGAGAGATTAATGTAGGTAATTCATGAAGAAGAGGCTGTAGGGTCCGCTGGAAGAGTGGCTACTAGGCTGAAGGTACTAGATGAAGAGGTACGGATGATTGTATAAGGAATGGTGATGTCCAGGAGCCAAAAATGACGGGTTGGATGATGTGGAGTTAGTAATCAGCTAGGCGGTGGAGATCCCATGATGAATATTCAGGAAGGCAGCTGGGAAGGTCTTAGAATAAGCAATGTCTGTTGAAGAAAGAAGAGTCTAATGACATGGACAACCAATCCGGTGCTGGTTGAAAGCTGCAGAATGAAACTAGGCAATGTCTGAGGAGTCATTAGGTGTCTTGCAAGTCCCGGGATCCGGAGGAGTGATAATGGAGAGTAAGTTGGATTATAACGGAAGGAGTTACATCCTTTCCGGGCGAGAGGGTAGCCTGTGAGGCATAGTGGACAGGAAAGTCCACAGAGATTGAATGGATTTGTAGGGAGTATCCACTGGAGAGACGGGACCATTTCTAATATGCAGTCAAATAAGGGTCTGGAATGATCGAGGGGAGCTGATTGGGTAGTATGGATATTACGTTGATGTAATGGTTTCTGAGGCATGTTTACTAAGGAATGCGTACTCGAAGTAGTTCCCTCAAGTGAAATAATCGGTAATCCATGAGTAGTGGATAGAAGCTGTGATGATGACTAGAGTAGGAGTATGCAATGGATAAATGAGGCTAGTGGTTGCCTACGTAGGAATACTGGTTAGGGATATGGTAGGATGCCCAATATAGTCACAGCAGACAGGACGAAGCACCGAGCCTGCAAGGCAGAGATGTAAAAGCAGCTATCCAAAGATGAAAGTCCAGAGTAAATTCCAATGGACAGGAGGACTGATCCAGGATGGTGCCAAGGTGAATGAAGCCAGAAGGCATACTGTGCAGGAAGGAACAGGACCAGGTCAGCTCCTTAGCGAACGGCAGCACAATACAGGAAGGCTATAACAGTCACTAGAAGATGATACGTGGAGGGCCGAGGAGCGAAGCGAATTCCTAAGAGCAACAGGGTTGAGGAACAGAGGTCATTCAGCTGACGAGAGCTTCAATCAATCAGTGAAGGAACTGAAAGTGCTGGAGCGAAACAAGATAAGGTTCCCACATTAGAGGGAGAAATTTAACTCGGACATCAACTGGACGGGTGACCTGCAGCAAGGAAGTCCCAGAGGCAGTCAGACTGGATCAAGATAGATACTGGACCAGCTGGCAAAATCCAAATCATGAGGGAAAGTAGGCCAAGGGGGTGAAATATGCTGGGCTATGAATGAGCAGGATGGTGAGCGGTGAGATGAAGAGCATGATGCTCCAGATAATGGTTAGGGGGAAGGCACATTTGGGAGGTGCTCAAGTCCAGGAGGGAGCAACAGTGACAGACCAGTGGATAGCAGGCAAGATCGAAACAGTTGATTGTAGAAACAAGCTTCCAGACATGGTAAACGGGGAGAGAGACTAGCCGTTGATAGACTCTGCAGAGGTAGGAGGATGGAAGCAAAACAAAGAACGGAGGTCCTCTTCAAATGGGAAGTGGCAACCAGGCAAGAGACAGAGGAGACAGTAACCCAGTGGATCCAGGGACTGGCTACAACTCCATGATTTTGATGAGATAACTAGCACTCGATGTCGACAGGCGAAGACGAGGGCGGAAGGCAGGTGAAGAGTGAAGGTCCTGTTCCCGAAGGGAAGTGGCAAGCTGTATTGGGTAGAGGAAGCAGACTGAGGAAATGGCGATGCAAGCTCAGGCCTTGGACCAGGCAAGGTAGTGAGATGGGGCTGGAGGGAAAGCTGCAGGCAAGGAGAATAGAGACTACTAGCAGGAGGAGGTCCAGGTCCAGAGTGGTTATGACATCGGATAGCAGGTGGAGAATGAACACATGAAGCAGCAGAATGGAAGCTCATGCATCCAGGCGTGACAGTTGAGGCGAGATGATGCTGACTAGATGCAGCTAGGAGAGGTAGGATGATGGGAGTGCATGATTGAAGAGGTTCAGTTCCCGAAGGGAAGCGGCAACTCGCATCAGGTTTAGGATGCGAATGGCGGAAACAGTCGAATACAGATTCAGGCTTCCAGCCTTGTAAGTCATTGGATAGGACCATGAATAGAGCTGCAGAACAAGTATGAAGTAGAAGGCAAGTCGGGGAAAGTCATACTCCTGAAGGGAGGCAGTGTCCAGGCATCAGGCTGAGACTATGGAAAGTTGCAGCAGTGGAATGGAAGTGGAGACACCCATCGGAGATGGTTGAGGCGGGACGATCCCAAGTTGAGACATCTAGGCAGAGGCAGGATGAGGAGGGCGCATGTTGAAGAAGTTCCGTTCCTGAAGGGAAGCGACAACTGGTATGAGGTAGGTAAGGCATGGTGTACCTGAGTAGATTGTAGACATGGCTCCCATCCCTGGCAGTTGGGGCGAGATAACCTTCACTCGATGCTGTCCAGCAGAGTTAGCGACAGAGGATGTCAAGCTGATAAGTAGAATGAGGTAGTAAATGTAACGGAATCCCATTCCCGGTAGACAGGGGAAGCCTGCCTTCACTCAGCACCTCAGAAGGTGCGAGTTAGGGACAGAGACCAAAATACTGCTGGTATGGGCTGGCAGAAGGCGCAAATCACTGCTGTGGAGAGAGAGTAAAGTAGGAGATGAAAGGAAATAGAATGATGAATCAGTGCATGATGTGATAGAGATAGGGGAATGGTAGGAATGGCAGACACGGAAACAGTACATGATTTCGGGGAAGAGACAAGGAGCAGAACGAAGGAAGTAAGGAAGAAACACAGAATCGAAGGCATGAGCCAGGGAAGGCAGGAAGTATCATAGCAATGATATTGAAGACAGCAGGGAAGAGGTAAGTGGAATATGCAGGTTCAGAGGAGTTGGAACACGGTGTTACACGTTTCCCCAACATTCTGAAAGGGAGAAAAGTAGCGCTGGAGAGACGGTTATTAGGAGGGGAAACCCCTATATTAATAATCACTGGATTCAATGATTCCAGGAAAGAAATGAGAAGCATCAGGTATGTATACTGAAAGGTTAGGTAGAAGTGGGCCCCCACTGAAAATGAGCTATCATGGAAAATAATATGATGGAAGGTGCATCGACTGCAGCTTTAAAACACAATGGGAGAAATGCACTGTTAACACGGGAACAAGTGGATATGGGTGTCTTAAGAAATGCATTCCAGGTATACCATTCTCTGGCATTGTAGAAAGGGGTCCAAACAAATTGTTTAGCAGTCAGGGTAAGCATGGGCTTAGGTGTGTTGATGGAGCAAACCTGTAAAGAAGGGGTCTGTCGTGTCCAAACAGAGTAGGTATGCTGAAGCGCAGCCCAATCCTCATGTCAGTGTTACGATAGGTTTGGATACAGCACAATGGCCTCGTAAGCCATAACATGACTGTACGTTGGAGAGGGGATGACAAGACACAGAGTATTAGATAAAGGAATATAGAATATTGTTCGATTCAGGCAGTAGAATATGGCCAGTGGTACGAAAGGGAAACTAGGCACAGGGTCAGTGCTGCAATTGAGTACAGAGGTACACTACTTACTGAGAGAGCTGAGAGAGCTGCAGCCTCGACGTGGAGAAAGTGCGGAAGTGAGGTGCTACTACTTGTAGTTCCAGGAGGATAGGACGACCCAGTGGGGCAGTGGAGTCGAGGAGGAGACGGGGCATACAGAAAGAGGAAAATACATTCGAAATGGACCGAGGCAAGAACGGGAAAGGGAAGGGAAGAAGTGGGGGAACTTGTAGGCGCTGTTGGCAGGGAGTCGGGCAAGGCAGGGATGGGGAAAGGATGGTCCCAAAAGAAATAAAATGGAATTGGAACCCTGGGATATCCCAGAAGGAGGGAGCAGGGAGACAGCTGGAGTGGCCGAGGAGGCCAATGAAGGAGTGCCACTCAAGGTAGGAGAAACACAGGGGAAGGGATGGGAGGCAAATAAAAAGCATTTGTCGATGCCGAATGTTTGCTTGCTGGTATTAACATTGGAAATGCAGGAGTTAGATAGATGCAGAATAGCAGTGAAGTATTGAACTTCACGCCAACCCCACCTCCATCCTGTAGACAGAGAGGCATTGGGGTAAGTGTTTGGGTTGTCGCCCATGACGGTCATGTCATCTCACCTTATCCTGTAGACACCGACATGTGTTGAGGTGTGCCTTGGGTTGTTTGGCTTTACAGCCATCCCATTCCATAAGGATATATGCTGGAATGGGTGCAGTATAGGACAGTGGGATGAAGTCTGGGACCGAAGAGTCCAAGGTACACCTCGATGCCTGTCAGTGGCTGGGAGTGGGGGTAGAATGGCATGAGCAGTACAGTCGGCAATCCAAAGGCACACCCCAATGCCTGTCAGTCTGTACAGGGTGGGACGTTATGGTTAGAAACCCTAACTCCCCGGGCATTTGTTGGTATTTACACTACAAATTTTCAACATGGCCTTTTTGTGACCCCACCTCATGAAAGAATTTGGGACCTCTTCTCATGAAGAGTGGCAGTGTGATTTTGCCAATGTGTCCCGACCTTTGAATTCCAACAACAACCGTGCCATTCTGTGCCACATGTACGAAAACACAGATTGGGTAGGATGTGAAGAATGACAGCTGTACCATCCATAGGGAGTTGTGAAGAGATGGCAATGTTGAAAAGCTGTAGTGGGAATATTAAAAATGCTCACACTTCTGAGCATACGTGGAAACTGCGCAATGCATGTGCGTGACACAGTCATGTTATGGACTTTCGTCACCAAATTTTCAACATAGGCATTTTAGGACCTCTGCTCATAAACAGTGTCACTGTGATTTTCTTAATCTGTCCCGAACACTAATTTCCCACAGCAACCACGTTATTCTGCGCCGGAAGTACAAAAACACATTTTGACCAAGATGTGAAAAATGACAACGGTAATGTTCATAAGGAGGTGTGGAAAAATGGCAATGTTGAAAATCTGGAGTGAAAATATTACAAATTTGCAAAGTTATGAGCATGCGTGCATAACCCACACTCGTAACACAGTCATTGTATGGACTTTCGTCACAAAATTTTCAACATATGCATTTTAGGACCTCTGCTTGTGAACAGTGTCACTGTGATTGACTTAATGTATCCCAGACACTGATTTCCCACAGCGACCGCACTATTCTGTGCCGGAAGTGCAAAAATACATTTAAGCCAAGATGTAAAAAATGGTAGCTGTAGTGTTCATAAGGAGGTGCAGAAAAATGGCAGTGTTAAAAATCTGGAGTGAAAATATTGCAAATTTGCAAAATTACAAGCATGCATAGAAGCTGCGCAACACACGCTCGTAGAACAGTAATTTCTTGGATTTTTCTAACCAAATTTGCAACATAGACTTTTTGAGAGCCCATCTCATGAACACTGGCACTGTTGTTTAGTTACTCAGTCCCCAAAAGGTGATTCTGCATAGTGACCGCAAAATTACCTTTCCGGACCGAATAACGCCATGACAGTGGCTGAATTCATGAGGAGAGGTCCCAATAACTCCATGTTGGAAATTTGGTGCCAAAATTTCCAAAAATGCCTTTGATATGCACCAAAGTTGAAAAAAATATATATTTATGCCATTATACAGCTTACCGGCATTCCCTCAGTTCGCAGTCGGCTTTGAAGAGTGCAGACGTGTTCGGTCCACTGAAGATCGCTGCCTGAGTCTGGAGGTGCATGCGTGAGGGGTGGTGTGAGAGAAGGGTTCGAGAGCTTGGGGCGGTTGGGGGAGGTCCACCGGATCTCAACGAGGGACCGCTTTCTGATTTACAAGAAAATAACAAAAGAAAAACATCATGGATTTTTTTTTACCAGGACATTTGCACGCCTGGGATGGACTCCCAGCATGCCACCTGAGTGTTATTTTTTGGGGGGCTGTATCCGACGGGATTGGGCACCCCGCTCTCACATGGGGGGCAAGAGCCGAGGGGATTGGGCACCGGCACAAAACCAATGTTTTGGGGGCATTATGCTGATGGGGAGGCCCCCATCGGGCAACTTACACCGAAGGGGGAAATGAAGCCGACAGGGATTGGGCCCCTGTCGCAAATAAAAACTGTTTTGGGGCGGTGACATGAAGCTTTGGGATTGGGCACCCTCGCACTGAGGCTGTCTAATATTTTTGTCAGCATGGCGGCGGCTCGCCACTACATTCACAAACAATATTATACTAGGCAATGTTCCGCCCTGCAATGACGGGTCGCTGCCTCATTGCAGTGGAATATCTGATGCTGCAATGACAAGGCAGCCCCTGATTGCTGTGGTGAAAACATTACAACTTAGTGGCACTTTTGGAAGCCAGTGTCATCAGCACACTGTGCCTCCATTGGTCCACCAGTGTCAAACCCCAAATGCAGTGCCTCAGATTTAACACCACAGTGCCGCCCCATAACTCATCACTTTCCTAAGCTGCTACATAATGTTTCTTGTGCATGTGCGCAAGTGAACAGGAAAAACAACAAACGAACAAAATGAATAACAAGAAAAGACAAAAAACGAGGAGCACAAACAGTGCAGCAGCACCAGGAAGCACAGCCACATGAGCCTCACAGGGAGCCCAGGAAAAACACTCCCTAGCAAGGGAGGTGCATATAGAGGATGGTTTAAGTAGAGGTTGTGGGAGGAGCTATTCCCCACATTGAACCTTGAGCTAGGCCCTCCCAGAAAAAATTATGGACTCCTACTATTTTATTCTATTTTAGATTGGCCCTTCTGTCCTGTCTTGTATATTGCCCTATTTCTACCATTTGACATATTCTGTGGCATTGTTTTTACATTTGAATTAGTAAAAGGAGTACTCCTTTTAATGTTATTATACTGCATATATGTTTTCATCATTATTCTCAACTTTATTTAAACATCATGATTTATTGTCATGTTTTTGGTGCCTAAGATGAACTGGCATGCAACAGACATTGCTTGCTGACTTTCTGGGACAACAATGAGTGCACAAAAACAGCTCAGAATAGTGAAGAAAACTGGGGATAACCATATTTTAGATATTTATTTTATTGATTTGTAATTTGTGTCCAGGAAAAACATTTAAACAACTGTTCCTTTCATTATTTCAAATGTAAAAAAAAATGCTAAAGCGGATTCAAAACCCTTTTTATGCAAGCACATCTAGTTAAAATAAACCCTTACAGGAATGTAATAATGTAGCAAGTGCCTATGCTCCTGTATGTAATACGTAGCATATGCCTTAATGTAGGTTAATGCTGCTCACGTTGGGGCATAGCCCATTCTCATCACTTGTGATCTTGCATCAGGTACCTTTCTGAACTGAATCTGTACATTCCACTGTAAGTAGCTGTTATATTAAAGTATTTATTTCATGTCTGTGCATTGTCTGTAACAATGCCCTGCCTTACAGTTCAGGCTGTGCCTGAAAACCAGCTAACTCCTGATCCAGTGCAATTATCCAGCTACTAAATAAAATGTGAAGGGGCGATTTCAGGGCTGATGCATAAAGAAACAGAAACTACTTGGAGGGCTATTTTTGTGTAATTAATTATCAGACCTTTTGCTTGCATTGTGAACTCTTAAATAAAAGAGGTGAGCGTATGTGAATACATTTTAGAAACTATAACTACACTGTGTTTGGTTTGTATTTCAGGGAAACAGTGTATGGGCTTGGTGGACCTGGACCGAGCCTGGGCTGCAGAGGGACATGGTTACTCTGTCCAAGTAACTTCCATGGAGCCCGAGAGCTGTTCGCCAAAAAACGACATGGTGGTAGGGGTCCCCTCTGACCAAGGCTCCATCATTAACATCGGTGACCATCAGTCCCAGTGATCAAAGCCTGTAGAGCGCATCAGAATATAGATACATAGCTGGGAAGCAAAAAATCAGACATCTTATACCCTTTGTCCCTGTAGAAAGAAGCAGCAGGGTCCATGGTGAAGAGTAACAACCTACAGAGCATTGCAAATCCAATGGCAGCTTGTGACAAATGACTTTGGTTCACACCTTGGTGAGCACTCAGCCAGGCCTCAATTACCACTGAAATGGATCTGAGGGTGGAAAAAGATCAACAGGAGTGACTCCCAGCTGGTTGGCTTTCTCTGTATTCCGGACGGTCTGCAGCCTTCAAACATCTGGAAGCACTGCCTGAAAAATGTGCACCACAGACCAAAGCATCTGTGTAATGTATGGCTCAAGCTGTAGTTCTGCTAATTCAAACAGGGTGTCTGTGGCCTTTCCAGTATCACTTTCATCAAAGCACAGATTTCTAAAAAATGTACGGGACTAGATAGATAGACAGACAGATCAAAAAAGAAAAGACTGACATGGTTAACAGAGTGATATGAAATGTATCCCACAAATGCACAAAATCAGATAACTAACGAGGTTAAGGTGTGTGTTTTATGCAGTGGCAGCGTGGCAGTGTGAATAAATTTGCGCAGATGAATTATGTTATTTCTGCTTGTGACAGAGCAGCTGAGAGAGTAAACAGGTTATTCTATCAGTTGCCCTGTCATCACCTTTTATTATCTGTTACCCCGTCTTCTGCAGCTATTCTCTCAGTTAACCTGTCATCACTTGTTAAAAAAAAATTCCATATGGACCTTGATTTGGAACCAGATATTCAAACATTTATAAGCGGACTCTGAACATTATATGACAACATTCTAACAGTGCTGTGGCAACCAGGACAAACAGCAACGTATACAGTAATAGGTATGTAAGTGTTCACAACAAGGCTATGTTTCCATCGAGGGGATTATGCCAGGGGAAAAAATGGAAACTAATGTGTTTTGTGTCAATAAATAAAGGTTTACTATGTTCAAGTTACACTAGACATTTCATTCACAAACAAACTGCCAAACAGCAACAGCATTCTATTCACGTCAGACTGCAACAGCAAATGCAGTTTATGGCAAATGGCAAAGATTTCAGTTAGACAGCACAAACAGGAAAATAAGTGTATTTTATTTAATTTTATTTATTTTTTGTTGACCAGGTAAGTGCACTAGGCAAATCCTGCCTATTTTCAGGCACGACCCGGGGGAGGGGGATTCAGATGAATGCCAACTGACCTTGAACCAAATGAAACTGTTAGTGGTATTTTTAGTGAATGAGGGAAATTTGGGCAGGACATCGGGGAAATTCCCCTACTCTTTTCGATAAGTGCCATGGGGTCTTTAACATCCACCTGAACTACCACCAATCCAGGCAGATGGGACCTTGGTTTCACGTCTCATCCGAAAGGCGGCACCTCAGAAGTGCAGCACCCCTCTCTTGCTGCACTACAGTGTCAGTAGTGGGATATTAACCAAAGTGCCAGATGTGGGAATTGAACCCACAGCCTTCTGATCTCCCGGCCTCAGACGCGAGTGTGCAACCTACTGAGCCACTGACATTGATTTCAAAAGTCCCTTCAAATAATATTATTTAAAATCATTGTCTTATCTGGAGACTGCTCACTTGCATGAAGATCTGTCCTGAAAATAAAATTGATCTTCAGTTAACAGCACCTCCACCAAGCAAACAGAAAACAGAAGCAGCCACAGAGTGCAATAAACAGTTGATGCCAGGAGTGGTGGTAGTTTGACAGTGTAGTGGAATCTGTCAGCTGAGACGTGCAATCAGTTTAGCGCTCGTTCTTTAGAATTAAAAGTTGTTGTAGTATAGCAGTGATGTCACAACTGTACTGCAACAACGTTTTTGACCTTTGAACTGTGGTACAGTAGGATTTCAGCAAGTTCTGAAATTCATGTACAGTACAGGGTCCCTTTGTGCTAGAATTGATCAGCGGGCAGAACAAGGTGGAGATACACTGCTGAAGCACACACCGTACATTATAAATTGTTATAAATAAGATGAACACACACTGAGCTGTGACAAAGCCGGCACATGCACCAGTACACAAACAGTGAACAATTAAGGTAAAGGACTCTTAAACAACATTTTGCCAAGAAACTGTTCAAAAAGTCAGTTTCATAAGGTGCTAAAGGAAGGGCTGATGTTTACATTGTTGCTAACATTGTATTTATGTGAATAACATAAATAATTTTGTAGCATCTGAAAAAGTAAATATCAACCTTCCAATTTAAAAAAAAAAAAAAAAACACTGCTCTGTCTGCTCCCTAAAATGGCTGCTAAATGTGTGAAGTGATGACATCATTGGAGCTGGAGGCAGAGAGCTACATAACTCTCTATAGTGCTAACTAGTTCTGTTTCTCCCCTTTGTTTAGAATTGTTTCACTGAAATGATCAAAACCATGACAAAACATGTGGATAATTTTGATCAGTACACATGTTAGGTTATAATTTTGTTCATTTTGTTTAATGTGCCAAAATTGTGTTGTAATCCAACTGACTTTCTTTTTGGCAAATTGCAGTGCAGTACAGTACAGCACAACTCTTCAAATACTAACATACTAAAATGCCAGCAGAATAGGCCTAATGGTCTTTCGTGTCTGCTCGTTTGGTCAGGCCCCCAACCTGGGAGCTGATCTTACTGTCTCCCTCGCCCTCTCCGGCTTCTCCTTTCCCAGTCCCGGGTATTCCCACTGCACAGGACTTTGCTTCCAGAACCCTTCCCCTGTGCCTGTCCCACACCCTCTTGAACCCCTTCACTGTCTCTGCCTCCACCGGCCCCCTGGGCAGCACATTCCATGGCTCCACACCCTCTCAGTGAAGTAGCACTCCTCCTTTCTCCCTGAATCTCCCCCAGCTTCCTCCCATGCCTCTAGTTGCCCCCCTCTTTCGGAACACCCTGACTGCTCCTCCCTATTTAACCCCATCATGTACCTGAAGACCTCTATCATATCCCCTGGCCTTCTCTCTTCCAGTGTGTACATATTTAGCTCTTCGAGCCTGTCCCCATAGGTCCTGTCCCCCAAGCCCCAGATCATTTTGTTTTCCCTCCTCTGGACCCTCTCCAGGAGTTCAATGTCCCTCTTTAAGCGTGGCCTCCAAAACTGCATGCAGTACTCGAGGTGCAGCCTCACCAAGCAGTTATACAGAGGGAGTATCACTTGCCTGCTTCTGGAGGTGATCTCTCTAGCGATGCATCCCAGCATCCTGTTGGTTTTGGCCGCTGCCCTCGTAAAAGTCTCAGAGTTGTTCATCTTGACATCCACCACCACCCCCCCCAGGTCCCTCTCAGCCATTGAGCCTTGTAGCATTCTCCCCTCCCCCCCAACAGGGTGAACACTTGGCCCGGGTTTCTGGCCCCCAGGTAGAGTACCTTGCATTTCCCTGCATTGAACCTCAGCTTCCACTTTGTAGACCACCTTTCCAGAGCCTCCAGGTCCCCCTGTAGGGCCACCCTCCCCATCTCCCCATCCACCACCGCCCCCAGTTTTGAGTCATCCGCAAAGAGACTCATCTCACTTCTGATACCTTTCCTTATGTCAGAGACATAGGCATTGAACAGACCTGGTGGTCTAATGGTTATTTGATGTCTGATAGTTGTAGCAAAGTTCTGTTCTAGTCTGGTCCAATGCCAATGATCGTGCTTTGTTGGTAATCCAGAAATATGTTTCTCTTATAGTCTTCTTTTTCCTTATGAACCCCCCTCCCCACAGCTAGCCCACCAGCCATCAAACAGTCTGCCATTCACACTCTGTCCTTAGTACTGTCTGGGGCCACATATGAGCTTCCCCATCCCACAAAAAGAATATCACACTTCAGATTGTAGTCTTGTGCCTCAGAGAGTAGCACACACCTATACTGATATGCTTCATTTACTGGCACTGTTAAACAATGCCTCCTAAATCACTCTTCTGTCCTCTTTCATCAGTGTTTCACTTCTGCTCCCACAATAAACATTGGGGGGGGGGAATCACCACCCTTTTGCACAATGAAGGTAGTACACACAGTTACCCATTTTTTTTTTGCCTCATTGACCAACAACTATGTCTTCCCAAATAATAAGTACCAGAACACATCAGAAAAAAGTGATGTGCATACCCTCATAAGGGCTGGACGTACTATGGGTATCAACTTTAATATGCAGGTGAGGCATACCGATGTCTTGATTGAATCCTCCTGACCTCCAGCATTGATCTACCCCCTTACCTGTGATCAGCAGAATCTGGCAGGACAGTCCTCAGCGGTCCTCTTGCAGTCCTTGTCCATGCCCTCCTCCATAATGCTAATTGTCTGGCTTACAATTCTTCGGAATCTTGAATGCAGTATACACAGTCTCCTCAATACTGCCTCAACGAACCTTGACCCCCCCCCCGAAGGTAATCTCCCTACACTGAATCCAGGTACCCATTTAGGCGCCACAGTGCCACTCTTGAGTATATGTCATTGCTGGCTGCTCCCATCCATGGTCAGGTAGCGATCATCATGCAGGTAGCCCCACATTTTAGATCTTCCAGTGATCTTCTTACTTCCCCATCACTGAATATAGCTGTACCCTACAGAAATGACCTCCTCAGCCGCCCTCTGGTATTCATTCTTCACTCCTGCTCCCCACATCAAAAACTAGTGAGCTCACCACCCGTCCACATCATCAATACTGTTACTATAGTCCCCTGTTTTTTTTTTGACATAACAATAAACATGCTATTTCTGGTAAGCTAGGCTGATAGTAGCAGGGCACAAGGGGGAAATGGGCTTTCTTACCCTTATAAGGTATAGGCTACCTTTGATGAGGCAACACTAAATGATAAGTACACGCATCATTATGCATATCATTTAATAGTCCGTAATCATAGGCAGCCTAGACCTTATAAGGGCAGGAAAGCCAATTTTTCCCCTTGTGCCCCGCTACTATCAGCCTGACTTACTGGAAAGATCATGTTTGTTGTTGAGATGACAAAAAAGCGAGACTGTACTAACAGTATTCATGACGTGGAAGGGTGGTGCACTCACCAGTTTTCAATGTAGGGAGAAGGAGTGATGAATAATTGCCAGAGGGGACTGAGGAACCATTCATGCAGGGTACAGCTATATTACAGTGTGGAAAAGATGACATTACTTTTGCTGAAGAGCTGTAGTCGGTGGGGTTTAGCCAGGAGGACCCACAGCAGTATCTGACCCCCTGCCATCACGGCAGGTAGAGTGGGAGACACTACCTGTTTCAACTGCACAGCCCAGCACTTGATAAACCACAGAAGTGTTCAATTCCAAAGCTGCCCTAATCTATTCCAAGCTCATATTCCCTTTCACAATGATGATCTCTGTAGCTGTTGCTATGTCAAAGGATCCAAAAAGCAGTACCATAGAACAGTAGGCTCTCACCGGCCATGGACTTCAGTGGTCAACTTAAATATTATTGGACCAAAGTACGTACCAGTGCAGTGGTTGCACTGCTCAAACCCTTGCTATGATGAATCTGTGGTGGAAAAATCTTTAGTCCTTGAAGGATAAGAATAAGAAACTGGAGGAAGGAGGCCCTATTTATAGTCCCACAGTTGATGTGGAGCCTGTTCGAAAGTCTCTTGGACAGAAGGTTGTGAATGATGTGAAGCACTACTACCATGGCTTTCGGTAGTTCTGGATTGATACAAAGATTGCTGCTCGAATGCTGTGGCATATTCTGAATGGTCATAACTTGTCTTGGAGGGAGAGGAGACAGTTCCTGAGAATATGTGCAGATCTCTTTTGCCTGGTCCCTTTCTTTGTCTTTGTCATCTTCCCTTTTATGGAATTCCTGCTTCCAGTTGCAGTCAAGCTGTTCCCCAACATGCTGCCTTCAACTTTTGAGACAAAATTGAAAAAGAAGGATAGTCTGAAGAAGGAACTGAGAGTAAAACTGGAAATGGCTAAATTTCTTCAGGATACTATCGAGGAGGTCGCCTTGAGGAACAAAGCAGCTAAAGGAAATGTCATTAAAGAGTTTTCTACTTTTTTTCAAAAGATCCAAGAGACTGGTGAGAGGCCTACTAATGAGGAGACTGTGCATTTTTCCAAATTGTTTGAAGATGAACTGACTCTAGATAACCTGACAAGACCTCAGCTGGTGGCCCTTTGCAAACTTCTGGAACGTCACTCGATGGGAACCAATAATTTCTTAAGATTCCAGATCACCATGAAGCTAAGAGCAGTTCATGCCGATGAAAAACTAATTGCCCAGGAGGGTGTGACATTCTGAATGTCAGTGAACTGCAAGCAGCATGTCATGCACAAGGAATGAGCGCACTGGGTATTACAGAAGAATGGTTGAGAGAGCAGCTCAGACAGTGGTTGGAACTACACCTTAACCAGCAAATCCCAACATCATTACTGCTGTTTTTCCGAGCCATGTACCTTCCAGATACACTGTCACCGGCTGATCAGCTCAAGACGACATCACAGATATTGTCAAGGTAGCCCAAGTGAAGGTAGCCGCAGTGGAATGCGACAAGGTGGATAAGAAGATGAAGCTGGAGGCAATGCTCCAGGAAGAAGAAGCCATTAGGAAGGAGAACCAGGAATGTGAGATGGAGAGACTGGCTGAAGCTGCCGAGAAAGCTAAGGAAAATCTGCAGGTCGTAGCCCAGCAAGAAGTTGAGTCTGCAGTGAACATGGATGCAGCAGCTGTCAATGTAAAGAAGAGCCAGATTGCAATGGATACAGAGCAAGAACTGGCTAATGTGGACCTGGCTATTCACTCTGAAATTCTGAAGGACACTGCTCCCATCCTGGAAGGGATTAAGGGTGACAAGGTAACAAAAGAAGAGAGAGATATGCTGAGTGATACCTGCACCAAACTGAAAGAACAGAAGAAACTGCTTACCAAGTAAAAAGAGGAACTTGAAGAACTGGAGGATGACATTCTGGAGTACAATGAGGATTTAGAAGAGATTAAGAAGGAGTTATCAAAGACCGGACAAGAGAAGGTCGTGGAGGAGACTAAGGCAAGCAAGAGGCTATCCAAGAGGGTGAACAGAATGATTAATCGCCTCAGGAACATTATTGATGAACTAGAGATGGACGAAAAGGTGTTGGATAGTCAACTAGATGGCGGTGCAACACCACCTATTGGGGAAAATCTCATCGGCATCAACAAGCTGATCAGTATTATGAGACAGATCCAGAAGATTCCGGAACCCAAGTTACAGCACATCGCTGAGACACTGGATGATAATAAAGATGGGAAGGTTGATATAGATGATGTTATCAAGGTCCTGGAACTGACTGACAAGGAAGACATTGACATCTCAACTAATCAGGTGGCTGAGGTCATGGGACTGCTGCAGAAGGAAGAGAAACTAATGGAAAAGGCAAAAGGAAAAACTGAGAAGGAGCAGGCTGCAGAAATAAAGAACCGTTCAGAGTCCATAACAAAGCATGCGTTACACTGCTGCAAAGCTGCTGCTCTGTCTGCCTAAGTCATCTGCGTTTGATACTGATATATTTAGTAGTAATAACCTTTGAGATAATGTAAGTATGTTTGAATAATCAAGTTATAAAATAAATCAGAGTTCCCTGTATATTCAAAGAGAAGTAAATGAAATTCAGATGAAACTGTTGAATCATTGCAGTAGAGACCGAATGTGACCCCCTGCCATTTAAATCAAAGCTGGCTTTTGTTACCAGTGGAGCAGTTATTTATGTATAGGTTGACCATTGTGGTGTAGTGATGTGGCACATTCCGTTCTTAATTAATATCTGTAGAGTGAAACAGATATCGAAACATAACTTTAATGTTCTCAGAAAATAAAACTCCACTTGAAAACAAGATTTACTATAAAAAAAACCTATGAACCTTTTTTTACCTTCATGGAGAAGCACAAATTCAGTTAAGGGGGTACTGTCAGCTTTTCCACTCCGTTTGCTTTGGGGTCACACGGATGTGCCCCTTTGCGCATGCCTGGCAGGCAGTTGCTGTGGAATGCCCCCCCCCAGTCTGTATTCCACTGTTGCTTTAAAAGAGAGTTTCGACGGTATCTATCTCTGGCAGACCCATGTACTTGCTTTGACTCAACTTGATCTGTTTGTAGGTCCTCCTCATCTTTGTCCTGATACTGTACTTTCAAACTCTCTTGTTTCCCATGACTACATTCTCACTCCCTTTTCTTCTCTGCATAGCCTCATATCTGGCCCGTGTCCCTGACCTTCCTCCTTTCCTCTGCCTAGGCCCACCTCTACCCCTCCCAGTATACTTGTCCTACCCAAATTTCCTCCTCCTTACTTTACTGTATTCACTGTGCTTACCTCCTGCTATCCTCTATATGCAGTCTTCCGGCATCACTTTTATGAAGTTGTATCTCCAGTACTGTGACACATGTACTATTATTTTTGATTGCCTGTATCTCCAAAACTATGTCTTATATGCTATTATTTTGATTGCCTGTACTGTCTGCTGCTGTTCTGTTCCTTACTTGCTGTTGTATCCTTGTCTCTGCTCCTTACTACGCAATGTGTAATGTTGTCCTGCACTTTTTAAGTGTTCTGTATGTTATTATGTTCTGTACTCTCCCGGGTTGTGCCTGAAAATAGTCATATTTTGGCTAGTTCACTTACCCGGTAAACAAAAACTAAATAAAAATAAAAATAAATTAAGGGTACAGGGAAGACAGAGGGAAAGTTGAACGGATCATTGTGAGATCTGGGATGTAGGGCTGCCAGCACTATGATCACTACCTGACCATGGATGATAGCAAACAGCAACAGTGAATACTTGGAATGGCAGGGCAGCGCTTAAATTGCTACCTGGATTCAGTGTAGTGAGATTACCCTTGAGAGATTTTTTGTGACAGTATCGAGGGACTGTGTATACAGCATTCAAGATTCGGAAGAGTAGTGAGCCATCCAACTTGCACTGTGAAGAAGGGCACAGAAAAGGACTGGAGTAGCATTGCTGAAGACTCTGCTGTGGAGTTCTGCAGATGACAGGTAAAGGAGTAGATGGGCGCCGAGAGTCGGGTGAATTCACTTAAGGCATTAATATGCCTCCCCTGCCCAATAATGTTGTCATCCATAGCAAGTCCAGCCCTTATGAGGGTATGAACAGCAGTTTTCCCAGTGTGTCACACTGCTTCTTTCTTGGCTCCCCAGGAAAATCTGGTTGTTGGTTAATGAGGTGGGAAAAAATAAAAACCGGGAGACCATACATACTGCCTTCACTGTGCATAAGGGTGGTGATCCACCTGATGTTTATTGTGGGAGAAGAAGTGAAACACTGATGAAAGAAGGCTGGAGAGTGATTTGGGAGGCATAATATAACAGTTCCAGTCAACGAAGTGTATCAGTGTAGATGTGCACTACTCTCTAAGGTATAAGATTATGATCTGAAGTGTGATAATTCTTTTTGTGAGACTGGGAAACTCATATGCAATCCCAGGCAGTAATAAAGTCAGACTGTTAACAGTGGACTGTTTGATAGCTGGTTGGCTAGCTGGGGGCATAAGGAAAAAAAAAGACTACAAGAGAAGCATAGTTTTTAGATTATCAAGAAAGCATGAACTCTGACATTGGACCACACCAGAACACTAGACCACCAGGTATTTGAAGAGGTGTACTGTACTGCGGTTTGCCAAAGAGAAAGTGGGTTGGATTACAACACAATTTCAGCACGTTAAAGTAAACAAAATTATAACCTAACGTATTGATCAAAATAATCCGCATGTTAAGTCAGGGTTTTGATCATTTTGGTGAAACAATTCTAAACAAGGGGAAAACAGAACTAGTTAGCACTATAGCGAGACATGCAACTCTCTGCCTCTAGCTCCAATGATATTATCACTTCACACATTTGGCAGCCATCTTAGGAAACAGGCGAAGCAGGGTTTTTGAATGGAAGGCTAAGGCCTACTTTTTCAGATGCTACAAAACTGCATTTTATGTTTTTCAGATAAATGCAATGTTAGCATCAATGCACACAGCAGCCTTTCATTCACCTCTTTGTGAAGCTATATTTTTAAATTCTTTCTGTCTAAAAACAGGTTGTTTAGGTGTCCTTTAAATATGTCATGACTGCACTGAAAATGACAGATGTATCTTCATTCGTGCTTTCCAAACCTGATGACTGTGCTCATGGCTATGCCATTGGTGAGGTCACTAGGTTATGAAAGTATTCTGGAAAATAAATCTGATAGTTTCAGTGCAGCCATATATAGGGTATGTAAAGTTCTGCCTGTTTATCAAATACTAAGTCTCACTTGTATGTGTTCTTTATACAAGCTTGTAAAAAGAAAATAAATGGCATATATTAAAAAGTATTTAGGGAGCATAACTGACACTGTAATATGAGAAAGATGCTGTACAGCTGAGGTGCAGTCCTTCAGATGAGACGTTAAACTGAGGTATTTTCTGCTCATCTCTGGTCACGGTCCAACTCTCATCTCTGGTCACCCGTGGGACTTACAGAAGGTGATTGTAAGAGTTTCCCCGGTGTCATGGCCAACATACCCAAAATTATATCAACTGCATTCATTATGGCCTGCAGTGTGACAATTATGTTTATCCCACACTAGGGAGGATAACACATTTGTGGCTTCCCACACATGAGTAATGTGGCTTACTCTCACATGCATAGATAAATGTGACATTGCAGTGTAAACAAATATATATCCTTTATGTAAGCTAATAACATACAGCAAGTGTGCTGTTGTGCTCAAATGGTCACCCAAGGGGTGTTGGTGAGCATAAGGTGTAGTTAACTGCATTCAACTAGTGTACTAAACAATTCTATATATATTTTAGCCTAACAGCACACCATGCCATGTGTTGTTGCAGTTCTAACGCAAGGTGACTTGAGACATCGTTTGATTATTTGTCTGAAGTTTCTAGTTACGAGTAGTATGCTTATGTTGGATTTCTTGTATATATAAATGTAGTCTGCTCCATGTTCTGTCCCCAGGTGTGACTGAAAAATGAGTATGAGTGATCCAGCCACTTTCCTGGTTAAACAAATAAAATACATTAGTAAAATAACACTGCTTTAGTTCTGAAAAGTACTGCAAAATTGAGGATGTTTAAGGATGTTATTTATTTTTAGCTATTTTCGTTTTCCACCTCCTGGCTTACCTGGTCTGCTCCCTTCTACCAGGCAACTCCTTTTTGGGACTCCAGTCGCCATCTGTTCATCCGCACTCCAGGGGGTCTCGCCTGTCGTCCCTTGTGGCTTACCCCCCACAGTGGGATGGTGGGGAGCCCCCAACTCATCCACCTGTACAGATCCAGATTCAGGCGTACCCCCTAGAACCAGTGTTCATCAGATGGCCATCATGCCGCTGCGACCAGGAAGCCTCTCCAGTTTTCTTGTTCATTCTCCCCTTGGAGCTGGGGCGTGCAATGATGCCGGCGGAGGGGAGCACGCTCGCGTCTGCCCGCGCTCCCTCTAGGTGTCTGTCCCAACTCCTCCCCTTGTTACAGCGTGCGCCCTGTCCCCAGCTTCCACCAGAGCGAGCAAGCACTGACTGTTGAGGACCCCCGGAGAAGGAGAACAGTCTATCGGACACTCAATCCTTCTCCTCCCCTGCTGACAACCCATGCCCGTTCCCAAACATGGGTCGCCGGTGTATCTTGCGGTGCGGCGACCAGCGCCTCAGCCCTCAGGGCCACCGGGCTGGCTAAGGACACTATTTAAGTACTGTTCAATACTGCTGCACTCCTTTAAAGGAATACTACACCTTGATATCTTGTACATTGTATTTCCATGTCAACAGGCAGTTCTTTATGTGTAGCTGTTAGGGATATATTTGTGTGCTTTACTTTGTTTTCACTGTTCAGACTAGTTCCCTGTAACTATCCTGGGGGGTCTCCATTTTATGGTTATGGAAATATCGTTGTCCATGAGAGCTGCGTTAGTATATGAGAGCATGATGTTGCAGCACCTATTAATAGCATCTATCTCTATGCTGAAAGTAACAATATCCTAGAAACACACACACACACATTGATACAATTTTTTATTTATTTATTTGAAAGTTTGTGACCAGGAGAGGCATACTGAGCCGTGGCTCGTTTCCAGGTGCGAACCGGGGGCCAGGGAAAATTTATAGGAAGAAATCCTACATTACAACTCAGACAGTTTGCAAAGCTAGTTGAAGGTAAATGTGATGTTTCACACCTAGTCAAAACTTGTTTTGAACTCTGATAAAGCAGACCAGTATACTGTGGAGTCTTAAGGGTGCTGACAGATCACATTCTCATATGCTAATGCAGCTCTCAAGGACAATGAGATTTCAACAGCCAGAAAATGGAGACCCCAAGGATAGTTAGCGGAGACTAGTATGAATAGTGAAAATAAACTAAAGGAAATCCTTATACCCTCAACAGCTGCACAGTAGTAGTAGTACCTTTATTTATAGGGCGCCCTTCCCTGTAGACTCAGGGTGCAATACAGAATGAAAGGAAATAGAAACAAACATAAATAATTTAAATGATACTCTAGAAAAGAAAATGTATACAGTAGCTGAAAGACGGGAATAATAACTGTAGTACTCCTTTAAAGGTGATGTGCAAAGAAGCTCTGCAGCCCGCTCCCGTCCCTGTCCCCACATACCTTACAATGCTGCTGTGGGAGACAGGGGCTGCAGTAATCATTATTTTTAATGCAAAGGTTATATTTTAATAAACTGCCAAAATTTACAGCTGAACAAAAAAGTACCACGCAGGTCCCGACTGAGCAGGCGCAAGTGCTCATGGGTATTCCACCCACTTAGTGACATCAGTACCACCACTGCTCTTATTGTAGCATTAGTGGCAGAAGTTTAATATACTTATTTTATTGCTTCCACGGGGGTTTTGATACCTGAAATATTGCTTACAGCAACACCTGGACCGTTGCTGTAAGTAATATTTCAGGTATCAAAACCCCCCTGGAAGCAAGAAAATAAGCATATTAAACTACTGCCACTAATGCTACAATAAGAGCAGTGGTGGTATCAATGTCACTAGGTGAGTGGGCGTAAAAGGGTTTTGCACTATCCTTTTGCACCACACAAATACCACCAAAGAAAACCTCCCTTTTACTCCGTGCAGCCCTAGCAGCTGACAGAGGTAATGCAGCCAACCAGCCAGTTGGCTGCTGGGGAAAAATACCTGCACCAGTGGTCCTTGGCACCCCCCAGTCGCCAGTCCTCAATGTCAAATAACAATCCCTGGTGGTAGTGGTCACTTCCTTCCTCCAGTTGCCAACCCCAATGTCAAATAACAATCCCTGGTGGTAGTGGTCCCCCTCCCTCCAGTCACCAGCCCCCAATGTAAAATAACAATCCCTGGTGGTAATGGTCCCTCCTCCCTCCAATTGCCAGCCCCCAACTTAAAGAAACAGTCCCTAGTGGTAGTGGTCCCTCCCAATGTAAAATAGCAATCCCTGGTGCTAGTGGCCCCCCTCCCTCCATTGCCAGTCCCCAATGTAAAGAAATAATCCCTGGTGGTAGTGGTCTTCCTCCTCCCTCCGATTGCCAGCCCCTCAAGGAAAAGATGAATCCCTGGTGCTAGTGGTCCCCCCTCCTGCGAATTGCTGTCCCGGAATTAAAAAAAGAAAGCCCTTCCTGGCATCCATCCTGTGGGCCCTCCGTAGCGCCACCCCCCCCCACTCATCTTATCTGTATTCACAGTGCCACGGGTGCATATGGCACAGCCCTCCTCACACCTCCTTGGCCGGCCACCATATGGCCAGGCAAGGAGCGCATTCTTATTTATAGGACAGGGTGCATCACTTGTCCTATAAATAAGAGGCACTCTCCCTGCCTGGATGTACAGTGGCCATCTGAGGAGGTGTGAGGAGGGCTGTGCCCATAGCTGTATGCACCCATTGCATCACGGATACTGATAAGGTGAGTGATGGGGTGTGCCTGGTGCCACAGGAGGGGGCCACTGGATGCCAAGGAGTTTTGTGTTTTGTTTTTTAATTCAGGGCCGGTGATCGGCAGGAGGAGGGACCACTAACACAAGGGATTCATCTTTTCCATGAGAGGGCTGGTGATCGGAGGGGGGAACTCTGCCACTAGGGATTGTTATTTTGCGCTGTTGGATGGCAATCAGAGGATGGGAGGACCACTACCACCAGGGATTGTTATTTTACACTGGGAGTTGGCAGTCGGTGGTAGGAGGACCACTACCACCAGGGATTATTTCTTTACATTGAGGGCTGTCGATCAGAGGGGGGGCCACTGACACTAGGGATTGTTATTTTATGATGGGGACTGGAGATCAGGGGAAACCATTAGTGCCAGGGATAGCAGAGATACCATGGACAACGGGGGGATGGCACCATGCTAGCTACCTCCGTCTCCTATGATAATGGGCATGCAAATGGCCCCTTAGTGCCTTGCGTGCCCAATGGACTCATTTGCATGGGTACTTTGAAAATTGCTGATAGCACTCCGGCACTGTCAACTCTTGAGGCCAACTTCAGGATCCATGTTGGGGTGGCACTACCTAACTTAGCACTGTGCCGACATGGCCCTATTTGCAGTCTGGTAGCGCACAAGTGAATATACCATCCTGGGACCCCTGGGCAGTTGCAAAGCACAGCACAAACATTTGTGCTACGCTTTGCACCATACTGAATATCGGGCCCCATGTCTTTTCTTCACCAGGGCCCTGTGTGAAGAAAGATGACTGATTTTACTTGTAAGGCGAGGACATTTCCAGTGTACCGCCTGAGGCCCTTTATTGGCAACATGTGGGAAGTCATACTTCTCTACCTCCCAAACAGTACATCCCTATGAGGCGCTAGCTTGGAGCTGTACCTTGTGCTTTGGACAGGAGGCTGGGGGGGTGGACAACTCCAAGGAAGACGCCACTACTGATTCATCATTACTCCGGAGACCCAAAACCCTGATGTTTTTTCATTTCCTTACTCAGTGCGCTTTGTGTTCTTCAACACTAATGTCTGCATTAACATAGTGTTTTTTGTTTTTTTTTTTTGCAATTAGGATATATGTTAGGGTTGAGTAAGCACTTTCATGTTAAACCCCACTGTTTGCATCTTAATAACTTTGCCGCCTTCAACCGATTTACCTGAAATTTGGAAAGCAGAGCCTTCGCCCCAGGAGTTCTTGATCCTGAAAATTTCGTGTAGATCGGTTCAGTGGGACAAAGTTACAGAGGTGCAAAAAATGTAAAAATCTCCATTTTTGAAAATTTTAAGACACTTTTTGCCATCTGACAACTAAAAAAATAGGAGGCTTTGAAACCTGAAACTTTCAGGTTCGATAGAGGTTGGTGCAAGGTGTCTGCATTTTCTGTTTATAGTTCCAAATGTTAAGTGACTTTTAAATTATTTAAGGAAAAATTTCAGTTTGTGAGCACGCGCAGTTCAAAAAAATCAATGTTATACGGATAACTGAATTTTTGCGACAACAGCTGGTTGCATTATATGACACAGCTGTCGTTTACTAACAAATGACAGCTGTGTCGTATAGCAGTCCCTGCTGTATCATGACTCGTATGCCAGGGATGGGGCTACTGTCATTATAGCACACCATTCTGACTGTGCTGTGTTAATAAAGTGTATCTGCACACCAGGGGCCTCAATCCCCAGTGGCAGTGTGTTTAGTTATCTATCTATCTATAGTATCAGTGTCATATTGTCAGTGTCAGTGGCTCAGTAGGTAGCACACTCGCCTCTGAGGCCGGGAGATCAGAGGGCTGTGGGTTCAGTTCCCACATCTGGCACTTGGGTTAATATCCCAGTACTGACACTGCAATGCAGCATGAGAGGGGTGCTGCACTTCTGAGGTGCCGTCTTTCGGATGAGACGTTAAACCGAGGTCCCATCTGCCTGGATTGGTGGTAGTTCAGGTGGATGTTAAAGATCCCATGGCACTTATCGAAAAGAGTAGGGGAATTTCCCCGGTGTCCTGGACAAATTTCCCTCATTCACTAAAAATACCACCAACAGCTTAATCTGATTCAAGGTCAGTTGGCATTCATCTGTATCCCCCTCCCCCCGGGTCGTGCCTGAAAATAGGCAGGATTTGTCTAGTGCACTTACCCGGTCAACAAAAACTAAATAAATAAAAATAAAAAAATAAATTATTTGATGTATAATCCAACACCGGGATGCCCACTCTCAGTGTTGGATCCCCCCCAACGCAGCCTGTTGTTTTATTTCATTTCATAAAGTGTATCTGCACGCCAGGGGCCCCAATCCTGTGGCAGTGTAGTTACTTATTAATGATATTATTTGATATATAATCCGACACCGGCATGCCCACTCCCAGTGTTGGGTCCCCCCTCCCCAACCGTTGTTTTATTTCATAAGGTATATCTGCACACCGGGGACCCCAGTCCCTGGTGGCAGTGTATTTATTTATTTATTAATATTATTTTATGTATAATCCAACACCAGGATGCCCACTATTGGTGTCGGATGCCCCCCATCCCACCCCTGCAGCCCGTTGTTTTTTTCCATGGTTGCCAATGTCAGGGGGCCCAATCCCGTGTTGGCATTTACAAGTCCCCCACAGTGTAGGACACAGAGAGCCTACCCCAGTGTCCCAAAATAATATTTAATCTCTTGGTTCCTGGAAAAAGGTCTGCCCCGTCTTTTTTAAAACCTGAAATAAAGAAAATGGTCCCTTATTGTCACCACCGTCTCCATCCCCCCATCCCGACCCTCCCACTGAGCATCCACCACCCCGTACTCTATACTTACCCACTGAGATCATGTGCTGCTATCCTCTGTGAACCAAGACATGTCTGCACTCTTCAAAGCTGAACCGTGAACTGAGGCATAAAGATAAGTGGCATATAATGTATTTCAGTGGCATTTTGAACTTATGTTCGTAACTTTGCTATTTTTAGGAATTATTTCACCAAATTTTCAGCATAACCTTTTTGGGACTCTACCTCATGAACACTGACACTGTCATTTCGTTAATGGGGCCCGGAAGGTGATTTCACAGTCACTGAGCAAAATCACGTTTCGGGACTGAATAACAAAATTTCACTGCCAGTGTTCATGAGTTGGGGTCCCAGAAAGACCATGTTGAACATTCAGTGAACAAATTCATAAAAATGGCCAAGTTATGAGCATTTGTTGAAATATTTCTACAAACGCACATAACTTTCGTAAATTTTTTTTTAGGTTGTGTATTTCTTCCCCTCCTGACCGGCCCCCCCCAGCCCTGTCACCCCAGCGTCCACTGGACTCACCTCTGGCTCTCACGAGGTGCCAGCAAGCCTGGTGCAGTGCTTGTGAGGGGCCTGCATCATCTCGCCGGTCGAGATATTTTCCTTCCTGTCCCACGAGTGTGGCGTGGTGGCATGCAGTGATGCCAATGGCTGAGCCACGCATGCTTCCATGTGCAGCACACCTGGCGTCTGCCCCGCATCCGCCCCCATCGTCTGTGGGCCCGTTGCACCATCCCCCAGCTACCGCTAGGGAACAAGCAAGCAGCGAACTCCATCCCCACCCCTCTCCGGGAGAGGAGAACTGCCCTCTGGACACTCAATCTTCTCCCTTCCCGGCCGACCCACGGTGGCCCACTCACACCGTGAACGCGAGTCATCAGCATGGCAGGAGATAAGGCACAGATGCCTCAGTCCTCCGCACCACTGGTCAGCCATAACTTTAGTAATTTTCAATATTTCAACTCCAGTTTTTCAGCATAGCCATTTTTTCACACCACCTCATGAACAGTACACCTGTCATTTTTCATATCCTGGCAGAAACGTATTTTCACACCTGTGGCGCGGAATGGCATTTTGGCAGGAATTTGAAACTTTTCACCTACCGGGTTTGTGAGGTGGGATCATAAGAAGACTATGTTGAAAGTTTGTGGTCAAAATATTAAAAAACAAAGAAATTGTTAAGTAACATTGTTTGCAGGGATGTCCATTACCTCACTGGGGAACATGATGCCTTACCATGCCAGTGAGCTGAGTTTAGGTGTGAACTCAGTGAGCCGGTTTAATGGGACAAGGCTCATGGGGAAGATGCTACAGCATACAGCACCAGCCCCGGCCTGGGAAGGGACGGAGAAGTGTTTTGGCACAGACGCCACACCTAGTGTTGGGTCAGGGAGCCTCACCCACAAGGTATCCACATGCGTGCCGGGACATGCTGGGCCCATGCACTGGGTCAGGACGGTCTCCAATATTGTATTCATGTCATTTCGCGCAGGTCCCCAAATAAAGATTCAGTTCCACTATTTGAAAAGAAGGGAAATTAATTGCAAAAAATTACGTTAATGCAGACATTAGGGTTGTAGAACGCAAAGTGCACAATGAAGGGAAATGAAAAACATTAGGGATTTTGGTCTCCAGAGTATTGGCGAATCAGTGGTGTGGTCTTATATGGGGTTGTCAACCATGATGCCCATCCCCTTCCCTGATCAGATGAGGTCAAGTGTGAATGTCTTCATGCAGGGCCCTGAAGAAAGCTCCAACAGATTACCAGTGGGGTACCACAGGGATCAGTGCTGGGACCGGTACTATTCAATATCTTCATCAGTGACATTGCGCAGGACCTAGAAGGCAGAATTTCACTGTTCGCTGATGACACAAAGCTCTGTAACAGAGTAGACACACCAGAGGGTGTAGACAGAATGAGAAGGGACCTGCAGAAACTTGAAGAATGGTCAGGGGTTTGGCAGTTGAAATTCAATGCAAGGAAGTGCAAGATAATGCATATGGGGCACAAAAACCCTGGCACAATATATCAGTTGGGGGGTGAGGATATAGCATGCACCAAGCAGGAAAGGGATCTTGGAGTTATCATCTCTGATGACCTCAAGGTAGGGAAACAGTGTGACAAGGCAACAGGTAAAGCAAATAGGATGCTGGGATGCATAGGCAGGGGCATCACCAGCAGGAAAAGGGAGGTTATAATTCCACTATACAAGACACTAGTGAGGCCGCACCTGGAGTACACTGTGCAGTTCTGGAGACCTTACCTACGTAAGGACATAGACAGAGTAGAGAAGGTTCAGAGGAGGGCAACAAAGATGGTGCATGGATTGCATCACAAGTCCTATGAGGACAGGTTGAAGGCACTGAACATGTACTCCCTGGAGGAGAGGAGGGAGAGAGGGGATATGATAGAGACATACAAGTATCTTACAGGGAGGAACAGGGTGCAGGAATGCACTATTTTTAAGCAAAAAGATGTTCCAGGATTAGAGGGCATGGGATGAAGTTGGAGGAGGACGATTCAGAGGAAGCGTGAGGAAAATTTCTTCCAGAACGGGTGGTGGACAAGTGGAACACTCTGCCAGAGGAAGTGGTGGGGGCTGAAACAATCACGGGATTTAAGAATGCATGGGATAGACATAAAGGAATTCTGGAGGTCAGGGGTAAGGGGCAACAGACTTCCTGGAAAACATAAACTGAACTTACAAACTTAAATGGGCAGACTGGGTGGGCCATAGGCCCTTATCTGCCGACACTGTCTATGTATCTATGTATGTTAGCCATACTGTATCACTATGAGGCATTAGCTTGGAGCTGTATCTTATGCTTCAGACAGGATGCTACAGGCTGGGGGGGGGGGAGAGTAGGCACTAGGGCTGACAACCCCAAGTAAGAACCCACCACTTATTCGCCAATACTCCGGAGACCCACATTCCTAATGTTTTTAATTTCCCTTCTTTGTACGCTTTCCATTTTACAACCCTAAGGTCTGCATTAACAAAGTTTTTTTGCAATGAATATATATATATATAATCAATCACAGGGGCACGGTCATGCCCCTATAGTTAAGGTTCAGTAGCCTGTTTAATGTTAAACCTCAAATTTTGTACTTTAATAACTTTGCAACCGATCAATGGATTTGCACAAAATTTGGCATGTGTTTCAGTTTCATTCAAAGTGGATGTGTGGATTCTGAGATCCAGATAGTGGAAAAACCTTAAAAGTCGTCACTTTTTGCATTTTTTTCTTGATCGCCTTGTGCCCAGATGGTGTGGCATTTTGGTGTGATTTTTTTAATGGTAGAAAGAACCTGGGTAATAGAACTGCCATGCTTTGTTTGGTGAAAAAAGATCACTCTGTTGCAAAGTTATTCAGTTTTTAAGTTCCCATTATTTCCTGTGGGAAGATTACTTTCCAGGATAGAGGTAAAAAGTTTGACAAAGGATTTGATCTTGTGAAAAAGGATTCATTCTTGTGAGATCAGTTCCTTTTTCATAAAAGTGAAAAAAATCCTTTTTTGTGAGTCACCGTCTTGATTTTTTTTTCCAGCAACTAAAAAGTGTGGAAAATACATTAAAATATTGTCATTTTACACATCAGCATCAGAACCTAACTAAACAGGCCCCATTTAGCTAGATTCTGATGTCTGTTTTTCAAAATTAGGGCCAGAAATACTTTGTCTGGGCACCCAAAATCCCAGGTGCCCAGCTTAGCAAGAGGAGCCTTCCCCTGCATTCTCTGTATGAGAACAGGGGCTTTCCTTGACTTTTGCAGCCGCAGCTGAACTGCTGCTGGCTGCAGTGTGAGCTGTAAGCCACCCTGCCATTTTCCTGGTGTTTGGTGGCACGAACCCCCAACACACACACACACACACACACACACACACACACACACAGTCCCCGTAAATAATATCTTCCCTGGTGTCTAGAGTCACTCTCTGACCTCCGTCCCCATTTTTTTTTTTAATGAGCCCTGGTGTCTGGTAAGCACCCCGATCGCTGTCCCCATGATTTTTAATAACAATCCCTGGTGTCTAGTATTTTTCGATCGCTGTCCCATAACTCATGTTTAATATTTATATAATCCAGCATCGGGATGCCCACTCCCGGTGTTGGATGCCCCCTGCAGCACGTTATTTTATTAAACTGTCGCCGACATGGGGGGGGGCCCAATCCCCATGTTGGCATTTAGAGACCCTTCCCATCAGCGTGGGACACTGAGGAGCCCACCCCCAGTGTCCCAATATGTTTACTGGTAACTGCAATAAGAACAACCATCTCCCAACGTCTTTTTTCCCACCTGGGCAAACAATTCCTCATCATTACAGCCCCTGACCCTCCCACTGAGCACCTACGTCCTCACACTTCTCACCCTATACTTACCAGTCAAGGTTTTAATTCTGTTATCTTTCTGTGGATCGAGACAGGTTTGCACTCTCTAGAGCCGAACCGCGAACTGACGAATAAAGGTAAGTGCCATATAATATATTTCAATGATGTTTTGAAATTTAGTTCATAACTTTGCCATTTTTAGAAATTTTTTCACCAGATTTTCAGCATGGCCTTTTTGGCACCCCACCTCACGAACACTGGCACTGTCATTTCGTTAATTAGGCCCGGAAGGTGATTTTGCAGTTGCAGTGCGAAATTACCTTTTGGAACAGAATAACAAAATTTCACCACCAGTGTTCATGAGATGTGGTCCCAAAAAGGACATGTTGCAAATTTGGTGAAAAAATTCCTAAAAGTAGCCAAGTTATGAATGTTCATTGAAATTTTTCTACACACACTCATAACTGGTAATTTTTAATATTTTGAGTCCAAATTTTTAACATAGCCATTTTTATGTTTGCTTGCACGCATGTGCAAGAAACATAGTGCCATCATCCGAGTTTTCAGAGGTGTGGCAGCCCTCTTCCAATTCAGTCAGTGTGTTTGCAGGTGCGGCCGCAGTTCTCCAATGCCTGCTGAGCTGTCTATGACAGCTCCAAAATTCAGTGGCATACAATTGGAAGGGGGAGCTATGCTTCAGTGAGCAGCGATCAGATATCGCCTGCTCATGTGCACTCATACACACACACACACACGCTGCTTGCTGCCATTTACGCACACACTGTATAGCTGACAGGGGTGCCCAATCCCCAAGTTGGCTTACTGCGCTTCCCCCAAAAGCCTTCCAAATGCCCGCTGGTCCCACCCAGCGTGGCTACGTGTATAGACTGATGGGGTTCCCAATTCCGTCGGCTCCACTGTCTCTCCCCCATGCTGTCGCCCGGGGGTGCCCAATCCCATCGGCTCCATCATCTCTCCCCCAAGCATCCAGGTGCCCGCAGCTGGGAGCCCACCCCAGCTTGGCAAAATGTATTCTAGCCGATAGGAGTGCCCAATCCCCATCGGCTCCAGCCCCCAAACACCTTTCCAGCTGCCACGCTGAGGAGCCCACCCAGCGTGGCAAGCGTCCCACATAGTCTAAAACCCTGTAAAGAAAGCGTTCCTCACAGTCTCCCGCCTCCTCCCCACAGCTACCCTGCCTCACCACACACCCCACCCCATACTTACCTCCCGAGCTCATGCCGACAATCATCGGTGGACCGGGAACACGTCTGCACTCTTCAAAGCTGACCCGCGAACTGAGAAATGCTGGTAAGCTGTATAATGGGATAGATAAGGTTTTTCAACTTTGCTGCATATCTCAGGCATTTTTTGGAATTTTTGCAAATTTTCAACATGGGGTTTTGGGACCCCTTCTCATGAATGCTGTCACTGTCATGGCGTTATTACGGGCCGAAGGGTGATTTCGCAGTCACTGCGCCAAATCACCTTTGGGACTGATTAGCAACGACACTGCCAGTGTTCATGGGTGGGCTCAAAGTCTATTTTGAAAATTTGGTGGAAAAATTCCAAAAATGTTTGTTCTGGCGTCGTTACGCAGTTCCTACGCAGGCTCGTAAGTTCGCAAATTTTCAATATTTTGACTCCAGATTTTCAACATTGCCATTTTACCACACCTTCTTATGAGCAGTACAGCTGTCATTTTTCACATCTCCCCAAAACGTGTTTCCACCCATGTAGTGCGCAATGGTGCAGTCGGTGTGCGAAATCAATGTATGGGACACATTAAGAAAATCACAGTGACACTGTTCATGAGCAGAGGTCTTAAAATGGCTATGTTGAAAATTTGGTGAAAAAATCCCTAAAAATAACTGTTTTACGAGCATGCATTGTGCAGTTCCTACGCACGCTCGTAAGTTTGCGAATTTTCAATATTTTTCAATCCGGAGTTTCAACATTACCATTTTATTACACTTCCTTATGAGCAGTACAGCTGTCATTTGTCATATCTTGCCCCAAACATGTTTCCACCCATGTAGCGCACAATGGCGCAGTTGGTGTGCGAAATCAATGTATGGGACACATTAAGAAAATCACAATGACACTGTTCACGAGTAGAGGTCTTAAAATGGCTATGTTGAAAATTTAGTGAAAAAATTCCTAAAAATTACTGTTTAACGAGCGTGCGTTGCACAGATCTTCTTCGAGATACAGCTCTTGCAGCAGGTTACACCATTAGGACTGAAGCCAGCAGGAGTCAGGACCCCACGGAAAGTTTCTAGCTAGCAGTCTTCAGCGGGGACCGCCTCCGACAGTGGTCCTGCCCCCAATGTCAGGCGTAGTACATAGGGGCGGTCCGCCAGAATCCCCAGTTCTTTCCGCCATTGACTTTGCATGTCTCGAGCCTCATCCGGTTAAGTCTAGCGTACGCAGGAAATCCTTCCAAACTTTCCAAACTTTGGAGTAAATCTATTTTTCAGCCGTTTCTTCGTCTGATGTCCTCCCCAACTTCAGTGGAGGGCCATTCTTCGAAGTGTGCCTGTGGGAAGCAGATTCCTCTCAAAGACCCTCATTCGGCCTGCGTTCAGTGCCTGGGCCCTGATCACGACACCCAGGCTTGCTCCTTCTGCCAGGGCTTTAACAGCCAAATGAGAATCCGCCGACAGAAGGCTCTCCAGGCTTTCCTTCTTGAAGAAAAGCTTAAGGCCATGGAACCTTCCACCAGAGGGGAATCTTCGGGGAAGTCACACAGGCACCACGAGAAGCACCGAGAGAAGGTCAGACCCAGATCCCCCTCTAGGGCCTCGGACTCCCGCAGCTCCGGCTCCAGGTTGGCCCACTCTCAGCCTCCTCCGGTTGTGGTCAAATCGGCCCGTGGTTCTTCTACTCTGTGGCCTGCCAAAACCTCCAGGCCCACTTCCTCGGCTAAGGCCTTGTCCAGGTCAGGGGAGTATCACAAGTCATCTTCCCGGCACTTGGCCTCCGACGTCCGGTCAGTCTCCCTGCCGCCGCCACCCCAATGCAAGACCAAGGAGCTGACCTCCCTTAAGCAGACATCGGACCCGACATCGGCCCACCCGACATCGGCCAAGGCACATAGGCACTCCAAGGAACCGGCAACCGTCTGTCACCCGTCGCCGGTCAGGCATTCGCCCCCGAGGATACCGGCAGGAGGACCGGCGTCTGCTACTGCAGAAAAGAGGACCACACCACCACCTACCGACGTCAGTCAGGAGGCGTTGTCGGAGGAGGAGTCTACCCAGCCTGAAGACCAGAACCTGAGACCCCCGGGGAGCCGATGCCCGGCCCCAACGACAGGCCACCGGCACCAGGTCCGTCGTCGGGTTTAAACTTGGCAGAAGTGAAGGAGCTCTTCACTTTGTGGTGGGACACCATCAAAAAGGATGTGGTCTGCGCACCTCCTCCCACCCTTAGCACCACCGACCGGCGTCTGCCCACTCCACCAAAAGGGTCAGCAGGCTGAGCACCTTCCCCCCAGGGCCAGCAGCACCTCCTGGGGCAGATCTCAGAAAAGAAGGCCTCCATCAAGATCCTCTTCTGGGTCACCAAGCCCCAAGAGACCCAGAAGATGTCAGTATTCACCGTCTACGGAGGATTCCAGATCTGACATCTCTGAATGCTCCAGGTCTCCTTCACCAATCAGCATCCCCTCTCCGGGCCCACGTAACCTCCTTAGGTCTCCTCCGGATGACCCCTTGTTCTCCAAGATAATGAGACACATCCAAGAGAACATAGGATGGGATGCGGAGGAACTCGACCCCGAAAGACTATGCCTTGCCTGCTACCTTCGGCAAAAAGATCCCAAGCCTGTGGTAGGGCTACCCTTGGTGGACACCTTCGTGGACGTCACCAAGGCAGTGTGGAAGCATCCACATTTGACCCTGGCAATGCCGAAGAAGGCTGACCACCTGTACAAGGCCCCAAGGGAGGACCAGTACCTGGCTAACCATCCCCTGGCCGACTCCCTGGTCATTACAGCCTGTCATGACCGGTCTCAGAAACTGCAACATCTGAGCATGCAGCCACCGGACCTGGAGTCCAAGCAATTGGACATGCTGGGCAGGCGCACTTACGCGGCCGCGACTTGCGCCATTAGATCATTGAATTACCTGACCCACATGGTTCAGTTCCAGAACGCGCTGTGGGAACAGGGACAGGAACTGGCAGAGAAATTGCCAGATGGTGGCCAAAAGGAGGAACTCCTTCAGCTCCTCCGCACGGATTCAGACGTGGGGACCCAGGTGCTCCAAGCCGCATACGACTCTGCGGACTCTTCGGCCAGAGCGGCAGCCTCAGGCATATGTCTCCAGAGACACTTATGGCTCCATGTCTCCGGGTTTACACCGGACGTCCAGAAAAACAGTATGGACACTCCTTTTCATGGCGAAGTTTTGTTTGGTGAAGCCTCAGAAAAGGTCATCACCAAATTACAGGAAGCTGGGAAGGCTGTTAGATCTGTCCAGGCCATGTACAGATCTAGATTCAATTCCTTTCGTAGGAACTAGTCGTTTTCGCAGCCAGACCCAGAGGCAACAACCTCGTTCCGGCCAGCAACAGAGGGGTACCTTCTCTCGGTAAGCCTAGGTCAAGACATCCTCAGGTAGAGGATAATGTGCTACTAAGTCGGCCCAACCTGCAGGACCCTCTGCTGCCACAGCATGACTCCTTCCTGGCCCCCGGCCCTCCTCAGGATCAATGGGAAATGAAGGACGGGGGTCGCATCACAGACCATCTGCCAGGGTGGCAGTCGATCACCACCGACAGGTGGGTGCAACAGTTGGTCGAAAAAGGCCACTATATAGAGTTTGTGGACAAGCCCCCCACAAGGCCTCCTCTGCTCTTCCATTACTCGGGTCAGCACGCTCTGCTCATAAGGCAGGAAGTGCTCACGCTTCTACAGAAAGAAGCTTTGGAGCATGTTCCAGGGAACCAGAGAGGAGCAGGTTATTATTCACACTTCTTTCTGGTTCCAAAGAAAACAGGGGACCTCCGTCCAATCTTGGACCTCAGCGACCTAAATATGTCAGTTGTTTACAAGCGCTTCCGCATGGTGACCCTCCCGGGACTAATCCCCATGCTGAAGTAGGATGCTTTTTTGGCGTCCTTGGACATGCATGACGCCTACCTGCACATTCCTATTGCTCAGGCGCACAGGAGGTTCCTGCGCTTCGAGTTTATCGGCCGCCACTATCAATTCCGAATGCTTCCATTCGGGCTGTCATCAGCACCCAGGGTATTCACCAAGTGCATAGCAGTCATGGCAGTGTCTCTGAGGAGACAGGGCCACTACGTATTCCCGTACCAGGATGACTGGCTTCTCATGGCCTCCTCCAAGGAGGCATTGCTGTTGGCCATTCAGCATACTCAGGCTCTCTTTCAGTCTCTGGGCATCTTAATCAACTACGAGAAGTCTCTCCTGGTACCATCCCAGAAACTGCAGTTCATAGGGGCAGTTCTGGACACCGTCAAGGGGAAAGCCTTTCTTCCCGAAGACAGAGCGGAATGCATACGATCCCTGATAAGGGACCTATCAGTGAAGAAGACCGCGTGCTCGGACACATGGCTGCAGCCATTCCAGCAGTCGCGATGGCAAGACTCCACATGCGGGTAACCCAGTGGATGTTAAGGGTGCAGTGGGACCAAAGGCAAGACCATTTGCAGCATCCAGTCAGAATCACAAAGACCATGGTTCGGAACTGGCAATGGTGGCTAGATCTGAAAACCCTCTCCGTGGGGGTTCCCTTCACAGCGCCGTCCCCGGTGATAACACTCTCCACAGATGCCTCAGGGCTGGGGTGGGGAGCGCACTTGAACAGGGTGAGGTCTCAGGGAAAATGGACTAGCCAGGACTCTCATCTCCATATCAACATATTGGAGATGAGGGCGGTCCTTTATGCCCTGCAAGCCTTTCAGTCGGAGATTCCACTGAGTACTCTCCTGTTACAAACAGACAATACTGCGGTGATGTATTACCTCAACAAACAAGGAGGTACACACTCCTACCCCCTTTGCAGGGAGGCCATGAGGGTGTGGGAATGGGTAATACGACACGGCGCAAACCTCATTGCAGTTCACATTCCCGGGGTGGACAACACTGTCACAGACAGCCTGAATCATTCCCAGGCCAGAGTCCACGAGTGGGAACTTCTATGGGAGGTGGCAGAGGACCTGTTCCACAGATGGAGCACTCCAGAATTAGATCTATTCGCGTCCCCATCCAACGCAAAACTGCCCAATTTCTGCTCGCTAGATCCAGGGCCTGGTGTTTTCTGGCGAGACGTGTTGTCCCTCTCCTGGGCAGGCAGATTCCTCTATGCCTTGCCTCCTTTCCCGTTGATCCAGAGAGTCCTTCTCAAACTTCGCAGGGAGCATGCGATGCTTATTTTGATAGCGCCTTTTTGGCCCAGGCAAATTTGGTTCCAGCTTCTGAATCAGTTGTCCGGGAACCTCCGGCTTCCACTGCCAATCAGCTCCCACCTGTTGTCTCAGGAGGAGGGTTCACTAGTCACCGGACTTACATTTATTGAACACCGTACTTGGCTCCTGGAGACATAGCCATGTTGCGACAGGGGTCTCGCAGAGGTGGCAGATGTACTTTCTGCTGCCAGAAAACCGGCGACACACGCAACATACGCCATGAAGTGGCGCAGGTTTTGCCTGTGGTCTCAAGCACGTGGTTTCTCGCCCTTAGACTGTCCTGAGAAGCTGGTTCTGGAGTACCTGCTTTTCCTCTTTCAATCCGGGCTAGCTTACTCCTCTATTAAAGTGCACCTTTGTGCAACCTCAGCTTATCATGCCCCCATAGGCCACCACATGGTGGCCCAGCTGGATACTACCCATGCCTTTTTAAGGGGGGTCCTCCACCTTAGGCCGCCCATTAAGGATCCCGTCCCTCCTTGGGATTTACCCTTTGTCCTGGAGCAGCTTACACTGCCACCTTTTGAACCTGCCGCAGATTGCGAGCTACGTTTTCTGTCGTGGAAAACGTTGTTTTTAGTTGCTGTTACTTGGCGAGAAGAATCTCTGAATTACATGCTCTCATGTGCAAGGAGCCTTATTTAATGTTTCATCAGGATAGGGTGTCCCTGAGGGCCGAATCCTAAGTTCCTGCCTAAGGTGTTTCAGCCCTATTAACCAGGACATTGATTTACCAGTGTACTTTCCTAAATCGTAATCGAGGGAAAGCACTGCTCCACACCTGGATGTTCACAGGTGTCTCAGATATTATTTGACCAGAACCAAACAGCACCGGAAAGCAGAGCAGCTGTTCGTTTCCTTTGCTGAGAGGATGAAAGGGGCCCCACTTTCGAAATAGACCCTTTCATGCTGGCTCATTCAGTGTATCTTGTTTTGTTACGACAAATGTAAGAAACCCTTACCAGGAGTGGTCAAGGGCCATTCCACAAGAGGGGTGGCTACCTCCTTTGCAGCACTGAAGAACGTATCTGCATTGGCTATATGTGCCGCAGCCACCTGGAGTTTGCTGCACACTTTTATCAGGCATTATAGCCTGGATATCGCCTCAAGGCAAAGAGCTGGTTTCGGCCTAGCCGTTCTTCAGGGACTTCTGTCTTAGGCTCAAGATGGGTCTCAGTTTCCATCTTGCCTCCTCCTGATGGCTTTTCAAAGGCACCATTGCTTGGGAATCAGTCCTAATGGTGTAACCTACTGCAAGAGCTGTATCTCGAAGAAGATAGTACAGTTATGTAAGAACTTACCGTAACAGTAGATCTTCGAAAACAGCTCTTGCAGCAGGTATCCTCCCGCCCACCATTCCCCCTTGGAGGAAGTAGGTTCCAGCTTAACACTATCCTTAGGATCGGAAAGGTCAGTTCTTAGTCTTGGCCATCTGATGGCGGGTCCTCGGTCTCCTCTTCTGATGTTATCCAGTGGCCAGAAGTCTCCGGCGGGAGAACTGGGGATTCTGGCAGGACCGCCTCCTTATGTACTACGCCTGACGTCGGCAGGACCAACATCGGAGGCGGTCCCCGCTGAAGACTGCTAGCTAGAAAATTTCCGTGGGGTCCTGACGCCTGCCGGCTTCAGTCCTAATGGTGTAACCTGCTGCAAGAGCTGTTCTTGAAGATCTAATGTTACGGTAAGTTCTTACGTAACTGTACTTTCTATACTCGCTCATAAGTTTCTTGAATTTTCAATATTTTCACTCAGATTTTTCAACATTGCCAGTTTATTACACTTCCTTATGAACAGTACAGCTGCCTTTTTTTTTTTTTCACATAATAGCCCCAAAATGTGTTTCGCATGTAGCGCACAATAGTGCAATCGGTGTGCAAAAGCAATGTTTGGGACAGATTAAGAAAATCATAGTTGCACTGTTCATGAGCAGAGGTCTTAAAATGGCTATGTTGAAAATTTAGTGACAAAGTCCATAAAATGACTGTGTTCGAGTGAGCAATGCGCGGTTTCCACGGACCCTCGTAAGTTCATGACTTTGTAATATTTTCAGTCCAGATTTTCACCAGTGGCATTTTCCACACTTCCTTATGAACAGTACAGCTGTCATTTCTCAACTTATAGCTGAAATGTGTTTCACACTTTCAGCGCAGAGATGATTAATCGCTGTGGGAAGTCATTGTTCGGGACAGATAAAGAAAATCACAGTGACACTGTTCATGATCGGAGGCCCCAAAATGCCTGTGTTGACAATCTGCTGTAAAAATCCCCAAACTAATTACATTCGGGTGTCGTTGCACAGTTTCTACTGCCTTCGTGACTTCAACAGTTTTTATATTTTTACTGTAGATTTTAACATTGCCATATTTTACTCCTCCCCATGAACAGTACAGCTGTCATTTTTTACATCATGTTCGGAATGTTTTTGCACCTGTGGTGCTAAATGCCGTAGTCGCTGTGCATAAGCAGCTTTCGTAACAAACTGATATTGCCACTGTTCATGAGGTGGGGTCACAAAAAAACCATGCTGAAAATTTGGGTGAAAATACCAATGAATGCCTGAGGTATTAGGGTTTCCAACCATAACGTCCAACCCTGTGAGAATGACAGGCATCAGGGGTGCGACTTGGGATTCTTGCCTGTAATGCTTATACCATTCCACACCCTGCAGCCAGTGAGAGGCATCGAGGTATGCCTTGGACTCTTCAGCCCCAAAGTTCACCCCATTCTCCTCTACCGCACCCATCTCACCGTATTTCCTGATGGAATGGGGTGCGCATAAGGGCCAAAGACCCCAAGGCACACCGTGACACTTGTCAGTGTCTGCAAGGTGTGGTGTGGTGAAATGGCGTGGCCGTTATGCCTGACGACCCAAAGGCACACCCCAATGCCTGTCACTCTCTGCAGGGTGGTGGTGGAGTTGGCTTCAGTTCAATACTTCACTGCCATTCCTATTACGCAGCTTTGTAACTTCTACACTACCACTGCCAATGCCAGCAAGCAAACATTCGGCATTGACAAATGCTTGTTTTACACCACATCATGGAAAGTACAGCTGTCATTTTTCATATCCTGTCTGAAACGTGTTTTCGTACCTGTGCTGCAGAATGGCATTTTGGCACAGATTTGAAAAAGTTCATCTATGACATTTATGAGGTGGAGTCATAAGAAGACAGTGTTGAAAATTTGGGGTCTAAATATGAAAAAATGCCAAAGTTATAACCATTTGTTACAATTTTACTACGCCAGCATGTAACTTTGGAAATTTTACATATTTTGACCCCAGGTTTTCCACATAAACTTATTATTACCTCACCTCATGTATGTCACAGCTGTCATTTTTCAAATCCTGACCAAAATGTGTTTTTGCTCCTGTGGCGTAGAATGGCATTGCACTTGCGCAGAATTACATTTTGTCAGGGATTCGAAAACTTTCTGTACCGGGTACATGAGGTGGAGTAATAAGATGGCTATGCTGACAATTTGGTCACTATAAATGGAAGCGCAGGCCCAGAGGGCCCTGTGCTTCTACAGCTACATACATATACGCATCTGTGGAGCCATGGGAGTGCAGAGTCCAAAGGACCCTGTGCTTCCACACTAAAATAAGGATACTATTATACTATCTCAAAAAGTAAGGGAATAAGTTGCAAAAAACTTCATTAATGCTCCAGTTGGGGTCAAAGTGAGAAAAGTTGGGAAAATGAAGTGTTAGGGTTTCCCTAACACCCCACCTCCCAAACCGGGCAGGAGAGTAGGTGTGGGGTGTGCCTTGGGCTTCTCAAGTCTAATGCTCACCCCATTCCATTAGTAAATAAGCTGAGATGGGTATAGTGAAACAGAATGGGGTGAGCATTAGGGCTGACGACCCCAAGGCAGCCCCCGGCACCTGTTGGTGTGTGCAGCGTGGGGGTGTGGTATTAGGTTTGGAAACCCTAATGCAATATCTCCCTACATTTGTGGCTGTAACCCTAACTAGAGCATTAACACAGTTTTTTGCAATTTATTTCCATACTTTTTGAGATAGTATAATTATATCCTTATTTGCCTGTGGAAGCACACGGCACTCAGGGCCCTGCAGTCCCATCCCTCTGTAGATGCATATATGTATATAACTGTGGAAGCACAGGGCCCTCTGGGCCCTGCACTTCCACTTATAGGACAAAAGTGACCAAATTGTCAGCATAGCCATTTTATTACTCCACCTAATGTACCAGTACAGAAAATTTTGGAATCCCCACCAAAATGTAATTCTGCGCAACTGCAATGCCATTCCGTGCCACGGGTGTGAAAACATATTTTGGCCAGGATTTGGAAAATGACAGCTATGACACACATGAGGTGGGGTAATAAGAAGGCTATGTGAAAAATCTGGGGTCAAAATATTAAAAATGTCTAAATGTACGTGCATGCGTAGCAAAATTGCAACAAACGGTCATAACTCTGCCATTTTTATATATTTTGACCCCAGATTTTCAACATAACCTTCTTATGACCCCACCTCATGAACAAGGTCAGGAAAATCTTTCAAATCCTGCCCAAAAGGTGATTTCAGCAACCGACCACGAAATCACCTTTTGGGCAGGAGTTACATAATTACAGTTCTATTGTTCATGAGGTGGGGTCCCCAAAAGGTCATGTTGAAGATTTGGGGTCAAAATCTCAAAACATGGCAAAGTTATGCATAAAAGTTGAAACTTCCCATTGAAATACATTGAACCGCATATACCTTAGTTTCTTTTACTGCAGTCACCGGTTCCAGCAGCAAGACGTGTCTTCGATCGGAGAGTGGATCTGGGACCTGTTCAGGTGGATGAGGGTGTGTGGGATGTACTGGAGGGTGTAGGGAGGTGCATGTTGAGTGTGAGGTGGGTTGGGGGGGCTGATCAACTCTGAAGAATTAATTGAGGGACCATTTTCTTAATTTCAGGTTGTGCCTGAAATGGGAGGGTGGGGGTACCACTAGACACCAGGGAATATATAAATTGTAACAGATGGCTATTGATGGGTGGGTGGGTGCCACTAGACACCAGGGATTAAATGGAGATGACCATCAGTGGGTGGGGGGTGCCACTAGACACCATGGATTAAACGGGGATGATGATTGGTGGGTGGGGGGTGCCACTAGACACCAGAGATTAAACTGGAATGACGATTGGTGGGTGGGGGTGCCACTAGGCACCATGGATTAAACGGGGACAATCAGCGGGTGGGGGGTGCCACTAGACACCAGGAATTAAATGAGATGATAATCGGCGGGTTGGGGGTGCCACTGGACACCAGAGAATATATGGGGAAGAGCATCGGTGACTGGGGGGATACCACTTGACACCAGAGAAAGATGAAAGAGATGACAGTGGAGTTTGGTGGGGGGGTGACACCAGAAACCAGGGAAAGGGCGGATCAAGTATTTTTCCACAGTTCTTCAGCCTTTTTTTTTTTTATCAAAGTTTACCTTCAAGTCGAACCATTTTTTATTTATCAATCTGTTTATCAATCGATCTATTTTTTTATCAATTGATCTTTTTTTTTCCAGTTGCATTTCTACATTATCCCAAAAAATGCTAAAATTCAAAAACTGTCAAATATTTTTATCAAACCATCTAAAGGCTCACCCTTGGCACAGACCCATCATCCCTGGAAAATTCATGGAATAAGTCCAAATTGCCTGTGCTGTAGGTGAGAGCAAAACCCCCCATGTTAAGTATAAGACAAAAAAAGTGTTGTTTGTTTTTTTCACTTTTTTTAACCTTCCATATCTCAAAAACCCTACAAGATGTTGTCACAAAACATTCCACATCTTGAGATTCTGATTGCCTGACCACACATGCCAAATTTTGTGCAAATTCTTTAAACGAGGGCAAACCAGGGGTCCATCAAGTTCTTTTCCCTCACAAACTCATGGGACTACACTGTCGCGCCTTTGTTTTCAAGGTACTTACCTAGCTTAAGCTTGAAGGTAGAAAAGGGTATTGTTCGACTGACATCACTCGCTCTGTAAGACTGTTCCAACTGTTCTCCTCTCATTCTGTGAAGTAGTTCTTCCAGATATTTCCACTGACTCTTCCTCCTTTCAAAGACATGATCGTCCTTTTACATCCAGAAGAGTTACATTTGGTCTGATGGTGTTATCCATTCAGATATCTGAAAACTGTAATCGTGTCATCCTTGAGGCACCTCCTTTCCATGGAGAACAGCCCCAGTTCTGCTAGCTGGTCCTGATAGCCCATGTTTTTTAAGTCCTCAACTACCTTGGTCACTCTTATCTGCACCATCTCAGTCCTCAGTCCTCATATATAGGGACCAGAACTGTACACTATACTCAGGATAGGGCCTTACCAGTGATTTGTACAGAGGCATTAGAACATCTGAAAACAAGAAAAGGAGCCTCGAGTGGGGCAGTGGTTCCAGACATACACTCAAAAAACAAAACAAAGCTAGCACTCAGCACCTCTTAAATAAGTATTAAACTATTTTTTGCATGAATTGTGAGCACCTGTTCTCATCATTTACTGAAGAGGCTCTGAGTGCTGTCCCTGATTTGTTTTTGAGAATTGCAATAGGTTTTGAGAGGCTTGCAAAGTTTCTGTTCATGGACGCCATGATTTTAATTGCTTTGCTAGTTGCTGCCTCACACTGTTGCCCCCGTTTAAAGTTATTGCTGATCTTATCCCCAGGCTCTTTTCTTGCTGAGTTTCAGTCATCTCTGGTTTGCTTAGGTAGTGTTTTGCTTTCATATTTTTCTGACCTAGATGCATCACTTCACAGGTTTTGGCATTGAATTCTATCGGCCTTCTTGCTGCCCATTTCCTGACACATGTCCCGGTCTCATTGAATTTCATTAACCCCATTCTATGATGCAACTACATATCCTATTTTAATTGGGGAAAAAAATGGCAGTTCAGAGCCCTCTATATATTTCTGTGACACATTATCTGCTTGCTTGAAATCTCTTTTCGCAGTCTATGCACTGTCCATGTCATAGCAGTTTAACATAGGAGTGTTCGGCCATCTCTGTATTTTGCACATTTAATAATAATTCTGCCACTTCAGGTTTGTACTGGCATTGTTTCTGCATTTCCAGGTCCTTTGTTGGCAGAACCGCAGATCTTCATCAGGGTTAACTCAATCAGGTCACATATATGGAACTTCATCGGTGAAGCAGGATCCACATGGAAGATTTTCAGCAGTATGGCTGGGGCCGCCCACACCGACATCGTCTGCTGACGTCACCAACCCTATAAAGGCGTGAGTGGCCCCACTCCCTCCTCAGTTCTTTCCCGACGTCGACCCTGTTCTCATGGGTCTCCGCGGAAGCTCCAGCACAGTTTTGTGCCATTTTGCCTATGATTGTCTTTTTGAATCCCTTTTCTAAAGAGATTCCTTTACTTTGTTTATGTTGAGAGTTATTCCTTCTACTCCTCTGTTTCATCGTTGCCACTGTGAAAAGAAGATTGCCTCTACAGACGAACACTCCCTTTGTGTCTGCTGTCTTGGGCCTGACCATGACATCTCGAACTGTGAGCTCTGTCAGAAGCTTAACCAAACCACCCCAGGTGACGCAAAAATGGTCTTAAAAAATTCCTAATGGAACAACCGGTAGCCAGTTCTGGGCAGGTGTCCTCTGGAGTCCATCCTTCCCAGTTGCCTGTGAGTTCATTGAGCTCCTAGGCCTCTAAGACCTGAGACAAGTCCTTGGGGAAAAGTCATAAGAAAGACCAACATCAGGATCACTCCCCCCAGCAATGTTCCTGCTCCCCGATGGCCTCCTCTTCTTCATCTAAGGGTATCCTGGCAGCTACAGCTGCGCCAATGCCTGCTGCTATCCAGGTCTCTGTCTCTACCAGACCCCTATGAACAGCATCACCGCCCGCTACACAGGGCAGCCAATCATTGATCTCCGGGTCGTCAGTCTCCACATCGTTGTCGACGGCCCTCCCAGCAAGGCCTGATGCTTCTCCAGGTCCTTGGGCTTCGGGCTTGTCAGGCTCTCAGGACCCACTGGATCGGTTGTCGACCCCCGTTGACACAGCCATCCAGTGTCATTGACCTTAATGACATTTTGACCAAGTTCATTTCAATCTTGGTCCATCAGTTGGGCACATATTTATTTATTTGTGTATTTATTTATGTCTTTGGTAACCAGGTAGGTGCACTGATCCAGAGGACCGTTTTCAGTCACAACCCAAGCTACAGACATGGCACATTAAGCAATGCATATACAGGTAAACACACAATAGTACTGGCTTCAAACTTGAGTGTAGAAATTACAGTACAAGGGGTCTTTACATAAAGAAGTTACATAAGATACCAGCAGAGAGGTAAAATACATAGTCACAAAAAGTCAGAGATCATACATATGGTGAGGGGCGCCCATGAGGAAGCTCTAACGTCTCATTTTGCGACTCAGTAGCATCCAAAATGGCTGGGTGAAGGAACGCCAAATGCTAGAGCTAGAGAAGAAATCTTCAATGAAAATCTTTAAACCAACCTTTTTTTTTGCAACCATAGGGATGGCTCCACTCTGTTTTTGATTTTTCTTATTAGCCCCGACGTTGGCAATAGATGTAATACTGATAAAACGGTTAGAATGGTAACAATGCCAAACAGAAGTTAGCAGCTTGATGGCTGGGTTTATGTCCCCCCTCTCTGCATTTTATTCTGGTTGGACATAGTATGTCGAAAAATGTTCACTGAGCTAAAGATCTTTCAAGCACCGCTGGGACGGAGGAAAAAAAATGCAGACCCCCCCCCTCCACGACAAATAAAAACAGCCCACCTAGATTACCAGATCTTACCAAGATTGGCGGATCATCATGATCCCTGTTGTCTCCGTTAGTAAGTCCTGACACAGAGATATTGTCTTCAGGTAATATGTTTTCTATCTTTTCAAATGGAGCTGTGCTTAGGTCACAGGGGCTTACGGAATATGGAAGTGAAGGAGAAGTATCCTCAGTGCAAATAGATGCTTCAGGGCAGCTTGTTCTGTTAGAAAAAGAAACAAACCCCAAAGAGACCCCGGGAACAACCGAGCAAGGGAATTCAGAAGCACAGAATGGGCATGACCAGGGGTGAGGGGGGGGAGACTCAGCCACAATTACAGGCCATGGAAATACAATTGCTGTTTAAAAATGAAGGCACTGAATTGCAAGAGGCAGAAATCTTACAGTTGACAACCAGCTTAATAAATCAGTACAATCAATGGAAGTCCACGTAGCTACAGTTCAGGCCCTCACTAATCTAACAGATAATTTATTGCCACTGTCATCTGGGGAACTGGATAATTTGAAGGAGGAAGTTTTGATGGCGGGCTCCAATCTTAGAGTAGACATGCTTAATGCTTTTGGGGGTTTAAAGGGAGCCCTTACTGATTTAACTTCAAAGCTGCAAAAGATTTCCTATAAAATGAAAGATCTGGAAGGGAGGGTTTCTAATTTAGAAGATTCTACTTGAAAAATACCGCAAAATGTGCTGCATCTAGAAAAACAGCTTCAAGCATTTCAGACAAAAATAACAGAGCAGGAGGCTAGAGCCAGAAGAGTGAACATTAGATTGTGTGAATTGCCAGGAGGAGTGAAGGGGATTGGGAATGAGGTACCATATTTTGAAGAGATGCTCACGGTTGCTCTAGACAGAAAATATCTGGAAGAAAAGTGTTGTTAGATAGAGTATGCAGAGCAGGTTCCAGATTCTCAGACTCAGAATTTCCACGCACAGTCTTTGTGAAGCCACTTAAATTTCAGGATAGGGAAGCAATCTTACAAAGGGCCCATATTTCTAAAGGCCTTCATTTTGAGAACCTGCATTTCAACACCTATCCAGACCTCTCAGGTGAAACTTCGGATAAAAGAAAGCTATTCAAGCCCTTAAAGCAAAAGCTTTACAAAACAAGCATTTCTCAATGCTGAATGTTTGCTTCTTGTCATTGGCATTGGTAGTGTAGGAGTTACAGAGCTGCATAATAGGATTTGCAGTGAAGTATTGAACTGAAGCCAACCCCACCACCACCCTGCAGATAGTGACAGGCATTGGGGTGTGCCTTTGGGTCATCAGGCATAACGGCCACGCCATTTCACCACACCCTACCGTGCAGACACCGACAAGTGTCACGGTGTGCCTTAGGGTCTTTGGCCCTTATGCGCACCCCATTCCATCAGGAAATATTGTGAGATGGGTGCAGTATAGGAGAATGGGGTGAACTTTGGGGCCGAAGAGTCCAAGGCACACCTCAATGCCTCTCAGTGGCTGCAGGGTGTGGGTGGGGGTGGAATGGTATGAGCATTGCAGGTGACAATCCCAAGTCACAGCCCTGATGCCTGTCATTCTCTACAGGATGGGGTGTTATGGTCGGAAACCCTAATGCCTCAGGCATTTGTTGATGTTTTCACTCCAAATTTTCAACATGGGTTTTTTGTGACCACCACCTCATGAACAGTGGCAATATCAGTTTGTTCGCCGAAAGCTGCTTTTGCTCAGTGACTACGGCACTTGTCACCACAGGTGCAAAAACACATTCTGAACAGGATGTGAAAAATGACAGCTGTACTGTTCATGGGGAGGTATAAAAAAAATGGCAATGTTGCAAATCTGCAGTGAAAATATTAAAAAAACTGGTGAAGTCACGAACGTCGGTAGAAACTGTGCAATATGCACCCGTAATGTAATTAGTTTGGGAATTGTTTACAGTAGATTGTCAACACAGGCATTTTGGGACCTCCGGTCATGAACAGTGTCACTGTGATTTTCTTTCTCTGTCCCGAACAATGATTTCCCACAGCGACCACGCATTTCTGTGCTGAAAGTGTGAAAACACACTTCGGCCATGTTGTGAAAAATGACAGCTGTACTGTTCATAAGGAAGTGTGGAAAAATGCCACTGGTGAAAATCTGGACTGAAAATATTACAAATTCATGAACTTACGAGGGTGCGTGGAAACTGCGCAATGCTCACTCATAACAGTCATTTTTAGGAATTTTTTCACCAAATTTTCAAAATAGCCATTTTAAGACCTCTGCTCATGAACAGTGTCACTGTGATTTTCTTAATGTGTCCCATACATTGATTTCGCACGCCAACTGCGCCATTGTGCGCTACATGGGTGGAAACATGTTTTGGGTGAGATGTGAAAAATGTCAGCTGTACTGCTCATAAGGAGATGTGGTAAAATGACAATGTTGAAAATCTGGAGTAAAATATTGAAAATGTCGAACTTATGAGCTTGCGTAGGATCAGCGCAACAAATGTTCGTAAAACAGTCATTTTGGGGAATTGTTTCACCAAATTTTGAACATAGCCATTTTAACACTTCTGCTCATGAACAGTATGACTGTGATTTTCTTAATGTGTCCCATACATTGAGTTCACACACCGACTGCGTAATTGTGCGCTACATGTGCAGAAACACATTTTGGGTGAGAAGTGAGAAATGACAGATGTACTGCTCATAAGGAGGTGTGGTAAAATGGCAATGTTGAAAATCTGGAGTGAAAATATTGAAAATTCGCGAACTTACGAGTGTGCAAAGGAACAGCGCAACGCATGCTCGTAAAATAGTCATTTTTGGGAATTTTTTTCACCAAATTTTCAACATAGGCTTTTTGAGAGGCCACCTTATGAACAGTGGCACTGTCATTTTGTTAATCGGTCCCAAAAGGTGATTTCGCACAGTGACTGCGAAATCACCCTTCGGGCCCGATTAATGCCATGACAGTGACAGAATTCAAAATTTGGTACCAAAATTCCAAAAAAATGCCTGAGATATTCAGCAAAGTTGAAAAAACCCTATTCATTACATTATACAGCTTACCGGCATTTCCTCAGTTCGCGGTCAGCTTTGAAGAGTGCAGACATGTTCCCAGTCCACCGAAGATTGTCAAGTGAGCTCCGAGGTAAGTATGGGGTGAGGTGGGTGTGTGGGGGAGGCAGGTGCGCCAGAGGGTGGAGTGCTGTGTGGGGAGGGGCAGGGAGACTGCGAGGGACTGTTTTGTGTTTTCAGGTTTTTTAATTTCGACGCAGGGCGTTTGCCATGCTGGGTGTGCTCCCAGCATGGCAATTGACACAGGATGTTTGCCACACTGGGGTGGGCCCTCAGCGGGCAGCTGGAAAGCTTTTGGGGGTAGTGGAGCAGGCGGATTGGGCACCCCCATCTGCCATTCCAACTGTTGCCACACTGGGATGGGCTCCCAGCGTGGCACTCGGTAATCTCTTGGCAGGGGGGACTGTGGAGCTGACTGGGGATTGGGCACCCCAGTTGGCCAAACACATTGTTGCCACGCTGGGGTGGGCGCCTAGCGTGGCACCTGGAAGACTGTTTTGGGGGGGGGAGAGCACTTCAGTGAGCACTTCCCTTATCTGATCGTGCTCACTGAAGTGGCGCTCTCCCTTTCAACTGTAAGCCACTGCATTCTTGAGTGCTGTCATAGACAGCTGCAGCATGCATTGGGCAACTGTGGCCGTGCCTGCAAACACACAGAGGGAATTGGAAGAGGGGGTGCCACACCTCCAGAAACTCGGATGATGGTACTGTGTTTCTTGCACATGCGTGCAAGCAACATAAAAAGGCATACGCTTTTCTGTGCTCTATCCAGCTAAGATACGTTTTGTCATTAATGGGCGACTTCATACTTTTGATTCCCCTGATAATGCATTGGAAGCCTACAGAATGGCTTATGAAAATAATCAAGACACTTTTCAGAGTAATAAAACTATTATGGAAAAGAATACTCTTCATCCATTGGATCATTTTGAAGGCTTATTAATACCTTCTGAACCTTCTGGACAAACATAGTATTATTATCTATACGGAAAAGAAAACATACACATGAGGAAAGAAAGAATTAGAAATAAAATTAAAGGGAACCTAGCAGGGTGTCATTGGACAGAACTATTAAGAAATAGGGTGGGGGATAATGTATTTGGGGGGCAAATTTAGAATATAATAAAACGGGTGGTGAATAAAGAAAGCAAAATGAGAAGAGTTTCTCTTCAGAAGGCAAGTAGCGTTATTGGTGTACGGAGATGAGTTTTTGTTCATCTTGACTGAAGGAGAGGGTTGAGGGAGAGGGGAGTCTATGTTGTTTGTTAAGGGGGAGGGGGTTATTCTTTATGTAGGTCCACTTTGATTAATCTATTTGATATTCTAAAATACATTATAAATAATAATGTGGCTAATGAAATGAAAGTGGAAATTGATTGGCTATTGGGATCCAGGAACAAAAAAAAAAAAAAAATGGAAGTGTGTTGCTAATGTAAATGGTAGAACATTTTAGCACGGCCACCTGGAATGTGAAAGGCCTACAAAATAGATCCAAAGTTTTTAAAATGATAATTTATACGGAAAGAAAAAATGTGAATGTAATTTTGCTGCAGGAGACTCATTTAATGAGGAAAGATATTCACTGGCTTGAAAATAGGTGGGGCAAAACCTTCTTTTCTGAATTCTCTAGTAACTCTCAAGGAGTATTGATAGCCTTTCACAGGAAAAAAATAACACCTTTAATAGACACTCTATAGATTTGCAGGGATGGTATGTGTTGGTGCCGCTATAGTAATTTGAAATGAAGTTTACAGTAGTGGCACTCTATGCCCCTAATGATAATCCAAAATGATATTCTGATTTCTTCTTTGAACTATCCACATTTGAGGCTCCCTACATTATAGGAGGAGATTTTAATCTTGCCCTTCAGCAGACAGACAAAATGACGGGATTGGATAGATCTCATCGATCTTCTAGAGTCACTGTACAAGGGTTTATGGCAGACCTAGGATTAGTAGACCACTGGAGAGAGAAATATGGGGATAAAAGGGTGTACTCTTTTTTTTTTTCTCCACCATATATCAGTCATATTCCAGGACATATTGTTTTAATGTCAAAGTCTTTTTCTGCAGTGCAGGATATTCAGTACCCAGGTATTTTTATTTTGGATCATTCACCTCGTATCTTAACTATCAAGAGTGTAGATTTGGGCCCTATTGCTAAAGGGTGTAGAATGGATCCAACGGTATTATCTAAACCTCAGATAGAGAAAAACATGGAAGATGCTTGTGAAGAATATTTTTAATTCAATTCCAAACTGGGAATAACTACTGATAATGAATGGGAGGCTTTCAACGTTTATATTAGAGGTGTTATAATGAATGTAACTGCATTTGATAAAAAAAAAATGAGACAAATTAAACAAACTGAAGAAGATATTAAAAGGCTAACCCATATTCACAGTTCTACATTTGAACCAGAGGTATATAAAAATTGCAACAAAAAAGGGATTTACATAATCATTTAATAATGGAAAAAACAGAAAAGCAAATAACACCAGATTGAATTATTATTTTTTGACAGATAAACCCTTAAAATTATTGTGGCAAACCAAGAAAACTCAATCTGAGATCATACATATGATGTCAAATTACAGGATACAATAAAAATAAAGTGCAATTCCGTTCAAGTAACAGGTCATCAGACAGATGAGTACAGACCTGCTTCACCAGCGCCATCAACAGCACCATCATTGTCGATACCACTTCGACCTCCACAGGCTGCTCCCTGCCGGCTGTCGTCGTCCCTTGTTCATTGGACCTTGAACTGGAAAAGGTCAACGTTGAGGAAGAGTATCATCCTCACCTCATCTTACCCGAGGATGAAGAAGAGGAGCTTCCTTCCTCTGACAGGTCCACTGCCTCCTCTGTGAGGGAGGACTCTGTCAAGCATACTCCTGTGTCTCCTCCAGAGGACCCTACCTTTTTTAATGTCATGAAGCAGCTGTCCTCAACCATGGGCTTCCATACAGAGGAGGAGGATGCCACCAGAAGAGATCTGGTGGACTTCCTGGAGATCCCAGAGTCTCCTCCCAAGGTCATTTCTCCTATTCTTCCAGCTATAAGGAATGCCACTACTCTGGCCTGGCACAGGCCTGACATGGTGCCAGCCATGCCCCACAGGGCTGATAAGTTGTATCATGCCCCTCAGGGTTTGCTGCATTATACTGCTCATCTAGAAACTGACTCTGTGGTTATTAAGGCAGCTCATGACAGGTCTAAGGTGCCCAAGCACCTCAGTTCCCTCCCCCTGACATAGAATCCCACAGGTTTGATCTCTGGGGCAAGAGGGTCTATGCTTCCTCCACCCTTGGGCTGAGGATTGCCAGTTATATTTCCAACATGGTCAAGTACCTGAACATTATCCAGAAGAAGGGCAAGGCCACAGCCAAGGCCCTTCCTAATTGAGCCACAAAAAAAGAAGGTTCTCAAATGCTTGCAGAGTGCCGAGGATATTAGCAAGCACCTCTTGAGGGCCCTGTATGATATTTTGGACTCAGGCGCCAGGGCTGCTGACACAGGAATTTGCCTTTGTAGGCACTTCTAGCTGAGGGTCTCAGGTTTCCTAGCTGATGTCCAGCAAAAGGTGCTCAGTGCCCCTTTTAATGGCCCCAAGCTGTTTGGACCAGATGTACAGGACATCATAAATGAGCTACAGGCATCTGGCAGGGCTATTAAGTCTGTCCACTTGCTCTGCCATACTCAACCGAACAGCAGACAGCGCCCTCCCTTTCACAAGGTGTACCATAAATCCTGAGCAGCCTCCTGACCCCAAGGCAAAAGAAGATCCTCCTTCACCTTGCCTACCCCCCTCTTTCTCTGGTGCCGCAGCAAAGTACCCTAGGGGTGACGGACCGGCCCTGGTGACTGGATCTGCCTCTGCCTGACTTCATGTCAGACCCTCTCTCTTCTGGTCCCAAACCAAGAGGTGGTGGTCAGAGGTCGAGTCTTCCTCCATCTCAATAAGTGGAAAACCATTACTACAGATGCCTGGATTCTTCAGTTCATAGAGGGGGTCACACTCTGGAACTCAACGAGATGCCCCCAGACACTCCTCCAGTACACTCCACCTGCCCCCTGCCCATCTGTCTGTTCTCTGGAAGGAGGTACAGTCCCTTCTGTGCAAAAAGACCATTGAACCAGTGCCCAGGCACCAAAGAAACAGGGAATTTTACTCCAGGTTCTTCCTGGTCCCCAAGAAAACTGGAGATCTGAGGCCCATACTAGATCTAAAAGACCTCGGTCTGTGTGTCTAGCACAAAATATTCTGCATGGTAATCCTGCCAGGTCAGTTGCCTCTTCTCAAGCAAGGTGACTGGCTGTGCTCCCTGGACATGCAGGATGCTTACCTGCATATTTTGGTATTTCCACCACATAAGAGATTCCTGATTTATTTTTCAGGGTGAGCACCACTAATTCAAAGTATTGCCCTTTGACTTATCTTCCGCACTGCAGGTCTTTACCAAGTGCTTAGTAGCAGTTGCTGCAGCTCTCAGAAGGGAGGGACTGTACATTTTCCCCCTATCTGGACAATTGGCTCCTAAAAGCCCCATCTAGGGAACAGTTTCTTCGGACTCTGGAGAGAACCATTCAGCTGTTTCTATCCCTGGGCATCACCTTCAACCTTCCAAGTCAGTCCTAACTCCATCCCAAAGGTTGTAATATATAGGGGTGGTTCTGGACACAGTGCAGGGAAAGGCCTTCCTGCCTCAGAACAGAGTGGAGTGCCTTATTGCCCAAGCTCAGGAGGTCGCCAAGAGCAGTTACATTCCTGCAAGGGTATAGTTGAGGATGTTGGGGTTGATGGCTGTGGCCATTCCAGTGATTCCATTGGCCAGGCTGCACATGTGAGTCCTGCAGTGAACACTCAGGGTGCAATAGGACCAATGCACAGATGGGTTAGAGCAGTTAGTGCTGGTCTCCTCCACAGTCCACAAGGTGCTCCAAAAGTGGATGAACCCACTGAGCTTGTTGCAAGGGATTCCATTTCAGATCTCCTCCCCCCAGCAGAGCCTCACCACGGATGCCTCCTTTTTGGGGTGGGGGGGCACATCTGGGTCCTTTTTAGACTTAGGGCTCTTGGTCCAAGATCGAAACTTCCCTGCGCATCAACGTCTTGGAGATGCGGGCGGTCTTGTATGCCATGCAGGCCCTTCAGAACCATCTACTCCCAGGTCAGCTGCTGATCCATTCAGACAGCCTCAATGTTGGCTGCTATAGCAACAAGCAGGAGGGGGACACTTTGATATCCCCTATGCAGGGAGGCCATGAGAACGTGGTACTGGGCGCTAGGCCACAGTCTAGGTCTCTCGGCAGTCCACATCCCAGGTGTGCTTAAAACCCTGGCAGACAGCCACAGTCAGACTCAGTCCAGCATGCACAAATGGGAACTTCTCTCATCCGTTGCAGTAGATGTGTTCACCAGATTGGGTCGTCCAGACTTAGACCTTTTTGTGTCCCCACTCAATGCAAAACTGCCCAGTTTCTGCTTGCTAGATCCAGGACCTGGAGTTTTCTGGCAAGATCCACTGTCCCTCTCCTGGAGCAGGAGGTTCCTTTTTTTTTTAGACTCAGTTTTATTGGATAATACATCTCAAGTACATTACGTCCACAAGTCAGGAGCTTAACAAATATAGCATTGGTGTTCAGGTTGCGAACATCAACTCGGTCAATTAGATTAGCACTAGAGTTCATGCAAATCATCATTTCTGATCTTGTCAAAAATGCTGCCCAACTAATTACAGGTCCTTTACCAATACATAGAGCTACCAAGCTTGGGCATGTGTGGAACAAATGCTTTGGCTTCTTCATTGGGAGGTGCCTTTATGCCTTCTCTCCATTTCCTTTGATTTAGAGGGTGCTAATCAAGCTGCAGATGGAGGGGGCCAGCATGATCCTGGTAGCTCCATTCTGGCCATGGCAGATATGGTTTCCATTACTGCAACAGTTAGCTGAGAAACCTCTGGTCCCTCTGCCCCTCTACAGGAATGTGTTGTCGCAGGCTCAGGGGACTCTGCTCCCTTCAAACCTCAATTCCCTTTGTCTGCAAGCCTGGCTCCTGAGCACATAGTCATCGCCCCATTTGGGGTATCTCAGAGGGTGGTGGGTGTCTTCGTGGGTGCTTGGAAGCCCTCCACTCGATATATGCCATGAAGTAGTAGAGATTTGCCATCTGGGCTGCCAAGTATCATCTGGACCCTTTCACTTGTCTGGTGAGCCAGACCCTAGATTACCTGATTTCCCTGTCAGACTCAGGTGGTCTCCAGTACTCCTCTCTCAAGGTGCACCTTTCAACTATCTCGGCTTTTAATGAGTCTGTGGGCGGCTGCACCATGGCTCAATTGGATGTCTTCCATACCTTTCTTAGGATTGTCCTGCATCTGAAACCTCCAATCTGTTCTCCTGTCCCAGCTTGGGATTTGAATTTTGTTTTGGAGAGTTGACCCTTTCTCCTTTTGAGCCAGCCGTGACTTGCAAGCTAAACTTTCTTTCCTAGAAAGTGTTATTTTTGGTTGCTATTACTTCTGGTTGAAGGATTACTGAGCTTCAGGCTGTCTCGTGTGAGGAGCCTTATTTGATTTTTCACAAAGACAGGGTGGCTTTGCGCACGAATCCTAAGTTTTTTCCCCAAGGTGGTGTCTTGAGTTTACCTTGAACCAATCTATCCACCTTCAAGTTTATTTTCCTGAGTATGCCAATCCAGGGGAAGCACTGCCCCATACGTTAGATGTGCACTGAATTATGAAGTACTATTTGCTCCAAACTAAGGAATCTAGAAAGTTGATGCAGCTTTTTGTTTCTTTCACCCCAGGTAGAGGGCGTTCAGGTTTCTAAACAATATTTGTCTAAATGGTTGGAATATTGTATTGTGTTCTGCTACAACAAGCATGGTAAAGACCTGCCAGTGGTGGTGAAAGCCCATTCCACAAGGGGCATGACTACCTCTGTGGCCTGTTTCCAAGGGGTCTCAGCCGCTGACATTTGTGCTGCTGCCACCTGGAGTACCGTCCATACTTTCACCAAGCACTACAGTCTGGACACTGCTTCTCAAGCCCGTGCAGGTTTTGGCAGGGCTGTTCTGCAGGGTCTCCTGTCCTAAGTTTTGGGATAACCTTCCTCCCAGACTGTATATGTGCATTTATAACTGCTTGGAACTTGTTCCATATGTGTGACCTGATGACTGAGATACCCCACCGATGAACATAGAACAGTTATGTTAGAACTTACCGTAACAGTAGATCTTCAAGGGACTTCATCAGGCTCCAGCTTTCCTCCCACTCATCTCTCTCTTTAGGAGGGGTTTCTTTCAGAACTAGTAATCTATTGATCCCAGCCTTTTATTTAGGCCTGGACACCTCTCTCTCCCCTCAGTCCCCCATGGCATGAGCTTTGCTCCCTTGGTCTCCGGGAGGGAAAAGAACTGAGGAGAGAGCGTGGCCGCTCGCGCCTTTATAGTGTTGGTGACGTCAGCAGATGATATCGGTGTGGGTGGCCCCAGTTGTACTGCTGAAAATCTTCCTTGTGCATCCTGCTTCACCAATGGTGAAGTTCCATATATTTGACCTGATGACTGAGATCCCCTGGAAGATCTACTGTTACTGTAAGTTCTTCCTTAACTGTTCTTTATGCTACAGCTGTTTCTTAACATTTCTGTCTCTTGCTTTCTTTTATCTCTTCACTTGTAATGCTATTATGTGCCCTTTCTTTTACAGCTTCATCACTGCAGGTTACTGACTTACTATTGTAGAAATTGGAAGCACATTCCAAGTAGGTAAATCAGTCTTAGTTTTAGATCTATTAAGGTGTCTTTAGTTCCTTAGAAACAGAGAATCTGTTGGCAGAAAAAGGCTACTTGGCCCACCTATTCTGCCCTGATGGTCCCTGCCCAGTCTACCTTCACAGACCCTAACTGGTCTCCGGCAATCCTTCCTTCTCCCTGCCTATTCACTAATGTTCCTTTATGTCTGTCCCACACATGCTTGACGCTCCCTACTGTTTTCACTTTCACCACTTCTGCTGGAAGTTTATCCCAGGTGTCCACCACTCTTTCAGTGAAGTAGTACTTCCTCACATCCCCTCTTTAACCCCCCCAGCTTCATCGCATGCTGTCTGGTCCTGGTGCTCTTTGTCCTTTGAAAGAGACTCCCTCCTGCACCCTGTTCAAGCCCGTAAGGTATTGTACTTACTGGACTGTATCATGTCCCCTCTCACTCTCTTGCAGAGTGTACGCTTTGAGATCCCTAAGGCTTTTGGTGCAACCACTGCACCAGTTTAGCTGTGTTCCTCTGAACTGTCTGCACCCTGTCCATGCCCTTTGTGAGGTGCAACCTTCAGAACTGGACACAATCCTCCAGGTGGGGTACCACCAGTGAGCAATACAGTGGCAACACCACATCTCTCTTCCTGCTGGTGATACCTCCCAGCATTGCACTAACCCTAGCTACTGCTTTGCTACACTGCCCTGCCACTTTGAGGTCATCTCATATGTTAACCCAAACTCTCTTTCCTGCTTAGTGACTGAAAGTACCTCTCCTAGGATTGTGGATATGTTGTTCTGTCCACACTTCTTGGCAGTTACCTTGCTGCTTTAAGATGTGCTGGAAAATCTTCAAGCTGGCTCCTCCCACCCACCCAGGTGGTATAACCCTCGGCTCTGCCCCATGAGGCCAGATCTTCCTTTCCACTGGAAGGTTCAGGTTCCCTCCTTAGCACTGCCGAGTGTAGTAGGCCCTGGCTCTAGAATCTTCGGATTCGCTTCCAAAACTTATTTTAAAACTCTCTCGAGTTTCGTCTTCACCTTCTTCTCTTGCTACCGCAATGGAAGACAAATCGGTACCTGGATTTTGCTTGTGCCCCAGTGGGCAGAACATATTTAGCACCGATCCACATGCGTCTACTGCCTGGGGCACGATCATGATCTGCAGGCTTGTGATCACTGTCGGTCCTTTTCACTTTCGGTTCTGGAAGACCATGCTGCCCGACTTCAACTGGGGTGATCAGAAAAGTGTTACCTACCAGTTAAATCCAAGGATGCCCTTTGGGTCGTCTCCACAGCTGTGGGGTCTGCTGAGCAGCTGGAACAGCTCAGGCTTCATTCTGCTACAACTGGGATCCTCCTATTTGGCTTCCTTCAAGGAGTTGTGCCAGTCTCTCTCTACCAAGTGAGAGGGCCCTTCAGGGTCGCATGTTTCGTGCTCTCAGAAGAAGGAGTCGGAAAAGGACAAGATGCAACATTGACGCTCTTGGGACCGGGAGCAGTCCTGCTCACAGGAAACCCCTTTTTTGACTTCAGTCGAAGTCGTGGCTGAGGCTGTTGGTTTCACAGTAACCCCGTCAGACCAGTCGGCTGAGACGCCTGTCAACGCGATTTTTCTCGAGCCAATCGGCGTGTTGTCGCCTGATCCGGCCAATGACTCTTTATTTCAGACATCAGTGCTTCCGGTGCCCTCAGACAGGTCAGCTCAGACTGCTGGGCAGGACCCATCCCCCAAGGAACCTGACCAGGAGGAGCCGTGGGTTTCCCTGACTCCTTCTGCAGTCCTCCATCGGTCCCGCAGACAGTCGCGGTCTCGGTCTCATTCCTCAACTTCAGTGTCGGACAAGACTCACCCTTATCTGCGATCTCAATCCTGATGCCATGATAAGTGGCGGCACTGCTCTCGTCTTCATCCTCCTTGAGTGAGGAGAGGCTCCAGTGCAAGTTGCATCGGTGCTACAAAGACTTGCTGTGGCAGCAGTTGGTCCTGTCTGGGTCAAAACTGATTCTGGTTTCTACCCTGACCACTAAGTGGCTTTTGCCCGAGCGACTGACATTGGCCATGGCCACCGTCACCAAGGTGCTGGTTAAGTTCCCGCCAGCTTAGCCGAAGCTGGCTACTCAACCAATCTGGGTGGAGCTGCTGCCCGAGCAACCGAAGTCCAGGGCTCTGACCAAGGCATCTCAGTTGGACCATGGCCTGCCCCATTGGTTGTCAGTCACTGTTACTCCTGACCACCCAAGGCAGGTTGAGAGTGGCACGGGTGGTCGCCCGCTTTATGAGGGACTCCATGGAGTCTGAAGATTCCTCCATGGTCTCCCATCCTGTTGACACAGAGTTTCTTAGGGGTCACTCTATCGATGAGGGCCCTACCTCACTGATGGGTATTTGTCATCTAATTTCCAAGTCCACATGAGTGGAGCTCAAGCCTGTGCTGAAATGGGCCAAGTATCCCCTCACAGAGATTCTGGACAAAGGGGATACTCTGATGGAGGCCTTTCCGGTGGCTAAGGCCATTGTGGGCCCAGCCTTGGAGCTGTGGCAGCATCCTGCATCTTGCCCTTCGCCTTCTGTCTGCATGGCCCACAAGTATATGGTCCCTATGGGGTATCTTTCGGGGTTTTCGGAGCACCCCTCTGTGGTGCGGTTGGTGGCTGACTCCATCTTTCGGTGCTCAGGCTACAAAGGGGATGTGGACAGACCCCTGGAGAAGGAATCCAAACAACTGCACCATTCTGGGAAGAAGGTCTGTGCAGCCAGGCCAGTTCAGCCATTATCATGGTACATTTCTCTCATGCCCTCTTGGGCTCCCTGGACGAGGTGATCCCTCATCTCTCGGCAGACCTCCAGACTACTGTCAAGCAGGTCCCAGACCAGGATCGAGCAGTGGCAAAGCAACAACTCCAGACAGCTCTGGACATTGGTGACTCCTGTGCCCGTTTGGTAGCGGTTGCAGTGGCCATGCACCGCAGGGCCTGGCTGCGCATCTTGACCTTTATGGCTGATATGCAACCCAAGCTGGCAGATGTCCCCTTCTTGGGCACTGACCTGTTCAGGCCAGGCATGGAGGGCCACTTCCAACGTATAGAGAAGTCCAATGCCACCTTGGACTCCATCACATATGCCCAGAAGGACAAGGGCCCCAAGTGTCAGAACTGCAGGCCCTTTCATTCGTCCACTCCTGCAGCCAGACCAGACCAGCAGCAGCAGGGCGAGCAGGCTCAATCTTGGCATCCTAAGGTCAAGTCTGTGTCCTCCTCATTCAGGAAACCTGGGGGGGGAGGTCCCGGTGGCTCCTCCACTGGACCCTCCTCCAAATCTGCTCAGTGACAGGTTGGGGGGCATCTCCCTCAATCTTGTCACACCTCCCCTGGGACCTTCCTTGGGGGGCCAGCGCAGCCACTTCCTTTCCGCCTGGTCCACTATCACCACGGACCGTTGGGTTCTGGAAGTGGTTGGTCGAGGCCTGCCTCTGGAATTCGAGCAGGCCCCTCCATATCGAGCCCGCATCCCACAGGGGGATCTGGTGTCCGCAGCCTCTCAGTCGGCTCTCTGAGATGACTTAGCTCACCTCCTCCTCCTCAAGGAGGAGGTGTGCAGAGTAGCGGATCCGCCTTCAGACCCAGGGCTCATTTCCAGGTACTTCCTGGTACCAAAATGGATGGGGGGGCTGGCGCTTCATTCTAGATCTGCACGACCTGAACAAGTTCCTCATGTTCCGCACCTTCCAGATGGTAACTCTGGCTAAGATCATACCATCCCTGGAGCAAGGCATGTGGATCTGCTCCCTAGATCTTCAGAATGCATTCTTTCATGTCCCGATCTCTCCATCCCATCGATGGTTCCTCTGCTTCCGAGCCAAGGGAGCTGTTTGAGTTCCACGCCGTGCCCTTCGGCCTGTCTTCAGCCCCCAGGGTCGTCACTAAATGCATGACAGTGGTGGTGGCTTACCTGAGGCCCCGAGGGGTCCGGGTGTACACTTATCTGGACAACTGGCTGATAGCAGGTTCCTCCAGGTGGGAGGTGGAGTGGTCCAGGGATCTGGCCCTCCAGACTTGCCTCAACCTTGGCCTCCTGATCAATGAGGCAAAGTTGGAACTCGTGGCTCCCAGGTGATTCAGCTCATTGGGGCAGAGCTCGACTCCTGCCAAGCCAGAGCTCCAGTCCTGGCAGACTGGGTGGAGGTTCTCTCCTCCTTTGCCCAATCATTTCTGGTTGGGCAATTGCGCCCTGCCTGGGACTTCTTGCGTCTTCTGGTCCACATGGCGGCCTGCACCGTCGTGGTCTGATGGGCCAACTGGCATGTGAGTTCCTTCCAGTGGGAACTGGCCAGCCAGTGGTCTCAGCACTTAGGTCATCTTGACCAGCTTGCCTCTGTGACCCAGAGGATGTAGGATGGCCTCCAGTGGTGGCTCGTCCCATCCCACCTACAGGAAAGGATCCCATTTGTCTGCCCCGAGCCGACAGTCATCCTGATGACTGACGCCTCTCTGGGGGAGCACAGAGCCCATGGGCTGTGGTCCCCCCAGGAGTCCCGATACCACATCAACCTGCTGGAGCTTCGAGCGATTTGGCTAGCCCTGACCGCATTCACTCCATTTGTTCGGGGTCAAGTGGTCCAGGTCCAGATGGGCAACACTACAACCATGTACTATCTCAACAGACAGGGCGGGGCATGCTTCTTTCCCCCTCTGCAAGGAAACTCTCTGCATTTGGTCCCTCGTGCTCAGCCTGGAAGTAGATCTTCTAGCCATTCACATGGCAGGAGCCTCGAATCAGCTGGCTGATGCACTCAGCCAGATGGGCGGGGCATCTCACAAGTGGTCTCTCCACCAGGATGTAGTACAAGATTTGTTCTCCCATTGGGGCACTCAACAGGTGGACCTGTTCGCCTCCAGGGAGAATGTAAAGTTGAAGCTGTATCATGCCTGCCCCACTCAGCAGGGTTCACTGCAGGGGGATGCCTTCTCGAGGCTGTGGACCCCAGGACTCTTCTACACCTTCCCTTAGAAACATAGAAACGTAGAATTTGATGGCAGATAAGGATCGCTTGGCCCACTTAGTCTGCCCATTTCCCTACCTGATGGATAAGCTGCAGATTCTAATTAACCAACAGCTTACTTCTTCCTACCCCCCACAATAATTGCTTTATGTCTGTCCCATGCATTCTTGAATTCTCCCACTGTTCTTGACTCCACAACCTCTTCAGGAAGGCTGTTCCATGCATCCACAACACTCTCCGTGAACAACTACTTTCTAACATTACCTCTGAGCCGTCCCCCTTCTATCTTCAAATTGTGCCTCCTTGTTCTTGCACATCTCTTTTTCTGAAAGATGTTACCCTCTTGGACTTTGTTAATTCCCTTGAGATACTTGAAAGTTTCTATCATGTCCCCCCTCTCCCTCCTTTCCTTGAGAGTATACATATTAAGCTGCTTTAGTCTCTCTTCATATGACTTCTGGTGCAAACCCTGCACCATTTTGGTTGCCCTCCTCTGAACAGCTTCCATTCTGTCTATGTCTTTGCAGAGATGGGGTCTCCAGAACTGCATGCAGTACTCCAGATGGGGTCTCACTGTCTGTACAGCGGGATAACAGCTTCCTGTCTTCTACTATTGATGCCTCTCCCTATGCATCCCAGTATCCCCCCAGCCCTCCTTACTGCCTTCTCACATTGCTTGCTCACCTTTAAGTCATCTGATATAATTACTCCCAGGTCCCTTTTGATTTTTGTTGTTGTTAATATCTCACCCCCATTGTGTGCTCTTCCCCTGGGTTTTTGTTTCCCAGAAGCATTACCTTGCACTTCTTTTCATTGAATCTCAGCTGCCATACTTTTCACCATTCCTCCAACTTTGCCAAATCCCTTTTCATCCTTTCCACACCATCTTGTGTATCAACCCTGTTGCAGATCTTTGTGTCATCTACAAAGAGACATACTTTCCCTTCCAAGTGCTCTCCAATGTCACTTATAAAGACATTAAAGAGGACTGGTCCCAGAACTGAACCCTGCAGTACCCAACTAGTTACCCTCCTTTCTTCACTGTGAACTCTGTTTACTACTACCCTCTGAGTCCTGTTGTCCAGCCAATTTTTTATCCAGGCTACCACCTTGGGACCCACTCCAAGGCTGGCTAACTTGTATATTAATCTTTTCCTACGTGTCATAATGTGCGCTTAATAGTTGTAGCATATTATGGCTAAACTGGTGCAGCATAGTATGCAAGCGCTAATGGTGCAATGTGATACTGCTGTATGCAGTATTGCACCAGTAGCGCTTTCCCAGGCACAGGATAAGACCTCTGCTGGGAGTGGGTTCTATTGAGCAGCTGCTGTGGCTTACAGGACTGAGCCACAACAGCAGGAACCAAGCGCTGCGTCTGGGACTGGGTTGATTCCTTTTTTTTTTTTTACTTTTGCGCTCCCCAAGTTGAACCCCCCCGGAATGAGAATCTTTATTGGGGGACGGGTTCGGTGGGGCGCCCACAGAAAAAAGACTTGTGCCTCATGGCAGAAATTGTGCTGTATTGGCAGTGCAATTTTGACATGTGACATAATGTCTTGCGACATTACGACCCCATGCCTAATCTTTTGTGTGGGACTGTGTCAAATGCCTTGCTAAAATCTAGGTAGGCCATGTCCACAGCCCCATCCTGGTCTGCTACTTTGGTCACCCAGTCGAAGAAACCTATTAGATTCACCTGACACGACCTTCCCGCTGTGAATCCATGCTGCCTTGGGTCCTGTGCCCCACTGGCCTCTAGGTACTCAATAATTCTTTCCTTCAGAAGTGATTCCATCATTTTCCCTACCACTGAGGTCAGATTAACTGGTCTGTAGTTTCCTGCCTCTGCCCTGCTCCCGTTTTTGTGAAGTGGAATCACATCCGCCCTCCTCCAGTCCTCAGGTACCACACCATCCTCCCATGATTTGTTAAAAAGAGTAGTCAGTGGTGTCACTAGTTCTACCCTTTTTTTTTATACTTTCTGTTTATCTCTTCCTGTCTACCCTCTGTGCCCACTGCTTTGGGCCGCTCATCACCATCTCTGCCCCCTGACTCTGGATCTGCCCCTAGAGTGCCTCACCTCTTACTTCCTCCTGCACAGCGGGGTCTGTCCAGAATCGGTGGTCTTGGATGGCCCGGAGTGGTCATCATCTAGGATCGTTGAGGGGTATTTTTCCATTTTTCTGTGGTTTCCCCTGTCCCAGCCCCCTGCGATGCCAGCGCAAGGACGTGAATGTCCAGAGAGGAGATGTGCTGATGCACATCCCTCTCAAGTGCCTACAGACATGCCGCCTCCCTGACTCCGTTAGATGGAGCCGCCAACCCCACAAGAGCCCCTGTTCCCACCAGGTCTCGGAGGGGATCGGGTGTGTACTGCACCCCTGGTATCCCACCCCAGAGGGAGGAGAGCATCCACTGGGACACTTGATCCTCCCTCCTCCCCTACCGACCCCCACCGACCCAAGCTCGTTCCCGAACCCTGGTCGCCGGCGTAGCACGAGGCGTGGCTTCCAGTGCCTCAACCCTCGGCGCCACTGGGCCTGCCCACTAGTTCTACCCTTAATTATTTCAGAATTCTGGGGTGAATCCCATCAGGCCCTATTGCTTTGTCCTCCCTCAGTTTCAAGAGTTCTTTCAAAACCCTTTCTTCTGTGAATGGACTGGTATTGACTCCCCTATCCAGAGTGTTTCTCTTGTTTGTTTTAGGTACCTCCCCCTCCTCTTCCATTGTGAATACTGAGCAGAAATATTCATTCAGTATCCCTGCTTTTTCACTGTCACCATCTGCCTACATTCTCTCCCCTTTACTAAGTCTCCATATCCCTCCCTTGGCCTTTCTTCGATCCCTAATGTACCTATAAAAGGTTTTATCCCCCTTCGTAACAGAATTGGCTATCTTTTTCTCGGGTTAGGCCTTTGCTATTCTGACTGCCTTTTCTGCCTCCTTCTGCTTTAACTGATAAAGTTCGCTGTCCTGCTCCTTCGGTGTTTCCTTATTTTTCCTGAATGCTATCCTTTTCTCCTTAACCTTCCCTGTCATCTCTTTTGAGAACCATAGTGGTTTTTTCCTCATTTTGTTTTATTGATTCGTTTCACACAAAGGCTTGTTGCCTCTGTGATGGCTGTTTTGATTATTCCTCATTGTTCCTCCACCCCTCCTTCTTGCCCGTTTGCTAGTGCTTTTCTGAGGCACTCTCTCATTTTCTTAAAGTCAGCCCTCCTAAAGTCCAATACTCTTGCTTTTGTATGGCTTGACTCTATGGCTATGTTTATTGTGAACCACACTGTTTGGTGGTCGCTTGTTCCCAGATGGTTACCCACTTCTCAATCTGAGATTCTTTCTCCATCCCTGTTTGAGAGTACCAGGCCTCAGACTGCTCCCTCTCGAGTAGATTCCAACACTAGCTGTCTGAGGCATGCCCCTTGTAGGGCATCAAGAATGACCCTGCTCCCGGATGTGCCTGCAGCAATGGTGCTCCAGTTAACATCTGACATATTCAGATCCCTCATCAACAATAAAAAGTGCTCATCAAGGTCAGGAGGGGAAAAGGTGCATGTGATCCTGGTAGCCCCAGACTGGCCATGCCAGTTCTGGTATCCAGATCTCTTCAGCCTCAGTTCAAGGCTCCTGAAGCGGCTTCCAGGACGCTCGGAACTGCTCTCCATCAATCAGGGGAAGGTACTCCACCCAGACCTTCAATCCCTGCACCTGATGGCCTTGTTCCTGAGCAGCTAGAGTTCCAGGCCTTGGGTCTCTCCGATGAGGTTCTCACCGTTGTTGAGGCTTCCCATAAGGAATCGACCAGAAAATGCTATGCCTTTAATTGGAAGAGATTCTCCATCTGGTGTCAGGGCAAAGGGTTGGGCCCATCATCCTGTCCAGTGACTAGCATTTTGGACTATCTTTGGTTCCTGTCCCAGCAGGGACTTCGGTCGACGACCCTAAAGGTGCATCTGGCAGCCATCTCTGCTTAGCGGGCGTGGGCCGTTCAGCAGTTGGTGGCACAAGAGAAGGTGGGCTGGTGCTTCTTCAAAGGCCTAGATCACATATCACCTCCGGTGGCGTGAACCTCCACCTCCATGGGATCTACTGCTGGTTTTGGCAAAGCTCATGGGCAAGCCGTTCAGACCAATGCATAAATGTGACATCTCACATTTGTCATGGAAGACCGCCTTCTTGATGGCTGTCACGTCAGTCAGAAGGACTGGGGAGTTACAGGTGTTCTCTATCGAGTTTCCTAACCTGGTCTTTCACAGGGACAAGGTTGTTCTGTGCCCCCACTCAAAATTCCTTCCGAAGGTGGTGTCGGAGTTTCACCTTAATTAGGTGATTACTCTGCTAATGTTCTACTCCAATCACACCTCAGAGGCTGAGTACAGGCTCCATACTTTGGACTTGAGATGAAAACTCGCCTACTACAAAGAGCAAATGGCGGAAGTTCAGGGAGAGGTTCACCAGCTGTTTGTCACCGAAGTTGAAGCCACACCTGGCAGACCTGCAGCCAAGCAGACAATAGCTCGATGGATTACATCTTGCATTGACCTCTGCTATAGGTTGGCAGGTAGGGGAGCCTCCAGTAGGGCTTAAGGCACATCCACCCACAATACCTCTGTATTGGTGGCTGCTTCTAGGAATGTCCCTATCCAGGAAATCTGCAGGGCTGCTACCTAGAAGTCAGCACACACCTTCATTTCCCATTACCACATCAACCTCACGTCATGCTGGTTTTGGAGCCTCAGTTCTCCAGTCCCTCTTTCCTAAGTAGGGGGTGTGCATCTTGCCTCCCTCCTCCTGGAGAACTGCAAGGAGTCTGCCAAGAAGTGTGGCTAGAACCACATATCCACGATCCTAGAAAAACAGGTTACTCACCTGTAACAGTAGTTCAAGGAGTGGTATGTGTTGTTCATCCACACTGACCCACCTGACCTCCCCGGCTTCGACGTACAAACCTGGTTTCCAGCGGGCCAAGATCTAGCATCTTGGGGTAGAGCCGAGGGTTATACCACCTGGGTGCATGGGAGGAGCCAGCTTGAAGGCTTTCCGGCACATTTTAAAAGCGACAAGGTACCTGCCAAGAAGTGTGGATGAACAACATATACCACTCCTAGAACTACTGTTACAGGTGAGTAACCTATCCCCCCCCCACATCCTGGATTGCTATGCCCTAGGTGCATAATTTTGCACTTTTTGGTGTTGAACTCAAACAGCCATGTTTTTGATTACTCCTCAAGTTTTCCCAAGATCCCTGTGCATTCTTTCCACCCCCTCTTGATTGTCCACCCTATTACTGATTTCAGCATCATCTGCAAAAAGGCATACTTTCCCTTACAGTTCATTTGCAATGTCACTTATGATGACATAGAAGAGGACCAGTCCCAGTATTGAGCCCTGCAGTACCCCGCTGCTTGCCCTTCCATCCTTAGAGTGAGTGCCGGTGACCATCACCCTGTGTCACCTAACCATCAACCAATTTCAAGTCCAGTTCACTACTTTGGATCCCATTCCTAGGCTGCTCCATTTCTTTATTAGTCTCCTTCGCGGCACAATGATGAAGGTCTTGCTAAAGTCCAGCTAGAGCAAGGGAGGGCAGTGGACATGGCCTATTTCCATGATCACCCAGTCAAATAAATCAGTCAGGCAGGGGTGTAGTTTGTTATTTTTACGGGGGGGGGGGGCAAAGTAACAAAAAAATCCTGATTCTCGCATATCATGACAGTGAAGAGGGCGGGTGGCTTGCGTAATGCAAACAAATCAACCAGTATCAAATAATGGCCAAAAAACATTTAAGACTGCAGCTGAGTAACTCCTGGGAGGGACCAGCCCAGGCCAAGTCAGAGCACTTCCCCACCCCACTAGTTTTACTGCAGCCTGCTCTCGTCCTGAGACCAGAGTCAAAAAACTGACCGAGATCTGTTTTGTATTCAGTTCTTCGTTCTTCTGCCTTGGGAGTGAGGACTTACTTGTAAAGTTGAAAATATGTAAGGAACTTAACTTCCTTCTCAAGAGGACAGGACTTCACCTCAGCTTTAATTTAAATCAGTCTTGACCTAATTTTGCCTCCACCTGAACCTCCAGGTGGATAGCTCACTAGTCTTTCACCCCCCTTTGCTGCTTACATAACCCTTCCAAGTCCAGCCCTTATAGTGGATCCTGAACTTCTTGAAATGTCTGCTTGAGCTAGCCCTCCCACCCTTGAGGAGTGCAAAAAGCATGTTTCAAGGAAGTGCAGCAAATGGCTGTGCCACTTCAGTATACCTATAAACATGCATGGTATGGGAAACATCCCAGCATGTGCATCCTCACAGCATGAGCCCTTATTTACAAAGATTACATAAAAAAATGCAGTTACACAATGACAGGAATGAATGCTGGCCTCTGATTGGTCAGTCTTGGGCTAGACCCATGATGTTATCCCAGGACATCAGATTCATCACAGGTCTAGTCTCAGCTCTCCGTGAACCTCTTGATGATTGTTAGCATTACTGTGTTTTTTTGTATCTTCTCTTAAAAATATTTTTCCACACCAAATAAAACATCTTTAAAATTATTTTTTTTAATTCTGTATAACAACACGCCATTGTATAATAGCAATAATGCCCTCCAGGGTGTGTGTCATGGTAGGATAACGCCATGCCTTATGTATTGGATGCACTCGTACCCAACCACCTGAGGCGTGACGTTATCCCAGCATGACACATGCCCTGTTGGGCTTTATTGCTTACTTGTACCCAGTGTTAACACTTTTCTTTGTTATAACCTAGTTAATTCATTAGTCTCCCATCCCATCCCATCCCATCCCATCCCATATTATTCAATGTCACGTGCCTGAATCTGGTTAGGTAAGGTAAGTGAAGAGGATAATGCTCTCCTCAAGCAAGCAAGCATTGCATACATAAGCATGGGACATGCTGATATCCCCCAGGTGGTGTGCTTAACAAGCATGCTGATGTACCTGGGACAGTGCAACAGAACAATGTAAATCCCCTAATTGTTCAAGATGATCAGGGGCATGGTGTGGTCACACCGCAACCCCTACCACTCTCCTCCCCATGGGCTCCTAAGGAATATGCATATCTGTCCCTGCCCAGGGTTACACAACCCCATCCAAGCAAACACAGACAGCCCTGGCACAAAAGTGGTTGCATCACATAACCTAAGAGAACAGACGCCACAGGAAGTTTGCTGGAACAACGACTCCAGATACCTGTGCACAGCCTCGCAGGACCCACTCTGAAAGGTAAGTACTTGGTTGGTGATTTTTATTAGCATCACCTATGACAGTGTGTGGTGGGCCGGTTGCGGTAGCCCAAGTTGCTGTGGATGCTTCCCCCCCTTCCACAGACTACTTCAAAATCGTCTCATCCGACAGTTTTGAAGGGTACATATGAAACATGGTTGTTTCAGTTTGATGTGGTTTAATACAGTTTTTTTGTCCGAGCGTGTGTCTCTATTCTTCTTCACACAGACGCAGACAGACACACACACCACCAAAAAATGAACTTTTTTTATGCCATGTTTACATTCATGATAGAGACAGGGTAAAGCAGGTCCAGGCAGTACAACACAGTAAATGAAACAATGCATTTTACAATGCCCAACAAGCCACCAAAAGACCACAAAACAATGTACCTTTCCCCTGCCCGGGGGGGGGGTGGCTAGGTCACAGGTCAGGGTGCTAAATGAGGAGTAGAGACCACAGAACATCTTGTCGAACCACACAGTAAGGTGAAACTACATAAACATGCACAATTTTTATACTGTAGGATTTCATACTTTCCAACAGTTCCTAATTTTGACACAGAAACTTGTCTTTAGTGCTCAGAAGCCCTTTGTACAAGGGAGGTAAGCATGGCATGGACCCAGCAGACTGGCATACATGTTGAAAAAAATATTTCTGTGCCAGTATGCCCGTCCACCCCTCACTCCTCCATCACCAGTGACCAGAACCATTTTTTTCAGCATGTGTACCAGTCTACCCTGGTCAGCACAGCAGCACAAAGCTGACAGGGCAGCAGAAGGCACAGCAAGCAACAGTGAATTAAATGTCCATGCAAAAAGCTACAGCTCACTCTCCCCACTCCAGACCTGCAAGGCCACTATCTCCACCCAGACTGGCCAGCTCAGTTACTCTCTGCACCCTGATGGACTTGCACAGCCACTCTCCATACTATGTGTCCACCCCACCAGCACAGCCACTCTCCCCACCCCACCCAACCAACACCATTTCCAGTTCCATTTATCTGGTATCCGCTCCAGGCATCCAGGTCTGTGCCTTCCCATCACAGGCACACAAAAATAAATAAAAACACATTTTATACTGCATTTTGTTTATGTTTCTTTCTTTGTCTGGAAAGAGAGATGTTGAGCTACCGGTCAGCACAGTTTGCCTGGTATACAATTACAACCCCACTCCACCGACACAATGCTAGTGCCTCCATCCACCCACACAACAGTGCCCCCACCACACCCACACAATGCCTGTATCCCCAACCCCACCCACACAAATGACCAGTTTCCCCAACCCCACACACACACACACGACCAGCAGTGTCCCCAACCCCAACACACACATGACCAGCAGTGTCCCCAACCCCACACACACATGATCAGCAGTGTCCTCAACCACACACACACACAACCAGCAGTGTTCACAACCCCACCCACACACATGACCAGTTTCCAACCCCCACACACACACACACACGACCAGCAGTGTCCTCAGCCACACACACACACACACACACACACACACAAAACCAGCAGTATCTGAAACCCCACCCACACACATGACCAGTGTCCGCAACCCCCCCCCAAAAAATCATGACCAGTCAGTAGTCACTATAAAAATAGCCAGGTAGCAGTATAATCATTTCTTTAGGGTGCATGTTTTAGTGCAAGATTTTTTTTGCTAGTCTTGTAACACTGTACTGGGGAGAACACAAAAAGCTACCCCTTTGGTTGTGTTTGCCAGGCAATGAAGACAGAGACAGCAAGGCAAAGGAATCTGCCTGCTTCACCCCTCCATAGTGGACGATCGGAGAAATCAAAAAAGTGAAAGATTACTTTTACAGCCAGGTAAAGGATGAGGGGGAAATAATGTTTCAACATTTACTAATGTTCATATGCTAGCTGCGGGCACAGGTCAGTGAGATACATCCCTTGACAGGTAAAGGATGAGGTGGAAATTACATTTTAACATTTATTTATGTTTATATCCTAACATCCAGTCAGCAAGCCCAGAATGTCCCCCCTCCTAACCAACACAGACAGTCCACCAGAAACCCAGTCAGCAAACATGGACAGTCCCCCTTCACCCCACCTACAAAGACAGTCCCTCCCAGACACCCGGCAGTCCCCTCCCCACCAGACACCGGGCCCGTGAGCATAGAATGCCCTCCCAACCGACAAGGACAGTCCCACCAAACACCCAGGCAGCAAGTAAACATGGACAGTCCCCATATCCCACCAAGGACAGTCCCCACCCCCCCACACAGCTAGCAAACACAGAATTTCCCCGACCCACCAACATGAACAATCCCCCAAACACCTGGCTAGCAAACACAGAGAGTTCACCCTCCCAAACAACATTGATAGTCCATCCTAGACACCTGATCAGCAATCACCACATTCACCCCCTCCATAAGCCAACATGGAAAGATCTCCCCCGACATCCGACCAGCAAATAGTCTCCCCAAGACACCTGGCAGGCAAATATGGACAGTCCTACTTTTCCACCATTATGGACAGTCCCCGCAGACAAATGGCCAGCCAAGTCCACCAAACAATGGCTAGTGTCACCACCCCACCATCACAGCCAGTATCCCCACATCACCATGGCATGTGTCTCCACCCCACCAGACCCCAGAATAGAAAACAGACTGTCCCCCAGCCCCACCAAACACTGACCACCCTCCCAGTCCCGAACACTAACCACCCCAGCCCCAAACACTGATCGTCCCCCCCAGCCCCACCAAACGCAGGCCCTCCCCCAGCATCAAACACTGACCATCCTTTCAGTGAGTCAGCCCCAAAACACAGTCTCCCCCGACCCCAACCCCACAAAACAGACCATCCCCCCAGCCCCACCAAACACAGACCGTCCATTGAGTTTCCCCAACAAACCCCACCACACCAGTAGCACAGTAACTGAGTGTCCCCACCCCACCAACATGTCCAGTGTCCACACCATACCAAACAAATAGGCCCCCCATCTACCCCACCAACATGGACAGCCTCAACAGCAGCAAATCCCCTCCCACCCAAAGAAACACAAGCTGACAGCAAACCTTCCACCCACCCCCCAGACACATGGCCATGGCCAAGACAACCCCCTCCCCCCCAAAAAAAAAAACATTTCTGGGGTGTGAATGGTATTAATTTCCAACAACCAGCTTGCAGCACAGTTACTCACCAAATCAGTTAGGGCCGTGCCTCAGACTCCCTGTAATTGTACTACTCGCTCCTCCACCTGGTCTGTCTGGTGGTAGAGGCCTTGTGGCCGCAGGCCTCCTAGGCTCTCGGGGGTGGGAGGTTCAGGTGGCAGCGAGAGAGCCCAGAGCACAGCTGGCTGCACTGAGAAACAGAGAGTAGGTAGTCAGAGGACTCAGGTGAGGTGTATTTAAACTGGGCTGTTCAGGACAGGAGGAGGGTAGGAACACTAGACTGACTGAGACACTGGTGACACCTGACAGACAACCAATGACTGCTGCTCGACATCCTCGAATAGCTATCTCTCCTCAGCCCTATGCTATATGGATGCTGCTGCCGCTCCTTCATGGAAGGCACACAGGCAACTAAATGGTGCCACTAACGGAGTACTGCTCATACGGTGGCACCAGCTTGCAGCACTCTCTGATTGGCTGTAACATGCAGGCTACTATGGTTGCAGGCTTGAAGCCAATCAGAAAAGGGGATAGTTTTTGTTTAAGAGACATGGCGCTGTGCCGCCACCCCCCCTCCCCCGGAGAGGTGCAGGCAGTCCGGGCATAGCCCTGAGCCCATTCAATATTAAAAAAAAAAAATGATAACCGGAGAACGGTGGCTGGGCTCCTAAAAAAGTCCAGGTCTAATTTCTCAGGGGGGGCAGCTTGCCCCTCTGCCCCCCCCCCACAATCTACGCCTATGCAGTCAGGTTCATCTGGCATGACCTCCATCCTCCCCATGAATCCATGCTGCCTTTTGTCTTGCAGACCATTTGATTCAAGATACTCTATCAGCCTTTCCTTTAACAGTGTTTCCATTAATTTTACTACCACTGAGGTGAGGATCACAGGCTCATAGTGGCTAGCCTCTTCCCTACTGCTGCTGCTGCTGCTATGTAGAGGGACCACATCTGCTCTCCTACAGTCCTCTGGAACCATGCTTGATTCATGTGAGCTATTGAACAAGGCTGTCAGCAGGGCAGCCAGGACCTCCCCAAGCTCTTTAGTGCACTTGGACATATCCTGACTGGTCCTGTAGCCTTGTCCCTTTTCAGAGTTGCAAGTCCCTTCAGGACTCTTTCCTTTGAAAAAGGACTTGAGTCCGCATCCCCTTCCCCTTGTTTCTGCTGCTCCCTGGTGGTCCCCCCCAACACACACACACACACACACACACTGTGAAGACTGAGCAGAAGTACCCGTTTAGGGTGTCCGCTTTTTTTTGATCCCCTTCTGTGCAGTCTGTCTCTGCCGCCCTCCTTATCCTCACTGTCCCTGTCCTTGTTTTCCTCGTCTCGCTTATGTACCTGAAGAAAGTCTTGCGCCATTTAGTACCTCATTGGCTGTCCTTTCCTTTGTCTGCACCTTTGCCCCCCTTACCTATTTCCTTCTGTTTTACATGGTACACCTACTTGTCTTCCTTCCCCTGCATTTCCTTATACTTCCTGAATGCCACTCTTTTTTCCTTCACCACTATGGCCACTTCTCACGAGTATCATAATGGCCTCTTTTTCTTTTTGTGTTTACTCACATCCTTCATGCCGAAGTTAGTTACTTTAATTATGTGTGCCCTTATTTTTCCCCACTGTTCTTCTACCCTTACTTGGCAACACCACGCCCCCCCACCCCACCACACCACCACACACACACACAGAGCTAGGCAGTTTCCTTTTTTCCAAATTGCCCTCCTAGGCAACCTAGTCTTTTTAAAAAAATCTTCTACCCAAAGGTAATTTTTGTTTAGGGCTCCTCAATTTTATAACACGTGACCTAATGAAATTGTTAACTGTTCTACTATCACTATGTTTAAAGACAACTTGAAATCATGGCTATGTGAACATAGCATTTGTGCATGTTTACCATGAAGTATCTAACTTATTTGTTGATGTGTTAGTATTCTTTGTATCATTTGCATCACGTTGTATTGTTAGTATGTTCATGTAGCTAATGAAAATGGGCAGTTGCTCATTAGATTACAAGTATAAAAAATAAAATAAAGTCCAGGACTGTCGTCATCGTATGACTTGCCTCTGCTCTGGTGTTAATATTAAACCACACTGTACAGTGATCAGTAGTACCTAGAACACTACCCACTTTTACAGCTGCAGTGCTGTCTGTCTGTAAGCAACAGGTCCAGCACTGCCCAATTCCTAGTTGATTTGTTGATTAGCAGCCTGAGAAAAGACCCTTGTAGGGGAGTCAAGGGTAGCCCTGCTTCTTGCCGAAGCTAGATACAAGGGAGGGTCACTCTCAGTAGCAGTGGTGCTCGCACGTCCCAAACACAAAGTCATACTGGAGAAAGGGAATTAGCAGTCCATGCAGTTTGAGAATTTCACAAGGCACACAAAGTATAGTGTTTTGCCAAACTTTATTCAGAAAACTCAGTGAAATACAGCAAGCCGGTGTAGCCCAAGGAGGCCACCCACTAACAGCAATGTTTCACACTCGGACCGAGTGCTTTGTCAAGCTGTTGAGCACCCCCCTATTGTGACTTTATTTTATCTGAGTGCAAAACATTGCTGTTAGTGGGTGGCCTCCTTGGGCTACACTGACTTGCTGTATTTCACCAAGTTTTCTGATTAAAGGTTGGCAAAACACTATACCTATACCTTGTGTGCCTTGTGAAATTCTCAAACTGCATGGAGTGCTGAATCCCTTTCTCCAGTGTGACTTTGTGTTTGGGATGTGTGAACACCACTGCTACAGAGAGGGACCTCCCACGTATCCAGTTTCTTCATTGTGGGTATTGCTTCAGCAGAGGCAATGAGATTACAGAAAATACATTGCAAACAGAGATTCACACAGCATCTGTCCAGAGATGGGAGAGCCAACGACTGGTAGCAATTCAACTTCCACCGAAGAACCTTTTAGTTTTCCCAGCACCGTTTTCATAGGCAATGAATCCACCACTGATTTTTTAACAGGCACATCAGCAGGTGGGGGTGACGTGGGACGAGGGACTGAGCAATCAACTTCAGAACCCCTTGCCATCAATAAGGCATTTCAAAGTTATGAGAATTTGGCCCTTAACGTGAGGAGACTGTTTTGGCAACAAAAGATGATGCAGGCTTACAGAGATGTAAAACAGGTGCCAGGAGATTTAAAACTATTTAAAAATCCAGCATTTGGAAAGGACAGTGCTGTTCATGCAAGAATGGAGGGAGGAACTGCATAATGGTTCATTGAGCTTAATTGGTTACGTCAGTAGAGACTCTAAACATCTCTAGGAAGAATTAATGGAGCAATTACGGGAGAAAGAAAAAAATCATCCAGTAGTTCAGTGACTCACCTGATTTTGAACATTAATAAAAGTACCTAACTGAAGCAATGGAGAAATGTGACATTATCACAAAGGCTAAAAAATGAAACAGTTTCTTACCTCTGAACGGGTGCGTGACCTGGGAGTGATACTTGACGATGGCTTGACCCTTCGCCATCAGGTGTCTGCAGTCGTCAAGTTAATCTTTTACCATCTTAGGAACATTGCCAGGATCAAGCACCTTGTTTCATCCAGTGACCTGCCTATCTTGGTCCATGCCTTTGTGACCTCGCGCCTTGACTACTGTAACTCCCTGTACCTAGGGCTTTCTGGGGTTGATATCATCCGCTTGCTGCAAGTGCAGAACGTGGCTGCACGTTTACTAACTGGGGCTTCAAGGAGATCTCATATAATCCCAGTGCTGTGCGATCTGCACTGGCTGCCAGTTCAGTGGTGGATCACCTTTAAGGTAGGTTTGTTAACCTACAAGGCCCTACACGGACTGGTCCGGACTACTTGAAAGAACTTCTGATTCCTTGCACCCCTATGCGACAACTCCACTCGGCTGATGAGGGGTTGCTGGAGATTCCGAGGGTTAGATTGAAGTCATCTGGGGCACGGGCTTTTATGTTCGTTGCCCCTTCCCTCTGAAATTCTTTGCCTCGTCAGCTATGGGAGTGCAGGACTGTGGAGTGTTTTAAGCAGGCAATGAAGACCTTTTTATGGGAAAAGGCATTTCCTGATTTCCTTTGATTTTGTGCTTATTTATTGTTTGAGTGTGTTTCTATTTGTGAGGTGCTTTGATATTCAGAAAGGCGCTATACTTAATAAAATTATAATTATTATTAAGACTATTTGCATAATATAGGTCTTGACTGGGCAAGAAAAACTAAATCTATCCATAAGGAAATGAGGGCTCAGTGGATGGAGAAAGCAGTTCTGTAGATTCTGACTCCACGTTTTTTTTTAAGAGAGGAAGAGAGCAGCACTGTGTGTCAAGACACAGAGATTATGACACTGCTGATCCCCAGAAGAAGCCCATGCAATATTCAAACTCCCATAGTAAGAGGAGGATGAGGAGGAGCAGAGGGAGGTCGAGGAAGACGTGCACAAGGTTACAGCAACTTCAGGGGCAGAAATTGGAGCTACAAGCAAGTGCGTTTCCAACAGAATGCCTACTAGAATAGACACAAGTTTGTAACCTAAGCCTGGCTGACACTCTTTTACATTTTGATACAGATTTCGATATACAAAATCAGCGCTGGGAATTTGTTAAAACAGATACTGATGTGCAAAATATGGGTGATGACTTGAATGTTTTGTTTTCACATGAAGATGTGCTGTATAGTGATACTGAAGCTGTATCAATAAATCCTAATGGAAACATAAACTGGCATTATGACCGCAGCAATATAGCCAAAAAGTAGAATTTTGATAACCACTTCCTCGTTATCCAATACTGCTGCTTTAAAACATTTTTGGCAGCCTTTTTTTTACCCTCACCAAACAGAGATACAAAAAGCAATCAGTTTACATTACACCAGACATCACCACACAAATTAAAAAAATATGCCACTTTTTAATCAGTGCCCTATGCAACTGACTAGATAGTTTACATTTAAAAACAAAATTGAAGAGTTTCTGATCACGATCTCACCCTCACACACACACACACACACACACACACATGCACAAACACACCCACACCCTCCCCATTGAGCTCTGCAGATAGTGGCTGTGGCAAACACATCTGCTAAATGATTGCTACCATTTAAAGTATTAATAGGCTTTAAAAAAGTACTGTTAATTTACAGCTCATTCTTCCCCATGGTCATTGTAATGCCATTGCCACATGTCTCCTTTTGTAAGCCAACTGCACTGCACAGCATGGAAATGACTGTCTCTGTCTTCAGAAGCCTCACTCCTTCACTCAGCGGAGTGGCTTAACAGTGCAGTCTGTCGGGTCCCACACTGTATTTGTAAATTAAACATGGTTGTGCCATCTTTAAACTCAAAAAAATAAAATATAAAAAAAATTGTTGCTGACTGTCTCTAGCTGGCTAACTGCGACTTTACAGGCAGAACTAAAGAGCGCCAGCACTTTTATGAATGTTGCAACCTCAGATGGTTGTGTGCTGGCGACAGCATCACACTGCAGTTCTCGGGCTGGGTCACACTCCAGTGCATCCTTGATCCCCGACTAACAGACTTATTGGGTGCACCAGGGTTGTGGTGATGAGCAAACCTAACTACTTGTAGCTGCCTCTTTTTATGTTTGCTTGCATGCATGTGCAAGAAACATAGTGCCATCATTGGAGTTTTCAGAGGTGTGTCAGCCCTCTTCCAATTTAGTCAGTGTGTTTGCAGGTGCGGCCCCAGTTCTCCAATGCCTGCTGAAGCTGTCTATGACAGCTCCAAAATGCAGTGGCGTACAGTTGAAAGGGGGAGCTACGCTTCAGTGAGCAGCGATCAGATATCGCCTGATCATGCGTGCTCCCCTACAACACACACACACACACACACGCTGCGTGCTGCCCCCCCAACGCACAGACTGTATAGCCGACGGGGGTGCCCAATCCACCGTCGGCTGTGCTGTGCGCCCCAAAACACAGTTTCATATGCCACGCTGGGTACCCACCCCAGCGTGGCTATCGTCATATAGCTGGAGGGGGTGCCCAATACCCCGTTGGCTCCAATGTCCCCCGGTACAGGGTGCCACGCTTGGGAGCCCACCCCAGCGTGGCAACCCGACAGGTGCCAACCCCATGTCGGCCCACGCCCCCCAGCCATCCTCTGCCATGCTGGGAGCCTACCCCAGCGTGGCAAATGTCCCGCGTTGTCGTAATAAAAAAACAAAAACTGAAAATCGAAAACGGTCCTCGCTGTGTCTGCCCCCACCGCACCCACACACTGCGCACCCTGCCTCCCCACACCCACACTCTATACTTACCTCTGGAGCTCAGCGGACGATCTTCAGTGGACGGGAACACGTCTGCACTCTTCAAAGCCGACCGCGAACTGAGGAAATGCCGGTAAGCTGAATAATGGGATAGATAGGGTTTTTTCAACTTTATTGCATATCTCAGGCATTTTTTGGAATTTTTGCACCAAATTTTCAACATGGGGTTTTTGGGACCCCTTCTCATGAATGCTGTCACTGTCATGGCGTTACTCGGGCCCGAAGGGTGATTTCGCAGCCACGGCACGAAATCACCTTTCTGGAATGATTAATGAAACAACACTGCCAGTGTTCATAAGGTGGGCTCTCAAAAAGCCTATTCTGAAAATTTGGTGGAAAAATTCCTAAAAATGACTGTTTTACGATTGTGCATTGCGCAGTTCCTACGCACGCTCGTAAGTTTGCGAATTTTCAATATTTTCACTCCAGATTTTCAACATTGCCATTTTACCACACCTTCTTATGAGCAGTATAGCTGTCATTTTTCACATCTCACCCAAAATGTGTTTCCGCCCATGTAGCGCACAATAGTGCAGTCGGTGTGCGAAATCAATGTATGGGCACATTAAGAAAATCACAGTGACATGGTTCATGAGCAGAGGTCTTAAAATGGCTATGTTGAAAATTTGTTGAAAAATTCCTAAAATGACTGTTTCACGGTGATGCGTTGCGCGAGTTCCTATGCACGCTGTAAGTTTGCGAAATTTCAATATTTTCTCTCCAGATTTTCGACATTGCCATTTTACCACACTCCTTATGAGCAGTACAGCTTTCATTTTCACATCTCACCTAAAAGCGTGTTTCCGCCTCATGTAGTGCAGCATGCTGTCTATAATCAAAATCAATGGACACATTAAGAAAATCACAGTGACACTGTTCATGAGTAGAGGTCTTAAAATGGCTATGTTGAAAATTTGGTGAAAAATTTTATAAATGACTGTTTTACGAGCATGCGTTGCAGAGTTCCTACGCACACTCATAAGTTCGCAAATTTTCAATATTTTCACTCCAGATTTTCAACATTGCCATTTTACCATACCTCCTTATGAGCAGTACAGTTGTCATTTTTCACATCTCGCCCACAACATGTTTCTGCCCATGTAGTGCACAATAGCGCAGTCGGTGTGCAAAATCAATGTATGGGACACGTTAAAAAATTCACAGTGACACTGGTCATGAGCAGAGGTGTTAAAATGGCTATGTTGAAAATTTGGTGAAAGAATTCCCAAAAATGACTGTTTTAGGAGCGCATGTTGCGCAATTCCTATGCACGCTGGCAAGTTTGCGAATTTGTAATATTTGCACACCAGATTTTCAACAGTGCCATTTTGCCACACTTCCTTATGAGCAGTACAGCTACCATTTTTCACATCTCGCCCAAAATGTGTTTCTGCACATGTAGCGCACAATGGTACAGTCGGTGTGCGAAAACAATGTTTGGGACAGATTAAGAAAATCACAGTGACATTGGTCATGAGCAGAGGTCTTAAAATGGCTATGTTGAAAATTTGGTGACAAAACTCCATAAAATGACTGTGTTACGAGTGAGCATTGTGCAGTTTCCACGCACCCTCGTAAGTTCATGAATTTGTAATATTTTCAGTCCAGATTTTCACCAGTGGCATTTTTCCACACCTCCTTATGAACAGTACAGCTGTCATTTTCCACAACATGGCTGAAATATGTTTTCACACTTTCAGCACAGAAATGCGTGGTTGCTGTGGGAAATCATTGTTCGGGACAGATAAAGAAAAACACACTGACACTATTCATGATCGGAGGTCCCAAAATGCCTGTGTTAACAATCTACTGTAAAAAAAATCCTCAAACCAGTTACATTACGGGTGTGCGTTGCATAGTTTCTACACATGCCTTCATTGACTTCTAATTTTTAAGATTTTAACAGCAGATTTTCAACATTGCCATTTTTTACACTCCCATGAACAGTACGCTGTCATTTTCACATCCTGTTCGAATGTGTTTTTGCACCTGTGGTGCCAAATGAACTATAGTCACTGTGCAAAGCAGTTTTCGGCTAACAAACTGATATTGCCACTGTTCATGAGCTGGGGGTCACAAAAAAATACATGTTGAAAATTTGGAGTGAAAATACCAACGAATGCCTGAGGTGTTAGGATTTCTGACCATAACGCCCCAACCTGTACAGAATGACAGGCATCAGGGGTGTGACTTGGGATTCTTGCCTGTGATGCTCATACCATTCCACCCCCACCCACACCCTGCAGCCACTGAGAGGCATCAAGGTGTGCCTTGGACTCTTCGGGCCCAAACTTCACCCCATTCTCCTATACCGCACCCATCTCACTGTATTTCCTGATGGAATGGGGTGCGCATAAGGGCCAAAGACCCCAAGGCACATCGTGACACTTGTCAGTGTCTGCAGGGTAGGGTGTGGTGAAATGGCGCGGCCGTTATGCCTGATGACCCAAAGGCACACCCCAATGCCTGTCAGTCTCTGCAGGGTGATGGTGGGGTTGGCTTCAGTTCAATACGTCGCTGCCATTCCTATTATGCAGCTCTGTAACTTCTACACTACCACTGCCAATGCCAGCAAGCAAACATTCGGCATTGACAAATCCTTGTTTTAATTCTTTTAAATGAATACTGGCACAAGAACTAGCAACAGGCTGTGATATGCTGTCCTTCTTTCTGGTCTGCCACTCTGTCTCCACACACACTTGAAAACAGAACATACTCAAACAGATAATAATAAAAAAAAAAAAAAAAAAACTTTATTTTAGCTCTTACTGTCAGCCTTCAACCTAACTCTGGATCTTTTTCCACACTCCTGACTCTGCTCCCCTGTCATTCTCAGTCTGCAGACCTGGTTACTTTCAGCTAAAAGATGGTATAGTAAACATAAAATACATCAATAAATACTGTACAGAGCCCGCACTTCTTTTAATCAGGATAGCTACACTGTCATATACTACGGTATTATTTACTGTTGGGGGGGGGGCGCGCATGATGGCAACTGCAAAACTACAAATACAGAATACATATTAGGTCAAAAAACCTAAATCAAGACTCATCTAGATCTTACTTCAAGGGTATCTCTTGCATCAGGCCACACCTAAGGAACTATAGCCGCCAGGCACTAGGACCACGTGGAAACTTTTCTAGCTAGCAGTCTACAAGGGGCCCCCCACAGTGACATCAGACACACAACGTTACTCCCATACAAATGTGAGCAGCCCCCACCCTCCTCAGTTCTTTTCCCGCCATCAACTATTGCATGTCAGACTCCACAGAGACACCACCAGCTTCTATAGACTGCTACCTTCTGTTTTCCCTTTTTTCTCACCATAGTTTTGCATCACTTTTTTTTTAACAATTTTATTCCTTGGTGACAAGGATGTACAACTGATTGAACAATATGAAGTGAGGAACCCCTCTCTTCCCAGAAGAGGCATAATTGATGATACATAGCTTGTATTTCAGAATTCGTACAATTACAGCTTTTTGAGTTTGTACACTTCCTCAGGTTTACATATATGCTTGTCCAGGAGTAACATTTAGAGAGGCAACAGTTTTGAACTTTCTGTAAACTGGTATAACAATTTGTAACAAATGACCACAGTAACAAGGGCATAAACGAGTGTAACTTATCACCTGTGTAGACAGGATAATAGGGGTGGTCTCTAAGTTAAGCAGGATTAAATGTACGAGATTCTTAAGGTGAGAAAAATGTATTAGATGAGATCTGGTACAGGGCGGGTGGGCAAGCTTCAAGATGGCAAGGTGTTTCAGGGCCAAGGTTCTATTCCTGTCAGTGACACCTCTGGGCATCAGTGTCTTTTTAAACTCACCTTTATTAATAAAGGAATATAATATTTCAAATAGCACAAGCTTAATGCAAAAACTATACAGCGTACATTGCATGTAGGAGGTATTTTGAAATGAAACATTGTATTCATATGGTATTTCACATATCACCCTTACTGTGCTTACCTATGAAATAATTCTTCACCTGAACTTATAAAGTTGTGCAGTCTTCCTGTTTTCCTTTCAGCTTTTCTGCATTTATCAGTCCATCCAAGTTATACATTTATTTTAAGGTCAACAAATAAAACCTTAACTTTAAAACTAGTAACTTAGTAGAATAAATGAAACTTTGAACAGTTTCCAGCATAAATTAAAGTCTAGTTTTGTCCATTTGATATTGGGTAGCTATTGTTTACCTAAGGCTATTGTTTTGATCTGTGGTAGAGGCTGGGAGATGAGGCAGAGTCTTTGGAGTTTTCTACAACCCACCTCCTGATCCTAATCCCCCCTTTTGTATGAGGGTGTTCCGCCCCTGGATTCCCATCTCACCCAGACATTGGTGTGTTTCTGCAATGTTAGCTTTAATTTTGCTGTGATCTCTTCCATTCTTTGGCTGTTATTGACCCTTGTGACCCACAAGTCAAAAGAGGGGATCACTGGTTTGAGCCAGTTGGAGGGGATCTCTTTTTGGACTGCAGCACACAACATCCTGAGAAGATGTTGATGTGTATTATTCCCAATATTAGCTGCCTTCATCCCTAGTATGAAATATTTAAACTTATATGGGATATCAACACCCCAGATCTTATTCAATTCCTGATGGACCCTGGACCAGAAGTTGGCAATCCTGGGGCACCCCAAAAAATATGGTAGTGTGTACCAACTTTCCCACATCCCTTCCAACACAGGTTCGATTGACCAGGTTGAAAATGACATGTGATTTTTGGGATGTGGAAATATTGGATAATGCATTTCCACCTGAATTCCCTCCAATTAGGTGATGCTGTGACCTTCCATCCCCATTTCCACAGCATTTCCCATTCTTTGTCCTGCATGGTGATTTCAGCATCTAGTTCTCATTTTTGCTTTAAAGTTGCAAAATCAATCAATCAATCAAATCTTGTTTTACCAGGTGAACATCATTGAGCAATGCTCATTTTCAAGATGGACCTGGGCAGAATACACAGTCATAATTTAACACAATGTTTACAACAGCTAAACATATAAAAAGGTTAGAGCCATGGCAGTTACAATGAACAAAATGATAACAACAGCAGGACCTAGACAATAATGTTTACAGAATATATAAGGAAGTTCATTGATTGATGTAAAAATGTAACACAACACAATTGCCTGAGGAGGAATTGGGATACAGAAAAAGAGTAAAAAGGATTAAAACGAGGAGGGGGGGGGAGGAGGCGGATGGTGATAGAAGTAGGAGGAATGGAAGGGAGAGGAAGGAGAGGAGCCCAGGGAACCACCGGAACTGTGGACTGGCATAACCGAGTCAATAGAATACAGCAGCCGAGTATGAGATAGTGAGGGGGGTCATTAACCACTAACAGGTACAACCATAGGATAAGGTTACAATACTCTGTAACAGGACAGTAGTGTGGTGAGAGTAAGGGAAGTATCAGAATAAGGTTGGAAGAAGTATAAGCCGTAGGATATGGTTGCAAAACACAGTAGGAGAGACCAGTAATAAACCTTAAAGCTCTATGGTAGAGCATGTGCAGCTTTGTAAGTGCAGTGGCTGGGCCCTGACTGTAGAAAAAGTCTGCATAGTCTAGAAGGGACAGGAAGGTGGTTTGGACCAGTCTCATCTTGGCCTCCCTTGAAAGGAAATGGTTGATTCTATAGAAGCGACCAAGTCTCTGTCTAAGCCTTTTTATCAGCTCTTCTATGTGGTCTGTAAGGGACAGTCAATGGTTGATCCAGACCCCAGATATTTGAACTTTGCTACAAATTCTAAGGGTTCGCCAAGGAGTGTAACAGTCAGAGGTGCTGTTATAGGATCCGCCGTATGAACACGGGGAGAAAATAACATTGCCTTCATTTTTTTTGGCATTTAACAGCAGTTTCTGGTTTAGGAGCTGATGCTGGAGCTGGTTGAAGTCATGTTGAAGGTCACTACAAGCAGCTTCGGGGGCTGGTCTACAGACATAGAGCACCGTGTCATCAGCGAAAAGATGAATGTTAGCTGCTTCGATGCTGACATCGATACTATTAATGTAGATTGCGAAGAGTAATGGTCCTAAAATGGAGCCCTGTGGGACACTTCTCGCTAAGGGTTTTAATGGTGAATATTCCTCTTTGCCTTAACCTGCTGAAACCGACCCACAAGATAATTAGAGAACCATCTCAATGATGATTGATCTAGACCTAACACTCCAGAGGGATGTAAGGAGCAGATTGTGGTCAGCAGTATCAAAAGCCTTGCTCGGGTCTAAAAATATTGCACAAACAAAATTGTTAACATCCAATTCATGCTGCTAGTCGTTAGTCACTTTAGTGAGTGCCGAGATGGTACTATGTCATGATCTAAAGCTTGATTTTAGGAGATTAAGCAGGTTTTCAGCTTCTAGGTTGTTTCTGAGCTGATTGCTTACAGTTTTTTTCCAGCAGTTTGGATAGAATAGGGAAAAGAGAGATTAGCCTATAGTTATTAAGGTCAGTAGGGTCTCCAGATTTGAACAGGGGAATCACATGGGTTGTTTTCCATAAAGGAGGGAGGACACCCTGTGAGATAGATAGATTAAAAAGATGTGTAAGTGGCATAGCCAAGACCTGATAACCAGTGTTTAGATAGAAAGGATCAAGGAAGTCCGCTCTGGTGCTTTTCCTTGTGTTCAGCTGTAAAAGAAGGTCTTTAACCTCCTTCAGGGTTACAGGCTGCAGGGAGAATGTAGAGTCAGGGACAGGTACTCCTTGATCATGGATGCCAAGTTGAGAGTGGAGATTACTGGCTGGTGAAGTATTGAAGGCTAGATCAATGGTGGCAAAGTGGTTGTTGAGGTGCCCATGGATGGCAGGCCTGTCTGTGACAGAGGTGCCACTGACTGTGATTTTTCAGGTAGGGAATTACTAGAGCATTAGTTCTCAAACTTTGTCATGGTGAGCCTCCCCGAAGCCATGGAAAAGATCTTGAGCCTCCCCCAAACATTAAAATAGTCTGGGGCCTCTGCATAAAAAAAATAACATCTTAACAGAGTACCTCAGGAATAAAGTGAAACTCCTTTGAGTACTTACCATTTTATACAGCTTATTGTACCCCTCCTTGTACCCCCCCCAAGGCCAGCTTACTTGCTCCACTGTTTTGACTCTCAAACCATTGTTACTTCTTGCTGCAGTGCCTGCATTGGTCAGACTGCTTTCTCTGTTTGTTTCCCCCTCTATTTGGAATAACATTCCTACCCACCTCTTCTCCTGCTGTTAAGTATCCTCTCAGAGATCCTTTTGCTTCCTCCTGCTCTTGCTCCTACAACATCTCTTCTTAAGCCCTGTATTTGGGTTGTTCTGCCACCAGTCTAACTGGTCAATTAGTGCCTCTCATTATTTGTTCATTGTTCCTATTTGTTTACACTATTATTCATTTTGTATTGCTTTGTTTTGTAGTTTCCTTTTTAATTTTATTCACTCCCCACACTTCCCAAGGTACACTTGAAATGAGCCTTGGCTCAGAGTGTCTTTCCTGGTCACCATTTTGTAAATAAATATATACATTCACCTACTATTATCTTTTTTTCAGATTGCCTCATTCCTTCACACAAAATACCTAAAACTCAAAATTTAAATAAAGTTATTTTTCAGACTTGGTTGAGCCTCCCCTGGAACAGGTTGGGGCCTCCCCAGGGAGGCTGGCCTCACCATTTGAGAAACCCTGTACTAGAGGAATGGCCTTCTATGTCTTTTATGGTTTTCAAAAATTTGGAGGGACACTGCGAGGATGATTCAAATTCCATGTGGTAAAAATTTGCCTTTGCCTCTCTGACCCTCTTGGTGCAAAGGTTCCTAGCCCTCCTAAACATAGTCCAATCAGCTGGAAGCTTAGATCTCCAGGCAGCTTTCCATAACATGTCCCTATTTTGAAGTACAGAATTTAGCTCAGCTGAAAACCATCTGTATGATTTAATCCTGGCATGGACTTTGACCAATGGAGCGTACTTATCCAGGGCCCCAGTACAGTTTCTTGGAAGATGTCATATGCCATATCTACTGAGTTTGATAGGTAGAAGTCCTGCCAATGCAAGGAGTTTTTTAACTCTGTGATAAAATTACGGGGATCGAAGTTGCATCGGCATCTCTTAGTGGTGAATTTGGAAACAGATGCCAATTTAGGGTTAGCTCTTACACATACAATAAAGCCGTGATCGCTAATATCTGAGAAGAATATGCCAACATGGGAGAATAGGTGAGGTTTATTTACTACAATGAGATCTAGTAGTGAGCTATTGGTTGGGTTCTTTTTATTTGGGCGAGTAGCTTTATTGATAAGTTGAGACAGCCTATGGGCATCACAAATATCTTTAAGGGATGTGGAGGCACTGGAGATCCAATCCAAATTGAAGTCTGCTAAGATTATGACCTCAGTTGACAAGGATCCCAGCGTGCTTTCTAGGTGTTTCAAAAATTGTAAACCAGCTGACAGAGGCCTGTAGCATCCAACTACGTAAAGCAAAACCATTGGGGGAAATCTCAACTTTGACAGCTAGACTTTCGAATTCATTTTGAACAGAGGTTGAGTCAATAACAGAGAAAGGGTATTTATCTTTAATGTATGTGGCTACTCCACCACCTCTGGACTGTCTGTCAGTTCTAAACAATGAGTATGAGGGAATGTTCACTTCATGATCCACAGTACCAGGTCTAAGCCAGGATTCAGTGACCACCAATGTATCAGGTGTGATATGACAGACCCACGCCTGGATGGAGGTGAGTTTCTTTAATAAGCTGCAAGCATTGACATGCATGAAGCTCAAACCTTTGAGACCAGGCAGTTCAGCTGGAGAAGAAATAGTTGCTGGTGGACCAGGGTTAAGTTCAATACTCTGGGTGGTTGTTTCCTAACAGCATCTTGTAAACTCATGAGACTGCACCTATTCTCCTCCGTAACATGACTGTCCAGTACTGACAGTTCTCTAGGGGTGAAAGGTCCCTGTCTATTTTTGTGAGCCTACTTTCAGACTGCATATAGTATCTTACTTGTAAGTATCTATGAAAATTGCTGGAGGACAAATTGTATGTTTCTTGTAATTCCTGAAATGACATCACGTTATGGTTTCTAATTAGGGATTGGTATCTAGTCAATTTTAATCACTTCCATCTTGTGTATCCCTGATCTCTGTGGGGGGGGGGTGAAATTAGGATCTCCCACTATAGTTGATAAGGATCCATCCTCATTAAGGGTTCTGGTAATCTCTCTGGCCTGCACCAATATCTGGAGTGTGTGCTTGGTCCATGGGTTATGTATTTTTTTCCATATATGGACTTCAGAATGGCAGACTTTGGCAGGATGGGGCAATTAATGAGAACACACATAGATGGCATCCACCCTAACATGGATGCAGAGCAGAAATGTTTGATCATAATACTAGGGCTGATTGAACCCACTAAAGCTTGTGTTAAGAGCCAGCAAAAGAAATCAAGGACCAAACATCCAAGCTGGATGAACAGAGAGGTAACAGAGAAGGTGAGGGATAAGAGAAGGACTTTCCGAATCTACAAGACAACCATCAGAGCAGAGGATAGGGAGAAGTATGTGAGAAAATCCAGGAAAGTGAGCAAAGCAGTCAGGACTGCGAAGGTGGCCAGGGAAAGGAAATTAGCACAGGGGATTAAGGAAGGAGGAAAGGATTTCTTCAGGTATATCAGGGAAAAGAGGAAGTGCAAGGATCAAATAGGATCGGTAAAGGCAGTGGGTGGGTAGACAAGGGGGGGCCGAGAAGGCAGAAGTACTTAATGAGTACTTTTGTTCAGTGTTCACAAGGGAGAGGGAGAGGGATGGGCCCATTCCCGCAGGGAAAAGGAGCACAGGTATGGGGGCTGAGACAACAGACAGGGTCATCACAGTGAAAAGGGTGCTGGAGGGCCTTAGGACCCTGAGAGTAGACAAGGCACCTGAGCCAGATGGGGTACATCCCAGGGTGCTGAGGGAGCTGGCAGAGGTCCTGACAGAGCCACTGGCAGATCTGTTCAACACCTCGCTAAATATGGGATGTGTGCTCAGAGATTGGAGGGAGGCGGACGTGGTACCTCACCACAAAAGTGGGCCTAAGGATGAACCAGGGAACTACAGATAGGTGAACCTCACCGCAATTGTGGGGAAACTGATGGAATCTATTCTCAAAGAAAGGCTGGTGCAGTTTCTCGTGGATAATTATCTGCAAGACAACAGACAGCATGGATCAATCACTAGCAGATCCTGTCAGACAAACTTGGTTGATTTTTTTGACTGGGTCACGAGGGCACTGGATGAGGGTCATGTGGTAGATGTAGTCTACCTGGATTTCAGCAAGGCCTTCGATTCAATGCCACACGAAAGGTTGACCTGCAAGTTGAGGAGTCTTGGTATAGGGTGGAAGCTAGCATGATGGGTAGAAAACTGGCTGAGGGACAGGCAACAGAGGGTAGTTGTTGGGGGAGAAGCACTGGAGCCCGGGGCAGTGACAAGTGGTGTCCCACTGGGACCAGTCCTGTTTAACATTTTCATCGCAGACATTGCGGTTGGGATCAAGAATAAGATCAGCCTCTTCGCTGATGACACCAAGATCTGTGCTGAGGTAGATGGGGAGGTGGGTGGCAAATTACTGCAGGAGGACTTAGCAAGACTCGAGGAGTGGTCGCACACATGGCAGCTTGGGTTCAGCACCAAGAAGTGCAAGGTGATGCATTTCAGAGTCAAGAACCCAGGATACAGCTACTGGACGGACGGTATCAAACTGTCCACATCCAACGAGGAGCAGGATCTGGGGGTGCTGGTGATTGGGGAATTAAACCACTCAGCCCAGTGTATGAAGGCAGCGGCTAAGGCTAACAGGATGCTAGGGTGCATAGCAAGGGGGATTACATCCAGATGTAATGAAATCATATTGCCCCTGTACAGGTCCCTGGTGAGGCCGCACTTGGAGTTCTGCATGCAGTTCTGGCACCCATACTTGAAAAGGGATATCAAACTACTGGAGGCAGTGCAGCGAAGAGCAACAAAGATGATCCAGGGGTAGGAGGATAGAACTTACGAGGAAAGACTAAAAGAGCTCAACATGTATACCCTGGAGGATAGAAGAGAGAGAGAGAGGGGACATGATCGAGACCTTCAGGTACCTGAAGGGGATGAACAGAGTAGGCTTCCAGGGTGGGTTCACTCCCCAGAACAGAAAAGATACGAGAGGTAACTCCCTGAAGTTAAAGGGGGTCAGATTCAGGAGGGAAAGGAGGAGGCATTACTTCACTGAAAGAGTGGTAACAGGGTGGAATGCACTGCCTGACCAACTCATATCAGTGCAGACTGTAGGATGCTTCAAGAGATGGTGGGACATATTTAAGGGGAACATACATACCATGGGGGCAGTTGGGGGAGGAAAGAGTTAATTGGGGGGCAGCTGCAGTCTAATGGGCTGAAGTGCTACACACTCTAGCAGATTAGATAGACCATATGGCCTGTATCTGCTGGCAATTTCATGTGTTCATATGTTGTATGTGGAAGTGTTAACAATGGAATAATAGTTAACAGGATGGAAGCTGTCCAGAGGAGGGCAACTAAAATGGTGCAGGGTCTGCACCGGAGGACATATGAAGAGAGACTTAAGGAGCTTAATATGTATAGCCTCGAGGAAAGGAGGGAGAGGGGGGACATGATAGAAACTTTCAAGTACCTCAAGGGAATCAACAAAGTCCAAGAGGGTAGCATCTTTCAAAAAAAGAGGTGTGCAAGAACAAGAGGGCACAATTTGAAGATAGAGGGGGCGGCTCGGAGGTAATTTAAGGAAGTATTTTTTCACAGAGAGGGTTGTGGATGCATGGAATGGCCTTCCGGAGGAGGTTGTGGAGTCAAAAACAGTGGTGGAATTCAAGCATGCATGGGATAGTCATAAGGCAATTCTAGGGGGTGGGGGTAGGAAGAAGTAGGCTGCTGGTTAACTAGGATCTGCAGCTTATCCAGTAGGTAGGGAAATGGGCAGACTGGGTGGGCCAAGCGGTCCTTATCTGCCGTCAAATTCTATGTTTCTATGTAACTTTGGTCTTCTATCACGCACCATCCTATGTCAGTGCGCTGCTTTAACCAGGAGACCACAGGGGCTAACGGTGCCACCGTATAATACAGCTTAAGATCAAGCATTGCAATGTCGCTTCACTCTCTTGGGAGTGACAACATTCTCTTGCTTACTCTGTCCCTTCCTTTTGCCCAAAGGACATTATGTAATTCTGTGCTTGCTTCCAGAATGCATTGGAAATTTCAACAGGAAAAAACAAGAACGGCTGCATACCGCTAAATTGTATAAACGGCACACACACACTACAAAAAGAGGTTTCCAAAGCTTTAATGCTTGATTATACAATGGCAAGAAAGAATCCTGGTCTCTGATTGGTCAGTCTGGGACTGGACCCGTGATGTTATCCTAGCACAACATCAAGGGTCTAGTCTCAGCACTGTGAACCAATGTAGAGGACCATGATGACCATTATTTACTCTTTTTTTGCATCTTCTCTTAAGAAACAAAAATATTCTGCCACACTAACAAAAACATTCTTTAAAATTATTTTTTTATTCTATATTACAACAAGCCATTGTATAACAGCAGTAATGCCCTCCAGGGTGTGTGTTGTGCTGGGATTACGTCACGCTTCAGGTATTGGACGCACTCGGCCTGCGGCCTCATGCCCAACCACTTGAGGTGTGACATTATCCCAGCACAACACACACCCTGGAGGGCATTTTTGCTTAATTTAATCATGCTGTGCCTTGGTGCGGCCACAAACACCACTCGCCATGGCGCTTCGGGAACAAGCCCTTCATCAGGGATGTGCATTTTAATAGGTAATGCTTGAAATAGAAACTAGAATCGTGGGAGACTGTTCATCTTAAGCGTGGCAATTCTGCCAACCAATGCAAGGGGCAACAGTGACTATCTATTAATGTCCTCCTGGATCTCAGCAAATAATTTTTCCTAATTTAGTTTAAATAGGGTATTTAAATAATATAATATTTGTACCCTCAGGTATCTTACCATGTTCCGAGGGGCCCATCTAAAAGGAAATTTGCTCAGAAATTCCCTGGAGCATGTTCCACTTACCTTTATTGCCTCCGATTTATCTAGATTAATATTATATGCTGAAATGTCTCCTATTATCTCAAAGTCCTGTAACAGCACAGGAATGGATGTGTGTGATGAGGTGATGAAAAAAATGACTGCTATTACCAATGGTTCTATGCAAAGGGTAGATAGAAGGGGGGAGAGTGAGCATCCCTGCCTGGTGCCTCGAGACAAATGAAACCTCTCTGCTATTACCTCGTTTACCCTGATGGTTGCCTGCGGAGCTGCGTTTCTGATACTGTCTCTTTAGTTTGGACCAGATCACATTTCTTCCAAGGTTCTCTGCAGGAATCTCCAGTCCACCTGGTCAAATGTCTTTTTGGCGTCAGTAAAGATTGCAGCTGCTAGATCTGGCATCTTCCTCTGCCAGGCCAGTAAGTTTAATGATCAGTGGATCTTATCGTGGATGAGATAGGACAGGACAGGTGGAGGGACATCACAACAGATATTTGGGTTCTGCAGCTCATAGAGCAAAGCCAGTCTAGAACTGCTGGAGTGGCCTCCACATCAACCTCCAGATCACCTTCCAGTGCTACTGGGAGAAATCCACATAATGCTGAGCAAAAGGGTCATAGAACCCGTTACCACAGAAAAAAGGAATGGGGGGTTCTACTCCCACTTCTTTCTAGTTCCCAAATCCACAGGGGACCTGCAGCCCATTCTAGATCTGTGGAAGTTGAACTTCTACATCGAGTACAAGAAGTTCAGCATGGTAACCCTGCATGGCCTGCTATCACTGCTGCACTGGGGACTGGATTTGTTCTCTCAACATGCAGGATGCATACCTGCATATCAAGGTATGTGCTCCCCACTGGCAGTACCTCTGGTTCCAGTTTCAGGGGGAACACTACCAGTTCAGAGCCTTGCCATTTAGCTTGTTCTCTGCGCCTCAAGTCTTTACCAAGTGCTTGGCAGTGGTTGCAATGGTCCCCAGGAGGGAGGGTCTTTATGTTTTCCCTTATCTGGGTGAATGACTGCTCAAGCACAGTCGAGGGAACAGTTGCTTCTGACTCTAGAACATACCCTGCAGCAGTTCCATACCCTAGGCATCACGGTCAATCAGTCCAAGTCAGTTTTGACCCCCTGCCAATGCCTGCAGTACGTCGGGGCAGTATTGGACATGGCTCAGTGTTTTGTGTTCCTGCCACAAGACAGGACAGACCACGTGACAGCACAGGCTCAGCTGGTCTACAACAGCAGGTATGTCATGGCCAGAACCTTCCTGAGGCTCTTGGGTCTCATAGCTGCAGCAGTTGTCATGGTTCCTCTAGCTCGGCTACACATGCGGATCCCTCAGTGGACATTGAGAGTCCATTGGGACCAACGCACCAAGACCTAGAACAACAAGTCTTAGTTTTCTCTCCAGTCTAAATGGTGGTGCTCTGGTGAATGGACCCCTGCAACTTGTTGAAAGGGATTCCTTTCCTCATTCCTTCCCCACAGCACATTCTCACCACAGATGCTTTGAGGCTGGGCTAGGGGCCTCACCTGGGACCTCATCAGACTCAGGAAACATGATCCAGAGTGGTGGCTGCCCTCCACATCAGCATCCTGGAGATGAGGGTAGTACTGTACGCTTTACAAGCTTTCCAGACCCAGCTGTCCTGGGGCCATCTGCTGGTGCAGACAGACAATATCAGTGTAGTCCACTATATCAACAAGTAGGGAGGACCCATTCATATCCTCTCTGTTGGGAAGTGATGAGGGTCTGGTACTGGGCTCTAGAACATGGTCTAAAACTGTCGGCCGTCCATGTTTCAGGTGTCCAGAATGTCCTGGCAGACAGGCTAAGCTAGTCACAGTCCCAGATGCATGAGTGGGAGCTGCTGACCTCAGTTGCAGAAAACCTGTTCAACCGATAGGGTCATCCAGAATTGGACCTTTTTGCATCCCCACTCAATGCAAAACTACCATATTTTTAATTACTCTCTCCAGGCCCTGGAGTTTTCTGGTGAGACGCGTTGTCCCTCTCTTGGAAAGGGAGGTTCCCTTATGCCTTTCCTCCTTTTCCCCTAATACAGAAGGTATGATCCTTATCCCCCGCCCTCTGGCCTTGTCAGATTTGGTTCCCTTTACTGCAGCAATTGGCAATGGAATCTCCAGTGCCTCTACCCCTGTGCACCGGCTTGTCTCCCAGGAACAGGGCACCCTGGTCCATCCAGACCTCAAGTCACTGCATCTTCATGCCTGGCTCCTGAAGACATAGCCATGACCAGGTTTGGGGTGTCCCTCAGGGTGGGAGATGTTCTGGTGGCTGCCTGGAAGCCCTCCACCAGGGTTACTTATTCCATCAAATGGAAGCACTTTGCTGTAATGGGCAGTTGCTCATCAGCTTGATCCATTCACTTGTCCTGTGAATCAGATTTTGGAGTATTTTCTGTCCCTTTCAGATTCTGGTCTGAAATACTCCTCCCTTAAGGTGTACCTGTCTGCTATTTCAGCCTTCCATGTGCCTGTTGAGGGCTGTGCAGTGGCACAACTTGAGGTGTCCCATACCTGTTAGAGATGCAGTCTCCATATGAAGCCTCCTATCCATAATCTAGTCCGGCCTTGGGACTTGAATTTTGTTTTGGAAAAACTTACTTTGCCTCCTTTTGAGTTGGCTGCAACTTGCATGCTCCGCTTTCTGTCATGGAAAACATTATTTTTATTTGCTATTATTTCTGCTCGAAGGATTTCCGAGCTTCAGGCTCTATTGCGTGGGTCTCCTTATTTAATTTTCCACAAAGACAGGGTGTCTGTGTGTATGAATCCTAAGTTTCTTCCTAAGGTGGTGTCTGAGTTTACCTTAAATCATACTATCCACCTGCCTGTTTATTATCCGGAACATGCCAATCCAAGGGAAGCATTGTTCTCTACCTTAGATGTACTTAGAATTCTGTGTTACTATACACACCGAACAAAGGACAGCAGAAAGTCCGCACAGCTGTTTGTTTCTTTTGCCCCTTGGGTACCAGTTTCTAAACAGTACCTGTCCAAATGGTGGCCAACTGTATTATTTTCTGTTATAAGAAGTATGGTAAGGAACTTCCTGGGGTTGTCCATGGCCACTCTACCAGAGGCACGGCCACTTCTGTTGCCTGTTTCAGGAATGTTTCAGCCGCTGACATCTGTGTGGCTATAACCTGGAGTGCTGTCCACAACTTCACTAAACTCTGCAGCCTGGACATTGCCTCTAGGAGGAGGGCAGGCTTCAGGTTGGCTGTGCTTCAAGGCCTCCTGTCATAGGCTATAGCCTGTGCCCCAAGACCTCCTGTCTTTGAACTATAGCTTCTAGCTATCCTGTCTTAGACCTATAGCTTCCAGCCACCCAGACTGTCTTTCTGCCTGTAACTGCTTGGGACTCATTCCTCAGGTGCGGCCTGATGCAAGAGAAATACCCTTGAAGTAAGATAGTACAGTTACGTAAGAAATTACCGTAACATTAGATCTTTAAGAGGATCTCTTGCATCAGTCCATGCCATCCCACCTCCCATCCCATTCGACCTTCAGGTTTCTCTGTCCCTGTCTCTCTTTCTCCATGGTAGTTCAACTTCTGTTTCACCTTTTCCTAGCAGGAACCTATGGTTCCCCTCAGTTCCCCTGCAGGAGATTTTGTGCTTATGGACTACAGCGGGAGAACTGAGGAGGGCGGGGCCGCCCACATAGTAGGGACATTGTGCATCTGATGTCATTGTGGGTGGCCTCCTTGTAGACTGCTAACTAAAAAAGTTTCCATGTGGTCCTAGTGCCTGGTGGCTGTAGTTTCTTAGGTGTGGCCTGATGCAAGAGATCCTCTCGAAGATCGACTGTTACAGTAAGGTCTTACGTAACTGTACTTTCCAGTAGGTGGAAGGACTGCTTTCGTTAAAAACAACACATTATTTTCAAGTTTAACATAGTAAAAAATGGGCATTTTAATAATAAAACCTATTTTAAAATGAAACCCCATTTTATAAACACAGTAAGACATGGCTGGGTGTTGGTAGTACTGAGATTCCCACACACCCAGGGGCTGAAGGCACTCGGTGTATGTCCTTGTGTCTTACTATGCCCCTGGGTGCATGGATATCTCAGTACTACCAACACTCATCCATGTCTTATTGCTTATTGTTTAGAAATCCTGATATCGGGCCCCAATACCTGTTGACACCACAGAGCCAGCCTTGAGATGTGTTGTTTTTGATGATCAGCTGACACTGGCAGTATAGCCTAGAGATTAAAGCAATTCTGAAGATGGATTATTTTTACTAACAGTTTGAAGTGTAAAGGTAATAACTCACTAGTTTCAATGCACATACAAAACAATTATTATAGATGTAGGAAGTGTAATAACACCTTAAAACACACTTAATAAAACAGTTGATTTCCTATTTAACCTGTTGGATTAAATACAGTCAAAGGTGGACCTAGACCCTCTGTGACATCATTTCCTGTCAGGAGCCCAAAACATATGGCTGCCATCAGGCCTTAATTACAGGGACTTTTACGTATGAATAACTCTGGACTGCAAAGACTCACAGATGAACACAGCAGCTCAATCAAATTAGCTTTTTATGGGCTTTCAGACATTAAGAAATACTGTTGATGACAGTTCCCCTTTAAAAAGTAATTAACCTGATATAGCCATGTCCCAGTTGTGGTGTGTGGTGCACCACATCTCAGTAATGACCACTAGATCTAGGTGAGCCTCTGCCAAGATAGCGTCCAGGTTGTAGATTTTGTTTCCTAGGCTTCTAGCATTAGCACACCTTCTCACACTTGATGCCATGTGCTTTCCTTCCCTGCTTGTCTATAATACCACCTGCTGTTCCTTCATACCCACCTGATTTGCTTACCCTCCCTGTTTCTTCTACCCTTTGATCTGCTTACCTCCCCCTCTCCAATTGTGTTATTTACCCTTTTTTCCTTGTCCCTGTTACTGCCTCCCTGTGACACTGCTCTTGGGCTCTCCCACAATGTCTTTCTACCATCTGGGGGAGGCAAGTGCTACCTCCCGTCTTAGTTCTTCCATCTCCCTTCCCCCCATCTAGTTTAAATGCTTGTCCAAGTAGCATCTAACCCTCTCACTGAGCACTGTGTCCCCTTCTCAGAAGGATGCAGACCGTCTCTTTTATAGAGGCCCCCATCTCACCAGGTTGGTCCCCAATTCCTGATGTAGCCAAAGCCTTCTTCCATGAACCATGCCTTCAGCCAGTCATTAAAGGTCCTGATATGGAGTTCCCTTGCCTGCTCCATGCCAAAGTCAGACTGGCCCACCAGGATACTGGGAAGTTTCCGGGTGGGCCCCCCTTCGTTGGGTATTTGGCTACCTCCTAACTCTAAAATTCTTTGCATTTATCATCTTTTTTCTATTAAATGGGGTATGTGGAACTCTGTAGGTAAATATAGGATGCAAGCAAAGAGCTAGTGTATCAAATTGAAGTAGAATACTGGTGTAGGTGTGTCACCCTGGGCCCTTCCCTATTGATTTTCCAGGTGGGCCCCCTGTACCCCAGTCTGACCATGCTCTTAGATTCTCTGCCCTTCATAGGTGCCACATTGGAGAATGCCACCATGCATGCATGCTGTCAGCTGGGGGTCCCTCCCCGGCTCCCGGAAGTTCTCCTGAACTACCCCACCCTCTCTCTAGCTAGGTCATTTGTCCCAAGATGTAAAATGACATCCAGCTCCCACAGCCCACGCGATCCATGGAATCTGCTCCCCATCCCTCACTGCCGAGGCACTCTCAAGCACCTCACCTCCCTATCCTTCCCTGTCCCAGCCCCCAGCTGTATGCCCCTCACTATGGAGTTTCTGACCTGCAGCTGTTTCCTCCTGGTCTGAGTGGGAGCTCCTCCTCCTCCTTTAGGGACTCCTTTACTGATGCATCTCCTCCCACTGAGACATGAGCAGTTGATAACAGTTCTTTCTCAATCTAAGCATTCTTTTGTTGTAGTATAGGACTTTGAAGCACATGTCACAGAGCTGTTATTCTGTAACAATATGGCTCCCAGCCCAAGGGAGTAACATCAACAGATGCAGGTATTTCACATCCTCTGTTACATTAAAGTGATTTTCCAACATACTTGACAGCAGCTACTTCTCACATAATGTGTGTCCTCGACAATAGTTATTGCAGCCATGTTTTAACACTGAAGTCCTGACCATAACTTTGTAATTTTGTGCCAGTGACTGACCCAATTGTATTAGAGCCCGGTCATGCTGACCCCCACGGCTCAAGCCGTAATGACGTATGACCAGGGACAGTCGAGGGCATGCCCATTGAAATGAATGGGACTCAATTTCTCTTGGGTTTTAGCTCCAGAATGGACAGTGAAGAGATTAATAAAGTCACTGCTCGACTAACAAGGACCTTGTTAGTCAAGCGTGACTTTCATTAATGTCTTACTGTCCATTCTAGAAAACTTAGAAATCAAGAGAAATTAATCCATTCATTTCAATGAAGCGCCACTTTCCTGGTCATACATCGTCACATGCTTGAGCATGGAGGCGTGCCAGCATGACCACAGGCTCTCTAATACAATTGGGGCTGGGATGCCACCGGAACAAAATTACGAGTAAAATTACAAAGTTATGTTTGTGAATTCAGTGTTAAAACATGGCTACAATAACTATTGCTGAGGGCAGCTACAAGAATAAGTGAGTAGCTCCCTTTTATTGGAAACTTCCTTTAAAATATCTTGTAACATGGCACTGCAAATGACAGTAGAATAGATACACTGGATTGCTTGGACAGGAACAGGTGGCCATGGATTAATTCTCAAGTAATTCATGGTTGCACCTCAATAAACCATGCTTGCTCTTGTAATTTTGTCATTCACCACCAGAACTCAGATCTCCTGTGCACTTAAATACTGTATATACATTTCCCATCATGCACAGCAGCTAAATCCCAAACATACGAACATACAAATTAGCCAGCAGAATCAGGCCACGTGGTCTATCAAGTCTTCTCGAATGTGCAGCTAGCACCCTTATCTTGCAGCTGCCCCTCCCCTTCACAATAACTCCCCCTCTCACCCTGTCCCATCCCCTTTTAAATCCCCCCACTGTCTTACAGGATACTACCTCCTCTGGCAAAGTGTTCCAAACCGCCACCACCCTCTCTGTGAAAACGTGTCTCCTCATTTCCCTCCTATATCTTCCCCCCACCAATCTCAGACTATGACCTCTCATATCCCTCCTGCTCCTGTCTTGTTAATCCACTTTAAGTACTTAGAGGTCTCAGTCAAATCCCCCCGATCCCTCCTCTCCTCCAGGGAGTACATATTCAACTCCCTCAGCCTCTCCTTGTGGCCTGCCCCCCAGTCCCTCGATCATCTTAGCTGCTCTGTGCTGTACCCTTTCCAGTACTCTGATATCCTTCTTTAGATATGGGTGCTAGTACTGCATGCAGTACTCCAGGTGTGGCCTGGACAGTGATCTGTAGAGAGGCAGGATTACCTCCCTGTTCCTGGAGGAGATTCCTCTCGCAATACACCCCAACTTCCTGTTGGTCTTTGCTGCCTCCTTCCTGTACTGTGCTGAGTTGTTCATCTTCCCTGTTACAACCACCCAAGATCCTTTTCCTCCTTAGTGGTTCCTAGCTGTACTCCACCCAGCTGGTAACTTCTCCCTGGGTTCTTTGCTACAAAGTACAGTACCTTTTTTGCATTAAACCCCAACTGCCATGCTCCTGACCACTCCTCCAGTTTAGTCAGGTTGTTCTACAGTCCCTGCCATCCTTGCGTGTCATTCACCACCGCCCCCAACTTGGTACCATCAGCAAAGAGGCTGATCTTACTCCTGATGCCATGTGAGATGTCCGCAATGAATATCCCAAATGACACCGGCCCCAGAACTGATCCCTGTGGCACCCTGCTCAACAATGCCCTTGGAGATGAAAGATCCCCCCAACTACCCTCTGCTGTCTTTCCTGCAGCCAATTCTCATTCCAGTTAACCATGTTAGTCCCTACCCCATGTATCTTAGTCCCCTCCAACCTCCCATGCGTCACCCAATCAAAGGCCTTGCTGAAGTCCAAAAATATGACATCCACTGCATGACCTTTGTTCAATTCTCTCATTACCCAGTCATAATACTCAATTAGGTTAGTCTGACAGAACCTTCTCAAGACAAACCCATGTTGATGGCTGTCCTGGAGTCCATTATTCTCCAGAAATGTCACCAGCCTGTTCTTCAGGATTGTCTCCATCAGCTTTCCCATGATGGATGTTAGGCTTACAGGTCTGTGATGCCTGGCTCATCCTTAGGGCCACTTTTATGGAGGGGCTCCACGTGGGCCGTCTTCCAGTCCTGTGGCACACATCCTGTGTCCAGGGAGGTATTGAATAGGTCCACCAACAGCCCAGCCAGTACCTCTGCCAGTTCCCTCAGCACCCTAGGATATATGCCATCCGGTCCTGGTGCCTTATCCACTCTCAAAACCCTCAGACCCTCCAATACCCTGCCATCAGGGATTACCCCATCTTTCTCTAGATCCTATACCCTAGGATCATTAGGTCCCAGTCCTGGTATTGGTTGGCCCATGTTTTAGTGATGGCCGCTATGTCCGTCCACCCCCCCCCCCGCCAATAGAGCCTGAAATTCTGCAGTTTTGTTTCCTAGGCTTCTAACATTCAAGGAGACAACCCTCCAAGTTGATTCCCTTCCTTCCTTCCTTATCCCTTATCCCACCCTTCTTAACCTCCTCCATCGACCCCACCCTGGATTCATCCTTGTTCATATCAGGGGGGTAGGCTTTTTAGGCTTTCCTCTTTGGGGACACCGCTTTCTAGCTACCCATTCGCCACCTTCACCCCCCCGCCATCTAGTTTAATTCTAACCTTTATCCATATGTACTCCTCTATCCTGTTTTAACACCTCTGCCCCTCCCTGCTCAAGTGCAGTCTGTCCTTCTGCAGACAGATTACTGTTGTCCCAGACCCTGCCCCAGCCTCCTTTGTCCCGTACCCCTTGGATCAACACCATTCCCTCAGCCAGGTGTTGAACTCCTCAATCCTACCCTTCCTCAGCGTACTTGCTCAGGGCACCAGTAGTACCTCAGAGAGTGCCACTGATCCACCTACCTCCTCACACAACCTCCCCAGTTCTTCAGACCTCTCCCTTACCATCTCCACTGTTTCACCTGCCAAGTCATTCATCCCCAAGTGCACCACAACATGCAGTTTCAGCATTTCACTTCTTACACGCTTAAGAACAGACTGTTCTGCTCTACCTACCATCATCCCAGGTACGGACTCTACCCATATGAGACTATGCCTTTCCCCATTACTTCCCCATTTGACCCCCTTCAGTATAGAGTCTCCTAGTACTAGTACACTCCCTCCCCCCCTTCCTTTCTCCTTGTTACTGCTTTGAGAGACCACCCATACCTGTTCATCTGAACCCCTCCCCACCCTGCACTACTGTGTCACAGTCATTACTCATTGTGCTGCCTCCATCCTCGTCCCTGTGTTGCCCCCTCCCCAGTGCCCTTCCTGTCTGACTTGCCCCTCTACTCCCCAAAGCTCTGTCTCTATCCCCATCTTCCCTCCACTTCGCCTTAGGCCCCCTACACCCTTCCCTCACCACTGATGTGTTTCCTACGTCCATCCTTTTTGCTGGACTACTCTTCCTCTTAACCTTGCCCACCTCCTCTGGCTGAGTGTTGTCCCCTGGGCATTTGCTCCCCCTTCCTACTCCTGCTCCCTCACAGGATCGCCTCTGACCTCATCCTCCACTGTAGCTAGCACATCAAACCTATTCCCTGTCAATGCTGCACTGTAGAGCACTGGTTCTTTCCATTATCCTAGTCTCCCCTCCTGCCGGCCTTCCATGGTCTATGACCTGAACTCCAACCTCTTCCCTTCTCTTGGTTCAGGTCCATGCTACTCCTTGGAACCAGATTCTTGCTCCTCCCTGGAGGAGGCCATCTCATTCCATTCTCTGCCCCTCCCCCACCTCTCTTAGCTCCCTCCCAAGTCACTGCACTTCTGCCTCCAGTCTCCTCAGATTTAGACAAACAAGACACCCCCTAGCTTCCATAGCATGTTCATCCAAACAGTTGCCCCACATCCATGACAGCCCACTATTCTCCTAACTTTGCCCCCATCATCCTGCTGCCCCTGTGCCCTTCTCCCCTCCTCTGCCACCAATCCCTCCTACATTTCCTTGCCCACCCCTCTAAAGTAACCTTCACTAGCATGCCCCAGTCTCACCCTCCAGTCCCGTTCCCTGCTCTAACCACTGCCTGTTCACTCCAGAGGTTCTCCTACATATAGCACTCAATACAGTAAAGTAACAGTTATTCCCACAGACCCTGCAATTTGCTAAACATATCTCGTTACATCTACTTAACATACAGCACTCATAGACTAGCATCAGTTATTCCCTTAGACTTTGCAAAACAGCAAACACAGCAGAAAAACAGAGACAATTCCACAGTTCACAAAAGTAAGTCAGCCCAAATCAACACATATTCTAAATGCTGATCACATCTGCATGTAGGCAACAATTGAATCACTGTTCATCATTGTACTCACAATGTTAAAAGAAAATTCAGCCTGTTCAGCACAATACAGAATTCCACATTCCGACCACCTGTGTCTGTCTCTGTGTCAGTGTTTTATTGTGCTTGTCAATATAGGATGTCATGTTACAATCTCTTATCAAGCATAACTCCTGTTTCTGCACTTGCCATGTTACAAGCGCATTAATCACCTCCACAGCATGGTTCTACTGGAGAATTAATCCATGCCTGGATGCCCCCGGCATGGATTACTTCTACAGGAGAACCACGCTGAGTTGTGGATGAATGCTTACTTAGATCAGTGACCTGTGTAACTAATTAATTCAGCTCATTAAAACTTTACTCTTGTTTGTCACCCAGTGCCAATCTATACCTTTCTCAGGCAGTGTTCTGAGGGGTGCGCCGCACTGTGATAAGTGCTGGACAAATTTTCCCTAGGTATGTGACCATGTCCAGAACCTCAGTATGGTCTCTTTATGTACTGGCCTTTCCATAGTTGTTATGACTTCTAGTTTGTACCCATCTTTGCTTAGCACATTACCAACATAACTTATCTCACTGACATTTCTCCTGTACTTTTTGCAGCACGTTCTCCAGCCTTTCACTGCGCTGCTGTTCATTTTCTCCCCATATAAGTAAATCATCCACAATCACTTGAACATCCTCTAAGTTCTAAACAGTGGTGTCATAATTCTTTGATATACCTCTGGAGCAGATGTCATGCAAAGTAACAGCCTTTTAAATGTACTGTATACCTCTCAGGAGGTGTATTGAAAGTGCAAAGTTTAGCACTCTCATTGTCTAATGCTGCAGTACTTGCCAAAATCCTTTTTTTTTTTCATTCTTTGGTAACCGGGTAAGGTTACCTTGACTCACATCTAAAACTGAAAATATTTTAGCATTTGGCATTCTCGCTACAACTTATTTAATTGTTCTCATAGATTCATAGCTTTGTTCAGATCCTTTGGATCTAAGTGGATTCTGTTTTTTAGGTTGTACGGCTGTTACTATACTACTGACTCAGTTGGTGGGTCTATGTACACATTCCCTTACTTTCTTGTTTTCTACAAGGTCTAGCTGATCCTTAATCTGTGTTCTGTGTACAAAGTGGTACTTGGTCAGCTGGTATGCAACAGGCTGTATGCTCTTAGTAAGGATTAACCCCTGACAGAGTGTGGGTCCATCAGGTATTAATAATGTATGGCTGGGTGGGGGTTTGGACTCGTGGTTCCAACCACCCAGCCATACATTAATACCTGATAGACCCATACGCTGGAGTGGTTAATCTACCTTGTAACATGGGCAAGTAAAAGGGTTCGGCCCCTGTTTGGAATATTTCCTTGCCCATGTTATGTTGGGCCTCCTCACAGTCTGACTGCAGGTTCGCTCCAAAGGACGGAAAACAACAAGTGACAACAGGGCTCTATGAAACTCTGCACGGTTGCAGGATCAAAGGGGGGGGAGGCAAGAGCCAGCTGAGCAGAGCTACGTGACTGTGACCGAGTGTTAACTCCCCGTAACATGAGCAAGAAAAAGGGTTCGGCTTGTGGTTTAGAATATTTTCTTGCCCATGTTACAACTTCTTAGGCATCCTCTGTGGTGAAGTGATATTCCATTTCTCTGTCCGCGGCACACTTTTCTGTTCTTCCGTCTGTGACACAGGGTTCCTTGACCTTTTCCTACTTCACATCCAATAATAATTTATTACTACTATAATCAGTTATTATTATTTCAACGATCCTCCAGGGTGCAAAGTACAAACAAGTAGACGTCTTCTCCTCCTCAGTAAAAGGCAACAGCACACCCAGTGACTCTGCAGGGGCGGGCTGGTTGACTTTGGAAGGACAAGTTATCGAAGAGGAACCCGAGAACCTTGCAAAAGACTGAAGTGGCGTTCACACTGCTGCACTGCCTGCCAAAGGAGGTTTGCAGTGATTCACCTAAAACATGGATAACAGTGCTGGTAAGTTTGGCTACTTGTGTTTTACAATGAATGGAATGTGTTTCACGTGAACGCTTTAATGGGGGTGTTGGGCTACTCTTTAAAACTCTGGCTGCTGGCCCATTGACGAGTGATTGAATTTCCACTTGTGATGCCGGCGACCTGAGTTTGGGAGCGGACTCGGGTCACTGGAGGGCCGGCCGGGGGAGAAGGCTGGAGCATCCCATGACTCCTCGCCTTCTCCGGAGGGAGGGAGGGGACCAAAGCCCACAGCTTGCCTGACCCCAAGTGGAGACTCAGGATATGACAAGTCCTGCAGTTGCAGGAGGGGCAGGTCGCAATGTGTGGTGGATGTCGGCGCGTAGCGTCATGACATCAAGGGTTCACACCACACGTCAGGAATAAACAGAGGAAAATAGCCTACCATTGCCAGGGAGATGGAGTTCTGGAGATGTGCCCTCAATGTGCCTTCGCCCGCCCGATGACCCCAGACTGATGAAATGTAAGTTACGGGGTGCTTTGGGCCCTCACCTCGTTCTCACTGGGGGTAAGCCGCAGCTCCATGGGGGATCCAGAGGCTGTTCGGGTTGGGTGAGAGGCAGAGGAATGTCTGTCAGGATCTCCTGATGGGTCATGGATGGCAGGCTGGGAAGGAGGAGAAACAGTAATTTAAAAAAACAAACTCTGGCTCCTTCATCCACGTTTTTGACAAGGGGTGGGTGTAGTGGAGACTAAATGGGGGGTGCTGGTCGTACAGTATGGTCCATCCTATATGAGGGTTGGATGAAGCATTCTTTTGAGATGTCCCTACTGTATATAGGGAAAGTGAACATTGTTTAACCAGGATTGTAACATGAGCAAGAAAAAATAGCTATACTGGGAATTGCAGCAGAGAAATCCTCTGTGTGGTGGCTAAACTGTGAACTGCACCATACATTATTTCCACCATGGGCATGCATTAATTGAGAGTTAATGTATGGGCACGGTGGGAACAACTGATGCTGTTCTTGTCCAATCCTGCGTAACCCTTTTTCTTGCCCATGTTACAATCAACTTTAATCTGCTGAATTTTTCCTTTAATATAGCCTAGTCCTTCAGAAACCTCCTGATGTCCTGATAATGTATCTTGTAACATGGCTCTGGACAGAGGATGGAAATGGAGGTCACCGATTGGTGGAAACGCGTCATGTGAGCGATTCCCAGCAGTGATTAAGCCAGCAGTAGAGCCTGCTAGGCTAGTACCGACACTGTCCATGCAAGCAGCACTCAGAGCCCGCTGGGGTAGTACCTAGACTGTCCATCAGGCATAGGGTGCAGCACTGGGACGGGAATGAAGAGGGTAGACATCGAAGGCAAGAATCGGGAGCACGCCGGGGAGCAGTGGTACACAGAGAGAGCACCAGTAGCTATGCGGACAAGCCTGTAGATGGCAGCAGTCATTAAGCAGCGAGGAAATGTTCGGCGGAGTTGCGCACGGTGCCCCCCCTCGAGATGGACGATCTCAGAGATAGCACGGGACTTATTGAACTGTGGCAGAAAAGGAAACAAATGGTAAACATGGAGATATCGTGGCACACACACAGACAAGGTAGATAAGCGCAGTAAAGGCATATTAACTGTCTAAATATTTGTTACTGGGAGTGAATAGGTTTCCCATAGTGCACTGCTTCCATCGGCGATCAGTATATACCGTCTAAAGAGAAAGCATAGAACAGCTCGCAATGAATTCAAAAAATGTGCCGTTTTGTGTCTTTCAGACAGTAATCTTCTGTTGGTGTCGGGTGAGAAATAGGCACCACTGTGTAAAAGATTGTGCAGCGTGCATCGTGAACGTGCATGCTGTCACATCATCTGAAAACTGGAATGCAAACAAAACTAGCATACTGTAGCAAGCAGCAGTATTACTTTTGGCAAGTGTTGTGTATTTCTGACTGATCTAGGTCTCTTCAATATTCTCGTCGCGCTTGCCATGTTACAAGCACATTAATCACCTCCAGCGTCGGGCTCTACGAGGATTAATGCCTGCTGGAGTGGTTGGAAGCCCTCAGCCTTGACCTAGTACTAACCCCCAGCAGGGCATTAACCCACCAGTAGAGCCCCTCCTCTATCGAGTTAATAATGCTTGTATTTGCTTCGTCATTGCAACAGTGTCTCATTTCTAGGTATGTCTTAGTCCGCTTAGTCCTAGTACACATGGAGCGTTAACAGACTGTCCTTTTTGTACCATTATTTCAAAATCCACCACAAAGTAGATAAAGATAGAGGCTACGGTACCCAATCAGGGTGCTGAAGCACGAGCAGACTTGATAGACCTATAGGCCTACTCTGCTGGTGTCTAGTATGTATGTTAGTATGTTAAGTATCCACCATTGTATCGGCATGCTAGTGTTACTTTGCCAGCAGTGTTTACTTGGTGTCCTCTGTAAACAATTCATTTAGTTTTTCATTTTTGCATTTATTATTTGGTAACTTGCCTGTATTCCTTATTTATTTATTTATTCTTTGTTAACCAGGTAAGGCCCGCTAGGTACAAGTGCCTGTTTTCAGGGACGACCCAGGAGCTCTGGGCTGGTTAAGTGACTTGCTGAGACTCACACAGTCACACAGTATTTATTTATTTATTGAATGATATCGGATAGCACCTTTGAGTCAAAGACTCCTTTACAAAGGTTCCACATCATTGAAAACAGAGATATCAGGGACAATAGCAACAACTAAACACAATAATTACAGAAATGGTTACAAAATGGTTACAGATAACACAGTAAAGCAGCTGGTGATTCAGAGTTAGAGAGTACTGCCAAACAGATACACAGTGAAGATGGTAGTAGGTAACAAAACATACACTTCAGAGCGGTGGCGCAAGACATGCCCTGGTGGTTATTTGCAGGCCTAGACTGGACTGAGTGTTCATTGTCAAAATATATGCACACCCAGGGGTGGCTGGACCAGAGTTAAGTCAACCACAAAGTAGATAGTGCAAGTGGAGGTTGTGGGAATCAAACCTAAGTCTGTTGGATGTACTGTACCAAGCAGACATTATATTACATTCTGCACTTGTCTGTCTTAAAGACAAAATCTTGCTCATTTATATTTAGTGCCACCCTGGACTGCTGTTTTTCATTTCTTTCCCACATTTGAAGTTCCTGTGAATAACTCCATCTCTGGCTGTGGTGTACATGCCAGCTGCTTCATTGTCATTTGCTCACGGATAGCATTCACTTTCGGCTTGTGCACATTAATATACAAGTTAGCCAGCCTGGGAGTGGGTCCCAAGATAACAGCCTGGGTAAAGCATTGGCTGGAGAATAGGACACAGAGAGTAATAGTAAATGGAGTCCACTCTGAAGAAAGGGGCTTACTAGTAAGAATTGCCATGATGTTGAAATTAGTACCGGTCCTCCTTCAATGTCTTTATAAGCGACATTGCAGAGGGACTGGGAGGAAAAGATGTCTTTGCAGATGACACAAAGATCTGCGACAGAGTTGATGCACAAGGTGGGGTGGAAAGGATGAGAAGGGACTTGGCAAGGTTAGAGGAATGGTCAAATGAATGGCAGCTTAGATTCAGTGCTAAGAAGTGCAAGGTAATGCACCTGGGAAACAAAACCCAGGGAAAAGTACACAATGGGGGTGAGATACTAACAACAACAAAATGGAAAGGGACCTGGGGTAGTCATATCAGATGACCTAAAGGTGGGCAAACAATGTGAGAGGGCAGCAAGGAGGGCTGGGGGATACTGGGATGCATAGGGAGAGGCATCACTCAGTAGAAAACAGGAAGTTATTATCCCTCTGTGCAGAGAGCTGGTGAGACCTCATCCGGGAGTACTGCATGCAGTTCTGTAGACCCAATCTCCATAAAGACATAGACAGGATGGAAGCTGTCCAGAGGGCAACTAAAATGGTGCAGGGTCTGCACTGGAAGACATGTGAAGAGAGACTTAAGGAGTTTAATATGTATAGCCTCAAGGAAAGGAGGGAGAGGGGGGACATGATAGAAACTTTCAAGTACCTCAAGGGAATCAACAAAGTCCAAGAGGCTAGCATCTTTCAAAGAAAGAGGTGTGCAAGAACAAGGGGGCACAATCTGAAAATAGAGAGCGCATCTCAGAGGTAATTTAAGGAAGTATTTTTTCACAGAGAGGGTTGTGGATGCATGGAACGGCCTCCCGGAGGAGCTTGTGGAGTCAAAAACAGTGGTGGAATTCAAGCATGCATGGGACAGTCATAAGGCAATTCTAGGGGGTGGGGGTAGGAAGAAGTAGGCTGCTGGTTAACTAGGATCTGCAGCTTATCCATTAAACGAGAAATGGACAGACTGGGTGGCAAGCGGTCCTTATCTGCCGTCAAATTCTATGTTTCTATGTGCAGCTTTGACCGCGAATGGCAGACTTTTGCAAAATGTTTAGTTTGCCACATGAATGACAGATTAGCCTTTATAGTGTGAGACCCTTTGTGGTGACTGTTCCATGTTCACCTGCTTCACTGATGCATGTACAGCATTTAGCACTTCTCTTTGTGTGGCAATGATGTAATACTGTATGTGAGTCACTAATTTCACTTGATTCGCATACATTCAATAGAATTCGCAATGTTAACTCAGTTTCACATTATAATCTACCTCTTACTTGGTTAATGATAACACTAAGAACAGTTTGATCTTTTATTTCTCTGTGAGTGAGGCTGCCATATTTGCAGAATTTTGATTTATTTCTTAGATCATTCGCATATCGATCAATTTACTACGCCCATCTGTTGATTTCTGATGAAAAAGACATGTATTTTCAAGTTACATTACTGCAGGGGTTGCAGTAAATCTGTTCTTTCTCAACAATATTGTCCATTTTCATGTTATTTTCTTTCGTTTCCCACAGAAAAGAGTTGCACTAATCTACTATCCATCTCCAGCCACATAGAATAGAGCGGAAGCTTTGGTGATCTCAGACTGTCCTGTCATCCCACTTGATGCCAGGTGAAGCTGGAAGCCCCAGTGCCACCTTCCCCAGTTATCTGTCAGATTTCCTACTAGGCTCAGCGGTTCAGGAGGTTTATTTGTTCCATGTTCTCTTCTGATTTTTCACTTCTGACACCAGGTAATAAAACAGAGTTCTCCCAGCTGATGCCAAGTGAAGACTGCTTTATTTTCACAGCATCTAGTCTCTCAACACTGAACTCCATTTAGCTCTTGTTTACAAGGTCATGCTCTCTTTCCTGTGTTCCAGACTGCTACAGTGATTCCTACTTAACTGGACTGCCTTGAAGCTCTTAAAGTAACTTTATAATTAACCCTTTATATTACACCTATGGATCTCATAGACAGGCAGGCCAAAACCTAATAATGCCTTTACTAGACTGTGGCTTCATCATCCAGTCACCTGTACCTACTTTTAGGAATGGCGCAGACTGTTGGAACTGACTGGGAGAAGTTAGATTGAGCATTCCATGGACCGCTCTCCTTTGGTGAGGGTGTGTGAGACACTGTTCCATTGCTTGATTAGTGTCACTTGGTGGAGACCAGGCAGGAGTGCGCCTGAGTAGCACATGCACTGGAGGCTTCACCACCGGCTGCCTGTCACGCATGTGCCCACTTGCATCATTGAACATCAGCACCACTGGGAAGGAAAACTGGAGGATGACAGACACAGCAGGCAACTCACCACTACATGGTCCTGGAAAGTGGTGGACAATGGGTAAGTCTGTGAGAAGGTCGTTGAAGGGTCCGGGGGGCTGCTGTCAGACAGAACTAAACCAAAAGAAGCTTGGCTAAAAGGAAAAATCATCTATTTATGTCACAGTAAGGCCTGTCACAATGTGTTAGATACTCTTTCATGCACCCATCACTGTCAGTTATTCTCCCTTCTTGGATGGCTGGCCATAGTGCACAGCAGTATTTCAAAAGTATTTTCGATGATAAAATCATTAGCATGGAGATCCCACCCATCCATTCTGGCATGATTGTGTTGTCTAAAAATATTCACAGTCTTAGGTCAACTAAGGATTAAAAGGCAATGTTAACCGTCACGAAAACATCTTGGGTGAAGAGGACTGATACATCATGTGGCAGAAATCTGGAATTCTATTCCAGCTGATCTCATATGGTGCAAAATGTACTGGCATTTAAGAAGTCCTTTAAACATCATTTAATTAATTTTCTAAATATATATGCGTATGGTGAATTATTATCTACTAATGCACTGTAGCTGCCTTTTTCCTTCCTTTATGTACAACATCTGTCAATGGTATGCTTTGCCATACCCAGGTAATCCCTGAAATGACCAGTAACTGTTCATGGACCTTCTTGGTCAACAAGCAAAGCGGGAGGACAATGTACTGCACATCATAAAGGCACCTAGCAAAGCTGGCAGTATAGCCTAGAGGTTAGAGGAACGAGATGTGAACAAGCTTGATATATCTAGCAGACCAGACCAGAGTTTGATTCTCACAACTTCCACTTGCATACTGTGTGACTCTGAGCAAGTCACTTAACTGCCCAGTGCTACCAGGTTGCCCTGAAAACAGGCACTTGTGCCTGGTGGACCTACCAGTTACCAAAGACTAAAATAAAGAAATAAAAACAAATCTAAACAGTATCAAATGGTCAGTAAAACAAACAAAAAGCTGCACTGGGAGTACACTCATGATAGATAAAAACATTGGAAGCATTGAAACCTGACTGAGTTATTGTGTAAATGGTTGGTAACATGGTACACTGCAGCAGTAAGTTCACCACGTGAACCCATGCACAGTGTGCAGTTTCTAAGAGTAGAAGGGTTTTTTCCTCTTAATGCAGTGAAGAAGAGCTGTGGAATTATTTAGAAAAACTGCAGAAACCATTGGTCAATTTGAGCACTGAGTGGTGGTAGGTGTGAATATTTCTTTTATAATTTACTTCTTTATTAATTTTCAGGAAGTGTACATTTAGTTAACAACAACATTTAACAACAATGTGCTTTACATCGCAGTTCAGTGTAATAGGTACCAATATTTTAACAAATAAGAGAAAAGAGAAAATTCATCACATCTCTCAATAATAATCATTAACATAATTATTTTAATGTCAATCTGGAAGAGAGGATAGGAGCATGAGACAGATTCATCGGAGTATGTCAGTGGACCTCCCAGTCAAACTCTCCATATGCCCACACTCCAAGATGCCCAGGTTAAGTCATGCCCTTCAGTTAAAATAGATTTCCCCTTCCCCAGCTGAGGCTAGTTTATGGCACAACGCTTAGATCTATTGCCGTCATGAACATGACCCAGCATCTCCATCGCGGTTCAAACGTTGGATAGCAATTATTCAAGTTGGCTGTAAGTTTCTCCATATGATAAATTGTAAACATTGTATCTCTCCACATCTGTACTGTAGGGATAGTGGGAGTTAGCCAAAGCTTAGTGATTACGAACAGTCAGCGGTCATTGCCACAAAGGAACCAGGAATTTGGATTTGAATTTGCCATTGTTGGCCATGCTCCTGAGGGGCCAATCAGGAAGAGGATGCAATATTTCAAATGAGCAGCAGGGCTATAAGAAGCCACAGCCTGCTGCTCAAATTCCAGGACTATCTGCTGTTGCTGGTGTTGGGGTGTATGTGGCAATTGCCGCAACCAAACTGCTGGGAACCAGGGATTTCAGGGGCCATAACTGTGGGGAACAGTCAGCAGCCATAGCCGCGGGGAACAGTTGGTGGCGATAGTGACAGAGAGGGCGGCTGTTGCCACAAAGGAACTGGGAATTTGGATTTAAATTTGCTGCTGTTGGCCAGGCTCCTGAGGAGTCAATCAGGAGGAGGCTGCAATATTTCAAATGAGCAGCAGGGCTATAAGAAGCCATAGCCTGCTGCTCAAATTTCAGGGCTGTCTGCTGTTGCTGGTGTTGGTGTCTGTGACTGTTGCACAACCAAACTGCTGGGAACCGGGGATTTCCGCAGCCATTTGAATTTGAATTTTTTTCCCACCCACCCACCTGCCCCCACTGCCTCCAGTATTAAATGGTCTTATTGGGCCCCTCCTAGTAGGGCTTCATTTATCAGGAGGAGGCAGGAGGTGGAGTAAAACAAGGGGACTGGCAACAAAGTGAACTTTGGGACAGGGACTTCATTGGCTGGAGAAAAACCAAAAAGGACTAAAAAGGACTGGAAAAGGCACCTGGAAGGAGGATGACTCAAGTAATGGACAGTGGGACACTTAACGAGTAACTGGATCTAAGATACTGCAATTGTAGGTACTGTTTTTGGTAGGGCTTTCAGAGGAAATTGCATTGGGAATGGGGTAGTTAGAGGAAAATTGTATTTTGTAAACTATTGCTAATGTTGCACCTTTGGAAAGAAAGTGCATCTAAGTTACTAAAATTGTAGGAACTGGGATTGGGGTATTAGAGGATAAATTGCAGTTTGTAAAGTACTGCAGATGATGGGACATATAAGAAGAAATTGCATCTAAACTACTGAATTTGTAGGTACTGTTTAAGTTAGGGCATATAGGAGGAAATTGTAGTGAGGCTGGAGCAGTTAGAGAAAACTACTTTCTTTAAAGTTTTGCATGGTAGGCAATCTATGGGGGGCAGGGAGAGGAATTAGCTGAGCTTTTTAGCAAGAAATTGCATCTTAACTACTGTATCTGTAGGTACTGTTTTAAGATAAAAAATGAATTATGTGGGATGGTGGTGAGGGCAGGGGCATGGGTCTTTTTGGATGAGGAGGGAAGCTCGGGGGGGTCAGGAGAGCAGGCAGAATAGTGGGTTGCAGCAGATGTGGTGCAGTGGTGTTCATGGAAACACTGCAGAGGTTGGGGTGTTGTCTGATATGTATCAGCTTGGGGCAAATAGAAGCCGAATTAAGTAGTCTAAGGGGGGAAATGGTAAGGAGGTGGGAGGACATGATGGAGGGGGAAACTACAACTACAATGGCAGCAGAGGGATGAGGGGGCTACTGAAATGGAAAGGAGGAGGGATGAGAACAGCTGGGACATGAAAGCGAAGGAACAGTGGGGGCAGGGTGAAAAGGGACTCAGACCAGACAGTGGAGGTAGGGATGGCTGGCAAGAAGTGAGGAGCAAGGGGAGGAGGACTTCAAGGGCTTGAGGAAGGGCATATACCTCAGCAGCAGGGGGAAATGAAACATACGTTGGGGGAGGACTCTAGTATCAACAGGTTCATACCTTTGGCAGACAGAATAGAGGAGGGAGTTCTGAAAGGATTGGGGGGGAACAGCAAGTATTGGCCTGGGAAAGGGGATGGGCAGAAAAGAAGGGAGGGGAAAGAAATACGGGTGGGAAGGCGGACGACGGAAAGGGGGTGGAAGGGGGAGGCTTGGAGGGAAAGAATAAAAACACAGTGAGGGGAGCCGAGGCACGGAGATAAGTAAGGAAGGAAAGCAGAAGATGCAGGGGGAGCAGGGAAACAAGAAAGCGGAGGAAAAGGGAGAGAAGGTAGCAGAGGGGGAGGCAGGAGGCAAACAAGGGACACAGATAAACAGGGAAGGTGAGGAAAGTAGAGTTTGGGGACCAGAGAGGTGATTGGTAGAGAAGGGGACAGAATCATTTGCCAGAGGAAGTGCAGGAGGGGAACCTGGGGGGGGGGACCAGTGGGGTCAAGTAGGCAGCTCAGGGAAGGAGGATGTAGTTAAGAGGAAAGGGGTCAGGATGGGGGGCCCGCCAGGAACAAGACCAGATTCACTAGTTGTGGAGCTGGAGAATGCTATAGTATTAGGGACTCCATCATTAAGGGATACATAGGATAGGGAGGGATCCTACATATAGGCAGAGGTCAGTCTTTTGTAAACCAGGGATGGAGGCAGGGAGGACAGTGCAAAAAATCAAGGAGGCAGGCTTGGTTGGTGGGAAACCACAACTTATCATTCATTTGGGAACAAATGATCCGGGAAGCAAAGAAGTGGAGGGGTCCAGAGGAGGTTTAAGGCACTGGCAAGGGATGCCTGAAAGAGGCTAAATCCTTGGCATTTTCAGAGGGCTTGCCAGTCCCTGTGCCAGCACTGCTAGGCAGAGAAGAATCAGGGTGTTCAACAAATGGCTCTGGGAATGGTGCGGGCAGGAAGGATTCACCTGTATAGGAGAGTGGGGGGACACATGAGAGGATGAGGACTTATACTGGAAGGACAGACTGCATTTAAGTGAGGGGGGCAAGAGTACTGGGGGGACTTCAAGGATACATTAATAAGGTCTTGGGGGAGTTTAAACTGGTAAGGCGGGAGTATGGGGCTAGGCTGCATGAGGGCTCAACAGGTGGAGAGAACAGACTAGCAAGCACTGCCCCACAAAAGGGAGCAGGGTATAGAACAGGCATGGAAGGGAGGGATGGGAGGGAGGGGGTATATGGTGGAGAAGACTTTGCACAAATGCAAGAAACCTGGGGAACAAGATAGTGGACTTAAAAGCAGTATGGAGTGGTGGGGAGGCCCTGGATATTAGCCATAGGGAGACCTGGTGGTCCGAGCACCAGGCCTGGAAACAGGGGTCCTGAGGTACAGGTTATTTAGGAAGGATAGGTGGGGGGGTTGCGCTGTACATCAGGGAGGCCATCAAAGCTACAGAAGGGCAGGAGGAGCAAGGGGAAGTAGAAATCATGTGGGTCACAATAGAGAAGTTGGTTGGGGCATCAGTAAGGCTGGGAGAGGTCTATAGACCTCCAATGCAGAGCAAGAAAGTGGACATGTAGATGCTGCGGGCAGTTCAAAGGATGGTGCTTAGGGGGAGAGTCCGCTGGTGGGCGATCTTAACCTCCCAGATATAGACTAGGATATCCCATCAGCTAGATCGTCCAGGAGCAGGAAGATCCTCGGGTCCCTCCAGGGAGCCTTCCTGCAGCAGCTGTTCAGGGAGCCCACGGGGGGGTGGGCATACTTGACATGGTCTTCACCAATGGGGATAGTGTGGAGGAGTGGGGTGGGGATCAGCCTAGGAGCTGAGTGACCATAACATAGTGAGCTTCCAGTTAGGCGGAGTATGAAGTGAGTTGAACCATCACAGAGGTCCTGGACTTCAGGCTGGCTGATTTTCCCAGAATGAGGGAGATATTCTGGAATGAAATGAGAGGAAGGAGAAGTTTGGGGAGGGGAAGGACCTATGGAGCGAGATCAAGGGGAGGAACTAAAAGCCACAGAGAGCTGTATAAGAAAGGTGAGGAAGAGCAGAAGAAGGAGGCCAATTTGATTCAACAGGAAGTGGAAGTGGGGGCAATAGGGAGAAAGAAAGGGTGTTCAGAGAATATGAGGACACACAGGAAGGAGGACAGAGAACTTACATGGAGAAGCTGAGGGTGGCGGGACAGAGGATTAGGAGGGTGAAATCAGAAACTGAGGAAAAAATTGCTAGGCAGGCCAAAAGGGCTGATTAAAACAGTTTTCAATATATAGGGGAGAAGAGGAAAGCAAGGAAGGGGATAGTGAGGGTAAAGGGAGGGGGGGAGTACAAATGGAAGGGACTGAGAGAAGACAGAGATGCTAAATAGGTATTTCGGCTCGGTCTTCACAATAGAGGGAGATGAAAGAGGACTGACCAGTGTTAGGGGAGAAGGGAAGGGTAGATGCAGTGGTGGGTCCTAGCCCAATCAGTGAGGACAGGGTCAGGGAGGAATTGGGTAAGTTGAGGGTAGACAAGGCTATGGGTCCAGATGCCCTGCATCCTAGGGTGCTCTGGGAGCTAAGGAAGGAGCTGGTGGCACCACTAGTGAGGTTGTTCAACTTGTCCCTAGATACAGGGTGGGTGCCGGAGGACTGGAAGAGGGCAGACATGGTACCACTTTGCAAAACTGGCAGCAGGGAGGAGGCATGCAATTATTGCCCAGTCAGCCTCACATCAGTGGTGGGTAAGGTGATGGAGGCGATATTGAAAGAAAGGGGGGTTAACTACCTGGAGGACAGTGGGTTGCAGGACATCCACCAGCATGGCTTCACAAGGGGGAGGTCATGTCAGATGAACCTGATTGAGTTCAACTGGGGTGGCGGGTGGTTGACGGGGGCAGTGGACATGGCCTATCTCGACTTGGGAAAGCCTTGACACTGTGCCCCACAGAAGACTGGTAAATAAACTGGAGTTTGGGGAGGGGCAGAAAATAACAAGGTGGGTAGAGAACTGGCTGATGGGTAGAAGTCAGAGGGTGGTGGTAAATGGGGTGCATTCTGGGAGGAAGGGGTGATGAGGCGGGGTACCTCAGGGGTCAGTGCTGGGACCCATCCTGTTTAACATCTACATCAGCAACATAGCAGAGGAGCTGCAGGGGAAGGTCTGCTGTTGCAGATGATACAAAGATCTGCAATAGGGTGGACACCCCAGAGGGAGTAGAGGTGATGAGGGAGGATCTAAGGTTGCTGGAGAGGTCAGAAACATGGCATCTAAAATTCAGTGCTAAAAATGCAGTGATGCACATGGGGTGGAATAATCCACAAGCAAATTACACAGTTGGGGGGGATGAATGCAACTAAGCAAGAAGATCTGGCATAATTACAGACAACCTTAAAGTAGGGACCCAATGCAGCAATGCAGTGGGCAAAGCAAATAGAATGCTGGTGTGCATAGGGAGAGGGATGACTAGTAGAAGGCAGGAGGTGCTGATGTCACTCTACAAGTCCATGGTGAAACCCCACCTGGAGTCCGTGGTTCGGTTCTGGAGACCTCGCCTATATAAGAACATAGCATGGAGAGAGTTCAGAGAAAGGCTACTAAGATGGTGCATGGGTTAAATGGGAAGCCATACGAAGAGAGCTTGAGGGTGTTGGATGTGTACCCACTAGAGACCTGAAGGGAGAGGAGGGGCATGATAGAAACATTCAAGTACATGAGAGGGATTAATAAAGTGGGGGAAGGAGTTTATTCACAGGGAAGGTAGGCACTAGAACTAGAGGGCATAGACTTAGGTTGGAGGGGGCAGGTTTAAGGGAAACGTGAGGGGACATTACTTCATGGAGAGGGTAGTGGTGCCCTGAAACAGTCTGCCGGAGGAGGTGGTGGGGGCTGCAACAGTAGAAGAATTCAAAAGGGCATGGGACAAACACAAGGGGTTGTCTGGGAGTGGAGGGGGGGATCTCTGGGCGGGGGGCAAGTAAAGAGGTGGGGAATGGGCAGACTCGATGGTCCAAGATGGTCCTTTCTGCTGACACATATCTATGAATCTGTGAATCTACTTTTTTGGCCACTGTCACAGCAATACTTAACAACTTTCTATCATTAGAAGTGAGATGGCCCACCAGTGGATTTAAGAATAAAAACGGAGATTCCTGAATTTGAGCCTGTGGCCCCCACAGGTCAGTAAAGTCCTCCTGGAGAGCCTGGAAGAAGAGAAGCAGCATGGGGAGGACCATAGGGTGTGACCCAATGTAGCCACCTGTGTGCCACATAGACGCCAGCAGTGGGCACCTTTGTGAGGCATATATTTAACCTGTTGTGCAGGTGTAAGGAAAAATCGCACAAGATTTTTCTATGACTATTCCCTCGAAGTAACATTATGGAGGTTTAAATGGCAGATGTCCCACTCTGGTCTGAGATATTAAGTTGGAGATCTCATTCCCAGGCCCTCCGAATGTACTGGATATTTATGCCCTGCAAAGAAGGTAAAGCTTGGTATAGCCTGGAGATGAGATGCTCCATTGTTTCTTTACCAGTCAGGGTTTCCACCACTAGTTGGATGAATTGAGGTGCATCCCCCACTTGAGAGCTATGCTTATGTAAGTGAGACAGAAAGGTCTTAGCTTGCAAGTATCTATAAAAGTGGGTCCTAGGGATACCAAATCCCTGAACCAGGTCTTCGAAGGAAAGGAGCTGCTGGTCCCTTATCGACTGAAACCAATAGGTGAGGCCTAAGTGTTTCCATACTAAGAAACCAGTTTCCAAAGTGGCAGGGTGAAAATCTGCTGTGTAGGTGATAGGGGTAGTAAGATAAAGGAATGGAAGCAGTCTTTTCATGCGAAGGGCAGCATGCCACTGTGAGACAGTATTTTGGGTGTAAGGATTGCTACAGCATTGGGCGTGCCTGTCTAACGCTGTGTAGAAGAGTACTTTAGGTAAATTAAAAAGGCCGTCTTCATGTAATTCTGTGTCTTTCAGTATGCTCTGCAGCTAGTAGAAAGCCAGTAAAGCACAGGATGGAGGTGGGCCGCCATATAGTAGGGGGATGTTCGGAAGGCCATTTCCTCCTTTAGTTTTAGGGAGTTGAAGAGTTGTTTAATTTGACATGAGGGCAGTTTCCATTCCAGATATCTCTGGTCAGTAATTTAATACAGGTTTTGAAATAACTTTGGGGAGGGGTCACTGGTAGTGTCTGAGCCAAATACAAAATCATGGGTTGTACATTCATGCGAATACTATCTATTTGCTGAATCAATGGTAGGGGTAGATTCATCCATACATCAATATCTTTCTGAAGTTGAGTGGTAATGAGAGTATAATTAAGGGTACAGACCAATTCAGCATCTGCAGAAAAGAGAACTCCAAGGTATTTCAGGTGGACCAATCCTGACCGGAACTGTGTTCGACTTTTAATATCCTGTGTTGTGGCATAATTAATTTGAAGCACTTTTGGTTTGGTAGTACAGTATTAAGTTTATAGCCTGCTAGGAGTCTGAAAGATGTCAATGCTTCGCATGGGAGGTGTGATTTAAAGTACATTAGATATATAAATATGCCCTAAAAATGTCCCCATTGGCCTGGATATTCAAAAGGTTGCGCCATCGCAACCATATCGCGTGATGCGATATTCAGAGGACAAGTTGTTCTCGAACTCCCGATGTGCGCGACCGGTATCGTAATGCAGCGCGTTAGTGCGAGGGTGCATACGCATATGCAGCACATCCTGATATTCAGCCCGGATGTGCGGGCGATATGCAGGCACAACCCACCTTGCGCCACTCAGGGGAGTGCAAAGTTGTGCCGTAAAAACAGGGAACAAGTCGGGGACACCCACAGGTGGGCTGCCACATTGCAGGTGCAACACAGCAGCCACCTGCCGTGGGTGGCCACCCAACCTCCGAAAACACTGACCCCAGGCCCCCCTGCCCCGGGAGCGGCGTGCCCCCTCCTCGCCCGATCGCGGTGCATATGTACATGAAATCCACGGTGGTCCAGTGGACCGCCCTCCATCGCCCGATCATGGGCATAGGTACAAAATATCCCTGGTGGTCCAGTGGACCACTCTCCATTGCCCGATCATGGGCATATGCTTATATATCCCTGGTGGTCCACCAGTGGACCACTCTCCATTGCCCGATCATGGGCATATGCTTATATATCCCTGGTGGTCCACTGGAAGTCCCCGCCAGTGCCCGATCATGGGCATAGGTATAGTAACTCCCTGGTTGTCCAGTGGAACCCCCACCACGCTGGATTGTGGGCGGAGATAGCGAAACCTATCCTGGTGGTCCAGTGGTACGCCCCTCCCTCACCCGCCCACTGAGGTCCCCCGCCACCTAGCACCCCTCCCAGTCAGCGGTGGGCAGCAGCATGCTGGTGGGGTGCTGCCGCCCACCGACTGACAGCATACAGTGCTGTCTGCGCCTATTGGTCCACTGCATGGGCCAATGGGTGTGCGAACCATACTGTACTACACAGGCCCGATGAGTGAATGAGCGCATTCATTCACATATTGGGCACTGTGTGTATAATCTACTGCGTCCATGTAACCCACCAGATGAACCAATAAACTCATGAGTACTGTACACTATCAGTCAGCGAAGCGGCTTCAGTGGCATGCGGTGGGGTCGCCACCTGCCAGTGACTGGGGGTGCTGGGTGGTGGGGACCTCCAGTGAAGCAGAGTGGGCAGAGTACCACTTTGGACCACCAGAGACTCAGGCCTGCAGATCCCTGGAGGACCTGCCAAGGTGCCATGATCGACGCTGGGGGGTCTTCCACTGGACCATGAGGGATATATAAACATATGCCCATGATTGGGCGATGGAGAGCGGTCCACCAGACCACCAGGGATATATTTTACATATGCCCATGATCGGTTGATGAAGAGCGGTCCACTGGGCCACCAGGGATGTTTTTTACATATACCCGCGATTGGGCGTATGGGTGCTGGGTCCAGCAAAGGCCTGCAGGGTGTTGGTCCCCGATGTCTGTAGCCTGGCAGGGCACCAGGCGCAAGTCATCTGCACACCACATGCAAATGGGGCCATAATGACATGCAAATGGCCCCATTGCATATACATACATAATGTCCTCATCTGCATGCCCAACACTGGAATATCGCAGGTGATGTGCCTGGACGCAACGCACTTGCGCTTAGTGCATCCCCTGCTCCGTTCTGCCACTTGCGCTGGCACAGTGCATGTGCCCGTTGAATGTCACCTGGTCCATGCCCTGGCGCGGCCCAGTTTGCGCTGCGTCCAGGCTTGCACCTCAGCCCGACTCAGTCTGAATATCCAGCCCACAGACTTGTATGGGGTGCGCTCCCACTCCCAGCTTAGATGTCAAACTGACAGACCAGGAAGTGGAAGGATCAGCTGGCTGTGGGTTTGTCTCCAGGTATAATCTCTTCCCACCCAAAAGAACATGCTTAAAAGTCTGCTTTTGCCTGAAATAACCCATTACCTTAAGGCAACGCTGGGCTAAAAGCCTGACTATAAAACTTAGAAATTCTTTTAGAAAGCTTTGCTTCGCATAAAAACATTTTAGCAGACAATTTTTTAGCCTTTACTGTGCTCATTCTGAGTATGTCTTTAAGCCGAGGTTGGGGGAGGGTTAGAATCTGATCAGTTTTCAGCTCCCCATTACAGTGTTAAAATGTTACTTTTTTTACCAGTGCAGATTTTTATTATGATAGTCTCTGTGCTGACTGCTGATTCGGAGTGGCCAACGGACCATACCTGTGTTTTTTGTGAAGTGACCTAAGATTGGGTCTATGGCACTGTCATTTTTGCTCTGTAACAGTAGTACATGCTATAGTGCACTGTTGTCTGTTCACCACAGCTGAGGAATCACTCAATTCTTTTTGAATATAAAACATCACAGCAAACCGACAATACTTACAAAATGTATTACTAGCACAGAGCAATCTACTTTTTTCCCCATTTTCACATTTTCTGTCCTGAGTACTGTGGCAGCAACAGTTATGCTCTGCATCTGAGGCAGTGCACAATTTTATTTTAAATGTATAAATAAATAAAATTAATACGTGTTTACAATTATAAATCATATATGTAACAACCTTTCTGCTTGTTTTTTTTTTTTTTCATTTTCTGTGCTGATGCTGAGTACAGCTGTTGCTAAGAATGCAGCAATAGGCCAGTTATGCCAAGGAATCTTCATGTTATGAACCCTTTGTGGATTCATGGTGAAAAAAATACTACGTGCTCCCTTTCACATGCTTTATGATACACAGCGGTTGACACAATACACGGTTGGACCTTGATACTTGACACTTTACCTTATTAGCAGGGGCACAGTAAAAATTATACCCACAATTTTCCCGCAGTATCTGCAATTTTCACCATTCTCCACACATAATTCATAATTTCTTGCAATTTATTGAATTTTTGACTGAACTTGTATAACAATATTTAACTTCTCAAGTAAAGCTACTCAAATATGTTAACAGTTTGATGCACAGACTTGGATTTGACCAAAACAATACAGTGTGAGATGAGGAGGGTCCAATGGGTATCGGTCAAACCGCGTGTCAATAACAGTGTGGTGAAATCTGTGTGGAGAAAACATCATGCAGTGAAAACAGCTACAGGAAAACTATAGCATGGACATTACAGCTGTACTTGTAGCTGTTTTCACTCACTCCGACCACTCTAAGTTTGCGGTTGTCTGCTGGTGCTGGTGCGGTGCTGGTGCTCCATACTGCCATCGTGGCTCAGAGGTTAGAGTGACAGTTTCTGAAAGGCAGTGCATGTCAAGCTGACAGGGGTTCGAGTCTGAGCCCTGCATTCTGCATGTGTTTTTGTTTATTTTGAATGTTGCCCACCCCTTGATGATCCCCCACCAACTTTGTTACCGAAGAAAAAATCTGCCCCATTCCGACCCCCCCTCCAAATTGCACCCCTGAGTTGCTTATATATTTTAAGGGAGTGCAGGGTGAAACACCCCAAAAGAATGTGTTGGCAGAAGGGACCATATGATCCGTCTAGTCTGCCCAGATTGCCCCCCATATTCTGTTCTTCATCTGAGATTACTGCAGTACTAGTCCCATGCTAGCTTAAAAGCAGTGACTGTTTTGGCCTCCACAACCTCTAGTGGTAAGCTATTTCAAGGGTCCACTACCTCTCTCTGTGAAGTAGAACTTATGAATGTTGGTTTTAAACTTACCCCTGTTAGTCTCAAACTGTGCCCCTCGTTCGCATGGTCTCATTCTTGGGAAAGAGGTTTTCTGCTATACCTCATTTATGCCCTTTCTTTAATTTGAAGGTTTTTATATTATCCCCATGTTTCTCCTTTGCTTGAGGAAGTACATTTGCAATTGCTGTAATCTAGATTCATATTGCTCCTGGTGCAGTTCCTGTACCATTTTAGTAGCTCTCCTCTGTACAGCCTCCAAGCGGTTAATGTCCTTTTTTAGGTGTTGCCTCCAGAACTGCATGCAGTACTCGAGATGTGGCCTCACCAAGGACCTGTACAGAGGGAGTATGACCTCTCACTTCCTACTTGTAATGCCCCTGCCAATACATCTGAGGATGCTACTAGCTTTCTGTGCTGCCTTTTCACATTGTCTACCTACCTTTAAATCATTGGAAATAAGCACGCCAAGGTCCCATTCGAGTTTTGTTTCTGTTAATTGTTCATCATTGAGTGTGTATGTTTTCCTTGGGTTTCCTTTACCTAGGTGCATGGCCTTGCACTTATTGGCACTGAATTTTAACTGCTAGTCCCTAGACTATGCTTCTTGGCTGTTTAGATCTGCTTCCAATGCTGCCGTTCCTTCAGTTGTATCTACCCTGTTGCAGAGCTTTGTGTCATCTGCGAACAGGCATACCTTACACTACAGGCCATCAGCAATGTCGCTGATGAATATATTGAAGAGGACTGGGCCAAGGACAGATCCTTGAAGCACACCACTGATCACCCTTCCCTTGCTAGACAGTGTTCCATTGACTATGACCCTCTGCGTTCCATTGTGCAGCCAGTTTTGAACCCACTTGACTATTTTGTGCCCTAACCCAGCGTGCTCTAGCTTATTGACCAATCTTCTATGGCGGACAGAGTCAAAAGCCTTGCTGAAATCTAGATAGACTATGTCTGGTGCCCCTCCTTGGTCCACTATTTTGGAGACCCAGTCAAAGAATTCAATCACATTTGTTTGACACGACTGTCCTGCTGTAAATCCATGCTGTTTAGTATCTAGCTGCCCTGCTTCCATAAGGAACTTCACTATTCTTTCCTTAAGTAGGGACTCCATAGGCTTCCCCATCACCGAGGTCAAGCTCACTGGCTGGTAGTTTCTGGCCTCCTCCCTGCTTCCACTTTTGTGCAATGATACCACTGTGGCCCTTCTCCAGTTCTGAGGTATTTTCCTGCTCTCTAGAGATGTGTGAATAATTCTGCCAGTGGGCCTGCAATTTCCTGTGCCAGCTTCTTCAGAATTCTGGGGTGGGTTTCATCTGGGCCCGTTGCTTTATTTGCTTTTAATATGAGAAGCTCTATTAGGACAGTGTCTCTTGTAAACGGTCCAGCATCTGTTTCTATGGTGAGTCCACCTGTCTTCTGCATTTGGTTCCATTGCGTCGCCATCTTTTGTGAAGACTGAGCAGAGGAAACTTTAGAATCTCCATTTTTTGTTATCATTTTCTGCCTGTTTGCCATTCTTGGTTGCTATTCTTATAATGCCTCCTTTTGTTTTCCTTTTTTCTCTGACATATCTATAAAAAGTTTTGTCCACCTTCTTCACTCCTCGTGCAATTCTCTCTTCTGTCTGGGCTTTGGCTACCCTTATTGCCTTCCCTGCTTCTTTTAGCTTTGTTTTGTAGACTTCCATATTTGCCTCATTGTTAGTATCCTTGAATCTCTTGAACGCTTTCCTTTTATCGTTTATTTTTGTTGCTACATCTTTGTTATACCACAGAGATTTCCTCCCTTTTTTTTTGACTTAGAGATCTGCTTTGTGCACTGGGCAGTTACTGTGAGTAAAGCTTCTTTCATGGTATTCCACCTCGCTCCCACTGAGCCCCCTATTTCCTTGCTAAGTATTTGTTTTATGGAAACCCTCATTTGAGTAAAGTTGGCCTTCTTGAAATCCAGGACCCTGAGTTTGCTGTGACTGACTTGCTGTTTACTGGTGATGGTGATCCAGATGGTCCTATGGTCACTGGTACCCAGATTGCTTTCCACTGTTGTGTCAGAGATCCTGCAGCCATTTGAGAGCATGGGATCCAGGATGGCTTCCTCTTGTGTTGGTGTGGTCAACAACTGTTCTAGTCCTGCTCCCTTTAGTGCTAGGAGGAATTCTCTGCTCCTTTCCGTAGAGGCCATGTGTGAGAGCCAATCCACATCTGGTAGATTGAAATCACCGACCAGCAGCAGTTTTCTTTGTCTGCCATCTGTAGGATGACCTCCAGGAGTTCACTGTCCAAGTCTTTATCCTGGGCTGGGGGTCTGTATACAACCCCAACTTGGACAGGGTACTTACTTCCTGCTCTGAGGGTGACCCAGAGGACTGCCACATTGCTGCTGTGTCCCCAGGTTTCCATGGCATTGATGCTGTTTTTACATACATTGCTACCCCTCCACCTTTCTTACCTTTGCAGTCTCTTCAGAATAGTGTGTATCCTGGGATAGCTACATCCAGGTGTGGGTCTCAGTTAACCATGTCTCTGTGACTGCGACACAGTCCAGGTCTGCCTCCGCCATTATGGCGGTGAGATCCAGATTTTGTTCACCAAGCTATGAGCATTGATGCATGCTTTCCTTCATTGATTAGAACTGATCACTGTGGAGCTTCCTTTTCTGTATATTTGCAGGAGACATTGTCTTTATACTAAAGTAGCCTTGTAGGGTCCTTAAGTGTGCTGATAAGTGTGTGTTAGTGTTGTCTTGATCTGGTTGTGTGTTCATAGGAGATTGTTGGGGAGTGGCAACAGTTGTCCCCTGTGGTTCCGTGGGTGCTGCTGCCCATTCCCCATTAACTAATTTAAATTAGAAATGAAAACATCAAATGTTTGGCCTAACACCTGGGTGCCCTCCTTGGTGAGGTGCAGGCCATCATATCAAAAGAACTGCCTTTCCCAGAACGTATTCTAGTCTCCTATGCATTTGTAGCCCCTCTCTGCACACCAGTCTCTGAGCCAATTGTTGAGCTCAGAGATGTCTTTATCTCTGATCTTCTTCCTGCTAGCTCCTTTTTCCCATACCAGAAGAATCTCAGGGAATGAGACGGTGGATGAAACAGGAGAAAGTTCGTCATCTAGAGAGATCAGATGCCTTTCAGTCTCCTCCACTGAACGATTGGCCAGGTTGTTGGTGCCTAGATGGACTAAAACATGTGATTTTATCCCTGTGTTCCATACGATTTTCTCAATGCAGTTAGTGTCTCTGTGCGCTGATGATCCTGGAAGGCACCTGACTGCAACTTTTGTATTTTTGCTCTGTTGTAGGTGAGACTCTATTCCCCAAATCATAGAATCCCCTATGACTAGTACGTGATTTGCAGTTATGTCCTGTGTCTTCCTATAGCTTGCTTTTTGCTCACATGATCCCTGTGGCAGGTCTGGGCTCCCTGTGACCTCTGCCTCGATGAATGGCATGGGTGACAGTGACTCAAATCTGTTTGATGTTTTTATCAGATCATTTGCCTTATGGTATGATCTTGCAGCTCGACGGTTTTTGACTGTCTGCCAGCCCCCAGGTTTAGTTGTCTTCTGTGGTAGAGGTATCCATGGCTGGGGTGTGTGTTTAGGGGCTGGTGGAGTATAGTGCTGTATGGTTTCCTGAATCTTTGCTCTAAGAAAGGCAGTTTCAGCCCAAGTGGTGTGGAGCTGGTTTCTTGATTTTGTGCTTATGGACTACAGCGGAGAACTGAGGAGGGCGGGGCCGCCCACATAGTAGGGACATTGTGCATCTGATGTCATTGTGGGTGGCCTCCTTGTAGACTGCTAACTAAAAAAGTTTCCATGTGGTCCTAGTGCCTGGTGGCTGTAGTTTCTTAGGTGTGGCCTGATGCAAGAGATCCTCTCGAAGATCGACTGTTACAGTAAGGTCTTACGTAACTGTACTTTCCAGTAGGTGGAAGGACTGCTTTCGTTAAAAACAACACATTATTTTCAAGTTTAACATAGTAAAAAATGGGCATTTTAATAATAAAACCTATTTTAAAATGAAACCCCATTTTATAAACACAGTAAGACATGGCTGGGTGTTGGTAGTACTGAGATTCCCACACACCCAGGGGCTGAAGGCACTCGGTGTATGTCCTTGTGTCTTACTATGCCCCTGGGTGCATGGATATCTCAGTACTACCAACACTCATCCATGTCTTATTGCTTATTGTTTAGAAACCTGATATCGGAGCCCCATACCTGTTGACACCCACAGAGCCAGCCTTGAGATGTGTTGTTTTTGATGATCAGCTGACACTGGCAGTATAGCCTAGAGATTAAAGCAATTCTGAAGATGGATTATTTTTACTAACAGTTTGAAGTGTAAAGGTAATAACTCACTAGTTTCAATGCACATACAAAACAATTATTATAGATGTAGGAAGTGTAATAACACCTTAAAACACACTTAATAAAACAGTTGATTTCCTATTTAACCTGTTGGATTAAATACAGTCAAAGGTGGACCTAGACCTCTGTGACATCATTTCCTGTCAGGAGCCCAAACATATGGCTGCCATCAGGCCTTAATTACAGGGACTTTTACGTATGAATAACTCTGGACTGCAAAGACTCACAGATGAACACAGCAGCTCAATCAAATTAGCTTTTATGGGCTTTCAGACATTAAGAAATACTGTTGATGACAGTTCCCTTTAAAAGTAATTAACCTGATATAGCCATGTCCCAGTTGTGGTGTGTGGTGCACCATCTCAGTAATGACCACTAGATCTAGGTGAGCCTCTGCCAAGATAAGCGTCCAGGTTGTAGATTTTGTTTCTAGGCTTCTAGCATTAGCACACCTTCTCACACTTGATGCCATGTGCTTTCCTTCCCTGCTTGTCTATAATACCACCTGCTGTTCCTTCATACCCACCTGATTTGCTTACCCTCCTGTTTCTTCTACCCTTTGATCTGCTTACCTCCCCCTCTCCAATTGTGTTATTTACCCTTTTTTCCTTGTCCCTGTTACTGCCTCCCTGTGACACTGCTCTTGGGCTCTCCCACAATGTCTTTCTACCATCTGGGGGAGGCAAGTGCTACCTCCCGTCTTAGTTCTTCCATCTCCCTTTCCCCCATCTAGTTTAAATGCTTGTCCAAGTAGCATCTAACCCTCTCACTGAGCACTGTGTCCCCTTCTCAGAAGGATGCAGACCGTCTCTTTTATAGAGGCCCCCATCTCACCAGGTTGGTCCCCAATTCCTGATGTAGCCAAAGCCTTCTTCCATGAACCATGCCTTCAGCCAGTCATTAAAGGTCCTGATATGGAGTTCCCTTGCCTGCTCCATGCCAAGAGTCAGACTGGCCCTGGGATACTGGGAAGTTTCGAGGTGGGCCCCGTTAGGTATTTGGCTACCTCCTAACTCTAAAATTCTTTGCATTTATCATCTTTTTCTATTAAATGGGGTATGTGGAACTCTGTAGGTAAATATAGGATGCAAGCAAAGAGCTAGTGTATCAAATTGAAGTAGAATACTGGTGTAGGTGTGTCACCTGGCCCTTCCCTATTGATTTTCAGGTGGGCCCCTGTACCCCTAGTCTGACCATGCTCTTAGATTCTCTGCCTTCATAGGTGCCACATTGGAGAATGCCACCATGCATGCATGCTGTCAGCTGGGGTCCCTCCCGGCTCCCGGAAGTTCTCCTGAACTACCCCACCCTCTCTCTAGCTAGGTCATTTGTCCCAAGATGTAAAATGACATCCAGCTCCCACAGCCCACGCGATCCATGGAATCTGCTCCCCATCCCTCACTGCCGAGGCACTCTCAAGCACCTCACCTCCCTATCCTTCCCTGTCCCAGCCCCCAGCTGTATGCCCCTCACTATGGAGTTTCTGACCTGCAGCTGTTTCCTCCTGGTCTGAGTGGGAGCTCCTCCTCCTCCTTTAGGGACTCTACTGATGCATCTCCTCCCACTGAGACATGAGCAGTTGATAACAGTTCTTTCTCAATCTAAGCATTCTTTTGTTGTAGTATAGGACTTTGAAGCACATGTCACAGAGCTGTTATTCTGTAACAATATGGCTCCCAGCCCAAGGGAGTAACATCAACAGATGCAGGTATTTCACATCCTCTGTTACATTAAAGTGATTTTCCAACATACTTGACAGCAGCTACTTCTCACATAATGTGGTAGCTGTCCTCGGCAATAGTTATTGTAGCCATGTTTTAACACTGAAGTCCTGACCATAACTTTGTAATTTTGTGCCAGTGACAGCCAGCACAATTGTATTAGAGAGCCCCGGTCATGCTGACCCCCCCACCGTGCTCAAGCACGTAATGACGTATGACCAGGGACAGTGCGGGGGCATGCCCCATTGAAATGAATGGGACTCAATTTCTCTTGGGTTTTTAAGCTCCAGAATGGACAGTAAGAGATTAATAAAAGTCACTGCTCGACTAACAAGGACCTTGTTAGTCAAGCGGTGACTTTCATTAATGTCTTACTGTCCATTCTAGAACTTAGAAATCCAAGAGAAATTGAGCTCCATTCATTTCAATGGGGCACGCCCCCCACTTTCCCTGGTCATACATCATTACATGCTTGAGCATGGGGGCGTGTCAGCATGACCACGGCTCTCTAATACAATTGGGCTGGCTGCCACCGGAACAAAATTACTAGTAAAATTACAAAGTTATGTTTGTGAATTCAGTGTTAAAACATGGCTACAATAACTATTGCTGAGGGCAGCTACAAGAATAAGTGAGTAGCTCCCTTTTATTGGAAACTTCCTTTAAAATATCTTGTAACATGGCACTGCAAATGACAGTAGAATAGATACACTGGATTGCTTGGACAGGAACAGGTGGCCATGGATTAATTCTCAAGTAATTCATGGTTGCACCTCAATAAACCATGCTTGCTCTTGTAATTTTGTCATTCACCACCAGAACTCAGATCTCCTGTGCACTTAAATACTGTATATACATTTCCCATCATGCACAGCAGCTAAATCCCAAACATACGAACATACAAATTAGCCAGCAGAATCAGGCCACGTGGTCTATCAAGTCTTCTCGAATGTGCAGCTAGCACCCTTATCCTTGCAGCTGCCCTCCCCTTCACAATAACTCCCCTCTCACCCCTGTCCCATCCCCTTTTAAATCCCCCACTGTCTTACAGGATACTACCTCCTCTGGCAAAGTGTTCCAAACCGCCACCACCCTCTCTCTGAGAACGTGTCTCCTCATTTCCCTCCTATATCTTCCCCCCACCAATCTCAGACTATGACCTCTCATATCCCTCCTGCTCCTGTCTTGTTAATCCACTTTAAGTACTTAGAGGTCTCAGTCAAATCCCCCCGATCCCTCCTCTCCTCCAGGGAGTACATATTCAACTCCCTCAGCCTCTCCTTGTGGCCTGCCCCCCAGTCCCTCGATCATCTTAGCTGCTCTGTGCTGTACCCTTTCCAGTACTCTGATATCCTTCTTTAGATATGGGTGCTAGTCACTGCATGCAGTACTCCAGGTGTGGCCTGGACAGTGATCTGTAGAGAGGCAGGATTACCTCCCTGTTCCTGGAGGAGATTCCTCTCGCAATACACCCCAACTTCCTGTTGGTCTTTGCTGCCTCCTTCCTGTACTGTGCTGAAGTGTTCATCTTCCCTGTTACAACCACCCAAGATCCTTTTCCTCCTTAGTGGTTCCTAGCTGTACTCCACCCAGCTGGTAACTTCTCCCTGGGTTCTTTGCTACAAAGTACAGTACCTTTTTTGCATTAAACCCCAACTGCCATGCTCCTGACCACTCCTCCAGTTTAGTCAGGTTGTTCTACAGTCCCTGCCATCCTTGCGTGTCATTCACCACCGCCCCCAACTTGGTACCATCAGCAAAGAGGCTGATCTTACTCCTGATGCCATGTGAGATGTCCGTGAATATCCCAAATGACACCGGCCCCAGAACTGATCCCTGTGGCACCTGCTCAACAATGCCCTTGGAGATGAAAGATCCCCCAACTACCCTCTGCTGTCTTCCTGCAGCCAATTCTCATTCCAGTTAACCATGTTGGTCCCTACCCCATGTATCTTAGTCCCTCCAACCTCCCATCGTCACCCAATCAAAGGCCTTGCTGAAGTCCAAAAATATGACATCCACTGCATGACCTTTGTTCAATTCTCTCATTACCCAGTCATAATACTCAATTAGGTTAGTCTGACAGAACCTTCTCAAGACAAACCCATGTTGATGGCTGTCCTGGAGTCCATTATTCTCCAGAAATGTCACCAGCCTGTTCTTCAGGATTGTCTCCATCAGCTTTCCCATGATGGATGTTAGGCTTACAGGTCTGTAATTGCCTGGCTCATCCTTAGGGCCACTTTTATGGAGGGGCTCCACGTGGGCCGTCTTCCAGTCCTGTGGCACACATCCTGTGTCCAGGGAGGTATTGAATAGGTCCACCAACAGCCCAGCCAGTACCTCTGCCAGTTCCCTCAGCACCCTAGGATATATGCCATCCGGTCCTGGTGCCTTATCCACTCTCAAAACCCTCAGACCCTCCAATACCCTGCCATCAGGGATTACCCCATCTTTCTCTAGATCCTATACCCTAGGATCATTAGGTCCCAGTCCTGGTATTGGTTGGCCCATGTTTTAGTGATGGCCGCTATGTCATTCACCCCCCATAATAGAGCCTGGAAATTCTGCAGTTTTGTTTCCCTAGGCTTCTAACATTCAAGGAGACAACCCTCAAGTTGATTCCTTCCTTCCTTCCTTATCCCTTATCCCACCTTCTTAACCTCCTCCATCGACCCACCTGGATTCATCCTTGTTCATATCAGGGGGGTAGGCTTTTTAGGCTTTCCTCTTTGGGGACACCGCTTTCTAGCTACCCATTCGCCACCTTCACCCCCCCGCCATCTAGTTTAATTTAACCTTTATCCATATGTACTCCTCTATCCTGTTTTAACACCCTCTGCCCCTCCCTGCTCAAGTGCAGTCTGTCCTCTGCGAACAGATTACTGTTGTCCCAGACCCTGCCCCAGCCTCCCTTTGTCCCGTACCCCTTGGATCAACACCATTCCCTCAGCCAGGTGTTGAACTCCTCAATCCTACCCTTCCTCAGCGTACTTGCTCAGGGCACCAGTAGTACCTCAGAGAGTGCCACTGATCCACCTACCTCCTCACACAACCTCCCCAGTTCTTCAGACCTCTCCCTTACCATCTCCACTGTTTCACCTGCCAAGTCATTTCATCCCCAAGTTGCACCACAACATGCAGTTTCAGCCTTCCCATTCTTCACTTAAGAATAAGACTGTCCTGCCCTACCTGCCATCATCCCAGGTAATGACTCTACCTATATATGACTATGCCTTTCCCTTTACTTCCTCATCTGACCCCCTTCAGTATGGAGTCTCCCAGCACTAGTACACTTCCCTTCTCCTTTCTCCTTCTCCTCCTCCCCTCCCCTTTCTTCTTGTTACTGCTTTGAGACTGCCCCAGCCTGTTCATCTGAACACCCCACCCTGCACTATTGCATCACAGTCATTACTCATTGTGTGCCTCCATCTCGTCCCTGTGTTGCCCCCTCCCAGTGCCTCCTGTCTGACTTGCCCTCTCCCCCAAAGCTCTGTCTCTATCCCCATCTTCCCTCCACTTCGCCTTAGGCCCCCTACACCCTTCCCTCACCACTGATGTGTTTCCTACGTCCATCCTTTTTGCTGGACTACTCTTCCTCTTAACCTTGCCCACCTCCTCTGGCTGAGTGTTGTCCCCTGGGCATTTGCTCCCCCTTCCTACTCCTGCTCCCTCACAGAGATCGCCTCTGACCTCATCCTCCACTGTAGCTAGCACCGCAAACCTATTCCCTGTCAATGCTGCACTGTAGAGCACTGGTTCTTTCCCATTATCCCTAGTCTCCCCCTCCTGCCGGCCCTTCCATGGTCTATGACCCTGAACCCCAACCTCTTCCCTTCTCTTGGTTCAGGTCCATGCTACTCCTTGGAACCGAATTCTTGCTCCTCCCTGGAGGAGGCCATCTCATTCCCATTCTCTTGCCCCCTTCCCCCACCCTCTCTAGCTCCCTCCCAAGTCACTGCACTTCTGCCTCCAGTCTCCTCAGATTTAGACAAACAAGACACCCCCCTAGCTTCCATAGCATGTTCATCCAAACAGTTGCCCCACATCCATGACAGCCCACTATTCTCCCTAACTTTGCCCCCATCATCCTGCTGCCCCTGTACCCTTCTCCCCTCCTCTGCCACCAATCCCTCCTACATTCGCTCCTTGCCCCTCTAAAGTAACCTTCACTAGCATGCCCCAGTCTCACCCCTCCAGTCCCGTTCCCACTGCTCTAACCACTGCCTGTTCACTCCAGAGGTTCTACTTACATATAGCACTCAATACAGTAAAGTAACAGTTATTCCCACAGACCCTGCAATTTGCTAAACATATCTACGTTACATCTACTTAACATACAGCACTCATAGACTAGCATCAGTTATTCCCTTAGACTTTGCAAAACAGCAAACACAGCAGAAAAACAGAGACAATTCCACAGTTCACAAAAGTAAGTCAGCCCAAATCAACACATATTCTAAATGCTGATCACATCTGCATGTAGGCAACAATTGAATCACTGTTCATCATTGTACTCACAATGTTAAAAAAATTCAGCCTGTTCAGCACAATACAGAATTCCACATTCCGACCACCTGTGTCTGTCTCTGTGTCAGTGTTTTATTGTGCTTGTCAATATAGGATGTCATGTTACAATCTCTTATCAAGCATAACTCCTGTTTCTGCACTTGCCATGTTACAAGCGCATTAATCACCTCCACAGCATGGTTCTACTGGAGAATTAATCCATGCCTGGATGCCCCCCCCCCGGGCATGGATTACTTCTACAGGAGAACCACGCTGAGTTGTGGATGAATGCTTACTTAGATCAGTGACCTGTGTAACTAATTAATTCAGCTCATTAAAACTTTACTCTTGTTTGTCACCCAGTGCCAATCTATACCTTTCTCAGGCAGTGTTCTGAGGGGTCGCCCGCACTGTGATAAGTGCTGGACAAATTTTCCTAGGTATGTGACCATGTCCAGAACCTCAGTATGGTCTCTTTATGTACTGGCCTTTCCATAGTTGTTATGACTTCTAGTTTGTACCCATCTTTGCTTAGCACATTACCAACATAACTTATCTCACTGACATTTCTCCTGTACTTTTTGCAGCACGTTCTCCAGCCTTTCACTGCGCTGCTGTTCATTTTCTCCCCATATAAGTAAATCATCCACAATCACTTGAACATCCTCTAAGTTCTAAACAGTGGTGTCATAATTCTTTGATATACCTCTGGAGCAGATGTCATGCAAAGTAACAGCCTTTTAAATGTACTGTATACCTCTCAGGAGGTGTATTGAAAGTGCAAAGTTTAGCACTCTCATTGTCTAATGCTGCAGTACTTGCCAAAATCCTTTTTTTTTTTCATTCTTTGGTAACCGGGTAAGGTTACCTTGACTCACATCTAAAACTGAAAATATTTTAGCATTTGGCATTCAGCTACAACTTATTTAATTGTTCTCATAGATTCATAGCTTTGTTCAGATCCTTTGGATCTAAGTGGATTCTATTTTTTTAGGTTATACGGCTGTTACTATACTACTGACTCAGTTGGTGGGTCTATGTACACATTCCCTTACTTTCTTGTTTTCTACAAGGTCTAGCTGATCCTTAATCTGTGTTCTGTGTACAAAGTGGTACTTGGTCAGCTGGTATGCAACAGGCTGTATGCTCTTAGTAAGGATTAACCCCTGACAGAGTGTGGGTCCATCAGGTATTAATAATGTATGGCTGGGTGGGGGTTTGGACTCGTGGTTCCAACCACCCAGCCATACATTAATACCTGATAGACCCATACGCTGGAGTGGGTTAATTCACTTGTAACATGGGCAAGTAAAAGGGTTCGGCTCCCTGTTTGGAATATTTCCTTGCCCATGTTACAAGTTGGGCTCTCCGTCAGTCTGACTGCAGGTTCGTTCCAAAGGACGGAAAACAACAAGTGACAACAGGGCTCTATGAAACTCTGCACGGTTGCAGGATCAAAGGGGGGGGAGGCAAGAGCCAGCTGAGCAGAGCTACGTGACTGTGACCGAGTGTTAACTCCCCGTAACATGAGCAAGAAAAAGGGTTCGGCTTGTGGTTTAGAATATTTTCTTGCCCATGTTACAACTTCTTAGGCATCCTCTGTGGTGAAGTGATATTCCATTTCTCTGTCCATGCACACTTTTCTGTTCTTCCGTCTGTGACACAGGGTTCCTTGACCTTTTCCTACTTCACATCCAATAATAATTTATTACTACTATAATCAGTTATTATTATTTCAACGATCCTCCAGGGTGCAAAGTACAAACAAGTAGACGTCTTCTCCTCCTCAGTAAAAAGGCAACAGCACACCCAGTGACTCTGCAGGGGGCGGGCTGGTTGACTTTTGGGAAGGGACAAGTTATCGAAGAGGAACCCGAGAACCTTGCAAAAGACTGAAGTGGCGTTCACACTGCTGCACTGCCTGCCAAAGGAGGTTTGCAGTGATTCACCTAAAACATGGATAACAGTGCTGGTAAGTTTGGCTACTTGTGTTTTACAATGAATGGAATGTGTTTCACGTGAACGCTTTAATGGGGGTGTTGGGCTACTCTTTAAAACTCTGGCTGCTGGCCCATTGACGAGTGATTGAATTTCCACTTGTGATGCCGGCGACCTGAGTTTGGGAGCGGACTCGGGTCACTGGAGGGCCGGCCGGGGGAGAAGGCTGGAGCATCCCATGACTCCTCGCCTTCTCCGGAGGGAGGGAGGGGACCAAAGCCCACAGCTTGCCTGACCCCAAGTGGAGACTCAGGATATGACAAGTCCTGCAGTTGCAGGAGGGGGCAGGTCGCAATGTGTGGTGGATGTCGGCGCGTAGCGTCATGACATCAAGGGTTCACACCACACGTCAGGAATAAACAGAGGAAAATAGCCTACCATTGCCAGGGAGATGGAGTTCTGGAGATGTGCCCTCAATGTGCCTTCGCCCGCCCGATGACCCCAGACTGATGAAATGTAAGTTACGGGGTGCTTTGGGCCCTCACCTCGTTCCTACTTGGGGGGTAAGCCGCAGCTCCATGGGGATCCAGAGGCTGTTCGGGTTGGGTGAGAGGCAGAGGAATGTCTGTCTAGGATCTCCTGATGGGTCATGGATGGCAGGCTGGGGAAGGAGGAGAAACAGTAATTTAAAAAAAAAACAAACTCTGGCTCCTTCATCCACGTTTTTGACAAGGGGTGGGTGTAGTGGAGACTAAATGGGGGGTGCTGGTCGTACAGTATGGTCCATCCTATATGAGGGTTGGATGAAGCATTCTTTTGAGATGTCCCTACTGTATATAGGGAAAGTGAACATTGTTTAACCAGGATTGTAACATGAGCAAGAAAAATAGCTATACTGGGAATTGCAGCAGAGAAATCCTCTGTGGTGGCTAAACATGAACTGCACCATACATTATTTCCACCATGGGCATGCATTAATTGAGGTTAATGTATGGGCACGGGGAACAACTGATGCTGTTCTTGTCCAATCCCGCGTAACCCTTTTTCTTGCCCATGTTACAATCAACTTTAATCTGCTGAATTTTCCTTTAATATAGCCTAGTCCTTCAGAAACCTCCTGATGTCCTGATAATGTATCTTGTAACATGGCTCTGGACAGAGGATGGAAATGGAGGTCACCGATTGGTGGAAAGCAGCGTCATGTGAGCGATTCCCAGCAGTGATTAAGCCAGCAGTAGAGCCTGCTAGGCTAGTACCGACACTGTCCATGCAAGCAGCACTCAGAGCCCGCTGGGGTAGTACCTAGACTGTCCATCAGGCATAGGGTGCAGCACTGGGACGGAATGAAGAGGAGTGAACATCGAAGGCAAGAATCGAGAACACGCTTGGGGAGCAGTGGTACACAGAGAGAGCACCAGTAGCTATGGACAAGCCTGTAGATGGCAGCAGTCATTAAGCAGCGAGGAAATGTTCGGCGGAGTTGCGCACGGTGCCCCCCCTCGAGTTGGACGATCTCAGAGATAGCACGGGACTTATTGAACTGTGGCAGAAAAGGAAACAAATGGTAAACATGGAGATATCGTGGCACACACACAGACAAGGTAGATAAGCGCAGTAAAGGCATATTAACTGTCTAAATATTTGTTACTGGGAGTGAATAGGTTTCCCATAGTGCACTGCTTCCATCGGCGATCAGTATATACCGTCTAAAGAGAAAGCATAGAACAGCTCGCAATGAATTCAAAAAATGTGCCGTTTTGTGTCTTTCAGACAGTAATCTTCTGTTGGTGTCGGGTGAGAAATAGGCACCACTGTGTAAAAGATTGTGCAGCGTGCATCGTGAACGTGCATGCTGTCACATCATCACAGTGACTGGAATGCAAGCAAAACTAGCATACTGTAGCAAGCAGCAGTATTACTTTTGGCAAGTGTTGTGTATTTCTGACTGATCTAGGTCTCGTACAATATTCTCGTCGCGCTTGCCATGTTACAAGCACATTAATCACCTCCAGCGTCGGGCTCTACCGGGGATTAATGCCTGCTGGGTGGTTGGAAGCCCTCAGCCTTCGACCTCGTGCACCAACCCCCCCCCAGCAGGGCATTAACCCACCAGTAGAGCCCTCCTCTGTCGGTTAATAATGCTTGTATTTGCTTCTGTCATTGCAACAGTGTCTCATTTCTAGGTATGTGCTTAGTCCGCTTAGTCCTAGTACACATGGAACGTTAACAGACTGTCCTTTTTTGTACCATTATTTCAAAATCCACCACAAAGTAGATAAAGATAGAGGGCTACGGTACCCAATCAGGGTGCTGAAGCACGAGCAGACTTGATAGACCTATAGGCCTACTCTGCTGGTGTCTAGTATGTATGTTAGTATGTTAAGTATCCACCATTGTATCGGCATGCTAGTGTTACTTTGCCAGCAGTGTTTACTTGGTGTCCTCTGTAAACAATTCATTTAGTTTTTCATTTTTGCATTTATTATTTGGTAACTTGCCTGTATTCCTTATTTATTTATTTATTCTTTGTTAACCAGGTAAGGCCCGCTAGGTACAAGTGCCTGTTTTCAGGGACGACCCAGGAGCTCTGGGCTGGTTAAGTGACTTGCTGAGACTCACACAGTCACACAGTATTTATTTATTTATTGAATGATATCGGATAGCACCTTTGAGTCAAAGACTCCTTTACAAAGGTTCCACATCATTGAAAACAGAGATATCAGGGACAATAGCAACAACTAAACACAATAATTACAGAAATGGTTACAAAATGGTTACAGATAACACAGTAAAGCAGCTGGTGATTCAGAGTTAGAGAGTACTGCCAAACAGATACACAGTGAAGATGGTAGTAGGTAACAAAACATACACTTCAGAGCGGTGGCGCAAGACATGCCCTGGTGGTTATTTGCAGGCCTAGACTGGACTGAGTGTTCATTGTCAAAATATATGCACACCCAGGGGTGGCTGGACCAGAGTTAAGTCAACCACAAAGTAGATAGTGCAAGTGGAGGTTGTGGGAATCAAACCTAAGTCTGTTGGATGTACTGTACCAAGCAGACATTATATTACATTCTGCACTTGTCTGTCTTAAAGACAAAATCTTGCTCATTTATATTTAGTGCCACCCTGGACTGCTGTTTTTCATTTCTTTCCCACATTTGAAGTTCCTGTGAATAACTCCATCTCTGGCTGTGGTGTACATGCCAGCTGCTTCAGTGTCATTTGCTCACGGATAGCATTCACTTTCGGCTTGTGCACATTAATATACAAGTTAGCCAGCCTGGGAGTGGGTCCCAAGATAACAGCCTGGGTAAAGCATTGGCTGGAGAATAGGACACAGAGAGTAATAGTAAATGGAGTCCACTCTGAAGAAAGGGGGCTTACTAGTGGGGTACCGCAGGGTTGAGAATTAGTACCGGTCCTCTTCAATGTCTTTATAAGCGACATTGCAGAGGGACTGGGAGGAAAAGTATGTCTTTTTGCAGATGACACAAAGATCTGCGACAGAGTTGATGCACAAGGTGGGGTGGAAAGGATGAGAAGGGACTTGGCAAGGTTAGAGGAATGGTCAAATGAATGGCAGCTTAGATTCAGTGCTAAGAAGTGCAAGGTAATGCACCTGGGAAACAAAAACCCAGGGGAAAAGTACACAATGGGGGGTGAGATACTAACAACAACAAAAATGGAAAGGGACCTGGGGGTAGTCATATCAGATGACCTAAAGGTGGGCAAGCAATGTGAGAGGGCAGCAAGGAGGGCTGGGGGGATACTGGGATGCATAGGGAGAGGCATCACCAGTAGAAAACAGGAAGTTATTATCCCTCTGTGCAGAGAGCTGGTGAGACCTCATCTGGAGTACTGCATGCAGTTCTGTAGACCCAATCTCCGCAAAGACATAGACAGGATGGAAGCTGTCCAGAGGAGGGCAACTAAAATGGTGCAGGGTCTGCACTGGAAGACATGTGAAGAGAGACTTAAGGAGTTTAATATGTATAGCCTCAAGGAAAGGAGGGAGAAGGGGGACATGATAGAAACTTTCAAGTACCTCAAGGGAATCAACAAAGTCCAAGAGGCTAGCATCTTTCAAAGAAAGGGTGTGCAAGAACAAAGGGCACAATCTGAAAATAGAGAGCGCATCTCAGAGAGTAATTTAAGGAGTATTTTTTCACAGAGAGGGTTGGGATGCATGGAGCGGCCTCCCGGAGGAGCTTGTGGAATCAAAAACAGTGGTGGAATTCAAGCATGCATGGGACAGTCATAAGGCAATTCTAGGGGGTGGGGGTAGGAAGAAGTAGGCTGCTGGTTAACTAGGATCTGCAGCTTATCCATTAGGCAGGGAAATGGACAGACTGGGTGGGCCAAGCGGTCCTTATCTGCCGTCAAATTCTATGTTTCTATGTGCAGCTTTGACCGCGAATGGCAGACTTTTGCAAAATGTTTAGTTTGCCACATGAATGACAGATTAGCCTTTATAGTGTGAGACCCTTTGTGGTGACTGTTCCATGTTCACCTGCTTCACTGATGCATGTACAGCATTTCGCACTTCTCTTGTGTGGCAATGATGTAATACTGTATGTGAGTCACTAATTTCACTTGATTCGCATACATTCAATAGAATTCGGCAATGTTAACTCAGTTTCACATTATAATCTACCTCTTACTTGGTTAATGATAACACTAAGAACAGTTTGATCTTTTATTTCTCTGTGAGTGAGGCTGCCATATTTGCAGAATTTTGATTTATTTCTTAGATCATTCGCATAACGATCAATTTACTCGCCCATCTGTTGATTTCTGATGAAAAAGACATGTATTTTCCAAGTTACATTACTGCAGGGGTTGCAGTAAATCTGTTCTTTCTCAACAATATTGTCCATTTTCATGTTATTTTCTTTCGTTTCCCACAGAAAAGAGTTGCACTAATCTATAGCACCATCTCCAGCCACATAGAATAGAGCGGAAGCTTTGGTGATCTCAGACTGTCCTGTCATCCCACTTGATGCCAGGTGAAGCTGGAAGCCCCAGTGCCACCTTCCCCAGTTATCTGTCAGATTTCCTACTAGGCTCAGCGGTTCAGGAGGTTTATTTGTTCCATGTTCTCTTCTGATTTTTCACTTCTGACACCAGGTAATAAAACAGAGTTCTCCCAGCTGATGCCAAGTGAAGACTGCTTTATTTTCACAGCATCTAGTCTCTCAACACTGAACTCCATTTAGCTCTTGTTTACAAGGTCATGCTCTCTTTCCTGTGTTCCAGACTGCTACAGTGATTCCTACTTAACTGGACTGCCTTGAAGCTCTTAAAGTAACTTTATAATTAACCCTTTATATTACACCTATGGATCTCATAGACAGGCAGGCCAAAACCTAATAATGCCTTTACTAGACTGTGGCTTCATCATCCAGTCACCTGTACCTACTTTTGGGAATGAGCGCAGACTGTTGGAACTGACTGGGAGAAGTTAGATTGAGCATTCCATGGACCGCTCTCCTTTGGTGAGGGGGTGTGTGGACACTGTTCCCATTGCTTGATTAGTGTCACTTGGTGGAGACCAGGCAGGAGTGCGTCTGAGTAGCACATGCACTGGAGGCTTCACCACCGGCTGCCTGTCACGCATGTGCCCACTTGCATCATTGAACATCAGCACCACTGGGAAGGAAAACTGGAGGATGACAGACACAGCAGGCAACTCACCACTACATGGTCCTGGAAAGTGGTGGACAATGGGTAAGTCTGTGAGAAGGTCGTTGAAGGGTCCGGGGGGCTGCTGTCAGACAGAACTAAACCAAAAGAAGCTTGGCTAAAGAAAAAATCATCTATTTATGTCACAGTAAGGCCTGTCACAATGTAGTTAGATACTCTTTCATGCACCCATCACTGTCAGTTATTCTCCTTCTTGGATGGCTGGCCATAGTGCACAGCAGTATTTCAAAAGTATTTTCGATGATAAAATCATTAGCATGGAGATCCCACCCATCCATTCTGGCATGATTGTGTTGTCTAAAAATATTCACAGTCTTAGGTCAACTAAGGGATTAAAAGGCAATGTTAACCGTCACGAAAACATCTTGGGTGAAGAGGACTGATACATCATGTGGCAGAAATCTGGAATTCTATTCCAGCTGATCTCATGTGGTGCAAAATGTACTGGCATTTAAGAAGTCCTTTAAACATCATTTAATTAATTTTTCTAAATATATGTGCGTATGGTGAATTATTATCTACTAATGCACTGTAGCTGCCTTTTTCCTTCCCTTTTATGTGCAATACATCTGTCAATGGTATGCTTTGCCATACCCAGGTAATCCCTGAAAATGACCAGTAACTGTTCATGGACCTTCTTGGTCAACAAGCAAAGCGGGGGGGGGGGGGGGGGAGGACAATGTACTGCACATCATAAAAGGCACCTAGCAAAGCTGGCAGTATAGCCTAGAGGTTAGAGGAACGAGATGTGAACAAGCTTGATATATCTAGCAGACCAGACCAGAGTTTGATTCTCACAACTTCCACTTGCATACTGTGTGACTCTGAGCAAGTCACTTAACTGCCCAGTGCTACCAGGTTGCCCCTGAAAACAGGCACTTGTGCCTGGTGGACCTTAACCGGTTACCAAAGACTAAAATAAAAGAAATAAAAACAAATCTAAACAGTATCAAATGGTCAGTAAAACAAACAAAAAGCTGCACTGGGGAGTACACTCTCATGATAGATAAAAACATTGGAAGCATTGAAACCTGACTGAGTTATTGTGTAAATGGTTGGTAACATGGTACACTGCAGCAGTAAGTTCACCACGTGAACCCATGCACAGTGTGCAGTTTCTAAGAGTAGAAGGGTTTTTTCCTCTTAATGCAGTGAAGAAGAGCTGTGGAATTATTTAGAAAAACTGCAGAAACCATTGGTCAATTTGAGCACTGAGTGGTGGTAGGTGTGAATATTTCTTTTTATAATTTACTTCTTTATTAATTTTCAGGAAGTGTACATTTAGTTAACAACAACATTTAACAACAATGTGCTTTACCGCAGTTCAGTCGTAATAGGTACCAATATTTTAACAAATAAGAGAAAAAGAGAAAATTCATCACATCTCTCAATAATAATCATTAACATAATTATTTTAATGTCAATCTGGAAGAGAGGATAGGAGCATGAGACAGATTCATCGGAGTATGTCAGTGGACCTCCCAGTCAAACTCTCCATATGCCCACACTCCAAGATGCCCAGGTTAAGTCATGCCCTTCAGTTAAAATAGATTTCCCCTTCCCCAGCTGAGGCTAGTTTATGGCACAACGCTTAGATCTATTGCCGTCATGAACATGACCCAGCATCTCCATCGCGGTTCAAACGTTGGATAGCAATTATTCAAGTTGGCTGTAAGTTTCTCCATATGATAAATTGTAAACATTGTATCTCTCCACATCTGTACTGTAGGGATAGTGGGAGTTAGCCAAAGCTTAGTGATTACTGAACAGTCAGCGGTCATTGCCACAAAGGAACCAGGAATTTGGATTTGAATTTGCCATTGTTGGCCATGCTCCTGAGGGGCCAATCAGGAAGAGGATGCAATATTTCAAATGAGCAGCAGGGCTATAAGAAGCCACAGCCTGCTGCTCAAATTCCAGGACTATCTGCTGTTGCTGGTGTTGGGGTGTATGTGGCAATTGCCGCAACCAACTGCACTGGGAACCAGGTTTCAGGGGCCATAACTGTGGGAACAGTCAGCAGCCATAGCCATGAGGGAACAGTTGGTGGCGATAGTGACAGAGAGGGCGGCTGTTGCCACAAAGGAACTGGGAATTTGGATTTAAATTTGCTGCTGTTGGCCAGGCTCCTGAGGAGTCAATCAGGAGGAGGCTGCAATATTTCAAATGAGCAGCAGGGCTATAAGAAGCCATAGCCTGCTGCTCAAATTTCAGGGCTGTCTGCTGTTGCTGGTGTTGGTGTCTGTGACTGTTGCCACAACCAAACTGCTGGGAACCGGGGATTTCCGCAGCCATTTGAATTTGAATTTTTTTCCCACCCACCCACCTGCCCCCACTGCCTCCAGTATTAAATGGTCTTATTGGGCCCTCCTAGTAGGGCTTCATATTATCAGGAGGAGGCAGGAGGTGGAGTAAAACAAGGGGACTGGCAACAAAGTGAACTTTGGGACAGGGACTTCATTGGCTGGAGAAAAACCAAAAAGGACTAAAAAGGACTGGAAAAGGCACCTGGAAGGAGGATGACTCAAGTAATGGACAGTGGGACACTTAACGAGTAACTGGATCTAAGATACTGCAATTGTAGGTACTGTTTTTGGTAGGGCTTTCAGAGGAAATTGCATTGGGAATGGGGTAGTTAGAGGAAAATTGTATTTTGTAAACTATTGCTAATGTTGCACCTTTGGAAAGAAAGTGCATCTAAGTTACTAAAATTGTAGGAACTGGGATTGGGGTATTCAGAGGATAAATTGCAGTTTGTAAAGTACTGCAGATGATGGGACATATAAGAAGAAATTGCATCTAAACTACTGAATTTGTAGGTACTGTTTAAGTTAGGGCATATGGAGGAAATTGTAGTGAGGCTGGAGCAGTTAGAGGAAAACTGCTTTCTTTAAAGTTTTGCATGGTAGGCAATCTATGGGGGCAGGGAGAGGAATTAGCTGAGCTTTTTAGCAAGAAATTGCATCTTAACTACTGTATCTGTAGGTACTGTTTTAAGATAAAAAATGAATTATGTGGGATGGTGGTGAGGGCAGGGGCATGGGTCTTTTTGGATGAGGAGGGAAGCTCGGGGGTCAGGAGGCAGGCAGAATAGTGGGTTGCAGCAGATGTGGTGCAGTGGTGTTCATGGAAACACTGCAGAGGTTGGGGTGTTGTCTGATATGTATCAGAGATTGGGGCAAATAGAAGCCGAATTAAGCATCCTAAAGGGAAATGGTAGGAGGTGGAGAACATGATGGAGGGGAACTACAACTACAATGGCAGCAGGGGATGAGGGGGGGCTACTGAAATGGAAAGGAGGAGGGATGAGAACAGCTGGGACATGGTGCGAAAGGGAACAGTGGGGGGCAGGGTGAAAAGGGACTCAGACCAGACAGTGGAGGTAGGGATGGCTGGCAAGAAGTGAGGAGCAAGGGGAGGAGGACTTCAAGGGCTTGAGGAAGGGCATATACCTCAGCAGCAGGGGGAAATGAAACATACGTTGGGGGAGGACTCTAGTATCAACAGGTTCATACCTTTGGCAGACAGAATAAAGGAGGGAGTTCTGAAAGGATCGGGGGAACAGCAAGTATGGGCCAGGAAAGGGATGGGCAGAGGGAAGGGAGGGAAAGAAACATGGGTAGGAAGGCAGACAGTGGGAAGAGGGTGGAAGAGGAGGCTTGGAGGAAAGAATAGAAAACACAGTGAGGGGAGCCAAGACGGAGATAAGTAAGGAAGGAAAGCAAAGATGCAGGGGGAGAGGGAAACAAGAAAGCGGAGGAAAAGGGAGAGAAGGTGGCAGAGGGGGAGGCAGGAGGCAAACAAGGGACACAGATAAACAGGGAAGGTGAGGAAAGTAGAGTTTGGGGACCAGAGAGGTGATTGGTAGAGAAGGGGACAGAATCATTTGCCAGAGGAAGTGCAGGAGGGGAACCTGGGGGGGGGGACCAGTGGGGTCAAGTAGGCAGCTCAGGGAAGGAGGATGTAGTTAAGAGGAAAGGGGTCAGGATGGGGGGCCCGCCAGGAACAAGACCAGATTCACTAGTTGTGGAGCTGGAGAATGCTATGGTATTCGGGGACTCCATCATTAAGGGGATACATAGGATAGGGAGGGATCCTACATATAGGCAGAGGTCAGTCTTTTGTAAACCGGGGATGGAGGCAGGGAGGACAGTGCAAAAAATCAAGGAGCGGGCTTGGTTGGTGAGGAAACCACAACTTATCATTCATTTGGGAACAAATGATCCGGGAAGCAAAGAAGTGGAGGGGGTCCAGAGGAGGTTTAAGGCACTGGCACAGGGATGCCTGAAAGAGGCTAAATCCTTGGCATTTTCAGAGGGCTTGCCAGTCCCCTGTGCCAGCACTGCTAGGCAGAGAAGAATCAGGGTGTTCAACAAATGGCTCTGGGAATGGTGCGGGCAGGAAGGATTCACCTGTATAGGAGAGTGGGGGGACACATGAGAGGATGAGGACTTATACTGGAAGGACAGACTGCATTTAAGTGAGGGGCAAGAGTACTGGGGGGACTTCAAGGATACATTAATAAGGTCTTGGGGAGTTTAAACTGGTAAGGCGGGAGTATGGGGCTAGGCTGCATGAGGGGCTCAACAGGTGGAGAACAGACTACAAGCACTGCCCACAAAGGGAGCAGGGTATAGAACAGGCATGGAAGGGAGGATGGGAGGAGAGGGGTATATGGTGGAGAAGACTTTGCGCAAATGCAAGAAACCTGGGGAACAAGATAGTGGACTTAAAAGCAGTAGTGGTGGGGGAGGCCCTGGATATTGTAGCCATAACGGAGACCTGGTGGTCCGAGCACCAGGCCTGGGAAACAGGGGTCCTGAGGTACAGGTTATTTAGGAAGGATAGGTGGGGGGGTTGCGCTGTACATCAGGGAGGCCATCAAAGCTACAGAAGGGCAGGAGGAGCAAGGGGAAGTAGAAATCATGTGGGTCACAATAGAGAGTTGGTTGGGGCATCAGTAAGGCTGGGAGAGGTCTATAGACCTCCAATGCAGAAACAGAAAGTGGACATGTAGATGCTGCGGGCAGTTCAAAGGATGGTGCTTAAGGGGAGAGTCCGCTGGTGGGCGATCTTAACCTCCCAGATATAGACTAGGATATCCCATCAGCTAGATCGTCCAGGAGCAGGAAGATCCTCGGGTCCCTCCAGGGAGCCTTCCTGCAGCAGCTGTTCAGGGAGCCCACGGGGGGGTGGGCATACTTGACATGGTCTTCACCAATGGGGATAGTGTGGAGGGAGTGGGGGTGGGGATCAGCCTAGGAGCTAGTGACCATAACATAGTGGGCTTCCAGTTAGAGCGGAGTATGAAGTGAGTTGAACCATCACAGAGGTCCTGGACTTCAGGCTGGCTGATTTTCCCAGAATGAGGGAGATATTCTGGAATGAAATGAAGGGGAAGGAGAAGTTTGGGGAGGGGGGAAGGACCTATGGAACGAGATCAAGGGGGAAGGAACTAAAAGCCACAGAGAGCTGTATAAGAAAGGTGAGGAAGAGCAGAAGAAGGAGGAGGCCAATTTGATTCAACAGGGAAGTGGAAGTGGGGGGGCAATAGGGGAGAAAGAAAGGGTGTTCAGAGAATATGAGGACACACGGGAAGGAGGACAGGGAAACTTACATGGAGAAGCTGAGGGTGGCGGGACAGAGGATTAGGAGGGTGAAATCAGAAACTGAGGAAAAAATTGCTAGGCAGGCCAAAAGGGCTGATTAAAACAAAGTTTCAATATATAGGGAGAAGAGGAAAGCAAGGAAGGGATAGTGAGGTAAAGGGAGGGGAGACAAATGGAAGGGACTGAGAGAAGACAGAGATGCTAAATAGGTATTCCCGGCTCTCGGTCTTCACAATAGAGGGAGATGAAAGAGGACTGACCAGTGTTAGGGGAGAAGGGAAGGGTAGATGCAGTGGTGGGTCCTAGCCAATCAGTGAGGACAGGGTCAGGGAGGAATTGGGTAAGTTGAGGGTAGACAAGGCTATGGGTCCAGATGCCCTGCATCCTAGGGGTGCTCTGGGAGCTAGGAAGGAGCTGGTGGCACCACTAGTGAGGTTGTTCAACTTGTCCCTAGATACAGGGTGGGTGCGGAGGACTGGAAGAGGGCAGACACATGGTACCACTTTGCAAAACTGGCAGCAGGGAGGAGGCATGCAATTATTGCCCAGTCAGCCTCACATCAGTGGTGGGTAAGGTGATGGGCGATATTGAAAGAAAGGGGGGTTAACTACCTGGAGGACAGTGGGTTGCAGGACATCCACCAGCATGGCTTCACAAGGGGGAGGTCATGTCAGATGAACCTGATTGAGTTCAACTGGGGTGACGAGGGTGGTTGACGGGGGCAGTGGACATGGCCTATCTCGACTTCGGGAAAGCCTTCGACACTGTGCCCCACAGAAGACTGGTAAATAAACTGGAGAGTTTGGGGGAGGGGCAGAAAATAACAAGGTGGGTAGAGAACTGGCTGATGGGTAGAAGTCAGAGGGTGGTGGTAAATGGGGTGCATTCTGGGGAGGAAGGGGTGATGAGCGGGGTACCTCAGGGGTCAGTGCTGGGACCCATCCTGTTTAACATCTACATCAGCAACATAGCAGAGGAGCTGCAGGGGAAGGTCTGCTGTTTTGCAGATGATACAAAGATCTGCAATAGGGTGGACACCCCAGAGGGAGTAGAGGTGATGAGGGAGGATCTAAGGTTGCTGGAGAGGTCAGAAACATGGCATCTAAAATTCAGTGCTAAAAAATGCGCAGTGATGCACATGGGGTGGAATAATCCACAAGCAAATTACACAGTTGGGGGGGGGGGGGATGAATGCAACTAAGCAAGAGAAGGATCTGGCATAATTACAGACAACCTTAAAGTAGGGACCCAATGCAGCAATGCAGTGGGCAAAGCAAATAGAATGCTGGTGTGCATAGGGAGAGGGATGACTAGTAGAAGGCAGGAGGTGCTGATGTCACTCTACAAGTCCATGGTGAAACCCCACCTGGAGTCCGTGGTTCGGTTCTGGAGACCTCGCCTATATAAGAACATAGCATGGAGAGAGTTCAGAGAAAGGCTACTAAGATGGTGCATGGGTTAAATGGGAAGCCATACGAAGAGAGCTTGAGGGTGTTGGATGTGTACCCACTAGAGACCTGAAGGGAGAGGAGGGGCATGATAGAAACATTCAAGTACATGAGAGGGATTAATAAAGTGGGGGAGGGAGTTTATTCACAGGGAAGGTAGGCACTAGAACTAGAGGGCATAGACTTAGGTTGGAGGGGGCAGGTTTAAGGGAAACGTGAGGGGACATTACTTCATGGAGAGGGTAGTGGTGCCCTGAAACAGTCTGCCGGAGGAGGTGGTGGGGGCTGCAACAGTAGAAGAATTCAAAGGGCATGGGACAAACACAGGGGTTGTCTGGGAGTGGAGGGGATCTCTGGCAGGGGAGCAAGTAAAGGGTGGGAATGGGCAGACTCGATGGTCCAAGATGGTCCTTTCTGCTGACACATATCTATGAATCTGTGAATCTACTTTTTGGCCACTGTCACAGCAATACTTAACAACTTTCTATCATTAGAAGTGAGATGGCCCACCAGTGGATTTAAGAATAAAACGGAGATTCCTGAATTTGAGCCTGTGGCCCCACAGGTCAGTAAAGTCCTCCTGGAGAGCCTGGAAGAAGAGAAGCAGCATGGGGAGGACCATAGGTGTGACCCAATGTAGCCACCTGTGTGCCACATAGACGCCAGCAGTGGGCACCTTTGTGAGGCATATATTTAACCTGTTGTGCAGGTGTAAGGAAAAATCGCACAAGATTTTCTATGACTATCCCTCGAGTAACATTATGGAGGTTTAAATGGCAGATGTCCCTCTGGTCTGAGATATTAAGTTGGAGATCTCATTCCCAGGCCCTCCGAATGTACTGGATATTTATGCCCTGCAAAGAAGGTAAAGCTTGGTATAGCCTGGAGATGAGATGCTCCATTGTTTCTTTACCAGTCAGGGTTTCCACCACTAGTTGGATGAATTGAGTGCATCCCCCACTTGAGAGCTATGCTTATGTAAGTGAGACAGAAAGGTCTTAGCTTGCAAGTATCTATAAAGTGGGTCCTAGGGATACCAAATCCTGAACCAGGTCTTGAAGGAAAGAGCTGCTGGTCCCTTGTCGGCTGAAACCAATAGGTGAGGCCTAAGTGTTTCCATACTAAAAACCAGTTTCCAAAGTGGCAGGTGAAAATCTGCTGTGTGGTGATAGGGGTAGTAAGATAAAGGAATGGAAGCAGTCTTTTCATGCGAAGGGCAGCATGCCACTGTGAGACAGTATTTTGGGTGTAAGGATTGCTACAGCATTGGGCGTGCCTGTCTAACGCTGTGTAGAAGAGTACTTTAGGTAAATTAAAAAGGCCGTCTTCATGTAATTCTGTGTCTTTCAGTATGCTCTGCAGCTAGTAGAAAGCCAGTAAAGCACAGGATGGAGGTGGGCCGCCATATAGTAGGGGGGGATGTTCGGGAAGGCCATTCCTCCTTTAGTTTTAGGGAGTTGAAGAGTTGTTTAATTTGACATGAGGGCAGTTTCCATTCCAGATATCTCTGGTCAGTAATTTAATACAGGTTTTGAAATAACTTTGGGGAGGGGTCACTGGTAGTGTCTGAGCCAAATACAAAATCATGGGTTGTACATTCATGCGAATACTATCTATTTGCTGAATCAATGGTAGGGGTAGATTCATCCATACATCAATATCTTTCTGAAGTTGAGTGGTAATGAGGGTATAATTAAGGGTACAGACCAATTCAGCATCTGCAGAAAAGAGAACTCCAAGGTATTTCAGGTGGACCAATCCTGACCGGAACTGTGTTCGACTTTTAATATCCTGTGTTGTGGCATAATTAATTTGAAGCACTTTTGGTTTGGTAGTACAGTATTAAGTTTATAGCCTGCTAGGAGTCTGAAAGATGTCAATGCTTCGCATGGGAGGTGTGATTTAAAGTACATTAGATATATAAATATGCCCTAAAAATGTCCCCATTGGCCTGGATATTCAAAAGGTTGCGCCATCGCAACCTATCCTGTGGCTGCGATATTCAGAAGGCAAGTTGTTCTCAATCTCCCGATGTGCGCGACCGGTATCGTATATGCAGCGCTAGTGCGAGGTGTGCATACGCATATGCAGCACATCCTGATATTCAGCCGGATGTGCGGGCATATGCAGGCACAACCCACCTTGCGCCACTCAGGGAGTGCAAAGTTGTGCCGTAAAACAGGGAACAAGTCGGGGACACCCACAGGTGGGCTGCCACATTGCAGGTGCAACACAGCAGCCACCTGCCGTGGGTAACCACAACCTCCGAAAACACTGACCCCAGGCCCCCCTGCCCCGGGAGCGGCGTGCCCCCTCCTCGCCCGATCGCGGTGCATATGTACATGAAATCCACGGTGGTCCAGTGGACCGCCCTCCATCGCCCGATCATGGGCATAGGTACAAAATATCCCTGGTGGTCCAGTGGACCACTCTCCATTGCCCGATCATGGGCATATGCTTATATATCCCTGGTGGTCCACCAGTGGACCACTCTCCATTGCCCGATCATGGGCATATGCTTATATATCCTGGTGGTCCACTGGAAGTCCCGCCAGTGCCCGATCATGGGCATAGGTATAGTAACTCCCTGGTTGTCCAGTGGAAACCCCACCACGCTGGATTGTGGTGAGGAGATGAAACCTATCCTGGTGGTCAGTGTACGCCCTCCCTCACCCGCCCACTGGGGTCCCCGCCACTAGCACCTCCCAGTCAGCGGTGGGCAGCAGCATGCTGGTGGGGTGCTGCCGCCCACCGACTGACAGCATACAGTGCTGTCTGTCGCCTATTGGTCCACTGCATGGGCCAATGGGTGTGCGAACCATACTGTACTACAGGCCCGATAGAGTGAATGAGCGCATTCATTCACATATTGGCCACTGTCTAAATAACTCTGCGTCCAGTAACCCACACAGGAACCAATATAACTGAAGGCAGTACTGTACACTGTCAGTCAATGACAGCTCAGCTAACATCAGGGTGGGGTGCGCCACCTGCCATTGACTGGGGGTGCTGGGTGGTGGGGACCTCCAGTGGGCAGGTGGCAGGGGTACCACTGGACCACCAGGATAGGTTTCCGCATATTCGCCTGTGATCGGGCGCTGGGGGGGGTTCCAGTGGACTACCAGGGAGTTACTATACCTATGCCCATGATCGGACGCTGGGGGGGGGGTCTTCCACTGGACCATGAGGGATATATAAACATATGCCCATGATTGGGCGATGGAGAGCGGTCCACCAGACCACCAGGGATATATTTTACATATGCCCATGATCGGTTGATGAAGAGCGGTCCACTGGGCCACCAGGGATGTTTTTTACATATACCCGCGATTGGGCGTATGGGTGCTGGGTCCAGCAAAGGCCTGCAGGGTGTTGGTCCCCGATGTCTGTAGCCTGGCAGGGCACCAGGCGCAAGTCATCTGCACACCACATGCAAATGGGGCCATAATGACATGCAAATGGCCCCATTTGCGCCTTGCATGCATAATGTCCTCATCTGCATGCCCAACACTGAATATCGCAGGTGATGTGCCTGACGCAACGCACTTGCGCTAGTGCATCCCCCTGCTCCCGTTCTGCCACTTGCGCTGGCACAGTGCATGTGCCCCGTTGAATGTCACCTGGTCCATGCCCTGGCGCAGCCCAGTTGCGCTGCGTCCAGGCTTGCACCTCAGCCCGACTCAGTCTGAATATCCAGCCCACAGACTTGTATGGGGTGCTCCCCCCTACACTCCCAGCTTAGATGTCAAACTGACAGACCAGGAAGTGGAAGGGATCAGCTGGCTGTGGGTTTGTCTCCAGGTATAATCTCTTCCCACCCAAAAAGAACATGCTTAAAAAGTCTGCTTTTGCCTGAAATAACCCATTACCTTAAGGCAACGCTAGGCTAAGAAGCCTGACTATAAAACTTAGAGAATTCTTTTAGAAAGCTTTGCTTCGCATAAAAACATTTTAGCAGACAATTTTTTAGCCTTTACTGTGCTCATTCTGAGTATGTCTTTAAGCCGAGGTTGGGGGAGGGTTAGAATCTGATCAGTTTTCAGCTCCCCATTACAGTGTTAAAATGTTACTTTTTTTACCAGTGCAGATTTTTATTATGATAGTCTCTGTGCTGACTGCTGATTCGGTGGCCAACGGACCATACCTGTGTTTTTGTGAAGTGACCTAAGATTGGGTCTATGGCACTGTCATTTTGCTCTGTAACAGTAGTACATGCTATAGTGCACGTTGTCTATTCACCACAGCTGAGGAATCACTCAATTCTTTTTGAATATAAAACATCACAGCAAACCGACAATACTTACAAAATGTATTACTAGCACAGAGCAATCTACTTTTTTCCCCATTTTCACATTTTCTGTCCTGAGTACTGTGGCAGCAACAGTTATGCTCTGCATCTGAGGCAGTGCACAATTTTATTTAAATGTATAAATAAATAAAATTAATACGTGTTTCAATTATAAATCATATATGTAACAACCTTTCTGCTTGTTTTTTTTCATTTTCTGTGCTGATGCTGAGTACAGCTGTTGCTAAGAATGCAGCAATAGGCCAGTTATGCCAAGGAATCTTCATGTTATGAACCCTTTGTGGATTCATGGTGAAAAAAATACTACGTGCTCCCTTTCACATGCTTTATGATACACAGCGGTTGACACAATACAGGTTGGACCTTGATACTTGACACTTTACCTTATTAGCAGGGGCACAGTAAAAATTATACCCACAATTTTCCCGCAGTATCTGCAATTTTCACCATTCTCCACACATAATTCATAATTTCTTGCAATTTATTGAATTTTTGACTGAACTTGTATAACAATATTTAACTTCTCAAGTAAAGCTACTCAAATATGTTAACAGTTTGATGCACAGACTTGGATTTGACCAAAACAATACAGTGTGAGATGAGGAGGGGTCCAATGGGTATCCGGTCAAACCGCGTGTCAATAACAGTGTGGTGAAATCTGTGTGGAGAAAACATCGCGAGTGAAAACAGCTACAGGAAAACTATAGCATGGACATTACAGCGCTGTACTTGTAGCTGTTTTCACTCACTCCGACCACTCTAAGTTTGCGGTTGTCTGCTGGTGCTGGTGCCGGTGCTGGTGCTCCATACTGCCATCGTGGCTCAGAGGTTAGAGTGACAGTTTCTGAAAGGCAGTGCATGTCAAGCTGACAGGGGTTCGAGTCTGAGCCCTGCATTCTGCATGTGTTTTTTGTTTATTTTGAATGTTGCGCCCACCCCTTGATGATCCCCCACCAACTTTGTTACCGAAGACAAAATCTGCCCCATTCCGACTCCCCCCCTCCAAATTGCACCCCTGAGTTGCTTATATATTTTAAGGGAGTGCAGGGTGAAACACCCAAAAGAATGTGTTGGCAGAAGGGACCATATGATCCGTCTAGTCTGCCCAGATTGCCCCCCATATTCTGTTCTTCATCTGAGATTACTGCAGTACTAGTCCCATGCTAGCTTAAAAGCAGTGACTGTTTTGGCCTCCACAACCTCTAGTGGTAAGCTATTTCAAGGGTCCACTACCCTCTCTGTGAAGTAGAACTTATGAATGTTGGTTTTAAACTTACCCCCTGTTAGTCTCAAACTGTGCCCCCTCGTTCGCATGGTCTCATTCTTGGGAAAGAGGTTTTCTGCTTGTACCTCATTTATGCCCTTTCTTTAATTTGAAGGTTTTTATATTATCCCCCATGTTTCTCCTTTGCTTGAGGAAGTACATTTGCAATTGCTGTAATCTAGATTCATATTGCTCCTGGTGCAGTTCCTGTACCATTTTAGTAGCTCTCCTCTGTACAGCCTCCAAGCGGTTAATGTCCTTTTTTAGGTGTTGCCTCCAGAACTGCATGCAGTACTCGAGATGTGGCCTCACCAAGGACCTGTACAGAGGGAGTATGACCTCTCACTTCCTACTTGTAATGCCCCTGCCAATACATCTGAGGATGCTACTAGCTTTCTGTGCTGCCTTTTCACATTGTCTACCTACCTTTAAATCATTGGAAATAAGCACGCCAAGGTCCCATTCGAGTTTTGTTTCTGTTAATTGTTCATCATTGAGTGTGTATGTTTTCCTTGGGTTTCCTTTACCTAGGTGCATGGCCTTGCACTTATTGGCACTAATTTTAACTGCTAGTCCCTAGACTATGCTTCTTGGCTGTTTAGATCTGCTTCCAATGCTGCCGTTCCTTCAGTTGTATCTACCCTGTTGCAGAGCTTTGTGTCATCTGCAACAGGCATACCTTACACTACAGGCCATCAGCAATGTAGCTGATGAATATATTGAAGAGGACTGGGCCAAGGACAGATCCTTGAAACACACCACTGATCACCCTTCCCTTGCTAGACAGTGTTCCATTGACTATGACCCTCTCGTTCCATTGTGCAGCCAGTTTTGAACCCACTTGACTATTTTGTGCCCCTAACTGAGCGTGCTCAGCTTATTGACCAATCTTCTATGGCGGACAGAGTCAAAAGCCTTGCTGAAATCTAGATAGACTATGTCTGGTGCCCCTCCTTGGTCCACTATTTTGGAGACCCAGTCAAAGAATTCAATCACATTTGTTTGACACGACTGTCCTGCTGTAAATCCATGCTGTTTAGTATCTAGCTGCCCTGCTTCCATAAGGAACTTCACTATTCTTTCCTTAAGTAGGGACTCCATAGGCTTCCCCATCACCGAGGTCAAGCTCACTGGCTGGTAGTTTCTGGCCTCCTCCTCGCTTCCACTTTTGTGCAATGATACCACTGTGGCCCTTCTCCAGTTCTGAGGTATTTTCCTGCTCTCTAGAGATGTGTGAATAATTCTGCCAGTGGGCCTGCAATTTCCTGTGCCAGCTTCTTCAGAATTCTGGGGTGGGTTTCATCTGGGCCCGTTGCTTTATTTGCTTTTAATATGAGAAGCTCTATTAGGACAGTGTCTCTTGTAAACGGTCCAGCATCTGTTTCTATGGTGAGTCCACCTGTCTTCTGCATTTTGGTTCCATTGCCGTCGTCATCTTTTGTGAAGACTGAGCAGAGGAAACTTTAGAATCTCCATTTTTTTGTTATCATTTTCTGCCTGTTTGCCATTCTTGGTTGCTATTCTTATAATGCCTCCTTTTGTTTTCCTTTTTTCTCTGACATATCTATAAAAAGTTTTGTCCACCTTCTTCACTCCTCGTGCAATTCTCTCTTCTGTCTGGGCTTTGGCTACCCTTATTGCCTTCCCTGCTTCTTTTAGCTTTGTTTTGTAGACTTCCATATTTGCCTCATTGTTAGTATCCTTGAATCTCTTGAACGCTTTCCTTTTATCGTTTATTTTTGTTGCTACATCTTTGTTATACCACAGAGATTTCCTCCCTTTTTTTTTGACTTAGAGATCTGCTTTGTGCACTGGGCAGTTACTGTGAGTAAAGCTTCTTTCATGGTATTCCACCTCGCTCCCACTGAGCCCCCTATTTCCTTGCTAAGTATTTGTTTTATGGAAACCCTCATTTGAGTAAAGTTGGCCTTCTTGAAATCCAGGACCCTGAGTTTGCTGTGACTGACTTGCTGTTTACTGGTGATGGTGATCCAGATGGTCCTATGGTCACTGGTACCCAGATTGCTTTCCACTGTTGTGTCAGAGATCCTGCAGCCATTTGAGAGCATGGGATCCAGGATGGCTTCCTCTTGTGTTGGTGTGGTCAACAACTGTTCTAGTCCTGCTCCCTTTAGTGCTAGGAGAATTCTCTGCCCTTTCCGTAGAGGCCATGTGTGAGAGCCAATCCACATCTGGTAGATTGAAATCACCGACCAGCAGCAGTTTTCTTTGTCTGCCATCTGTAGGATGACCTCCAGGAGTTCACTGTCCAAGTCTTTATCCTGGGCTGGGGGTCTGTATACAACCCCAACTTGGACAGGGTACTTACTTCCTGCTCTGAGGGTGACCCAGAGGACTGCCACATTGCTGCTGTGTCCCCAGGTTTCCATGGCATTGATGCTGTTTTTTACATACATTGCTACCCCTCCACCTTTCTTACCTTTGCAGTCTCTTCAGAATAGTGTGTATCCTGGGATAGCTACATCCCAGGTGTGGGTCTCGGTTAACCATGTCTCTGTGACTGCGACACAGTCCAGGTCTGCCTCCGCCATTATGGCGGTGAGATCCGGGATTTTGTTCACCAAGCTATGAGCATTGATGTGCAATGCTTTCCTTCCTTGATTAGAACTGATCACTGTGGAGCTTCCCTTTTTCTGTATATTTGCAGGAGACATTGTCTTTATACTAAGTAGCCTTGTAGGGTCCTTAAGTGTGCTGATAAGGTGTGTGTTAGTGTTGTCTTGATCTGGTTGTGTGTTCATAGGAGATTGTTGGGGAGTGGCAACAGTTGTCCCCTGTGGTTCCGTGGGTGCTGCTGCCCATTCCCCATTAACTAATTTAAATTAGAAATGAAAACATCAAATGTTTGGCCTAACACCTGGGTGCCCTCCTTGGTGAGGTGCAGGCCATCATATCAAAAGAACTGCCTTTCCCAGAACGTATTCTAGTCTCCTATGCATTTGTAGCCCCTCTCTGCACACCAGTCTCTGAGCCAATTGTTGAGCTCAGAGATGTCTTTATCTCTGATCTTCTTCCTGCTAGCTCCTTTTTCCCATACCAGAAGAATCTCAGGGAATGAGACGGTGGATGAAACAGGAGAAAGTTCGTCATCTAGAGAGATCAGATGCCTTTCAGTCTCCTCCACTGAACGATTGGCCAGGTTGTTGGTGCCTAGATGGACTAAAACATGTGATTTTATCCCTGTGTTCCATACGATTTTCTCAATGCAGTTAGTGTCTCTGTGCGCTGATGATCCTGGAAGGCACCTGACTGCAACTTTTGTATTTTTGCTCTGTTGTAGGTGAGACTCTATTCCCCAAATCATAGAATCCCCTATGACTAGTACGTGATTTGCAGTTATGTCCTGTGTCTTCCTATAGCTTGCTTTTGCTCACATGATCCCTGTGGCAGGTCTGGGCTCCCTGTGACCTCTGCCTCGATGAATGGCATGGGTGACAGTGACTCAAATCTGTTTGATGTTTTTATCAGATCATTTGCCTTATGGTATGATCTTGCAGCTCGACGGTTTTTGACTGTCTGCCAGCCCCCAGGTTTAGTTGTCTTCTGTGGTAGAGGTATCCATGGCTGGGGTGTGTGTTTAGGGGCTGGTGGAGTATAGTGCTGTATGGTTTCCTGAATCTTTGCTCTAAGAAAGGCAGTTTCAGCCCAAGTGGTGTGGAGCTGGTTTCTTAGATGTCTCAGAACATAACATGTGGGGCAGTGTCCTATATTATGCGCAATTGTTCGGTTGAACAGAGTTCCACAGTACCTGCAGTGGACACAGTCCATTATGAGTTTGTTGAGAAGCGGATGGAAGAAGAGGTGATGGTCACTACTTGTGAGAGATTAGCGGATGAAAGAAGAGTTGCAGGTTTTTTATTTAGGAGGGAGGATGGATGGCAGTGGATGAAAGAAAGTGAAGGTAAGAGAGAGAAGGAAGCTTTTATTTTTGTTTAATTTTTGCCCCTGATGTGCCTATGTGTGGGCAGGGAGTATGGGGTTGTGGACGAAATATGCAGGCAAGTCTTAGGTAGTGGAGATATAAAAATAAATGTGAGGCTCAGGACAAAATAGAAATACAGGTATTGTATGTATGCCCCACCTTTGTAATTAGGAGAGGCAGGAAGGGGGTGGGACCATGTAGACCCTATAAAGGAGGATGACCCAAGGGTGGGCAGAACCTTTGTTTCTGCTACCTGTAAAAACAATCAGTGATGTTCTGCCTTTTAGATGTACCAAGACCTTGTTACATCAACTGCACATAAAACCAAAGTACACACAGAACTGGTAGGATGGAAAGGAAACTTCTTGTTTTTATGTTAAGTGGGCATTGAGTAAGTGTTCCAACAGCTCCTTATGCTGAAAGAGCAGCTGCTGGCTGGGTCTGAGCAGAGCAAGCGAGGAGAGAAGCTGCCTCAGTGGAGAAAGGACCCCAGACTGTGCACTCCAAGGAGGATTCAGGTAGAACCACTGTCAAGGAATCCCTGCTTCTGCACCTGTTGGAGTCTGCCTTCCCTCCGTGATTGATCTCTTTCTCATGTGGGGGGTGTGGTGGGTGAAGCCACCTGCTAAAAATTAGAGAGCAAAGAGCAGACTTGACAAAGAGCAGACTTGACATAGGAGATGCCTGTCTTGTGGACTGCACTCACTCTAGTACTTGTGTCTCTGTAGCTCCCCGGTGCTTTTGGTGCTGTCTGTTGGTTTAGCCATTATTGCATATTGCTGTGTTGTTTCACACTGTTTTCCTTGCACGACTGTATACCGCGCTATCATGTATACGCTGTCTTGACCTAGATCTGGTCCAGTGTGACTCTGCTTTCATGTGATTCACTTCCCTGGTTTGGTTTCAAAATTCTCTGGCCATGCATGCATACACATGAGCACTTAAAATCTGTGTAGAAGTAGCTTATCAGAAATGTTTTTTGCTGCCACAGTGACTAAAACAATAGGTGTGAGAAAAGGTGCAAAATGCCCTATCCGCCTAAATGGAGCATTAACTACAGTGCTTGCTGGTAGGTTTTCCTTGTGTAGAGACTATCATTCTGAATAGATTTTGGTTCAAATGTGTGAGGAGTTTGGATGGCCCTGCTGATTATAAACTGGAATGTGCTTCTGAGGGGGTTGGTGACAATAATCCTTTACTTGATAATCTGCCACAACTACATGCTCACATACAAAGCCTACAAAAAAAAATTTATGAAAACACAGATAAAACAGGTTAATTATATTTAAACAGTTACCTTCAAATAGAGAAAAACCATAGCAACCCAAGTAAAACAAAAGTGCCATGTATTAAAAACTATTGTATGATGTAGTGAAAAGCTATTAGTACAGTATGATTTAATTCTTTTATCATGTGATTTTAAAATATTTGTACTTAGAGTGCTGATTAAGAACAGCAATTAGTTTAACATAATAAACAGTTTTTTTTTTACTGGAACTTGATTAGGCACCCAGTTATCTCTTTATTTTTTTCTTGCACTAAAGTAAGTAGTTGTTAAACAGGCTTCATTATTTCACATCTAGAAACTGACAAAATATGTTGTTTCAGGATTTATTCAATACTGACAGACTGCGAATTACTAAATAACATCTAGTTAGCACTGCATGAGGTAGATGTCTTTAGAGTTTAGAAGATATGCTACATAATGATTCATTTGCAATTCGTTTCAAAAACACAAACCCTTCTTCATATTGAATGCACATACAAGTGGCAATACATTTATCTAATAATTTATGTGGTCAACACATGCTGCAGGAAACAAAGATTTATTATGGAGCACTGAGGTTGTATAGTGAACCCTCGCAATTTCTGCAAAAAGTCTCCGCATTTTTGAGTAAAAGTTTCCTCAGTTTTCCACTGATCCTGCTTATTAGGGAGCCTGCAGAGAATTGCAGCAGGAGGGGTATTGTCTGTGGGAACAGCCCTGAATGACACCTGAGCTGGCAGGTTAGTTAGGCAGATGGACGCCCACCAGGGGGTAGGGGGCAAGCAAGTAGGCAGGGAGAAGTTCCTGGGGGGGGGCAGGTTAAGGCTGGAGGGGCAGAATGTAGGCTTATAAACTGGAAAGGTATAGGTGAGGTTTTTCCTCAAGCTTCTTGCCCTCCAGCCAGAACTAACCCAGGCCCACCCTCATAAAAGTACAGCACAGAACTGGTAGGGTGTTAGGCAACTTACTGTCCCATTAGGGGGATCACCTTAGGGGTTGGGGAGGAGTTGTCCCATTTTTCCCATGAGGTTTTCCAGTTTTTGTCTTCACCAGCAAGAATTAACATTAGGTGGTTAGGTACGGTTAAATATAGGTTGTCACAGTCACGTAAGTGACAGTACCATGGTCTTGCAAGATTTGTACAAAGTAAGGAACAGTGAATCATACATCTTTGCAGGTGGATCAACCCTGAGGCTGGCAAGAGGTGAGGACCCAGATGGTTTGTGTTCCCCATGCAAGGGGCAGTCAGAGGGATAGCCTCCTTAGGCATTGCCTATGGGATGCAGCACCCTCTGATGGGAGGGGCGCATTGGCACTTGGCCCAGAACCATCCATCATGCCACGGAGGTTGATTCCCTATCAGTGGCTTGTACCCATTCAGTTGATTCCCTATCAGTGGCTTGTACCCATTCAGTTGACTCCCATGGGGTGTAAGGCCTTTGGAATGACTGGCTTAATGAATAAATTGCCATGACTACCTTGCTGCATACATCACATTGACTTGGCTGTAACAGTTTAATAAAACATGGTTGTGGCCATTTTTCTTCAAAGCACATTGCCTGTCTTAGTCTGTTCAGGTAGAAGGAAGGGTTTGTGACCTATAAAACAACTGAGCACATGTGTCACACTAAAGAAAGCAGTGAGCTTGGCTTCAGTCACTCTAAGCCCTTTCTGTTCCTCATGAATTTATTCCACTGTGCCCAGCTTTAGTAACTCCAAGCCTACTCCTCCTCACATGCTGTATGTTTGCTGTATACCTCATCCTGCCAGCAAAAATACGAGCCCCATCCTCAAAATACTTTTTACGTTTCTTTAACCAATTTTCTTCAGAGCAAAAGGGAGATACATCCTACTCCTTTCCTTAATACTGTAGGCTGGCTACCTTTTGAGAACCTCATTAAGTGCGCATTAAATATGTTGCTTTACATATCAGATAGGCATAATCTTTGGAAACTCTACCTACAACATGTCCGTGGGCTGCTGTACTGCCATTCTGCCAACATAAACTGTTGCTTTCATAAATGTCAGACAGGCATAATGTTTGGAAACGTAACAGTGTACCATACGGGCTGTTGTGTTATACTTTCCCTTCTGTATACATCATAAAACCAGCATTAAGCATGCTGCCTTAAATGTCAGATAGGCATAATTCATGTGGTACAGTGACTTCTCTTCTGTGATATCTGTTATGTGCCTAATGGCCCATTGGGCAGAACTTCTGGGCTTGTCTGTGGTCTGTTGCACCATATCTGGTAATTGCATCCACTCCCCCCCCAATCCCTGAAGTTCACCAGTAAGCAACTTATTCAGTGACTTACATGTCACAAACACACACTGTGACTAACATCATGTTCAAGCTGCTGGTCAAAAGTGACACTTGGTTGTAGCCATTATCACTAAAAGGTGGCATCATAGTTAGCGATAATGGACAAAATGTAGTAACAGTGATTTAGGATGATGGCATCGACAGAGTTCCATGCATGGCACATTGCGTTAACCTGATAGTACAGGAGTTATGTGCATCAACAATTGGAAGTTAGTGACGATTATGCTTGTACTGCACTGATGGAACAGTCACTACGTGATAAATCCATCTGAGAATATAAAGTATACAAAGACTCAACCTTATTAGACCCCCCCCCCTTCCCTGGTACAAACATGGCATTCCAGCACTTCTGGGGGTAGCAGATGCATTCCAGAAGGTAAAGGATCACTTAACTGAAAAAGTGTTACTTCACTTCCAGTCACAGCTACTGTACCAGCATTGAGCATACACCATCATTATTTGTCAAAAATAACAGTACTAAAAGTTTTTTTGAAACACAACTCAGTTCTAAACATAATTTGCGGTACTGAAAGTAAGCAGAGCATAACTGTACGAATATCTCTGATGAACAACTTTTTAAAAAAACCTGTCTCACTTTCAGTCTCCCCTAGAGGCACATTAAACACAAACTTCTGTAAGAAAAAATAACTGCATGAAATACATTTTTCTAATGGGTTTTGGCTGATTTTTTAACAGCATAATGGAGACACATCCTGCTCGTTCTTATAACAGGCTAGGACTGCACACTGTCACATGGTTTACACAGTTTACACAGTTTTTATAAGGTAGAAGAAGGCCTAACAGACCCATTGCATCTACCTCCCCACATCATATGGGTCATAAAAATACAGTTCCCATCAAAAATGTATCCAGTTCATTTTTGAATTGTTCAGACTTAGTTGAATCAACTATTTTCTGTGGAAGTTTGTTCCATAATAAGATTGCCCTAATTGTAAAGTAATGTTTTCTTTTATTTCTAAGTGCCCTTTGTACAAATAGCTGTTTTTTATTACATCTTAGTATATTTGGTTTATTTGCATATCTAATATTACACTCCTCCATAAGATTTTTATCCTGTAAGATTTTGTACAGCAATAATAGATCGCCTCTCTGTCTCCTAGTTTCTGGATCATACAATTGCAAAATTCTACATCTTTCTTTATATGATAAATGTTTTAGTGTTGGAATTAATTTGGTAGTTTTTCGTTGAATATTGTCTTAAAGTTTTATGTCCTTAGACAGATAAGGAGACCAAAATGCGGCTCCATAATCCAGGTTAGGCCTAATGTAGGTGTTGTATACTGATAATATGAATGTCTCTTGTCTACAAATAAAATATTTTTTTATGGATTGAAGGATGTTATTGGTCCTAAGAGCTATATGTCTACAATGTTCCCCTGGGATTAGTAGATCATTTATCATAATTCCAAGATCTTTCTCAGTTTTAACTTGTCTCACAATCTTGGGAATATGGGTGTGGGCAGGACAGTAGTGCAGTGGGTTAGTAACTGGCTGTGCGGCAGGACACAGAGGGTGGTGGTGGTAAATGGCTGTCACTCCACAGAGAGAAGAGTGACCAGTGGGGTACCACAGGGATTAGTGCTGGGAGCGGTCCTATTCAACATCTTCATCAGTGACATTGCGTAGGACCTAGAAGGCAGAATTTCTCTGTTTGCTGATGACACAAAGCTCTGTAACAGAGTAGACACACCAGAGGGTGTAGACAGAATGAGAAGGGACCTGCAGAAACTTAAAGAATGGTCAGGGGTTTGGCAGTTGAAATTCAATGCAAAGAAGTGCAAGATAATGCATATGGGGCACAAAACCCTGGCACAATATATCAGTTGGGGGTGAGGATATAGCATGCACCAAGCGGGAAAGGGATCTTGGGGTTATCATCTCTGATGACCTCAAGGTAGGGAAACATTGTGACAAGGCAGCAGGTAAAACAAGTAGGATGCTGGAATGCATAGGCAGGGGCATCACCAGCAGGAAAAGGGAGGTCATAATTCCACTATACAAGACACTAGTGAGGCCCCACCTGGAATACGGTGTACAGTTCTGGAGACCTTACTTACGTAAGGACATAGACAGGGTAGAGAAGGTTCAGAGGAGGGCAACAAAGATGGTACATGGATTGCATCACAAGTCCTATGAGGACAGGTTGAAGGAATTGAATATGTCCTCCCTGGAGGAGAGGAGGGAGAGAAGGGATATGATAGAGACATACAAGTATTTTACAGGGAGGAACAGGGTGCAGGAAGATACTATTTTTAAGCAAAAAAGATGTTCCAGGACTAGAGGGCATAGGATGAAATTGCAGGGAGGACGATTCAGTGGAAACGTGAGGAAGAATTTCTTCACAGAACGGGTGGTGGACAAATGGAACACCCTGCCAGAGGATTTAAGAATGCATGGGATAGACATAAAGGAATTCTGGAGGTCAGGGTTAAGGGGCAATAGACTTCTAGGAAAACATAAACTTACAAGCTCAAATGGGCAGACTGGGTGGGCTGTAGGCCCTTATCTGCCGACGCTGTCTATGTATCTATGTATCTATGTAAAAAAATAACATCTACTGGGGTCCCTTTATCCAAAGAACTACTTAGTGTCTCATAAAATCTAATGAGATTAGTAGTACAAGATCTCCCCTTCGTGAAGCTGTGTTGTCTAATATCCATATACCCTTTACAATCCATATCTATTTCTATTCTGTTTTTGAGAATTCTTTCCATGGTTTTACAAACAACTGACGTTAGACTTATTGGTCTATAATTCTCTACCTCATTTCTATTTCCCTTTTTATGTATTGGAACTACCACCGCTTGCTTCCATTTATAGGGTACTGTCCCTTTAATTAATGAGGTATTAAATATATGTTGAAGTGGTTTTGAAATGGAATGGATTGTGTTTTTTAGAAAAAATGGATTTAAACCGTCTGGCCCTACTGCTGCATCAGCTGTAATGTATTTGATGGCTGTTTCTACCTCTTCCATAGTGATCTTATGTAATTCAATCATGTCTATGTTGCTTTTTTGACAGATCATTCACTAAAAAAAAAATACCATCAACAACTCAATCTGGTTCAAGGTCAGTTGGCATTCATCTGTATCCCCCTCCCCCGGGTTGTGCCTGAAGATAGGCAGGATTTGTCTAGTGCACTTACCCGGTCAACAAAAAACTAAATAAATAAATAAATTATTGAAAACTGACCCAAAAAACATATTTAGTTCATTTCCCATTTCTAGTGAATCTGTTATTTCAATACCATTATTATTTAGTGGTGTTATACTATGACTCTGATTTTTCTTATTATTAATATAAGAAAAAAAGCTTTTAGATTGTTTGTATATGCTAATTTTATTTCAATCTTTCTTCTTTCCCTTTTGATTAGAGATTTTGTTTTCTTTAGTTCAGTTTTATATCTATTAATATTTATTTGACTCTGACATTTCTTCATTTTTTTAAATGCTTTTTCTTTGTTTTTGATTTGTAGTATTATTTTTCTTGTTAACCAAGGTGGGATTTTTCCCTTTTTATTATGGGTTTTCTTAATTGGTATATAAAAGTTTTCTAATTCTGTTATAATAGAATTACATAATTCCCAACATTGGTCAATGTTTAGATCTTTAAATATTGTTTCCCAATTGTAATTTGATATTGCTTTATTAATTTTTGGGCAGTTAGCCTTTTTGTAGTTATAATTATAATTTACCCCCCCTATTATATTTGTATATTTATTAATTTCATACATTATGATATTATGGTCGCTATTCCCAATAGGGTTACTAATAGTTAGGTTTATTATTTCAGATGGAATATTAGTTAAAACCAGGTCCAGTGTGTTAGATCCCCTAGTTGAATCTTGTACCATTTGTTCCAGCCCATCCATTATGAAAGAGTCCAAAAAATGACTTTCCAAAGACGACTTAGTCACAAGCTTGTCCCCACTCTATCCCAGGTAAATTGAAATCACCTACAATGACTACATCAGATGGAGCTGATAATAATTCAATATCTGACATTAATAACCGATCTTGTTCAAGTTTGGAGGATGGCGGTCTATAATAATTTGCTAATTTAAAATGCTGTCCATTCTGATGTGTAATTTTTATATTATAAAATGGGTTGGGATATTTCAGGCTCTTGATTGGCTAAGAGGTGCGTTTTGCTGTGTCCTTATCAGCGCATATAGTGGCAACCGGCACCTCTTCAGCCAGTCAGGGCTACTTACAAAATAGATCCTTCCAACCTCCACTGTTTAAAACTCTGGCTGCCTACCCGAACTGGAGAATGTTACTGCCTCTCCCCACCCCCACCACACACTTTACAGAAACAGTAAAAAATATGTCATTCTGAGCCATGCAACTTATCTTTAAATTTGCTCAGTGAAACGAGAGCGATCCGCATGCCATCACAACGACTTCTATCACCGCACACTTACAGAAACAGTAAAAAATACATCATTCTGAGCCATGTAACTTATCTTTTAAATTTGCTCAGTGAAACGGAGTGATCCGGATGCCATCCAGCGACTTCTATTCATCGCCGTCCGCTAAAAAAACTGCGTCCCAGAAAAAATGATATTTAAACATAACTGCACTGCAGTCCTCACCTTGAGTTCCCATCCTCCTACCATTAAACGGGAAAGCCCACAAACAAGTGCATTCCACAAAACAAGTGCATTCCACAAGTGTTTTAAAAACGGAAGACGAGAGAGAGAATCAGAACTACAGTAGTCAAGCAACGACACGCTGCACTCCCAACTACAGAGCTGTAAATCTAAATAAAACAAGCTTTCCTAAGTAGCAAAGGGAAAATACATAAACACAAAAACGGAAGAAGAGAGAGAGAGAACCGTAACTACAGTAGCCGCTAACGGACATGCACTCCCAACCCACGGAGCTGTAAATCTAAATAAAAACAAGCTTCCTAAGCAGCAAAGGGGAAAAATACATAAACACACTCAAAGTACATGTTAAAATGAATTTTAACATGATCTACTATTGCAATTCTCTTTCCTTTTTATCCAGTGTCATTTAACTGTTCTAGTTAAGAAAACTGATTGCTAATGAATCCAATTAGGAACTATTTTATCTTATTTTTAAGATTGTTGTCAAATAAATATCTTCAACTTTTAAACCACACAACTCTGTTTCTACTTTATTTACAAAGTGCAGTGCCATTTTATAAGTGGAATAAGACACTCCGAGGTGTGGTTTGTAAGCTGATAAAGAGCACTTCCAGGTGCTAAAGTCCCTCGGCGCAAGCGCCTCGTGCCCTCATTACGCACCTGGGGCGTGCTCTTATCAAGCCATAAACCACACCTCGTCATGTCTTATTCCTTACGCAACACCTTCAATATCAGTTTCTTTATTGAATAATGCATGTTCTTTTGCATCTATTTTATTTGATACATAAATACAGACTCCTTCTCCTATTTTTTCCCTATTTTTATAAAAAAGAGTATATCCTGGAATACTGTTATACCAGTTTACTGTTTCGTCCCACTGTGTTTCACATAGTGCAGCAATATCTATTTTTTCATTTACTAGTATAGCAGTTAATTCTGTAATTTTAACCACATTTAAGCTTCTTACATTAGCTACAAGGACCTTATAATTATCAAATTCCCGTATAGCATATGTAGTGGCTTTCCCTGTTTGCCCCTTCTTACTTAGTTTAAACTTTCCTCTGTTACTTTTGTGATAGATTTTCCCACTACTGCAGTTCCTCTTTGTTGAGATGGAGACCATCCCAAGAGAACAAACTTTTATCCCCTGAGAATCTCTCCCAGTATGTAAAACATTTAACACTTTCCTGAAGGCACCACTTCCACAACCAGTCATTCCCTTGTTTTATTTTTTTCTGTTTTTCAGAGTTGGCTTTTGGAACTGGTAGTATTTCAGAAAAACAGTATTCACTTCCATATTGTTTCAGTATTGTTGCCAGTTTTACAAAGTCCTCTTTTATATTTTCTAATGTGAATTTTGAGATGTTTATTGTTTATTTAGATCTAGGATTACAATTACCTTTGAGCCAAGGCTCTTTTACAAGGGTTCCACGTCAGGAGAGTACATACATGTTAAACAAGTGCATACAACATTAAAGAGAGCATACCACCATATTCATCAGTTCAGGTATGGCATCATGGTAAATAGGATACATGAATAACACATACAAAGAATCATTTCAGAAACCTAGAAGAAATCAGGGAGGAAGGGTGAGAGGATGGGGGAGGGGCAGCCAAAAAGAGGCTAGAGATGTCATTTGTACCAACGTGTATTATTATTAATGGATTTTCTCCTGCATTTTTTATAATATCTGGGACCATATGTTCAATATCCCAAATCCAAGCCCCTCTAAAGCTAGAACAGGTTGTATTGACTTTTTTTGGTGGGGGGGGGGCAGATATAGCCATCAGTATATTTAATAATTGAATCTCAATACTATAATTTGTCTCTATATCTCTGAATGGTCAATAATACTATTGTCTGATTAACTTAATTGGATGTAGCCTGTATTATTTGTGATAGATATATCTTTGGAAATATTTATGCATTGCTCTGACATTATCTCGCCACTTTTGTCCAAATCGTTGTTGGTCCCTGTTTTAATTAAGAATTCCACTTCATTAGTAATATGACCAACATCTGTGAGGACAGAACCTGAAGCTAATTTGGGTTTAGTATTATTTATGGAGGGATTTTCTTTTTTATTTGGTGTTCTTTCAACATCAGTTATAGTAGTTTCACAGGGGTTATACTCATTTTGGTTGCTAGCCATCGTTGTACTTCAATTTTCTACATCTAAGATTGCAAACTTATTTTGTGTAATGACAGGAAATTGCATATATCTTCTTCCCTTTTTATAGTGTTTTTTATTAATAACTGGGCTCCAACCACTATCTTCACTACTACTGTTTTCATCTGTAGTTCTTTTGTGACTATCCTGTTGTGATTTATTTATTTGTGGCAGTGTTACAGAGATGGATGCTGATTTATTACTATTGATGTTTTTTTTTGGTTTTTACCATCACTCTTTACATTTCTAATAGTGTTTTCTAGTTCTTTAATCTTATTCTTTAGTGAAATGATTTCCAAACAGTGGTTACACCTAAGGCCTACAAACCCAGTTTGATTTTCAAGACAAAATTTATTACACAATATACACAACATTGCACTCTCTCCTGATTGCAATGTGACAAATCCATCCAAAATATTCATTTTGACTGACCTGAATAAGTGTTTTGATATTAATTATCTGTAGTGGCTCCAAACTTGTTTTAACCAGCACCCCAGCAGACACAGCTGACACACGCAGACGTGCATGTCTCTGTGTGCATCTCCGCGTGTGCTTGCTCCACTCACTAGCACAAGCATTATATGGTGTCAGATCCTGAAACCTTGCGGTAGTACCGCTGCCTGTTTCAGCATATACAATTTTAAATGTAGTGTTTAAAAACACTGTTCCAAAGCCTCTGATCAATTCTGAGGTCTTCTAGGTATGTGTCCCCCCCCCCCCCCCGCAATCTCTAGACTTGCTCTAACTGGTTACATCCCTATACTTCCTACAGCAGTGTAACCTTGTGATTTGCCTTACACACACCATGTGACCTGCTCAGCTATTCATCCTTTAGGAAGTGGTGTTTACTTCGCCAGTGAACCACCTTGCATTGTTTTGTAAAGGGCACTGTGCCCCAAGCTTAGCAAAGAAGATCAATTTGTGACCGACGAAGGTCATGGATTTGCCATTTCATTGCCAGCCAAGTGAAATACACAACATTTCTGGTAAGAACTATTGCATTAACTCTTCTATTGCTCTTTTATTCTGCTCATTTGTGGCTTTTTTAAAAACAAAACCTGCTTCTCCTTGTTTATATAATTTTACACTTTTTAAAACGTGGTTCCATAAGGCACTTCAGGATGTGATCTCTAAATGCCAAAAAAAGGTCTCTACATGCTTTGGCAGTAGGCCGAGGCTTTCCAAACTCCCATCCTTTCCCCCCTTCCACACCCTAGATGGGGACACAATTGATGATGTGCCCTCATTTAAATACCCTGGTGTCTGACTCAACCGACACCTCAGTTTCTCACAGAACATAGATACCATTTACAAAAAACTCCATCCAAAGCTTGGTGCCCTCTATGGAAGTTGCATCCCTCTACCTGCATGCTGGGATATCCTCATTAGGATGATACTCCCAATCTTTGACTATGGCAACAATGTCTGTGGTGCTGCCCTGAGGTCTGCCCTGGCCAGAATCCTCTTTCAGTTCTTCTGTTGATTGGCTCTAAATTTCTCTCCCTCCACTCACCACTGTACCCTGCACTCTTCCGACCTTCCCTTGAGGATTGCCACCTAACCCACTGTGCCCTCTTCATTTCCAAGTTCTGTCTCTCTCTTACCTCCGTCCCTCTCTATCTGACCTTCCTCCTCTCACCCCCCCACTACTCCCTCTGCAACCCTAGCCATCACTCCCTCCTACTTCCCTCTCGTAAATCCCTTGTTGGACAAGCTGCTTTCTCTTACCACTTTCTCAAACTCTTGAATTCTCTCCCCCTACCCATTCACTTGACTACATCTAAACTGTCACTAACCTCATGACTCCGCACCCACACCACCCCCTCCTGCAACTGTTCCTAATACCCTCTTCCCCAGCTGTTCTTTACTCTACCTCCCCTCCCTGTCTCATGAAGCTGCTCCTGGTTGCCCAGAACAATTTATTTTCTCTGCTCTTCTCCCCTCTTCTCCCCCCACCCCTCCCTTAGCACCTTCCACCCTCTCTACTTGTCCTTATAAATTACACCTGTGCCCTTACCAGCTCATGTTGTATATTTATTATATATATATATATACACATATAGTATATGCTACGAATGTTCTAGGAAATTACTACTCAGTGTATTTTCAGGTTTACCTTACTCCTTGTATGTATTCGAGTTTATACTGTACATGTTGTATTTATTGTGTATCTACTGTCTATGCACTGCTATTGTGCTTGTTAATTTTCTCTCTCTGTATTATTTTGTTCTATACTATGATATTGCATGCCCCCTCTCCCCCAGGATGCATCTGGAAATGAGCTATTGTTGCTCAGTATGTCTTACCTGGTGAAATGCTTCAATATTTATTGAATAAATAAATAAATATACAGTATCACCGCCTCTTGGGTGGTATGTGGCAAAAGGAAAAAACTAAGCCATGGTGACATTCCACAAGTCAATGACAAAGACCCTGCCATGATGTTTAATTGAGTGTGCCCCCACTTCCATTTCCTCAACCAACAGAAAACCAGTAACAGTTTGTTTCGCATACTATTCCAGGAGAGCAAACTGCACACCTCCATAGTGTGCTGTGTGCCTCCTCCTTTCAGAATTACTAGAGGCACCATGCACTACACACACACACACACACACACACACAGCACACACACACACACACACACACACACACAGTACACACAACACCCACTCACACACAGTACACACAACACCCACTCACACACATACACACAACACACACACTACACATAAGAGACACACACACACACACACACACACACACACACAAACACACACATTTGATGGCGCAGGGGATAAAGTGCTCACTTGACACATGGGCCTCATACACACAGCTGCAAGGAAATATTGCTAAGTGATCACAGTGATACCTTAGGGATAGCCCCATTATTTTTGACCTGTTAAGCCATGCACAAATGGGGTTGCAGCCCTTCCTGCATGGTTGCTAAACCCATTTTGACCACATGGGGAAGGGACAGGGTCACTATTGAAGTGGTCCTAAGCATGGCAACCCTCACTAACATCCTTTGCAGAGTCTTGTGTTGCCCCCTGTGTTGCAACTATTTAAAGAGCTAGGGGATCCAAAACAGGAACACAGGAAAATAATAAACATTTTAAATAGAAGCCAGTTGAAACTTTTTAGTTCTTAAATATTTTTCCTTTTGCCCATCATAAAGTCTTCTTTGTGATAACATTGTGCTGGATGTGTGGAACAGCTCTTAGCCTGGCAGCTGACATGTCTAACACTACTCCCCCACACTATATCATCAGCATTGTGATCTGACAGTGACGTCACAGGTGAATGACCTGGCAGTCACTCACTTGCCGTAAGTGGCAGTGATGTCACAGTCAGTGAGGTCACAATGCTGATGATGTAGTGCGGGAAAGTAGAGCAAGATATGTCAGCTGCTAGGCTAAAAGCTGTTCCACACATCACATCTACTAACATTAGGAAAATAATCTTTTAATTAAACAAAGGGAAAAGAAAAAGTACCTCAGATATAAAAGGTAATGGTTGGCTGCTTTTAAAATCTAATTTTAGTTTTAGGTTGGTTGACCTGGTGGAGCTGAGGGATGAGGCACTGGATGCCACACCTCGTGCCATGCCGGCAACCCGGGTTCGGGAATGAGCCCGGGTCGTCGGAGCTCGGCAGGGGAGAGAAAGGATCGAGAATCTGGCGGACTGCTCTGCTCTCTCAGGGAGGGTTCCAGGGTTGGCCCGGCATCGCAGAAGCCCCCGGTGGAGATTGGATGCACTGCAAATGCTAGGGCTCGCAAGCAGGGGAAGACATCAGGTGGCTGCCTTCTGGATGTGAGTGGGAACATCCAGGGTGGCATTGCATGTCCTACTTCTGGGGGACTAAGCTCAAAACACCCTGGCACACTGAGGAGGTGACAAGGGCCCCAGGGACCTCCCTCACATCCCCAGCACTGGACACCCACACTGAGGACCCATAGCCAACCTCCGGAGAGAGATGGACCCTCTAATCCCAGAAAGAGACCACCAAGGTAGGAGCGATGGGCCCTGCCCGAGGGGTAATCCAGGGCACTGGGAAGTCTCTCAATGGAGGGGGAAATCGGTGATGGTGTGTCACAGTGGTGAGCAGAAGGGGCTGAATGTCGAGTGGGCACCTCCAAGAGATGCCTCAGTGGGTTGGAGCAATAAACACAGCTAAAAAAAAAAGTTTTAGGTAGTACACAAGCTCTTTAAGGCAGGTGGCTTTGGCAGTATTTTAGGAGCTGGTGAGGGACACAGATACTGTGAGACCAAATTTTGCAATCATGGCATCAAGGTTTGGGACAGAGAGCTACTGGAAAACCGGGAATGGAAAGAGTCTGCATGGTCAGCAGTGGGCCTCAAGGTAAGGATTGCGTGGATGGTGGGAAACTGTGACTGTAGAACCATTGCAGGAAACTACAGACCAGTTAGTTGACTTCAGTGGTAGGGAAAATGATGGAATCACTTCTGAAGGAAAGAATTGTTGAGTACCTAGAGGCCAGTGGGGCACAGGACCCAAGGTAGCATGGTTTTACAGCAGGAAGGTCATGTCAGACGAACCTAATCGATTTCCTTGACTGGGTGACCAAAGTAGTAGAACAGGGTGGGGTTGTGGATATGGCCTACTTAGATTTTAGGAAGGCATTTGACACAGTCTCACACAAAAGATTAATATACAAGTTAGCCAGCTTTGGAGTGGGTCCCAAGGTGGTAGCCTGGATAAAAAACTGGCTGGACAACAGTACGGAAAGGGTAATAATAAACAGAGTCCACAGTGAAGAAAGGAGGGTAACTAGCGGGGTACCACAGGGTTCGGTACTGGGACCGGTCCTCTTTAATGTCTTTATAAGTGACATTGGAGAGCACCTGGAAAGAAAGGTATGTCTCTTTGCAGATGACACAAAGATCTGCAACAGGGTTGATACACAGGGTGGGGTGGAATGGATGAAAAGGAACTTGGCAATGTTGGAGGAATGGTCAAATATGTGGCAGCTCAGATTCAGTGCAAAGAAAGTGCAAGGTAATGCATCTGGGAAACAAAAACCCAGGGGAAGAGTACACAATGGGGGTGAGTTAATAACAACAGCAAAAATTGAAAGAGACCTAGGAGTAATTACATCAGATGATCTAAAGGTGGGCAAGCAATGTGAGAAGGCAGTAAGAAGGTCTGAGGGGGATACTGGGATGCATAGCGAGAGACATCAACAGTAGAAAACAGGAAGTTGTTATCCCTCTGTACAGTTAGTGAGACCCCATCTGGAGTACTACATGCAATTCTGGAGACCCCATCTCCGCTAAAGACATAGACAGAGTGGTGGCTGTTCAGAGGAGGGCAACCGAAGTGGTGCAGGGTCTGCACCAGAAGACATACGAGGAGAGACTAAAGCAGCTTAATATGTATACCCTTGAAGAAAGGAGGGAGAGGGGGGGACATGATAGAAACTTTCAAGTATCTCAAGGGAATTAACAAAGTACAAGAGGGTAGCATCTTTCAGAAGAAGAGATGCAAGAACAAGGGGTCACAATTTGAAGGTTGTGAAGTCAGGAACAGTGGGAGAATTCAAGAATGCATGGGACAGGCATAAGGCAATTCTAGTGGGGGTTAGGAGGAAGTAAGCTGTTGATTAACTAGAATCTGCAGCTTATCCATCAGGTAGGGAAATGGGCAGACTAGGTGGGCCAAGCAGTCCTTATCTGCAGTCAAATTCTGTTTCTATTTATCCTTCTCCCCCCAACAGCTAAGTCATTTGTTTATGTCTAGCAGTTTTTGGTGGTGGCACAATGAGGAACCCCTTTGCACCTGAAACTGGTGCTGCCACCAACTGGAGCTGTGTACAGGGCCCTGGTTCTGACCCCGTATTTAGAGGTAGAATAAATCTCCTTAGACCAGAAGCAGTTCAGAAAGTAATATGTGGGGAGATAGTGTAACTTATTTTTCTGTTGTCATTTACTGAATGCCTTGGTGGTGACAGTTTTGTTTATCAGCAGTTCTCCTCCTCATATGTCAAATCAATGGAAAGGAAGTGTTTACAATTAGCAGCAATCAGGAATGATAATACTTTTTTTCAGAAAGTGCAGGTGAGCATGAGTGCCACTATAAATTTTGAGTGCCATCACCAGCTTTAATGCCAGTACAAGAGGTTATGAAGTAATTATTGTAACAAACAAACAAACAAACGATAAAAGAATAATCCTAATTTAAATATTTTCACCTATATGTCAACCATATGCTAGGAATTCTGAACATGGGCTTTCCAGTTGTCCAAGTATTTGGACCTTTCAGCAGCCGCAGTTTTTGCCTGATTGTGGTAGACAGTCCAACAGTCTTTAGATACTTTCTTAACAATGTTGAAAAATGTAGCAGATCCTCCCATCTCTAAAACATTTGCATAATAAAACAGCTCTAGGATGACTTAACATCTCTGCACAAAAAGAAGCTTGAATGATGGAATTAGACTCTGGGGAAAGCAGCTTCTTTCACAGGAGTAAGCGGCATTTAGAAGACCATTTCTTGACCAGATTCTTACCATTTCACATTTTTATGTAAATTTCTTTTTGCAAATCTGCAGCATTATGGTCTGTGCATATTTAGTAGTTTGACAAAAGGGTTTCTGTCTAACATATGAAAAGGGGCAGGTGAAAGCAAATTGTTTGCTAATCCGCTCCTTAGAAGGAGTTTTCATAATATAAATGAGGTGAAGAAAGCAAAGGCATTCAGTTTAAACTTTAGATAATTTAATATAGTGAGAGGCTCGTTCCTAAAATGTGCAGCAGGTTCACACATGTTCAACTAAATCACAGACCTTAGCTGCTAATGTCGTATCTTTGGGACACCGTTCAAACATAATAAGCAGGGCTGGTAATGGAACAGATAATTTCCTATGAAGCATTTTCTTAGAGTAGTACTAATACTGCCGTATTCTTTACCTCTGGAACCTCAGATTCTTAGCTTTCATTTTTTGCTACAATGTGACTTTGATAATGTACCTTGTTGGTTCTATTCAAACCAGCCATCTCTTAATGCCAGAGAAACTGTTTCCATTATATTTGGCACTAAACAGAGACTGGTAAGTCTTCAATCAAAACCTATCTTCACAACTTTTGATGGGGCCCACTGTTGAAGAAGTAAACCACTTGAAGTACCTCAGTATGTGACTTGAAGGAAACCTTGATTTCTCCTACTATTCTGACACCATAAACACTAAACTCTGTCCAAAGCTTGGCTCACTCCACTGTAAAAAAACTCACCACCCATCTCCAGTGTGCCACGAACTCATCCTCGAAAATGATTTTGATGGTGTTTAACTGTGCTGACATGATTTGCAGTGCTGCCCCCAAAGCTACCCTAGGCAGATTGGACACCCTTTTCATCTCGTTTTGCCACTTCACTTTAGGCATCCTGCTTCTTACTTACCGCTGCTTCCTTTACCTTGACCTTGCTGTCCCCTCCCTCGAGTCATGGGATTCTCTCCACTGCTCCTCCATCCTTACAAATACTTGCTCTTTTCATTCCACTTTGACCTATCTGCTTTTCATATCCCCTGTATTCTGTTCTGTTCTCTCCGCTCCTCTGATGTCTGCTTTTCTTTATCTCTCACTGCAGAGCCTCCATGGGTCAGTCTGCTTTCTCTGTCTATCTCCCAAACCTCGAGAAAAGCCTTCCTCTCCCAATACATCTCCCCGTCTCTATCCACTCTCTCAAGCCTCTTCTAAATACTTGTTACCCCCTTTTGCAAATGGCTTCCTCTTTCTCCTGCTACTCCTCTGTTCCCTCCCCACACTTCCTGCACTCTCCCACCTTACCTCTCCCCTTTTGATTTTCTCTTCTCCCTTTCTCTGTCTCTCATCTGTAACTCCCCAACCCCAGGTCTCCATCTTTTTGCTACCCTGTTTCCCTACCATCTCTAACTGCCCGTGCCCTAGTCTCATAGGTCATGTTTACTGAGATATCTTTTTGCATTGCACCCAGCATTTCACATCTGCTCTTGCTCCTCCAGTCAGTACTAGTCTTTGCACTCCCTTTCAACTGCCAACTTATTAAATAGATCCTGGGCTTTCTAATTATCATATACTGTGCATTACAGTTTTAGCTACAGTATTTATGCATAATGGAACCTACGCACAGAGGTGTGGGTCATCTATGCAACATAAATCTGTGGCACATGGGCAACTCTACATCTCTGAGTCATGCATTGGGGGTCCTGTGTATCCTCCGTGGCATGCACGGAAGGGATGTGCATCCCTTCCACAACCAGTTCCCTGGCTGGTCCAGGGGCATGTCTGGGGCTTGCTCGCACTCTGTGCCACTCTCAAAGGTGTGGGGTAAAGGCAAATAGGGGTGCAGGATACAACAGTGGGGTCCCTGCCATATCCTTTATGCACCCCATGACATTCACTGACTGCAGCGGGACAGAAAATCCCTCCACTGTGCTGCCTCAGCCCACCAGGCTCACAGGGAGGGCTGGCGGCAGCCATTCGGGCTCTCTTTCATACTTTACAAAACACCAGTCCTACACCATCCCAGAATCCCCTGCTTTTGCAAAGCAGGGAATCCACTTTGGAACCCAAGATGGGTATCTGATTGGATGCCCATCTGTGTCCCTCAAACTGCCCTCCCACACAGTTGTGCATGGGGGGGGGGCTGTGGACAGGTACCCTGTGTGTGGGTGTGATTATGCATACTGTGCACCCTGTACCTGTCCACGGGTTCATAACAACACAAGCTAGGGTACATGTAACTTGCTCGCCTTCATGCCTAGGCCCAATGTATGTATTCTGTCCCTATGTATTATTGCATTTATTATGTATTTTGCATTTCACTCTCCTCTCCTCTCCCTGTCCCCGGGTTGCACTTGGAAATGAGCACTGGCTCAATGTGTCTCTCCCAGTCAAGAAATCTTGAGTAAATAAAAATAAATCATCTTATCCTTTAAGTATGGGCTGTCAGCTGGGAGACATAGGTTCATGTGCAGACTTAGGTGTTGTTTTCCCAACACCCTTGGAGTGGGGGGGGGGTGCCAGTCCTTAGGCATTTGCACCATCTGCACTTGGTGATGGAGCAGCAGTAGTGGCCAAAGGAACAGGTGAGATCTCAGCTACCCCAAGGAGCAGGATGGATGGGGAACAGTAAAGGCAACTGGGGCCATTGGGCTCCGTAACTATATACCTGTCATTAGGGTGAGAAAATGTGCCAATAAATCATCAGTTTAACATATTCAAGCAACCAGTATGATACGCAGTGTGTCCTGGCTGTGAGGCGTACAGGCATTCTGTAATGAAGGCATATGGAGGATCACGATGCTGCACATTAAGCCATGTTGGGTAAAACAGGGCCAGTATGCACAGTGGCAGCCACTCGTATTAATGTGATGTTTAAAATAATCAATTTGAAATCAAGGGAGCCTGATAGGACAACATGGAACTCGAAACAGGACTGTGAAGCTGGTGCTCTTCTGAAATTAGCCTGTGAACAAACAGGAAATGCAGCACATCCAGGATAACAGCAGTGGGACAGCATTAGGCGGCTAGTCTCAATAACCACAGGAACAAACAGCAAACTGCAAGGAAAAAAAACATGACAGCATACATAACACTCTCCAAAACATTTTATTTTCAAAGCTGTCTAGAGGACTGTATGCTGCGGCGCTTCAACCTGCTATAGGTCTTCATCAGGGGACTTGCACAGCCCCATGATTAAGACCTATAACCAGTCCACGCATCTGTCATGTTTTTATTTTGGCTCCTGAAGGCAGTTTGTTGTTTGAAATTAGTTTATGCCTGTGTGAACTTTGTGACTTTAGCACACTTAATTTTTTGTTTTAGCGGTCCCCATACCCTTCCCCTGGAAGAATTCACACAACACTGGTCCTGGAGAAATGCCCACAGTCATATGTTTATTCAATGGATTTACATAATGTTGGAGTGGCACGTGCAGCTGATAGAGTTCCTAAGTCCCCTCAGGACTCCTTAACCATTGTGCAGACTGAGGGAATGATGTACCTCTCTAAATGACTACCCAAACCACAGGAATGAGGAAGTCATGTGGCTAGATGACAAGCGACCACCCCTGACTGGTGGCAGCAGACCCGCAGCAGGCAAGCCCAATGAGGTTGGACCTTGACTCCCCCCCCCCAAATAAGGACCAGGTCTTATAGCCCAACAGAACTCATGCTAACCAGAGAAGATTAGTCCTTTGGAAGAATTTGACTCATTCCTCTTTCTTTCTTCTTGTACCTTCGATCCGAGAGACTCCCAATCCTCTGTTACAATAACTGTAACAGTTTGTTCTCTAAACTAACCTACCTTGGTTGTATCAAATCATGGCTGACCAAATCAAAGACCTTGGTGAGGTCCACAAAAACAGCTGCAACAGAGTCCCATATGTCTAGGGAACCCTGTATGCAGTTGGTGAACCCCACCAAGGTTGTCTCAGTACTGTGCTTTGGCTTAAACCCATGTTGGAATTCAGAAAGTAAGTCATATTTATCCAGAAATTCCATAGATTGGTTCAGAACTATTTTCTCCAATATTTTAGATAACGGTGGTAGGAGGGAAATCGTCTGTAATTAGACAGACTATCCCTCCCACCATTTTTGAATATTGGTTTTATAATGGCCATTTTCCACAATTTGGGATATTCCCCTGAACAGAGTGGAAAACTGAATAAATCAGATATTGGTTGTGCCAAAACATCTATTCGCAGTTTAAGAAACCTAAAATCAAGGTCATCATAACCAAATTTGGGCTTGGGATCATTTTTGATAATATAACCCTTAACAATGGCATGTGTTACTGCTTTAAAATAGAATTTAGGGACACAACTATAAGAACCAGTTTCACAGTGGGGTGTATCTAAGCTATAATTACCCTGAAATTTATTGAGATCACAAAAAAATTAATAAGTAATTCAGCTAATAAAGAGGGGTTCTTTATTAAATTATCACTGTCCCTAATAACAAGCTCAGATTCTTTGTGGGTCTTCCCCATTAAGACATTTAATAATTGCCATGTCTTTTTTGGGTTATTAGAATTTCTTGCTTGTTCTGAAAATAAATATTGTCTTTTTGATTTACGAATCTCTGTTTTACATTGATTTCTCAATTGTTTCTAGTTAATTAGGCTGCGGGATCACATTTTTTAATATGCTTTCCAAGCTCTATCTCTAAGCCTCATTAATTTTAAAAGCTCCTGCTTAACCCACTTGTTCTTGTTGGCCCTAACACGCGTATGTTTCTTTGGGGCAATACTGTCCAATATAGAATTAACCAATTTAGAAAATAAATGGATGTGTCCATCTAGGTTTTTGATTGTTTGAAGGACAGTGCAATGGATTTTACTACATTCAGCACTGACCAGGACTGAAGTTAATTTTGTATAGTTCCTTCTCTCAGTGAAAACCGGGGGTTATGTGCCTTAGTTGACCAATTACATTGCACTTATCAATGATTGTTTAAATTCTTAACGTGTCAATACTTGAGATGAGGAAATATTGTCAGAGTGTGCAACAATAATCCAATCTAGTACTGACCCTGACCCTGTTTTATAATTATACCTTTCTGTTTCATTTATAATCTGATGGACCCCCAATTTTAACAAAGTTTCCTTAATTGCAAGGTTGGTTTCCAGCTCCCAGTTACAATTAAAATCACCCAATAACATCCATTCTTTATTAGTAGTACAACTGTTTTTAATGACAGATAGTAGCTCTAGTCCCTCTTTGATATATATAGAAACATAGAAGTTGATGACAGATAAGGACCACAAGGCCCATCCAGTCTGCCCATTTCTTTTTTAACTTATGAATGGGCCATAAGCCTTTGCTCTGTCGATGGCCTATCTATTCATACTCATCTGTATTGCTCCCTTATGCCTATCCCATGCCTGTTTGAAGCCCTGCACTGTATTCATATCCACCACTTCCTGAGGTAGGCCGCTGCATGCATCCACCACCCTTTCTGTGAAAAAGAACTTCCTCACATTACCCCTTAATTGGCCTTCCTCTAATCTCATGCTGTGTCCTCTTGTCCTGCTATTTTTCTTATATTGAAACATGTTAGATTCTTTCACCTTGTTAATGCCCCTAAAGTGTTTGAATGTTTCAGTCATATCACCTCTCTCCCTCCTTTGCTCTAGGGTATACATATTGAGTTCAGTTAATCTGTCCTCATATGTTTTCTGATGCAGTCCCTGCACCATTTTGGTTGCCCTTCTCTGGACTGCCTCAATTTGGTTAATGTGCTTGTGAAGGTGTGGCCTCCAGTACTGCACGCAGTACTCCAGATGGGGCCTAACCAGTGTCTTGTAAAATGGATTATTATCTCCCTCTTCCAACTTGTGATACCCCTACTAATACACCCCAACATCCCTCTAGCCTTACCTACTGTTTTAGAGGTCTGCTTGGATGATTTCAGGTCATCGGTGATGATGATGCTCAAATCTCTTTCTTCCCTTGTGACTACCAGCAGCTCCCCTCCCAGCCTATAGGTGGCTTCAGGGTTTCTCTTTCCTATGTGCATGATCTTGCAATTCTTTGCGTTAAATCCCAGTTGCCACTCTTCTGACCATTTTGCCAGTTGAAGTCTCCCATTATCAGAACCTCCCCTTTAGCTGTCATGTTTTGTATAACTTTTAACAGTAACGTGTCTATGTCCTCCCCCTGGTCTGGAGGCCTGTACACAACCCCAGTTCATATGGCTGTCCCATTTCCTGTTTCCAGGGTGACCCACAGTTCTTCTGGCTCCTTATGTGTATTCTGAATTTCTGTAGCTTTGATATTTTCAATGACATAAAGGTCCACTCCACCCCTTTGCACCTTGATCTCTTCTGAACAGTACATAGCCAGGTACTGAAGTCTCCCAAGTGTGGTTACTGGTAAACCATGTCTCGCTAATGGCTACTATGTCCAGTTTAGCCTCTGTCATTATTGCCTGCAGGTCTGGGATCTTCTTTCCCAGACTGCGAGCATTTGTGTACATGATTTTCCATTGGTCAGATTTCGGTGTGTTAATTGTTGGGCGAGGTCCGGCATTTCCCCTGTGCATCGTATGGGTAGCCGGACCTTTTTCTTTACCTGGTGATGCAAATGAACTACAAACATGCTGAACTCCTGTTTGACCACTAGCTGAGGGGGGGGAGCGGTGTTCTTTCCATTCGATGTTTCGGGTGCTGCACCCCTCTCCCCATTTGCTAGTTTAAATCTTCTGCAAAGACATCAAACTCTGCCCCAATGCACTGACTCCCTCTTTAGTCAGATGCAGTTATTCAAATTGAAAGAACTTTTGCTCCCCAAACTGTTGCCAGTTCCCTACAAATTTGTGTCCTTTTTCCTGGCAGCAGCCCTTGAGCCACATGTTTAGCTCCCCTATCTTCCATTCTCTGACCTTCTGTCCCTCTGTCCCCCTCTCCCAGATGGGCAGGATCTCAGAGAAGGAGATGCCAGATGAAATGGATGATAGTTTGTCACCGAGCCTGGTCAGGTGTTCCTTGGACTCCACAACTGACCTGCTGGTGAGATCATTAGTCCCTACATGTACCAGGACATCAATGTTTTCTCCTGCTTCCTGAACAACTTTAGCAATGCGGTCAGTGTCTCTCCACGCTGATGTACCTGGGAGACATCTGACCATTACCCCTAGCTGGAGATACGTATCAACTCCCCGAATCATGGAGTCTCCTATGATCAGAAGTTTTTTGGATTTCCTTTTTGCTTTTTTTGTTTTGGTTCCTGTTTTGGGCACATTTTGTTGTGCTAGCTCCTGTGCTGCAGTGTCCTGCTCTGCAGTGTCCTCTGCCCCTTTGTTTGATTTTGGAGATAGAGGCAGATTCCTGTTTGTAGTTTTTATATGGTTTGTGGAGGTGATATGTTGGAGAGCACCGGGTGATGGGGCACCCGATTTGCACCTCCTAACCACCTGCCAACCTCCCGGACCAACTGCCCTCTGCAGTCGAGGTGCTTCTGTTGGATGTTAGGGAAATGGTGGGCAGTTCTTATAATACATTTCCTCTTGAATATGCAATTTGAGGCACGCAATCTCTGCCCATGCTGCCTGGAGCTGAGCCCTTAGATCTCCAATGGCCCAGCATGTACGACAGTGTCCTAAATCCTGTAAAACTGCCCTTCTGAAAAATGTTCCAGAGTGCCTGCAGTTAATGATATCCATTCCAGGTAAGTTGCTGGGCTTATAACCTGGTCAGAGTAATTAGAAGGAAGAAAATGAAAGCAAAAGTTTGATTTTGTGTTTTATTTGTTTTTTGTATAACTTGTTATAACAAGTAAAATTACTAGTGCCCCTGTAAATGAGGTCACTGTGTGGATACCCCTCTGAACCGCCCCTTCCTGCTTTGCTACAGGAAATGTCACGACTGTGCTACCTCTAAAAGGAGTGTAGTGGGGTGGTTGGGGATGGGGGTTGGTGGCTGGGCCTTTCCCCTGCTGAAAAAGAAGAACCACGGATGAAAGAAACAAGGAGGTAAGAGCAGAAACAATCAGCCAGCAACAAATGCAGTAGCCCTGAAAGCTTATCCTAATGGCAGATAAAACTATGAAACCTGTAAAGCACCACCTGTAATAATTTCACAGAAGATATACCCTTTAAGAAACACTTTGCTACAGACAAAAATAAACCAGTAACAGAAGACATACCTTGCAAAAGACAATTTGAATCAGAAGATTACAGCAGTAATCTGTAAGCACAAAACTGTAGGCACACCCTGTAATAATGCAGCAGAATGTATACCCAGCAACAACAATTTGAATCTGAGAAAAATAAAGCGATAAAATGTTAGCAACAAACAGTAACAATCCCTTGTGGGTACAAAATAAAAATAACAACACACAGTAAACCTGCCTAGCCAAAAGAAGCCTTAATCCTTATTGTTGCTCTGGTAAGGTTCTTTGCTCTGCCCTTTCAAGCACCCTAGAAGAAAAGAGCTCAGGTGAAGCTAGGTGCCTTGGCCAGCAAACCTAGTCTTATGACTTGCGATACCCCTGCTAATACACCCCAACATCCCTCTAGCCTTACCTACTGGTTTAGTGGTCTGCTTGGATGATTTCAGCTCATGTGTGATTCCCTTGGGGAATATAAATTAAACTAACATTGAGATGTTTATTCTGACTAAAAATTAAATCGACTGAAACCAAATCACACTTAGTGTTATCTACTGAATGATCTAATGTTAGGCAACTGAATCTAGATTTAAGATAAATCAGTGCACCCCCTTCCCTTTTTCCTTGTCTGTCTTTTCTGAAAATGTTATAACTAGACAACTGTACTTTTGCATTATCAATCCTACTGGTTAACTTGGTTAAGCTAGCCGTGGCAAGAAGAAATACAGGTGAGGGGGTACATAGGCAAAGTGGGCAAGCATTAAGGATGCAATACTTGAAGCAACATCCCATTGTGTTAGAGAGAAAAGCAAGAGCAAGAGAAGAAGGAAACCACTTTGGTTCTCAAAAAAAGTAGCAGAAAAGGTCACAGCCAAAAGACTGGCTTTCAGGAAATATAAGGGAAAGCAGTGTGATGAAGATAGGGAAGCATACCAAACTTCCCTAAGGGAAGCAGGGAAGGCAGTAAGGCAGGCAAGGGCCCAAACCAAGGAAACACTACTGTGAACAGTAAAAGAAGGTGACAAGACTTTCTATAGATACATTAGTGAAAGGAAAAAGTCCAGAGGGGGTATTACTAAGATCAAAGGGGATAATGGGGACTGTGAGGAGGTGGACCAAGGAAAAGCATCTATCCTAAATAGGTACTTCTGCTCAGTATTTACAAAGGAGAAGGTAGGGCAGGGCTCACAGCTCAACACCATGGACATGGGGAAGGAGGTGTGCACTAGTCCCTTCACAAAAGAAAGGGTCCTACAAGAGCTTGCTTAGCTCAGGGTGGACAAGGCAATGAGACCTGATGGCATACATCCCAGGGTACCAAAGAAGCTAAGGGTGGAACTAGCAGAGCCATTAGCAGAACTGTTTAGTGATCCCACTCCACAATAGTGGTAGCAGGGAGGAGGCAGGGAACTACAGACTGGTCAGTCTTACCTCAGTAGTGAGCAAGATTATGGAGGCATTCCTTAAGGAAAGGATAGTGCAACACCTGGAATCCATAGGAGCACAGGATCCAAGACAGCATGGGTTTACAACAGGAAGGTCCTGTCAAACTAATCTCATAGATTTCTTAGACTGGGTAACCAGAGTGGTGGACCAAGGGGGAGCAGTTGATGTTGCCTACCTTGACGTCAGCAAAGCTTTTGATACTGTTCCACATAGAGGATTGATTAATAAGCTGGGTAGGCTTGGGGTGAGTCAGAAGTTGGTCAACTGGGTAGCAAACTGGTTGGCGGGAAGAAAACAGAGAGTGGTGGTAAACAGTATACAGTCAGATGAGATGCAAGTCACAAATGGGGTACCTCAGGGATCAGTCCTGGGGCCAGACCTCTTCAGTATCTTCATCAGTGACTTACAGATGGACTGGAGGGTAAGGTTTGTCTATTTGCAGATGACAGCAAGATCTGCAACAGAGCAGATGATCCAGATGGGGTGGGCAGAATGAGAAGAGATCTGGATAAACTGGCAAAATGATCAGAAGAGTGGCAAATGGGGTTTTACGCAAAGAAGTGCAAGATCATGCACATAGGGAAAAGAACCCTGAAGGGTTGGGGGGGAGTTGTTGGCAATCACAAGGGAAGAAAGAGACTTGGGCATCATCATCACAGATGACCTGAAATCCTCCAGGCAGACCACTAAAGCAGTAGGTAAGGCTAGAGGGATGTTGGGGTGTATTAGTAGGGGTATTGCAAGTCATAAGAGGGAGGTAATGATCCCTCTATATAAGACACTGGTTAGGCAGTACTGGAGGCTACACTTGCACAAGTGTAAAATGGACCCAATTATACAGGTTCCTGGTTGGTAATTCTCAGTAATTCAGTAAAGCCAGCACACTATTTCTTTGCAAATTAGGTGTAATTTATAGAAATAGTATATTATTTCTAGGCATCAGGTAGCCTGCTACTACCTGAGTGTACCTGATACAATTTAATCTTACAGCCAATGGGGCAGTCCCATTGGGGTGTTTCTAACATACAATCTAGACAGTTAGTAATATTTGCATTACAGGGCTACAGATGTCTTTGCACACTAATCTGAAGTTTCTTACTAAGGTGATCTCTCAGTTTACTTTGAACCAAACCATTTGCCTTCCAGTCTACTACCCAGATCATGCCAATCCAGGGGAAACATTACTCCACACTTCAGATGTACTTAGAATCTTGAGTTGCTGGCAGTCCCAAGGGAAAAATGAGACTTGGGCATTATCATCACTGATGACCTGAAATCATCCAAGCATACCACTAAAGCAGTAGGTAAGGCTAGGGGGATGTTGGGGTGTATTAGTAGGGGTATCACAAGTCGGAAGAGGGAGGTAATAATCCCTCTTTACAAGACACTGGTTAGACCCTGTCTGGAGTACTGCATGCAGTACTGAAGGCCGTACCTTCACAAGGACATTAACCAAATTGAGGCTATCCAGAGAAGGGCAACCAAAATGGTGCAGTGACTGCATCAGAAAACATATGAAGACAGATTAACGGAGCTCAATACGTGTACCCTAGAGCAAAGGTGGGAGAGAGGTGATATAATTGAAACATTCAAACACCTTAAGGGCATTAACAAGGTGAGAGAGTCTAACATGTTTCAATATAAGAAAAATAGCAGGACAAGAGGACACAGCATGAGATTAGAGGGAGGCCAATTAAGGGGTAAGGTGAGGAAGTTCTTTTTCACAGAAAGGGTGGTGGATGCATGGAATGGCCTACCTCAGGAAGTGGTGGATATGAATACAGTGCAGGGCTTCAAACAGGCATAGGATAGGCATAAGGGAGCAATACAGATGAGTATGAATAGATAGGCAACTGACAGAGCAAAGGCTGATGGCACATTTAAAAGGTAGAAAAAGAAATGGGCAGACTGGATAGGCCTTGCGGTCCTTCTCTGCCATCAACTTTTGTGTTTCTATGTTAATCACACCAAGGCCATCAGAAAGTCCTTTCAGCTTTTTGTTTCATTCACCCTGGGTAAGAGGATGTCCGTGTGTCTAAACAGTGCTTGTCCAAGTGACTAGCAAATTGTATCATTTTTTGTTACCAGAAGTACAGCAAGGAGCTTCCTGGTCCAGTTTGTGACCACTCCACTAGGTGGATTGCCACCTCTATTGCTTGTTTCCGTAATGTGTCTGCTGCTAACATTTGCTCAGCTGCCACCAGGAGTACTGTTCACACATTTATCAAACATTACAGTCTGGACAGCCACTCTCACAATCATGCAGGCTTTGCCTTGCAGTCTTAAAAGGCCTCTTCTTCTGATTCCACCCTCCCCCTGTCCTTTTGGTACTGCTTGGTACTCATTCCAAAGGTGTAGCCTGATGAAAGAAATCCTCGAAGAAGATAGTACAGTTAGGTAGGAATTTACTGTAACAGTAGATCATCGAGAAAATCTCTCATCAGGCCATGCTGTCCCTCCCTCCTTCCCCCTTCTACACACTGCTTCAAATGATCTTGTTGCTGCTACCTCCATAACTACTTTTTCCACCCTCTGCCTCACCTGCCTTGCAGAGGACTCCATTCTCTCCTGGTTCCCTCAAAGCTTGTCCTTTGAGTATGATCTTTGGTGGGGAACTGAGGAGAGGAGGGGCCTCCCACTCTTATATGCGCACTGACGCCTGATGTCATCGTGGTTGGCCCCTGACAGCACTGCTTGCAAAAGTTTCCATGTGGGCCTGCTGTCTGATGGCTATATGTTCCAAAGGTGGGGCCTGATGAAGGATATTCTCTCAAACATCTACTGTTGTGGTAAGTTCCGATGTAACTGTACTGTCATTCCTACCCAGGTGGATCAGTAAGCTGTCCGTTGAACTTCCATGATGTGCCTCTGCCATTAACCTACAGAGAAGTTCCTCCCAGCACATGCCTCTCTTTCCCAACCAGCAGATCTGCTCCTTCTGAGCTGGAATTACTAGGTTCTTCCCCCAAGACTGACATCCTGCTCTCTCTCTTAAGCCCAATGGATGAAGGAGTGTCACATATCCAGAGCTGTTTTGGATCATCAGGGGAACCTGGAAAACAGCAACACAGTAGTAAGGTAAATATGGTCATATATAACGTAAAAACACATGGGACCGCCACCAAAACCATGGCCTGGATTTGACCATCTTTGAGCCCCTGGAACCTGCCAGGTGTTGCCACTCCAATCCAAAAGGAATGACTGTGTACTCTTTGACATGTAAACTGGCCCACTGAACTGCCAACCTCAGGATGTGCCTGAACTGGTAGGCTGTTATGACTTACCGTCCGCATGCTGCAGGAAAGCCTCCCTCACAGATGAGCGAAGAAACATGTATTCTGACACAATGGATTTGATGTCTCATGCTAACCCTGACAGTGCTTTTACTGCGCACCAGCAGCTGAAGCCACTTTCATCAGTTTTATTCTTGTGCAGCCAGATGTAAACCTCTTCTGGGATCACCATACTGTCCATGTCCTGCAGGCTCGAGGCAACTGTGGTTTGTGCTGATTCCACCAGCTCAGAGGCCCAGAATGCTCTGCAAAAAGCTAATGCAAAGGTGGTCTTGAATAAGTTGGCCTCGTATGGAGACCAACAAACTACTGGAAAGGCTTCCCACACTTTTTCCTGGATGGCAGGGGAGCTATGGCACCGAAGGTCCACCCACTTTGGGAGGCCTTTACTCCACCCTTCAAGGACTTTGCGAATGTTAAACAGGTGTATAGCATCAATGAAACCCTAGACTTGCGGAAAATCATGACAAGCCCGTCAGGTGTTGCCCCACTACCCCTGGCATCAGGTTCTGACACTTGGATTCCATAATATATCTGCAGAGCTGGTCTGTAGGAATAGGCCAGCTATTAGGACACCACACCTTGGCACAGACTGCATGGTAATGTTCCACGCCATGGAGGTAAACTGCTGTGGTCCTGGGAGCAATGGCATTACCCATACACTACCAGGTCGCAGGGTTACCACCTTCCATAGAAATGGTGGGATTGGTCATGGATCCGGATTGGCCAGCTCCCTGAACTTCTGCCACTGTGAATAAGATAAGGCATCAGCAACACCATTCTCAATGCCAGGAACGTGTACAGCCTTAAAATGGACATTAAACAGCATTCATTTTAGGATGAATATCCACATCAGATCGCCCAATGGGCTTATAGTCCCCAACTGCCCGTTTATGTTGTGGACCATGCCCATGTGGTCTGAATAGAAAATTACCTTCTTGTCCATCAGCCAGGAGCCCCATATACACATAGCCATCACAACTGGAAAGAGTTCCAGCAGGGTGATCTGTTTTGTGAGCTCAGCCACCACCTATGAAGAGGACCATTCTACAGCATATCATACATCAGCTAGCCCCCTCGATGCATCATTGAACAGTTCTAGCTCCCGGTTGTCAATTGTCTCTGGCCACATCGAAATGCCATTAAAATGAGAGATGAAAGTCATCCATATTCAAGTCCTCTCAGAAACCCTCTGTCATCCTTATGCAGTGTTGAGGCTTCTGGGCACCAGTCCCTAGCTTTGCCATTCACTGCAAGAATGTCCTCTCCATGGAAATGACACAGTAGGCAAAGTTTACGTGCCCCACTATCTGTTGGATCTCCCATTGGGTAACCTTCTTAGCCACTAGAGCACCGCTTCAAAGGTTCCTTAGAGACTTGATCTTATTGTGAGGCAAGCGATATTCCTGTGCTCCCATATCAATCTATGTGCCTAAAAACGTCATCACTGAGTTCAGTGCTTCAACTTTGCCAAGAGACAGGGATGCACCAAAGAGTTTGCACAATTGTAAAAAGATGTCATGTGTCTGCCTGCAGGCCTGGGACCGTGCTGCCCCACAAACAAGAAATCATCCAAGTAGTGTACAATCTCAGGTTCCTTGATTCCTGAGCATTCGCCCAGTGCAAGAAAGTGCTAAAACTTCCTCTCCTCTCCTCTCCCTCTCCTCCTCTCCTCTCCTCTCCTCTCCTCCTCTCCCTCCTCTCCTCTCCTCTCCTCCCTCCTCCCCAGAACATATTCAAATCCTTCAACCTGTTCTCATAGGACTTGTGATGCAATCCCTGTACCATCTTTGTTGCCCTCCTCTGAACCTTCTCTACCCTGTCTATGTCCTTATGTAGGTAAGGTCTCCAGAACCGTACACTGTACTCCAGGTGGGGCCTCACTAGTGTCTTGTATAGTGGAATTATGACCTCCCTTTTCCAGTTAGTGATGCCCCTGCCTATGCACCCCAGCATCCTATTTGCTTTACCTGCTGCCTTGTCGCACTGTTTCTCTACTTTGAGGTCATCAGAGATGATAACCCCAAGGTCCCTTTCCTGGTTGGTGCATGCTATATCCTCCCCCCCTTCCCCCAACTCATATGTTGTTCCAGGGTTTTTGTGCCCTATATGCATTATCTTGCACTTCTTTGCATTGAATTTCAACTGCCAGCCCTTGACCATTCTTCAAGCTTCTGCAGGTCCCTCATTCTGTCTACACCCTCTGGCATGTCTACTCTGTTACAGAGCTTCATGTCATCAGTGAACAGGGAAATTCTGCCTTCTAGGTCCTGGACAATGTCACTGAGGAAGATGTTGAATAGGACCGGTCCTAGCACTGATCCCTGTGGTACCCCACTGGTCACTCTTCCGTCTGTGGAGTGACAGCTATTTACCACCATCCTCTGTGTCCTGCCGCCCAGCCAGTTACCTACCCACTGCACTACTGTCCTGCCTACTCCCATATTCCCCAGTTTGTTTAATAGCCTTCTGTGTGGCACAGTGTCAAAGGCCTTGCTGAAGTCCAGATAGGCCACGTCCATTGCCCTCCCCTGATCCACCTCCCTTGTCACCCAGTTGAAACATTTAATGAGGTTGGTCTGACATGACCTCTGCCGGTGAAACCATGCTGCCTTGGGTCCTATAGTCCGCTGGCAACCAGATGTTCCACCAATCTCTCCTTCAGTAGTGCTTCCATGATCTTCACCGCTACTGAGGTCAGGCTGACTGGTCTGTTGTCCCCTGCTTCCTCTTTGTCCCCACTTTTGTATAAGGGGACTACATCTGCTGTCCTCCAGTCTTTGGGTACCTCCCCTGTTTCCAGTAATTGGCTAAACAGGATTGCCAGAGGTTCAGCCACCACCTCTCTTAGTTCCTTTAGGACCCTGGGTGCACCCCATCTGGCCCCAGTGCTTTAACATTATACCCCCCCCCCCGGCCACTGCCCAGAAACACCAATAACTCAGCAAACTGTCCCCCATCTCTTGTGAGCATGTTAAGGCCAAATTGGGAAGGATATTGCTTTGGGTATAGCTTGCAGTAGTTTGTGAATGATCTGCCCCACTTGGAGCCCACGTGTGTGCTGGGAGGACCCCTCACTCACTTCCCCCTGAGGCAGCTGACACATGGCAATCAGTGTGGGGTACCCAATTCTTTCTAGTAATCATGCTTCATACGAACATAAGCAATCAGTTGTGAAGCTCTCTCCTGATGCTCACTGCCCCGCAGTAAGTGATTAAATGCCAAAAAGAAGCTGCTGCAGAGAAGTGTTGAAGTTTAATTATCATCAACCTCATGAGGAGTGTTTGTCTCCTAACCCTCCAGCAACCTTGTCACAATAGGTATTGCTCCACTTACATCTTAAACAATCTGCACGGCAAACATAGAGCAATCTGATAGTGTTGCAAATTATGGACAAAACACATCTTTTTTTTTAAATATTGCAGGCCAAAATGCAAACAGAAATGTGAATATACATCATTGCCTAGCATGAATTATGGCAAAACTAATGCAGCAGTTTATTAACCAACTAGTTGGGGGGGAGGGGCATGCCAAAAGCTGCCACAAACCCTGGTGTGGCAAAGTGCCCTTATTTAATCTCTGTGTCTCATACCAAATCAGGGGAAACCTGGGAACCTACCAGCAGAACCAAAGGGGAAAAGCTGTATTCATTTTTTTGGGACCTTTGATTCCTGCAGTTGTGGTGGGGGGGGGGGCTGGTTGACCAGCTGGGCATCTGCCACATGGCCCACCCCAGCTCACTGAACCTAATGCCCCAGTGCCCCATCTAGCTGGCATGGCAGTCAGCCTTCTGCTTGAATGCACTTGCCTCAGCAGGAGTTGGCTGTAGCAACAAAGAAAATTACTTGCCCACCACTGGGGCCTTGTGATGGGGTGTGCTGTGTCCCAGCTGGCCATTGAGTGCACCATGATCCTGCCTCCCCTGAAAACACTGCAGCTGTCCCATCCAGCTCATCCCCCTCCCCCAACATGTGTGTCCTGCCAGCAACACAGCCCACCAAAACCCAGCAGCTACAGGAAGAATCGCAGGTTCCGATGCCCAGGGATGGGCCACCTGCCTCATTTCCAGTGGGCCCGGCCCCCATCGGCAGCAATCACCTCATGGTCCTTTTGGCATCCTCTCATCTCTGTTCCTCTGCTGCTGAACCATGATCCGGGCTGCTGGAATGCTGGGGGGGAGGGGAATTGAACACCAGTCCCCGTTGCCTAAAGGTGGTGCAAACAGAAACTGGGATTTTCTTCCAGCTCCAACTCCCAGCAATACCAGTCAGCCCCAAATCCCAAGTTTGCAAATTGTCTGAATCCTGTGCTACAGAAGAAGGAGCCCTGCTAATTTGCAGTGTGGGATGACCACTGCTAGAAGAGAACCTACCTCCATAATGCTGGCACAGGTACCAGGGCTGGCTGGTGGTTTACCTGGGTCCCAGCTTTTAGCCCAAATCCCCCCTCTCAGAACCAGAGGGCTAAAAAGAGAACACAGTTCTGCACTTTCTCAGCAAAATCCCAGATGGGGGCAGCATTAAAGAATTAGGGAACACATTTTGCAGCAGTACTCATGTAGCCTGTAATATAATGCCAGTAACGTTATTACCCAGGGAGTGCTGCCAAACGGGCTGAAAGAAATACTGTCCTGTGTCATCTGGAAAATCAGAAGAGGGAGGCAGAAGTCAGGGGGAGCTGCTGGCTTCAGCTCTTGTTAACCCCTCATTATCTTCCCCCACCAGATGCCTCCCATCCTGTGGGTGGCCCCAGTGATTCCTCCCCTTGGGGGCGCAAGGCTAAGCCCCAACCCTGTGGGTGGAACCCTACCTGTCTGTCTAAGGCTAGGTTACAGGAAAGGGGACACAGACTAGGGGATATCTGCTGCAATTCTTTGGCAGACTTGTTATCATCTCCGAGCTGCAGAGTTATTTACCCTTAAAAATGTGGTAAAACATAACAAAGAATGGAGCATGCAATAATACCTTGGAGGCCGAGACTCACAGAAGACTAAAAACATGGTGCTTTTTCCTGTTAATGGAGCATCGTTACTGAATTACTGTTTTTCCAGCAGCCATGCTTCTTGTGGTACAGGAGGGAATCTGGATGGTAAATCATGGTTTCACCCGGCAAAGGTACATGTACAATACACATTGAACTCTGACTTTCTGCTTATAGAAATAAGACCTGAGTGTTGACATTGTCACTGCAGTAATTAATGCTTGCTAATTACCTTTATTGTTGACAGCGTACCACCCTTGAAGGGTAAAAGATTGATCTAATTCAAAACTGAAGCTGTGCTTAAACAAGGGCCAGCTGTGCTACTGGCAGGCCCCACTATAGACGTTTGTATGTATCTCCACCATAGCCCCCCACTCCCAAGTCTCAATAGTTCTTTTCCTGGGTGGGGTACAATGACATGTTTATTTATAATACTCAGTGCCTCTGTGGTTCTGTCTTTAGCCACTTGTCTTCATTATAAATCATCAGCCCTGAAATGACCAATCAGTACTGAGGATTTGTGTACTCAGAATCATGAGGGCCTCTTATAACCATTATAAATCATTCTTAGCCAGGCAGAATTATTTCCAAACCTTCCAGAGACTCTTTATAACTACAAGAGAGTGTCTCGTGACAAGAGTTCTAAAATTCTGAAGTTCTACATCCAGTTGGCCTTGTCCGTTTCCCACACAGGGGTTTTAATAATTCTCTGCAAAGCAAAACAGTTTGATTTGAAATTCTTTTCATTTTTTAAATAAACATAATCAACATGATGATACAGTTGAATACAGTTCCTTTGTCTCTTGTGGTTATCAGAGTATCTTTTCAACTCCTTTGTGTGCCAGAACTACTCCGCTTCACTTCACAATTCTCTCACCTAAAGAACTTGAGAGTGCACTTTTAGAACCATTGTAAATCCCTATTATGATTTCAGCCAATCAGTGCACACAGCACTGTACCTCCTATCCTGTGTACAATGTGCTCTTGTGCAGGAGCACTAGGAGGGAGCATAATAACGTTTCAAAAGGACCCTAAACTTATTATCAATTACACAAGCTAAACTTGAGTTATAGGGGTCTATCTTATAGTATAAGACACTCCTCTGATGGGGTTTGGGCAGGTGGAACTGCTCAGCATTGCTTCGGGGTCCTCTTGCCCAAGCCACACACTTGTAGTCTCTTCTAACATGACAGAAACCCCTCTGAAGCTCTATTAACTTATATAATGTATAGGGTGCTTTACGTTATGAGTTTTTTTACACACCCAAGGTGATGGTATCACAGGCAGAGGGTGTGTAAACAAATGAATAACATCAACACCCTATAGTTTATTTTATATAATTGCTGTTTTTTTATGACTGGAAACAAAAATTAACTGGAAAAGCATTGTAAATGTTTGAAGATATTATTTGGTTTGCCATTTACTGTCTTTAGTGTTAAACATAATGCATAAACACAAACATTTACACATTGTATAAAAAGTCTCTGAAAAAAACATACAATTTAAAACACCCACCGAAAAGGAAAGTAAGTCCACTAAGAGATATTTTTACTTTCAAGTATGGTTCTCTAGAAACTTTGTGGCAATTGTTTGTTTAAAGGCTTTGTGTACTACGAATGGTAGTTATGTAGTGTGTTACTGCAAAAACAGCAATTAGTTTTTGTGGATTGAAAACCCACAAGAAAAAAGTGTTTTCCTTTGAATGGGTTTAACTGACAGCCATGCCATAATACTGTAAGTATTATTGGGAAAGTCAATTATTAGGGTACTTGAAAGTGCTGTCAAATGCCAACCCACTTATTAAATAACCTAACCAGTAAGCAGTTAGGTAAGGGGAAGCAATATAGTGTAGTGGTTAAGAGCACGGAGCTGTAAAGTTGGAGAACTGGGTTTGAATCCCACAGCCACCACTTGTATGCTGTGTGACCACGAGAAAGTCACATAACTTCCCTGTGCTCCCTGGACACGCCTGGAAACACACCCTAGTTAGTGTGTCTTTCCTGGCTCAAAATTAATAACAAACAAAGAAACAAAAGTTATATAAACATATAAGAGTGTCTCTTGTATATCTTTGGAAAATATGGCATGCCTCACTCTTGAAACAAGGATGCCAAAATCTTTACATCTAAAAATCAGTCTATAGTGTATGGTAGAGCGTTGTTGTGTATGGAGATCCACACACTTGAAAATGTTGCTTTGCTGCAGTAGTGATGTAGCTACTAAAGCAGCATGAGTTTTCTTTCTGCTTTAGTAGCTATGTCATGATGCAAGTGTCCCCATTAGTGCTGTCCATCGGAAAGCGGGCGGTTGAAGCGGCGTGTGCTTGAGCTGGCTGCTGAGCAGACTGCAGTGAAGTGTGGGTACCAGAGTGTAAAGACTGCTTGTAGTAAACACAAAAAGTAAGGGAGTTTGGCTTTTTTTATCATACACTATCTAAAATAGTATATGGTAGCCCAACTACAGAACAAAAAGAATAGTGTATGGTTAGGCATGTACAACAAGCTCAGGATTCCATCGAGAGTCTTGTATATGCCTAACCATACACTGTTTTTTATAGTATATTCACAGCATCTGTACTGTGACACAGTTAAAAAAAAAAGGTACTCACACTATCGCGTTGGGAAGGGTTCAAGATGTCAGGCAGGATCAAATTCAAACAAGACACAAAATGGTTGAAAAAATAGTGAATGGCTAAAAAAACAGTCACTATGGATATTGCTGTCCCCAATGCTTAACATTTTGGTCATTTTGACAGTTGTACTCCATCTAGTTTAAACTGCGATGACCAATTTTTTTTTTTTTGGCTTCTGATGATGGCATGCTGTTGTACTATCGATCTGACATCGGGTCGATGGTACAACAGCATTACAGCTGTCACTAAATTCCATTCATAGCAGACACTGCCCATATACTATAACGCTCTTCTTACACCTCATGGTTATCATGATGACAAAAGGACATCTCAAGCTTTGCTCTCGAGGTCCTTATTGTCATGGTAACCACTCGGTGTAAGACTAGCATTGCTGTGTGTGGGCTACCATACACTATTCTATATGTTTTTAAAGAGGGACTGTAGTCAAAATTTATGGCATCAATAAATCATAAATTCAGAATTTGGATCAGCATAGCCCCAAACCTCCCCAGGCCAAAAATGAGACCTCCAGGTTACTTAGTTTGAAAGTTACAAGTCATTTTACAACCCTCAATTCACTGTCTGCTCAAAAAAGTCAGTTTCAGTGAACAGTTGCTGATGAAGTCATCTCTTGAACTCACAGTCTAGTCCTCCCTGTCAGCAGGCTTATAGGACCTGTTTCTCCAAAGTTTTAATGATCACATGCAATGGTTTTCACAAGTAAAACAGACAACACCATTCAATAAACATTTCTTTAAAAACTATAAGTGTTTCAGGATTTGTAACAAAGTTGACAGATCTGTGTTATGTTTTATTTTGGTGCCTTTTTGTTGTGGTCCTTTTCTCCAGGGTTGCTGGATGCTGGGTCATAGTGAAGTGAGCTGGGAGGTAGGAGGAGATAGATGGGTGATAATATTTGGAATGAATGAGAATCATGTAATTCCGTGATGCCAAATGAAGTGAGCTGAAATATATGAATGTCAGGCTATTCCAATACACCCACCCAGGTGGTAAGGCAGTTCTTTTTTTATTTGGCTATGTGATGTAATTCTTCACCAAAATGGAGAGGCAGGAGGCACGATTAGAGAAAAGGAACTTGTTTATTGGCAACTGATCATCGGGTATGGATACAAGAGAGGGACAATCATACATACACAAACTACTTCTTTACCATATGCAAGATTATATTTCACTATATGTAAGATTATATTTCATTACATGCAAGAGGAATACTTTTATAGGCACAGGATTTAACTGACAACAGGAACTTCCTGTTTGGGAGCAGGAAGTGAGTGATCACAGAGCCACCAAAGACTTACCATCCTAGAAGGGCAAGAGTAGCTCTCTGTTCCCCCCCTAGCAGCTGGAGGTCTGATTCTGAGCAAGTAAGGAGACTACTGAGAAATATAGGAACTTATTGTCTTAGAACAGGAAGATCAGGAGCTAAAAGGGCACAGAGGCAGTAAGTAAGTAGGGGAAGAAAAAAAAAAAGAAAATAAACAAACAGAGGAAAGAATAAGTATTCCAAACAACAGTTAGGGGGCCAGAAAAAAGACACGATGGGAGTGGCGCAGTGCAGTGGCTGTGGGGCAGCAGTCTTCCGGGAGACGTTCTGGAGGATGCAGTGTTGTCCCATCTGCAGGCACCTCTCTGGGTTGAGGGAGGAGGCTGCTCATCTCCAGGCTGAGTTGGCCAGGATTTGTGGGACCTCCTCTCCCACCCAGGGACCACCAGGGTCACTGCCGTTGCCTCAGAGGTTGCCAAGAAAGAGGAGCGGTTGGACCACGGTGGGCTCAGGGAAGGTGAGGGTGGTGGAACAGAGGCGCATCCCTCCAGTTGTACCTCTCCACAATTTCTATGCTGTTCTGGAAAAGTGTGGTTCCTCTATGGAGGCACCCACAGTGGAGACCAAGGAGGATGCTGGGAACCTCCACAAAGGAGACCCACAGGAGTGTGGTATGGGACCCCACAGGGGAAGGAAACAACTCCTGGTGGGAGACTCCATTGTTAGAAAGGTAGAACTGGGGGAGGAAGGGGAGAGGGAGGTCAGGTGCCTGCCTTGCACCATGGCTTGGAGGGACAGGCAGCGAATCCTCAGGATCACAGGAGCAGCTACACAGGGGAGGGAGCTGGATGTCATTGTCCACCTAGGGACAAATGACCTGGCTAAGAAAGGGATCAGAGCAGTGCAAGAAGTGTTTGTGGAGATGGGGAGGGGCCTTAGACAAATAGCACACACGGTAACCTTCTCAGAGGTGCTGCCTGTCTATGGCACAGATGAGGCTAGGGTGCTCCATACCATGGGTTTCAATCAGTGGTTGAAAAACTGGTGCAGAGCTCAGGTATTTGGCTTCGTTGGAGACTGGGGGTCCACCTGGATGGATGCAGGCCTATACTTGTGTGATGGTCTGCATTGGGCTCAGGGGCAATGTGAGGAAGTATTTTTTCACAGAGAGGGTGTTGGACACATGGAACAGCCTTCCTGAGGAGGTTGTGGGGTCTAAAACTGTGGGAGAATTCAAGAATGCATGGGACAGACATAAGGCAATTTTTGTGGGGGGTGGGAAGAAATAGGCTGTTGCTTAAATAGGATCTGCAGCTTATCCTCTAGGTAGGGAAATGGGCAGACTAGGTGGGCCAAGTGGTCCTTATCTGCTGTTAAAGTCTATGTTTCTATAAATAATCAGCTGTAACAGCTACGCTGTAAGAGCGTCTTATTTCTATCTCCCTATAAGAGGGAAAACTCTACAGCATAAAATACCAGAATGGATCAATCGACTAACAGGTACGCTGTAAGAGCAGCTCTCCTATCCTCAGATATCTACTTTCACCCCGAGGTGCACCTCTCCCTAAACTTCCGTTTTGAAGATACAGCCACTCTATTACTACCAGAAGAGCCTATGCGGAAGAGTTGCACATAAATTTCTTTGTCAACAAAAGAAATGTGGAAACACTCCACTGGTTTCCCAGTGCAATATGGATATTGGTGGGAAAGCTAAGGATGTGGAGAGGATTTAACAGACCACGGGTTCTCGGCTACACCCCACCTCTCTAGGGTTGCCAGAAAGGAATACAAGATCCGGCTGCAGTCCGCTTCTAGACTGCCCGGAAAGAAGAAGCAATGCAAACCACCTGGCCACAATCTACTTCTGAATTGCCAATTGAAGGCATGAAGAAGCAGAAGCAGAAGAACCAACGGTCTGCTTCTGGACTGAAGATACACTCTGGTCTGATGAACACACTGGATCAGGAGAATCGGAACCTCTGGACCACTCTTGGACTCCAGGCAAGCACTCCCTCTGGGCTGAAGACACACTGGATTGGAAGAATCGGAACCTCTGGACCACTTGACTCCAGGCAAGCACCCCTTTGGACTGAAAACACGTAGCTGGCGCCCCACTGATCAGGACCTCTGACCACCTCTTGACTCCAGGCAACCACTCCTCTGGGCATCGGGTGCATTGGTCTTCTGAGTTCCAAGGCTGGACGAGCCAAGGTACTCGCCAAAACAATAAATCGTACGTCGAACTGCGACCAAACTTGGAGTCCACGGCCGGATGAGCCAGGACACACTAAAACAACAAACCGAATGTCACTCAGAGAACTGACACTGATGGGTCAAACGGTACTCTGCTGCGGATGTGAAAACAAGAAAACGGACGGCAGACTTCTGCACTGGGCCAAGCCATACTGGGAAACTGTGAGAGGAAAATAACAAACCGGACGATGCAACTTTGAGGCGACTGCGGTCTGGCTCTTCGTGGATTTATTTTATTCATTTATTTATTCATTACAAATTGGGTTTACAACCTTTGAGTCAGAGACTCACTTACAAAGGCACCTCATCGTGGGGGGGGTGCAGATATCAAGACAGTTATTACAGTGCAGATTAAAACAGAGGATAACATTACAGGTGCAGTAAAAGGAACATTTAACATAGATACACTTAGGTTACATAATGTAGTAGTTTGTATGTTACTTAGGTTACATAATGTTACAAAATTGTGAGTTACACTCATGGATATAGTAGGCCCTCAGAGAAGACAGTGGGTTACATCCCTGTTTGGACCTAGTGGGGTAGGAGTAGGTCTGGGGGAGGGAGGCTGTCCAGTGGACGTTATCGAGCCAGGATTGGCTGTTGTCTGCTTCTAGATGCACTGGAGGATGATTCTTGAAAGATAGGTGAAGGCTGACAGGGTTGCACTGGGGCGAAGTGACTCTGAAGACAGTTGAAGACTGATTCAGATGGTTATCCAGCACCGAAATGCTGGCACAAAGCAATGTGAGACAGTTCTGACACTCAATAATGTTCGTAGAATGAATAATAATGCAGGAAAATGCAAACAGAGTCTCAATTCCTACTGTAGTTGTCAATAAATATATATAGTCTCAGTGTCCAGACCACAGTAAATATACAGGAGATTTATCATACTGATTCAACCCTAGCTCTAATGGGGTCCCTTCTATCTAAATCGGGTTCTCCTGTTACTGTGGTAACACTATAGTGGGGAATAGGCTCTCTGGAAGGTTATACACTAGATGGGTGACCGGGCCCCTTTAACACTGAAGAGCTTATGTGGCTAGCTAGCTCCTTTTAGATTTGGGGTCACTCCTATTGCTGGGCCCCTAACACAGCTGTGGGCCTACATAGCTAGCTACAGGTCCTGGGCCTTGTGTTGCCCCTCTAAATATCAGTGGCCTTTCCCTTGAATGGACGCTTCCAAATACAGATGGGCCAAAGCATGCCCTTGCTTCATTACTGTGGGGCCTGGTACCTAACTTGTTACTGGGCCTGGTGCCCTAATTACTACTGGGCCTGGTACCCTTTAGTACCACTGGGCCTGGTTTGCCCTAACTCACTAGGCCTGGCGCCTTACTTACTACCAGGACCTGGTCTGCTCTAACTCGCTAGGCCTGGCACCTTACTTACTAATAGGGCCTGGTGCCCTACTTAACTGTGGGCCTGGCGCCCTTCTTAAACGTGGGCCTGGTGCCCTCTTTAAACTGGGCCTGATGCCCTGCCCGAAATGGGTGTGATGCCCTCCTTAAACTGGGCCAGATTCCCTCTCTTAAATGGGCCTGGCACCCTCCTTAAACTGGCCTGACACCCTCTCTGGAATGGGCCTGGCACTCTCTCTTTGCTATTAATGCAGGTTTACAGTGGCAGGGCCCCTTTAATTCTGCTGGCTCTCTGTCCCTCCTCAGACTCAGCCCCCTACTGAATATTTAAAAGGACTTTGCTTGGCCTTGCAGGATAGCTCCTCCCATGGGCGTCGCTACACCCACCCCTTTATGAATAATTAAATTTGGGTCCTTGCTTCCTGACCCTCCCATGGCGCTCAGCTGCTCCTCCAAGTGCCCACTGCATGCTGTTTAAAATGAAAAAACCAAACAAAAGCACAGTCCTTTTCTTGTAGGCGGTCAGCACGGAGCGAGTGCTGCCGGTGACTCACCACTCTGTTGAGCTTCTGGTCGGGAGGTGGGAGGTATCTCTGGCAGTGGGAGGGCTTCAGGCAATGCGGCGGATGTCAGGGGCCTTTTGGGTCATCCCGACTCTTGCTCTCTCGGCGCACTGAAGATACGGCTCTGCTACCGCCGCCGACAGGGGACTGGAGAAATTTTTTAATTAATTAACTGGGGCATAAAACAAATAAACGTTGGGGCTCTCAGCCCAGCGACCGCACCAGACTTTTTTTTCTTCTTGTGGTGCTCCGTTGGCACCACCGACCACGCCGTAGAGCTTCTAGTAGTCTTCCACAGCTGGAGAAGGAGCAGGCATGCAAGCAAGCCTGGACGGATGGCTTCAACACCAGGTAAGCCTTTTTTTCTGGTCCACCCAGACCTGCTGCATCCTCTCTCCTCCAGAGCTACCAGGATCTCCCTCTAACTGAACATTCTTTTTCAAAACTAAACCTACTGATTCTGGAATGGCTGGAGTGGAATGCTGTGCATGAGCAGCTCAGCACAACATTCCATCCAGGCTATTGTTGCTTGTACTGCATATAACATCTATTTTTTACATTTTATTGTGTGCACTGGGTACCTTGCTGGGTACACTGGGGAAGCTGGGGACTACTGGGGAACTGCTGGGTAACTCCAACTTTAGCATATTACAATAGCACAGTGCTGTGAAGTTTGCAGACTATATAATTAATGCGGTGAACGGCTGTGATCATTCACATCTGTCATTCAATTTAAGTGATTTCTCAGGATGACACTTCAAAACAATTATTCCATCTCCCTGTAAATGGGGATGGGAGAGGTAAGTAAGCATTAAGCCACGACGAAGGTGGCATCTAATGCTGGACTGATGCATGGTTGGGGGGAGGGGTTGTGGCCGGAGGCCGAAGGCGAATAATCGCCCCACCATGCATCAATCACATTAGATGCCACCGCCGGAGTGGCTTAATGCGCTTGTAACATGGGCCACAGGTCGGTGGTGGCACCGGGAGGGTGCCCACTGTGCATAACAGAACATAACACTCGGAGTCACTGCTATGGTAAACAAGTTTTACTGCACTTTCAAATCACGGTACAGAACAACATTTACATACTTATGCGCTCAACTATAACACTACCTCCAACTGCAGAGCTCAGTGCGGCCGACATAAGTGTCCCAAAAATTGTCACTTCAGTGCGGGTATTACTGTCATACCCGCCGCTAGAGGACTGCTGTGCACTATTCAATGGCCGCGATCAGGGCTCCGGTCGGGATTGCATACGGCCGGCGCTCACTTCCTCCTGCCTCCTGCTGACTGGTCCGACGCTGGCGTCTCCCACCTTGGCTGGGTGTGCTGCTGCTGGCTCTCCAGTGGGGTCCCTTATTGCACCCAGCTACTTCTGCTCTCCAGTTCCGGTCACCCTGCACCATAGTTGAAATTGACCGTGCCATGCATGGTGAAGTTGTGGCAGTGGAAGCCGGATGGCTCGTAGGTGTGCCACATATTGGGCGCTCTCTGAAGTTCCCCTGACGGATCAGTGTGAGGCTGTTCTGCAGCGTGGTCTGTCTGCAGCTCGGGCGTCTGGTGCTCATGTGCGGGGGTTCGTGTCTGGCCAGGGTTCACATAGCGTCCTGCACTCCGACTCCTGCCGCTGTGCCATGGAACACATCTCTCCTTGTGGAGCCTCCCTACTCCACTCTCATGCACAGGTGGGCTTGCTGTGGGCACTCGGTCCCGCTCTCGGGTCTCTGCACTGCTGCAGCTCTGGTAGTCGGTCGCAGAGAGGATGTGCATCCACTTCTGTCTGTCGGTGACACTCGGGGACCAGTAGTTGCGAAGGCTGGTCTCGCATCTGTGCCCTGTCACCGACATTATTTCTCTTGATGCAAGACCAGCCTCTGTGAGCATCTGCACAGCAGTACTGCGCACACTGTGGTTGGTATAACTCCTGGACAGCTGGGCATCCTCGCCAGATTTGGGACATCATATCTCCGAGATAGTTTCTGCCCATCGGCTGTCCTGGAGAACCACACCTGCCAGCTTGTCCAGCTCTTCCTGTGTGGCAGACGGATGGGGTGCAGGTGAAAGCGCTGCCCCTTCTGGGCATCTGCTCACATAGTCTTTGTACAGTGCTACTGGGCAGAAGGCACTATCAGGCTGTGAGTACAGCACTCCGCGGAGGCTCTGCCTGTTGGTCTTCATCGCACAGCTGTGGTTCTTGGTCGCCTCATTGAACCCCAGTGCCAGGAACTCGTTGCCCCCTGCATCTCTGTCGAGGACAAACGACTGCATAAGCTGCCTCAGTCCCTCTTGCCCTCTCCTTGCTAAGCCCAGCTGCATCTCAAACCACACACACCTGACCAGTCCATAGGCTGTGCGAGGGTGCAGGGTGTCACTGTCTCGGATTCTCCGGAGGTCTTCCAGGCTTATCATGGGGAAGTGGGCAGCGACATCCTTCCCAGCCCGCCGATACCTCTTCAGTACTGCCAAAAACACATTGTTAGCGGTTCTGAATTCTGAGTCCGTCATAATGTTCATGTGCCTTCTGCCCTCCACGCCGTTTATGTACTGGTTCAACCCGGCCCTTATGCCCACAAGGGAGCTTACGCTGTACTCCTCTCCCCCCTCAGCTCGAACAGTCCCATAGAACTCCCTCAGTGTTTCTGCGAGCTCTTCCACTGTCACCATCGCGATGTCCAGGGTCATGCTGTTCTCCTCGAGCCAGTCTGAGAAGACATTGCATGCCCAGGTGGTGGTTTTCTCAGTGTTCCGCTCAACCTTGCTGCGTTCCAGTGCATCCAGGTCCGCTGGCGAGAGATGCTGGTGCCTCCTCGTCTGTGCCCATCTCTCCTCTGCCTCTCTTGGTGCTCCCGTTGCTGTGGCACTGTGCGCCCCATCCCTCTCTCTGTCCTCATCTACTGCCTCCCATGCCCTCAGCCCAGTCAGCTTGCATAGTGGCCACATTTGTCTGCTCCGATTCCACCCTGTCCTGCACCACATATGCCGCCTGCACACTCTCCTAGCTACAACGCGCCCGTGCCCCTATCTCATCGTGCCACTGGCTGCTGGTGCTCTGTCTTAGCTCCCTGACTGCTCCGGTCATGGTTCCTTGTCCGTTGCTACCACCCGCTCCTGGCCCTGGCCACTGCTGATCAACTCACTCGTCCATCGAGATGCCTCCTGTAATCGAGAACCACACGCCAGTACCCTACATGCTATCTTTACCTTGCGCTCCTCTCACCTCTGTCCACCACTGGCTCTTGTCCCCGCTCTGCGTTTCCATCCTCTGATGCCTAGTCTGCCTCTCAGAGTGCCTGTCTTGCCTCTCTTGCTCTCGCTCACCACCTGTGCCCAGTGCTGCTAAGCTGGGGGTCTGGCTGCTTTCAGTACTACCTTATCAGGCACGGCATCTATCGTGGATTAATGCCTGCTCCGATTTGGGTCCCGTGATGCCGTTGCACCAGTCGCTGCTGCCCATTTCACCTGTCTCATTAATGTCATGTTACAATGCTGTTTTAAAACCTGTCTACAAGTTTTTATGTAGTAGTAGCAGCCCAGTGTTTTCTCCCTTTCAGTTTGTTACTTGACTTACATTCAAGCTCATCTATGTTGTACTCTACATTAGAATGATCATTTTATTAGGACTAACACTTCCAGTCCTGGTAGGAATTAACACATATAAGGTAAAAGGCCCCTATTAAAAATTTATTGAGAAGCAGATACTGACCAACAGCAATGAAGTTGCCAACATTACAATATTAGGACTATAGCAATACAATTTCCTAACAAGCACAGTAGACTAACACGCCAAATGGTATCAGCAGCCTGGAGGCATGCTGACTCAACACCCAGCAACCCTGGAGAAATGGACCGCACAAAAACAGGCATTAAAACAAAAACAAAAAAAAAGCAACACAAATTTGTCAACTTTGTTACAAAACCTGAAACACACAGTTTTTACAGCAATGTTTTTTTGAATGGTGCTGCCTGTTTATCTTGAGAAAACTATTGCACATGATCTTTACAACTTTGGAGAAACAGGTCCTATAAGCTTGTTGACAGGGAGTACTAGACTGAGTTCAGGAGATGACATCATCAGCAGCTCTTCACTGAAACTGACTGTTTTGAACAGGTAGCGAAATCAGGGTTACAAAATAGCTCATAACCTTAAAATGAAGTAACACGGAAACCTAATTTTTGGTATGAGATTTGATGGGGGTATGCTTATTCTATTTCTGCAATGTAGCACTATTGGCTGAAGTCCCTCTTTAAGCTTTTACATAGTTTAATAATGTACAGTATGTTTTTACCTGCTGGAACTCTCTCTCTGATGAGTGTCATTTTTTTTTTGTTCTTTATTTATGGATTTTATATTTCTGTTTACACAATTAAAAAACTAATTTTTACACAGTATATCATTACACGTCTTACAGTATAGTCTCTTGGATATCATATACTAGGTGTGTAGCAAAAACTTTAACATAAGAAAACAAACTAGACCATTTCAAGGGGGATATCTAGATAAGATGCGCTACTATAGTTCAGCTAAAATGATCATGCTGTAACAGTGCTACATACAATCCATGCATTATATCTTTATTTAATCTACCAGGCACAGTCACATACACATCTGCTATATCTTACTCACTAATCAGAACTCACTTGCAGAGTATTTAGAAAAGCATTATTAACAAGAGTGGCAAACATTTCACAGTTCTAGCTTATCCATTGTTACTAGCACGTCCTTTTCAGAAGTAGCTGGAGATTTGTCAGTTTTTTGGGCTGAGTAGTGGGCTCTCATGAAACTGACCAGCTGATCAATTTTGAAGAAAACATGAACTTTTCCTTCCCTTACAATTTTAACTTTTTAGTAGGAAGGAGCAGTGAGAACTGTGCCCCTGTTTCAGTGACTTCCTGGTGATAAGCCAGGAACTTGTGGCCTCACTGGTGGGTCTGAAAGCAGTAATCCAGAAAAATGTGATAGTGACAATGGGCCCTATACACTATGCCAACATGCCATGAAACTGGGTGCGTAGGCATAGAGATGTATGAATGCTGCGCTGCTGGGGTTCCGCGGATCCCTGGCAGCATCTACCAAACGCTTTGCTAGGCCAGGGTGTGCACACACTCCCAGCCCTGCAGGCAGCTAAGCACCAGGGCAGTCTGGAGGGAGTGATGGGGGTGTGCCCACACTACGTGTCATTCACAAAGGCACAAAGTGCTACACACACAGGGGGACGTAGGCGGGCACTGGATATGGCAGGGGGACCCTGCCGTAACTGCAGTATGCACAGGGTGCACACAGGTCCCCCACCTGCTCCAGGCAGGCATATACAACCCCTTCCACAACAGAATACCTGCTCCCAACCCACAAGCCAGCTCCCCCACACACATCAAGGTCCATCCCCATTTGGGTAATGCCATCCCCTCACACATTAGAACCCCATCCCTTTCCGTATGTAGAAACCCACCCTCCACCACACAGCAGTGCCCCATCCCCATCTATATGTAGAAATCCACACCACCACACAGCAGTTCCCCATCCCCGTCTGTATGTATAAACCCCCCTGCCACACAGCAGTGCCCTGTCCCTGTCTGTATGTATAAACTCACCCCCACCACACAGCAGTAGCCCGTACCAGTCCATATGTGTAAACCCACCCTCACCCTGCCACACAGCAGTGCCCCGTACCTGTAAGTGCTGCCCCCCGCACTCTTCTTTGCCCAATGTGAAGGACCCATCCATGTAAAACTATGCCCAACCACCGCCTTGATCCCCAATCCCACCTACCCAGCCTGCTCATTGATGGACAGTGGCACCCCACCACCCATAGTACCATCAACACCATCCCCATCCCTGTACCTGCATGTCAGTGTCGCGGCTATGGATGGCCAGTGGCACATCCCTCCACACACCTCTTCAGCCACTGCCCATCCAACTGATGCTGGGAACACGCTTGCTCCCAGCATCAGCTGGATGGCCGGTGCCTGAGGAGGTGAGTGGAGGGATGCGCCACTGGCCATCCATAGCCGTGGCACCGACATGCAGGCATGAGGACGAGGGGTGGTATTGTTAGTGCTGTGGGGGGCCACTGTCCACCAATGAGCGGCTGAGGAGCTGGGATCGTGGGTTGTCGGGCACTGTTTTACATGGATGGGTCCTCTCACATTGGGACTCCAGTTTGGGGGGGTTACATCACATATGGGGATGGGGCAAAGAAGGGTGTGGGGAGTTCTACACTTACGGGTATGGGGCACTGTGGTGCAGTGGTGGGAGGTGGGTTAAACATACGGACTGGTACAGGGTACTACTTTGTGGTGGGGGGGTTACAATATATATAGGGATGGGGCATGGCTATGTGATGGGTAGGGTGGGCTGTCATACTGGTCCAAGTAGGGTGCTCTGCTGTGGAGAAGGGGTTCAGATGTGCACCAGGTGGTGCCACGGTGGCATGAATTGGGTTACTGCACAACAGCACCTGGCCACACAGGTCTGTACGCCTGAGATGCCTATTCACACACCTGGACCTGTGCCTTCCTGTTCAGTGGAGCTACTCTGGGACCCAGGATGGGCATCTGATTGGCTGCCTGCCTGGGTCCACTACTCTGCCCCCATCCACCCTCTGCACACCTGCGTGCTGGTGGGGGGTGGACCAGTGCCCCACAGATACATGCAGTAGTGAATACCATGTACCCTGTGCTTGTCCAAGGCCACAGTGCTACGCAGGTGGGGTACACACCTCTGGTGCATACTTTACGCCCGTTAGTGCATAGGCACCAAGGTTTGTATTCAAGAGTGCTACAAAGTTTTACCAACAATATATAGTCCTGATTAGAGTCAAATGTGAAAGTAGCAAGTATAGTTGACTTTACAGCAATACCTTATTCTCATTACTTCTTAAGGATTCTGAAAGCAAGCAAAAGTAATGGTAGCTTGTCTGATGGGAGGTCAAAGGTTAAGATTAAAATGTATTTAGCCAGGTGTTGTACATTATTACTAAAGTCCACATCACATGCAGCAGGTATTCCAACAATATGAATCTTGTAGTACCTGAGCTGATTCTCATTGTTGTCCAATTTCCTAGTAATATTATTTTTTTATAACTCCCTGCAAATTAGCTTCAAGTGCCAGCATCTTGCTTCAGTTATTTGAAAGTTGTGCAGTGTGCTCTGTGATAGTTTTTCCCACTGCCATCTCTGTCTCACTCATCTGTAGAAGCTTGCCTTGTAGAAAGTCCATATTTTTGGACAAGGCCTCAAATCTCTGGTCATACCGGTCAATCCAAGAGACTATCTTGTCTTAGGATCTCCCAAGAGACTCCTGGGTATATTTCTTCAATGGATCAGCTCGGTTCACTGGGGAGGATTGGTCTTGGGGCAAAAATACCTCCTTCTCAGTTTGCTGGTGAGGGCCAGTTAGTGACACAGTAGTAGAACATACCACCACAGGGAAGGCAGATTGTTGAGCCTTTGCTGTTGGGGTAGTCGGTGCGCCTGGGCCTTCCACACCACCACTATGCTCCGACTGCGTTTAAACAGGTGAAGCTGCTGTATCAATGGTACCAGTTTGGGCAACACAAACTCATCAGCCATGCTGAGTGTTGTCTTTGTATTTCTGTTATAGTGTATCAATGGCTTAAGTAACAACTGAATAACCAATCTGCCAAAATGCTCAAAACTAGCCAGCCCAGTGGTGCTATGGGTTGAGGCACTGGACGTCACATCGACGACCTGAGCTCGGGAACGAGATCAGGTCATGGGGGGTCAGCGGGGGAGGAGAGGATTAAGCATCCAGAGGACTGCTCTCCTTTTCTGGGAGTGAGGGAGGTGGGGTTTCAGATCCCAGGCTCTAGGGACTCCTGGTGGTGATTGGGGTATGGCACCCTGAGATCCTTGCCACGGGGATTGGTGGTGGAGGATCCTGTGTGCATGGGTGGGAGCGCACGCACACATGCTCTGGATGCATTGCACGTCTACACCGAATGGGGGGGGCAGCAGAACAAGGAAAATAGCCCTGGCCCTCGGTAGGCGATGGTGGATCCACTGGCCAACCTCCATGCCCAGTGTCTGGTCCTTCAGCCTGCCTGTGGTGCTCCCTTCATTCTCTGGTCACCCATCTAGATTCCAGAAAGGTCACTAGAGGAGCTGGTGGTCCCACACCAGGGGACTTAGATCCGGGGGGGTTGAGGGATCAGAGGAGCAGAGCGGAGACCCCACTTCACTGGAAAGGTAAGGCTAGGACTTCAGGTGGGTGGGATAGGGTTGAGTCAAGTGTCCACACTGGAGAGAGTCTGGGGGTCAGAGATGGGGGAGCATAAAGAGAGTTAAAAAAAATGCTCAAAACTGGATGGAGCTACAGGAACTTGGCTGCAGCACGGGTGGTCATTTTGGATAACTCTCCAAGTCTCTGATGACTGTAATATTAGGGGATGGTTGCCATTTATTTCAGTGTCTCTTCACCCTTTTATTGTCTCTCTTATACTTTACAGCATGCTTTTTTTTTTTTTACTGTTTGATTTGTAGTTCCTATAATTAAGTGGTCTAAGTCAGGTGTAGGTTTTTTTATTCTTTGTATTGTTGAATGCTTATTTTAACTATAGCTATTTATCTTTAGATGTTACAACTTATTTTTAGTTAAATCTGAATGGCAGTAATGTATTTTCATAGATAGATGTTATCTTTTACTAATCTTTACATTTTTCACTTATTTGTTATGTCCTTTGGCTTGTTATGTTTATTAATTGTTATGTTGATTATGTGTTATGTATTACTGCTATACTGTCTGTCACCTTTTGCATCCCTAGGGTGCCAGAACCACTCGTTCATGGTTTTCAGGTCTCTCACCATAACATCACATGAGGAGACAGTCTCACAGTCGTAATAGACCATCCTGATGCCCTATAAACATATTTCAAGTCAAGGCTGATGATTTTTTATTCAGACTGAACTGGTCACATGATGTGGGCTCTTGCTGTGTAAGAATGGTGCTGAGACCACCAAACGCAGTTGGCATGTCACATATTATGTAAGCCAGGTGGTAAAAACTCTGGTGCCAAATATTAAAAAGGGGCAAAAGACATAAGATATAAGCAATTAAATATTTGCCAGTTACTCTTTATGTGATCTCAGATATTTCAGACAGTTTGGGGAGTTTGTGGGATTTTGCATCCTATAAGGAGTTCTGATAGCAGCTCTTTTGGCTTATTTACAGAGAATGAGACATAGAGCCAGAGATGGTAGATGTAGTACATTCACATCTCACAACTACGATTTTACTCGAAACAAGATAGAAGAAAGATGTTCGAGCCTGGGACATTGGGGGCTGGCTGGGGTGGAGGACTAAGCCTCCCAGTGGATGTTCTCCTCTGGAATGGAGGAGTAACTACAGGTGGCAGTAAAGCTATCATTTCATGAGAGGTTATGGAAGTTGCCATCCTCAGCATGTCATCATGCATAACATGTGCTCCTCAGCCTTGATGTTCTCACATATGACTCTCCCCTTGGCTGAAAACAGAAGAAAATCTCCAACACAGTGTGTGTGTATATTCATTTATTTGTTCAATCATAAAAAAGATCATTACAAAAAATTTGTACACAATAAACATTACATTTTACAAATAGATTACAAAAATATCGTGCAAAACAGCCTATAGTTCCAAAATGACTATCTCTGAATTGTACTAATCATTCTTTTCCTTATTTTCTGTATATTACATAAATAAAGAGCAGTATTTCTTATAGTATCCCCATCTTCTGTAGTAAAAAGAGTCCTTATTATTATCTCATTCGTACATTCTATAAAGGAATCAATAATTGGACACAACCATCTCTGCCTAGCTGCTCGATACCACTGACATTTTAGAACAACATGTTCTAGAGCTTCCTTCTCATTAGATCCACAATAGCAATTGGAAAATTCTTGGTCATAAATCTTATTAAACTTACACTCGAGCACATTGGACAGAAAGAAACCTATCTGAAATTTTGCATAAGTCCGACGCACATCAGAATGTTCCAAATATTCTAAATAGTAGCGAAAATAATAAGAGTCATTTTTGAGTATACCAAACTGCAAACTTTGAATTCTGTATATAATAAAGATCATAGATCCTATATTTCTGCATAATCAACTGTTTAAGAAATGACCCATAACTTTTAGCAATACAGATACCTTGAGTAGTCAGTACAAACAAATTCAAATACCCCACTGAACTTAAAATCTTTTTTACACAAGTCAGCCAATTCGATTTTTTGCAGTCCAGAAGTTCCCATTTCAATTTTTCCATCAAACATTTTTTTGAAAAACGCTGGTCTAATAATAAAGTATTCCTAATCCATAAATTTATCACACGAGATTCAGCCAAAGCAATGAGATTAAAGAGGCCTAGTTCAGCTCTAACAAACTGTACAGGAGTTGTTCTAGGAAAACCAATAACTCTTTTTTGCACTCTAGTTGCTGGTTTTTCCAATTTAGAGATATGTTTATGATCCCATATCTCACATCCATAAAGGATTTGGGAATTATATTTTGCATCTAGTGATCTCAAAAGTGGAACCAATGAATTGCCACCATATTTATAATTAAACCTGCTTATGGCTTCAATAGTTCTTTCGGTTTTAGATGAAACACCCTGAAAGTGTTTATTCCACTTGAAGGAAGATGATATCACAACTCCTAAATACTGGTATTCATTCACAAGTTCCAATCTCTTGGACTTTATGTATCATTTATACTTGCACAAAGAGCCTCCCAGGACCATGATCTTTGATTTAGTCAAATTGATTTTCAAGAAGTTCTGGTCTGCAAATCTGGCCAACTCATTTAACTTGACTTGAAGTCCCTTAGGGGATAATGACAACATTAACAAGTCATCTGCATAAGCAAGTATTCCACATGGATCACTTCCAATTTTTGGGGAATCAGATTTCAAATTATCTATATAAAATAAAAAATTATTTATATAAATTGAAAAAAGTGAGGGAGCAAGGATACAGCCCTGTCTCACTCCACAATTGGTACTAAAATGCTCTGTTAAGCTCCCCCCAGTATTTCTAACCTGAGCCCATGTATCGGTGTATAACAATTTAATGGCAGTTATGAGCTCTGGATCAATTCCATGATTTCTCATAGTATACCACAATAGTTCTCTATTTATGGTGTCAAAGGCTGATGTGAAGTGAATAAATGCCATAAATATCTTCCGACTTCTCAATTTGACATATTTTTCTTGTAAATGATGTAATATATATAGGTTATCAATTGTTGAGAAGAACTCACGAAAACCAGCCTGACTCTGAGACAAACAACCCAATTTTTGTATATTCAGAATTAGTTGATTAAGCAGAATTTTTGAGAATATTTTTTCCATAATATCAATTAAGCTTATAGGACGATAATGTGCCAGATTCCCCCTATCGCCTTTCTTGAAAATGGGGACAATCACAGAACCCCTCCATGAATCCGGAATTTGATTAGTAGCTAAACATGTATTATAAAAATCTACCAGCAGCTCAACCCATTTTATTTTCAACTTTTTATAAACTTCAGCGGGAATTAAGTCTGGGCCAGGAGCTTTATTATTTTTCAAACCATCTATTGCCTCTTTAATCTGGCCACTTGGTGATTTAATATTTAAATCACTAAAGGTAACTGTATGTTTTGCATTTTTTCAATCATCTAAATCCGCCAATAACCCAAATTTATTATTAAGTTTCAGGTCAGTCCCATCACTTAATTCAATAATCTTTTGCATTTGTTTATCAGTACCAGACTGTCCCTGAGTTTTAATAGCATGATTATTTTTAACCAAAATATATTCATCAAGGATCACTGAAAATGCAACAGCATGAATTCCCAAACTATCAAGAAGTACTGATTTTGCCAGAATATTTTCGCTGACTTCCTTACTGGAACATATCATGTCCACCTGAGAGTATTGATGTAAACTGGGATGTCTATAGACATCCAATATTCCATTTCTTCCCAGCCTAATCCCAATAATATTGGAAAGAAAATTACACAGTGAGAATTTTAGCTTATCTCTAGTTTCTCTATACATACATCTCAAACCAAAAAATGTGAGTGAGACAGGGCTGCATCCTGCATCCCCCATATTCATAGATCCAACACCATCATCTACTAGCTCAAAGTTCAAATTACCAATGGATAACCCCTCAACATTTCTCCAGACATGATAAAGTACCCTTTTGTGATGACTAAAAACCTTAATCACTGTTGTTTTCTCACTGGAAGATACATACATAGATACATAGACAGTGTTGTCAGATAAGGGCCTATGGCCCACCCAGTCTGCCCATTTGAGCTTGTAAGTTCATTTTATGTTTTCCAAGAAGTCTGTTGCCCCTTACCCCTGACCTCCAGAATTCCTTTATGTCTATCCCATGCATTCTTAAATCCCCTGATTGTTTCAGCCCCCACCACTTCCTCTGGCAGGGTGTTCCACTTGTCCACCACCCATTCTGTGAAGAAATTCTTCCTCACATTTCCTCTGAATCATCCTCCTCCAACTTCATCCCATGCCTCTAGTCCTGGAACATCTTTTTCATTTAAAATAGTGTATTCCTGCACCCTGTTCCTCCCTGTAAGATTCTTGTATGTCTCTATCATATCCCTCTCTCCCTCCTCTCCTCCAGGGAGTACATGTTCAGTTCCTTCAACCTGTCCTCATAGGACTTGTGATGCAATCCATGCACCATCTTTGTTGCCCTCCTCTGAACCTTCTCTACCCTGTCTATGTCCTTACGTAGGTAAGGTCTCCAGAACTGTACAGTGTACTCCAGGTGGGGCCTCACTAGTGTCTTGTATAGTGGAATTATGACCTCCCTTTTCCTGCTGGTGATGCCCCTGCCTATGCATCCCAGCATCCTATTTGCTTTACCTGCTGCCTTGTCACACTGTTTCCCTGCCTTGAGGTCATCAGAGATGATAACCCCAAGATCCCTTTCCTGCTTGGTGCATGCTATATCCTCACCCCCCCCCAACAAGATGTATCTCTAAAAACAAAGAGATCCTTATCCTCCACAGATAAACCAACCACGTCTCTAAAAACAGACAGTACATGATTCTTTAAGAGTTCATCCAACCCCTGATCTTCCAAATGGAGGTCCAATATTCTGATATAGCTCTTACAATTCTGAAATCTACCACTACTAGCATAATGAATTTCATTATTCTCTTTAGAGACTTCCTGACACAGATTTATCCCATTTATTACTTCAACATCCTGCTTGTCAGTTTTCTCATTTCCCAGAATGTTAATTTGTATATTTCCAAATGGTAAATCCTCTTTCATACCAGTTTGTTCATGGCATTCAATAATGTCTGTGTCAGGTATTTTATTTTCATCCATAGATGACAAATTCCCAGGGTGAACCCTTTTCTTTTTGTTCCTACATTTCTTATTTCTTTTGTTGTTATTCTTAGAAGGACTATAAATATCTTTATTTAATTTTTTACGTAATGTACTGTATTGCTGTTTGCATGTTATTTGTCCCTGTTTCCCTTTACCTTTCCCCTTTTTAACAATTTCTCTATTATTTGTTTCAACTTGAAGAACCTGGTTAGTTATTCCATCTTCACTAATTGGCAAGGGATCTTGACTATCAAACTTACCTTTGTTTAAAACAGGACTACTCACATTCACAAGGCTATCTGGCTCTTCTGCGTAAATCATAGAAACCGAAATGTTATCTCTTGTTGAATGATTATTGTTAAGAATGCCAGTTAAATTGTCCAATTTAACACCATTAGCTGCTATGTTTATTTTTAAGTTCTCCAATTCTTCTCTCACCATCACAAATTGTTCCAATACTATCAAATTAGCTGCATGTTGATTTTTCAGAATATCTATTATGTCCTGACTAAGCGCCGTAGGATAATACATCATTGAAGTCTTTGGACACTCTCCATTGGAGTTTCCAGGAGTAACTGGATCAATTATCCCTGGGAATATGATTATCCTGGCAAACTAACTTCACATTTGGAGTGTCCTTGGGGTTAAAATAAGCTCTTAATGATTTTAAACCCAATATTGTATGTTGCAGGTCTGTCAATATATCCCCTAAATTATCATTGGGAGCAGATTTATCTTTCATAGAGACATTAATAACGGCAGGAGTATCAATAGAAGAATGATCAGAATTCTGGAAATTGTCATTCATATTCATTTCAAAACCAGATTGCAACCAATCAGTCTTAACAGAATCCAGTAAATATTTTTCAGAATCTCCATCCAAGGGGTTAACCAAGGGATTATCTAGTACCATCTGATTAATATTATATAGAGTCTGTGTACCTACCCCTTTTTCGTCTGTTAAAGCTTCAGCATCAACATAGGTCTAAGGATTCATACAGTTGTTAACAAGATTCATATCATCTAGTTTTAAACTCTCCTGGTCCATCCAGGTTGAGTGAGTTGTTTTAACACAACGTTTAGAGTCTACAGAAACATAGGAAACCAGACCCTTTGATGTTAAAGAGTCTACCAAATCAAATTCTCCCCTTTGTGAAGTCCCCAAATAGTCTTTGTTTACCTTATTCTTTTTAAGCTCCCTGTTTGGTTTAGCCATACAGTGAGCCAGAATACTTGTTTGCTTGGTCAGTTTAACATTGCTAAGGTCTTTAACTGACATAGACCTAGACCTAGGACTAAGAACAGTATGTCCTGGATGTAATACTGATGTTAATAGATTTAAAAGCTCCAAGGACTTATTTACACAACATTCCATAATATCATTATTGCTCCTATTAGATTCTCCCCCATTTCTTGTTATTTGGGATTCACTTCTGTGTTTGTCTGATCTAATCATTTTGCCTTTTTTATTTTTAATCTTTAAATTCCGTTTTCTCCTAAGTGATAGAGAAGGAGAAAAAGGGGTAGCCTCTGGATTTAAAACCCCCAACATCCTCTCACATTGCCTATTGATTGTGCTCTACTAACCACCATATTTCAAAAAAAAAATCTCAATTCACCTTCAACTTCTTATGTAGACTCCTTGTATCTACTTGATTCTTAACTCTCCACTCTCCACAGTAAGGTTAAAATTCTGTTGTAGGGTTCTTTTGATCGCTTCACCACTGACCACTTCACCACTAAAACCACTGCAGCTGCAGCAAAAGGCTTTAGGTAAAAACCAAACACTCTAAAATAAATCCAAAAAAAGGAACTTAATAGAATCTAATAAAATCCAAAAAAATTAAAAACAAAATATGCAGGATCGGCACCTATAACATCATATCATATCAAGACCAATGTTTTTACCATATAAAACCGCAACTCTAAAACTTACATAGCCATCATGATCCCAACAAATGATACGACCAGCAATAGTCCAATAGAATCAGCACAAAGCAAAACTCGTGTACTGAAGTCAAAAGCCGGGAAACCAAAAGGAAAACAATGCCTTTGTTACCTTTGGTAAAACGATCTTAAGCCAGACAGCACTCTATAAGTAACAAAAAGGGATATGGAAAAAAGAATTGGAAGACAGACTTAGCACACGGCATACAGCACTTAACTTATCATTAACATTAAACAGTTATTCAGATGATTTGATCAAACTCACACTCAAACTCAATCAGAGATAGTTCAAATATAAAATTACGTTCAGCAATTTTCGCTTTTCACTTAAAATTGGAAATCCAAAAGAGCCTGAATTCGCAATATAGCTAAGCATAGGTATACTGCTAACCTGAGCTACGACTAAAGCACAACTGATACCCTTCACTTGGTGCAAGTGCCTTAAATAACTAAAAGACACGTGAGGAGAGCAGCCAACCCGCAACTCTCTTATCTTATCCAAAAAAGTGGCGCAAAAAAAAAAAAAACAATGTAAATAAATTTAAAACTGATAAAATTAAATAAAAGTTTAATTCAGGTTTATACAGAATCAGAAGCACCATACAACCTACTAGCTGAGCTGCCAACTTAGTAAATTAAATCTCTTGTGTATTAGTATACTGAGCAGAATAGAGCATTCACAATTTATCCACAATAAAAATAAAAATAAAAACACTCTCAAATGGCTCTGAAGTTCACCAAAATTCCCACCACACTTTTTAAGTCTTTTCATGTCTTTTCTACACAACCTTTTCTCAACTACTCACTCAGCGTTACTTCTAGATTCAGCAAAGTGAATAAGTGAATCTTATAATGTCTTTCCATCCTCAGTCCCCTACTCCATGCTCGCAAAATCAGCCCCAGATTCAGCTCATATTAACGTATGCCTCCGGACGATTAAAACCAAGACTGTGCTTTCACCACGAACTTCAAAAGCTTCACAGGCTTCAGGCTTCAAGCTACAATCTTCAGACTTTCCAAATTTTACCGGAAAATCTTTTTTCTTACCCGTAGTCAAATTGCTTTAAATTCTTTCTTTTCCAAAGCAAAGGTCACATAAACACATAGTCACACGACAGCTGGTAGCTCAGTAATAACTCGTACAATACAGAACCCACACGGTAAACAGCTCATCCAGGATGTAAAATATTTTGTTCCTTTTTTCCACCTCACACAACTGTCTAGCAGGACAGTCTGGCAGAACAGGAGACTTCCCTTGAGTGTCTTCCTCAATTCCTCAACCCTCCGCAGGGTGGCTCATCCGCTGCAGTATCGGGGCTCCCTGCCCACCACTGGGACACCACACCAATTCACTGTGAGGAAAAAGAGCAAAAAAGAAAAGAAAAACACAGGGACCAGATAGCACAGGACGGACTGGAAAGAACAGAGTTTTAAAAATGAATAGGCAATGGTGGCATACCTTTACTAAAAAAAGTAAGCGCTTCTCTCTGTCCCTGCTTACGAGGCTTCTCCACAACCTCCTAGCATGCAGCTATCTTTATCATCTACTCTGGCAGTGGATAACCATGGCCACCCACCTAGAGGGTATGACCATGGTTACCCACCTGAGGGCCATAACCATGACTACCCACTTGGAGGGTATAACCATGGCTACCCTCTAGATGGGAATAATCACAGCTACATGGAAGAATGGCAGAAGGTCGGGGCAATGGAACAGGTTGGTTGTTTGGGGGGCCTGAAGGAAAACCTGTAGCTAGAGACAAGGAGCATGAATAGAAAGAAAAACAATGATAAAGAAACTACAAAGGTTAAACCCCATCCCTGCCCACATTCATAAATGTGAGACTAGTAGTCCCCCTTTCTGAAATTACAACCCCTCTGCAAACAGCAAGCTGCTTTACCTTGTGCATTTCTGAGCAGGCCATCTGGCAATAAAATTAATCACACAACAGTACTGTACATTGTGTAATGCATTAACATGCAGACACTTAGGGACAATGCACATTAGAAGGATGATGATGAGTTATATAGCATACGTGTATGCAGAGATGGACATCCTCTCAATTAAATTAAGGGTAATGCCACTACTACCTTACACTACCTCCAGGTCACTGTAGATGTTTTGGGGGCTCCTGGGTTCTTTTTTCTATTTCAATAGTAAGGCGGGTTTGTATCTACCAAGTAGAAATAACCAGAGCCTCTACCTGAAGAAAAATTGAAGTGAGCCTCATGACCGGGCAGTGCAACCCCCGGGAGGCTATACCTGCCCACTTTCCCACTGTGGTCTGCACTCCAACAGACCCCAAACAATAGCAGACAGTTCCCCCAGCTAGCATGCCTTGTTAACCTGTTGCAGGCAATACAAGAAATGGCTTAAAAGGGGGAAAAGAGTTAATATAGATGAGGTAGTATTGTGGCCAGTCTTCTGGTGCCCTATGCAGGCCTGGCCTGAACCACATGCTGAAAGTGGCCACAGCTGCATATCCTCAGCAGGCAGAAGCCAAACCATCGGTTGTTCCTCAGCTGCAACTAATAAAGCCCTTCCATGGACAGGCCTTGTATTCTGCTTGCACTCCACACCACAGCTGGAAAGTACAGACTAGTAATGTTGCTGTCCTGTACTGGAGACCTCTACCCTCTCGTGTCTGGTGCCAGTATTTACAGTACCTTTTAAAACTTTTAGGTACTTTCCTTGTAAAGTCCCTGGTGAATCAGTGCAGGCCTGTTGATGTTGCTGCAGGTTGCCTGGCAGTGGTGAATCAGTGCAGGCCCACTGATGTTGCTGCAGGTTGGCTGTCAGTGGTGAGTCAGTGCAGGCCCACTGATGTTGCTGCAGGTTGGCTGGCAGTGGTGAGTCAGTGCAGGCCCACTGATGTTGCTGCAGGTTGCCTGGCAGTGGTGAGTCAGTGCAGGCCCACTGATGTTGCTGCAGGTTGGCTGGCAGTGGTGAGTCAGTGTAGGCCCATTGATGTTGTTACAGGTTGGCTGGCAGTGGTGAATCAGTGCAGGCCCACTGATATTGCTGCAGGTTGGCTGGCAGTGGTGAATTTTTTTTTTTAATTTCTCCAAATGTTTAGGGATTTCTAATACCGTGGCAAGAATGGACCCCATTCTTTAGCCAGGGCATATTTAAAACTCAAGAAATTAGTACTGTATTAATCTTTGATGTTTGCTGAGAGCACTCTTCTCAGCACATGCAACGTCCCCAAAATAGCTTCCTTTTGAAGTTCATAAGGTGTCACAAGTATTGGTAGCATATTTAAATGTGCCTGAAAGTTCTTTTTGATTAGTCCCATTGCTCCAAGCACTACTGGAACAATCTGTGTGTCCTTATTCCACATCAGTTTAGTTTCTGACTGCATATCTTGGTATTTCATGATTTTGTGTCTTTCTGTACGCAGCACACTGTAGTCACTAGGGTGGCTATTTCAACAGTAATGCTACTTTTGTCTCTCTTTTCTTGTATTACAATATCAGGTTTTCTTGCTTCCACTTTCTTGGCTGTTGGTATTGGGTGATCCCATGTGATCATTACTTCTTCATTCTCTGTGATTCTTTGTGGTTCATGTTTCCAGTGTCTCTCTGCTACCTGTATGTTATAGTGTTTGCACAGTTTCCAGTGGATCAATCTTGCTACATTGTTGTATCTTTCAGTATACAGGCCTTCTGCCATGAGTACTTCACATCCAGCCACGAGATGCGCAACTGTTTCTAATTCTGTACTACAGAACCTGCACTTGTCTGTTTCTCCTGTTTTTTTCTATGGATTTTGTGAACCATCTTGTGCGTAGCCCACTATCTTGGGCTGCCATTATTAGTCTCTCATCTTGTGGCCTAAATTCACCTCTTTTTAACCACTCATGGGTCAGGGCTTGATCGACCTGTGGTTGCTCCAGTAGCTCCCTGTATTTTCCACTATAATTATGGACTTTCCAATTGTTTTTTTCTTTTCTGTTGGTCTTTATCCTTATACTCCTTTTTCTGATTCTTTGCGTTTTCTGTTGCTGACAATTCCTTATCTACTTTTGGATTGACATCAATCTCTGCTACCCTTCTGAAGGCTTCTCCTAATTTGATGAGTGAAGTCATTTTAGGCTTATTTTCTTCATGATGCAAGACCTTGGCTATATTTGGGTCCAAGGATGTCAGTAAGTATGTATGTAGTCCCACTATTGTGGATCTATATGTGTAATCAATCTCAATGAGGCCTATGCCTCCCTCTGCCCTTGGGATGTATAATCTTGGCATGCACTGATTTTTGTATATTAATTAGTGAGCATGAAACATTTTTCTTGTTTTTATATCTAGCTGGTTCAACACTTTCTGTGGCCAGTCTATCACACCAAAGCTGTATGATATCACTGGAAGGGCGAGTTGATTTATAGCTTGCACTTTATTTCATGTTGTCAAAGCAGTTTTCAAAATTAGCTTTAACCTTCTAAAATATTCCTTGCTTACTTTTACTCTCATTTGTTCATGTTGTGCTGTTGCTCCTTCATCTATTCCCAGGTATTTATACACTCCCCTCTTGCTCAAGTTCTTTTATGTCACATACCTCCGCCAGATTCACGTTTTCTTTTACGAGTTAACTTTCCTGCTACAAATGTTGCTTTGGCACATTTGTCTAGGCCAAACGTCATCCGTATGTCATCAGAAAAGGTCTTTACAATTTGTAGTTGTTCTTTCAAATGTTTGTCAGATGAACTGTAAAGTTTTAGGTCATCTACAAATAGAAGGTGAGATGTTAGCTGTTGATTATTTTTGTTTCTGGGGTTCAAGCTGTATCCATAGCCTAGGTTGTTGATTAGGTTACTCAAGGGATTGAGGGCAAGGCAAAACAGAAGTGGTGACAAAGAGTCACCCTGAAATATCCCTCGTTGGATACTTATATTTGGGATGGTGATTTGACCTTTCTCATGATTTAATTGCAGGGTGGTTTGCCACTTTGTCATTGTTGTTGTGATGAAGTTTATCAGTGTAGGGTGTATCCTGTAGATCCGTAAGCACTCAGTGATCCAGGAGTGTGGGATACTGTCAAATGCTTTTTTGTAGTCGATCCATGCTACACTAAGATTTCGGCATTTTTTGCAGCTCTCCATAATGGCTTTGTTCAACAAGAGATGGTCCTTTGTGCCATATGATTTTCTTTTATTACCTTTTTGTTCTATTGCCATGAGTTTATTGCAGTCTAAATGATTGTAGACTCTATCTGCATCGATTCCAGTATATAGTTTATATGTTGTTGGTAAACAGGTTATTGGGCGATAATTCTTGGGGAGACTGGCAGGTTCAGATTTAATAGGAAGTGTGGTATTCCCTGTCATTAACCAGATAGGTGTTAAGTCAGGATGTGAGTATAAATAGTTTTTTGAGGTAGTTAAATCTTGGTGCAAAGATGTTAGTACTTTCAACCAGAAGTTGGGTACTGCATCTGGACCTGGGGTTTTCCAGTTGGAGATCTTCATTTCTATCTCCTTAGCTGTTACATCAGGCCACTCCATATCTCTAGTAGTACCATTTCTAATGCTGTCTTTTATTTCCTGTATCCACTTTGCATTCCTGTTATGTTCAACTGGATCTTCATAAATACTTCTCCAGAATTCCTCAATTTCTTTCTTTACTGGTGGAGTTTTTATGTTGGCTGTTTTCTTTCCCAGCTCCCTATAGAATTTCTTCAGGTCTTCTCTAAACCATCTATTTTTCATTGTTCCTTTCTACGTATCTCCTGAGCTTCTTGGCTTGAGCAGAGATCTTAAGCTTGTTATTTGAGATGGTAAAATTTAGGTCCTGATCTGTTTTAATACAGCATTTTTGTTTGATTTCATCCACTTTCCTGATGACTTTCATTGATCTATTACCTTTTCTAAACTCCTCCAGCAGTGATACTTCTGATCTTAGTTCCATAATTGTCCCTTCTATCCGCTTTTTCCATGGTGGTATGCTGAATTTCTCTTTTTGTTCTTCATTCCTTGCTTTTTGGCACTGCTCTATTTGTTATTAGTCTCGCTGCACAATAATGTATTCTGTTTATTTCAGTGACATCATATGGATCCTCTGGATGGTTCCAATAACTTTATCTGTTTTATGTGTTCCTAACTGTGTATGTCAGGCGTAATTTTTGCAGTCTTTCCGTTGATTTATTTTGATATATTTGTCCATGTCAATTAGGTCCAGCAAGTCTTCTCTCATGTTTCTTCCTCTTGGTTAGGGTTGTTCCTGTAATTGGCATTTCCTGCTCTTCCGCTCTCTGTTATAGGTTGACCTGGAACTTCAGCTGTTTTGCTTCGGATATGGCACTTGATGTGCACTTTGCTGGGTGTCTTTAGAGGTGTGTCATGTTTCGCTTCATGTACCAATATTGGCTGAGCAGTTGTCTGCTGTAACGGCTTACCAGATGATATTGGTGTAGGCTGAGTCTCTACCTCAAATCCTTCTTTCTTTAACTGTTCAAGGACTTCTATTTCGATGTGTTGCCTTTCTAGATCACTAAACTGTGCGCTTTTCATTACGTTCCACTTTTGTGTGGTTATTCTTTTCTTTGTGATGTTTGCCATATCTGGATGTCTCTGTCTATATGTCTCTATTGGCTGGCAGTGGTGAATCAGTGCAGGCCCACTGATGTTGCTGCAGGTTGGCTGGCAGTGGTGAGTCAGTGCAGGCCCACTGATGTTGCTGCAGGTTGGCTGGCAGTGGTGAATCAGTGCAGGCCCACTGATGTTGCTGCAGGTTGTCTGGCAGTGGTGAGTCAGTGCAGGCCCACTGATGTTGCTACAGGTTGGCTGGCAGTGGTGAATCAGTGCAGGCCCACTGATGTTGCTACAGGTTGGCTGGCAGTGGTGAATCAGTGCAGGCCCACTGATGTTGCTGCAGGTTGGCTGGCAGTGGTGAGTCAGTGCAGGCCCATTGATGTTGTTGCAGGTTGGCTGGCAGTGGTGAATCAGTGCAGGCCCATTGATGTTGCTGCAGGTTGGCTGGCAGTGGTGAATCAGTGCAGGCCCGCTGGTGTTGCTGCAGGTTGGCTGGCAGTGGTGAGTCCGTGCAGGCCCACTGATGTTGCTGCAGGTTGGCTGGCAGTGGTGAATCAGTGCAGGCCCACTGATGTTGCTGCAGGTTGCCTGGCAGTGGTGAGTCAGTGCAGACCCACTGATGTTGCTGCAGGTTGGCTGGCAGTGGCACCCTTTAAATTAAACTGCAAGCTACTGCTCAGTTAAAACCCCCAATTCCAAAGACCATGCATTTGCTTAAATGGCAGTTTACCTGGAGAACATAAGTAATTTGTACAGTTCCTGACCTGGTGGTGAAATGCAAAGAAACAATTCTTCAGTCTGGGAACTGATGCAGGGTGGACCACTGGGCTTACTGATAGTTCCAGAGCATACTGGACCTCCTCTCTACCAGCAGGACTCTAGGATGCAGCTCTCAGTAAATCTGTCCATTCCTAGTGGTCTTACTTGAGCAGCTATGTTGTCTCTCTGTTCTGCCTCGGGAGGTTCAGCTGTTTGACCACTGTATGTCCATATGAACCCATACATCAAGGTCTCCAGATCATCAAGATAGTCACAGCCCGACACCTGATTCTGATGTCTACTAATGGACCCTTCAGAATCCCTGATTCAGCTCCTTCTTTCTCTCTTTATGCGTTGGCACTTTTCAGCATCAACTTTCACGCTGGCTAGCATGTGATGCCACCTTTTCTTCCTAACTAGGAAAATTACTTTTACTTACAGTTCATCACACATCCATGCATGGTCTGCTACAGCTCAGCTCAAGCTCTTCAGGACAGCAATCCTTCCTCTTTGAGATCTCCCTATAGATCTGGCCCAATGTCAGCACAGCCCCTGTCCAGAGCAAGAAGCAGCTCCCATTTTCCCTCAGAGCTCTCAGTCAATGCCAGGTAGTTCTGGAGGTCCACTCCACATTTAGCCATTGGCTCATTGGCTCATTACCCCTACCTTCCAGCCGGCATAGCCCTCGAGCACCCAGGGACCGGAGGGGCTCCGAGCCGCCAGCGGGCGGGCGGCGACCGACAAGCCGACCAGGGAACCAGGAGGCCGGGAGAAGCAGGCAGAAAGCCAGCACAGCCCTCGAGCACCCAGGGACCGGAGGGGCTCTGAGCCGCCAGCGGGCGGGCGGCGACCGACAAGCCGACCAGGGAACCAGGAGGCCGGGAGAAGCAGGCAGAAAGCCGGCACAGCCCTCGAGCACCCAGGGACCGGAGGGGCTCTGAGCCGCCAGCGGGCCGGCGGTGACCGACAAGCTGACCAGGGAACCAGGAGGCTGGGAGAAGCAGACAGAAAGCCGGCACAGCCCTCAAGCACCCAGGGACCGGAGGTGCTCCGAGCCGCCAGCGGGCGGGCGGCGACCGACAAGCCGACCAGGGAACCAGGAGGCCGGGAGAAGCAGGCAGAAAGCCGGCACAGCCCTCGAGCATCCAGGGACCGGAGGGGCTCTGAGCCGCCAGCGGGCGGGCGGCGACCAACAAGCCGACCAAGGAACCAGGAGGCTGGGAGAAGCAGGCAGGAAGCCGGCACAGCCCTCGAGCACCCAGGGACCGGAGGGGCTCCGAGCCGCCAGCGGGCGGGCAGCAACCGACAAGCCGACCAGGGAACCAGGAGGCCGGGAGAAGCAGGCAGAAAGGTACGGGCAAAGCCGCAAACCAATCGGAAAGCGACCGCTAACTCTGCCTTGCTTCTGATTGGTGCGCCTTTCCCATAGACTTTAGCTGGACTTTGCAACACCATTTCTGGCCGGGATTTCTGTTATTATGCTTTATTGATAAAATTGCCTAAAAAGAGCTGTTTTACTTTTTAAATTTGCCCTATTTGAGGGTTGTGTAGATATGTAGTTTAGCCTGTGATTACAGCCTTTTTGTGTTTCTGTGTGGGCTAGACGCTTAGGTGCCTAACCCCCATACCCTCCCAGTCTTTGTTGTGCAGATTCAGGCTTTTTAGCACCTTTTTGCAGATTGCTGCAATAAAGTGCCTTTGCTCACTGCCTTCTCCTCTGTCCCCTACCTTCCAGCCGGCACAGCCCTCAAGCACCCAGGGACTGGAGGGGCTCCGAGCTGCCAGCGGGCGGGCGGCTGCCCGACAAGCCGACCAGGGAACCAGGAGGCCGGGAGAAGCAGGAAGAAAGGTGCAGGCAAAGCCGCAAAATTTTGCCCGCCCCCTCTCGGGTTGATTCTTTTATACATCTTTTCCCGCCATTTCTCTAATCCACGCCCATAGCTATTTCTCTTCCTCACTTTAACCCCTACCATCCCTCCACAATGCTACTTTGCTCCTTTTGCTTCTGAGCCTCTCATCTTCCTCAATCCCAAATGACAATTATGATATACCCCATGCCATGGTGATTAAGGCAGTGAATATGGCCTGCCCACCCTGCCATCCCCAGTGGACACCCACCAATTCCTTATTTATATTCTGCCATTTTGCACTGCAATCCCTGGGGTATCCCACAAAAGGCTCTCTATCCTTACAACACTCCTCAAGTGCCTTGCATCTATTTTGGCATTACATTAACCCACTATGCCTGTCCATCAGATTATTACTTTGTGATAAATTCCACACCCATATAACAGGACCCTCACCCATTACACAGTGGTTCCCCAAGAAGAGGAGAAATGCTCTGATCACTCCCTATCCCTATCATTTGGTGCCCTCCTCAAACTAATCTTCTTCCTTCTGATCAGTATTGGTACTATTGAAATCAATCCTGGCCCCACTGAAAGTTTTTATCCCCATCTGATCTAACCTCCATAAATGGCCTAAGTTTCCCTTCACTTCAATGTCTGCAGCCTCCTAAAAAGTTCTCCTAATACAGGCATGGGTTGCACATACCCTACCTGACTTCCTGGTTATCTCTGAAACTTGGCTCAGATCTACAACAAAAGACAGTGATATAAACCTTCCCAATTACCAGCTCTTCAGATCAGATCGCCCTTCCAGGGTGGTGGGTGGCCATCTACGTCAAGGAAACCATCTCTGCATCCTGCCTCATCAATACATCCGAACCAAAGGAATTTGAATGCTTGTCAATTAAAATATCCCTTCCTAACATGTCTTCCTTTAAATTGATTGGCTGCTATAGGCCCCCCTCTGCAGGCCTCAAACTCCTATCCCACCTAGGATCAATACTCAGTCTAGGCCCTGAAGATACCATCATCCTTGGTGATTTGAATTTAAATTGGTTATCTAATGCATCTGCACCCTAGTAACCTTCTGTGACATCTATGGATTCACTCAATTAATCAAAGATCCAACAAGGATTAACCTAAAAATACTACCAACAGCTCACTCCTGGATATTATGATGGTAAACAAGCCTCACTTATATTCTCATGCTGGAGTGCTACCCAGTGATGTAAGTGATCATTGTCCTATAGCTGGCATAAGATCTACACTCAAGCCATCCAATCCTGCAAAATTTCTCCATAAAGGTCAAAAATTTCCAACATCTCAGGATATCTCCATGATTTGTGCAATACAACATATTGGCAAGATTTTTACCTTACAACCTCAGTTGAGGCAGCTCTTCAGATCTTAAAGGACATTATCACTAATGCCCTCAATATATATGCACCAATCACCAGTGTCAGAACTAAAGTAAAATTTTGTCGTTGGTTCACTGCTGACCTTAAATCAGCTTTGTTAGCCAGAGACAAACTCTGGAAAAAGGCAAGAAAAACAAAGGATACTAGAGACTGGCTTCAACTCAGAAAAGCAAGAAACTCATGCACAAAACAAATAAGAAATGCCAAAGCTGCCTACTATGGAGCTGAATTGGATGCATCCTATACTAACCCATCCAGATTCTGGGGTACTATAAAGGGAATTCTAGGCCAAAATTCTACCCCTGCCTTACCCTCCAAACTACTACTAAGTGACATAGAAATCACTGACAAGCAAGAAATCTTAAATACCTTCAATGACCATTTCACCACAGCTGGCCTAGCATTTGACTCTTCACCTGCAAATCTCTTGAGATCATCATTAAACCTTCAATCCACTGTGGGACAAAAGGCTGCTTCAACATTCTCCTTTGAACCAATATCCTTAAAAGAAGTAGAAGACCTCCTATCCAATTTAGATATTCTAAGAGTGCAGGTGCAGACTCCTGGACCCTACTTTCTTAAAGTAGCATTGCACGCTTATCTGCCCCTCACTCACCTCTTCAATCTTTCCTAGCTACTGGTTCCATCCCCTCCATATGGAAAACAGCTCAAGTAGTTCCACTACTTAAATCAGGTGATCCCATGGACCTTAACAATTATAGGCCCATTTCCATCCTACCAGTACTATCCAAGATGCTTGAAAAATTAGTAAATTCACAGTTAAGGGCCTATCTGGACACCAACAACCTCCTAAATCCAGCACAATCTGGATTTAGATCAATGCATAGCACCATCTCTGCCCTAGCCAAAGTCACTAACGATTGGCAGACTGCCTTGGATAAAAAGAATAGTACCTGTGCTGTGTTCCTGGATTTGAGTAAAGCATTTGATACAGTGGATCATGAATCATTAATCTCTCTCTTAGCTCTGTAGGCCTTGATTCATTCTCACCAATTGGTTTAGGTGCTATCTCTCTGAAGGTTACAATTGTTAAAAAATGAAATGACCTATCTACCTCTAAACCACTGCTAAGAGGTGTACCGCAAGGCTCTATCCTAGGCCCCATCCTCTTTGCCATTTATATTAATAACATTGATGCCAACCTCTCTCAATCTAACATTCATCTGTTTGCTGATGATACTGTATTATATGTCAGCAATCCTCACCATCAAAAAGCTTAGAACTGTTACAGTCAGAATTCTCCATCCTACAACACAACCTATTGGAAAAAAATTACTTCTAAATGCCAAAAAAAAAGCTATGTTCTTTGCAACAAAGAATTGCTCTGCCACTACCCCATCATTCATCACCCCACAATTATCCACCTTATTTGGAGAAAAGCTGGAATTTGTGGATAAATTCAAATATCTTGGAGTCTGGATTGACAATAAGTTTGACTACTCTGTCCACATTGAAGAGCTATTAAAAAAGTTGAGACAAAGGCTTGGCCTATTTTACAGAATAAAACACTACCTTACCAGAGACTCCAAACAAAGATTAATCCAGGCATGATTCCTATCCCTTATTGACTATGCTGACTTTCTCTACGGCCATTGCTCACTCTCCCTCTTAAATAAGCTGGACACCCTGTATCATAGAGCCATCAAATTTATTACAGACCTTCCCTCCAGCACCCATCATTGCTTTCTTTACATGACAGTCAATTGGACATCCCTACAGCACAGAAGAAAAAGGAATGCTGCAATCTGGATCTTTGAAGCTTTATCAGGCAAACTCCCCTCCTATATCTCAGACTGTTTCACCCGAATCACATCTAGGCCATACACCTTAAGGATCACTAAGCTCATTATGCTAAAGATTCCCAATACCTGCACCCGGTTTGGGAAGGCTGCTATCAGCTATTCCCTAGCATTTGTCTGGAACTCGCTCCAAAAATCTATGAATCTGAATACCCTCTTACCCTTATCATCCTTCAAAAGATTATACACCACCCTATTTCCAGAGTTGTGCAACTGCTTCCATGAGGCCTAGTCTCCCATCCAACCTACACCCCTCCCTTCTGTAATCCACTATGTTTAGTTTCCCTTCTTCTACCCAGTCAGTTATCACATTTCATATAAAAGCCTACAAAAGCCCTATTATTTGATTATTATCCCTGCTATATCTATTATCCTCTTCATTTTTACAGGTTAAGTTATTTTACTGTGCCTTGTATATCTGTAAATTTTGTATATATCTCTTATTTATTTGATTGTACTAATGTTATGCTATTCTCATGTCTTTGTAAAAAAACTTGTACCCTTATTTGTATGACCACTCAGGTCCATCTTGTAAATGAGCTATGCTCAATGATGTTCGCCTGAATAAATAAAGATTTTGATTGATTTGATTGATTGATTGATTGATTGATCATTAAAAGTGTCTGAATTAATGGCTCCTCCAGCAGTCCAGCAGCCTCTGCAGTTCCCCTTGAAGGCTCAGAAATCCTGTTGGCATAGCACCAGGGACAAGGGGGTACAGATAAGGTGGTGGCCATGCTGGCCAGGGGCTCTGTCCCCACAATTTATTTTAAACAGGGCTTCTGTAGTCGGCCCAGTGGCGCTGAGGGTTGAGGCGCTAGATGCCACACCTTGTGCCATGCCGGTGACCCAGGTCCTGGAACAGACTTGTGACACCAGGGGTTGACTGGGGAGGGAGCAGATTGAGCATCTGTAGGACTGCTCTCCTCTCCTGGGGGGGGGAATGTGAGCTTCTCTTGGCTCTTGAGTAGCCCCTGGTGGAGATCAGAGGTCCTGCAGGAACCAGTGCAGAGAAGGGCGGAGTGGCGGCAGATGTCGGCAGCGTGCCTGCACAGATGTCATTGCATGTCCGCGCTGCAGGGGAAGCCAGTGAAAACAGGAAAATGGCCCTGAACCTCAGTAGGAGATGGTGGGGACCAGGCGCCGACCTCCATGCCCAGTGCCGGGTCCACAGTCTGCCTGCAGTACTTCTCTCGCTCCATGGCAACCTGTATAGATTTCAAAAAGGTCACCAGAGGAGTTGGCAGTCCCACCCCAGGGGGCTTAGATATGGGCAGACTGGGTTGTTGGAGGAAGTGAGGAGGAGTTCCCTGGGTCTGAGAGGTAGGACTGGGGCTTCAGGCGGGAGGTACAAGGTTGCGCTGAGTGTTCCCACCAGAGAGAGTCTGCGGGTCAGAGAAGGAGGTATAAAGAGAACTCAAAAACAAAAACACCCCCCCCCCAAAAAACAGGGCTTCTGTCCTCAAAATGCCTGGACCATTTATGTGCAGAGGTCACGCAACTCTGGTGTCAGTTGGGCCTTAAGCAAGGAATCCTGGTCCCTATGTGAGCGAGACTTGCTCACTCCATTAGTAGCAGGTAGATGCCTTTCAAGCAGAGCGGGAGTCATAATAGCAAGTGCGAAGGAGTTGCTGAAGAAATCCAGTCCTGCAGCTCTCCTCCCGGTGCCCTTCTTCATAATTCCAGTCCTGGAGAGCAGGAAAAAGGGAGCAGCATTTTGGCTGGGCTGTGTGGAGAAGAGATAATCCCTACATTTTTTTGGGGGGGGGGGGTTACATATGGGTAATGATTACAATAAACAGTTACCAATGAATAAATGTAATGTTCCCAATTATTATGCAATTTCTGCTAACATTGCTGCTTCAGCCTAGTCTTGTGAATAAAGACAGTTCTAGGCTACCTGATTTCCATGTTTAGCAAGTTCCACAGTGTAGCCCTCTGGTAGGTCAGAGATTTGAAAAAAAAGAAGATAAAAAGCATAGCACTCCCCACCTGCTGCGGACAGAAGATGGATTTAATCAGAGATGCAATGATCCGCACAAAAGGCAGTCTTTATTTGTACAAAAGTGCTGTAGTGCTTAATGAAAATGCTTTTCATGTGGTATGTCAGCACTTTTGCACAAATAACAATCATCTTTTGTATTGATTCTTGGATTTATATTTGTATCCATCTTCTATCCATGGCAGATGGTGAGTGTTATGTAATTTTGTTTTTTTTCCAGATTTAGTTGTCAGCATAAAGCCCCCCCCCCAAAAAAAGACTATGTGGAGCCCAGTTCTCCTCCTCTTACAAGTTTGATTCTGCAAATACTTCACATTGTGACATCTTCCCACATTGAAAATGGACAGCCCCCCACCACAGCCACCGCCACCAACAACAGATTCCAGTTCCTCTTCCATATAAACCACTGGCACAGTGTTAACCTTGTATAGTCTGCTACACATACACAGATGCAGGGCCCTCCCTCTGGGCCCTATGCAAAGAGAAGACTTTTCTTCACTAAGGTACTTGGGCCTGTGCAGCAAACCCTTCACCTTCCCTTCCCAGACTGGGGGTAGTGGCAAATGGCAGCACTGTCCCCCCCAAGCCTTGGCCCATCCAGCTGGCTCACTGAGCTTGCCTCCAAACTCAGGTCACTGGCATGGGATCACAACGCATTACCCGCGATGCCAATGGCCAGTCCTGCATACAATGTTTCCTAATAATTCTTTTTTTTTTTTTATTTTGATCCCAAATTTTCAATGTAGTCGTTTTATAACTCCCCCTTATAAACATGTAATGTGGCATTTATACAATACTGACTGAAACATCATTTTGTGCCACAAGTCTAAAAACACATTTTTGGCCAGGATTTGAAAAATGACATCTGTCCCATTCATGAGGTGGTGTGAAAAAATGGCTATGTTGAAAGTTTGGAGGCAGAACAGAAAATTAACAAAGTTATGAGCGAGCATGGAAAAATTTCAACATTCACTCATTAATTGGTTATTTTACTACCAGATGTTTTCACCAAATTTTCAACATAGCCTTTTTATGACACTGCCTCATGAACCCATTAGGTGAAAATTTCCAAATCCCACCCCAAAGGTGATTTTTGCAGACAAACTGTGAAATCACCTTTCAGGCCAGATGTTAAAAATTTCACCAACCAACTTGTTTATGAGGTGGGGTCCCAAAAAGGCCATGTTGAAAATTTGGTGGAAAAATATTTAAAAATGATAAAGTTATGAGTAAAAGTTCAAAGCACATTGAAAACACAGTGATGGCACTTACCTTATTTCTTCAGTTTGCAGTCGCATTTCAAGCAGGGCATCTTTTTTGGTGAGAGTGAATCTACACAAGGGACCCTTTTAGGTGAGTGAGGGGGTGTGTAGGGGTGGGGTGGGGTGGTGGGTGCTGAGTGGGGGTTTGGTGGGGTGGGGGTGAGGGTCAGAGGTCAATATGGGATAATGTTCTTTTCAGGTGCTTAACAAAAGATCTGCATGACAGTTTTCTTTTTTTGCAGGGAGTTGGGACTGGCACTGGGGATTGGGCACCCCAGTATTGGCACCAGGAGTGGGTACCCTGGTATTTGCCAGCTATCTGTGGGGGGGGCAATCTGGATGAGGGAGCTGTACCATTCAGTGGTACTGGGGGTGGGAACCATGGTGCACTTCTAAAGATAAAAAAAAAAGATCTGAGAGGTACACTTTTCTTTTTTTGCAGGGGGATGGGACTGACACTGGGAACAGGGCACCCCAGTGTTGGCATACTCTTTGGCTGCACTGGGGGTGGGCACCCTATGTTTCCAGCTATCTGTGGGGGAGCAGGCAATCTGAAGGGGAAGGGGTTGTATTAGTGGTACCCTTATACTATGCCGAGGCTCACTATCCTGACAGTGACCTGCCAGGGCAGTATTGCTCGACAGGTTCAGTATCCGGACAGTGAGCATCCTGGCATAAGGAATCCCGAGGGACATTGATGAGGTAAGGTAGCAGATGTGACGGCTTGCTACCTTAACCCTGTCCCTGGGATTCAAGGTGATGGAGAATTGGAAGGCTGGCCAAGCTGCCCTGCTGATGTTGTGGACCACACCACGGCAGCTCAGCTGGTATGCTGTGTGGATGCGGGTTCAATCCGCACTGCAGGCAGGATGTCTTTTTATAGCTCCTACCCCCGTAACTGTTTCATTTCTAACTCCGAGATCCGCTCCCCCTTGGAGTTAGATATTTTATTTACAGGGGGTGTGAGCGGCAGAGCTCCCCCCACACAGGGTGTTTGGGGGCTGAAGCCCCCTGTTATGCCAAATGATTTTACAATCAAATGCCCAAAATTGTATTTTCAGGCATCTGATTGATTTGGCAGGCTGCATTTCGGGCCAGTGGGGTTGGTATCCCGAGACTCAGGTTACTGAGTTTAGGGATACCATAATATATCTGTATTAGTAAGTACATAACATTTAAAAAAACATTGTATGCTATTTACAGCAAGTGATCCACTCTGAACATCCAACAAAATCTCAGTGCTCTGACACAGATTGCTGGTACTTCCATGAATCTCCATACCACCAGTGGTGTCATGCTGGTGGCAAGACAACATCCGAATCCCAGTCTCGCATTCATAGTTATGGGAAGTGCAGTCAGGTACACTGTTATGAACATATAAAAAGGCCAGCAGAAACAGGCCTCACAGTCTACCGAGTCTGCTCGTGTGCGCAGCTAGCACCTTATAATGCTGCTGCCCCTCCTTTCCCCCCATCCTATTACCCCTTCCCCTTACCCTATCCCAACCTCTTTTGAAGCTGTCTACCATCTTGCAGGCCACTACTTCACCTGGCAAGGAGCGCCACATGTCAACCACTCTTTCCGTGAAAAAAAATGTCTCCTCATCTCTCTCCTGAATCTACCCCACTCCAATCTCAGTTGGTGTCCTCTCGTGTCACTCCCCTCTCTGCTCTGGAAAATCCTCTCTGTATTAGTCTTGTTTATTCCCTTCAGGTACTTAAAGGTCTCAATCATATCTCCCCTGTCCCTCCTCTCTTCCAGAGAGTACATATTCAACTCCCCCAGCCTTTCCTCGTATGGCTTGCATTCCAATCCCTGGATCATCTTGGTAGCTCTACGCTGTACCTCGTCCAACAATCTGATCTCCTTCTTCAGGAATGGGCACATGTATTGCACGCAGTACTCCAGGGGGGCCTGATCAGTGACCTATACAGGGGCAGGATAACTTCCCTATTTCTGGAGGAGATCTCTCTAGCTATTCGCCCTAGCATACTGTTGGCTTTTGCCACTGCCCTTCTTCATTAAATACAGTTGTTCATGCTCCTTGTTATGATCACCCCTAGGTCCTTCTCTTCTGTGGAGCATCCCAACTGAACCCCACTTAAGTGATAATCCCTTCCCTGGTTCTGGGCTCCAAAGTACAGAACCTTGCACTTCTTGGCATTGAACCCCAGCTGCCATTTATCTGCCCACTCCTGCAGCTTATTCAGGTCATCCTGCAACCCCTTCCCCACCCTCTGTGTCATCTACCACAGCTCCCATCTTGGTATCATCTGCGAACAGACTGATTTTGCTCCAGATCCCATTCGAGATATCTGAAATGAAAATCCCAAACAGTACTGGTCCCAGCATGGATCTCTGTGGTTCCTCGCTCGTCACCACTCTCGGTGATGAGTTCCCCCACCACCACCACCCTTTGCTGTCTGCCCCTCAGCCAGTTCCTGATCCAGGTCACCATTTTTGGTCCTGCCCCCACATACTCCAGCTTCCCCCCCAATCTCCCATGTGGCACTGAATCAAAGGCTGTACTGAAGTCTAAGTACAGGACATCCACAGCATGGCCCTTGTCCAGATCTTACTTCAAGAAACAGCTCTTGCAGCAGGTTACACTATTAGGACTGAAGCCGGCAGGTGCCAGGACCCCACAGAGATTTTCTAGCTAGCAATATTCAGCGGGGACCGACCCCGACGTCGGTCCCGGCCCCGATGTCAGGCATAGTACATACGGTGGCGGTCCCCTAGAATCCCCAGTTCTTTTCTCGCCGTTGACTCACCAGCATCGGCCTCTCAGTCTCTACCTAGCGCACGACGACTACAGAACTTACTGTGTTTTTCAAAGGATGTCCTCTCCAACTTCTTCACTTGAGGGTCACCTTTCTAAGTGTGCCTGCAGAAAACAGATCTCTTTCAAGGATCCTCACTCCTCCTGCATGCGGTGCCTAGGCCTGGACCATGATATCAAGGCCTGCACCTTTTGCCAACAGTTCAATAGCTGCACCAGGATCTGCCATAAGAAGGCACTTCAGGCGTATGTTCTGGAAGAAAAATTGAAAAGGATGGACCAAGAACCTTCCTCCAGGGGAGAATCTTCCTCGAAGGCCCATAAACACCGGGACAAGCACCGGGAGAAAGTAAGGTCCAGATCCCCGAACCAGGCCTTGGACTCCCGCAGCTCAGGCTCCACTACATCGGACCGCTGTCCCTCCAGGGCTCGGTCTCAGCTCCCCCCCCCGATTAAGGTCTGGGCTTCAGGCGGCTCTTATACGCTTCAGCCTATCAAGACTTTGAGGCCCTTGGCTTCCTCCACTCCCTACAAGGCCTCTTCCAAGTCTTCAGAGCACCATAAATCTTCCTCTCCCACCCAACATCGGGACACCGACTCCAGATCAGTCTCCCAACCTCCCAGAGGTCTTGATCCAACTCCTAGGAAGACCAAGGACCTGACGTCCCTGAGGCGGGCGTCGGACCCGACGGCGACCTAGCACCCAACATTGGCTAAGCACTCCAAGTCAGCCAGGCACTCGCCAGAACCGAGGACACCAGCCAGACACCAGTCACTGGCTGGGCGTTCACCGGATCCGAAGGCATTGGCCAAGAGACCGACGTCAGCATCCCACTCTCCAGAGCGGAAGACCGCCCCCCCATCACCGGCAGACGCCAGTCACAGGGACTCTACGGAGGAGGACGCTACACTGCCCGAAGACTAGGCGGGTGACACAGAGGATGCCGGGCTCCCACGGGAACCTTCCCTGAACCTGGAGACACTCATGGACCCGACACCCGACCCCGGCGACAGACCACCGGTGCCAGGCCCATTGTCAGACATGAACATAGAAGAAGTAAAGGAACTCTTTACCTACTGGTGGGACACTATCTGAAAGGATATGGTCCCTGTTAAACCTCCTCCACCTACTCCTTCTTTACCTTCTTCACCCCTCCTCCTCCACCAAAGGGGCCAGCAGAACGAATACCACCCCTAAGAAGCAGACTCCACTTCCTAGGGGTAGATCAAAAGACAGGAGAAGGCCTCCCTCAAGATCTCCATCAGGGTCTCTCTGCCCCAAGTGACCCAGACGGTGTCGGTACACTCCTTCGGGGGAGGACTCCAGATCGGACACCTTGGACTACTCCAGATCTCCTTCTCCTCCTAGGATCTCCTCTCCTGACCCACATGACTTCCCCAGGTCTCCTCTGGATGATCCCTCTTTCACTGAGATCATGAGGCACATCCAGGACAACATGGGGTGGTATGCTGAAGACCTTGACCCCGAATGACAATGTCTTGCCCGTTATCTTTGGCAGAAAGACCCAAAGCCTGTGGGAGTACCACCCTTGGTAGACACTTTCGCGGACGTCACCAAGGCTACATGGAAGTGTCCGCACTCCACTCCCGCAGTGCCGAAGAAGGCTGACCGCCTGTACAAGGCCCCGAGAGAGGACCAGTACTTGGCCCAGCAACCTCTGGCAGACTCCCTGGTCATCACGGCCTCGCATGACAGGTCTCAAAGACTACAACATATGAGCACACAGCCACCGGACCAGGAATCCAAGCAACTGGATGCCCTGGGGAGACGCACATACGCGGCTACTACATGCACTATTAGGTCTCTGAACTACTTTACCCACATGGTACAGTTTCAGAATGCCCTGTGGGAACAGGGCCAGGACCTGGTCGATAAGCTTCTGGATGGCGATCAAAAGGCGGAGCTCCTCAACCTTCTCTGCACAGGGTCAGATGTGGGTACCCAAGTGCTACAAGCCACATACGATTCTGCGGACTCATCTGCCAGAGCGGCGTAATCCGGGATTGGCAACGGTGGCTAGATTCGAGGAATCTATTGGTGGGAATCCCTTTCACTGCACTGTCTCTGATTGTGACACTCTCCACAGATGCCTCAGGACTCGGATGGGGAGCACACCTCGACGGTGTTTGGTCTCAGGGCCTGTGGACGGCCCAAGAATCTCATCTCCACATAAACATCCTGGAAATGAGAGCAGTTCTTCACGCCCTGCAGGCCTTCCAGTCAGAGATCCCACAGGGTACTCTTCTGTTACAGACAGACAGTTCCGTGGTGATGTATTACTTCAACAAACAAAGAGGCACCCACTCCACCCACTTTGCAGGGAGGCCATGAGGGTGTGGGATTGGGTTTTGCAACACAGCGCAAACCTCATTGCTGTTCATGCCCCAGGGATGGGCAATGTCATCGCAGATGGCCTGAGCTGCTCTCAGGCCAAAGTCCATGAATGGGAACTACTCCAGGAGGTAGTAGAGGATCTGTTTCTCAGATGGGGCATACCAGAATTAGACCTTTTCGTGTCCCCATCCAATGCAAAACTGCCCAATTTTTGCTCGCTAGATCCAGGGCCTGGTGTTTTCTGGCGAGACGCGTTGTCCCTTTCCTGGGTGGGCAGATTCCTCTATGCCTTCCCCCCTTTTCCGTTGATCCAGAGGGTTCTTCTGAAACTTTGCAGAGAGCAAGCGACGCTAATACTTATCGCGCCGTTTTGGCCCAGGCAGATCTGGTTCCCTCTTCTGCATCAGCTGTCCCGGGAACCTCCAGTGCTGCTGCCAATCAGCTCTCACTTGCTGTCTCAGGAGGTGGGTTCCTTGGTCCATCCAGACCTACGTTCCCTGAACCTACATGCTTGGCTCCTACAGACATAGCCATGATGCGACACAGGGTCTCACAAGAGGTAGCAGACATTCTGGCTGCTGCTAGGAAACCGGCTACCCATGCGACCTATGCCATGAAGTGGCGCAGGTTTTGTATATGGGTTCAAGCATGTGGTTTTTCACCTTTGGATTGTCCAGAGAAGTTGGTCTTGGACTACCTGCTGTCCCTTTTCCAGACAGGCTTGGCTTACTCCTCGATTAAGGTACACCTCTGTGCCATCTCAGCCTATCACGTTCCTATAGGCCAACGCACTATAACTCAGTTGGACATAACACAAGCCTTCCTGAGGGGTGTCCTCCACCTTAGGCCCCCGATTAAGGATCCGATTCCACCTTGGGATCTACCCTTTGTCCTGGAGCAGCTTACGCTGCCACCCTTTGAACCAGCCGCGGATTGCAAGCTACGCCTTCTAACTTGGAGGATGTTGTTTTTTGTTGCAGTCACCTCGGCCAGAAGAATTTCTGAACTCCATGCACTTATGTGTAAAGAACCTTATTTGGTGTTCCACCAAGATAGGGCATCCCTACAGACTAATCCTAAATTTCTGCCTAAGATGGTCTCAGCTCTCACCCTTAATCAGGATATCGATCTACCAGTGTACTTTCCAAAGTACTCTAATCGAGAAGAAGCCCTCCTGCACACTTTAGATGTGCATAGGTGTCTCAGATACTACCTGACCAGAACAAAAAAACACCGAAAATCGGACTAGCTTTTTGTCTCCTTTGCCCACAGGATGATGGGAGCTCCTATTTCGAAACAGTCGCTATCCAAGTGGCTCATTCAGTGTATCACGTTCTGTTAACAGAAGTGCAACAAACCCTTACTGAGAATGGTTAAAGGTCATTCCACCAGAGGGGTGGCTACCTCCTTTGCAGCTTTAAAGAACGTGTCCACCTTAGCTATTTCTGCTGCAGCTACTTGGAGCTCCGTACACACTTTCATCAGGCATTATAGCCTGGACATTGCATTGAGGCGAAGAGCAGGTTTTGGTCTAGCAGTCCTTCAGGGACTTCTGTCCTAAGCTTGTTTTCATTCAAGGATTTCTGCCTTCCCTCCTCCCAATAGTGTGGGATTTCCAGGATTGCTTGGGAATCAGTCCTAATGGTGTAACCTGCTGCAAGAGCTGATTCTCGAAGTAAGATAGTACAGTTACGTAACAACTTACCATAACAGTAGATCTTCGAGAACAGCTCTTGCAGCAGGTACTTTACCTCCCACCATCCCCGCTGGAGGTAGATTCTAGTTCCAACATCCTTCTCCTAGGATCAGGTTTTTCAGCATCTCTCTGACTGTCATTTGATGGTGGATCCTCAGTCTTCTCTTTTGATGTCATCCAGCGGCCGGGAGTCTCCAGCGGGAGAACTGGGGATTCTGGGAGACCGCCCCCTTATGTACTATGCCTGACGTCGGGGGCGGGACAGATGTCAGGGGCAGTCCCCGTTGAATATTGCTAGCTAGAAAATTTCCATGGGGTCCTGGCGCCTGCCGGCTTCAGTTCTACTGGTGTAACCTGCTGCAAGAGCTGTTCTCAAAGATCTACTTTTACGGTAGGTTCTTACGTAACTGTACTTTCCCGTGTCACCCAGTCATAGAACTCTACCAGGTTTGTCTGGCATGATCTGCTCATGACAGACTCACGTTGCAGGTTGTCCTGGATACCGTTTGCCTCCAAGAAACTCACAAGCCTCTCTTTTAGGATGGTCTCCATGAGTTTGTCCATGATTGAGGTGAGACTCACTAGCCTGCAGTTCCCTGGTTCATCCTTTGGCCCACTTTTACGAATGGGCACCACGTGGGCTATCCTCCAGTCCTGTACTACACATCCTGTGCCCAGGGAGGTATTGAACAGGTCTGCCAGTGGCCCCACAAGGACCCCTGCCAGCTCCCTCAGTACTCTAGGGTGAATGCCATCTGGCCCAGGCACTTTGTCCACTCTTATTGCCCTCAACCCCTCCAGCACCCTGCCCTCTGTAATCCCTACATCTGTTGTCCTCTCCCCCCTTACCCACCCCCCACTTGCCTGAGGTATTTCCTCCCCTTCTCCTGCATGAACACAGAGCAGAAGTACTCATTCAGTGTCTTTGCCTGCTCCGCCCCTTCTCCACCCGCCCCCCCATCTTTCTTGATCCTCACAAGCTAGTCTTTGCTTCTCTTTTTCTCACCTATGTAACTGAAGAAGTCTTTTTCTCCTCTTTTGATCCCCTTTACCAGTCTCAGCTCTCTAGACGCTTTGGCCCCCTGAACCAGTCTGGTGACATCCCTAGACTTTTCCCTGCTTACATCTTTATCTTCTCCCCTCCCCATTTTTCTATACTTCCGAAATGACGCTTTTTTGGCTCTCAGCCTTCCCTGACCTCTGATGACAGCCAACTGGGTTTCTTTGCCCTGCTTTTATTCTTTTTTTTCCCCAGTACAGGTCTCAGTTGTCTCCGCCAGCCCTTCCCTTATTGTATTCCATTTCTGATCTGCATCCATGTGTTGTTGGATGTTTGCCAGGTGCTTGCTCAGAATTTCCCTATCATCCTAAAATCCACCCCCTAAACTTAACCACCCTTGTACCTGTGCCCCCTGTGTCCCTCCCCATGTTTAGTGTGAACCACACCGAGTAGTGGTCATCACAAACTCACTCAGCAGGTCAAGCCCTCTGCTCCCACAGTACTAACCTCCAAGTGCAGTATTGTGAACAGGTAACAGAACAGGGTAACCTTCCTGTCTGCTTGTGGGTCCGAATCACCTTTAGTCTCAAGTTCTGGGGGGATTCAAACTCTGAACCTTATGCTAGCATACCCAAATATACAGGCTCAGATAATCTGCTCTTCGGGGGGATGCCAGATATCTTTCACCTAAGGGCACCTAACCAGGTATCCAAAATGAACCCTTAAAACTCTATAAAAGACCTTAGGCATATTCTTACCTTTTCCCAGTTTGGTAACACCATCAAGCTTATGAACAGTTATTAGTCAGTCTTAACCATCTATACATCACATGCAAAAAGAAAGAACTTCGAAGAACATCCAGGCAGTCTTTTCAGATGAAAGGTTTAATTAAAAATAGATAAAAATTCGTAAAATGTAAACACAGAACAATATATCACAAAGCATACAATCACTTAAAAGAAAACAAGGAAAAGTACAAATGAAAACTCCTACCACAATACAATTAGACTTTTTCTATCTAATGTATTACCTCTATACAGTGCTTATAGTTAGATGTTTCATAAGCGCCCACTAAGAAAATGTCACAAAGATCAGACACAGTCCTAGGTTAAACTGTCTCTCTCCACCCCTTCCATGAGGTCAACTAGCTCCTCCCTTTAGAATATAAAAATTAAACAAACAATGATCTTCCTCTTAGAAGATATTCTAAATACTGTGACTTCAGCAAAAACTAATTTCTGAAATTATAAATCTGTGATCAAGCCTGTCCTCTTTGATCTTGAACTGTTCCTGTTTCCAGGTTACTTCAAAGGATTTTACGACTTTTAGCACCATAGTGATATAACATGTTTTTTCTTCTAAAATGTCATAAAAGTTTACAAGCCCTATATCCTGGTAGCTGGGTCAGTTCTAATTAAGTCTCTCTGGTCCTTTAATTATCTCCTGGTTTCAGGTTAATATATCCTGTAGCTGAAACCTTGGGGTGGTGGCACCCATCCCACGGGCTATCTCATGAGAGACACTCACATACCATATTCTATATACAAATATCATAGAACAATCATAACCAGCTGGTCAAGCGTCACAATCCTCCCCACCTAGACTGAATTTGGGGTCTCTATCCCCTGCATGGGATGAGCTTCCCAAATCAGTTCACTCTTCATATACTCGCGACAGACCATTGGCGTTCTGATTGGTCGCTCCAGCCCTATGTAAGATTGTCATGTCATACCCTTGGAAGGCAAGACTCCATCTTAATAGTCTACCATTAGTTTTTCCCATTTGGATCAGCCAAACCAGGAGACTGTGGTACGTTTGTACCTCAAAATGCTGCCCATATAAGTATAGCTCTAACTTCTTTAGGGCTCACACTATGGCAAGACAATCTTTTTCCATAGTAGAGTAAGCCTGCTCCCTGGGAAGTAACTTTTTACTCAGGTACGCTACATGGTGATCTTTCCCTTGGTTGGATTTCTGACTCAGTACTGCCCCAATACCCACATCTGAGGTGTCAGTCTGAACTATAAAGGGTCTGCTATAGTCAGGACTTGTCAATACAGAAGCACTGCACAGTGCCTCCTTCAGTCTGGTAAAGGCTTTTTCACAGGCTGGTTCCCAAGTAATTTTCTTAGGCATCCTTTTCCTTACCAGGTCAGATAGGGGAGCAGCTAGGACACTGTAATTGGGTACAAATTCTCTATAGTACTCTTCTGTCCCTAGAAAACTCCTGACCTGCTTCTGCATTTCTGGTCTGGGCCATGCCTTGATCACCTCTATTTTTACTTGGTTAGGACGAAGCTGTCCCTGGTCCAACAACATGCCCAAGGTATGCCACTTCAGCCATGGCCACCTAGCACTTCTCAGCTTTGACAGTGAGCCAGGCCCTCTGTATCCTGCCCAGCACTTTCCTAAGGTGGGACAGGTGTTCCTCCCAGCTGGCACTAAAAATGGCAATGTCATCTGGGTACGCCACGGCATACTCCTTAGCACCATTTAACACCTGATTCACCAAGCTTTGGAAAGTGTCCAGGGTGTTCTTCATTCCAAAAGGCATTACTTTAAATTCAAATAAGCCTATCAGAGTGATGAAGGCTGACCTCTCCCTAGCTCTGTCCATTGACTCGACCTGCCAAAACCCCTTTTTCAGGTCAATAGTCGTAAGGTAGGTCGCCTCTCTGAGCTTGTCCAGGAGTTCATCTGTCTGGGGCATCAGGTGGGTGCCTGACTTCGTGACTGCATTCAGTCCACGATAGTCCACACAGAAATGAGTAGAGCCATCTGACTTGGGCACAAGGACTACAGGTGAGGCCCAAGGGCTGTGGCATCTCGGGATTATCCCTAAATCCAGCATTTCCTCCACCTCCCTCCTAATGTCCTTCTGGACAGCCTCTGACACCTGACATGCTGTCCGCCGTAAGAGCATCTGTGTCCCTGTCTCCACATCGTGCATTGCTAAGGGGGTTAGTCTAGGCTTGGTGCTAAACAGGGGGGCAAAGTCTGCTAAAACTTCCCTTACTTCCTGGATCTTGTCTGGGGCCAGCTGGGGAGACAGTTTTACTGCTTCCACAGAGGACTCCCGCTTGCTTTCTTCCAGCAAGTCCAGAAAGGGGTCTCCTTCATCCGTCCCCTCCCCAGGACTACATACTGCAAACAACATGTCAGCCGTATTAGCATATGGCTTCATCATGTTGACATGGTACATCCTTTCTGTATGTCTTCTATCAGGTAACTCTATGATATAGTTCACGTCATTTACCTTCTTAACTACTTTGTACGGTCCTGCCCACTCAGCCTGCAGCTTGTCTTTCTGGACCGGAATAAGAACCATGACTTCCTGACCCACCGTGTATGAGTGAGCTCTGGCTCTGCAGTCATACCACACTTTTTGTTTCTGTTGGGCAGCTGCCAGGTTGTGCTGGGCTGCCCCATAAGCTCCTTCAGCCTTTCCCTAAACCTAAGGATGTAATCCGCTATGGAGTTCCCTGGGTGGCATGCTTGCCTTCCCAGTTCTCCCGGATCAAGTCTATGGGCCCATGTACCCAGCGTCCATATAAGAGTTCGAAGGGGGAAAATCCTGTCGACTCTTGGGGCACCTCCCTGTATGCAAACAACAGGTGGGGAAGGTATTTCTCCCAGTCCCTCCCATGTTGTTCAGCAAATGCTTGGAGCATTGACTTCAGGGTACCATTAAATATTTCCAAAAGCCCATTGGCTTGTGGGTGATAAGGTGTCGTGCGTCTTTGCACCACCTCACACTTCTCCCACAAACATTTCATCAGGTCTGAGATGAAGGAACCCCCTCAATCGGTGATAACCTCCTGCGGAAACCCAACATGGGAGAAAATCCCAAGTAAAGCATCTGTCTCTTTGTCTGTCCTCAGTGAAGATAGGGCGACTGCTTCTGTGTACCAGGTGGCATAATCCACCACAGTCAGGATGAACCTCTTCCCAGAGGAGCTGGGAGTATTTAAAGGCCCCACAATAAGCATTCCCACCCTCTGGAATGGCTCCTCCACTATGGGCAATGGAATTAGGGCTGCTTGGGTTTTCTTACCTGCCTTCCCTATTTCTTGGCACCAGTGATAAGACCTGCAATACTCCTTCACCTGCTGGGTGAAGTTGGGCCAATAGAAATTCGGGGCCAACCGCTGCATAGTGCATGCAATTCCCAGATGACTAGACAAGGGGATATCATGTGTAATCTTGAGCAACTGCTCACGATACCCCTGGGGAACGATGAGCTACCTGCCTATCATCCCTTCCTCTGTCTGCACAGCCTGAGTATACTTCAGTCCATTTTTCCAATAAACCTTATGTTTACTGTCACCTCCCTGTGCTCTGTCAGAGTCTACCCAAGCCCTCAGCTTCTCTAGACTAGGGTCACTTTTCTGAGCAGCTGCAAACTCCTTACACATTCCCAAGGCATGGGACAGGTCCCCTTCAGTCTCTAAACTAGGGTCCCTAGCACTAGAGTCAGGGCACTCAGGATCAGTGTCATCCCTAACCCTTTGACAATGGGTCACCCCTTCCTCTTCAGAGTAACCCATCGTAGCTGTGTGGTTAACTGCTACTGGGGAAATTTCTACCCCCTTTTCATTAGTCTCCATATCGGGAGACACAGGCTGGGGAATAAGCCTCCCAGTGGTTTCTACAGTGGCTTCTGTGGGGTCCAGGGAACTACAATTTTCCCTTGCCGCTTGACTACGGGTAACTGCACACACCATCTCCTGTTTGAGATTGTCTCCAAGGATGATGTCCACTGCTAAAGTCTTGGCTACAGCCACCTGTTGCACAGTTCCCTGTTTCACCCCAGTCCAGGAGAACACTAGTGAGTGGCAATGTGGTCTCCTCACCAGTGAACCCTTGCACAGTTACAAATTCATTGGGTATAAGCTGAACAGGCTCTATCAGATCCCCTTTTACCAATGTCAAGGATGCCCCTGTGTCCCTTAACCCTTGTGTCTGTACACCATTCACCGTGACTGGGTGCATGTTTTCCCTCATGTTCACAGGTATGCTTCCAGGGACACATAAACAACCTACTTCTTTCCTAGCACCACCTTGCATATTGCTCGTCCTTTTGGGACACTGCCTGGCAATATGCCCAGTTTGTTTAGAGACCCAACATTCATTTCTTTTCTCAGAGAAATCTTTTCTCTGAAACCTGGGGCTAACTTGTTTCTGTGGAGGCAGTGAGAGTTTTAGCTGCCCTGAAGGCACACTTTTCCCTTTGTGCGCTGTCACGACCGCACCATTCGCTCTCAGAGCAAGTCTGCTCTTGGCATAGTGGTCCGAGAGTTCAGCAGCATCTTGCAATGTTTTGGGATCTTGGTCCTCCAGCCAGGTTTTCAGCTCTGCTGGGCATGCCCAAAAAAAGTGTTCTAAGAAAATAGCATTTTCAATTTTATCTAGAGTTTGCTTCAATTCCTTCCCATCAATGTTTTAAAAACTGATGTTGTTTCATGGCTAGCTCCTCGTAGCTCATATCAGGGCTTCTCCTGAGCTTGTGGAATTTAGCTCTGTAATCTTCAGCAGTTAAATCAAACTTTTTTAAAAGTACAGCTTTAAGTTTGCTGTAATCATTACTGTCCTCATTGTCCATTTGACCCAATGCATCCTGAGCTTTCCCGGTAAGTACCGGGGATAGCTGGAAGCTCCAGGACCCTCTAGGAATTTTAGCCTGAATACAAACTTTTTCAAAGGAATTTAAAAAGGCATCCATATCCTCCTCCTCTTTAAATTCAGCTATCAATTTGGAATTCAATTTGTAACCCAGTCCTGTAGTTCCAGTTAAACCCAAGCCACTTACCTGCTCTGGTGCTGGTGGTTGGAGTCGTAGCTTCTCCAGTTCATGTCGCCTCTGGCACTCACGCTCCTCATGGTCTGCCTTTCACTAATCATGCTCCCTCTTCTCCTCTGCAGCTCATCTCTGTCGCTCTGCTTCTCTCTGTGCTCACTCCCTCTTCTCCTCTGCGGCTTGCTGGTGCTCACGCTCTTCACGGTCAGCCTCTTGCTGTTCTAACTCCCTCTTCTCCTGGAACTCCAGCTCCATTCTGTGCAATTCAGTCTGCAGCCTGAGTGCTTCTGGCTCCAGAATGCTGGTGACCTTCCCCTGCTGCTATGGTCCTTTGCTGGCACTGGCCCTGCTGTCATCCTCACCGGATCTGGACACTGCACTGGCCCCTCCATGCTCAAGGTCTGGTCTTTTACAGTCACAGTCTATGACTCGATGCTCTGGGATTCTGCTGCCATCAGGGCATCCACGAGGTTCTACTTGGTGGCTCTCACCTCATAGGAGGACTTCTCTGTCCTAGCACAACTGCTTCAAGTAGTCTACAGTGTGCCAGCTGTAGCTGGAAGCCATCTTCTTCCCTAACTACGGCTACTCTAGCTTGCACTCTAGAAAAAGAAAATTAAACAGGTAGGAACTCGACTGCAAGCAAAATGATTTATTTTTTGAAAAGGAAACAGAACTATATCACTGGGGGGGCACTGTGGAGCCCGAGCTAGATAGATGCTGGAGAGGCAGCTCTGCAACTATATCAAATTTAAACAAGATAAAACCATACTTTTAGGTCTCAAATATTTAAAAGAAATACTTTTTCAAGTAGAGGAGATACTGAAGATCAAGATGGGTAACCCTAAAAAGAAAGATCAGAAGGATCGCGTCCAAGAAACAGCTAGCACCTCGACTACGAGACCCACGGGACAGGCCCAGCCTTCCAATGCCGAGGGAGAAGAAACCCTACAATCACTAGGCCACAAGCTAAAAATGTTGATTACTTCAGTAATGGCAAAGAATACCAAGTTAGATGGCTTAGCAGGGCGAATTACACTGGTCGAATCATCGATGGAACAATTAACAGGCATGGTGCAAGACTTGCAGCAGCAGGCTACCAAGTGTAACGCAATAAATGCTGGTAGACTACGAGAGATGCAACACCTGAAAAATTGATTGGAGCGCCTAGAAAACCAAGTAAGGAGTATGAACATTAGAATGCTCAGCCTATCGGAGGGACTGGAAGGTGATCATCCTCTCTTTTCTTTAAAGACTGGCTATCTGAGCAGTTTGTGGGCCAAGGAGGCTTTTCAAACTGGCGATTCCTCAAGGCATATCGTATTCGGCCCCAAGGCAAACAGGTGGAATCGGCTCCGCGGGTTCTGATGATCGTGGCCGACAGCTCGGGCACTAGAGACTCTGTTTTGGCCTTGGTCAAAAGTTTGGGCCCACTCAGTGTGCAAGACCACACCGTACACCTATTCCTAGACCTCTCCTTTTCCACCAGACAACGTTGGAAGAAATTCGATGAGGAGAAAGTTGTGGGACTTAGATATACCCCATGCTGTTTTGTTCAAGGCTAAGCTTTGTATTGTATTGCAGGATAAGGTGTTTGTGTTTACTGACCCAATTGATGCTGGTAAATGGGTTTCTCGAATGGAAGCTCAGCGTAAGGACTATCGTAAAAGGCATTCTGATGAGAAATCCCTAGAAGAAACTTGTTTTGGACAATTGGTGACATTCCTTTTTACTTTCTACTTGTTCTAATTAAATAAGTCACCGTTGTTTAGCCCACAGACCTTCAGTCTCATAAAGGCTGTTCTGCCCATTTAGTTTAAAATTTGGGGTCCTTGACCATCGGGGCATGTCTCCCTCTTTTTCTCCTTTTAAAATGGGTGAATGTTGAGCCCTATAAATACAGTACTTTAAATAATAAGTTGCAGTACTTTGAGCACCTGGGAGAATCATACCGTGTTCTCCCGGAGAATAAGAGTAGATTTGGAATTAAGATGCAGATGTGGACTGCCACTTTTCTCTGACATCTTTACAATATATTAGATTTAAACTTCAAGTATAATGATGGACCCAATGCTTGGAAGTGAAGCAATTTTGGAGACTGTTTAGTTTACTTTAAGGTTTAATCCATCAGCTCTTGGGTTACAGCTACACAGAATCTTAGACTTAAAGTGTAGACTCTAAAACATTGTTGTTTTTCCCCTCCAATGTATGGCACTTACTTGGAGATGCTCTTATGCTGTATAACATAGGAATCTCATTTTTTCTTATTGGAATGTATAATATTATTGCTGTTTCCAAGATGATATATACATCTGTATTTGAAGTACATGTAAACTAATAAACATAAAGTTAAAAAAAAAAAAAATAAATAAATCACCACCTTTTTTTGCAAGTAAGCTGTACAGTATTAAGCTGACACACTGAACAGTTAAAGCTTGTGTTACCAAATTTATCCACACCGCTGCCAACCAATCTGTCACAAACTCACTCAGCAGGTCAAGCTCTCTGCTCCTACAGTGCCAACCTCTAAGCACAGTATTGTGAACAGGTAACAGAACAGGGTAACCCTCCTGTCTGCTTGTGGGTCTGAATCACCTTTAGTCTCAAGTTCTGGGGGGATTCAAACTGTGAACCTTATGATAGCTTACCCAAATGTACAGGCTCAGATAATCTGCTCTTCAGGGGGGATGCCAGATATCTTTCACCTAAGGGCACCTAACCAGGTATCCAAAATGAACCCTTAATACTCTATAAAAGACCTTAGGTATATTCTTACCTTTTCTCAGTTTGGTAACACCACCAAGCTTATGAACAGTTATTAGTCAGTCTTAACCATCTATACATCACATGCAAAAAGAACGAACTTTGAAGACACATCCAGGCAGTCTTTTCAGATGAAAGGTTTACTTAAAAATGGATAAAAATACGTAAAATGTAAACACAGAACACTATATCACAAAGCATACAATCACTTAAAAGAAAACAAGGAAAAGTACAAACTAAAACTCCTACCTCAATACAATTAGACTTTTTCTATCTAATGTATTACCTCTATACAGTGCTTATAGTTAGATGTTGTTTCATAAGAGCCCACAAAGAAAATGTCACAAAGATCAGACATAGTCCTAGGTTAAACTGTGCCTCTCTCTCCACCACTTCCATGAGGTCAACTAGCTCCTCCCTTTAGAATATAAAAATTATACAAACAATGATCTTCCTCTCAGGATATATTTTAAATACTGTGACTTCAGCAAAAACTAATTTCCCAAATTATGTCTGTGATCAAGCCTGTCCTCTTTGATCTTGAACAGTTCCCATTTCCAGGGTACTTCAAAGGATTTTATTACTTTTAGCACCGTAATGATATAACATGTTTTTTCCTCTAAATCATCATAAAAGTTTATGAGCCCTATATCCTGGTAGCTGGGTCAGTTCTAATTAAGTCTCTCTGGTCCTTTAATTATCTCCTGGTTTCAGGTTAATATGTCCTGTAGCTGAAACCTTGGGAGGGGTGGTACCCGTCCCACAGGCTGTCTCATGAGAGACACTCACATACCACATTCTATATACAAATATCATAGAACAATCATAACCAGCTGGCCAAGCGTCACAGTGGTCACTCCCAGCAAGCGGTTCCCCTACTTTTAGTTTCCTTACAGCATCCCCATTATCCAGTACAAGGTCCAAAGTCCTTTCCAGCTGTGTTTGGCCCTGCACCAGCTATGTCAAGAAACTGTCCTGAAAAGCTTCCAACAGGACCCCCTCTCTTGCACTCATGGTGGCAGGTGTGCTCCAATCCACCCCCAGTAGGTTGAAATTCCCACCACCACCACCACCTTGCTTCCTTTCCTGCTTACCCTTCGAATTTGATCTGCCAGTTCCTGGTCCAGGTCACAACTCTGTGATGGTGGCCTATACGTGTCCTTTTCCTTGCATCCTGGAACTGCATCCGAAGAGCTTCTGTCCTCCCCTCCTCCCCTTCCTCCCTTATGCACTTAATCCCCTTCCTCACATAGATTGCCACCCTCCATTCCCCTTGGCCTTATCCTTTCTGAATAACCTGTACCCTGGGATTATCATATCCCAGTTCTGGTACTGGGTGGCCCATGTTTCTGTGATGGTCGCTATGTCCACCAATTCCGCCACCAAGAGAGCCTGTAACTCTGCAGTTCTGTACCTTAGGCTTCTTGTGTTCAGTGAGACCACCTTCCAGCCTGTTGTCTCCCCAACCTCACCATTCCTCTTCCCCCCTTTGGTCCTCTCTGTGTCCCCTCCTCACTGCCTTCACTTCTGACTGGGGGGGGGTGAGCACCCTATGCTTCCCTTTCCAGACATTGTTCCTAACAGAGGTCCTCTCGTCACCCCCACTTCCTAGTTTAAATCCACCCTTGTTGAGATATACCCCTCCATTCCCTGTTTGAGTATTCTCTTTCCCTCATTGCTCAAATGTCACCTGTCCCCTGCGTGGAGGTGCACGTTGATTTAGGAAGTTAGAGGTGGGTTGGATCCGAACACTTGGGGCTACATAGATAATTACCGGGTGGGGATAGGGACCACTGGACTACAGGGATAATATATACTGGCATTTTATGTGTGAATCCCTCACTAAACTGGACACCCAGAATTTTTGTGGTGCCCAGAAAAAGTATTTCTGGGTATTTTTCATAAAATAAACACCAGAAGTTTGCTAAATAGGTCTTGTTTACCTAGGTTCAGGTGTTTGTTTTTTGAAAAATTATCATATTCATGTATTTTCCAAGTTTTCTTTTTTAAAAACCAAGATGGCAGCCATCATAATATGAATTTTTTTTTTCTAACATGAAAAATACTAATTTTGCAAAAGGAACATGCTCACAAAAACAAAAGGTAGTGTCATAGCAGAGCATTATCCTAAAACCCTACTGACCATGCTCAGAAACCAAATTTCAAAACCTCATAACTTTGGAACCAAGTTTTTTCACAAAATCTTGGGAAGTCACACTCTTGGCACAAGTCCCTTTAGCCCTGAAAGTTTCAAAACAAAATTCTGTATCATCTAGACTGTAGGTGAGAGCAGGAAAACTGCAAAAAGGAGACACATGTGATGCTTTTTCTGTATTTGTTACACATCTGACCTCAGAATATTGATAATCGCCTATCATGAAACTTCCCTCACCTTGAGAACTTGCCACCTGGACAATGCATACCAAATCTGAGGCAATTTAATCAAACACCACCAACGTTATTAAGGTATGAAGATAGAGGTTTAACATTGAACACTGGTCAACCCTAACTGTATTTGCACTACTGTACAAATATAATACAGTATATATTATTTGCAAAAAAAATGCATTTATGCACCAGTTAGGATTCAATGTAATGCCACAAAAGTATCGAAATGTAGAGTTTGGGATTCCAAGCTTAACTCCCCCCCCCACAGCAGCAAAAGGACAAGACCACACAAGCAACCACAGACTTCCATCATCAGGTAAAACAAACAACATACAACACACAACTGTTTCTGCACCTGCCACCCACTTAGGCCAGCAAAAGGTAATTGTTTTAACCTAATCTGAGCTTTCAAAGGTAGCATTTTACTTTTTTCAGGAAAAGTGCTACCCCTAAACAAAATTGCTACCTCACTTGAAAAATGTCTACATCTGTTGCTGAAACCACAATACCCACATTGCAACAGCATTATCTTCTGAAGCACAGGCCAGATGGGGCTGCACTTCTGCAGCCACATATACTCATGTCCACTATACGACATGCATACACTTGTGTAGCTGCATAAGCAGAGGCTCCCGTGGGGACTGTGCTTATGCAGCTGCAGATACAAATTCCACGAAGGTAGCACATCAGTGCTGCTGCATTTGTGTCATCTGGAAATATGCAGTTGTGTGCAGTTTGTCTTACCTGGTGATGGATGTCTGTGGTTGCTTGTGTGACCTTATCCTTTTGCTGCTGGGGGGGGGGTTGGAAACCCTAACACCACATTTCCCTACTTTGTGGCCTTACATTTAACCCTAACTTGTGCACCAAGTTTTTTGAAAAGAATTTCCATTCTTTTTGAGATAGTGAAATTGTACCCTCATTCATATAGGTCTCAACAGATGCAGATATGCAGGACTCTCAGGGCCCTGCACCAAGTGAAGACTCCATCCACTTGCAGAAGTGAGGTCCTGTGGATCCTGCACTTTTGTGCAGCAACAGATGTCAAGAATTAATGTAGTTGTCTGGTAGGGTACAGGCATCTCTGCCCTTCCATGTGGCCACAGATAAAGATGCACAGGGCAAAGAGTCAGTCTGTCAGCTGAAGCACAGGACCCTCACAGATAAACAGGGGCAGGGCCCTATGGCAAGAGAAAAGTTCTCTTCACTATATACTACTGGGGCCCATGTGGGCAACTCTGCACCTTCTCTTCCCAGGCTGGGGAGTGGTATCATATGAGAGTGCCATCCTCCCTGCCTTGTCCCACCCAGCTGGCTCACTGAGCTCACCCTTGAACTCATCTCACTGGCACAGGATTACAAAACACAACCTGATGGGATACAGGCTGGCACTACACATGTTTAAGAGTTTTTGTATTATGTAATTTAAATTTTGATCCCAAATTTTCAAAATGGTCATTTTATGACACCCTTAATAAACATGACATGTGGCATTTATAGCATAGTGGCCAAAACATCATTTTGCACAACAAGTGTGAAAACACATCTCATCAAGGATTTAAAAAATGACACGTCACATTTATGAGGTGGGGGAATAACTATATTGAAAGACTGTGGTCAAAATATTTAAAAATTAGCAAAGTTCTGGGTGAGCATTGCAATATTTAAATGGTCACTCATAACTTTGTCATTTTACCATGTTTGTACACCAAATTTTCAACATACTCTCCTTCTGACCCCCACCTCATGAGCCAGGAAGGTGAAAATGTGAAAATCCCACCCGAAAATGTGATTTTGTGGAGTGAATACAAAATCACCTTTTGGCATAGATTTGAAAAATTTCACCTGTGTTTTTCTTGAGGTAGGATCCCAAAAGGGTTATGTTGAAAATTTGGTGTAACAATATTGAAAATCAACAAACTTATGAGTGAGTGTTGAAATATTTCAATGTTCACTTATAGCTTGGTCATTTTGCCATATTTTTCCATCACATTTTCAACAGCCTTCTTATAACCCCACCTCATGAACTTGGTAGGTGAAAATTTTCAGATCCCCCAGAAACATGATTTTGCAGCGTGACTGCGAAATCACCTTTCAGCACAGATTTGAAAAATTTAATCTGCGTTGTTTATGAGGTGAGATCCCAAAAAGGCCATGTTGCAAGTCTTATGGAAAAATATTGAAAATCAGCAATGTTATGAGTGAATGTTGAAATAATTCATTGTTCACTGATAACTTGGTAATTAAGTTTCAACATAGTCTTGTTATGACCCCGCCTCATGAATCTGGAAGGTTAACATTTTCAGATCCCACCCAAACGGAGATTTTACGGAGCTACCACAAAATCACCTTTTTGGAATGAATCTGAAAATTTTCACCTACCTTGTTCATGAGGTGGGGTCCCAAAAAGGCCATGTTGAAAATCTGGTATTAAAACGTCCACCTCCCAAGTATCTCTCTTTCCGCAATTTCCGAGCCCCTGTTGACCCTGCTATCTTGGAGGAAGTTAGAGCCATTAACTGGTCAAACCATTACTCACAACTTGATGTGACCTCGGTAGTGACTTATTTCACGAATGCCATCCTGGGGATTCAGGACCGCCACTTCCCCCTTAAGACAAGAAGGGTGTGAGGAGGACGTACATGGTGGAGCACCAAGGAATTTCTAAAACTCATAAAAGAACGTGATCATAAGTGGGCTGATCATAAATTGTCCTCCTCCCCTTTCCTCTGGAATGAATATAGGTGTCTGAGAAATCATGCAAACAGCTGGCTAAATCCCTAAAACGGAACTACTACACTAACCTCCAGAAGGACAGTCTAGGGAACCCCCAAAATTTCTGGGCCTCCCTTAACCCCCTCAAACCTTCATAATAACAGATCTGTTATCAAACTTGACTCCCCTCGGGCCCTCTGACCAAACCGTCTGATGTAGCCCAGTCTTTCAACATAAAATTCACTGACTCGTTGGCCCATCTCACCAAACTAACTGGCAACCCCCCCTGCCAACCCAGGAGTCAGTACAAACCAGCAGCCATCTCCCACTACCCCTGGCATCCCCTGCTTTCACTTCAAGACCATATCTACGCAGGATACCATCAAGCTCCTAAGGAATCTCCCTAATCGGGGTAGCCCACGTTCGGATGGCCTCTCACCTTTTCTGCTCAAAATCATCTTCCCTGCCATCATCAAGCCTCTCACATTTATTTTCAACTTGGCTCTGCCTACCTCCACCATGCCTGATATGTGGAAGTCAGTGAAAATTATCCCTATCTTCAAAGCATGGGACCCGCACTCATCTGATAATTACCACCCCATTTCCATCCTACCACACCTAAGCAAACTTCTTGAAAAAATTGTCCACTGCTAACTGTTGGAACACATAAATAAATACAATCTTATGTGTAGCCAACAGCATGGCTTTCACAAATCTCACTGCACCACCTCTGCTCTGGCACTCTTTACCAACCATGTCCTTATTAGCATGGATCGTGGGCATGCTACTGGGGCTGTCTTTGTGGATCTCACAAAGGCCTTCGAGATGGTAAACCACACACTCCTCCTCTCCAAGCTATGCCTCCTTGGCTGCTCCACTGAGACAACAAATTGTGAGCGGTCCGAGAGGTAGCTCTTGAACCAATCAGTGTGCATTGGTTCTGCCATCTCTCCGACTCTCCCTGTCTCAACTGGCGTCCCCCAGGGTTCCATCCTGGGACCACTGTTTTTTTCCATCTTCATTAATTCACTCCCAGCTGATAGCCTTAACTGTAAATCACTTCTGTATGCAGATTACCTTATCATTTACCACAGCGATAAGTCCCTCGCCCAGATCTCCTCAGTTCTTACCCAGAACTATGGCAGTGCTTTTAGCTGGTTCACAGCAAACCTGTTATTGGTAAATGGAAAAAAGACCAAATCAGTGCTATTCGCATCCAAACCATGCCTCATTAAATTTCATAGTTCCGGCTCCTCCCTCCAAATACTATCCCCTGATGGTCTGACTCTTGAAGATGTTACCTTGTTCAAATATCTTGGGGTGACACTTGATCCATCATTAACCTTCTCAGACTACATCAACACTGTGGTTCGCAGGGTCAGTCAAAAACTTGGGGCTGCTTACCATCTACGCCACCTGCTAACCCCAGAGGCTCAAATAGCAATTGTCCAGGGTAACCTACTTCCTATTTTTGACTACTGCTCCCCATCTACTCTCCAACCTCCTCAGCCCTCAGAACTAGGCTCATATCAGCTTACAACAGTGCCTGCCATTTTGCTCTCATGGCACCTTTCTCAACTCACCACTGCAACCTCTATAGTTCCCTTGGCTGGCTACCCCTCCAAGGGCACTTTGATTTTACCCTTGGTTATATCGTGGATAGTACCATCAGAAGTGGTGATGTGTCCCCTCTCTTCTCCCTGCTCAAGGTCAGAACTCTACCCAGGTGTCTGCGCTCCTCTACTGTCCCTCCCCTACATGTACCAAGGGTGTCCACTGCTATGGGAGAGAAAGCACTATCCTTTGCCACCCTTACACTGTGGAATGGAATCCCTGCTCCCTTCCACTCCTCTAACACCCATTCAGCTTTCAAATCCCTCTACAATTCCTAGCTTGTGGATAGAGCAATTTGCTCCTGCCTATAAGGGGTAGACCCCCCCTCACACCTAACACAATCTGTTCTGCACTAACCTGACTCCTCAAGGAGTTTCTTAGCTGCTCTCCCCAAGCTTGTTTCTGGCTCCTGTTCTCTCTCCCTCTCTCTTTTCTCTGTCTAGATGTGACTTTCAAAGGTGGGGTGAATCAAGGGGTAATGGTAGGGGTTGTTTGTACCCTCTTATTGTCTCACCTATTGTACCATGATTTCCAGCATTTGTTCCTCTTTTTATTATTCCCTGTATGTAAAAATGTTCTTGACCTCTGTTTAACCTGTAACATCCCTGTGTCTTGTGATTTAAATTATTGCCTAGCTATGCCATCTTTTATGGCCCGGGTCGTGCCTGAAAATGGTCCCTCAGACCAGTGCACCTACCCAGTAATCAAAGACAAATAAATAAATATTGAAGAAAAAAAAGTGTGAGTAAACGTTCAAAACACATTGAAATGTATTAAATGGACTTACCTTGTTTTCCTGTTTCGCAGTCACCAGTTCCAGCAGCAAGGCTTGTTTTCAATCAAAGAGTAGAGCTGCACCGTGGGATGCTTTTAGGTATGTGGATGGTGTGGGGTGGTGGTTGCTGAGTGGGGGGTTGGATGGGGTGGGTAGGGGCGTCGGTGGGTCATATCAACAAGGGACTGTTTTCTTCTTTGCAGGTTTCTTTAAAAAAAAAGAACACAGGGTAGCTTTCTTTATTTACAGGAGGACTCAAGCCAACACTGGGGATTGGGCACCCCAGTGTCGGGATAGTCTTCAATGGTACCTGGAGTGGGCACCCCAGTGCAGTCGCCTATTTTTTTTGAGGGGTGACCTGGAGGGGGAAGAAAGAAGCGGTACTGGGCTGAGTCCCCTGGTCCCCTTAGAAATATAGTATTATAGTAGGTGGTTAGATAGATAGATAGATAGATAGATAGATAGATAGATAGATAGATAGATATATGGTGAGTATCTTAGGTTGGAGACACTCACTTTTTCTTTTTAGCCTTTTAGTTTTTTTTTCTGCTGAGTCTCTGTAAAAAACAGAGAGAGGGAGAGAACTGCATGAGAGAGAACAGCGAAAAGTTTTCTCATCTTCTGGAACCCTGCTCTTCACCTTGACAGTACAGTGCAGTATGGTGAGTGTTCTTCGCTTAGAGACACTCCATTTTTCTTTCAGCCATTTAGCCTTCTTGCTGTTTGTGCTGAGTCTCCATAAGAAATAGCTGACCACTGACTGAAATCCATGTGAGAGAGAGAGAGCAAGAGAGAATAGTGCAAGGTGCTGAAGGTAACAAGTGTTATTGTTTCTGGGCCAGTGGCTTGGTTTAACCTATTTTTACCGGTAGTGCCATGTGGCATCAGAACCATCAATTGCTTAACCGGACCCCAAATGGCTGCATAAGGGAGAATTTTAACTAGTTTATTTTCCCTCTCATCTTTATAAAATAACTGTTCGACTGCAACTGAGAGAGACATGAGGGAGTGAGTGGTGCTGTACCATAAGACAGGCAGGTGTGCAAGTGGCAGTTAGTGAACTTGGAACATCAAGCTGAGACATTTACAGTACTTTTATTTTACATTATTTTAGCAATTCTTGTTTAAAAATTATGTTACTTTAACCTACTTGGCTGATGGAGTGAGTTATGGAGGAGTGGGAGTGAGTCAGCCTATATGTCAGATGTGTGAGTCAGCCTGTATGCCAGATGTGTGCAGACGTGTACACAGTGCACCGGGTCACTGCTACCAAGCCAGCAGCACCACTCCATCTGCCACTGCAGAAATCAAGAAAGTCCTGCTGTTTTCATGCATAGAACACTGAACAGCTCCTCTCACTTACCTGTGCTTTACAGTCCTCTCACCCAAAGAACTCAAGAATGCACTCTTATAACCTTAAGAGACACAGCAACTGTACACATGAACATCTAAAAAACACAAATCGGAGGGGTATGGTTAAACCCTTGTGTGATTTATTTATTTAAAAGTTTTACCTGGAGGGCACACTGAGCTGAGTATTGCTCGATTCCAGGTACATCCTGGGGGAGGGGAACAGAGAGGTACATGTATACAATATATATATAAGTACAATAGTGCAGCATGAACATACAGAGGTAAGTGCTATAAGAAACATAACAAATAAGTAATTACATATCAACACGTAAGATACGGCAGCATTGTGAGGCAAGAAAACATCATAAATCAAGGTCAATACCAGTTAGAGGATAGTGGACTGGACCATTAGTCCATTGTCAGACACATCTTAGCCACATGCACAGGTCGAGGAGAAGTGTGCATTGATGAGGTGGCTGAGGCGCTGTGATGGGGGTGTTTGCCAGATGCTTGCAGGGAGGGAGTTCCATAATTTAGGCATGAGATGTCTGAATGCTACTTGGCCAACTGATAACTACATAGCTATTAAAGGCACACCTTGAACCCATTTTGCATCATACTATTTAAAGTTGACAACCCACATTTAATGATTGCTTACCTTCTCTAAAATTCATTGGTGTTGGTGATTTTTCTGCCTCCTTTCTTAGTGGAACTGAAATGCATGGTAATTGTATAAATATACCCAGCCTTGCTTTGTTTTAAATCCTTTATCTACTCTTATTGCTCACTTCCTGAACATTAGGGACACCCCCAAGCAGTGCAGCCACCCATGATGCAATAGTCTCCTCTGCTCCCACTGTATCTTGATTGGTTAAACTGTGTTGAGGGTGCTCCTAAGTACAGGAAAGATGCAGTGGGAGTTGATTAAGGCATGTAAATGAACATGTTGTGGTGTGGTAATACCAGTATGGTGAGAAGTCTGTTTTTCACTGGTAAATAGAAAAAGGAATCAGAATCAAACTAATAGCCACATCAGCACATTCTACAGAATGCAAAATATCATAAAATATGTTTTTTAAACTAGGGACAGTTTGAGGCCTAAAGGGGATGACAGTGTCCCTTTAACAGTTACTGCAAAGTAATTATGTTTCAGTACTTTACAATTTTTCATTGTGTATAACTTTAACTTGATAAAAAAACATCTTTTTTTTCTCTTCTCCATGTGCTCAACGGTTTGTAGTACTCATAAAAGAATGTGTGAAAATTAAAAATAAAGTGTTGTTTTCTTTTAGGCCATGAGCTTAACAGTATTTACTGCTTGAAAAAAATCTATGCATTTTATTTTTTGCTCTGTGCTTGTTTGTTTGTTGTTTGCTAAAATTTGTTGACCCGGTAAGTTCACTGGGCTTAGAAGTCCCTTTTTCAGGGGTGACTGGGGAGGGAAGGGGGATACAGATGGTAAGCAACTGAAACTGAACCAGATTAAACTGTTGATGGTATGTTTTTCTGAAATGAGGGAAATTTGGCCAGGACACTGGGGAAATTCCCCTACTCTCTTCAAGAAGTGCCATGGGATCTTTAACATCCACCTAACTACCACCAATCCAGGCAGGGCTTGATCGTTTTTATTTTTAATACTCAAAAACCAATTTTTGAAGGGTTGTATTTTTCACTGTCTGCTTGTCGGTTTGTAGTACTTCCAAAGGAATTTAAATTTTTTTCAGTTAAAGGGATACAGTTATACTAAGGGGCCATCATAGTTTTAATGCCCATGAAAAGCTCTTTCAAATTAGATACTGGGCCTATTTGTAGGTGGAAGCACTCCAGAGCTACAGTATAGATGACCAAATCTGTTCAGCATTAATATTATATTGCAGACATTTTTAGAAAATTTTGATGTCATCGGAGAACAAACTGTGCCTAATTACATTGAGTCAATCACAGTTTGTTCCTCGATGACATCACACTGTTCTATAAATGGCTGCATTGTAGTATTAACATTGAACAGACTCAGTCATCAATATCTCTGGACTGCTACCAGCTACAGATGAGCCCAGCACCTCGTTTGAAAGGGCTTTTCATGGACTTTTAAACTATGTTATCCAGTGTACATGAATGTTTCCTTTAAAATATTAACATTAATTACATATTTTATAAGAAAAAATCAAAAACAGATCAGAGGTCTCATTTGACCCTTGAGTCATGATTGCATCACTCTTAACATGTACTGTTTAGCAGTTTCTATGTTTTACTACTTTAAAGTTTAAATTTGTGTATAACAGTAACTTTAGAAAAAACTGACACATTGTTTTATTTTTCATGGTGTGTTAGTAAACGTATGCTCACTATAAAAAATAATACATGCTGGTCTTTCTTATATTTTCCACCGTGTTGTACTTTGTGCTTATGTGCTTAACAGTTTTTGAAACAATGTAGTGCTCAACAGTTTTTAATCCTCATGAAGGAATTCAGTTTTTTTAAAACAGTTAACATATTGACATTAAAATATTTAAAAAACAAAAACAAATCAGAGGTCTCATTAGACTTTTGCTACAGCTGCTTAAGGGTTAACATTTACTACTAAGTAATAATCATGTTTTAGTAGTTTTACTTTTATCGTCTCTAACTTTAACTTAAAAAATCATCACGTTTTAACATACATTTCTCCCCAATGGAGTGTTCTGTTCCATGCATGGGCTAATTTTTAAAACTTTATAATAACGATTTTATTCTGCAACCACCATAGTTAACGAAAGCAGTGTGAAGGAAATAATTTTCGATCACACTGCTTTCACCCTTATACTTAAAACAACAGTGGTTGGTGTTCTCCCCCTGCTGGTATCCCCCTTCCCTCGCAACCCATGTTTATTTTTAGAAACCGGACAGCAGTGCCAAATTTCACTTCCAGTATTCCCCCTCCCTCCTGACTCACTTATATTTAAAAAATAGATGATGGGTTCCAACCCCGCTGCCATTATACACAGTATTTCTCCAACATCAGGGTGCCCAACCCCCAGTAATAGTTGAGATCCCTCCCTCCAAATCATTTTAGTGGACTGTGGTGCCCACCCCTGATGCTGCTGTAGATGATGGCCCCCATCCCCTTCAGTGTGGCCCAGTCCATCCTTCCCTAGCTGGCAACACCGGGGTACCCACCCTCAGTACTGCCAAATGGCCTATGGTCCCCCTGCATCAATGAAAACTGTCTCTTGAAGATCTTTTCTTTTCTTTTTTTTTTATTAAAAGTAAACTTCAAAAGAAAAAAATGGTCCTGCACCGATCTTTGACTCTCCAGAACCCAATCCACCCAGCCAGACCTCCTACTCAGCACTCACCACCTTACACACCCCCACACCCCTCACTCATCTAAAAAAAGGTCCACCACCGTAGATCCACTCCACAAAGACACATATCTTCCTCCTTCAATTTCAACGATGAGCTGAAAGAAACAAGGTAAGCATGGTCAATGCATTGTCAATGCATTTTGAACTTTTACTCATAACTTGGTGATCGTTTAATATTTTTTCAACAGATTTTCAGCTGCTTCAGCATGGCCTTTTTTGGACCCCACCTTGTGAACATGGTAGGGGAAAATGATTCCACAGTCGCTCTGTGAAATCACCTTTCTGCTGGGATTTGAAAAGTTTCACCAACTGGGTTCATGAAATAGGATCATGAAAGGACTGTGTTGAAAATTTAGGGTCAAAATCTTTCAAAACAACAAAGTTATGAAGGTATGCTGAAATCTTCCAATGTTATGAAGAAATGTTGTGTTCAAAGACAGTTGTTGGCCCTGTGAGTGGTGCGTTGCAATCCTGTGCCACTTAGCTGAGTTCAGGGCAAGCTCAGTCAGCTAGCTAGATGGGCAAAACCTGGGGGGATGGTGTTGCGATGTGGCACCACTTCCAGGCTGGGGGAGCATCGTAACGTGTTCGCTGCATGGGCAACAAGTATACAAGTATACATATAGAAGAGAACTCTTCTGTTGGCATACAGCCCAGTGGGCTCTGTGCCTCTGCATCCACAGCTGCACAGAGCAGCTAGATTGACTCTTGGCACTGAGTGTTTGCATCTGTAGCCACATGGAAATGCAGGGCCTGGAAGGCCTTACAATTCTACAGCCCCACAGAGAGCCCTAGAGATTCTTTGCATCTGTAGTCACATACTTCCACATGTAGATGGATTCTTCCCTTGGTGCATGGCCCACAGGAACCTGTATATTTGCATCTGTTTATGCAGGTCCCAAAGGGACCTGCATTAAGAAGGATACAATTCCACAATCACAGAAAGAAAGGAAAATCATTGCAAAAATCTACGTTAATGCAGACATTAGGGTTGAAGAAGGTAAGGAAATGAAAAACATTAGGGTTCGGAGTCTCTGGGAGTCTTGGTAAATTAGTGGTGTGGTGTTCTTTGGGGCTGTAAACCATAATGCCCACACCCATCTCTGAGCAAACAAACATGATCTTTTGCTTCACACAGGGCCCTGCATAAAGAAGGTTATGACTAATTCTGTTGGCCACATGAAGCGAGACCTACTTCTCTACCTATAAAGAGAATATGTCTATGAGGCACTGGCTTGGAGTTGTACCTTGTGCTTTGGACAGGAGGCTACAGCTGGGGGTGGACATTAGAGTTGACAACCCCAAGGAACACCACACCACCAATATGCCAAGAATCACGAGACTCCAAACTCTAATGTTTTTTATTTCCTTTCTTTGTCTGGTTTGTGTTCTTCAACCCTAATGTCTGCATTAACATTTTTTTGGGGGGCAATAAATATAGATGTATTATACAAGCACAGTAGTGCCTGTGTAATAGGGTTGAGTAAGCCCTTTAAAGTTAAACCTATATTTTGTATCTTAATAACTTGGCCCCTGTTTGACTGATTTGCATAAAATTAGGCAAATGTGGAGCTGGTTTCAGAATCTCTGGATCAAGTAAATTACGTAGTGATCAGTTCAGCAGGTGCAAAGTTATATACAGGCAAAAACACATACATTCACCAAAATGTTTTTTGCTTAGCAACTCAAAAATGATTTGGATTTGAAACATGAAACTTTCAGGTTTGATACAGTTTGGCACAAGGTACCTGCTTTTACAATTTTATATTTCTACCATGTTCGGTTTTTGAAATATTTAACAAAATATGTGCTGTTTTTTAGACATGCTGTGTTGTATAACTGGCAGCATTAACCACTTTTGTGACTAGAAACATGGTTTCGTATGGCGTAATTGTTGCTTTTGTATTTCTCAGTTTCTTTTAACTTACTTTTGGGAGATGTTCACATGAAACAATACTATTATTCTTTTTTGTCCACCAATAACACAAAATGTGTGGATTTGGATTTTCATGCTTTATATATTTTGTTCCATGCTACACTCTTTTGCACAGTATCAAGCTTGAAAGCGTAATTTTTGTAATTATTTTCCCCGTATGGTTTGGTCACTCAGAAGTTTTTTTTTGTTTGTTTGTTTTATTTTTTACCATTACCGATGGCATTTTAAGATGTTTCAGGTTTGGTGGAATTTCTTATGTTAACTGATGTTACATCTTGTGTTATTATAATATGATCTTTGTTATGATAAAAATGAAGTTTTTTCACATGGGCGAATAATGAAAGCAAAATGGTAGTCATTGTTTCATGAAGTTTGCTTTCATGATATTAAAAAATGCTTTCATATTGGACATTTTTATTTGCGATTGATATTTTAGATGGCTTTTGAAACTGTAACCCATTTATGTGTGTAGGTGGGTCTAGAGGACCATGCATGAGCAGTGCCACATTTGCTGAATGCTGGATGTGTGAAAGCCTGATCTGCATTTCTGCAATCTCAGAGAGACTTTGCATTGTGCTTGAGGGAGACTGTCACGGGCATTTGCAAGTGTGTTGAAGTGAGGGACCTATAGGGCTATGTGCTTTTGCAGTCAAAGACTTCACTTGGTGAATGAATAAAGTTTCTGTGTTTCTATATTTGTGAGTCCATGTAATTGCAGTGCACAGAGAGTCCTGTGCTTCAGTACCAGATTGACGGTCCCCTTCAGGAAGAACCTGGTAGGTACTGTGTGCCTCAATTCATAAGTACACTGAATTCGAGGATTCTGGGATCCAAAAATTACAAGATTCATACGTGCCCAGAAGTTGCTGTGCTTTTGGATCCAGACGTACTCTTCCCATGGTGCACTACCTAGAGAGTGTTGTGGGGTTGCATTTGTAAGTGTTTGGGGATGTAGGGGCTGGATGCCCTTGTATTACTGTACATATATGGACTATTAACTTTGTGTGGGATCAGGATGGTCTAGTGGGTGTGTATTTGTAAGTGTATTGAAGCACAGAGCATGGCGGGACCTGTGCTTCCCCTTGTTCAAGTTTTTGTTAGTTCATGTGTGTTGTGTTGTAATGCCGTCTTCTTTAGTTGCAGGGAGTGCAGTAGTTTGCCTGTGTCCTGGCAGATGCACGGTTGTATCTTGATGTACAGTTTCTATCAATGTGTTTCTATAGCACCTATGTCACTCTTCCCTTTCAACCTTAAAATTTAAAGATTCATCCCTGTATTTGTCATGGTCTCATAGCAAGGCAACGATCCTACATCCAAACCAAAGTAAAGGAAAGCCACTCTCTCACCCACCCTACATTACACATTCTTTTATCCCCCCCATCCATGTTCACTGTGATGTTTCAGCTAGCTCTCTGCATTACTTGCATGTAAGAGTAGTACCATATCCAATATGGTACAGTCAAAGAAAGATACAGGGCCTGATTCTCAAAGCCCTGCGTCTGATTCAAGGTGCCTGCACCAAACAGAGATGGTGCAAGGTGCACCTTGCATCCAGGGCTGCCTGCCATGCGATTCACAAAAGTGGCCTGCATCAACCACAGGCAGCTTGCCCCAAACAGGGCTTGTGCCAGCCCTGCACTGTGCTGCAACACGACGCTAGGTGGACTGTGCCAACGCAAGCTGCAGCTTGCTATTCACAGACATCACCCGGTGGGAGAAATTCTAAGTGCCCTTAGACATATCTCTCCTGGGTGAGCTGTGGTAGCATAGGTGCTGTGGGTCCCACCTCCACAACCCTGATGTACCCCACATGTACCCTATATGGAGCAGACACTGTCCATGAAGTGTCCCCATGGCAATACAAGGAAGCCTCCCCCTCTGGATCCTTTTTGTGGCCCTTCCTGACTATGCACCAGACCCCCCAAGGTGTCCCTGCCATGCAGATGCATGGCATATGCCCACACACCACAGGTCCTGTACCCCCCCACCTAAACAGTGCTCACCCATCCTCAGGACAGAGCAGGGGACCAGCATAGCCTCAGCACATCTTGGGGCCAGTCCCTGACTGCACTGATGTGCAACGGACTGTACAGTGTACACACTAATATTAGTGTGTACACTGTACAGTCCGCTGCACATTCCGATCAGTCAGGGACCGGCCATGGAGGTGTGCGGAGGGCTATGCTGGTTCCCTGCTCTGTCTGGGGATCGGGTGGGTACTACCTGTTTGGGTGGGTTGGGCTGGACCACCACTGGAAGGGTCATTGGACTGTGCTAGGGTCATCTGGGATGGGGGGACCAGCTGGACATTGCCTCAAGGGGCTTGCGGCAACCCCTTCCATGCGCCTTGTGTTTGACGCATGGGGGGGGGAGCTGCCGCACGGAAGGGGACTTAGGCACCAGGATGCCTTCTGTACCTGAATTGTGTGCAGGGTCCCTGGTGCAGGGGGCATTGGTGCAAGCTGCTGTTTGCCACAGCTTGCGCTGGATGCAGCTCTCTTTGAGAATTGGGCCCACAGAGTTATTCACAATTTTGGAAAAAAATATTTTGCTAATAAGTACTCCAATTCAGAATTTGTCAACAACAAAGCTGCACCTATAGAAGGTGAAATCCCCAAGGGGAAAAATACACACAGAGATAGGGAAACATAAAACATAACATTATATTCAAGCATTACTTTGTAAAATTCATTCTTAACCCCATAATAGACGATCCTTCAGAATAATAGGGACATTGCATCAGTGGCATTGTCGCCACAGACAATGGCTAGATTTATTATTTAATTTTAGTATTCAGTATTAAAATAACAACCAACTGCAGTTCTAACAGGTTTTCATGCTAAATTGCAGACAGACACTTTATTCTGAGGCATTAGTGTCTGTTGTTGGTGTGCATGGCACTATAAAAGAAAATGCATTTTGTAAATGGTATGATAGTATACAAGATTTTTAGATGTTACATATGACTATAAGAAGTGCACATTTTTTGAACTTTCAGTAGAAAATTAAACATATTTACAGTCCACAGTTTTATGTATATACATTGGGCTGGATATTCAAAAGGGTTGCGCCATGCGCAATAGGGTTGCGCCTGCGCAAGTCCGAAATTGTGCAATTCTGCCATATTCAGCAGGAGGCAGTTGCACCCCCCAAGGCAAGCTGAGCAACAGTGCAATGCAAATGAATGCATGCTGAACTGGAGGGGGAGGAACCATGCATAAACTGCACAGCCCAATATTCAGCGGGCTGTGCAGAGTTGTGCAGGCGCAACCCCCAACCTGCGCTTGCACAACTTTGAGCCAAAAAAAAAAAGGAGTAAGTTGAGGGCCACCCACAGGTGAGCTACCGCATTGCAGGGCACAACACAGCAGCTGCCACCTGTGGCTGGCCCTCAACCTATTCCTTGTGCCCCCCCTACAGCCCAATCGCAGGCATATAGTAACCCCTCCCCGACTGGCCTGATCACGGGCAAAAGCGTAAAATCCCCTCCCATGGCCGATGACCCGACTGCCTTGTACAGTATGGGCTGCCGCCCATTGACTCTTGCTCTGCACCAATGGGCGTGCAGCCCTCACCGGCAGTCAGTCGATGGGCGGCGGGGCGTAGCGGGTGGATGCTGCTGCCCGCCGGCTGCCGGGGAGGGCAGGCGGTGGGGCTTCGTGGGTGGGTGGGTGGGGACACTAGATCACCAGGGATATGGTCTTGAGGAGTGTGTTGCAACATTTTGTAGCCCTGATCGGGCTTAGCGTTCACTGGACCACCAGGGATCTGTTCTGGGGGTGTTGCAACATTTTTCAGCCCACGATCGGGCTTAGCGGTCCACTGGACCACCAGGGATATGTCCTTGGGGGTTGGACTCTGTGCTGCCCTCGATCGGGCTGGTGGGGGTATTTACAATTATGCCCCACGATCAGGCTAGTGGGGTTATTTAAACGCCCATGATCGGGCTATGGGGGTGTTATTTTAACCTTATGCCCGCGATCGGGCCAGTCGGAAGGAGGGGAATTTTACGCTTGCCCCGCGATCGGGCCAGTTGGGGGTGGGGGATTTTTATGCATTTGCCCTTGATCGGGCTGCAGAGGCGTCGGTCCCCGATGGCTGCACTGCCTGTCAGGCACCAGCGCAAGTCCTTGGGGATCGCGACCTGCATGCTATTTGCATAGCAAATGGGGCTACAACAGATGCAAATGGCACCCCCGCCGCCTTGCATGAATTATGGCTCCATTTGCATGTCACTTTTGAATATGGAAATCTGCACATGGCGCAATGGTACTTGCACCACCACAACGAATGCTCCACTCTGACCACTTGCAGTAAAGCAAGTTCCCACCTACAGCCTATGTAACCATGGTTGTGGTTAGGGGTGATATTCAAAGGTGTTGCTCAATAGCGCGACTCCTTTGAATATCACCCCGGCCACACCCCAGCGCAACTATTTTGTGCAGTGCAAGTGCTTGCGCCACAAAATAGCGCAGTTTGAATATCCAGACCATTGTATTTTGTACTCACAAAGTCGGATACCACCCCATTTTCTGGATTTCGGAGACATTGGACATTGCTGGCATCTGACCATGGATATGATCATCTCAGATCCCATGCATGGATCTGTTCAGAACCATAGGATCCAATTGGATCCAAGGGATATGATGGACAGATGCCATCTGATCCCAACTATCAGAGAGTCAGATCCAGAAATCGGACCCATCGATCCCAGCATCCAACCTTAGAGCCCCCAGGGATCCAAAATCCTAGCTTAAGTAGAAGGAGGTCAGATTTGGAAATGGATAATAAGACTGTCCGTAGAAGGACACTCAGATCCAAAATGGCACTGTTTGAGCACCACTACTTCAAGATAAGGCTGGACAAATTTTGACTTACCAAGGGAATTACTGGGTACCCTGGTTAGTAGAGTTGGTAGAGTATCTCCATAAATTGATATATGTTTGCAAAGCATACCCACGTCATTCCTGCTTGTGAAGTCAAGGGAAACGGCGGACGTGATGGACCTAGAGTCCTTTCTGACCTTAAATTACTATGTTATTATGGTTTACATGACACCTTGGTTCTTCCCAACAAATCTTCAACCACAAGCACTTGAATTAAATTGAAAATGTGGCCTTTTTCATATGGTATTGTAATTACAAAACATTAGCAATTGCACTGGGATATATTGGGATACCCCCAGTGGGAGGCAATACAGTGCAGTGGTTAAGAGCACTGAGCTGCAAACCTGGAGAACCAGGTTTGAATCCTACAGCCAGAACTTGCATACTGTGCGACCATGAGCAAATCATTTAACTTCCCTGTGCTTCCAGGATGCATCTAGAAACAAGCCTCTGCTTAGTTGTGTTTTTTTCTGGCTAAAAATTGTAATAAAAAATTAATTGCTCTTTTGTTAGATCATTACACTCTCTCATTTCATTTACCCATTCCCCGCCCCAGCATCCCCTCTAGCACTATTAATTTCAGACCTTGACAGCTTTTTGACCCTTTAGCCTTTTCAATGGCTATTTTTGCCACTAACATTTCTGTCATTCTAAGTTCTTATGCTAAAGTTGTGAGCACTTTATATAACTCCCTCAGATCATTAGTTCTGTTGCTTCTCTGCAGTCTCATACCATGTATCCCCAACCCCCATTCTGTCAGATATTCTCAACAACTCTATAACCTGAAACCCTTAGCTCTTTGGCTGGAATAGCATGATGGCAGTTGGGGCCCAAGGGAAATCCCCTCTGGTGGAAGCAGCACTACAAGCATGAATAGGCATCTTTTAAAGCTTCCAGAGCTAGTTACCTATCGTCCTTAACTGCTGCTGGTAAAAATCAATCTGACCCTCTTTTGCAGATTCCATATTTTAAGTCCACAACTAAAGCAATTCAGTTTGCTCACTTTAGGCCTTCTCTTCAGACCAGTTGTACTCACAAGATGGCCTGGACGCCACAAGGAGCCCACTGTGTCTTTTTCTGTGACTTCCAACCTGCTTCCAGACATGCTGTGTTTGTTTTTCACTTGTGTACTGCCTGCGTTCTAAAATTGATTAGTTAGTTTCAGAACGCTGATGCCACCTGATAGGTGTAAGCCCCCCCAAAAAATGGGCTTACTTTTTTGGGAGCTCTTGCTCTGTTGTCTCCCTCCTTCTTCAGAGGCTCTGGTGGGATTCGGACCTGGTGGTCCGCAGGTGGTCCTTGCGGCTCCGGCCACTCTAGTGGGTGTTCTGGCTGTTGGCAGGTGGGCTGGGCACCCCTCCTATTGTTTCCACACCTCTGGGCACTGCTGGGGTGGTTTCAGTCCCAGGGTGTTGCCATGGCAATGGGACCATGGTTTGTAAATAGTTATAGTGGTCATGCCTTAGTGGGCATGTGCGGCTGCCAATCTAAAGAATTTAGTGGAGTGGTTGCTCTGGTTTCTGGTCCAGTGTGCAGCAGGCTGGGCTGGGGACCACCTCATAAGGGAAATTAAAATAAAATTGAATAAATAATGTAAATAGTTTTGGTGGTCCGTACTTCTGGGCATTCTCGGCTGCCTGTGGGGGGAAATTTAAAAGAGCGGTAGCTCCATTTGAAAGGCAGTAGTTAGGTGCTAGCTGGCACCACATGGGGTGATGCTGTATGTAGTTTATTCTGGGACTGCACGTCCCATCGGGGGGGGGAGAGAGAGAGACAGACAGACAGAGAGAGAGTTGGGTGCCTTGAATTTGATCAAGGATTGGACCGGTAATTTTGGCGGGTGGCTCTACTGTCCTTAGGGACTAAATAAAAGGGGCTACTTGGCACCATCTGGGGGATTCCTCAGGAAGATGAGAGAGTGATGGGCCTGAGTGAGGATGATTACCCACTTGGCCATTAAGGCCACAGTTTTTCTTTTGTGCAGTTGTGTACATCGGGTGTCTGGAGGGACATGGCAGCGGCCGCTGGTTGTGATGCCCCGGCTGGGGCATCGATGGGGTCTCTTGAAGAGGAGAAGGAGAGCCGCCTGAAAAAATATGTGGCAGAGTGGGCTGATTTAGGTTTGTCCCTTTTGGTCAATTCAGAGTGGGACCTATAGTGGAGGCTGGAGATAATGGAGAAGATGGCACCTAAGAGGTGAGGGGATTCAGGGGTTCAGGCTCTGCCCCTGGTCTCATAGACTAGTTATGCAGAGATTGTGAATGGGGGTGCCAGTGGGTTCTGGGAGGGGTCTGGGGACAGCCCCCTGGTTTCATTTGGTCCTGTGTAGAGACTGTTTAGTTTTGTATCCATGGAAGGATTGAGGCTGTTCTGCAGTTAGAGGCCTGATTCGGCCATAAGCTAAGCTGCCTGCCTGTGGACTGTTTGGCTGCCTAAGCAACAGGTAGCCACCTGGACTTTATACTCAAATGTGACCTTCTCGGTCCAGAGTGAACCCAAGCTTATAATGTGACTCTATAGTCCAGAGTAATTTTGTCTATTTGTTTTCCTGCTCCATGGAGTGACTGTTCCTGTTCTTTAACCGGATCCCCTCATTCCTGCATTTCTGGTGTTTGCCTTGTTTGTTTAGAGGAACTGTTTGCTGCTAAAAGAATCTTGTCTCCACAACTCAGCCCCTGTAGTGTGCTCCTGGCCGTGCAGTGAAGGAGCAAGAGGTCCAGTGAGGAAGACATTGAGAGGCCCGCCTTGTGAAGACTGCCTGTAAAGGCCTCAGTGGCGAAGATGGCAAGGCCAGGCAGGTGAAGACCAGCATCCTCAGCTCTTCAGTCTTCCAGCTCTACAGCCAGCAGTCATGGGACACCCCAGCTTCATCAGGTCTGGTAAGCCAGGCCGACCATGTATGTGGACCTTTTATGTTGCATATTTGCCCCCCCCCCCGGACTTTCACTACCATTCCCCTAGACATGGGGAAGGGAGCTTACATAGGAAAGTGAGGAAAAAAATCTGAGTCAAAAATAAGAAGTACAGATTCAAAAAAGGTGAGCGAGAGAGGGAAAGAGAGAGAGAGAGAGAGAGAGAGAGAGAGAGAGAGAGAGAGAGAGATGGAAAGCAGACAATAAATTGAAATGAGTGAAAAAGGAAACAAAACCAAAAAGAAAAAGGACCCCTTTGCACCCCCCCCCCAAAAAAAAAGCCTATATGTTGTTTAACATGGCCCTCGATGTAGGGAATCACCTCTGGAATTTGGCCCTTCATGAAAACTTGATGAGTTCCATTGGTTGGGCCTTTTCTATATTCACATCCATTTTTTTCTTTATAATTTTTTAATTACATTTTCAAACAAAATACATGCAATTGTACAATATACAGTAATAGTAGCTCTAACAAGTTAATGGTTCACTTTTATGAATCTGTGATGATAAATAGAGATTAAACATTAAATAAATATTTACTTCAAGTACCTAAATAGAAACATACACTGCTGTTCTTCCAAGGTGCTAGCCCTCCCCACCCCCCTCCATTCTCTTCACCAATTCTGACACCCTGAGCAACTACTATACCCTTCATTTTATGCCAGCCATGCTTAAAACTAATGGTTTTGCACCCACCACCTTGGCTGGCAGCCTGTTCTATGGTTCCACCACCCTTTCCATAAAACAGTATTTACTCATACCCCTCTTGAACCTCCCTCCTGTTAGCTTCCTCTCATGATCTCATGACCATGAACTGGTATTTAAGTTAAATAGTTCCCTGCAGTTCACCCTAATTCCTTTTAGGAATTTGAAGGTCTCTGCCATAGCTGCCCTCTCCATTCTGGTCTCCAGGGAGTACATGTTCAGTGCCTTGAGGAACTCCTCATAGGACATACCCTGCTGGGCCCAAATCATTTTTATTATGCTGTGCAGCACTGTCTCAAGCCCATCTTTATCCTTCCTGAGGTGAGAACCCCAGAACTGGGTGCAGTAATCCATGTGTGGCCTCACCAGGGATCAACACAGGAGAAGTATTTCCTCCCTTTTTCTGCTATCAGTAGCCCTGTCGGTACATCCAAGCATCCTGTTTACCTTGCTATAAACCTTGTTGCACTGACTAGATTGCTTTAGGGAGTCGCTGATGATAATTCCAAGGTCTGGTTCCCCAGCTGTGCTAGCGAGACTCACCGTCCCATCCAGCACTCCGTCCTTGGGTTCTTGTTCCCTAGATGCATCACCTTGCCCTTTTTGGCATTGAATTTCAGCTACCAAAAATGTGACCTCCCCTCCAGCTTTTGCAAGTCTCTCTACATTTCCTTTATTCCCTCGTCACTATCCACCCTGCCACAGAGCTTAGTGTCATCTGTGAAGAGACACAACTGGCCCCGGATCTCATCACCAATGTTGCTGATGAACCGGAAACAGGACAGGTCCTTGTGAAACCCTGCTCATGACCTCCCTCTCTTCTGATTTACCCCCATTGATCACTACCCTCTGCTGCCTCCCCTTTAGCCAGTTACCCACCTAGTTTACTATGATCTTAGTTGCATCCAGATCCTCCATCTTTTTCAGCAAGTGTCTGTGGGGTACCAAGTTGAAAGCCTTGTTGAAGTCAAAGTAGGGCAAATCCATAGTGTGGCCCCTATCCAACTCCTTCATCCCCCAGTCAAAGATCAATATCAGGTTAATCTGACAAGACCTCCCTCAGCTCCCTGCCACAAATCCATGCTGCTTACTCTCCTGGAGACCTCTGCTCTCTAGGTAGTCCATGGGATCCTCTTTGACCAGTGACTCCATCAGTTTTCCTACAATAGAGGTAAGACTTAATAGGTCTATAGTTCCCTGCTGGTTCCTTGTTCCCACCCATGAAGTGGAATTACATCCACCACTCTCCAGTCCTTCAGAACCAATAGTGTTGTTAGAGTGCTGCTGACTCAGCCTATTGGGGGGGGGGGATCAGCCAGTTCTGCTGCCAGTTCCCTGAGTATCCTCAGATGCAACCCATCTGGTACTGGGGCCTTATCAATCTTTAGGTATATCAGCTCTTTCAGGACCTTTTCACTAGTATATGCTGGCTGCTTCATCTTCAGGGCCCCCTTAATGACTGCTTTGATGCCACTCTGTGGCAAGGGCCCACCATCTTGCCTAGTAAAAAGCAAGCAAAAGTAATCATTAAGCACAGCTGTCTTTTGCCCTTCTGCTTCACTCACCCTATCCCCTCTGTTAGCATCACAGTTCCCCCTCCTTTCTTCCTTTTTGCACTAATATACCTGCAAAACTGTTTTACTCCCCTCTTGCCCCCCTCCGCAGTATGCAGCTCTGTGCCTGCTTTTGCCTCCCAAACCATCCTCTTTGCCTCCTTGTTTTTTAGGAAATATTCTTCTCATTCTTCCTCCTCCTGTTTTTCTTTAATTTTATACAAGACTTTATTTCTGTGGCCCTCACTGCTTCCTTTGCCCTTGCTGAGAACTGTAGTGGTTTCCTGAACCTGCTCTTTTTTTGTTACCACTCTTATGCATACCTTAGATGCTCCAAGAATGGCTCCCTTAATTACCCCCATCACTCTTCCATACCATCTGTGCTGTCCTCCGCTACTAACTTAGCCCTGATTAGCTTCTTTAGCCTGTTGAAGTCTGCCCTTCTAAAATGAAGGACTTCAGCTGTCAATTGTGGTTTACCATCTCCTCTATGCCCTCCTTAACATAAAGGACTACTCCTCCCCCTCTACCTGTTCTTCTGTCCCTCTTGAACATCGAGTATCCAGGGACTGTCAGTTCCCAGTTGTTATTTTCTGAAGCCCATGTTTCAATTTTGGCCACGTTGTCCACCTAAGTGTCTGCCATCAATGCCTGGAGTGCACTGATTTTATTACCTAGACTTCTGCTTTAAGGCATACCCCCTTCCATCAGATTCCTGATCCTGCTTTGCTACCACCCTTGCACTTCGTATGTCCTCTCATCCCCTTGTTTTTATTGGTGTGCACACCCTTTGCATTCCCCCTCTCAAAAGTCCATTCAACTAGTCCAACATGGGCCACAGCTTTTTTTTCTACCTGCTATGCTGCTACAAACCCCCAGATGTGGGGGAGTACTAGTTAGGATCCCCTTCCTCTCACCTATTATTGAGGTTTGCCTAGATCCTGTCTCCTCTGCAGTCAGCTTAAATGTCCGTTGTAGATGTCAAACTTCTGCCCCAGTGCACAGGCCCCCTCTCTCATTATGTGAAGTCCATCTCCCTTGAACAGTCTCCTGTCCCAGAAAACCTCCCAGTCCTCCACAAAGTGGTATCACTTATCCTTACACTATCCCTTAATCAATCCGTTAAACTCCTCTGTTACCTCCCTAATTGTTCTATCCTGCTTTCCCTCCTTGCTCCACACAGGGATTGCTTCAGAAAAGGCCAGGGAGGCTGAGTGAGCTGCCAATCTGTCCCCCAAGTGTACAAAAGTTCCACTTCACCATCTCCACCAAATGGTTCAGATCATTTGTACCAAGGTGTACCAGCACACCCAGCTCCCCCTGCTCTCTCGCCACCATCCTCCCTATCCTCTCTAGATCCTGGATGGCAGATGCCCCAGAAAGGTACCTGACTGTCCCCCTCTCCTCCATCCCCCCTCCACACCATCTCTACCCCTTAATCATTGAGTCCCCCACCACTAAGACTCTCCTGGCAGACCTGCTCTCCTTGGCAGCCAACACGCTGCCTTGCCCTTTCCCATTGACTGTCTGGAAGAACCCCCAGCAGAGTCAGGTGCCTGAACCTCCTCTAGAAGTACAAAGCTATTCACCATCTGGATGTTGAGGGGCTGGACAACTTCCTTGCTGCTTCCCCTGCTTCCCTCCCTGTCCCCCTCCCCACCACTCACCACCCCCCTGGACCAGTGGGTTTCTGGGGGAGTGAGGTGGGCTCCTGTTGAGCAGATAATGCAGCTGAGATATTTCTACCCTTGCTGCCACCAGCTGAGCCTAGAGCTCTGCCAAGGCCCTGCAGATGGGGCAGTGCCCCCCTCTCCAGAGCATATCCCTAGAGAAGAGAGCCCCACAGCTGACACAACTGATTGCTTCATCTCTAAATCCCATCCCCATAAAGACCTGTACTAAGGAGACGTCTGAGTTGTAGAGCTCGTCCTGATGGGATCTAGCTATAAGGCTCAGCTGTAGCACATAAAAACCGGGATAAAACAAAACTACCTTGTAGTGCTCACCTAGATAGGGTGTAGCTGCAGGCTTAGTTCTAGCACAAAAGAACAGGAGTTAAAACTACCTTGTAGTGCTCACTCAGATAGGGTGTGGCTGTAGGCTTAACTATAGCACAGAAAACTGTAGTTAACTCATTATTTCTAGTAGCTTTGCATCTAGTCCAAACCATCTATTGCTTAACCTGACTCAAAATGGCCGCCCAGGTAAGACCTATAGTTCTTACCCTGGTAGAGTGTATTTGTATGGTTTAGCTATAGCACAAAACAACCCTGCAAATGAAATGTTCACTAGATATACCACAAACAATGTTCTGCAAATAAACTTTACAATAACCTGTAGTGCACTCCTCAATGTATTACAGCTAGGACCCCATACGGTACTCCCACAAACTATGCTCTTGGCTTAAATATTGTATATAATGGTACTGTAGGTCACTGTGGTCACGAAATGGGGCCCAAATTTGCTTAGTTAGTTAGAATAGCAGCTGCTACGACGGATCCAGTCACTGAATACTAGCAAACCATATATTCCAATCTTGGAAGGAAGGGACCAATGGGGCTCTCCAGATGGTTAAAATTAGACATCTGAGGCTGAAGCATACAGTTACAAGCCAGTATTGTATTTGTTTTGTTGTTGCTGAAATGTTGGTACGTTTGTCTTGTATGCATAGCAGTGTGTCAAGTTTTGCAGTTACCTGCAGCAGACTGGCACAAAAGCTTCAAATTTCCTTCCATATATTAGATAAGTGTGGACAAAAGAACAGAATGCAGGATAAATTTGGAGTTTTACCGTTACATCTCCAGCAATTTTCCTGTGTTCCTGATTCAAATTGTGATACTGTCTCAGGTGTATAGTACAGTATAGATAGTGTAGGATCTTATACTGTATTTCCTGCCCTGAATTTCTTTAGAACTCCTGCAGGCATGTGTCCATAGCTTCTCACATCTTTTAGTACTAATCCCAAGTTATAATTCTTTCTCCCATCACTGTCTAATGCTGGATGTTGGATCTACCTCAGAAAAACTTAGAAGGCAGTATTACCTACCTAAGGCACCTCTACCGCTGGATATTTTCATCTTACGCTCTCATCCTTTCCAAAGTGTACCCTTAGTTGTGGTGGATACAAGGGGCCCAATTCTGAAAGCCTTCTGCATGGCTCAAGGTGACTTGCATCCAACATGACGGACGCAAGTAGCACCTTGCACCAATAAATGCACCCACTGGTATTCTGAAAGGCAGCCTGTGACAACATGCAGGCTTCTTGCAGCAAAGTTGACTTGCACCATCAGTGCATCACAAACCCGACTGCGATGTGGTGCAGTGGGGGTTTACAGCAGCAGCTGTGCCCTATTCTCAAAGGGTGGCTGCTGCAACCCGAAAGTGGTATTCCAAAACAATACCTGGAGGACAACCATCAAAGTACAGTTACACCAGCTATGTGCTGGCATACATGTACTTTGCTGCCCACTGGGGATTGTGCCAATGTGCCCCCATCTGTGCCCATAGAATGTGTAGCTCCCCCCGCCCTCCAAGCCCTTACTCCTGGACATGTGACATAGTAGCCCCCCCAGCCTCAATCCCCCACAATGAAAAGAAAGAGGCCACACACAACCCGATCCCAAGAACTATTAAGAAGTAGCCTCTCCGCCCTGCTCCCCAGCTTAACTTCACACTCATGGTACTATTAATTATATGACCAGTGTCCCAGTGTAGCACTGGTGGTCTAGTGGACCCAATCCCCCATCCGGCTGTGTCGTACCACCCTGCTCCCCCCATACCCAGCTGGCAACTGGCACAGCCCACCTCTCACCACCACGGTCAGCTGCCAACTGAGCTCTGTATGAGCACATACTGTAAACAGTACGCACTTAGTGAATGATAGCAGCTGTCATTCACGGAGCGCCTACTATTTATGGTACGCGATCATACAGAGCTCAGTTGGCGGCTGGCCACGGTGACAAGAGGTGGGAAGTGCTACTTGCCAGCTGGGTACGAGGGGGAGCAGGGTGGTAGGGCACAGCCGGGAGGGCAGGGTTTCACTAGGCCACCAGGACTACACTAGGACACTGACGATAATTAACAGTACCATGAGTATGAAATTATGTCAGGATCGGGTGGGGGGGCTACTTTAATTGTTCTTGGATTGGGGCAGGGTGGGGAGGCTACTAGATTATATTTGCAGGGATCGGGGCTGGGGGGGCTACTAGATTACATTTTCAGGGATCGGGGCTGGAGGGGGCACATGCGCCCTGTTAGTGGGTATTGCTGCTGCTTGTGGCACCCTGTTCTGGTGCGTCTTCCCTTTGGCGCTCTGCTTGGGTTGTCACAAGTTGCAGGACATAGCTGCGGGGACCCTGCCCAATACAGATTCGGGTGCAGTGTCCTTGGCACATCGGCATTTGATGCAAGTCACCTATGGCCCGTCTTGCGCCATGCCTTTGAGAATCGGGCCTAAGTTGTGCTGTGATGTGTCTTAATTGCAAATAAAGACAGAAGTGAAAGCTATGCAAGTTGTGTTTTTCTTTTATGTTTGAGGAAGATTTCATGTTACCCGGGGAAGCCACATACATAAGATAAATTAATGGCTTCTTTCTTTTTCGAAATGTCTTTATTTAGGGGTTTTCTTTCAGATTTAAGCATATGGGGGGATTTCAAAGAGATCCAGACAAGATGTGCCTGTTGCTATTTTCAAAGCCGAAATGTGCCCAGTCCTGTTGGACCATCTATTAGATGGCCTAACAGCATCCAAAGTTTGCAACCAATAAATGGATGCGATTGTATCCAAAACAGATGCAAGTGCAGTTGCATCAAATTTGACGCAATTGCATCTGTCTTTTGCTGCAAATTGTGACTTTTTGTCATAAATTGACGTAACATCTGACGAGAGAAACTGGGTTGCCTGGATGTGAAGAAATGGATGCTGACACAGCATGCATATGTGTCCTCATCCAATACTTTTGAAAATCCCCCCCAAATTGTTGTTCCAGATGGGAATTAGTTGCTGAGGAAATTATTTACATTTAAGCAACTTTGTAACTTTTGGGGAGTACTGATACCATGTACAATTGTTGGGTGAGAGTTTAGCTTTGGATCTTAGGAAGTATAAAAAAACAAATCTGTAATGTGTCTGGGGCACAAAGGGTTTTCTCATATTTGATCTTAATGGGGGAATTCCTATTTTTTTCCTGGTGTAACAAGTTGCTTGCATGCTTAAGAGAAAAAATGCAATTATTCATTTTGAAATTGGGAAGTACAAAGGTCATCTTGCTCCTTTCTCAGCCACAGTGTTTTAAAAGAAAGTCACGATCTCCCCTTCATATAAAGTCCTGCACTATACTATTTGATTTTGTTGAACAAGTGTTAAGTATCTTAACTGGTAATGAATTCAGCATGTAGAAAACCTTGGGGGAGCTCATTATTTTGATGGAATTAACTCTTCCCTAGATAGATTTAGTGCCCCTTTAAAAAAAAACAAATAAGTGCTCATTTGTACCCACGATTATATATAATATGCAGCAGTCATCCACCTTTTTTTGTCTCTCTCACCCTTTGGTGTGCAGGTTGGTGATATCAGATTGATGACGTTTGCATCTTAAAAAAATTAAAATAAAATACATTTTAAATGACCTGTGTGGTTTTATCACAATTATCACATGGTCAGGTGACTGGATTTTACCACAGGATTTCTCTTACCCATTTCTTTTTTTTAATAAATTACACATTTTACACTCACTACTCCAACGTGGCCCCACTCTGCCCTCTGGCAAACTTCAAGCCCCACACTCTCCTTTGCTGCCACTTACCTTCGGTCCCTATGGCTCCCTCTTTCACCGTGGCAGTGCCCTTGGGTCAGTGCCCTTTAAGAGACTCATTGGTGGAGTAGGCAGTGGATGACTGTGGCCTGAGAGAACCTGGGCATCATTCTGCAGCATGTTGGGCAGTTTTTTGTTGTTTTTGTCTAAAGGTCAGTTAAATGCTTTTCCTAGTGTTCCATTTTTTTAACATATTTCTTCCTTCTGCTTTGGGCCAGACCTGGACCTCCTTCTGTCAACTGCCAATTGCCCTGATCCCATTCTGCCTGAGATCCTGCATTCCAGTCCACTGGGACCACCAGCTCACCCACAGTCGCTGTGCTGCCTTCCTGGCTTACCCCCCCAGGACCGGGTACACCTTCAGCTACTTCGGCATTTCTTCCCCGCAGACATCTGACTACCCACAGTGGAGGTGAAGACTGGTGGTGTCCCTGTAGGGTGGAGGTGCAGATCCAGCACTGGATGTGGTGGGCTGGCAAAGGCCTCATCTTCCTGTGTCTGCACCCCAGTTTCCATTTTCTGCCCTGCCCTCTGCCAGGAACATGTAGCGGGATTGGATGGCGATGAAGCCAGATGCAGCCAACCCAGGGATGTGCTCCAATGGCCCCTGTGTGAGCCGTGGATCTCCTGCACCACCACCTGTGGTCAACCAGGTGGCAGTAACTCAGCAGATTGTGACACCCTCCCTCCCTCCCCAGAACAGGAGAGTGTTCTATGGGATGCTCAGTCCTCCTCCCCCATCTGGCCCTCCAGCTCAGGCTTATTCCTGAACCTGGGTCATCAGTGCTGTGAGTGGTTGCTCTACCACAGTGCTGGTGGGATGGTATATCCTAGGATTCCCTTTCAAATGTGTAAATGGTGGGGAGTGCCTCCTAGACTGGTTAATTGATAATGAATTAAGAGTGGAGGTGCCCAAGCCAATAAAAAGTCCTCTGTCTTGATTTTTTGATTTTTATTTCAATTTTTCATATATTCACATGTATATTTATGTAATAGACATATAGATACATAGATACTGTCAGCAGATAAGGGTTGCAGACCTATCCAGTCTGCCCATTTATGCTACCTGACAAAGTGGCCAGTGACCCTGTCTGGTCACTGGCTTTAGCTTTTTCTTCCCATCTCTAATATTCCTTTATTCCTGTCCTATGTGTGTTTGACACCTGCCACCATAAGGGTGGCCACCACTTCCTGGGGCAGGCAATTCCTTGCATCCACCACCCTCTCTGTGAAAAATAACTTCCTGACATTACCCCTTATGCCCATCAGTCTCATATCATGCCCTCTTGTTCTGGCGCTACTTTTAAACTGGAATATGTTATTCCCTTCCACCTTGATCATGCCCTTGAGGTATCTGAATGTTTTTATCATGTCACCTCTCTTCCTCCTTTGCTCCAGCGTGTACAAATTGAGGTCTCCCAGCTTGTGATGCAGACCCTTCACCATTTTGGTCACCCTCCTCTGCACCATCTCTGTTTTACCAGACAAATAAATTCATATCGATAGTAATGCTCCCTCCATAATTTCTCAATTGAATTGTTAACTTTTCAATATTTTTGTGTCTCTTCATCAGAACAACTGAGGGCTGTTACAAAGGTAAAACAAAAAACAATGAAATTATAACATGTAATTTTAATATAGAAAATTAATATTGATTCATGTTAGCAGGGGGAACTGGCCTGCTTTTTAATTCCTTAGCTATGACTGTCTTGACTGTTAAAGTTTTTCATTTTAAATTGTCATCTACGTTACGGTTCTGAAAAATATATAAACACATTTAGCTTACTCTTAAGTGATGAACTATTTAGTTTGTGAGTTCATAATTTCTATTATAAACATACCTTGCTATCTTTATTGGTTTGTTAAAAACCATTGTATTCATATATATACAGTATATATATATATATATATATATATATATATATATATATATTTATTATCACCAGTTCTTATCTGTACAACACTGAAAAGCAAATGCTCCATGAGCTTATTCTGGTTTTGTTGCTTTGAATATTTTAGCTTGTGACTTTATAATGCAAACTCTTTGGGGATTGACTCAAAGTTATATTAAAGTTTTTTCCAAATTTCCCCCTGAAAATAAAATCAGAACCCATGTACTCTGTTGTGCCTTGAAAGCTTTGTTTGCTCTAAATTCTTTAGCGGGGTTTGCCACACAGAATCTGCCGTCTTTACTCAGATGCATGCTAGCGTCCAGCTTGCTTCACTGTGCAAATAAAGAAGGGACCAAGCCACGGGTTTCATGCTGATGGGGAAATTCCAGCATGACTGCCTCACCATTTGTGATGCGGTTGTCTGACTTGGTCAGTATGGAAACCACACTGCTCCCGTTAGGAGCGACACTCTTTGAGTGTTCATGTGGCTTCCTCCTGCAGCATTTCAACCTCGGAGAGTTTGCTAGATACATGGAAACATAAAATTTGACAGCAGATGAGGACCACTTGGCCCATCCAGTCTGCCCATGTCTCCCTTCCTACACTATTACCACAGACTGTGCCCAAGCTACAGCTCTTTCTCCCTCCCCCTTCCTTTCCACTACAATTCCTTTGTACTTATCCCATGCGTTCTTGAACCCCACCACTGTTTTTGCCCCCATCACCTCCACTGGAAGGCTGTTCCATGAATCCATCACTCTTTCTGTGAAGAAGTACTTCCTCACATCTCTTTTGAATCTACTCCCCGCCAGCTTCATAGCATGTCCTCCTGTTCTTGAGCACCTTCTCTTCTGAAAAATACTCCCCTCCTGTACCTTATTTATCACCATAAGGTCTTTAAAGTCTCAATCATATCCCCTGTCCCTCTTTTGTTCCTGGGTGTACATATTGAGGTTCTTTAGTCTGTCCTTGGGGGGCTTTTGATGCAGACCATGCACCATTTTAGTTGCCCTCCTCGGGATCACCTCCACTCTGTCTATGCCTTTCCAGAGATATGGTTTCCAGAACTGGACACAATACTATAGGTGGAGTCTTATCAGTTATCTATACAGAGGCAACACCACCTCTCTCATTCTGCTAGTGATACCGCTCCCTAAGCACCCCAGCATCCCACTCACCCTCCCTACTGCTTTGTGACACTGTCTGGCCACCTTTATGTCATCTAATTTGATTACCCCCCCAGGTCTCTTTCCTGCTTGGTGGTCATCAATAATATTCTATCCAGTCTGTACTCTGCCCCTGGGTTTCTATGCCCTAATTGCATTATGCACTTTTTCGCATTGAAACCCAACTGCCATACCAGTCAGTTGAGACAGCTCTTCAGATCTTAAAGGACATTATCATTAATGCCCTCAATATACATGCACCAATCACCAGTGTCAGAACTAAAGTAAAATCTTGTCGTTGGTTCACTGCTGACCTTAAATCAGCTTTGTTAGCCAGAGACAAACTCTGAAAAAAGGCAAGAAAAACAAAGGATACTAGAGACTGGCTTCAATTCAGAAAAGCAAGAAACTCATGCACAAAACAAATAAGAAATGCCAAAGCTGCCTACTATAGAGCTGAATTGGATGCATCCTATACTAACCCATCCAGATTCTGGGGCACTATAAAGGGAATTCTAGGCCAAAATTCTACCCCTGCCTTACCCTCCAAACTGCTACTAAGTGACATAGAAATCATTGACAAGCAAGAAATCTTAAATACTTTCAATGACCATTTCACCACAGCTGGCCTAGCATTTGACTCTTCACCTGCAAATCTCTTGAGATCATCATTAAACCTTCAATCCACTGTGGGACAAAAGGCTGCTTCAACATTCTCCTTCAAACCAATATCCTTAAAAGAAGTAGAAGACCTCCTATCCAATTTAGATACTTCTAAGAGTGCAGGTGCAGACTCCCTGGACCCCTACTTTCTTAAAGTAGCATTGCATGCCTTATCTGCCCCCCTCACTCACCTCTTCAGTCTTTCCCTAGCTACTGGTTCCATCCCCTCCATATGGAAAACAGCTCAAGTAGTTCCACTACTTAAATCAGGTGATCCCATGGACCTTAACAATTACAGGCCCATTTCCATCCTACCGGTACTATCCAAGATGCTTGAAAAATTAGTAAATTCACAGTTAAGGGCCTATCTGGACACAACAACCTCCTAAATCCAGCACAATCTGGATTTAGATCAATGCATAGCACCATCTCTGCCCTAGCCAAAGTCATTAACGATTGGCAGACTGCCTTGGATAAAAAGAATAGTACCTGTGCTGTGTTCCTGGATTTGAGTAAAGCATTTGATACAGTGGATCATGAATCATTAATCTCCTCTCTTAGCTCTGTAGGCCTTGATTCACTCTCACTCAATTGGTTTAGGTGCTATCTCTCTGGAAGGTTACAATTGTTAAAAAATGAAAATGACCTATCTACCTCTAAACCACTGCTAAGAGGTGTACCGCGAGGCTCTATCCTAGGCCCCATCCTCTTTGCCATTTATATTAATAACATTGATGCCAACCTCTCTCAATCTAACATTCATCTGTTTGCTGATGATACTGTATTATATGTCAGCAATCCCTCACCATCAAAAGCCTGTGAACTGTTACAGTCAGAATTCTCCATCCTACAACACAACCTATTGGAAAAAAAATTACTTCTAAATGCCAAAAACAAAAGCTATGTTCTTTGCAACAAAGAATTGCTCTGCCACTACCCCATCATTCATCACCCCACAATTATCCACCTTATTTGGAGAAAAGCTGGAATTTGTGGATAAATTCAAATATCTTGGGTCTGGATTGGCAATAAGCTTGACTACTCTGTCCACATTGAAGAGCTATTAAAAAAGTTGAGACAAAGGCTTGACCTATTTTATAGAATAAAACACTACCTTACCAGAGACTCCAAACAAAGATTAATCCAGGCATCATTCCTATCCCTTATTGACTATGCTGACTTTCTCTACGGCCATTGCTCACTCTCCCTCTTAAATAAGCTGGACACCCTGTATCATAGAGCCATCAGATTTATTACAGACCTTCCCTCCAGCACCCATCATTGCTCTCTTTACATGGCAGTCAATTGGACATCCCTACAGCACAGAAGAAAAAGGAATGCTGCAATCTGGATCTTTAAAGCTTTATCAGGTAAACTCCCCTCCTATATCTTAGACTGTTTCACCCGAATCACATCTAGGCCATACACCTTAAGGATCAATAAGCTCATTATGCTAAAGTTTCCCATTACCTGCACCGGTTTGGGAGGGCTGCTATCAGCTATTCCTAGCATTTGTCTGGAACTCACTCCAAAATCTATGAATCTGAATACCCTCTTACCCTTATCATCCTTCAAAGATTATACACTGCCCTATTTCCAGAGTTGTGCAACTGCTTCCATAAGGCCTAGTCTCCCATCCAACCTACACCCCTCCTTCTGTAATCCACTATGTTTAGTTTCCTTCTTCTAACCAGTCAGTTATCACATTTCATATAAAAGCCTACAAAGCCCTATTATTTGATTATTATCCCTGCTATATCTATTATCCTCTTCATTTTACAGGTTAGTTATTTTACTGTGCCTTGTATATCTGTAAATTTTGTATATATCTCTTATTTATTTGATTGTACTAATGTTATGCTATTCTCATGTCTTTGTAAAAAAACTTGTACCCTTATTTGTATGACCACTCAGGTCCATCTTGTAAATGAGCTACGCTCAATGATGTTCGCCTGAATAAATAAAGATTTTGATTGATTGATTGATTGATTGATTGATACCCTTAACCACTCCTCTGGTTTCTCAGATCTCTGCTCATCCTTTCCACCCCCCGTGGGATGTCCACCCTACTGCAGATTTTGGTGTCATCCACAAAGAGGCAGACCTTCCCTTCGAGCTCCTCTGCTATGTCACTCATGTAGACATTGAAGAGGACTGGTCCCTGCATTGATCCCTGAGGCACCCCACTGGTCACGCTCCCTTCCTTGGAGTGAAATTCATTTACTACCACCCTCTTTCGCCTATCCCTTAACCATGTTTTTGTCCAGTTTCCCACCTTTGGACCCACTCCTAAGCTACCAAGCTTGCTTAATAGCCTCCTGTGTGGAATGGTTTCAAACACCTTAATGAAATCTAGGTAGGCCACGTCTACCACTCCACCCTGATCTAGTTCCTTGGTCACCCAGTCAAAGAAATCTATCAGACTCATTTGACATGACCTCCCACTTGTGAAACCATGCTGCCTATGGTCTTTTAACCCACTGGATTCAAAATATTCCACAATCCTTTCCTTCAGCAGTGATTCTATTAACTTTCCCATCACCGATGTCAGGCTGACTGGCCTATAATTGCCATCCTCCTCCCTGCTACCACTTTTGTAGACCAGGAAAAGGCAGACATCCTGAACAAATGCTTTTGTTCAGTGTTTTGCAGAGGAAGGAGAAAGGGAAGGGCCACAAAAAAGTAACAAAAGCTTTGGAGGGAGGGAGGTGGACACTAGTCCTTTTTTGGAGGAGAGAAAATCCTGAAGGAATTTGCTAATCTGAAGGTGGAGAAAGCACTAGAGCCAGATGGGGTGCATCCAAGGGTCTTGAGGGAGCTCAGGGAAATATTGGTTGGTTAGGGGATAGGCAAGAGAGGATGGTGGTAAACAGAGGCAGTATAGTATAGTGGTTAAGGGCACTGAGCTGCAAACCTGAAGACCAAGGTTTGCATCCCAACAGACCCCATTTGCATACTGTGTGACCCTGAGAAAGTCACTTAACTTGCTTTTGCTCCCAGGGTATACCTGGAAACTAGCTTTGGCTTAGTTTGCCTTCCCTTCTTAAACAATTGTCCCTTTCCCTTTGTATAGTAGGACTACATCCACCCTCCTCCAGTCCTCTGGAACCATTCTGTTTCCAGTGAGCTGTTAAATAGAGCTGTCAGAGGTGCAGTCAGTATTTCACTGAGCTCCCTCAAGACCCTTGCCTGCACCCCATCTGGCCCCATTGCAGGGTTTTAAATAATTGGTAGTTTACTCACCTGGTAAAGGTGATTATAAGAGCACCTTCTTACAGCACTCCGAGTCTCAACACATGAGTTATAAGCGCTCTTCTCATAGGCTGATGCACAAAAGGAATCCTAAATTTGAAATTCAATCCTTCTCCTTCCTTGTAGCTCCCAGAATCCCCAGTATGAAATCTTCCAGAGCTTATGCTACTCCTGAAAACATAATATTAAAAAATCCAACCATACAGGACCCTTAGCCGGCCCCGTAGGTTAGCTGGTGGGTAGAAAAAACACAACACAATCTGATGCTATGCAAGGAACAATTATTTACTTTCCATTGTATTCCAACCAACGTGGCAACATGTTCCACTGTTACTGGCAGTGTAGGACTGAATGTCCGCTACTATATATCTACTGATCAGTATTGTACATACATTCTTTAATATACAATCCCTTATTCTATTATCCCATTTCTTTGCTTGCTATGTTCCTCCTCAATGGGTGGGATACGGAGTGCTGTAAGAAGGTGCTCTTATAATCACCTTTACCAGGTGAGTTAACTACCATTATCTATCGTAGCTTCTTACAGCACTCCGAGTCTCAACACATGGGTGATTATACAGCAGTATTGGACTTGTCTTGGGAGGGAGGAGGAATATGACTCAAAACTGTCTGGAGAACCTTGCAACTGAATTCTGTTTCCTGTTAGTGTGGTATCCAACCGGTAATACATGCCAGTGTTGTTATAAGTTCTGTTAGTGAACTCCCTACTGGCTTGGATCAGTGTGTCCATCACCTTACTGGATACCCCTAAGATCAACAGTGTAGCCTTCTGAATGGCCATGCTGGTAGTTTCAGTGGTCAGGGGTCTACCTGCAAGGTCAGCCCCTAGAGGTCTCGATAGGAGTTATCTACAGAACAGTATTGACCTGTGGTCACTGTGAGAGAGTCTATATAATCAGTGTAGACAATACAATTGGGGCTGAACTGAGAAACATACTGAACCACCCTGAATGCATAAGATTAAGTAATTGTAGCCTTTGGCCAAGTACGACTGTATTAGTGTAGCCGCTGTAATAGGGTCTGACTTAAGGTGAATATGGTGGAGATGTCTCTTTAAAATGGAATAATGTTTCATGAATTAGAAGAGTAAGTCCCTGCCAGGATCATAGCCGGTGATACCTGCCCACTAGGAAAAAGACCTGTAGACTGACACTAAGCTGTGGGCAGAGTATTATAGTTGTCTTGACCACTGCTTTGCAGACACAGTGCAAACCATAAGCAGGGAAGTACCAGGCTGTGTGATTATGAGTAGCTGTACTGGGCCTGCGTGTCATACCTGGTGAATTATAGTTTCTTGACCATTACTGTGCATACATTATGATAAACATAAGCAGGGGAAAGAGGATAGGAGATTATGAGATATGCTGTACTTGGTCTGCATGTCATACCTGGGTTTAATGTTATGAAGGTCCTCTGTCCCTTTCTCCATGGTTTGGATTAATTAAGTGGTGTGGAGAAGGGTTAGTGTCAGGAGCCACTGCAGCGGGGGCTGCAAGGGGTCGCCAGCCATGACCGACTTTAGGTTTACCAGTGGATCACTCTGTTGAAAGTACTACAAGGACACACTTAGTGTGTTCCTCATTAGTGTATGTGCCGTCATATGGTTTACCTCTGGATGACCTTCTGGACCCAGCACTGTACCCTGGTGTAACAGGTGGGTGTGATGGTTCCCATCAGTATGGCTATGCATTATAGGTAGGTAGGTAGATAAATAGATAGCTAGATAGCTAGCTAGATAGATAGGTAGATAGATAGCTAGCTAGATAGATAGATAGGTAGATAGATTGATTGATTTATATATTGGGAGGGGTCTTTACCTATAAATACGGAATGCATGCATGGTAGGAGTCTATCTACTAGCACATATGGCAAGCCAATAGAGGTTGAATACCACCTACCTTTCTTTCTTGAGATTATCTGTGGGTCCATGAAATGGAAATTCAGCACCTTCTACATTAGGAGACCTATACTGTAATAAAACACTTCAAGTTCCTACTTTCCTCAACGGTTTGGTTGTGATGCTGAGGTGGCTGCAAAGGTACTGTTAACAACAGTTTCTGGGTCATGCATTTTAGCTGGCATGGGCAAAATACAGCTAGCTGCTGATTTTTCACCCCCCTTATAGTTTCCGCACTGCGGCCTGCTCATTTGAGGAGTGTGACTGTGTCCATACACTGCCTGTGGCATGGATGTGTTGGTAGAGTGCTGTTGCAATGTATTGTACGTGTCCCTTTTAGTCCCCTTACCGACACGTCTTGGCTTAATGGCACATGCATAGCCTGTGGTGCTTTGCCCTTCTTTAGTCCCATTACATACCTTGCTCCTCCATTATATACATCCAAATCATTGACTGTATAGTTCTGTACTATCTATATGGTTCTGGTCATAGGATGACCCATTATATGAAGCTTAGAAAACTTGCCAGCACACTAGGAGTTACTTAGCTTTGTACTTGTAATGAGAAATGGATGAGCCCATAGAAAGTAACCTCTCGAAGAGGGCTTGAGGCTGGTGAAGCACCAAGTCCAGACCACCAGTGTCAGAATTCCTGCTGAGGCATTCGGATGGCAGGCTAAGTATTTGGAGCAAATGAGCATTCTGTAAGTGCTCTGGGTGCAGCTGCTGAGTGGGGGCTGTTTGGGCATTAACACTGCTTCCAGTCAGAGGGGTACAAGACTGAAGTGTGAAAGAGTTGTGCTGGGCACCAACAATGAACAATATTTGTCATTACAGTAGTGTGTGTGTTTATAAGGAAAATAGTTAACAGAGAAAACTAATGCTGATATACTGGGTGAGGGGTAGAGGACCCAGTCTGTCTCACTAATAGATGGTGCTCATTAATGATAAGCCAAGTGTTTAAGCGATCCCCTTTCTACTGATAACTACAGGCTCATCTCCCTCCTCCCCCACCTGAGCAAGCTAATAGAGAAAACTGTGTACATCCAGCTTTCTGAGCACCTTGGAAAATATTTGCTGCTGTGCCCCCAGCAGCATGGTTTCTGCAAGCTCCACAGCACCATATCGGCCTTAGCCCATTTCACTGACCATGTACTCAGAAACATGGATTCGGGTAAGGCCACAGGTGTTGTATTCATGGATCTAAGGCATTTGACCTAGTCGACCACCCTCTCCTACGCTCTACTCTCAACCACCTTGGAGACTTCCTCATGGTTTTGGAGCTGTCTTGAGGGCAGGTCCCAGTCAGTCACCATTGGGCCTGCATCCTCCCCTGCCCTGCCCATCTCAACCAGGGTCTCCCAAGGCTCCAGCCTTGGCCTTTTTCTGTTTTCCATATTTATCAATGCACTCCCGGCAGACAGTCTCTCCTGTGAGGCACTTCTCTATGCGTTCTATACAATAGTGACAAGTCACTTGCAAACATCTCCTACATCCTGACCCTTAATTATGGTGCTGCCTACAACTGGTTTACTTCCAAAAAGCTCCTGGTAAATGAAAAAAAAAGACAAAAATCAATGTTATTTGGCTCAAAAATGTTCTTCACCAAGGTCTCCAAAGTGGAGTCCTCTCTACTTGTACTCACACCTGTTGGCTTTCCCCTCGAAAATGTCTCTAGTTTCAAATACTTGGGTGTCTCCCTGGACCCTTCCCTTACATTCACTGATTATGCTAATATTTCCATGCATCGAGTTAACCAGAAATTAGGAGCTGCCTACCGGCTAAGACAATTCTTGTCCCATGAGGCGTGCCTAGCAATTGTGCAAGGCAACCTTCTAGACCTTATTGATAACTGCTCTCCCATATATTCTCCCGTGTCATCAGCCCTGCGCTCCAGGCTGACATCAGTTTACAACAGCATCTGCTGCTTCGTCCCCTTCACACCCTTTTCTACCCATCATTGTGACTTATACAAATCGCTTGGTTGGCTCCCGCTTCTATGATGCTTTGACTATGCCTTGGGCTGCCTAATAGACACTACATTCAGAGATGGTCCCCTGTCCCCTTATTCATCCCTACTCACAGACAAAGTAGCTACTAGGTGCCTCTGTGAATCATCCATCCTCCCCCTGGTAGTTCCCAGAATCTCCACTACCATGGGCAGAAAAGCCTTTTCCATCTCTGCCCCCTCCTTAAGGAACAAGCTCCCTATATTGCTCCACTCGTCCGCCTCCCATTTATCCTTCCAAAGCCACTTTAAAGATTGTCTACTACTGGAAGCCAAATGCCACTGTCCATCTGTGTAAGCTGGGATGATTCCTCCCACACCTTTGTGGATCTCCCACCCTTGCAACACCCCTTTCTTTCAGCTTCTTCCGCCTCCCACCTGGCGACTCTCCCTCCCTATATTTTACTCCACTGTACTTTGCTTATTGTGGACTGTCACACTGAATTTTGAATAGCCATCCTGGTTGTTGCTGGATTTTGTTATTGGCATGTCTTTTTGAAATTGCAGTTAATATGGTTTACCTGGCAATTTGTCACCTTACTGTTTTGTTCTTCATGTTCTATTGGCATGCCTTTTTGAAACTGCACTTTATATGGTTTACCTGGTAATTTATCACCTTACTGTATTGTTCACCATGTTCCTGTAATGATGTATATGGACTTGTCGCCAGCCTACAACTTCACCGTGTACCTTATTGTATTCTCATTTTTATGTTTGCTTGCATGCATGTGCAAGAAACATAGTGCCACCATATGAGTTTTTGTAGGTGTGCCTCCCCCACTTCCAATGCCCTGCTCCCTTTTGCCTTGCGCGCTTACACTGTGTAAATGAATGTCCAAGCTGTCTATGACAGCCGTTCAGATGCAGTGGTGTACAGTTGAAAGCAAAAACACTGCAATCAGCGGTTGTAATTCGTGGGTAATTTGCATACTGGCATCGGCAGGTAATTTACATACTGCCGTCGGCAGTATGCAAAGTACCTACACTCAGCACTGCATTCTGAACAGCTGTCATAGACAGCTTCATTTGTGTCTACTCTCCCCCCTCCCCAAACACTCAAGTAGTATGCTGGGAGCCGACTCCAGCATGCTCATGCGACCCTCCTGCCCTGCCGCACACCGTATGGCTGATGGGGGGTGCCCAATCTCCCGTTGGCTCCGTGCAGCCCCAGACTTCTAGGTGCAATTCTGGGAGCACACCACAGTGTGGCAAAAGTCAGAATGATGACAGGGGTGCCGAATCCCCTGTCGGCTCCATTTAACCCCCCCAAAAGAAACAGACTTCCAGTTGCCACACTGGGTGCCCACCCCAGCATGGCAAACATCTGTATGGCCGATGGGGGTTCCTAATCCCTCGTTGGCTCCACTGACCCCCCCCAAAGAATTTTCCAGCTGCCACATTGGGAGGCCATCCCAGCATGGCACAAGTCCCGCGTTGTCTTCCTAAAACAAAAACAAACACCTGAAAACAAAAAACGGTCCCTCGTTGACTGTCTTGCCTCCCTCCCCAACCTGTGCCCACCCTCTACGCATCCACCTCCCCACACACCCCCCGACCCCATACTTACCTCCGGAGTCCAGCACGATGCTCTTCGGTGGACCGGGAACACGTCTGCACTCTTCAAAGCTGACTGCAAACTGAAGAAATGCTGGTAAACTGTATAATGGCATAAATGTTTTTTCAACTTTGGTGCATATCTCTGTTATTTTAGAATTGTTTCACCGAATTTCAACATGGGGTTTTGGGGCCCCACCTCATAAATTCAGTTACTGTCATTTTGTTATTCAGTCTTGAAAGGTGATTTCACTGTCACTGCATGGAACTACCTTTGAGGACCAAGTAACAAAATGACAGTATCACAGTTCATGAGGTATGCCCCCCAAAACCCTATGTTGAAAAATTGGTGAAAAAATTCCAAAAATGACTGTTTCATGACTGTGCATTGCGCAGTTCCTACGCACGCTCGTAAGTTCGCGAATTTTCAATATTTTCACTCCAGATTTTCAACATTGCCATTTTACCACACCTCCTTATGAGCAGTACAGCTGTCATTTTTCACATCTTGCCCAAAATGTGTTTCCGCCCATGTAGCACACAATGGCGCAGTCGGTGTGCGAAATCAATGTACGGGACACATTAAGAAAATCAGGGTGACACTGTTCATGAGCAGAGGCCTTGAAATGGCTATTTTGAAAATTTGGTGACAGAAGTCCATAAAATGACTGTGTTATGAGCGCATTCGCAGTTTCCACTCACCCTTGTAAGTTCATGAATTTGTACTATTTTCAGCCCAGATTTTCGACACTGGCATTGTTCCACACCTCCTTATGAATAGTACAGCTGTCATTTTTTACACCCTGGCCGAAATGTGTTTTCACACTTCCGGTGCAGAAATGCATGGTTGCTGTGGGAAATCAGTGTTCAGGACAGATTAAGAAAATCACAGTGACACTGTTCATGAACGGAGGTCCCAAAATGCCTGCGTTGACAATCTGCTGAAAAATATCCCCAAAGTAATTACATTACGGGTGTGTGTTGCACAGTTTCTACGCATGCTTGTGACTTCAGTTTTTTTATATTTTCACTCCAGATTTTCAACACTGACATTTTTTGACACCTCCCCATGAACAGTACAGCTGTCATTTTTCACATCCTGTTCGAAATGTGTTTTTGCACCTATGATGCCAAATGGCATAGTCACTGTGCAAAATCAGCTTTCAGCTAACAAACTGATATTTCCACTGCTCATGAGGTGGGGGTCACCAAAAACCCATGTTGAAAATGTGGAGTGAAAATACCAATGAACGCCTGGGGTATTACAGTTTCCGACCATAATGCCCTACCCAGTAGAGACCGACAGGCATCAGGGGTGTGATTTGGGATTGCCACCTGTAATGTTCTTGCTATTCCACCCCCACCCACACCCTGCAGCCAGTGACAGGCAACGAGGTGTGCCTTGGACTCTTAGGTCCCAAACTTCACCCCATTCTCCTATACTGCACACATCTCACCATATTACCTTATGGAATGGGGTGAGCATAAGGCCCAAAGACCCCAAGGCACACCATGACACTTGTCGGAGTCTGCTGGGTAGGGTGTGGTGAAATGGTGTGGCAGTTATGCCTGATGACCCAAAGGCACACCCCAATGCCTGTCAGCCTCTTCAGGATGGTGGTGGGGTTGGCTTCAGTTCAATACTTCACTGCCATTCGTATTATGCATCTCTCTAACTCTTACACTACCAATGCCAATGCCAGCAAGCAAACATTCGGCATTGACACTGTAACTCTCTGCACCGATTGTAAATGGCCTGTATCATGGCCATGTTACTCCTCCTGTATTCTGTTTTGCTAAATGTGCCATTGTTTATGGCCCAGGTCATGCCTGAAAACGGTCCCTTGGATCAGCGCACCTACCCGGTCACCAAAGACATACATACATAAATAAATAAACATTGCCCCATCACAAGTGGGTTCACTGACTAGTTGCCTTGGGAAATCCCCCTGCAGAGAGTCCAGGATGTCCCTGCTTCTAGATGAAGCCACTGGAGGGAGACTCCAATTTACATCTGGCAGGTTGTAGTCCCACATCAGCAGCACCTCCCCCTTTTCTGCCATCTTGCCAGTAGCTTCCACCAGTACCATATCTAATTCCTCCCTCTGTGCTGGAGGTCTATAGATCACTCCAGTGTGAATAGTGGTTCCATTCCCCATCTCCAGGGAGACCCACTTTACCTCTGCTCCCTCCATATTTCCTGCATCTCCCGTGGCTTTTACACTTTCCCCTCACATAAAGCACCACACTTCCTCCTTTCCTTCCCACCTGGTGTTTCCTGAACAGTGTATAGCCCAGTATGGCCATGTCTCAGTCTTGGTTTTCAGTGCACCATAACTCAGTAATGGCCACAGTATCCAGGCCGGCCTCTGCCATGATGGCCTCAAAGTACAGAATCTTATTTCCTAGACTTCTAACATTTGCACACATGGCCTTCCAGATTTTGATTCCACTCTGCTTGTTGCCCCCCTTTTTCTTTTTGCCGTCCCTCCTCCTCTCTTTTAATGATCCTGTTCATTTCCCTTTATCTGTACCACCCTGCTCCTTTATGAATTTGTACCCTGGGATTCCTATTTCCTTGCGTTCTCCATAATCTCAACTTCAGCCTGTTAGGGAAGGCAGTTTCTGCCTCCCTGATTCCTTCTACCCTCTTCCCTCTTGGCTAGTTTAAATGTTCATCAAAGTAATATTTCAACCATCCATGAGGACTGCAGTTCCCTCCCTGATGGATGCAGCCAATCACCCTTGTGTAGGCCCTTATCCTCCCAGGTGGGTCCCCAGTCCCCAATGTAGTCAACCTTTCCTCTCTGCACCATTCCTTCAGCCATGAGTTGAAGCTTGTGGTGTGGATTTCCCTCTCCTGTCCCCTATCATAGACAAGCAGCACCTCAACAAAAGTCACTGAGTGAACTACCTGTCTAAGATCCCTCTCCAGCTCCCTAAACTCCCCCTGCACTATCCTATCCTAGCCCCATCCCTATCCAGGTCATTAGTCCCCAGGTGAACAATGATATCCAGCTCTCCCTTCCGTCTCTCTGCCTTAGTGATCTGCAGGATTCGCTTCCCATCCCTCTGGGCCATGGCACCAGGTAGGCACCTAAACTGCCTCCTTTCCTATTCCCAAATCTATCCCTCACAGTTGAGTCCCCCACCAGAAGTTGCTTCCTCCTCCTCCTCTGGAGTCCTCTACCACCTCCTTGGGATCTGCACTCGGAGGGCCCACATTCCCTTGGTCACTACCGTGGGTGCTTCCTCCTGGCAGTTCCGGCCTGCCAAAGTGGCATAGCAATTTTGTGGTGGTACTGGTTGAGGAATGTGCCTTTCTCCCACCACCCCCACCCTTCCAGTGCCCACCATAGTCCAGCCATTCCTCCTCTGAGGTAATGGTGACAAACTTGGTGGCCTCTGGGTGGACGGGAGAGGTTCCTTGAATCCTAGTAAACTCGGCCTGGAATATAGAGACCTCCTCCCTTAACCCAGAGAGGCGTGTACAGATGGGGCAGTGCTACAGTCTCCAGAAGGTCTCTTTGAAAACTGGCACCCCACAGCCACTGCACTGCACCACTTCCAGCATTCTCAACCTCTATTCTCCCTGTGTTACCTGGAGATACTTTTGTACCCTTAGCCCTGATAGGATGTTTCTAGTTTCCCCAATTTTGTTTATTTCTATTTGTGCTCCCCCATGTCTTGTTTAAATCTTTTTATACTCCTACCCTAGATAGGGTGTTGCTCCTATTCCTAGTTTTGGCCTACCTTTGACCTTCCACCCTTCCCAGCAGTAACTTATACACAAAAATGGACAAGTGCTTTTCGTTAGTTGACTGGCTGAGTACCCTGTTTCCCTGATTCCTTCTGCTGATACCTGCTGATGCCTACAACACCAATCACCTGTTCCACTTCTTCACTGTTCCACTCACTTACTGGGACATGAATGTGTGGGACATGTTGGAAGTGGCTGCTTTTATGCAGAACCTGCTCCCTTCCCGGTGGCATGCTATTGGCTGTGGGAGGTCAATTATCAAGCAGCTGAGGGCCCAGGCCAGACAATTAGCAACCCCAAACTACAGAGTTAGACACATGTGTTATAAAATGGCCCTAAATGTGAGCTACTCTGACTGCTCTCAAATTTGTCCTTCATAGCTGTCCTGCCAGCACAGCGGTTGGATTTCCTCCAGACACCAATGACCCGAGTTCAGAACGGACCCGGTGTTGGAAGGTTGGCTGGGGGAGAAGGATTAAGCAATCCTGGGAACTGCTTTCCTTCTCTTGGGGGGAGAGGGAAGAGTGTCTGGTGCTTTATGGACCCCTGGCAGAGGCTGGGGTACGACTAGCGCTGTCTTGTTATGGGGTGGGTGATGCTGGACATCATTGTACATCCCCACCCCGAGGAGCAAGCATCCAAAGAAAAATCAACTCCTGGCATGATGACCTGCTCTCCACATCATCCACTGCCTCCAGCATCCACCAGGGTTCCGTACTATGGTTCCCGACCTGGAGAGTAAGCCGGGCTTGCCAAAGTGTCCGTTGGGGGCTCCTTCTGGCCCCCACCCAGTGGGCAAGCCTGGACATGGGGACAGCAGGCAGGTAGGTCCGAGGACAAGGGACCTAAAAAGAAAAAAATTTGCCTTTAATAAGAAATACAGTTCAACCAAGTTTCACCACAACTTACCCCACTTATGTTATCTGTAAAAAAGCAAGCCTTTTTCGTTCCTCCTGTTGCAAATACAGGTAGATTCTGCTTAAAGCTGCTAATGATGATACATTTTGTTTTTGTTTTCCACCTCTGGGATGCTGGTAAATTGGCTCACTAAGTACGGTCACGCAGACTATGCCACATGCTCCCCTCCTTACTACTCGACTGCTTGCACTGTCACCTGTGATCACCCAAGTGGAAGAAGTGAAGTGGCACTGGCATCACTCCCTCCCAGGAGGAGAAGAGCATCTATTGGGATGCTCAATCTCTCTTACCCAGCTGGCCTCTGGTGTGCCGAGCATGAACATGAATTGCCAATGCTGTGAGCGGCAGCACAGTCACTGTGCCAACACGCTGGTCCTCTTCCTCATTTATGGATCAAAATGCATGTTTAGTGAGACTGCATTTAAAAAAATAATGCTGTATATTGAAAAATGGCCTGACTGTGAAGTCTGCTATGAGCTTTGTTTTCCCATTCTCTGTGTCTGAGAATAACATGTCGTGCATGACTCTCAACTGCTGTCAAATAACTATACAGGTAGCTGCCAAATGAAACCACTATTACTGGATCATTTTTCAATAAAACATGCAAAACTAATTGCCAAGCTTTTTTAACTCCCATCCCACCTTTTGTGAACAGATTCTACAGAGACAGATACCTACCATGTACACAGAAAACTTGTTACTAATCTCTGGAGTTTATAATGTATAATAAACTTTGTTGATGTTAGGCGTGTGTTTGCCTAGGGCTGTACACCACCCAAGCAGAATAGCAATTTAAACAAAATACACAGCAAACCCCGCAAGAAAAGAAAATCTTTAGTTTCCAGCAGAAACATGAGGCGTTGTTATGTCGTTTCAGAGAATGTGCTTTCTTCAGCAACACTCCAGATGCCTTCCATTGAGAAGTAAACCACATCAGATCATTAGTTCAGGAAAATGGCAACACAGTCTGACACTAACCAATGAAACCTGACAAAGGCTAACAAACTAATAACGAAGTGATGACTGTGTCGCGTACACTTGTAATAGTTTGGAGTCGATATTCGCCTAAATCTGCAACGGTGTTGCACCAACTGTAATAAGTTATTACGGTTCATTATTACAAACTACTTGTAAATTAGAGACAATAAATTTATAGCTTCAGTATCATTAGTTATAACAACTCAGGATACATTGATGCATTTTCATTGGTGGAAACCTTCCCAGCAAGGCTGCATTAATCTTTAATTAATATACATGTACAGCCCCACACCATAGAGCACGGTCCCCAACATGTAGTCCAATCACAAAATGCCAGAATGTTAATTTCAAGTGTTTTCCAGCATTCCATGACAGTTTCAGAAAGCCACCATTGCTCTGTCTGGTTCTGTGTCTTCAGATCCAATGTAGTATTATGATTGCATAAATAAAGTGGCACAGTCCACAAATCATTTTTTTTTTTTTAACGTCATTCTTACAAGCACTGACTCACCAGTGGCACAAGCAGTATCATGAACACTGACTGCAATGTCAGCTTCCCCATCAGTGATAACCTCCATCAGCTGTTTCTGTCACTGACAGGTAGGTCATGGCGGCCATCATTCTCAGCTGATAGTGCTGAAGTCTCAGCTGTCAGTGACCAGATAAACAACAAAGCGATAATAAACAGGAAAGAGGCAGAGAAAGGTTCAGAGGAAACTTATTGATGTGCCTGTAGACCCTGTGACAGAAAACTCTCAGCCACAACCCCCCCCATGATGGAACATGAAGCTGACACAAATGTGTAGGAAGAAGCAGCTGCGGCAATCCAGACCTCTGCAGCCAATAATGGTACAGTCATCATAGACAATGCCGTGGCTGTTGGCACCGATGTCCACAATGAAGTTCCTTCATATATATGACAGGTACTGTGTCAGATTTAGCGTGAGCCCACACCTACATACAATGATACTGCCTCTGTCTTTGTTGTTCGTGAGTGTGGGAGGAGGGGGCAGAGCACCTGTTAATATATGTGTGTGTGTGTGTGTGTATGTGTCTTTTATGATCAAAAATGGGATTTGAGGCAAAAAAAAAAAAACACATTGTCTGACACAGAAAAAAAGGTGTATTAATGATGATCTTAACTCAGGCCCCCAACACCTCAAACACTCCAAACAACCCTCCACCCCCACATCCATTCCATCCTTGTGTTCGGGAAGATGATCAGGGGATGGTGGCTGTTTTCTCCAGATGCACAACATTTCTATCTCTATCTCTAGTCACAGAAAGTAATTTGATCAAAATCTTGCCCCTTCTAACACACCAAATCCTCCCAACTTATCACATACAGAAACCTGGATGATATGAGAGAGATGGTTTTGTTGTGGTGGGGTTAAAGTGAGTTATTTGGGATCTGTGGTGTGAAATGTTGGGTTTGTGTGGGTTGGGGTGGCTAAGAGGTCCACAGAGCATACATTCTGGTTTTCTGTTGTAATTATCAGTTTGTTTTTTTCCTTAATGAAGGCCGTTTGTAAAGGTACAGGTGGACCTTTTAGTGTTGTACAGAACATAATAAAGACATGACAGCCATATTATTATTGTTCCATCCTCCCAAAGGGAAGAAAGGTACCTCCCCAGTTACACAGAAGCATATAACCATTTTCTTGTAACATAGCCCTGTCCTCCCCTCACCTGCACACAAGTCAAATCGACCACCAACCCTGTTAGCCCAAAATTGTTTATTTTATTTAAAGAAAAGAAAAGTGAGAAAAAGGAGTTGAAGTTAGAAACATAGAATTTGTTGCCAGAAAAGAACCTCTTGGCCCACCCAGTCAACCTAGATTTTCTCCATCTATTCTGTCTCCACAGACCCTAACTGATCTCTGGCGACTCTCACCCCTGCTTATGTACCAGTATTCCCTTATGCCTATGCCGTACATGCTTGAAACACCCCACAGTTTTTGACTCTGTTACCTCTGTTTGCACGCTGTTCCAGGCATCCACCACTCTTTCAGTGAAGCAGTGTTTCCCCACATCCCTCCTAAATGTCCCCCCTTCTAGCTTTGTTGCATGACTTCTTGTTCTGTTGCTCTTCCTCATTTGAAACAGACTCCCCACCTGTACCCTTTTCACCCCTGTGAAGTACTTGAGTGTCTCTATCATGCCCCCACGCCATGGTGTAAATGTTGAGATCCCTCAGTCTCTCCTTGTATGGCTTCTCATACAACCCCTATACCATTTTTATCGCCCTTCTCTGGACTGCTTCTAGCCTGTCTGTTTTTTTTATCTGAGGTATGGCCTCCAGAACTGGATACAATATTCCAGGTATGGTCTCACCAATGATCAGTACAGTGGTAATATAAACTCTCTCCTTCTGCTGGTGATACCTCTCCCTACGCACCCCAGCATCCCACTGGCCCTGCCCCTTACCCTGCCCTGTCACACTGTTCTGCCACTTTGAAGTCAACAGATTTTATAACCCCAAGGTTCCTTTCCTGCTTTCTGACTGACAGTACCCCCTCCCCCCCAATTTATACTCAGCCCCTGTGTTTTTGTACCCTGGGTGGATGATTGTGCACTTTTTGTCATTGAGTCCCTACTGCCATACCCTTGATCACTCCTCAAGTATACTAAGGTCCCTACTCATTTTCTCCACCCCTGATGAGTATCCACCTTATTACAGACCTTGGTGCCATCTGCAAAAAGGCATACCTTCCTTTGAAGTTCTTCTGTGATGTCATTTATGAAGACATTGAACAGGACTGGTTCCAATACTGAACCCTGTGGGGCACCCCATTGGTTACTTTCCCCTCATTAGAGTGAGTGACATTTACCACCAGCCTCTGCCGCCTATCCATTAACCAGTTTTTTTACCCAGTTTACAACTTTGGTTCCCGCCCTAGACTATCCAGTTTTTTTATCAGTCCGCTATGCGGCACAGTGTCAAAGACCTTGCTGAAGTCCAATTAAGCCACATTCACTGCCCTTCCCTGGCCTATTTCCCTGGTCATACAGTCAAAGAAATTGATCAGATTTGGTTGGCATGAGCTCCCTGGCATGAATCCATGCTGCTCTTGGTCTTGTAGCCCACTGGATTCAAGATATGCCACTAGCCTTTCTTTTAGCAGGGTTTCCATTAGTGTCCCCACCACTGATGTGAGACTCACCAGTCTATAGTTGTTAGCCTCCTCCCTGCTGCTGCTCTTATGAAGCAGAACTGTGTCAGCTCTCCTCCAGACCCTTGGAATCACTCGTCTTTCTAGTAATATGTTGAATAAGGCTGTTTGTAGTGCAACAAGCTCCTCCCTGAGTTCTCTTATTCAACTGCAATGGTTGAATGATCTCCCAGTCTGCACAACTGGCTTACAGAGCCTGAGGATCTTCAAAATACAACCTAAACAGCACCTCGCCAACTTATCCACTTGGAACGGCTTCAAGTAATACCTACTTCCCTATGGGAGATCCATCCCTTCACTTAGTAGCAGCACTTAGCCTCTCACCCCGGCCACTCCTACCTATAGTAACAATCCTTACTCACATCACTTGCCTTGTGAGTCTCTAATTCCCCCCCCCCATCGCTTCATGTATCTGAGGACCCTCACAGTCCAGCCTAGGGCCTCACCACCTATGTCTGTGAGGCTGCTCCTCCCACTACCCTCTCCCTCCAATTCACCTCACTTTTCCATGGACACTTCCCCGCCCATCACACCGCTGACTCCCTTCCTCCCTCCCATCCCGCTTAGCTATATCACTAATTAAGCTCTGACAAAGCCTTCATCTAGCGGCACAGGGTTTCTCTTTCCATCTCTATAATCCTTTCTGTCCTTTCCCATTCTCCTTTAATAAAGATCATATAGCAGTCTAAATTCTATATGTATTATGTCTCCACTCTTTACACTAGAATGTATAAACAACTCTAAAGTCTTTAACTGAGTGAAATTTTTGTTTAGAATCTTGCCAAATGACCTTGTTGTTGATTCTTGACATTGCTATTTTTTGTATTGTATGTCCTGTCTAGACGTAGAGCATTTGTAAACAAGCTTCCAGCTCAAAGGTTGTTTCTGAATCAATAAACTTGAAACTTGAAACCCTTGGGTGTATCCCATCCAGTTCCACCATGGCCCTCTCCACTTTTTGGCTTGCAAGTCCTCTCAGGACTCTTTCCTCTGTAACTGGACTTGTGTTCACCTCCTCTCCATGTTTCTGCTGCTCCTTGTTGGTTTGCCCCCCCCCTCCATGAAGACTGAGCAGAAGCACCTATTCAGGATGTCAGCTTTTTCCTGATCCTCCTCTGTGCAGTCGCTCTGCTCAACAAAATTGCCCAATGTAGAAAAAAAGGTGTACTAAAGATGATATTCACTGCTCCCCAACACCACAAATGCTCCAAATGATTCCCAACCCCCACATCCATTTCATCCTGGTTATTTCTATCTGTATTCACAAAAAGTAATGTTATCGAACAATCTTGCCCTCCACAACACACCAAAATCCTATCTGACACCATCACATACACAAAACCTGGATGATATGAGTAAGATGGTTTTGTTGTTGAGGAGAGAGGGGGTATGATCTTTTGGGATTTGTGGCATGAGATGTTGGGTTTGGTGGGGGTAGGGTGGGGGGTAGGTGAAGGGATCCCATAGCATTCATTTTGGTTTTGTGCTGTATAACCCCTAGGTGGCGCTATCCCAAGGGCTACTATCCATGCCTGCTTAACTACTAACAGGGTGAGGGGCCTAGGTCCAATGGCGAGTGCCTCCACCCAGAGGTCAGGGTTTGCAGTAGTTAAACTAGCTTGGTCACAGCCCTCTGGGACACTGTAACCCCCCTTTCTTCCCACTAGTGGCCCACACAATGCATCAGGAATATCTTCACAATGTACACTTACCCAGATGACTGGCTCTGCAATTGAGCGGACTCTGAGGCCACTTGTTAAACAAGATAACACAGTGCAAAACCACAGTACAATACTTTAACATAAATGAATACCTCAGTCAGTGTAACTTTGCTGAAACAAACAGATCTGATTTATTTAAGGAGCAGTAACAAGGACAGGGGAATCAGGTTAATTAGGTTAAACACATTAATAATCACAGTACTGTGCGCATATTCAGAGTCCCAAATTGTCACTTTCACTGGGTACCCAGGATGGGGGGCTATCCAGGATTAGTGCAGCTGGTTGGGGCCCTGTGATGGAAAAACACTGGCACAATACCCAAATTGTAATCCGGAGCCGTTGGCTCAATGTGAAGAAATGAAAAACAACAATTAGATGACACACTTGCAATTCGATAAACAGATGGCAGGAGCTACCCTGCTTGTACTTCTAAACTCAATGCTGGGAACTGGATGGAAGGCAGATTGTCCTGGATTGCCAGGAGGAGCAGACCATGTGGACAAGGTCCTTGTGACTGGACCCCACTGCAGTTTAGAGCAAATGGATGTAGTCTGGATTAAGCTTGGGTTTACTTACAGCTTCATGCACTCAATTCACTGTACAGGGGATTTGAAACGCAATTCCCCACAAGCACTACACACATTTATATGTAAAAGGAAAGTACTATACCAGGCAGGCTGCTTCTCTATCCCGAACGCAATTACTGCGCAATATCCAGGAGAACACACAGCAGATTCAGTTCCTGACAGACCGAGCGCGATTCAGCAATTTCTCCAGTCTTCTACAGGGTGAGCCTGGTTTCTACTCTTCAGATCTCCTTGATTCTCTTCACAGGTCAGATTCAGTCTGAACGAGCGCTTGCACAAGCTGCAGACCAAAACTCAAGGCTTTACACGTGCTTCCCGCACTAAACTATACACCGCAGAAGCACAGAGCTCCTTGTCTCTTCACTGCCAAAACTCATCTGATCTTTCCAGTAGACAGAGCAGGGCATTTCCTTTGAGTTCCTCCCAGTTCAGTTGGCTGGTCTGGCTGTCACTCACAATAAACTCCCCCTGTTGGTGCAAAAAGGTGCCGAAGTCCAAACTACAATTCCCAGAGGCATCTGCCATACAGTCCCATTGTGGCTGGCTCAACTAAAGAGTCCAAGTTCTGATTTGCCAGCAGCAGGCTCCATTTTAAAGGTCCCCCACGCTGACTGGTCCAGTTCAACAGTTCAATTCCAACATAGAGGGGAAACACACACAGAGTCCCAGCTGCAATAAAACAGGTTAGATAAACTGCAATCTCACAAATGCTGCTAAATTATTACAGGCAAACAGTTACAGCTTTCAGATGGGCTCCCTTTGCACTCTTAGCGACTGCAAAAACAGAGCGAATTGGCAGCAGCCCGGGCGGGATTTGGGCATTAGAACACACAGTCCCCCCTCCTCAATTAATTATGGTCACAAGCAGGCAGCTCTTAAAGAGACAGTACCAGAGGCTCTAAAAGCACTCACACTCAAGCAGCTTAAACGCTGAACACCTCCAGACTTGGAGCATTCAAGCAAGCTCCTGGAAGACTTCTGGGAACCCCCATTTGCAGGGTGGTTACACCCTTCCCTTCCTGGGAAAGCTTGGCGTCCGCGTCAAGAAAAATACCCCAATAAGTTTCAATACAACCATATAAATTTTCATCAGTATCACATTATGCTCATACATGTAATCATCAGTCAATATATCACTTTACCAGAAACACATTTCTGAAACTTTGCAGTATGTCACTCTTTACACAGTATTACACGCTCATTGTACCATAACTCAGGTTATTACCTCTTGTACATGAAACCTGAAGAGAGGGGGACTTTCCCTATCAGCTACCTTGGGGCTGGATGGGGCAGGGGCACCATAACTAGAGGGCAACACAAGTAACTTGGAGTTAGCACTGATGTTCAGTTTGGGCAATGAGCTTGGGGACACATACACTACTTTATGGACAACATTGAGAGGCAAGTCCACAGGCCTCCAAGGGGAATCATAACTGAGGTGCACCACAGGCTTTACAGCTCGACCAGTCTTTCTAGGGGGAACTGTTACAGTCTCTGCACTCTGAGCCTCATTTTCAGCATTGTCCTCACTTGCCAGGGGAGTCTCCATTGGGGTAGAGAGGCTAGAACTTGGGGCACTTTCAGCTCCGGGAGTTTCAATCTCTGAGTCCACAACACTTGGCTCACATGGAGAGCTCTCTGACATTGACAGTGAATTATCAGGGCACTCAACACACTCTTCTTGTTCTGGTATGTCACCAGTCTGTTTCAGTCCATAATTTTTCTCCTCTGAAAGCTCAAACAGTTCAACCATACACAATGATTCTATATCATCTGACTTAATGCTTTGCACTTCACTTTCTGGGAGCATTGGCTCCAGGGACAAAGCTGGGGGCTTAGACAGTCCAGAAGGCCCAGCTTCATCTCCAGAATTGACTAGGGGATTGCCCCGAAACAATTGACTCAGTTCGTAAGAAGGATAGTATTCAAAATCACACTCACTTTCCTCTGACATGGACTGACAGTCATGTTCAACCGGGACTGGTGGAGGGGGACACTTTAACTCAGCTTCTGTAGGTGCAGACTTTCTTGATTTCTTCTTAGCAGCAGCTCTGGTCACTGGTCCAGAGGGCGCATTTTCTGGGGGCTCAGACTCAATCAAGATTTGTCCAATGGGCAGTAAATGATTTCTATACATTGTTTTAACATCTTTTAAATTATTCTCGGGCCTTACTTTGTACACAGGCAGATCATCTAGTTTGCCCACTACAATGTGAGGGAGATGGTGCCATCTGTCAGCAATCTTATGTTTGCCATGCAGTCCCAGATTTCTTAGCAATACCCAGTCTCCCTCTTGGAGTTCCTGTGCTTTCACCTTTTTATCATACCTTTCTTTGTTGGCCAGATTTCTTTTGGCAGCCATGGTTTGAGCCAGTTGGTACGTATGATTTAGCTGGGCCTTTAACTTTTGCACATACTGTAACTAGTTGACAGCTTGAACCCCATCAGGACAGACCCCAAAACACACATCTACCGGCAGTCGAGCTTCTCTTCCAAACATCAGGTGGTAGGGGGAGAACCCAGTGGCATCACTTTTGGTGCAGTTGTAGGCATGTACCAGGGTGCTAATTTGTTGGCTCCATCTAGGCTTGTCCTTTGGGTGGAGGGTGCCTAGCATATCTAGCAAGGTCGGTTGAAACGTTCAGGCTGTGGGTCCCCTGGGGGGTGTAAGGTGGTTCTGGACTTTACTCCCACAGAGGAAGCATCTCTTTGATCAGACGACTCTCAAAGTCTCTCACTTGATCAGAATGGATTCTTTGTGGAGCCCCATAGTGAACAAAAAGTTTTCTACAAGTACTTTTGCCACAGTGGATGCCTTCTGGTCCTTGATGGGGAAAGCTTGGCATATCTCATAAAATGGTCAGTGACCACCAGCACATTACTAATATTTCTTTGATCTGACTCCAAACTCAGAAAATCAATATATACCAGCTCCATGGGTGCACTGGTGGTGATGTTAACAAGGGGCAGTCCTCTGGGGCAAAGCTTTCCTTTGCTTGCTAGCGACTAAGTTGAGATGTTGCTCCACATCAGCCCCATTTTAGGCCAATAGAATCTGGATCTCACCAAGTCAAGTGTTCTGTCTATACCAAGGTGCCCCATGTGGTTGTGTAAGAACCTCAGTACTGAGTCTCGAAAGGCAGTGGGCAGCATTAGTTGTTGCTTGTCCACTTGTCCCCCTCTGTCTACTGTTTCTCTGTATAACAGTCTATTGATCAGTTTCAGCTTAGGACCTTCTTTGTACAACAATGCAGTTCTCAGATCAGTGGAGCATAATTTGGACACATCTTTCCCTGCATAGAGGGCTTCTATAGCTGATTTGATCGTGGGATCGCGGGATTGAGCCCGACGAATACTGTCATTGTCCAGCTGAGGCAGTGCACCAATGTCTATTGCAGAACAGTGGCAATAAGCAGCAGGTATGCAATTCTCAGAGGGTCCCAAACAATCCACCATACAGTCCACTGCGTCTGGGGACATTTGTTCCTATCTGTCAAACTTCTAGAAGAGTGCCCGAATGTCAGGTTCTGCCAATCTGACCCAATCATTCTGGGGAACAGACCTCCGGGAGAGAGCATCAGCATCTACATGGTTCAGGCCTGCTCTATATTCAACAGCATAGTCGTATGTAGATAATGCAGAAAGCCACCTATGGCCAGTGGCATCCAACTTAGCTGAAGTCTGCACATAGGTCAAAGGATTATTGTCAGTCTTTACTAGTTTCTTAGCCCCATACAAGTACTCGAGGAATTGGTCAACAATAGCCCACTTCAAAGCTAGGAACTCTAACTTATGTACAGGATAGTTCTTTTCGGATGGAGCCAGGCTTCTACTGGCAAAGACCGCTGGTCTCAGGCCATTCTTGTGCTCTTGGTACAACACAGCCCCCAACCCTTGCAAGCTAGCATCAGTGTGCAGGACATAAGGTTTTGTTGGATCAGCATAGGCCAACACTGTAGTGTGGGTAAGTTGATATATGATCTCATGAAAAGCAATCTCACAATCAGGAGTCCAGCGGGCCCCAAACACTTCACTTGGACAAAATACGCCTTCCAGTCTCGAGGGACGCTGACTTTTTGTATCTTTTGTGGGTTGGGGATACCCTTGAGTAAGGTTAAGTAAAGGGCGGATCACTCTTGAATAGTCCTTAATGAAACACCGATAATAACCACAGAATCCCAGGAATCTTTATAGTTCTTTTAGATTTTTGGGCTGTGGCCAGGTGGTCAAGGCCTCAACTTTACTTGGGTCGGTCTCTATTCCCTCAGTGGATACTATGTGTCCCACATACTTTACTGATGTTTGAAAGAATTGACACTTATCAACGGACAGTTTAAGGCCAAAGTCTTCCAGTCAGTCCAACACCTTGAATAATCTGCTTTCATGTTCCTCCAGTGAGCTGCCAAACACAATAACATCATCTAGGTATACCAGGCACTCTAGTAAGTTCATGTCCCCAACTGCACGCTCCATCAGGTTGAAAATTGGCTGGGGTGCCTGAAATCCCCTATGGCATCCTCATGAATTCATAGAAAGCCAGTGGACAGATAAAGGCTGTCTTCTCACGGTCCTCTGGGGCCATCGGGATCTGGTAGTACCCACTGCAGAGATCCAGCACAGAGAACCACTTGCTCCCGTTTAGGCAGTCCAAAGCATCCTGAATGCGGGGCATTGTGTACTGATCAGGGATAGTCCGCCAGTTTAATGTGCGATAATCCATGCACATCCTTACTGTCCCATTCTTTTTTCTCACTACCACAATGGGGGAAGCATAGGGGCTCCTGGATTCTTGTATTACACCAGCAGCTAGCATCTCTTGCAGGTGCCGTCTCACATCATCTATGTCAGCAGGTGCCAGGCATTGAGACCTCTCAGGAAATGGCCTTTCATCATGCAGCCGGATATGATGCTCAGCTTCTTGTATGCATCCTACATCCCATTCCTTTAAAGAAAACACCTGGTCTCTCTGGGCAAGCTTCTCACTGATCCTCACTTTCCATTCAGCTGGCAACGGGGAGTCACTGAAATCAAACAAGTCAGGCGTTACTCTGTCATTCTTCCGCAAACTCTTGCTACTGGGTAGCACTGCAGTGTCTGCACAATGCACATTAGCCAGGGTGCAACCTCTATTTACTCGAATCTCTGTCAGACACATTATGAACTTGAACCATTACCCTTCTGGCATAAGCATGGGCTGTAGCAGGCAAAATACTAGGCTTGACCAGCAGTCCCTCTGGCAATTTTCCATCGCCTGGTGCATCCAACATTAATATTTTATTCTTGACATCCTTTCTGATACGGACCTCTCCCTGTAAGGTACACTGGGCATTTGGCACCAGGATCAGAGAGTCAGGATCCTTTTTGCAGACAACTCCAACCGGTTCCTCTGGTTCCACTTTGTCAGCATCTCTCTGTGCCTCATAGGCCTTCTTGATCAAGGCCAGAATTCTTAAAGCTAGTCCTTGACCCCTATTTTTCATTACACAACTGTGCCAGCCATCCAAACATATGTGCATTAGTCCCAATTAGTAAAGGAACCCCATCATACAGTCCAGTAGGGGGCCACACTAAAGCCAGGGTCTCTACTTGCTCTGCCACCCCAGCCACAGAGATGGGAAAAGACAGCCAAATTTGGATATATCCCGAGTAGGGGTAGGCCTTCTCACTTAACCCCCAGACATGCAGCCCCTCCAACGGTTGTAAGGGTACATCAGACAAATGCTTCTGATACCAGTTTTGGAACATAATTGTCACTTGGGAGCCACTGTCTAATACAGCTCTTGTAGACACTCCATTCACCTTTACAGTGGTCTCCATGGAAGGACCCACTATCCTGGACCAGTCTGGAGGCGGTAGTGGGGACCTGGATAACTGACCTTGCCACAAAGGGACTTGAGTTAACATTTTGGGACCTTCACTGTGGTCATTTCGTGCACCTCTTAACCACTGACTTGCTCTTAAAGCTCTCCTTGTAGCTGGCTCACCACTCTCTCCAAGTCTTTCCGAGACCAGCATTCCCTCTTCATGTGCCCATCATTCCCACAATTATGGCAAAATATGTCAGCTGAAGTTTGGGGTGACCGAAGCATCACATTGGGGGCTGCGGAATTGGTACTATCAATAGAAAACCTTGGTGCCACCTCAGCCGGCGGTGGGGTGGACATTTGGAGACATCTCTTCAGTTCCCTCACTTTCATGGTCAAGGCATCAAGTTTCGAACTGTTGTCAACATGAGGTGCCTGAGTGGGCACCCCCACCCCCATAGCAGAAGCAGTCAGGTAACTGTCAGTGCCCATACTCGTAGGAGCGCCCTTCATGATGAGACTGTCTGTTGCTTTCCTAATCTCCCGCAGCAGTTCACCCCATGGTGGCACACCCTTTTCCTTCTCAGAGCACTCATTAACTGCCAACCCTTGCCCCTGAACTTCACTAGACGGATCACCCTCAGTCACCTCGGGTCGTAGCAGCAGCTATTGGTGCAAGTCCCTCCTGGGGTCGCCTTTTCTCAACTCCTCGAATTTCTCTCATTAGCTCATCATAGGAGGGTGGGGATTCCAGTTGATTGGCCAGGTGTAACTGAAGCAACAGTAATTCTGAGAAGGGGGCAGACTTAAGGATCCTGTCCAGCCTGGTTCAGTACAATTCAGTCGCTGGCAAACTACCCTTTCTGAGGCATTCTTGCAACAATTTTTCCAGCTGAGATACATACACAGACAGCAACTCCCCTTAGTACTGTTGTACATTTCTTACTCTCCACCACAGGTCCTCATCAGAATCTGGGCTCCCATACACATTTTCCAAGGCCTCAAGATAGTCCTGTGCAGTCGCCCAGGGTTACTGGCCTGTTTGGCATGGATGGTAGCTGGGGCATGACCCGAGGCTCTCACTTATCATCTTTCACTTTTCTGCTTCCAAGCATTGCCATTCTAGCACTTGAGGGGCAACATAGTCTATCCAGGTCTCCCAGTCATCCTCCCTTGTGGGGTGGGAGGGTGCCGGAGAAAATTTTCAACCTGCAGTAAGAGTCGTGACTATTGGCAGGTACAGTCATAGGGCTTGCACTGGCACAGAAAGAGGGCAATAACAGGTGCTGGAGGGGAGAGGCGGTGCGGAGGAACGTTCTCTGGTGCATAAGAGTTTCTTTTAAATCCTCCATGGTTTTCCTCCTCCAGGAACAATTTAGCAAATTTCTCCTCAAAAGTTTCAGATAGTGGGGGCTCATTCTCCCGGGTCTTTACTGTCTTTAGTTATTACTTTCCAGGCAGTAAGGGCTTCTTCTGGGGTAATGGTCTGTGGCACTTTAGAACTGTCTATAGGGTCCTTACACTCTATTAGAGCCATGAAAGTTTGGACGAGCAGATCAGCCAGCCGCCCCACCACCACAGGGTTTCATAAACATTCCACCTTGGAAAGTATTCCCTCTACAGTGTCCGTACTGGTACCCAGTGGGATATCCAAGACAAGTATAGCATTTTGGGGGTCCATCTCCTGCCCAGTACACCACTTCACCAACTGGTGTACAGCCACTTCTATTGGGGTATCCATTTATTTTTAACTGCAATTCGTAAATGTGGCCAATAGAGGATGCTAATCCCAGTGGTGCCTCCAAGATGTAACCCCTAGGTGGCGCTATCCCAAGGGCTACTACCCATGCCTGCTTAACTACTAACAGGGTCAGGGGCCTAGGTCCAATGGCAAGTGCCTCCACCCAGAGGTCAGGATTTGCAGTAGTTAAACTAGCTTGGTCACAGCCCTCTGGGACACTGTAACCCCCCTTTCTTCCCACTAGTGGCCCACACAATGCATCAGGAATATCTTCACAATGTACACTTACCCCAGGACTGGCTCTGTCGACTGGACTCTGGGGGCCACCTGTTAAACAAGATGACACAGTGCAAAACCACAGTACAATACTTTAACATAAACAAATACCTCAGTCAGTGTAACTTTGCTGAAACAAACAGATCTGATTTATTTAGGAGCAGTAACAAGGACAGGGGAAATCAGGTTAATTAGGTTAAATACATTAATAATCACAGTACTGTGCGATATTCAGAGTCCCAAATTGTCACTTTCACTGGGTACCCAGGATGGGGCTATCCGGGATTGGTGCAGCTGGTTGGGGCCCTGTGATGGAAAAAACTGGCACAATACCCAAATTGTAATCTGGAGCCGTTGGCTCAATTCGTGAAGAAATGAAAAAAACAACAATTAGATGACACACTTGATATTCGATAAACAGATGGCAGGGAGCTACCCTGCTTTGTACTCACAAACTCAATGCTGGGAACTGGATGGAAGGCAGATTGTCCTGGATTGCCAGGAGGAGCAGACCATGTGGACAAGGTCCTTGTGACTGGACCCCACTGCAGTTTAGAGCAAATGGATGTAGTCTGGATTAAGCTTGGGTTTACTTACAGCTTCATGCACTCAATTCACTGTACAGGGGATTTGAAATGCGATTCCCCACAAGCACTACACACATTTATATGTAAAAGGAAAGTACTATACCAGGCAGGCTGCTTCTCTATCCCGATTGCAATTACTGCACAATACCCGGGAGAACACACAGCAGATTCAGTTCCTGACAGACCGAGTGCGATTCAACAATTTCTCCAGTCTTCTACAGGGTGAGCCTGGTTTCTACTCTTCAAATCTCCTTGATTCTCTTTACTGGTTGGATTCAGTCTGAACAGGCACTTGCACAAGCTGCAGACCAAAACTCAGGGCCTTACACGTGCTTCCCGCACAAAACTATACACCGCAGAAGCACAGAGCTCCTTGTCTCTTCACTGCCAAAACTCATCTGATCTTTCCAGTAGACAGAGCAGGGCATTTCCTTTGAGTTCCTCCCAGTTCAGTTGGCTGGTCTGGCTGTCACTCACAATAAACTCCCCCCTGTTGGTGCAAAAAGGCGCCGAAGTCCAAACTACAATTCCCAGAGGCATCTGCCATATAGTCCCGTTGTGGCTGGCTCAACTTAAGAGTCCAAGTTCTGATTTGCCAGCAGCAGGCTCCATTTTAAAGGTCCCCCACGCTGATTGGTCCAGTTCAGCAGTTCGATTCCAACATAGAGGGGAAACACACACAAAGTCCCAGCTGCAATAAAACAGGTTAGATAAACTGCAATCTCACAAATGCTGCTAAATGATTACAGGCAAACAGTTACAGCTTTCAGATGGGCTCCCTTTGCACTCTTAGCGACTGCAAAAACGGAGCGAATTGGCAGCAGCCCGGGCGGGATTCGGGCATTAGAACACACAGTCCCCCCCCTCCTCAATTAATTATGGTCACAAGCAGGCAGCTCTTAAAGAGACAGTACCAGAGGCTCTAAAAGCACTCACACTCAAGCAGCTTAAACGCTGAACACCTCCAGACTTGGAGCATTCAAGCAAGCTCCTGGAAGACTTCTGGGAACCCCCATTTGCAGGGGGGTTACACCTGCAATTATCAGTTTGTTTTTCATGTATGTTATGCAAGTTATGTAAATAATTAGGACACATTATTTCAAATGGTGCCAGAATAGCAGTAAGGTATTCCAAGCACTGTTTATTACTCTTGGATTACCATGTCACAAAAATATATATATTGTATATGGTACTCACAGTTTTGCATTAACCATCTGTTATTTACCCACTAGCTATATGTGCCACATGGTTTCACCTCGGGCCACATCACACAATCAGAATGTTGATGCACCCCCATGAATTCCCTTAATATGGTATTCCCATGGATTATGTTAATGGGTAGATAATGCTGGTCTGGGGATGGGTGGTGGGGACTTGTGGCATTTGTCAACATCTCATGACACATTGCACATATGATTGAATTAACAGACCATTAATTTAGCCACTGAGTAAGAAACCACTGGGAATACCTTACTGATGTCTTGATGTCATTTGAACTAATTTGTTATGCTATGCATTGTGCCACATTACTCCCCATGGGGTGATTAATAGACTGTTACTTGAACCCCTGGTGATGATTATTGCTGAAGTGTTGCAATTGTCTTGGACTGTGACAGCCAATCAGAGTGTAGTATTTCTGAGACCTTCTTTACAGGGATGGTAAATTGTATTGAACATTGGTCAGCCCATGATTACACTCTTCTAATTGTCTTTAATTTGTGTGTGTGTGTGTGTGTAAACAACAAGCAATGGAGATACACGAAGATGATATATCAGGCATACAGAGAAGACATGAGCAAGTTTCAAACTGATAAGTTGAACAAGCTGGAGGAAAACCAGAATGAACTGAACACCCGCGAGGCGTTGCAGTGGTCCATGAATCTGCTTCAGGAGTGGCTGTCACCCAACAACAGAAACAGAGATTTTGAAGTATTTGACGTGGAACTTAACAATGCCCATAGAGAATTCTACACTTCAAGTAAGAAAGAGGAAACCCCACTACAGTATCAGGAGCCACATAGGTGTTTGTGCAGGCTGGGAACAGGCACTTAAATGACCCCATTACTGTCACAAGCTTAACCAACTGCAAGGTTCAGAATTCGTAACAGCCAATAATGTCTTTATAGGACTTACATAGATATATAGAATTTGTCGGCAGATAAGGACCGCCTGGCCCATCTAGTCTGCCCATTTTTCCTACCTTTACTTATGCTGTGGTAGACAATCTCTTTTCTGACTACCAGTCTGGCTTTTGGCCTTCCCACTCGACATACACCTCCCTCCTCAGGATTGCTGACTTTATCCTTACCAATATGGACAATAGTCTGCCTACTTGTGACTTTTTTTTTTTTTTTTACCTAGCCAAGGCATTTGACACAGTGGACCATACCCTTCTATTAGCTAAGCTCAGTGCCTCCAATCTCCCCTCCTCATCAATTTCCTGTAAGATCATTAAGAAAAAAGGATGAATATTTATTTTTATTTATTTATTTAAAATTAGTGACTGGGAAAAGCACACTGAGCTGAGGCTTGTTTCCAGGTGTGACCCAGGTACAAGATGTACACTGAGAGCTAAACAGAGAAAAAAAATACAAGACGTTCTAGTTACAGACATAAAGTACAACAGCAGTGTGCATGACAGTGCAGTTAAATTGCATCATCTGGGACTTTCATGTCTAGCTGAATTGCTTTATAAGCAAAAGTAAGTACAGACAAGCAGCATAAATCAGGAGTTTGTATATGCAGCTTTGGACTGGAAACATCGTGGAGTGAACTAGTACCAGGATAGGACAGTGAGTACTCAGAGAACAAAAGGTGAGGCTGTCTGCAGCAGAAGATTACCAAGTGGACCAGCCATAGGAGGCTAGACCTGAGTCAGGGAGGGACCTTGAGAGCAACTGGGGCAAGAGGGGGTGGGGAGGAGCCAGAGTAGTAGCTAACAATCTAAATCAATTCATTACCCAGGTTCAGTATAACTAGTAGTGACCTTACAAAACTTAGGGTAACTGATGCAGTGAACCTAAACACAGTGGTTGGACCTGTGCAGAAAATATTGTTTGGTATATAACTGCACTTTATGCAACATGGTCAAGAAGGACACGTAATCTGATGGCATCCTCTTTTTAGTTAGAAACATGATGAGAACAGGATGTGGTTTGTCACGTTCTCCTTTAGTGAGGACATTAAAAATTACCACAATTTCCTAAAGGCAAAAAAAAGACAGGTTACAAGGCTGCATGTTTGAAACACCTTATTATGGCATGTGCCCAGTAACCTCATTCACTAAATACTTGTTAGAAATCCCATCTAACACCCCAGCATTCTATGTTCACTGGAAGTGCTTCAAATAGGACTACCTAGACACTAAAGAAGTCTGGCATACCAAATTGCCACTGGCACATCACATTTGGGAGGCATGAGGGGTAGGATCAGCATAGCTGCTAAACTGAGTAAATGTTATACAACTCACTCTGCAAGAACCACTGCAGTACACTTACTGCACTCGACTGGACTAGACTCAAGACAGTTAATGGCAGTGACTGGTCACCGAAATGAGACCTCCATAAGCAGCTATTGGAGGGCCTTAGTGAATGACCGTCATAGATGGTCATCTGTGCTGTTGGGTAAAAATCCAGACCTATTAAATCCCCAACCAGTAAATGTACCATGTAGAGTAGATAAATTAGCAAAACAATATGTATACAAAGTCAAAAGATGTTCTCTGGTAGTGATACCTACCTACCTACCTACCAACCAAACTGTACGATGAGTGGTGGCGTGCATATGCAGGTTTACAAACCATCGTTTTTTTTATCTGAATGTCAATAAACTGAAAACAAAAAGAGACCGCACCTGGAAATGGGCACTGCTGAGTCAATACAGGTATCAGAAAAATAAATCAAATCATGGCACTCACCACCAAGCAAAGCCGCTGACAAGGTGGTGAAGTAAAAAACTGCTTTATTGCAGGCTACGACACAGACAACACAAAAACACGTTCCTCTGGAACAGAACTGAACTGAACTGCTGAGTTTTACACAAAGTAAATAGTAATTTTATCAAAGGCTTTATCAAATTGCCTTGGCAATGATGAACATTCATAGTTTTATACTGCTTACTAAAGGAGCAGTGCAGATAAAAACCCTGCTAATCAGCCAAATGCCGCAATTAACAATACTAACTGACTAAACAACATACAAAAATAGAAAGACAGTGTACATTTAAAACTGCTATGCAAACTAGCACATTAGCCAAATTTCAAAAGAACTGCGTGACAAAGCAGATTGTACGTTAATTTACTAAGGCAAAGAGCAGTTATAATGATATCACACTGATTGTGCTGAATCGCTGCAAGGATCCAGGGTTCAAGTGTCCACCAAAATGGCCTTTGTCAATAAACTATTGCAGTACATAAGATGTTGACTGCTCAAATATCTTGTCTACCATACGGTGGCAAAAATAAATCATTGTGAATTACAAATTCAAACTGTTGTTCAATATTGTAATTGTCTGTCAAGAATGGTTGCATGAATCTTTAAATGTTTATTGTTTTAAATGTGACTAGTTTGAAATAAAAGAAACATGTTTTAATATTGAGTTGCCAGGACAACAGTGCACAATGTAGTGCTGTTACTCAAATGTCATTTTATTCTTATTGATTAAAAATGTTGCAACAGTCTATCTATGAATATACTTGTTAGCAGAGTTGCTAATAAAGAAAAGGAAAAAATAAGAACACATTGCATTGTTGTCAGTTACTGTCATCATACTGTGACAAATCTTACCTGTAGCAGTACTGTAATAAAACAATAACAATTGAGAAGATGGTCATTTGCAATTGATTAATGACTGATTTGGTCAGACAGGTGTTACAAGACACAGATGAATGACACCTCTCACCAAACAGTCTGCCGACCAATGAAAATTATTAACTTTGAAGTAGGTATTGCGATTATAATCTCAGTATCAGTTAACAGACGGTTAATATAATCCCTGGTCATACCTTATTGCCTAATCAGGTCTTCACAGGGGTTACACTAATTATCTGTCAATCCCCTACTCGAGGTATGCGACACTCGGCTTCACCTCATGCCACATTACACCCATATGGGTTGATTTACAGATGGTTTGTGCAACCAATGGGAATACATGATTGCTTTTTCAACCTCACTGTAGTGGTGTAATGCGGCATGAAGCTAATTCACAAGAATTGCATTAACCGTCTGGTAATTATCAACCAGTGGGTACTTGGCTTCACCTCATGCCTTTACACCCATGGGGTTGATTATTTATTTATTGGAATTTTGATAACTGGGTAAACCCCCCCTGAGACCATGCAGTCCCTTTTTCAGGGGTGACCTGGATTAACAGTTCATGCAACTGCTGGGAATGCATGATTATAATGTATGGTAGAATGCTGTTAACCTTAGGAAATCATCATTTCCTAAGGTTGTTATACCATCGATGTGACGTGGTAATGTTGTTAACCTATCAATGCTATATCACATCGATAGGTTAACAACGGGGATCAGTCTGTGCATGTGCGTGCCTTTTTTTACATTCGGGAACCGATGGATGCGCGCAGCAGTAAGGGAAGGACTGAACGGCCGTGGCGGTGACTTTGTTTCGAAAAGTAAGGAGCCGTTTTCCCTTTTTCTTGGGACCATACACTATAAAAAACAATGTATAGTCCTTCTATCGGCAACCAGTTACTGTTAACTGTCTCGAGGTTGCCATGGTGAAGTGAACCTCTCGAGCTTAACTCTCGAGGTTTACACAGTCGCCCTAGCAACCTCGCGACAGTTAACAGACCAGTTACTGATAGAAAACCATACATTATCCTCTATATTTTTTATGGTTGTAATGTGGCACAAGACACATTCACAGAGCTTGCATTAGCCATCTGTTAATTACTTACTGGGGTACTTGACTTTGCTTGGTGCCACATTACACCAGTATGAGTTCATGAACAGACAGTTAATGCAACCGCTGGGAATATGTGATTGCTTTTACATGAGTACCTAATTGATTGTTTTTTGTTTATTTACTTTTTTTGCATAAGATGTTGCTATAAGTGGCAGTCTTTTTTTCATTAAAAAAAGGGAGAGCTAGAAGTAAAGTGGGAAACTTTCACAAACCTCAACAATCCTTCCATACCCTGAAGTCCAGTCTCCAATCCCCACTGTGAAATGTAAGCCTAACACTTTTGATTCTGTGTTGAATTGCAGCCCCTCTCATAGAAAGGCACACAGCATGCCATCAGATATACTCAATTTTCCTGAAAATTAAAACACAGGAAACATAAGAATTGCTGGCAAAACTGTAGTTTGTTAAATCGACTGCTTACATAGCACTGTTTCTTCTTCAAAAGAATCCCCTCACCATCCTGATTAATAACTGCAGACAAAAACACCCCTGTAGTATTCCTTCGAAAATTTGACAATAACTTACTCAGAATCTTTTTCTCTATTATCTCCATGGGCTGATGTTGTTGTCATGGCAAGATGGCGTTGACCTTACTGAATTCTGCCACTGTGGTGACAACCACCATAGCAACCTCTCCAATAGCACTGAAAAATTATGCACCTCCTACAGATCAAATATGGTTACTACACTTGTTGCCATGGTGACCATATAATTCACATAACTGTGATCCACCAAGCAATGCCATTCTAATTGTTCCTGCAATGATTTGGCTCAAAATACTTAAAGAATATTTATATTGTAAATGTAATATTTAATTTAAACTCTTCTGAACCAACAGGATGGAAGGATCAGACCACCTGTCACGCCCCTGTTCGGGACATGCCCACAGCCCTGCCATTGACCAGAAGCAGAATGCCCAGAAGCAGAATTACAACAACAACAAAATGGACACAGCTGATCAGATGGCAGATGGACTATTTAACTTTCAAAACAGGTGTAATTAATAAATAGAAGTAAATTTCAACAACTGCTGTAAATATTTTTTTTTACATTGCTATATAAGCAATAAGGTACTACCAGGGGTTGCATTAACTATCTCTTACTCACACCCTAGGGGTATGCGGCACTCCACTTTGCCTCATGCCACATTACACCGCTAGGGTGTGATTAATAGATGGTTTATGCAACCCCTGGTCATACCATATTGCTTAAGTGCATCTCCTACTGCTCAGTGAGAACTGTCCTTTATAGCAGTTTACAACTGTATCGTGAATTACTTATTTACCTCTAGTGACAGGTACAACTGGCCCTGTTAAGTAATTAAGCAATAACATGATTGAGTGTTGACTATCACAAGGTCATGAGCAGATAGTTTAGTACAGATCAAGAATCCATCATCTGCCTTGTTGTCTCATCTCTGGTGCATTGCGAGGCTCAAGACAAAGCCAGATGTCTTCAACCACTGAGAAGTGATGGTATTTAGAACTGGCAGCAGATGCTATAATATTTTCTGGCATATGGCATGTCCATTTTTTCTACTGCCATGTTGAGTTTCCTGCTGGACTGCTGGTTCCTCCACATCAAGTGCCAGGGCTCCCATGGCATGTGGTTTCTCCCAGTGGCACACTGATATGTAAGCCATATTCCAGGGATGTCCCATGCTCCAGGGGCACTCCCTGCTTACATTGCAACTGGATTGCCATGGGTGTTACAGTGGCTTTCCCTGCCTTGTGGGCTCAGCAAAGTTGAAGGGTCTAGGTCCTTTAATCTCCTGGTTGCGGGGGAGGGGGGGTGACATATCCAAAGTTAAGATAAAATAGCATGGTGCCTCCATGCTGAGAAGGGTTAAAGTGGGCATGGTTTAAATATGGTACAACACCCTGGTATGTAGTACCTCCCTGCCTCCCCGTAGGATCACCCCACTATTTAGTTATACTTCAAATAAACAGTGCTTAAACGAGAAATTGTGACAACAGATCATGATCTTTATTTAGAGACCAGGGCTCTAAATGGAAAAAAGGGCTGGCTAGCAATGAGACAGTGTTGTACATTCTGACTGGTTCCTCAGTGCCAGTGCCCTACTAGGCCCAGCCACCTAATATCGGGGCTGTCATTTCATACCCTTCTAGGTGCAGCCAAATAACAAGGTTCCCGTATGCTTATGTGCCTTTCTAGGCTCAGCCCACTAGCAGTAGCCTGCTCCCCAAACTACGCAGTCATAGAACAGTAGCTACTAGTTTGCCCTCCTGTACTGGGGGCACTAACCCTTTGCCCAAAGGTACCAGTGTAATACCCTTAGTTCTGCCTAGGGAGCTCCCTGTGCTTCACTGGGTACCCAGTTGGGGAAACAATGTAGACCCAATGATGTTACATGTGGTTGGCATGTAAACAAATCCAAATGCTCTTTAAACCTCAGATACCTGTAAATCCTCACCAGTTGGTCTAGTACATCTAAATATTTCTTAACTATGATACAATATGCAGATGCAGGGCAAACCCTGACTTTACCCATTGTGGATCTCAGCTGCAGTGCAGGTGTGATGGCGCAGCTCATAGTGAATCCTTCTCTGGCTGGTCTCTCCGTCTCTGTCTCTGTCTCTGTCTCTCTCTGTCACTTTCTCTCTCTCGCTCTTTCCCATTGGTGATGGTGGATGGTGTAGCAAGGGCTCTGGCTTTCACTCTGGTTGCATATCAGGCCTCTTCTGATGTCAGAAGTCCTCAAGGACTTGGCCCAACTGGTTTCTACCCAAGGTAGGGCTGAGTCAATTATTATGGGTGCTTTTAAACTGGATCAGCAACATGGCATTGAATAGAGATAGTCTCGATGACTATGGCCTTGCTCAGCTCCTCACTGCACCTACTAGGCTCAACGTCAAATCAGGAAACCACACCCTCCTTGACTGGATATTGGTCAGCCACATTGACAAAGTCAGGTTGCATGGACACGCATCTGCCTCAGTCAGCGATCACTCCACTATTTATTGCCTATGGCACAACAAGGCAACCCTAGCAATCCAGTCCCAAAATGTGTCACATACTGTAACAGTAAAATCGTACATTCCTGGGCATTCTCACAACATCTAGAAAAAATGTGTGTGTTCCTTTGGGTAATGGAGTAATTTATAAGGAGTCCCATCATATTCCTTCCACAGACAGGATAAAGTCAGAAATTTGTAAATTAAGAGTAGAAGTGGAAAGGCAATAAAGTCTCTTCAACCAAGAATGTGAATAAAAAGTATTTTATTTTCATTTAATTCGCCCTGACAGTGCTTTTTCAAAGGGCTGTCTGAAACAAATCATACATTGCCATTGGATATTTTCTTAAACATATTTGTATTTCTTTTTATAGTATAGCATATTCAAAGAAAACACCCTACCGTTTAATAGACACTGTCTCTTTAAAAAGCGAAAAGTGTTAACTTCCAGACCATGTTGGTTAAGGTATAAATTCAAAAAAATATATTTTGTTAATCACACAACTGCATCTAACTCTGTGTCTTATATCCCTCTAGATTACCAAGCAATGCCTCTAAACACCAGGCTTTAACTTTGAAGCACTGCTAATGCCTGCACTACTTTCTTACCACAAACAAGCACCTCCACCACACAGCTGTGTTATAATCCAACTTATATTGTTATCCAACTACATATTTATGTACTTAACATTTTTTAAACATCTCTGGCATCAAAATGCATTTATCTCAATTCCATGAATACTTTGTCATTTGTGCTTCTCAAATGTTTATTATTTTTTAAAATCTCCTTAATTCACACACCATCTTGTATTTCTATTGTACTTCTCACAGTTCATTAGCATGCTTTAGTTAATAAAAAATAGAAATTTCATGTTAGAATCCATTCTACTCCATTCATGGTTATGTAATTAGCCTAACAAACTAACCTGCAAGGGCTCCCTGTTTTGTTTTTGACCTTCATATGAAACACTGCTTTCACGTGCGTTTCTCTGCTTTTCTCTAAACAAGCATAGAACAATCTCTATCACATATCAGCCATGGGCCTACTTCAATTGCTTTTGCTAAAGTATGAAGAACTTTACATACCTGGCGTTTCTAAAATCGCCAGATTCAAGTTGGTTAAGCTGCTTTCTCTTAATGTTTTGATTTATCTCTCCCTAAAGACAAAGAGGCACAACAGAGTAATAGATGTCTGAATCATTGTTTGCTGTTAAAACATTAACTATGAGGTTTTCTTTCAAAATGAGGAATCAGTCACCCCTACCTTGCTGTTGGGTTCTTAATGAGGTCTTGAATTCAAGCATGCATGGGACAGTCATAAGGCAATTCTAGGGGGTGGGGGTAGAAAGAAGTAGGCTGCTGGTTAACTAGGATCTGCAGCTTATCCATTAGGTAGGGAAATGGGCAGACTGGGTGGGCCAAGCGGTCCTTATCTGCTGTCAGATTCTATGTTTCTATGTTGCTTGAGAAGTCCTGCATGTGGCTTGCTTATTACCTGTGGAGAGTGTGCGCATTTTAAACTTCCTCTTGGGTCTGATCATGTTGCAAACCACGCAATGTTTCAGGTGGTGGGCTGATGCTTATAATAATAATAATGATAATAATAATAAGTTTATTTTTAAGGCACCTTTCAAAATGTCAAGGCGCCTAACACATTTTAAACACATCAATTATCCAGGTCATAGAATAATAAAACAAATGACATCAGCACTTGTTGCTAAGACTCAAAATGAGTTCCTTAGCAACTGCCGCATGATCAGACCCATTAGCCTGGACAAACGAGGCTAAAGCTGCTGTGCCTTTTGGTATATCTATGACTGTGCTAAAACAACTGATCATTTGGTCACAAGTTAAATCACCCTGTGTCTGGCACTAACATTATTAACCACTCTGAAAATTCATAGAAGCACAGAACATGGAAAGTGTGTGTGGGGGGGAGGATGAGGGACAGAAATCTGATAGTTTTTCATATTGCTTCTATATTGTTCCCTTAATGCTGTGTATTTATTCTATTCAAAGATCATGCAGAGTAATACAAGGCGGTGGGGTGGGGGGTGGGGAGGAAGGAGAAAGGGCAGGGTTTTTGGGAAGTGGAAACAACGGAGGATCAGATTCCATAAATATTCTTTAGGGATGCTTATCTGAACCCTTCTACTCATGATAAGTACAAATTCAGTCTGTTGTTATTGCTGGAAGGTATGCCAATACCCAAGGATCACTGTTCTTATACTGTGTATCCATGTTTACCAACAAGCCTGCCAGTTAGTTTTTGTATTTAAACCTATGCCATCTTCCAATGCTTTCAAATAGTGCATCCATCTCATTTCTACTTTATTCAGAATGGCCTGATAGTTGTCCCCTCTAGGTGGGGGGAGCAACCCTATCTAGGACCAAAACTTTTAATGATGCCCCTGTGTGGCCCTGCTCATGAAAGTGTAACATGACTTGTGATGGCTCATCTACCCTCCTAATGTCACTTTTATGTTCTTGAATCCTTGTTTTAAGGGCTCTGGATGTCTGTCCTACATATATTCTGTCACAGGGGCATTGTATGACATATATCACCCCTTCTGTTGTACATGTTATATTATCACACATGCCCACACAATGCAAAGCATCATGGGCTGCATATGCAAATCACAACAGAATGTTATGCTGGTTCAACTTTAAGCAGCAATGCATGGTGCTGAAAGGCCTCTCACACAGTTTGCAAAGGGTGCTAACAGATGACATAGACACGTGTTTCGTCCTACCAGGACTCATCAGTATGCCTCATCTGTTTGACACCCCAGTGGAATGAACCAGCTACCCTAAGACGGTCTGTCTGGGTTATGTTGTGGTGAACCCATTAAAATAAAAAACTATTTAAAAGACAAAGAACCTCTGTGCACAAACACTGAGGCAAGGGTTACCCCAAAGGGCATTTGGCTGGGAAGCCAAGTTTCAAGAAAATACAAAATCACACATGCACACACAATGCAAAGCATCATGGGCTGCATATGCAAATCACCACAGAATATTATGCTGGTTCAACTTTAAGCAGAATTGCATGGTACGAAAGCCTCTCACACAGTTTGCAAAGGGTACTAACAGATGACATAGACACGTGCTTCGATCCTACCAGACTCATCAGTATGCCTCGTCTGTTTGACACCGCGTGGAATGAACCAGCTACCCTAAGGCGGTCTGTCTGGGTTATGTTGTAGTGAACCCATTAAAATAAAAAACTATTTAAAAGACAAAAGAACCTCTGTAGCAAACACTGAGGCAAGGTTACCCAAAGGGCATTTGGCTGGGAAGCCAAGTTTCAAGAAAATACAAACTCACACATGCCCAAACAATGCAAAGCATCATGGGCTGCATATGCAAATCACCACAGAATGTTATGCTGGTTCAACTTTAAGCAGAATTGCATGGTGCCGAAAGGCCTCTCACACAGTTTGCAAAGGGTGCTAACAGATGACATAGACACGTGTTTCGTCCTACCAGGACATGTTATATTATGTCTAATTGGAAATATTTTACCTGTAAATGGATGTCGAAAATAATCCTTCTTGGATGTGTGTCCACACACAGAGCAGGGCACCATACCAGGTGTAAGTGGGCTCAATAATAACTGTTCTTGTTTGCTTTCAGTTTTCTTAAATTGTGACCTCACTAATTTGTCTTTTATGGTTTGTACTTTTTTCGCTACTACCAAAGGTCTCGCTTGGAAGTTAGAAGGCTTAGTATTGCTTGCTAATAATAAATGCCAGTGTTTGTTGATAATCTTCTTCAAATCAGAAAAATGTTCATTATATTTGGTAGAGAATACTACATGTGATTCCCTGTCCTTTTGTTCCTTGGGTCTCATTGTGTCCTCTCTGGGTATACTGGCTATCTAGTCCTCTGCTTTTCTTAAGCATGTTGATGTGTACACCCGGTCTTTAAATCTTCTGATCAAGTCATCTTTTTTGTTTGTGGAAGTCCTTCTCAGTTGTGCAATTCCTTTTCACCCTAGTGAGTTGTGAGAAAGGTATACTGTTTATAAGTTTTTTCTCATGAAAGCTGTTCCCATGTAAGAGAGTGTTCCTATCTGTTTCCTTTTTGAACAGGTCATCACAAGTACCGTATTCTCCTTAATAATGCAGAGATCCAAGAACGGTATTTCTCTGGTATTCTTGTTCATTCTGAACTTGATGTTTGTATTTATGTTATTCAAGTAGGAAAAGAAGGAAACTAGATCTCTTTCTGACCCCTTCCATATACAAAACACATTGTCTATATAGCTACACCAGTTTCTTACGCAATGTGAATATAGATTCTTAGTTGGATTTAATATGTGGTCCTTCTCCGTAGTATACATGAAGGCGTTAGTATAAGCAGGAGCCGTGGTGCTGCCCACCACTGTTCCCCTTCTTTGTTAGTAAAACTTCCCATCAAACTCAAAATAATAATTTGTGAGTATCATTTCTGCCAACTCCTGCAGTACTATAGTTTTAGGTCTAGCTTTAGGACCTCTTCTGTCCAATATTAACCCCATCACTTGTAGTCCCTGATCATGGAGAATAGAAGTGTATAGGTCAGAAACATCCATTGTAACTAGTATTTCATGATCCTGTATGCCTTCCTTTGAGATTCTAGCCAGTTTATGCGGCATGTCCCCAGTGTCTCTTATATAGGTTTCTGTGTTTTCTATAAGTGGTTGTAAATGATAATTTATGAATTGTGAAATTTTTTCAAATAGGGAATCATTAGCGGAGACTGTCGCTTGTTTGTGTTAAGAAAGTAGTGCAGGCATTAGCAGCGCTTCAAAGTTAAAGCCTGGTGTTTAGAGGCATTGCTTGGTAATCTAGAGGGATATAAGACACAGAGTTAGATGCAGTTGTGTGATTAACAAAATATATATTTTTTAATTTAGACCTTAACCAGCATGGTCTGGAAGTTAACATTTTTCACTTTTTGAAGAGACAGTGGCTATTAAATGGTAGGGTGTTTTCTTTGAATATGATATACTATAAAAAGAAACACAAATATGTTCAAGAAAATATCTAATGGCAATGTATGATTTGTTTCAGACAGCCTTTGAAAAAGCACTGTCAGGGCGAATTAAATTAAAATAAATTTGTATTCACATTCTTGGTTGAAGAAACTTTATTGCCTTCCCATTTCATTCTCGCAGCATCTCTCATGTATTGACTGGTCCTTTGTGGTTGCAATACCTGATGTTGATTGTGCCCTGGACCTCTTTATTTCAGTGTTTATGGCAGTACATGATCATCATGCCCTTATCACCAGATGCAGGGTCAAACATCTTAATTCCAAATGACTTACTAAATCCATTTCAAGTTAATGAAGAACAGAGACACTGCTTGGGGTACCTTCAAGAAAACAAACCTGCACTCAGATGGGGTTGCATACAGATATTTATGGAATAAGCGCAAATGCAAGCTCAGCATGACCAAAGGTGCATATCTCAAAGCACAGCAGACAGAAATCTTAGTGACTCCCAATAATTCTGAAACTGCATAAACTCCTTGCTCAACCCAGAATTGCCGTCTCTTCTCCTTGGAGTGAATGGCCTCAATCACAGTGATTCCATATCTGTTGCTCTTTTGTTCAATGACCACTTCTGCAACCTTGAGAAATACAGACTCCCCTCGTATGGCACAGTATGTCCTCTGGATTCCATCATACCTAATTCATGGCCATGCTATCCCCTATTTTATTTTAAGAAAGTCACTGTCAAGGAAATCTGAAAACTGGTGCTTCATCTAAAACCTGACAAATTGGCTGGCTACAATGGCCTAATTCCCAAGTTCCTTAAAATTGCAGCCACACAAATTGCTCTCCCTGTTTCCAAAATTTTTAATCTTTCATTTTAGCCTTTAAAAATTCCTAACATCTGGAAATTGGCTTCTGTAGTACAGTTGCACAAAAAGGGCAAGTGAACTGTCCTGGACAACTACAGGTCTAGTTCTATACTATCAGCTTTGGCTAAGGTGCAGGAGAGTATAGTACTGTACATAATCAGCTCACTTCCTATATACACCAGTACAGGCTACCCTGTGAGGAGCAACATGGTTTCAGAAAGGGTCATGGAATACTGACAGTGCTGGTCAGCTTCACAGACACAATACAGCATGCTAGGGACCACAACTTGCTGATGGGTACCGTGTTCGTGGAAGGCCTTCAATTTGGTGGACCATGATTTGCTTATACAGAAGCTGACTGGGCTAGGTCTGGGGGGCCCAGCTACTCTGTGGTTGTCCAACTATCAGCAAGACAGGTCACAGTTTGTCAAAACTGGTAAAGTCTTGTCCAGGGTGAACACTATCTTCTGTGGGGTCCCCCAGTGATCCATTCTAGGCCCTCTCCTATTTACTATTTTCATCAATGACCTAGACAAGATCTGTAATACTACCAAGACCCTTCTTTATGTAGATGACACAAGTAATCTTTATGCATGGCAAAGACACCATCACTATTAACGAAGTCCTTGGGCACAACTTCCATTCCCTTCAACAGTATTTTCACAAATGAGAAATTGGTCCTAAAGATCCCTAAAACAAAAGCCATGTTACCAGCTCATCCCCAAAGGTTAAAATATTTTCCCAAGACTTCACTATCTCAACCTTAGATGGGGTGAAACTGGAACTACTTATGAAATACCTTGGTGTTACCATCGATCCCACCTTACATTTGACATTCATATGACCTACACCGTAAGAAATGTTAATCAAAAACTGGGTCCACTCTGTCGTACTGGAAAGTACCTGGGATCCAACACTAAAGTCAGAATCGCCCAAAGCTGCATACTCCCCCTGATTGAGTGTGGCTACATTGTTATGGATGCTGCTTCTACTACAATCTGGGCAAAGAACAGAGTGTTAACCTACAAGGTTGCCAAACTTGTATGCTCCCAGGGCCCACTGTCCCATCATTGCACCAGTTTTAAATGATTTTGTTGGTTGCAATCAGAAACCAGAGCCCAGTTAACCTTAGTGAATTTCATGCACAGAATTCTACATGGAAGTGCTCCCCAATGCCTATCCAAGCTATCCATGTATGCAAACAGTCTATTGAAAGTACCATTCATGTACATGGGCATGGACCAGGACTCTTTCAGATACAGAGCAGTGTCATTCTGCAACACCATCCCTTTTGTTATCAGAGCTGTCCCATTCCCTAAATTGTTTGCTGCCAAGCTGAGAGCACATCTCCAAGAGTCTAACGTCTGTACCTGCCTTGCATGACTTACAAAACACTGCTGACTTAATGTGCCATCTGAACACCTTACTTTTGCACCCTGTCACTTCATTTTGTATTATACTCTTGCGAGTGTACCTGTTCCACTGTTTTGATGTGTACTCTTCTATACCCGAGCTGTGCCTGAAAAAGGTGCTTTGGCACTAGTGCACTTACCTGGTCATCAAAATAAATAAATAAAAATAAAGTAGAACAATTCTTCCTTTCACAGAACAGCTCCTCCTTTGAACCTCTGAGTAAGTCCACCCCACCCATCACATCCTGGCAACTAGTCCCGAGGGCGGCAATAACCAATACCAATTAGGCAGTTTTAGTTGCAATCTCCAGCTGCAACACAGCGAAATGTCTCTTTATTGCTGCAGCCTTTAGCTTCTCTTTCATGTGTCATGTAACATGCAGTTAACTCCTTTTCTCACAGCAGCAGGAATTCTGCATTTCACTTTTGCTCTTTTATGACAGACCTGCGGTCTGTCCCTGCAATGCAGCAGCCAGCTGTGTTTCAACAGTACAGACAACAATCTGTGTCAAGATCTTACGCAGACTAACTTGGGTCAATCACAGCCCCTTCTGCTGACTGGGGAATAGCAGCTCTTGATTCACGAGTCAAGCTGTCCATCAACATGGGCACTTCTGGGAGGTGTGTCAGTGCCCAAATTAATGAATGAAGTCCATCACTGGTCCAGGAGCTCTTGGGCTCTCTCCACAAGCAATGTGACCTTGATTGGTAACTTATTCACCCTCTGACCTGGTCACAATGCCTGCTTGAGCCAGAGGTGATGAAGATGGCTGCCAATTTGTAGTCCAAAAGTTATCTTTTGCAAAAGTCCTTATTTGCACAAGTTCTGTAGTTGAAACAATAACTGGAGCCCCACACCAGTCCAGCACAGGTGTGCCTTGATGTCTGGTTCCATCAGGGTAGCGATCAGGAATGTCTCATTGCAGTCGGGAGTGCTGATGCAATAGCTTTGTTGATGGTGGCTGTGATATTGTAGGTTTGGGGATAGATGTTTGGCAGGGAAAATTAGAAGGTAATTTAAATGTGTTGTTTGCCTGGTGTTTGGAGGAGGGGACATTAGCTGCAATTAACTTGTCTTTAAACAGGAATTACTGTGGCTTTCATTGTTCACTTGGGAGCTTAAGCAACAGGTTGGTAGAAAAGAGGCCAGGAGTTATATTTTGTTTTAAACTGAAATATTTGAATAGTTTGTTAGTGAAATTAGTTCTATGTGTTAAAAATTATTACCTTGAATTTGAACTGATACTTGGGCTGTGATATTGTAGGTTTGGGGATAGATGTTTGGCAGGAAAATTAGAAGGTAATTTAAATGTGTTGTTTGCCTGGTGTTTGGAGGAGGGACATTAGCTGCAATTAACTTGTCTTTAAACAGGAATTACTGTGGCTTTCATTGTTCACTTGGGAGCTTAAGCAACAGGTTGGTAGAAAAGAGGCCAGGAGTTATATTTTGTTTTAAACTGAAATATTTGAATAGTTTGTTAGTGAAATTAGTTCTATGTGTTAAAAATTATTACGTAATTTGAACTGATACTTGGGCTGTGATATTGTAGGTTTGGGGATAGATGTTTGGCAGGGAAAATTAGAAGGTAATTTAAATGTGTTGTTTGCCTGGTGTTTGGAGGAGGGACATTAGCTGCAATTAACTTGTCTTTAAACAGGAATTACTGTGGCTTTCATTGTTCACTTGGGAGCTTAAGCAACAGGTTGGTAGAAAAGAGGCCAGGAGTTATATTTTGTTTTAAACTGAAATATTTGAATAGTTTGTTAGTGAAATTAGTTCTATGTGTTAAAATTATTACCTTGAATTTGAACTGATACTTGGGCTGTGATATTGTAGGTTTGGGGATAGATGTTTGGCAGGGAAAATTAGAAGGTAATTTAAATGTGTTGTTTGCCTGGTGTTTGGAGGAGGGGACATTAGCTGCAATTAACTTGTCTTTAAACAGGAATTACTGTGGCTTTCATTGTTCACTTGGGAGCTTAAGCAACAGGTTGGTAGAAAAGAGGCCAGGAGTTATATTTTGTTTTAAACTGAAATATTTGAATAGTTTGTTAGTGAAATTAGTTCTATGTGTTAAACATTATTACCTTGAATTTGAACTGATACTTGGGCTGTGATATTGTAGGTTTGGGGATAGATGTTTGGCAGGGAAAATTAGAAGGTAATTTAAATGTGTTGTTGCCTGGTGTTTGGAGGAGGGACATTAGCTGCAATTAACTTGTCTTTAAACAGGAATTACTGTGGCTTTCATTGTTCACTTGGGAGCTTAAGCAACAGGTTGGTAGAAAAGAGGCCAGGAGTTATATTTTGTTTTAAACTGAAATATTTGAATAGTTTGTTAGTGAAATTAGTTCTATGTGTTAAAAATTATTACCTTGAATTTGAACTGATACTTGGGCTGTGATATTGTAGGTTTGGGGATAGATGTTTGGCAGGGAAAATTAGAAGGTAATTTAAATGTGTTGTTTGCCTGGTGTTTGGAGGAGGGGACATTAGCTGCAATTAACTTGTCTTTAAACAGGAATTACTGTGGCTTTCATTGTTCACTTGGGAGCTTAAGCAACAGGTTGGTAGAAAAGAGGCCAGGAGTTATATTTTTTTTTAAACTGAAATATTTGAATAGTTTGTTAGTGAAATTAGTTCTATGTGTTAAACATTATTACCTTGAATTTGAACTGATACTTGGGCTGTGATATTGTAGGTTTGGGGATAGATGTTTGGCAGGGAAAATTAGAAGGTAATTTAAATGTGTTGTTTGCCTGGTGTTTGGAGGAGGGGACATTAGCTGCAATTAACTTGTCTTTAAACAGGAATTACTGTGGCTTTCATTGTTCACTTGGGAGCTTAAGCAACAGGTTGGTAGAAAAGAGGCCAGGAGTTATATTTTGTTTTAAACTGAAATATTTGAATAGTTTGTTAGTGAAATTAGTTCTATGTGTTAAAAATTATTACCTTGAATTTGAACTGATACTTGGGCTGTGATATTGTAGGTTTGGGATAGATGTTTGGCAGGAAAATTAGAAGGTAATTTAAATGTGTTGTTTGCCTGGTGTTTGGAGGAGGGACATTAGCTGCAATTAACTTGTCTTTAAACAGGAATTACTGTGGCTTTCATTGTTCACTTGGGAGCTTAAGCAACAGGTTGGTAGAAAAGAGGCCAGGAGTTATATTTTGTTTTAAACTGAAATATTTGAATAGTTTGTTAGTGAAATTAGTTCTATGTGTTAAAAATTATTACCTTGAATTTGAACTGATACTTGGGCTGTGATATTGTAGGTTTGGGGATAGATGTTTGGCAGGGAAAATTAGAAGGTAATTTAAATGTGTTGTTTGCCTGGTGTTTGGAGGAGGGGACATTAGCTGCAATTAACTTGTCTTTAAACAGGAATTACTGTGGCTTTCATTGTTCACTTGGGAGCTTAAGCAACAGGTTGGTAGAAAAGAGGCCAGGAGTTATATTTTGTTTTAAACTGAAATATTTGAATAGTTTGTTAGTGAAATTAGTTCTATGTGTTAAAAATTATTACCTTGAATTTGAACTGATACTTGGGCTGTGATATTGTAGGTTTGGGGATAGATGTTTGGCAGGGAAAATTAGAAGGTAATTTAAATGTGTTGTTTGCCTGGTGTTTGGAGGAGGGGACATTAGCTGCAATTAACTTGTCTTTAAACAGGAATTACTGTGGCTTTCATTGTTCACTTGGGAGCTTAAGCAACAGGTTGGTAGAAAAGAGGCCAGGAGTTATATTTTGTTTTAAACTGAAATATTTGAATAGTTTGTTAGTGAAATTAGTTCTATGTGTTAAACATTATTACCTTGAATTTGAACTGATACTTGGGCTGTGATATTGTAGGTTTGGGGATAGATGTTTGGCAGGAAAATTAGAAGGTAATTTAAATGTGTTGTTTGCCTGGTGTTTGGAGGAGGGACATTAGCTGCAATTAACTTGTCTTTAAACAGGAATTACTGTGGCTTTCATTGTTCACTTGGGAGCTTAAGCAACAGGTTGGTAGAAAAGAGGCCAGGAGTTATATTTTGTTTTAAACTGAAATATTTGAATAGTTTGTTAGTGAAATTAGTTCTATGTGTTAAAAATTATTACCTTGAATTTGAACTGATACTTGGGCTGTGATATTGTAGGTTTGGGGATAGATGTTTGGCAGGGAAAATTAGAGGTAATTTAAATGTGTTGTTTGCCTGGTGTTTGGAGGAGGGGACATTAGCTGCAATTAACTTGTCTTTAAACAGGAATTACTGTGGCTTTCATTGTTCACTTGGGAGCTTAAGCAACAGGTTGGTAGAAAAGAGGCCAGGAGTTATATTTTGTTTTAAACTGAAATATTTGAATAGTTTGTTAGTGAAATTAGTTCTATGTGTTAAACATTATTACCTTGAATTTGAACTGATACTTGGGCTGTGATATTGTAGGTTTGGGGATAGATGTTTGGCAGGGAAAATTAGAAGGTAATTTAAATGTGTTGTTTGCCTGGTGTTTGGTAAGAACCTCCCACCCACCCTGTTTTGTAGGCTTTCTTAAATACTGAAAAGCCACTGGGGGTTGGGATTGAAGGGCTGAGTATTTCTGTTTGGGACTGAAATTTGAAGCAACAGGAGTTGGTGGGCCTGTGACATCATACGGTACCTGGAGTCTGCTTACACACACGTTAGTGGGACTGAACACATACTGGACTGTATGTGTTTGTGAGACTTGGAACTTTGTTGGTGGGGTTGAAATTGGGTTTGTAAATAACTACAGTCAGTATAGAGAAAACTGTACTCCAGGAAAGGGACTGAGAAAGGGGTGTGCTATTATAAACAGAGGGATAATCAGGGTGGCCATATTCCACCATGGCAGGCATCTTCGGAAGGGTTGTAGGCTGCACAGGCTGTGGGATGGCAATAATTCTAAATTGGGCCTGGAGAGAGGAGCTGCCCACTCTGTGAGACAGCTATCTTGTATCAGGAGTGAGGTATATTGGTTAAGGAGTAAGCTGTGGGAGCTGGGGGGTGTCAAGGATGAGGGGTGTGGATATGGGCAGCAGAAGGGTGGGGCTGAGGGGAGGCTGGGGCAACGCTCTGAAATTACAGGACATTATGCTACAGCAAGCAGAAGGGGGGATATTAGGGACAGAGGACCCTTAGATAGGGAAGTTGATGCTAAGGGGAAAGCGTACAGGGTGAAAATTCTGAATTCAAGGAGACTGGAGGGGGAAGAGTCAGGAGGGGCTGTTGTGCGGAAGCCTAAAACAGCAGACTGTGGGAAGGGAGCTCCTAAGGTGAACAGTGCAAGAGAGGAAGAAGAGGGTCAGTTTAGAGATGCAGTCAGGGGAAACTCGGGTTACTTGATGGAGGCTGACATAGAGTGTCACAATAAATTTGAGATACTAAGCATCCTAGAGGGAGGAAGGGTTGGTGGAAATGAGGAAACTTATACAGAGGCCGGGGGGAGGGAGTCAGATACCCATAGGGCATCACAGAACAGCTATGGAAAGGATAGACATAGTCCCAGAGGGAGAAGGGGAAACATATATGTTAAGCAAATGGGGGAGATGCAACATATTCCAGACTTGAGGGAGGAGAGCATGATTGGAGAGGAACTGGGACACAAGGAGGTGGGAGAGGAGCCCCCCTTCAGCAGGAAGGTCAGTACCAAGGATGGGGCCCTAGCTGAAGGGACCCACAGAGAGCCTCTGGAGACAGGGTACTATTACAAGGGGGATGAGGTGGGGAAGGGAAACCATCAGGGCCAGGATAAATGGTTCAGATAAGAGAGGGTTAAAGGGACACCTATTCAGAGGGGTTGAGTTAAGTGGGCAAAATAGCAAGGAGGCAGAAAGGAGGGTGACAAGGGGTCTCTAATAAGGCAGGAAGACTCCCATGAAATTGCGATCATGAATAAAGTGGGGAGGGGGCTGAGAGGGCATAGTGGGGTAACCATAAGGATGATGGCGGTGTTAAGGTTCTGTTACTGGGAGACTCGATGATTAAGGGTATCCATTGGGAGGGACAGGGGATGGATGCCACAGCCAGGTGAAGGTAGTAAGTATCTCTGGGCTGACAGTGCACAGAGCAAAGTTCATGGTGTGTAAAATGGTTAGGGATTGTGGAGGAACCGGATTTCCTGGTGCACTTAGGAACTAATGATCTAGAGGGAATAGCATTATGGAAATCCAAGCAAGGTTCCAAGAACTTGCCAGAGTCTGTCGGGATAATGGATGCAACATTTCCTTTTCGGAGATATTGCCAGTACCAAAGGCCTCAGTGGAGAAAAAAATGAAGCTCACAGAGGTTAATGAATGGCTCAGGAAGTGGGGTGAAGAGAATGGGTTGGGGGTGTTAGGGAACTGGAATGGAGTTTGGGAGGATAAGGGACTATATGCCAAGGACAGGTTTCATCTTGCCCCATTAGGGAAGGAAGTCCTTAAACAGGGGATGGCTGACTACATACAAGAAAGGTGGGGTTTAAACTTGTAAGGGGGGAAGGGATAAGGGAGGGGCTGACCAGAAGCCCTCCCCTCCAGATGAGGGGAGTAGCCTTCAAGCCCAAGGGGAGGGAAACAGACTGGAGGTGGAGGTTTCAGGAGGAGCAGGGGGAGGATGGAAGTATAAGGAATCTGGGTGGGGTTCGACAAAAGGATCAGGGATAAGGGTGGGGTTAGTGTCAGTAAATGCCAGGAGCTTGGGAACAAGTTGCCAGAGTTCCAGGCCATGCTGTTCGAGGGGGTGGATGTGGCGGCAGTCATGGAAGCGTGGGCCAACAAAACCATGACTGGGACCTAAATGTGCGGGGTACACTATGCTTAGGAAGGATAGAAAGGAGGGCAGAGGGTGGAGTGGCTATGTTCATTAGAGATGACATAGAAATTGCTATGGTAGAAGAGGCAGAGAAAACGTGGAGGTCTTATGGGTCACCTTCGATCCCCAGCAGGAGATAAGGTCAAGCTGGGAGTAGCATATAGGCCCCGGATGAGTGATGTTCTAGAGGATGGTTTTCTGGACAACATCATTGCCCAGTGTGGTCCAAAAGGGAAGGAGTGGTGTTGATGGGGGACCTTAATATGCCAGGTACAAACTGGGGAACCATGTCCTCTAAGGTGGCCAAGGGCAGAGGCTGCTGGATGGCTTCCAGGATGTGTTCTTAACACAGCATGTGATGGAGCCCACAAGGGAGGGCATGTCCTGGATGTGGTTCTGGCAGATGGGGATCTGGTAAGGGACATGGTTGTACAGGACCCCTGACTGGGAGTGACCACAATACTGTCTGGTTTCAAATAAGCATTGGGGGAGTGGGGTGAGATCTAGGACACTGGCAGTGGACTTCAGGGGCAGACTTTATGGGCATGGAAATATTCTCAAGGATCACTTGAAGGGGATTACCTCAACAACAAGTGTGGAAAGGAGATGGGAGGTCATAAAGCGGGACTTATGGAGGCAGTCAGGATCTGCGCTAAGTTGAAGCGTAAGGAGCAAGGTCACATAAACCATGCTGGTGGTCCAGTGAGGTCCAGGTAGCAGTCAGAGAAAGAAAGGCGGCTACAAAAATATAAAACAACAAGAGGGATAGGGATAAGGAAATGTACCAGCTTGCATCTAGAAAAGTCACCCGTATGGTGAGGGAGCTAAGTCCAGTAAAACAGCAGCTGGCACAGGGATACATGGAGGAAAGGGTTCTTCCGGTACATTGGGGAGTGGAGAAAACTAAGGGCCATCTCAGCTGATTGAGATCAGAAGGAGGGTGGGTGGAAGAGGCGAGGACCAGGCAGAGGTATTAACGAGTACTTTGCCTCTGTGTTCACTAGGGAGGGATGGGATATCTACAAAGCAAGGCACAAAGGGATTGGCGGCGGGAGTGGGATCAGGGAGCAACAGAAATGGAGCAAAAGGGAGGAAAGGTACCCCAGGGTGTCACATCTGGATAAGGATAAAAAGACCAGTAAGGTGGAGGGACGGATGATGCCATCCCACCAAAGGGTGTGGTTTGCCCTCAAGGCCCTAAAGAAAGACAAATCTCCTGGGCGGATGGCATTCATCCAGAGTACTATGGGAATTGGCGGACATACTGGCTGCACCTGGTGGAGCTTTTCAACAGGTCACTTGAGACAGGGAGGGTACCTAGGGATTGGCGAGAGGCACATGTGGTACCAATCCATAAAGGGGTCGAAGGAAGTACCAGGAAACTATAGACCCATCAGTTTAACCTCGGTGGTGGGAAAATTAATGGAGAGTATACTAAAGGAACGATTGGGGGTTTACTTGGAGGTGGTGGGAGGTCTGGATAGTCGGCAGCATGGGTTTGTGCCAGGTAGATCATGTCAAACCAATCTTGTGGAGTTCTATGAATGGGTAACATCAGAACTGGACAGGGGAAAGCCTGTGGATGTATTATTCTTGGACTTAAGCAAGGCGTTTGACTCTGTCCCTCACAATGGTCTGGTGGAGAAACTGATGGGGTTAGGAGTAGGCCTTTGATGGTCAGATGGATTGAAAACTGGATAGCTGGGCGACTCAGAGGTAGTGGTCTGTGGGGAGCTCTCGAACCCTACAGAGGTTGGTAGTGGGTACCACAGGGCTCGGTCCTGGGTCCAATCCTGTTTAATGCATACATATCAGACATCAGGGATGGTATAGGGTGTGAAATGAGTCTCTTGCGGATGACTCCAAGATGGGAGCAGTAGTTGAGGGAGAAGAGGGAGGTTGGCCCTGCAAGGGACCTGGACACCCTGGAAGCTGGGCTCACACATGGTAATTAAATTTCAATATCACAAGTGCAAGGTGTTGCATCTTGGTGGGAAACCCTAAACACAGGTACACCCTGGGAGGGAGGTGCTGGAAGCCTCAACAGGGAAAAAGACCTAGGGTCATGGTGGATACATGTATGAATAACACTGAGCAGTGCAGGAGAGCAGCTAGCAAGGCAAACAGGATGTTGGGATGCATGAGGGGTTCACCTCTAGGAGCAAGGAAGTGATTCTGCCGCTGTACAATGGACTGGTTAGACCACACCTTGAGTACTGTGTACAGTACTGGAGACCACACTTGAAGAGGGACATACAGCTCCTGGAGAGGGTACAGAGGAGGGCAACAAAGATGATACGAGGGCTAGGGATTTGACTTACGAGGACAGACTTGAGGAGCTCTGCCTGTTTTCATTGGAGGAGAGGAGAGAGGGGGACATGATTGAGGTCTTCAAGTACCTCAAGGGAATAAATAGGGTAAACATGGAGGGGATCTTTAGACTAAAGCAGGGAGGCATCACCAGAGGGCATGGTTTGAAGTTGGAAGGTGGAAGGGTGAGGGGAAAGAGGAGGAGGTTTTTCACTGAGAGGGTGGTGGACCCTTGGAATGCTCTGCCTGGTGAGCTGGTTCAGAGATCCACAGTGGAGAGCTTTAAGAGAGGGTGGGACAGACACAGAAAGTGGATGTATCAGATGATGGCCTGTCCCGGGGGGGTGGGGATGGATGATAGGGGTTTCTGGAGCACAAGGGATGGGAGGGTCTCGGCACCCAACTAAGGATCTAGGTTCGAGCAGACTTGATAGACCATAAGGCCTAATCTGCTGGCAAATAGTATGTTAGTATGTTAGTATGTTAGTATTTGATGTGTGATGGCAAGGTAGCCTCCAAGGTATAGCCCCCCCCCCCACATGGGGTGTTACAGATACAATCAGTGTAATGCAAATGTATTTATTTATTTCATATTTTTTGTTCAGGAGAGACGTGCTGCACTGCAAGCAGCTTGCTTTTAGTGATTTGGGGTACACTGATATGAGAACAGTACATAACGTGCAGACATACCAGTAACTGGGTATAGCACAACATGTGTTTTACAAGGTGCAGCACTAAATCTGTATACAGGAGAATAATATAACAGCTCTCTGTAGTAGAATAACCTTTTTGGTGTACAGCAGAGAGCAGAATATACACAATCAGATAATGGCCCACCAGAGGCCAACGCAGACTAATAGGAATCAGGTAAGTGGGGGGGATAGAGAGGCTTAAAATCAGTGAACATAAATGCTCAATAGGGTTTAAGCAGTGGGCTGAAGTGTACCCAGTCCATGTCTGAGGTTACCTACAAGTTGACGGATGGAAGGGGAGAGCAGCCACAGGTAAGCTGAACAGTCTCAGCTTGCCTCTTTAGAGGCCTTCGTGAAGTGGAGGACTGGAGGTGGGGAGTATGTTCCATTGGGCAGGGAGCATCCAAGAGAATGTGGCCTATCATCCTGACAGATGGTGTCTGGGAGGATGGAAGGAGCATGGATTTGCATGATGAAGGGAGGTGTACTTGTGAGGAGGAAGAAAAGATTGTCGGGGACAGTGTTAGACCAGAACTTTAAAATCAATAAGGTAGAGTAGAAGTCCCCCCCCCCCCACTGAGGGATGGTCACCTTAGTGTGGAGTAATAGGACAAATAGGATAACACTATTGAAATACATGTATCAAACAAAATCTCCTGTTTGCCCAACAACTAGAAGTGGCACGCCGGTTCCTCCAAGTGACATACTTGCCTTCTAAGAGATGTTCTGGTAGCCCTAGTGGCATGCCAGTACTGCAAATCCTATGTCAGCTCTCATTTTACTGCAAGTGTATTCAATAGCTGCAGCACTGCTACTGGTACCATTGGGCACATGTCAGTGTTGTTACAGGAATGTGTCATATTTAGTACTGCCACATGAGCTGTCATCAAAGTGCCCATGTCATGAACAGCATGCCACTGCTCATGGCACGTGACAACGAAATGTTTTTGAACTACCTCATGGCACATAATGTGTGCTATTAGAATGTATGTTCTAACATTTTCATATGTTTCTGTTATTTATATGTTCATTTGTTTTTTTCCTTTTTAATGTATTGTACATTGTAATGACAAACTGTTGAACAGATAAAATCAAACTGAAACAGCTCGCTATTAGATTGATCTCATCCTCCAGCGCTATACATATTCTTGCCCATATATGCAATTCTCATTTGATTACTTATACCCATTCTTTCATGCTTGCCAACCACTACACTGCCCTCTGTGCACATTAGGTATATTCCTTATTTATGTAATATATGCCTATGGTATGATCCCCCTACATCACCTTGAAAACCCTCTACTACATACATGTATCACTCAGGTTAGAAACATACAACCAAAATGCTGAGTTGCCATGTTTATTGTTAAATGTTGTTAGTATGGCACTCTTCATGTTTCAATAAAGGAATAATGCATGACAGGGTGTGTGTCGTGCTGGCATAATGCCACATCTGGGGGGTTGGGCACGAGGCCGCAGCCCAAGTGCGTCCATTGCCCCATGTGTGGCGTTATCCCAGCACGACACACACCCTGGAGTGCATTATTCCTATTATACAATGGCTTGTTGTTATATATAAAATTAAAAAATAATTTTAAAGAATGTTTTTATTAGTGTGGAAAAATATTTTTGTTTCTTAAGAGGAGATGCAAAAAAAGAGTATATCCTAATGGTCATCCAAATGGGTTCACAATGCTGAGACTAGACCTGTGGAGTTATGCTGGGATAACGCCATGGGTCCAGCCCCAAACTGACCAATCACAGTCCAAGATTCTTTCTTGCCACTGTATAATATGAATTTCAATCGCAAAAGTTAATGTTGATTGGCGTTATATAAAACATGCTGAGTTTAAAGATCAAATGCACATATTTAAGAAAAGCGTGAATTCACTTGAATTCAAGTCCCTGTGTCATGATTAGTGTTTCCTGAAAATATCATGCTGTTTGGGTTTGTGGTTTTCTCTAAATCGGCATCTGTTAATGTGCTCTGTAGTAACTGAAAACAGTGAAGATTCTTCTGTCCCTATCAGTGAGCGATGACATCATTCTTGTCTAGCTTCAGTAATTAAGTCCCTGATTGACTGAAGAAGCTGTTGCAGTTCCCAGTCAAAGCAGTCTGTAGAGCTGATTATTTTCACTCAGAGCTTGTTACTAACCCATCTATTTTACGTTTAGATAGATTAGCTTAAAATCTATCATTCTGTTCTCATATAAAGATGATCATTTGAGTTTCAGTGCTGAACTGAAGTGGTATGAATGAATGTCTGTAAGAAATTACCTTGTCTGTATTACAGCTGTCAGTTTGTTTTCATCCAAACTCTGCATTGTTTTCTGGCTACACAACACAGGGTTGTTTAATGGATATGAAATAAATCTAACATTTGTTAATTCATAGAAGCAGTGTGCCTTTGATGTAGCCTCCAAAAATAGGTTCATGTGAGAACAATTTTGTTGTTATGTCAGATTGACAAACAGCTGTCTGCCACACTCCGTTATTTCAGGAACATGTACTGTATGAACTCACAAAATTCAGTTCTTTGAGGGTTTCTATGTGAAAATACTGTAGAACTAGTTACATCATGTACATGTATGTGTATAACTAGACATACTAGATGGCATCCTGATACACCTGCCCGACAGTTGAGGCAGCAGCACTCTGCTGCCCCCTTTACCCTGACCCACAAGCCCCCTGTCTCCTGCTCCCATTTGAGGCTGCAGCACCCTGCTGCCCACTGTCTTCTCCACACAGTCAGGGCTGCTGCACCTTGCTGTCCCCTGCACAAACAGTTGAGGCTGCTACACTCTGCTTCCCTCTGTTCCCTCCACAGTCAGAGCCAATGCACCCTGTTGCCCCCTGTCCCTGTCTCCACAGTCAGGGCTGCTGTGCTCTGCTGAGCCCTAGAGTCCCCGGTCCCCTGCCTTCACAGTTGGGGCTGTTGCACTATGCTGCCCCAGGCCACCAGAGGTGGAAGAGTTGATGCACCTGCTACCCACTTCCATTGCCCCAACTTGGCAAGGCTGCTGTACCACAAGCAACCTGTCCTACAGTCAGGGTTGCCATACCCTGATGCCCCCTTGTGTCCTGCCACACAGTCAAGGCATATGCACCATGCTGTCCTCTGACTCTGCCACCACATCCAAGGCTGCTGCAACCTGTGCCTGTCTACACAGTTAAGGCTGCTGTGGCCTGCTGTGCCCTAGAGCCCCATGCCCCCACAGTTAGAACTGCTGCTCCATGCTGCCACTTGCCATAAGACAAAGTAGGGCATGTGCTGCACCCTGTCCCCTGCCACCACAGTTGGGGCAGTTTATCCCTGTTGCCCCCTGCCATTAGAGTCACCCTACTGCCCATGCCCCTTGTCCCAAACAGGTGTGTCTGGGGCACCATGTCCCACAGTTTGAGCTGCTGTCCCTTGATGCCTCCCCTGTCTTCTGCTCGAACAGTCAGAGCTGTGGCACCCTGCTGCCCTCTGTGCCTCACCCTATAACACAAGATGAAAGTATTAATTATTTTGTCTTTCAAGCAGTTTAGGTAATGTTCCAAAGGATCTGACTCTGGTGGCAGGGAGCAGCATGGTGCAACAACCTTAACTGTGGAGGCAAGCGGCTCTATGGTGCAGCATGGCACAGTGATGGCAGGGGACAAAGGACAGCATGGTACAGAAGCCTTGACTGTGGTGCAGGACACAGTGGGGCACCAGGGTGCAGCAGCCCTGACTGTGAGGAGGGGTGCACATGGTGCAGTGGCCCTGCCCATTTGGGGCAATGGAAGTGGGTAGCAGGCTGCAGCAAAAGCTTCAACTTTGGTGGTCTGGGGCAGCATGGTGCAGCAGCCCCAACTGTGGAGGTAGAGGCCCTGGGACGCTAGGGCTTAGCAGAGCACAGCAGCCCTGTCTGTGGAGACAGGAACTGGGGGCAACAGGGTGCATTGGTCCTGACTATGGGGGTGGGGGACAGAGGGAAGCAGGGTGCAGCAGCTTCAACAGAGGGGCAGGAGACAGGGGCATCAGGATATCATACAGTATTTCTAGTTATACACATACATGATGTATTTTCACACAGAAACCCTCAAAGAACATCGACTTTTATGAGTTCATACAGTACATGTTCCTGAAATAGCAGAGTGTGGCAGACACCTGTTTGTCAGTCTGACATAAAAACAACATTGTTCTCATATACTGTAAATATATTTATGAAGGCTATAGCAAAGACAAACTGCTTCTATGAACTAACAAACCTTAGATTTATTTTATATCCATTAAACAACCCTGTTTTATATAGCCAGAAAACAATGCAGACTTTTGATGAGAAAGAACTCACAGCTGTGATACAGACAAGGTAATTTCTTGCAGATATTCATTCATATCACTTCAGTTCAGCACTGACACTCAAATGATCAACTATTTATGAGAACATAATGACTGATTTTAAGCTAATCAATTTAAACACAAACCAGATGGGTTAGTAACAAACTTTGAGTGAAAACAATTAGCTCTACATACTGCACTAAATGGGAACTACAACAGCTTCTTCAGTCAATCAGGGACTTCATTGCTGAAGCAGCAGGCTAGACAAGAATGACGTAATCGCTCACTGATAGGGATAGAACAATCTTTACTGTTTTCAGTTACTGCAGAGCACATTAACAGATTTAACAAATGCTGATTTAAAGAAAACCACAAAACCAAACTGCATGATATTTTCAGGGAACACTAATTATGACACAGGGACTTGAATTCAAGCTTTCCATGTGTTATGGCCCGGGGTTGTGCCTGAAAACGGTCCCTGGGATCAGTGCACTCACCCAGTTATCAAAGTCATAAATAAATAAATACATTTTATTAAAAATATGAAAAAAATGGTACATTTGATCTTTAACAGTGTAGGTTTGTATCCTTTTTAAAATGGTGGATCACATGTAGTAGCTGCACTGTGGAGAGGGTTCCTCTCGGCAGTCGTGCTCAGTGGAATGTTGATCACACTGTCTGTTGGACTTTCAGTTTACCAAGTATTCCTCCTTGTGCATGCCGTGTATTGTGAAGCCCACCAAATGTAGCATTATTGAGGCTGACCTACTGGCACAGCAGTAGCACTACCACTTGTGAAGGTGACAACCTGGGTTCAGAAGCAAAATCAGGCTGTTGGAGGGTCAACCAGGGGGAGGAGGACAGAGCATCCGGCAGACTGCTCTCCTCTTCTGGGGAGGAGGTGGTGGTACAGGGCCCGGTGTTAGCCTGGCCCCTTGCGGTGGCTGGCAGAGTAGGGCACAGAGACCACTAACGTAGGGGATGGAGCAACAGGAGTCCGACACACTATGCATGGAAGCATGCTTGGTGCCATCATTGATGTCACTGCATGTAGCTCCTATGGGGATGGACAGATCAAGGAAAAACCCCGGTTGGCAGGATGACTTCCAACCACCCGCAGGCCTTGTACCAGATGACCAAGCAGTGCCAAAAACTGGATCCATTTCACCATGGGGTTGAAGATTCCCCACTACCTCTGCTGGGGGTAAGCCATGGAGGAACACACTGGCAGGGTAAGGCCTAGGGATGCTGGGGTTATGGGGCTGGGGCAATCGGCACATGGGGGATATCTGGTACTCAAAGGGGAAGAGCACTAGCTGTCCCAAAAATATTATTAATAATGTTTGATGTGCAGAAGCTGTTAAATAGATCTGTTGTCAAGAAACAGTACAGTCGGTCTGTTAGGCTGAACTGAGCTGTAGTTTATATCCCAGCAAGTTTTCACAGTTCTTATATTAATTGACTATTTTAAGCTTAAGTTCTCAGAAATGCACAGTAGTGAAGGATGTTAACAATGTTTGAACTTAACATTGGCTGGTTGAAACTTGTCACATTTGGACTGGCATCAGGTCAATTTAGCATGTGAATAATCATGCCACAAAAAACGAGCTGCTAAAATAGCGTTGGGAAAAACAGTGAACAGGACAAAAGAGCATCGGGATGTTATCGCACCCCCCCATGACTGTCACCCTCATGGGGTTAGTACTAGTAAATCCTGCCCCCCCAACTGTCACCCTCCCGAGGTTAGTAACAGTAAATCCCACAGACCCCCAGAGTTGCATCCCCCAGAGTTTGTAATAGTAAATTCCTTCACTGACTTTCTCTGCCCTGCAGGTGCATCCCTCTTGAGTTTGTAATAGTAAATCCCCTTCCCACTGACTTTCTGCCCCCAAAGTTCTGACCCCCAGACATACAGTCCTCTATTCAGGCTATATTATTGATATGCGGTTTTTGCTGTTAACATTCTGTCTGCGCAACAATTGACTGCTTGTTTGTGTTGGCATTGTATTGACCTAGACCCATTTGGACTACATTATCTCAAATTGGCCACCAGTATCTTGTGGGGTGCAGCTAGACTTGAACTTTAATGGACATCTGATTATGCAGTTGGTTATACCCACATCAGAAAGCAAGATTACATATAGAATAAAATAATGGGTAAGGGTGGTATACAAGGATGTACACCCATTGAGGGGGGCTAATTAGGGCTGTAAAGCCACATGTTCCACCCTTACCCATTGTTTGTTGAATATAATATCTTAGGATGCTTATTGTTATGGAGATCACATTTGCGATCGTGTTATAGCACCTGAAGATCTCTTGCATCAAGGAGGGAATTGTGTGTAATGAGTTTGGGTGATTTTTGGGTTTGGGAGGGTTTTGTCTGTCATTTTCTTCAGATTCTTTTGCAGCTTAATTGGTTTGGTTAGCTTTTGAATGATGTGCTGTATCAGTATTGTCCCAATTGATACTTACATAAGAAAAGTAATCACCTAAACCACACAAAAAAATCTGTCATGTACAGTCAAGCACATCGATGTCACCGTATCTGTTCAAATGAGGAGGACAGAGATACACATTTGGCTATGTTGAAAAATACCTGTATTGAGCAGGGACACTCTTCTAGAGAAATTGACAGGACAATAGAACGTGCAACACAAGTGCCAAGACAACAACTACTTCAGAAAAGACAGCTACCGACAGAATACCCTTAGTAGTCACATATCATCCAGTCCTTGAACTTCTGCGTAAGATTATTAAGGACCTCCATCCAATATTTAGTGAGGATGAGACCCTTAGTTGTATTTTTAAGGAACTACTACTACTACAGTCAAATCCACTTAGACGCATAGATGCAGGACATTATAAAATTATGCGTTTAGGAGGGCTATGTTGTTAACCGATCTTGCCTCCCCGACCCCATCTGGAGATCAGGTTTGCCTGATATTGTTAATTTTACATTCCAACATATACGAGCCATGCTATTCCCTATTTTTTTTTCCATTTTCCCTTGCACTTTCCATATTTTACCCTTTTCCATTGTACAGTACTGTGCTTTTGTTCCGTGTTCCTCCTAAATGGTATGGGTCTTGGACTCCGGTGCACTGTTTTTCCTGTGGCTCCTCCATAACCTTGGTCACATGACCATGATGGCCTAGCAATCCTTGCCCTCTCCTAGCAACCTTGGCCCTCTTCTAACAACCTTAGCCCTCTCCTAGCAGCATTGGTCACCCTTTTTTTTTGTGTGTGTTCTTCTTTGTGCTTCTTTTGATGAGTGCAAGGAAATCTGTTGTCTGATCATTACAGTGAGTGTGACAGTATAGAGGGAGAGGTAAGAAACTTGCTTATGAGGGTGTGTAGTTATTGTTGCTTTGTGCTTCAATTTTATTTTTCTCCGATTACTCTGGTTACTTGAAGTGTTTCAGCTTTATTCTTGGCAGATTGCTTGTGAGAGCTGCAGTAATTAACACACATTATCACCTTCTTAGTGCACCGAGAACACTCAGGAACAATTAACACATTGCGCTGTGATGTTGCCACCATTAATGGCAAGGAGCAGAGCATGCAAACTGGATTTTACTCAAGTGTAATTAGGGGCTCAGACTGCTGAAAGCCACTAAAAGTTACTGAAAATGTATGCGTTTAAAAGGGCACGCGGTATGCTATAAAGTGAGCGGGTTATAATGGTGAAGATAGGAAAGGAATGGGGGAATTTAAAAATTATTCTATTATGCATTTTTTTCTTTTAAGTGGTATGCAATTAATTGGGTTTGACTGTATCTTTTAAACGACCACCAAACGTAGCCAGCCTAATTATTAGGAGTAAGCTTTCGCCAGAAGAGAATACCATGACACTAAATGGTACATGACCCTGCAATCACCGCACCTGTAAGACATGTAAGCACATTTCCACTACGGACTGTGTGGTTACATCACAAAACAGACAATTCAAGGTACATGGGAGTTATTCATTTACAGCACAACATGTAGTTTATTTCACTCAGTGCAAGAGATGTCCACAAACAGGTTATGTTGGAGAGACAAGCCAACCGCTCTGCACTAGGATGAACTCACATAAACATAATATTAAAAGGAAGATAACTGAAAAACCAGTGGGGCAACACTTCTCTCAGCCTGACCACTCAATTTCAGATATGTCAATGTCGATCTTAAAGGAAATCTCCAAAGCACATGTATATATATATATATATATATATATATATATATATATATATATATATATATAACATATATCTAAGTTGAGGAAGGATGAGGTTACCTGGCACAAGAGACCTAGGTTTGGCTACTCTGCACAGGAGCACCCAAGTAAATCCAACTACAGGAAGCAATAACTGTAATGTCCAGAACCAGAATTGGGATTTTTCAGTGTGGCTTTATTTATACTAGATGACACATAACAAAGCATTGCATGGTCCCCCAAAGGGCTACGTTACTGTATGTGCAGATTAGAGGTTAACACAGCGGTCCATTTGAGGAATGAACACATTACTACAGTTGTCTGGCTTTGGACCCACCAGGCACTCAGCCCGGACTTTGCATGCGCATTGGATACATAGCCCAACTGGCCTGGCACCCCTGCCGGCCACTCGACTGATGGTCCACTTGAAGAATGAACCCAAACTTTACTTGGAAAGACATCCCATCAAACAAGGAGGCTCCCAAGCTGTGGCTCCCCCACACCACTTGAAGTCTGCGACTCTTAGAGGGATGTGTTTTCGTACTTCCAATCGAGCTCCCATCAAACAAGGAGTAATTTTCCCATCTTGTGGCTCCCCATACCACTTAGAGTCGGCGACTCCTAGAGAGAGTTTCAAGTTGCAACCCACGTCTGGGTACCCTCCCCATCACTGGCCAAGTGCATGAGGCAAGTAGCAAAAACACAGAAGAAATCCGTAGAGGTGGACCTGGTCACTAAAGATGGGGGGTTTCCCACCTCCAGCTCCCACAGCCCACACCCGGCCATTTCTCTGGACACACAGAAAGCTTTAGAACTGTAAAATGTAGATTGAATGGTGGATGACCTGAAGCACCCCCTCTACAGCAAACTTAAAATCCATTTAAACTTTAAACTGATAGACTGCTCCATTTGTTCGTCCTAGTAGACATAGTCCTCCCAAATAGCAGTCCACATTACTTCTCAACTGAAGAAAACAGTATGTTTGCCCCTTCAAAGGGAGCCAAACACTCACCCATTTGTTGCAGGTGCCCCACAGGTGAAGTAACACTTTCTTTGCTGTATACAAGAACAGACTTAAACAAAACCAGGCAGCTTCCTTCCATAGTGGGCAAAGGGGATTGCCCTTGGAGCCCACAGAGAACTCCCCCCCCCCACGAGGGAGTGGGGTAAACAGACAACTACTGATTTCCTTCTTGCTTGCTTAAGGACAAGCTGAAGACTCCCCTTTGAATTTCCCAAAGTTCTAAACTTCACTCCCTGAGCTGGAGATTCCAAAGTGGCTCATGCAGCTGCGACTGTTCTATAGTGATGTCATCTCTCAAGTCTCAGCTGTGACTGAGGACAGAGTGAGACAGTGTGAAACCCATTTAACTGGAGTTTCACAAGCTGCCTTCCCTGCCTACCACTAGGTCTTACTGGGATTCTAGTAACCCCGGGTAACACAGGGGTTACACACACAACAGAGATGAGCTTTTGAGATCAAACTTATTTTACATCTCAATATGGTAGCAGATGCGATGAACATAGATTTGGGGTTCATGGCACATTACAGGATTTAACATCCACAGACCTCTTCTTCTTTGGACTGACATATTATAGGACTTCAACATATATGTGTGTGTGTGTGTGTTTTGGGGATATGTGAATATGGCAGGTGTCAGCCAGCCCGCCAGTGCAGCAGTTGGATTTCTGCTTGTGACACCAGTGACCCGGGTTCGGGAATGAGCCCGGGAGCTGGAGAGCCGGCCAGGGGGAGGAGGCTTGAGCACCCTAAGGACAGCTTGCCTTCTCCGGGGGGCAGGGGGGATCCAGGGCTCGGTGCATGTCCGGCCTTGGGTGGAGACCCGGGTATGGCAAGCCCAAGCCAGTGAGAAGGGCGGCATGCTGGACATCGGCACTTAGCACCTTGACGTCAGTGCACACATCACACCAAAGAAACAAGGAAACACCCTGCAGCACCTCCAGTAGATGGAGCACAATGGCCCTGATCCCCAATGCCCCTACCTGCCCTGGTGACGGCATCCTGACAAAAACAGGAAGGACCTCGGGGTGTAAGGGCCCCACCTCGTACCCCGCCTGGGAGGTATAACCAAGGCTACATGGGGGATGGACCACTCCAGGCTCCAGGTCAGAGGGCGGGGACTAACAAGGCATATGTGTGTCTCCCGAAGAGTGGAGGTGCTGCGGGTAGGAGGAAAATAAAGAGAAAGTAAAAAAAAAAAAAGAATATGGCAGGTGTCACATTAAGGTACGCTTCTATTTAGATACATGGAGTTATGGTGTGTTATTACTGTTACTTCACACACACAATGAATATTAATTCTTCTTAGTATTTACCTTTCCCAAGGAGTGGGGTTGATTCCATTACATCATATTCAGATTTCCTAGCCTGTTACTGTACATACAGTAGTGTTATTATATACTGTCACATTTTTGAACTCTGAACATATTGGGGTGTGAGATCTCATTTGCATGGGGTCCTTGCCAGATCTATTTACATTAGGCTAATATTGTAGTGATTTGTGGAAATGTAGGTATGTTAGGACTTTTGTCTTACATACATACTGTATATTTACTTCTAGTTACTTTACCCTGCGTAGGGTGGAAGTTTTATTTCATTGTGGTTCTATTCAGAATCCAACTGTTACTGCACAGATAATAGTATGGTTATATAGTGTCACATTTTTACTATGTACATATTAGGATACATGATCCCTTTTACTTGGAATTTCATGACAAGTTGAATTCCTTTGGGTAACAATTGCAGTGATTGATGTGAATGATGGTGCATTAGGAGTGTGTGTGTGTGTGTGTGTGCATATATATCTTCTTAAAACTAGTTATCCCCTTCTCCCAGATATGGGGGGTGGGGTGGGGTGTGTTGTGTGTATGTGTGTGGGGGGAGAATTTAATTCCTATGTCTTATTCAGATTCCTTAGACATTTTCAGTACATCAAGTTGTTATATTATATACTGAGAATTTATTGACATCTGTACATATCAGGCTGCATGATCTTAATTTCTTGGTGGTCCTTGACAAGTAGTTTTTTGTCTGACACTTATACTGGCAATTTATATTTATGTTACCATTTATAAACTCCTGTTACTACACTATAGGCTTTTGAAGTTTATGGAACATAATATCTAGCTGGAGAGTATAGCTGGGTAATGAGTCCAGCTAAGTTTTACATATCATACAGTGTGTAACTATTGATCTTTTTAGAGAAACTTTACTGGTTACTCTTTGTATGTTATATTATGCATCATTATATATATGCTTCTTGTAGTCCTATCTTGTGGTGCTTGTTTTTAACTGACACTTTTAGTATGCCTTTAATCCGGGTAGGGGTTGTTTCTTATACACATTGTGACACACATAATTTGATTTAAGAGCCATCTGCTGAGGTAGTTGTTATCTTATTAGTCAATTTAATTTATATGCAGTGGAGTTCTTTGTAGGTCTTCTGCACTAAGCACCTCTAACCCTTAGACTCTCTCAGCTAAAGGTGAAATGGTACTGTTAAGCTTCTCTGACGTCATCTTCTGCTTTTTTAAATGAGTATTTTTAAACCAATGGGGAATTTTTCTGCCTTTTTTCTGCATGATCTGGGTGTTAAAAGTATTGTTTTTTTCTAAATAACTCTCATTACGCTTCTGATGAAGGACTTGTTGGTCTGAAAGCTAAAGCACTTTGTTCTTTTTGTTACATCTATGTTGGTCCAATAAAAGGTATCAAATCATTTGCTTCTGGATCTATTCTTACAAGGACCAGTACGGCAAAGACTAAATCTAGATTTCAGTATTGTCCCATTAATTGTTTGATTAGTGTAGGTATCTAGCTTTAATTAGTGTAGGCATATCGTTTTCATTGTTTGATTAGTACAGGTATACACAGTAGCTGCAATTGTTTAGTGCAGGTATATACTTTTAATTGATACATTAGTGACAGGTATACAGGGAAGTAAATGATGGCTTTTCTATGGGGCAAAGTTCCCATCCATGTATTATATAGAATTATGTTTACTGTATCTTCTGATGGATCCTTGTAATATGTGATTTCTGGCATGAGTTTTAGTATATGTTATTGTTTTGTTTTTAAAACAATAACAGTAAAAAACTATTGGACCCAACAGGGGCAACAAAGAGGCAGTCCACTGGAATGAACCAGTCTAGGTGCAAGATAGCCAAGTAAAGTTAATACAAATAAGGGTTTGGTTTACACACAGTCTTCCTTCCAGAGTCTCTTGCTGGGTTGCTTTTAGCTTTTGCTGTATGGCTTCCCACTTCCCAGCAGGCAGCGACTCTCATACTCAGAAAGGACTGGGCCAGCTCCAGATGATGAGGAGATTGCTTGGCTAAGTCTCACCCTCTCAACCTTCTTTTCCAAGCCTCTCTCTGCCATTCATCCCTATTATCCTCCACATAGTCCCACCAGTCTCCAGTCAAGTATGGCCACTCAACAAACAAGTTATCTTGCACTTGGAGACAGATAATTCTCTCAGCCTGGTTGGGTTTAGACAGCTGGCACTTTTGGACCCATGGAATCCTACTGGACAGAGTACAATATATGTGGCTGTTACCTAAGAAAGGAAAGAAATGACTGCTTAAACATTAGCAGGACCTATAAGAAGAGAGTAGACCACAAAGCATAGTGTTATACATACAGTTTATGATCCTGAAGAAGGGTTTTACACAAAATGTTGATTTTTTTTTAACATATATGGAGTTGGATACAAGTATAAGAAGAGAAAATAATCAAAGCTGCAATTGTACTAAGTAGCTGCAAACTGCCCCAAGCAGAAGCAGTACCCTACAGAAATCAAGTAGCATCTCAACTAAATTGAGGAGGAGGAGGATGAGTAGTAGTAGTAGTTTCCGCCCACCCACCCCACGCTCCTCCACGTTAAATGGTCTGACCTAGCCAATTAGGAGACTCCTTCCTCCACTGACACAGGACTAGTCTAGCCCCTATACAGCACTAGGATGCTAAGTAGTACATGGGAGCAAGTATAACATCAGGCTCACACATCAGACTTATGCTTAGTATAGCTAGAAGCATCTGAAAGAACACGAGCAACTGAGTAACGGTAAGTCAGTTAAAGCCCTGTATCTGGGACATGAACTGTCTGGCTGAGCTCTGAACCAGGATGGTAGTACTGACAGAGTAAGTTATAAGTAACTGCTGCAGAGTTGTCAAAACTAAAAGGGGGCAATCAGTCATGAAATCTGATGAAATGAACACAGCAGCTGTCGCTATGAGCAGAATGTTCAAAATACCATCAGTATCTATGCCAACTGACAGCAATGACCAAAATACAGTATGTATACACCTGCGCCTGAGAACCACCTGTCCCCCCCAGTCCATTTGCGACTGAACAGGAACAAGATCCTTAAAGGAACACCTAACTGGGGTATTACCCTTGTAGTTGTGTACATCTGCACAACCTTATGGGTTGATAACCTCACGGGCAATCAATATCAGTGGATCTCCCACTGGGGTCAGCATGACAGCCACCTACCTCACCTACAGTACCTCCCTGAGATGTGGGAGATAGACTACATACTTGCAACTCGTGAGCTGACTAAGAAGGGAGCCTGCTGTCAAATGGTCCGAGGCTTAAACCCCCAAAAACTAAGTGGAATACTCCCCTCAATATCAAAACTATTAAACCTCACCACAATTCTGCTCCTTCTAGCAGGAGATAATAAGCCCAACCCTGGACCCCCTGTAGCTAATTGTAACATTGGCTCTACACAGAACCTGAACTGGACCTCCCTTAAAGGCCTAAAAATAGCCCATATAAACATCTGTAACCTGTGCTCCAAAATACATGAAGTCCAAGGCTGGCTGGAACTGTACAAACCAGACATTCTGGCAGTATCAGAGACCTGGCTAAAACTGCAAATATTAATGCATGAGATTGAAAGCGCCAGATACAACACCTACCAAAAAGACAGGGCAGACAATTGAGGGGATGGAGTACTTATATATGTCAGAGAATCACTAGACTCTGTGCTTGCCCCCCTTCCCTACACTGACTGCATTGGATGCAAATCCATTTTCATAAGGCTTACCCTTGGCCTTACCAAACATCTGACAATAGGGTACCTATATAACCCTCCCAAGGTTGCCCTCCAAGCCTTGGAGACACTAACCAAGACTCTGGCAGAAAATAGCACCTCAGAACTGATAATACTGGGGGACTTCAATCTTAACTGGGCAACAGAAACTGAGCAGACCTACAGAGCCGCACTCCTTGAAGTAAAATATTGAACAGGTCATCACTGAAACAACAAGGCACAATGCCAAAACTGGAAACCATACTACCCTGGATTGGGTATTAGTATCCAATCCCTGCAACATCCAGCTAGCTGGCACCCTAGCGGATGCTCTGAGTGACCACTCACCAACATTCTGCATTTGGAAGAACAGGGCACCTAGGGTCCCTCCTAGGCTCCTCACCGCCAGAGACTTCTCCAAATTCTCTGAGGATGCCTTCCACGAACACCTCAATAATATAGACTGGAGCCCCATATGACTACTCCCTAGTCTCAATGAAGCCCTGGAGTACTTCCAGAATACCTTCATCTCAGTTGCCAACCTGTTCGCTCCACTAAGGAGACTGAGAATGAAAGGTCGCTGTTATAAGTGGATCACCATTGATTTAAAAGCCATGATGACAAGCCGGGACAAGGCCTGTAAGAAATATAAATCTACTGTCCACCAGGTGGACTTGATAACCTATAGGACTCTAAGGAACCAATGCAAGCAAGCATCAAAGGCTGCAAAATGGGAGTATATAAAGAGACTCCAGCAAACCAACCTTGCTGATCCAAAGTCCTTCTGGTCGCACATAAATGCTCTGCTAAAAGGCAGTGGAAGACCTCCGCAAGGACCGATAGAACACAATGGCTGCACAATCAATGATGGCCTAGAGGCTACAACTGCCTTCAACAGGAGATTCACTAACTTAGAAGAATACAAAGTAAATCTCCCCCCAAGGACCATGAGGCATTAGTGGGAGGAAAGGCAGGGTACGGACAGACCACTGTTTCTCCTAAGGATGGTAAGGGCAAGGGAAGTTCTCCCCCTTCTAAAGGCCAACAAAGTGAAAGGCTCAGATGGCCCCAATGGTCTGGACCCCAGATTGCTCAGGGCAGCAGCACCAGCGATAACCCTACCGGTCACGTGGCTCATCAATAGGTACCTAGTAGAAGAGGTTGTGCCTAACAGATGGAAGCAGGCACACGTAGTACCCATACACAAGGGTGGTCCAAGAGAGCCCATATGCAACTACATGCCAATCTCCCTACTATGAAGCCTGGCCAAACTCCAGGAAAGACTAGTCTACTACCACCTTAGGGACTACCTGGAGACTAACAAACTACTAGTACATACTCAGCATGGATTCAGGAGAAAACATGGGATGGACACAGCCCTCATCATGCTCACCACTGACGTTCTTACGGCCATGGACAAGGGCACCACTACTGGGGCAGTCTTCATAGACCTGACCAAGGCCTTTGACTTAGTAGACCACGACCTACTGAAGAACAAACTGGGTAATCTTGGCCTTGATCAGCACTCCCTAACCTGGTTCAATAGTTATCTCGCCAACTGCTCCTAGCAGGTCTAGTGGAGAGGTACAATATCTGAACCTCTCACCCTCAGGGAAGGGGTGTCCCAGGGATCCATACTGGGCCCCCTCCTATTCACACTATTTGTCAACGACATGAATGAACACTGTGGAGGCTGCTCGGTGGTCCAGTATGCAGATGATGCAGTGCTGTACCGAAAATCAAACTCCGCTGCAGACCTGGGGGAACACCTCCAATCTGACTTTGAAACACTGGAATCCTGGCTCTCTGAAAACAGACTATTCCTGAATCCCACAAAAACAAAGGCCATGGTATTTGGCCCAAGAGCTCTTGGACAGGACAGAGGCTCCCTGCTCCCATTAGTCTCCATGTCAGGCTCCACAATAGATGTAGTGAAATCCTTAAAATATCTAGGGCTCACTTTGGACCAAGGCCTTACACTGAAGCCTCATGTCGATCAGGTTACAAAGATGTTGCACCAAAAACTGGGTCTACTATACCGCCTGAATGACCAGTTGACTCCTGAATCCAGGGTCAACATTGCCAACAGCATCCTGCTCCAAAACCTGACCTATGCTGCCCCAGTAATGCAAGGTATGGCAAAACAAGAACACAATAGGATACAAGTATGATACAACAAGATTGCTCGATTTGCCACCTTGTCTCACAACAGGACGCACCACTGCAAGGCATTAGCCTCCCTTAACTGGCCATCACTCTCCAGCTGCCTACAGTATCCATTATTGTGCAACACATATAAACTCATCAGCAGCCCACCAGACAGCTTGACTAGGCTGCTAGTCTGAAAGAGGGCAGGCAGGCTGCTCTGTGCCACAGGGAGAAATCTCTTGGAGGTACCCAGGGTACACACCACAACAGGCACCAAGTCCTTTGCCCATGCAGCACTGGTGCTATGGAACAAACTCCCACCAGACCTTCGGGAGGCGACCTCCCTGGGAATCTTCGAAAAGGGACTCTGGGCGCATCACCTAACAAATAGTGCATGTACGTGCAGAGATACGAACCTTAATAACTAGTTCCCAGCTTACTTCTTGCACAGCCCAGTCCTAAACAAAAACTTAACCTTGAAAGAATCATGATGTCTCTCTGTCTGATAGTGCACTAATTCTACTTATCGTATAAGCTGTATTGATTCCTAATGTATAATTGTGTAATTCCACTATTAGTCAGTATACTGAGCAGATTGTAACCAAAATGGTCATTTTACCATACTGCTATGTATGAGAACTGATTGTACTCTGTAACTAAATCCGGTTCGTCCCTGAAAAAGGGACCTTCAGGACTCAGTGGGCCTACCCGGTTATCAAAATTGAATAAATAAATAAATAAATAAATACGTTATCCAGTGTAAATAAATAACCTGTAAATCAACTTGAGATACAGTTTATAAAAACCATAACGTAAATGTTATACTGTGCTAGAGATCACATGCTAAGTACTTGATTAGAGTGTCAATGCTAATAAGAGATGCTAAGCTATTCTTTTCACTATCGTCTAATCTTTTCAGTCTCCTCAACACTTTTTTTCAAAATTTTGCTCAGTTAAATCTTCTGGATTGGGGGGCCATACTGACTGTCGATTTGCTTGCTCAGCAACAGAGGATAACAGGGAGCAGTCTGCTCATGTAACTACTGTCAATCACAGAAAACCAAGCCAGTATTTTAAAATGTATTCTCTTTTGGTATGATCTCTCCATACCTATATAGTACTGACCCGGTACAGTCAGCATCACATTCATGTGAAGCAAAGGCAGACTGCAAAAAGGGCAGCATGCAGAATATATAAACAAGACAAGAAGACAGATAATTCCCAATTGTTTTGGCTTTCATGAGTCTTCAGAGCAAATGCACGTGTTCTAAAGCATAAAACCCAGTGCAAAACATCATCGGTATGCAAATCCTTGTGCAGGAGGTAAGCTGAATTGGAAGTGTCTCACATAAATGAAAATTGTATTCTACAGTCCATGCACTACCATTAATCAGAGGACAAAAGGTACCAAAAGAAGCCAAAGTAATCTTTCTCATTTTGCCTTATATTCTTTCATGCCACTTCTTGGGTTGTGGGACCATACTTAGTTTTTAATGTCCTTGATCATCAACAAGGAACAACAGTGAGCAATCAGTTTGTGTAATTACTGCCAGCCGCAGAGAACCATGACAGTATTTTATAACATGTCCTCTTGGTGCAAACCCTTCATAGCTATCTGTTACAGACCCTTACAATATCATGACATGTATGTGAAGCAAGGACAGTTTACAAAGAAAGTATGTAGAATGCATGCACAACACAAGAAGACAGAAAAATTCCATCTTATTTGGTTTTTGTAACACTCTTAAATGCATTTGCATGTATTCTAGATTCTAAAGCGATAAACAGTGCAAACCATTTTGGTTATGTACATTTGTTTGGTGGCGGGGGCCAGCTGTACAAGAAATCTCTCAACAGGCACTGCATTCTGCCAGCCATGTCCCTACTAGACCTCACCCCAGCCAATACACACACACACACACACACACACACACACACACACACACTAAATATAACAATTATATTTAAAATCTACACAGACAAGTACACATTAAAACATGAGGCAATGCCAGCATACCTTGCCACCAAAAAAGTGCACAAAAGAGAAGGCAGTACAGTATCTGTTTAAGCCTGCTCTTAGCCCTATGAAGGCGCTGATGGTATATCACCTGTCTGACAGACAGATAACAGTCTTTAAATAAAGTGAATGAGGGTCGCTTATTCAAAAGGAAAGTAGGAGTTAAAACAAGGGGTCATAATTTACGATTGGAATGGGGAAGATTTAAGAGCAATGTAAGGAGATGTTATTTCCCTGAGAGGGTGGTGGAACCCTGGAACAGATTGCCTAATGAGGTGGTATGTGCAGAAACCGTGGAGGACTTCAGTAGGTAGTGGGACAGACACAAGGGGTTGGCTGATGGACAGAGGGACAGATCCCTGGGAAGTGGAGACAATCAGGGGCAGGTGGGAAATGGGCAGACTAGATGGACCAGGATGGTCCTTTTCTGCTAACCCATTACTATGATACTTTCTAATTTGTATGGTTTCTGTAAACATGCATATAATCAAAAGCCTCAAAACATAACGAGTATGCAAATCTGTGTGTGTGTGTTGGGGGGTCAGGGTAAGCTGACTAGCAAAATATCTAAACCTTTTCCTACTAAAATCCACAAGAGTAGATGCAGAGCACTTGAGTGAGGAGACCAACTATAGTATCCTACATCATGTGCAGTTTTCTGATCTGGCTGAGTGCTCTACATAATTTGAAACAGTACAGAGCTGCACCACTGTTTTCACATCGGGCTTTAAGAAGGGATGAAATCTGGCAATGGTAAAGCAAACCCTAACTATGGTTAACAACTGGGGTCCCCAAATCAGCTTACACTAATTCCCATAAGGATGGGCAGCTACAATTGGTTGACATTTCTGGCATCATGTATGGAATATTGAAGCATTTTGATTGTTGAAGTGAGTGGAAAGAGGTACATTAATTTGCATGCTGATCAGAAAGAAGAGAAACAATATGTAGGATGCATAAATGATACAAGAAGGCAGCTACTGTCCAGTTTGTGTGGTTTGTATAAACACACATACAATCAAAAGTATTAAATTGGGTACAGAGCATCACTGGGTATGTAGATCTGTGTGGGGGGTAAACTGAGAAAGAAAAATGTAAAAGTAGACTACATTCTGCTTACCATCTCACTACTCAAACCTCAGCACAGTCGACTCACACACACCAAATGTAACAATAACCTTTAAAATCTATACAAAAGAGAAGGCAGGTATTTTCTAATGTGTGTGGTTCCTGTAACGATTGGTGTACAGATCTATGAATGTGCACGTGTGTCAAGTGGGGGTAAACTCATTAGCAAAAAGCCTAAACTTTTTGTCCCTACTAAAATCCGGAAGAATAAGTTGTAGAGTATCTGAGTGAAGTGAAAAGCTACATCACCCTTCACCACCTGCAGGTGTCTAGTCTGGCCAAATACACTACATGACTTGAAACAGCATGCAGCTGCACCATTGTTTTCACATTATAAACTCCAAGAAAGGGGTGTAATCTGGCAACTGTAAAAGCAGCCCCAACTATAGCCACCATATGGGATTCCAGAGTAAGTTTAAGCCGCATCCCACAAGGATCGACAGCTGCAGCTGGTTGAGCTTCCTGGCAGCATATATGCATTACTGAAGTCTTTTATTATTGTATTGAGTGGAAAGAGGTGAATTTATTTAAGTGCTGACCAGAAGGAAGAAGAACAATAGTTAGGATGTGTAAATTGCACAAGACAGCAGATACTTCCCAGTTTGTGTGGATTTTGTAAACACACGTGTATACCTTTCAAGTGGCCCTAATTATGAAGGACGTCCCTCATTTTACCCTTCAAAATTGCTTTGTCCCTCACCCGTCCCTCATGAAAGAGGTGCTTACACAGACACTGTGCTTTAATATCAGACTTTAAAGCAGAAGTTACAATATTCTAGGATGCTAAATAAAAAAAATGTACAAGTGTAGGCAATGGTTTTCACAATGTTTTGAGTTTTTATCTCCTTGTTTGAGGATTTGTCCCTCATTGTCCCTCATTTTGAGTGCTCATGCCCCTAATTTCAGTGGCAAAGGTTGAGAGGTAAGGACACATGCAGTTAAAAGCCACAAACCCAGCACAAACGATCCTGGGTATGCAAATACATGTGTGGGTCGGGGGGGGGGATAAACTGACTGAGGAAAAAGCCTTCTGCTCGCCTCTCACTGCCAGACCTCTCCACAGCAGACTCACATGCAGTAAACGTAACAATAATTTTAAAAATCTGCATAAAAGAGTATGCATAATGAACAACAGGTGGAAGCTATTACTTGCTGCCTAAAAGAATTTAATTTAAAAGTAAATTAGATCCATCTTTTGTGGTGCATAACTTGATAGTCCTATGGAACAGACTCTGTGGTGTTGTTTATTCTTGCAGGGATTGGAGGACTCTAGTTTTTCTGTGACACTGGCAAAATGTTATCATGCTGTAGCCTGCAACCCAATCCCAGGCATTCTTTTTAAAGTCCCCCCCTTCCCCCATTGCGTGTTCTGGGAATTTAACTGGTTCCCTATCGCGTGGCTTATGTTTTTTTAAAGCAAAGTTTGTGTTGCACTCACAGATCCAGGAAGTCAGTAACTAGAGACCCCAGTTAGGTGGGGCAGGTGGCTATATGCTGCATTGATTCAGAAGTGGCAGTTGTGATTAACAGTGATAGTCATAAGGCTCAGCTGGATAGAGCTATGTCCCCTGGGAAGATTTCATATACTGGATAGTAATCCTAAAGGGGAAACTGAAATGTATTTCAGATATGTACAAGAGGTTGGGGGAATTTGAGGCAGAACCCCTTCACGGAATGAGGGGCATAGGAGCAGGAGGTCTCCTGCTCTGTCTCTGATGAAGACTGGACCAAACATCTGAAGAATGGATGGAGGGTGACTTCCTCGCCCACTTGGTGAGAGTTTTACTGGAGGGTACTAGTTTAATATTGTAGGACACCCACAGTGACCATGTACTTCTCTCTTACCAATACAGTTGATTGTTGGAGAGGATGTGGCGCCATAGGCTCTCCTTGGCAGCTGGCATATATTCTGGGACTGTTTCAAGCTAGGAGAATTTTGGACAGCGATTCAACAGAATGTCCAGCAAATTTTACAATTGAACATCCCAAATACCTTTAATGATTGGATACTGGGATTCCCTATGGTGATTCACCTATGCCCAGATACTCACAAACTAACTTTGATATTTTCAGCGGTAGCACTGAAGTGTATATCAGTCCATTGGCTTTGGCAGAAACCACTGGAAGTAACAGAGTGGTACCTTAGAATGAAATTCGTTTATGAAATGGAAACTATTACAGCCCAACTACAGCTCAGGGAAGACAGACACCTTGAGAGGTGGTGCCCATGGCTACAGTGGGTGAAGAGACAGCAGGAGGAGGGAGATTATCTTACCTGAGAGAATCCCTTGGTTAATGGCTGTGGGGAGTGGCTGTGTTTTGATCATTTAGCCTAGGAGTCTTGCCCTCCCCTTACATGGAGTGGGATTGCAGACTGTGTTGCTTCCCTCTGCTAATGCCCCTCCCCACGCTTGATTTCCTATGTGGGATCTTGATAAACTTCTTGGGAGATAATATATTTTAGTACTTAATATTAAATGCTAAATTTGTATACCAAAAAGAGACCACAAGAGGTTTCGTTGGAAGCACACAAGCTACGTTTTATGTTTACTTGCACTCGCAGCGCACAAGAAACATATTGAGTTAGTAGAGCATTGCAGAGGTGTGGCAGTGTTGTGGCCCATCCAGTAGATGCTTTAATAGGCGCATCCGTTGGCCACCAATTAATGCTGAAGCTGCCAATGACAGCAGTTTCAAAGCGAGGGCTGCACTTGAAAGAAATCTGCTGCTGCAATCAGGGCCAGTTTCGTCATTGCAGTGGCAGTCCCCCCTCCCTCCCAACCAGCCACACAGCAGGACAATAAATTAGTTCCCTCCTGCTGCTACTGCCCACCCCGCACCCTCCATGAAATCTGTGGCTGCAATCAGGGGCAATTTCGTCATTGCAGTGGCAGTCCCCCCTCCCTCCCAACCAGTCACACAGCAGGACAACAAATGAGCTCCCTCCCACTGCAGCTGCCTGCCCCGCACCCTCCATTCTCCATCCCCTGCTGACATTGGGTGCTCAATCCCCATGTCAGTGTGTATCCCCCCTCGCCCTATTAATGTGGCACAGTGGGAGCCCACCCCAGTGTGCCATAAAATGCTTCTTTGCTGTTTCTGACACTGGGATGCCCACTACCGGTGTTGGATGCATGCCCCCCCACACCCCTATGTTCTCAGACGACCTCAGGGTGCCAAATCCCCGGGTCAGCATTGATCCCCTCTCTGTCCAGTACTCTGGCACACTAGGAACCCACCCCAGTGTGCCAAAATCCATTCTGTAATATTTCACTATAAAAGAAAACAGTCCCAAGGCGTATTTTTTTAAACCTGAAAAAAAAAGACGGTCCTCGTCATTCCCACTGGCCCCCCTCAACCTGCACCCTCCTCTGTGAACCCCACCTCTCCTCACCCATACATACCTCTGGAGGTCAGAAGCAGTGATCTTCTGTGGACCGGAACACGTCTGCACTCTTCAAAGACCAACCGGGAACTGAAGAAATTACAGTAAGCCCTATAATGGCAGTGAATGGAGGGTTTTCAATTTAGGTTGATATCTCAGGCAATTTTTGGAGTTTTAGTCCCACATTTTCAACATGGGGTTCTTGGGACCCCACCTCATTAACACTGGCACTGTCATTTCATTTCCCTGTCCCAAAAGGTGATTTGTGCAGTTGCTGTGTGGAATCACCTTTCAGGACCAATTAACGAAATGACAGTGACACTGTTCATGAGATAGGATCCAAAAACCCTTGTTGTGAAAAACTTCAAAAATGACTGCATTATGAGCATCCATTGCGCAGTTTCTCACTAAGCTCGTAACTTCATAAATTTTTTTTAATTTTTACTCCAAATTTCCAACATTGCCATTTTTTCACACACCCTTATGAACATTACAGCTGTCATTTTTCACCTCCTTCCCAAAATGTGTTTTTGCATCTGTGGTACAGAATGGCACGGTCGCTGTGCGAAATCAACTTTCAGGACAGATTAATGAAATCACAGTGCCACTGTTCATGACGGGAGGTCCCAAAAAAGCCATGTTGAAAATTTTGTGAAGACATTAAAAAAAATGACTGCCTTATGAGTGTGCGTTGCAAAGTTTCTGCACACACTCGTAACTTCATCACTTTTTCATATTTTCACTCCTGATTTTCAACATTGCCATTTCTTCATACCTCCTCATGAACAGTACAGCTGTAATTTATCACATCCTGCTCGAAATGTGTTTTGATACCTGTGGTGCCGAATGGCACACTCGCTGTGCGACAACGCCTTTTGGGACTGAGTAATGATATGATACTGCAACTGTTCATGAGGTGGGGTCCCAAAAAGCCCAAGCTGAAAATTTGGAGCAAAAATACCAACAAATGCCTGGGGTGTTAGGGTTTACAATTATAATGCTCACCCTGTACAGACTGACAGGTGTTGGGGGTGTGACTTGGGGGTTGTCGACTGTAATACTCACCCCATTCCTCCCCTACCCCCACCCTACAGCCACTGACAGGCATCAAGGTGTGCCTTGGGGTCTTCAGCCCTAATGTTCACCTCATTCTCCTATACTGCACCCATCTCAGCTTATTTCCTTATGGAACTGGGTAAGCGTAGGGGCCGAAGACTTCAAGGCACACTGTAACACCTGTCGGTGTCTGCACGGTGGGCTGAGGTGGAATGGCGTGAGTGTTATGGTCAACAACCCAAAAGCACACACCCAACACCTGTCAGTCTCAGGGAGCTGGCATTAATTCAGTACTTCACTGCCATTCTTATTATGCATCTCTCTCTAACTCCTGCACTACCGATGCCAATACCAGCAAGCAAACACTCGGCATTGACAAATGCTTGTTATTGGTATGTTAAGTTAGACTACGATGATTTTATTGTGATTTGTACTTGGAAGGAGAACAGTCATCTTTGTACCTTTCTTAGGAGGTTTCCTGCATGTCATCCATTTGAATGGCATTTATGTGCTGCCCTTTGGTAGCTATCTATTTGTTTTACCCATTCTATATATCATAATTTTGGTGGAACTCGAAGGGTAGTGTGCATTACCTGATTGTACACATGCAAGAAATGTTTGTTGTTATTTGTATTCTGACTTTCTCTTGGAATAAAGTGGAGTTAAAAAAAAAGTGACAGTTGTTAGTGTGTAGTCAGGTGGGGGAGGGGCAGCAGGCATGTTCCCCAGTGTTCCTTGTCATTTTCTTCTTCATCTCACTTCCTTTCTTCAGTATCCAGTCATGGCAGTGAGTAGTACAGTGGGTCCTGGTAGCAGTGATGACAGTTGGGTCATAGCAGTGAACAGTCTGTAGAGCAGTGGTGGCAGCATAAACAGTGGCATGGACATCCATAGCAGTCAGAGAGAGAGAGAGAGAGAGATGTCTGATTGGTGGTGGTGGTATGGTGGCAGCAGCAACCAGTAGCTTCAGGTCCTCCTCCAGAGCAGCAGCAGGTCTTTCAGCACATGACCAGGAGAGGAAAAGGAGCCGCTAGCCACTGGGGCTTTACACAGGACTGGGAGAGGGGGAGGAGCCATTGCATGCCAGGGATGCAATCACAAAAAAAACAAAAGTATGATGTGTTTTGTACTTTTTCTGGTGACAGCAGTACAAACTCTTAAATAAAAACACTGACTGCTAGAGCTAGAGTCAGGTACTTTGAATCTTGTTTGGCCACCAGATTGAAATCACACTGCCAGTGTTTGTAGAAAACTGCATATTAGCATCTGAAAACCCTATATTTGTAAGTATATAAATACAGATACATAGATGGTATGCTATAATACAGAAACAGTCTGAAAGTCCATCTAGTCCATCATTGGTTCCTACTTAGAAGTCTTCAACCCTTGTGGAGCTTCCAGAACCCCACCTTCCCTTTTGCATCTCATTACCCTCTTGCAGCTATCCATTTGGTTTTAAACCCTGAAATAGTTCTTACAGTAATCATATTGCTGGGCAGATTGTCCCACCTATCCACCACCATCTCTGTAAAGAAGTATTTCCTAATGTCCTTCTTGAAATCACCCCACCAGCTAATTTAAATTTGTGGCCCCTGATGGTCTTGTGTTACTCCTTAAGTAAACCGAGGAGTTCATTCAGCTGTGTCCCAGCATGTACCACTGTTGTAGGTTTATATCATGTCCTCCCTCTTTCTCTTTCATGTCCCCTGTAAGTTGATAGGACCTCCAAAGGGTGTCTCTTAGGGTATGAGAAACTCTGAGCATGAGATTTGGGCGAAAGGACTGCGAAGTGAAGCCTAGCAGTTCTGTCTGCTCAAACCTCAAGAGATGAGTCTTTTTATACCATATGAAAGACCCTTGGGAGGCCCTAGTAACTTATTATAAATCACTTGAGCTTAGCTTGAATGACTTCAAATAAGTTTATAGTCTTTTTTTTTTAAATATACTGTGCCATCCTCCCCCTGATGCTGAAGTGGAGCGCCCCTCCAAACACTCCCTCACAAGAGCACACTGACACGGGATAAGAGGCACAGTGGTAAGAGGCAGAGTCAACTGGCAGCATGTGATGACACCGTTCCTCCAGGCTGTCCCTTGTAGAGCTCCTTTTAAGTTAAAAACTTATTTTACCCTTTCTTTTGTCAAACTTTGAAAAGTTAATTTGGTGCAGGAAGATTCAGGGACATACTTGTGCAAGTTTCAGCCTCTTGAAGGATGGGGAACCCCAAGAAAAATCTGGAAGATGGTGGCAGTAAATAAAGGGAGCAGGCAGCTAGGTTGAGTGGAGTAGGAAAGGCTGCAGCTGCAAACATGCACATAGATGGAGAGGCCACCATCAGCGATGTGTTGAGGGCAATATCAGCCCTAGATGCCCAAGTAGTGGCTCTGGATGTTAAAATGCAGGATTTCAATACAAGAATGCCTGCCTGTGAAGCCCAGACACAGCAGGCAGTCACAGAAAAAAGGGAGGTAGTGGGGGCAGCATCATTGGCTGCAACTGCCTCTGCAGGTCTAGTTAAAAAAAAAAACTCTCTGTTTTGACTGGAGGCCCTTGAAAATCAGACATGGGCCTCCAATCTCAGAATCTTGGGTCTCTCAGAAGCCATAGAGTGGGACAATACACTACAATTTGTGGGACATTGGCTAGGTGAAAAGCTACAATTGGAACCTGCACCATTAGTGTATCATGCCTACTGAATTACTCCATGGAAAGCAACGGATAGAAATAACTCACCAAGACTTTACTAGTTGTCTTGGAGCCCCCATGAATGAAACTGAGTCCTTGATGCAGCTCAGAGAATAGGACTTATATAAATGGCTGATGGCAAAACTCTTATCTTTCTGGACTTGAGCTTTGCAATGAAGGACCTAGGAGGGCTTTTGGTGCCCTGCGCCAACCTTGTGGTCCCTTGGGTCACGATGCATTACAGTATTCTGCAAGACACAAAATTGTCTGTTCTGGCAAGCATACCTATTTTAGAACCTTAGAGAAGCAGAAGTCTTGGTGATGTGAATAAAAACCAATTTTGGATCTCAAAGTGAGCATAAGAACTCAGATGGAGAGGACTGAGACATTCTGGACAACCTTCTACAGCTGGGAGTAATGGAAGGGACAGCTCGTGCCAGCTGAAGAGTGCTATATGTGCTGCACGGTAAATCCTCACAACTGCTCATTTTACATAGATTTAATATTTCCTATGTTTATTGTTTACAGCAGTGGTGAGGTACAGAAGATCTGCCCTCACTCTCTCTAAAATGACACCAACTGCATGGCCGTACTGCCTACATCTTTCCCAACGTCGGCCCCTCCCCACTCACGATCTTAAACTGTAGAGTTATGTTGTGGCTGTTCCATATGGAATGTTTGTCATTTAGGGCTTTCCTTGATGACTTGTTGCTCCCATGTGGTCTTTTGGACTCTTTAATGAAGTTTTCCTACACAAGTTTTATAAACATTTCTCAGTTTTGGACAATGTTGATCCTTCCTATCATATCTTATTCCCCTAGCTTGTTATGTTGGGTTGAGTTCCACTTTAAATTCTGGACTGGCAGTTCTGGGGTTCAGTGTGAGACAATCCACATTTGGGGGTACTAGAAAGGCTAAAAAGTTGTATATTTCTTAACTTTTTCTTTTCTTTTTGGAGCTCTGGGGAAGTGGGTAGTTAAGTTTACTATCATGGGTTGCGCACAAATTGGATGAATGGGATCTAATGACTGTACTAATCAGCCTGAGACTCTAAGCACAACTTCTGGGATGATGGATCCTCTTCGTTGCTGGCACTAGAGTGATTTGTGTTGTTAAAAGAAAAGTATGTATTTTAGTATCTTTACTCTCCCCTGGTTGGTGATACAGCCTGGGCAGCCTCTGTCATGTATCCTAGTGTAAGCCATGTACTGTATGTGCTCTGCCATGCATATGGACTGCTGTGACTACTTGTTTTAAAACTGGCCTTCTAAACTAATAAACAGAATTTACAAAAAAGGGTACAGTGTCGCTGTGTGCTGATTGGCAGAAATCATATTAGTGATTTATAATAGTGTGTATATGTTTGGACTGTCTAATCTTTCCTGATAAGTCCTAACTTGCTGCCCTTTGATCCCTGTCACTGATCACTGTAGGCATAATGTTCACTTATGCGGTCTGTGTGATCACATTCTGTGGCTGGCCGTGGTGGTGTGCAGAAGGAAGTACCAGTTGCAGAAGTGGGTTGGCGATGGCAGGGGAGTGTGATGCTTTAGCACTGTCTGTCAGGGTGGGGATGGTGGGGAGCCACTAGACCACCAGGTAATGACATGGACCTGTTGCAGGCATAGAAAGAGCATTGGGTGGGGGTGGACTGGGACCGGGTTCCATTTCAAAGAGAACAATGAAGATCAGGGCTGATTGTGCATTGGAGGTACTATAAAAACACCTTTGTACCTGCTTTGAGGATTACTGGGGTTTGGCAATAGCCTGCCATAGCAGGTGTTCCATCCTATTGGCACACAGATGCCCAGACAGTTGTGGCATAGTGCCCTATGGGGCCAAGATGCCCCCTGCCACAGCCATGCAGTGGCTGCCCCTTCTGTGCCTGGGTTATACATAGATACATAGACAGTGTTGGCAGATAAGGGCCTATGGCCCACCCAGTCTGCCCATTTGAGCTTGTAAGTTCAGTTTGTTTTCCTAGAAGTCTGTTTCCCCTTACCCATGACCTCTAGAATTCCTTTATGTCTATCCCATGCATTCTTAAATCCCGTGATTGTTTCAGCCCCCACCACTTCCTCTGGCAGGGTGTTCCACTTGTCCACCACCCGTTCTGTGAAGAAATTCTTTCTCATGTTTCCTCTGAATCGTCCTCTCCAATTTCATCCCATGCCCTAGTCCTGGAACATCTTTTTCGCCTAAAAATAGTGTTTTCCTGCACCTGTTTCTCCCTGTAAGATACTTGTATGTCTCTATCATATCCCTCTCCTCCCTCTCCTCCAGGGAGTACATGTTCAGTTCCTTCAACCTGTCTTCATAGGACTTGTGATGCAATCCATGCACCATCTTTGTTGCCCTCCTCTGAACCTTCTCTACCCTGTCTATGTCCTTACGTGGTATGGTCTCCAGAACTGTACAGTGTACTCCAGGTGGGGCCTCACTAGTGTCTCGTATTGCGGAATTATGACCTCCTTTTCCTGCTGGTGATGCCCCTGCCTATACATCCCAGCATCCTATTGCTTTACCTGATGCTTTGTCACACTGTTTCCCTACCTTGGGGTCATCAGAGATGACAACCCCAAGATCCCTTTCCTGCTTGGTGCATGCTATATCCTCACCCCCCAACTGATATATTGTGCCAGGGTTTTGTGCCCCATATGCATTATCTTGCACTTCTTTGCATTGAATTTCAACTGCCAAACCCTTGACCATTCTTCAAGTTTCTGCAGGTCCCTTCTCATTCTGTCTACACCCTCTGGTGTGTCTACTCTGTTACAGAGCTTTGTGTCATCAGCGAACAGTGAAATTCTGCCTTCTAGATCCTGCGCAATGTCACTGATGAAGATGTTGAATAGGACCGGTCCCAGCACTGATCCCTGTGGTACCCACTGGTCACTCTTCCCTCTATGGGTGACAGCCATTTACCACCACCCTCTGTGTCCTCTGCCACCCAGCCAGTTACCTACCCACCACACTACTGTCCTGCCCACACCCATATTCCCCAGTTTGTGTAATAGTCTTCTATGTGGCACAGTGTCAAAGGCCTTGCTGAAGTCCAGATAGGCCATGTCCACTGCCCTCCCTGATCCACCTCCTAGTCACCCAGTCAAAAAATTCAATGAGATTGGTCTGACATGACCTCCCCTGGTGAAACCATGCTGCCTTGGGTCCTGTAGGTCCATTGACAACCAGATGTTCACCAATCTCTCCTTCAGAAGTGCTTCCATGATCTTTCCCATCACCGAGGTGAGGCTGACTGGTCTGTAGTTCCCTGCTTCCTCTTGTTCCCGCTTTGTATAAGGGACTACATCTGCTGTCCTCCAGTCTTTGGGTACCTCCCCTGTTTCCAGTGATTGGCTAAACAGGATGGCCAGAGGTTCAGCCACCACCTCTCTTAGTTCTTTAGGACCCTGGGGTGCACCCCATCTGGCCCCATTGCTTTGTCAGCTCTTATTACTTCCAGTTCCTTCAGGACCCTTTCTCGTGTAAAGGGACTTGTGTCCATTTCTGCACCATTCTCACCCCTTGTACTCCTTCAGACCCTTCTTCCTCAGTAAAGACTGAGCAGAAATACCTGTTCAATATGTCAGCTTTACTGTTGTCATCCTCCACGCGACTCCCATCCTCCCCTTCAGTCTCACTATCCCTCCCTTTGTCTTTCTTTTTCACTTATGTACCTGTAAAAGGTTTTGTCCCCTTTAACCACTGATTTTGCAATGTGTTCTTCTGTCTGAGCTTTGGCTTCCTGCAACTTCCCTGCCTCCTTTGTTTCTCCTGGTGCTTCTCCTATCCTCTTCTGCCTGTGTCTTTTTGTATTGCCTGAATGCTATCTTTTTTGGCTTTCACTTTGCTACCTCTTTGGAAAACCATAATGGTCTCCTCTTCCTTTTCCTCTTGCTAACCTGCTTAATGCATAATTCTGTTGTTCTTATAATCCCCATTTTAATACTGCACTGTTCCTCAACCCCTGATTCCTGTCCCATTCCCTTAATGCCTCTTTCAAGTGTTTCCCCATTTTCCCAAAGTCTGCCCCCTAAAATCCAGGATCACGTGTTTTGTGTGGTTTGGTTCTGCTCTTTCTGTGATTTCAAACCACAATGACTGGTGGCCACTGTTACCCAGGTGCTCCCCACTGTTACCCCATCACACTGTCCTGTTTGTGAGCAGAAGGTCCATTATTGCCTTCTGCCGAGTTGGTTCCATGACCAGTTGCTTGAGGAAGGCACCCTGAAGGGAGTCCAGGATAAATCTGTTCTAGTTGATGCTGCTGCTGGGATGCTCCAGTCCACGTCTGGAATATTGAAGTCTCCAGCCAGTACTACCTCACCTTGTCTGCCATCCTTTGGATGGCTAGCATCAACTCCCTATCTGTTTCTTCCTCCTGGGCTGGTGGTCTATAGACCACACCTGTGCGGATGGCTGGCCCCATTTTCCTTTCTAGCTTAACCCACAGTATCTCTCTCCCCATTTGTTTCCTCCTGGATCTCTGTGGCCCTTATGTCATTTTTCACATACAGTGCCACTCCTCCTCCCTTCCTGCCTGCTCTGTCTCTTCTGAATATGTTGTAGCCAGGTATGGCCATCTCCCAGTCATGGTTATCATTACACCAGGTTTCAGTGATGGCCACAATGTCCAGGTCTGACTGTACCATGACAGCCTCCAGATCTTCCATCTTGTTGCTAAGGCTCCTGGCATTCTCCTGGGGTTCTGGCCTTGCTGCTCCTTGGGGTACCTGGGGTGACCCCTGCGCACTTGTCTGTGGTTGGGCCCGTGGACTTGTACCAGGACCCCCAACTGCACCCGTCTTTCAGTCACAGGACACATTTTGTGGCTATTCCAGAAGGTTTGACTGAGTTGCCAACCTTCTGAATAGTAGGTTCGCAGTTGTCATGAACTGCAGCTGACGAGACCCCTTTATGTTGCAAATTATCTGTACAGGCAACTTCCAGAATCAGGACCAGGGTTTCAAGTCCAAGTCATTCTTTAAACCTATGGGCTGCAGACTTTTAAGTGAAAATATCCAAATAGCTCTCTCTTTGTAGTCATTTGTTCGGCCAATTTCCTTCCTTTGTTCCCACCTTCACCTGTTCTAAACCCATGTAGCTAAGACAGTCAGGATCACTGTTGGGGTGTAACAAAAAAATGCTCTGCCACTGGACAGGTAATGTCCACATTTTTAATATCCCACACATGCTCTTGTATGTGTAGCTTTAACTGTCTGGCACTCCTCCCAATATACAATGTAGGGTGGGAGCACCACAAAGGTGGTTACACATGAAATGAATTGTTTAAGTCTAACTTTTCTTGGACACCAATCTTTTTCAAAACAGTTGCCCAGTTCCTGCATCTGAACATGCCAGGTGGTTTGCAGGTAGCCAGGTCCGTTGTGAGCTGGGGGAGGGTTCAAGGTAATGGCTGGATACCAATTTGTCTCTGAGGTTTTGACTTCTACTGAAAATGACTCTAGGTTTATAACCAATACTGTCATACAGTGTCAATCGAAAGAATGGACCAAAATTTTCTTTTTTTAAGTACATTACCAATCTTTCCTGCAACATGACTAAATTCTGTTATAAAGGACACTTGCTGGGAAGCTTCCTGAGTTTTAGGTTTGGGTGTGAAGAGGGTTGCTCTATCTAGAAAGGAAGCTCTTTTAAATGCTTTTTCTAATACCTCTGGGGTATACCTTCTCTCCAAGAACCTCTGGTTTCGGATAATCAGATTCTGACAAAAAATCAGATTCCCTTGTGCAATTATGTTTCAAACGTAAAAATTGCCCATAAGGGATAGAGTCTTTTAGACTCTTGGGGGGAGCTTGTAGTATGAAGAAGACTATTGATTGCAGTGGGTTTCCTGTGACCAACACTCATAACCTTGTTTTCACTGTTTGTTGTTAAAGTGACATCTAAAAAGTTTAACCTCGTACTCTGTATGTCACTGGTAAAATGCAGGTTAATGTCATTGATATGCAACCATTTGATGAATTCTGATGCTTCCAAGGTTGTACCATGCCAGACACAGACTATATCATCAATGTAGTGGTCCCACTTAATGATCTTTTTAAAAAATGGGTTATTACTAACATTCAAAACTGTATCCTTCTTACAGATTCCCAGGAAAAGATTGACATAGGAGGGCGCCGTCGCCAACCCCATGGCCGTGCCGCAACATTGAAGATAATAGCTGTCACCAAACATGAAGTAATTATGCATGAAAATAAACTCTAAGCCATCCATAACCAATTCCTGATAGGAGCGGGGCAGCAAGATGGCCGCACTGCTGCTCCGCTCCCCAGGGTGTTGCTCTGCCTCCAGATTTGGAGTTCTATGAGAATGTGTTTTTTTGTCAGGCTGAGTTTTGTATGATTCTACTTGCCCCTCAGTTGCTGAGACTTTTTGGTGGTTATTTCTGTTTCTTTTTGTGTGGAGCAGATGGAGTTTCAGGAGTTTCACTGGCATTCTTATGCTGGAGTGCTGTTTGGAGCCCGTGGGGCAAGGTGAAGCTGGACATCAAAATGTCTGCTTTAATTCTTTTATTTTTTTGTTCACTGAATCTGGTGAATGAAACTCACATTGGTTTGGCCAGAAGTATTCCTGGCAGAGAGTAGAAGCTAAGAAGCCAAAAGCCAAAAGGCAGAGTTTAGTGTTTATTTGGTGTCCTGGTCCATGCACCCAACAGGAGCGATGGAGACATGTAAGAAATGTATTGTGAAGCACCGACAGATGAGGAAGAGTATGCATATGATAGCACATTCAGTGCTGACAGGTTTGTATAGCCTTTTTAAAAGGTATGCCATTGTTGCCTGGGGGATATGGTTGCTAATGTTTGTCTAACTGATACCCTAATTTACTATGCTTAGCGGAGCACTTTTCTGTTTTGATTTAACAGGCAGTAGATATCGCTGGAGTTGGAAGAGAGGGGGGCGATTGTTCCAAACTGAAAAGAAGAATGTTGAAATGTCTGAAGGACTCCTAGACTAGGGAGACTGAGACTGGGTCACTTTTTCAGAAAAGATGAATAAGTTTTCACTGAGATGTTTTCCTGGTTATTTAAATCAAACATTAATTCCGGGAGTAAGGCATGCTGAGAGACTAGCAAATAATACGTTCCAGGGTCTGGCCTGAAGTCTCTTCTCAGAGGTATTGCTTTGATTGCTATGTCATATTTTAACTTATTGAATGCCTTGGCTCTTGGTGTCGATTTAAACTACAGTACGATCTCTCCTGTTTAGAACTATGTTTGTGCACATACCTGTAACCAGGTTGGAAACACCTGAATGCTTAAGGAAAGCCTTATGAAATACAAGGCCTGAAGCTCTGTTGCACTTGTTGCTCTAGTTTTGGCTTGGATTTTCAAATACTTACTCAACAAAAGAATATCAGAGGCATGTGGAACTTTTTTTTGGAAACTGAGATTGGCAGCCACACCTTAAGTTTTGCCGAAATAAAATTATTTAAAAACTATTCAAATGAAATAGGTTGTGACAAAAGTCCTGTTACTAAAAAAAAAAATGATGTGATATGGACGCTTGTTGCATAATATAGGACACTTGTCAACTTTTATGTGAAATAATTTGTATGCCTTTGAAGTTTTTATGATTTATCAAAAAAATTTTAAATAATTTGTTGTTAGCATGTATTTTGAGCAGAGTCCTTAGTTCTGCACATGGACAAATCATTCCATTAACCGTGTTTGATTTGATCATTGCAATCATTTGACTGTGCTGATTGTTGGCACAGATTTATGATTATAGCGTTAAAGGCACCGTGTACATTAAATGTGATTAATATGGTGTTATCGTAGCTTAGTATAATATAATAATATAATTATCTTATAATTACTGACGCGCGCTTTTTCCCATAGGGAAACCCAGTTATAATTTGCCGTTATAACCAGCTGCCCTGGTTATAACGGCAAACACGTGCTGGGTTTCCCTTGGAGCACGCATGCGCCACTTATCCGGTCCTCCTTCAGTGTACGCGACAGTTGGAACATCGCCCCATCGCACTCGCGGTGAATATTTTTTTTTTTTTAATTACAAACAAAAATCTCTTCCTCTAATCACTGGCAGGGAAAACCAAACAGAAAATATTTAAACGTACATCTGGTTTCCCTGCCAGCACGCGAGAGCCAGCATATCTCTTCACCTCTTTGTACCGGAAGCATTCCACAGCTGAGCAACTCCTCTTCGCTGGTAAGCTTAAAAAAAAATAGCATACATGTTGTGACTTAAAAAAATTAACTAGTCAATGTAAATAGTCAGACCACAGACCACAACAGCACAGACTCCTGAGCAGTCTGTCACTGCCTGACCGCCAGTCTACTGCCTGATTTTTTACAATTGCTGAGGCGAAAAAGCGCAGGCCAGCAATTATAAAAAACAAAATATGGGGTGGTGTGTAAAACTCGATTTTACACACACCCTCGTTGTGGGATGCATTTCCATAAACCCCTCGGGCTTCGCCCTCGGGGTTTATGTAGCATCCCACAACTCGGGTGTGTGTAAAATCTCGTTACACACACCACCCCATATATTATTCTCTATTTTATGCTTGAAACTGTATTCGTGTATGCTATGTATTATTAAGATAGTTACTGAGTAAGTTATAGTTATATCCAAGATTGTCTAATTTATGTTTAGATACTAGAAATATAAACATATCTATTTTATTAGAGAAGGAACACCTACTAAACTTAATGAAGTGGTACATTAGTTTTTTGAGGCTGATGATGGTGGCTAACAGGACAGAATGCCTTATTAGGGATCTTAAAAGGGCCCAATGTTGTCAGCTCTGGGGTACTCGAATGAATCTCCTAGGGAGTCGCACTCTTCTTGGCATTAACATTTTTCTGTTGATGGACAATAGGAGTTACCGGGGGAATACAGTTAGGCTATAACCTGCTGGTTTATGCTGGACAACAGGCCTGTACATGCTGAATAAAATAACCTGATATTCAGTGTAGGTGCCATTCGTAGGATCCTATATTTAATGCCACAAGGATTGGCTGGAGGGAGCTATTTGCTGGGGAGTCAAAAATGGGTACACAGCAGCATGCACTGCATGGTGCCCTGGTGGTACTCTCCATGGTTTTTATTTTATTATTTGAAAGTTTGTGACTGGGAGAGGCACACTGAGCCACAACTCATGTCCAGGTGTGACCCGGGGGCAAGGGAAGGGGAATATTTGTACAGATGTAGACTGACTTACAGAACTGGATTAAGCTGTTGGTGGAATTTTTAGTGAATGGGGGGAATTTGGCCAGGACACTGGCGAAATTCACCTACTCTGCCTGCAGGGGTGCTGTCACTTCCTGTGGACAGGATGGAGGGACCCAATTTGCAGCCGGACACAGGAGGAGGAGGAAGTGCTGATGTGGCAGGGGAAATGGCTCCCCTCCTCTACCCAAACAAAACTAGAGGCAATAAACACAGAGAGAAATATTTCTACTGATGCTTCCAAGGACATAAAACAGCCAGCATGGGATTCTATGGCAGACAAACAAAGGTATAGTCCTGCATCTCCTGTGCAGTGTGAGTCCATGGCAGAAAGCCAGATATCTGAATCGGACTTTCAATCAAGAAGAGAGCACTTGCGGGCATTGTTGGTAGAGGAGAAATGCCAAGAGTAATTGTTGAGAACCGGCAGATCAAACATTAAAGTAGAATCAATGAAAACCGAGCTGATTGAAGTCAGCGACTTGCCACCTAAAATATCCATGGAGAAAGAGAGTTTGACAATTGGAATCAGGGCAGCTGAAACATTGGACAGCTCTCATTCCCTTGAAGGATGCTCATGAAAGGAACATGTACACATGGATCAGGGAAGTAAAAATTTAGAAGAATTATTCTGGCAGAGATACCAAGGGGTAAATAAAAAACAGAATGGAGTGCATTTGCTGTAATTCCCCTTACAAAGCCTGCATACTGTACAATAACAGTATTGTTCAAAAATGAGGGGGGTAGCAGTAGCAGTATCAGACATTCTCTTCTGGTTACGGGCTAAGTGTACAGTACTTGGACTCCCTGATCCTATCATGGATACTGAGGATATCTGGATGTGGTGATGGGGTATCCAGGTCCGCCCACCACAAATGAATGGAACAATACAACACTTGCCCGGTTGTTTCTACCTGGGGAGGGATTGAGGTTTTATTTTCTATTCAGGTCAACTGAAATCCTGTTTTCAGTGTAGAGCATACACTCATCTCAGCAGTGTATGCAACAAAATGAAGTGTTCCTTGTGCGGTGGGATCGGACGTGTTGCTATCAATTGCCCTACTGCTATACTATGCAATCTGTGTGATGAAACGAGCCACAACTTTAAAGACTGCCCTTAGGCATCTCACAATGCTGAGGAGGAAACCTCTGAAGGAGAAGGAGAAAACAGTAACTTCCCTGTCAGACATAATTCTGAAATGTCTTCAAGTCCTGCTCTAAGGACCCCCCGACATACCCCCCTCCACCCCGAAACTTAATATCAACAGAAGCAGGACATGCTAGGGCCAATACTGCTGCAACAGGAGACTTAGATACTATGGCAACTTCAGAAGGAGATATCCTGGTTGAGATTGAAGATTCTCAACCGCTCCAAGGGTCAGTACCTGGAGCTGAATCAGGAGAAACAGAAGATCAAATGTCACCACCAATTGTACAGTCACAAGCTATGCACCCCACAGACAGATGAGTGGGAACAACAAAAATCCAGATGGGTGACTCATATTACTTCCCATAAAACTGGAGGCCTTTCAACCTAGAAGAAAGGAGAAGACATTTGCACTAGAAATAGATATACACCTTTGGCTAAAAGGAAACTATGGGAAGAAGACAGAGAGAAGAATCAGACACTTCTTCATTAATTTCCTGACAAACTAAGAACATGACTAATACAGATGTGTCCTTAAAAGACACTAGGGTGGTAAAGAAAAAGGAAAAATCAAAAAGAATGACAGCAAAGGTCTCGACAGAGAAATATATTGAGGGACAGGACAGCTCTGCCACATAAAAATGAGCTTGCATCTTACGATTGGGTCCATAAATGTGAACAGTATAAAGAACCAGAGAAGAAGACAAACTACCTTTGCTATTCTCGAAGACCATCATTTGGACATTTGTTTTTTACAGGACACTCAAATTCATACATTAAGTGAGGCCCATTGTGCAGTTAAAGAATGGTTCCAAGGACCCTCATTTTGGTCCCTGGGGGAAGACCCATGCTCTGGAGTGGGTTTTGTTATTTCAATGCCCGACCTGAGAGTATCATGTCTGATTGACCTGGTACCTGGCAGAGCTTGTATTCTGGATGCAAGAATAGGAAATCAGGACCTACAGTTAATTAATGTATATCATTTTCAAACCAAATATCAAAGGGTTGAGCTTATGAAAAAAATCCAGCCATATTTGCATACCTCTAGAACTGTTTTTTTGGGGGGAGATTTCAACTGTATTCTTTCAATAGCAGACAGAACAGGAGTAACACAGAAATCATATAATGACACAATTTTTCTAAATAGACTATATAAACAAGTTCAGCTGAAAGACTGTGCAGCGGAATTTGTCCAGGAACCAAGGCATACTTTTTTCAAAGGGAGGTTGTCAACACACATTGACTTCTTGTTTGCCTCACAATGGGTACCTGTGATAACCTTTTCTGTCTCCCCCATAGAAGATTCAGCTCATAGGCTCATTAAAACAACAGTAGGAGAACCAGTAAACAAACCTAGATCCAACCCGGTCTGGAGGTTTAACGTCTCTGTATTGGAGGATGCAGAGATATGGCCTGCATTACTAGGCCAAGTTGGAAGCAAGGAAAACAGTGTTTGAGCTTTATGATAATACTCTTTTTTTGGTGGCAGGACATCAATTGGGATATTAGGGCATTCTGCAGCTCCTTGGCAAAAAAGCACCACATACCAAATATTTGAACTATTTGAAATTGAGAGAGAAGCTACAGAGGCTATCTTCCCAGGTGATAGAGACAGGGGAAGATCTTACTGGGCCCATTCAGGAAAATAAAACAGAGATGTGCAAATACCGATATGATCAGGCTCAAACACTGTTCATTGAACAATAATTTGGGACTCGGGGGAAGGCACAAAATGTAAATCCATGTGACAGTTGTGCACAAAGGGTGGAATCAAAATATATGGCTAGCCTAAAAACAGATGCAGAGTTAGTAGTACACACAGGAGAAGAGATAGCACAAGTAGTACATGACTATGTGGAACAGTCCTTTGGTGGGTATGTACCAGATTCAGCAACTGTAACAGTTTTTTTTAGCAGCTAAATATCCCTGGACTATTAGAGGAGGACAAAAGACAACTAGTAGCTCCTATCACAAAGGCAGAAGTGCATAATGTGATTTTAAAATTGCAGAATGGAGTTTCACTAGGCCCGGATGGGTTGCAAGGAGAATTTAATAAAAAAACTATAGATATATTAAGTGATTTTTTGGTGGTGGTATTTAATAATATTTTAGCAGGGTCTATCCCCTTTCCGGCGGCATTGGCAGACAGCTTACTAATATTTTTGTTTAAAAAGGGGATAAGTTAGATCTAAGAAATTGGAGACCAATAAGCCTCATAAATGTGGATTGGATAATACTATGTAAGATACTATGTAATAGACTAGCTAAGGTGGCTCAGGTTGTCATTTCTTCAGCCCAGGCATGTGCCATTCCTCAATGGTCCATGGGGGATTTAATTAGAACCATAAGAGAGGCCTTAGGTAACCCAGAAACATCTAGTTACTTGCTTTCACTTGATCAGGCTAAAGTATTTGATGGTATACCACATGAGTATTTGTATGAAGTAATGAAGCGCTATGGGATTCCCGACACTTTCATTTGTATCCAGAATATATATAAAGGGGCTTCTTCTAGCCCATTGGTAAATGGTAGAATTGGGATGCATGTGAGGATTCATAGGGGGGTATGACAAGGGTGCCATTTGAGCCCCTTGCTGTATATTTTCTCACTGGATACTCTGCTTCGGAGAATAAATGGGGATGGGAATTAGTACCAATACTTGAAAATAGGGCCTTGACCCGTCTGGTAGCTTTGGCCTATGCAGACACTATTACTATTATGGTTGCTGATGTACCCTCTGGGAAATGAGCCCTGGAATTAGTTGACTCTTTCTCAGAGGTTTCAGGGTCTAAAGTTAATAAACAAAAAAGTAAAAGTTTAATAATCCATAACCAAGGGGAAGTTAGACATGAGATTGGGGGGGGGTACAGGTGGTTGATCCACCATTAAAGATTCTGGGTATTCTCTTCAGAGATGCAGATGTGGCAAGTGTAAATTGGTGGGTAGCCATAAGCCAAGCAGATGAAAAGTAAGTAGATGGAAGGGATATCTGATGACTAAAAAAAAAGGTTTATCTGTTTAAAACTTTTATTGTTCCTATTTTTTTGACTGTTAGTTAAATATTCCCCTTGCCAGTGAAATTGGAGGTTAAGATATTTAGTATAGCATTTCAGTTGATGTGAGGGAGCAGATTGAATCTTATAAAAAGGAGGATCACGTATTGGCCAATCAAACGGGGGATCAATATGTTAAACACAGTCATATTTTTTTTGCCATGTTAGTATACTCAAACTTTTTGCACTTACTAGTGGGAAAACAAATGGAATGGGTATCTTTTGTTACAGGGAAGATGTTACTATTTTTGGCAGAGTTGGGGAGCCCAACAGTGGGGATGGTTACGAGCAGCCCTGGAAGGCATGTCTTGTTATTTACTGGAGACCAGCAGAAAGTTGAAAGGCTGGAATGTATCCAGCATGGAAGTTTTACACACGACTAGAAGAAACCTGTATAGCAGGATTTTGCATACTGAATGCTTTGAGACCCCATGTTTTTCGTTACCAGACAACATTAAGATTTCAGAGGTAACAGCACAATTGACAGAGCCTAGAGTCCCACCAAAAATGTGGGACTCTTTATGGCTAAGTTGCCACTCCAGATGTAATGTTTGAGGAAAAAACTTTCATAAACATATTCAGGATAGATCTTGTTTAAGGGAGGGGTGTGAAACAGTAATAGAAACAATGAATCACTCATTTTTTGATTCCCCTTATATGGGTGGATTTTGGGCTCTGCTGGCTAACACATGGGGTATTCCCCAATTTCAGACAATGACATATGAGGCTCTTGTTTACATGCAATATGGAGGGGGGAGAGTGGAGGGGATGTCACAAAGGCACTCTTAGAGTAATGATGGCTATAATAAAATGGGTAATATGGCAATCCAGATGACAATACATGTTGCCACAGAAACAAACATCTGTAGTGATCATGAAGGGTAAAATAGAACAGGAAATCTGCACCCTGTATAAAAATGAGTGTTCTACTTTATCTCAGCCTATGCTTAGGGCATAGTGGAGGGGATGGCTAGGGGTTCCCTTCCTAGCACCAGGAAGTTAGAACTTGGGTGTAAACAGTAAGACAAGTCTCCTTACCGAAGGAATACTGTATAGTTATAAAACAGATAAAAGAGGTGCCACAAAGTGAAGTATTTAGGGAGGGGACTGAGGGAAATTCTACAGTGGAAAGAATAAACTGCAACACTGATTAAAAGATAAATAGATTTTAAAGCAATAGAGGAGTGAGAATTTGGGAAATATGGTAATGTAGTGTATTAGAAACCCCTTATGAGAGATAGCAAAAATGTATTACTACTTAATATACTGTCAAACAGACAGATATGACAAGCTGGTTCAAGTATGAAAATAGTGTTCTCGATAGGGGGAAAGGGGGATATAAGGGGTGGGAAGAGCGTTTGGGATTGGAGACATTTTTCTGTGAGGTACAAAACAAATGTTTTTTCTTTTGTTTTAATGTTATCCTGTAGAGAATTTATATATATTTTGAATATGTGTTGTATATATATTGTTTAAAATAGCTATGTTTGAGTTCTGTCCAAATTAAAAATTCCCTTACTCTTTTCGAGAAGTGCCATAGGATCTTTAACGTCCACCTGAACAACCACCAGAACAGGCAGGTGGGACCTCGGTTTAACATCTCATCCGAAAGGCAGCACCTCAGGAGTGCAGCACCCCCTGTTGATGCACTACAGTGTCAGTACTTGGAGTTCTCCCACATTCCTGGTGTGGGGCTAGAACCCACCACCTTCTGATCTTCTGGTCTCAGAGGTGAGTGTGCTACCTGCTGAGCCACTGAAACTGCAAAAGGTTTTTGAGTTCCACTGACCATATAGGTTGGTTTATCTTGGATCCAATGGACATAGTCTACTTTTTCTGTCGGAGCTAGAGTAATTTGTTGTGTTGGCCTAAAAGTCTGTCATCATGACCTTAAAGGTATAACCTGGTCTCACCCCAAGGTGCCACACTGATGACCTGTTATAGAGAATGAGTTTATTTACTAGGAATGAGGGGTCTCATAAGGAGTTTCCAGAGGAGATTTTCCTGGCTTGAGGGAATATTGTGGCCATTTGGTCTTGAATTTGCTCCCCTGATGTGAAGGTCCATATTAGTGGCTATAAAATGCTATGAGGCACTTTATTAACTAAGAGTGTCAAAATAATTAGAAATCATGAGTTAGTATACTATAGATTTTATTAATAGTAATAACCAAAAACCAATAAGCTATTTAAAATATAAGTAATATTCTCTATTTTAATTTTTACTTATGGATGTGTAAACCAAGAGTGTGCTAAAACTTTTTACTATTGCTGGCTTAATGGATATGAACAAGAGAATTAGGCTATAAGCTGGTTTGTCCTGGCTGGAAAAACGTATATATGTAATTATGGTATGTTTACTTGCTACTTAATTTTAATATTTTTTATACTGTGTATTGTGTAAAAATGTTGTACTTGCCCTAATACATTGTAATGGCTTCCAACCGAACAATAAAATCAAAATAAAATAAAAAAATAAAAAGCCACCACAACCAAACCCACTGGAATAATGTTGCATAAAGGGTCCCTATTAATGAAATGGTTGCATGCCTTTAGTCCATCCTCATGTCAGATGGATATATAGAGGGACTCCACATCTATGCCTAGCCAGAGGAATCATGGCTCCCATTTGAAATCTTCTAGTTTCTACAGCAAGTGCATACTGTCCCTAGTGTAAGAATCTAGGGTCACCACACTTTGTTGCAGGAAAAAATCAAGGAATTCGCACAGGTTATCTATTAGGGAACCCACCTCTGAAACTATTGGGTGCCCTGGAGGGTTCTTTGCACTTTTATGCACTTTGAGCAAAATGTATGATGTAGGAGTTCAGGGGAATTCAGGCCACAGATATTTAAACTTCTTTTCTGAAATAACTTCCTTGGCATATACATTTTCTAATAAGCTTAATAACTCCTTTTTAGACATTGGTAATGGGTCCCCTGGTAACAATCTATAATTATTTACATCCTCTAACAGTTCCAACACTTTACCCTTGTGGAAGTCTCTTGTCATTATAACTACATTACCTCCTTTATCTGAGGCTTTGAAAATCAAGTCCCAATTGGCTTGTAGCTCCTTTAGTGCGTGTCTTTCCCCTAGTGACAAAGACCAACATTGTTGGTGCAGTTGATTTAAAATCACATTAATTTCCTGGAGTACTGTTTTCTTATAGGCGGCTATGGCAGGATTTGGAAGGCACAGTGAAAAACCTGACTTTGGTTTGAATTGTCTAGAGTGTTTTTGTAAAAATTTGACCCTGTCCACAGACAGCATGTCTTGTGTGGTATGTGTTGGCTCCTCGATGTTCTTTCTCATTTAGGAACGATTCCAGAGCAATGTAGTTTTGTAAGTCAGTCATAGACCACATAGAAGTATCGACCTTTGAAGTATCTGTATCCATGTTTTGAATGCCAAATGTATTTTTCATGGAAAATCCAAGACGGAGGGGCCACTGTTTGAATGACATCATGATCAACCTCAGGTGTAACCAATGCTGCAGCCTGTCTTCCCATTACAAGGTCTTGTGTTGGAGTTTCACCCCAAAAATCTTTAAGGTGAATTTTACGAAAAAACTTTTGCATGTCAATGAATATCTCAAACTTGTCTGGCTAGGAAGTAGGTACAAATGAGAATCCCTTCTGCAACAAATTTTTTTGAACCTCAGTTAATTCATATGGAGTTAGGTTGATTACTTGCCACTCTGTGTACATTTGGATGTTTCTAGTTCTTTTGTATTGTCTTCTTCCTCTCCTCTTCCCCCTCTGTGTTTTTTTTCCTTTTGTTTTTCACTTTACTTTTGTACCTGGGGTTTTGTTGGAAACAGTAGAGCATCTGATTGGATAAACTAGGCCACTCACCTGATTTAAATCAGATTCTTTTATTTTTTTAAAGTCAAGTAAGAATATCACTGTGCATCAATTCCTACATTTCGGAGACAGTCTCTTTCTTCAGGGAATACACACTTTAATTCTAAAAAAATATTACTGTACATACAAATTGTTATAAAATAAGTATTACAGCATGTTTGCACAGACTCTGCTAGTGCAACAGCTAAAAAGACAAGATTATAATTTCTCATACTCATACTTGACTGCTGTTGGTTGTACCAAACGGTAATCACTAGTGTTTTCACTGTTTCTTTAAATCTCCGAAGTGTATATCAAAGAAAAATATACTGCATTTATCACAAAATCTTTCACTTTTATTTCATATTTATACTTGTTTGGTAATAGTTAAACTGGTTAAGCAGCAGTAAATAGTGCTGGTTACAAAGTTAGTTCACTTCCTCATGCCATGTTTACAAATATTTATAATTTATAATATTTTCTTGTAAAAAAATAAAATAAAAAATAAATTGGTGCTGAATATCCAACAGAAAGTTTTCCTTGTGTTACCTAAAAATAATTTGCTTGCTCCTGAGTTTCACTTTTCATGTGTCTGAAATATATAATAGAGTAACATTTTTCTTGCTTTCTCCTCAACTATATCTCTCCTAACACTTTCTTTATTGCTATTTTATATCCTCATGACAAATGCTCAAATAAATATATAAAGCCATTTTATATCCTAAAGTGAAATGCAGGAGCAAGCACTTAGGTAACACAAGGGAAAACTATTTGGTTTATTGTATTCCAGATGATTTATTATGCTTAGTGAGAAATAATTTTTACTTTATTTTTTCCTATGGGAAAGTGTTATACATTTTAGACATTTTCCAAGTCATGGTCTGAATTGACAAATAAACTTTAAAGTAAGCATTATTTTCCCCTATTTCACAATTTTGAATAAGTGGACATATATAAAGTGATTGTTGGGTATTCAGCACCAGTTTATTTGTACAAGAAAATGTTATAAATTATAAATTTTTGTAAACACGTCATGAGGTTGTGAACTAACTTTGTAACCAGCACGATTTACTGCTGCTTAGCCAGTTTAACTATTACCAAACAAACAACTATAAATTTGAACTAAAAGTGAAAACTTTTGTGATAAATACAGTATATTTTTCTTTGATTTACACTATGTAGATTTAAAGAAATCGTGAAAACCCTAGTGATTACCATTTGGTACAACCAATAGCAGTCAAGCGTGAGTATGAGAAATTATAATATTATCTTTTTAGCTGTTGCACTGGCAGAGGCTGTGCAAACAGACTGTAATACTAATTTTATGACAATCTGTATGCAATATTTTTTTACAATTAAAGTGTACACTCCCTGAAGAAGGACGTTTTCTCCGAAATGTAGGAACTGATGCACAGCAATATTCTTACTTGACTTTAAAGAATAAAAGAATCTGATTTAAAATTGATGCATGGCCTAGTTTATCCAATCAGATGCTCTTCTGTTTGTTATGCCTAGATTAGATTGCGGCTACTCCCTAAAGTCTGTTATTTATATCTTTATCTGAAGTTGGCTGAGCTGGATGGCTCGTTTTTTTTTTTGTTGGAAAAAGAAACAAATTTGGAGGGCACAGTCGCTGAATTCAGTATCACTTCCCTCAGAAGAGCTAATGTTCACAGTGTTTTTCAAAGTGGAGTATTTAGGTCTTTTATCTTGTTGTAGTCTGTTGTCACTTTTGCTTTTGGGACTTGATTTGTTAGTGGGACATCTGATGAAAGACCGTCCTCGGAACCTGAACGCCCTCTGCCAAATCTGCTCCACTGGTAGATTTTCCCTTCTTTATAACCTGAATGGTCCCTTTCAAGTTTAATTTTTTTATGTTTGATCAGCTCCACTTCATGTTTCTTAATTTTTTTTTGTAAGTCCTTGCACACTCCATAAAAAATGAATTTTTAATGAAACTTTTGAATGCTGTTTTGTGGCCTCTATGTCTTTAATTAGTAAATTATGTTTGTCAGTGTCCTTGATCAGAATTTGTAATAATGTTTTGTTGTACTCAGCTTCTGCTGTCTCCCACTCCTCTCTACGCACAAAGTTCTCAAGCCCTCCCCCACAAGAGGGTAGAAAAGTCACCTTCAGGCCTCTTGGTGTTAATTCCTATGCAATATAGTTTTCAAGACTAAGGATATTGCATGTCAGGTTTAATTCAGTAAACAGTTGGTGTTCTAAAAGTAGTGAACAGTTCTCTTATTTCACCCACCTCAGATGCAGTTGGAATCCAGTCCACTCCCAACTTTGCTTTAAGGTTGGCTTTACATTTTTGTAAATCCTCCATTTCAGTGAAACACACCAGAAGGTTTGTTTGACCAGAGTTCCCTTCTTCTGAGCTCATGTCAATTCTAATGAAAAAACCTTGCCATTTTATGTAGAAATGCCGTCTCATGGCTATGCTGGATAATTGACTCGAAACACCTGTATCACAGAGGAGCTCCCTTGTATCTGGGTCACGTATCAAAGAATAGTCAGAAAGACAACAATACTAACAAGCATTTGTCAATGCCGAATGTCTGCTTGCTGGTATTAGCATTGGAAATGCAAGAGTTAGACAGATGTAGAGAAGGAATGGCTATGAAGTGATGAAATTCATGCCAATCCCACCTCCACCCTGCAGAGATGGACAGGCATTGGGGTATGCATTTGGGTTGACGCCCATAACGTTCATGCCATTTCACCTCACCCTATCCTGAAGACACAGACAAGTGTTGAGGTGTGCTTTGGGGCATTTGGCTTTACAGTCACCCACTCCATAAGGACATATGCTGAAATGGGTGCAATATAGGAGAATGGGGTGAACTCTGGGACCAAAGAGTCCAAGGCACACCTTGATGCCTGTCATTGGCTGCAGAGTGGGGGGGGGTGGAATGGTATGAACATTACAGTCAGCAATCCAAAGGCACACCCCTGATGCCTGTCAGTCTGTACAGGGTGGGATGTTATGGTTAGAAACCCTAATGCCCTGGGCGTTTGTTGGTATTTGCACTACAGATTTTCAACATGGCCTTTTTGTAACCCCTACCTCATAAAAGCATTTGGGACCTCTTCTCATGAACAGTGGAACTGTGATTTTATGAATGTGTCCCGATCTTTGAGTTCCCACAGCGACCGTGCCATTATGCGCCAGATGTACGAAAACACAGATGGGGCAGGATGTGAAGAATTACAGCTGTACCATTCATAGGGAGGTGTGAAGAGATGGCAATGTTGAAAATCTATAGTGAAAATATTAAAAATGTTTGAACTTCCGAGTGTACGTGGAAACTGCGCAACGCATGTGTGTAACACAGTCATTTAGTGGAATTATTTCACCAGATTTTCAACACAGGCATTTTATGACCTCTTCTCATGAACACTGTCAGCATGATTTTCTTAATCTCTCCCGAACACTGATTTCCTACAGCAACCGCTCTATTCTGTGCCAGATGTATAAACGCATATTTCAGGCAGGATGTGAAAAATGACAGCTGTACTGTTCATAAGGAGGTCTGAAAAAATACCAGTTTTGAAAATCTGGAGTGAAAATACTACAAATTTGCGAAGTTACGAGGGTGCGTGGAAACTGCGCAACACATGCTTGTAACACAGTCATTTTATGGACATTTGTTACCAAATTTCAACATAGGCATTTTAGGGCCTCTGCTCATGAACAGAGTCACTGTGATTTTACATACGAACATACATATGAACATACACATCTGCCAGAAAAACAGACCAATCGGTCTATCTAAGTCTACCTGAGTGTGCAGCTAGCACCCTAGATTACAGCTGCCCCAGCCTTCTCCCCCTCAGTTCCTCCCCCACTTGTCCCAGCCCCTGCCCCTAACTCTTCCTCTTGCTTTATCCCACGCCTTCTTAAAGCTATTGACTGTCCTACACGGTACCACCCCCTCTGGCAGTGCATTCCAACTAGACACCACCCTCATAGTGAAGTAGTGCCTTCTCATTTTCCTCTTGAAACGTCCCCCTTCCAACCTTAGCTTGTGCCCCTTCATCTCTCTTCCACTCCTCAGTTTAAACACCCCCTCAGTGCTAGGTTTATTTACCACCTCAGGTATTTAAATAATTCAATCATATCCCCCCATCCCTCCTCTCCTCCAGTGAGTATATGTTCAGCTACTTCAGCCTAACTTCATATGCCTTTCCTTCCACCTCCTTCAACATTTTTGTTGCCCTCTTTTGCACCGTCTCCAGTAACTCTATCTCTCAACTCGAGTATGGCCTCCAGTAATGCAAACAGTACTCCAGGTGTGGTCTGACCAGTGATCTGTAGAGCGGTAGGATCACATCCCTGTGTCTGGATGAGAACCTCCTTGCAATGCACCCCAGCATTCTGTTTGTCTTCACTGCTGCTCTCCTGCACTGGGCCAAGTTGTTCATGCTCCCAGTTACCAACATCCCTAGGTCCTTCTCCTCCTCTGTGATCTCCAACCTCACCCCCCAACCAATAGTCCCTCTTCTGATTCTTAGCCCCGAAGTGCATCACCTTACACTTTTTTGTGTTAAATCCTAGCTGCCACTCCACCAACCATGTCTCTAGTTTGGTTAGGTCCCCCTGCAGTGTTTCCCATCTGTCCTCTTTGTCCACCGCTGCCCCCAATTTGGTATCATCTGTGAAAAGACTAACCCTGCCCCCATTCCATGTGCTATATTGGAGATAAAGAGCCCAAATAGCACCTGGCCAAGCACTGACTCCTGCAGCACCCCACTTGTCACTGCTCTGGATGCCAAGAGCTCCTCCCCACCTCCACCCTCTGCACCCTTCCCTGTAACCAGTTCTCTATCCATTTAGTCAGGTTTTTTTCCCACCCCCACTGCCATCAGCTTCCCCCCAGTCTCCCATGAGACACTGTATCAAAGGCCTTACTGAACTTCAAGTACAGGACATGTACCGCATGACCCCTGTCCAACTCCCTTGTCACCCAGTCATAACACTCTATTACTGTAGGTTGGTTTGACAAGACCTCCCTGAGATGAACCCATGTTGCCACCCATCTTGGAGGCCATTACTCTCTAGGAATGCCACCAGCGTCTCCTTCAGTATCGCCTTCATAAGCTTACCCATTATGGACATGAGACTGACCGGACAATCATTTTCTGGCTCCTCCCTAGGCCCATTCTTGTGCATGGGCATCACATGGGCCACCCTCTAGTCCTGGGGCACACCCCACTCATTTCCAGGGAGGTGTTGAACAGATCTGCCAGTGGCTCAGCCAACAGCTCCGCCATCTCCCTCAGCATGCTGGGGTGGATGCCATCAGAACATGGTGCCTTGTCTACCCTTTCTGCACTCAGCCCCTCTAGCACCCTACTCCCTGTGATCACTTTGTTCGTCGCCTCCTCCTCCCCTCTCCCCCCCCAGCCCATGCTGGTAGTGGACCATCACTCTCCTTAGTGAAAACGGAGCAGAAGTACTCATTTAGAATTTCCACTTGCTCCTCCGCCTTTTCCACCCAATTCCCTTCCCACTTTATCCTCACAATATGTTCCTTGCATTTCCTCTTTTCCCAGACATACCTAAAAAAGTCCTTTTCTCCTCCCTTTATGCCATATGCTAACATTAATTCCCTGGAGACCTTAGCTTTTTTCACCCTCCTGGCCTCCTCCCTTGACCAACTCCCATAAGTCTCCTTATCCTCTCCCTTCCCTGTTCTCCTGTACTGCCGGTATGCAGCCCTCTTTGCCATCACCCCTTGCAGCACTTCCTTGTTCAACCAGCATGGTTTCTTGGCTCTGCTCTTCTTACTCCTGGCCCTGGTGCAGGCTACTGTGGCCTCTGTTAACCCAGTCTTTATGACTCCCCACTTTTGTTCTGCATCCATCCCCAGCCTTATATCCTGGAGTCTCCCTTGCTGTATTGCTACCATCCTCAGAATGTCCACCCTACTAAAGTCCACCACCTTAGTGCCCATGCCTCCTGTCTCCCTGACCAGCACAAGAATGAGCTACATTGTTTGGTGGTCACTACCCGCTAGTGGGTCCTTCACCCTTACCTCCCTCACCACCTCCCCATTTGCCAGTACTAGGTTCAGAGTGCTACCAAGCCTTGTAGGGTCACTTACCAATTGTGTCAGAAGGCCGTTCTGGAATGTATCAAGGAGCACCTGTTCCCTGGTACTGCTAGTGGCCAGGGTGCTCCAGTCAACCCCTGGTAGGTTAAAATCCCCACTGTCACCATGTTCCCCCTTCTATACACCCTCCTTATCTGCTCTGCAAACTCCCTATCCAGTTCTCTGGATTGGGCTTGCGGTCTGCTCACCACTCCCAGCCTCAGCTTTCTGCCCTTGGAGTCCAGGAGCTGCACCCAATGCACCTCTGTCCTCTCTTCTTTTCTTCTCCCTCATCCCTTTTGCATTTGATCCCTTCCCTCACATAGAGTGCAACCCCCTTCCAACACCCCAGTCCCTCCTGTATATCCTGTATCCCAGGATTGCCAAATCACAATCATGGTACACTGTGGCCCAAGTCTCTGTCACTGCAGCAATGTCCACCTTCCCCTCTGAAAAGAGCACCTGAAGCTCTGCAATTTTGTTACCCAGGTTTCTTGCATTGAGAGAGACCACCTTCCACCCATACCTCTCCTTTTCCTCATTCTTCTCCTTGGCCTGTGTCCCTCCTCCAGGTAGTCCACACCCTTTCTCCTCCTTATTCTTACCAAGTGGTGGTGTCTTCTGTATTACACTCAGACCACTCTGCCCGCCCCCTCCCGGGGTTATTACACCTCTGCCTTTATCCATATCTAGGGGATGAGCTCATTAGGCTCCACTGTCCAGACCTTTCTACCAACCTCAGTCTTCTGGTCACCCTCCCACTAGTTTAAATCCACCTTAGTAGAGATATACCCCTCTAATCCCACCTTTAATACTCCCCTTCCCGCTCAAGGGTATCCTGTGATAATCGCGACTCCAAAAGCGTGACTATAAAAATAGCAAGTCAACAATGGCTACCCACAAATCGGCAACACAGGAAAACAGTGCAAGTACAATAATAGCGAAAAACCCTGCCACAGTGTAAACAACATAGCGACCACTCAATAATAGCAACTATGTAGAAGCCATTACACTCCTGTGCAGCAATGGTTACCTCTGGGTAAATATAATTATTCTGCATCCCCGTGTGTGTGTGTGTGTGTTTGGGGGGGAGGGTAGACTCGCTTTTGGACCCGTTACTTTAGATTCCGAAGCAACCCATGACAAATGCTGACTGCTGCCTGAATTGGACCTGGGCTGCCTACTGTCCTGTTCTAGAATAATATTTTGCTAATTTACAACCAAACCTTACCAAAGTTCTGTGCTGATTCAGGGTTTTATTTAACTATAAAAATTAATTAGCATTTTGCTCATAAAAATGCTAAAACTTGGTGAAAATTAATAGCTCTTGCCTCACTGTGTTTAACAACCACAGCACTTCTAGAAAATCTATATAAATACTTTCTGTACAATTAGTATCGTCCCAAGAAAAAAACTGCTAATCAATTATTTAAAACCCTGTGATTCTACTGTTTAAAATGTTGAGGCTGCTGAACCATTACGATAACACATCTACCTCCTCCGGACATCAACACTTAATTTTCTGCACTATTTTTGTGCTTGTTTAATGAGTGTTAGGGAAATCAGAACTACGCACTGGTACTGGGTAGAGATGAGATAGAAAATTAGCATGTTGGTGCATTTTACTGAGCAATTTTGACTGTAGCGCTATATTGTATGCGCTAATATGCTTCGTCGTGAATATCACACACACGATTATTCATTCGCTGATATTGAAATCGCGTTTTTGGAATCGCGATTTTCACTCATCTGCCCTGCCACTTAGACTCCTCCCTGGCCTCCACAGTTCCTCCCTCAAACTAGCCAGTTGTATACAGACCATACACCCTCATCCTCCAAGCCCAGTCCAGGATCATGGTGGATCCACACCCTGTATACCCCACCACTCTTCCAAAGATGCCCGCGCTATTGACATGTGGTACCTGCCCCATTTTGGCCTCCATCTTATGTTATGGGCTCTTACTTGCAGTTTGTGCACCCTACTACAACTGTTAGGCCCCTATTTACTCAAATTCCTGTCCCCCCCACACTAGTTCCCCTACTGCCCCCTTGCTGACCAGGTTAATTCAGTCTCAAATCTCATCCGTTAGATGCTGTATTACTGTAGTAATCCTGCAGCCTCCTTGTCCATTTTACACCCCTCAGCTGCCATACTTTGTGTTCTCAGTCCTCACAAATTTCTGGCGATGCCGGACAGAGCACACTGACTGTTGCTGCTGCTCTGTCACTCTCTTTCCCGGTTGCAAACTGCTGGACCGGAATGAAACAAAAAGAATATTCCTTTGAACTTTTTTTTTTGCTAGTGTGGTGAGGTGTGAGCGCAGTTACTAGCTGAGACAGCATTTCTGTTTATTTACTGCGGCGAGGTGTGAGCTTGGTTGGGGAAAGACTAAACAGTGAGAGTAAAAAATAGCGGCATTCAATAAACCAATGTTCTGATGGCACACTGATTATATAATGCAGTCCTGCTTTTCAGTACTAGTTATTACCCATGCAAGAAACAGAGTTCATGCATGGGTAGCTAGCAATCTTATTGGCTGATATAGCTGATCCATTTTATAATTTCACTTTGTCCAGTTAGAAATCCTATTGCACTGCAAGTATTACTCAGCTCGGTTAGAGAAATAAACAGAACAAATAAATATGTATTATTACAACAATCCTAACAGTATAGCTCAATACTCAGCTCAGTTAGAGAAATAAACAGCACAACTAAATCTGTATTATTACAGCAATCCTAAAAGTATCCAGTCATTGCTTTGTCTCCACCCCAGAGACCCTGCTGTAATGTAGGACCACACAGGACCCTGGGCGATAGGGTGGGTAATGCTAAAGTCCGGACAGAGCTCCTTAGAGTTCGCTCACCCCCCCCCCCCACTCGCTCATTCTGTTTCTCCCAGTGCTTCAGGCTGCCCTTTTGTGCTGGTCTCCTGTTTGCGTTGGTGACTTTTTCTGCCCACAAAGAAATCTGCAGCAGTTCTGACAGAACTCCGTTGAGCTCATTCACTCCCCCTCTGTCACCTGCTTGTTCTGTTTCTCCTGGCACTGCAGGCTGTCCTTTTGTTCTGGGCTCCTGCCTGCGTTGGCGCCTTCTTCTGCCAACAAAGAAATCTGCAGCAATCCCAACAGAGCTCCATTGAGCTCACTCACTCTCCCTCTCTCACTTTCTCATTCTTAATCTGTCCCAAACACTGATTTCCCACAATGACCGCACTATTCTGTGCCGGAACTGTGCAAACACATTTCAGCCAGGATGTGAAAAATGACAGCTGTACTGTTCTCAAAGAGGTGTGAAAAAATGCCAGTGTTGAATATCTGGCATGAAAATATTACAGATTTGCGAAGTTACAAGGGTGCGTGGAAACTGCGCAACACACACTTGTAACACAGTCATGTTATGGACTTTCATCACCAAATTTTCAACGTAGGCATTTTAGGACCTCTGCTCATGAACAGTGTCACTGTGATTTTCTTAATCTGTCCCAAACACTGATTTCCCACAGCAACCGTGCTGTTCTGTGCCAGAAGTGCAAAAACACATTTCAGTGAGGATGTGTAAAATGACAGCTGTACTGTTCATAAGGAGGTATGGGAAAATGCCAATGTTGAAAATCTGGAGTGAAAATATTACAAATTCACAAAGTTACGAGCGTGCATGGAAACTGCACAATGCACACTCATAAAACAGTCATTTTGGGGATTTTTTTCACTAAATTTGCAACATAGGCTTTTTGAGAGCCCACCTCATGAACAGTGGCACTGTAATTTTGTTAGTCGGTCCTGAAAGGTGATTTTGCGCAGTGACCGTGAAATCACCTTTCAGGACCAAATAATGCCATGACAGTGACTGAATTCATGAGGAGGGATTGAAATAACCCCATGTTGAAAATTTGGCGCCAAAATTCCCAAGATATGCACCAAAGTTGAAAAAAACCTATTTATGCCATTATACAGCTTACCGGCATTTCTTCAGTTTGCGGTCCACTTTGAAGAGTGCAGACGTGTTCCCGGTCCACCAAAGATCGTTGAGCGAGGCTCCAGAGGTAAGTATGGGGTGAGGGGGGTGTGGGGAAGTAGAGTATGCAGAGGGTGGGTGCAGATTGGAGGGAGGGGCACCAGAACACTTCGAGGGACCGTTTTCTTGTTTTTCGGGTAAAAATAAATAAATAAAATGGACAACGTGGGTCGGTTTTCTTTTTTCACAGGTGTGTTTAGTACACTGGGGTGGTCTCCCAGTGTACCACCTGCATTTGTGGGGAAGGGACCGAAGCTGATGGGGATTGGACCCCCCGTCGGCACAGAAATGGTTGGTGGGGGGAGCATGATGCTGAGGGTGATTGGGCACCCCCTTGGCACACAACAGAAATTTGGGAGTGAGGACATTAAGCTGACGGGAAGTGGGCTTCCCTTCAGCAAATGAAGTGGGTCGGGGGCATGCCGATACGGGGATTGGGCACCCCCTTCGGCTCTGAGGTGGCCGCATAGAGAGGCCATATTCCTGGTACTGTTACACCAGGCAAGATACCACCCTGCAATGATGGGTCGCTTCCTCATTGCAGCAGAATTGCCGGTGCTGCAATGACGAGGTGGCCCCTCATTGCAGTGGCCAAATCGTTTCAAGTTGGTGTCACTTTTGCAGAACCAGTGTCATCAAGACACTGGACCTGCATTGGGTGCACACCGCCGAGCCCACAAATGCAGTGCTGGCATTGGCCACCACACTGCCGCACCTTCACAACTAACTTCTCTCCTAAGCTGCCACATAATGTTTCTTACACATGCGTGCAAGCAAACATAAAAAGCTTGTGCTCACCAGAAGCCAGGTGGAGTGCAACCCTAGGATGGCTAACCCTTGCAGGAAACAATCTCAGTGTTAATAGAGATAGCACTCCTTCACCAGTGAAGACTCTCAGTCAAGAAATTCTGTGAAAAGTAGAATTTATTTTGCAACAAGCAAAATCTAAAAACAGCATGCAAATGTGTTGGCAACTCCAACCAGTTGCTCCTGCGCTTCTACTGTAAGGCCTAGTCCACCCAGCATCATGATGCAATGAATCAGGTGATTGTTTCAAGTTAAGTCATATGACCTGTAACATACAAGTGCAAACCTAGTTGCATCATGAAAAGAAATAAGTGTAAATAAATCACAAACAATTCATCACTACCCTGGAATCTGTTTTTCCTATCAGAAAGTGGCCCAGTTTCTTCTATTTTGAGCATGGAATCAAAGTACTTATTTAATATATTTGCCTTTTCTTCACCCTCCACTGTGCTTATTACATAATTCTTTATTTTGTCTCCATGTTATCCTCTGTCTGTCTGTCACTTTTCCTTTATGTACCTATAGAATGTGGGTCATTTTTTTGCTTCTTCTGCTGTCCTTAGTTCTGTGTTCCATTTAGCCCTCCTTATGAAGGCTTTACTTCTTAATAATTTATCTTTATATACAGCTCTGATGGGCTTATTCTAGTCCCTCTTGTATAACCGAAAAGGCATACTTTTTCTCCGTACTGACTCTCTCTCATGTATTGAGACAAAGTGGCTTCCTCTGCTCTTTGGTCTTATTCACACATTTTATACAAGCATTGGTGACTCCCAATATTGTCCTTTCATGGTTGCTCACTTGTTTTCTGCCCTCTGTTTTGTGTAAGTGCTTGAGCTGTTCGTCTAGAATCATTGCCATTTTATTGTCTTTCACTTTCAGGGGCCACTGCACTGCATTTAAGTTGCAGTGCACCCAGCACAATGTCTAATTTAATAGAATTGAGATTGCTCTGCCAGATTTGATCTTTGAGAATAATATTCCAGATAATATCCTGGTTGGACAGCACCAGCTGTGAAATTGCTAACTAATGGATTTGCACACCAATGGTGTGAGGAAGTTACCCTGCATCATCTCTAGGAACCTCTGACTTTTTTGGCTTACCACTATTACAGTGTACCAGTCTATGTCTGGGAGGTTAAAGTCCCCATGAGTCATGTCCTTGCTGGCTAACTGCTATCTTCATTTTTGTTTCCATTTCCTCATCTCTGTTGAGCCACTGATTTGGTGGCCTGTTGATTACTCTTATTTTATTATCCCCCACCACTCTATCAGCTGGACAGATATGCATAGTGACTCAACTCCTTCAACCCCCAAATGTTCAAACCTTCAAATGTCTGGCTTCCGGTTCCGGTATGCCTGGGTGAGCATGAAGATCGAGAGGCTCCCACCTAAGTTTATATAAAAGAGCACTAAATATGCTTTAAAATCTTGAATTAAGGTACTACCTACTGCTTTACTGCTCCAGCAAGTGCTCTTTCAACGAAAATGGCAAAACAAAATCGCAACCGGTTCCAGCCCTTCGCCAAAATGACTGATGTGGAGGATCGTCTGTCTGATGATGGAGACCAGCAAACTAGGCCCACTCCGAGATTGAATTTAAAACAATCTACCTCATTGTTGAGAGCAAAAGGCTCCAAAAAACCTCCAGAGCCAAATTCTGAAACCATACTACAAGCAATCACGGACTTCAGAGGTGAGGTCCATGAATCGATGAAAGATATAAGAACTGAACTGGGTACCTTGCAGAGTCGAGTGGCTGATGCAGACCATCAAATTTCTTTGAATTCTACCAGGCTGGATGAGCTCGAGGAGACTGGCAGAGCTCTCGCGGCCGAACAACTGGCTATTTCCATAAGGCAAGAGGATGCCGAAAACCAGGGAAGGAGGAGGAGAAATATTCTGATCTTTGGCCTCCCTGAAGACAACGAGGGGAACAATCCCAGGGCCTTTGCTGATTATTTACTGCACCTTTTGCTTGAGTTGAACCCAGATTTCCAGCTGGATGTTGAGAGGGCACACAGAGCTCTCGTCCCTAAACCCTCCTGACCCGAAGCAAGGCCACGCTTCTTTGTTATATGCTTACTAAGCTATCAAGCCAAAGAGGTTCTCCTGAAAAAGGCCTGGCAAAAGGGCAAAGTGATGTGGGGACAACAATGCCTGCTGTTTGACAACGATTATGCTCCCTGCACTCAAAAACGTTGGGACTACAGCCCACTCTTCTCTATACTACAGTCCCAAAAAATACACTTGCGCACTCCCTATCCTGCCAAATTAATAGCTTTCCTCCCATCTGGCCAGCAAGCCTATAACTCGGCATCAGATGCCACAGCAGATCTCTTAACCAGGGGAATTATTAATGATAAGATAGCAGAGAGTGTGAAATCTCATCAGGGACAAACGAATCAGACAGAACATCCAAAGCAGCTTCAAACATCAACAATGCCACGGGATGTCATTTTGAGGCAATTACAACAATACAGAAATCCTACAGTGCCTACTTGAACTGTTCCTCAGGACTGGTAGCTATTCCTATTTTGTTGCTTTGGGACTTGACCTTCTCCTGTGGAGGTGGGGGGGGGGTGATGGATGAGGTGGGTTGCTGAGGAGGTGAGGGAGAGGGGGCTTCTCCAAACAATCCAGGCAACAATTAACATCCAGATTATGAAACTCTCATTTTGCAATTCAGCTTTAGGTTGTCATTTGGACCCCTTGCAGTTCTCTGATGGCGGGGTGTGTCCCAGGCTAGAGAGCTTTTACCTGGAGACTATCGCTCCCTTCTCCTTTTATTACTTCTGGTGGTGTCCCAGCCTTTCTGGAGCCCCTCCGCCCACCCTCTTAGTCCACTGTATCTGATGGCTGGACTGGCCTGCCGCGGGGGGTCCCTCATGGGTGGCTCACTTCGTGCAGGGCTATGAACACAGGATAAGGGGAATAACTTTACTGGAAGGCTTCATGACTGTGGTGACTTTGTTTTCCTGTCCAGTCCTACCACATTGAACATTCTCAGCTTAATGTCGTTACAACGACTCTGCTAAGAGAAGGGACTGACTGGTCATGGGAGATTCGAGGAGGCCTCCTCAAGCCTTTGGCTCTTACTTGCTCTATTGGTAGCTTGCTACCCAGTTTGTGCTTTTTAACTGGACTAAACTGATGACTTGAAGGGCTTGGTTCCCATACATTCGAACTATAGAGGGGGAAAGGGTTCTATGAAGTTTTATGGGGAACATTTTATTTGTTATTAATGGGTTATTATTTACAGTAAAATGATCCAATTCAGTCATTAAAGGACCATGATTTAAATGTCTGAGCATTCCCCTTGTTTCCAATTTCTATTTTGGTCCAGATTTACATACCCTCCCCACAGCAACTACATAAGACCATAATGCCAATTAGGTATAAGAGCTATAGGTGGAGAGCCTCCTTCGGGGAATGTTTGGTAAATGGCTCAAGTTGTAGTGGTTCCACCCTGGAGTGGTACTTTTTCCACTCCATTAGGGGCTTTATTGCTAATTCTGGGGATTTTAATTTCCAGGTTTAGTTACGGAGCCCCACATTCCTCTCCTACTTCCTTTGGAAATCAGGACAGGATGTTTCAGGTGGAGCTCAGAATGAGCACCTCCCACTTGGGAGTCTTATTGTACATAGTTCTTGTTGTGGTTAACAGGGTTACTTGTAGTTATTGTTTCTACATTCTAATCATGGGTCATTTGATCCAGGGATTTCAGAGTTTTTTTAAGGGAGAGGGAGACTTTATAATAGCGCTCCACAGGTATCTAGATTTACAACAAGCTGCCCTACGGGCTAAATATTTTTATTTGCAACTTATTCTTACTATTTCTAGATTACTTCTGGATACTTTACCACATGGGCTATTGAAAGGAGTGGGGGAGGGGGGAACACAGGTGTCAGGAATTATTGTTAATCAAGTATACTTTATTGTTATACATTTTAAAAAGCAGTTGGTGGATAGCCTTTCTTAGACAACTGGACCGTGGCCTCTGGAGGAGTGTGGTCTGGGCTGATGCATCCTCATTCACCCTAGGGGGAAAAACAAATACAAATTAAAACCCTAAATGCCCAATATGATGTCAGTTAATCCAGTAAAAATTATATCACAAAATGTTAATGGTCTCCATGACCCCATCAAAAGAGCCCACCTTATGCAATATCTTAACAACCATACATCAGATCTTATTTTTCTTCAGGAGACCCACCTCTCTGACACTGAGCACCTTAAACTAAACTGGGGGAACAGGTATCAGGTTGTTGCATCATCACATCAGAGGGGCAGAAAAAGAGGGGCGTCCATTTTAATCCCCCAAACTACTCCTTTGGAACTACTACAAACAATTATTGATGCCCAAAGTAGATATGTGATGATCAAGGGTCTTTTATACGGCCAGAAGGTCACTTTGGCCAGTGTTTACTTCCCTCCTCAGACAAAATTCCCTATATTGCGTGGATTTATATCAGCAATGTTGGATCTCCTTCATGGTCAGTTGATTTTGGGGGGGCGACCTCAATTTGACCTTATCTCCACATATTGATTGTTCAAACCAGCAGAGACACAGGAACTCTACAACCACAAAACAGTTTAAAAACACTATGGATCACCTAGCTTCTTTGATGCATGCAGATGCTTAGTCCCCTCTGCACCTGGTTATACTTATTATTCACCTATATTTAAGTAGTATTCCCAATTGGATTATTGTATGATAACCTGTGAACACTTAGCATCGGTCCAGGATATCTCTATAGGCCCAAACATATTATCTGACTACCATCCCCTGATCTTGAAGTTAGGTATGGGAAAAGAGAAGAGAAGAAAAAGACCCTATGGAGACTGAATTCATTAACCTTGGCAGATAAGGAATTCCAGGAGGAAATTAAAACTAGAATTCCTCAGTTTTTTTCTGAGAATGCGTCCCCAGATATCACCGAAGCAATTCAATGGGATGCCATGAAGGCAACAATTCGAGGGGAAATTATAGCATACACCACTAAAAAAGAATAAAGAAAGAGAGGCTAGGTATCGAAAGCTGTCAGTGTGACTACTAAATTACCAGATGTTATATAGGGATGGAGATACCAATCAGCAAAATCAGGGACACCAAGGCTGCATTGCAAAAGATTTTAGATAACAAAATACAACAATTCCTAATTTACCTCAGACAAACAGTTCATGAGGGTGGTCAGGAAACTGGCCCAGAAACTTTGATCCAGGAAATGTTCCTCTACTATCCTTAAGCTTAAAAATCCTACCACCGGTAAATCGCACCACTCAGATAGTCATATTTTACAGGCCTTTTCAGATTATTATGTCAAATTATATACCCCAAATTTGTCCCCCACTCCTCCTGATACTTCTCTTTTTTTAAAACAAGCTAACCTTCCAACACTGTTCCCCCTCCAAATCCATTCATTGGAATTCCCCACCTCCCAGCTGGAAATCATGGAGGTAATAAAAAATCTTAATTCTGGGCATTGTCCGGGCCCTGATGGTTACACATCTGAGTGGTATAAGATGTTTATAAAAGAATTAACCCTCAAGTTACACTCTTAATTTACTGAGATATCCCAGGTTGGCTTGCCCCCTTCATCTTGGGATTTTCCAACAATTGCCCCTATACCTAAACCACATGAGGATCCTTCAGACCCTGGATCCTACTGCCCCATTTCTATTTTAAATATAGATTATAAAATCTTCACAGCCATTTGGGCCTCTAGGTTAGAACTCATTATCCCAAAGATTATACACCCTGCTCAATCCAGGTTTATCAAAAACAGGAGCAGTGTGGACAATAACCACAGGACACTGGTCATAAAGGAATATGTCTGTACTAGAAAAATTCCATCAGTATTTATTAGCCTCGACACCGAAAAGGCCTTCGACTGTGTCTCGTGGTCTTTTCTATGGGACACCCTCAGGGCCTTCCATTTTCCCCTTTTCATTTATAGCTTGTTTAACTAACCTTTACAGATCTCCAAGGACTCATGTCTGAGTCAATGGTGCCCTGTCTAACTGGCTTCAATTGGGCAGAGGAATAAGACAAGGGTGCCCCCTGTCTCCTTACCTCTTCGCATTGTACCTTGAACCTTTGGCATCTGTATTGAGAGCTACGACCTTGGTGGAAGGTATACCAATTGGTCAGCAAGAACATAAACGTAATGTCTGTGGATGATATACTGTTAACCTTATTGTCCCCGAGTATGTCAATTCCTGAAATGTGGAATATATTGAGACAGTTCGAAAGGACAGCAGGATTTAAGTTAAATGACGCCAAAATGGAAATTTTAGCTTTCAATTTTAGCCCTCCCCAACAGTTAAAAAAAGCTTACCCTTTCAAATGGTTGACCACTAAAATAAAATATTTGGGCCTTCATGTTCCCTTGGATCTGGAGGTCATGGAAACAATAAATTATGAACCCTTTATAATACTAATTCAGTCAGATCTGGATTGGTGGTCCAGTGGTTTCTTCCCCTTTCACCAATGAATAGAGATTATTGGAACTAATATCCTTCCCAGGCTTTTGTATTTGATTCAGAATATTCCTTTTTTTCCCTTCAATATATTATTTTAAGTCCTGGAATAGATCAATATCCAGTTTCATCTGGGGAAGAGGCCGTGCAAGAATAAGGTTATCAGTCCTTAAATTATCCTTGGCCCAAGGGGGGGTTTAACCTCCCAGACTTTAGTTTATACGCCAAGGCGGCGTTCTTTAGAGTATTATTATTGTGGCTGACGGAGTCCTATACAACCCCCTGAAAAACTATTGAGTTTCATTTAAATGATCTATTTGATATCAAGAAGATTCTGTTCTCCTCTGATGAGAGATCGGTGTCATCTGGAGCCCTCATGAACATAATGGCCCAAATTTATAAATTATGGAAATGCATGAGAAAGTCTGGTCCAACCCATACAATATATGAGTATTGTAAATTAATCTCCAAAAATGATGCTTTTGTACCTATACATATGGAGCATTCTTTTTCCACTTGGAAACTGGGACTCTCCCATGTTTTTCAATTTCTTTCTCCTCAAGGGATTCTCCCTTTTGAAAAGTTACAATGCCAGCATAATCTCCATAATTCTGACCTATTTCGCTACTTCCAGGTTCATAATCATATATTACGAAACAGGATTATTCAGGTTAAAATGCCTACCCCGACTTTGGAATTATTAAAACTATTCACAGAAGCCATTCATGGGAATTTGGGAAAACATATCATAGGAACTATATACATGGAGTTGAGGAATGAGCAACAAGATTCCACTGCCTCCATTTTACAAGAATGGAATAAGGGTGTATCCTTGGAGATATCCATGGAGACATGGCTGGGATCGGCCTTGAGGGTGGTGAAGACCTCCTCATACCCTTTATGGAGGGAGTTTATGTGGAAGTGTCACTCCCACTACTTCCGAGCACCTGTGGTCCTCCTTAAATTCCTCCTGGATAAATATGGGGTTTGTTGGAGAGGTTGTGGTTGCCCTAGGGCCTACCTGGGTCACATTTTATGGCTCTGCCCTAACTTGATGCCTTTTTGGCTCAACCTACAGATGGAACTCACTGCTTTGTTTGGTCAGTCAGTTGAACTAACAGCCAAACAGACCTTACTGGGGATTTTTCCAGACCACACTACTCCATGGGTAAATACCCTTCTGCCTGTATGTCTCCTTGTAGCAAAGAAATCTACAACCCAACGATGGATGTCGGCACAGATACCAACAGTCGAAGAGTGAAGATCTATTATGTCTGACTTATACCAACTAGAGAGTCTTAATGCAGAAATCCAAAATAAAAGTCCATCTCGCATGTCAAAATGGCAGAGGTGGGTACTCTACCATTCACTGGTGGATCCCAACTTTTGCCCTTAATCTATTGATATGGTTGGGGACTAACTGGTTACAAGACCAAATATTGTAAAGGGAGGGATGGGGAGAGATATTCAGAGTATCATTTTAAACTCAGGATCTATTTAAATTAGTAGTTTTACCCAAGCATCCTAACATTAAATGGAATATAGGCAAGACTACAACATTGGGAGAGAGACTTGATTTAGTCTCGGAATATTAGAGATCTCATGGAGATGGACTTTGTCTAAAAAAAACAATCTGGAGAACTGAAACTGATTTCATATGATTTGACCCTTATGGAAAAATGACTCTGCTGACTATCCAATACTGCTGTCTATTAACTTACCTACCTCAATATACTGTACCTATCCTTGACATGTGTGTAAAAAATGCTGAAATAAAAGAACTAAAAAAAAAAAAAGCAAACCTTCAAATGTCTAATTTACATCATGATTTGTTCCGTATCCTTTTTCCATAAAAAACACTCTTGGGATGTTTATCCTCTCTGATCTTCAAAGGGGAATAATTTCTGTCAAGAAAAGATAAGAAGAATATTATGCAGCAACAAGTTTCTTAACTAAATATCATCCACTGGTCAAAAATACCCAAACATTGTAGATAACAGAGATAGTCTGAAATATCAAAGTGTATGACACTTTAAACAGATAAGCTGCCTTTGTTGTAGTATAAGTGACTTATACTGTTTATTCTAAGTTGTTACATACAATGACTGTTGTTTAGACTGATGTATATTTTTATTTGTTTGCGTTTTGACTGTATTCCTTTATTGCCTTATTGAAACTTGATAAAATCTTAAAATCTTATTAGAGAAAAACAACCTCCTTCACTCCCACGAATGATTTCTTCACTTAGACCCTTATACTTTCCTTTAAATACACTGCCACCACCCATCTCCCCATATTAACCCCCTTCCTGACCCTCCTAAATAGAGTGAACCCAAAAACATTTAGGGCCCGACTGTTATTTTGATTCTTTCTGCACTAGCAACAATGTCCAGATCTTCTGCTGCCAATACAGCTTGAAGTTAACCCACCTTGTTGCCTATGCATCTTGCTTTTGTCTTCCTATTTAGTGTTGCTGCCTGGCTTCCAGTTATTGCTGCTATGGCCATGTCCTTCATTTCATGTTATTTAAAGGAATTACCATTGAGCAAGCTCATTTACAATAGCGACCCTGAGTGTAAAATTAACAATAAGTTGCAAGTAAGGTACAAAATTATAAATACACCTAAAATAAATATGAGAATACAAATCCAACAGTAGCTGCAATCAGACTAAACAAACAAAACAAAAACAAACATCCAAATTGAACACCTGCCTGTACAAACATGGACTATACTCATGTAACCCCACTGGGAACAATCCCACAATTTGCACATGGCAATAAAGTTTTTCATGTACCATGATTTTAATGTATTTGCTGTTGGTAAGCTAGCATTCTTAAAACAAAAGGAGCAGGCAGTGTGTTTCCAATATGTGGTACCAAGTAAAGTAACTAAAGTAGTGGGTGGCCCTGAGTTTTAACTTTTGCGACTAAAAATTCAAGAATGCTATAATTCCTTAATATGAGTTGAGTTTCTCTGACAGTGAGCCTACCCAGCAAAAAATCTGGTGCAGACCTTTTCACACAGTTTAAGCTGAACAGAATTTTGTGTAATGTCCAACGGTCAGATAGTAAAGACCATCCCAATTGTTCACTGTACAGTGATGGGTGTCCTTGGGGGCAATCTAATATTAATCTCACAAACTGATAGTATAGGACATCAAGTTTGTGTAGTTTGTCTACAGTACAATAGTTGTACAGAATGTCTACATAATCCAAAGTGAATAGTATTTGGGTCTGAACAATTTTAAGCTGTACGTCAGATTTAAAACAGTTTGTATGCCTATACAGTAGACCCCACCCGAACTCCAACATTCTTTACTAGTTTTCAACATGGATTTTACTGGAACCAGAAGGTTCCATTCAGTATACAATATGTTTATACTCAGACATGTGTTAAATCAATTTTCTAAGGTACATAGTGTTAGTTGTGGATTAAGGAGGCTTTTTAATTTGACTGGAGTGACAAGCAATATAGAACTGGTTTTACTAGAGTTCAGTTTTAAACCCAATGCCTCAAAAAAAGCATTCAGCCACTCAAAGCCTCCTGTAGCCTAGCTTGCACAACCTTGAGGGAGGCACTGGAGGCATAGACCACAGTATCATCTGCATACAGATGTAGTCAGTGGCCCGATACTGTCCTCCAATTCCTTCAAATAAAAAGTGAAATGGAGGGGACCCAGGATAGAGCCGTGGGGAACTCACCTTTTAATTATCAAAGCTTCGGATATCTTACCATTCACAGCAGTCTTCCGCCTACATTGACAAATATAAGCAGTGAACCAGCACATGGCTTTGTTATGCAAACTCATTTCCTGGAGCCTTCTTAATAGGATTGAATGATCCTCTGTGTTGAAGTCCTTGGAGAGGTCAACAAAGATGGCCCCAGGAAGCCTAATTCCATAGCATTACTGACATCATCCAATACCTTCGACACAGTGGACATGATGTTGTGGATTTTATGGAAACCAGATATTTATATTGTCCCTTTTTCTCAAGAAAGTCCTGCAGCTTCCCTGTAATAAGTTTCTCAGGCAGCTTTGAAACACAGAATGTGTCGGTAGAAAAGAGCCAGCAGGCCCTGCCACAAACACACTCTGCAGGTCAGGCCCTCTGCTCCCACAGTGCCAACCTCGAAGTACGATAGTGTGAACAGGTGACAGACAGGGTAACTCTCCTATCTGTTTTGGGTCCAAATTACCTACTAGCCTTGAGTCCTAGGGGTCAAAATGTGAAACTTATGCTAGCATACCCAGTTAACAGGCTCAGATATATATATTCTCTTCGGGGAAATGCAGCATAATCTTTCACCCAGGTGCACCCAGCCAGGTTCCCAAGATGTACCCTTACGACTCAATATGAGACCTAGGTATATTCATACCTTTTAGTAAGCTTAGTAACACATTCAAGCCCTTAACAGCCGTCAGACATAAACACAGGTTCAGCATTCACATGTAAAAGAACTGAGAAAAAGCACAGGCAGTATCTTAAGGAAAATATTGTTTACTAAAAATTGTGAAACAGGTAAAGTCAAACACAGAACAATTATATCAATAACTTACAGTCACATAAAATAAATGGGAAGTTACAGAACACAAATATGCCTTCCGCAAATACTTAAACGTTCTTGCCTAGCTAGATGTTACCATAAAGAGCCTTCTTAAGTCCAGAGAACTAAGTGTGTCTTTGCATTTCAGGAAGTTCTTCTGCCCCAAACTTCTCTTGCAAGCAATATTTAAAAATCAGTTGTCTCCACCACCTGGTGATGCCACCCATGAGATCACTGTTAGATCTGTGATAATTCTGTAATCTGAATATGGGTATCCACAAAGATGTATTTTATTAGAGTGAAAAATCAGCAACTAGCAATTTCCCAAAATATGAGTCTCTGATCAAAGCAATTCTCTTTGAACTGTCTGCTGGTTTCCTGCTTTGCAAGAATGATCCTAGGTTTGCGACTTAACAAGGTTCTGTGACCAAATTGTCTCTTCCTGCAGGAATCATAAAATTTTATGAGGTCCTATATCCTGGCAGATGGCCAGAACCCTCTGTTAAAAAGAACAGGAAGCTTTGATTCAGTTTTCCTGTAGCCAGCTTTTCTAACAGCCGGCTGCTTCAACACTGTCACCTCTGGGGTCAAAGGTCACTTATCACTGCTAGGCTGTTTTCTTGTCTAAGCAGACTTTCACATACCATATATTTATATTACAAATATTATATAACAATAAGCAGATGGCAGAGTGTCACAGTCCTCCCCACCTAGACTGAATTTGGGGGCTCTATCCCCTGCATGGGATGAGCTCCCCAAGTCAGTTCATTGCAAACTTACATGACAATCCATGTGCATTTTCATTGGCTGCCCTGCCCTGTGTGAGACTGCCATGTCATACCCTTGCAAGACAAGGCTCCACCTTAGTAATCTACCATTCATTTTACCCATTTGTGACAGCCAAACCAGGGGTGGTTCTCCTCTTCCGAAAAAGACTCCCCTTCTCCACCTTGTTCACTCTCTTGAGATAATCACAGGTCTTAATCATGTCTCATCTCATTCACCTTTCCTAAAGGGAGTACATGTTGAGCTCCTGCAAATTTTCCTCATATGGTTTCTCATGCAACCTCCACACTATTTTGATAGCCCTCCTCTGGACTGCTTCAACCTTGTCAATATCCTTGCAGAGATGTGGCCTCCAGAACTGGACACAGTACTACAGGTGGGGTCTCACTAGTGAGCGATACAATGGCAACACAACCTCCCTTCTCCTGCTAGAAATCCCCCTCCCTATGCACCCCAGCAACCGGCTAGCCTTGCCTACTGCCTTGTCCCATGGCCTTGCCATTTTGAGATCATCAGATATGATTTCCGCATTGTCCTTCTCTTGCTGGGTGACTATAAGTACCCCCCCACCTTATACACTGCCCCCAGGTTTCCCTGCCCCAGGTGCATGTTTTTGAACTTTTTGGCAGTGAAATCCATCTGCTACACCCCTAGATCACTCCTTTAGTTTCCCAAGATCCCTTTGCATTTTCTTGATCCCCACCTATGTGTTCATCCTGCTGCCAATTTTTGTGTCATCCGCAAAGAGACACACTTTTGTCTCCAGTTCCTTAGCATTGTCACTTATGAAGACATTAACAGCAATGTCACTTATGAAGACCTCCTTGTAAAGTGCATGCTTCTTATAAATGAGCATGCTCAATGCAGCCTTTTCCTGGTGAAATAAATAAAATAAAATAAAATGAAATTGAAGAGGACAGGATACAGTACCAACCTCTGTGGGACTCCACTGGTCACTCTCCCATCCCCCGAGTGACTGCCATTTACCACCACCCTCCTCCTCCAGTCTTTCAACCAGTTTGATACCCAGCTTACCACCTTCTCCCCCACCCCCTGGTTGCAAAGTTTCTTGATCAGCCTCCTGTGTAGTACAGTGTCAGAAGCCTTACTGAAGTCAAAAGAGGCCACATCCACAGACCTCTCCTGATCAACCTCCCTAGTTACACAGTCAAAGAAATCTATGAGATTTGGTTGACATGACCTCCCCCTGTGAAACCATGCTGCAGGTGGTCCTGTAGCACATCTGCCTCCAGGTACTCCATCAGTATCTCCTTCAACAGGGTTTCCTTTAGTTTCCCCATCACAAATGTGAGACTGCCTGGTCTGTAATTGCAAGCCTTCTCCCTGCTGCCGCTCTTGTGCAGAGAGACCACATCAACCCTCCTCCAGTCCTCTGAAACCACCCCCCATCTCTAATGAGGTACTGAATAGTGTTGCTAGAAGGGTGGCTAGCACCAAGTTTAGTTCTTTTAATACTCTTGGGTGGATCCCATCTGGCCCCATTGCCTTGTTTTCCTTTATGGCTTCCAATTTCCGATGGACTCTCTCTTCTGAAAATGGACTTGTGTCCACTCCTCCCTCCCCCAGTGCATTCTTGTGCTTGTCAGTCTGTCCCCTTCCCCTCTACTGTGAAGACAGAGCAGAAGTACTATTTTAAAATGTTGGCTTTTTCTTGATCTTTCTCTGCACAGCACCCCCCTCCCCCCATCCTGGATCCTCACTATTCCACCCCCTAACTTATTCTTTTTGCTCATGTACCTAAAGAAAATCTTATCCCCTTTTTGGCCTCCTGGGTGATCCTCTCCTCTTTTTGAAACTGTGCTGTCCTCACCCTCCTTCCTGCCTCTCCTTATTCATCCAGATACACCTCCCTGTACCCCTCCATTTGGGTCCCCTTGTACTTCCTAAAAGCTGTTTTTTTCTCCCTTACAGCCTTAGCCACCTCATTTGAGAACCATAGTGGACTCTTTCTCCTCTTACCCTTGCATATTTATTCAGACAGCTTGCCATTGCTTTAGTTATTTATTCCTTTATCATTTTTCATTGTGCCTCCTCTCCCCCTGGCATTCACCCCTTCAAGGTATTTACTAAAGCAGTCTCCCATTTCTTTAAAATCTGCTCTCCTAAAGTCCAGAACCTTTGTCCCAGTCTGTTTTTTCTCCTGACAAACCATACTGTATTGTGATCACTTGTACCCGTGGACTACCCACTGTGATGTCTGCAATGCTGTCCTTGTTCTTGAGTATCAGATTCAGCACTGCTCTGTCCCTAGTGGGTTCTGTAACCAGCTGCCTAAGAAATGCCCTTGTAGGGAGTCTAGGATGTCCTTGCTTCTAACTGTAGCTGTGGCCAGAATGCTCCAGTCTACATCGGGAAGATTAAAGTCCTTCATAATCAATACCGCCTCTTTACTTGCCATTCTGCCAATGGCATCCTCCAAAACCCTGTCAAACTCCTCCCCTTGTTTTTTTTATTGATTTTTATTTTATTAAACAGGTAAGGCCCACAAGGCATAAGTGCCTGTTTTCAGGAGCAACCTGGGATCACTGGGGTGGTTAAGTGACTTTCTCAGAGTCACACAGTATGCAAGTGGAGGTGCTGGGAATCAAACCCAGGTCTGCTGGATGTATCAAGCTAACTCACAGCTCGTTACTCTAACCTCTAGGCTATACTGTCAGCCCAGTCTTGGTTGTCTTTGCACTACGCCACACGGCTAAAGTCCCCAGACCCTGTCTCTAATTCAACCCAAACAGCCTCCCACCCTTCCTTATCACAGCTGTGTCCTTGTATCTTCATGGCTGTTATATCTTCCCTCACATATAAACCACCCTTTTCCTCCCTGCCCTATCCTTCAAAAACATGGTGCAACCCAGTATGGCCACATCCCAGCTGTGGCTGCCTCTGCACCATGATTCTGTTATGGTCACGAGATCCAGATCCACCTCCATAATGGTTGCCTCAAGATCAGAAATTTTGTTTCCTTGGTTCCTTGTGTTGGCACACATGGCTTTCCACTCCTTTTGTTCCTCCTTCCCACTACTTTGTCATTCCTTACTAAGTCCATCCTTCACCTTTCCCTTGTCCCTGGTACTGTCCTCCTGTTTTTTTCCCTCTGCCCAACCTCCTTGACTTTTCTCTCAGCCTTAGGTCCACCTCTTGACCCTCCTATGCTTCCCTCCCCCTTGTCCCTATGCATCTCTACCCCCGAGGAATTTGTTTCCCCTGGACTTCTCCTCTCTGCTGCTCCATTTTCTGGGGTGGGGGGCATTCACTGCCACGCTCATCTTTTCTGTCCCCCCCTTGGTTAATTTAAATGCCATTTGAAGTCACATTTAAGGCTTCCACCCAGGACTGCTGTTCTCCTCCTGGATGGATGGAGGCCATCTCCTTTGTACAGGTCTTCATTCCCCCAGGTAGGACCACAGTCCCCAATGTAGCCAAACTCCTCCTTGCATCATGCCTTCAACCAGTCATTGAAGACCCTGGTGCTGTGTTCCCTAGCCTCCCTCTGGCCTTACTCAGGTAGCACCTTAATGAAGGCTACCATGAGTGCTACCTTCTTCAGGACCCTCCTTAACTCCTTAAACATATCCTGCACCTCCCCTGCTGTGTCCCTTGCCAGGTCATTTGCCCCCAGATAGATAGTGACATCCAGCTCCCTCTCCTGCCTCACTGTCCTAGCGATCCTAAATATCCGATCCCCATTCCTTCATGCCAAGGTGCCAGGTAGGCACCTCATCTCCCTCTTTACCTCCTGTCCTGCTCCCAAAACTACCCCTAACAATTGAGTCCCCTACCAGAGATTGCTTCATCTTTCACTGAGGTCCTCTGCTTCCCATCTTGGGGCCTTCACTTTGGAGGACCCTCACATCCTCCCTTGCCACTACCATGGGTTCCTACTCTTGGTAGTCCAATCCTGCCCAAGCAGCAAAAGAAATGTGTAGTGGCACCTGCCGAGGAATGTATCCCAACCCCCCCACTCCCAGCCTCCTGGAGCCCACCACAGTCCAGCCACCCTCATTCTTGGCACCCTCTGAGGCAATGATGGTGGACTTGGTAGCCCCTGGGTTGAGAGAAAGGTTCTCTAAATCCTAGCCAACTCAACCCAGAGTCTAGTGATCTCCTCCCTAAACCCAGAAAGGTGCACACAGATGGGGCAGCACCTCAGTCTCCAAAGATATCTCTGAAGACTGCTGCTCCACAGCCACTGCACTGCACTGTATCCCTCCCATCATTCCCAATACTACTCTCCCTATGTCTTGAAAATAATTTATGCACTTATCCCAGACAGGGGGTTTCTAGAGTTCCCTTTTTTGTTTGGGTTACTCCTTTTTGTAATACCCTAGATGGGAGTCTAAATTTCTTTCCCTTTATGCTTTTATAATTTCTTTACTAGGTTTCCCCTTTTGTTTAGCCTACTCTTGTCACCTGATCCTGGATAGTTTTTTTTAAGTTCCCCCTTTTCACTCCTTTATTATCCTTACCCTAGCTGGATTTTTTAGTTTCCCCTTTGTCTCCCCCTGTTTGCCTTTACCCTCAACTGAGTGTTCTAACAGTAATATCTTTAACAGGTTTACAATTCCTGTACCCCTTAACATGGGTGGCAACATGTAAACCAGTAATATGCCTTATCTTACTGTACAGGCAGAGATGTCTGCTGTTTCCTGCAAATCAAAAAACAAAAAAACGCAGCACTCACTAGAGCTAAAGTGTAATCTTTATGGCAGCATAGCCATTTGTCACAGGACACAGTGCAAGACCCTGCGTAGCACCCTACATACAGGGCTTCAACAGGGGAAGTGTGCAAGAACATGTAGCATTGTTTAAATCTGCACTTAATTCAGATATTCTTTAGTTCAATCAAACAGTGCTTGTGGAAAGTAACATGCGAAAGGGCATAAGTGCTCATAAATATTCTATCATTCATTTTAAAAACAGTGTATTTTTAATCCTAACAGTCGATTTTTAATTTTTGAAAAAGCACCTTTTTTTTGGTAATCCATCAATTTCAAACCATAGCTTTCCAGACTCATCCAGCCAGGATTCTCTTTTCACCTTTTAGACGTATTAACTTTTTGGTTTTGTTCCCCCTGATTCCTGTTCTGTCAACCAATGAAGACACTAGATTATGGCTGTGATGTCCCAATTCTGAGTAGATATCGAAAGTAAAAGGCCACTTCATCCTTCGATCTAGATAGACATCTCTTAAAATCAGCTCATGGACTGTTCCAAAGTGAAATCCCAAGCTGTAAGTAGGTGTCAGGCTTTAAAAATGAATCTTTTCTTTAAATTGGACTAAAAACATCCTAGAACCTGCTTAAGGAATTAACACAGCCATAATAAAGGACAGGGACATCCCATATGCAATACCTTAAAAGGAGAAATCATATCATTCAAAAATTACAAAAAAAATTAATGTATACATTCAATCAAGTGAATCACCATTTGTGCATTAATCATAACAGATGAACACCTTTCCTTTTATTCTGTGACCCTGATATTCCCTCCCAAAGGACATTCAGCACGCTACCCCCACCCCACCCCGCACCACAACTCACTCCTCAAAGAACACTTTTCCTCTACCTGCAGATGTGACTAAGAAACATTTTAGCACTAGGGCCTAGCTTCTCCTTATTGTGACTGCAAATATATGATGTATTATGAACCTGTATTGTTTGTGCCTCGCACAACTACCCGCTGTACTGTAGCCATATGTTTTGCCTGCTTGTTCACTGTACGCTGTGTTCTACATGTTTTCTCTCCAATCCCCTTCCCCAGGATGCATCTGGAATCGAGAAGTAGTCTGCTCAGCATGTCTTCCTGGTAAAACTTTTAAATAAATAAATAAATAAATATTGACTAGAATTCTAACCTCATAAAGAGGTGCCAAAAAATGGAGGGAATGGGTTGGTTTTGGTTGTTAAAAAAAAACTACGAATTATGTGTATATCACACCGATATGTAACCCAAAAAGGGTGTGAAATCGATCTCCTCATTTAGTCCAACAGGATGCAATGCTTTTACAGTATAAATCCAGTAAGTTTTTCTGCGTAAGGGGGTACTTGTTCTGTCCCCACCTTTAGGGAGTTCCACAATGGGTTCCAATATACAGAATTGAAAACCCGCCAGATTGCAATCATGTGCAATAAGAAAGTGTGACCCCGATGCATTGTTTTCTTTCTCCTGCACAACTGCACATTTATGTTCCTGTACCCTCTCTTTTAAGGATCTAATCATATGGCCTACATAAGTACTGCCACATGGGCATCGTGCCACATATGCAGTTGAGAGACTACAGCAATCCACATAATTTTCAACCAATATTTCTGTCCTGTCTAAGGGCAATCAAAGTAATCTCCTGTTCTGGCATATTTACACATGATGCATTTCCTGCAGCAAAAGCATCCTGATCTGTTACGTTGTGGTATCTGTGAAGGGTTCACAAACTGGTTGCTAACCAACTGATCTTTCAAATCCCCACAAATGTAATTTGTGGTCTGTTACTTAGTAGGGTTCTATTTCTGGGTCATTTCTTAAGATTTACCACTTCTCATTTATTATTTTCCTCACCTTGTATGATTCATGATTAAAATCCAATACAACAGTGACTTCTGTGTTGCCATTTTGCACCATTTTCTTCATATTACCCTTCAACAATACCTTACGATCAACCTTTCCTGCCTCCTCATAGGCATATCGTATCACTTGTTTTTAAAATGAATTATATAAGGAATAATGTATGAATGAATGACCATATACAATAAGCCTGTGTTTCCATTGAGGGGTTGAGATGTCAGCATACGGACCTCAAGAGCGAAGCTTGAGTGGTCCATGCTGTTACTTTGACCCAGAGATGGAAACACAAAATGAGTTGTTTATGCTCAGCCAGATTTTATTTTTTATAGTTTGTGGTTCTGAAAAGGGAACTAGCAAGCAGTGCTGAGTGGCAGTACAGAGAGAGAGGAGAGAGTAAGCTGAGGAGTGGATCTGCTAAGTAAGTGATTGCTATATATAAAAAAAAATAACAAAATGTAAAATCCAGTACAGAGTGAGTGAATGAGCACCAGTAAAGAGAGAGTGAGAAAGCCAAGGAGTGACCCTGCTAGTGAGTGCTACTGTGTTCTGAGAGGAATCCCCTCACACATCCTGAGGGCACGCATTGCAAACCACTAATGCAGTCACAAAGGCAGGCTGTGGCCTTCACAAGTAGTGCTCAACAAAAATGAAAATGGATGCCAGGCAGGAGTCAGCACGAGGATGGACGCAGGAGCATCTGATGGCAGAATCTAGTTTAAAATCTGGGTCACATCTAATGAAAACGAATATTTCTGGGTTAAGTTGAATGACATTGTGCTCAGTTTCACACACTTTATCTTAATATAATTTCTCCAAAGTCAAGCCAGCACATCACTTTTAACTGTGGGACACTAATACCAAACTGAGAGGGCCGGCCCACGCTGACGACCCTGTTCAGGAGCAAGCGCAGGACGTCAGAGGGTTGGCCGGGGGAGGTAGGATGAGCATCCGATGGACAGCTCTCCACCACTGGGGAGGGGGTGTCGTGGTTTCCCCTGCTATTTGCAACACCCAATGGAGGCTGGGTGTGCAACAGCCAGGACCATTTTAGAATGGGGAGTAGGTGACGGTGGACATCTGTGGGTCAGGTGTGGGAGCACGCCTACCCTGCACTGACATCACTGCACATCCATACCTCCAAGGGGGCAACACAAGAAAAAGGAAAAAACCCATTGGCTGGAAGGAAGATGTCACTCCTGAGCCCCCACACCCAGTGCCAGATCCTACTCTCCTGGGTCCTGACACCACCCATCCTTCACCTCCAGCTGCAGATCAATTAGATAATGGTACAGGAGTGCAAAGGAGCAGAAGGTGGCCCCACCCTGGGGGGTGCAAGCTGGGCAGTTACCTGCAGGTGAGTCGCGGGTGGGTTGGGGGATTTGGACCACAGGTAGGGAGGGTCTCACGCAGGGCAGGAACAGGCAAGGGGTTGACCGATGGGGCTTCAGCCAATGGCGACCACCAGAGGGAAAAATAATTGTAAAAAAAAAAAAAATACCAGACAGAGGTCACTAAATGAAACAATCATTAGTCAATGCTGAATGTTCGCTGTTTGCATTGCTGTTGTGCTGGGTCTTGATTGTACACATATTTACTCAGGATAGACCAGATGAGATGCAGTATCTCATTTTCAGTGGTGTCCTGCTTTTACACATTTTTAGATTGTATTTCCCCAGGATAGGCCAGCTGACAGACAATATCTAATTTTCAGTGAGGTCTCACATTTTGACCCAAAATTTCCAACAGTCTTGTTATGACCTGATGTTATGATCAAGACACATGGAATTTTTTAAATATAATCTGAAAGGTTAGTTCACAGTGGTACTGCGATTTGAAAAATGACAACCGTCATGTTCAGGAGGTAGGATAACACAAGGGATATGCTAAACATTAGGGGCCAAAATCTTTAAAATATAAAGTTATAAGTGAATGTTGGAAAAATTCAGTGTTTCTTCATAACTTAGTTGTTTTTTCGCATGTTTACCCCAAATGTTCAACATGGTCTTTTTATGACCACTCCTTCTGAACATGACAGGTGCCATTTATAAAACAGTGGTCAAAACATCATTTTGGGGCACAACTGTGAAAACACATTTTGGCCAGTATTTGAAAATGACAGTTGTCACATTCATGAGGTGGTGCGAAAAAATTGCTATATTGAAAATTTAGTTCAAAATATTGAAAATTAATGAAGTTACAAGCGTGCATTGAAAAATGTCAATGCATGCTCATAACTTGGCTGTTTTTTAAATATTTTCCCCACATTTTCAACATAGCCTTCTTATGACCCCACCTCATGAACAAGAGTTGAGAAAATGTTCATATCCTGCCCAAAAGATGATTTCATGCCACAAGTGTGAAAATGCATTTTGACTAAGATTTGAAAAATGACAGCAATCACATTCATCGGGTGATGTGAAAAAAAAATGACTATGCTGAAAATGTGGGGTCAAAATATTTAAAATTACCAGTTATGGGTGTGCGTTTAAAGATGTCAACGTATGCTCATAACGTTTTTTATATTTTTCACCCCAAATTTTCAACTTAGCCTCTTTATGACCCCACCTCTTGAACAGTTCAGAGAAAATGTCCAAATCCTGCCCAAAAAGTGATTTCGTGCCACTGTGTGTGAAAACACATTTTGGCCAGGATTTGAAAAATGACAGCTGTCATGTTCATGAGGTGGTGTGAAAAAATGGCTATATAGAAAATTTGGGGTCAGGTTAATGAAAATGACCACAGTTATGAGAATGTGTTGAAAAATGTCAATGTACACTCATAACTTTGTCATTTTTTAGTATTTTCCCCTAGATTTTCAACACAGCCGCCCTATTACCCCACCTCATGAGCAAGGTGAAGAACATTTTCAATGCCTGCCCAAAAGGTGATTTCGTGCAGTGACCATGAAATCACCATTTGGGATGGAGTTGCATAATGTCACTGCTCTTGTTCATGATGCCGTGTTGAAACTTTTGGGAAACAATATAAAAAAAAAAATTGACCAAGATATGAGGATAAGTTCAGAATCCATTGAATACACTGAACCGCATACCTGATTACCTCTGTTCCCAGTCCCTCATTGAAGAGTGAAGACTTGTCCCTGGTCCAGAGAGGATTATGGTGTTGGTAAGTAAGGACTGGGAGGGGTGTGTGGGGTGGTGGGTGCTGAGTGGGAGTGTTGGGTGGGGGAGGGTAATGACAACGGTGGGCCGATGGCAACAGATATCGATGGTTGTTTTTCTTTTTCTCGCAGGGAGTATAAAAAAAAGATTACAAATGGTGGTTTTATTTCAGGTTCTGACACTAGGAGCTGGGCACCCCAGTGTTGGTTTAACCTCCGGGGCACAAGAAGCAAAGGGGAGGTGGGAGGGATACTTGGCAGGGTGGGATTACATGAAGTAAATAAAAGTTTAAAAAAAGACTACGAGGGACGGTTTTCTTTATTTAAGGTACCCAGATGGGGATTGGGCACCCCAGTGTCAGTGTCATGTTTGGTGGCACTGGGGGTGGGCTCCTCGGTGTCACACAGTGAAAATGAGTCAGGTGGGGGGGTACTAGCCAGAACTGGGAAGTGGCACCCCCATGTCAGAAAATTAAGAAGGAATGTGGAAACAGTGGGAGGTGGGAAGGATGCTTGGCAGTGGGTGGAGGGATTGCTTTTTCATTGGGGGAAGAACCACAGCAGGCTGATCATGACACTCATCAGCTCTGCTTGCTGGGTGGCATTATGCAGATAAACACAAAGAGCCGCCCGTGATTCAGGTAGCTCTTTTCTTTGAACTACACAAAGATTCTACCCAGCAAGACCAGAAGAGTGTCATGATCAGCCTGGCTGATGATTGGTCTGGCACTGTTGAGCCTCTTGCAGACTGCCCTGAATTGGACCGACAGTGAAACACCTATCAAAATCCACCATCATAACAATAAGTTTGCTTTGTGCAAGCACAAGGATGAACATAAAAAACACAATTATGCATTCTCGTTTGTTCATGCTATTTCCTGAGCACCCCCACTAATAAAATGGGTGCACTGCATTTTTAACAACAATAAAACACAACATTATAAACAAGAGATACTTAGAAAATCATACTGTAATGTATTTAGCCTTAAATGGAGGAAGGGTATACCAACTAGTCCCCCACAAAATACAAAAGGATTTCAAGCGGCCTTTTACACTGATGGAAAACAACCACCCCACTTCACATACAAGAGGTTGCTGCAAGCACCAGTTGTTATCCAGGAGGGGGGTGGGGGACTAGGAGAAGGAACTGATCAAGAAAGAAATGCAGTGGATTTATAACTTAAATGTGTAGGACAAAGACATAGGACTAAATGAAAACACTGATAGGAGCAGCTGTTGGTAACAGGAACCATACAGCAATATAATAAAACCTGATATCCATACAGTATCTAGGAAGTATGTAACAAGTAACTCCATGAACAAACATTGTGCACTTGAACATGTGTATAAGTCAGAATAATTCCTTAAAGTTAAAAAACAAGGAATAAGAGGTTATAATCAGACCAGTAACACCTCTTATAGTATCCCAAGGAAAAAGCATATACTACTTTCACAAAAAATACCCCCCCCCCAATATAGAGGGACTCATAAAGTACTAACAGAACTGTGACAAGCAATTTAGCTTAATTTTGGTGTATGCTAAAACTGAAAGGCCTTATAATATAAAAAGAAGTAAATCAGAAACTCACTCCCCCCATGCAAAAGGACTTTTAAAATAATTACATGTATGAGATAAGCCCAGTTTATTTATGTAAGGAATTGCTCAAAACTTTCACATGTCTGGGTTCAAAATATTAGGCTAATTACAGTACAAATAAAACGGGTTATGGGTATGTAAGGGGACCAAGTACCCAAAGCCCCACACACTATAAGCAATTGATTTTCATAAAGCTGCTGTGTTGCCAGAGCTCTAGTTCAGCCCTCCAGCACAGCCCAGCTCTCAGAGCAGAAATCGACACTCTACAGTGGTAGCCTGACAATGAGTTTCACATGCTAGGACAAACACCTCCCCACCCCCCACCCCACCATGCACTCTGCCCTTCCTTGCCCTAGTAGACGTATAAAAGCCACAGAGGAGAGTGGCTGAGAGCGTTAGGAATGCCAGAAGGTGCAGGCAGGAAGTGCTGCTGCTGGTAAGAAAAAGTAACATATTATTTTGCTATATAGAAAGCACAGAACTAGAACAGAGTACTAGAATAACTAATATATAATGTATGGTAGAATGTGATTGCCGATAAAATTCCATTACTGGAATTGGCTTGTTGTGCTGCACTGGCTACATCATGATATTGTGCTGCACTGAGTACGTCACTAGCGCAGCACAACGACATCAAACGTCATTGCACATACACAATGAAGTGGCTGCAGTGGTGAGAGCTAGCCAGGAAGTGAGCAGCACTGAAAGAACATGCCACAGTAAGGCAATTTCAAGTTCTAGGGGGGATGTTTTTTGTCACTGGAGTGGAATAATGGTTCAATTGTGCTTATGCAACTGGATGAGATGATGCTTGTGTGACTTGATTTACATTGTGGCTTTCCGCTTCTCTATCCATGGGATATACCACCCTGTAGGGGTACGATGCAAGGATCCCTAGAGGAGGTTCCCCCCATACGTGCCATGGGAAGGATTCCGTCAGCTAAAGGTAGCTTAGGAAGAAACCCATGGGTAAGAAAGCTTAGCCGCTGGAGAAGGAGAGGTGGGTGGTGGGCAATGAGAAACAAATCCTGGGGAGGCCCAGGATGAGTGACCTTATAAGCCTGATGGGGGAGTGACACAGTTGCTCCGCCCATTGAACCTCTGGTTTAAAGCCCTCCCATTCAGTTGTGCTTATGCAACTGGATGTGATGATGCTTGTGTGACTTGATTTATGTTGTGGCTTTCCGCCTCTATATCCGTGGGATATACCATCCTGTAGGGGTATGACGCAAGGAACCCTAGAGGAGGGTTTTTCCATAGATGCTGTGGGAATGATTCCGTTGGCTAACAGTAGCTTAGGAAGAAGCCCAAAAAGAATACCCAGTCAGGTGTCAAGCATCAAAGAGGCAAGGATGATGAATGAATGAATTCTGAGAAGATGATTCAGGGTGGACTTCCTAAGGAAAGAGGGGAAAGCCGTGGCCACCATCCACCTCCATACAACAGCGGAACCTAACTAACCTAAGAAAGCACTAACCCTAACAAATATTATGACTATTGGCATGGAGGAGAGGAAAAAACAGCGTTTGATTTAAGAACGTATGTCATTAAAAAGAAGGATATAAATAGGGAAGACGATGATGGGCTAGGGAAAAAAAAACAAAAATAAGCACAGATCAAAGAAGGGACAGGAGGCAGCATGGACCCAAGAGGGGTATGCTCGAGTAGTCAATGGGAAGGAGTAGATCCAGGTAGAAGTCAGAGGAGCAAGGGGTATCCAGATTCACTCATGAGAAGACTGAGGATGATGAAGACTGAAGATGATGATCACTGCAGGAGTGCAGCAGTCCAATATGAGAAGACTGAGGATGATGAAGACAGACGATGATGATTTCTGCGATGACCAGAGTCATGAACCCGAATACATGCAGCAAGAGGGCTGCGGTTTGATGAGGTGGCATATGATTCATGATAGGTATGCCCCAGAGAAATATCGATTGTAGGCCTAGATTGGAGTAAATCCTTGACAGCTGGTGAGAAGACTGAGGATGAAGAAACTCAGAGGCCATGAGAAGACTGAGGATGATGAAGACTGATGGTGATTAGTGCCACAGGAGTGCAGCAGTTCAATGAGGTATCAGAAGACCCAATGACAGGTATGCTCGGTTGTTTGATGTGAGTAAGTAGACTCAGAGGCTAATAAGGCGATGATGGAGGAAAGCCTTGGAGGCCAGAACAGGTAAGGTGAGATAAGAAATGGACTATGTACGATGATGGAGTGAATCCATGGATGCCGGCGCAGTGAAAGCGAATTAGGATGAAGAAGCTACCTGGTATTGGTAACTATGGAAGACCAGACATAGGCACCAGGACACCAGATGGACTAGGGTAAGAGGAGGATACAAATAGAGAAGGTGATGGCAGGATAGGGAAAACCCTAAAAGAAAGCAAAGGTCAGAGAAAGAGAAGAACAGAGGGTAGAGGCAACAGGAGGAGGAAGGCAAGTGGAGTCGATGGGGTAGACACTTCTGATGCGGTGGATAAAGGTAGTGAGAAGGAAAGAAGCAAGCAACTGAGGTCAATGAGTGAATAGGTTGCGGGTCCACAATTAGCCCGAGCAGCAGGAGCGAGTGCAGCAAACCTCGGAAACAAACTGATGCTAAACATTTGCATAGTGTCAGAAATAATGTATTGAAATGTTGGCATTAATAGGGTTAGATTCTTAGATCTATGCATAGTAGCTTGTCCCTGAGAGAAAGGGTTAACTAATATAGACTGGCCAAAACCAGTGTAACACCTGGGACCCAATCCTGTCTTAATAGGTACCTGCCGGCACGGAATCCCTGTGAGACATAGCTAGACATAACCCCTGATCAGTATGGCCTGTTTGGAGAATAAGGCCCTTAGAGTTGATACATATGCAGTTCTCTTAGTAAGTACTGTACCACTGTAATCATGAAGTCTTTAGTATTTGATCGCTGATGGAGTTATTGCATTTCATTGGAGAAAAATTCAGCAAGAAGTCTGAGAGGAAGTTCAGGATGCTGCTGAAAAGGAGCACTAGAGGATGATGTCACTCACCGAAGATTCCTGGCTAGAGCGGACAGAGAAGGTGAAACCAAGTTAAATGACAGAAAAGCTGGCAAAACTACGCTGTTCCAGTTCAAAAAGCAGTGCACATTCAGGGAACAAGTCCAGCCGGGCAGGAGTCAGGCTGCCTGATGTGAAACTCGGAAGTGGTGATGCACGGGGAGAGTGGCTGCCGAAATCGGGAAGGAGGCAGAAGATGACACACATGGAACAGTCAATGGGGAATTGAGTTGGTGATCCATGAGGCGAGAGAGGCAACGAACGAAAACAAAGAGGTAGGAAGACGCTGCAGGACGAGGACAGGGCGGGGAACTGATGATGAACGAAGCAACAAGGGGAAAACATGAGGCGGGGGGATTGTTTGAGCAGAGGGGAGCCACAGAAAGGAAACAGCGTTAGCTGCAGGAGAGCTAGAAGGCATGGTGAAATGAGCCATAGAAGGTGGAGATGAACAAATGGGCAGCCAGAGGCAGCTGCAGAGATAAGGGGAAAACACAGCAAAAATTCAGATAGGTGAAGGAGAGCAGCACCTCCGACTGCAACGAGAAATGAATCCTGGGGAGGCCCAAGATGAGTGACATAAGCCTGATGGGGGAGTGATGTAGTTGCTCCACCCATTGAAGCTCAGGCTTAAAGCCCTCCCATTGCCCATACACTACAAAAGAATGTATATGAGCAACGATACACAAGCAAGACCGTGTTTTTGTCTTGTGGTTTTCATCGTAGTGAGACCTCTCAAGCTGCACTCTCGAGGTCTCTTGTTACCATGAAAACCACTCGATTGAAAAACAGCCTTGTTGTGTATGATTGCTCATACATAATCCTCTATATTTAAACCCATTTGTTTAAAAGTTATAGAACAGAATGCCGAATCACTGAAACAAAGGACTGTAAGTAGTATTACATGTATCTGCAATTAAGTAAACAGTGAAACCATGGAGTATAATGGGTACACAGAATATCAAGCACAAATGGGACAGTTTGAAAACATGTTTTTTTTGCAAGAAAAATATTTAAGCATTTCTGTCTTGGTATGAAAAAATGAATAGAAAGAAAAGCACTTGTTAAGGAAGATGTTCTTAAGGTGGCACATAGATAATGGCATTGAGGGTAAATATGCACACGAGTCAGTTTATGACATATATATAACAAATGTTCTTACTGTTAGATAAAAAAGTACGTGAATATAGAAATAAGATGGTTTAAACTGTATATAATGCATAGGCTAGTAAAATGAACAGTAACAAAAGTGTATACCTAACCTTTAGGTGGCTTGTTACAAAACTGAAATCATATTCAAAAGCACAGACAATGAGGAATTACCAAACGTAATCACTGTATACTCTTATTTTTGGTACTGGACAGGAATAGTATTTTAATAAAATTAGTGTAATGAAAATGGCATAAAATATACTGTCGGCCCTCCGGACAGACAGTTATGAGAATACTATGAAACTTATTATTTTTCTTTCTGTATAAAACAGGCAGAATGTGTACTTCCCTGATGAAGCTCTTTTAAGGGTGAAGCTTCGGGCATGTTGGTGCATGGTCCTTTTTTGAGGTGAACACCTGAAAATAATGTACTGAAGAGTGAAGAAGTGCTATCTGGAGTCTGGCTGATTTGTTGTAGCTATTCCACTTTGACCAGTTGTTATCCCCCACACAGCAACACTTCAGCACAAATACACCACCACACATCGATACAAAAGTGGGTGCTGACAGAGTGCTTTATTCAACATATGTCACATATTCTGAGGAAATAAAGTACTATAATTAATTTTCAGATTGTGCAAATTCAGCCACCCAGCATACTTCTCCAGTTCCCCTGCAACATCCTACATTAAGTAATAGTAACAGTACTCCCCTTCCTCCCCAAAAAAGTGGGATCAGTCCACGACAGTTGAGCTACCTTAGCAACAGAAAAGTTTGAAAGAGACAGGGACTGCACACATGCCACAGCCCACTGTCAATCCACAACAGGACTGAAAGAGATGGAGAGGAGCATAGATGGTCTGTACCCAACTTTCTGCCTGTCCATCCTGAGAAACAGCAGCAACCACAGCTGTAGCAGCAGCCACCTGTCCGCCTCCCTTGCCCCTAATCAGGTTGTGTAAATAGTACACAGGACCCATTGTAATCCTTGACTCCTCCTCTCCCATCTTGGGAGCGACACAACAGAAGCAGACCCCTACCTGGGCTTCCCACTGCAGATACCCTTCTCTCACCACAGCCTGTCCAACTGCCTTCTAACACCATCCTCTGCCACCCAGCACCCCATTTCATTAACATCCTCCTTCCCCAATACACACACCTTCACTGTGCCCCCACATACCCGCAGCCACAGAACTAGAAGAGGAGACTAGAAAGGCAATGCTCGCTTGCATGTCCTGTCAGTTGTACGTCAGGCATGCTGCCATCTTTTATATAGGCAGTCAGTCAGAAGTGCATGTGTGAGCATAAGAGGTCAGACTTTGAACTTGGGGAAAAATATTTTTTTTTATTGTTCTCATATACATTTTATAGCGAATAGACCTAGTCTTTCATAATTAGGGATCAATGGCTATCTAGAGAAATGGTGCCTGTTGGGTAAGGTGTTGTGTGTGTAAGACAGAGAAAGGATCAGGGAGATTGTCCTTCTAGTCATGCCAAGGGTATAGGAGGTAGGGATTATTTTTTCATTGGGGGGGGGACCACAGCAGGCTGATCATGACGCTGATCAGCTCTGCTTGCTGGGCAGCATTTTGCAGATCAAAGGAAAGAGCCACACTATGATTTGGATGGCTCTTTTCTTTGAACTACACAAAGTTTCCCACTGCAGATACCCTTTTCTCACTACAGCCTGCCTCCTAACACCATCCTCTGCCACCCAGCACCCCATTTCATCAACATCCTCCTTCCCCAATACACACACCTTCACTGTGCCCCCACAGAAGAGTGTCATGATCAGCTTAGCTAATGATTGGTCTGACACTGTTGAGCCCCTTGAATACTACCCTCTGCATTGGACAGACAGTGACACACCTCTCAAAATCCACTATTATATCAATGTGTTTGCTTTGTGCGAGCACAAAGATGAACATAAAAATGCCCTTACAGTTTTGAAAAAGCTTTGGCCACTGTAATGCTCCCTAAACAGGTTATCAAAATAACTTCAACAAAGTTTTGCTGTTTAGGGATGCTAGTGTATTTGTAGTACTAATAATTTATTTGCTTACCCACACCTGGCTATTTTTCAGTCTGCCCCTTGAACCTGATTAGACTTGAACCAGCAAAACTGTGAGACTGCACATGATGCTTAGGGCACAATAGTGCACAAATAACAAAATAAACATAAGCAGATGTAACCCCCAGGTGGCGCTATCCCAAGGGCTACTACCCCTGCCTGACTGACTACTGACAGGTTGAGGGGCCTAGATCCAATGGCGGGTGCCTCCACCCAGAGGTAAGGGTTGGTACTGTCTATTCTGACTTGGTCACAGCCCTCTGGGACACTGTAACCCCCTTTGTTCCCACTTGTGGCCCACACAATACATCAGGAGTATCTTCACAATGTACCCTTACCCCCAGGACTGGCTCTGTCAACTGGACTCTGGGGAACCCCTGTAAAACAAGATGATACAGTGCGATAGCCACAGTACAATACTTAATACATAAACGAATACTGCAGTCAGTATAACTTTGCTGAAACAAACAGATCTGATTTATTTAAGGGGCTGTAACAAGGACAGGGGGAAATTAGGTTAAACACATTAATAATCACCGTACTGTGCTCATATTGAGAGTCCTAAAATGTCACTTTCACTGGGTACCCAGGATGAGAGGGGTGCTAGCCAGGATCGGTGCAGCTGGTTGGGGCCCTGTGATGGAAAAAAACACTTGCACAATATCCAGTTGTAATCCGGAGCCGGATGGCTCAGTTCATGAAGAAATAAAACAGCAACAATTAAATGACACACTTGCAATTTGATAAACAGATGGCAGGGCAGATTGTCCTAGATTGCCAGGAGGAGCAGAACATGTGGACAAGGTCCTTGTGACTGAACCCCACTGCAGTTTATAGCAAATGGATGTAGTCCGGATTAAGCTGGGGTTTACTTCCAGCTTCATGCACTCAATTCACTGTACAGGGGATTTGAAACGCGATTCCCCACAAGCACTACACACATTTATATGTAAAAAGAAAGTACTATACCAGGCAGGCTGCTTCTCGATCCCGACCGCAATTACTGCACGATACCTGGGAGAACACACAGCAGCTTCAGTTCCTGACAGACCAAGCGCGATTCAGCAATTTCTCCAGTCTTCTACAGGGTGAGCCTGGTTTCTACTCTTCAGATCTCCTTGATTCTCCTCACAGGTCGGATTCAGTCCGAACGGGCACTTTCACAGGCTGCAGACTGAAACTCAGGGACTTACATGCGCTTCCCACGTGAAACTATACACCACAGAAGCACAGAGCTCCTTGTCTCGTCACTGCCAAAACTGATCTAATCTGTCCAGTCCCAGAGCAGTGCATTTCCTTTAGCTCCACACTATTCTGTTGGCTGGTCCAGCTGTCACTCACAATAAACTCCCCCTGTTGGTGGAAAAAGGCTCCAAGGTCAAAACTACATTTCCCAGAGTCACTGTCCATACAATCCTCTTGTGGCTGGCTCCAATTAAGAGTCCAAGTTCTGATTCATCCAAAGGCTCCATTTTAGAGGCCCCCCCTTGCACTGTTTAGATCTATTCAGTCATTCAGATCCAAAATGGAGGGGCGAAACACACAGAGTCCCAGCTGCAAGAAAGGCAGGTTAGACAAACTACATTTCCATTAACACGCTACATGATTTCTGGCAAACAGTTACATCTTTGAAAAGTGCTCCTTCTGCCCACTTAGCGACTACAGAAATGGAGCAATTTGGCAGCAGCTCGAGCGAGACTCAAGCAGGGAAACACACAGTCCCCCCATACAAACTAATTATGTCTACAAGCAGACAGCTCTTAAAGAGACAGTACCAGAGGCTCTAAAAGCACTCACAGATAAACGGCTTAAATGCCAAACACCATTCAGGCTTAGAGCATTCAAGCAAGCTCCTGGAAGACTTTTTAGGAACCCCCATTTGCAGGGGGGTTACACCGACATTATGTATAAAGACAGGACAGCAACAGAAAGCACAAAAGTAATATAAACAGCAGAACAAAGTTAAAAAAACACTGTACTGGAAGGCACAAAGCTACCCCAGTCTTGAGTAGGTTTACATCCATGGCATCTGTTGTTTTCCTTTGCAGAAGCTCAGTAGAGGACCACTGACTAGATTAGAGAGCTCTTTGTAACATTTTATTTCAAAGTAATGCCTCGAGGGACCCAGCATCTGAGCTGGTAACAGTCCCATAATGAACGAGGGTTGGTTTTCTTAAGTTTGACAATGCAGTCCTTCAGTGCTGCATTGCACTCATCTCTGGCCTAGAGACAACTTGTCTTTCCAGCAGTCATAGACTTTTTTCTATTTAGGATCAGCTGCTTTAGGGCTCTGTTGAGTCTGCGGAGACACTTCTTGGCCCTTTTCCCTTATTGATTACAGGGATGCAGACCTATGTGGGTGCTTTGAGCGCCTTCTTCAATGAACACCACCTGTGCTGTGCATTGCCAGCCTCATGCAGCTTCTCAGAGCCATTAGACACCAGGTACTTCATCATGGTAAAGTCTACCACTCTGAAATTTCAGTCATGATGCTGCAGACTAGTTAGTCTTCCCTTTGCCAGGGAGAAAGTTGTGGTTACTGCCTCCCACCAGTTCCTTGATGTTGACACTGGAGATGAGTACATCTCCACTGCTGAGAACAAGGTCAAGGGTGGCCTCAAATACAGTCCCCTTTTGGACATGCTACTGTGGGAAGCTGTCCTTGAAGGTGGACAGTAATTAGGTCTCAGCCCTACCTTTAGCCCTCTCAAGATACCAGTCTATTCCCAGAAGACTGAAGTCCCCAAGGAGCAACACTGCATCTGACTTGGTTGCTCTCATAACTTCCCCAACCAGTTGGGAGTCATGCTCCACTGACCTGTTTGGGACATTTAGCACACCTTGTGGGTGACTCTTTCACACCACATTCTCTTAGCATGACTCAGATGTACTTAGTGACACTGTTTAACTGCTGATGTTCTTGTTGTCCACAGTAACTTCCTCCTTTATGAAAAAGGCTGCTCCACACTGTTTCCTGTTATACCTATTCCTCCAGAATAATCTGCATCTATCTATCCTGGTGTCCTAATCAGTTTCTTCCCTTCATCAGGTGTCTGTGAGCCCCACTAAGTCCAGGGCATCGAAGTGCATCAGGTCCTCGAGCAAACCGATTTTGCTGGGTGCTCTCCTCAAATTGGCCTGCATGCAAGTGAGGATAATTTCCACTCTGTGCTTCTTCAACCCCACAGGAGTCTCCTGTCTTGGTGCTCCCCTGCTCAGCTGTCCTTCCCTCTGTGACTGCTTGTATCTGCCTCCTGCCCTTGAAGATCCCATACACCAGCCCCCTTCCCACTTTACTTTAACATTTCCCCTTTCTGCCCAGTCAGTTCTCTTGGCCAGTAACCCACTCCCCCCTGGCACAAGTACAGACCATCCTGGACATACAGACATCCTTTACTGGTCAGAAAAGGAAGCCCACCCTCTTGCATCAGACCCTTACCAAAGCATTAGCCTATCTAATAGTCTTCTGATGCTCCTCACTAACCCCCAGGATGGAGAGAGCCTCAGAAGAGATCACCACGGATATGACCTCCTCCTGACCTTGGGGCTGGTGCTGCATCGTATATGCCAGCCTGGATGACAGCAATGATCTACTTCTTCCCCAGTCACATTACTTGGCGTGGGTATCACTCATTTGATCTGCACTCCAGGCAGGCAGACCACCTTGCTTATGCTACCATACAAGTCCAGCAATGCCCCCTCCACCTCACCTACTGCTCTAATTATGGAGTCCCCAGTGACTACAACCTTCATGCCACGCTGTCCAGTTTTTCCTTTCTTCTCCTTGGCTGGTTGGGTGTTCTGGTGCCTGAGCCACACCCAGTAGCCCCAGTTGACCATTAACCCCTCCCCTAAATCTGGCCAGCCAGGTGCTGATACCTGTTGCTGGTATCCACTATTTATTTTATTTGTTTATTAAAATATTTATTAGTCACTTTTTGCAAGACAAAAAGCAGGTACAGAGACATTAAACACTAAATAAAAAAGTTTTCAACTTTTGTTTAAACGGTCTCAAAGAATCTGCCTCTCTAACATCCAGAGGCAGTGCGTGTCAAATAGAAGGGCCAACGTGCATAAGCACATGATGTTTAGAGCTACAAGAGCCAACACTAGGAACTAAAAGGAAATGGGCATGAGCAGAACATAGGGTATGAGATGGATTATAAGTTGGCACCAGCTCATGCAGATAAGCAGGAGGAGTTGACTTGCAAAGCCTTAAATATTAAAACTATTACAGTAATTGAAAAGTTGACCTATGACCAATCCTTAGCCAATGTAAACTTAGAAATAAAGAGATAACATGAGCATGCCTTGGTGGATCAAAAATTAGCCTAGCAGCCCAGTTTTGAATCATTTGAAGTGAGTGACTAGTAGCCATAGAACGTCCTGCATAAAAGAAGTTACAATAATTCAACCTTGATATCACAAGCGCATGTACAAAGGTCTTTGTAGCATCTGGTGTCAAGAACCTTTGAATGCAAGAAATATTAAGGAGCTAACAGATACAAACTTGTACAACAGGGGCAATTTGATTGGAAAATGACAACCGTGAGTGGAATAACACCCCCTAATGTTTTACAACATCGACAGACTGAACTGTACAGTCGCTTACTGGAATACCTAAATCCCTGACATCTTCCAGTTGCCACTTATCGCCCAGAAAAAGAATATAAATTGTAGCCATATTAAGCTTAAAAAAAATAGCTAATGTCCAAGAGGAAGTAGCAGACAAGCAACAAGAAATAGTAACCAGAACACCATCTGAAAAACTTTGGAAAAGAAAATCAGATTTTGGTTTCATTTGCATACATATGATAACTAAATCCAAAAAGAAAATACTAGCTCCCAATAGTTTAATATACAGTAGAGTGAAAAATGTAAAGGACCCAGAACAGAACCCTGAGGAACACCCACCAATACAAGAGAAAAACTAGAATTACAATGATTTCAAGATAGTTTAAAGAAATGATCAGAAAGATATGATGTTCATCCTGGGTGATCTGAATTTAAATTGGTTGTCCCCTAAGTCAAATAAGATATGGAACGATGTTGCTTTGCTCAACCTCACTCAACTTATACTCGAACCCACGTGTCCAAATCATAAAACACTAAATCATACCCTGCTGAACTGGGCACTCACTACTCACTCGCACCGTGTCATCAAGAAAGGTCTCCTCCCTGACGCCCTGAGTGATCATAACTCCATCTTCTTGGTGCATAAGGTCCACTGCCCTAAACCCCCACCCAAAATCATTCAGCTCCGCTCCTTCAAATCCCTTGATCTTAGCCCACTTATCTCAGCCCCTGCTTCAACTGACTGGGCCCCTCTCTCCTCTGCCACTTCCATTAACCAGGCCCTTGACTACTTTAAGGATAACTTCATCTCCACCTGGAATGCATTTGCTGTCCTTAAGAGGACCAGAGTCCAAGGGATTCACAACCTCTGGATTACTCCTGAATTACTGGTCTGCCTCAAGGAGCATGACTGGGCATGGAAAAAACACAAATCTACATTGCACCGTGGCGACTATGCCACATACAGAATGTTGTGTAACTCCTGTACAATAGCTACCAGATTGGCCAAGTCTGAATATTTCAAAACTTCTTTCCTTACTAACATCAACTTCCCATCCAAATTCTGGAGGGTGGTCCATGCCCTCCCCCACCCCGGTTCTTAAAGTAAATAATTCCCTGGTTTCTAACCCTGGTTTGGTGGCAAATTAATTTAATGCTTACTACACCTCTTGCACCTCAGCTCTTCTTAACTCTCTCCCTCACCTTCAGACTCCTACCCTGACTTCCCCATCACCTTCTGTGTCTGCCCATCCCCCTTTGTCCTTCTTCTCCATCTTACCTGAGGAAGCTTTAAGTGCCCTTCTCTCCCTTGGCCCCTCCAACGGTTCCTCTCTTGATGACCTTGATCCTAAACTTCTCTATCTCTCAGCTTCTGCTGTTGCTTATATATCTCTTTAATTCTGAACATCTCCTTCTCTACTGTTCAAGTTCCTTCCTCCTGGAAGCACGCCATGGTCCTTCCCCTCCCCAAAGGTGGTAACCCATCCTCTCTTGGTAACTCTCTTGGTAACTATCGCCCTATCTCTCGCCTTCCTACCCTTGCTAAACTTCAAGAATACTTGGTTCTCTCCCAACTTTCCTCCTTCCTCTCTGATTCCTCCTTCTTCACCCTTTTCCTGTCTGGTTTTCAGAAGAACCACCCGACAACCACTTCCCTCCTCAGGCTCACTGACTTCATCCTCACTGGGATGGATGATGGCCTGATCACCTCAGCCATCTTTGTCAACCTAGCCAAAGCGTTCAACACCATCTCCCACACTCTACTATTCACCTCCCTCTCCACTGCAGGCCTTGCCTCATCTGCAACAAACTGGTTCAAATCCTATCTCATCGGTAGTACCCAATTGGTAAGAATCTCTGTTTCCATCTCCACCCCCCGCCCCATCAATACTGGTGTCTCCCAGGGCTCAGTGCTTGGTCCCCTGTTCTTTTCCATTTTTCTTAATGATCTCCCCACTCCTACTCTACCACCTCCATCCATATGTATGCCGTTGACACTGTCTTGTACACCTCTGTCAAAAACCCTGCTTCTGTGGAATCCAGCTTATGGCATGACTTCAACAATGTTCAGCTCTGGTTTGCATCCCACCAGCTTTTCCTCAACGCCAAGAAGACTGTCTCCATGACCTTTGCAACTAGGCAGAGACTCTTTTGGCTTACTACCCTGCCCACTTTCCACACCCTAGATGGGACAACTCTTGAGGACTCATCCTCATTTAGATATCTTGGAGTTTGATTGGACCAACACCTCAACTTCGCTGTGCACATCGATGCCATCCTGAAGAAACTGTGCCCCAAGCTTGGTGCCCTATACAGGAATCGCAGTTGCATCCCGCTGACTGCGAGGTGCGAGCTTGTCCAGAAGATGATTCTCCCCATCTTTGACTACTGTGATGTAGTCTATAGTGCTGCTCCCAAATTGTCCCTAACCAGACTGGACACTCTCTTTCACTCCTTCTGTCACTTTGCCCTCGACTCTCCCTCTCGTACTCATCACTGTGAACTGTATCGCTCTCTTGCTTTTCCTCCACTAGCAAACAGGCACCTCTCCCGCTGTGCTAAACTAACCTCCAAATTCTGGCTTTGAATTCTCCCTTCCTACCTCTAATCCTTGCTCTCTTCACCTCCCCCTCCCAACCACTCCCTCAGATCTATTGATTCACGTACCTTGGAGGTCCCTCGCCACTCCACCTTCAGTGGCCAGACAGCGTTTACCCAACGATTCCCTAAAATCTGGAACTCCCTTTGATCCCAAATTCGCCACTCCTCTTCCACCTATTCCCTTCATTCTTCCCTCCATAACTTCCTCTCTCCCATTTGTTCCTGTTATAAGACCCCCTAACTTCCTCTATTCCTAGATCCAGCCTTCCAACTCCTTACACCCCTTGCAGTGTTCTCAGCATCCTGAAGAGGCACTGGGGCGTTGGCTGGCTCCCCTGCTTTCTGCACCCATCTCCCCCTCCAGGGCTGCCTCACCATCCTGAGTTGGCAACAGATGTTGGTTGTTTTCCCCTTCCCCCCTCCTCTCCTCCCTCCTTCCTTCCCCTTCTTCCTAGCCTATCAGCACTTTTAGCCACTCCTGCTCCCAGCACTTATGTCCTCCTTGAGCCTGCTCTTGGAACTACTTTGCACTTAAGTCTGTAATCTCATTATCTGCTTACCTGTATACTGAATTTGTTCCTGTTATTCCATCCATTAATTGTATTATTAATTGTATAATCTGCTTAACTGTATACTCTATTTTGTTCCTGTTATGCCATCAATTAACTGTATCATCACTGTGTTCATATCCTCATGTATTCCCCCTCCACCCAGGTTGCACCGTAAGATGAGCAACTTGTTCAGTGTGCCCTCCTGGTGAAACATCTCAATAAATAAATAAAATAAAATAAACTAATATGAACAAAACCAAGATAAAACAGTCCCTTAAAAGAAGAAAATGTGCTGAAGTTTTTCAATAAGATGATCAACCGTGTCAAAAGCAGAATGAAAATCAAGTAAAATAAGAGCAGACATCTTGCATTTTGCTTTTGCACCTCACAAATTGTTTGACACCTTCAGAAAAGCAGTTTCCATAAAATGACTTTTTATTAAAACCAGACCGAAAGCAGTCAGTTAAACCATTAGCATTAAGGTGAGCAGTACCCTGGACATCTATCACCATCTCCAAGTCTTTGCTCAAAAATGGTAGATAAGAAATAGACCTATGATTACATAATTGACCCTGGTTAAGACTAGTTGTTTTTTTAACAATGGGGCCACTACATAAAATTTATCAAAGATAGAACATGAGCCATCTTAGTGTGGCATTAACTGTACTCAAAAAGTGCTACTTGCTCAAGGTCTTTTAATAAAAAATGAAGGAACGGCATCTAAGGCACAGTCGGCCAAATTGACTTCTTTCAGAAGTTGAGTAATGCAACCTAGGTTGACTTCTCTGAAATAAGAGCAAGATGAGACAGGTTACATAGGAACATAGATGATGTCTGCAGAGAACGCCCCTGCAGTCCATCAAGTCTGGTTAGGCCTACATATCAAATGTTGATTTTGTGAGCACCCTAATGACCCATTACTCCCCCATTCCTCTTCTTTAGCAACCCCATATGCCTATCCCTCCCATGCTTGAATCCCCCCACCAGTTTTGCACAGCTGCCCTCCCTTGGCTGCTTATTACACCCCTGTACCACCCTTTCCCTGAAGAAATGTTTTCTGACATCCCTCTCAATTTCCCCCTGCCAGTTTCATTCAGTTCCCCCTCATGCTGCTGTTCCTTCTCAACAAAAACACCACTCTGTTGGCTACTCTGTTTATCATGAGGAGGTATTTCTACATCTCTTTCATGTCCCCCCTCTCCTTGCCTTGAGCATGTACATGTTGAGACTTAATAACCTCTTCATCCAAGTTATCCTGCTGGCCCTGAATCATTTTGGTTACCCTCCTCTGCACTGTTTCCACTCCAGGATGAACCAAAACCTTACAGTGACAGAATCACTTTGATCCTCCAGCTGCTAATCCCACTTCCAACACATTTCAGAATCTTATTTGCACACCCCACTGCCCTGTTACACTGTGCTATTGTCTTCACATTGTCCAATATTATTACCTCAAGGTACCTTTCCTCTGTCATATTTTAACCATAGTAACCCCCCCATGCAGTGCCTTATATTCAGCCCTTGATTTCTTGCTCCTTTTGTGTGCAATATCTCGCACTTCTTGGTGTTCAGTTTCAACTGTCAAACCCTTGACCATACCGTCAGCCTTTGTAGATTCTCTTTCATACTTCTGACCTCCTCCTCATTTTCTACTGTAATGCACTTCTTTGAATCATCTGCAAAGAGGGAGATCTTCCCTTGGATTCACCATTCCAGTATCACAAATAAAAATGTTAAAAAGGACTTGTCCCAAGACTGATTCCTGCAGCACCTCACTGGTGTCCTCCCCAACCTCTAAATATTCCCCATTTAGGGTCTACCCACTGCTTTCTGTCCCTTTGCCAGTTTTTCATCTAACTTGTGATTTTACTCCCCACCCCCATGTACCTTAGTTTCTTAATTAGTCATCTATGTGGGACAGTGCTGAAGTATTCACTGAAATCAAGGTAAAATATAGACACTGCCATCCCCCTGAAGGGGCGGAGAGTGGATCTTGTGGATTGCTAAGGCAGCAGGAGCTAGGATGGAGCTGGACATTATGTCCATCTTGGAACAAATGAGCTAGCAAGGCAGAAGGTAGAGGTAGTGGTAGAGGTAGGGCTGAATATAGACTGTGGAGGGGAGGTTGCTGTGGACAGTATGACAGAGGAAAGGTACCATAAGGTAATAATTTAGAGGAATGGTCAAATGTATGGCAGCTTAGATTTAATGCTAAGAAGTGCAAGGTAATGCACCTGGGAAACAAAACCCCAGGGGTAGAGTACACAATTGGGGGGTGAGATACTAACAACAACAAAAATGGAAAGGGACCTGGGGGTAGTCATATCAGATGACTTAAAGGTGGGCAAGCAATGTGAGAGGGCAGTAAGAAGGGCTGGGGAGATACTGGGATGCATAGGGAGAGGCATCACCAGTAGAAAACAGGAAGTTGTTATCCCTCTGTACAGACAGCTGGTGAGACCCCATCTGGAGTACTGTGTGCAGTTCTGGAGACCCAATCTCCGCAAAGACATAGACAAGATGGAAGCTGTCCAGAGGAGGGCAACTAAAATGGTGCAGGGTCTGCACCAGGAGACATATGAAGAGAGACTAAAGGAGCCTAATATGTATAGCCTCGAGGAAAGGAGGGAGAGGGGGGACATGATAGAAATGTTCAAGTACCTCAAAGGAATCAACAAAAGTCCAAGAGGGTAGCATCTTTCGAAAAAACAGGTGTGCAAGAACAAGGGGGCACAATTTGAAGATGGGGGGGCGGCTCAGAGGTAATGTAAGGAAGTAGTTTTTCACAGAGAGGGTTGTGGATGCATGGAACGGCCTTCCGGAGGAGGTTGTGGAGTCAAAAACAGTGATTGAATTCAAGCATGCATGGGACAGCCATAAGGAAATTCTAGGAGGTGGGGGTAGAAAGAAGTAGGCTGATGGTTAACTAGGATCTGCAGCTTATCCATTAGGTAGGGAAATGGGCAGACTGGGTGGGCCAAGCAGTCCTTATCTGCCGTCAAATTCTATGTTTCTATGTTTCTATGTAGTATGGGAAACTTCAGGGAACTGGGGAAGGGCCTCAAGCAGATAGCATGCACAGTGTCTTTTTCCGAGGTGCTACCTATAAAAGGCAGGAGACAGGCAAGGGTACTCTACACCAGGACATTTAATGATTGGTTGAAGGCATGGTGCATGGAGGAGGGCCTTTGCTACATCGGGGACTGGGGCCCAACCTGGGAAGATATGGGCCTCTCTAAGGGAGATGGCCAACATTCTTCTGGGAAGGGAACCGCAGTCCTTGGTGGGAGGTTTACATGCTACTTAGATCATTTAAAGTAGCTGTGGGGGAGGTAAAAAAAACAGGGAGGCAACAACTGTCGCCCCAGATGGTAAAATGATAGGGAGAGAGGGCCTGAGGGATGAAAACACCCCAAGGACAGGGGCACACAGCAGGGACTGGGTCAAGTTGGAAGAAAAGGGGGATACAACTTGGGTAGGGGAGGAAAATGGATCAAAGGGGACCAGGAATGGAGAAAGCAAAAGGGGATGAGGGAAGTCAGAGGGGGCTTCAGGTAACAACACAGGCAAGAAATGGAGGAAGATTAAGGGCATCAGGCAGGGGATTGAAAAGGTGTGAAGAGCCATGTGTGACAATGCTAGGAACCTTGGAAACAAAATCACAGACTTTGAGGCTATCATGGAGGAGGCTGACCTGGATCTAGTGACCATAATGGAATCATGGTGCACCGAGCACCACAACTGGGGCATGGCCATACTGGGCTACTCTCTATTCAGGACAGACAGGGCAGGGAGGAATGGAGGAGGGGTAGCAGTGTATGTAAGGGAGGGAATAAAGGCCATGGAGGTGCAGGTGCACCAAGGTGAGAAGGGGATGGAGGTGCTGTCATTCTGAAGACAGGGTCTGGGACCACTAACCACACCAGCACAAGGGAAGAAAATGGACAAGGCACTAGGGGAAGCCATCATTAGGTAGGCAAATAAGAGGGAGGTGTTGTTTGTTGGAGATTTCAGTCTGCCAGATGTGTAGTGGAACATTCCAGCTGCAGCTTCAGGAAGGAGCAGGGACACATTTGACTCCCTACACGGGACTTTTTTTACAGGCAACTAGTTAAAGAACCTACAAGAGATCGAGCAGTGTTAGACATGGTGCTAACAAATACAGAACAGTACTGCAGACATCACAGTGGGAAGTCACCTGGGTAGCAGTGACCACCATACAGTGTGGTTCAACATATGGAGAGGAGCAGAGGTGAGCCACACAAGATCAAAGAACCTAGACTTCAGGAGGGCAGATTTTTAAAGAAATTGGAAACTGTTTAAGAAAATGCTTTGATGGGGGGATTGCCAGGAAAGGGGAGTACAGACACAATGTGGAAGAATAAGGAAGGGTAAAATTAAGGCAGCAAACCTGTGCATGAAAGAAGTACGCAAAAGCAGAAGGAAAAGGAGACTGTTATGGTTCTCCAAAGAAGTGCCAAGGATGGAGAAAGAAAAAAGTGTGGCATTCAAGAGGTACAAAGAAACACAGGAGAAAGACAGAGAGGTGTACCTAGCAAGGCAAAAGGAAGTAGGTAAGGTGGTTAGGGGAGCAAAGGTGCAGATGGTCAGGGGAGCAAAGTTGCAAACGGAAGAAAGAATTGTTAGATGGGTGGCTAAAAGAGATAAGGCCTTTTTTCAGATGTGCAGCAAGAAGAGAAAAGCAAGGGGAGGGATACTGTGGATTAGAATGGTGGTAGGGAGACAGTGTGCAAAAGGGGATCAATAAGCAGATTTTTTTTAAACAAGTACTGCTGCTCAGTATGCACAGTAGTGGGGGAAGGGAGAGACTCCCCGGAGAAGCAAGGTTGGGGAGAGGGGAAAGTGGACATAAGTCCATTTTCAGAGGAAAGAGTCCTGAAAGGGCTCACAGCCCTGAGGGTAGATAAGGCTATGGGACCAGACAAAATACACCCCAGGGTACTGAAAGAACTCAGGGAAGTGCTAAATGACTGAAAAAGGTACTTGGTGCCAGTGCACTTACCCAGATACCAAAGTGAAAATAAATAAATGTTCTGCTGTCAGCCTTGTTCAACAGCTCACTGGAAGTAGGTGTGGTTCTGGAGGACTGGAGAAGGGCTCACATGGTCCCTCTACGTAAGAGTGGCAGCAGGGAGGAAGCTAGCAATTATAGGCCCGTCAACCTAACTTCAGTGGTGGGAAAATTAATGGAAATCCTACTGAAATAAAGGCTGGTTGAGCATCTAGAATCCAATGGACTGCAAGATCACAGGCAGCATGGATTCACAGGGGAAGGTCATGCCAAACAATTTGATTTCTTTGGGTGACCAGGGATATAGACAAGGGAAGAGCAGTGAACATAGCCTATCTGGACTTTAGCAAGGCCTTTGCACTGTGCCGCACGGGAGGCTGATAAGAAGTTTACCAATTTAGGATAGGGGTCCAAAGTAGTAAACTGAGTGGGGAACTGGTTAACAGATAGGAGACAGCGGGTTGTGGTTGATGGCACTCTAAGGACAGAGAGTGACCAGTGGTGTACCACAGGGTTTACTACTGGGACCAGTCCTTTTTCATGTCTTCATGGGGGACATTGCAGAACAGCTGGAAAGGAAGGTATGCCTTTTTTGCAGATGACACCAAAGTCTGCAATAGCAGAGTGGATACTTGGGACGGGAGTTGCAACAAGGTGGATATAATGCATAAGGATCTAGGGAAATCTGAGGCGTGATCAAGGATGTGGCAGTTGTGGTTCAATGCCAATAAGTGCAACATCATGCACCTAGGGCATAAGAAACAGAGGCTGCGTATAGGATGGGAGGAGGTACTGACAGTCACTAGACAGGAAAGAGACCTCACAGTTATTATATCAGAGGACCTCAAGGTGACAGCACAGTGTGGCAAAGCTATGGGCAAGGCTAGTGGGATACTGGGATGCATAGAGAGAGGTATCTCCAGCAAGAGGAGGGAGAAAGTGGTGCCACTGTATCGGTCCATGATATGTCCGTACCAGGAGTACTGTGTCCAGTTTTAGTGACCGCACCTCAGAAAGGACATAGACAAGATGGAAGTGGTCCAGAGGAGGACAACTAAAATGATGCAGGATTTACAGGAGAAGCACTATGAGGAAGGACTGAAGGATTTTAACGTGTACACCCTGGGAGAGAGGAGAGAGGAGAGAGCAATAGGTGATGTGATCAAGTCCTACAAGTTCCTCACAGGGGTGAACAGGGTGTGGGAGGGGGGGCTTCTTCCATAAGAAGATGAACACCAGGCCCAGGGGGCCTACGAGGAAGCTGAGGGGAGGAGTTCAAGAGAGATGTGAGAAAATATTTCTTCACTGAAAAGGTGGCAGACATCTGGGACAGATGCCAGCTGAAGTGGTGAAGGCTAAAATGATTAGGGGCTTCAAACATGAATGCATGGGATAAACATAGGGGTTTATTAGAGCACAGGCAGGCAGGGGGAGGTCGCCAGTAACCAGATAAGGTCTACAGATGTAGAATAGGCAGGGAGCACTTGGGCAGATTGGATGGGCCAAACATGCGTTTTCTGACGACAAATTCTGTTTCTATGTTTCTTGTCCACATTTTCGTCACTCAGGTAAAAAAGTTGATCAGGTTCATCTGAAACAACCTCCCCCCAGTTAACCCTTGCATTCTGACATCTTGTAGTCCATTTGCTTCTAGGAAATCCACCAGACTCCCCTTTATTGAGTTGTATAGCATCTTCTCCACTATGGACTTTAAACTGACAGATTTCTAGTTACCAAGATTGCCCTAACTTCCATTCTTGTGAAGGAGAACTACATTTACCATCCTGCAGTCCCTGCAGTACCCCCAAGTGAGCTGTTAAAGAGCTCAGCCAGTAGTTTAGTTTGGACCTACCCCCATCTCCTTTAGTACCCGGGGATGCGCCCAAGCACTTGTCTACCTAATTTGTCCACCTAAGGTTTGGTACTGTATTACATACAACTTCATTAAACCCAGAAAGAACTTGCAGAGATGAGGATATCCCAGAACTAATCTCCTTGAACCATCCTGTAAAAACACCAGAAAGTCATCAGAGATTTATTTTTAGTGGTGGCAAGTAAATTAAAGATCGAATATAAGGCCCATGGATTTCAAGCCTGAGATTTAATATTGCTTTGCTTTTACTAAAATGTTCTTAGAGTCACAGTCCATGAGTGATAGTGTTCCCTTGTGGCAATGCCTGCTACCTCCCTTCTCCACTCAGATCTCTCCTACCTCTACCTCTAGGAATCACAATTTCTGCCACCCTCCTCCCTACCATACATGTCCCTGTGAACCACGTGCCTTCTAGGCCTAGTGCTCAGTTCCATAGCTTTGTCTCTCCCATCATCCATAGCTCCCTGCTCAACGTCTGCTTCCCTATGGTGCCTACCAGCTGCCACTCCAGCCTGGCAATTCACTTCTTGAGAGCACTAGTAACCACCCTACCGTGGTTGCAGATGAAACACCCTTTTTTACCATATGCAGGATGTTGTGCATGGCACAGCCCTGCCAGTACATCAGGTGTGCCTCTTTTCCAGTATCTTGAAATCTAACATTCCACCCAACCCTTGCCTCCCTCAACATCCCCTTAGCTACCACCTCTCCTTTCTGTACCCCTTTATATCACAGCCAGTTCCAGACAGACAATGTTCTCTCCTGGGCATTAATCAGCATGCAGCATCTGGAGATATACCCCTCTGAATACAGGATGGTGCACATCAGGCAACCCTGACAGTGCTCCAAATGCCCTTCTATCCTGCTTGGTAACATCAAGGGTTACCTACACTGCTAGAAGCAGTTGTTGGCTTTCTGTCCCATTTCAACTTGGATTACTCCATTAGCTTGTGACCATTTGCTGCTGGAAGCTGCCCTGTGACATCTCTCACTGTACATTTTCTTTCCAGAACTGTAAAGCATTAAACAAAAATGTGGAACATATAGTAGGCAATTATTGTAAAATACAGGTAATGTCTATTGGTACTCATGAGAATGCCTGATGTGGATGGCTTGTGCTATACAATAATAATGGTTAGCATTTTTAATACATGCATTACTGTGTTGTATTATGCATTACAACAAGCTGTGTGTAACTGGGACCTGTCAATCATACACACAGTTCTAATTAATGGCACAGGCATAGTCTTATAATTCAGTTAAAAATGCTACCTAGTACTGTTAAAAAAATAAAACATGGGTTGATGTGTGTAACCTAGGATCTTGTACCAGTCCTGCTTGTGTTATGCTTTTATAAACCCCTGAGCTTTGCTCTCTTCAGTTTATGTACAACCGCACATCTTGGGTATGCATGGAATAGAGAATAGTGTATCTCTAGCATACACACCAAGGAGGGTCAGTGATGTCATAAAGCACAAAAGTGAAACTTGAGTGCTCTAGGATAGCGCTGACCCTATGAAATGTGGGAACCGGCTTGTTCTGTATGTCAGGGCATGGGCTGTTGTATATTATATACAGTAAAGCATCAAACCAAGCTGGTCAGCCATTATTTCACTGAGGCAAAATATTCGTATTTCATCTAGATGGGATTTTTATTTTCTGTGTTTGGTTTTCCCACGTGCCGGTGCTGCTGATTAATGTTCAACTTCAAAAGCTAATCAGCAACTCTTGTGAAAAGTTGCTCTAAATGTTCTAAGATTTGGTTCTTCTGGGGAGAGAGACTGAAATGTTCGCAATGGATTTAAGGTCATAACATAAATGAACATTAAGTTTGAAACTAGACAGTTACTAATTAAATAATGTGTAGTAATACCAAAATCAATAAAAGTTAAAAATAATTTTTATTAAATCTTTTTTTAAATGTCATGTGTAATTTTATGTATCAATACAAAAAAAGTGCCAATTTTTGTAAAAAAAAAGTAGTATAAATATTATGTATTTGCTGTTTTCTGGCAGTGTCATAACTGAAAGGCTTTGCCTGTAGTTTGGAGAGGCAGCGGGTGACCACAACCCACCACTCTCCACTTGGTTAAATCAGCGCATGTCCTAGCATTCTTTGATGGTCAACTTTCTTCTTCTTGTGTCTGCCACGTGATGACTTTTCTTGACCTCTCATCTCCAGTTCCTTGCTGCCACACAGCTGTTGCAGGCATCCCTCTGCTTCTCCTTGCTGTTGAAGACCCTCAGTTGCTCTTGTCTGTTCCTGCCTTGCCTTTTGGGCTCTTTTCCTGCCAGTCTGCTGCATTCGTACTCACTCCACAGGTGCTGGGTGTCAGCTGCTCCCATCCCTTGAGCTTCCTGCCAGCTAGGAGAGAAGTCTACCTCAATCCATATTTGAAGGGGCAGTGGGAGGCATGATGGCCCCTCTTCACACTGCTCCACTGTCGTCTCCATGACTTGGTGATGCTCCTCTACATGGAAACATAGAATTTGATGGCAGATAAGGACCGCTTGGCCCACCCAGTCTGCCCATTTCCCTACCTGATGGATAAGCTGCAGATCCTAGTTAACCAGCAGCCTACTTCTTCCTACCCCCACCCCCTAGAATTGCCTTATGACTGTCCCATGCATGCTTGAATTCCACCACTGTTTTTGACTCCACTACCTCCTCCAGAAGGCTGTTCCATACATCCACAACCCTCTCTGTGAAAAAATACTTCCTTAAATTACCTCTGAGTCACCCCTCTATCTTCAAATTGTGACCCCTTGTTCTTGCACACCTCTTTTTTTGAAAGATGCTACCCTCTTGGACTTTGTTGATTCCCTTGAGGTACTTGAAAGTTTCTATCATGTCCCCCCTCTCCCTCTTTTCCTCGAGGCTATACATATTAAGCTCCTTAAGTCTCTCTTCATATGTCTTCGGTGCAGACCCTGCACCATTTTAGTTGCCCTCCTCTGGACAGCTTCCATCCTGTCTATGTCTTTCTGGGATTGGGTCTCCAGAACTACACGCAGTACTCCAGATGGGGTCTCACCAGCCGTCTGTACAGAGGGATAATAACTTCCTGTTTTCTACTGGTGATGCCTGTCCCTATGCATCCCAGTATCCCCCCAGCCCTCCTTGCTGCCCTCTCACATTGCTTGCCCACCTTTAAGTCATCTGATATGACTACCCCCAGGTCCTTTTCCATTTTTGTTGTTGTTAGTATCTCACCCCCCAATGTGCACTCTTCCCCTGGGTTTTTGTTTCCCAGGTGCATTACCTTGCACTTCTTAGCATTGAATCTAAACTGTCATACATTTGACCATTCCTCTAACCTTGCCAAGTCCCTTCTCATCCTTTCCACCCCACATTGTGCATCAACTCTGTTGCAGATCTTTGTGTCATCTGCAAAGAGACATACTTTTCCTTCCAGTCCCTCTGCAATGTTGCTCATAAAAACATTGAAGAGGACCGGTCCTAATACTGAACCCTGCGGTACCCCACTAGTAACGCCCCTTTTTTTGGAGTGGACTCCATTTACTATTACTCTCTGTGTCCTATTCTCCAGCCAATTCTTTACCCAGGCTGTCATCTTGGGACCCAGACCCAGGCTGGCTAACTTGTATATTAATATTTTGTGTGGGACTGTGTCAAATGCCTTGCTAAAGTCTAGGTAGGCCATGTCCACAGCCCCTCCCTGATCAACTACTTTGGTCACCCAGTCAAAGAAATCTATCAGATTTGTCTGGCATGACCTTCCCGCTGTGAATCCATGCTGCCTTGGGTCCTGTGCCCCTCTGGCCTCTAGATACTCGACAGTTCTTTCCTTCAGAAGTGATTCCATCATTTTCTCTAACACTGAGGTTAAACTAACAGGTCTATAGTTTCCTGCTTCTGCCTTGCTCCCACTTTGTGAAGGGAATCACATCTGCCCTCCTCCAGTCCTCGGTACCACCCCATCCTCCCATGATTTGTTAAAGAGGGTAGTCAGTGGTGTCACTAGTTCTACCCTTAGTTCTTTTAGAATTATGGGATGAATCCATCAGGCCCCATTGCTTTGTCCACCTTCAGTTTTAAGAGTTCTTTCAGAACCTTTCTTCTGTAAATGGGCTGGTATTAACTTCTGTATCCAGAGTGTTTCTACTGTTTGTTTTAGGTACCCTCCTCTTCCTTTGTAAATACTGAGCAAAATATTTGTTTAGTATCTCTACCTTTCACAGTCACCCTCTGCCCACCCTCCTCCCTTTATTAAGCCTCACTATCCCTCCCTTGGTCTTCCTTCGCCCCTGATGTACCTATAGAAGGTTTTATCCCCTTCTTAACTGAGTTGGCTATCTTTCCTCGGTTTAGACCTTTGCTGTTCTGACTGCCTTCCCAGCTTCCTTTGCTTTAACTGATACAGTTCTCTGTCCTGCTCCTTCTGTGATTCCTTGTACTTCCTGAATGCTTTCTTTTTCTCTTGAACCTTCACTGCCACTTCCTTTGAGAATCATAGTGGTTTCTTACCTCATTTCGTTTTGTTTATTTGCTTCACACAAAGGCTTGTTACCTCTGTGATGGCAGTTTTTATTATTCTCCATTGTTCTTCCACCCCTCCTTCCTGCCTATTTGCTAGTGCACTCCTTAGGCACTCACCCATTTTGGTAAAGTCAGCCCTCCTAAAGTCCAGTACTTTTGCCTTTGTATGGCTTGACTCTATTGCTGTGTTTATTGTGAACCATACTGTTCGATGGTCGCTAGTTCCCAGATGGCTACCAACTTCTACATCTGTGATCCTCTCTTCATCTCCATTTGAGAGAACTAGGTCTAAGATTGCTCCCTCTTAAGTGGGCTCCAATACTAGTTGTCTAAGGCATGCCCCTGTGGGGCATCTAGAATAACCCACTATTAGTGGCTGCTGCAACTGCACTCCAGTTAACATCTGGCATATTCAGATCACCCATCAGCAATATCTCCCCTTTTTCTGCCATTCTAGGTATACTTTCTATCATTTCCTTGTCCATTTCCTCCCTCTGAGAAGGGGGTCTGTATACAACCCCTGTGCAGATTGTGGTGCCATTGCTGGTCTCCAAATTTACCCACAGTGCTTCTTCTCCTCCCTGTTTACCCTTTTGTTCTGTTGCTTTGATTCCTTCCCTCATGTAAAGAGCCACTCCTCCTCCTCTTTTACCCTCCCTGTCCCTCCTGTAGATAGTGTATCCTGGTATGTTTACGTCCGAGTCATGGTTTTGTGTGTACCATGTTTCTGTGGCTGCCATGATATCCAGATGTTCCTCCTCCATCAAGGCCACTAATTCAGGAAGCTTGTTACTCAGACTACGGTCATCAGTACTCATTGCTCTCCATTTTTTGATGGCTTTACCTTCTGTTGCAGCATCCTCCACTGACCTTTCTACCTCAGTCTTTTTCTCATTTAGTACCCTGTTTTGTAGGGAGAGGTTGGGATTTTCCTGCTGCTTATCAGTGCCTCCTCCTTGACTAGTTTAAAAGCTTGCCAATGAAGCATTTAAACCGATTGCTCAAAAGACTTGTTCCCTTCCTGGACAGATGCAGACCATCCTGCCAGTATAGGCTGGTGTCCCTTCAGGTGGAACCCCAGTCCCCAATGAAGCCAAACCCCTGTGCTGCACACCATTTTTTCAACCATTCACTAAACTGCATGGTGCAAAGTACCCTCACCTCACTGATGCCATTGACAGACAGCACCTCTGAGAAGGATACTGTGTGTGCTACTTGTCTTAGGCCCCTCCCCAATTCTACAAAGTCCTTCTGCACTGCTCTAATCTCATGATGAGCCAAGTCATTTGTCCCTAGGTGGACAATGACGTCCAGCTCAGACTCCTGTGCAGCTATTCTCGTGATCCTGAGGATGTGCTTCCTGTCCCTTCAAGCCATGGCACCAGGCAGGCAGGCACCTTACTTCAGTTTTCCCTGCTCCCCCTAGTTCTATCCCCCTAATAATTGAGTCCCCACCAGGAGCTGCTTCCTTTCCTTGTGGTGTCCTCTGCCTCCTTCCTGTGGGCCTCCCTTGTGACAGTTGTCCTCGGCCTCCTTAGTCTCCTCTGTGGGTGCATCCATAGGGGAGCTATGCTCCCCCAGAATGGCGTATGGATTGTGGAGTGGAACAACTGACTGGGTGTGCCTCTGTTCCACCATCCTCACCCTCCCTGAGACCTCTATGGTCCAACTGCTGTGCTTTCTTTGCAACCTCTGAGGTAGTGGTGGTGGCTCTGGTGCTCCCTGGATGGGGGAGGTTCCCTTCCTACCATCCAGTGTGGCCTGGGGGAAGGTTCCCTCACTACTGTCCAGCGTGGCCTGAAGGCGGGCAACTTTCTCCTCAGGGCAGAGGTTGTCTGCAAATAGGCAACATCTCAGCCTCAGAAAGGCCCGGAACACTGCCCTCAGCCATTACATTGTACTACTCCCCATGTTTATCTACTTTTTGTGTGTGTGTGTGTGTGTGTGTGATTGGTTTGTTATATAGAAATATATATATTATACAGTGTTATGCTTATATTGTCAGTGCAGTGTGCTACAGAGGATATGACAGTGCTTATGCACCATTACTCTTGAGAAATGATGTCAGAACCCCAGGTATAAAGGAACTATTTCCAGGGGTGGGTGAGGTGAGGGGTGGGAAGGGGTTGGGCCTAAACTGTGCCCTCACAAAACAATCAGCTAAAAGCTCTGACCCACCGCTGTGATGAGTGCCTTCCTGTCAGCAAGATGCCCTACACAACAATTTGACAGAGAAAATACCCTGCTAATCATACAGAGAAAAATCCAGACATCCAAGTCAGACACAAGTAAACCTCCCCAGCCCCAAAACGGCCTGGTGGTTTGTGCTCTGAAAGCAGTCAGCCCCAAAATAAGTCAGCTGTGCTTTAAACTCTTCCTGCACTGAAAATCTTAAGAACTGGAACAAAAGTAAAGCTGGATCTACCTCCCTCTGTCGCTTGAAAGACTGTCTTTTCCTGATAATTCTAAGTTCCTTATTTCATCTTTCAGTTAGAAGTAGCCTCCACCTGCAGAATATCTGCTACATACCAAAGACAATTGTAAGGTTCACCTCCCTCTGTTGTGAGCAGAACTCACTTTCTTGAAAATCCTATGTTCAGTATTGCAGCTTCCAGCCAGAGGTAGTTTCACTTGAAGAATATTAGTAATTTCCTGCACCTGAATCTGTCTGTGTTTCAATTCACACTGCAGATTTTGCTATGACAACTCCTTAACCACAGTAACTTATTTAAAAATAGTTTAACTATCACAAACTCCTACGAACCAGTAAATTATTTAAAAATAGTTTCTGTCCCAAAATCCTAGTAGTCAATCTAGCTACCCCCAAGGGACAACCAAAATGCAGTATTCAAACCCTTGTGAAGTTACTTCCAAGATAAGCAGAGTTTGCAAGCTCTTTATTCACTCCTCAGCCACCTGTAATTTATTTAAAAATAGTTTAACTGTCATAAAATCCTAGTAGACAATCTAGCTACCTCCAACGGTCTACCCAAATGCAGTATTTAAATCCTTCTGAAGTTACTCACAAGATAAGCAGAGTTTGCAAGCCAATTCTTGGTTAACACTAAATAAATATGTGAATAAAAAGCAATTACCAAGGGTAATTAGTTTCACCTCCCACAGAATTGAGCAAAAGTGCATGTTGTTGCAGATATCAAGTGCAATATAGAATTTCTCACATAGTTCACAGCTGAATAAAGAAGTAGTGTCCTTCCAGGTCAAGAAGATGTGCTTTGTGGGGTCCTAGTGCCTCTCCTGCACTAGCAGCTGATATAGAAGTGCTGTTAGGTTCCTGGCTCCTGATTTACTCCACCAAATTGGCTACACTAATACTTTCTCCTGAATTACTCAGCCTCTGCCTCATGCAATCATACCAGTACCTTGGTGAATTGGTAAGCTTCCATTCCTTTTACTGCCCAGTGCTCTTTTTCATTGTCTCCTAACGTGAATTATTGTCAGCCTATTTGGATAGTTCCTTCCCTTTGGAATTGGTTGGCTTAAATCTGCAATTTTTGTTTTCCTATCATTTGATCTCAGGCACCTATCAGTCAGTCTCACTCAGTCTTCAGACTGCATGTTCTAGTATGCTCCAGTCAATCATTCAGCATTGTCACTTGTCTATTACCACTTACTTGTGGCCATCATCAGGCCTCATCATTGGTCTCCCCCCACTCCTGCAATGAACACATGCCAGCCTTGACCACATTTTGGCTTCTAGGTTTCCTTGCCCTGATGGCCAGTGGTCTTGGTCTGTCCCTTTAAGGTCTGCATCTTGAGGGTGGGTCCCTCAACTTGCGTGGGGTCCTTCTCCTTCTGCCCTTCAGGTGGGAAGGTCTTATGCTCCTTGGGAAACTTTAGCCATGCAGATTGAATCAGCAGCGCCTTTTGATGTAGTGTTTGTGAACTCAGCTGCCTGAGGGTTGGGCCTCTACTTCCTTGGGATCTCCTTTAGCTCTGTAGACCATGTCAGCAGTACCTTCAATGGCTATTCCTTCTTATGACTGCTGAAGAATCACCTGATCTCCACTGACTTCCCTTCCTCTGCCCCTCAAAAGTGAAGATTGGACAACTACAGTACTACAAATCTCTGCTCCTCAAAGGCTCAGCTCTGTGCCTTGCCCCTTAAGGGTTCAGCTTCCTCCCTAGGCTTCACTAGCTCAGAGACTGGGTGACTATCTTTCAGCAGTCATTGTTGTCCTGTTTGCTGCCATGGAGGATGGGTCTCCTTTGTTGGAAACCTCCTCTACTTGCGGTGGCACCCTCATGGCATTCCTACTAGAGGGATAGAGCGAGAGCTTTCCTCTTAAAATCTTCTCCTAAATTGGGTGTCTAAATTGCAGTAGCTGAACCATAACTAATTCTGTCCATAGCCTAGAGGGAATCTGACCAGTGCCTTGGATCCCCAGAGGTTTCCTCCTTATAGGGTTTTTTAAGGTTGGGCAATCCCGAAAAGGTCCTGACCCTTATTATTAGGATCAGAATCCATGCCAAAATCTTGATAAGTTCTGATCAGTTCTGATTCGAATCAGAACCTTTTTTTTAATGTGATGAAAACTGCAAATCTGCTATATAATTGCATAAAACGACACTGAGATCTGTGACACACATGTAGAATTGTAATCAGCATTTCAGGATATGAAAACTGTGTGTTCATAGCACTGATGTGCTGGTCAATTGAATATGGTAGTCATGCAGTTGACCTCTGTCTGTTTCCTGTCTCAGAGTAAGTAGTACTAGTGCTACAACTGTAAATTGACCTGTCTGACCTCAGAGGAGGTATCCCATTCCCATTTAGTAGTATACACTATACATTATCAATGGACATATCATAGAAACACAGAAACATAGAATTTGAATTTGATGACAGATAAGGACCACTTGGCCCACCCAGTCTGCTCATTTTCCTACCTATTGGATAAGCTGCAGATTTTTAGTTAACCAACAGCCTACTTCCTCCTAACGGATATTAGTGTGTTATTATTGTGCCAGTTCCTTCTCTGCTCCACTGAGAGTCATGCAGTTATTTTCTATGACATGGGGTCCCCTCCACCTACCCACCCACTGAAATTGATGATGCATTTAGGGGACCCCACCAAAAAAAACTGCATGTCCTTATGAGTCCAGAGACTTAACTGCTATGGTGGAAGGGGGAGTGTGGCTGTGAGTCTGAACCTGTACTGAGTGTGCAGAGACCTACATTCAGGCAATCCAAAAATTAGACAAGTCCACTAGTACATGCTGAAAAAAGTGTGTCATTTTGTTCAGGCAATCCAAAAATTAGGACATACTGAAAACATTCTGCCATCAGTCTCAACTTCAAGCAGTTCAAAAATTGCACAAGTCCATTAGGACATGTTGTGAAAAGTGTGCCATGAAGTTCAGGCAATCCAAAAATTAGCCAAGTACGTGAGGAGGACATGCTGAAAACATTGTGCCATCAGTCCCAACTTCAGGCAGCCAAAAATTAGAGAAATCTATTAGGACATGCTGTGAAAAGTGTGCCATCAGGATCAGGCAGTCCAAAAATTACACAAGTCCATTAGGACATGCTGCAAAAAGTGTGCCATCAGGTTCAGGAAGTCCACAAATTACAAAAGTCTATTAGGACATGCTGAGAAAAGTGTGCCATCAGGGTCACGCAGTCTAAAAATTATACAAGTCTATTAGGAGATGCTGTGAAAAGTGTGCCATCAGGTTCAGGAAATCCAAAAATTAACAAAGTCTGTTAGGACATGCTGAAAACATTGTGCTATCAGGTACAAAAATTATGTAGGCCACACATGGGCTTATGTGAGTACTACTGATTCATTTTTCTTAGAAAATGGTGATCTTTCTACTCTTCCAAGTAGTCATCTTTGAGGTCACTTTGAAATGTATTTGCTGCCTCTGGGTCATGGTTGTAACCAGTCAATGGAAGGTTTACTTTTAAGAATGTTAACTTTTCAACATTTTCTGGTAGTAGCCTAGATCTTGTATGTTACCACATTTCCTGCACAGCTAAAGAGTCACTCTGAAAATACACTGGTTGGGGGACAGACCATGTACTTCAAGGCTACCTGCACAAGTGCAGCCCATACAGGCTCCTTGGTTTGCCAGTATTTAATGAGATCTTCATTCCATTCAATACCTTTTTCTGCTAAATAGCAGTCAACCATGGCCTGGGCAGAAGCAGTAACACATGGAGAAGAAAGGGCTGATTTTTCAAGGATGACAGCATCGAAGTGACCTCAAAGATGACTGCTGGGTGTAGAACGAATGGCAGCAGCTGATTGTTTTGTAGCCTGACTGATAAGAGAGAGCCGTGAAGGTGCAGGAGGAATGGATGAGCGGACTGCAACTGCTGTCACGTTTTTTTCAAAAGTAAATCTACTTCTTGAATGATTTTCTCTCTGCAGTTTTGGAACACATTTGGTTCAAACTGTGAGAGGTGTTTCATCTTGTACCGTGGGTCTAGTATTGTTGCAATAATGTAATGTTCTGCCGTGAGCATTTCACAGAGTTTCTCATCATCTCCGACTTTATTAATCATTCTATGTACTATGACTTTTTTTATTCTGGGTGGCAAGTCCCTTTCCATTGCACTAGACTCTCCCATCTGAAACTGGCTTATTGTACCTTCCAGCTCATCCCTGATTGCATTCAGCTGAAATCTAAGAATTGTGATCAATGGGATTATTTGACTGAGCGTGGCACTGTTGGAACTCACTTCCCTAGTAATTTCCTTAAAGGGTTGCAGTAGCTTGATGAGAAGTTCTAAAATAGCTCACTGCTGAGGATTAATGTACACATCAGCATCCCTTATGTTTTTCTCCAGTGTATACTGTCTTACAGTCTTTTTTTGCTCTAGCAATCTTTGGAACATGTAAAAGGTAGAGTTCCACCTCATTGCAACATCCTGGATGAGTGTATTAGGAGGCAGTCCGTATTCTTCTTGTATGGCCCGAAGACACTGATGTGCTTTGCAGGAGTGGCTGAAATGTGTGCATATTCTTTTTGCCACGTATGTGAGAGCCTTTATATCTCTGTCCTCTTCCATAAATGCATGCACAATCAAATTTAGGCAGTGTGCAAAACATCTACTGTCGACAAAGCCCCCATCAGACAATGCTTTCTTTATGTTTGAACCATTGTCAGCCACAATGAAACCTACAGAAAGCCCTTGTGATGTAAGCCAGTACTGTATCTCTCTATTCAGCTCATCCAGGATGTTGGAAGCTGTGTGATCCTGCTGGATATACTGGATGCGAAGGGAAGCCAGTTTCAGAGGGGAATTGTTAGTGTCCCTACAGGGAGTAAATGATACCTAATGCGCAGTCAGTGACATAAATGGTTCTGGCTGGCAGCTTGTCCATATGTCAGTAGTCAGATGGATAACCCCAGTAACTGCATCTTTTAAAGCATGTTTCAGTTTAGCACTTACTAAATCATACATCTGCAGTATTGCAATAGTCGAAAAATATTTCCTGGATGGAATATTGTATCACGGTGACAGGTGATTCAAAAGCCTTTTGAATCCTACATGCTCCGCAATTCTGTAAGGCTATAAGTCCAGTACTATCATCTCCGAAATTAGTTTTGTTATAGCAATTGCCTCAGTATGACTATGCTGGTACTTAGCTTTACGTTCAATTGTGTCTGAAATTGTGAGCTGTCTTCTAGCAGTTGAAGTTTTCAGATAGCCAACATTAGGAGTGCTGGATGATGAGAAGGGCAAAAGGGGACTGTTTGTAGTACTTATTCTAGAAGAAGACTGAGAAGGAGTTGACAGTACAACTGAAGCAGCAGGGCTGCTGCTATCACTTTATATCAGGTGCAGCAGGTGTAGTCTGACTTAACCGGCCTGCGTGTTATTGTCTTCTTTCTCTCTGACAAAAAAATCATGCATAAGACATAATGGGTGACATCTCTCTAAATGTCTTTTTAATGCTAAGGTACCCAAAGCACCTTTTTTGCTCCCTCTGCTAATGGTCTTTTTACATAAAGATCAAACTGCTAGTAACTTGTTCTTGGCAGCCAGAGAAAAGTAAGACCATGCATAAGACCACACCTTTTGTGTTTTATTACCAGGCATACTATACTGTCCTCCTTTATTTCCACTGTGTTGTTCTTTCCCCACATTGGGAAGCTGCTCATCATGGTCTTTTTTCTATCTCACCATTATCATCATCCAACAGCTCCTCCAGGCCAGTGACAGAACCTAAATCTGAATGCACTGCCACCTCTTCTGGTTTCCCCTGCACCTACAGCACACTGTTCATGCCCAAACTGCCTATCTCATCATCATCCAAGTACATATCATCACAGTCATCCTGCATCTGTGCAGCTGCCACCTTTACCTCATTCTGGATTTCCATTTGTTTCTGCTTTTCTCCCTCCTTGTCTACATCCTCCATTGCATAATCATTACTCTCATCGGAGCTAGATTTTCCCCCGTTTCATTTAAAACTGTACTGGTACTACGGTACACATATATACCATATCTTGGCTTGTCACTTCTTGTGGTGCCAACTACTCCTTTAGTTTTAATTAAGGTAGTTTTGACCTTTCCTGTCTGTTTGGACAGCATTGTAGAAGAACCACTACTGCTGCTTGATGAAGTCCCAGCAACTGGTCTTTTACCAGTCAGACTGTGCAGTGTTGTTTGTGCCATACATTTCCCCATATCTTTCCCCATTTAGGCCTCTGCCTCACCCTGTCTGGTGCACATTTCCAGTTTTTTTTTTTATTACACAAAAATGCTCTTTCCAGTATGTGTTTTCTTTTTATTTAGTCATCTAAGTTGTTCCAAAGTTCCTCAGCTCACTAGTACAGACTCGGCCTCACAGCCACACTCCCTCTTCCACCACAAAAGCTTGGTTCATTTGTATGTTGCTTGCATGCATATGCAAGAAACATAGTGCCATCATCCGAGTTTTCGGAGGTGTGACACCCGTCTTCCAATGCAGTCAGTGTGTTTGCAGGTGCGGCCCCAGTTCCCCAATCACTGCTGCAGCTGTCTATGACAGCAGTTGAAAATGCAGTGGCATACAGTTGAAAGGGAGAGCTCTGCTTCAGTGAGCAGAGCTCCCCACACACACACACACATGCGCGCATGCACGCACACCGCGCGCGCATGCGCCTGCCCCCACACTGTATGACCGACGGGGGTGCCCAATCCCCCGTCAGCTCCACGCCCCCACCAAAGCATCCAGGTGCCACGCTGGGAGCCCACCCCAGTGTGGCAAAATGATTTATGGCCGATGGGGGTACCCAATCCCCTGTCGGCTGCACGCTCCCCCCAAAGCATCCAGGTGCCACGCTGGGAGCCCACCCCAGTGTGGCAAAATGATGTTATGGCTGACAGGGGTGCCCAATCCACCATCGGCTCCTGCCCCCCCAACATCCTTCCAGCTGCCACGCTGGGAGCCCATCCAAGTGTGGCAAACATCCCTCGTCGTCTTAGGGGAAAACAAAATACCTGTAAATACAAAAACTGTCCCTCGGCTTCTCCCTGCCCCTGCCTCCCACAACCCGCACCCACCCACTGCGCACCCTGCCTCCCCACACCTCCCTCACCCCATACATACCTCCGGAGCTCAGCGCAATGATCTTTGGTGGACCGGGAACACGTCTTCACTCTTCAAAGCCGACCACGAACTGAGGAAATGCCGGTAAGCTGTATAATGGGATAGATAGCGTTTTTTCAACTTTATTTTTGGGCCCAAATTTTCAACATGGGGTTCTTGGGACCCCACTCATGAATTCTTGAACTGTCATGGCGTTAATCGGGCCCGAGGGGTGATTTCGCGGTCACTGCGTGAAATCACCTTTCAGGACCGATTAATGAAATGACACTGCCAATGTTCATAAGGTGGGCTCTCAAAAAGTCTATGTTGAAAATTTGGTGAAAAAAATCCTAAAAATGACTGTTTTATGAGCATGCATTGTGCAGTTCCTACGTACGCTCGTAAGTTTGCTAATTTTTAATATTTGCACTCCAGATTTTCAACATTGCCATTTTACCACACCTCCTTATGAGCAGTACACCTGTCATTTTTCACATGTTGCCCCAAATGTGTTTCTGTGCATGTAGTGCACAATGGCGCATTCAATGTGTGCAATCAATGTTTGGGGAAGATTAAGAAAATCACAGTGACACTGTTCATGAGCAGAGATCTTAAAATGGCTATGTTGAAAATTTTGTGAAAAAAATTCCCTTCAGACATTCTGCAATATTATTAATGAAGACATTGAACAGAACTGGCCCCAGGACCGATCCCTGCAGCACCCCACTGGTCGCCCCCTCTCCCTAGACTGCACACCATTTACCACCACTCTCTGCCTCCTGTCTGTTAGCCAGTTTCTAACCCAGTTTACCACCCTTTCCCCCATGCCCAGCCTACCCAGCTAGTTTATCAGCCTCCTATATGGGATGGTGTCAAAGGCTTAGCTGAAATCAAGGTAAGCGTTGTCCACTGCCCCACCCTGATTCACTTCCTTTGTCACCCAGTCAAAGAAATCAACCAGATTTATCTGACATGATGTCCCCACTGTGAATCCATGTTGTCTATGGTCCTGGGCTCTGATGGCATCTAGATGCCCCACTATCCTTTCTTTAAGCAATGTCTCCATGATCTTCCCCACTACTGAGGTGAGGCTGAACGGCCTATTGTTCCCTGCCTCCTCCCTGCTGCTGGACTTGTGTAGAGGGACCACATGTGCCCTCCTCCAGTTCACTCATGTTGAATGACTCAGTGAACATGGCTGCCAGAGGTACTGCTATCTCCCTTCGCAATTCTATTAATATCCTTGGGCGTATGCCATCTGGTTCCATCGCTTTGTCCACCTTCAATTTAGTGAGCTCCTGCAGGACTCTTTTGCCTTTGAATGGACTATTGTCCACCTCTTCACCCCCTTAACATCTGCTGTACTGCTGTGGCCCTTGCCTCTCCCACACTTCTGTGAATACTGAACGGAAAGACACAGTGGATGTCTTGGGAGGAAGGCATGGAACTATCACTTCCAAGTACATAAACAGCACATACAAGCAAGCAACATTCGGCATTGACAAATGCTTGTTTTAAATGGCACACAAAAATGTTTTTTTCCTGTAGATATTTTCTTTTTATTTAGTCCTCTCAGTTGTTCCCAAGTTCCTCAGCCCCCTAGTACAGGCTCAGCCTCACAGCCACACTCTCCATTCCACCACAATAGCTATTTTTTTTTTATTACACACAAGGAAATATTTTTTGACTGTTGGAACACCGCAGATGTATGTATGTAGTCCCCTCAGTTGTTCCCAAGTTCCTCTGCCCACTCAGGACAGGTATGGCCTCACTGCCAAACTCTCCCTTCCAGCACTGTAGCTAGTTTTATTACACACACACACACACACACACACACACACACACACATGCTTTTTCCTTAATGTAGTTTTATATTCAGTCCTCAGTTGTTCAAAGTTCCCCTGTCCACTCAGGGGCCAGGGCAGGCTTGCTCTCACAGCCACAGACCACCTCACACCCCTGAAGCTAGTTTTTTTTTCCAGTTTAAAGAAAAAGATTTTAATAGTTCTGCTGCTTCTGACTGACTGTGACTAGCAGTATATTAGTAACAGTAAGTTACAGCTCCTCCAACCTCCACAGTCCAGGCACAGTCAAAACCCACCATGAATAATTAATTTCATTTTATTTATTTTTTCCTTTCTTTGTTTTTTTTTTCTTCTGCAATATAGTGCAGCTGTCTGACAGTGTCTGGCCCCTCACCAGGAACCTTTTAGATGTCCCCGGACCTCTGCACTACCCACCAGCCACAATCTTCAATCCCCTCCCCCCAATTAAGATTCCATCAGATTATGCCTCTTTTTACTTTTTTCTAGTTTTTTATAGCCCCCAAAATAAATGCTCCTTTGATGATCACAAACTGACAATTTCTTAAGAAATACTGCTTGCTCAGACAGTCTCAGTTGAGAGAGACAAAACGTCTTCTCCCAATGTGAGGTAGCTCCAAAATGGTGCCTTTCACGAATGCCGACCGAGCTACATAGACCCTTTCAGCTCCACCCTTCCACTGTAGCAGCCAATCACCAAGACTGACAGGCAGTCTCCTATAGCTATAGGCTGCCTAGCCTGTCAGTCTGGCTGGACTTGGCCAATCAAGTATCTCCACCCTTGCGCTCATTCATGAGTGGGTACTCATCTCCTGCGTCTTGCGCCTTGCCTGCTCATACGAGCATGAGCATTTTCTAGTAGGAAGAGTGAGTATCAACAGCCCACAGAATGCCATGCTAGCAGCCACATGACTCAAGGACTGGAGCAAGGCGGATGTGATTCCCTTTACAAAAGTGGGACCAAGACAGAGGCAGGAAACCACAGACCTGTCAGTCTGACCTCTGTGGTAGGGAAAGTGATGGAGTCACTTCTGAAGGAAAGAATAGTTGAGTACCTAGAAGTCAGTGGGGCACAGGACTCAAGGCAGCAAGGATTCACAGTGGGAAGGTCATGTCAGACAAATCTAATAGATTTCTTTGACTCGGTGACCAAAGTAGTAGACCAGGGAGGGGCTGTGGATGTGGCCTACCTAGACTTTAGCAAGGCATTTGACACAGTCCAACACAGAAGATTAATAGTCAAATTAACCAGCCTGGGAGTGGGTCCCAGGGTGGTAGCCTGGGTAAAACATTGGCTGGACAACAGGACACGGAAGGTAATTGTAAATGGAGTCCACTCTGAAGAAAGAGGGGTTACTAGTGGGGTACCGCAGGGTTCAGTATTGGGTCCAGTCCTTTTTAATGTCTTCATAAGTGACATTGCAGAGGGACTGGAAGGAAAAGTATGCCTCTTTGCAGACGACACAAAGATCTGAAACAGGGTTGATACACAAGAAGATGTGGAAAGGATGAGAAGGGACTTGGCAAGGTTGGAGGAATGGTCGGAAGTATGGCAGCTAGGATTCAATGCAAAGAAGTGCAAAATAATGCACTTGGGAAACAAGAACCCAGTGGAAGAATACACAATGGGGGGGAGGTAGTAACAACAACAAAAAAGGATAGAGACCTGGGGGTAATCATATCAGATGACCTTAAGGTTAGCAAGCAATGTGAGAAGGCAGTAGGGAGGGCTGGGGGTATACTGGGATGCATAGGGAGAGGCATCAGCAGCAGGAAACAGGAATTTGTTATCCCTCTGTACAGACAGTTGGTGAGACCCCATCTGGAGTACTGTGTCCAGTTCTGGAGACCCCATCTCCGCAAGGACATAGACAGGATAGAGGCAGTCCAGAGGAGGGCAACTAAAATGGTGCAGGGTCTGCAAGAGAAGCCGTATGAGGAGAGACTAAGGGCTTAATATGTATACCCTTGAGGAAAGAAGGGAGAGGGGGGACATGATAGAAACTTTTTAGTACCTCAGTGGAATCAACAAAGTCCAAGAGGGTAGCATGTTTCAGAAAAAGAGACGTGCAAGAACAAGGGGACACAATTTAAAGATGGGTGGGGTGGTTCATGGGGCAATGTGAGGAAGTATTATTAAACAGAGAGGGTAGTGGATGCATGGAACAGCTTTCCTGAGGAGGTTGTGGGGTCTAAAACTGTGGGAGAATTCAAGAATGCATGGGACAGACATAAGGCAATTCTTGTGGGGGGTAGGAAGAAATAGGCTGTTGGTTAACTAGGATCTGCGGCCTATTCTGCAGGTAGGGAAATGGGCAGACTAGATGGGCCAAGCGGTCCTTATCTGCTGTCAAAGTCTATGTTTCTATGTTTCTAATGTGGCCATCAGGTGACTGCTGGCTGGCTGGGATCTGGAGGATCATGGAGTGCCATCTATCTACAGGGCTTGCAGGCTGCAGGTAAAAATGCACTAACAGTGCTTTTTAAAAATAATAAAGCACATTGTGGCCAATGGACCTGGACTTGGTACATTAAGCCCACTGACTCTGATTTATCTGGGTCCATCAGACCGCATTAGATCCGGGGGGGTCTGATTTTCAGCGGGTTGGTATGTCCACCCCTAGTATTTTTACTGTCCTCCGTGCTGAAGGTCACAAAAGTTAGGTAGTCTCTACAGGAGCTGGAGTTGGTTGGTGACTTTCCTGGATCCAGGTCGCAGTCTTGCTACACCTCTCATCCATAGGGGTTCACTGTGCTAGCTTGTCTTCCATTGAGCTTTTGAGCCTTCTTCCTTAAAGGATAGAAAGAGTATATACCAAAGTTCACATTTGCACTAGCACGAAATACTATTCAGTCTCAACCAATCCTATCCTACTCAAGATCCTGATGATCCTTTGAACTGAAATGCTTTGCCTGTAGTTCAGAGGGGTTGCAGGTGACCACATCATGGCCCCCTCCACATGGTTAAAACAGCACATGTCCAAGTGTACTTTGGAGGCTCGGCTTTTTTGTTGCCACCTTCCTCCACTCCTTGTCTTGCTGTGCCTTTCTCTTCTTAGGGTTGGGCCTCTTCCTTAAGGTGTGTTTGGTCCTGGAACCATGTTCCTGTGACAACCTGAGGGGTTGAAACCCTTTGTTCAGGTTCTGTGTCCTTGTGACACCCCAACAGGATGGCAGTCCCCACAGCAGGGACAGAGAACGTGTAAGCCAAAGTTCACAGTTGCAGATGTACTACATACTATTCAGTCTCAATCAGTCCTACTCTACTCAAAAGCCTGACAACCCTTTGAACTAAAAATCACGTATCAATTACATAGAGGATAATGTATGGTCTTTGGTCAATAACCACACTGTAAACACTTTGAGAGGTTGCCATGACATCATTGTAAACCTCAAGAGTGCAGCTCAAGAGGTTTTCAGATGTCATGGCAACCTCAAGAAGTTTTTTTCAGTGTGGTTGTTAACCAAAGATCATACATTATATGTTATATTGTATGGGCTACCAAGATTGTGTAATCACAAATTGCATTACTTTACTGAATTACTTTATGGAACATTGATTGTTGTGAGCATTTCATTTTGTTATACCATTGATATGACATACTCAAGAAGGGTTAGCAACAGAGTGATGTCATAACAATGGCATAACATAGAGGAAAATGGCTGGGGATCGGGTGATAACCATACTGTAATCACCTTGAGTGGTTGCTAGGGCAACATGGTAAACCTCTCGGCACAGCCCCAGAGGTTTACCGGTAGCCTAGCAACCACGTAGAGGTGATTTCAGAGTGGTTGTCGCCCAATCCCCAGCCATCATCTTTTATAGTGTATGGTCAAAAAAACACCATTTGCATTCTGTGTGTGAGAATTATGGAATTCTGGTGCATTCTTTTTTGTTATGCCACTGTTTGGAAGTTCTGAAGTGTGGTTAACAACTTTTAAAATTCCAAACAGTGCATAACAAAGCTGTGTGACTGCCGATTATGGTGGTTAATAGGCGCTTACCATACATTATAAAGTTGTAATCTGCTTGATGTCAGTTAATAATAAGAGCTCCCCATACATTATATACTAGTAAAGCAGGCTGTATGACCCTTTGAACTAAGAAACATATATTGATAATATACTGATGAAGCAGGTTCAAACAGTATCAATACATATAGAATAGTATTGATACATAAAAGCAGTTTTGTCAGAGCTAATTCTTAATGGCTGGACTCCAAGCTTTCATTAAAAGAAAATTAAGTTTCCAGCCCCAACAGTTCCAAACTTAGACCTTTCAAAAGATAAGTTCTTTAAAATGTGATAACTTTGGAACCATTAGGGCTAGATGCTTACTTTTTTGTAATGAGAGCTTGGAGTCAGCTAAGTAGACATAGCCAATAAGATATTACTACAGCAAATATATATATATATATATATATATATATATATATATATATATATATATATATATATATATACATATATATATATATATATAAAGCTTTTCATACCAATATTTAAAAAAAAGACATAAAATAGTTCACTACATTTTTAAAGATCCATCAATGTTAACAACATAGTATATCAACATGCGTAGACGTGTAGTGTATTGACACAAGAGGGCTGTATTATTTGGATTTATACATGTTGATTGGACTCCAATGTTTCATTTTAAAAAACTTCAGATTCTATGATTAACAGTTCAAATGTTACAGCTTTCAAAATATAATTTCAGGCATCATAAAATCTAATAAAAGAATATTTTTGGAAATGGTCGGAAGATACTAATGGTTGTTCTTTGTCATTCTTTTCTAGTATTCTGGTTACACACACCAACTCATGCATTAGTCTATCTGTTATAAACTGAACCGTTGGAATAGGAACCATTTTAACCAGTCATACTGCCAGTTTCCATGTATATACTGAGCAAAAAAAAAAAAAACAGAAAGATAACTGGGATTTTTTAACAGAATATGTATGGTGCACAGCTTGGAAAATATGGGATACAATACAAAAAATACAGCAAATAAGGAACAGGTATTCCAATTAATCTTTAGCAATGCATCACAAGTGTTCAACTAATAGGAACAACTTTATAGACCGTTTTGTTTTTATTTTTTTGCTACAGTAATAACTCAGCTTTGCACATAGGGCCCCATGCCCACTGTCTATATTTAGATTGTCAGCATGTAATACAAAATAAAGAACGGACACGATCAGTCAGGTGGGTGTGGAAGGAGCAGGCAGTCTCATATTTCTGAGAGCATTGCCAGAAGGTGATGTGCCAAGCAGACAAGTAAGTACACTGTAGTGTACACAAAGTTCATATGCAAACACAAAACTCTGAGATGCGATATATTTTTGAGAGGTTGCCACCTGCACTGAATAAATACATGAATGAAGTCGACAACAATTGCCAAATTGCGCCTCACAAATACAAAGTGCAAATTAAGTATACTATGTGAAAAGTGTTGCATTAGATTGTTGAATAGTTGGATTAACCTGTGCTAGATTTCAATACATATATGACTGTATTTTTTTTGTCCAACTCTGAAATTCAGTGCAGCTTGGAAAGCCGCTGCAAGCAAGTCAGACATTTAGAGTTTGTATAGGGTAGGAAGAAGTACATTGTTATTATTATTATGATGTGGGAGTGGGCTTTTTTAATTTATATTTATTGCACTCAGATAATACAGGAAAAATCAGGGTACCATACAAGGGTCGAAATTGAAAGATACTGCAACATTATTGCTAACAAGCAAACAACTGATTTCAGTCTCTCTCTACTGTGTTTTTAAATCACAGCCAATGTGAGCGTTTTTTTTTTTGTGCAGCCTTATATAGGAGTGGAGTAAGAGTGGAACTAAAGAACGGGGAAAGACATAAAACTAGATAGCATTGATCCAAAACAGCCAGGGAGTTACAGGTGCAGATTACGTTAATAATTCATGTAAAACATTTCAAAACGTAGCGGGAAAAGTCTGTTGCAAATGAATCCATTTAGTGATCTGTCACGGAAAATGAAAACACCTAAATGTGCATGCCCCTCTTGTTATGTTGAGTAAATATGCGGAATTAGAATGTCAGTTTACAATGGGAACTTGCGCTGGAAAAGTGTATTGTTGTAAAAAGCCAGATTTTACCGTATCCATCTGCATTCCAATACCGCAGTGCTCACGTCACCGAACTGCTCGGTAGGGTTACAGCCAGTTTTGTTATATCGGAGGGAGCCCGATATTGTATGCTGGGCACCACAGCACAGAACTACTTTTGCCTTGCAATATTTAGATCCATAGACTCTCCTTCCATGCCCACTACCTGTTATGTCTCTTGTGTTGCTTCTTGTTGACTGAGAGCTCAAGTCAACAAGCAGTAATATAGCAGCATAAGTAATCAGATTACTAATATTTGCATATGTTATGTATTAAACTGCCTATGCAATGTATTGTCTCTGTAAACTGTATATGTAACTAATCTGGGTAGCCCCTAAAAAGGGACTCCATTGTCTCAGTGGGATTCACTTGGTTAACAAAATTCTAAGGAGTAATTTTCCCCCATAACAGGTGATCCCAGTAAATGCATTTTTTGTTTTGTGAAACTTTCAAATAGTGAGCAAACCCGGGGTGCAAACCAGTCTTGCGGATTTTGTGCACTGTGCCTTTTCAGAGATTTCTGCGAAACGTTGTCGGTCCTTGTAGAGTTAGTTCCTTTCTTTAATCTTTCCTCTTATAATTTGTCTCCTCGCGCCCCTGTGACTGAGCGTGTCGTGTTGCTCGGTGTAGTGTCGTTGTCTCTCCTCCTGGTGCTGCCCCTTGCAACCCCCCCCCCCCCGCGCGTGTGAACCTGCTCCCGCCTCCCTCAAGTTCAATGGCAGCGGTGTGACGGACTCTCCCCTGGGCGTCGTCGAACCGCTGCTGGTGGGACGGACTAGGGAATGCTCACGGCCAGGGGCGCTGCAGTCTCTGGAGAAAAGCGAAAGCCGGGTAGCAGTAGCTGAGAGAAACCAGAGCGGGACAGCAACGCTCCCAAGAGTAAAGAGTGGGAGGCGCGAATCCCGCAGGATGAGACAAGGTACTGCCGAATGACCTGCTGCTCATACACACTGAACCTAAAATTAGCCTCCTCTCTCCCGTACTGTAAAACACCGCACAGAGGGCGAGTGACAGCTTCCGAAGGCTCCGTACAATTTGAAATAGTGCATGCAAGAGGAAAATAATGGATGGATGCTGCTGACTTAGTGGATAACCTGCCTACCCTGTGTTCCTTCACAGCTTTTGAAGTTGTTTGTAAAACTTTCTTTTTTCTCTTGTCCTGCAGTGGAGTTGAGATTGTGAATCGCTGGAAGAGCTGGCGTGAGGGTGCCCCTCCCGTGAGAAGGAGACAGCCCGAAGTGGATATAGTGACGGAGAGTGGCGTCTTGTGCCCGCAGGCTGGAGCTCGCCCGTACAGGACTGCGCCAGGAGTGCACATTGCAGCCTCGCTTGCTAGTGAGCGCAACCGGCGCACAGTCAGAAGCGCCCACCCCCCTTTGTGCGCGAGGACTCCCCGTGCAGCTGCTGAACGCCAGTAGCGCCTGGACCAGGTGCAGCCACTGAGCGCCAGTCGCGCGCCACTCGGTCCTTAAAGCTAGTGCCACCCCCGCGTCGATCCCGTGCAACTAGTAAGTGCCCTCCCAACGCGCGTACCCCTTGATTCCAGCGAGCCACCCCTGAACTCCTCTGATTCCAGATAAGAACATCCCCACGCGCGTGAACACATCGTACACATTTATCCCCCAACTTCTTGCCAGCCAGTGGGCGCTCCCGACGGGTGAACCCCTGGATTTAGTGACTGCCCCCTTTCCATACTCCGGGTAGCCGGTGAACGCGCCCCCGCCCTCCCGTCGGCAGCTGCTACCTGCGGCTCAGGCTGCAGCATAGAGAGCCGAGTACGAACAGAGAGCTGCAGCAGCCGCCCGCCGTCCTCTTCTGTTTGCGGCTGGCTGTTGCCAGTCTCCGGGATTACTCTCACTCCGGTGCTATCGGATACCATGAGGAGGCTCATCATCATCATCAGACTGGTGCTTCTGTCTGCACTGTACCTGAGGGTGGCGGGGGACTTCGACCTAAGGTAAGGAGCAGCTCTGAAACTGCACGTACTCATACTGTGGGACTCGAGTATCTGATCAGAGATTGTTATTCACGTCTGGGATCTGCTGTGTAATGTGCTGTTCCAGGCAGACAGCTTTTTGTTTTTTGTCATTAAGAAATGCAGTAGATGACTGTGCTTCGAGGACATGTTTTTGATAAACTACATAGCCAGTTTAGCAGATGGAGAATTGGGCAGGGGGTGGCTGGTGGAGACAGAATAGACATTAATACAGTATGATATATATAAAAGAAATTATAGATTGAAATGTTGGTTCACGTCCTGATGGTGTTTATTACATGAAGAAGCTATGCTGGGCTCACCTGTGAATTAACCATGGGCAAACAGTCAGCTTTACTAGTGGGCAGAGGTCTACTGTAGAGATAATTGATTGTCCTGGACTCTTCTCTGAGGACTCCTATGATGGAGAGGAGGGGCAGCATATAGTGTCTCTGACACAAACCAAGGGGGAAGGGAATGGAGAAGCCAAGAAGTGTAATTTCCTACCATGTCCTAATAGCTGATTCTGTAGTCCCCTGAGGGGACGCATGGGGCTCTGTGTGGTACAGGTCATGAAAGAATAAGGTACACATCACTGGAGGCAGACAGTTTTTTCTAATGTACGTACCACCGCCACCCTATAAGCCATCCTTTGCAGGTGCTGTTATTCTTTTAAAGGTAACATTCAGCAAAAGGTCCAGAGATTTCCATGGACCAGAACTTTAAAGTATTTTTTCCCTCATTCAAGAAAATGTTAAAAAAAAAAAATAATATTCAGACACAATTTACCTTATATTTCATTTATATGTTTTTATTAAATGGGTAAGGAATTGGCTGCCTCCTGATTGGTCAAGAGGATTCCAAAGCAGTTCAGTTCAGGAGTAGTAACCGCACTATGGTGTATAGTAAGGTTTTTTTTATGCATGGGTTTCCACATCAGCTGGAACCTTGTTGTACCATAGTTCAAAGGTCATGAACACAGTTGTACCCTTCTATGGTACAACACGGTTCCAGTTGATTCGAAATTCTTAGGGGAGTTGCTGGTTTTCACAGCACTGCTGCACACAGAGCAGTAAGTTCAAATTCTGAACTGAAACCACCAGCACATTCGCTGCTGCTGCGGGTGCGCTGTGAAAACATGTTTGTTTAAAAATAAAATAACAAATAAAAGCTAAACAGAAAAAAAGTATACACTATAAAAAGTACTAGTTGGACAACCACATGCCCAGCCTGTGCTACCCTCTCAGGCTTCTGATTACATCGGACCTCTTGAGCTTCACTGTCGAGGTCTGATGTAATCAGTACCCCTCTGTGGCAGCAGAGACTGGTTGTGCATGGTTGCCTAACCAGTATTCTCAATGTTTTACTCTTCCTCTGGCAACCAGGATATGCTGTGCTCAAGTGTCAATGCCTTCAAGGAACTTTTATTTAACATTTATTTGCAGTCATGTTGCTGTAGGGAAAATTCACAACCTCCCACTTGTCATTACTTAGTAGCATCAGAAAATTCTGCATTGTTTTGAGTCCCACCACACAACCTCAGACGCACAACTACTATGTAAAAATACATTTAAAACTACTCTTCTCTTTTTTCTTTTGATTCTTGTATTTTTGGGCCCTGGCACTAGCTGGGATAAGGGCATTATGGGGCTCATGCCGAGGGTTTTTTCTCTTATGCATCACCACTCCCCAACTATCTGTGGTGGGGCCAGTCATGCAGTGACCTCAGAACATGGTCAGGCACATTTCCACCCCAACATCTGACTCTCAGTGTGGTCCCAGGCTGCCATACCCCCAGCCAGTGCGTGGGATCGATATGCACTGGAAACCAAGTGCCTCCCTCCCTGGGGAAGGTGAGCAGTCCCTAGGACACTCAGCCTTCTTCCCCTGGTCCCCGGCCAGCCATCCAGTGTCTGAGGTCCACTCCCAAACCCTGGTCATTTGCGCTGCTGGTGGAAGCACTTCTGCTGCGCTGGTGGGCCAGAAAAACTACTCTTCTTACATTCTTTTGATGTTTTTCTTATACGATTATGAGTATAGTTATGTGTGTTTCTTAATGTTTCACAAGTATCTCGCTGGTTGAGGACTGCAAAACCATAGCTGCCACTATGACTCCAGGGTCTGCTGAGTGGAAAGTCAGTGAAAGTGAACGTCTTTCCACTTCAGTGCTTTAGACCACAAAGTTTGGGATGCGTGCATCAGATGTGCAGCGTGAGGAGATGGCTGAATGCAGAATAAGAGGTATAGCTTTTCTCCTTGCTGATTGGTCATTGGCAATCCATTGCCCTACTGTTCTGTCTCACTGCAGGAACCCAGCAGCAGTTAAGGCATTGTACCACCCCAGCTTTCCCCTCCGCTCAACAGTTCATTCCCTTAGAAACCCACAGAACTGCCTGCTTCAACTTATGAATCCCTGCCTAACAAGTGTTGAGGAAACACCCTCCAAACTCACAGTCTGAACATCTGTGGAAACTCTGTGAACCAGCAGTTTAAACTTTTTCCAAAGCCAGAGGTACAATTTATCTCTTTCACACATTAGTAGAAAACCCTCCTTTCCACTGCACCACATGGCAGTGCAAAACCCCACCATTTGCTCTCTCACTCCAAAATACAGTAGCAAGAACGCATACTCTTTGGCCACATCCCACCAAGCTGTCAATCTCTCACTCTGACTCCCAGTCGTGCAGACTGTTGCAACCCTGGCAAAGCTAAAGTTTCCTGGCTTCACACTCTGAGGTAATGGTTACATTGGAAATGTTTTGGAGGGAGACCTCTCACCTCTAAGTTTTTTAGGTGGGGAAACTGTTATCTATAGATGGTGGAATTTTCCTATAATATTTAATGAAGAAAGATGATAGAGGCACAGGAACTCTCATATTATTTTGAAAGGTAAAATGTATCCCAAAACTGGGAATAGGAGCAACACCCTATCAAGGGTAGAAGTGTAAAGAGATTTAAACAAGGCATGGGGGAACACAAGTAGAAGCAAACAAAAAAGGGGAAAACTAGAAACGCCCTATTAGGAGTAAAGATACAAAAGTATTTCCAAGTAAGACAGGGGAAAACAGAAGTTGAGAATGCAGGGAGTGGTGCAGTGCATTTGCTATGGGGCAGTAGCTTTCAGAGCGACCTTCTGGAGACTGCACTACTGCCCCATCTGCATACACCTCTCTGGGTTGAGGGAGGAGGCTGCTAGACTCCAGGCTGAGTTAGCTAGGATTTGGGGGACCTCTTCCCCCACCCAGGAGCGACCAAGTCTGCCATGTTACCACAGAGGATACTAGGGAGGAGGAATGGTCAGACTAGGGTGGGTTCTGGGAGGGTGAGGGTTGTGAGACAGAGGCACATTCCTCAACTGGTGCTGGCCCAGTGGCACTGAGGGCTGAGGCGCTGGACGCCTTATCTCATGCCACACCGGTGACCCGTGTTCGGGAATGATCACGGGCTGCCGGGTGTTGGCAGGGGAGGAGAGGGATTGAGTGTCAAAGGGACTACTCTCCCGCTTTGGGGAGGGGGACTTCTGTGGTCGGCATGCTTCTGGCCCCTAGCTGAGGCTGGGGGGCAGTGCACCGATGCCGTGCACAAAAGGGGCTGAGATGGGGCAGGCACCGGGAGGAGCATGTGCAGACACATGGACACTCCCTCCACTGGTGTCATTGCATGCCCCTCTCATGTAAGTGGAGCAAATGTGGAAAATGGTCCCACCGGTCGTGCAGTGTGAAGCAGCCACCCTTCACAGGCCCTGACCCTGAATGGTGCTCCCTGAACTGGATCCGATTTGAAGTAAGTTGAGCTTGGGGGAGGCTCCTCACTGCCTTGCAATGGGGGGTAATCTGTGGGGGAAGAAGGGATGCTGCCTGATGTCGGGGTACGGCACTGGATGGGTGGCTGGAGACAGGGTGCTGACTGGGGGGCCTGGGGTAGAAATAGATGAAGGAAAAAAAAACATTCCTCAACTGGTAGCACTATGTAATTCCTACGCCACTCTGGTGGGGCAGGCCTGCTGAGTGGAGGCACCCGCGGTAGTGACTAGGGACTGATCTCCATAGTGGAGACCCCAAAAAGGATGGTAGAAGACCCCAGAGAAGGAGGAAGCAAATTCCAGTGAGGGACTCGATTGTGAGGGGCATAGCGCTGGAATAGGAAAGGGGGAAGCGGCAGGTTAGGTGCCTGCATGGCGCCAGTGCCCAGAGGTTTGAGAAGCAGGTCCTGAGGATCGCTAGGGCAGCAGGATAGGAGGGAGAGCCAGATGTCATTGTCCACCTGGGACTAATGACATGGCTAGGGATGGGGCTGGGATAATGTAAGGGGACTTTAGGGAGCTGGGGAGGGGACTTGGGTAGATCACTGGCTTTTGCTGAGGTGCTGCCTGTGTGTGTGTGTGTGTGGATTTCTGCACAAGGAGTTTCAACTCATGGCTGAAGGAATACTGCTGAGAGGAGGGGTTCAGCTACATTGATGACTGCAAACCCACCTGGGAGCATAAGGCCCTGTAGAGGGGTGATGGTCTGCATCCATGTGGGAAGGGATCCGTAGTCCTCAATGGATGGTTTAAATGTTACTTTGCTGAACATTTAAGCTAGCCAACCGGGGTGGAAGAAAGACTCAAGGAGACAGAAACTGTTCCCCCATGGACTAAAGTGTACAGTATGGAGAACCTAAGGAGAGAGGAATCACCTAGGGTGCAGAATAATAAAGGAAGCAAGGTGGAGAGACAAAGGGGGAAAGGGAACAGGAGCATTAAAAAGAGAGAGAGGAAGGAGTAACAGCAAAAAGGGAAAAAAGGGGCAACAAGAGTCATGTTGCACTGAAAACCTTGACTGGAACATGGCCATACCAGGCTATACGCTGTTCAGGAAGGACCATGTGGGAAGGAAAGGAGGGGGTGTGGTGCTTTATGTGAGGGAAAGCATAAAAGCGATGGGCATACAGGAAATACAAGGGGAGGCAGAGGTACTGTGGGTCACCCTTGAGACGGGGAATTGAGTCACTATTCGCAGTGGAGTGATCTACAGACCTCCAGAACAAGGGGAGAAATTAGATAAGGTACTGGTGGAAGCCACTGGCAAGGTAGCAGAAAAGGTGGAGGTGCTACTGGTGAGAATGTCATAGAAATATAACATAGAAACATAGAAGTTGATGACAGAAGGGGACCACTATGTCCATCTAGTCTGTCCATTTGTTTTAGACCTATTTTGACACTCTAGTTGCCCTTTGTAGTCAGAGCTCCCTTGTGTGTATCCCATGCATTCTTGAATCCCCCCACAGTGTTGACCCCCCACAACCTCTTGGGGCAGGTTGTTCCAGGCATCCACCACTCTTTCTGTGAAGAAAAACTTCCTGGTGTTGGTAGAAAACCTCCCTCCTTGCAGCCTGAGGTCATGTCCCCTGGTCCTAGAGCCCTTCTTGAAGTGAAAAAGTTCCTGTACCTTGTTAATGCCTTTTATGTAATTAAATGTTTCAATCATGTCCCCTCTCCGCTCCAGGGAGTATATATTCAGTTCCCTAAATCTTTCCTCAGAGGACGTGTACTGTAGACCCTGAATCATTTTTGTCACCTTTCTCTGTACTGTTTCCACCTGGTCAATGTCCTTCCTGAGGTGAGGCCTCCAGAACTGGACTCTGTAGTCCAAATGAGGCCTGACCAGTGATCTATACAGTGGAAGTACCACCTCTCTCCTCCTGTTTGTGATTCTCCTCCCAATGCAGCCCAGCATTCTGTTGGCCTTCAATGTTGCCTTTTCACACTGCTTACTAACCTTCATGTCGTCTGAGATTATGATTCCCAGATCTCATTCCTGGTTTGAGGTCACCAGTCTTTCGCCTCCTAGGTAATACTCCTTTCTTGGATTTTTCTTTCCTATGTGCATGACCTTGCACTTTTTGGTGTTAAATCTTAGCTGCCACACTCCAGACCATTCTTTTAGTTTCTTGAGGTCAGCTTCCATCTTGCTCAATCCTTCTGAGGTGTCCACCCTGTTACATATCTTGTCATCAGTGAACAGACACACCTTCCCTTCAGTCCATCAGCGATGTCTGCTATAAAAACATTGAAGAACAGAGGCCCCAGCACTGAGCCCTGGGGCAACCCGCTGGTCACCCTGCCTTCTGTCAATTTCGTTCCATTAACCTGTACCCTCTGGGTTCTGCCTTGTAACCAGTTTTGTACCCATCTGACTACTTCTGGACCAACCCCTGTGTGGTCAAGCTTCTTTACCAGCCTTCTGTGTGGAACTGAGTCAAAGGCTTTACTAAAGTCTAGTTATAAAATGGGGAAAGGATTTCAAGCAATCTGATTGGTTGTTAGTCGTGCATTAGATGTGTCTAATGCACAGCTAAAACTAGAACCCCCATTTAGAATACACATGCCCATTTATAAGCGTAATAAGTTACTTAGATGTGCATAGACAGTTCTAATGCACGACTAGGGGACTGGATGCACTCGGCCTGTGGCCTCGTGCCTCACTACATCCCCCTAGCCGTGCATTAGTACTATCTAATGCACACCCTATCGTGTCTTATTGCTTACGTGGACCACATCTACTGCCCCACCATCATCCACTATTTTTGTAACATAGTCAAAAAATTAAGGTAGATTTGTCTGGCATGACCTATCTGCAGGATGCAGATTGGAGCCTCCCAGCAACAGCTTCAACTAGAATGGAACATCCTGGCCTCTCTGCAGGGGATGTTCCTTAGGCGACTAGTCAGTCAGTGAACCCACTTGTAATGGGGCAATACCTGATCTGGTACTCACTAACAGCAACAGTGTTGCAGACGTCATGGTGGGAGGCCATCTGGGGACCAATGATCACCATACGGTATGGTTCAATATAAAGACGGGTGTGGAATCAAACCATACAAGGGTGAGGGTCCTGGACTTCAGGAGGGCAGATTTTATAAAGATGGGTGAATGCCTCAGTTATGACATGGCAGGCTGGATGGCCTGGGTGGGGTGGAGGAACAGTGGGTGAAGCAAAAAGGGATCATAGTAAAGGCAACAAACCTCTGCATCAAACAAGTAAGCAAAAGCAAGAGGAAAAAGAGACTGCTATGGTTCTCAAAAGAGGAAGCTGAAAAGGTAAAGGCTAAAAGTGTATCATTCAGAAGATATAAGGAGATGCAGAAGGAGGAAGGGAACAAGGTGTATCAGGGGAAACACAGGGAAGCAGGAAGGAGCACAAAGGCGCAAACTGAAGAGAGAATAGCTCAGGAGGTAACAAAAGAGGACAAGACATGTTTTACATCTGTAAGTGAAAAGAGGAAGAGTTGTACGGATAAAAAGGGAAGGGGGACCAGGAAAAGAGGGACATCCTGTACAAATACTTTTATTCAGTATTCACAGAGGAAGAAGAAGGGGAAGGTCCACAACAAAGTAACAGAAGCTTTGGAGGGAGGGAGGTGAACACTATTCCTTTTTTGGAGGAGAGAGTCCTGAAGGGACTTGCTAATCTGAAAGTGGGCAAAGAAATGGGGCCAGATGGGGTGTATCTAAATGTATTGAGGGAACTCGGTGAGGTACTCTCTGCTCCTCTGACAGTCCTGTTTAACAGCCCAGTGGAAACAAGAGTGGTTCTGAAGGATTGGAAGGGGAGGATGTAGTCCCACTACACAAAAGTGGTAGCAGGGAGGAGGCTGGCAGTTACAGACTAGCCAGCCAGACTTCAGTGGTGGGAAAGTTAATGGAATCACTGCTGAAGGAAAGGATTGTGGAATATCTTGAGTCCACTGGATTATAAGCCCCGAGGCAGCATGGGTTCACAGGGGGAAAGCCATGTCAAATGAATCTGATAGATTTCTTTGACTGGGTGACAAAGGATTTAGATTAGGGCTAAGTGGTGGACATAGCCTACCTAGATTTCAGTAAGGCTTTCAACACTGTTCCACATAGGAGATTAGTAAGCAAGTCTTGTAGCTTAGGAGTGGGTCCAAAGGTGGTAAACTGGATAAGAAATTGTGTAGGGGATAGGTGACAGAAGGTGGTGGTAAACAGAGTTCACTTCGGGGAAGGGAGTCTGACCAGTGGGGTGCCTCAGGGATCAGTGCTGGGACCAGTCCTCTTTAATGAGTGACATTGCAGAGGAGCTGGAAGGGAAGGTCTGCCTTTTTGCAGATGACACCAAAATCTGCAATAGAGTGGACACTTTGTGAGGTGTTGGAAATAATGAGCAGAGACCTGAGAGAACTTGAGGAGTGGTAAAGGGTATGGCAGCTGGTTTTCAATGCGAAAAAGTGCAAAATCATGCACTTAGGGCACAGAAACCCAGGAAAGGAGTACAAAGTGGGTGGAGTGGTATTGACGACTACAAAATAGGAAAGAGACCTGAGGGTAATCATATCAGATGGCCTGAAAGTGTCCAGGCAGCATGACAAGGCAGTCAGAAGGGCTAGTGGGATGCTGGGGTACATAGTGAGGGGTATCACCAGCAGAAAGAGGGAGGTGGTGTTGCCTCTGTATAGATCATTGTTAAAACCTCACTTGAAGTACTGTGTCCTGTTCTGGAGATCACATTTCTGGAAGGACATAGACAGAGTGGAAGTGGTCCAGAGGAGGGCAACTAAAATGGTGCAGGGTCTGCATCAAAAGCCCAATGTGGAGAGACTAAAGGACATCAGTATGTACACCCTGGAAGAGAGAAGGGAGAGGGGGATATGACAGAGACCTTTAAATACCTCACGGGGGTAATTTTTTCAGAAGAAAATATGCTGAAGAACAAGTGGAGAAGCAATGACTCTGGAGGGGATAGATTCAGGAGAGATGTGAGGAAGTAGTTCTTCACAGAAAGAGTGGTGGAGTTCTGGAACAGCCTTCCAGTGGAGGTGGTGAAGGCAAAATTAGTGGTGGGGTTCAAGAATGCATGGGATAGGCACAAAGGAATCATTGTGGAAAGGAAGGGGGGAGGAAAAAAAGCTGTAGATCAAGTAGGGTCTGTGGTAATAATGTAGGTAGGGAATAATGGGCAGACTGGGTGGGCCAAGCGGTCCTTATCTGCTGTTAAATTTTATGTTTCTACATAAGAGGTGGTGGAACTGAGTTCCTGGGATCCTACTCAGTTTAACCCGGGAGAGAGAAAATATGCTGTTATGGAATGGATGCCATATAAGCAACTACACATTCAAGCCTCGTTGAGGGTTAGGATATTTACTTAAAAATCTCTTTCTGGCCACCAGGACAAAAAGTGCTCAGCATTTTTTTGTTTTGTTATTTCTTTTTACCTCCTTTCTTGGCCACCTGGTCTGCTCCCCCCCCCGACAACGCATCCTCTCTTAGAGATTCCAGCCACCGTCTTCCTCTGCCATGATCCGCCCAGCACCTTTACACCTGCAGTTTTTTATTTATTTTATTTAGCTTTTGTTAACCGGGTAAGTGTACTAGCCATAAAATGACTATTTTCAGGCACAACCTAGTTTTACCCTCTGCAGTGGGGCAGGGAGCCCCTGACTCCCCACAGAACACGGATCCAGTTGTGTGCCAGGCAACCATGGCAAAACTCGCGGATGGCCATCAAGCCACTCGACGCAGGTGCCAACCCCCTTTTGTCTTGGATGCTTTTTTCCCTTGAGCCGAGGACATGCAGTGATGCCACCAGAGGGGAGCACGCACGCGTCCTCACGTGCTCCCTCCAGACGTCTGCCCCCAGCTCCTCCTCTATGTACAGTGGAGTGAGTTGTCCCCCAGCTTCCGCCAGGAGGCAATCCTGCACCAACTGTCGTGGACCCCCCCCCTCTCCGGAGAAGGAGAGCAGTCCATTGGACGCTCAGTGCTTCTCCTCTCGTGACAACCCACAGTGACCCATGCTCATTCCCGAACACCGGTCGCCAGTGTGGTGCGAGGTGGGGCATCTAGCACCTCAGCCCTTGGAGCCATTGGGCCGGCTAAAGCTCAGCAGTTTTTAAAAGAAAAAAATGAAACAAAAAATACCGTCAGATTCCAAAGGCCTCCTGACTTTTCAGTTTAGGGGCTCTGTTTTGACTAATGCCACAACATTTGCTAAATAAATAATTTTTTCCTTTTTAACTTCCAGACTGTTTCTCTGTCTCATTTTTTAACTAGTACCCCTTTTTTTGAAAAGTGTAAAACGACATTTCAGGGTGGCTGAAGACACTCAGCACAGGTGTCATGCCTCACAACACACATGGGCCTGCCCCCCACAAACAAGCTGTCACAGGTTAATGTATCCTTCCTGGCAAAAGTTACAAACGAGTAAATTAATAAAATAGCAACCAACACCATATTGTGTCGTATTGCCTCCTTATTTGTCTCCCCTCAGTCTTTTTATTACTGGTGATGACATTTACGTGCAAGCTGGATCTTTGTGTCTCAGATTTGAGCTCATCCTTCTCCATCTCCCACCCCCTCCTGAAGTCACACTCCTTTGTTTGTGAAATCACAGTCTTTTCCAGAGCAACAGGTTGTTCATGAGTCATGACTTCAGCAAAGGAAAAAAGTGAGAAGAAGTGCGAGGCACAAATAATGCTCTTCTCATGCAGATATCCTCAATAATAAAGAATGAATGGGGATCGATGCAAAACAAAACTGAAAAGAATTACATGTTGGATTGTGTTGGAATATTAAATCTGAATATGTTTTCTTGGAAACTGGAAAAACACTTTTGAATTCCTTTATCACACTGAGGTTATTCAGTTCTTCTATCTGTTTATTCCCAATCCAAAGTACTTAAGAACTGGCCAGCTCCGTGTCAGATTCTGCCAGTATTTATAAGTGCAACAGGTACTTCACACTCACCTCAGCAAGGAATTTATTGCCATGTTCATATCTGCAGACCTGACACGCAAAATGACGGCTGCAGAGAAGTGTAAGAGTTATAAACTCAAGTTCAGGCATGAACCAGATAAGAAAAGTCTGAAGGAACGCGTGCCAAAGTGCAGGAATGCGTGTAGATGTAATGAGTCAGTTTTTAAGAATTATGTCAAAGGGCAGGTCTATCTAAAAAATGCAAATTTAAGATCAAAGCACCCAGACATGAGTAAACAGCAAGTGCAGTAAATAAATGTTTAACAAAACGTCTCTGTTCCAGCTACAGCTACATATTTCCTGCTCTGAATAGTACTGAAAAACAAAATTCTTTCAATAGGAAAATCTAAAAGAGAAAACTATTTGTTTCCCTTTACAAATATGTGTTTTTATTCTGTCGGTATGAATATCATTAATATGATAAAGTGTTGCTTATAGTTGAGGGCAGGGCTCATTGGAAAATGTTCAGTCTTCTGCAGGACTCCTAAATCTACAAGGATTGCCTCGTTTTATTCAAAAATGTAGTAATTTACAGGGGGAAATTGTTACCATAGTAATGCGACTTACAGAAAAGCACAGGAAAAATGATATTTGAGTTGCACTATTGGAAAAGTATCAACCTGTTCTGGGGGACTGACCTGTGTTTATTCATAGGTGATACCTGGTACAGCCATGGCAGTGGCTCTGACGGCACCACCTTTGCACTTACTGACCTTGCATTGAGATCACTAACATCTAAGGCAGTTTAGTTACCATGCTTAGTCGTTTGTGTGTGTGTGTGTGTGTGTGTGTGTGTGTATGTGTGTGTGTCTGAGTGTATACTGTATATGTATGGCGATGCATATAAGCAGCAAGATAGAATGAATGTAGCATTAATGGCATCTGTCAAACCCTCAAATGAAGAAAGGGATTACTAACATACTAAAATGACAGCAGAATAGGCCTAACGGTCTTTTGTGTCTGCTCGTTTAGTCAGCCCCCACGCTGGGAGCTGACCTTGCTGCCCCCCTCTCCCTCTCCCTCTCCCTCTCTGGCTTCTCCCATCCCAGTCCCGGATTTTTTTCGCTGCACGGGTTTTTGCTTCCAGAACCCTTCCCTTGTACCTGTCCCACCCCCTCTTGAACCCCTCCATTGTCTCTGCCTCCACCAGCCCCCTGGGCAGCGCATTCCATGGCTCCACCACCCTCTCAGTGAAGCAGCACCTCCTTCTTTCTCCTCTGAATCTCCCCTTCCTCCAGCTTCCACCCATGCCCTCTAGTTGCCCTTCTCCTTCCTTCGGAGTACCCTGCCTGCTTCTCCCCTATTTACCCCCTTCATGTACCTGAAGACCTCTATCATGTCCCCCGTGGTCCCTTCTGTCTTTCAATGTGTACATGTTTAGCTGTTCGAGCCTCTCCCCATAGGTCCTATCCCCCAAGCCCCAAATCATTTTGGCTGCCCTCCTCTGGACCCTCTCCAGGAGTTCAGTGTCCCTCTTTAAATGTGGCCTCCAAAACTGCATGCAGTACTCAAGGTGCAGCCTCACCAAGCAGTTATACAGTGGGAGTATCACTTCCCTCCTTCTGGAGGTGATCCCCCTAGCGATGCATCTAAGCATCATGTTAGCCTTTGCTGCTGCCCTTCTACAAGTCTCCGAGTTGTTCATCTTGACATCCACCACCAGCCCCAGATCCCACTCAGCCATCGAGATTTGTAGCATTCCCACCCCCACCCCCCCGGGTGTACACTTGGCCCTGGTTTCTGGCTCACAGGTGCAGTGCCTTGCATTTCCATGCATTGAACCTCAGCTTCCACTTTCTAGACCATCTTTCCAGAGCCTCCAGGTCCCCCTGTAGAGCCACCCTCCCCTCCTCCCCATCCACCACGGACCCCAGTTTTGAGTCATCCGCAAAGAGACTCATCTCACTCCTGATACCCTTCCTTATGTCAGAGATGTAGGCATTGAACAGGAGAGGCCCAAGAACCGATCCCTGAGGTACTCCACTAATGACCCTCCTTGGGGATGAGACTATCCCGCCAACCACAAGACTGAGGTATAATAATGTATGAAATATTCATCTCAGTGTGAGAATGTGTATGGATAAGCAAATAAGATACTGAGGTGTATCAGATGGGACTTCACTAGTGCACACCAAAACAAGGAGGTGACTTGCTACTTGTGCAGGTCTCTGATTAGGCCACAGCAACAATTAAAAGAGAGCTGTTTCTGAAATGCCTCTCGTAGGTGCAACCAATGTGAGACAGACTATTCCAAGAAAATATGAAAAGTAAGCAGTGCACATCACAGAATAATTTGCATTGCAAGTGCAACAGATTCATTTGTGGAAAACAAGAAATATGTCCCTGACAGTAACTCTGACTGTCGACCTCGCATGCCCAGCTTCAAGTGGTCTCATGCCTTACTGTGTGGCAAGGACGGGCATTCATTCGGCATTCGCCCATGCCCTGTCATGGCTTACTACCAAAGTAAGCCTCAACACAGCGAAAGACGAAAGTCCTTGGGAAAACATGGCAGAATAAAAAGATAGAAAGGGGTCATACAATTGCCACATTTGAAAATTTAGAGAGGAAAAAGAATTACAAAAGATATTTTAAAGTTATTAAAAAAATTATACTTCTAGGCTAATGCTTCTCTCCCCTCTTGCCAGCCATGGAGACTAGTCATTCGGCTTCATTTCTGGCTCTTCATTAGTTCCAGTTGATTCACATTTAGTGTTGGGTGCTTATGCCTTTACTTCTTTAAAACAACTGTTCTGTTTCATTTTTGACCCATATCTCTGATCTCCACTCGATATTTTGGTGTACCGTAAGGAGTACTTCTTGAACAATCCCTTACTTTCCTTGCATTTTAATATTATTTTTGTTTAGGCTAATAAGTCTAGATGTACTGCACTTGATTATGAAGTACTGTAGGGGAATTGTTTTCCTCTGGTTAGGTCACACCTGGACTTAGTGCATGTAGTTTTGCAACCAGCATCTGAAAAAGGACAAGGAGAGGCAAAAAATATCAGGCAGGGAGGGCAACTCAAGTGATTTATAACCAAAAGGGAAGGACCTATCAGGAGGTGATGTAGAGCCTAAATGTGTACTCACTGGAGGACAAATGAGAGAGGGAAGGAACATGATACAAACTTACATGCAGGGACATAATATGGTAAATATTTATTTATATTAGCATGTCACAAGGCCATAAGGGGACACAACCTCAAACGAGCCTTGGGGGGATTTAAAGAATGACATAAGGAAATATTTATTTTCAAAAAGGGTAGTAGATAAATGGAACACACTATCCAGAGAAGTTATTAATGCTAACTCTATCTTGGGGTTAAAAAATCAGTGGAATACTAGCAGGATTATTAGAAACAAATGAGAGGTTGAAAGGAGCTCTCGGAGCTCTAAAAAGATTGAGTAATCCTAGAGAGGAATAACAGGGCAGTATGACTTTTGCCTTTATCTCGAAACAAAGACTCAGAAACTGCTGTGCATCAGGGACACCTGGTACCACATGCCTGGCCACAGATGGACAGATGAAGACCATGGGTCGGATTCTCACAGCGCCCATTAGAGTAGCGCAAGCTGCAGCCAACAACAGCTTGCACCAATAACTGGTGTACCAGGGATCCTACACTCAGTTCCCAAACAGGAGGGGTCCCAGTGCCAAACTCCCGCAGCTTGTGGCAAGCACTCCCATGCATCAGAGTAAAAGCACGTGGGAGTGGAATGCTGCAAGCTGCGGGACTGCCCTATGGCAGTGCCACCACCATCAGGAGTGTTACCCACAATACAGGGCTGATCATCTGCTGCACTGTCCTGTCTCCACCACTGGCACCACTGCAGTCAGCCAGCGTTGGCACCCTAGTTGACATTATGGCATATGTCCATGCCTTCTCCTGCAAAAATGCAGGCAGAGTGCAGTGTCTGCCCCACTAGGGCCTCTGGCATGACGTAGAGCACATCTCCCCCAGCATAATGCCATGCAGTCAGCAGTGTGGCCGGCCCATGGTCTGTGTCCATCAGCAGTCCTCCACCATCAGTGCAGGTAGGCAGCAGTGCTGCTAGCAGGCCCTGAGTTCCCAGACAGCCTCCCGGTACTTCATCGTTGCCTGCTCCATTGTCTCTGGCACGACGGCATGCATCCACTGGGGCTGGCCAAATTGGGGACTGTGGGAATGGAGTGATACAGCACTCCAAATGGCACGTGTACAGGCATGGCACAGGTGTCAGATGCAGACAGGATGGTAAGCTGTGCATCAGGGACACCTGGTACCACATGCCTGGCCACAGTGGCATGTGCCAGGTGTTCTGAGACCCACCAGTACAGACCCATTCGAATCCCGCCAGAGTGCCATTCCCATACTGGTGTCAGCTATGGTGCGGTGCCTAACGTACCTCCGCAGGTGATACCGCATATTGCCAGACCACGTGTCTCACCGAAAGCACAGCAGTCAGTGCCCCTATATGGCTCTGTGGCTGTGGGGTTCTGCCATTGCCACTGCCACTCTCTGGAGGTTCAGCAGGAGAAACCCCTATAGGGGATATAGCAGCCAATGTCTGATGCATAGCCCCATGTGCAATAGCGCACTCCCGTGTTTGGCGCTGGGCTGGTGTAGGGCCAGTCCAGTGCAAGGGCACCTAATGTTGATGCAGACTGCGTTCGACAATCGGGCTTGCTGCAGCTTTTTATGCAAGTTGCCCCTTGTGTCAATTCTTTTTGATGCAAGCACCTTGCATTAGTTGTGGGGCTTTGAGAATCAGGCCCTATAGGCCTGTCTAGCCTGTCTGGTCCCTACTTTGGTGAAAAGAATGCCAGTCTAGCACTGGCTATACTGTAAGGTGCCAAGACATGACACACTTCCTCAGGGCATGGGACTGTTCTGTCATTCCTTGCTTCCTGTCCCTTGCTGTTGCACTCCTGTATTCCATGAAACTGTCCCACCCATGCTAAGCCGGACTTCCGGTGACATCACTGCCCAACATGGCCACTTGATCTTGTGCTCCACTGCCTCCTCCTCAACAAAGAGCACCAAATAAAAGCTAATCCACAGAAATCAAATCTTTTTTTCTTATAGGGCACCTAAACTGTTTATGGACAAGCGATCGGTTGCCAGTTTGTCCGACCCTATGGCGGTTCTTAGCGGCTGGGAGTCCGATGGTTCTACCTATGAGGTGTCCATCTCCAGAGCCATGGCAATGAGTATGAACAAAGTGAGACCCCCACAAGAATCTGCCACTAAGAAGCAGAAACTGGATATAATTCTGCAAGAACTGCATGAATTTCGGAAGAAACACAAAGTAGCCCTGGCAGAGATTCGATCTCACATCCAATGCCTTCAACAAACATCCAGTGAGCAGAAAGCTGCCCTCGTGGAGCTGGATTCCCATGCAGACTGCATGGACTGTCTCTTACTGGAGGCCCTACAGAAAATTGTTGTGCTGGAGGACAAGTGTGAGGACTTGGAGGGCAGATCCCAACGTAAAAAGATGCGCATACATGGCATTCAGTAGAAGGCTGAGGGATCCAGTATGATTTCTTCTTTGGAAACCTTTTTTCACACCAGACTTGATCTCCTGCCAGAATTTGTATTGGGCATTGAGAAAGCACACGGGCATAGTGTCCCCCTCGGAGAATACATCAGCATCCACGTATACATTGTTCTTCAATTTCAAAGTTGTGCGTGAAACAAAAGATTCTGCTGGGTCTCTGGCAGAAAAAGGAACTGTTCTTTGAAGGCCAGAGAATTTATGTGGACCATGACTATTCTCCACGCATTATGGAGTAGCGTAAGAAATGTGGCCCCATATTAGTGGTGCTGCACAATCAGAAACTCCACTTTCAGATGCCTGTCCTGGCCAAAGTAAAAGTTTTTTATTCTGATGGCCCCGTCTTTTATGATAACATAACTGAGACTATCGCCATTCAGTAGGAAAAAGGCATTACTGTCCACAAGCCACCATGATCTGCTAACACTGTGAGCCAGCCGGCACGGTGGTCCGACTTCCAAGACAACACACAGCAAGCTCAATGCTCACAAGCTGCAGCTACCACAAGGGGCATTCCAGCATTGCTGCAGTCTTTCCATTCAGCTTCAGAGACCCGAGAGCACTATTCTGATGACTGGCTTTAATCTATTGGACACTTTGGTTTGGCTGAGACTTTACTCCTAATTGCGCTTACCCTGTAATTGCACCAGGCCTTGGACTGCCATGCCCCCATTTATTAACCTGAACATTTTATTGTGCTGTTACCACCAGGCATAGCTATAGCTGTAAACTCTTACTATGGCTTCCAGAGCCTGAATATTTCATTTTTGAGGACTGATTTTATTCTCCCAGCCCTAACTGAAGGACTGTGTTGTACCTCTGGAGCGCACTCACTTCCTAACTGTACAACACGTTAGATTGCTACACACGGTTTGTTTTAACCTCTACAATTCACTAACCCTTTTTCCTTTACAGTTTATACGACGTTTGTGCTTCCTATGAATGCTTTTTTTTTTTAATGATTACGTATCTATAGGACAGACTTTTACCCCATCTATTCTGGAGATGCACGTCCCAACTTTCATCTGTTATTAATATTCGTAACCAACCTTTACATTTGCAATAGCAAGATAATTGTTATTGAGATGGCTGTCCTAGTATTCATCTGTGAAGCTAATCACTGTTGTTGGGGGTGGTGGTACCTGCTATTTTTGTTAGCCGCAAACTGCCCTTTCTTTCTTAGGCAGCCCCATAGTGTGGGCAGTTTATCATTATTAATTGATACTGTCAGCGACTCCCATTACCTTCTAAATCCCGTAGTTTTTGATACAGCAGAATTGCTAACATGCTTCCCCAACATGAGTCTTACTAAATGAAGCTTTAATGCGGGTGCTTAATTTTTTTCATTATTCTCCCCACCCTGCTAGTTGTGCTGAGATGCGGCTCCTAGGCTTGCTTAGCTTACTTGTGCGCAAGACTTAGACTGCTGTATATTGCCAACCTGACGTGCACATTTAACCAGTTTTATTTCTTTACTGACTATGTGGCATCTTTGCCCCTTAAGGCTGCTTTTCTTTTTTCTTGCCATGTTCAGAGCTGCCTTTTCTACTTTTAACTTTGGTGTTGCCTGCCTAGTTTCACTAATCAATTTGTCTCCTTAACTTGGCTTTTTGCATTTGCAACATCAGCATGAATGTTGCTGCCGTGGCTGCCCTAATATTAATTTGAGGAGCTGAACATAGAGAGAAGGAGCACTGGCTACTGTAGTCTAATACTTAATATGTTGAGTGATTACGTGAAACTGAATAGAAACATAGAAATTGATGGCAAATGCTCCTCGATCCTCAATATGACAGGACCCCCAACAAGTGTGCTACTATGAACTTTAACTGTTGTAATAGACTAATTATACAGAGCAGTATAAAGGGGTTGGCAAGCTCAGCCCCTGCGTTTACAATGCATCTTAATAAAATTTGTAGGAGGCACCTGTGTGTGACCAAACAAAATCATGTAGTTAAGGTATCAGTGCCCCTCCCCCCTCTGCTGCTTTAAAGACTGCATTTTTTTTTAAATAACCCTAATATCCTTACTTGTTATAAATTATTGGAGGGGATCTTAGTCTCATCATCCAGTTGAGTTATAATGAAGCCTGACCACTACAGCAAGGTGACTGCCTCCATCGATCAGGGAAAAGCATTACATTTTATCTTGCCTTTCTGAGCTGAGGTCCCCCCGCTTTCTCTCTGTCTTGTGGGGAAACCACTCTCTGGCTTTATTACTTATGTAGTGTGCTCTGGCCAATCAGAGGCTCACAGGTGTTTACTGGGGAGCTCACAAATTAGAAGAAGGCCACAATTCTCCTGCATTCAAATCAGTATAATGGCTTTGGCAAGCTCAACCCCTTCATTTGCAATGCATCTTAGTAAAATGTGTGGAGAGGCACCTGGTGTGTAACCAAACAAAAGCATATAGTTATGGTACCATTTATACTGATTTGAATGCAGGAGAATTGTGTCATTCTTCTAATTGGTGAGCTCCCTAGTAAACACCTGTGAGCTTCTGATTGGCCAGTCCCCACTGTCACAAACCCACTCCTGGGGATTGGGTCCACAGAGCTCACAGCACCCACCCCTAAGTGCAATCCATGATGGGGGGGGGGACAGGAATACCCTCCCCATGTCCTCCAAGAGTGCTCACTGAGTTCACAACTGAACACTTGCCACGAGGTCCCAGGACCTCCTCTCTAATCTGGGTAAGGGTAAAATACAGTCTCGAGTCTGTAGCCAGGTGAGAACCCTCCTCAGTTGCTGTACTTGGGGGAAAACCTTAAAATGGAAGCAGTTCTAAGCTATTTAAAATAGCACTATTATGAAGGAGGCTTCGGGACTTCTAAGGTCCTGGCCTTCCTCCTACGGTGTCAAGTCATGCAATCTGCTGTTACTCATACTAAAGACTCTATCACAAATAAGATGCACACTGATCCCATTACTATACTCCAGGCCTTCCGGCACTATTATTCTGCTCTTTATTCTAAAGAGACAAACCTGTCCCCTGCTGACATAACTATCTACCTACGGCCTTTGAATCTCCGTAGGTTAAACAATGAGATTGCCAATCCATTAATGGCTCCTATAACATATTCTGAGGTACTTACCACTCTTACAGACTTGAAAAATGGAAAGAACCCAGGCCCCAATGGTTATCCTGGGGAATTTTATAATAACTTTTCCAATCCCCCTGTCCCACTATTGCTAAGAGTCTATCAGTCTGTCCATACAGGGAACACAGCTCTCCCATCCTGGTAATATGCAATGATTTTGGCTATTCTGAAGCCCAAAAAAAGATAAGACCAACTGTGCCTCTTACTGACCCATATCGATATTAAATACTGATTACAAGGTCTTTGCATTGATTTTGGCCCTGTGCCTTTATAGGCTTTTACCATCCCTAATAGATGGAGACAGTACCAGGTCAATATCCCGCAACTTGAACCATGCGGCAATAACCTCGCAGGGTGGAGCGCGTATGTATTTAGAGCAACAGGGGTATGGTAGCGGAAGGGATTTACTGCTACCTCTGTCACTCTATGTGTCACTAAGGAAGTGCTACATTGCCATGTGCTGGGTGCCCGGTCAAGCCGCTCCCATGGTGGAGTGGCTAAGGCACCAGAACACAGGAAATTGGGAGACCTGGGACCGCAGTTCAGTTCCCTAAAGTCTCCCATTCTACTATTTTTGCTGGTGTTTTTTTATAAAACCCTAAAGTTCCCCTTCTCGAGTTTCTCCCCATCCCAAAGTTCGCCCCTGGAGTTAATTATTTAAGTTCCAAGGGGTATGGGGCAAAGCTTGCCACAGAAGTTATAGGAGCTAAGCCCCGCAAAAAAACATAAAGTCCCATTGTTTTAATGGCGTGACTTTTGGTCCAAGTCAGCATTTTGTCTGACTCTGTACATGCTCGGCGCTGTTTTCCTTGTGGCATTTGTAGCCATGCTGTTCTTATGTGCAGCGGTATGATCCCATGCCGATGGAGACCAGACCGGTTTTGTGTGGACCTGCCAGATGCAAAACAGCATAAAATGGACCCTGCATGTCGTGTTCCATGCTGCCCAGTCAAACACCCTTTTCTATCACTTAGCTTAGATGCTGAGAAAGCTTTTGACCAGGTGACATGGAACTTTTTGTTTGCCACCATGAAATTTATGAATTTCCCCTTGGCATTTATTAAAGTCCCCAGTGCTAGCTATAAGGACCCAAAAGCCCATGTTAAAGTTAATGGACACATTTCTGATTCATTCCCCCTATACAGGAGAACCTGTCAGGGCTGTCCCCTTTCCCCATTATTATTTGCTATTTCTTTAGAACCCTTTGCCCAAGCCCTTGGACTCTATCTGGATATCTGGGGACCCACCCTGGGTGGCAGAACCCATACATTGGCACTCTATGAAAATGACCTGCTTATATATTTACAGGACACGGAACTGGCACTCTGACTTCTCTGGCAAGTGCTCACTAAATTCAGAGAACTGGCAGGCTATAGTCTTAAAGGAAAACTGTTATAAACCCATTTGACAATTACTAGGGCTGCAGAAATGCCTGATTAGCCCAACCTTCATGTTTATTTTAGGTTTTCAGCTAACCGTTGCTATTTAATTTGATCCGTTTCTTGCCTTGATGGTGGTTCAGTGTGCCAGAACTCAAGGCTGCAACATTCCATTAAAAAATTAAATAGGTTAGACTGCTCCATTTTCAACCGGGTTCGTTTCTAAAGACTCTGCTCAAACACTGCTACAAGGCACACTGTTTCTTTTTACTTCGTGTCACTGTGCCCCACTCATCATGAACGAACCTTCTGGCACACAGCAGGAACAATACTAAGCTCATCTGCATACAGGTTGCGGCTTTGGCCGCTTCTGTCTGTGAAATGGTGCCTCTCACCCCGGGTCATTAAAAACATAATTTAAACTAAAAGACATGCCCTGCAACAGAAATGAAACCCTCTCACTGCAAGTTGGCAGGTGAGTAGATGCTGGGGGGGAAATGGGGTTTATGACAGTTTTCCTGTAATGCCACTAAAATAGAGGTTTTGCAGTTTAACTATACCCCAAGTACACACACCAAACAATGTTTTAAATTTTGTAGAAACGTGCCTAAGCTAAAGTTCTTGGGGGTCTAGTTGCCTGTTAATTTAGCTCAATTTAGCAACCTGAATCACAATCTTTTTACTGAACAACTTGTAAAAGATCTGGAGACTTGGAAGACAGTGCCTATTTCCTTATTACAGGGCACAGATAGTTTTCGAATGATTCTTCTGCCCCAATTATTATATTTAGCCCAAACATTACCAATATTTCCACTAGGAGACTCTTGTTGATGATGGGATAGACTAATATCCCATTATACTTGGGGGGAAGCCAATATTAAATTATCTGTCCTACAGCTCCCTAAAGCACAGGGAGGGTTAGCCTACCAAATGTATCCCTTTACCATGCAGCAGCCCAGATACGGACAGCTCTTTATTGGCTCACAGCACAATATACAGCCCACTGGAAGACCTTAGAACTAATTGAAGATCTCTTAACCTGGAAAATATTATCTGACCCCCTCCCACAACCTGCTGAAATCTCCACTAATCCCTATACCTTAACCACTCTACTATACTGGCTGAAAGCAGTTCTTCACAAACACCTTAAGACCACAATATTTTTAATTGTCCCTCTTTCCCATAATGCCTCATTTGCACCGGGGCATCTGGATAATGTCTACACCCAATGGGACTGTGCGGGACTTTCTTTTCCTCTGCAGCTTCTTCAGGACAAAGATCTCATTGCCTTATGGGAACTTGTAGGTCCTTTAGGTTATGCCCATAAGATCATTTTAGGTACCTCCAGGTCTCTCGTTATTTGCAAAACGCACTCTGGGGCTGGCCACCTGCCTTGGGGATCCCTCGGTTCCATCAACTATTATTCTCCATGGGCCCTATGCATGATGCCAATGCATCGCATAAACTGGCCGCGTTCTCATTGCAGTGACTGAATGTCATGGAATTGGGTCCCATGGACCCTGCAGGTATTCACAAACCAGGGTATGTGCTCGATCTCCTGGCTGCACATTGAGCAACGTGCTGGGGGTAGGCAGGGGGCATGTCGGGGGCGTGCCAGCACTACATGCTATTCACTAAAGCGCATAATGCAGGCCGCATGGACGCGGAGACAGGCACAGGTTATGACAGGGGGGACCCTAGCATATGTGCCCTGTGTACTGTGCACCACTTCCACAGGCCACCCACCCTGTGCCTGTGTCTGGCCAGGTGACCCCACTACCATCACACATGAACCAGAGCCCTCCCACACAGCAGTACAACACAGCCCCCCCAACTTGCCAGATACATCCCACCCCTGGCTGGCATGGCAGGCCACCCCCCTGCCCACACTGGGCTGCCCCGAACCCCTGTGAGAGCTACCACCCATGCAGACAGCACAGGCCCAGCATGAGGTTGCACCTCCTGCAGCACTGACAACCCCCCCATAGGTTTGCTGGTGCCATGACCCGGGATGGGCAGTGACACTGCTCTCCTCTCACCTCCACGGCCGCTGGCCATCTGGACATCCGCCGGGGTGTGCAGGTCCAACGTGCACCCTGCCACATAAGGGATTGACTGAGGGACCTGGGATGGGCATCCAGTTGGATGTCTGCCCAGGTCCACAGCTCCACCCGTCTACCCCGCGTGACCCTGCATGCTGGGGGGGGGGGCAGGGCCATGGACAGGTGGACAGCAGTTGTGCATGCCTCTAGGTGTGCACCTGTCCACCGGTGCGGAATTATGTGGGTGGGGTACGTGCCTTTGGCACACACCTGCACCCGCTTGGTACATATCCCCCATTATTAGCAGGAGATCCTGTACCCTCCTTGATCTCCCAGATTTACCAAGCACTTCTTGAACTCCAGGGTTCCAAGTTGACTCTATTAGGATGAAATGGGAGGCAGACTTACAGATTACTATTTCTCAATCAAACTGGAATAAATATTTGCTTCATATTCACAAGCCCACCTCCTCTCATGGCTGGAAGGAGTTCTCTTGGAAGTGCTTCATTAGATTTGTCTGGACTGCAGAGATTGTGGCTAGATATATGCCAACTCAGACAGAGCACTGCTGGAGAGGCCGTGGCATTAGCCCTTCCACACACAGCCATACTTTCTGGTCATGCCCACTACTATAGACATACTGGGCATGACTCCTTGCAGCTCTTCAGATAATATTTGGTACAGACTTTACGCTGTCTGCTACAACTGTACTATTCCTTTATCCCCCACCAGGCCACACGGGTCCCCAGGCAGAAAAACCTGTTGACGCTTTTCAGGCAATTGAAGGTTTTGATCATGCTCCCCCCTCTCCCTTCTAGTCCTCCTTGAGTACACGCCAAGATTCTCCAGCCTATCCTTATAGGAACTCTCCTGCTGACCTTGGATAATTTGGGTAACCCTCCTTTGAACTGACTCCAGATGATCCCTATCCTTTTTAAGGTGGAGGCTCCAAAAACTGCACTCAGTATAGCAGGTGTGGCCTAACCAGCAGTCTGCACAGTGCAGAATCATCTCCCTCTCCTGCTTGAGAAGGCCTTCCCAGTGCACCACAGCATCCCGTTCACTTTGCTGTATACCCTATCTCAGTGTGTAGAGCTCTTAAGAGCATCACTGATTATGATGCTCGGATCCATCTCCTTGGTAGTTTGCGCCAGGTGTGCCATGCCTGCTGTCAGTTTTTATCCTTCACATCTACGTATTTATATATGTACATGTGAGTCTCCGTGTGTGTGTGTGTCTGTGATTTTTTAATGCAAAGTGTGTGGTCCACTGGGGCTAAGCTGATAACCCCCAGTCTCATTGCACTTGTATCTTGCACCAAAAATATGAACCTAATTCCCCAGTTATCAAAGGCAAGTGCATCATTCAGAAAGCCACTCTGTTCCACTTGAATACTGTTTATTGAATCCTGTTGATTTAGAATGCAGAGTTTAAAGGAGCAGAAAGTATCTTTCTAAAATATTAGCAAATTGTGCAACAACATTTCATAATACCAATAAATTCTTCTAAGGTGGGTTTCAGCCAATTATTTCCATATGTGATGCTCAAAGGTATTGCTTTTTCCTTAGGGTCTTGCCTTAGATGTGCTTAATTGAGTACTGAATGCTTCATCTATGGCTTATAATCACAGTCATTTTCTCTGCAATGGGCCTTTGCCGCAGAGAATGTCCTTAGTGAACACAAAGCACTCTTACCAGTGGCTTGGCATTTTCTAATGATAAATCTTGCGGTGGATATATCACCTTACTTGTTGTGTAATAAAACGAAGGATGGGTGGAGGCTAAGCCTATTGCGCACATTCTCCCTAATATATATCGGGTCTAGCTTTTAATGCCCCTTTGTTCCAGGGAATTACCCAGGGTCCATTTGAACTCTGTAATATTGCTGCTGTAGCTGCAGTGTGACTGGTAGGATAACTACAAGTGTTCCACTGAGAATAAAGCACCTTGCCTAGCCTACCACATGGCACAAATGTATCTTCTATAGTGCCTTAATACCAGTTATATGTCAAAACACTTAACAAGACACAGTGAAATCCCCTCCCCCTATAAAACAACAATATGGGGTATAACAGTGCTATATATTGTATGAAAATGTGCTATAATGAAATAAATTAAACAAGAAGAAACACGTAAGAACCACATAAATATTTTTGGGCATGTGAACAAAAGTACACATTTCTTCTCTATGACAGTGCCCATAGCTGTTTGTGGACAGAGAAAGCTCACTCAGTGTCTGCACTATGAAAGGAAGAAATTCTTGTACTATGTGTTCCCCTTATTAATACCCTGTTTTTGCTGTTGTTCTCCAGGTGGCAGAGACAGCTCATCTCTTCCAATGGGTTGTGTCGGTATGGATCGAGGATTGACTGCTGCTGGGGCTGGGTCCGCCAGTCCTGGGGACACTGTCAGCGTGAGTACCACCACTGCTGGGGCTTTCAGTCACTTTGTGGGGTCCACCCTGGACATAGTCAACCACAACAGCTTCCACATAGACACCGCAGGGCTGGTGACCAAACCTGGGGCTTTTGCACGTGCAGAACATTACCAATGAAAGCTCTGACACATGGAAGAACTCGCTAACACTTTACCCTTGCAAAATTGCCTTGTGTAGCTCCTGAAACAGAATGTAAACAATAACCTGTTTGAAAAAAAAAAATTCAACTAGGATCCCCACCTGAGAGGCAGTATGTTGTTTTCATGGAGATGGCATAGAGAAAGTATCGCCAGATTGACCAAAGCAGCTCCATTTTGAACAGTTACAAGACATACGTTGCTTGAGAATACAGAATAGTTTTATAGAAGCACAATAAATAAGGCACTGAAAAATGTGACAATAATGATCAAGGACACGCCTTTTAAACAAGTGAGCAACAAGACTGGAACAAAACAAGATACTGCCTCTCCAAAGGTTTCATTGGTAACACAATAATTCATTCCAGCTTGAAGTAAGCAATCAAACATTTCTAGAAAAAGAAAATCAGTGCAGGAGTGAGCTGCTAACCTAAACCCTGTTGCCTTGGCTAATTTGTATTGGTCATTTTAAAAGGATTGTCAGAATGTAGAATTAGGTGGGGGACTCTTTCCGATGGTAACTGCACATGAAGGATGCAGGCTAACACTCACTAGGGCACAAACACACACATGGTGAGCCAGAGAGATGCTGTCTTATTAGACAAAAGCATGTTCATACAAGAGGCACCTGTCAAACACAGCAACATTAAAAATGTTGTTCTGGACTAACAGAGAATAAGTCAAGCTAGTATTTGTTGCCTTTCTCTTTATAAGACATTTAGTAGATTAAGTTACAGGTAAAGCAGTAATGGTTCACATGACATAAATCTCAGATTCTGGTGTTGATTTTATGCTACCATAGCAAGGGGAAGAGGGCTTGCATGGTGACCACAAAGGTGTATAACCTGCATGCAGAAAGTGCTTGCTTCCATGCACTGTAAGTGAACCGTCATTTTCCAAAATGCCATCTGCACTGCTTACATAATGAGCTTGCAGGGGACTGCAAAAATGGCAGTTTCATATGAACATAGTTGCAGCGATTTAAAAGACTGCAGCAAGCTTAAGAAAATTGTTGTGGCACTCTTGATGTCTTTTTTTCAGTCTTGAATAACTTCATGCCTTCGACTATGAATCAACATCTATCCCTTGATATGAAAGGATATAGCATTAGTTTATGTTGTGCAAGCACCAGCCACTGATGTGGAAGGACAAGACATTAATCCATTTAGGTCTGCAAGTGTACCTAACAGAATGTATGTGATATTAGTCCATGTAATACAACAGCTGCCGCTGATATGAAATGACATGATATTAGTCCATGTAGTATAACACCAGTCCCTGATTTAAAATGACAGGACATCAGTCGATTTAGTAAAAGCCCTGTCCCAGATTTAAAAGGACATGACATTAGTCCATTTAGTAAAAACCCTGTCCCTGATGTGAAAAAAGTATAACATTAGTCCATTTTGTACAGCATCTGTCCCCTGATGTGAAAGGCAAGATATTACTTATAACACCTGTCCCAGATGTGAAAGGACAAGGCATTATTCCATTTAGTGCAGCACTGGTCCCTGATGTGAAATGTCATTGCATTAGTCCTCTTAGTACAGTACCAGACCCTGATGTAAAAGGACGTGACTAGTCCATTTTGTACAACACCAATCTACAATGTGAAAGGACATGACATTTACCCATTTAGTACTGCCACATGCCCTGATTTGAAAGAGCATTACTTTAGTTCATTTAGTACAGTACTAGTGCCTGATGTGAAATGACATCATAAAATGGCAAGACAAAATCTAGAAATGTCATTGGCTGAGAGATGTCACCTGATTGTGCATTAAATCTCTTTATAAAATGGGTAGTAAAAAACTTACAACATTGGTCTAACAGTATCACTAGACCATTGATAAAATCTCCTATTTAATCCACAGTTAGACAACCAAACTCCTTGTCATCTTTGTCTAGAAGTCACATAACAAAAACAAATATTGCTACGCATTCCTGAGCCATGTAACACTGTATAATCCTTTACAGTATTTTCAACTTAATAGCACAGGTTTTGATGTAACAGTTTATAAACTTTTTCAATGTTTTTAAGTTCACAGCACATATTTTGACTATTAGTTTAACACACTATTTAACCTGGTGGATCATTACACAATAAATTTAAGTTTTCCACCTAAAAAATATTTTCTAATTTTTGGGGATTTGAATAACTAACCCATTTTATAAGCATACTAACCTGCTCCAGGGCATAATGTTATGGCAAGTTAATGCACCTCCCAGGTGTTGGAGGACACTCAGCTTTTGGCCTCAGGCCTCACAATACACCAAGGGCATGCATTAATTCACCATATCCCAATGCTCTGTTGTGGGTTATTGCTTACACAAACACACTGTCAGGTGCCAAATCTAATTTTTGTTTCCCCAAAAAATGACACAGAAACATTTTAGAAGTGCAATAAGTCGCTCCAGGGTGTGCATCATAAGATTTCAGTGCACTTCGCAGGGGCATAAGGACATCCAGCTATTGGCATCATGCCTTATTATACCCCTGGAGCTTGCATTAAAATCCAGTAGTGCATACCCTGTCATGGCTCATTACTTATTTACATAATCATTAGTCCATTTTGTACAGTACTAGTCCCTGATGCAAAAGGACATGAATGGTCCATTTAGTACAACACCAATCCCTATTGTAAAAGTACATGCCACTACTCTGTTTAGTACAACACCTATCCCCTGATGTGAATGGATGTGACATTATTCCATTTTGGTACAACCACTGTTCCAGATGTGAAAGGACGTTGGCACTGGTCAGTTTCACACACACCTATCCTCTGATATAAAAGGACACAACATTAGTCCATTTAGAACAGTATCTCTTCCTAATGTGAAAGGATATGACATTAGTCCATTTAGTACAGCACCTGTCCCTGAAATAAAATGACATGACATTCGTTTATTTAGTACAGCACCTGTCACCTGCTATAAAAGGACATAAGACGAGTACATTTTAGTACAGCACCTATTCCTAATGTGAAAGGACATGGCATTAGTCCATTTAGTACAGCACCTATCCCTAATGTGAAAGGATATGACATTAGTCTATTTAGTACAGCACCTGTCACCTGATTTAAAAAGAACATGATATTAGTTTATTTAGTACCGCACCTGTCCCCTGATGTACAAGGATATGACATTAGTCCATTTAGTACAGCACTTGTCACTATTGTAAAAGGACATGACATTAGTCCCTTTTGTACAGCAACTATCGCAAATGTGAAAGGACATGAATTTGTACATTTAGTATACTACCTGTCCCCTGATGTAAAAGGACATGACATCAGTCCATTTTGTACAGCATCTGTCCCTAATGTGAAAGGACATGACATTAGTCTATTTAGTACAGCACCTGTCACCTGATTTAAAAAGAACATGATATTACTTCATTTAATACCGCACCTGTCCCCGATGTACAAGGACATGACATTAGTCCATTTAGTACAGCACTTGTCACTATTGTAAAAGGACATGACATTAGTCCCTTTAGTACAGCAACTATCGCAAATGTGAAAGGACATGAATTTGTCCATTTAGTATACTACCTGTCCCCTGATGTAAAAGGACATGACATTAGTCCATTTTGTACAGCACCAGTCCCTAATATAAAAGGAAATTACATTAGTCTATGTAGTACAGCACCTGTCCCCCGATGTAAAAGGACATGGCATTAGTCCATTTAGAACAGCACCTGTCCCTAATATGAAAGACCATGACATTAGTCCATTTAGTACAGCACCTCGCCCCAATGTAAAAGGACATGACATTCATCCATTTTGTACAGCACCTGTCCCTAATGTGAAAGGACATGACATTAGTCTATTTAGTACGGCATATGTCCCCTGATGTGAAAGTACTTGGCATTCGTCCATTTTGTTCAGCAGCTGTCCCTAATGTGAAAGGACATGACATTAGTCCATTTAGTACAACACCTCTCCCCTGATGTAAAAGGACATGGCATTAATCCATTTTGTACAGCATCTGTCCCTAATGTGAAAGAACATCAAATTAGTCCATTTTGTTTAGCACCAGTCCCTAGCTTGCTGATTTTTAAAGTTCATTATCTCCCCAGCCCCCAACACCCAAGAAATTGTAAATGGCATTGGAAAATAATGTGAATTCTATCCCTTCTGGGAGACACAAGAGTGTTTGTAATTTAGCTTCATACTTTTATCAAGCAGAGCTTGTTGCATGAATCCAGTGGAATGCTGTAAGCTACTCAAGGAACGCTTGATGGGGCTTTTGCAGTGACACTTAGATGGTGCTGCAGCAGTAGGTCTTGTTGCTGGAGTCTTTGCATGCTGCTGCAAACATACAGAAGAGCTTAAGCAATCACCTCTGCAAATGCTTTCGCTGGTGCCTTGAACCTAATATTAATTAAATCAATGTAGAGATTCTGAACACATCATTTTGCAGTTTGCAAAAATACATTTCCGCAGCTGACTACTTAAACTGTGTACGTGTAATGCATTTTTTATCTGGCCCCGTTTCATTTTCCTGCTTAAGAAATTAATATTATCATCCTTGTTTTTTCACTGATTTTATTGGAAAGTGAATGCTGAACATTTTAAGAGGCACTGTCCTTTTCCACTGCAAAACTGGAAATGGGTTACATCAAGATAACACCATAGTGGTAACAATTATTCCAAACATTACTTAGATAAAGTGCTCTCACGTGGATGTTTTTACTGTCCTATTACTGTTACAGTCAGTCCCTCAGTGTACTGTCCAAACCTGCATTTATTTTTAAACAGAAATGATTAAAAAAAAGTTTTTGCAAGTGTAAAATGACCCACGATTCCCTAGTTTGAGTGCAATGTATGGTGTTCTTCAGTAGAGTGTTTGATACAGATCCTAAATTAGATTTCAAAGCTACCAGAGAATTGTTAGTTCATCTTGAACATTACACACGTACAATACCCTGCCAAAATGTGGCTGCTGTGATTGTGAAATCCAAACACATTAGGTGGGTATTTATAACCTGCTGTCTGCAAAAGTTCATCATATGTAAGTCTGAACTCAGTCAGAAACTATTCCATTGGTGTTTTTTCACAATTAATGCCAGGACTGATGGGATAATTTAAATATAGTAAATGATGAAAACAGGTGTTGCAGCAACAGTATCCTTCTTTGGCAAACTTTGCTGAGTTACAGCTGCACCGAGGAATTATTGACGTGTACATTTCTGAATTTTTTTGTATGGAGATGATTCTGGGAAGGGCATGTAACATGTTACTCATTAGAAGCCCACTAAAGCAGCAGTTCATGTTGCGGAGACAGTGTTGTACCTTTTTTTCTATTGTAGATTGCCTTTTTTCTCCCATCTTATAAGATGCCCTACCCTGCATTTTGGATCTTTTTTTTAGCATTTTGTTTTCAAGTTGAATGACTAAAGGAGAGCTCTTTTAAATATGATTGCCTCAAGGTTTACATTAGTATTCTCAGCTGTTTATAAACACTTAGGGCACAGTTATCAGTTACTATGAGTGGTGGTACAAAATGTGTGTTTTGTAGCATCACCATTGAGCCATTTACCAGCAGCGCCATACGCAGAAGCTGGCGCATGCCACAGGGGGAGGAGTTACCCTGCAACAGATTGATGGTCCAGAAGTCAGCATGTGCAAATGGGGTATGCAACCCCTAACACACTGGTGTGTATCTTTAGCCAGGTCCCAGCATGCATTGTACCAGGCATGTGATGAACTACCATTCTGTGAACTGGCTGCAGCATTGGGCAAATGGCATGCCACCCATAAATGTCCCTCCTCACTAGTCCACCTGTCTGTAAAGGTCCTTGGTGGTTCAGTGGTTCTCTCATTTGCCCATATTCAGTATATTGCGGATGGGCCAGTGACATCCATCCACTCCCACAGCTATATATGACCCAGTGATCTAGTGATACCCATCTTCCTAACCTCTGCCTCTGGGAATTCCTGGAGGTCCTTGTTCCCCAACCCAACAAGTACCAATTTCATTTTTATATATGTAATGATTGGTAATCGGGAGAGGAACACTGAGCCAAAGTGCATTTCCAGGTATGACCAAGGGAAAGGGAAGAGGATAAGCACAATTCCAAACAAAATACAGCCAGTCAGGTAATGTGGTTATAGTGAGGATGACATAAACAGTGTAAAATGAGTGCAGTACAGACAGAATGGCAAAACATTGCGTATAGAGGACAAACTAATTAGTATACAGATCTTCTGTGCAAATTGGGCAAACTCAAAAAGTGTGTAGTGCCAGAGTGAAGGGAGGCTGAGCTGGTAATGAAAGTAGGAGTCAAACAAGTTGATAAATTGCAGTGAGGTTGCTAGAACTATGAGTTTATTGGGGAGGGAGAGGTAGGGTGCTCAAAAGCCCAGCAAGCATTCAAGAAGAAGGATGGCAGGAGCAGGGGGGGGGGAATTTTAGTTGGCATCTAATGGAGGGAGGGAGGGAGGGAGGGAGGGAGGGAGATGGATGGAGGAGGGTAGATGGTTCTAGAGGGAGGGGAGGTGGTGTGAGAAAGCAGATTTCCCAGCTGATGAGTGTGTGTGGGGTAGGGAGAATGTATGCAGCTCCTCTGAGAGCAGGAAATAGGAGGAGGAGGAGAGGATGGGGCAGGAGATGGGATAGGTATGAGGGAGGGAACCCAAACCAGTATTTAGAGATGAGGGAAGCATAGTGGGACTAGCAACATGAGGGAGGATGGATACGGAAGAGTACAGGGAGCAGTGGTAGGTATGAAAGGGTGAGCTGCTAGGAAAGCAGCAGAAGGGATTGCAGAGCATGTCCCGTCTGGCAAGGGAGGTGGAGGGGGCAGTGCCATAAACCACATCCGCATAGTCGAAAAGTGTGAGAACCAATTTGGTGACCAGCTTATCTGGTTTGCTTGGTGACAGTTGCAGTCGGGACCAGTACTGCACCCTTAATGAGCAAGCAGTAAACAGGTGTGGCTCACCTGCATGTGACCAGGATTGCAGGGCCACCATCTATCTGTGACTGGCCCTCTGGTCCATTTCCATGACTGCTCTGCACCCACCCCTTTTCTAATCATCTGCAATTAATTTTGCTGGTACTCAGTGGAGGGTTGTGACCCTCACTGAGCGTTGCTTGATGGGCTTCTAATCTCAGTGCTGTCACTAAATGGCCACACAAATCATGTGGTGCACACAATCAAGACTAGGCATGTGGTCCTCATTGTTTAACATCAGATCTTATGTGACAAAGATGAACTACTGTGCAACAGACACTACTCCCTCACCTTATGGGGCACTGGAGGCCACAAAACAAAACCTTTAACACAGTGAACATAAAATGAAATTTGGCACTATGTAAGAAAATCTGGAAACAAAAAATGCTCAAAATCAGGATTCAAAAGGACTGCAGAAAGCAGTATAGGATTTGTGTAACGTGAACTGCTGCTTTGTTGTATTATTTTATCGCAAGCTTTCTTCTGTCACCTGCAGAATCTCCTTTCCCTTCTCGTTCTCCTTCTCCTTTATGTTTGAAACAGCTGTTTAGGCAGTTTTGTGTTTCTCAGCAGGTAATTTTCTTTCTTGGTCCGTTCTCTGTGACCCTCACCCTCTGTCTCTTTTCACCTCCAAGATGCTGGTTCAGGTTGATAATTAAGACACACTTGCACTTGAGACCAGCAATATGAAGAGACCTGTGTTTTCAAGCAGCAGTATTTGTTAGTAACCATTTTTTTTTCAGCAATAATGTTCATCTTGCAAAAATATCAAGATACACATTTTTCTTTTCATTTCCTTTCGTTCCTTAACCAAGATCCAGGATTTAGAAGTTTTAAAAAAGTTTTTACTCCCGTGCCATACCAGTCATGAAAAATGAAATGGCTTGGTACAGTGTTGTGTTGTTTACCATCAGAAACATGTGGTAGCACCATCCTCATATAGTGTGAAGCTAGCATTTACATTCAACAAGTAAAACCCCTCGGCTCAACCCTGATCCAAATGGAAAATAACCAAATGCAACTCATATTTCCAAAGTATAAAACAACGTATTTATTATTAAAAGCAGTAGCAGGCCTCATAAACTCAGCATCTACATTTCGCATCACTCTTGACGCTGTTTCAAGACGTCATCATACATATTTCAAAACATGCCTTATATAGCCCCATTATAACACGTGTTTGATATCCTTAACAATTTCTTAAAGTGCCAAATCTCATTGTTAATATAACCTCATTTAAATGATATACCTCTTTAACCCTGGAATCAAGCATGGAAAAGTTGGTTGAGAATGGACCCCACTTCTCATATTGAAAGGCAAAGAACTTGAAGGACATGTTGGTCCACAGCTGGAGTGGAACATTAACATCAGAAAATGAATCACAAATTCCAACAGGAACTTTCAAATGTGGAAATTGCAGTGCATGCAGTTATATCAAGGCTGGAAGGAACATTGCTTTGCCTCATTCTGGAGAGACTGTACGGTCCAATGCATTTATTTCATGCAGTACTGAGGCTATTGTTTATATAGCAATATGTAAATGTCAGTGCTTCTACATTGGTAAAACAGTAAGAAAATTTAAAAATAGAATATTGGAGCATTTGAGACGTATTAGGTTGGGCTCACCTGAGAATGCACTAGCGAACCATGTCCAGCTGAAGGGAAACCAGCATGTCTTTTCCTTTTTTGGTTTAGAAAAAGTCACTACAGATAGGAGAGGGGAAGAGCTGGATAACAAATTGATGCACAGAGAAATATACTGGCAATTTAGATTTTGGGCTGGACATTTTCTAGGATTAAATGGACATTTTCAATTGGTACCTTACCATAAAAGGAAGTGATTGTTAAAATTCAAAAAAGTAAAAAAAATTAATAATAGATGTAAAAATATGGTGGAAATAATAGTTGATTTATATGGCCAGCTGTGGGGTTTCTACTTGAGGTACCCTTATGTAAGATATACTTTGCCCTAGCAGTGGGTGATCTTTTGGCTATACTGCATATCCCTTTAGTAAAAAGCTGTTTACAATTATGTAATTAATGTAATGTCTCTATATCAATATGTTTGAGGGTATAAAAATACATAATGAATAAAGTGAACTCTTATGTGTTGTAATAAATGGATTTATGCATCATGTTAGAACTTGTTTTTTTTTTGTGTATTCTATTGTTGTCTTTATATATGCTGTTGCAATAACTTTTATTCCACCCCCCCATTTTTGCTTTTTTGCTCCTAATATTATATGTATTTTAAATATGGCCATAATGTGTATTTTTCTAAGTATAAACTTAAAGTATATATATATATATATATATATATATATATATATATATAGTTATTAATATAAAGGTATATAGCATTTGTGTATATGTATTTGGTAAAGGGGTATATCATTTAAATGAGGTTATATTGACAATAAGATCTGGTACTTTAAGAAATTGTTAAGGATATCAAACACGTGTTATAATGGGGCTATATAAGGCATGTTTTGAAATATGTATGACGTCTCGAAAAAGTGTCAAGAGTGTTGCGAAATGTAGATGCTGAGTTTATGCGGGGTGCTACTGCTCTTAATAATAAATACGTTGTTTTATACTTTGGAAATACTACTTACATTTGGTCATTTTCCATTTGGACCAGGGTTGAGCCGAGGGGTTTTTCTTTGCCTTGTGAACTAGTTTGCTTGTACCTCAGCTCTCCTTTTACATACTTGAGCCTTGTTCTTTTTTGTATATGCTTATTTGACAACTAACCTCAGCGGAAGAGATTTTTAAAAATTGCAAGTGGCGGACATTTTTAATGTCATGAATCATTAATTACACATTTAGCTGTAAAAACTGTTATAAAATACACTGAGGATGAATCTAATGATGTCAGAAATAACATTTTTTGCTGAAAAACTATCTGATAATATTTTTTGTCAACTAACAAATACTATTTCTTTAAGTTAGTATAGCCTGAGTGTGCCTTCAAACATTCTGACACAGAAAATTAGTTATGTTGCTGTATTGGTCCTTGTGACACAAAATCCAGAAAAAAAAGGGATGATTTGATAGCTTTTATTAGACCAACATAGATGCTACAAAAGAAAATAGTAGCTTGAGCTTTCGAATTACGTAGAATTTTTCTGATAAAGAATTCTATATAATTTGAAAGCTCAAACTCCTGTTTTCTTTAGTAACATCTATGCAGGTCCAATAAAAGGTATCAGATCATCTCTTTTTTTCTGTATCTTTCAAACATTCTGAAATGTCCAGAGAAATGGCTCAAGTTGTTTGCTGTGCCCCCAGAAAATTAGGACGTTTAATTTTTTTATGGATACTACAAACGTCCATCGGCTCAGAGTCAAACACTAAATCAAATGGATTTTGTAGGCTTTATGCCCAGATGATATGTAATATAGTATGCAGCTTGTGACTCACATTTCTAAATTAGGGAGCCTTGCTGCATACCTCAGTGGCAAATTGAACTTATGCAGTTTTTTGCACCATACAGGCTGAGAAAAGTTGACCCGTCTTGTAGCAGGAAAGCGACAGTAAAGGTTTGGAGTGCGCAGATACTTTTTGGTGAATATATTCTAAACCACCAAATGCTTATTTGACCCAAACTGGACTTTTAAACAAACTGGCTGTAGAATACTGCTTGCAATCCCCAAGGTGGTTAAATGTTAGTCCTCTGTTAAAGCCCATAAATCTTTGCCATTTCCACTCCCCCCCACGAATTCTACCATCACCCAAAAACAGATATCTGGCTTCCCACCAGCCCCACCTTCTACCCAACACTGTCTTTTTATAGCCCCCTTCCTAACCCAAACCCCCAGTCCCATATTGTAGATGAAAAGATTCATATGTAAATATTATCAGTCCCCAGCCTGGAGAGGAGGAAAACATAGGTCCAGTGCTCAGCAGGCACCATTTAAAATATCTGACATCTTGCCAGCCCCCACAACATTGTCCTTTAATAACCCCCCCTTACCTAGTCTCATTAGCCCTGTGTCTGATATGGGCCAAAGGCCCAACAGACTTCATCCCTGCCAGTTCATGATGGCGGGCCATAGGTCACATCGCAGCTGCTCAGTCTCTGTCCCTCTCCTCACAGTGTCACTGGCAGTTTTTTGTGGTGCAGGGTGGTGGACAGAGGGAGCAGTCACCCTAGCATTACTGAGCGATGCTGGGTAGACTGTAGTAGAGGATCGGTTTGTAGCTTTTCAGTATCATGGATCAATGAGCTCTGAAGTGATCCTCTATGACAATCTGTATAGCTCACTGATGCTAGGTAGACTGATCCACTTGCAACCACATGCTTTAGTAGCTGGCAGTGTTGCTGAGGGGAGGGGGTACTGAATAAGCAATCACGATTTGACCTGTTGATCCTCATAATGGATCAGGATTTTTTTGGGGGGGGGGGGCTTCTCTACCCATATCAGCTACAGTGCTAGGGGAGTCAGAATAGAGAAGGGATTATTAAAAGATGGTGTTTGGTAGAGAGGTGGTGGCTGGCAGGAGGCCAGATATGTAAAACTGAACCCACTAGACACTAAACTTGTGTTGCCCTTTTGCCATCATAGATTGGGGATTGGGGGAGTCAGAGACATTTGCAGTGGTTTTTGCCCCCACTTTAATATGGGATGGGTTATGACAGTGAGGACAGCTGTATAAAGATGGCAGGAGGCCATATATGTATTTTGAAGGCATAAGGTGCACTGTGAAGGGGGTGCAGGGTGGGACATGATTGAAGAGGATTGGGGGTAAATGTGGGGTTAGCCTTGGCTACCTGTGGGAAGGAACAGTTTATTTTTTATTCAATTTATAGCTCATTTAATATGGATACAATCCAAATAATTAATATATCAGAGCTTATATTTATTATATAGATCAAAATACTAAATAGTCTTCGTATTCAGGAAATTACAGTCATTACTAGAACACTTTTAGTAATGGTTGGAAGCTCAGATATAAGAGCATGTACTTTTTTTTAAAAAATTTAGGTTTGTACAAGTTTAAAAAAACATTTGAACTGTTGCTTTTCTCTCCTGCATCCCAGTTTTTTCACCTGCCCTTCACATCCACTGAACAATAATCACTAGTAACTTGTCCTGTTAGTGACATTTCGAAAAACGGGTTCTGTGATTGTCCATGGTTACTCTGTGTGTAGTAGGATGTTCCATGTACAGTATATATCTGCATTAGTCTGCATGCTACCAGTACCTAACACATAGTGAGTAAAGCACTTTATGATACTTAATGTACGAAAGATGCTGTACAGAACCAACATTTATGCTGAGAGTCCCCCAAGTACTGCCTTTAGTAATGCCAGGTATAGCTCTTGCAATATGAGAGCTGGCTCAACAGCACTACCTGGCAGATACTCCCTTATTTCCTTAATCCTTCTGCATGTTTCCCTTCCCCCCTAGTTGGTGAAAGCCTCATCCATCTCACAGGAAGCCAATCAAGAGTTCACTGCATGGTGGTGTAATTCTAAATAGGACCTGCATGGTGGCACCAGGATAATGAATTCAAAGTCACATTCCCTAAGCATAACTGGGCTCTGCTTGCTCACATGTATACGTGTTAAGCCCCCTCTTCCAGCTAACAAATATTTATAATTTGAATCACAGAAGGGTCTAAGAATAACCTGTCAACCAGCACTCACAGGAGCATTAAGGTCAATTTCCTTTGAGCATAATGGCTGTAATTACACTGCAAAATCTCTTCTTTTCTCTCTCTTTTCTTGTCCTGTTACAGATCCTAAATTCTCATCTTTATTTTCATGGCTTTGTCTGCTAATGCATGACCTCATTGCATACCTAAAATCATGCTTTTACTTTTGGTCAATAATAAATCAAACATCAAACATGTCACACTTAATAGCAAAGGATCCTGTTGCTTTAACAAAATCTGTCAGGAACAGTGTAAAACAAAGTCACCTCTGGAAGCACGTACAGTACTGGTACAACAAGCTGAAAAAAACCCACACATGCAAGTCTTGTGCAGTGTATGCTGCATTCATTTCAGGGTTTTGATTCAGTGGAATGTTACTAGTAAAAAGCTATTTAAGGAAGTATACCATTTACAGAACTTTTTAATGTGTTAAATAACGTTGATTATGGCACAAGTATTTTTAAATATGACTCAGATTGTTTATTTCAGAACTACGAGCTCTGAACGTTGTATGTGTGTAAGCCGCCTGGAATGTAGCTTGACAGAAACCCAAGTCCAGCCTTCTTAAAGAAAAAAAGATCTAGAATTTCTTTTTTTGGACATTTGTCTTGCAGCTTTCAACGTCTTAAGGCAAAGAGTAGTCGGCGTAAGGTGCCAACGCAAAGGTTAGCTGAACATATTTCTTGAAATCATTTTTGGCAGCCCATGTCCTGACGGCATGGCCTCTAAATCTTAAGTTTACAAAATTATAAGTGAACATTAAAGCAACAGATGTTCTGGTTTTCAAACATTGCATTACACATGCTGTAGCTAGACTAGCTGCACTTGGCTGTGACCAGAGCTTCCAGTGGTTTAACTTACTGTGCATGTAATCCCTTCCTTGATTAATCCTGCATATAAAATCTAACAGGTGCATGTTTTTTCCTTTCCAGGGAAGTGAACATCATACTTCAGTGTTACTGTGTTTAAAATGACTTTTGTTTTCCCTTGGAGATAGACTGAGATTGAACGAGTGCTGTAGACAGGGAGGCTACATCTGTAGTAATACATTTGCTTTACAGACAGTGGAACGTGACTGTTGCAGTCAGTAAGACAGCTGCTATACATAGCATGGCGGTTCATTTCTTTTACATTCCTGTCTTTTTCCTATCTTCTGCTGTTCTTTTCATAGCCTTCATTTTTATCCACTCAGCAGTGCTGTTTTGAGGAGAGACACTCATCCCCAACACAAATCTAAATCAAAGGGATTCCAAATTGTCTGCATGCTTCCCTAAGAACACTCTGTGAACTGGGCCTCATATCAGACAAAGCTGCAAGCGCCATGTAAAGGCAAGCCCCCCCCCCTCCAAAGCCTGCAAATTACTCATACCAATATTTTTGCGTCCTCTTTGGCAACCAAGAATAAAAAAGAGTGGTGATACGTGTTCTGTTGTCCTCTATGGACTTGACTATTTTTTCTAGACTGTGTGACTAGATAATTTTTGCAGGCAAGAGTAATTTGTTCGCCATGTTTCTGAAGTGAGAATTTATTAGTTCTATAGACGAAGAGCACTGTTTCTCTTCAAACACCAGCAGTGTTGGAAAAGCAGAGTTTTTCCAGGTTTTGAAGGTTTCTCTTTTTTTGGTCAAGTGCTGGTACTCAGGAACATTAAATAAAATATTACTTTAACTCCAGGGAGACCTTGGTCCATGTGTGAGTGCTGGACAGCCACAAAGGTTTCTGGGGGGGGCGGTGTGTATTACGTAATGAGGCCTAGGGATGGAGGGTGCTGCTAAAGAAACAGGCACCTGCCAGCCAATCATGGATCAGCATTTGCATCAGCTATGAAGGCAACAGCTTGCATGCCTTCCTAGCCAACAGAAAAGGACAGCAGTTACTGACCTGTGCAGCAGTGTGGTATGAACAACGGGAAAACAGTAACAACATGGAGAGTAAAATAGTCAATTACTCTGTGTGCTCATCAGTTAAAGAGGAATGTCCATCACTGAAAGCCCCATGCCATAGTGTGAGCTGCCGCTGATTGGCACTTTAAGCGCCAGACTGAAACGTTACCTGCTGTTGTTTGCTTTTGCATTTATGTTTATCTGGTTAAGCCTGTTGTCCATTCTGCCTGACACTGTAGGGCCCGCACTGCTGCAGTTGCATCTCAGAATCTGCTGTGGCTGCCATCATGGCCAGGGATCAGCAGAGGAAGATTCAATTACTCGCAGTGATCGTCAGAGTTAATAACAGCTCCACTTTTCTAGCCGCTGGTCCCACTGCCCTACTGAGAATAAGTATTGCTTGTGCAAGGGTATCTCCATGATATTACAAGATCAAACATTCATGTAACTCCTTGTGTGCAGTGCAGGTCAGGAGACCATGTTGCACAGTGGTTAAGAGCACTGAGCTGCAAACCAGGAGAACTGGGTTTAACTCTCACAGCCACCACTTGCACACTGTGTGATCGTGAGCAAGTCACTTAACTTCCCTGTGCTCCCAGGACACACCTGGAAACAAGCCTTGGCTTCGTGTGTCTTTCCTGACCAAAAATTGTAATATAAAATTTAAATAAATAGAAGTCAGCTGTTACAGTAAAAGCCAGCTCGTATTCAACATGCAGATAAAAAGGAAGTACAGTTTTATTTGTTTTATAGTACATGGGAAATTAGACATTATTTACTGTATATGCAGGATCAGATACTAAGTAGTATTAGTATTAGCCGTGACAATCAGCAGTCAGACAGTCAGATACACAGATGACAGTTTAATTAGAGAGAGAGAAATATTGGGACTTAAAACAATTAAAGCAAGGGAGAGAGTTTTTTTTGAGACTTAAAGAGCTGGTATTGGAGAAAGATTAGGAATTAAAGCAGTTAAACCAAGAGAGAGAAGGCAGTTTTTTTAAGAGAGACTTAAGTAACTGGTGTCTGCTACTGTACATTAACATGTTGGAAATCGTGCTGTTTATGGCAGTTACAGCAGCTGGATTCATCCATAATTTTTGACTTTGTCACATTATCAAGAATTTATCAATAATTTAAATATTTCACATTAATTCGGGCTTATTCACTGTCAGTTTCAAAAACATCTGACTGCCACAACTGGCCTCACAGGCGCTGTTTGTGACATCACAATCTGTTGCCAAGAACAGTTATGTCATAGCGCATGCATTATGAAATAAGAAAATCTAGTTGAAAGCTTTTTATACAGCCTTCATGGAAAAGTTGTCAAAAATGTACCACAGAGCCTGGGAAGCACCAGTCACACAAGTCAATCAGTTAATCAATTAATACATTCATTCACATTATTGAAAAGGAAAGACAGTTGAACAGACACACATTTTTAATGGTGTCACACTAGCAAAAGTGAAAATTTGAAACCATGTTCTCTAGTACTGCACAGTGTAATAGCTGAACAGAGGATGTTTATGAAATTATAAGCTAAAGTGGTACCTGACCTCACAGAACAAATGTTGAAAAACATAATTTGTAGGCACATTTCAGCTGGTAATTATTACATTTTCTATATTTAGTGTCCCCTTTTCCTTGATAGCTGCAGTATGTACATTACAATGAAAACAGGATCACTGTCCCCTAGGCTTCATCTGCTCTTGCCAACACATGACATCACCTGCCTCTGCTTGTGACATCACAGTATGTTGCTGTGGAAATGATTATGATGTCATAAACAGAAGATCATGATGCCAGTTGTAGACAAGCAGAGCAAATGCTGTCTGGAGGACAGCAGTGCTATTTTAATGTCAATGTGCATAATTATTCTGAAAAAGAGGAAGCTACATGTGGGAACTCTGAAATATAAGCTGACATTTTTCTCTAAATAATTCTTCTCCAAAGTGTTCCCTGTGATATCAGAGGCATTTTAAAGAAAGAAACTGACATAATGTTTGTTCATGCATCTTCAGAGACCACTTTTATGGTTGTATCACCCATGTTTGTTGCATATAAAACAGCAAACTCATGGTGAGTGGATGTGATACCCTAGAATGAGCATAAGACCAGTCCTTCAACTGTAAGAGTCATAGATATATAGATACATAGAAATTGTCGGCAAATAAGGACCTCTAGGCCCATCTAGTCTGCCTGTAAGCCCAATACTTGTATGCAGTCACTGACCCTAAGTGATCAATGGCTTTTCATCACTCTCTCCCCACCCAGTGTTCTCTTGTGCCTGTCCCAGGCATGTTTAAACCCCTCCACTGTGCTTGCCCCCACCACCTCTTGTGGCAGACTGTTCCAAGCATCCACCACCCTCTCTGTATAGAAAAACTTCCTCACATTACCTCTTAATCTATCCCCCTCCAATTTCATATTGTGTCCCCTCGTTCTGATATCTTTTCTACATTGGAAAAGATCCCCCACCTGCACATTGTTTATGCCCCTGAGGTACTTGAAAGTTTCTATCATGTCCCCCCCTTTCTCTCCGCTCCTCTCCTCCAGTGAGTACATATTAAGGACTCTTAGTCTATCATCATATGTTTTGCGATGCAAACTGCTTCTGGAGTATCCACTCTGTTGCAGATCTTGGTGTCATCTGCAAATAGGAAGACCTTTCCTTCCAGCCCCTCTGCAGTGTCACTAATGAAGACACTGAACAGGACTGGTCCCAGTACTGATCCCTGTGGTACTCCACTGGTCACCTCTCTCTCCCAAGATTGGATCTCATTTACCACCAACCTCTGTCTTCTGTCCGTCAGCCAGTTTCTAACCCAGTGTATCACCTTATGCCCCATGTCGAGACTACTCATCTTGTTAACCAGCCTTCTGTGTGGGACAGTATCAAAGGCTTTGCTAAAATCTAGGTAGGCGATGTCTACTGCCCCTCTCTGATTCACTCCCCTAGTCACCCAATCAAAGAAATCAGATTTGTCAGCTCCTAAGATAAATTAATTTATTATTGATCAAGAGTGATCAATAATACATTACAAATTAAAAAAAAATACCCTTGAATATGCCATTTCCAGGGCACCTGTGCATGAGACACACTTAACAGTCATGAGTGCATCAACTGCAGGGGAAAGGAGCGCTCTGATTGGTTAAGAGTGCACCCTCAATCTATAATTAGATGAAGAGAGGTTTGTTCCAGATGGCAGGGGCAGCAGCAGAGAAGGCTCTATGCTGTGTTTCTCAAATGAGGTCACCGTTGCAATATGCAGCCACTAGTCCTGTTTTGTGTAGCCACAGAGCTCTTTAGAGCCTCAAATAAATAGCAGCTGACAGCTCTTTACCTTTGGACAGGCAGCTTATTCCCCCCAATACTGTAAGTACCTGCCTGCAGGACTCATTGAGCCAGTGTCTGAATGTTTGGTTAATAATGTATGGTTGTCCTTAATTTGCAGTGCTCAGAACTTCAGAATATGAGCACTGCCTCTAATAACAATGCAGCTGTGTCCCAAAACTGCGTTTTGATTGGGCAGTGTAGAGATCGGAGCTGCACTTTACTGCTGTATATGGTACGGGAGACAAAACAGAGGGGGGGATAGGCTAGTAAAATATATGATTTACAAACATTGCAGGCCATTTCACATGTGTGGGGCAGTATATAAACTTAACTCTGCCACCACATGCGGGAAGTGCTTGTCTCCACAGTCCCAGTATGGCATTTTTGTGATTTGTTCAAGTAAAGATGTTTTATTTGCATTCCCTTCCCTCATGTTGGTGAGTGTGTGCCAGTCTGTAGTTTTGTGACATACTGTATGTGAAATGGCCTGCAAAATATGTAAAATGTATGGTTTTCCACCCTCCTCTCCGTTCTAACTCCCAGTAGACAGCAGCCCTGTTCCCTACTTTGATCAATACGTGTTTTTCAGGGGCATGACTGCAGCGTTTGCCAGTGGCTCTGCTCGTATTCTGTAGTTATGAGTGCTGCATATCATGTTAAATTGTAAATTATTTACCCCAACAATTAAAAACAACTGTCTGAATAGTCAGTTGTGCAGGAAGCTACTTGGCATAAGTTGCCTGCCTGAGGGTTGGCAGCAGATTTAAAAAATGTAACAGAACTGCAGTTTCTTACTTTTAAATTACATTGCAAATAAATTGTAATTGAGAGACATTAGGAACTTGACACTGTATATTGCAGGAAATCTGATTTATTACATCAGTGTGAGTTTGTGATGAAAACAAATATAAATAATATGGCCACAAGTAAGTTTTCATGGCTGCACTTTGAGACCAACAGAATTTGAGACTTGAGAACTGCAGAGAGGAGACTAGTGTAGGGAGCAGGAAATCTAGGAGGGGGTTGGAGGAGATAAAAACAGCGACAAGGGCTCATCAGTAGTGGGCACCAGGATTCTGGGGGCTTGGCAACTGGTTGGAAAAATAGGGACCCCCCCAGGCCTAATTGTTGTTAGATTTTGAATGGTATCCCCTATTAAAACTGATTTTTCAACAATTGTGCAACACTTACTCCACTCCCAAGGTTAAGTTTTTCACTGGTGTCCTTTCTTGAGCAGAGGAACCAACGTGGAACTCAACAGTTCTGTTTAACCTCATTTTTGCTGCTTTCTTTTTTTAAGCTTATGGTGAAAACACTATAAGTGACAGAAGAACACAGGGACTACTGCTCTAAGCTCGTTTAGACCTTTTGTGACAGCTTATGAAAATGGTAAACAGTAAGTGCTTGATTTTTGTTAAGGATGATATTAAATTCACAACTTTTGATAATGTCCAAGGCTTTTTATTTTCATTTACAGTTTCCTCACTTAACTCTTGATTACTTACTGACCTTGTCTATGTTGTCTAACCCCCTAACCCCCACCCTGGTGCAAAGTATAGTGAGCCCCAGCTGATGGTAGGCTGGATCACTGCTTTTACTCTAAGTGGGCTCACACTAATACAAACCATCGTAGCAGTCCAAAGTGTGTCTCCTCAATGCTTCCATATTGTACTGTAAGCCTGTCTTCTGTTCCCCCTTAAGGGGAAAACTACTCTAAAGGATGACCCCTCCCTATGCACCCTAGCGCTGCTTTTCTCTTTTTTTTTTTGCCATAAAGGTTTTATCTTCCACATCCATGGGTGGCTTATCAGCCTTGTTCCTACATCTCCTGAGTCGGCCACTGCTTCACCCAGGACTCACCTGCAGTCAGAGTACTCCAGTGAATCCTCTCCTCATGGTGGGACTGGAAGGGGGAGAGCCATCTTCCCCCACTCGTACCTAATCCAGTGTGGACTGCAGGCGAGCTCAGGGCTGGTGGTGCAGTCTCAGGATGAGCAGGCAAGGCTTCACAAAGCTCTTGACATCCTTTCCTTTTTTCCCCACCTCCTGCTGTAGTGCCATGTGCATGTGTGGCGGTGCACGTGCATGACATAACCTTGGCCCCTCACGTTCTTGCCACCCATGCTGCACTGCCACCAGACCTCCACCTGGTGCCAGTGGTAGGCCAGACTGATATGCCTCCCCCACACCAGGAGAGGAGAGAAGTCCCCCGGACACTTGATCCTCTCTCATCCCGACTGACCCTCAGTCACCCAAGTCTGTTCCCCAACCTGGGTCACCAGTGTGCTGAGAGGTAAGGTGCCAGTGCTTCAGCCCTCTACACCACTGGGCTGGCCTACAGCCCTGCATTTCTTGATTGGACAAAAGTTTTCTCAAAGGTTGAGATGCTTGTGCCAACTGGCAACATTGGGAATCCATCTGTAGTCTGGAGCTGCAACAGGTCAGCCCACTGCATTTTATTGAAAAAAAAAAAAATAGCCAGCTCCATGGTGTTGAGTGAAGGGGTTTGCTTGGCACACTGGTGACTGGTGTTCATGCCCCGAGCCTGGGTGTCAGGAGTATAAACTGGTAGGGAGAGAGTTTACAGCGTCCTTTGTACGCTTCCCTCTCAGGGTGTGGGTGGGCCTTAGGCACCTGGTGGTGACTTGGGTGACTTTCTAAGTGGCGTTATACCACAACACATTGCTGAACGTCCCCATCCTATGTGGCCAGCATGCGTGGCAAATTGAGGGAGGAGGGGAGCTGGGAGAGCAGAAAAGTGGAAAACTGCCTGCCGGTCGACTGGGTCATGGCTACCTGTCCCTGTCACCATGAAGCAGTGGAAGTGTCCGGGCTGACTCCGCCATACTTGGGATACGTAGTTGCGCCTTTGGGCGCTTCTCCCCTGGGGGGGGGCCCTCCCAACGAAGGGTTACGTCAGGTTACCTGGGGGCCGCGGCATAGAGGGGTGGTGGATGGCGATGGGGTGTAGTGGCGGCAGGCCTAGGCAGCCGGTAGAAGTGGCCAGGCAGGGGTGCCTGTAAGGAGCAAAAAAAAATGTAAAAATTAAAACAACTCCTGCGTGTGACTAAGAGTAAATGCATATAATGCAGTTTGAAAAATTTGAATGTCTATTACAGTGTTTATTCTTGAGCTTTGTAGCTGATTTATGTTATGATATTTTTACCCTCAGACGAAGAAACACTAGACTTGTATGTCAAATTGCATTAGTAAGCATAGCTGAAAACTAGTTCGCTGAAGTTCCCAGTCCTATTGTTATGGAGTCTTGTTTAGCCAGGACTGCAACTGAAAGCAGATAGTTGATCAGTGAAGAGTGTTTTCCTTTTGGGGGCCACAGCGCTGATTAGCTGAATCAGTTTCAATTGAATGGAGGTACTATTCTCAGGGGAATGCATGCCCCTCTGAAGTGTTCCTTGCTAATTTGCTTTTCAAGTCTGCCATTATCGTAAAGGCTTAAATAAAACTGGCTCCCAGATGTGTGTGGGGGTTAATGTGTTCATTCTTAATTATATATGAGGTAGGAGTGATGATGTTGCTAAGACCCAAATGATTTGAGGAGGCATCAATCTCAAGTGTTAGCAGTCATCACATGGTTAATTACTGTCACTCGGCCATAGCGATAGGTCAAGACCTCATAAACTTGTACTGTAGCTACTGTATACTCTTATTAGGGAAATGAGGTTAACAACTGCAGGCAACATAAAATGCAGTTTATTTAATGTTCACTTTTAAGTTGCATGTGTGACAAAATATTCTTTATTAAGTAAAAAAGTAATGATGAAATGGACAGCTGTTTCTTTTCACTACTGCCTCTTCCTCAGGTTTTCAGAGCTGTAACATTCTCTGAAAATCAGCATAATGTTTTTGTTACAGTATGATTTTTCCTGCTAAAAAGGCAGATTGACCCCTATTGTGTAAAGAACAATTCACCCACAAAGAATTTAGATTTCATTACTTTAATACTTCTAATAGTCCTGTTAGAAGTCTGAACCATCTATTGCTTAACCTTGATACAAAATGGCCACCTAGGTGGAAAAAGTTAAAACAAAAGAAAACTTCTTTTAAGGCCAGAAAAAATGGTTAAATTGATCCTCAGATTTTCCTGGAGCAGCAAGCAATTATTTTTTCTTTCTTTTTCTCTGTAGGCTTTCTTTTGTTGGTTACAATAACAAAAACAACTTGTATCTTTTGGCCGAGGGGAATACTGCAGTAAAAAACTCCATGTTGGCCTTCCAAGAAAGGAAACATTTTAATGTAAAACAGAGTTAAAGTAATAAAAATTTAATTTTATTTCTTGAAAATAAGAGGTGAATCTCGAGGATCAACTTTTTTTTTTTGTCACGGCCTAAAGGGCTGGAATACAACTCAAGACTAATGACTAAAATGACATCAATGTGGGTGTGAGAGCCAGGGAAGGGGCAGCAGTAAAGAAAACTAGTACATTTTACTTGGGGAAAACAGAACAATGTTATAGTAGCTGTGATCGTTAAGTACTATATGTTTTAAAATGTTCTGGTTATTTCAAGACTAAGGGGCCATATTCCCATGTTCTGGTTATTTCAAAACTAACTAAGACATTTGATACAGTTAACCACTCCCTACTAACTGGACAACTATCTCATCTTGGCCTTTCACCGGATGTCACTTGCTGGTTTCAAAACTACCTTAGTGACCGCTCTCATCAAGTCAAAATTGAAGACACTATCTCGATCTCCCTTCCAGTCTGTTCGGGTGTACCACAAGGTTCCATCCTTGGCCCCCTACTCTTCAGCATCTTCGTGAATGACCTGCCTGCCACTCGCCATGACCAAATTCTACTCTATGCAGATGATGCAGTAATTTTCTCTAGCCACTCTGACCCCCATCACCTTCAGCAACAGCAACAGCAATGTTTCTCAGAAGCTGAAACCTGGTTCAGGTCACGTAAACTCATTCTAAACTACTCAAAAACCCAATCAGTGCTGTTTCGTGGTACTCACAACAAACACAAACTCCAACAACTGCTGATCTGCAATAGTGGTGGCACTGTGCTGGAACAGGTAGACCAGTTCAGATACCTGGGAGTGACCCTTGACTCCACTCTTTGATACTCCACACGTATAAATAACCTAGCTAAAGCTGTGAATACATGCATGTGCCTGCTATATAGGCATAGGCACTGACAGATGAAGCATTAAAACTTGCCATCCAGAGCTCAATCACCTCCTTAATTGACTATGGCCTCGTAGTTTATGGATCAGCTAATGACACTGCCCTCTGGTGTGTTGCCATAGCCTTAAACAAGACCTGCTGGCTCCTCACCACAGCTTCTAGACTCACACACATGTGATCTCTATGAACAGGCTAACTGGCTACAACTTCAAGGCAGAATTAAGTATCAGACCTGCTTACTTGCTGAGAAGACAGTACTAGGCCTCCTTCCACCAGGGGTTCAGGCTATACGTTCCCCTCACTGTGCCACCCGCCTTACCAGGAGTTCTGGAACACTAATCTTCACAATTCCCCTCTGCCGGACCACTCAAGGGCAACGCTTCTACAAAGTTAGGGCCTCTAACTGGTTCAACACACTCCCAGTGGATATCACCAATGCACCGAATCTCAGCTCCTTTAAGCACAAACTACGACAACACTTGGTGGCCAGTGCCTACTGTGACTGCTACACTTAAATTCCCTGCTAGCCCTCCTGGTCTCTCCATTACTTACGCACTCTCACCACACCCCACTCCCTCCTTACTAACTCCTTGCAATATCTCACATCAGCCACCTCGGCCTTCTCCCTTGCCCCACCCAGATTTCACTCCTCCCTCTCCCCATTCCCTCTCACATTCTTGTCCCTCCCCTCACCTATTACTCCCTGCACCTCCTAGCTTTTATATTCTTTCTCTCCTTTCTCCTCCTTGCCCATACTAACTCCTCTCCTTCCCCCACCCATCCTGTTACTCCCACTTACATCTCCCATCCCCTCCCCTCCATCACCGCCTACTCCTCTCCTTCACCACCTACCTTATCCCTCCAGTCCCCCCCCCTTGGTTCTTACCTGTCTCCTACTACCTTATCCTCTCACCAACTACCTCTGGCCCTCTCATGCACTTGTCAGATCACCTGACAAAGCCTTTGGCAGCTCATGCATTCTGTAATGTTTTACCTGTTACTAATTCTTTTGTCTTATCTTGACAAAGTCACTGGCAACTCATGTACTGTAACTGCATTAACTGTTATCTACCTGCCTGGTCTTGTCTATTCTTGTCCATTGTCCAAGACGTGGAACCTTTGTAAAAGAGCACTGTTTGCTCAAAGGTGTTATCCGAAGTTGTCATAAATAAAAAAATAAATAACTTGGGACCATATTCCGCAAAGTTTCTTCCAATCCGTGCTTATAACCAAAACGTTTTGCAAGTAGGAACAGTTAAATAATTGAATCTGTGTTTTTATTTCGTGAGGTACAGATAGTGTTGTATTGCACCAGCTACCAGTCTCTGTTATTAATATTGCTGTAGCCAGTGCACCAGGTAAAGTGTAAATAGGCCCTAATTATGCATAACAAAAGGCATTTACAAGCCATTTTTGAAGTAGGTTGCGTAAAAAATATGGTTTCCAATTGTTTAAACACCCTCACCGCTGCTGTCTGTCCTATGTTTTGGTTCCTCTCTCACAGCCATGCCTGGTGCCAGAGTTCCATTTAATTAATTTTTGTTCGTCTCCTCTGCATGCCTCCCCCTGCGCCCCCCCCCCCATCTGCATCCTTTGTGCACTGATTGGACCTGCACACAGCACCATGGAAAATAATGTTTTTTTCTTGTCAGCACTCATGCAACTGCAGCCTCCTTCTGTCTGCACTCACCACGCCAGCTCTACAGTGCATGTGAGATAGCCATTCTGTTACTGAGAGTAGGATAAGCATCACACTCTGGCAAAGTAAGGGCAGGCAGGCAATAGAGTGGCAAAGTCTAACTCCCTCTGGCTAAAAGGGGCATCACTGACTAGGACATGACATAGTTTCAGGCTCAGTTGGCACAGGCTGGGGGGCAGTTTGGGTGACAGTGCTGGTAAGATAGCCATGAAAGCGCCAGACAGCAGGGCTGTGCACTCAGGTTAACAGAGTGGTATTTGGGTGGGAGACCTTCAGGCTCCATTTGTTGGGAAGGAAAGAGCAGGTTTGGGCAGTGGATGTGGTGTGGTGCTTGTGATGGGGGAATTTAAAATACAAAGTACAGATAATAAGAGCATTTATTGGGCTGCACAGTGAGCTAAGGCAGATGGGAGGCCCTGCATAGCTGGTGGGTGAAGACATTTTAGTGCTGTTGCCATGTCTCATCATGTTATCTCATCAGGCATGTGCCCTAAAGCAACTGGAGCACATATTTTTTGAGATAAAATGTGGCGCTGATGGAGGAGCAGGAGGGAAATCTAACTGCAGCTCAGTAATTTTGTGATGGGGAGTATGTTTACTGGGAGCCTGTCACAGAGGCAATGAGAGCACATGACTCAGAGTGACTGGGTGAGAAGATGCAGGCAGCTGTTTGCCTTTGTGCCTGCATCTGCACAGTGCGTTGCCTGCTCTGAATGTTTTGAGTGTGGATGGACATAGCAAGGGGTTGAGGTCAGGGGCCTGGTCTTCATGCTGCTGCAGTCGGGAGAGACCAGCGGCATAGGTATACACTGCATGCTACAGGAATGCTGCTACAGACAGAAAGAACAGGAAGTCCTGGTGATACCTGTACAACAGTCTGCAACCTACAGCCTGCCTATGTGTTCTCTGATGGGTGACTCGTGAGTCCCAGGAATGGCCTGTCCTTGCCCCTGAGATATGTAACCTGTGGCTGCCAACTGTGCTGCTGGGTGCTTGACCAGTGTTTTTTTTTGTTCTGTTTTGTTTACTTTTTGGAAATGGGGTAGCCTGTGTAATGCTGTACCTGCACACACCCCCAACACAAAATACATACAGTAGTTTTAAAAAACTACTCACTCAATGCTGTTTCATCATTTGTACGCATCTGAATTTGGTTTTACTCCCCTCACTTTGTAAATGAGTACAGTACTGTGCTCCTTTAGTAAATTCTTATCTGGAGCACTGCACATGTCTGTGTCTTGTGATTTCAGCCTTTGCCGGGTGTGTATGAAGCCATTTGGCACTAAACACTCCTGCTTATTGCAGAACCAGTCTATAGTCATACGTGGTGACTTGTATATCCATATTGCTTTGCATTATTGGGGTATGTTTGGTTTTGAATTTCTTTGACACCCAGTTTTGTTGCCAGTGTCCTTTCTGGGTAATCCTTACCTCTCTGCTAGTGTGCTGAGGTTATTTGTTTTTTTAGATTTCTGCTACATGTAAGCCCAATACCTTATTTAAAAAAGCTGATCATAGGCTTTCAGATGAGGGTGGCCACTGCTCATAAATGTTCCCCTTTAAACAACCGTGTGGGTTTTCATCAGCCCACTGACGAGAGTACAAGACTTCTTATAACATGGGTAGACTGAGGAAGTTTCCTGATTGGTACAGGACTGTCACCTGGCCATGCGATAGTGCACATTACTGGGACAGTAAGAGTGAAGAGGTCCCCCAGATCGGAGATCCCTGGGCAGACCTGCTCCTGTTGTGTAGGGGAAATTAATTTTGCAATGGCAGCCATTTGTAATCCTCGAAAAACGAGTCCCAGCTGTAGTGCATAAGACAGTGGTGCCTTTGCAAAATTAGCATGTCCTACACAAGAACTGCAGGTGTGCTGTAATTGCATAGACCAGGATCTGTCTTGCCCTGCCTGTGTATCAGTCCTCCTGTATTTCTGTTGGCCTCCCCACCCACATGCCCCTTGGACTACCGGATACTGCACAATGACTGGGGAGAGGGAATGCTCCTGAGAGAGAGAAAGAAAGAGAGAGAGAGAGAGAGACAGAAAGAAAGAGACAGAGATGTGAGAACGGGGAGCATTGTTGCAGGAATCAGCAGTGTCCTGTCTATGTGTGCATTTGTGTGCGTGTGTCTCTCTCTCTCTCTCTCAGTCTGTCGCTCTCGCTCTCCAGTTGCAATGACAATGTACACTTTTCCCCTGTGCTCCATTACAGGGACAGTAGTGCAGCATAGTTCAGCCCCCCCGCCACGTGTGCGCTTGCAGTCTGAATTGTTTAGCAGTGGCAACAACAGAAGATTCAGAAGACCAGGATGTTTGCTGGTCAGTTGCCTGCCTGCCCACTCATTTGCTCAGTGGCTCAGCACCCGCTCATTCCCTTAGCACTGGGATGGATTCCTGCAGCAACAGGGGGAGAGAGACTGTCAGCAACAAAGATCATAGGACATACCATTTAGACTGTGAAGGTTGTCTAGGGTGCACAGTGCTGCAATACCCTGTAACAGATTGTGACAGGCATGAACCAGGGCCTTTTTCCAGAGAGAGCGATGCAGCGTGGGTGGAATTGCACAGCACCAGTGCTCATGTGTTACTCGCTGTCTTGTGCTCAGTAGCCCTGCACTGTCATGATGTTGGTGTGTCACTTGGGGGGAAATGGTATGCCGAGTCCCGATGGAGAAAGAGAGACACAGACAGACAGAGAGAGAGAGAGAGAGAGAGAGAGAGAGAGAGGAAATGCTGTTGTCCTCAGCGGCTACCAAACCTTGTCACCACTGTATTCAGGGGAGAGAGAGAGAGAGACAGAGCAAAAAGACACAACTGAATGCTAGTACAATACCTTTGTGCGTGTTTGTGTGTGTGTCTCTCTCTCTCTCTCTCTCTCTCTCTCATGAAGTACTGAGACCCCCCCCAGACAGTGCGATCAGGTGGACAGCGCAACCCATACTGAAAGTCGCCATTCCCTCTTGCAGCAATCACCGGGAGCAGGACATAAAGTAGAGAGAGAGAGGCCGGGAGTGGCAGATGTAACTGGCACCATGCCGCACTGTGTATGTGTGTTTTTTTTCTCTCTCTGTACACACAGTAGCTTTAGAAACCGAGTCCCGAGACCACAACCCTCAGCTGATGATGAAGCATATGGGAGAGAGAGAGACAGGCTGTTGTGAGAAGTGAGAGTGTCTAAGGAAAAGAGTTAAGTGCGTTAATGCTTAATGCTTATTTAACAGCAAACTGGCAGTAAAAATATTGCATGTGGGGGGGTGTACTGTATGTCAGTGATGTGTGAATGCTCTGGAAAGGAATGAACCGTGTCCCTGTCTCTCTCTCTCTCTCTCTCTCTCCCTCTCTCTCTCTCTCTCTCTCTTCGGTGAATGGAATATGTGTAGTAAAGTCATGGGCGTGACAAGTGTTACAAACAGTGTTATGTACAGCAAATGTCACAAATGCTGTCAGTACTGTATTTGTGGCATTTGTATCTGCATAACAGACTTCAGAGATGTACAGGCTACATTATTTGTTAGGGACTATTTTGCAGGGTGGCAGGATATAGTACCTTTTTTGCTGTTTAAACAGCAAAAAAATACATTTTATGATTTTTTTAGCTGTTTAAAGAGAACCCATGTTATAAGTGCATTAACACACTTCAGGGTGTTCTGATAATGGGGATTAATGCACAACTCGGGGGCTGTGAGGGCATTCGGGCTTCACCCTCGTGCCTCACAGTGCCCCCGAGGTGTGTGTTAATCCACATTATCTGGGGAGCCTCTTCACCCTAACTGTGCCGATAATGTGCATTATGACATGGTCAGGTGGTGGCCCTGTACCAATCAGGAAACTTCCTCAGCCTACCCATGTTATAACACCTATTAGTCTCTGCAGCATGCCTATCTGCTGATCTAGAATAAGAAAACAAGTAGTAAAGGTGTAAAACAACAACTTACCTTCAGTTAGCTTTAAAAACCTCTTAGGCATGGTAGAGCAGGATTCTTTTCTTGTAAATAATGTTCACTGTGTTTCTTCAGAGTTGTTAGAGATAGACTTGCTGCAGAGAGATGCATAGTATAAATGTGGGCAGTGACATCATCTTCTCACTGTTAATGCAGCTCTGTGGAGTGAACTGAGATTTCAACAATCAGAAAATGGAGGCATCCAAGATGGTTACAGAGGACTACTATTACTAACCAAAAAAGTAAACTAAAACAAACGTTTAAATGCCCAACTGTCATAGAAATGGAGTTAACTGGTGATAAGCAAACTGATAAAATTCATAATATGTGAGGTCGTAGTGCTTCTTTAAATATTTTCTTTTAAAAAGAGCAACAAAAAACTTGTAAAAGTTCCTTTTTTGTCTTGATTTTTTTCCCCATTTGTTCCCCGTCCTCCATCCTGATGATGTGGATGCCACAGCTGCCACACTTCTGGCCTGGAGGGCAGACGGGTTGTTGCCTTCACAGCCACTAACGATGTCACTTCTTGGTCAGTTGTCAGGAGTTGTGCGAATGCTGGGGGGCCTGTGTATCCCTGCTAGGGAGCTGAGTACCACCCTTCTGCAACATACCTGGCCTGCCACCTTGCCCTGGCATGGAATTCCGGGTCTCAGACATGCGAGCCGAGGTCTTCCAGAGATAATGCAACATGCTGTCACTACACCACTAGGCCGCATCCCTTTTTGTTTTGACAGTTTTGACATGTGTAGCTTTACTTGGTACTCATAGAATGTAATCTGATGAAACGCCAGGTCAACTGGTTTGGAACCAATAAAGACTTTTTTTTCAACAAAATTGCATGGGTACTAATACTGCAAGTCTAAAGTTATGCAAATTCACAAACATTCTGAAGAACACCAAGGAAAATGGTTGATGGCAAACTACAGAATGTTCACAAAGTGCTTTTATATTTTAGACAGCACTACCCTTGTTGATTTGGTTTCCAATTCCAAATAGCACTTGGCCTTTCGAGTCCATGACTTGCATTGTAAACTCCACTGAAGGTGCCAGCTGTCAAGGAAGTTCTGCAAACTTGAGAATTTTAGTTTGTCAAATAGAGGCCATTTAAACTGACTTAACTTTCTGTGTTATGAGTCAAGACTAATTTAAAAGGATTTAAAAAACAGAATTACTGTGTTCAATAAGATGGCTTGTGCCAATTTAACAGACACTGAAGAAATGCCCTTTTGACAATTGAATGGGCACTCTGGAAATGCCCTGTTGTCATATACACTTTAGAATTGCCCCTTTCTGATTTAATAGACACTTTAGAATTGCCCCTTTCTGATTTAATAGACACTTTAGAATTGCCCCTTTCTGATTTAATAGACTCTTTAGAAATACCTCATTCTGATTTAATAGACACTTCAGGAATGCCCTTTTTCCAAGCTGAGCATCTGCTTCTCAAAGTAAAAAAAAAAATATTACTCAGAAAAGGTATGTTAACAGGATTGGAATGTTTTCCTTGTACCTTTGAACAACAGTTGTTGGTAATTCCTACTGGTCAAACATGCCACCAATCATGCTTTGCCGAAACAATTCTCTAGTAGAATTGACTAGTGGCCCATCAGATGCATTATCAATAAACTGTTAGGCTTGGAACCTGATTGTGAAGCAGAGAACAAAATGAGATGATTGTGCAAAGGTTATCTTTTTTCTCTCTTTCTTTCTCTCTCTCTCTCTCTCTCTCTCTCGCTCTCTTTCTCTTTCTCTGTTCTTTGCTTACACGGGTACTGCATCAGCACTGTATGAATCAGGCTCTTAAAATTCTCCTTGATGTAGAAACATAGAATCATAGAATTTGACAGCAAATAAGGACCACTTGGCCCACCTAGTCTGCCTGTTTTTCCCTACCTACATTATTACCACAGACGCTACTTGATCTCCAGCTCTTTCTCCCTCCCCCCATCTTTCCACCATGATTTTCTTGTGCCAATCCCATGCATTCTTGAACCCCAACACCCTTTTTGCCTCCACCACCTCCATTGGAAGGCTGTTCCAGGAATCCACCATGGCTTCTGTGCAGAAGTACTTTCTCAAATCTCTCCTGAAATCTTCCCCCTCCAGCTTCATAGAATTTCCTCTTGTTCTTGAGAACTTTTGTTTCTGAGAAATACTTCCCCATATACCTTATTTACCTCTGTGAAGTATTTAAAGGTCTCTACCATATCCCCATCTTCCAGGATGCACATATTGAGGCCTTTAGTCTCTCCTCTTGGGGCTTTTGATGCAGACCCTGCACCATTTTAGTTGCCCTCTTCTGGACCACCTCCACTATGTCTATATGCTTCCACTGCCCAAAGAATGCCACAAGCCCCTATTGCACCAATTGTTTGGCGCATAGGGCTTGCAGCATTTTCAGGGCCGGTGATCAGGATTTTCAGTTCTGAGTGCCAAATGCTGCAAATTAGACCAGCTTTTAACTGGTCTAACTTGTGCCATTTGGAGGACCCTTCTTACGGGGCTTGTGCCAAATCTGTATCGCAGACTGCCATAAATTGAGGAAACTGTTGCACCTGCGCCCGATGTACTAAAATCAGGCACAGTTGTGTCCAAGGAGTTTGATGCAGCCCTGCACCACCCTTTGAAAATTGAGCCCATGGTCTCCAGAACTGGACATGGTACTCTGGGTGAGGGTCTTACCAGTGATCTATACAGAGGCAACACCACCTTCCTCTTTCTGCTGGTAATACCCCTCCCTGTGTACCCCAATATCCCACTAACTCTTTTGACTGCCTTATTGCACTGCTACTGGGCATACCACCTTTAGGTAACTAATGTCACTGATGTTTAGGAGCAAGAAGGAGGCACAAGGCCCATATGTAGCTCTGTTAAGGTTCCATATAGTATGCCATGTTCCCTCCTTGAGTAATGTGATTATCCAATCTCTTTTTAACTGTTTCTTTTGTTGTACTTATGACTATTTCTGGAGGGAGTCTATTCCATATGTTCACCACCCTCTGTGTGAAAAAATGTTTACTTTTGGTTGTTTTAAACCTTTTTTCCCTTCAATTGTAGTGGATGTTCTCTTGATGTTGATGCAATATTTTTAAAGTCAATATTTAATTCTGTGATTAATCCTGTATCTTGCATTATATCGTATAACAACAGTAAGTCTCCCCTTTTTCTTTGTAGCTCCAGTGGGTGCAAATTGATCTTCCTTAATCAGGTCTCATAAGAGTCATCCTGCAGTCCCTTTACCATCCTTGTCACCCTATGCTGAACTCTCTCCAGATTTCCAGCATCCTTTCTCGTGTAGGGGGGACCGAAGCTGACTGCAGTAATCCAGTTGTGGTCTTACATATGACCTATACAGGGGCATTAACACCTCAGCCTCAGGTCATCAGATATGATCACCCCCAGGTCCCTTTCCTGCTTGGTAGTTGTCAATACCACTGCACCCATTTTGTACTCTGCCCCTGGGTTTCTGTGCCATACTGTAGATGCATTATTTTGCACCTTTTCACATTGAAACCCAGCTGCCATACTCTTGACCACTCCTCAAGTTTTCACAGGTCTCTGCTCATCCTCTCCACCCCACCCCACCCGGAGTGTCCACCCTATTGCAGATTTTGGTATCATCCCTAAAGAGGAAGACATTCCTTCCAGCTCCTCTGCAGTGTCACTTTGGACCAGTCCCAGCACTGATCCCTGAGGCACCCCACTGGTCACCCTCCCTTCTTCAGAGTGACCTCCATTTACCACCACCTTCTGTCGCCTATCCCCTAATTAATTTCTTATCCAGTTTACTGCCTTTGAACCCACTCCTAAGCTACCCAGCTTGCTTACTAATCTCCTATGTGGAACGGTGTTGAAATCCTTACTGAAATCTAGGTAGGCAATGTCTACCACTCCACCCTGATCTAATTCCTTTATCACTCAGTCAAAGAAATCTATCAGATTTGTTTGATATGACCTTCCCCCGTGATCCCATGCTGCCTCAGGTCTTGTAGCCCACTGGATTCAAGATATTCCACAATCTTTTCCTTCAACAGTAGTTCCATTTACTTTGCCACCAGTTACATCAGGCTGATTGGCCTATAATAGACCAGCCTCCTCTATACTACTTTTCTGTAGTGGGACTGCATCTGCCCTTCTTGAGTCTTCTGGAAGCTAGGTCTGTCAGCAGTACAGCCAGTACCTCCCTGAGCTCCCTCAATACCCTTGGATGCACCCCATCTGGCCCCATTGCTTTGTACATATTTAGATTAGCGAGTCGCTTCAGGACTCTCTCCGAAGAAAAATGATTAGTGTCCATCTCCCTCCCTCCCTCCAAAGCTTTTGTTACTTTTGTGTGTGGCCCCTCCCCCTTCTTCCTCTGTGAACACTGAACAAAAGTATTTGATCATGAGGTCTGCCTTTTCCTGGTCCTCTCTCTCCATTCACTTTTTAACTGTACAATCCCACCCCTGGTCTTCCTCTTTTCCCTTACGTGCCTAAAATGTCTTGACCCCTTTCATTACATCCTGGGATATTCTCTCTTCAGTTTGTGCCTTTGCACTCCTTGCTACTTTTCCTGCTTCCCCCTATTTCCCCTGATACATCTAAAAACGTTCTTCAAGGTGGAATTGCACCAGTGACCTAAGGATGACTTTGTTCCCACTGCAGTCCTCCACTCTACCAGCTAAGCTATCAAAGGGATTCCTAAAAATTCAGATGCTAGCTTTTTTATTCTTTGGTAACCAGGTAAGGCCCACTAGCCAAAACGCCAATTTTCAGGGACAACCCAGAAGCACTGGGAAGGTTAAGTGACTTGCTTAGGATCTCACAGTATGCAAGTGGAGGTTGTGAGAATCAAACCCAGGTCTGCTGAATATAGCAAGGTAATTCACAGCTCATTACTTTAACCTCTGGGCCATACTGCCAGCTTGAATGTAGCCATCACTGTTGTATTGTATTGATAATAATCCGAACTGAGATCGTTGCCTTTGTGATAAAAGATCAACAGTGTATATTGTTGTATTGTACTACACTACACATGAACCCTCTGTTCCAGTCACAAGCCAGAGTTACAGACAGTTTATTCTACAGCAGACCCACAACTGTCAGTTTATACTCAATAAAATGAGCGCTGAGAGCTCAGATCATCTAGTCAATAAAATAGCAGTGACATCATCCTCCTACCTTACATTCTGATTGATCTGCACTTACAGCAGCAACTATAAACAAAAATGCTGTGTGTGTGTGTGTGGGGGGTGAATTTACCATTTGCTTGCAGTTAAAAAAAGGGACAAAGAACAGTGCCATTAGTTTTCTTTAACACATGCAGCGTAATAGTGATAATATGCTAGTTGACTCACTATCCTGAGCAATAATGTTATTATTTATTTGCGTCACAGTCACATTATTGCCTTATATTGTGAGCCAGCTAACACATTATTACTAAAGAGCCCCTGACCCCATTGGGACAAGTTTGGGAATAATGTAATATTTAGACATAAGTCAGCTTATTTTTCATATTTTTACTGTAATTCTCACCCTTTATTTCTTTATTACTAAGGACATTTGCATGAAAACAAGACTTGGCCCTATCTGCTCTGGCTGCTGGCCTACACCTGACATCACAGTTCTGTTTATGACATCACATTCTGTTGCTGTGGATATATTTATGATGTCATAAGCAGAGGATTGTGATGTTAGCTGTAGGCAAGCAGCTAGAGCAGATAAACTCTAAGGGACAGTGATCTTGTTTTCCTGTAGCTGTCCTCGGTAATAAAGATGAAAATGTAAAGAATTACGGAAAATATATAAAATATAATCTGAACTGTGTCTAAAGCTTACATTTTTTAAAGTTTTTCCAACCATGTCAGGGGCTCTTTAAGTACTCTATGTAGCACCTGTTGTTGCATGTACAAATCACTTACTTTTCTCAGAGCTAGAATTCTGTCTAGGTAATCAGGCTTACGATTTTCACTGACATTGATCCCAGCAGTCATTAACCTGTAGGGACAGCCCCTCATTTTCCCTACCTGTTTCTCAAAGGACATAGCATTTAGCTACTTTGCAGAGTAACCAGACCAGCAACCCTTTTTTTTATTTTTACGTTAATGCGGTTTTTGCTGACTGATGAAGACAGTGGCTCCGGCCCAACCCCCGAGCCCAGTCACCTGGTTCCTTAGGGGTTTACCTGCAGTCCTGGTTGTGTTCCTCCATGACATATCCCTCTGTGGTGGGGGTCACCAGATCCCCTCAAACCAGCTGATGGAACAGTTCCGGTGTCACCTGGGAGAGTGTCCTGCCACTGTTGCAGGGCCTGCTGGGGTCGGGTCCATCATGGTGCACTGTCCAGCATGTTTCCATCCCCTGTTATATGGGATGCTGACTCTGTGGCCTCACAGGTTCACTCATGTAAGCATGAGGAACATGATGTGGTTGGATATCTCTTCCCCACTGCTTTGCTGTCCCTTGTGCAATATAACCTGTGGTCACCCAGATGGCAGTATTGCACTGGGACCAGCCCCCCCCCCCCCATGGAGGACAGTGTCCTCTGGTAAGAGCGTGACCCCCCCCGACTGGCTGCCATTGACCCAGGTTTGTTCCTGAACCTGAGTCACTGGTGTTGCAAGCAGTAGCGCTACCACTGTGCTGACTGGCTGGCCCAGACCAATATCTGTAATTTTAGAATGTTTTACAAGCAGGTCACAGATGTAGCATAATAATGCACAGTACGAAATTGCCTAATTGGTGTATTTGTACAGCATAGTTGCTGGTGGTATTGGTGCTGGTCAAAGTCATGGCTGTTAGGTGCACGAAGTAGATAAAGAGTCATTCAGAGATTTTGCCCATAAATGAAAAAAAGACAAGAAATGGGCTGGCTGTCCCAGCATGCAGTTGTTGACAGCTGGCAGCAGCTGTGCACAGTGCAGGTTGTATAAATGGTAGTCACATGTGTTCCTGCCTGATGTGAGGCTAAGTGTGTTTATCTTTAAATTCAACAGCTCTTTGTCAACCAGGATGCAAGCACGGAGAATGTGTGGGACCAAACAAATGCAAGTGTCACCCCGGGTTTACTGGGAAAACCTGTAACCAGGGTAAGGAAGAACATATTTTACCAGTTTATATGTCACTGTATCAAAGCATAAGATGGGGTTTTGTATTGTGCCTCTATTTGTTAACACTGAACCCTAAGCATATTATTATACCCCCAAAGTAATGTTTTATTTTTATTTTACTTTGTTTATTCTGAGAAGAATTGTAAAAATATTTTAGATATTTGTTGTTTTAGAATTAACCAAATACCATATAAATCATTAAATATTATGTTATTCTGCTGATGAACATTTTTTTCAAAAAGGTTTCACCAAGAAAGTCCTACTGAGCTGAGGACAGCTCTTTCCTAGAGGCATCATTGGGAGGGGTACAAGGGAGAGGGAAGAATTTAGAGAACAAGGAAAAATAAATGTTTTTTTAGGTGAATTTGGTGGGAAAGTAAAATAACTTTCAGCTGTACAGGTAAATTATTCGAGTTTCCTCCTAACCTGATTGCTGTAGTACACTCTATAAGGGATTGTCCTGTGATCTGACTCGGTGTCTACTGCTAGTGCAGAACACAGCAACAAAGCTCCTGAGCTTTATTCAGCGATCAGAGCATATCGCCCCTGAGCTCCGCGACCGCTTGTGGCTGTCACTCACAGACTTGACTTCAAGTTTCTGTATTTAAGCAATAACGACTGAACTGGTAGTCATTTTCCTGGGGATTACGACCGGGTGGGGTGTTGGGTGGTCCAAGAAGCAACCAGGAGCCACCTCCTGCCACCTGATCATTAGGCCCCAGGAAGCGAATACCTGTTCAGTTCTTGTTGCTACTATAAGGCTAATTCAGCCTTCTAATACAAGATATTTAAAAAAACTTATTATTTTTGAAGATTTCTGTTTTTATAGCCAGTGGAGTGGGCGTGCAACCTTTCTGATGTCCACACAGTGTATGATCATCTTTAGGTTAGAACATGGCTGCCTGTGTGTACTGCCACTGAGCTGCTGACAAATACAGTGCAGCCACATGTATTACAAGCTCATGTGCCACACTTGGGGTATCATGCCTCCCTACTTTGCTAGCTCTTTTTTTTTTAATTTTTACTTTCACTCAGAGTACCACTTTTCACAAACTGTGGTTGCTCGCTTTACTTTGATGTGCACCACTCTGTCAGCTTGTACATCGGCTGACAGTCGTGTGAATGTGTGTATGTTTGTGTGGTCCAGGCGACGCACTGTAATGCAGTGCTGTTGTGTGAAGTGGCTGCTCGTGTCTGTTAATCAGCTGGATCGGTCATTAACTATTGATCCAGTAGCCAGTCAGATGCAGCCATCACCTCGTTAATATTCAGTTAGCCTTATAATGGCATTTAAAACCCTATGTGCTCCCTCTGTGAGCTTTTGACCCCATACTGCCCTGAGAGAAGGCTACACTCCAGAGATCATGGGCTACTGGGCATTCCACCATCTCACATACGGTCTGCTGGCAATAGGGCTTTTTCTGTTGCAGCCCCAGTCCTTTGGAACAATCTGCCAGCGTGCATATGCCAATCAACCTTTATTACTCTGTTTATATTTGTGATCTAGATTTGTCTTTTTCTTCAACCTTTTCCTTATGTTTCCATGTAAGTCTGGACAGTCTGTTTCTTTATTTATTGAAAACTGGTATCTGGGAAAGCCACACTGAGCAAAGGCTTGTTTCCAGGTGCGACCTGGGGGAAGGGAAATAGAAAGACAAAATATACAGCCTATAGGCAAAATAAGTAAAATATATGTGCTAGAAAAGCGCAAGGTGCAGCAAAAATACAATATTTAAACAAAAATACAATACAGTAAGCCAAGTATAGGCTAGTATATCGAAACTAAAGCACTGGTACAGGAACACAGCATGACAAAAGTACTAAGGCCGGGGTAGGGGCAGGATGGGACAACAGAGGTCTGAGCTGGCATTTGAGGGAGAAAAGGGAGAGGCAGAGGATGGGAGGAAGATTGTTGCAGATGGAGGGAAGACATGGGGAGAAAGCAGATTTCCCTGCAGCAGAGTTGGAATGTGATATGGAGACAGTACGAGAGTCACGAGACAGAGGAGACTAAGAGGCAGAGGAAATAGGTGAGAGATAGATAAGACATATAAGGGCAGATAGTCAACCCAGTGCTTAGAAACTAGGGACATACAGTGTACGAGGCGATAGGAAAGAAGGGGAAGGATAGAAAAGGAAGCGTAAAGGGTGCAGTGACGAGGAGGTGGAGGAGGAGGGGGAGCATTAGCAGCAGAATGGCAGAAGGCATTGCAGAGGGTGTCCAGTCTGGCAAGGGAGGATGGGCCGGTGCCATAAAGCACATCCGCGTAGTCAAACACTGGGAGCACCATCTTAGTGATCTGCTCTCAGCGAACTCGAGATGAGAGACGATTTTGTTGAAGCAGAGGGCACCACGTTTTGGGTGGAGCTTGCTGTGGATGGCATCCATATGGATAGAAAAGGCTCTTCTTCCAAATGTCTGCATCTTGGAAGGTCCTGCAGAACCAAATCAACAGAAACAGCTCTATTAAATGGAAAAGGACTGCATATAGTGTAAGCAATCGCCTACAACAAAGGAGGCACCCTTGGTTAACCTCAAATATGAACCTGTTAAATCTGTGTGCCAGCAACCAACATTCTAACATGGAAATGCTTTTAATTTTTTTTTTTTTTTTGCGTATTTATAGAAACACAAGCACAGCAGGTAAACTATAGAGGGATGTCCAGATAGGCTTACAATTAGAGTTTATAACAGAACAAACGACATCCCAGCGGAGGCATACCAGACAATATTAATATACAAATATACAAAATACACATAATATACAATATACAAAAGATTAATATACAAGTTAGCCAGCCTGGGAGTGGGTCCCAAGATGACAGCCTGGGTAAAGAATTGGCTGGAGAATAGGACACAGAGAGTAATAGTAAATGGAGTCCACTCTGAAGAAAGGGGGGTTACTAGTGGGGTACCACAGGGTTCAGTATTAGGACCGGTCCTCTTCAATGTCTTTATAAGTGACATGCAGAGGGACTGGAAGGAAAAGTATGTCTCTTTGCAGATGACACAAAGATCTGCAACAGAGTTGATGCACAAGGTGGAGTGGAAAGGATGAGAAGGACTTGCAAGGTTAGAGGAATGGTCAAATGTATGGCAGCTTAGATTCAATGCTAAGAAGTACAGGTAATGCACCTGGGAAACAAAACCCAGGGAAGAGTACACAATGGGGGTGAGATACTAACAACAACAAAATGGAAAGGGACCTGGGGTAGTCATATCAGATAACCTAAAGGTGGGCAAGCAATGTGAGAGGGCAGCAAGAAGGGCTGGGGGATACTGGGATGCATAGGGAGAGGCATCACCTGCAGAAAACAGGAAGTTATTATCCCTCTGTACAGACAGTTGATGAGACCCCATCTGGAGTACTGCGTGCAGTTCTGGAGACCCAATCTCCACAAGGATATAGACAGGATGGAGGCTGTCCAGAGGAGGGCAACTAAAATGGTGCAGGGCCTGCACCGGAAGACATATGAAGAGAGACTTAAGGAGCTGAATATGTATAGCCTCGAGGAAAGAGAGAGAGGGGGACATGATAGAAACTTTCAAGTATCTCAAGGAATCAACAAAGTCCAAGAGGGTAGCATCTTTCAAAAAAAGAGGTGTGCAAGAACAAGGGGGCACAATTTGAAGATAGAAGGGGGGCGGCTCAGAGGTAATTTAAGGAAGTATTTTTTCACAGAGAGGGTTGTGGATGCATGGAATGGCCTTCTGGAGGAGGTTGTAGAGTCAAAAACAGTGGTGGAATTCAAGCATGCATGGGACAGTCATAAGGCAATTCTAGGGGCTGGGGGTAGGAAGAAGTAGACTGCTGGTCAACTAGGATCTGCAGCTTATCCAATAGGTAGGGAAATGGGCAGACTGGGTGGGCCAAGCGGTCCTTATCTGCCATCAAAATCTATGTTTCTATGTTTCTATGTTCTATGTTAATATTCTTACGCAGGAGCGAGGCTCCCAGGTGGGCCCCATTGACAATGTAGGAGCTAACAGAAAAGGAAATTACAGTAAGAATGAAGACATTTCTTCTTTCTGTAGCGCTCCACATTGTCAATGGGTTTTCATTACAACTGGGTTCTAAGAAATAGTACCCAGACAGGAAACTAGGTGTGGAGAATATTGTCCCATACAACAACCATGTACAGGAAAGGCATTTAGCTGCTAACTGCTGCCTGTAAAACTCTGTGACCAAGGCCACATCAGCAGAGCTTTGAACATCCAGTCTGTAGTGTCTGGTGAATGTGTGGATGAAGGACCACGTATCTGCCCTGCATAACTCAAAAATAGATGCCTCACTTCTCTCTCTGCCCAGGAGGAGGCCATAGTCCTTGGGGAGTGAGCCTTGATGAGAGTTGGAGGCCTCTTCTTTACTGTGACATAAGCCTTAGCAGTGTAGGCCCTTACCCACCTAGCTAGGGTGGCCATGAAGGCTTTTTGTCCCTGTGTGGCTGCTCCGAAAAGAGCAAAAAGCTGTGTAGTTTCTGGCTCAGCAGTCTGTCTAAGGTACGTCCTAATGGCCTGTTGAAAATCTAACTTGTGCAACTCCTTCTCCTTTGAGTGTGTAGGCTGTGGACAAAAAGATGGGAGACAGATTTCTTGGTTCACATGGAAAGCCGTAGGGACTTGCAGAATAAAAGACGGGACTGTTCTGAGCACCACCTTGTCCTTATGCATGACAAAGTATGCTTCTTTGTGGGACAAAACCTAGAGCTCACCAGTCCTCCTGGCTGAGCACATAGCAACTAAGAAACACATCTTGTAAGACAGCATGTCCAACGGTACCAACAAAAGCAATTTGAAAGGCTCCCTACAAAGAGTAATCAGAACAAGATTCAGGTCCCATGGGGGAGCTGGGGAACACAGCAGAGACTGACTCCTGCTTACAGCCCACAGAAAACGAATAACCTCCCGGTTAGTCCCTAGGGACAAACCCAAGGAGACTCCAAGGGCTGACACCTGACCTCTCAGGGTGCTCAAGGCCAAACCTTTTTCCACTTTTTCCTGCAGGAAATCCAAAACCTACACAACTGTTGCTTTATAAGGCATGATATTTTTTCCGTGGCCCAAGCTGAAAAAGGGGTCCACATGCGAGCATAAGCTTCCGCCATGGAAATCTTCCTGGCAGCCATCAGGTGTCCACCACCTTCTTAGAGAAACCCTGTTTAACGAGTCTTCTCCTTTCAGGAACCAGGCCATGAGCTGCATTGTTCTCAGATTTGGATGCAGAATGTGACCCTGTGAGAGAAGGTCACCCTGCACTGGAAGGCCAAATGGTGTATGTTGAGCTAGGCTCACTAAGTCTGAGAACCGCCGTGTTCTGGGCCACTCTGGAGCTATTAGAAGAAAGCTTTCTTTTTAGTGCCTTATTTTGCATATAACCTTGGGGATTTTGCATATGACCTTGGGGAGGAGTGGCAGAGGAGTGAAGGCATATGCTCTGCCGAAATTCCACGCTTGTGATGGGACATCCACTGCCTCCACCTTTGGACACTGGTAGCGGCTGAAGAACCGAAGAACTAGACCATTGTGGCTGGAGGCAATCAGATTGATCTGAGGATGACTGAACCTTTGACACAGCAGGTCGAACACCTCTGTGTTCAACATCCATTCCCCTGGATGGACATTCTCATGGCTTAGCCAATCAGCTTGAATGTTCAGCTTCCCCACCAGGTGAACTGCTGACAGAGAGAGAAGACTCTTCTCTGCCCACAGCAGGAGATTGGTGGCATCTTTCAGCATCTCCCTGCTCTTTGTGCCCCCTTGATTGTTTATGTACGCCAACGTGATGGCATTGTCCGATCATATTTTCATTATTTTTGACTGCATTTGACTTTGAAAATGAAGGAGAGTGAGGCACACAGCCCTAATCTCCAGAATGTTTATGTGTGGGTGTTGTTCCTGTGCTGACCAAGTCCCCTGAAAGGGAATGTGGTCCAGGGCTGCCCCCCCCCCATCTGACAGGCTGGCATCGAATATCAGAATCAACTCTGGGGGGACTTCCAAGGGAAACCCTTTGCTCAGATTCTCCAAACTCCCCCACCAACTCAGAGACTGCCACAGTCATGGTGAAACGGAGATCATGGCCTGCTAATCCTCCCAGGTCATATCCCAGGCTGACAGCAACTCGATCTGCAGGGGCCGCATGTAAAGGTTAGCCCATGGAACTAATTCTATTACCGCCATTATGAGGCCCAGAATTCACAGATGGTGGTGTGCTGAAGCCAACAAGAGGCTCCTCAGCCACTGAACCTCTCTCAGCAGGGTCTCCTTCCTGGCTGGCAGGAGGAAGACCTTCCTCTCATCCATTCAGAATACCGCTCCTAGATGCTCCAGAGTCCACGATGGCTCAGGAGAGCTCTTCTCCTGTTTCAACACCCAGCTGTGGGACTCCAACACCTCTAGAGTCCTGGTCACTGACTTTAATGTCAATGGTACAGACAGTGCTCGAATGAGCAGATTGTCTAGGTAGGGACAGACATGATGTCCCTCCTGTTGGAGTTGAGCCACCAAGACTATGAGCACCTTCAAGAAAACTCTACAGGGAGCACCTTGTACTGGAAGTGCTGTCCCTGGACCATGAACCAGTGGAACCTCTGATGAGACTGCTGGATGGGGATGTGGAAATACACATCCCTCAGATCTATGGAGGCTAGATAATCTCCTAGCTGGACAGCTTGGATGATTGAATGCAGGGACTCCATCTTGAAGATCATGTGGTGAACAAACTTGTTTATGTGTTTCAGATCCAGAATTGGTCTGAACCCCCCAACTTATTGGGAACGATGAAATAGATCGAGTAGAATCCCTGGCCTTGCTTACTGAGAGGCACCCGAACAATCACCCCATTTGAGTGAGGAGGACCAGGGTCTGTGACATGGCTTGCCTCTTCACAAGGTCCTTTGGAACCAGGGATGGCAGAAAACTCCCCTTTGAGGGAATTGTTGAAAGTTCTATTGCATAACCCAAAGCCAGAATTTCCAAAACCCAAGCATCTGTTGTTATCTGGGCCCATCTTGTGTAAACATTGTGCAGTATTCCACCAAGGGAAGGGAGGCAGAGATGGGCCAGCATCCCCTCATTGCGAGGTGCCTGCTTTTTCCTGTTCCTCCCTTGTGACTTCAGGCAAGGGCTCCTCTGCTACTATTGCTCTTGAAACCAGAATAGGCTCCTTTGCTCCTCTGGTTCCCAAAGTTCTAAAAGGGATGAAAAACTCCCTCAGTACTGCCTCTGTCGGCCACCTCCTTGACCTTTTGGTGTTGAACCGGCCTCTTGCTGTAGCTTTGGCACTGGAAGGTGGCTGCTTTTATCCTGGATATCTTTCAAATATCAGCCAGGCTAGAACCAAACAACAAGCCTCCCTTGAAGGCTAAGTTAAACGGCTTGATCTTCGAAGCCTGATCAGTGACCCAATGTCAGAGCTGCACTCCTCACATAGTGGACACATTGTGGTAAGCAGAACAAGCCAACATGTGCAAATTCTTCATTGTGGCATCCTCTAAGAAGGTGGAGACCATGGATACCAACTGCAAACTGCTTGCCCCCTCTGAATCCCGGGGAAAGAAGCTGCCCAGGGTCACAAATTGAAAGCTCTGGCAACAATAAATGAGGCTTAGGAGGTGTGGAGGTTTGCGCCATTGAAGGTGAAAGCTCTACTGCATGAAGCATCCACTCGCTTGTCATACGAATCTGTTGAGGCCAAGAACCTTCAATAGGAATAGTGCTGCGTCTGATGGAGTTATGAACCACCTTATCCACCAAAGGAGGGGTTTCCCACTTATGAGTATTTTCTTCCAAAAAAAGGGAAATGTCTTACCTTAGGTTTCAGCAGATATTTTCTTTGTTCCACACCTGCCCATTCCTGTTCAGTAGTTTGGTCACAGTGAATAAGATTTGGAAAACACTTTGGAGCAGAGGAGGTCATGGGCAGGATAGGATTAACATCCAGTGCCTCCATGGATTGCACCTCCTTGAGCTGTAATGTCCTACATGCCTCAGTTATCAGATAGGACAAAGACTTGGTATCAAACAGGGGAGGGATAGGATTCATCTTCTTTGGCTCTGTCCCCTTCCCTTCCTCCTACTGCTCAGAAGATTCATCCTCCTCATCATTAAGTAACTTCCTAGCATCAGGATTTTCCCCAAGACCCCCAATATCCTCATCCTGACCCTCTGTATGGTCAGAGTTGGGGTCTGCCTGCATATCCATATTAGCAGCCCTGTCCTGCTGCAGCACACCTGGACATGCCTGTGTGCCTCCCCCTGACCTTAGGGGCCCAGTTTGGGGTCAGGTGTGTCTTGTGGGATGTCCTGCAGGACATCAGGGTGCAAAAGCTCTCCTATGAGCAACAAGAAAGATTTATGCAGTTCTGCTTTGCCACTGCCAGCTGGTACACTAGGTGCACCCCCCTACCCTGCTCAGAGGTCCAACTGGGGGAACCTGTAAGAGACATATTAGCTTGAGTAACACAGTGGGGGCAAGGAACCCAAAGGAGAGGGTCACATTACCTTTTTGCAGGTCTTACATCTTTTAAAAATGAGAGGTCTCCAACAAGCCAAGGTGCTAAGTAAAGTTGCCCTGCAGGTGCCCAAGGTTAGAAACCTGAAGTTGTTTCCCCAAAATGAAATATAGTGTACTACTGCCACGATCCCCACTTCCAATTATGGGGAACAGGAGAGAAACCTGAAAAAGTACACCTCTCAGCCCCTAAAGCTTACCGCCAAAAAGAAAAGGTCTGTACAAGCAGAGCCACCATGTCTAGCACTGGGGAAGTGCAGGCATTTGCGCGCTCTAAACATCTGTGGCTGCATGAAGTCACGACACTGTGCGTGATGTTGGAATACCAGAGGGGGGCACACGCACAACACAGGCTCACGAATGGTGTGCTGAGGCTAGAGAAGCCTCTTGGAAAAGAAACACATGCCCAACAGTCAGAGAACGGTGGGAAGCTATGCTGCTCAGTGGAGCCTAGAAAAAAACCCCACCAAACTCACTTAAAGGGTGGAAAAGATGGACTATTAACCTACAGAAAAGACCTGGAGAACCCAGAGCCATAAGGCTCTCACTTCAGAAACCTGTCTTTTTTTTTTTTTTGACTGAGGAAAATTAAAGGGGAAATGCCCCTGTAAGGCAGAGTGCCAAATTAAAAGGGGAAATGTCCCTTCCAAAAGTAGCAAAACACACCTGACAGGCAAACATAACCAAGAGGGACCATAAAAACTTGGGGGGGGGGACTGGAGCCTAGAGATGGATGGGAGCCCCCAGCAGTGCCCTTGACTAAGCCCCCAGAGAAAAAAACAGGTACTTACCTGAGGCACCTTTTTTTTAATAAAGAAATTGGAGCTCTGTTGAAAATACACACCTGTAAAATGTGTGGGAGACATGGCCCCAATCCAAGCACAGGCAGTGGAAATGGGCAAAGCAGGCTAGCCAATATGAAAGCCGCAGTTTAACATGCATGATTTTAATTTAGGATTGCTCCCTGTTACCAGGTAGCCCCAACCTGCTATGCAAAATTGCAGCCCCAGAAAACTAGAAGCTGATTTTTCTTCAGAGAAGCTTTTCAGTTGTTTCCCCTTGGATGGCACAGCAAAGACACTAGGGCTGCTGCTGTTCAGAATCCTCATGTGCCCAACATTCTGTTCTGTTAGCAGCCTTAGGCTGTGGCATTTTCCCTAGTAGGGGTGCGCAATACCCAGTTGTGATGACTACCCATTGACAATGTGGAGCGCTACAGAAGAGAAATTTATAGACGACACACGAAATACAAGTGAAATTGTGTCTAAATATTATGTTTTCCAAATTTTTTTTCCAAAGGCATCAGCTGTTTTCAGGTGACTTGACTGAGCCTTTTGGAAAAGGTGCCATAGAAATAAAAATGCCTACTCGACTTACCTATAATTGTGTGACATATCAGCAGTGCAAAATACCACTATAAATAGAAATTAAAAAATTGTGTGAGGGAATGCACATAGCATGGAAAAAGAAAAAAACCTCCCATCAGTACACAGTGCAAAAGCAATAGACTCAGCACATAAAGACAAAGACAAGAGAGAAAGATAATTAGGTGCAGAATAAAATGTTCAAACTAAGCCATTTTTTGAAAAAGGAATCTGTGGTATCAACTACATTGTTAACCATGTTGTCCATCCTGGGCCCAGTCCTGTTTTTCTTTTTCTTAAACAACCTCTCCTGAGCCTGTGTCTCCTCCCACATTTGCATGTAAGTGGATGACACAATACTTTCTGCCTCAGGTGCTTCAGTCCCTGACCTGGAAGCATCTTTGCATGTGATGTTTGACAATGTCCAATGCCTATTTTGCCCCTCCCAAAAAATGTTTTTCTTTGACTTTTCAGTAAGCAGAGACTTATGAGACTCCACACAACCCCTGTCTTCAAAACACTGGATGGTTCCCCATTGAAGAAGTCCTTCCCTGTCTGTGCCTTGGTGTGTGGCAGGATTGCAACTTGAGTTATCTAGCCACATTGCTGCCATCCATTAAAAGCTCTTGCCCAGACTTGGCACACTGTACTGGAACAAATCCTGACTCCCACTCCTGGTCTGCAGTGAGATTGTTCTCAAGATGATCTGACCAACATTTGACCATGCAAAACATGGTGTACTGTGCTGTCCCTAAATCTTTCTTAGCCACACTAGTCCCCTTTTTCACTCCTTTTGCTATGTCACTGTCAACAGCCCTTCCAGATTGCACCACTGCTCCCTCTGTCCTAACCTCTCCCTATCCTCCCTCAAAACACGGCACCTCTCTTATTGCACCACCTTTATCCCCAAGTTCTGGCTCAGTTCCCATCCATGTGACCTCTCCTTAACCCTCTTGCCATCCCTCCTCTCATCCTACTGCCTCGGTTCCTCTGATTTCCACTCCTTCTCTATTCCCAGATGTAAAACTTTCCTTGGGCAGTCATTGTCCTCCCATCTTCCCCTCCTCCGGAATAACTTCCTTTCCACTCTCTGCTGCTCACCTTCCCTATGGTGCTTCAAAGCTTTACTCCAGAACCTCTCCACCCATGCCTGTCACTGCAAATAGCCCCCACTCCTCTCTCTTCCCAAAAAATCCTCCTGTCTCTCCCCCCCTTCCTTCTCTTGCCTCTGCTTTTCTTGCTGGCCTGGGTGTCTCCTTGTACAGCATACCCCGTAGCTGTGCCTCTCCACTGCATTTTTACCAGTGATCTACATCCCCATACTGTGATGATTCTCATCCTCCCCTAGTTCAGCTACAATCAAGTGTCCATCTTTATACTCTTACCTTTTTAGGCACTTGCACTGTTTTCCAATTGTTAGCACTGCATTCTTGGTAATTACTCCCTCTTGGTTTTTGTGACCCGTTAATTTGTACTTTTGCACCTTTAACTTGCACTGCATTTTTTGCACTATTCACATTGTATAATGATTTTTGTTGTCTTTTTCAATGCATAGCACCTTTTCTCCGTTACTGTTTTTACCATTTGTGTTACTGTTTGTTGAACTGTATAAACCTGTGTTACTGTTTCTCCTCCCAGTTGTATTGTCCCTGCCTGGGGTCACTCCAGGAGATGAGTCTCAGCTCAGTGTGCTTTTCTTGGTTAACATATTCCAAATAAATAAAACAAGTAAATTATGAAGTTAAAAGGGACGACAGGCTTGGCATAACTAAGTATAGATAAATGTTTTACTTTTCGGTCAATTACCTCTAGTTCAGAAATCCGCCACTGAGAACTGTAAATATCATTGTTTTCCACTGCTGGTGAAAGTTCAAAGAATTCCAACGAGTTTCATAACAGAATGCCACATTTTAAAGATCAATGGAAATATAAAATTTACATTCTGTCATTTTTACTGCTGACGTTATTCTACCATAATAGTCTTTATTAAAAAATAATAATGTTGAAGCATGAAACTAAATTGTGCTGTTGTCAGTGCTGTCTTTGCATTGAGTTCTTGGAGTCACATTATTCTGTGGAAAACAGCATGGCAGTGTTTTAGTGTCACAGAGGTTTACTCCTGTTGAAAACAGGTAAATGGTATACCTTGGTAAACAAAAATAAACTATTCACCATGAATTCATATCCGATTAATATATATTTTTTGAAGAAACCCTTTTCCATAATGCACTGGAGAAAAAATAATTAGAAACTAAGGACCAAAATGCCATCATCAAAGTATTGTAGATCCGAGAGATCAATAAAAAGCCACAATGAAACAGCTCTTTGTCATCCCCCCTTCCCCCATGGAAAGTCTGAAGGTCTTTTTTTAACTTACACACAGTTTCTATTGCTAGTGCATGCTACCAGTACAAATAAAATAACTGTATTTTAAATTGTTGATACCCATTAAAACAGCTAATTTAAATATGTTCCTGGATTTCTCACTAGTTCTGCTCTTGAGCCGAACTGCCAGGCTCAATATCACATGGCAAAATCTCTGGGGGAGTAGATGAAATCAGGTCAAACTGCTACATATTACATTCTCCACATATGTCACTCAGGGTATCTGTTATGATACCTTGGACAAGATAAGCTTTGGTAAGTATGCAAATAGATCCACTAACAAATCAGAAAAGTGAAGAGATTCAAGTATATGCTGTCAATGAGGGTGTGGCCTAGGGCCCAGACAGAAGCTGTCTATTCTTTATGGCTGTCTATTCTTTATATCTCAGTTACATTGTCTAACAAAGGTTACATGCCCAACATTTTCTCACACCAGTTCAGAGGCATTGCTTTTCACATGAAAGAAGGGGAAAGTCTAAAGATGAGTCAACTTCACCTGGCTCTTAAAAGAAAGAGTAACATGAAAGCCCAAAGGGGAAAGCCAGTCTCAGGGAAGAGGAAGAGATGAAGAACACCATTTACTGGGCAAGGTCCAGGACAACTGGCGTGTGCCCCAAATCACATACAGTGCAGTCTTCTTAGTCAGTAAGTGTAGATCTTTTCCAGAGAGAGAGACAGCCAGAAACATGATCATATAACCTGGCACTTTATAGTTAGATGCAAGCCAAGAAACTACCTAGTATGTACTAAAAATAATTCAGAAACAAAACTGGAGAAAAAGTGCAGGCACTTCCCATTCCACGAGCACTTCTTAAAAATCTTAAAATCACAGACAAGGCTGGTACACACTTTAGGGAGCCTCCAAGTGCATGAGACTGCAGTTTCTGGCACAGCAAATTATTCATAGTTCCAGTGCCAATTTCTTTCCATTTATCACCTGACTAAAGACATGTGTGGTCCTGAGAGCTTGTTTATAATTCTGTCAGTCAGCTCCATAAAAGGTATTATGTTCCAAAACAACTGTTTTTTAGAACATAAGAACCTTAGTGTAGCCAATTGTGACACTGCATTTTTTATTGTGTGTTTTGTATTACAAAGGATGAAACTGTCATACAAAGAATGAAATTGCTGTACTTATTGGATCATGGAAAACATCTTCTCCATGACTACTTGTGTATTGTAATGAAGCACTAAAAGTAACATATTACACTGTGTCTGTTGTTTACTGTAACTCCAATAATGGAGCAGTTGTTATCCCTCTATGTCTTAAAGTTCATTAATGATCTGTGGGCCAAATAATGCCCCCTTCCTGCCAGTCTGGTAGCATAGATTCAGAGTATTATGCTGCCTAGTGGGAGCGCTGGCTTCAATCTAGGACTTGTGTCTGCCTCTTCAGGCCAGCAGGTCGAGAAGAGATGCAGACTCTGGACAGAGGAACTCTCAGTGAGGTGGGGGAGTTATGTGAGGAGACCCTTTGCTACAACAGCCCTCCCATCACTAGGACCCTTGACATGGTATGAAGATGTTGACATGTCAATGAAAGCGGTCAGAGATCAAGGTGTGACATTGTGGCTTGGTGATCGTACTAGAGATACAACAGTTGAGTAAGGTGTGTGTGTGGGGGGGGAGGAACTACACTCATGAAATATTGTGGGAAGAGCAGTTTGTCTCTCATGGGTATCTCCCATAGTATACTCCCCTTGGCCATAGGAGGGGTAGCAGAAATAAAGAGCCCAACCTGTATGGTTATGAAGGGTAAAGAGAATGAAGAAAGAAAAATTAGGTATTCTCTCACTCCCCAAAATCTTGTTCTTGATCGTTAAATTCCTGCTCTGTGTTAAAGAAAGCTGTTTGATAACTGACTTTTCTACAGGTGTGTATGGTATGTGTTTATCTAGCAAGTTTACCTTTATTATGCCTTTTTGCCATGTGTGAAGATGACCAGGTGCACACAACTCCCTCTGTCTGGCAAGGTGATCTCTCTCTTTTACGCCCCAGGGATCGTCATGTGGCAAGTATACATTCAAGGGGTGAGAAAGTCCATTTTTTCCCCAGGTGGCACTCTCTATCCACCTGCACGGCTTACCATCAGTATCCTCTTTGTGAATGTTCAGAAAGAGACTGAATTCCTGGCTGCCATCAGAACATCAAATGCGCAGTCTCGTAAGCATGCAAAGCAAGCATGCGGTCACACAATCTCTGGTGCTGTCTTTATTTAGAAATGCTCAAAAGCTTGATCTCAAAGCTTTCCTTCAGCCTTTTAGTATTTCAGTTTCTTTGACAAAACTTTTACATACATATTTAAAAAAAACTTTTCCAGGCTTATTTCTTTTTTAATTTTTGAAGGACAACTAAACCTTTGCTTTTCTCATAGCTGCAAACAGCTCTATGCTTTAGAAGCCGAAGTTGAATGATGCAAGAAACTGCACAGGAATCACTCTGATTTAAATGTTAGTGTTGTGACTATCTCTCAGCTGTCCCACATTAGGAAGGACACTCAGCCCTCTCGTATAGAGAGCCTAAATGCCTTAGACATAACATTTTAACACTGCAGTTGATATGTATCTTTGTGATTCAGGCAATAGCAAACCACTTAAATGAAAGCACTGATTTTCACAGCATTTTGAGTGTCCATGATTCATAAATGTCGTCTCTTTTTCCCCATTCCTTGTTTTGCGGGTCAGTGATCCCCACCTGGATGATGAAAGCTTGAGAGGTTTGCTGTTGCATTCTTGATTGCTTTGCTGGGAAACTGTTCACAAAGTAACCATTAACAGAAATTCCATATATCCCAATTACATCTTCATGAAAGAAGGGGCAAGACAGCATTTATTAAGTTTTACAGTGCATCGATGAACCATCTGGCTCTGCACATTAGCCGTATTAGAGTGGTATCTGTACACTTTCAAAATTAAGAACATGTAGAATACATGTTGATAGTTGTCCTTCCGTCACTCTCCATACTTGCATTGTTTGTTAACTCCTATTTTTCTAAATACTGTCGTTAAATTCTTGCTAATCTACTCTTGCTTCTGTATACTGGACTCGCTTGTCAGAGTTACTGAATAACTTCAGCAGCTTTCTGATTGAGCCTTTTGCTTGCAGCTAAGAATGCATTTATTACCTTATAATACTGAACAACTGCAAATGTCTTGAATTGTGAAATTTGTCAGCATAAGTCAGTTGGATAGTGAACCAATTAAACAGACCCCCCCCAAAAAAAAAAAACTAAATATATAGCAATTTCTATTTTATAAGTTTGGTGTTTGTTATGAAACAAAGAAGTGTGTTGAAATGCTATATAGATGCTCTTTCGGGCGGCAGAGTTCATGTTTAAAGATTTCCATTGCTAATGTCTGACGTGTGCAGTGGCAGTGGTGGTGGTGGAATGGCACACAGTAATGTAGAAGCCCATCATGAGGTTTACAAAGTCTGCCTTTCAGGATTACCAGAGAATTCCATGAGTAGAATGGATCTGAGATGTTGCTGCTGATCCAGATAAAATAATTTATAAAGAAAAATACTTATTGGCACATATCTGTCAGAGATAAAAAAATGACCAATGTTAAATATTGTGGGTAACAAATCATACAGCATAATATACAGAGAATAATGCCTGTGCAAGTGTTTGTTATGATGATTTTTCACATACTTGAGGTGTGTTATAAATAATCCATAAATGGGTTTATGAAATCATCACAGACCAAGGATGTGTGAAAAATCCTCATAAAACTAACTTTTTAATGGCATTATTTTTCATAATAACTGGTGTAAGGTTTGGACAGAGTCAAAAACTGTAAGCTGTATTTCTGTGAGCGAGCGTGTCCCTGAGCAGCTGCCATACTCACACAAATACAGTGTGCTTTCTTTTGTGCTTCAGTGAAGTGAGAGTGCAAGGAAGAAAATGTTGTAATAGCCCATTATCGAGGTATTATAGAATATAACGGGTTAGTACGGCATTGTGTCAGAAGTGCATAACCAGTCATTATAGGGGGTCACCATTTATTACGCTAGTTTATCGAGACATGACTATAACCAGTTAAAAGATCATTCTGAGCTGATAGTCACAACTGTGGACTCTGCTGGTAATGGAAACTGAAGAGATGGATAAGTTATCAGTCCTGCTTAGTCATCTTGTTGACCCCAGTTGTAAACCCCCTGATACAACCGATTACCATTACTATGACAGGCAATTAGAATAGTTATGCCAACACTGAGATTGAAGGCTCCCTCTTGTTTAAAGAATGATACATAAGAATTATTCTCTGCATGCTCCTTGGAAGCCTGAATTCCAGACATTTTAAAAATGTCCTTTCACTCACAACCGATGTTCAGTGGAGCCAGAATGTAAAAGCAGAATCTATTTAGATAGCACTTGCAGTAGCATACATGTGATTCAGATTCTGCACTGGCATCTTAATGCACTTCACAACATCCAGTTTATGTAGTTATGTTATTCTTAGAACATACCACTAATGGTTGCTTACAGGCTGCCCCCTTCCCACAGTGCTGTAGCATTCCTTTCCATGCCATAAATATTTTGAGTGTTTGGGATAGTACAGATGGCCATTTGGAAAGTCTTATTTAAAAGCCACAGTGTTCATGTAACGCAAATCAATTTATTTAGGGCTTGAAGCATTAATATGATATGCTCTCAAGTTATTTTTTGCACCCAAGCTATACAGTAGCCTTCAGTAAGCTGCTGTCATTTTCATGGGAAAAATGCAAGGGTAGTAACAGCTGAGGTCTTAATAGTCACAGTATTTGTGCCTGTAATTTGACTGCTCATATAAATGTTTAAAACACTTTTTCTAACAGAAAAATACCTACCCGACATTTCTAGGAACATTGCTAGAACGTACAGTAGCCGTACATTCTGGTGATGTCCCTGGAAACACTGTACAGTGGTTTTTAAATTTGCAGTAATTAAATTAGATGTGCAGATGTTTTGAACAAATCACTGAGTTATTATTTAGAGACTCCGTTTATGTAATTATAGTCATCATTCTGTATCAATAGCTGGGCAGGTTAAGGCATTTCACCACACTGTACTGAACAGTATATGCTTTGCTGAGCTTAGGCCAAATGACATAAGTTTTAAAGTGGTTACTTAGCTGTCCTTCAAGAACTTTTGAAAATCCCAGTAAAGCTGGAAGATTAAAACTTTAACTTTTTGGAAGACAAAAAGAGACAGACCTCACAGAAAGGGGAATGGGGGCCATGCAGTGCTACATTCAAATCTAGGGGACATGCCTGCAACAAGAAGTAAATAAAGCCAAAAATATTCCAAATGGAGAAATAAATCATTTAAATGAAACTCCGATAAATCCTTAAATACGGTATAGCATATATTTAACTTAATAAGAAAGCGTGTGATTTTTCTGCAGATTTAGAGCATAACACTGTGTATTAAGAAAGTTTATTGGGACACAGTACTAGTACACCCTGATGAAGGAGATAATATCTCCAACACGTTGGTGATTTTGAGCACTTAGGTGTTTTTGGGTTACAATAGATATGAATTTTAAAAGACCTTAAAAAATGGTGGTGCCGGCCCGGTGCCACTGAGGGTTGAGGCACTAGATGCCACACCTTGCACCACGTCTGCAGCCCGGGTTCAGGAGCAGACTCGGGTCATCAGAGGTCAGCGGGGGAGGGGAGGATTGAGTGTCTGGAGGACTGCTCTCCTCTCTTGGGAGGGGAGGGGGTCGCAGATCCTGGGCTTTGGTGACTCCCATAGGTGACTGGGGGTGCAGCATCCTTTCAGGATCTCTGGCAGGGGATTAATGGCAGCGGCATTCCTGTGTGTGTGTGTGTGTGCAGGAATGTACACACACATGCTGGAACACATTGCACGTCTGAGCCAAAGAGGGGAAGGGACGAAAAGGAAAATAGCCCTGGCTTCCTGGTAGGTGAAGATGGGTCTGGTGGACAGCCCCCACGTCCATTGCTGGGTCTTTCCAGCCTGCATCTGGTTCTTACTCCATTTCCTGGTCACTCCACTAAATTATAGCTAGAGCACCAGGAGGAGACAGCGGTCCCACCCCGGGGGGGCTCAGAGCCAGGGGGTCGGGTGATCAGAGGAGCAGGAGTGGAGACAGAGCCAAACTGGAGGTAAGGCTGCGGACTTCAGGTGGGGCAGAAGTAGGCCAAGCCATGAGACCTCACTGGAGAGAGTCCAGGTGGCCAGTGATGTGGGAGCATAAAGAAAATGTAAAAAAAAAAAAAAAACAATTGTGGTGAGTGGGCCTGTTATTCCAATCTTCTATAGAGTATTTACATAGCCAGGAATGGATCAGGATACTCCCCTTATTTAATCTTTTTTTTCTTTTGAGGTTGGCTGGACTGGAAATCTTTTCAGCTGGGATTCTACTGACACCATAAACCACGGTAAAGAAGCTCATGTGGTTTGTGATGTCACTCAGACTCCTGAGATGGAATGACAAGCCTAATTACTGATGGTTTCTTATCTGTAAATTTTTTGAAATATATGGAACTTTAAATATTTCATCTCGTGGTACTATAGATCTGATGTCAGAACAGTGGTAGTATGACTTTCTGATGTCAGAATGATGGAAAAGTGAGTTTTTCACATCACTGATTCTGTATGGGGGAAGTGACTAATTATGTATATGTACGTGTGCATACTTTTCAGACATGCTGAACAGATAACATATTTGAGTATTGTGCCCTATTACACTGTGTAGGATAAGAAGCAGGTGTTCCCATCATGCAAAATCTAAAAAAGAAAAGTCAACAAACATATGTTTGGGGTGTTGCAGTAAACAATAAGAAACATTATTTTGACCAAATTAATGCTGAATAATAGTGGCATGCCTTTTTGAGGGTTCAAACAAAATAGAAGAATATCAGATGCGGAATCACATGATTGATTGATATATTACCTCAGTAACCAGTTATACAATGGACATTAAAAATCCTAAAATCTGATTGGTCAGCTACGGGCCTTACCTGTGGGTAAATCCTGCAATAACCCACAAGTAATGTCTCAGATAACCTCAGCACTGAAATTAAACGCAAAGGATCAGTACACTTACCTGGAAGAGAATGTCACAATTTCCTGTAAATTTATTCTTTATGTATTGAAGTCTTGGAATTACAGGCTCCACATCAGATTTACAAAAAGGTTACTAAAAATTACAGAAGATTAATACAGTACATTATAAATAGGATATGATTATACTAATAATACAGTACATTATACATAAGTGCATCATAAATTAGGGTGGAGTGCATGGCAAAGAAACAAACATGGTGAAAACAGACAGGAGACGAAACATTACAGGAAATTAATACAGTACATAATACATAGGATTAGAATATACAAGTAATGCAGTGCATTATACATATGTGCATCATAACTGAGGGTGGAGTACATGACAATGAAACAAACATGATACAGGCAGTGCTAGCTAATAGGAAATTAAAGAAAAGAAAGGGAGACCTGAAGGAAGTCAGCTAAGGAGAGTTATGAGACAGCTGGGAGGGAAGGGAGGTAGGGAGAAAAGTTGAGTACAGGGGTGTAAGGGATAGAGAAGGAGGAATAGGAAAGAATGCAGGTAAAGGACGAGTAAATGGCAGGAGGGGAACAGAATAGGGAGGGAGAAATTAGACCAAGATAAGGTGGGGAGGAGCATGGGGAAATTGAGGGACAAGCCATGAGCAGTCCCAGATTGACCAGTAAAGGCTAGGAGCAGTCACAACTGTTCGTAGAGAGTAGGTGCTGGCCAAGTTTAGTTTTAAAGGGGCCCAATTTAACTGTAGAGGAAACCAGAGGAGGCAGGCCATTGAACAGGACAGGGCCCTATGGAAGTATGCTCACTGCCCTAGGGATGTCTTACAGAAAGGGTCTTGGTAAAGGACCTTATCAGAGCTTCTAGTAGAACGAGGGTAGGGGCAGGGGAGATTTATCCACTTTGCATGTGGTTAAAGTCACTTGGCCTTCAGCTGTATAGCACACCACACAAGGTGTAGGTAAATCCCCCAGTGACTCACGCTCTGTCATGCCTTACTTCTTAAATAAGCCATGGAAGGACCTGATGCCATATCTCTCTGAATTAAACAGCTCCAGCAGATGCTGGAAAGAAACTTGAACATGTATATTTTTAAATTGTTATGAAGGCTGTACTATAATGGGTAGCTTACTACTAAAGGATGAATGTGGGCTCTAATGGAGCTACCATGCTTAAATGTATTTCCATGATCAGCTTGAAAACTATGATGGTAGCTGTAATCCTATTTTAAAACTGCACATATACCATGAAATAACGTGCTGTATTCCATATTAGCATCAGGCTTCAGGAACATACGACTCCCTAATGCCACTTACTATACAGCACTGTGGTGTGTGATCTATAATCACTGCATTTTATGAGTTTATTGGCTTTAATTAAATTATTATTATTCTGCGTTGCAGTGTTATAATAGTTACAAAAGTGAAGCTCTCCACTGCAGAATGCATGGATTTTATGAACACAATATTTCATGGTAATTTATAAAAAACTTATCCTAGAAACGTGTTACAAATTTCACTGACTTATTCTACTTCTGTGAGCAGTGACCTTAGCAATACTTAGCCACATCATTGATTGCCATATTTTTAGTCACAAAAATAGGTAATAAATTGTACAGAAATACATAGCCTTCTTATAATTTCTTGATGACTGTTTCATAGTGTTCCGTAGAAACCATGTCACAGTGTTTTTTATTACTAAAGTGTCTTTAGTTCACATTACTTGTCATAGGAGTTACAGTTCTGCGTCTAATTATTAGCATGTCTAATGTGTTGAACAGTTATAAAAGCTCATATTTCCATGTCACCAGTGCTACTTTCATCCACTGTTTAGAATGCCGGGGTATATTATCCATTAAAATGCCTGAGCTCACTTGTTTTTTCTTTGCATTGCTACTTACAGATCTCAATGAGTGTGGATTGAAACCTCGACCATGTAAACACAGGTGTATGAATACTTTTGGCAGCTACAAATGTTACTGCCTAAATGGCTATATGCTCCTGCCAGATGGAAGTTGTGGAAGTAAGTTGCACAGAGGAATTTTTCATTCCTTCTTTTTTATTTGATCACCATCACAAACAGTGGTCTAAATCTGATACAGTATGCCAAAATTATTTTCAGTTTGCCACATGGGACAAAAATGCCTTTTTGATATTCTTATTTTTTTTGTCAGTTTGAAGAAAAAAAAAATTGACGTGGGCCTGACGTACATCTCACAGGTTGTGAGTTTATAATCTGCATTTTGATGGTGTTAATAGTGTCAACATCTGGAAAAGCAGATATTGTAAAATGCATCTGTAACGTGCCCTGTGTAATGGGGTATGCACAATACATTTTACTCAGTAATCAATTCCTTTAAATCCTATTAAAAAGCTTATTTGTTTTGGTGTTCCCAGGGCCTTGGTGACCTGATTAACCTGACTAAGCAAAGTCTGGTTAAAGATTCTTGACTGGTTTTAGCTTTTGAGTAGAACTGGCATACTTTTGTGCAGATAAGGAAGTTCTTTAGTGTAAACCAACAACAGAATACTGTAAAGAGAATAGAACTTACATTGAAACATGGTCAGTATTTAAACTTAGATGCCCTATGCTCTAGGAAAGCTGTACACCAGCTCCTGTGTGCATGGGCATAGGAACACACACACCATACATGCCAGGGAATCCCTGGATACCTGGATAGTAGAGTGGGTAGGAAATGCTTTAGTACATGTTTGCACAGCATACTTCATTATGTCTTCTTTTCTGAAGCAGGGGAAGGGGCAGACATTATCAACCTATAGTCTCTTCCAACCGTTTTTTATTGATTTAGTTTTTTTTGATCAGGAAAGGAGGACAGGGCAATTCTGCTTATTTTCAGCTTCATCCCGGGGGCGGGGGGTGAATATAGGTGGAAACCAGCTGACGCTGAACCAGCTTAAGCTGTTATTAGTACTTTTGGTGAATGGGGAAAATTTGCCTGGGACACCGTGGAAATTCCCCTACACTTATTTTTTTAGCTACGATTACAGTGGCACGATTGCAAACTGTCAGTTGGCAGGCAGCCATGGAGATGAGCACAGACTCTGTGTAGGTCACCAAGGCGGTGGTATGGGCAGGCCATGGGGCTGTGTCAGACCTGGAGGAGCACTGGGACAGGGCAGGTGGAAAGGTTCAAACCCAGGAGGGTGGGGAACAAGCCACCAGGGCAGTTATAGCTATATAAAGGGGTGTTCGGAGGTGGGGGGACCACTATCCACCAGGGCAGTTATAGATATATGATGGGGGTGTTCTGGGAATTTGGGGACCACTGGAAACCAGGGAATTTATGATTGTACACAGACAGGTGTTCAGGTGGCAGGTAGGGGGGACCACTGGACACCAAGGAAAGGCATTAGATATTATGGGTGGGTGATTGGGGGAGTGCAGAGTATCACTAGACACCAGAGATAGTGAAACTATGATAACTAAGTTGGGGGTGCTCAGGGGTGGGGGGACCACTAGACATTGGGGGGCCATAGGGGTGTGTCAGACCTGGGAGGCACACAGGGAAAGGGCAGGTGGAGGGATTTAAACCTGGGGAGCTGAGGGGTGAGGGGAACAGTAGCCTCCAGGGCAGTTATAGCTATATGTAGGGGTGTTCTGGTCCAATGGGACCACTAGCCACCAGGGCAGTTATAGATAAATATAAAAAAGGGTGTTCTGGGGGGGCAGGGGCACCTCTGGACACCAGGGAATTTTGATTGTACCTGGACAGGTGTTCAGGCAGCAAGTGGGGGGTCCACTGGACACCAGGGAAATGCATCATATACTATGAGAGGGTGATTGGCAAGGCAGGGGGCAGGGGATCACTAGACACCAGGGGTAGTGACAGTTGGGGATGCTTGGGGGCAGGGGGACCACTGGACACCAAGGATAGTGAAACTATGACAGTCGGGGGTGTTTGGATGATGGGGGGCCACATTTAGGGGGCTCAGAGGTTATAATGACTGATTTAGGGAGGCAATAATTAGCACGGCACTGACAGCTATTTACCACCACTCCAAACCTTCCAATATGTTGATGCACCTATATGCAAGGCACTATCAGCTGCTTTCCATAGTCGCACCGGCGTATTTTAGTGCCAGTCATTAATGGGTTAGTGACTTGCTAACTATGCCATCCAATATTACATTTTGTAGTCCCTCTCAACATTGGGCCCACAGAGTGGTGTTTGCAACTCTCTAACCTGTTTAGCGATTGCTAAACCCTTTCGAATATCTTGGCCTAAGTGAGTTATTGCAGCATTTGGTTACTTTATTACACAACATAGAGCAAGCAGTTGTTTTGGGATAAGGAGAAAATCATATTTTATAAATAAAAATGTTTTTGAGTAAGTTTGAAAAATGCATCAAAACTGCATGCAATAGTGCATTTTTTTCACAAATCAAAAAGGTAACGTGCAATTGATAAGAAAGGAACTACATAAATAGGCTGGATTTTCGAAGAATTGTAATACCTTTTTAGAGAAATTTTACACAGTTGTAATAATGTAAAAGCATCACTGCAGCTAGACCACATAAATGTTGATCTAACTTCTGGTGCAATTTTGCGACGTTGTCGCAAACAAATGATGCATGCATCATTTTTGATGCACAGAACTGTAAAGCAGGTAAACTATCATAAATGTACCAAAAAGTTTGAAAATAGGAAAATGATCTTTTGACACATTTCAGAGGACACAGTCATAACTCAAAATAGGGAGCTGTGGCTGTGTCATCACATTTGAAAATCCGTCCCAATGATTGGAAATGCTAACTCACAAAACAATGTTTCTGAATTACCAAGTGTAACAGTTACAAATTAGTAGTGTCGTTTGTCCAGTCAGGGCTCAGTATATGTCTATGTGTGAGAATTATTAATTTTGCTGGGTGCCTTACAAGTAGACTGTGAATCAATGGATTTTTGTACTTCTGACTACGGGTGGGGCGTGGGGAGTAGGGTTTATTTTTTGAAGTGATTTATGGAAGGTTGCCATAGCAAACAGGAGTAGTAACCTGCAGGAGTTTTAAATCAGTCTCCTACCATTCAAACTGCCAAAAAGTGCTGTTTTCCATGAAAAATAAAATCCTTTTATTTCTGTGCTCTGTTTCATTTGCATAACCCTGCCTTTTTTTTTCTTAGAGCTGCAACCCCCAACCGTGACTTCATGCAAGGGAAACAACATTTTTAAAGGGACACTGTCAGTTTTTAGCTAGCTCTTTACATTGTTTGCAAGTAGCTGTATCTAGCGTTTTAACATGTGTAGAAAAATTCTAGTAATTTGATTGGCTGAAAGCAGCTCAGAGCCATGTAATCATTGACCCATAATTACACTCCTAAACTACTTACAGCCTTTCAGGTCCTATAACTTAAACATAGAAAAGTATCATCACACTCCCATATTCTGGCAGGAGCTGTCACTTCAGACCTGTCACTTCACCAGCAGGCAGTAAAAGTGAAACAACATCTACACAGAATGGCAAATGACATTTCTGGCCTACCTGCATCACAAAAACATTTTTCCAGAAACTTTTCCACAGATTGTACTGCTGTGAACACTACCTAAATAAGAGACTGCACTTTGATTAGGGAGATAGAAAACTCAGCTATTTAATGTACCCACAATGCCTCACTATGTAAATTAGTATACAGGCTAGTATATTTCTGCACTCACTACAGAAATAGGAGACTACATCTCTCAGTAAAGAAATCTTGTCAGCTAGATACTGTGTGCACAATGTTATGTTTTGAAAATAAACAAGAGCTTATATAGTTTAAGCCACTACAGAAATAGGAGACTGTACCTTACAGTGAGGAAACTGGAAAACAGCTTCTTGTTGTATCCATAATGCCTTTCTATGTACATCTACACATTGGGTGCTATACTGCAGTCGTCACTACCAAAATAAGAGACTGTATCTCTGAGTAAGGAACATTTAATAAGGAACAGCTTAATCTGGTTCAATTTCAGTTACTTACTATCTGTATCCCCCCTCCCTCCGGTCGCCCCTGAAAAAGGGACTTCTAGGCCCAGTGGGCTCACTGGGTCAACAAAATTCAATTCAATAAATAAATAAATTTAAGTCAATTTTACCCAGAATTCCTTATTGCTGTATGTAAAACATTAACAGCTCCTTTGCATGATGTCATTCTGGGGGTGTGGCCACACACAGAAAACTGGAGGGCGGGCAGAAACAAAGCACTATAGCATAAAAAAATGACCATGACAGAATTTTTTACAAAACAAATTGCAGGTTTAACATCTGAAGCATGACTGGCAATTGCATACTATGTGAAAAAGGCATTTGGGGAACTTCTCAAAATCATTTTACATCTTAAACACAGTGGGGAAATTCTTCTTTTAAAGCTAAATTTCCCCAGCTTGATTAATTATTCATTTGCAGGCATTAGTCAGAGAGTCATTATTGATCTCTCACCCTAGGAACTCACAAGCAGATCCTTTTATTTCTGTACTAGTATTCTTTATTGGCATGTCTCATCAGATATAGTACTCACAAATATGGCTGCTATGCACTAATGTGCACTGGGTACATGCGAGAGACGTGACCCCGGCGTGTGTAGTTCTACACCTGCAGACAGGTGCATTCCAGCCAGCATTCACTATCACTGGCTGCCTGTCCACAGGCCCACCCACTTGGCATGCAGCTGTGCGGGGGTGGATTGAGGGACACAGGCAGGCATGAAGTCAGATGCTTGGACTGGGTCCTGAAGTGGATCCTCTACTGCACACAAGCAGAGAATCCTGGGAAGGTGCAGGAGGGTTCTTTTAAACTATGGGCAAGTGCCCGACTGGCTGCCCCCAGCCCTCCCTATCAGCCTGGTGGACTGGGGCAGCAGGATTGAGGGTGTTCCTGGCCCACTGCAGCTGGTGGCTCTCTGTTGCAGGGGGATATGTATCTTGTACAGCAGTGTCCTGCCCACCATATCTTGTGTCCCCCGTGACTGGCACTCTGCACCTTAGTGAATGATGTGGAGAGCAGGCATGCCCCAACACTCCCACTGGACTGCCCTTGGTGCATGGCTGCGAGGGCAGCCAGGGGATTGACTGCGCAAGGGACTAGCACACCATTTGTGAATGCTGCCATTGTTCCGCTGGACCCCTGCTGCACGGCATTCTGACTTAGGGTTGCCTCTGTGCCTCTGTGTAGGCAACCTGTGCATTTGTGCATAGGGCCCATTTATTGATTGTGTACTCTGTTTCCATTTCATACATGTCTGTTTTAGAAAAATAAAGCAAACATCTGCCCTGGCCTGCATTATTCAGTCTTATTTTGAATCTTTTTCTATACCACTGTCTGCACCAGCTCACTTATCAAATCAAATCAACTTTATTTTTATAGCGGCTTTCAAAACCAAGGCGTTGTACATAAAACCAATTACATCAAATATAAATAGAATTAAAACAGGCATTTAAAACAGGTATCCTTAGATACTGAAGTGATTTTTTGTGGCAGTGCCTGTAAATGTAGTGTATTGCAACCTGTCTATTAATGACCTCACTTGGACCAAGTCATCTGTACTTAATATCACTTTGTTCTTAATATGCAGGTTGCACATTACTTTGCAACTTGTGGCTATAAAGCCCTTTAATGTTCTGATGCCCTTAATAGGCAAATTTCACTGTAATACCCTTCACAGACGGCACTAACGGATTATTGCCTGCTTGTGTCATAACAGACCTGTGACTTCACGTCAGGCCCATTACTTACCAAACGATCCACAGTCTGCAACTGAGCCTTATGTGGAGGATACTGATGTTTAAGTCAGCACATTTCTGACAGAGTTAATTGAAAAAGTATGACATATTTCAGTATCTGTGTTTTAGTATCAGCAAGACAGTAGAAATTCAGCAAAAGATTAGTTTAATGAATGCAGTATTCTCTTTGCACATTGTCAAAGCAAGGTAAATGCCTGACAGCCGTGATTTCCATTTTCCGTTAATTAAAGCAGCAGTGCAACAAAATTGGGCAAACATTTGACCCTACCTTTTTTTTTTTACTATAAAAGATTCCAGGCATCTTACAGTTTCACTTGGTGGTACAATTTCATAATTCCATCAACATATGAGTATTTTATACATGTTTTAAATGAGTTTTTTTTTTCTCAAGAAAAAAGGTGGCCACCACATTTTGCATAGAAATAGGCTAGCATTGTAGCTCTGTCATGGGTTAGGACTGAAAAGATAAAACAAGACTGATGGTATGCAGCATAGGTGGTACCCAGACAAGTACATTTGACAGGTATGCTAATATTTTTCTTAATTGTAGCTAATCTAGCTTTTTGGGAAAAATATTTTCTGTTGCACTGCTGTTTTAAAAAATGTTTAATTGAGAGTGATCCCTTAAAACTGTAAGCTTCATAACTGCAGTTTCTGAGAACTTTGATTATAAATGGCGGGGGTGGGGGGGGGACAACCTAGTGACTCAAATGCTTCTGTATTTGGTATTACGCAGGTGTTCCTACAAGTCTGCCTGCAATTATTTCATTACCCAAATTTCCAGTGGGAACAGATCGTGCTGAAAGTGGCCCCACTATCTGATCCAGTATTTTTAGATGTCTCAACCCGTTTGTTATGAGCTTCTTTACAGAGACGTGAGAAAGGTGCATGAGATGGCTAAGTGATTTGCCTGTGGTTTTAGGTGAATTTCCATTTTCGTAGCTAGTTTGAATCATACGTCTTAACTTTTCATTCATCTAAATAAGGGATGCTTTCCTGCACTATGTGGGACACACAGTCAAATCTTAGCGGGATGCTCAGAACATGAAACATAGACATTAATGGCAAAAAAGGCCCCCTGGCCCAGTCAGTTTGCCCGACAATACCTATATTATGATGACAATGCTGTAGCGGTCACTCTCTCCCACGTATCCCATGTCATCCTCCCCTACTGTCCTCACAAGCCCATATCTCTGTCCTACCCTCACTTGAATCCCTTCACTGATTCAGTGCAGACCACCCCCTCTGGTCATCTGTTCTACTGAGTCACCGCCCTGTCTCTGTAAAGAAATGCTTTCTGATGTCCTCCCTGAATCTGCATCCCACCAGCTTCTTTGAGTTCCGCCTTGTGCCTGTGTCTCCACTCATTGTCAACAGTTTCCTGGCGTACACCTTTTTTATCATGTAAAGAAACTTGAAAATTTCAATCATGCCCCCCCCCCCACCTCCAGGTTTGCAATGTATACATGTTGAGGTCCTCGAACCTCTCCACTTAGGACTTTTCTTGCTGCCACACAGTTATTTTGGTTGCCCTCTTCTGCACCACCTCGACCCTATTCCTGTCCTTTTTCGAGTGCAGATTCAAGAACTGCAGGCAGCACTTCAGATGTGGCCACAGCAAGCTGGCCCAGTGACGTGGAGGGCTGAGCCCCTTGCACCTCACCTGCCTTCCCGCTAGCATCCCAAGTTTGGGAGCAACCTTGGGTTGCTGAGGGAATTGTCTGGGGGAGAGGACTGAGCATCTAAGGGACTGATTTCCTCTCCAGGAGATGGGTGGCTAAGCTATTTCCAACTTTGACTGCATCCAGATGTCGACTGGAGCGTTCTGCAGACTCCAAGTGACTTCAGTGGGTGGGGCTGTAGTTCCACCAGGCATATGCACTGCAGCCAGGGAAATGGGGAGAAAATGGAAATGGAGCCAGGTCATCTTAATGCAGCCCCACCTACTCTGCCTTGGCCTGCATCACTACTTGGCCCCCAGGGCACTTCTGGATTTGTGCACAGATGATGAGGATGGCTATGGGGAACTTAAGCCCTGGAGACTGAGGGTGGAGGCAGTCAGTCGTGGGGAGCAGGGAATAGGATTGAGCAGTCGTCTGATGCTAGGAGCAAAAGCTGTATAAAAAATAAAAGTGGCCACAACAGGGTTCTGTTCAGGGGCAGAATTACCTCCTTCCTTCTGCTGCTGATTTCCAGCTTACGCATCCCAGCATCCTATCTGCCTTCCCAACTGCTCTGCTACACTGCACTGTCTGTTTTAAGATCTTCTTTGAGGACACCTCCCTCCATGAGCTACAGCTTTGAAACTGTAAGCCGTTGGTGTCAGTACCACTTAGAAACTTTGCCTAGATTGGGCAGCCCATGCCGACTTACATTGTTGCTGCCTCTATAGCCTGGGAAGCACTATACCGCCTCAGTTTTTATTTTTCTTGACATTGACTTCATGTCAGACTGCAGAAAAGTCTTTGTTGAATTCTATCATTGAAGTTTTTCTTCTTTATTTTAGCTTTTTACAATTACATAACACTTGGATTTCACCACTTTAGTTTTTGAATCAGTTTCTTTCTCATCTGTGCTGTGGTGCAGCTTGATGCTTTTCTGCACAGCTCTTTTTGATACAAACCATGAGGCCCTAGACCTGCTTCCGTGCTAGGCTCCCCTGCTGCTCTTTGGTTCCAGCTTCTTCTTTCATTGGTTTCTGTCTTCGGGAACAGCACTGCTACCTCAAAGTTGTGCCTTTCCTTTCCTATGCTGTTGTCTGGATGTCTGTCTTCCACTGGGGCTGTTCTTCCTCCAAGCCTCAGTGGTACACTGTTGAGTTACACCTGTGCGTAAGTTCTGATCATGTCCTTTGCTTCCATTGCTGCTCTGACTGTCTTTGTAACACTGAGGTCAATTGCTGTCACTGTGCTTGGGTCATTATGCTGGTCTCTAGCTCTGTGCCTGTTGGGTGTCACCTGGTTCCGCCTCATAAATACTCCTGCTGAAGTCTGTTCTCTGTTCTACTGCATAGACTGTTGCCTTCTATGCCATCAGTGTTCTTGTCACCTACTGCAGCCACTCCACCTGGCATTATGTCACCATGGCTTGTTGCTGGCTCTATGCCCGAGTCCTGATGCTGCCCTATGGCTCCTTGCTTGCTGGTTATTGCCTGGCTGTGCCTCATTGATGTTTCTGCTGCAGTCTTTGGCCTTGTAATCTGTTTTGCTCCAGAGACTATTGTCTTATTTGCTATCAACATTCTCGCTGGCACCAGCCACTCTGCCATTATAGACATAGAGTAGAGGCATGCCAGAGGAGGACAGCTAAAACGGTACAGGGCTTGCTCAAGAAGCCCTTCGAGGAGAGACTGGAAGAGGCAGAAACTGAGCGCTAGGAGACAGGAAAATATCCTCTTATTCATCTGTAAGGGCATCAGAGGGCAACTCCCAGAGTATAATCTGACAGTGTTTTATATAGACAGAAAATAGCCTCTTTAAGATCAGCCATAGGCCTGGACCTGGTGATCCACAAATGCAGTTTGGAAATAGGCAGAACCTCAGTCTTCTATCTAGGGTCAGTGGCTTGGAACGATATTCCACACACCCTGAGACCAGTACTGGGCAAGATCAGGTGGGGCAAGATAAAAACATGGCTGGATTGTAAAGCTAAAGAACCCCTAGAATGCTGCCAGACATTTTAATATTTCATCATATTCTTGTTTTACTTGATATTATCTGCTTTTGTATAATTGTTTATGGTTTTGTTGTGTAACTTTTATAATGGAATCATTTGTAAATTACTTATTGGACTTTTTCTGAGTGTTATTACTGTATTATTTGGTACTTTGAAACTGTGGGCCCTCATAAATAAGCTTTGGCTCAACCAAGTTTATCCTTTGTTCATAGAAACATAGAGGTTGTTGGCAGATAAGGGCTGCCAGGCCCACCCAGTCTGCCTGTTTACTCTGCCAGTGATAATGGCTGGTGATACTAGTTGGTCATCAGCTTAAGCTTTTCCTTCCCATCTATATGGTTTCCTTATTCCTGTCCCATGCATGTTTGAACCCCATCACAGTGCTTGCTCCCACCACCTTTTGGGGCAGGCCATTCCATGCATCCACCACCCTCTCCGTGAAAAAGAACTTCCTCATGCCCCTCTCCAATTTCATGTCATGACCCCTTGTCTAGTACTCTTTTTATACTGGAAGATGTTTTCCCCTTTCACCTTATTTATGCAATTGATGTACTTGAACGTTTCAATCATATCCCCCGTTCCCTCCTCTGCTCCAGCGTATACATATTGAGATCTTTTAACCTTTCTTCATATGTCTTATGTTGTAGACCCTGCACCGTCTTAGTTGCTCTCTTCTCCATCTTGTCAATGTCCTTACGAAGGAGTGACCTCCAGAACTGCATGCAGTACTCCAGACGAGACCTCACCACTGTTTTGTACGGTGGAACCATACCTCCCTCCTCCGGTTTGTCATACCCCTTCCTATGCAACCTAACATCCCACTGGCCTTCCCCACCGCCTTTGCTGCCTGCTTGGTGGCCTTCAGGTCATCTGTGATTATGACCCCTAGATCTCTTTCCTTTTTGGTGACTGACAGCAGCACCCCTCATCCTATAGCTCTCTCCCAGGTTCCTACTCCCCACATGCATGATTTTGCATTTCTTTGCATTAAACCTTAGTTGCCACTCCTCAGACCATCTTTCCAGCTTTTCTAGGTCTTTTCTCATCCTTTCCACTCCCTCTGGAGTAGCAACTCTATTGCAGATCTTGGTGTCATGTGCAAACGGGCCAACCTTTCCCCCCAGCTCCTTTGCAATGTCGCTGATGAAAACATTGAAGAGGACTGGCCCCAGAACTGAACCCTGAGGTACCCCACTGGTCACATTCATTTCTTCTGACTGGATTCCATTTACCACTACCTTCCTGTCCCTCAGCCAGTTACTAACCCATTTCACCATCTTGTGGCCCAACCTCAGCCTACCCAGCTTGTTGATCAACCATCTGTGTGAAATGATATCGAAGGCTTTGTTGAAATCTAAGTAGGCGACATCTACTGCTTACCTTGGTCCACCACCTTTGTCAACCAGTCAAAGAAATCAATTAGATTCATTTGACAGGACCTTACTGCTATGAATCCATGTTGTTTTGGATCCTGTGCTCCTATGGATTCTAGGTACTCCACCATCCATTCCTTAAGGAGTGTCTCCATGATCTTACCCACTACTGACGTGAGACTGACTGGTCTGTAGTTTCCTGCCTCCTCTTTGCTGCCACTCTTGTGAAGAGGGACCGCATGTGCCCTTCTTCAGTCCTCTGGGACTACACCAGAATTTAGGGACTCAGTAAACAGGACTGCCAGTGGGACTGACAGCTTCCTCCTTAGTTCCTTCAGAATTCTGGGATGTATGCCATCTGGACCCATAGCTTTGTCCACTTTTAGCTTTGTTAGCTCTTCTAGTGCCTGCTCCTCTGTAAAAGGACTGGTGTCCACTTCCCTCCCTTCTGTGCCTATGTTGTGTAACTGTGGTCCCTGTCCCTCCCCTTCCACTGTAAAGACTGAGCAGAAATATTTGTTTAGAATGGATGCCTTGTCTTGATCACCCTCTATGCTCTCTCCCTTGTCCCCTCTGAGTCTAGCGATTTCCCCCTGCACTTTCTTCCCTCACTAATGTACCTGTAGAATGTCTTATCCCCTGTCTTCACTGATTGAGCTAGTCATTCCTCAGTTTGTGCCTTTGCGCTCCTCACTGCTTTTCCTGCCTCTCTTAGACTATTCTGGTACACCTCCCTATCCTCATCCCATTGCGTGTCCTTGTATTTTCTGAAGGCTACCCTGTTAGGCCTTTACCTTTTCTGCTACAGCCTTGGAGAACCAAAGTGGCTTCCTTGTTCTCTTCCCTTTGTTTCTCACCCTAATACATTGGTCTGTGATCCTTATAATGGTTTCTTTAATATATGCCAATTGCTCTTTGACTCCCCCTCCTGTCTTTCTTTGTTCAAGGGATTCTTTAACACTTTTTCCCATATTGCAGATGTCAGCCCTTCTGAAATCTAAGATCTTTGCCTTTGTATGACTTGACTGTATCCTTGTTTTGAACTTGAACTGTATCATGTGGTGGTTGCTGGACCCCAGGTGCTCTTCCACATGGAAATCAGTGATTCGGTCTCCATTGATCAGTACTAGATCCAGGATTGCCCTGTCTTTGGTTGGCTTCCACACTAGGTGCCTGAGGTCCGCCCCTGTAGTGAGTCCACAATGTCCCAGGGTTCTGACTGAGGCCCCTGCTGGAATGGACCAGTCCACATCTGACATGTTAAAATCCCCCATCAACAGAACCTCTCCCTTTGCTGTCATATCATGTATGTTATCCAGTAATGTCCTGTCAACTTCCTCTCCCTGAGCTGGGGGTCTGTAGACTACTCCTGCCCAAATTGCTGCTCCCTTTTCTGTCTCCAGGGTGGCTCACAGTTCCTCTGCTTCCTCATGTCTGCCTTGTATTGTGGTTGCTTGGAGTCATACTTGATATGAATAAAAACATTTTACTACTACTACTACTTTTCTAGGCATGGAGAGCAAGACAGGACATGATAGAGACCCACAAGTACCTCACAGGGGTGAACAGGATGCAGGAGAGGAGTCTCTTTCAAATAAGAAAGAGCCCTAGGACCAGGGGGCATGCGATGAAGCTGGATGAGGGATAAGAGGGATGTGAAGAAGTGCTTTTTTTGGCAGTTAGTCATGTTTTTCTTATGGCGTCTAAGTCATCCTCTGGACACCGACCACCCCAGCCCCGCTCCCCTGCTTCCCATAGGACTTACCTTCGTGCAAGAGGCAGCATGGCCTGGGCACTCAGTGGGGTTCAGGGTTCTGGGGGGCCGGGTCAGCAACAGCACAGTCAGCTGTAGATTTTTTCTGTGTTTCCCAACTTGAGGGGGCAGTGTGCAGTGCCACCCAGATGTCTCCATGCACACTTCTGTGTATGGAGTGTCAACAGTCGCCACTCCCTCTCCCAATGCATGCAGCCCCAGTCTGTCTTATGACAAATGCTGGTAACTGATACTCTAACTGCCCAGGAGAGGAGAGCAGTCCTCTGGATGCTCAGTCCTCTTCCTCCCCGGCTGACCCTCAGTGACATGAATCTGAACCCAGGTTGCTGGCATGGTACAAGGTGTGGCATCCAGCACCGCAGCCCTCAGTGCCACCAGACCAGCTTATGTGAGGAAGTCCTACTTAACTGAAAGGGTGGTAGATGCCTGGAACAGAGTGCCAGTGGAAGTGGTGGAGACAAAAACAGCAGGGGTCCTCATACATGCGTGGGATAGATAAAGTGGAATATTAGTAGGCAGGGAACATCTAGGCAGACTGGGTGGCCAGGTGGTTCTTTTCTGCCGACAAATTGTATGTTTCTGTTATGACAGTGCTGCCGGTTGCTGGTTCTGTTTTCAGTCCTGTAGCTCTCTGCTTGCATGTCATTGCCAGGCTCTGACTTGTTGATGCTCCTGCTGCAGTTTTTGGCTTTGCTCTCTGTTTTTGCTTCAGAGACTGTTGCCTTTTTTGCCATCACTGTGCTTGTCATCAGCTCCTGCCACTCCAACTGTCCATATAACACCACAGTCGGTTGCTGGCTCTGTGCTTTGGTCCTCATGTTGACCCATTCCTCTCTGCTTACTGTTCATCACTTAGCTTTGCCTTGTAATTCCCACTGCTGTTTTGACTACAATTCTCTGTTGTACTCTAGAGGCTGTTGCCATCTGAGCTGTCGACATTCTCACTGTTGACTCTAATCATACCACTCCAACCAACCTGTAGATGCCAAGGTCAGTTGCAGACTCTGCTTTGAGCCCATGTACTATCCCACAGCATTTTGTCTGCTTGCAGGCTTCACTTACCAGCGATTCCTGTTACATTGTTGGCTCTTCTCTGTTTTTCCAGGGACAGTGGCTAGTTCTGCCATCAACATTCTTGTTGTTTGTTTCACACATTTGGTATTTCACAGTACTTGTCATAGTTTGTCATAGAGGGAAGGGTGATCAGTGGTGTGCCTCAAGGATCTTTGCTTGGCCCAGTCCTCTTCAATACTTTCATCAGCAACATTTCTGATGGCCTGCAGGGTAAGGTATGCCTGTTCACAGATGACACAAAGCTTTGCAACAGGGTAGATACAGTTGAAGGAGCAGCAGCAATGGAAGCAGTTCTAAAGAGCCTAGAAGCATGGTCTAGGGACCGGCAGTTGAAATTCAACACCAAAAAGTACAAAGTTATGCATCTAGGTAAAGGAAACCCAAAGAAAACATACACACTCCATGGTGTACAATTAACAGAACCAAAACTTAAACGGGACCTTGGAGTACTTATTTCTGATGATTTAAAGGTGGGTAGACAATGTGAAAAGGAGGTGCAGAAAGCTAGTAGCATCCTCGGATGTATTGGCAGGGGCACTACAAGCAGGAAGTGAGAGGTCATACTCCCTCTCTACAGGTCCTTGGTGAGGCCACATCTCGAGTACTGTGTACAGTTCTGGAGGCCACACGTAAAAAAGGACATAGACCACTTGGAGGCTGTACAGAGGAGAGCTACTAAAATGGTACAGGAACTGCACCAGGAGCAATATGAATCTAGACTACAGCAACTGCAAATGTACTCCCTGGAGCAAAGGAGAAACTGGGTGGATATGATAGAAACCTTCAAATACAGAAAGGGCATAAATAAGGTACAAGCAGAAAACTTCTTTCACAAAAATGAGTCCACGCAAACGAGGGGGCACAGTTTGAGACTAACGGGGCAGATTTAAAACCAACATTCGTAAGTTCTACTTCACAGAGAGGGTGGTGGACCCTTGGAATAGCTTACCACCAGAGGTTGGGGAGGCCAAAACAGTTGCTGCTTTTAAGCTAGCATGGGACAAGTACTGTGATAATCTCGGAAGAAGAACAGAATGGGGGTAGGCATTCAGGGCAGACTAGATGGATCACACAGTCCCCATCTGCCGACATGTTCTTATGTTCTTAGTTTGTGTTCACCTTTTTTGCTGCATTTCTTGCTATTTTGGCATGATGTGAATTGGGGTTTCCTGGGTGGCAGCCCACTTTGACTGTCTTGATGTAGAGACAACTGTCTACTGGCCTGATTATCATCTGGTTATACATGCCAACATTCTGTGGTTTCTGACCCCATTTGCTGGGTTGCTTTTGGGCCTACTGCTCATCCTGCCAGCAGTGATCATTCTGGTGACCTCCTGTTGCTTGCCAGTCAGTCACCGGTTCCTGTCTGAATACTGTTACAGGCCTGGTTGCCATTACTGAGCTCACCATCGACATTAGCATTGCAGTTTTCCTCATTAGCACGGTGCTGCTGACATCATCTTTGCAGCTCTCCATACTAAAGTTTTTTTTTCTTGTGTTTTTTTTTTGTTACTCTATTCTCTGCATAGGTCCAGAAACTCCATTTTCACTTGCTGTGCAAAACATTTATTGTCAGCTCGGTCCCTATTGCTAGTATTCATTTCTGGGGTTTTAGCTATTCTGTCCCCATTTGGCACGATGTTTTGTCTCCTCCCTTCTCCTGATACTGAGGTTGGGGTGTGTCTCCTACTGTTCCAGATGCGGTGAGCTGGACTTTGTAGGTTGACTCTCCTATTATTTGTGGGCCTGGCTCATCCCCCTGTTTTTTGTTGGGCCTGAAGCAGTTGTGGTTTCTACCCCTCAATGTCTTCCTGCAGATGCCTCTCCAGTGCAGTATTTGTTGCCTGGGTCACTTATTTCCACCTTAGCTTGTGTCAGTGATTCTGAGAATGCCATATTTGTAATGTCCTGCCTCTTCTGCCTCCATCCTGCCTGTAACTAGCTTGGTAGCTCTCTTGGCATACTAGAGCTATAGAGCCTTATGTTTTGTTCACTTTGCCCTTGGTCAAGGCCTCTGTAATTTTTCTGCCATAGGGGCTCTGCTCTTTTCACCACCACTACCATGTGTTTCATCCTACCAGGACTCAACAGTATGCCTCGTCTGTTTGAAACCCAAGTGGAATGAACCAGGTACCCTAAGACGGTCTATCTGGGTTATGTTGTGGTGTACCCAATTAAAACAAAAACAATTTAAAAGACAAAGAACCTCTTTGTGCAAGCACCAAGGCAATGGTTACCCCAAAGGGCATTTGGCTGGGAAGCCAAGTTTCAAAGAAATACAAAATCACACATGCCCCCACAATGCAAAGCACCATGGGCTGCATATGCAAATCACCACAGAATATTATGCTGGTTCAACTTTAAGCAGAAATGCATGGTGCCGAAAGGCCTCTCACACAGTTTGCAAAGGGTGCCAACAGAAGACATAGACATGTGTTTCGTCCTACCAGGACTCATTAGTATGCCTTGTCTGTTTGACACCCAAGTGGAATGAACCAGGTACCCTAAGATGGTCTATCTGGGTTATGTTGTAGTGCAGTTGCTTGTTTTTATACCTTGAACAGCCCCCCTTCCCATGATGTTAACTTTTCTGTACTGTCAGGAAACGGAGGGTCTTTCCACTCCCCCTCTAAACCAGTGAATCTTCTTTCAGTCCTTAAGAAGGAAAGAATGCTCCACATGGCAACTCCAAAAGCAGTCAAACAGAGACATCCCCCTCTTTTCCTGTATAAGATGCATGCCACACTCAGTCACTTGCCCTGGACCCACTACCCAGGCACCAACTCCAGCCTCTCTATATGTATCCCTACTTTGGGTTGTGGGGAGGGATTTTCTCTCACACTACTCATTCCTTGGACATGAAAGGCCCTGTTACACCTGGCGAAATAAATCTCCTGCTTCTCTATCTCCTCTCCTGCATGGAGACCTCCTTCTGCATCTTGCTGTGTTCTGCTGATGGGCAGTCTCTCAGGGCTGAAATATCTACTCTCTTTCTCTAAAGTCCCACCTTGGTTCCATAGGGATAGTGGCCACCACCACAATCTAGAGCTAGTTGAGGGGCATACTTCGGATGTTGATGAAACTCAAGACCCCCCCCCCAAGATGAGGGGCCTCTCATCTGTATTTGGCTCCATCTGCAGATTGGCTTATCTTCATTTCCCATTCTTGTCTCTTACACCAGGGGAGACCTGACTGCACTATAGCCCCAACTTTTGGGGTTGATTTACACATATAAGAGAGTGACATTGTATTCTGATGACAGAAGGGGCAGAGGGTCCATAGTGTCTACCCCTGCTGCTGCAGGGCAGTGACAATACCCAGTTTGAGTATGGACATACAGTATGTCTAAGTTAAGCACCTTGGATGTTACATCCTACTCATGCTGTGTAACCCTTAATGCCATTCTTACTCAAGAATCTAGCTGTTGTGTATACAACATGATGTTGAAAATCTCAGAAAACAGAAAAGAACAAAATAATTGCACTTTTGAGAATAGGCAGCAATGTTCATGCCTTCTTTTCCTGCAATAAAATCATTGCAAAAAAGGTCTTACACAGAACAGAGTTGTGGTAAGAGTGAAGAGTCTGCATCACTGAAAAGTTATCAGTTTGGGAGTGCAGTAGTCCTAGGTCCTGCCAGACTAACTTATTAACTTTCTATGAGAATGTAAGCAGGGAACTGGATAAGAGAAACTCTGTTGACATTATATTCTTGGCCTTCGCAAAGGCCTTCGACAAATTACCACACTCAGAACTAATTAAATCTTTGGCGGAACTTAAGCTGAGTATAAACATTGTTAATTGGATTGCAAAATGGCTTGAGGGAAGACAGCAGAGAGTTACGGTTAACGGTGTCTATTCCGATTGGGTGGGGGGGGTTCTAGCAGGGTGCCCCAGGGGTCTGTCCTGGGTCCTTGTCTTTTTAACATATACATTGCATCACTAAAGCTGGCTATGCCAAATATATGGTTGATGAAATCGCAGATGACTGTCATCTGGGATCAGTGGTAAACAGCCCAGAGAATAATACTGCTTTACAGGAAACATTGGACAACATATCTAACTGGACCAAACATAGTAAACTAGCCCTTAATACCAGTAAATGTAAAGTTATGCACTTAGGCACCCTTAATAAACAATATAAATATACGTTAAGTAACAAAACCTTACTTGTAACCCACCTAGAAAAAGATCTAGGGGTAACTATTAGTCCAAATCTGAAATTTAATATACATTGTAGAGCCCAAGTCAAGAAGGCAAATCCGATTCTAAACTGCATCCTCAGACACATATCTAATCAGGACAAGAAAGTTACTCTTCCCCGTATGTTGCATTGGTTAGACCCCACCTTGAATATTGTGCTCAGGTGTGGTCCCCCTATATAAGGGAAGACATCAAAAGGGTAGAGGGTGTACAGCATACAATCACTAAATCTATTACCGGGTTGAATGAAGAGCCACACGGGGAAAGACTGAGATTACTCAATCTGTATTCATTACAGTACAGGTGTTACAGAGGTGATATGTGTATGCTATATGGAGCAATGGGCGATGTGAATCTTAGAGCAGAACTGAATTCTGTGACAAAAAGTGGTAGAGTTAGTGGAAGGAGACATTCTAAACAACTAATCCTGGAAAGATGGAAGTTGACACATAGGAAAAACTGGTATTGTCAAAGGGTGGTTTCAGCATGGAGCCATCTCCCTTAAGAGGTGGTAGATAGTCCAAATATAGAACTATTTAAAACAAGATTAGATTAGGTATGCGGGGATGAGGAAAAATTCAACTTCTTGTAGACCCATAAAAGGCAAGCATTAAGGGCATAAGTCTGTCAATGCTTGAATCAACCTATGAAACCTATGAAGTAGTCAGTATCTGTTCTGCTGGGTTCTTCCTAGAAACAAAAAGAATGGTCCATTTCTTCCCTGTAGTAACAAAGCTGTGTCTTTGTGTATGTGTGATTTGTTTCTCCGTGTCCATTTTTCAGGTGTTCTTAGCTGCTCAATGGCCAACTGTCAGTACGGCTGTGATGTAGTGAAAGGGGAAGTACGCTGCCGCTGTCCCTCTCCTGGGCTGCAGCTGGGACCAGATGGCAGGAGTTGCATGGGTGAGTATGAAAAGATAACAATTGGGCTAGCTAATAATTAAAATTACAAAGAACAAGATGACATGGTTGAAAGGAGTTTCCCAAGGTATTCCTGTGACAGTATGTTTTATGTATTTGCAAAAAAAAAAATCTTACTTATGATACAGTAATAGTCAGTTTTCACAGCTGGTGTATTTTTGATTTGGTCTTGCAAAGCACTGAGAAATTTCAAGTACCAAAAATGTATTTACTTTAGACTTGAGCAAACATCAGAGCTTTAAGTTCCCTGTTCAGCCTCACCTTATACATAATTTGTACTCCTGTTCCTCTGTTGTTTTATTTAGGGAAATGGGCATGAAAAGTGAGAGTTTTTTTTACAGCTTGTTTTCCCAGGGTAGCCCAGATGAGGTGCAACATCTTATTTTCATAGGGTTCCTGCTTCTACTCATATTCACAGCTGGGTGAACTGGAGCACTGGTAGGTTAAGTGAGTTGCTTTGGAGCACACAGTGAGCATTTGGCTCTAGTGGGATCTGAACCTATGATCTCTTGGTTTCCAAGCTGGTGTTATAGCCACTAAGCAATGCTGCCTCCAACGAGTTTTCAGTGTTTCATGGTAAAAGCAACTCCATCTGTCTTCCACAGGGAATGTTAGAGCAACCATGTCAAAAGGCACTATTTGTTTATTATTTATTTATTGTGCTATTCAGTAACAACCTTTGAGCGCAATTGTTCATTTGCAAAGGTTCCATGTCAGATGAAGAAACAATACTGCACTGTGTACTGCACCTACCATGCTACCTCTCCAGTCTGTTTGTTCCAGCTGTAGTTCTTCTCAGCATATTGCTTCAACATCCAGCCTGCCGTTTCCAGCTCTGCTGTGCCCTGAGTCACCAGAGGACACCTGCCTCCAGGAACATTTGCTTAGTAAAATGAGCACCTGGTCCCGATAAGTGAGAGAACTACCGGTGTGGGTGGAGGTGGTCCAGGTGATCCAGAGGGGTGGAGACTGCTAGTTGAAAAGTGCAGCCACGCTTCTGTTGGACACTGTGTACTGCACCTACCGGGCTACCTCTCCAGTGTGTCTGTTCCAGCTGCAATTCTCCTTGGCACATCATTTCAACATCCAGCCTACCGTTTCCAGCTCTGCTGTGCCCTGAGTCACTGGAGGACACCTCCCACCAGGAACATTTGCTTAGTACAACGAACACTCGGTCCCAGTAAGCGAGGGGGCTACCGCTGCAGGTGGAGGCGGTCCAGGTGATCTGGAGGGGCGGAGACTGCTAGTTGAAAAGCACAGCCATGTTTCTGTAGGACACTGTGTACTGTACCTACCACACTACCTCTCCAGTCTGTTTGTTCCAGCTGCAGTTCTTCTCAGCACATCGCTTCAACATCCAGCTTGCCATTTCCAGCTCTGCTGTGCCCCGAGTCACCGGAGGACACCTGCAGCCAGGAACAGTTTCTTTCGAGCACCTGATCCCAGTAAGCAAGGGGGCTACTGGTATGGGTGGAGACGGTCCAGGTGATCCAGAGGGGCAGAGACTGATAGTTGAAAAGCGCAGTTGCACTAGCAGCTGCACGCATGAGTGGCTCATGCAGGAGTGGCGTGAGCCACTGGCAGGGGTCAACAGTGGGAAACTGCAGGGAGGCTGCTTACAAAATTTCTATGGCAACTGAAAAAGAAAGATCTGGCTGTTATACAATTGTACTGTAGGGGACTTATTGTTTAAAAATAGCTGCGACCTCTAATTCAAGGGTTAATTCAGGTTCAAACTGTATTTAAAAAACAAATACCTGTTGAATATTTCTAGTATAATATTCATTATACAGTGTCTTTATTTTAACCGTTTAGTAATCACTTGGTGTTTAGCCTGTTATTATATAGTAATTTTTTATAACCTTTTAACATGGGGGGTTCTTATGCATGTATGCTCTACTGCTTAATAGGGTTAGTATTGCTCGATCAGGGTTTACTGTGTATAAGGTATGTTGAAGAGAAGTATGAACATTCTCAATCATTTAATGACTTCTCCCATTCAAATGTCTTAGTAGCCTCCAGTTATCAGATTCCTTCATGTGTAAAGTCCCCGGGTAGTCTTAAGCAAGGGGCTGTATATAGCCTTGCGACGTATGCTAAACCAGCTATTAACACCAAAACTACCTTAGCTGTGTTTGTGTCCATTATAATCTGCTCTGTACTGCTCTTAGATGGTGATGTGGAGACAGATCCTGGACCCCCTGTTTCAAATGCATTAAACAAATGTCATTGGCAGACAGGTGGCATTAGATTTGCCCCACCTTAATGTTAGAAGCTTTTTGTCTAAAAAGTCAGAGATTGAGGCCTGGATAGTCAATTATGATCCTGATATTTTTAGCTTAACTGAATCATGGTTAATACCCTCCATAGCTGATAATTTAGTCATGCTGGAGGATTATACCCACTTTCGGAAAGATAGGGGAGGAAGAAAGAAAGAGGGAGGTATTTTAGTGTTTTACAAATCTGAGTTTGATTTAACAGAATTAAGACTTGCTTATAAACTCACCACAGACTGTGAATGGCTATTGTTGGAACTGAAACAGGCTGATTCTTTTAAATTGAAATATTGCATGGTTTACAACCCTCCCAAAACTGGTAGAGGCTCGAGGACATTTTGCACTTACTTTCTTCTTTAAATTCTAGGCGTGACATTTTAATTATGGGAGATTTTAATTTACATTGGGACCCACAAAAAAACCCAAGTATTGACAGTTCTTATGAATGCTGGATTATCTTAACTTATTCTTGCCTTCACATGTATGAATGTGGGGAGTCCTAATCACACTACTCTTGATTGGGTACTTACAAATAATTCAGTTAATACTAAAAGTGCTGACGTATTCCTGAATGTGATAAGTGACCATCTGGCTACTTATTGCACTTGGAAATGCAAAAGATTTAAACCACTCCCCAGATTTATCTCCTACAGAAAATTTACAAATGAGATAAATGAAGGTTTATTAACTGACCTGCAACAGGTTGATTGGACCTATTTAAATGCAATTCCAGATGTGGATATTGTGGTTGGTTATTTTACAACCACCCTTTTGGAACTGCAAAATAAGCATTTCTTGAAAATAATAAGAAGAGTCAGAGGAACAATAAATAAATGGATAGTGCCTACCCTACTTCATTTAATGAAACTCAGGGATTTAGCCTGGAAAAGTTTTAAAGTAACTAATACTAATACAGATTGTAATGGTTACAGGAAGCTTAGAAATGAATGTAAACTAAAAATTAGGCAAAATAAATCTAAGTATTGTCATGATTTACAGAACTCTGAATGAAAGAATCCTAGAAAATTTTAGTCATCAATAAATTCCCTCATAAAACGAAAAACTCAAGAACGTGCTGAAGTATTCTATAATGATGGTCATGAGTTGACAAATCCACAGGAGATATGTGATGCCTTTCTAGATACGTTTCTTGATTTGTCTAAATATACACAGCTCTTTGAACAAATTTCTAATAAGGACATTGATTCATTTAAAAATTCCAATGTTTCTACTACTTCTTGAGTTCGTGCATGCATGTCGAACTTCTTGGGAGAGTAGGCTTTGAGGGGTGTGACACTGTCTGTCCAACGCAGAGCACTCTGCATGGGCTCAACAGTATCACACTAGTCTTCGGTCAGGCTGGTCCTGACGCTGCTTTGCCTGCAGTGGTCTGCACTTGAAAAGAAAAAGCCACACCAATCAGGAGCTGGCTTTTTCTTTCATCTGCAGGGCACCGCACAGCAAACAGCTGATTATGTCTGACGTCTCCGCACGCTGGCTCAGAGGAGGTGCTTTCCTGTCTGCCTCCTCCATGCTGTTGTTTTTTTTTTTCCAACACTGAGATGTCCATTCCCAGCATCAGATGATTCCCCCCAAACACATAATCTCCGACCTCGGGGTGCCCAATCCCTGGGTCAGCATTGAATAATGTTTTTCCAACACCGAGATGTCCACTCCCAGTGTCGGATGCATCCTCCCCCCTCTACATAACCTCCGACCTCAGGATGCCCAATCCCTGGGTCGGCATTAAAGCCCTCAGTACTCTGGCACACTGGGAGCCCACCCAAGTGTGCCAGCATTCATAGTTTCCCAACAGAAAACAGACCCACAAAGTCTTTTTTTTATTTTGTTAAAACCTGAAAAGACAGAAAACGGTCCCTCGTTGTTGCCGCCAGCCCCCCTCCCTCTCCCCAACCCGCACCCTCCTCCTCTGCACACCCGACTTCCCCAACCCCCCACATGCTTACCTCTGGAGGTTGGGAGCAGCGATCTTCAGTGGACCGAGAACACGCCTGCACTCTTCAAAAGCCGACCGCAAACTGAAGAAATGATGGTAAGTCCTATAATGGCAGTGAATGGGGGGTTTTCAATTCAGGTTGATATCTCAGCCATTTAGGGGAGTTACGGTTCCAAATTTTCAACATGGGGTTCTTGGGACCCCACCTCATGAACACAGTCACTGTCATTTCATTTCTCTGTCCCAAAAGGTGATTTTGCAGTCACTGCACGGAATCATCTTTTGTGACCAATTAATGAAATGACAGTGCCACTGTTCATGAGATGGGGTCCCAAAAAGCCCTTGTTGCAAATTTTGTGAAAAAACTCCCCAAAATGACTGCATTATGAGTGTCTGTTGTGTAGTTTCTATGCATGCTTGTAACATCATCAGTTTTTAAGATTTTCACTCCATATTTCCAACATTGTCATTTTTTCACACCCCCTTATGAACAGTATAGCTGTCATTTTTCACATCCTGCCCAAAATGTGTTTTTACACCTGTAGCGCCGACTGGCAGACTCGCTGTGTGAAATCACCTTTTGGAATTAAGTAAAAAAATGATACTGACACTGTTCATGAGGTGATGTCCCAAAAAGCCCATGTTGAAAATGTGGAGCAAAAACACCAACAAACGCCTGGGGCTTCAGGGTTTCCAACATTAACGCCCACCCTTAAAATGCAAGACAGAGGAATATACAGAGAAATGTATGGGAGGCATGTACAAGAGCAGTACCAACCGCGAACTCTCAGCATTGACAAATGCTTGTTATTTTAGAGCCATAAAGTCACACCAGGTCAATAAACTATTATAACATATGCCTGATACTAGCCCAGGAGCTAGTGAATTAGAGAGAAGGTTTTTAAAGTTAGTTGCAGATTACATTACTTATCCATTGACTTTAATCTTCACTTTGTCATTTGTCACAGGCTGTTTCCCTGATCAGTGGAAGCAGTCTCTGATAAAACCCATTTACAAAACTGGTGGTGCATGGTATATGGACAATTATCATCCCGTTTTCCTGCTTCCACCATTGGGTAAAATTCTTGAAAAATTGGTAAATGAACAAATTACTGAACACCTTCAGTCTGCTGGCCTTGGAGCTCCCGAGCAGCATGGTTTCTGTAAGTTTCACAGTAAGGGAGTGGCCTTGGCCAGGTTCACGGACCACACCACCATGGCTATGGATCATGGCTTACTCACTGGTGCTGTGTTCGTGGACCTGTCCAAGGCCTTTGATTTAGTTAACCATCACTTGCTGCTCAGAAGCCTTAGAAACATCTGACTGGTGGATTCTCAGCTTGATTGGTTCAATAGTTATTTAATTGGACAGCCACTAAGGGTGGGTTTTAGTGATAGTTTATCTAGTTGTAGGGTGATGGAACAGGCAGTGCCACAAGGCTCTTTTTTTGGGCCTCTCCTGTTCACTTTGTTTATTGGCACCATTCCTTCCATAACGAGACACACAAACTGTTTGATTTATGCTGATGACATTATCTTGTTTTGTAGCTCAGACTCCGTGGAAGCTATAAATATAAAGTTAAGTGAGGATTTTTGTGTTTTTGGGTAACTGGTTAATAAAAAAACAGTTGTCCTGAAATAGTAAAAAGACCAAATATATGCTTTTTGGTTCCAGGCAGAGATTAGTTAAAGCTTCTGATCTATTAATATTTGCTTCTTTTGGAAATAAATTGGATCAAGTTACCCAGTTTAAATATCTAGGTGTCCCGCTGGACTCAAATTTAGCATTCTCTACCCACATAAAATCCATAAGCCGTCAGGTAAATCAAAAACTTGGACTCCTATTCAAATTGCAATCCGTGCTTACTTTACAAGCAAGGATGGCAATAGCACAGGGCGTACTTCTTCCAGTCTTACATTGTAATTATTTTTCTTTTCTCAGATTTGGCCAAGCAATACTTATCTATTTTGACATTAGTATTTCATAGTATATAGATTTACATTTAAGTTACCATATTGTACTCATCATTGTGTACTGTATCAGCATTCAGTATGGCTTCCAATGTCCTTCTTCAGAGGGAAAATTCTCATTTTTATTCACTATTTCACATTACAAAATGGCAAGAAAGAATTCTCAGTCCTGATTGGCTAACACTGCCTCCAAGCTGGGTATTTATTTCTCAATAGATGCCCAGCAGCTAAAAATAAGTACCCCCAAATTCCACTTCACAAGGTACCCTACTGCCCAGCCTACTTCCTCATTGGCCGAAGGCAGCTCATGAAATTTAAAATTGCCTCCATGTTTTTCTCTCACTTGGCGAGAGACTACTGTCCCCTCCCCACCTCCCAACTTTCCCTCAGTAGCAGGTAATAAATTAAATAAAAATTAACACTCAGTCTGGTCATTTTGTGGTCAGAAGACTGAAAAGAGCCATCGCGTTTAAAAATGACACCAGTCTCCTGACCACGTTCTCGCAATCTGTACTCCCGAAGCCAACATTCGCATCAGCTTCATCCTGCACATGCCATTTCAAAAAAAAAAAAGGCAGGAAACCATTAAATGAAGACTGCATTTCAAATGCCCCCACATTCTCTTCATTTGAAAAACAAACAAATCAGTCATGTACCTCACACGTCTCCCAGAAAATGCAGCATCCAGTTCCAGTACAGTCAAATGGAGTGAACTCAATAGGCACCTTCTGATTTCTGACTTGCGACTGTAACAAAATGAAAGAAAACAAAGTTTAAGAATTCACACTGTTAAGTCAATTTCTTTTAATGCACACTTCTTTTGTTCTTCAATCTGTGAGTGTGTGTGTGTGTGGGGGGGCAGGCAACCACAACGGCACTGTAGGCAGCAGAGAGGAGTAACAGCACCTAGAACAGCTTGTGCACCACTTTGTCAATGAACAGTGTTTTGAACATTTTTGACACTGATTTCCTCTTTTATTTTTACATTTCACAAAAATGTACTTACATGGCCATTTTCTAAGCACAGTAATACCCTCCAGGGTGGGCATTATTGGGAAATACCAGACCGCCTAGGGGCGTAATGAGGCCTGGTATTTCCCAATAATGCCCACCCTGTTAGGTATTATTGCTTACTTAATAATAATAATGGGAAACTCCATTCCAGTGAAGTGGTTAGGTTTACGGTGTCTAAAACTAGAACTAAAATGGGAGATCATTCTTTTTCCCTTTAGTGCAGCAAGAAATTGGAATGAGCTTCCTGGGTTACTTTTTGGTAACATAAGTCACCAAACTTTTAAAATTAAACTAAGGAAATATTTCCTTGATCAACTATGTTGTAATTGATTTTGACAGTGTTAGTTTGTATTATATTTAGTTAACAGGGCTTTACTATATGTAACATCATGACTGTATTTATATGGTCCCGGGTCATGGATGAAAATGGGCCTTTGGCATCTACCTGGTAAACAAAAGTAAATAAACAAATACAATGGTTAAAAGAAAACAGTGACTTTTTAAGCTCCGATGGAACCATTGTCGTAGGTGCTAAAACTGAGATAACAATCCCTATGGTATGTGATGCCATCTCTCTCAGAGGAATCAGAGCTGCGCAGAAGCCTAAAGGGAGAGTGGCAGGGAATGTAATGAACTCTGGCCAGAGCCGATAGGGCTGCATAGGAGGAATTTGGGGTAAAAATATTGGGTACCAGGTCATAATCGCACACACTCACCCGCGCATAGCAAGAGCACGTTGCGGGTAGTGCACAGGGGAGTAGAGCAACAGGGGAATATCAGTGATGCAATACTATCGCCACCCCCCCTCACTCACCAGGAAGGAGGAAGTGGATGTAGCCATTGCTGGTTGGGTGCTCAGTCGAGCCGCTCCCATGGTGGAGTGGCTAGAGCACCTGACCCTGCAGTACATGGGTTGGGGAGATAGTGATTTGATTCCCTACTAGGGAATCTCTTGCTTTTCCTTTCTTGCCTCAGTGTCCACACCCCTTGGAGTTGATTATAATAGTTCTGGGGTGTGGGGGAGAAGTGACAGGACAAAGCCCCCATAAAACAAAATAACAACTTTCGAAAGTGTTGCGCATGTTGCTTTCTCTTGGCGCGTCATAATGTACGCATCATCCGTGACATTATGACCCCATGCCAAAATATTGAAAAATATCAAAGTTACGAGCCTGCATTAGCAAAATGTAATGTAGGCTCATAAATTCTTTGTTTGTAATATTTGTACATCAAATTTTCAGCATAGCCTTGTTATGACCCTGCCTCATGAATAAGGGCAGAGGAAATGTTCAAATCCTGCTCGAAAAATGAATTTGCATAGTAACTGCGAAATCAACTTTAAGGAATGTAAAAAACATTTGGTGAGCTGAAACATGACAGCTGTAGCTTCATGACATGCTGTAAAGAAAGTAGCTATGTATAAATTTGGGTAAAATATTAAAATTATCTCAAGTTAAGCCCTGCATTCTACAAAACCATGTAGGTCATAACTTTGTTGTTTTTTAATACTTTTACACCAAATTTTTAACATAGTCTTCTTATGACCCCACCTCATGAAGAAAATGCAGAGAAAATTTTTAGCTCCTGCCCAAAACATGATTTCATGCAGGAACTGCAAAATCACCTTTTGGGATGTGGAAAAAAAACATTTTGGCCAAGATTTGAAAAATGACAGCTATCACATTCATGAGGTGCTGTAAATATATGGATGGCTATGTTGTAAATTTGGGGTAAAAAATTTGAAAATTACCAAAGTTACGAGCCAGTGTTTGCAACATTAAACGTAGGTTCATAACTTTGTTGTTTTTTTTTAATATTTTTACACCAAATTTTCAACATAGCATTCTTATGACCCCACCTCATGAACAGGGACAGAGAAAATTTTCAACTCCTGCCCAAAAAGTGATTTTGCACAGGGACTGCAATATCACTTTTCAGGACAGATTTACCTAACGTCACTTGCATTGTTCATGAGGAGGTGTCCCTAAAACGTACGTTGAAAATTTGGTGCAAAAAACTGAAAAATGGCCAAGTTATGCTACTAAGTTCAAAACCCCATTGAAATACATTGAACAGCATACCTGATTTCCTCAGTTCATGATCCGGCGTTGAAGACTGAAGACGTGTCTGCAGTTCAGAGAGGATTACGCATTGGACCCCAATGGGTATATGGGAGGCTTGGGGATGCGCGTAGTGGTTGCTGGAGTGGAAGGGTTGTGTATGGTGCAACAGCCACAACAGACTTCAATGAATGGTTTTCTTTTTTAAGGGTTTAAAAAACAAAAACAAATGAGGATTCCTGCACTGGGGGATTGGGCCCCCCCCCCAGTGCTACTGTTATATTTCTTGGGGGGGGAGTGAAGTGGTGGGTGCTGAGAGGGAGGCTTGGGCGGGCGGAAGTTAACAATAAATACATTAAAAAAAGGCACAACTAACCATGCATGCATGGTAGTGGACTGGGGGGAGGCAGTAAAAGGATTTCAAAAAGTGCAGTGCAACTGCCTATAGAGACAGTGAACGGAGTGTTCACAGATGTGGAGGTGACTATGTTGACACTCCAACATGTTGTTGGGTTGTAAAGAATCCGGGAGTCCTTTTCTCATACCAAGAGGCCTGCAGGGCTACATCCACTGCAGCCCTGAAAAGGGAAAATGGAGCTTAACATGAATGGGTAGGCAAATACTGATAAGATATACTTTGCGAGAAAGTTATGTATTTATGTGAGCTGAATACATGATGAAAATGAATGTTCTTTTTTTAGCATGTTATCATTGCAAATTGTCATGGATGATGACATTTGTACAATAAAACTGACTTGAGGGTAAAAATTCATTCTCGAATTATTTATTTATTTGTTGTTTACTGGGTAGGGCACACTAGATAGATACATGCCTATTTACAGGTATGACTGAGAGAATACAGAACGTAGAAACAAGCAAGACCACAACAAGGTTTAAAACTGTTAAAAGCACCAAAAGAAAAAAGCTCCCAAGAGAACACAGTAGTATTACATAAATAACGGTACCATCCCAGGGAGGGGAGAGCTTAGCAGGCTAACCACAGGTGTGCAAAAAGTACAGAATATAAAATTCAAAATACGAGTGCACTACCTCTACTAGGAACAGATCAGGGAAGTTAAATAATGTGCACAGTGTAGAAAATATGGCTGATAGCCATTATGTGCAAGTGTAAATAGGCAAGCCCTTTAAAGGAAAACTACATGCAACAAGCATTTGTCAATGCCAAGTGTTGCTTGCTGTCATTAGCAGTGGAAGTGCAGGAGTTAGACAGATGCCGTATAGGAATGGCAGTGAAGTATTGAACTGACGCCAACTCCACCCCCAGCCTGCAGAGATGGACAAGCATTGGGTGTGCCTTTGGGTCATCGCCCATAACGGTCATGACACCTCACCCTACCCTGCAGACACTTATAAGTGCTCTGAGGTGTGCTGGAGTGTCTGGTTTTACACTCACCTCATTCCATAAGGAAATGCGCTGAAATCGGTGCAGTATAGGAGAATGTGGTGAACTCTGGGGCCAAAGGGTCCAAGGCACACCTCGATGCCTGCCACTGGCTGCAGAGTGGGGGTGGAATGGCATGAGCATTACTGTCGACAATCCCAAGTCACACTCCTGACACCTGTCAGTCCCTACAGAGTAGAGCGTTATGGTCAAAAACTCTAACACCCTAGGCGTTTCTTGGTATTTTTACTCCAAGTTTTCAACATGGGCTTTTTGTCACTCCACCGCATGAACAGTGACACTATCAGTTTGTTAGCCGAAAGGTGATTTTGCACAGCGACTACGTCACTTGGCACCACAGGTTCGAAAACACATTTCAAACAGGATGTGAAAAATTACACCTGTACTGTTTGAAGAGGTGTAAAAAAATGGCAATGTTGAAAATCTTGAGTGAAAATATAAAAAAACTGGTGAAATCACGATAGTGCGTAGAAACTGGGCAACACACACCCTGTAATGTAATTAGTTTGGGGATATTTTACAGCAGATTTTTAACATAGGCATTTTGGGACCTCCACTCATGAACAGTGTCACTGTGATTTTCTTAATCTGTCCCGAACACTGATTTCCCACAGCGACCACGTTATTCTGCGCCAGAAGTGCGAAACACATTTCGGCCAGGGTGTAAAAAATGACAGCTTTACTCTTCATAAGGAGGTGTGGAAAAATGCCAATGTTGAAAATCTGGACTGAAAATATCATGAATTCGAGAACTTACGAGGGGGCGTGGAAATTGCACGATGCATGCTCGTAACACAGTCATTTTATGGACATTTGTCACCAAATTTTCAACATAGCCAGTTTAAGACTTCTGCTCATGAACAGTGTCACTATGATTTTCTTAATCTGCCTTGAACATTGATTTCACACACTGACCGCGCCACTGTGCACTACATGTGTGAAAACACATTTCGGGTAAGATATAAAAAATGACAGCTATACTGTTCATAAGGAGGTGTGGTAAAATGGCAGTGTTGAAAATCTGGAGTGAAAATATTAAAAATGCTCGAAGTTATGGGCGTGCGTAGGAACTACACAACGTAGGCTTGTAAAACAGTCATTTATGGGAATTATTTCACCAAATTTTCAACATAGGGTTTTTGGGGGCCTACCTCATGAACAGTGTCACTGTGATTTTCTTAATCTGTCCCAAACATTGATTTTGCACACTGACCATGGCATTGTGCGCTACAGGTGCGAAAACACATTTCTTGGGAGATGTGAAAAATGTCAGCTGTACTGATCATACGGAGATGTGGTAAAATGGCAATGTTGAAAATCTGGAGTGAAAATATAAAAAATGCTCTAAGTTACGAGCGTGCATAGGAACTGCGCAATACACACTCGTAAAACAGTCATTTTTGGGAATATTTTAACCAAATTTTTGACATAGGGTTTTTGAGGGACTACCTCATGAACTGTGACACTGTTGTTTTGTTAATCAGTCCCAAAAGGTGGTTCTGTGCAGTGACTGCGAAATCACCTTTTGGGACTGAGTAACAAAATGACAGTGACTGAGTTCATGAGGTGAGGTCCCAAGAACCCCATGTTGAAAATTTGGTGAAAGAATTCCCAAAAACTGGCAGAGATATGCACCAAAGTTGAAAAAACCCTATTTATGCCATTATACAACTTACCAGCATTTCTTCAGTTCACGGTCGGCTTTGAAGAGTGCAGACGTATTCCTGGTCCACAGAAGATCATCATGCTAGGCTCCGGAGGTAAGTATGGGGTGAGGCGGGGTGTGTGGAGAGGTGGAGTATGCAGAGGGTGGGCACGGGTTGGGGGAAGGGGCAAGAGAATCAACAAGAGACCTTTTTTTTCTTCTAGGTTTTGCTTTTTAAAGATGACAGGGGACTTTTGCCATGCTGGGGTGGGCTCCCAGCATGGCACAGAAGTTGTTGGGGACAGTGGAGCCGGCGAGTTGGGCACCCGTCTGCCATACAGTGTGCTGGGGGATGCATGAGCTGAGGGGATGGGGCACCTCGGTAAACAACAAATGGGGAGGTGCATTATGGTGACGGGGATTGGGCTACCCTGTCGGCAAATGAAATGGGAGGGGTCATGCCAACAGGGGATTGGGCACCCGTTGGCTTTTTTTTATTTATTGAAATGTTTCACCAGGAAGGCACACTGAATGATGGTTGCATGCTTCCGCCTCGGCTTTGTGGGGACTGTGAGAGTGTCATGGAAAAGCTTGCTGCCATGGATACCCATAAGAATCAGCTGTTTTGGTAGCTTGTAATGCACCAAAACAGATGATTGCGTGGTGACGTGGCTGAATTTCTTTATGCATTGTGGCATGCTCATTAACTGCTATGATCGACAGCATGCTCCTCTACTGGCTGCGGCAGAGACCAGCCCTAGAACAGACTGCTGCCATTCGGCACAACACTGACACGCCTCCATAACTCACTTCTGCAGGAAGCTGACACAATGTGTTTCTTACACATGTGTGCAAACAACACAAAAATGATAAACACACATGTTGTGCATTGTGTTTTTGCTTTTCTGATGGTCCCTGGCATTCAGTTTCATGTGTCTGCAACAAGGTTTTTTTTTTTTTACTTTCCCCTGCCAGTTTTATGGCCCCTGGGGTAGCCATCCAGGCTTCTTTTATTACCTCTGATATGTTGGAAATTTCCTAGAATGCCTCTGAGAATGATGTGTTGGCTTTATTATCACTCAGTGACAACACTTTACAAAGACAATTGCCTCACATCCAGAATAACAACAACTGGCACTTAGAGCAATCTGACTTCGGCTGGGTTGGGGGGCAAACACTTTTCAAAGTAGTTAACTTTCACAAGCAATTGCAGTTAGATGGTGTGACTACATTATAACTAGGATCCTGGGCACTTAGTTCTAATGCAAGATCTCATTCACATCATTTCCAGAGGCATTCTCGAAAAATTCCAAAAGATCAAAGACAACAGAAGAAGCCTGAATGGCTACCCCAAGAGGCCATAAAACTTGCAAAGAAAAGAAACAAACCAAAAAATTACTACAGATACAGGCAACAAAATGCTAGGGATCTTCAGAGAAACAAAATCCCAGGGTACAACATACATTTTTATCATGCTTGCATATAGCTTTCCCTCCGCAGTGCTCCTTTAAAAAGCCCATGTGAGAGGAGACTGCAAATGCCAAGTGGGAGAGAATTCTAGAACTTTGGGGCAAAGCTGGAGAAGGCCTGTTCACCCATGTTGATGCAGCAGTTGGGAACTAAAAGGAGGGATGAATTAGAGGATCTGAGTGAGTAGTATTGGCGCGGGGCATATTGAAGGCATATGGGTAGGGCCATGGAGGTGGAATGTAGTAGACCGTCAATAAAACAACCAAACGAATAGTAAGGAATAGCAGGAGGTAGGAGGTGATAGCCAGCCCAGAGCAGAGTACAGGGAGCAGTGGTGGGTTAGTCAATAGGTGATGAAATAGGCCCTTAATGTACGTTGAGTCACTACTGCTGCTGTTCAGCAGTTCAAGGCATGAGCTTGTGCAGTAGCTGCAATGAAGACAAGTCAAGGAAGGAATCAGCTTGCCATGCACAATTCATCCCTGCAGTTTGGACACTCCATATGACAATCTGACTCCAATATAGTCTCACACAGATCTGTCTCGAGGGCAGCTCAGACCCTGCACTTCACAGGAGCAACAGCAAACCTGATTTTTTTCCATTTGGGCTGTCAATCAGGATCAGCGCTCCAGAAGATCTGTTACATGACAGGTGGCTGGTGATTAAGCAAAGGAAGCTACAGGTCCGGGGCATGTCTGATAGGTGTGTGAGCTCTACACCTACAGGTCCAGGTGTGAAAACTCCTGGAGACTATCATCAAGCATTGGATGACATTTCTTGAAGCTAATGGTTTGCAAGACAGAAGGCAGCACTGCTTTGTGGTGAGAAGGTTATGCACGACTAATTGGATTGAGTCCTTCTACTCTGTCTCAAGAGCAGTGGACAAGGGCCAGACAAATGAGTGTGCTCTATCTAGATTTCGGTAAGGTCTCTGACTTGGTACCCCATAGATGGCATATCAAGTAGCTGGGGGATCTAGGGGTTAGGAAAAAGCTAACAAGGTGGGTAGCAAATTGGCTAGGTGGAAGGACTAAGAGGGTGATTGTAAAAGGGGAGCATTCAAAGGTCACAGAAGTTGCATTTGGGGTACCACAAGTGTCAGTGCTAGGACCAGTAGTGTTTATGTGTTCATCGGCAACATAGGGGAAGAGATCAAAGGAAAGATGTACTTCTTTGCAGAAAACACTAAGCTCTCTGGTAAGGTAAACTCCATGGAAGGGGTCAAGGACATGAAGTGGGCCTAGAAAAGTGGGAGGGATGGTCCAAGGTATGGCAACTAAAGTTGTTTTTTGTGAACAGCGTTTGTGCTTCTCCTGTGGCAAGATATCCTGCATCTGATCCATCCTGAGACACCCCAGGCCCTTCTCCCAGGACTTACCACTGCTCCTGAATTCTGTGGTTTATGCCTCATGGTGGGGCCCCCAAGATGACCCTTATCCTATAAGAAATGAGATGGAGTTGGAGAGGCTTCAACAGTTCAGTGGGTGTGGGGCCCGTGTGTGCTGTGGGTTGCCATATTACCTGGGAGAGGGGTTTCCCTTAGGTTGCATCCCATCCCCAAGAATGTTGCCATGTATGGATATCTGACAACCATGCGTGCAAGGTGTGCTTGTGCACTGCGATGGCTGGTAATGACTTCTCCCTTCCTGACATAGGCACCCTCTGGATGCACCACCACCTGTGGTCACCCAGGTGGTGATAGCATTGCTGGGTGTTACCATCCCCCTTCCGGGGGACAGCATCCTCTTGGATGCTCAGTACTCTCCCCGAGCTGGCCGTCTATGATCTGGCTTGTTTCTGAACTCAGGTTGCCAGCATCATGTGTGGTAACACTACCACTGCACTGATGGGCTGGCATCAGCAACTTAAAGTTTAATGTGAGGAAGTGCAAAGTTATGCACAGAGCCAAGGTTAGCCCAAAGATGGGTTATTGGCTAGGGAGCATAGTACATCTGTCTGACCACTGAAAATGGAATTTGGGGATCAACTTTAGTAATGGCCTCAAGTCAGTGACCCAGTGTATCGGAGCTCTTGAGAAGGCAAGCATTATGTTGGGATGTATAGTGAGAGGGTTCTGCATTAGGACAAAAGAGGTAGAGTTGCCCCTGCTATGGATTACTGATAAGGCCACACATGGTGTAGTGTCCAAGTTTTGAAGCCCACACCTGAAGAAGGATAAAGAATGCATGGCATCTGTCCAGAGGAGGGCTACAAAGATGAAATGGGTCAGAAAGGAGAAGCATTTAGCCAGACTGAATGTGCACTTACTAGAGGCCAGAAGGGAGAGGGGGAGACATAATAAAAACCTTTAAGTAGCTGAAAGGGATAAACAGGGACAAGTGTCATAACCTTTTTAAGCATAGCGTGGGATCAGCAACTGGTGGACGCCAGTATAAACTGGTGGGGATAGATTCAGGAAGGACATAAGAAAGTGTTTATTCACAGAAATGGTGGTGGATACATGGAACAGTTTGATAAGGGAGGCGGTACATGCCAAGATGGTGACAGCTTTCAAGAGAGCATTGGGCAGCTGTAAGGGGTTGGTGAAAATTAAGACAGCAAATCAGGAGGGAGGTTAAGGAGATACACCACCAATGTGTAGGTATGACCAAAGATAGGTTGGTATGGCTCAGGTAGGAAAATGGGCAGACAAGATGGATTATGAGTCTTTTTCTGCCAACACCTTTCTATATATGCAATAAAAAATACTTTACGTTAAGCTGGCAGTATAGCCTAGAGGTTATAGCAGTGAGCTGTGAATGAACTTGGGACATCCAGCAGACCTGGGTTTCATTCCCACAGCCTCCACCTGCATAGTTTGTGATGCTGAGCAAGTCTCTTAACCACCACAGTGCTTCAAGGTTGCCCCTGATGACAGGCACTAGTGGGTCTTACCTGGTTGCCAAAGAATAAAAGAATAAAAAAGAAATCGTAGGTGATGTCTTTCAAAGTAAGGTACAATGAGCAAGTTGTGGAAAGTCCAGTCCAGAATGATGAGCTGTATACAATCTCTTGTTCTGTGACAGACCTGTAGCTTTCTCAATCATCCACAGTGCTTGCTGCCCCTTATTAAAGATGGTGTTAAGTTCTGAATTTTGTATCAGTCTGGGTACTCAGTCAATGATGTGCATTGCTGTGTCACCTAAAAATATTAATCTGCAAAATAAAGTTTTCCAAGCAGAACAAAGGATGTAAAAATACTTATAACTGGTTTGACAAATTATCACTGCAGACTGTTTTCTGTAATTACTTTGAAGACCACTTTTTGAGCACATCTGGTTACAATACTCTGCAATATATTTCTAGATGTTGACGAATGTACCAGTGGGAGAGCAGTGTGTCCCCTGTACCGGAAGTGTATCAACACTTTTGGAAGCTACCTCTGTAAATGTCATGATGGTTTTGATCTCACAAATATTGGGGGCAAATTCCATTGTGCAGGTAAGTGTGACATTGACTTGTTTTACTATGTGTGCTTTGAACTGAAGTAACGTCTCTTACAAATGAAAATGAGAACAGAGAGAAAGATCAGTCTGTCTTTTAGAACTGACAGGCTGTTCTTAATTTCAGAAGGTTATCAGTTGACATCTTAGATAAAGTCACAACAGGGTTTGTTAAGCTTGTAACTTGCATTGGCATACTTGAGATATTTTAAAACATAAAGAATCTAGTTTTTTTAGCTCTAACACTGAGGAAGTTGTAGGTTCTATTGTGTTTATGACATCATTTTTAATTGTAGCAAAGAGAAGTGTCAGTTTTGTTTATTCATGACACGTCTTTTGTTTAAGTATAAGGTGCTCGAATATACTGTAGGTAACATTAATATCCTTCAGGATATGGAAACAACTGTTGTGGAACTTTTTACCTCACTAGAAGTAAATATTAACCAGCAGGTTAATTTCATAGCCTTGGATTTCTGGTCATGCTAATAGACATAGAAAATTAGAAAAAATACAAAACCTGAAAAAAATAATATAACCTTTCAACTCACCTTATTCCATGTACGGTGTTCGTATAGTCCTTGACATGACTATAGTGTACATTTCTGATTTTCTGCTGCAGATATCAATGAGTGTGCAACTGGAAGACATCAGTGCAGCAACGTTGCCGTCTGTTACAACACACTGGGATCATACAAATGCAAATGTAAAAAAGGGTACCGGGGCGATGGCGTGGCTTGCACACGTATGTATTGAAACCTTTTGTATCTATAAAATGGTGATGCCAGTCCCATAAAGAAGATCTTATGGTGTGTGCAGGGTTACTGGTGTCATAGACTTGCCGTTATTAACTTTAGCGAAATTGTCAACATTTCCTTATGGTGTTCAATTGTAGCATTGCCTTTCAAACACTTTGCATGGAATTTAGTAGAGTCAGTGCCAGTGTTGGCTCTAGACAGCAAAAATAATTTGCCATTTGGTTAAACCCCATGTCTTTCTTTTGGCTACCACCTGTTTCATTTTAGCCAGTTAACCATATTAGCCTTTTTTTTTTCAAATGGATAACTGGGCCCACATATTCAAAGGAGATGCACGGCCGAAAATGGAGATGTGCTGCGCGTCCCAGAAAATGTGCAGAAGCGCAGTACTTGAAAGGGAAAGATGCATTGAGCATTTCTGAATGCGCAATCACGCATAAATAATGTATGTGGTGCAAAAAAGGGGGTGGGCACCTGAATATGCCATGCAAGTGTATGTTCAGCCAAAATGTGCAGCGCATGTGTCGCGCATCACAAAACTGTGCCACACAAAGTTAGGTATGTAAGGGGATGGCCTAAATTGGCTAGCCACCCACATGCAGGCTGCAGAGCTGCAGACAGGTGACCCTGAGACAGCCCTCTGAAGTGCATCAGAATGTGCTCCAGGCACCCACACACAGTAGTCATGCCAGGATGGTAGTACCCAAAGCCACAGCTGTGCTGTGCCAGCTTGCTGGGCACCTACTGGGTGACACCACCAGTACTGCCCAATCAGCCACCCCCCTCACCACACCCAGGTCGGGGACTCCCAGCTGCCACCTGCTAGTCAGGCACCCCCCTAGCACAGCAGCAGAGCAGATGGCTACAATGCGGCACATGTACCAGGTGCCATGGCCTTCACCAATGTGGCTGTCAGAGTGCCAATCAGTGGAGGCATGCGCCCATGGTGGCATCTGGGACAATGGTGAGCAAAATGCATGGCATGGGTCGGGACAGCCCAGTGGCACCCACCCACAGTGGAATACCATAGGTGCACACAGCACACCCATACCAGGCCCACGCCACCAGGAACCACATACATATCACTGATACTATCCCTGCAGTGTGACAATGCCACAGGGGCCCTGGGCTTGGGTCACTGTGGTGTACTGGTGGTGGATAGTGCCCAACTGTCAGCAGAACGGGGCAGGGGTGGCACCACCTGTGGCCTAGAGGCAGCAGGGGCGTGCCCCAAGGACACTGAACCCTTTCAGTGTTGTGCATGTGGCCACCTAGGGCACGGACATGGCCATGGATAGTAGCCCTGTAAACCTCTCAGCTGTCACACAGTATGGGTATGTAACTCGTGTTATCACTCAGACATCCTCTGACCCACATAGAGTGGATGACATTAAACACCAATCACAGGGACTGTTATGCAGAATTGTATGATAATATGAGATGCTAGGTATCAACACACAGTAGCAACATTGGTGCACTTATTTCCACAGTCTACTGAGCTTGCACTGTCATGTTTGCTGCTGTGTCACACATTCCAACCAGTTGTCACACACCTTGGCACACACTTGGGTGCTAAGGGGTTGGAGGGTATGTAGCACTGTACTCAGGCCAGTGCAGTCCACCCACAAATACACATGCATTCACACCTGCCTGCTATGCTGCAGTACCTCCTGATCACCATTGTGGAGGGGCGGTGCTGCCCTGTAATGCTGGATCTGCGCATGCCAATGGTATGCAAATGGCCTGAATACATTCCAGTAATGAGATGCAAATGTGCTCTTTGGGCGCTGATGGTGCAATGAGGCCATTTACATATCCTGGCTGAATATTGCAGATCTGCGCACTGCGCAAGTGGTTTTGCATAGCGCACTTTCATATTCTCTGCACTGGGCTCTGGGCACCTGTCACGCATCTCCCACTGCATGATCACGCATGTTTGGGTTATTCAGCTGCACATGCACAATTGCATTTTTTTTTTTTGTATAGTTTCTTTGTGCACCTACCTGACCGGGGCATCTCTCAGAGATCCATGCTCTACTCCACGGCTTCACCGCCCAGCTGAACCTCACTTCTGTCGCTATATCGGGTTCAGGGCCCCGGGCTCTCACGGCTCCAAGGAGAGGCCCACTAGTCCCCAAGGGGAGAGTTGGGAGATGCGGCTGACGTAGGGCATGTGGCCAGGGCAACTGATGGTCTCTTCGCCTCACCTGGTGGTAGGGGATTTTTCTCTTGTATTTTCCCGCTATTGGCTGAGAGTGCAATGCACTCCAGTGTGATGCGTGCTCACTCCCGAGCCCACCCACAGGAGCGCTCCCCAGCCAATCCCCATTTTTTTCTGGCTCTTGACTGCTGTGAGCCCCCAGAACCACCAGAGGACACTAGACTGCGAGAGCGTGAGATCCCCCCACCCCAGGGAAGGAGAGCTGTCCTCTGGATGCTCAATCCCTACCCTCCCCTGCCGACCCCCAGCATCCCGGGCTCTTCCCTGAACCCCGGCCGCTGGTGTGGCACGAGGTGTGGTGTCCAGCGCCTCAACCCTCAGCGCCATCGGGCCAGCCGCACAATTGCATATTACAGTGCAACTTCTGAATATACCATTATTTTGTGCTGACACAGTTGAGTTGCTCAGCACAAGCACTAGCGTGATGCAGCCTGCCACTTTTGAATATGGGGCCCCTCCTATCTTGGCCTAAAACAACACTAGCAAACAGTCCCTAATTAAATTTGTGTTGGTCAAATTATTAAAAAAAGCCCAAATGGCTTTCATAGTTCATCTATGGCACTGATATGCCCCGAGTGACTGTCTAAAACATAAAAAAAGATGTAGTAAAAGGAACCCCATTACTATCAATGGAACATGCCCCAGTGTTCTACAAACTCTGATGTCACAAAACGTCAGCAGGTTGGAGCAGCTTGTGGGTGGAGCAGAACTTCATTGGGACCAGGAAGGGGAAGGGATCAGGCAGCTAGCTTTTAATTGTGATCCCTTCCTCTTCAAGAACTAGAAGATGTAAAATTAAAAATTGATGTCAATGAACTCTGGTGCAGCTAAGCTACCGGTGGATTACTTTGTAAAACATTTTGAAATGAGCAAGATTGGTGCCCTTTAAGGGTTAAAACAGGAAATTCAGTGCACATCCTCCCCATAGCAAATCTTTCAAATATCATAATATTCTTTCTGCCTGAATTGGCTACTTACTTATTTTTTCTCCAGTGGGAGGGGGGTCTCTTTGTGTTCATATCAGAGCTCTGCTGTAAAGTAAGTCTAGCTACCAAACTTCACAGTGGACCACCCATCAATTGTGTCCCTATTCTAAAAGGTAACTGTCTGAACTGACTTCTTTTATATACAGTGTAGTGACTAAATTGGCTTCCTTTAATTAAGGGGCATCCCCAACCAATGTGTAAGTAACTGGTTATGAGTCAACTAATAAGAGAGAGCCATGCATCTCCCTAGTATTAAACATACAGAAAATTAGCAGCTCAACCCTTGCTCGTTCACAAACTTTAAATAACTTTTTTCATTAGGGGTGCACTGCTTTACGGCATGCACCAGCTAAAACAGAGAACTCAGTGCATGCCTTCTCCCCTATGGCAAATCTTTCAAATATCATAATATTCTTTCTACCTGAATTGGCTACTTATATTATCTCCAGTGGGAGTTGGGGTCTCCTTGGTGTTCATATCAGAGCTCTGTTGTGAAGTAAGTGGCAGTATTGGTTGTCCAATGCCGTCCCTCCAGCCACGGTTCTCGCCAACCAGCAGTCACTACAGTCTGGCCTGCCTCCTACCGTGGCATCCTGAGCTCGCTCCTGAACTCTGATTGGCTACACAGCAGTGCAACAACCTGCCTCAGGGCCATCAGATGACCTGCGGGAATTCATTTTGAGGATCTTTGTTTACTTGATGCTCTCTGTGTAGCCATCCTGCACGCTCTGTCATCACTGAACGCGTCTGGTGGTCCAGTGCTTAACTTTTGACCGCTGTCATTTTATAAGAGCATGGAATGTTGTAAGTATAGTAGTGAAGTAGTTTAAATTACTTATTTAAAGCAGCAGTGCATGAGAGCAGTGAAAAATGTGAACTATACTTTTTTATTCTATTTTAGATTGCCTTGTCTGACACTCTTCTTTCTGCAGTTTCAGTCTGCTTTAGTATTTATTTTCACATCTGAAATAGTAAAAAGAGCGCTTTTTTTCATGTGGCTTGGAGCAGGTTTCCATCACTGTTCTCAGCTGTTTTTGTACATCAGGGGCCAGATTCACAAAACTTTGCCTGGGCACAAACCCAGTTTGCCTGGAGTTGGTAGTCACAAAGGCCAGTTTGCACCAGGGCAAAGTAGTGAGGGAGGGGCCATAATGCAAATGAAGGGGAAGGGACTTGCATATCCCCACAATCCCATTCACTAAGGTTTTGTCCACGCAAGGGCCTTTGTGGAGGTCGTTATGTGGAGCAAAGTACTGCCGACAAAAACCTGGCAATAATTCGCGCAACTCTAGTGGTTGGTGGAGGTACTGTGGCCCCCCACCCCCTCCATGGTCCCCGATCACCCAACCAAAATGTTAAAATAATTTTTCCATAGTGTAGTGTCCCTCCACGGTGCCAGATCTCCCACCCGATATGTTTAATAAATTTTCCTTAATGCAGTATCCATCCCTGGTCCCCAATTTCCCACCCCAAAGTAAAACACTTTTTTCCATAGGGTAGTGTCCCTCCCTGGTTTCCAATCTCCCACCCAACATAGTAAATCCCTTTTTCATAGTGTAGTGTCCCACCCCCCTCCTCGATCACCAATCCCTGTATACAATACCCATTTTCAATAGTGTAGTGTCCCCCAACCCCCCAATCACTGACTGCCATCCCTCAATTAAAAAAAAAACAGTCCTTGGTAGTCTAGTATCCCTCTCCCCTTCCCCGATGTCCAATCACCGTCCCCTTATGATCACCAATCCCTGATAGTTTAGTGGTCCCCCTTCCCTGGTTCTCATTCTCCATCCCCTGAAATCACCCCACAATCCCAGGTGGTCTAGTGGTCCCCCATCCTCTTAGGTAAGCACCCACAACCCAACCCCCCAATCAAGACTCCCTGTCAGTGAGCAGCACAGCTGTCCTCTCACCTCCATGGCTGCCCACCGACTGAGCTCTATGCATGAGTGCGTACTCATAGTACAAGCTCATTCATAGCTCAGTCGGTGGGCAACCATGGAGGTGAGTGGAAGGCTGTGCTGCTTGCTGACAGGGAGTCATGATGGGGGGGAACGGAGTGGTGGGTACTTATCTGAGAGGGTGGTGGGACAGGGGCCACTAGACCACCAGGGATTGTGGGTGATTTCAGGATGGGGATCAAGAACCGGGGGAACCACTAGACTACCATGATTGGTGATCATAAGGGGATGGTGATCAGAGATTGGGGGGGAGGGAACACTAGACTACTAGGGACTGTTTTATTTTTTCATTTGGGGATGGTGATCGGTGACTGGGGAGGGGGGTGGAACACTACGCTATGGAAAATGGATATTTTATATGGGGATCGGTGATCCGGGAGGGAAGTGGGACACTACACTATGGAAAAGGGATTTACTATGTCAGGTGAAAGATCAAGGACCAGGGAGGGGCACTACACTATAGAAAAAATGTGTTTCACTTTGAGGTGGGAGATCGGGAACCAGGGAGGGACACTACACTGTGGACACATTTTTTGTTACTGTCAGGTCCACGATTGGGGTGAGGGAGGGCACCACTAGACTACTGGGGAATGCAGCTGCATGGGTCATGGGCTGGTGAGGGGGCCACGCAGTGCCACACTAGTGCCATGTAAATGATCCCATAATGAGCATGCTAATGGCCACTAGCACCTTGCATGCCCAATGGGCTCCTTTACATGGCTACTTTTGTGAATGGCACTTTAGCGCATGACTTCTATTGGCTGTGGGGCCATTTTCATGGCTAGCTATGGGGGCAGTGCTACTGGGGTTCCTGGTGCTTTGCCTTGATTAGCACTGCCCCCACCTGCCCCTATTCACAGTTGCACTATCTGACTGTGAATAGCAGGATTGCCCACCACTGCAACCACAAGGTGCAGCAGAAGCGTTTGTGCTGCACTTTGCCCTTTTTTTGTGAATCCTGCCCCAGTTGTTTAAAATTACTTCTGTTGCGATTAAAATAAGTTATAATGCAGCAGGCAGTGCTCCCTGACTTTATGGGAAACAAGGTATTCGAAAACAACTGCAAATATTGATGAAAACTGGTCTAAGTCATATTAAAAGAAGCACTCCTTTTATTATTTCAAAGGTGAAAGAAGTACTCAAGTAGACTCAAAATGGAGAAAGAAGGGTATCACACAAATCAGGAGAAAGGGGGCAATCAAAAATGGAATAAAGAGTCAACATTTTCTCCACAATTGTGCACTCCTGCTTTAATTAGAAACACTTAATACAAGGACAGTATGTAGCTGCTGTTCAGTAGACTATATAGTGGCTTAATACAGTATTTGTTTTCTGTTTTTAGCTATTCCTAAGGTTATGATTGATCCACCAATCCATTATCCCTTTGGCCCTAAAAAAAATGGAAACGGGAATAATAAGGGTAATGATACGTATATGAACAACAGAATTCCTGAAACTGGAGTTACAAAGAATCCCCTGCCCCCTCGACCTCCACGACCTACTAGGATTATCTATACAACAAAGCTTACAGCCAAGCCAACAGTGAGACCTACAGTCAAGCCAACAGTGGAACCTACAGTCAAGCCAACAGTGAAACCAACGCTCAAGCCAACAACAAGGCCTGCAGTCAAGCTAACCACAAAGCCTGCAGCGAAGCCACCAATAAGACCGACGGTCAAGCCAACAGAGTCTCCTACAATCACCATCCCAGTAGTTACAACTATGGGAAATGTTGAGACTACAACCAAAGTAAAGAGCACAGTGGATAACAAACTTCAGAATGAGGTTCATAGAGGAGATGTATTTAGTAAGTAATCTAATTGCCTATGCATGATGTAGGTAGTGCTGAGGTCAAATATTACAAGACAGCTTCATAATTTTGCTTCACTAGAAAATAAAAATACAATTTGCTTGTACTCTAGTTGGTACTGTTAAAAATGGTGTGTCTAACAGCAATGACGAGAATCTTGAAAATATATTTTTTAGTATGACAAACTGGAAGAAAAGAAGCATGACATTATAACACTGCTGGTAGAAAACTAGAAAATTCTTAATTATTCATCCCCTTAAAGGGAAGATTTCATAGATCACTATTAGTTCCATATCCACCAGCATCACTACAAAATAAATATTTCAGGGACTACATTAATTCATGTATTGAGTTCAGACTTTGTTGATCAAGCCCATTATCTGTGGCAAATTCATTTAGTAAACTTCAGTTTTTTTATATTCTTTATTTTTGCCCCTTTCTCTCTCACTATCCCCCTTCCTCTGACTGGCTGCATTCATTTGACTTCCCTGGGACTACCGTTCTCCATTTTCTACCCTCGTGGCTTACCTCCTACAGTGGGGTTTTTTATCAGGGTCCTGGAAGGACTTCAGGACCCCTGCAGAAATACCAAGCCAGCTTTGTCCCAGAGAGGAGTTGTAGTCAGCGGTGCAGAGTCAGTAACGGGAGCAGGAAATATTCCTGCTTGGCTGGAGATATTTCCACTTGTTTCTCAAGGTGGGCATTCAAAGAGTGTGCTGCCCACTGGCTCCCAGCTTGTGTTTTCCCCTCCCACAGCACTCTCAGTTGCACTGCCACTTGTGGCCACCCAGGTGGCAGTATTGCAGCAAGGATGGTGACCCTTTCTCCCTATAGGAGGAAAGTATCTTCTGAGACTCCCAGTCCTCCTCACCTTGGCAGGCCCCTGACCACTCAAGCTCATTCCCAAACCCAGGTCACTGGTGTGGCGAGTGGTAGGGCTACCACTGCACCGATGGGCCAGCTCTAGTAAACTTTATGTTGACATCCTGTCAGATATGATTGTCTTATGTTTATAAGCTTAACATCATTTACTACTATGCCTCCAAAGTGATGATAGTAATATAGAGGATAATGTATGGTCCTCTGTCGGTAACCGGTTTAACCATCGAGAGGTTGTCAGGGCGACCTCTGTAAACTTCGAGAGCAAAGCTTGAGAAGTTTACGTCACCATGGCAACCTCAAGACATTAAAAAAACAGTTACCAATCGAGGTACCATATATTATATTTTATGGTGTATGATTCCCAAAAAATGGTAAGAAAAAAATAAAGAAGGCTCTTTACTCTGTCATTTTTAGTCACCGCAGTGGCCGTTCCGGGTCATGCTCGCACCTTTGTGCCAGTTTCAGGAAGGCCGTCGGTGTGTGAGGAAAAAGGTGCGCAGATCAGTTATATTTGTAATCCCATCACTATGACGTACTCAAGAGGGGGTTATAACCCCTGACGTCATAGCAATGGGATTATAAAGTAATAATCTTGCCGCTTTTTAGCTGTAATAAGGGCTGACCATGCAGTATCATTTTTTATTTAAATGTGAACTAATTAGATGTTGATAAGTGTCAGATCAAACAGGGATAAGTGACCACCGTCTTTATTAAACTATTGATGCTTGCTTTAAAATATCTGAATTAGGGCTGTGTGGAGGACAGTCCCAGTATTGCTTTGAGGAGTTTGGATTGCCAAAAAAACACTTGGAGAGGGACTCATGTCTGCTTCCCAATGGTGACACATAACTGGGACATACTTGTGATCAGATAGTGTCTGCCGAGGTTGCATACCAGTGCATAACATCAGTTTTGATGGATGTCTGATGCCATGAGATATTGATGGCATCTGACCATTGATCTGATCTCAGATGGGATCTAACAGTTGGATCACAACTATCCAAAGAATCCAGACTTCTAACTCCATCTGATCTCAGATCCCCCAAATCTGACTGGCGATCCAAAATACAGGCTTAGTCGGATGGGAAGGGATCTGGAGGATGAATAGCTGGACTATCCATCAGATGGTGCTCAGAACCCTTGGAGCACTATCTGATCACCACTACTGGGAAGGGATTGTAGACCACTGGGAGATAATTCTTGTACTGCTATATGCTGCTTGCACTAGCTGGAAACAAAATCTTTCCTATCCAAAACAGATAAGTTAGTGCACTGTGCCAAAGTAGCAATACTACGCTTAGCTCTGGGTCCCTCATTACCGATGCCATTGTGACCATTGCCTAATTTGGGGTTTAGTGAGTGAGATATAAAGACAATTTAGTTTAGGAGAAACATGGCAAAATCAAACCGAACTGACCGTAGAATAAAACCAGCTTAACTGCCAGTACTCAAGCGTAGCTAAATATTAGCTGCAAGTATTATGTCCTGGAGAGTTCTTGCTCAGTTTAACCTATGTATGGTGTGGATCATAGCATAATTAAATGGGGCAGGTAGACTCAGATGGTGTTGTATCTGATATCCCTCTATCCACTTCACTTGAATTGTATCGGATAGTGACTATCCAGTTAATATACTACTACTATTTGACACACACCCCTCTAAAAAATAATTTCCTTCAAATAAAATCTCCACCTAAAACAAGCCCGACCTTCATGAATCTCCCAATTCTGTTGGAGGAAGGCATTAAAAAATCCCTAAAGCCTGTGGTGGTTCCCTCTCCTGATACCATAGTAACATGCAAACTCTGCTTGACTGCCCATCCAAACACAAAGAACATTTTGTAAAGCAATATTCAGCCATTCAATCATTTCCACACCCCAGCTAACCAGACCCATCTCTTACTTGTACTTATTAAAAGGTTCTCAGAAATGCTGCAGTCTGATTGGTTGTCAGCATTCTGAGAGCCCTGCGTTAACCTTTAAAAAATATCCTTGCAAAGCCTGATTACCTGAGTATTGATTTTGCAGGTTCTACATTTTTCAGCATTCCAAATTTCAATCGCAGTCGACATTAAATCTGCTGCTAGATGTATTGTAAAGTTAAAAGTCACAGTGATTTATGAGTGTGTGGGATCCCTGCTACCCTGACTCAACAATTTTTCACAAAATATTTACCTGCTCACCACCATTGTCAGTCTCTTATTCAGTGCTCATGCTAAACATAGAAGCACATTATGATTTCTGTGTGGATTCATTGTTAGATAGTTACGTGGCGGTGCAGGGAAGAGATGATTCTTGTTCTTCTCCTGCTACCATTTGTATGTGAAGCGCAAATTTAAATAAAACAAAAATTCAAAGAGGACTGCAGACTTAAAAGCTTGTTGTTTGTGAGCATGGCAGGGTTTTTAAATTAACACCAGCGGTGCAGCTTTGTAATACTGGTGGCATTTCTGGTGAGTGGGCGGACAGAGCTTCTAAATAAACAGCTGGTGCGGCTTTACAACAGTGCTGGCATTTCTGGAAAATGGGCGGGTAAGGCATTTAAATTAACAGCCGTGGCTTAACAACATTGCTGGCATTTCTGGCAAGTGGAAGGTAGGGCATTAAAAGTAACAGCCATGGTGTGGCTTTACAAGAATGCTGGCATTTCTGGTGAGCAGGTGGACAGGGCATTTAAATTAACAGCCGCAGGTGCGGCTTTACAGCAGTGCCGGCATTTCTGGTGAGCGGGCGGGCAGGCCATTTAAATTAATAACTGCAGGTATGGCTTTACAACATTGCCAGCATTTCTGGTGGGTGGGCAGGGCATTTACATTAACAGCAGCAGGTGTGGCTTTACAACACTGCTGGCATTTCTGGTGGTAGGCGGCAGGGCATTTAAATTAACAACCACAGGTACGGCATTACAATAGTGCCAGCATTTCTGGCAAATGGAGAGGCAGGGCATTTAAATGAACATTGCTTGTGAATGGGCAGGCTGAAGCAGTTCGTGATATGGCTCAGTATCTGAAACAACTGGTGGGGTTGGCTTGAGAGCAGGCGGGGTTTCGTTAACAGTCACTGTGTGCCTCAAGGCTTATGGTGGAGGAACTATTTTATGTTAATAGGAGTAAATAATGTAATAAACAAAACAAACAAACAAAAAAATACCAGAGTTTCAATACCTAGAGACCCAATTTTAATAATAGCAATAAGGTACTACCAGGAGTTATGTTAATGTTCTTGTTAATCACCCCTTGAGGGCAAGTAGCAATCAGCTGCACCTCGTGCCACTTTACACCCCCAGGTGGTGATTAACTAAAATATTAACATAACCCCTGGTTGTACCCTTATTGCTTAATTAAGGCAGTTCTGGCTAGCTGGGCAGCAGAGGGGTTACATGTCATTCTAACTACTGGCAGTAGGGTTAACCCCTCAGGTCCACTGCAAGCATTAGGGAACGTCCAAAACCCCAACTCACCCTAATTAGGTTGATGGTTTTGTTGTGATTGTTTTATTTTTTTTGTTTAGGGGGTGGCTTAGTTTGTAAGCCTTCATTATTCACATTAAGGAACTAATTTAAGGAATAAAGTGCACCCAAGTGTACATAGTAGTGACATTTATTATGGGTGCTAAGCACAAGTTGTTGATAGTTAGCAATGGAAAATTGACTGCCATATATATATATATATATATATATATATATATATATATATATATCTTATACATGCATTTTTCATGGTATAGCTTTAAATATTTTTTCAACTACAAATCTCTTTCTGTCTGCTCCGGGTCCGCTTACAGTCTGTTCCATTTTACATTTATTTTGGTCCATGAGGCTGCAGTGACAAAGGAACTTACTGTTTACCGTGAGTTCCTATATAATTCCTTAGAAACTCCCTAGTTATAAGGATGGAAATATCTGTAATTTATAAAGAAATCGCTAGTTAATAATAGATAACTGTAACGGTCTGCACAGGACAGATGGCGTATTCAGGCGAGCAAGTAATATACCACGGTATCTCCAGATCCCTCGTGAATAAGCAGATTTCTTATTTTACTGAATGATTACCCTAGAATTGGAAGAGATTTTTTTCCAAAAGAATAGAACATAATTTGGTTTTCTATACTGTTTTTATACACGCTGTACCTCAAAAAGCTTGACAAAGTAATGAGTTCAATACTCAAATTTTGAATCCTGTATCTCTAATTTAACAAAAAATAAACGCTTGTATCAGTGTGTTGAGATGGACAACATTTGCAGTCCCTAAACAAATAAGATTAACAATTGTAAACCAATTAATGCTTCTGGATCTAGATTATGGGTGTCTAATTTACAGACATGCCAATTAAAGAACTTTGCATAAGGTAGACGTAGTATATAATAGGTTGGCAAACTCTGCACTGCACTGTAGGTTTAGCATTCCTCACTGTATTATGTACAACAATTTGGGTTTGGATCCATTAGATCTGAGATGAAATAAAACATGGCTGGCCACAGAGTTAAACAGACCTTCGCACCTAATAGAACAATTAATAAAAGCACAAAATAAATATTGACTGTGGGATTTAAAGTCGAGGGAATATAGTGAGCCAAAAATATGCATCTGTTACAGTGAACTGATGTTTCTGTATAGTGCAGTGAGTCTGGAATGCCAGCATTCCAACAAATAAATGCTTGCTATCTGCCTCCTTAAAGACCTTCAATCCAGCCATCAAGCACAAACTTTCTGTCAGATGTCAGTGCACCATATGAGATTACTTTGTTTTGCATAACGTGCATCTACAACATATAAATTATTTGTATGTGTTAAATTTCAAAATTTGTTCAATTTTAGTAATTGTTTATCTGTAGTATGTATTATATATAAACCATAACCCAACACAGGACAGCCTTGCAAACAGGGCTTTAGCCCTAATGACAGTGGTAATGCATTACTGTATAAAAATAAAAATAAAAATGTATACCAGTATTGTTACTACACAGTATATACACATATCTATCTATCTATCTATATATCTATCTATCCTTTGCAAAAAACGTCATTAATGCTCTGGTTAGGATTGATATTACAGCGACAGAAGTAGGGAAATGTGATGTTAGAGTTTCATAGAAACATAGACTTTGACAGCAGATAAGGACCGCTTGGCCCACCTAGTCTGCCCATTTCCCAATATATTGGATAAGCTGCAGATCCTAGTTAACCAACAGCCTACTTCCTCCTACCCCCCTACTACAATTGCCTTATGTCTGTCCCATGCATTCTTGAATTCTCCAACTGTTTTTGACCCCACAACCTCCTCAGGAAGGCCGTTCCATATGTCCACCACCCTCTCTGTGAAAAAATACTTCCTCACATTGCCCCTGAGCCGTCCCCACCTCTATCTTCAAACTCTGCCCCCTTGATCTTGCACATCTCTTTTTCTGAAAGATACTACCCTCTTGGACTTTGTTGATTCCCTTGAGGTACTTGAAAATTTCTATTATGTCCCCCCTCTCCCTCCTTTCCTTGAGGGTATACATATTATGCTTCTTTAGTCTCTCTTCACATGGTTTCTAGTGCAGACCCTGCACCATTTTAGTTGCCCTCCTCTGGACTGCCTCCATCCTGTCTGTATCTTTGCGGAGATGGGGTCTTCAGAACTGTACACAGTATTCCAGATGGGGTCTCACCAACTGTCTATACAGAGGGATGATAACTTCCTGTTTTCTACTGGTGATGTCTCTCCCTGTGCTGATGTCTCTCCCTATGCATCCCAGTATCCCCCAGCCCTCCTTACTGCCTTCTCACATTGCCTGCCTACCTTTAGGTTATCTGATATGACTACCCCCAGGTCCCTTTCCATTTTTGTTGTTGTTAGTACCTCCTCCCCCTTTTGTGCTCTTGCCCTGGATTTTTTGTTTCCCTGCTGCATTACTTTGCAGTTCTTTGCATTGAATCTAAGCTGCCATACTTCTGACCATTCCAGCAACCTTGCCAAGTCCCTTCTCATCCTTTCCAACCCTAACTCCACATCTTTCCCCTAAAACAGTGGAAGGGGCAAGCAACACAAGCAACCAGAGACAACCATCACCAGATAAGGCAAACAACATACAACTCTCTGCAGATAATGCAAGAGATATCCATCATTATGATCCACCATGTGTATGAGGTCCACTGCCATGCCAGTGTATTGGAGGGATGCCTGCATGCTGGGCATCATAAGGGGGACCACTGTGGGCACTGAACCCCAAAGTGCTCCTTAGAGACCTACTGAGAGGCTGCCAGGGTTGTGGGGGGATGGGGAAGTGCATAGGGAGGGCTGGTATGAGCCAGATGTCTGACAGCAGGGGGTGGTATCAGCATCACAATGGGGTTGTACGAGTTTCGCTACCATACCAGTGTATTGTGGGGGGGTTCTGATCTCCATTGCCATGGGAGTGTGTTGCGGGGCACCTGCATGCTGGGCACCCTGGGAGGGGCTGATCAGTGCATAGGGAAGGATGGTGGGAGAGAGATGACTGACAGCAGGGGTGGTATCAGTACCACAATGGGACTGTATGAGTTCCACTGCGATACCACCGTGTTGGGGTGTGGGCAGTCTGATCTCTGTTGCTATAGAGTGTGTTGGGGGTGGCACCTGCATGCTGGGGCCCCGGGGATGTGGCTCTGCACAGTATAGGCTAGGCCACTGGGGAGACAGATGATTGATGGAAGGAGTAAAACTAGCACGCTAAAAGGGCTGTATGAGCTCCAATACCATGTCACTGTGTTTTGTGATTGTCCAGATGTCAGCTGGGATGGCAGTATGTTGGTGCAGTGTGTCACAAACCCACTCAGCATGTCAGGCCCTCTGCTCCCACGGTGTCAACCTCCAAGCGCAGTCTTATGAACAGGAAACAGAAACAGGGTAACCCTCCTGTCTGTTTTGTGGGTTCGAATCAACCTTTGGTCTCAAGTCTTGGAGGGATTCAAACTGTGAACCTCTTGCTAGTGCACCCAACGTACAGGCTCAGATAATTCTGCTCTTCGGGGGATGCCAGATATCTTTTGCCTATGGGCACTTAACCAGGCATACAAAATGAACCCTTAAAACTCTATTAAAGACCTCAGAATAAACTCTTACCTTTTCCCAGTTTGGTAAAACCATAAGCTTTGTACAGTGTCAGCTTTAACCATATATGCTTCACTTGTCAAAGAAAAGAATTTCAAAGGCACACCAGGTAGTCTCTAAACATAGAGGTTAACTTAAAATAGATAAAATTGCAAAATGTAAATACAGAACCATATATCACAAAACACACAAATCACTTAAACAAAACAGGTTTAAAAGTGCCGACAAAATCTCCTACCGCAGTGCACTTAGAATTGTCTTTTCTAATGTATATTTATCTCCTAACAGTGCCTGATGTTGCTTTTTCAGAGTCCTAACATGTGTGTCAGTAAAGGTCTGTTACAGCATAATTAAAACACTGCCTTGACCCAGCCTTCTCCATGATGTCACCCAGCTCCTCCTCTGTTTATTAAAAATTATACAGTCAGGATGTCTATCTAGCAGGAGGCAAATTAACAAAGGTGACTTCAGCAAAAGTCATGTCCCCACATGACTTTCTTTAAATAACATCCCCTCTTGGATCTCAAGTAGCTCTTCTTCCCAGGACACATCAAAGAATCTTTTATGACTTCGCACTAAAGCGTCATAACCTGCTCTCGTCCTCTAAACGTTATAAAAGTTTATGATTTCCCATCCTAGCAGCTGACAAGCTACAATTAAGCTAGATAAACAGGAGATCCTTAATTTAGGCCTCTTCTAGCCTGTAATTATCTCCTGGCTGTTTTCTTTTAGCTGAAACAGCATGTCTCATGAGAGACACTCAATAACAGATTTTTATATTACAAAAATCATACAGTGATCAGAACCAGCTGTCCAAGTGTCACACAGCGCACAGGACAGAGACCTGCCAGGAGTCTGACAGCATCATGGGGGACAGGAGACTAAATCAAGAGGGCTGGTGGAACAGAGATAAGTGACAGAAGGCATGGCACCAACACCCCAATGGTATAGTGTGCTGTCCACTGTCATGCCACTGTGTTGGAGATGAGGGCCACACGCTGAGTACTGGGAGGTTTCCAGGGTCATGGGAGATGGGGCAGTGCACAGGGAGTGCTGGTGGGACACAGATATGTAACAGAAGTGGTGGCACCAACAACATAGTGGGGCTGTATGAGTTACGCTGTCATGCCAGTATGTTGGGAGGGTAGCCAGATATCCACTGCCATGACAGTGTGTTGTGTGGGGGATGCCCACATACGGGGCACCATGGGGTGGGGGGCACTGCATATGCAGGGATGGTGATAGTCATTCAAGTGAATTTCATTCCTGTCTGAGAATATCTATACCAATGTAGTCTTCCTTGGGGTTGTCAACCCTAAAGCTCACCCCATTTTATACACTCCTGAAACATACACACCTGTGTCCATTACCTCTGAGCTTTCTTGCTACCACAGTGGTGTGAGCTTTAGCGTTGACAACCCCAAGGAAGACTGCACCCCTGATTTGCTTCAGGGGTGGGGGTAGGGTTTTAGGGGTGGAAACCCTAAAATCACATCTCCCTACTTTTGTCAATGTAGTATCTACCCTAAATGGTATATTAACAGAGTTGTTTTGCAAATAATTTCCTTATTTTTAAGATAGTATAATCATATCCTCATTGGCCTATGAGAACATAGGGCCCTCTGGACCCTGTGCTCCCATCCCTCCATAGATGCAGACATGTACGTTGCTGTGGAAGTAAAGGTCCCTCCAGGCCCTGCACTTGCATTTGTAGCAAAACAGGAACCAAATTACCAGCACAGCCTTCTTATTACCCCACCTCTTGAACCCGGTACTGACAATTTTCAAATACCTGCCAAAATTTAATTCCACACCACTGGAATGCCATTTCATGCCATAGGTGTAAAAACACAGTTTTGCCAGGATTTGAAAAATGACAACTGTCACGTTCATGAGGTGGTGTAAAAAAATGGCTATGTTGTAAATTTGGGGTAAAAATTTTTAAAATTACCAAAGCTATGAGTGAGCATAGCAAAATTTCAATGGATGCACATAACTTTGCCATTGTTACATATTTTGAACTCCAAAATTTTCAGCATAGCCTTCTTATGACCCTATCTCATGAACAAGAGTGGTGAAAATTTCAAATACCACCCAAAAAGCTGATTTCACCAAACAGCCCCAAAATCGGCATCTGGGCCTGATTTGCAAAATTTCACAGCCATTGTTTATGAGGTGGGGTCCCAAAAAGGGGACAGTGATCAGAGGGTGGAGGGTGGCAGTAGACACCAGGGAAATATAAAATTATTATTGGTACAGAGCTCAGAGGTTGGGGGTGCCACTAGACACCAAGGAAATGTATAATAATTGCAGGGACAGCAGTCAGGGGGTAGGGGTAGGGGGTGCCACTAGATACCAGGGAAAGATGAGAAAACTATGGGGATAGCAATAAGAGGGTGGGGGGTGGCACTAGACACCAGGGAAACAAAACATACAGGGAGGGCAATTCAAGGATAGGGGACTGTCACTAGATACCAGGGAAGCATTAAAAACATACAAGGAAGATGATCAGGGGGTGGGAGTACCACTAGACACACAGGGAAAAAGAGGGATTTATGCCTTGGGATCCTTTTTCACATGAATGAATAAGGCCATATGAAAAATGTGGAAGTGAGTCGCAAAAAAGGATTTAAAATGTTTAAAAAAACTCATTTCTGAGCCATTTTTCTAACAGTTAAGTGCAGAATCCACCTAACAGAGTCCAGATGAGCAAGATAGATAGATGTCTTGGTTTCTCTGCTGGATGTCATTTTTGTGGGTTTTGAATTTTTTTGTTTTTTGAAAAAAAAATAAAACAAGATGGCAGCAAATGAAAAAGGATTTTTTCCTCACGAAAAAGGATTCTTTTTTCATTTCATACAGCTATCTTGAAGTGCTTACTGATCATGCTCAAAACCAAAATGTTAAAAAGTAATAACTCTAGAACGAATTAATATTTTTTCACCAAACCTGTGAAAGGCACAATTGTGGGCCAGGCCCTTTCTACCCTGAAAAATTCAGACCAAATTCCAAACCATCTGGGCGCTAGGGACTGACAACAAAACAGCAAACAAGCCCCCAAAATTCACTTTTTTCACTTTCCGGTTCTCAGAATCTGCACATCTGGCTGTAACAAAGCTTGGCATACCAATACATCTACCCCAGGAGACTGCACATGCAAAATTTTGTGCAAATCCGTTCAATGGTTGGGAAGCTGTTAAAGTGCAAAAATTGATGTTTAACATTAAACTGCCTACTCAACCCTAAATATAGTGGCCCCTTATACTGTATATTAATAAATACTCAGGGAAAAAAAGAAAATATAACCTTAATACAGTGAGAATCAGACAGTATATAGTATTTTAGACAACATTGCTTGCTTTGTCTTATATATTGGCATAATGTGCTATTGGCTCAGTATAGCACTACTGTTAGGAGTCAGTCAGTGCCACACACTTAAGAATCACCCTTCAATAAAAAAGCACACTCATAAGTCATTAGAAAAGACAAGTTTAATATTTTTAAATATGTACTGAGTTCACATATACAGTATGTTAAGTAAACCTTTCTTCACAAAGAGAAATGCTCCACTCTGTATTTTCCAAACAACAAAATATATTCTGGTACTGTGGTTTTCATTGTTCAAGTTCCCAAATAGAGAGTATTTAGTGTTCCAGTTGAGGTCCTATTGAAAACTGAGGGCAACTTTGGGTGGGCAACTGTATATTCAAGAAAGTGGAGTCTTTTTAGTCAGACAAGAAAGACAGTCCCAGATCCATACAAACATTTGTCAATGCCGAATGTTGGCTTGCTGGCATTGGCATTGGTAGTGCATGAGTTAGAGAGATGCATAATAGGAATGGCAGTGAAGTACTGAACTAACGATACCCCCCCCTTGCAGAGACTGAAAGGCGTTGGGGGTGTGCCTTTGGGTCATCGGCCATAACGCTAACACCATTCCACCTCACTCCACCCTGCACACAGCAACAGGTGTCGCAGTGTGCATTGGGGTCTTCACCTCTTACGCTCACCCCATTCCATAAGGAAATAAACTGAGATGGGTGCAATATAGGAGAATGGGGTGAACGTTAGGGCTGAAGACCCCAAGGCACACCTCAATGCCTGTCAATGGCTGCAGGGTGGGGGTTGAATGCCATGAGCATTACAGCCGATGAACCCAAATCACACCCCCGACACCTGTCAGTGTCTACAGGGTGGGCGTTATGGTTGGAAACCCTAATGCCCTTGGCGTTTGTTGGTATTTTCACTCCAAATTTTCAACATGGGCTTTTTGGGACCCCACCTCATGAACAGTGTCACAATCATTTCATTACTGAATCCTGAAAGGTGATTTCGCACTGCGTCTGCACCATTTGGCGCCACAGGTGTGGAAACACACTTCGGGCAGGATGTGAAAAATGGCAGCTGTTCATGAGGAGGTGTGATCAAATGGCACTGTTAAAAATCTGGAGTGAAAATATGAAAAATTGGTGAAGTTAAGAGTGTACATAGAAACTGCATGACGCACACCCATAACGCAATCATTTGGGGGAATTTTTCCACCAAATTTTCAACATGGGCATTTTAGGACCTCCCCTCATGAACAGTGACACTGTGATTGTGTTAATCTGTCCCAAAAGCTGATTTTCCACAGTGACTGCCCCATTCTGCGCCACAGGTGTGAAAACACATTTTAGGAAGGATGTGAAAAATGTCAGCTGTACTATTCATGAAGGGGCGTGAAAAAATGGCAATGTTGAAAATTTGGAGTGAAAATATTAAAAACTGGCGAAGTTACGAATGTTCAAAGAAACTGTACAAAGCATGCTAAATAGAGTCATTGTTTGAATTTTTCACTAAATTTGCAATATGGGCTTTTGGGATCTCCTCATGAACAGTGGCACTGTCATTTTATTAATCAGTTCAAAATGTGATTCCACGCAGTGACTGCGAAATCATCTTTCAGGACCAAGAAATGAAATGACAGTGCCAGTGTTCATGAGGTGGGGTCCAAAGAACCCCATGATGAAAATTTTGGGCTAAAATTCCAAAAAATGGCTGCGATATCAACCTAAGTTGACCCCCCGCCATTGAGTCCCATTATACGGCTTATCTTCGATTCTTCATTTTGCGGTTCGGATTTGCAGAGTGCAGACATGTCCCAGTCCACAGAAGATGACAGCATCTGACCTCCAGAGGTAAGTATGGGGTGAGGGGTGTGCGGGGAGGTGGGTGTGCAGAGGGAGGGTTGGGATGGGGGAGGGATGGCAATACAGCGATGGACCATTTCCTTTTACAGGTACAAAAAAAAATGGCGAAGGATGGTTTTCTTCTTGCACAGGGAACATTTTCTTTATTAATGTGGGCACATGGGGGTGCGCTCCCAGTGTGCCACAATAGTGAGGGGCATGCTGAAATAGGGATTGGGCACCCCAATGTTGGCAAATTATGTAGAGGGGTTTTGGGGGGTGCCAGAAGAAAATAAAAAAATAAAATGCAGCACACTGGGTTGGGCTCCCAGTGTGCCACATTAATGGGGGAGGATACATGCCAACACAGGGATTGGGCACCCCAATGTCTGCTTTCTGGGAGTGAGTGGAGGGCAGCAGGAGCCATCATGTTGTGGCAGGAGCCGCCATGTTTCAGCACACTGGGGTGGCTCCCAGTGTGCCACATTTAATGGGGGAGAATCCATGCCAACACAGAGATAATGCACCCCTGATGTTGACTTTGCGGGACTGTGTGGTGGGCAGCAGGAGCCACCATTGTGGAAAGCTGCTCTGCATCTACATTATTTATAGGAAAGCTGTCTTCAATTCTGGCTCCCACCCTTGCAAGACTTACCCCGGTTTAGCATTTTACATATAAGCGGTGATTTCTCATGCTGCAGAGTACTTTATTTTAAAGAAAAGTCTGCTACCCAAGTATGGTGGACAGGGGGCTGCATTAACTGTAAGGTGTGGCGCTGTACCGCTTCACTTACAAATGTTTAAAGCCAGGTGCGGGACACCGTGCCTTTACAGTAAATGGAACCATCTCGTCTCTTTCCGGTAACAGACTTTCACAAAATAAAGTACTACAATCTTGAGAAAAAAAGCAGCTTTTCATGTAAAAAGCTAAACCGAGAGAAGTTAAGACTTGTGGGGGGAGCCATAATTGAACAGCTCTCTGAATTAAGCATGTTGCTCATAACTCCAGCCATGTGCATTACTGTGCACTGTAATGCACATGGCTGGAGTCTTGAAATCTGCCGCTGCAATGATCAAACTGCACCTGATTGCAGCGGCAGATTTCTTTCTACTTTTTGGCTCTCTTGGAAGTTTTCTGTCATTGTCAGCATGCTCACTGATTGGTGGCTGAGGAACGCACCCACTAAAGCATCCTCGCTGGCTAACACTGGCACACCTCTGAAGTGTGCTACTACTACAAGATATTTTAACGTAAGCCAAAATAAATAAAAATGTTGTCTTTGGTCAGTCAGCCATTGTGAAGATCTGGTTCTGTGGTGCCTCTTTTGAAGCAACACAGGAGAATTTGAACTGATGTTCACCTAAAAATTTAAAATAAACAACAAAATAGCGGGGAGCCAATAACTGTTTTTAAATGGGAGACCCACTTTTGCAGACCTCTTATGTCAAATACCAGAAGTTTTGAGTATGTTTCAAAGTAATAGTAAAGTTTTATGGTTTAACAGTTTTTTTTTTAATCTGAAGGTATGATTCCATCAAATAATCCAAGGCAAAAAAGTTGAACCAAGTCTGGATTGAATGTTAATTGTTGAGCCAGGATGAATAATATTTGGTGTTTAACTTTGCTAAATTGCAAATGCGGCAGCAAACACCATCAGTCCTGGTGGATGTGCTATAGAGTAAAATAAGGGTGCAGGATGAAACCTAGTGCAGCATCTTAATTTGCTAGAAGTGGCTTAAATTTTGGCACATAAATTCCTCCTGCTGAATGTATCAGCGTTCCTTGCAAATATACTGTGGCTAACAGAGAAAGTTACCAGCAAACAGCTTCTGAACTAGCACGTTGTTCTTAATCAGCCCCCTGTTGGTGCCTGGTGCAAGAATCAGTGAGGGTTCCAAGGGTAATGTTCAGATAGGCTCCGGTGTGATCACTAACCATTCGTGGGGTTAAATTTAATATTGTTCACCTGGAGCCTGCAAACAGAATTAGAGTATTCCTTCCTCCATTTAATATTAATAAGCTTTAGTTTCATTTAATTTGATAACATTTGATTTATATAATTGTAAAATTTAGAACAAATCAAAAATAAAAATGAACACTGTAAGTAAGAGCTCAGCAAATCATAACTAATATGACAATACAGGCATTCCGCTGCAGAAAAATTAGTGCAGTCTCTCTGTTTAGCAGAGTCTTAGGTAAATAAATCTTGCATTTCACTACTGCCATCTAAATAATTTCTTTGCTTCTTTGCAAATCACAACCCAGTTATATCAAAATGTTCAAGGCAGAATGTCAGTGAATTGACAAAGAGACTCTGAATAGGCACCAAGGAGCCATCAGGGAAGTCTTTCTTATTCAGCTTAATTCCCGAAAATGGTCATTTCAATCACACAAAATGGTTCCAAAATGAACCCAAGGAATTCCGACATTCTGAAGTTTGTGACTCCTTCACAGATTCCTGTTTTTTAGATCAAGAACAGACAACATGACAAAAGTCAGGCAAGACCCTTTTTTCCCCCTCTGCCTTCTGTAGAAAATAAAACGTTTTTTTTTCTAAGTAATTTACCCCTTGCAACACATGGAAATCATATTCTAAAATACTCATAGAGCCTCGATGAAACTGCAAGTCCACCCATCCACTTGTCTATTCAACCTCTTCCTACTCACTGTGCCAGACCCATTTCATGTGTCATACGGCAATCTTTCATTTTTTTTAAAAATAAATCATATGACATTTATAAAAAAGAGAAATGGAAAGTAACTGACCAATTATGGAAAGTGGTGCTATTACTCTCTGTGTCTTTTTAAGTGAACATATAATTTTTGATTTGTGATCCACATGCATATACATTTCATTTAGGGGTCACTACAGTGGATTTCTGATCAAAGAATTTGAAAAGAATCTGTTTCTTGCACAATTGTATAGTTCATTTACCCAGCTCATTGCAACTGAGATTCAACCTCTCATTTTCAGTGAGGTCCTAACATATAAACATATATACACAGAAACATTGAAACATATCAACATCGATACACAGAAACATTGAAACATATAAACAGAGAATCTGAGGGCTGATAAGGGACATTGAGCACATTCAGTCTGCCCTTTTTTCTTTTCATTTTTGTTACTGAAACCCCAACCTGATCTATTGCTACGTTTCTTCCCCTGCTACATAACCCCTGTAGTTCCTTTGCACTTGTCCCAGGCAGTTGTGACCCTCAAAACTGTTTTTGCCTCGGCCACAACCACTTGAAGGATTCTCCAAGCATTTACCACCTTTTATGTGAAGAAATACTTCCACACATCCTCCCTGAATTTACCTACTCCAGTTTCATAGCATTCCCCTTGCTCTACAACCTCTTTTTCTGTATTACTGCAGTATTGCATTTTTCAATTTTTAGCTCTTTTTCCTGTACCCCTCACCTGGGTAGAATATGGAAATGAGCCTCCCTGTACAAGGATCTGAGAGGGAAAAGGAAAATTAAAGAGGACACTATAGCATAGTCAAGAAAGGGGAAGGGGTGCCTAAAGGTGGCCAACCTTATGGACTAGAAACTGTAAATGATAGACTAGGCTAAGAAATAGAAGTACTGTTGCAATTAATGTAAGAAAAGATTGGTCCTCAAGAGTGGCAGGATCTCCCTGTCACAGGGCTGGGTTTCAGAAGTTTAAATCTGAGCTGCTGCTGGAGGCCATTTTGCGTTTCTGAAGTGTTTCAGTATTGTGCTGCGCCACATATGCATGAGGGAGCCCTCATTTGCATAGGTACAGCACAATATTGTGTGCACCAGTGTTGTTGGGGATGCGCCGCACATATTTGCCCTTTGAATATGGGCACGCCCCGACAGCTGTCGTATTTCCAGGTATGCGCGGTGCAAACCGGGTTGCGCCACCCAAACCTTTTGAAAATGGGGGCCACACTCTCTAACAGATCTAGTTATCATTTCAGTACACACACACGCACACATACTAGTATTTGTTTATTAACTAGTAGAGATTTTGCAAAATATAATTGGGACTGTTGACTTGTCTTTTATATTGGTGTGTCTCCAAATGTCATTACATATTCAATTAAAGTGAAACGGCCAGCCATGGTCTAGCTCTGAAGTTTGTCAAGACTTAAAATCTGAAGTATAATGTTGCAACATAATACTGAATATATAGGGCCATATTTGAAAGTCGTTGGAAATAGGAAGCTATTAGATTTCTACAAGTTAGAATTATCTGTTTACGATACTGTAATCACTGTACCAAGTAATGATTTTATTGCCAAATTGTATGATAACTGCCACTAAAAAAGAAAGCAATTTCTCCCTGCAAGTCCTAACAGTAATAACTGTTTGCTAACTGCAAACTCCTTATCCAGAGTCAGGTTTAGGCACACATTGGGTGTGGCTGGAATTGCCCTCTAAAAGGAACCTAAGGACCAGATAATTTCCTGTCAATCTCTATTGGGAAGCATGACGGCGGATTGACACGCACCGGCTAATGAGGAGGAGGAGGTGGATGATGATACAGTGTTACTGATTAAGCCCATGGGTTAGTTCCCATGTCTTTCTTCACAATGACAGTACAAGCTGGCAACCCAACACACCCAGAAATAAACACTGGTGACCATTCTAATCAGCACAGAGTTCTCTCGATCGCAGCTCTCAAACCCATCAAAAGCCATTACTGCAAGACAGCAGATTTAGACAGAAAAGTTAACACAAAGTTTCTTACAAGAGATTGGCACCATTCTAAGCAAAGAGTGATGATTTTTGTTAGAAAAAGGCAGAAATAACTTATTTTAATTCCACTAACAGAATATTCTAAATACGGTTATTAGCATTTAAAACACTGTGACAGCAAAATGCACCAAAAAAAAACCAAAAACAATTCAGGCAAAACTGGATGCTGTCTCAGACTGAGATCTGCCCCTTTAGTCAAATATGTTTCAGTCATCTCCCCTCTCCTTGTAACTGGCGAAAAAAGATTGGAAGTCTCATCTTAGAAAGCATTGCAGGCATACAATCAGCAAATGTATCCTGTCACCACAATAAATGCTGTACCAGCATTTAAAAATAGTTTTTCAGCCTTTATCTTATCATGAGGTGGTGAGAGCCCAATCTACTTTGTGTTGGCATATTCAGTATACATAATTTTAACAAACATTTTAACCTAAAATACCTTTGATGACCCAGTTTGTTATTTACTTTTCTCATAACTCTGAATCCCAGCGTGTCTCTACTCTATAAAATTACAGATTAAAGGACACACACATTGGCTGGATGTCTTTGAGAATGTGCAGCCACGGAACTGATTTTTCCTTCACGAAAAAGGATCTTTTTTTGTGACTTGTAATATGAAATAAAAAGATTCTTTTTTCGTATCACGTGTCAAAAAAAAAAGATTTATAATAAAAAAAATAATGTCAAGGGCATATCTCCAACAGTAGAGTGCAGATTACACCTTACAGAGTCCAGATCAGCCAGATAGATGTGTTGGTCTCTCTCCAGGATGTTAATTTTTGAGACTTTTGAAATATTCTTTTTAGGGAAAAAAGGAAACAAGATGGCAGCAAACAAAAAAGGTTCCTTTTTTGTTTCATACAGTTATCGTGAAGTGCTTACTGAGCATGCTCAGACCAAAATATTTAAAATTTTCAAAATTAAATAACTTTGGAACAGATTGGTATTTTTTTTAACCAAACAAACAAAATGCACATCTGTGGGCTAGCCCCTTTCTACCCTAAAATTTACAGATCAAAATTTCAATCGGTCTGGACTGTAGGCAAGTTCAAAGACAAAAAAGCAAAACCAATGGGTGATAAATCACTTTTTGCACTCTCAGTACTCGGAAACCGCACATCCAACTGAAATGAAACTTGGCACATCCAGAGATCTACCCTATGAGACTATGCATGCAAAGTGTCATGCAAACATGTTGAATGATTGCAAAGTTATTAAAGTGCAAAATTTGGGGTTTGTCATTAAAGTGCCTACTCAACCCTAAGTACTGTATAGGAGCGTGACCGAACCCTTATAATATATATTTATATATACTACATACATATGTATATATGTGTATATATATATGTATATGTATATATATATATATATATATATATATAATAGAGAGAGAGAGAGAGAGCGAGCGAGGCCCAGATATTCAAAGGGGTTGCACCTGGCGCAACAGTGTTGTGCTGGCGCAACCCCACATTGCGCCTTGGTGGGATATTGAGAAGGCTGCCTCGTGCAGTGCAAATCCTGATGCACCGGGGTGCAATGATAATGTATGCAGCGCAGATGCAGGGGGTGTGCTCATGCATATGCGTCACATCCCGATATTCAGCCTGGCATGTGCCGGTGTACCACTGCACTGCACAGAATAGGTGGGCTCAAAGTTGAGTCTGTGCAGAGTAGAAACAAATCCTGGCCACCCACAGGTGGGCCGCTGTATTGCAGGGTGCAACACAGCAGCCCAGCCATGGATGGCTGGCCACCCACCTGCCCAGAACACCATCCATAAGCACTCACAACCCTGGTGGTCTAGAGGAACCCCACCCCCACCCATAGCCACAATCATGCGGAACATGGACAACGGGAAATCCCTGGAAGTCTAGTGGCCCCCCCCAGTCCCCGATTCCCCGATTGGTATGATAACTGACCATCCCTGGTGGTCTAGTGGCCCCCCTTCCACCAAAGTCCACGATTCCCTGATAAATGACAATATGACCATCCCTGGTGGTCTAGTGGAACCCTCCCTGCCCATTGCTGCGATCGTGGTGAAATCCAATAATGAAATGCCCATGTGATCCAGTAGTACCCCCACCCCTCCCACCCACAGAACCCCTTGCCACCTCTCCCCCCGTCATCGGTGAGCAGCTGCATCACCACTTACCACCTGGCCACCGCCGAATGACAGGTACAGTATGGGCTATAAGCCCATTGGTCCCAGTGTGGACCAATAGGCTTGCAGGCATACTGTACCAGACAGTCAAAATATGTGAATGGAGTCATTCACATATTTGGGAAACTGTCTAGTACAGTGTGCTTCCTGCAAGCCCACTGTGCCTGTCATTCAGCGGGTGGCGGGTGGCTGTGGCGGATAACCCGCCACGATGACGGTGAATGAGCAAAGGATGGTGTGCTACTGTCACCAGGGCATTCGTGCTAGACTGCGATCTGGCAATCACCAACCATCGAGGATGGTCATATCATACGCCGAGGTCTGGGGGGCCACTAGACTACCAGGGGACTTCTTATAAACATATACTGCGTGATCACGGCTACGGGGCCGGGGATGCTCCGGGATCCCCACAGCACACATCATGCTGTGCAGGGCGCCAGGCACAAGGCGCCAGGTGCAAGTCACTGGGCTGCCCTGCGTAAGGCATGCAAATGGGGCCATAATGACATGCAATGGCCCCATTTGCACCTTGCATATATTATGGCCTCATTTGCATGCCCTCTGCTGAATATTGAGGGTGATGCACCTAGCGCAACTGCACTTGCGCTGGCGCATCCCTGTGCTCCCTATCTGTGGCTTGCACCAGCACAGTGCCACTACGCCATGTGCAGTTTGTGCACTGACCATGCCATATTCAGCGGTGCTGCACCATGGCGCATCCCCATTGAATATCACCTGGGTCTGGCCCTAGCCCTGGCGCATCACAGTTTTGCTGCACCCAGGCTTGTGTCACTGCCTGGCGCAGTCTGACTATCCCGGCCAGAGAGTATAACCCCGATTATCCAAAACCTGATTAACTGAAACTCTGCATTATCTGAAACTAGTCAATGTCTCCGATTGTTAAATGAAAAAGTTGATAATCAGGGTTATACTGAGTCGCACTTTAGAAACCTGTACTGTTCCTAATTACTAAATGGTTCTCCTAATAATGTTGTTGGTGGCTTGTTACTCCCACAGCATAAATGCATTAACATTATTTAATTATTCTTTTGTTAACCATGTAAAGCCCACTAGGCACAGGTGCCTGTTTCAGGGGTGACCTGGGAGTTTGTGACTTGCTCAGAGTCACACAGTATAGAAGTGGAGGTTGTGGGAATCAAACCCAGGTCTGTTTGCTGAATGTACCAAGCTCATTCACAGCTTGTTACTCTAACCTCTAGGCTATACTGCCAGCTCCAACATTTGTTTATTTTTTTTTTTATTTAGTTTTTGTTGAGGGGGTAAGTGCACTAGACAAATCCTGCCTATTTTCAGGCACGACCTAGGGGAGGGGGATACAGATGAATGTCAACTGACCTTGAACCAGATTAAGCTGTTGGTGGTATTTTTAGTGAATGGGGGAAATTTGGCCAGGACACCAGGGAAATTCCCCTACTCTTTTCGATAAGTGCCATGGGATCTTTAACATCCACCTGAACTACCACCAGTCCAGGCAGATGGGACCTCAGTTTAACGTTTCATCTGAAAGACGGCTTAGTACATGAGAGCTGACAGGGGGCTAATAGAGTGCAGTCATCCCAGATGTAATGGAGGCAACCGAAAAAGAGGATGATACAGGTGAACAAACAGGTGGGACTGCTCAGGTACCTACAGCTTCAGAAGCTGAGGCTTTTAATGTATCCTGTGGCTGGAAAGTCAGGACAGCACAAACTACCTGCACATGCTGTTGCTACACAAATTTAGAGTGCAGGCAGTTGGAAAACTTAAATCCAAAAAGCAGTCTGCTATCACTGATTTTTTTTTAAAAGTTTTATAAAGTGATTACAATAGCTATCAGCATCTATGAATTTTAAATGTTGTCCCCTACTGCTTTATGGTGTTGCACTTTAGTGATTTTTTGCCCCTGTAAAATGTCCAATGCATTTTAAAATGTGCCTTATAAAGCTTGACGAGTGCTGCTTTAAACATAGAAACATAGAAACATAGACTTTGATGGCAGATAAGGACCGCTAGGCCCATCTAGTCTGCCCATTTCCCTACCTACAGGATAGGCTGCAGATCCTAGTTAACCAACAGCCTATTTCTTCCTACCCCCCCACAAGAATTGCCTTATGTCTGTCCCATGCATTCTTGAATTCTCCCACAGTTTTAGACCCCACAACCTCCTCAGGAAGGCTGTTCCATGCATCCACTACCCTCTCTGTGAAATAATACTTCCTCACATTGCCCTGAACGCCCTCCTTCTATCTTTAAATTGTGTCCCCTTGTTCTTGCACGTCTCTTTTTCTGAAAGATGCTACCCTCTTGGACTTTGTTGATTCCACTGAGGTACTTTAAAGTTTCTATCATGTTCCCCCTCTCCCTTCTTTCCTCAAGGGTATACATATTAAGCTCCTTTAGTCTCTCCTCATACGGCTTCTCTTGCAGACCCTGCACCATTTTAGTTGCCCTCCTCTGGACTGCCTCCATCCTGTCTATGTCCTTGCGGAGATGGGGTCTCCAGAACTGGACACAGTACTCCAGATGGGGTCTCACCAACTGTCTGTACAGAGGGATAACAACTTTCTGCTTTCTGCTGATGATGCCTCTCCCTATACATCCCAGTATACCCCCAGCCCTCCCTACTGCCTTCTCACATTGCTTGCTAACCTTAAGGTCATCTGATGTGATTACCCCCAGGTCCCTTTCCTTTTTTGTTGTTGTTATTACCTCCCCACCCATTGTATATTCTTCCCCTGGGTTCTTGTTTCCCAGGTGCATTATTTTGCACTTCTTTGCATTGAATCCTAGCTGCCATACTTCTGATCATTCCTCCAGCCTTGCCAAGTCCCTTTTCATCCTTTCCGCCTCCTTGTGTATCAACCCTGTTGCAGATCTTTGTGTCATCTGCAAAAGGCATACTTTCCTTCAGTCCCTCTGCAATGTCACTGATGAGGACATTAAAAGGACTGGACCCAATACTGAACCTGCGGTACCCCACTAGTAACCCCTTTCTTCAGAGTGGACTCCATTTACAATTACCTTCTGTGTCCTGTTGTCCAGCCAATGTTTTACCCAGGCTACCACCTGGGTCCTCAGGCTGGTTAATTTGACTATTAATCTTTGTGTGGGACTGTGTCAAATGCCTTGCTAAAGTCTAGGTAGGCCATGTCCACAGCCCCTCCCTGGTCTACTACTTTGGTCACCCAGTCAAAGAAATCTATTAGATTCGTCTGACATGACCTTCCCGCTGTGAACCCATGCTGCCTTGGGTCCTGTGCTCCACTGGCCTCCAGGTACTCGACTATTCTTTCTTTCAGAAGTGACTCCATCACTTTCCCTACCACAGAGGTCAGACTGACAGGTCTGTAGTTTCCTGCCTCTGTCTTGGACCCACTTTTGTGAAGGGGAATCACATCCACCTTCCTCCAGTCCTCGGGTACCACACCATCCTCCCATGATTTATTAAAAAGAGTAGCCAGTGGTTTCACTAGTTCCTCCCTTAATTCTTTTAGAATTCTGGGGTGAATTCCATCAGGACCCATTGCTTTGTTCACCTTCAGTTTTAGGAGTTCTTGCAGAACCCTTTCTTCTGTGAAAGGACTGGGATCGACCCCCCTATCAAGAGTGCTTCTGTTAATTGGATTAGGCACTTCCCCCTCCTCTTTTGTGAATACTGAGCAGAAATATTCATTCAGTATTCCTGCTTTTTCACTGTCCCCCTCTGCCCACCCACCATTCATTCTATTTAGCCTCACTATCCCTCCTTTGTCTTTCTCGCTGATGTGTACCTATAAAGGTTTTATCCTCCTTTTTAACTGAGTTGGCTATCTTTTCCTCAGTTTGGGCATTTGCTATTCTGACTTCCCTCCTGCTTCCTTCTGCCTTAACTGGTACAGCTCTCTGTCCTGCTCCTTCTGTGTTTCCTTATACTTCCGGAATGCTATCTTTTTCTTCCTGACTTTCACAGCCACCTCTTTTGAGAACCATAGTGGCTTTTTCTTTCATTTTGATTTGTTTATTTGCTTCACACAAAGGCTTGTTGCTTCTGTGATGGCAGTTTTGATAATTCCCCATTGTTGCTCCACACCTCCTTCTAGCCTGTTTGCTAGTGCTTTTCTGAGGCACTCTCCCATCTTGCCAAAGTCAGCCCTCCTAAAGTCCAGTACCCTCACTTTTGTATGGCTTGACTCTGTAGCTGAGTTTAACGTGAACCACACTGTTTGATGGTCACTTGTCCCCAGATGGCAACCCACTTCTAGTTCTGAGATCCTCTCACTGCCCCGTTTGAGAGTACGAGGTCTAAGATTGCTCCCTCACGAGTGGGTTCCGAAACTAGCTGTCTAATGCCTGCCACCTGTAGGGCATCAAGAATGGCCCTGCTCTTGGATGTGGCTGCAGCAAATGTGCTCCAGTTAACATCTGGCATATTCAGGTCTCACACCAACAGTATCTCCCCTTTCTCTGCCATTCTAAGAATGCCTTCTATCATATCCTTGTCCATTCCCTCCCCCTGACATGGGGGTCTGTACACAACCCCTGTGCGGATTGTGGTGCCCTTTCAGTCTCCAAGGTGACCCACAGTGCCTCCTCTCCTCCTGTTTACTCTTTTGTTCAGTTGCTTTTATCCCTTCCTTTACATAGAGAGCTACTCCTCCCCCTCTTCTCCCCTGCCTGTCCCTCCTGTAGGTTATGTACCCTGGTATGTTAACATCCCAGTCATGGTTCTCTGTGTACCATGTTTCTGTGACTACTCGATATCCAGGCATCCCTCTTCCATTAAGGCCATCAGCTCAGGGAGCTTGTTGCCCAGACTACGGGCATTGGTACTCATTACCCTTCAATTCCTGATGGCCTTACTCCGTTTTGCCCCATCCCTGTCCTTCTTGCCTTTGTCACTTTCTCCATTTACCTCTGCCCTTCTCCCTATCGACACCTCTATGTTGGTGTTTGCCGCACTTACTACCATGATTATTTGGGGGGGCTAGGATATTAATATTCATTCAGTCAAGCTGCTTTTGTGATGTAATAATATGTGAACTGCTATCAAGATCAGAGCAACTATGTCTTCAGTTCTTTTTTTCATTCAGTGGCTGCTTTTCTGCTGATTTCTTGTGGGGTCTAACTTATTGCAGCTTATTTAACTTCGGTATAATGCACAGGTATTGATACAATGTGCTGCTTGTGCTGTGCACCTTCATGTTATTGAACTGCTTGTCAGATGAATTCCGCTAAAATGTCCTGCCCTTATTGCTGCAATTGCTACCTACTGACATTTTAAACTGAATTTTAACATGAATAAATGTATTTATTTAAGCACTAAGCATCTTATTGCAGTAATACTTTTCTAAGTGGTCCTATGTGAATACTGTACTGTACTGTGCTGTGGTGTGAACTGCCGTTTATCCGAACACCCGATTATCCTAAAGAATTGTGTGCCTCCCAATGCTTTTGGATAATCAGGGTTATACTGTAAATAAATATATGTGTATATTTATGCAATTGGTGTGGACACAAAACCCATTGTATAAATCGGGGTTATGTAATGGCCGGTCGTTGAATACACTATTTATCTGAATGAGTGGAGGGTGACCTTGGGCAACCTCACTAGTGGCAGAGCCACTGGTAATGGTTCCTGAGGTCACCCTCCATGAGTTCTGATAAATAGTACATTCAGTGGCCAGCCATCATGTATTCAATTTATATAATAGGGGTGTGTGTTTATTATTTTTGTATTTAATGTATTTTTAAGAAGAAATGTTGTAGTTGTGCATTTTTTCCCATATGGATGGGCTTGTTGTTCTGCTTTTCTCTGAGGTGTATGATTGGCTGGTGGTTGCATCTTGATGGCTAGAAGCGCTCTCTGATAGGGTGTAGACTGCATGTGGGAGGGCCATGTACATTTTAAAATATGGCAGCTCCATTTGTGCATTCAAAAGATTGAAAGGGTGCATTGTGTTTTGCCAGAAATCTGCATTTTTTGATGCTGGTTTCTGGGGGGATAACAGAGAAATGTGGGATTTTAGAAGCACGCTACAGTGTGTTTGCTGGGTTGAGCGAGCCAGCAAGCTTGTATTCCAGTCTGTGTCTTTATGAAAGCACTGTGGAGTGAAGGTAGCATTTCAGAGGAGGTTGGTGGAAACCCGTGGCAGTTCCAAAGGTTAGTGGTGTGTTATTAAAAAGAGCAAAGTAATGTTCTGCTTTTGGTGTTGGTTCTGTGGGTGTCAGGAGTAGGAGCAGGGAGTTAGACCATGGAGATGAAGTGTCTCGTGGATTTGTTATTTAGGGAATAGGCTGGTCAAGCCAGGAATATTACAGTGAGGGTCTGTAGCAAGTGCCAGCTGCCAGGGAGGGGGCATGTGTAGTGCATAGATAAATGGCTGCTGACATGTCTACTGTGTACATATGTAACCCCCCTGCAAATGGGGGTTCCCGAAAGACTTCCAGGAGCTTGCTTGAATGCTCCAAGCCTGAATGGTGTTTGGCATTTAAGCCATTTATCAGTGAGTGTTTTTAGAGCCTCTGGTACTGTCTCTTTAAGAGCTGTCTGCTTGCAGACATAATTAGTTTGTATGGGGGGACTGTGTGCTTCTCTGCTTGAGTACCACTCGAGCTGCTGCTAATTCACTCCATTTTGCAGTCACTAGGATTGCAAAGGGAACCTATCTGAAAGATGCAACTGTTTGCCAGAAATCATTTAGAGTAATAATGAAATTACAGTTTGTCTAACCTGCTTTCTTTGTAGTCAGAACTGTGTTTGCCTAGTTCCCCATTCTAGTTTTGAACTGCTGAACTGGACCAATCAGTGTGGGTTAAGGTAGCTCTAAAATGGTGCCTTGGACGAATCAGAACTTGGACTCAATCTGAGCCAGCCACAAGAGGATTGTATGGGCAGTGACTCTGGGAGATGTAGTTTAGACTTCGGCGCCTTTTTGGACCAACAGGAGCAGTCTATTGTGAGTGACAGCCAATCCAGCCAAGAACTGGGAGGAACTCAAAGGAAGTGCCCGGTTTGTCTGCTGGAGTTTCAGTTGAGCTCTGGCAGTGAAGAGGAAAGGAGCCTGTGCTTTTTGGTGCAGTTTTAGTCGGGAAGCGTGTGTGAGGCCCAGAGTTCCGGTCTGCAGCTTGTGTAACTGCTTGTTAGGACTGAATCCATCCTGTGAAGAGAATCAAAGGATATCTGAAGAGTAGAAACCAGGCTCACCCTGTAGAAGACTGGAGAAATTGCTAAATTGCACTCGGTCTGTCAGGAACTGAATCTGCTGTGTGTTCTCCCTGGTATTGTTCAGTAATTGCGATCGGGATAGAGAAGCAGCCTACCTGGTATAGTACTTTCTTTTTACCATATAAATGTGTGAGGAGGCTTGTGCAGCTCGAGTGAATCCTGCTGCCATAAAAGGACTTTTGCCTGTTGCAGTTTGCCATATAAATGTGTGAGGAGTCTCGTGGAGCTCAAGAGTAGCCCTGCTGACATTGAAGGACCCTATCTTGTTTGGAGGTCGTGAGTGCTAATTTAGAGTCGCTCCCTGTTGAATTGCCACATTGAATCCAAATGGAATTACTGTACTGCTGACTGTTTATCTAATTTTTCTTTTCTCTGTGTGAAAGGGCCCCTACCAGCTGCCACGGTTTGGACTAGCCACTAGGGCTTGGGTACCCAGGGACAGTACTGGTAGGGATAGGCCTGCACAGAGCCATAGAGTAGATGAGTAAAGTGATAAGCTAATTAACCTGATTCCCCTGTCCTTGTTATATCCCCCTAATAAATCAGAGCTGCTTGTTTCAGCAAAGTTATACTGCCTGAGGTATTTGTCTATGTTAAAGTATTGTACTGTGATTGTTGCACTGTATCTTATTTTACAGGAGGTCCCAGTGCCTGAACCAGTCCTGGGGTAAGTGTATACTGTGAAGGTAATTCTGATATATTGTGTGGGCCACTAGTGGGAAGAAAGGGGTTGCAGTGTCTCAGAGGGCTGTGACCAAGTTAGTTTAACTATGTGCAACCCTGACCTCTGGGTGGAGGCACCCGCATCGGATCCAGGCCCCTCAACCTGTTAGTGGCAAATCAGGCAGGGGTAGTAGCCCCTGGGATAGCTCCATCTAGGGGTTACATCTTGGAGGCTCACCGCTGGGATTGTGTGTCCTCTAGTGGCCATATTTACGAACCATTGTTAAGAAAAAAAAAAATGGGTACCCCGACAGAAGTGGCTGTGCACCGGCTGGTGGAGTGGTGTACTGGGGAGGAGATTGACCCCCAAAATGCTATGCTTATCCTGGACATCCCCCTGGGTATCAATACGGACACTATACAGGGAGTACTTTCCAAGGTGGAAGGTTTACAAAACCCTGTGGTGGTGGGTCGGCATGCTAATCTGCTCACCCACACTTTCCTGGCCCTAGTAGAGTTTAAGGATCCCATAGATAGCTCCAAAGTGCCACAGACCATTACCCCCAGAGGGAGCCCTCACTGCCTGGAGAGTGATAACTAGTACAGTAAAGACCGGGGGAATGAGCCCCACCACTGTCTGAAACTTTTGAGGAGAAATTTGCTAAATGGTTGCTGGGGAAGGGAAAACTGTGGAGGACTTGAAGAAACTATTCTTGCCACCTGGGGTGTTCCTCCCCAACACCCACTCCCGCCCAGTACCCGTAATGGTGGCTGAACCAATGCAGACTCCTATTTCTGCACCTGCCATTAATTCGACTCTTACACGAAGGTTGAGGATCTTCTCTGGCACCTCCCACCCCAGGGGAGGATGACTGGGAGACCTGGATAGACTATGTTTGCCCCAGTGCTAGAATGGCAATATCGCGGAAGAAAAGTGAAAGAGGGTTAGTGAGAGTCTCGAGGTCCTGCCCTGGCTACCATCCGTGCTAACGGGCCAGTAACCCTGAAGTGACTGCACAGGCCTATCTTGAGGCCTTGGAGAATGTGTATGGGGAGCCCAGATTCTGATGAGGATCTATGGTGGAGAGTAAGAAATGCACAACAGTACCAAGGGGAGTTGTTGTCTGTGTATGTATCTCGGCTGGAAAAATTGTTGCAAGAATGCCTCAGAAAGGGTAGTTTGCCAGCGATTGAACTGGACGAACCAGGCTGGACAGGATCCTTAAGTCTGCCCCCTTCTCAGAACTGCTGTTGCTTCAGTTACGCCTGGCAAATCGACTGGAATCCCGCCCTCCTATGATGAGTTAATGAGAGAAATTCGAGGGGTTGAGAAAAGGTGACCTCAGGAGGGACCTGCACCAATAGCTGCGGCTATGACCCGAGATACTGAGGGTGGCCCATCAAGTGAAGTTCAGGGGCAGAGGTTGGCAGTCAATGAGTGCTCTGACAAGGAAAAAGATATGCCACAATGGGGCGAACTGTTGAGAGAGATCCGGGAATTCAAAAACAGTCCCTTTATGAAGGCCACGCCTGCAAGTACGGGCCCCGACCTATATCCGACTGCATCTGCTATGGGGGTTGGGGTACCCACCCATGTATCTCCTGCTGATAACAGCTCCAAACTCAATTTCTTGACCATGGAAGTGGAGAAACTGACGAAATGTCTCCAAATGCTTATCACGCCGCAGACAGAGATGGCACCAAGGTTTCCAGTTAGTAGTACCCCCGCCCTGGCTCCCAGTGTGGCACCTCGGCCAGCTCAAACTCCAGAAAGTATGTTTTGCTATAATTGTGGGAAGGATGGGCACATGAAGAGGAATGCCGGTCCCAAAAGACACTAACAAAGTTGCATATAGGCTACAGGAGAGCTTGGAGAACAAATCAGTGGTTAAGAGGTGCACAAAATGATCCCAGTGAGGGCACCAAAATGCTAACTCACGTCTTTTTGTGGCAAGGTCAGTTGCCCAGGCCCCACTACCACCTCTCCAGACTGGTCCAGAATAGTGGGTCCTCCATGGAGACCACTGTAAAGGTGAATGGAGTGTCTACAAGAGCTGTATTAGACAGTGGCTCCCAAGTGACAATTATGTTCCAGGATTGGTATCAGAAGCATTTGTCAGACGTACCTTACAACCATTAGAAGGACTGCATGTATGGGGGTTAAGTGAGAAGGCCTACCCTATTCTGGGTATATCCGAATTTGGCTGTCTTTCCCACCTCCGTGGCTGGAGTGGCTGAACAAGTAGAGACCCTAGCCTTAGTGTGTCCCCACTGGACTGTATGATGGTGTCCCTTTGTTGATTGGAACAAATGCTCATATGTTGGAAGGCTGGCACAGTTGTGTTATGAAAAACAGGGTCAAAGACTAGTAGAGCTTTAAGAGTTCCGGCTTTAATTAAGAAGGCCTATGAGCACAGAGAGATGCTGAAAAAATAGAACCAGAGGAACCGGTCGGAATTGTATGGAAGAAGGATCCTGAGTCTCTGATCCTGGCGCCAAATGCCCAGTGTACCTTACAGGGAGAGGTCCGTATCAGAAAGGATGTTAAGAATAAAATATTAATGTTGGATGCACCAGGCGATGGAAAATTGCCAGAGGGACTGCTGGTCAAGCCTAGTATTTTGCCCGCTAGAGCCCATGCTTATGCCAGAAGGGTAATGGTCCAAGTTCATAATGTGTCTGAAAGAGACATTCGAGTAAATAGAGGTTGCATCCTGGCTAATGTGCATTGTGCAGACACTGCAGTGCTACCCAGCAGCAAGAGTTCGGGAAGAATGACAGAGTACGCGTTTGATTTCGTGACTCCCGTTGCCAGCTGAATGGAAAGTGAGGATCAGTGAGAAGCTTGCCCAGAGAGACCAGGTGTTTTCTTTAAAGGAATGGGACGTGGGATGCATGCAAGGAGCTGAGCACAATATCCGCTGCATGACGAAAGACCATTTCGTGAGAGGTCTCGACGCCTGGCACCTGCTGATATAGATGATGTGAGACTGCATCTGCAAGAGATGTTAGCTGCTGGTGTAATACAAGAATCCAGAAGCCCTTATGCTTCCCCATTGTGGTAGTGAGGAAAAGAATGGGACAGTAAGGATGTGCGTGGATTATCGCTGTAAACCGGGGACTATCCTGATCAGTACACAATGCCCGCATTCAGGATGCTTTGGACTGTCTAAGCGAGCAAGTGGTTCTATGTGGATCTCCTCGTGGGTACTACCAGATCCCGATGGCCCCAGAGGACCGTGGAAGACAGCCTTTATCTGTCCGCTTGGCTTCTATGAATTCATGAGGATGCCTCAAGGGATTTCAGGTGCCCCAGCCACTTTTCAGCGATTGATGGAGCGTGCAGTGGGGACATGAACTTACTAGAGTGCCAGGTATACCTAGATGATGTTATTGTGTTTGGCAGCTCACTGGAGGAACATGAGAGCAGATTATTTAAGGTATTGGACGACTGGAGGACTTTGGCCTTAAACTGTCCATTGATAAGTGTCAATTCTTTCAAACATCAGTAAAGTATGTGGGACACATAGTATCCACCGAGGGAATAGAGACCGACCCAAGTAAAGTTGAGGCCTTGACCACCTGGCCACAGCCCAAAAATCTAAAAGAACTGCAAAGATTCCTGGGATTCTGTGGTTATTATCGGCGTTTCATCAAGGACTATTCAAGAGTGATCCGCCCTTTACTTAACCTTACTCAAGGGTATCCCCCAACCCACAAAAAATACCAAAAGTCAGCGTCCCTCAAGACTGAAAGAGTGTATTTTCATCCGAGTGAAGTATTTGGGGCCTGGGACTCCTGATTGTGAGACTGCTTTCATGAGATCATATATCAGCTTACCCATGCTCCAGTGCTGGCCTATGCCGATCCAAGAAAACCTTACATCCTGCACACTGATGCTAGCTTGCAAGGGTTGGGGCTGTGTTGTACCAAGAGCACAGAATGGCCTGAGACCAGTGGCCTTTGCCAGTAGAAGCCTGACCCCATCCGAAAAGAACTATCCTGTACATAAGTTAGAGTTCCTAGCTTTGAAGTGGGCTATTGTTGACCAATTCCATGAGTACTTGTATGGGGCTAAAATACTAGTAAAACTGCAATAATCCTTTGATCTATGTGCAGACCTCAGCTAAGTTGGATGCCACTGGCCATAGGTGGCTTTCTGCATTATCTACATATGACTATGCTCTCGAATACTGAGCAGGTCTGAACCACATAGATGCTGATGCTCTCCGGAGGCCTATTCCCCAGAATGATTGGGTCCGATTGGCAGAACCTGACATTTGGGCACTCTGCGGAAGTTTGACAGGGAGGAACAAATGTCCACGGACGCAGTGGACTGCATGGTGGATTGCTTAGGACCCTCTGAGAATTGCATACCTGCTGCTTATGCCACTTTTCTGCAATAGACATTGGTGCACTGCCTCAGCTGGACAATGACAGTATCGCGGGCTCAATCCGCGATCCCATGATCAAAGCAGCTTTAGAAGCCCTCTATGCAGGAAAAGATGTGTCCAAATTACGCTCCACTGATTTGAGAACTGCACTGTTATACAAAGAAGGTCCTAAGTTGAAACTGATCAATAAACTGTTATACAGAGAAACAGTAGACAGAGGGGACAAGTAGACAAATAACAACTAGTGCTGCCCACTGCCTTCGAGGACTCAGTAATGATGTCCTTGCACAACCACATGGGGCACCTCGGTATAGACAGAACACTTGACTTGGTGAGATCCAGATTCTATTGGCCTAAGATGGGGCTGATGTGGAGCAACACATTTGAACTTGTATACTGCTTACAGAGGAAAGCTTTGCTCCAGAGGCTGCCCCTTGTTAACATCACCACCAGTGCACCCATGGAGCTGGTCTGTATTGATTTTCTGAGTTTGGAGTCAGATCAAAGAAATATCAGTTATGTGCTGGTGGTCACTGACCATTTCACGAGATATGCCCAAGCTTTCCCCACCAAAGACCAGAAAGCATCCACTGGGGCCAAAGTACTTGTAGAAAACTTTTTTGTTCACTATGGGGCTGCACAAAGAATCCATTCTGATCAAGGGAGAGACTTTGAGAGTTGTCTGATCAAAGAGATGCTTTCTCTGTGGGGAGTGCAAAGTCCAGAACCACTCCTTACCACCCCAGGGGACCCACAGCCTGAGCGTTTCAACGCACTTTGCTAGATATGCTAGGCACCCTGCACCCAAAGGACAAGCCTAGATGGAGCCAACAAATTAGCACCCTGGTACATGCTTATAACTGCACCAAAAGTGATGCCACTGGGTTCTCCCCTACCGCCTGATGTTTGGAAGAGAAGCTCAACTACCGGTAGATGTGTGTTTTGGGTCTCTCCTGATGGGGTTCAAGCTGACAACTACTTACAGTATGTGCAAAGTTAAAGGCCCAGCTAACTCATGCGTACCAACTGGCTCAAACCATGGCTGCCAAAGAAATCTGGCCAACAAAGAAAGGTATGATAAAAGGTGAAAGCACAGGAACTCCAGGAGGGAGATCGGTTATTGCTAAGAAATCTGGGACTGCATGGCAAACACAAGATTGCTGACCGATGGCACCATCTCCCTCACATTGTAGTGGGCAAACTAGATGATCTGCCAGTGTACAAGTAAGGCCTGAGAATAATTCAAAGATGTAAAACAATACATAGAAATCATTTACTGCCCATTGGACAAATCTTGATTGAGTCTGAGCCCCAGAAGATGCCCCTCTGGACCAGTGACTAGAGCTGCTGCTAAGAAAAGATCAAGAAAGTCTGCACCTACAGAAGCAGAGTTAAAGTGTTCCCCTCCACAAGTCCCAGTTGAGCATGACTGTCAGTCTATATCAGAAGAAAGTGAGAGTGACTTTGAATACTATCCTTCTTACGAATGGAGTCAATTGTTTCGGGGCAATCCCCTAGTCAATACTGGAGACGAAGCTGGGCCTTCTGGACTGTCTAAGCCCCCAGCTTCGTCCCTGGAGCCAATGCCCCAGAAAGTGAAGTGCAAAGCATCAGATCAGATGAAATGGAATCATTGTGCATGGTTTGAACTGTTTGAGCTTTCAGGGAAGAAAATGATGGATTGGGGCAGACTGGTGATACACCAGAACAAGAAGAGTATTTTGAGTGCCCTGACAGTCCACTGCCAGTGTCAAAGCTCTCCATGTGAGCCAAATGTTGTGGACTCAGAAACTGTAACTCCTGGAGCTGAAAGTGACCCAAGTTCTAGCCTCTCTACCCCATGGAGACTCCCTGACAAGTGAGGACAATGCTGAAAATGAGGCTCAGAGTGCAGAGACTATAACAGTTCCCCTAGAAAGACTGGTCGAGCTGTAAAGCCTGTGGTGCACCTCAGTTATGATTCCTTTGGGAGGCCTGTGGACTTGCCTCTCAGTGTTGTCCATAAAGGAGTGTATGTGTCCCGCTCATTGCCCAAACTGAGCGTCAGTGCTAACTCAAGTTACTTGTGTTGCCCTCTAAGTATGGTGCCCTTGCCCGTCCAGCCCCAAGGTAACTGATAGGAAGTGCCCTCTCTTCAGGTTTCATGTACAAGAGGTAATAACTTGAGTTATGGTACAATGTGTGTGTAATACTGTGTAAGAGTGACGTACTGCAATGTTTCAGAAATGTGTTCTTGGTAAAATGATGTATTGACTGATGATTACATGTGTGAGCCTAATGCAAATGTATATGGTTGCAGTTGAAACTTATGGTACTTGCTTGACGCGACGCAAGCTTTCCCAGGCCAGGAAGGTGTAACCCCCTGCAAATGGGGGTTCCAAAAGACTTCAGGAGCTTGCTTGAATGCCCAAGTCTGAATGGTGTTTGGCGTTTAAGCCATTTATCAGTGAGTGTTTTTAGAGCCTCTGGTACTGTCTCTTTAAGAGCTGTCTGCTTGCAGACATAATTAGTTTGTATGGGGGGACTGTGTGCTTCTCTGCTTGAGTACCACTTGAGCTGCTGCCAATTAACTCCATTTTTGCAGTCACTAGGAGTGTAAAGGGAACCTATCTGAAAGATGTAACTGTTTGCCAGAAATCATTTAGAGTAATAATGAAATTACAGTTTGTCTAACCTGCTTTCTTTGCAGTCAGAACTGTGTTTGCCTAGTTCCCCATTCTAGTTTTGAACTGCTGAACTGGACCAATCAGTGTGGGTTAAGGTAGCTCTAAAATGGTGCCTTGGATGAATCAGAACTTGGACTCATAATCTGAGCCAGCCACAAGAGGATTGTATGGGCAGTGACTCTGGGAGATGTAGTTTAGACTTGGCGCCTTTTGGACCAACAGGAGCAGTCTATTGTGATGACAGCCAATCCAGCCAAGAACTGGGAGGAACTCAAGGAAGTGCCGGTTTTGTCTGCTGGAGTTTCAGTTGAGCTCTGGCAGTGAAGAGGGAAGGAGCCCTGTGCTTTTTTGGTGTGCAGTTTTAGTCGGAAAGCGTGTAAGGCCCAGAGTTCCGTCTGCAGCTTGTAACTGCTTGTTAGGACTGAATCCATCCTGTGAAGAGAATCAAAGGATATCTGAAGAGTAGAAACCAGGCTCACCCTGTAGAAGACTGGAGAAATTGCTAAATTGCATTCGGTCTCTCAGGAACTGAATCTGCTGTGTGTTCTCCCTGGTATTGTGCAGTAATTGCGATCGGGATAGAGAAGCAGCCTGCCTGGTATAGTACTTTCTTTTTACCATATAAATGTGTGAGGAGGCTTGTGCAGCTCGAGTGAATCCTGCTGCCATTAAAGGACTTTTGCCTGTTAGTGTTCACCATATAAATGTGTGAGGAGGCTTGTGTAGCTCAAGTGAATCCTGCTGCCATTAAAGGACTTTTTGCCTGTTGCAGTTTGCCATATAAATGTGTGAGGAGTCTCGTGGAGCTCAAGAGTAGCCCTGCTGACATTGAAGGACCCTATCTTGTTTGGAGTCGTGAGTACTAATTTAGAGTCGCTCCCTGTTGAATTGCCACATTGAATCCAAATGGAATTACTGTACTGCTGACTGTTTATCTAATTTTTCTTTTCTCTGTGTGAAAGGGCCCCTACCAGCTGCCATGGTTTGGACTAGCCACTAGGGCTTGGGTACCCAGGGACAGTAACTGGTAGGGATAGGCCTGTGCACAGAGCCATAGGTAGATGAGTAAAGTGATAAGCTAATTAACCTGATTCCCCCCTGTCCTTATTATATCCCCCTAAATAAATCAGAGCTGCTTGTTTCAGCAAAGTTATACTGCCTGAGGTATTTGTCTATGTTAAAGTATTGTACTGTGATTGTTGCACTGTATCTTATTTTACAGGAGGTCCCAGTGCCTGAACCAGTCCTGGGGGTAAGTGTATACTGTGAAGGTAATTCTGATATATTGTGTGGGCCACTAGTGGGAAGAAAGTGGGGTTGCAGTGTCCCAGAGGGCTGTGACCAAGTTAGTTTAACTATTGCAAACCCTGACCTCTGGGTGGAGGCACCCGCCATCGGATCCAGGCCCCTCAACCTGTTAGTGGCAAATCAGGCAGGGGTAGTAGCCCCTGGGATAGCGCCATCTAGGGGTTACACATAAAAGGACTGTGATGTGTCTACTATATGTATAAATTAAGCATTATACCATGGACCTTGGACACCGACCAATGAGAACGGCAGGCTGGCACCTTACCTCCGTTGTAAATCCTCTGATAATCACCGCAAAAGGTGCCAGCCAGCCGCATAGTAAAAAAATAAATCCGACCCTGAAACCACAAAATTTAAGCCGCCGTGTTGAATCCTGCTTAACTAGCGTCTCACACAAGCGACCGGGAAATTTAAACACAGTTCACCACTTTGCAGTACATAACTAAATTTAAATAAAGTATTTTTCTTGCACATAAACACGTCTACTGAATTCACCTCATAAAAATTGTTTGCCGTCTACTTGGCTCCGTTGCTACTTCCTCGTGCAGTCCTCTGTCTCTGAATCCCTGCTTTCGGACACAAGAAAAAAAAAAGCAAATCCATTCCCCGTCTCTCAACAGCACAAACTCCATGTCCTGTTCATTCACACTTTGTCTCTCTCTTACACTCCTGCTCTCTGTGTCCGAATCCCCACTGCCGGGCGGAAAAAAAACGTAAGGACAGTGTGCTGTACATTCCTATTCTCCACTTCTCTGTGTGGCTCCACAGAAGAAAAAAAAACGAAGCAAGAGTCTGTTACAGCAATTAACCGTTCCTCTTCTATACTTCTAGTAACAGAGCTCTCTCTCTCTCTCTCTCACTACACTGCAGCGATGAACGATCATTCTGAAAACCCTGTATTCTCCCTCCAGCTCAGCAGCCATAGCAACACCCTAGCAACCAAGCACAACTCAAAGAACCAAGGACTATTTTTTTGTAGCGGACTAACAAATACAATAAAAATAACAAAATACAAAAAAAAGACATTTTATTTTATTATTTTTGTATCTCAAAAAAATATACCATGGTATAATCGCAATAAGCCACTCAGGGGTGTGGGTTATCGGGGGATTTACCACGGTTGTCGAGGATTTACCCACTCGGCCACTCCTCGTTGGCAAACCACGCCAACCGTGATAAATCCCCAATAACCCACCACCCCCTCATGCTTATTGCTTAAATATCACTTAACAGGTGTGTAATGTGCTGGGATAACATCACGCCTCAGGTGGTTGGGCACGAGGCCTCAGGCCGAGTGCGTCCAACAACTGAGGTGTGACGTTATCCCAAACAACACACACCCTGGAGGGCATTATTGCTATTATACAATGGCTCGTTGTTATACAGAATAAAAAAAATAATTTTAAAGATGTTTTTGTGTGGAAAAATATTTTTGTTTTTTTAAGAGAAGATGAAACAATCAAGAAAAAGCTCCATAAAACAATCAATCAAAAGCTCAATAAAACAAACAATCAGAAGCTCCATAAAACAATCAGTCAAAGGCTCCATAAAACAATCAGTTAAAAGCTCCATAAAACAATCAATCAGAAGCTCCATAAAACAATCAAAGACTCCATAAAACAAGCAATCAGAAGCTCCGTAAAACAATCAATCAAAGGCTCCATAAAACAATCAAAAGCTCAATAAAACAGTCAATCAAAAGCTCCATCAAATGCTCATCTGCAGGTTCACAGTGAGGCTGAGACTAGACCCGTGGTGTTGTACTGGAATAACATCACGGGTCCAGCCCAAGACTGACCAATCAGAGTCCAGGATTTTTTCTTGCCATTGTATAATCTGAGTTATCTACATGGTAGACATATCATCTTCAGTTTATTACACGGGAGTGAAGATACACAATTTCATCATATGTATAAGCTCACCCATATTATGTGTGAGTGTGTGTGTGTGTGTGTGTGTGTGTGTGTGTATATATATATATTTCTATAGATATATATATAATAGAGGCAGGTAGTGCCCCTATATTAGGGTTCAGTCTTCAGTTCTACGTTAAACCCAAAATTATGCACTTCAGTAACTTTGCTACTGTTTGACTGATTCGCGTGAAATTTTGCATGCTTCATTGAGGACCAAAGATCTTTTGATGTGCCAAGTTTTGTTCCAGTCACATATGCAGTTGCGGAGATGCAGAATGTCAAAAAATTTGAAAAGTTTTATACAAATTCTTTGTCACACCGTTTCTCGGAAACTGCTTGGGGATTAAGTCTGAAACTTTCTGGGTATATGGGATTTGGGTTACAGATGTGCCTTTTGAGGGTTTGGTGAAAAAATATTAATCCATTCAAAAGTTATTAAAATTCAAAGTTTCCTATTATTTCCTATGGGAAAAATTAGATGTGCCGTGCAGATGTACTGTTTTGCTTTCACGACAGCTGATTTTGCTTTTGCAAATGCTGGAAGTAGTGTCATGCTTCCGCCATCTTGTGTTCAGTTAGCGATGCGGAAAAAATGATATAATTCAAAAATTACTGCCCCTTGGTAAATACCAACACTTGTGTTTGCCTAATCGGGGCCCCGAGGAAAACAATTCTGTGGTTATTTTTTTGGAAAAGTGGCCATAAATATGTTTATTTTAATTGGGCTGTTATTACTACCACAAATTGTGGCACTAGTGCTGCAATTTGCAGTAGTACTTTTGTGTACATGCCGCAAATTGCAGCACTGTTGCATGAAACATCAGGGGTTTTGCCACAGATCGTGACACTGTTTCGGAAAAATAGCTGCAATTTGTGTCACTACTTTTTTTTAAAAATTGCATCGGCCACTGGAAAAAAAAATTCTGCCCTTTTAGCCAAACTATGGCCAGAATCCGATTCCTCAGCCCCTGTTTAGGTAAACACCTTTTGGTGTTTACCTAAATAAAGGATTTTTTTTATCCTTTTACTGCATCAAAGGAGGCAGAGGCATGTTTATATTAAATATACCTTTACTGACATGGAGGTGCCCAATTCCCGTGTTGGTGGAAGAAGCCCCCCCCACCAGTGTGGACACTGGGGAGCCCCCTCCCGCTGTATCAAGATGTCTCCCCCTGCCAGTGTGGGACACTGGGGAGCCCACTCCCAGCATCCCGATATAGCTACTTGTTATTCCCTGTAAATAAAGAAACAGTCCCCTGATGTACCATGCTGTTGCCAACATCAGGGGGCCCAATCCCTGTGTCGGCACTAGGAGACCCCCCACCACTGTGGGACACTGGGGAGCCTACTCCCAATGTCCCTACATGTGTATCCCCCCTAGCAGTCTGGGACACTGGGGTGCCCACTCCCAGTGTCCCACAATAGGTCTTGTAAACCTGTAAAAATGAGAACAGTCCCCCAACATCTTTTTTATTTATTTTAATCCTGAAAATAAGAAAACGGTCCCTCATCATCTCCCCCATGCCCTTACCCATCCTGACCCTCCCACTGAGCACCCATCACCCCACCCCCTTGCCCTATACTTACCACCAGAGATCATTGGCTGTCATCTTCTGTAGACCAGGGCACATCTGCACTCTTCAAAGCCAAACCGCGAACTGAAGAATTAAGGTAAGTGCTGTATAATGTATTTCAATGGCATTTTGAACTTATAGTGATATCTTTGGCATTTTTAGGTATTTTTTCACCAGATTTTCAACATGGGCTTTTTGGGACCCCACCTAATGAACACTGTTACTGTTGTTTTGTTACTCGAGCCCAGAAGGTGATTTTGCAGTTGCTGCATGAAATCACCTTTCAGGACAAATAGCAGACTGACAGTGCCAGTGTTCATTAGTTGAATCTAAAACCATAATTAAATTGGTGAAAAAAATTCCTAAAAATGGCAGAGGTATACACAGTCATTGAAATATTTCTATGCACATGCGTAACATTTGTAATTTTTAATATTTTCACTCCAAATTTTCAACATAGCCATATTTTCATACCACCAACAGAACAGTACAGCTGTCATTTTTCACGTCCTATTTCCACCTATGGGGTTTATGAGGTGGGATCATAGGAAGACTATGTTGAAAATTTTGGTCAAAATATGAATAAAATGCCAAAGCTATGATCATTAGTTGCAATTTTGGTACACCCGCTTGCAACTACAGACATTGTAATTATTTTGACCCTAGATTTTCAACATAGCCTTCTTATTACCTGACCTGATGTATGTCATAGCTGTCATTTAGCAAATCCAGTCGAAAATGTGTTTTCACACCTGTGGCATGGAATGGCATCGCAGTTGCACAGAATTATGTTTTGGCAGGGATTTGAACATTTTCTGTACTAGGTACATATCCTGGGGTAATCAGATGGCTATAGTGACAGTCTGCTCATGCATCTACGGAGGGATGGGTGTGCAGGGTCCAAAGGACCCTATACTCCCACAGTAAAATAAGGAAAATAACCGCTAAAACAAAGAGATGATGTTACAATCTCTGTACACTTATGGATAGATGGGAGCGCAGGGCCCAGAGGACCCTTCACTCCCATAATAAACAGCTATGGCTGTGGTAATACTTTCACAAAAAGTAATGAAATTCTCTGCAAAAAACTTTGTTTATTTGGTTTTGTTTACCGGGTAAGCACACTGGACAGCCAAGTACCTATTTTCAGGTGCGACCCGGGAGGATTACAAGGTACATTCATACAAGAACAACAGGAAGAGTCAAAGTTAACATACAAGAACATCGGGCCTAATAGAAATTAATAGGTAGCTAACAGCATAAAAGACTTCAGGCACAACTGATTGATGTTTAGATATCAGCATAAGATACATAACAGATTAATTAGGTAGATAGCATCATAATACAGAATAGTACACACATTGTCAACAAGGCAAACAATATAGGGTATGCCATACCCTGGGGAGGGTGCTAGGTGGTTAACAGGAGAAGTACAAAAGTGCAAGAGAGAGACCTGGAGAAGAGAGGGATAGATTAGGCAGGGTACCCCTCTGGGACAGGTGGGCAGGGAGTGGGCCCAGTGCAAAATTGACAACTTATTGTTATATCAAGTGGTTACAGGAGTTGAAGTGCATTAAAATGCAGGAGCCACGCCGTCACCAGTTTGAAAATGGGGAAAAAAGTGTGCCTCAGCCGGTGGTCTATGAGGCATTGAGACAGGTGGAGGCCAATTTCAGGAAGCCCTATAGGGAGGCTTTAAAGCAGGGATGGGAGGAGGTGGAGGAGTGAATAAAGGCAGGAAGGGAGTTCCACACTCTTGGCGTGTAGACGGTGAAAGCCCGATCACCCGCAAGGGTGCGGGTTTTTGGAACCAGGTGGTCCTGCAAATCCCTACATCTTAAGTGGTAGGTTGGGGTTCCATGTTTGAGGGGTAGGGCAAGAGCAAAAGGGGTAGCCATTCTGACAATGTTGTCGATGAAGTTGCTGAGGACAAAGGTGCGGTGCTTTTCAGGGGGGAGCCACTCCAGCCGCGTGTAAATATCACAATGGTGCGCGAGGAGAGGGGCCGAGAGCGCAAAGCAGCATATATTGTTATATGCAGTGTCCCATTTCATGAGACTAGATTTAGGTACCGGGGCAAAGGATACAAGCACACGCCCATAACAGAACATCATTGTTAGGAGGACCCCCCTGGCTAGGGCCAGTCATGCAGCCCGGGTGAGGCAGCTTTTTGCTCTATAAGCAAGTCCGAGCTTGCCGTCAGTCGCCTTACATATGTTCTGAATATGCAGGGTAAGATCCAGTAAATGCACCAGTAGGGATCCTTATGATTATACTTTCTTAAAAAGTAGGGAAATTCTTTGCTAAAAACTGCGTTAATGCACTATTAGGGTTCTAGAGACCAAAAATAGGGAAATTAGATCTTAGGGTTCCCATCTCTATGACCCCAGCCCCACCCTTGCCTTCCAACCCTAAGACCCTCTCACCCTGCTTGCAGGAACAGATGTGAGGGATGTGCCTTGGGGTTGCAAACCTTAATGCTCACCCCATCCTGTTATTCTGTACCCATCTTAGCTTACTTACTCTTAGAATGAGATGAGCATTAGTGTTCGCAACCCCAAGACACACCTCACACATGTTCCTGCATGCAGGGTGGGGGTGGGGTCTTAGGATTGGAATGCGAGTGGAGGTGGACTCTTAGGATTGGGAACTCTAAGATCTAATTTCCTACTTTGTCTGTAGAACCCTAATGGTGCATTAATGCAGTTTTTTGCAATATATATATATATATATTTACATATATATGTATGCGATAGATGTGGGCACAAAACCCATTGTATAAATCCATTTATTTTCACATATGTTGTATAAATGTTTTATAAATAAAATTTATGCAACATATGTTGTATAAACGCTAACTGTCAATCAAACCTCTCCACCCGGCACTACTTTCCCACCAGCACTACAGCACCTCCTCCAGCAAATGCTCCCCACACCACATTACACAGCAACAATCCCAGACCAAAACTGTTTTTTTCTTTTCTTTTTTTATTGGCAAACTGTATCCTTGGCTCATCCTCCATGCTCCTACAATTTATTTTGAATTGACGAACACTACTTTTACATTTAAAACAGAACTACCAAACAAATGTAATTCCCCCCATTCACAGCTACATCTTCCCTGAAACCCTGAATCATATCAGAAGTAGTAATTTGTATAATTAAAAAAAGAAATTCCCCACAGCAGCGTCATGTCTCAATGTTTATTCAGCACGCCACCTTAGTACAGCTGCCAGTATGTCCCCTGCCCTGGTTCCCTGCTCTATTCACAGCCGGTAGCAGCCTGCTGACCTCCGATGCTGTCTGCATGCCTGCGCTCGGACTCCTCAGGAGTGAGCTCCATGCTGATTTCTTCTCTACCACACAAAAAACTGCACATTTCTTTTTTTTTTGGGGTGGGGGCGGATTTTCTAAATACTGTAGTGGAAGTGCACATTACCAGCGCTACAGTACCAGGATTTCACTCTGACTGAACTCAACCCGATGTTCCGTAACCACCATTGCTCATAAAACAATGCAGGATCAAGCAGATAAATAAAAGTAATACACTTGATTTAAAATAAATAAATACATAATATGAAACACTTTACTGGCAAGCAGCAATCTGTCTCTCCCACTAGTTGAGAAACAAAGCCGCCTTGATTTTCAAATTGTGCAGCCCACCCACTTAGAGAGCATTTGCTAATTGGAACTTGCGCTCTCGTTGTGTAGACATGCCATACCTAGCAACCATGTCAATGGGTTGGCAAGGATACACTGCAGAAAAATAATCCTACCTATTTCATGAAAAAAACAGGAATTAAACAAGAAAAAAAACTTTAACTCAAACTCCCTCCCTATTGCATAAATGGAATATGCGATAGGGAACTTGATAAATGAATGGTTTATGTGGACTCAAGCAGTTTGTCCTCAGACACCTTACTCATGACTTACGCCACTCATGAGGTTACCCAAGGTCAAACTGCTCTTGTTCACATAAATCAATTATTTAACTTGTCCCCACTGCATATCCCTCATATATGTAATATATATATTTTATAATGGTGCAGTCACACCACTATATTTAGGGTTGAACTGGGGTTTCTATGTCAAATCCAGAATTTCGCAGTTTAATATCTTTGCAACCTTTCAACAGCTTTGCATGCAATTTTGCATGTGCAGTCTCCTGTAGTAGATCTTTGGATATGCCAAGGTTCGTTCTGGTCTTGATGTATAGTTTCCAAGATCTGGATATTGAAAAAATGAATTTTTCATAGCTTTTTACCCACTGGTTTGAATGGGATTTTCTTTTAATTTATCTACCGACCAGACGGTTTGGAATGTTGGTCTGAAATTTTCATGTTACAAAAGGGCTGACCCACAGATGTGCCTTGTGCTGGTTTCGTGAAAAACTATTAAACAGCTACAAAGTTATTTAATTTTAAAATGTTTGTAAACTGGTTCTGAGCTTGCTCAGTAAGCACCTCAAAATAGTTGCTGTAAATGAAACGAAAAAAGAATTTCTTGTTCATATTGACATCATCCTTTTCATTTGAGTGAAATCCTTTTTTGCTTGGTCACCATCTAGTTTTGTGTTCTTCCAGAAAATTGAAGAACCACATAATTGAGACTGTGGGGTGGTACCAAGACATGTAGCTTGCTTACTGGGACCACCTTAGCTGCATTCTGCACTTAACTGTTCCAGGAATGCCCCTCAGATAATGTTTTTTGATGTTCATAAATCCTTTTTCGTATCGTGTGATAGGAAAAAAGATTCTTTTTTAGTATCACGAGTGACTGAAAATAATTTTTTCATGTGGGAAAACTGCTTTCCCTGCTGTTTAGTGGCTTCCCCTGCCCTCTAATCCCTTTCCCCTTGCTCTTATAATTTTCCCAGTGTCTAGTGGCACCCACAACCTTCGATCCCTACCCCCCTCTTTTGTTAAAATAACTTGCCCTTGGAACTATTGACACCCCCCCATATCCTGTACCCATTGTAAAAGTAATTTCCCTGGTGTCTACTGTCACCCGGCACCCTCCAATCCCCATCCCGTTATTTGTTGAGCTTCCTTGGTGTCTAGTGGCGCCACTCACCCTCCGATCCCCATCCCCCCTTGTTTCTATAGTTTTCCTAGTGTCTAGTGGCACCACTCACCCTCCGATCCCCATCCCCCTTGTTTCTATAGTTTTCCTAGTGTCTAGTGGCGCCACTCACCCTCCGATCCCCATCCCCCCTTGTTTCTATAGTTTTCCTAGTGTCTAGTGGCTTTCCTCCACCCTCGATCCCCATCCCCCTTGTTTCTATAGTTTTCCTAGTGTCTAGTGGCGCCACTCACCTCGAATCCCCATCCCCTTGTTTCTATAGTTTTCCTAGTGTCTAGTGGCGCCCACTCACCCTCGATCCCCATCCCCCTTGTTTCTATAGTTTTCCTAGTGTCTAGTGGCACCACTCACCCTCCGATCCCCATCCCCCCTTGTTTCTATAGTTTTCCCTAGTGTCTAGTGGCGCCACTCACCCTCCAGTCCCCATCCCCCTTGTTTCTATAGTTTTCCTAGTGTCTAGTGGCGCCACTCACCTCCGATCCCCATCCCCTTGTTTCTATAGTTTTCCTAGTGTCTAGTGGTACCCCACCCTCCAATCCCCATCTCCTTCTCACATCCATGTTTTTCTCTGGTGTCTGGCACCCCCACCACCACCCTCTGATCACTGTCCCCCATGTCAGCATTATTTCTCTGGTATCAGTGACCTCCCACCCTCTCTTGTTTTTCCCCTGTAATAAAAGAAAATGGTTTATTGATGTCTTTTTTTTTTTAGCCTGTAAATAAATCCCATGATCCACCCCCCACCTCCTACTCAGCACCCACTGTCCCACACTCCCCACACCCTCCACAGACCTTCATTCACCTGAATAGGTACCATGGTGAAGGTCTACTCTCTGATCAGAGACACAGCTTGCTGCTGGAAATGCTGACCGCTATATGAGATAATAGAGTAAGTGCAGTTCAGTGTACTTCAATGGGATTTTCAACTTTGGTGCATAACTTTACCATTTTTACATATTTGTATTCCAAATTTTCAGCATATCCTTTTTGAGACCCCCTTCTTATGAACAATGTTGATGTCATTTCCAAATCCTGCCCAAAAAGTGATTTCTTGGTTGATTGGCAAAATCACCTTTCAGGTGGAATTTCAAATTTTTTTTAAAATACTTGTTCATGAGGTGGGGTCATAAGAAGGGAATGTTGAAAATTTGGGGTCAGAATATGCTAACGTGTCAAAGTTCTGCGCATTCATTGACATTTCACTACGCTCACTCGTAACTTTTGCAATTTTCAATATTTTAACCCCAAATTATCAACATAGCCATTTATTTACACCAACTCATGAATGTGACAGCTGTAATTTTTCGAATGTTATCTAAAATGTCTTTTTGTGCCCCAGGCACTGAATGACATTTTGGTGGGGATTTCACTGTTTTTACTATCCGGTATGGCATTGTTCCAGTACTGAGATTGACCCTTATATATCCTGGGTAAAGGACAAGTATAGAAACATAGAAACATAGAAGTTGGCAGATAAGGACCACAAGGCCCATCCAGTCTGCCCATAGCTAAGTATCATCTGCCTAGCAGTGAAAACTCACACTGTACCACATATGACCTATCCTACAGGTAGCATATACACAGTGAATAACGTGTTATATAAAATAAATGATGGCAAAGTGTGACATATAAGAAAATACCATCTCATGGTCGAACAAGCCATAAAGACATGAGCTCAAAGAGCTTGTTTGACCTGAGATGGTATTAGTTCATGAGTATTCTGGATGTTATCAGTTATTATTTTGTATAATAAACGCTGTTTGTGTTGTCCACTGTTTTTCCATAGTGTAGGGATTTTTCGTAGTGTAGTGCTATGTGCTGTAATGTTTTTCCATGATGTAGGGATTTTCTGTAGTGTTGTGGTATGTCCTGTAATGCTTTTCCATAGTGTAGTAGTAATTCTGGTAGTGTTTTTCTGTAGTGTACTGGTTTTTATTGGGATTGTGTGTTGTTTGTCCCTGTAGTCTTTCCATAGTGCAGGGACCTCCTATAAAAGGAGGCTTGGCTCTGGTGGTCTTCCCCTTATATAATTTAGGATCAAGAGCAGTGTGATATGCAGTTGGGAGTGGCATGGTGTACAGTCAGGAACAGCTTGGTGCTTGGTCAGGAGCAATGTTTAAACTGCCTATAGGAATAGCAGTTGAGGGCAGAGTGCAGTCGGTAGTATGAGCAACATCAGGCATTTGCAGTCAACAACTGTCAGTACTCAGTAATGGCACAGCAGGAGGATTGTCAGCAGCAGCAGCATTGAGGGCCTGACTGTGAGAGACCTACAGCATCAAGGGATGCAATGGCTTGGTGAGTGAGGTTAGAGGGAGGGTATTGTGTCTGTTGCTAGTGTGGCTTGGGTTCTTTTCTCCAGGTAGGTAAGTATGGGGCATTAGGGTGGGTATAATGTGTGTTAATACTGTAAGGTGAGAGTTAGGCCTGATTACCCCATGGCACACCGCGACATCTGTTGGTGTGTGGGGTGGTAACCCTAACAACACATTTCAATACTTTTGTTGCTGTGCTATCAACACTAACTGATACGTTAACGTTTTTGCAGTTAATTTCCCTTTTTGAGAACGTGCAATGTAACTGGTAACTGGTATATGGTTGTGGGAGTGCTGGCCCTCCGGGTCCTGCGCTCCCTTCACGTTACCCAGTTTCTGCCTAATGGTATGCATATGTGGGAGTGTAGGTCCTCTGGGCCCTGTGCTAACACTTACACATAAGTACGGAGTCATACAGCAGTCCCGTAGTACTGAAAAGGAACCCTCGTAACACTTATTTGGCAATATCTCAGTGACCGTAGCAACTATGAAAAAATTCCACTGTAGTTATAATCATGACTTTGAAACCTCCACACAAACTTAGTTCACCTAAAGGTGGACTAAGCTGTTGAGAGCAAAAAATCCATATGTCAAATTTTTTTGAGATACGTGCGCCTAAAAGCGCCGTGGGTGCCACAATGTTAGCCTATAGGATATTTCTCAACTTTGGAGTAGTGTACCTTTGGAACTGTTTAAAAAAATGTTACCAAACTACCAAAAGGCACATCTGTGGGGCCAGGGCTTGCCACCCTGCAAATTTCAGCCCCGAAGTCCCAAACGTTTAGGTGCAGTGGTGTGGCAAAGAAATGGTATTTTTTGGTGCAGTAGTGTAATATATTGCAACAGTACAGATGCGAAAGTGTCGTAATTTGCGAAAGTGTTGCATCTGTACTTTCGTGATTTGTGAAACCATGGGGGATCCAATTTTGAAAAAGGTATTTCTAGGGTCCTAGAAAAAATCTTGATGGCACCATTGTGTTCCTCTGGCCCAGAATAGGTGAACACAACTGTCAGTGTTTACCTACGGGCAGTAGAATTTGAATTACAGCTGTTTTTCTCCACCACTAACTGAAACAAGATGGAGGCAGCACGATACTGCTGAGTGGATTTGCGACAGTAAAATGTGCTGTCATGACAGTAACGTGTACTTTCGAGAAGCACATATATTTTTTCCCATTGACTATAATGGGAAAATTAAAATTTGAATAACTTTTGAATAGATTAATATTTTTTCACCAAATCTTCAAACGGCACATCTGTGACCTAGACTGCATCTTTCCTGAAGATTTCAGACCAGACGGACAAATTGTTTGGGCTGTAGCCCCGAGCAAAGAAACACACAAAGCCTCCGTTTTTGTGCGTTTTGTGGCACTCCGCAGCTCCGCAACTACTCATCCAACCATAATGCAACTTGCTAGATCCAGAGATCTATGGTGCCACTCCACACATGCAAAATGTCAGACAAATCTGTCATACAGATCCAAAGTTATTAAAGTGTGAAATTTGGGGGTTAACATAGAAGTGGCTAGGCAGCCCTAACTATAGCTGTACTACTGTGCAGCTATAATATACATCCTGTATTTCATACTCCATATTTTGAAGTTAAAAGTTTTATTGCGGAGCATGCTGAGGATTTCATACCTTATATGAGCGTCATGCAGTATACAGTATGTGGCACGCATGCCTCTCTAGAAAATGCACTAGTTGACATTTGTATTTCCTGCCATTTCTTGAACATTGTCCTCTTGGATCCCTTCTAACCTTTGCACACCTCACCTTGAATTACTAAACCCTTTAGTGATTCAACAGTGCAAATTCTATATCTGTTTAAATTGGTCTTTAGGACTAAAGTCAGAGGAAATACTGTATTTATACTGTTCCATGTTTTGGTACAACTGTTCTTATACTCGGTATCAGAATGGTAGAAGGCTATATTTCTCATAATCACCGTTACCCACATTAGTGGGACACAAATCCCTGGTTCTCCGTTAACCACACATCAATTCCTTTCTTAAACTTATCCAGTGATTTCCTATTAACTAAATGTGACAGCAGTTTATTCCATAATCTGCCAGCTGTGTTAACAAATGAGAAATGTTGCATATTATTTTTAGCTGTATTTAAATTTATCTGTTGTTTATGCATCCTTAAGTCTTTTGGTTTTGTTTGTATCTCAGTCCCCATCTCCTTTCTTAAATATTCATCATGCATGATTTCTGTACATCATCATTAGATCACCTCGCATTCTCCTTTGCTGCAGTGAAAAAAGACCTGTTTTCATTAGCCTCTCCTTATAGCTTAATTTCCTAATTGGCCCTATTAATTTAGTAAATCTCCTCAGAGTTCGTTCTATTCTGTCAATTTCCCCTTGCTTATATGGGCTCCATTATTGTGACCTGTAGTCTAAGTGTGGTCTGACAAACATTTTATAGAGTGGCATTAAGCTCTGTTCGCTGAGGGGCTACGTATAAAACTAGCCTGGAAAGTTATAAATAATATGAGATTTTAATATTTTTTCTACGTTGTACGGTTCCTTAGATATAAGCAGTTTAGTATTCCAAATGCTCATTTTCTGGTCGGAGGGCCATTATTATGCCCACATTCTTTGTATTCAGTGTGCTTCTGTGCACCTTTTTGGGACACAGAGCGCATGGCGTTTGCATTACTGTTACCGTTAGCATTTCCATTTCTGTTTCCGCTTGCTTTACCGTTATTGTTTGAGTTACCATTTCTGTTTGTGTCAACATTGTGCGTTACCATTTGCGGTCACATTTGCATTTGCATTACTGTTTCCTTTTGCTTCACCGTTGGCGTTACCATTTGCATTTGCATTTCCATTTCCATTACCATTTTTGTTACATTTGCGTTTATGTTACCATTTGAGTTTGCGTTTCTGTTACTCTTAGGGTTTGTGTTTGCATTTGCATTTCTGTTATCATTTTCATTACTGTTTCCTTCTGCGTCACCGGTGGCGTTACCATTACCATTTGTGTTTGCATTTTCTTTACCGTTTGTGTTACAATTTGTGTTTTTGTTTACGTTTGCGCTTGCGTTTACGGTACCGTTTGCATTACTGTTTACTTTTGCATTTGCACTTGCATTTGTGCTACCATTTATGTTACTGTTTCCTTTTGTGTCACTGTTGGCATTACCATTACCGTTTGCATTTCCATTTGAGTTACCGTAACCATTTGTGTTTTCATTACTTTTTGCATAACCATTTGTGCTTGCGTTTACATTTGCGCTTGTGTTTATGTGACTGGTTGTGTAATCATTTTCGCTTGCATTTGCACTTGCGTTTTACCATTTGCATTAACGTTTCATTTTGCATCACCGTTGGCGTTACCGGTTACGATTCTGTTTCTGTTACCATTTGCCTTTCTGTTGCCGTTTGTGTTACCATTACCGTTTGCATTAACGTTTGAGCTTGCATTTCCATTATTGTTTGTCTTACTGTTTTCGCTTGTGTCACCATTTCCGTTACTGTTTGCATTACCATTTGCGATTCCGTTTACGTTATCATTAACATTTGCTTTTTCGTTACCATTTGCATTTACATTTGCGCTTGAATTTTTACCATTTGCGTTATTGCTTCTGTTTGCATCACCATTGGCGTTACTGTTTGTATTTGTGCTTAAACGTCACATTCTTTGTGTGATTATAACTTTACAACTGTTGAACGGATTTGTGTGACATTTGTAATACTTGGTCTACTATGGTACTTCTGTGCATTTACCAATTTTCATTTGACATCTGCATACATTTTTTGTACAATGCAGCAACAAAAATGTATTTTTCGCCACTCGTGTGCAGTTTTATGCTTGTGCTGCTCTGCGACCATCTAAGAGATTCGGATAAGATTTGGCACACATGGAGTAGAATGGTACATCTATTTATTTACCAATTTCTGTTTCAGTGGTACATATGGTTTTTGCGCAGTGAAGTGCAAAAAATGCATTTTTTGCTATCTTTTTGCACTGTTTTGCGTGACGCATAGCACAACCACTGTGTGGTTTATTGGTCTGAAACTTGGCACGTCAAAAGCCATTTGTTCAAGGAGGATGCCAGTTTTTGTTTGGTGAAAAAATGTTCCTTTCCAGAGTTAAAAGCACTTGAAGTTGCCCCCCCTACACAGTCAGAGATGTTTTGGCTGCGAGTTCTGCCATTTTGTGGTGGAAGACTTCATAAAGGTGCACAAATTTTAAAATTGAATATCTCTGGAATGGTTTGACTTTTTAACATGAAATTTGGCGGGTGTTGAGTGGATGTCCTAATGATGTGAATTATGTTGTTTACATGCTGGAAAAATAATTTGCTGCAGAGATACTGCGTGACGCAGTTAAAGTTTTGTGCACATCATTATGCATGGTGCTAGTGGCTCGAAATCTATAGCGTAGGTAGCCCTAGTGGTTCTGAGGTGCCGTGTGGTGGTTTGGTGTGTAAAACGTCAACAGGTGCGGAATTATGCCACTCCAATGAATGAAAATTTGGTTCATTCCGCTTCAGTAACGTTTGAACCATTTATCCGATTTGCCTGGTACTTGAAATGTAAGAAGATTTACAATAGATCTTTGTGACAATTTTAAGGTCACTGGCAGTTACGGTTGCTGAATTGTGACTGTGCAGTTGTTTGCTCATGGCACTGTGCAACTGTTGAATGGATGTTCTCACAGTTTTGGACACACGGTGTGTGCTAAGGTTCATGTCTTCTTTTACCAATTTTTGGTTCTGTTGGATATATGGTTCTTGTGTAGCGAAATGGCAAAAATGCTCTTTTTGGCACTCCTGCACAGTTTTCCCAACGTGACGTTGTACAATTGTTCAACAGATTTAGATAACATTTGTTATACATGTTCTGGTATGGTACATGTCTTCATTTACCAATTTTCATTTCAGTCAGACATACGGTTTTTGCACAGCGAAGTGACGAAAAATCTGTTCTTGCTAATTTTGCGCAATGTATTGCCCGTGGTGCTGCGCAGCCATTGAGAGGTTGATTGGTCTGTTACTTTGGGCATTGAGAGCCCTTTCTTCAAGGAACATGCCACTTTTTATTTGGTGAAAAAATATTGTTCCGTTCCAGAGTTATTGCCATTTGAAGTTGCCCCCCCTTGCGGTTAAAGATTTTTCAGCCGCGCATTCCTCCATTTTACTGCATTTTTGGCTGTGAGTTCCGCCATTTTGTGGTGGAAGACTTATTAAAGGTGCATAAACTTTAAAACTGAATATCTCTGGAATGGTTTGGTCTTTCAACATGAAATTTGGAGAGTGTTGAGTGGATATCCTGGAAATGTGACTTATGCTGCTTACATGTTGGGAAAATAATTCTCTGTGGAGATATTGTGTGACGCAGTAAACATTTTGCGCATAGCGTTATGCATGGTGCTAGTGGCTTGAAATTTATAGCGTAGCTTGTCCTAGTGGTACGGAAGTGCCTTTCAGTTTAGCCTTTGTGCTGTTATCTTGGAAAAGAAGCGAGATATAGACTTTTCGCTACTGTTGGCTCACATCGCCTTTGTGCTGTTATCTCGGAAATGAAGCGAGATACAGACTATTCACTACTGTTGGCTCAGATCACTTTTGTGCTGTTATCTCGGAAACGAAGTGAGATACAGACTTTTCACTACTGTTGGATCACATCACCTTTGTGCCGTTATCTTGGAAACAAAGCGAGATACAAACTTTTCACTACTGTTGGCTCAGATCACCTTTGTGCTGTGATCTCGGAAACAAAGCGAGATACAGACTTTTCGTTATTGTTGGCTCATATCACCTTTCCGCCGTTATCTCGGTAATGAGGCGAGATACAGACTTTTTGTTACTGTTGCTTTACATTAGCTTACTGTTACCGTTTCCATTTGTGTTACAGTTTGCGTTTACGTTTGCATTTCCCTCACCATTTGCATTACGGTTTGCACTTGCATTTCCGTTACCATTTATGTTTCTACTTATGTTTGCGTCACTGTTACTGTTACTGTTAACGTTTGTGGTTACATTACCGTTACCATTACTGTTGCGTTTCGCATTTTCATTTGAGTCATTGTTACCGTTACCGTTTGCATTTGCGATACCATTTGCATTACCACTTGCGTTTGCATTTCTGTTTATGTTACCGTAACAGTTACTGCTTGCGTTTGCATTCACATTTATGTTGGTGTTACAGTTACCATTAGCGTTTGCATTTCACTCACTGTTACTGTTACTGTTAGCATTACTGTTATGGTTCTTACGCAGACATGGGCAGTATGGTGGGAGCGTGGGGCCCAAAGAGCTCCCACCACCACATTCCATTCACTATTTATATTGCACATTCTCAAAAAGAAGGGACATTCATGGCAAAAAAAATCCATTTCATGCATCAGGTAGGGTTGTTCCACAGCGACAAAAGCGAGGAAATTCGGTGTTAGGGTTACTACCCTTGCACCCCACGCCCACCCGCCCCACTAACAGGCATTAGGATGTGCATTGGGGTCATTGGACTACTCCCCCAACTTTTTATATGTTTCCTATCCTTGTAAAACAGATAGTACCCATTTATTTCTCTATCCCATTTTATATCTTGGTCCCACCGTTTCTCTGTTATCAAACAAATGTCAACTTTTTCCTAATAGAGAAGGACTTCCAGTTCTGACTTCTTACTATTATTTAGACTCCTTGCATTTAGTGACCACATTTTAAGTCCCTCGTGACCTTTTGATAAGTTATTAGCATGTTTGTGATTTGTGGCATCACAGCACTTTAGTTCCCTCTTCCCATCCTTTGTAGTTAAAAGTTTTCCTACCTGTGCTCTAAGTGTCAGACCTAATTTCCTACCTGTGTTCTAAGTGTCAGACCTAATTTCCTACCTGTGTTCTAAGTGTCAGACCTAATTTCCTACCTGTGCTCTAAGTGTCAGACCTAATTTCCTACCTGTGTTCTAAGTGTCAGACCTAATTTCCTACCTGTGCTCTAAATGTCAGACCTAATTTCCTACCTGTGCTCTAAATGTCAGACCTAATTTCCTACCTGTGCTCTAAATGTCAGACCTAATTTCCTACCTGTGCTCTAAATGTCAGACCTAATTTCCTACCTGTGTTCTAAATGTCAGACCTAATTTCCTACCTGTGTTCTAAATGTCAGACCTAATTTCCTACCTGTGCTCTAAATGTCAGACCTAATTTCCTACCTGTGTTCTAAATGTCAGACCTAATTTCCTACCTGTGTTCTAAGTGTCAGACCTAATTTCCTACCTGTGTTCTAAGTGTCAGACCTAATTTCCTACCTGTGTTCTAAATGTCAGACCTAATTTCCTACCTGTGTTCTAAATGTCAGACCTAATTTCCTACCTGTGTTCTAAATGTCAGACCCTAATTTCCTACCTGTGTTCTAAATGTCAGACCTAATTTCCTACCTGTGTTCTAAGTGTCAGACCTAATTTCCTACCTGTGTTCTAAGTGTCAGACCTAATTTCCTACCTGTGTTCTAAATGTCAGACCTAATTTCCTACCTGTGTTCTAAATGTCAGACCTAATTTCCTACCTGTGTTCTAAGTGTCAGACCTAATTTCCTACCTGTGTTCTAAATGTCAGACCTAATTTCCTACCTGTGTTCTAAGTGTCAGACCTAATTTCCTACCTGTGTTCTAAGTGTCAGACCTAATTTCCCTGTGTTCTAAATGTCAGACCTAATTTCCTACCTGTGTTCTAAGTGTCAGACCTAATTTCCTACCTGTGTTCTAAATGTCAGACCTAATTTCCTACCTGTGTTCTAAGTGTCAGACCTAATTTCCTACCTGTGTTCTAAATGTCAGACCTAATTTCCTACCTGTGTTCTAAGTGTCAGACCTAATTTCCTACCTGTGTTCTAAATGTCAGACCCTAATTTCCTACCTGTGTTCTAAATGTCAGACCTAATTTCCTACCTGTGTTCTAAATGTCAGACCTAATTTCCTACCTGTGTTCTAAATGTCAGACCTAATTTCCTACCTGTGTTCTAAATGTCAGACCTAATTTCCTACCTGTGTTCTAAATGTCAGACCTAATTTCCTACCTGTGTTCTAAGTGTCAGACCTAATTTCCTACCTGTGTTCTAAGTGTCAGACCTAATTTCCTACCTGTGTTCTAAATGTCAGACCTAATTTCCTACCTGTGTTCTAAATGTCAGACCTAATTTCCTACCTGTGTTCTAAATGTCAGACCTAATTTCCTACCTGTGTTCTAAGTGTCAGACCTAATTTCCTACCTGTGTTCTAAGTGTCAGACCTAATTTCCTACCTGTGTTCTAAGTGTCAGACCTAATTTCCTACCTGTGTTCTAAATGTCAGACCTAATTTCCTACCTGTGTTCTAAGTGTCAGACCTAATTTCCTACCTGTGTTCTAAGTGTCAGACCTAATTTCCTACCTGTGTTCTAAATGTCAGACCTAATTTCCTACCTGTGTTCTAAATGTCAGACCTAATTTCCTACCTGTGTTCTAAGTGTCAGACCTAATTTCCTACCTGTGTTCTAAATGTCAGACCTAATTTCCTACTCCCTTTTTTGCTCAGGTGTAGTCTATCAGTGCAATAATGCTCTAATTTATTGATATAATCCTCCCAATGTTTTATACATTCGATATTTTCTTGCAAGGTCCATTGCTGTAGCTAATTGTTAATCTCCTTCAGTTTTTCCATATTGAATCAGCCCTCTCTATTAATCTGTTAAATGTGTTCTTTTTAAACTTAGTTTGCAAAAATTTTAAAGGAACACTGCACTCTCATGTCCTGTAAATTGTATTTGTTTCCTTGTAAGCAGGCAATTCTTTCTATGTACTGTAGCTGTTAGGGATATATGGGTTTGCTTTTGTTTATTTTTATTGTTCATACTAGTCTCCTGGAACTGTCCTGGGGAACTCCATTTTCTAGTTGTTGAACTCTCATTGTCCATGAGAGCTGCATTAGCATATACGAACATGATGTCAGCAACCTTTAGACCCCACAGCATGCCTGTCTGCATAATTAGAGTTCAACAAAATAAGCTGAAGCAAGGTGTGAAATACCACATTTACCTTTAATTAGCTTTGCAAACTGAGTTGTAATGCAGGTTTTTCCTTTAAATTGCTTTCAATTGATGTGTTTCCAGAGAGGTTTTTTTTCTGTACATTTGTGCATTCAGTATAGAGATAAATGGGTGCTGTGGCATCCTGTTCTTATATACTAATGCAGCTCTCATGAACAATGAGATTTCAACAACCATAAAATAGAAACCTCCAGGATAGTTACAGGGAGCTAGCATTAACAGTGAAAACTAAAGCAAACACATATATCCCCAACAGCTACCTGGAAAGAGTTGTCTGTTAACAAAGAAACAAATAGCATTTATAAGATATGAGAGTGCAGTATTCCTTTGAGTATTCCACACAGTATTACGAACTCAAGTAACTACCCTCTTTAACTTTTCAAACTACATATTAAAGATTATAGTTGTGTTTTCCCTTTTAAGTGTACCACTTTTCAAACAACTCCTCTACAGTTTGCTAGACCTATACCTGATTTGATTCCACAAAAAAATGTTTGCATTTGTAGCAGTAGCTGTGTAATACATAGTTACCTACTATAACATGTCCAGTCTGACCGTCTGGCTGCATGTCACTGAAAACTCTTGTCTAAGGCACTGTGGATTGATTGTATTCATTCTAGGCCTGGCCCCTGCTAAATCTGTATGGATAACATTAGGAATAAAATAATCACCCCCCCCCCACCACCACCACCACCCTACTGCCACTGTGTTTAAAACCACTAAGGAAGAGAGCATAAGGTATAATGTGCTATACATTTTTGCCAGGAAGCAATGAGCCTCATATAGTGTGCTCGCTATTGGGAATAATTTTGTTTTTGTTGTCAAAAATAATGTCTTGGGGTTCTTTTGTTCTTTATTGTAAGAAGCAAGATGCCCACTTTTCTCCCATATGTCTGCTTGCTCCTTCCCCCAATGATGGGTCATTGTGACTATCCCTCTGCTTCCAGCTCGGTGAGTGGGCACTAGTGTTGCTTGGATAGTGTCCTGTGGAATAGGATACCATTGGATACCAATGATTTTCTAGGATATCAGATGGCATCAGATACCAGTGGTATCTGACTACTGTATACCATTACCTAGGATCCAGTAGGATACCAGCTATCCAGTGTGACTGTCCAGGATCCGAGTGATCTGAAGCAGCCATTTGACATCAGATCCCATTATCTGACCTTGGATCCCACTATCCAACCTTGGACCTGTAATCTGAGTGGGGTCAGATAGGATCCCATATCCAGAGGCAGATAGATGGGCTATCTTTTGGATCCCATTAGGATAGTTGAAAGCTCTATCCAAGCATCACTACTGGGCAAATAACTGCCTTTCCAACCGGGGATGCAAGGATGCATTTTTATGTTTGGCCAGGGTGGGGTTGCAAAGGCTACGCATCACCCCCTCCTAGGGTTTAGTGCCACATGTCTGAAAGGCACATGGCCCTCACTGGATTTAGGGTGGGAAACCCATGCATTCACTCTGACCTAGGTCTCTGAATTATAGCCTTGTTACTGGGCCATCTCAGGAAATACCTTGTTCAAAGATAATGCTGCTTGGTATCATAGGAACATTTAATTGGGTTCTGAAGTTACTTGTGACACTATAGCTGTCCCAAAATAAAAGGGGCATATGAAGTGTCACAAAGTACTATATGTTAGCTCATATAATTAATCACATTTCTGTGTGACCTCCTTAGTTTATTTTTTGCGTGGCAACAACTAAAACACAAACATAAGACAGCACATAGGCTTAGCTATGGAATGGCAGTATGAGGGAGACAAAAAAGAACACATTCTATTAAGAAGGCTCAAAATACAAAGTCATGTCATATGAGTGCTGGCCAGGAAGACATTGCACTGATTCTGTGCCAATTAACTACATACCATTGATGTCAATCCATGTGCGTGTTTTCACACAAGCTTGCCAAGATATACTCTGCACCCTATTTTATCTTTGGTACAGCTGCAGTTAATTATAGAGTTGGCACTGTGTTCTCAAGTCCATTTCTGTGGGTTACAGCTGCTCAGTGAAGCTAGTCAAGCACTGGAGAATAAAAGGAGGCTTGCCAGTTCAGTACAGGTGAATGCAGCCAGCGAGTAGGCAAAGTTTATTTGTAGTATTTCGTCTGATGCTGCCACAGTGCAGCGGTTCTGACAAATGTACTATCAGAGCCTGAAGCATTTCATTCATAAAAAAGATGCAGCCCGATCTGAGAGGGAGGGGGGAACGTTCCAACGTTCCTTTTGTAACTTTTCTTACCTGTCCATTGTAGTCAGGTTGCCTAATGCATATATAACAAAAAGGTAATAGCAGTGGCGGAGCCAGGGTTGGGAGCATTTGGGAGCCGGGAAGGGCCATTCAGTCAATCATGGGCTCCACAATGGGCACTAAACATTGAATAAAGATGGTGGTGGGGCACCACTACTCACACTGGGGCAGCCAGGAGGGGCAACCGCCCCCCTCAGCCCCTTTTCTAGCTCCGCCACTGGGTCATAGTAAAATAACGTTTCAACCATAGGTCTTCTTCATGAATTACCTCTAAAGAGAAAATTAAGCAAAGTTAGTCGTTAATGTTATAATGCATTCATGTCAAGGCTCTGGCCACTGTTGACACCTTCAGAGATCAGTAAAATTAATACTGTTGAGAATCACTGGCCTCCCAAAGGGTTCAGGAGAGAATGCAATACTGTGCTATATGGTTGTAAAGCATTTCCTGGAGGGTCTACAAACTGTTTTGTCCATCACTTTATCTAAAATCACTAAAAAGGTGGAGCCACTGAAGGGTATTTCTGCACTCCATCTGGACAACCATGGATATATCACACTGGTATTTTTAACACTGTCATTATTTGTGCTTTGTAACACCTTCTCGTTTTCTATGTGTTCTATTCTTCTGGCTCTGACACAGTTTGTCTGATATCGCACTGAGTAGGGTGACAGAAGAAGTAATCAGAACACAAAACTTGCTCTAAACCCACATTTTATAACATGGTGAGTTTATCTGCTATTATAGAAAACAAGAAGTTTGTTACTTCTATTAACCTGGCCGGTCCAGTGAGCAGAACAGACCATTTTTGTGGGCGACCAGGACACAAAACACAAATGCAGAATTACAGAAACAATGAACATATTTAAAATATATTTACAAAAATCATTTACATGAGCTTCTTGATAATAGAAAAACAGCTTTAACTCAGTTTGAAAAAAGATGTACAGTTACTTATTGAGGTAAGGGATTATGGTTGTTGGCTGGTTGTGCTGTAAGTAAGTAAAACATTACTGTACTCTGGTAGTCCTCCTAAACATGACCTAAAAAAAGAAATTTAGATTGAGATCCTAGTTAAATGATTTAATAGAATAAGAGGAAACAATTCAGTTAGATGAGGAGGAGCAAGACCCTTGACAATGATATGCATGACAAGTAGGTATGAGTGTCAAAAGACAACTAGTTTAAAATAGCAAGCAAATTACCACGATGTACACTAACATTAGGCTGAGAAACAAAATCAGTTACTCTATTGTTGAGGTCTGTGCACTGTCCCATGTAGCACAGTAGAACAGGAACCTGTAATCAATTACCGGCACCAGGAAACTGGGCCAGTAGTCTCATAGATGCAGGTGTTAGCAGAGAATTAACTCTATAAATTAAACTAAGCCTGTTGTGGGCAGATTTTAATCACTCTATCTATGTACTGCTCAAAGGACAGTACACTGTCAATGGTGAGGCCCACATATTTATTTTAATTGTAACGTTAGAAGATCATCTTGTTTGCACTTCTGACCTGGGATGGGCAAGGCAACGTCCATAGATACGATGGAATATTTAATCTTGACTTACTGTAGTTGCCAAACCAGTTCAGTTATGGACTTGGATCTGTCAGTGATAACTGCAGTCTGTGGCTCTGTCACCGCATTGTCCAGTTACTTAAACTTTTGTAGGTCTGCACTCCTGAAAGGTGTGGGAAGGGCTCTCAGGGAAGTGCATATGTGTGCCCCTCTTTCTGACATAGAGTTTGGTAAGGTGTTGCATCCCTGACGCAGCAACACTGACCCAATATAGGATATTTAGGGTTATTAAATGAGAGCCTAATACCCAAATTGTGTTCTGGAACCCTGTTTCTCAGAGAAACTTCATGTTCTTGGTGGGGGGGGTTAAATGGAATAGACAAATTAGTATTGGGGAAGAGTGGAAATGGCTTTTTTGAGCCTTTGTTTGGAAGGTTAAGTCTAAGAAAATGACCTGCTGACTCAGAGTCACATACTTTCGAGATACTAACTCTTGACAGTTAGGCGTACCCCTCTGTCTGCTGACACCATCCCTTTCTCATCTGCCAACACCCCAGTACTCAATTTAGTAGAATGCCTGCCATTACCCCAGTTCTGACTTTGTGGAGTCAGGGTGATCCTGTGTTAAGAATGCAGTCTTTGGAACCAAGAGACCCATGCTTGCATCCCACTTGTGACCCTTAAATAAATCATTTGACTTTCCTGTGCTTTAGTATCTTCTAGTTGTAACACTATATAAAGCAGGACCTCACTGTGAATGAGAAGTTGCATCTCAGCTAGGCTATTCTGGGTAAATAAATTGCAGGCACATTCCCACCACATCTCATGAAACTCCTTTCCTCATCTACAGTCATTTTCTCAGTCAAATTACAATAATTCTACCCCCTGGCTTATAGGCAGCCACTCCATTCTAAATTCCATAACCGTTCCCTATCGGCAGACATTCTCCATATTGTATTATTCAATAAAATCCCTCTCTCCCATAAGCAGACATCCTCCCCGTTCCAAATTCAGTCAAAACCTCTGATGTGCCCTCTCATCTGTAGACTTCCTCCACACCTCAAAGTCAGAAACATTCTGCATTCTCCCCAGGTGCTGACACCCTCCACTACTCATAGTCAGAACATCTCCATCTCATCTGCAGATTCCCTCTCCATCCCAAAATCAGTATAATCCCACGTCTACCCTCCTTGATTTACCAACTCCAATCAACAAATGCCTTCCCTTTCCACAAAAATGTACCTCAGTCTCAAAAACGACCTTGAACCTTAGGCCGTTCTCTCTGACCCATCACTACTGCCATTGAGCCTCTCCTCTCTTGCTCACTGTTGCAGTGCTAATGATACCACATGCAAGCACATTACTGCTGATACCGAGAGTGGCAGTGGCTAGAATCAGTTGCAGCAAGAGGCCAAGGAGAATAGCCTGAAGATTCAAGGAGCTCTTTGTGACTGAGGTACAGCTTGGGAAAATAAAGGCTGCTGACATGTGTGCTAGGGTGGTCAGGTGACTTCTCATTTTGATATAGGGAGGGAATCTGCAGATAGAGAGGGGAGAGAAAGGGATTTAAAGTATACAGAGACTGGCAAACCCATAAAATAAGCAACCAAGTCCAGATCTATGAGGGTCTACAAGATGTCCCAATATCTGAGGATGGCAAGTGGAATAGTCTGCACATTCTTATTAGGTATGCAGCCCTGTATTTGCCAAGGAGTACTCAAAGACGTTCCCTCCATTTGATTGTACATCTGCTTTCTGTTTGTTTTTTAGTACTTAGGGCATGATCCACAAATAGCCTGAGGGACATGCAAATTGTGTGTATCTGGGCCGCAGAGCTCCACACCCTACCCCCCAGAATTTGGCACACTTGGTGGTATCCAGAGCTCCAAACTGCCCTTATCTATGAGTGCTGAGTTCTGCACAGGGGTGCTCAAGGGGGCAGTGGTAGGCTGGACATTGGGTTCAAAACTGAAGACCACGTTGCTGCAGAGTGAATCCCCTATTCTGCATATAGCAGTTGAGAGATTGCAAAATACAGCAGTCCATATCTCCTTTTGCTAAAGTAGATTTTTAAAGATTTACAAGTAGAATTGTGCATTCTAGCTTTTCATGGCTGGTGCTGTGGCAGGCTGGGGCCAATGGGGCCAGAACTACTTGTGATAGTGGCACCAGAAGAACATGCAGGACTAGAGACAGGTGTCCCCATCACAAAGAGTGTGTACCCTTATGGGACTCTACACAGTGCTCATATTGCACTGAGGGTAATGCATATTGTGACTATGCCACCATGCCATCCTCTCTTACCTGACAGCTCATATACTTCCATGGGTGGTGTGGGAGGAGTACTGTGTAGTGCAGTGCAATACAGTCTTTGACTGCCATGGAGTGCACTACATTTGCAGTAGGGGCAATCTGTGGCTACCATCAGCCCTCCAAACCTGTTGAAGGCCTTTTGCTCTTATGTGGATCAGGCCCATATTCTTTTGTTGAATGATATAACACAGAGATGATTTTCTGCTGTGCGCTTGTGTTGGTGACTGTACTGTACTAGGAAGATAGAAAAATGAAACAGTACTGTTCTGGGTCATATTGGCCTGTATTCATAAACAGCACTTTTAGGGTTAACACTGGTTTACTTTGCCTTAACTCCTTGACTAATACGATACAGCAATGTGCCACTAAACAGCAGGGGAGACTGTTGTTTTGTGTTTGTTAAGAATAAGTGAAATGATGTTACTGCTGGAGGTAGTACATGTGAATATATACCATTCACCCTAGGAAACCTGGAACTCAGAGCACGAATAGGTAACTTTGATAACTTTTGATATCCTACCTGTCTGCATCTCTGTAGTCACAGGAAAGGGGTTTCTCCACAGGTTGCTTAAAAGACAATGGAGACAGTAACTGATGCTCCAGTTGTGCATCGTTCTTGTTATTGGTGTATGAGTTACTTGACCCTATTCAGGCTATGGGATTCTGGCATCGAGTGTAATCTGTCACTGATATTTATATCCTGAGAGCAGGAATGAGACTGGAATGACAGCTCAGCTAACTGAACTTTCTAGGGTAGTCCCTTATAGTTAACCTCTTCATCAGCAGAACTGACCTGCACGTTGGTTGGTGAAATGATGACCTGACCAACTGCCTTTCCCAGACCATGTTTGTCATGTTACAGGACAGAATTCCAGCTGGCCTGCTTTCACAGAGCAACAAAATCCAGTTTCAGTTGGCAGTTCAGATTATGAGTCACTTACTTTAGATAACCATTTTAATACACAACTATCTCCCCCCCCCTTGTTACTATAAATACACAACTATCCCCCCATTACTGTAACGTTGATTAGTCACTGTACGGTAACAGAGTCCTGGGATACTAAAGCCCCATTTACATTCATTACTACCGAACCATTTGGGGATGTTTGGAGACCCAAATTGTTTTGCATAGCAGTTTTCTCCCACGGCTTTAGCCAAGACTAGCCCACGAGTGCATCACTGTGCTCATTTCTATAAAGGAAACCATTTCAGAACAGAACATTCTGCACTATATTTGTTTTGTTAAGGATGCATGCAATGTGGCAAAATGAATCAGAATCATTCAGAGCCGTACTGAACCTATTGTATAGTAAATACAACTATACATACATTCATATAGTCTGTTGAACACTTACTCAACACAAGGGTTGCAAACAGCTCAAAGGTACATTGTCAGATATTTTGTGGATGTGCAACAAGGAGACTCCTCTACAGGTGTTTTTAGTCAACTATGGGGAGACACTAGGAGCCTGAGGTCTGTCTGAGTGTCTTCTTGCTTGATTTTTAGACACTTAAGCAAATAAATTCAAAATTATAAACAAGAGCTACAAAGTATTGGGACTGATCCTTGACCAGAAAGTATCAGGCAATCCCATTGTTGAGACAACTGCAACTGCTCTGAAGCAGGGGTTCAACAGACTACGTGAAATGATCACTAATTTAGTATTTAGGTTCTGGATTGATAGAGCTGGGATGGCAGTATAGAAAAATGTCCTGTTGGTCTAGTGAGGGCCACCCAACAGATACAATGCTACTTTTAATTTGGCCTGCCACTGTGGGCAGATTTTATCACTGGCCCCTTTTCGGCAGTATGAGGCTTCTGAGAGCCAGATGGGGGGAGGGCTGGTGTAGTAATTTCTGAATATGGGAAGTACACTCCATTTGTGGGCACCATATTGCTGTTTTTCTTGTACAAATGGGATGCAAATGTTGATAGTACTGGGCCCCGAGTATATAAATCTGGTGTTACCAATGGGCCGAACTGAACATTACAAAACTGCACTGGATTATCCAAGCCAAAATGTTTATTTAACGTGGCTGTAGTTATACACTTTTGGAGGGGAATTAACAGACCTTACTTGGTGTATTGTTTTTATGTTTTGATGGTAGGCCCAACAGAGGTTGTAATTACAATCATTTTCTACCCACAGTCACCATAATGTACTTTTAAGATCTGGTTGTCTGTCTCATTTAGTACCGAAAAAGCCCTTTCCCCTGAATTATTGTCTTTTTTTTTTGTTTGTTTCTTAATCAGGAGCATTCAGCAAAAAAAAATATTAGTAAAGTTAAACCACAGCAATTTTACAAGAAAGGCATTCCCACAGCTTTCAAATCAAAAATGAAATCCATATTTATTTAAATAATTACTGACTCATGAGGTGTAACTGGTGCCGTGGTCAAATCACCTTGCATGCTGTGAGTAATTTATAGCTGGTACCTAACTGTTCCTCTTTATTGTGTCAGGTTTATATTTGTATTTTATTTGAATAATTATCATTGCTGCTTGGGACATGTAATCACAGATTTATGATGCTTTGGATGCAGGCTCTTTCAGAGGGCTTTAAGGCTTGCCAAGGAAAAATGTGACAACTTGTGATCCCAAATATTTCAAATTTAGTTAAGAGAGTGGATTTATTGCCTGAAACCCCCATGGTGTTGCTTTCTTCTGTTTTAGCTTATAAGCTCACAGGAACTTTTTCTTAATCTGTTATGAAAAGTTCATGCAAAGAAAAACAGAGAAACCCTAGTCTGATGGGAAAAGAAATGTCAGCCATTTCTGGCTCATTTCCCAAGTTTGGCTCTTCCTAGCTTTGTTCATTCCTTTACCGCCTGTGTTGAAATATCACTGATGAAATGGTCTCCTTCTGCTAGGCATTTAAGAGAAGGTGGAATCCAGTAGGCATGTGTTGCAGACATCCACCATCCCAGAGACATAACTGAGGAGGGGGTACATGTGGAAGTAATACAAGTGTCCCTGGTTCCCTTTAATACTGGGGATGGGAGAGCTGTTGCTTTATGGTAAGGGGACTTCTCCCATGAACATCTGTAAACATAGGCCTAGTTGTCAATGTAGAGCTGTAAATGTTAATGCCACAGGCCCATTCTAAAATAAAAAAACATTAGTACACTCAGTTATATGTGCACACATCCACAGTTAACCCTCAGGGACCATAATATGATTTTCCCAGTATTGAATTTCAGTTCCCTCAGAGCAAAGCAACTTGAAGCTGCAGGCGAGCAGTGGAGAAGGGGAAGGTTAATGAAGTGGTAGCAGTGCAGGCTTCCAGGTGCTGCAATGTGACCCCAGTGTCATACCCTCACAACATGGTCAGATGCCCAGCTCACTTTTACAAGACTGGAACCCATGAAGCAGACCCACCTGATCAAGACCTACAAATATCTCACAGAAGTGAACAGGGTCAGGTGGGGAGTCTTTTTCAAATGAGAAGGAGTGCCAGGACCAGGAGGCATGTAATGAAGTGTGTGTGTGGGGGGGGAGTTCAAGAGAGATGTGAGGAAATATTTCTTTACTGAAGATGCCTGGAACAGACTGCTAGTGGAAGTGATGGAGGCTACAATGATGGGGGGCTTCAGGCATGCATGGGATAAACATAGGGGTATATTAGAAAAGAGGCAGGGAGGCAGGAGGGTCGCCAGAGACCAGATAGGGTCTGCAGAGGCAGAGCTGGCAGGGAACATCTGGGCAGACTGCATGGGCCAAACGGTCCTTTCTGCTGACAAATTCTATGTTTTTCTGAGCTTATATAGTCCATCACTTTTTGAATCTTTCAGGAATACATCTCCATAGAGTCTCACTCTTTGGTCTTAGGACTGGAGACACTACGACCCGATGAGAGTTAGACCTTTTGAGGCTGGCACACAACATGCACATGTGCACTGCACCAAGTACGGTGTCACAAACACCAACAGCCTAAACAGTGGTGCTGTCCCAATCGCCTTAGTTCCTTTTTTCCTGATGTTAGGAGTATGTATCGTAAGGAGCCCAACAGAGCTAGGGTTTTGCCTGTGTAGGTCTTTAAGTTTCTCTTTTTTTTTTTGCTCCTCCCACCCCCACCCCCCGACCAACCACCCCTTCAGGTCACCTAGAACCCTTGGCCACCACCACTGCCCTTGGTCGCCATCTGCTGCCCCCGCTACTGCCAGTTATCCCAGGGTGACCAGGCATATCCTTTCATCAGATGGGTCCCCCCTTCTGGGGGAGAAGTGCCCATAGGCACATCCAATTATTCCAGGGCCAGTAGAGGATTAGCATGGGGCTATCCTTGGCTACCATGGCACCGAGGACCGGTGGCCATCATCCGGTCGGTCAGGGGATTTTTGCTGGTTTTCTGGCCCCACTCACCCACTGTAGGTGTGCCACATATGCATCCTGCGTGGGGATGTCTGGCAGTTCGTGGTCACCCACACCACCTGAGATGCCACCCCGGAGCCACCAGGAGCAGCTAGACAAGCAGCAGCACACCTTCATCCCCCCCCGGAGGGAGGCATCCATTAGATACCCTAAGGTCCCTCCCTGCTGGTGACTGCTCCTGATGTCCCAGGCTCGGGACGCAAACCCAGGTCACCAGCATGCCGAGCAAACACCCATCGCTCAGCACCACGGGGCCAGCTAAGTTTCTGAATTATGTTGGTTTTTGTTTTGCAGTATTCCGTTTCTTTACTGAATTTGTATTTTACTTAATTGTTCTAGGCACCATCAGTTTTGGATCTTCAGGTTTCTCACAGCCCTATCTCATTCAGTGACAAGGTTATTCACTAACTATAATGTCAGGTACAGTGCCTATTAAGGTCAGGTGTTTTGGCAGTGAGTCTGTTTCCAACCACCACTTCCCTGTGGGTGAGCTTCCTAGCACCAGGCAGCCTCACACCAGTGAGGTTAGCTAGGCTTCCTGCAGTTGTAAAATGTTGATCCTGACCCTGCATATGCTTGGTGTTGGACTCCTGGGAGCACTCAACCATGACCTTGTCTTCAAACACAGATGCAAGGATGCAGGTCCCAATCTGGTTATAGCCATTCTGCCTCAAGGCCATTGGCTCTGTAGTGTGTGTAATTGGTGCCAATGTTCTCCCTTCTCTGGGATAGGGTGGGGAAACTCACCACCAGGTTTCCTTGTACAGTGGTGCTTGTCTCATCAGTCTCTGAAATCGGACGGTTTACAGGGATGCCTAGGATTAACAGTTGAGCTATGTATTTTGGACTATGTCAGGGGTTCTCAACTTTTCTGACACAGGACCACCCTGACCATGACCAGGTATGCTCAGGGACCCATTGACCATGCCTAGGCATGAGCGAGGACTGTTGACCATGACTAAACATGCCCAAAGATCCCCACCCCAAAACAGAATTTAGTTTTTAGCAGTCTGTCACTTTATTCAGTATGAAGTAGAAATAAAAATGTCATAAACAAACAATATTTGTAGATACTAAACTGATATTAATAGGAAGGTTTGACTTGTGCCACACATTAGACTGATTAAGAAATTGAGCAGTATAGGGGTGAGATCCAAAGTGATGAAATGGGTTAGAAACTGGTTAATGGATGGGAATAGAGGGTGGTGGTTAATGGCACGCACTCTAATGATATGAGAGTGACCAGTGGGGTGCCTCATGGCTCAGTACCACTGGTCCTCTTCAATGTATTCATAAGTGACCCCGTAGATAAGCTGGAAGGGAATATATGCCTCTTTGCAGATGATACTGAACTCTGTAATAGGGTGGACAATCAGGAGGGGTTGGAGAGAATGCATAGAGATCTTGGGAAACTCAAAGAGTGGTCAAGAGCATGCCATTTGAGTTCAGTGCCAGAAAGCACAAAATCATGCATCCAGGGCATAGGAACCCAGGAACTGAGTATAGGATGGGGGAGGTGCTGTCGGTCACAAAACAGGAAAGCGACCTTGGGGTTATCATATCTGATTATATCAAAGTGGTAGGGTGGTGTGACAAAGCAGTGGGTAGGGCTAGTGGGATGCTGGGATGCATAGGGAGAGGTATCTTCGGCAGGAGGAGGGAGGTGGTGTTGCCACTGTATTGCTCACTGGTGAGACCCCACCTGGAGTATTATATCCATTTCTAGAGGCTGCACCTCAGAAGGGACATTGACAGGGTGGAGGCAGTCCAGAGAAGGGCAACTAAAATAGTGCAGGAGTTGCATGAGAAGCCCTGTGAGGAGAGACAGAGGGATTTCAGCATGTACACATGGAGAGAGAAAAGCATGGGGGGCATGATAAAGACCTACAAGTACCTCATGGGGGTGAACAGGGTGCAGGAAGGGAGTCTTTTTCAAATAAGGAAGTGCGCCAGAACTAGGGTCATGTGATAAAACTGGATGGGGGCATTTAAGAAGGATGTAAGAAAGCAGTGCTTCACTGAAAGAGTGGTAGATGCCTGGAATAGACTGTCAGCGGAAGTGGTGGAAGTGAATACAGTAGGGGGCTTCAGACATGTGTGGGATAGACACGGAAATATTAGTAAATATGCAGGGAGTTGGGAAGGTCATCAGAGACCAGTTAGGGTCTGTGGAGACAGACCAAGCATGAACAATCTGGGCAGACTAGGTAGATCAAGAGGTCCTTTTCTGCTGACCGATTCTATGTTTCTATTGTTTTTTGTGCCTTTCCTACTGAAGACCTACATGTATGAGTAGAGACTCGTAGACCCCCAGAGGGCCACGGACCCCAAGATGAGAAACCTGACTATGGCATCAGGTGCTATCGATCATCGTCTGCCTAGTCTCAGTTCCTGGACAGTTTCATCCCGGCATGTTTTCTCTGGTAGACACCAGACTCTGTTTCTCAAACTCCATCACTGTAGTCCTCTGGTACCATCTGGTGCTAAGTGTGGTCTCCATGGCTGGCATTGGTTGTGGCCTTGGTGCTGGTATCAGCTCTGGCCTCAGTACCCATGCTGGTGTCAGTGCCAGCCTCTGTGCTGAGTTGCCACCAGCTTCATTGGAAACATCAGTGTTGGCCTCACTGCTGGCCTTGGTGCTGATGTTACTTCTGGGTTAGGTGCTGATGTCACTGCTGGCATCTATGTTGACTTTACTGCTGGCCTCAGTGCTATCTGCTGGCCTCAATGCCAACCTTAGGGGTGATCTTGGTGCTGGCCTTTGTACTGCATTTCTTGAGTTTTATGCAGTATCCATTTGTTCAAAAAAATGTGCAATTTTCTCATGTATCTTGCGTATTTCCATGCATGTCTGTGTATTTTCATACATGTATACATATCATGCAGTTTATCTTTTCATGCAATGTGAGTTTGTTTTCATGCATCTTTCACTGTTTTCTCATGCAAGCCTGCATTATTTTTGGACATAGTGCAATGCAACTGGCTCTTTTTTCATGCACTCTATGTCATTCACACATTGTGCATTATTTTTGTATACAACTCTGCATTGTTTGTGTTTTAGTGCTAAGTAATGTCACACAAATAATGCCTTCTCACATCTTGCAATGCTATTACACAATTTGTGACTTCTTTCTTGCTAACTTGCATGATTTCCTAAGTAATCTTGTGCTATGTTGACTCATAGTTTTTCACGCAGTTTGCACCACTTTTTATACACTTGTGTTATTTTTCTCTCTGGGCTTCTTGCTTGCTCATGCTGCTCTATTGTGTCTGCTGTGCTGCTGACTTTGGGATTTCTTCACCTGCAGGTGTGGGTCTCCGAGTGATTGCCCTGCAACTTCATGATGCTCTTACATGGCCTGGGATATGCTGTTGGTTTGATAAAACTGCCCTATGGGAGCCCTCTTCCCCATCTCCATCCATTTACCTTGTTTGGGTGATTCTGTTTTTTTCCCCTCTATTTCTACCATGTGCTTTTGGTGTGAACTAACCCCCTGTGGTGGGACTCCCTCCAGTTCAGGTCTCAGTCCACCAGTTGGCTAATTGCTTTTTGCTTTCCACCAATTTGTGTGGTAGCACTTGTCTTTAAGAAAGTTTTTGGGAAGATTACCCTTTGGGAGAATCCTCACCCATCACACTCCCTTTCCAGGGGTTCTGATAGCCCCTTGTGCTCCTCTGATGACAACTTTAAGCAGATTGCAGGGCTGTTTCAGAATATTTCCCCCATAGGAATGGCTTATTCCTTTGTTATCCATTAGGATTTTTCTTTTGTTAAAGCGACAGTTACTAAAACACTCTAAAAGATTTTAGCCATAAAAATACTTACAAGAGTAACATAGTCCTGATACTGAAAATACTCATTATCATATGTGCAACGCTTTCTCTGCACTGTGGCTAACTGATTAACTGTCTTAGGCACATGGGGCATCTCTTAGCTTTTGGCTACATGGCTATGAGCCAAGGGGAACATTGTAGCATTGTATCCCCTGCAGGGTATCCTGTCACTGGGTGTTATCTGGTTCTGTTGAGGTTTGTCTGTTTGGCGCATTCACTTCTTGCTCAGTGCTGTCTGAATCTCAGATGCACACATTTGTCCCCAGTTTGACTACATGCTATTAACAAATGTGGCTTTGTTTCTAGAGTATGGAGGCAGGGATGTACTAGCCAGGGGCATCCTTCAGAGCTTCTGCGGTGGCCAGCTGCTCAGTATCATCTGCCTTTTACCTCAGATGGATGTCTTGGCTACAGCTATCCTAGCTAGGTCTGGTCTACAGCCACGTCCTAATATCTGTATCTAAATGGAAAATCCCTTCTCTCCACCATGGTGGTGTGGGAGCTGCCAAGCCAGCTCCTCTCTACCTCCCCCCCCCCCCAGATTGCACATATCCACTGACTCTACCTATAGGAGAAAACTCCTGGTATTCCTTCTCCTTGTTTTCCCTTGCCAAGGGCAGGGCTCAGACCTTCTTGGTTGAGTTTGCACACTTCCCTCTTTAAGGGGCAGCTTGCTAGTCTAGACCAATGAGTGGGGTTCTATGGAGAAGACTGATTCTTGACAGATAGCAACGTTACTTACTGTAACTCCAGAGCTTATATCTTCTCCATAGAGCCACACTCACCCACCCATCATCCCCCTCTTCTTTTTGTAAGGGGTACTGAGAGCTGGGACTTTTCTGTGATATGACCTTTCTGGCCTTAGGAATTGAGTAAGTGGATTAGTTAGGGGCTGTCCATAACCTCTCCTCACTTCACACCACTGCAAAGGGGGATTGCTATACTTGGGTGCAGAGTGCTCCAGCTACCTATTTTTCTGCAGCCAGAATGACTAAGGCACTGAATCTTAGAAGTTTTCTTAAAGGGAATCCGTACGATTCCTATATAATTATTGTAAAGGTTACTATGAGGATCCAGTATGTAAACTGCTAGGGTATATTTAACAAATGTCTTCAGTAGGACAGAAAAATACTTTTAGAATTGTAATGTGGAGGAATCCATTTTGAGGACAAAAGGGTGCTGTGATGATGTCACTGCCTCACCAGCTCTAACAATGTGTAGAGAAACAGGCTAAAACAAGCATTTGTCAATGCCGAATGTTTGCATGCTGGCATTAGCAGTGGAAGTGCAGGAGTTAGACAGATGCAGTATAGGAATGGCATTGAAGTATTGAACTGATGCCAACTCCATCTTCACCATGCAGAGATGGACAGGCATTGGGGTGTGCCTTTGGGTCATCGCCCATGATGGTTCACCTCACCCTACCCTTCAGACACAAGTGTCGAGGTGTGCCTTGGGGTGTTTGGACTTTACATTCACCTCATTCCATAAGGAAATATGCTGAAATGGACGCAGTATAGGAGAATGGGGTGAACTCTGGGGGCCAAGGGTCCAAGATGCACCTCAATGCCTGTCACTGGCTGCAGGGTGGGGGTGGGATGGAATAGCAGGAGCATTACTGTCGACAATCCCAAGTCACACCCCTGACACCTGTCAGTTCCTACAGGGTAGGTTGTTACGGTCGAAAACCCTTATGCCCTGGACATTTCTTGGTATTTTTCTCCAAGTTTTCCACTTGGGTTTTTTGTGACCCCACCGCATGAACAGTGACACTATCAGTTTGTTAGGCGAAAGGTGATTTTGCACAGCGACTGCGCCATTTGGCGCCACATGTGTGAAAACACATTTCAAACAGAATGTGAAAAGTGACAGGTGTACTGTTCATGAGGAGGTGTAAAAAAATGGCATTGTTGAAAATCTGTAGTGAAAATATAAAAAACTGGTGAAGTCACGAGCATGCGCAAAAACTGCGCAATGTACACCCGTAATGTAATTAGTTTGGGGATTTTTTAGAGCAGATTTTCAACATAGGCATTTTGGACCTCCACTCATGAACAGTGTCACTGTGATTGTCTTAATCTGTCCTGAACACTAATTTCTGACAGTGACCACGCTATTCTGTGCCGGAAGTGCGAAAACAAATTTTGGCCAGGGTGTGAAAAATGACAGCTGTACTGTTCATAAGGAGGTGTGGAAAAATGTCAATGTTGAAAATCTGGACTGAATATATATTACATGACCATGTGAACTTCACGAGGGTGTAATTTGATGTGCATTTCATGCTCGTAACACAGTCATTTTATGGACTTTTGTCACCAGATTTTCAACATAGCCATTTTAACACCTCTGCTCATGAACAGTGTCACTGTGATTTCCTTAACATGTCCCGAACATTGATTTTGCACTTCAACCACGCCAATGTGTGCTACATGTGCGAAAACACATTTTGGGTGAGATGTGAAAAATGACAGCTGTACTGTTCGCAAGGAGGTGTGGTAAAATGGCATTTTTGCAAATCTGGAGTGAAAATATTAAAAATTCTCAAAGTTATGTGTGCGTGAGGAACTGCACAACGATACTATCAGAAAATGTTTTGGGATTTTTTCACCAAATTTTCAACATAGGGTTTTAGGGCTTCACTTATGAACTGGGACACTGTTGTTTCCATTAATTGGTCCCGAAGGTGGTTCCACAGTGACCACAAAATGACAGTGACTGAGTTCATGAGGTGGGGTCCCAAGAACCCCATGTTGAAATGTGGTGAAAAATTCCCCAAATGGCCGAGATATGCACCAAAGTTGAAAAAACAATTTATGCCATTATAGCTTACCGGCATTTCTTCAGTTAAGTGAGTCGGCTTTGAAGAGTGCAGGCGTGTTCGGTCCACTAAAGATCATCGTGCTGGCCTCTGAAGGTAAGTATGGGGTGAGGCGGGGGTATGGGGAGGTGGTGTGCGCAGAGGGTGGGTGCAGGTTGGGGTAGGGGGGCAAGAGAGTCAACGAGGGGCCGTTTTTTCTTACAGGTGTTTTTTTTTTTCTTTTTTTTTTTACAAAGACAACGCGGGACTTTTGCCACGCTGGGGTGAGCTCCCAGCATGCCAGCTGGAAGCTTGTTTGGAGGGACAGTGGAGCCAACAGGGGATTGGGCACCCCCGTCGGCAATATGGACTTTTGCCACGCTGGGTTGGGCTCCCAGCGTGGCACCTGGAAGTATGGTGGGGAGGCAGTGGAGCTGACAGGGGGTTGGGCACCCCCGTCGGCCATACGGACTTTTGCCATGCTGGGCTGAGCTCCCAGCATGGGACCTGGAAGACTGTTTTGGGGGGTACAGTTGAGCCGACAGGGGATTGGGCACCCCGTTGGCCATATGAACTTTTGCCACACTGGGGTGGGCTCCCAGCGTGGCACCTGGAAGTCTGTTTGGGGGGCAGTGGAGCCGACAGGGGATTGGGCACCCCCAACGGCCATACAGTGTACGGGTGTGGGTGGGGAGTACATGAGCATGCTGGGGTTGGCTTTCGGCATGCTACTTGGGTGTTTTTGGGGGGTGGGGAACCAAGAAAAAAACAAAGCTGTCTATGACAGCTGTTCAGATGCAGTGCTGATGTGTAGGCACTTTGCGTACTGCCGACAGCAGTATGTAAATTGCCTGCCGACGGCAGTATGCAAATTGCCTACATGTTATCGCCGCTGATTGTAGCGGACTTTTGCTTTCAGCTGTACACCACTGCATCTGAACTGCTGTCATAGATAGCTCAGACATTTATTGGTGAGGTGAGGCCGTGCCTGCAAAAAGGAGCAGGGCATTGGAAGCAGGGGTGACACACCTACGAAAATTCATATGGTGGCATTATGTTTCTTGCACATGCATGCAAGCAAACATAAAAACTGCTCCTCCTGACAGGGATCCTATTAAATACTGAAGAAAAGCATTGGATTCTTCTGTTACACTCTGCCAAACATAAAATCCAGGGTGTTCTTCAGAATATAATAGGATCCCTAACAGCACAGCCAAACTGTTCTTACCTGCTGCACAGCACACTATTAACACTGGTGAGGCAGTGACATCATCAAAACACCCCTCCTGTCCACAAAATAGATGCCTCCACATCCCCATTTAAAAAGTATTTTTCAATGTTTTATTAAAGTCCTTTTCTAAATGCCCCCTTGTCAATCAATTTCTGCACAACTATGGTAACTGTTGAAATAATCATATAAGGAATTGCACGGCTTCCCTTTAAGCTTAGGCCTTGTCCTTATGAGCTATTGTTTTCATAACTGGCATTCCGGGATATATTAAAAAAAAGTGTCTATTGAACACTTGTCTTACATCTTTCACCTCTTCAGAGGGTGGTATTAATGATTTTCTTGCTTCTTCTACCAGGGCTATTTTTCAGTCTCTTGTCTTTGACTATTCTGGCCCCAGCTTGAGGAGTGGCTATTCACAGCAAATATTAAGTGTTTTAAATTTCTTGGAATCTTATTTTCAATCCCCTTTTATGAAACTTTGGATTTAGATTTCTTCTTTTATCTTGAGACGCTCTGCTGAGCCACTCACAACTTGTTTCCCTTTTAGGATTGTCTGTTTTCCCTTTGGGAACACTTTCTAGGTTATCCTAAATCCCACACTGGTTCTACTTGTTATGTGTCACTGGTTTTCTCTTTTAGACTCCATTGGTAAGACCTTTTGTTTTGTCTTATTTTTCTATTTTTATGGAGGCAGTATAACGTAGTGGTTAAGGGCACTGAGCTGCAAACCTGGAGACCTGGGTCGGTGTCAGTGGCTCAGCAGGTAGCACACTTGCCTCTGAGGCCGGGAGATCAGAAGGCTGTGGGTTCTATCTCCTCACCAGGCACTTGGGTTAATATCCCAGTACTGACACTGCAGTGCAGCATGAGGGGGGTGCTGTACTCCTGAGGTGCCGTTTTTCGGATGAGACGTTAAACCGAGGTCCCATCTGCCTGTTCTGGTGGTAGTTCAGGTGGATGTTAAAGATCCCATGGCACTTCTCGAAAAGAGTAGGGGAGTTTCCCCAGTGCCCTGGCCAAATTTCCCCCCTTTCACTAAAATACCACCAACAGCTTAATCTGGTTCAAAGTCAGTTGGCATTTATCTGTATCCCCCTTCCCTGGGTTGTGCCTGAAAATAGGCAGGATTTGTCTAGTGCACTTACCCGGTCAACAAAAACGAAATAAATAAAAATAAGATAAATAAATAAATCCCATCAACACCCACTTGCATACTGTGTGACCCTGAGCAAGTCACTTAACTTGCTTCTGCTCCCAGGTCGCACCTGGAAACAAGATCTGGCTTAGTGTGCCTTTCCTGGTTAAACAATTTCCCCTTTCCCCTTTCCCTTTCTAAATTTGAAAAAAGGTACTTGGGGATAATACCCATAACTGACACTGTAGTGCAGTGGGGTGGGGGCTGCATTGTTGAGATGCCATTCATTGGATGAGTTGTTAAAGGGACACTCTCAACCTTTTTTAGCCTCAAAGTGTCCCTAGTTTTTAAAAAAGCACGTGTTATGATTGTTCACATTCTGTAGAGGCCACTGATGTAGCTGGTTGTTTGATTATGATTCTTTTGGTTGTCTTTTAAAAAGTGAAAAACAGACTGTCCACCATACTGGTGTTACCACACAAAAACATGTTTGTTTACATTCCTTGATCAACTCCCACTGTAACTTTCCTGGACTTGGGAACACACCAACACAGTCTAGCCCTTCATTATGCAGTGGGAGTAGAGGAGACTATTGCATCATGAGTGGCTGCACTGTTTGATGGTGTTTCTGATGTTCAGGAAATATGCAGTACGAATAGATCCAGGATCTGAAACAAAACAAGGTTGTGTTATAACTATACATTAGCATACATTTCAGTTCTGCTAAGCAAGGAGGCAGATAAAACAACCAGTAACATCAATTAATTTTATAGACTGTAAGCATTCATAAAATGTGTTTTTTTTACCTAGAAATAATGTGATGCAAAAATAGGCTGACAGTGTCCCTTTAAGCTGAAGTCTCTTTTGGCTATCTGTGGTCACTGTCCAGGTGACAGAAAAACAATCACATGGCACTTGTCTGTTTAACTCTACTGCAGTATTTTGAAGCATTGGTAATAAATTGCCAACATACAACACACCAGCTCTGGACTGATTTATTTGGTGGCTAAGCTGTATATGGTCTGGGAGTGCTGTTGGTTCCTGTACTTCAAGTTTCACCAGAGCTATGGCCAATATGAGCCTCAAAATATAACATGCACAGGGTTGCATACCCACCCTCCCAGGATGCACACAGAAATGAGCTGTCATAGCCCAGTGTGCCTTTCCTTGTCAAATCAAAAACTACAAATAAAGCAATTAATCCGATTTTTATTTGCAAAAGGCCTGTCTAGACTACGGGAAGCATGGAGAATTAGAAGTGTCTTTCTGTATAGCATGGGCCTGCCTGACCTCTGGCACCCACAGCACCCCTAATTTTATGTACTACATCATGCACAGTGGAAGATGTATACCCCAAAAAAGTTAAATTTGTATTGATAACCTATATGTGTCTCACTGATGACACAAATTCCAGTTTCCAGAGTAGAAGAGCTTTTCATAATCAATATACAGAAGGCATTACTCTGGGTTTAAAGGCCTCCAGGTGAGCAAAGAATTGTAAGAAGTATTATTTCTTTTCTGCATGACTTCAGGTGCTATACCTTAGTAGTCAAATAATCACACTAAACCTGTGAGAAAATTGAGCCCGCAGACAAGAGAAAGCTCTTCAAGCTGATTTATTTTTCTTGCAAAACAATCAGTAGTGTCTGACTATTCTATAAGAATGGATAGTTGCATATAAATATCCCTTTTCTTATTAGAGATGGGCAAGCAAGAGGAGTCTCGAGCCTGGCTCAAGTCTAGTGCCTGGCTTGGCTCGGCTCGACCTCCATAAGCACTTGAGAGCCAAGGTCAAGCCAAGTCATTTGTGGCCAAAATAAGCATTTTTGTCAGCACGAGCAGCTACTGTAGTGTCTGAAACCTTCAATTTCTATGCACAGAGCAGCATACCTCTCAACTGTACCACATTACGAGGAACGTTCCTCATTTTACTTCACAAAAGCTCCCTGTTCCACATTGTGAGGACTTCTCCCACATTCAGTATTAACATTTGAAAGCAAATATCTATAGTAAATTATGCAAAAAATAAATTATTCAATTAATAACAGACTTTCTGAACATAAATGCAAACATTTTAACAGTGTTCTGAGCTTCCTAGGTAAAGATTTGATTAAGTGTTCCACATTTTGCTCATTTGTTCCACTTTTTGAGAGGCAATGTTCCACATTTGGGGGAGAAAAGGTTGAGAAGTATGCAGAACAGCCTGCAGTAGCCAGGGCTCGGCTCATGTTTTGGCTCAGAGAGTCAAGCCAGACTCCTGGCTCGGTTCTGGCTTGACTCTAGGTGAAAAATTCCTGGCTTGCCCGCCTCTGTTTCTTATTAACTCATGTTAGGCACAGGGTATTACAGGATTAGTGTTTCTGACAAAGGTAAAAACGTTAAATTACTGCAAGTCTCTGCAGATAGTTACTGACCCTACAGGTAACTTGCAAAAAGGGAACGGGACCGTGCTGCCATACCGTTGTGCAGTAGAAAGTTATTTATGCCCTGCAGTGGCCACACGTCTTATGTCCTTCTAAAGCACATTGTTATTTCGGTGGACAGAGAGTGGCCCCAGTATACCCAAATACCATCGCCGTCTAACTGAGACCACCAGCATAGCCGCACCACCCCAGATCTTGGATATTGCTGTCATGTGTCTTTATCTATGAGGTGGCTTCATGTTGCTGTGAGAACTATTTTAGTGACAGCTGCGGCAAGTGTACTAATCCCTTTGGCTCTACATTACAGCTGGGTTTCAGGCACTACCAACTTACTAAGTCATGCTCGATTATCTCCTCAGCTCAGTTCACTGATGTCAAGTGCAAGGATTACAGTTGTGTGAAACTTGACAGTTTTTTGTTCTGTAAAAGTTCCATCATTAAACCTAAAAATGTTGCAGAGATTTTGCAAATACTGGCCTAGCAGCTTGTGGGGGCCTCACCCTTGTCCCGAAACTAGTAATCCCATTTGGGGTAGTCAGAAGTTGCGCACAGTCCCCAAGTGACAAGTGATGTTTCTGGGATGGGTTTGCAGCTTTTGTCACTGTTTGGCTTCTAGTGGCCTGGGGGTGGGGGTCGGAGCTAAGCAGGATAGATTACACCAACATGTCCACCAAAGTTCATTTAGAAGTAACTGCATTAATTCAGGTAGCCAAAACTTGAAATGGGTTTTTAAGGCCTGTTTTTAGCCACACCTGGGTCAAGACAGTACAATAAACATTACATCACAGCACAGCACAGTAAAGTAGACTGTTAAAAATATTTAAAAAAATGTAAAGTCACTGCAAGTGCAATAACTCAGTCAGATATTTTAGTGTATTTATGAAACAGTTCACTGGCCCTTGACGTTTCAATGAGATAAAAATGTTATCAGGTTTGCTTGACAAGTTTCAAGATGGACTCCTGCACAGACATTTTGTTAATTATTTACTGGTGGAATGTTATGTCTTTCATGTGCTCTGGCACTAACTGTACTTAACCTTTCCAGTGCCTGAGGCCAACCTCCATCGCCCACACCCAACGTATGGCTACTGGTGACCTGACTATCATTTAACCATCGTTTAAATTCTCTTACAGTACCTCGTGAGCCTGGAAGGAGTGCTGACCTTTTTGGGGTTGACATTGAAGTAGGGGTCACTGCGGAGGAGAATGAAGCCGGGGATGATCCAGGTATTTCATGACTGAGACATGGTGCAACGGTTTTATGCGGCAAGCATGCAACACACAATTTATTTCTTTTTTAAGTTCTATTCCCCAGCCCTACCTCCATTCTAGTTTTGCTGAACTTGGAAATGAAATGAAAGACAAAAAAAAAATACTGTACTGTCTAGCAAAAAAAGTTTGCATCCTCACTGTCATTATCTTTTGTGCTGTGGCACATAGAAATGTGTTTTATACCCGTATAGAGCCTTCACAAACATGCATCCCTGTTTTAATAACATAGTCATTTAAAGCAGCAGTGCAATGACATTGGGCAAAACATTTTACCTTACTCTTTTTCACTATAAAATATTCCAGGCAGCTTCCAGTTTTATTTGTTGGTAAAATTATGTGGTTCCACCAAAGCGTTACTGCTTTGTAAATGTTTTAATTTAGTTTTTTCTCTAGATAAAGATGACTGCCACGTTTGGCATAGAAATAGCATTGTAGACCTGGGAAGGGTTAGGATGGCGAAAATAAAACTCATGGTGCACGGCATAGGTGGTGCCTAGAAAAGTCAATTTGATGTGTAGGCTAATATTTTTGTTGTCTGCAGCTGAAATTAGTTTTTCGGAAAAAAACATTTTTCATTGCACTGCTGCTTTAAGGTTAGAAGGGACGCTAGGGCCATCAGGTCTGCCCCTCCACATCATAGCGAGGTATAAATAAGTATGCTGGTATAGTACAGACTTACAGGGATCTCCTATGTACCGTACTACCCTCCCTAGGTATTCAGAAATCTGTCGAGGTTTACCTTGAAAGTCTACGCTGTTTTTATGTCCAGTGTCTCTGCTTGGAGGCCATCCTTTGGGAGAAGAAATGTCTCCTAAAAGTCCCCAAAAAATAGAAGGCAGTTGCAAACAGAATAGGAAGTGATTTCACACAACATGCACTGAATAGAAATGGGGTGCACATAACACAGTTTATAGACAAAATAGGGAGGACGGTGGAGAAGGAGTGGGGAGTTGGGGGTGCTGATATATGGTACCGATGATCTGGCAAACCAGCTTGTGGAGCAAGTGAAGCAGATTTTTCAGAGGTTGAGGGACAAACTGCAGGCACACTCTGCATCCCTGGCCTTTTCCAAGGTCAGGGAGGGAAAGATAGAGTAAGGGGGAAGGGAGAGGTAGAGGAATTAAATGTGTGGTTTAAGGGATGGTGTCAGGAGAAAGGGTACCACTTTGTGGTGGACTGGGGGGACTTTTGGCATAAGAGGCTGTTCAAAGATAATGGCCTTCACCTGATAAGATAGGGGACTCTCTGGGGCAGAAGTCTAAAGACTACATTAGACAGTTGAACTGACTCTGGGGGGCACTGATGCTAGGGGAACCCATGGTAAAGGAAGTGAGGGAGGGGAACCTAGCTAGATCTTACTTCAAGAGGGCTCTTGCAGTAGGTACTAACAGATAGGACAGAAGCTGGCAGACACCAGGACCACACAGAAAACTTTTAGCTAACAGTGTCAGGTGGGGAACCACCCACCTGGCATCACGTGACCGATGTCTGCGTCCAGGCGCTATATAGTGAGTGGTCCCCATGCCCGCCATCCAGTTCTTTCCGGCCGTCGACCTGTACGCGTCGGATCTCGTGAAGAACATTGCTTCTGTCAACGTCATCTTGGATGAGTATTCTACTCATTTTTTCTCAAATTTAACGTGTATTTTTTCTCTGAAAAGTATCCATATATTTAATTGTGCATGTCGTCTCCGATGTCTTCTGATTCACATAAAAATAAATGCGACTTCTGTGCGATTCATCTCCCTCACAAGAATGGTCATTCCCTCTACCTTTTCTGTCTGGGCCCAGACCACAAAGCCAAGTACTGAAAGACCTGTCAAGGCTTTAACCAGGCCACACGGAAGTGCTGTTAGCAGACCCTGGAAGCACATTTACTTAAGCTTAAAATGGCATCCATGGAAAAGGAGCTGAAGAAACTCAGGAGCTCATCTTCTTCTCCCGAGGGACAATGCAAGAAAAAGAAGGACAAGGAGAGACATCGGGACCGGGAGTGGTCTCCATCCAGTCCCCGTCCCCATCAGGAGCCACAGGCATAGGGGGGGGGTGCCCTTCCTCACAAGGCCGCTTCTGTGGCTACAGAGCAGCCATTGGATCCCCCACCAGAATCAGTCTCGGTTCTGATGCGAGTCTCCAGATTAAAGGAGACACCCACTGCCCTTAGACCCTCCAAGATTAAAAGGCCTAGTGAGAATGGTCGGTCCGGTAAGTCAACCATTGGTTCCTCTGACGATCATGCAGCACCTGGTGATAAGTTGCACATTGGCCCCTCCGACGTACGCTCAGTCCCTGTCCTTCCAGCGGGCTCCTACAACAGGCCTGACATTGAGGAACCAGATCAGCTGACGTCAGAACCGCAGCTGATGCCGGAGGGTTCATCCCCTCCCGGTTCCCCATCTCCACCTCTTGAGGTGATCCCTCTGACAACCCCCGTTCCGGGGAACCCGGAGGGGGGAGAGCGTCTGCCGTCTGGCACAGTGCCAATGCTAATGCCGGATCGCCTGACACCTGGCATTCCTCCAGACCAGATGAAGGCTGTACCAGTCCCTCAGGGTCCAGCGGGTCCCTCTGGGCTGCTGTCCAGGCCCTTCCACCATGTTCTCTGATGGGGCCTTCAGCTCCCCCATTGGGGCCAACGCCAGTCCCTGTAACCCCTCTTTCAGGGCCAATGCTAGGTCCCTCGAGTGCTTCTCCGAGCTCCCCAACACCAAGCCACCTAACGCCTCAGTACCATCCTGGGTATTTGACAGCAGGTTGCCCGATGCCAGGTTTCCTAACACCAGGATACCCGACGCCAGGGTTTCCTCAGTACCCATCACCAAACATTCCCACACTAGGATTCCCTTCACCTTATTACCAGGTGCCAGGCTATCCAGCATTGGGATATGGGCATCTGCCCCCACTACCTCTACCTCCACCTCAGCCCCAAGTGGCCCTGAAGGTGACGCTTCATTCCTGGTAGAATGAAGTGAACTCTCACCTCGCATAAGAGTTTGAGAAGCATCAGTTTCCAGTTAGCTCAATGTCATTCCCCAGAGAGCTGATGCCCAGGCTTTCCCCATCAACGGATCCTAGACCTTTGACATCGGGAAGATCTGTGGAGCCTTTGCCTCAACCACAATGGCCCACAGTATTCTTGAGACCTATGGACCTCTCGAGACCGGTAGATATTACCTTATCAAGACTCAGTACCCCCGACGCAAGCCCAACGTCAGACTCTGAGAGTGACTGTGCCCATTCGGGCTAGGATTATGAATCACCAATTCTGGATGACCCCAAACTGAAGAAGTTTCCAAAATCACCCCCTGAGGACCCTTCCTTTATGAAACTCCTCAGGAAAATTCAGACAGCTTACAACTGACGCACAGAGGATCAAGACCCCCAATGCCAGAGACTCACCGAGCATCAAGAACTCTTGAATTTGTTTCCGACTCTCATTTCATCATAGATAGGTCCTCATGAGGACTTGGTAGCCACGATATGGAGACAACCTGCTTCACTAGCCCTCGTGGCCAGGAAAGCAGACAGATTATACCAGTCACCAGAAGGGAAGGATCGCTTTAGCATCCACCTGGAGGCCAATTCAGTGGTAATCAGTGCTGCTCACGACCGATCATCCAAGCCGAAGCACCTCAGTACCTCCCCTCCTGATAAGGAATCCAAGGTACTAGATCAGTTGGGGAAGAAAGGTCTATTCCTCTTCCACTCTGGCCATTAGAGCTCTAAATTATATAGCTCACATGGTGGTTTACTAAAAATCCATTCTGGGCCAGTTAGAGTCCAAGCTCAACAAGCTTCCTGACTCAGAAGTCAAGGAGGAAATGGTGGGCATGGTGAGGTCAGCTAGGTCCGCTAGCCAATACACTTTGAGGACCACTTTGCAGTGGATGCCTCAGCAAAGGGAACAGTGATGGCCATCAGCCTGCGGAGGCATGCATGGCTGAGCATCTCTCGCCTGGCACCCGCGGTGCAATCAGCAGTCCAGGATGCCCCATGTCAGGGCCCTGTTTTGTTTGGAGGGGATGTCAAAGATCTCATTACAGACTTACAGGACAAGGGCAAGGCCTTGCACTTTGTCCAGTTTATATACAAACAGCCCTTTCATCAGCAGCAGCATCAACAGTGAAGGCAGCAACAGAACCAACGTCAGAACAAATGTCAGGCCCCTTCGGCAGGCATGGCTTCTCCGGTCAAGTCTCATAGAGCCTCGGGATCTACTCCTTCCACCCTCCCCACCACCTCCTGACTTGTTCAGACCCCTCCCTCCCTCCTCTAGACTGAGTCCTAGGGGAACCGGTAGAAGGCAGGTTTGCAAATCACCTACCGGGATGGGAGGCAATCACGTCAGACTCATGTGTACTCCAATTGGTGGTCCAAGGTCGCACAATAGAATTCACAGAGAGACCACCCACCCATCCCCCACGTCACTCTTATTTCCCTCAAGGTCTCGTCCAGTCGGTAAAAGAGGAAATAGACTCTCTGATGCTAAAGTCCGCAATAGAGCAAGTCCCTCTGGGTCAAAAGGGAAGGGGATTCTACTCGGACTTCTTCCTGGTTCCCAAGAAGACAGGCAACCTCAGACCAATATTGGATCTCAGCACCCTGAATGTCTTTATGGAATACAAGAGGTTCAGAATAATATCCCTACCGGGATTCATTCCCCTCCTACACCAAGGACATTGGCTATGTGCCCTGGATATGCAGGATGCCTACCTACAGATCTCCATTTTTCCACCTCACTGCAGATTCCTCAGATTCTGTTTTCAGGGAGAGCATTTCCAGTTCAAAGCTCTACCCATTAGCCTGTCATCAGCACCCAGTGTGTTCACAAAGTGCCTAGCGGTGGTGGCAGTGGCTTTATGTGGGCAGGGTATACAGATGTTCCTCTTCCTCAACGATTGGCTTCTTTCAGCCCTGTCGAAGGACAGACTTCTTAGATCCCTATCTATTACCCTGGTCCTTTTTCAGCAGGTGGGCATTTCAGTCAATTATCCCAAATCACACCTTATCCCTTCCCAGCACCTCCAGTTCATTGGGGCAGTGTTGAACACAGTCCAGAGTCTTCCTCCCACCAGACAGAGTGGAGAATCTCCAACATCAGGTACATTTGATAGCCTCCCAGAGGCAAACCTCTGCAAGAGCGATCCTTTGCTTGCTGGGGCTTATGGCAGCTGCTATACCTATGGTGCACCTGGCCAGCCTGCATATGTGGGTCACACAATGGACCCTAAGAGTAAAGTGGGATCAGAGATCCGACGACCTGGATCACAAGATCCTGGTCTCAAACCCAATGGCTTGGGACCTACTGTGGTGGTAGAACCCAGACAACCATCAACAGGGTGTCCCATTCCAGTCAGGTCGCCCCACCCAGACCCTAACAACAGATGCCTCGGGAATGGGATGGGGAGCCCATTTAGGTACACACAGGACTTGAGGTTCTTGGTTTCACAACGAACTTTCACTCCACATCAATGTACTGGAAATGAGAGCTGTCCTGAACACCTTGCAGGCCTTCCAGCATCTCATTCAGCCGGGATCGCTTATGATCCAGACAGGCAACATGTGTGTCATATGGTACATAAACAAACAGGGAGGGATTCATTCATACCCACTCTGCCGCGAAGCAAAGAGAGTATGGTGCTGGGCAGTGCAGCACAGTCTCCACCTTATGGCGGTATGTGTGCCAGGTGTACAAAACGTTCTGGTGGATGCGCTCAGCTGCACTCAAGCCAAAGCCCCTGAATGGGAGCTGAGACGGTCTGTGGTAGATGACATCTTCGAATATTGGGGCCAACCAGAACTCGATCTGTTCACATCCACATCCAATGCAAAACTACCAGCTCTCTGCTCACTTGCTCCAGGGCATGGTGTTTTTTGGTGAGACGTGCTGTCTCTATGCTGGAAGGGGAGATTCATGTACACCTTCCCTCCCCTTCCATTACTACAGAGGGTACTACTGAAACTCCAGCAAAGGGAACACACATGATGCTGATTGCTCCCTTCTGGCCGCAACAAATCTGGTTCTCTCTGCTTCAGCAGCTGTCAGTGGAAGCTCCAGTTCCTCTGCCCATCTGCCAAGATCTCCTGACCCAGGAACAGGGCACCCTGATCCATCCAGGCCTGCGGTCGAGTCCCTTTACCTACATGTGTGGCACCTACTGACATAGCAGCTGCTTGCTTTGGAGTATCCTCAAGAGCGGCACAGATTCTAGTGGAGGCCTGAAAGCCATCCACTAGATCCACCTATGCCATGAAATGGAAGAGATTTTCCATATGGGCCGCGTCCAAAGAGTGGGAACCCTTCTCCTGCCCCATTCCACAGGTCTTGGAGTACTTGCTGTACTTCTCTGACCTTGGACTTAGTTACTCGACCTTGAAGGTCCATGTATCGGCCATCTCTGCCTACTACATTCTAGTGGATGCCAAAATCTTGGCTCAGCTGGAAGTATCCAAGACTTTCTTAAAAGGAATTCTTCATTTGAACCCCCCAGTCAGAAGCCCTGCTCCTCCCAGGGATCTGAACTTCATTTTCGAAAAACTCACTCTTTCCCCATTCAAACCAGGTGTGAGTTGTGATATGTGCTACCTTTCCCAGAAAGCATTCTTTTTGGTTGCCATTACTTTGGCGCGAAGGATTTCTGAGCTTCAGGCCCTGACGCATAAGGAGCCTTATTTGATTTTCCACAGAGGTGGCTCTGTGGACAAATCCTAAGTTCTTGCCTAAGATGGCTTCAGAGTCCACCTTAAACCAGACTATTCAGTTGCCAGTGTATTACCCTGAGCATTCTAATCTGGGTGAAGCAATTCTGCACACTCTGGATGTACATAGAATTCTTCATTACTACATGAACAGGATGAAACCAGTCCACAAAACTGACCAATTGTTTGTTTCCTTTGCGCCCAAAAGAGAGGGTGCTGTGGTTTCAAAGCAGTGTTTTTTCAAATGGTTGGCAAACTGCATTCATTTTTGTTATCAGAAGTATAGCAAGCCACTTCCAGAGGAAGTTAAAGGACACTCAACCAGGGGCATGGCTGCCTCTACTGCTTGTTTCAGGAATGTCTCTGCCACAGATATTTGTGCGGCTGCCACTTTGAGTTCTGTCCACACCTTAACTAAGCATTACAGTTTGGACATTGCTTCTAGGTGCAGAGCAGGCTTTGGCCTAGCTGTTCTTCAGGGACTCTTGTCCTCAGATCCCTGTTTCCTGCAGACTTGTTCCTACCTGCCATGTCTCAGACTTGTCTGAATTTGATTGCTTGGGACTCAGTCCTATCTGTTAGTACCTACTGCAAGAGCCCTCTCGAAGTAAGATAGTACAGTTAAGTAAGAACTTATCGTAATGGTAGATCTTCGAGAGAGGCTTTTGCAGTAGGTACTGCTTTCCCTCCCACCTTCCCCCAAGGTTCTTCTACTACTTCTCCGTTCATAGCTCTGTAGCTCCAGGAGTCTTACTGTCCTTACTGACCCTCTGCTCGACCTAACCTAATCTGTAGTGCCTCTGCACCTTACCTGCACTTATAATCAACTAAAGTTGATGTCCACGTGCTGTATAGTGTTTTAAATGTCTAAGAAACTCTGTAACCTTTTCCTGATTCCTGATTGTTGTGCTGTTTAGTGTCTCAAATGTCATAAAACTCTGTAACCTTCTTGGTTGAGTGTCTATACTCTGTTCACATGACGTGGAACCTTTGTAAAAGAGCCTTTGCTCAAAGGTTATTTTCTGAATACCAAATAAAAAAATAAATAAATAAAGGAGCCTACTCCTACCTCCTGTTGCACCTTTCTAGGTCTCCAGCGGGAGAACTGGAGGGCAGTCATGGGGACTACTCACTATATAGCGCTACACTGACGTCAGCCATGTGATGCCGGGTGGGCAGTCCCTCACCAGACACTGCTAGCTAAAAGTTTTCTGTCTGGTCCTGGTGCCTGCCAGCTTCAGTACTATCTGTTAGTACCTACTGCAAGGGCCTGTCTCGAAGATCTACCATTACAGTAAGTTCTTACGTAACTGTACTTTCTCCCCCTATACTGGGGATTGGTAGCAGTAAGGCTGGTAAAAATAAGATTGAAGTTCAAGAAAGAGCAGAGGAAGAGGCAAGGGGGTAGGCTGTCTAGGTCTGCAAGCAATAGGAAAAATAAGAAGATAAGGAGAATGAGGAGGAATGCAGATGTAGGATTACAAAACAGCAAAAAAGGACCCAAAATTAATTGGAATGAGGTCTACCTTAATGCAAGGAGTCTGGGTAACAAAATAACAAAATCTGTGAGCTTCAGGCATTGGTGGCAGGCACTGACATGGATTTCCTAGTCATCACAGAAACTTGGGCCACAAGATTAATATATAGATACATAGAAGGTGACGGCAGATAAGGACCATGTGGCCCGCCTAGTCTGCCCCTTTTCCCTGCCTAACACATTACCACAGACCCTAGTTGATCTGTGGCTTACCCTCTTCCCTATTGCGAGAGTAATCTTATGTCTAGCTCATGCATTCTTGAATTCCCGTACCATTTTTGGCCCCAGAAACTCAGCAGGGGGGCTGTTCCAAGCATCCATTACTCTTTCTGTGAAAAAGTACTTCCTCACCTTGCCCCTGAACCTATCCCCCTCTAGCCTCATATCATGCCCCCTTGTTCTTGTACATCTCCTTTTCTGAAAGATGCTTCTGTCCTGTACCTTGTTTATACCCCTGATGTACTGAATGTCCCTATCATATCCCCCCTCTCTCTCCTGTCCTCTAGGTAATACATATTGAGGTCCTCTAGTCTTTCCTTGTACGACTTTTAGTGCAGTCCTTGCACCATTTTTGTTGCCCTTCTCTGGACTACCTCTAATTTGTCTATGTCCTTCCAGAGATCTGGCCTCCAGAACTGGACACACTACTCCAGATGGGGTCTCACTAGTGATCTGCACAGTGGCATAACCACCTCCTTTTTTTTTTGCTGATGATACCTCTCCCTGTGAACCCTAGCATCCCACTGGCTCTCCCCACAGTCTTCTCACATTGTTTGGTTACCTTTAGATCTTCATATATGATTACCCTCAGGTCCCTTTCTTGATTGATGGCTGCCAGTACCGCTCCCCCATCTTATACTCCTCCCTTGGATTTCTGTGCCCCAGATGCATGAGTTTGCACTTCTTTGCATTGAATCTTAGCTGCCACACTAATGGCTGGGACTTGTCAATCTCACATTACACATTGCTTAGGCAGGGTAGAGGGAAAGGCAAAAGAGGGAGGAGTGTAACCGTATACTGTATGTCAGAGTGAGCATAGAGGCTGTGGAAGGGGGGCCAAGGGGAAAGAGTCACTGTGGGTTCACCTCATGGTGCTCTCAGGCAAGAAAATATGGGTGGGGATGATCTGTAGACCACCAGAACAAGTGGAAAAGAAATACAGAGAGCTTTTAGAAGAGCTAGCAAGGAGAATGAAGAAGGGGGGACTTGGTGGTGGTAGGTGATCTGAACCTGCCAGATAGAGACTGGGACATTCCAGCAGCCAGGTGCACTGGAAGTCAGACCATATTGGGTACATTGTAAGACTGCCTACTGGTGCATCTGATGAAAGAACCTACTAGACAGGTGTCTGTTCTCGATTTGGTGCTCACCAACTCAAAGATGGCAGGTGTAGTGAGGGTAGGGGAGCCACAGGGTTCCAGCAACCATAACTTCATTTGGTTCAGACTGGCCTTCAGGACCAGAATGACACCATTAAAAACTGAAGTCCTAGATTTTAGAGGGCACGCTTCAACAGGATGAGGGAGCTGGTCTAACACAAACTGACCAGGATGGACAGCATTGGAGGTGCAGAGGAAAGATAGGGAGCAATCAAGGGGAGCATTCTTGAGGCAACAGAGTCACGCATGAGAATTGCTACAAAACAAACCAAGTATAAGAGACCAATACAGTTCTCAGAAAGGTCAGAGAAACAGTAAGGTCCAAGAAAAATGCGTTCACAGAATACAACAAAAAGTGGGGGAAGAGGAACGGGAAGAGAATCAAATAAAAAGTAGGGAAGCAAAGAGGACAGTCAGGGACACAAAGGCATGAGACATACAGCTGTATATTACAGAGGGCGGTCAAGGGTGGTGAAGAAAGGAAGCAGTGAGGGGTTAGGTTACAAGAGGGGTGGATGGCACTAGAGGAAGATAAGCACAAAGTAGCCGTCCTTAATGATTACTTCTGCTCTGTCTTCACAAGGGAAGACAGTGGGCCCCTGCCTGAAAGTGGCATCAAGGCGGCTGTCAGGATCGTTCCTGAAATGAAGCAGCCAGTATTTACCAGAGAAAGGGTCCCAAAGGGTCATGAAGCCCTAAAGGTAGATAAAGCCTTAGGGCCAGATGGGATGCACCCAAGGGTGCTTAAGGAATTGCCTGCAGAACTTACTGAACCCGTTGTAGGGCTATTCAACAGCTCAATTCAGACAGAGGTAGTTACGAATGGAGGGTAGCAGACATAGTCCCATTACACAAGGGGTGACAATAAGCAACCTAAGAATTACAGACCTGTCAACCATACCTCTGTAGTGGGCAAACTAATGGACTCACAAATCAAAGAGGACCTTGTGAACTACAGAGAGAGCAGCAGTCTACAAGACAGTAAACAGCACGAGTTTCTGGCATGGAGATCTTGTCAGATCAGCCTGATAGTTTTCTTTGACTAGGTAACAAATGTAGTAGATAAGGGTCATGCTGTGGATTTGCTCTACTTTGATTTCAGAAAAGCTTTCAACCTGGTGCCAAATAAAAGACTGCTGCTGAAGATGGATGACCTGGGCATGGCTATGGAGATGGGTAAATGGGAAGGAAACTGGTTGAAGAAGAGACAGCAGAGGATGGTGGTAAATGGGGTCAGGTGGGAAGAGAGGGAGGTCACAAGTGGGACGCACAAACAGAAGACAGAAAGAAATAGTACCTTACCTTGGATTCGAACCCAGGCAACCCAGAGTACCGTTCAGGTTGCACTACCAATTGCACCACCAAGGCAACTGGAAACGTGGGACTGCCAGAAGCACCTTGCACTTTCTCTAATGCACAGCTTGGTGCTGCACAGATAATTACATTTTCACACACAAGAGTGCGGTGTGCACATATAAGTCACTTATTTCTGTTTCTCTTCTGTTAGTTTGGGTTTCATATATGTTTACACCACACCCTTGTATATGAAAATGTAATTATCTGTGCAGCACCAGGTTCTGTATTGGAGAAAGAGTAAGGTGCTGCTGAGAGTCACAGGTTTCCACTTGCTTTGGTGGCACAGCTGGTAGTACAGACAGAATGGCATTCTGGGTGGCCCGGGTTCAAATCCCAGCTAAGGCACTTATTTCTTTCTTTCTTCTGTTTGTTTGGGTTCTTTATATGTGCACACTGCACCCTTGTATGTGCACAAGTTGGGTGCCACAGGGTTCTGTCCTGGGTCCTGTCCTGTTTAATATGTTTATTAGTGACATTGGAGAGGGCAACCAGTGCAAGTGTTGTCTCTTTGCAGATGATATAAATATCTGTGGATGGGGAGGTAGTGGTGAAGTGAATCAGGGAGATGCAGAGGAATCGGCTAGAGAAGTGGTCTAAAGTTTGGCAGTTGAAATTCAATGCCAGAACATGCAAGGCTTTGCACCTACAGGAAATAAAGCCCAGGACAGAGTAATGGATGGGAGGATTAAAACTGAGAACTATGGCAGAGGAAAGGGACCTGGGAGTCATCATTAGTGATTCCCTCAAACAATCAGTCCTGTGTAACATGGCCTGTAATAAGGCTAACAGGATGCTGGAATATATTGGAAGGGGTATTGACAGCATGAAAAAGAGGTGCTGCTACCTATATATAGGTCACTGGTGGGGCCGCACTGGGAATTCTCTGCTCAGTTCTGGAACCCTCACCTCAGAATGGACTTGGACTGGCTGGAAACAGTATAACTCAGGGGGGGACCAAGATGATTCAGGGCCAACAGAGCAGATCTTATGATGCTTGTCTCCAGACAGTGAGCATGTACTAGACCAGGCGAGGGGGGTATTATAGAGACATTCAAGTTCCTGAAGGGAATAAACAAGGTGAACTGCAGGGAACAATTTATCAGGAGTACAGAGTCAAGAACCCAAGGTCATGAGTGGAATTGGTGGGGGAAGGGTTTAAGAGGGATGTGAGGAACTTCTGTTTTATGGAAAGGGTGGTGGAGCCATGGAACAGTATGCCAGCAGAGGTTGTGGACAAAAAGACTGCACCAACAAGACCACAAATGGTTTCAAGCGTGGTTAGGATAGAGTGAAGGGTTTAGTGGTTGCTCAGGTCAGTAGCAGCAGGGAGGGGAGCGGTGGGTGGACCAGGAGGGATAAAACCCTGTATGGACAGTAGATCCCAGAGCAGACAGGGAACTCTGGGCAGACTAGATGGACCTTTGATCTTTTTCACTGTCATTGTCTGTGTTTCTGTGTAACACAATGGAGCAAGAGTCTACACACCTTGCTACCCCAAATAAACAATGTCGAAGCTGGGTTAAATGCAGCTGAAGTCATATTTATTGACTACAGCTAGTGCCCAGAGAGTCACACTTCAGACACAGACAAATTGATTCCTTCTAGTGCAATTAAAGTGCATAAAATGTGCAATAACAAAAAGTAAAGGTACAAGGCATAATACCAGATCAGACAAAACCTCCTAGTCTCCGTACTTAGAGAAATGCATCTGTCTGTGTTTGAAGTCTTGTGATCCTCTGGGCACTAGTTGTAGTCAATAAATGTGATTTCAGTTGCATTTACGTCTGCTTCAGCACTATTTATCTGGGGTAGTAAGATGTGCAGATTCATGCAATCAAGAACACACATTTCAGTATTGATTTAAGCATGGCAGTATGACATACGCTGGCATTGAATAACTAGACTATATGTGGACTGTTAATTGCTACAGTTCTACAGTCTGGTCCCTCTGCTGCTCTCATTTTCAACCCTAGTGCTAGCATGTTTCCCAGCACTGTACCAAACACTCACACAGGAGCATGGTGTGCATATTTATGGAACACATACAAACAGAGGTGAGAAATAAGTAAGTGCCTCAGCTGGGGCACGTACTTCTTTCTTACCTCTGTTTGTAACTGTACCAAACACCTCTAGACAACTTGTGTGCTTTTACTGCTGGGGATACCACACAACCTGTCTTTGGTGGTGAACATCCCCCGCCCACATGGCATGAAGTTTATCAGGAACTAGAGACCTGTCAATGGGATTGTCCTTTGTTTCTGCTTCTGCTGTTGTATGGTGCACTTTCAGGTGCAGTGTCTTGTGTGAGACAAAGGTCAGCTGGACTACAGCTAGTCAAGCAAAAGTTAGATTCCTTCTCCTTCTGTACTGTTCACTCCCTATAAACACATGCCCTACATATGTTTCAGTGCTGATTGGAACTCAAGTATTTGAAGCAGTTGTATCAGGTTTATCTTTTGTCATGTTTTTCTGTTGTCTCCAGCTGCATCACTGCACAGCTGTGATTTTGATTACGGCCTTTGTGAATGGACAAGGGACAAGGAAGGTGACCAGCACTGGGAATCAGTTGCAGATCCAGCAGGTACTGTACAGCAACACAGCTGCGGCCATAGGCTGACTAGAGTATGCTCAGTTCAGAGTCTGATCTAATTAACTTTGTTTGCTGCCCATCATATAGTGAGTATTCTCCACCAGAGAATGCATCAGATGCTTAAATACTGTTTCTACAGGGTATTATTTTTACACTGCCTAATGAAATGAAACATATGGCAAGAGTACCATAAATGACAGCTTTTGTGATATTTGCCCTCTTACTTTTCAAATATATCATATGAATACATATAACAATACATAAATTGATAAATAATCCAAAATTAAATGACTCAGACTGGGATAGTGTTGGAAGGTGCTGGTGTTTAATGTAAATGGTGTAGGAGGTACGAGTGGGGCAAATCCGATCAGATGAATGTCAGTGGAATCCCTAATACCCCTGACAGTCAATCCATTCAGTATTCAGATTCTGCACACCCCTACCTCTGTGTACATAACAGTCTTGGAAACTGGGGGATGTGATTGCATAAAATGTTTTCTTTTAAAAGATTTTACACAGTAATCTGAAGACCAGACAATATTCTTACAGTTGCTAAGCCATTTTGCCAAACTGCCAAGTACGCTGGACGCAAACATGAACATGTTTGTACGTCATATAACCCTGAGTAGCGTGGCTCACGCTAATCCCCTTATTTATTTATTTATTAATTGAGACTATCGAATTACAACCTTTGAGTCAGGGGCTCATTTCCAAAGGCTCCACGTCAAGTACAATACATAACAATAAGCAGTCGTAATTCAATATTACAGTGAGAGTAGGGAAGGAAAGTAACAGTGGGGTATGGGCAATATATATCAAGTATACAGTATAACAGTAGAGAAGGAGACAAGATAAAAACAGGGTATGAGCAGTGCTGTTAGACCTATACATTAGGGTAGCTATACTAGTCCTGAGTGGAGTTTGTGAACATCAGCGAACAGTACGATCAATATTAAAGTAAGGCCTATATGCTAGCAGGTGGCGCATGCAGTCAGAATGCCAACATTGTCATTAACACACAGTAGCAACAGTGTGATAAGTATATTTATTAACCCAGAATCTCGCCGTCCGTAGGCAGATTCCTTTACTTATTAAGAACAATGGCAGTGACGGGTGGAGATCATGTGGTTTTTTTAGGGCTGTTTTGAAGGAGCCTAATCTGGAGATAGAAAAAATGGCCAGGGGGAGCTCATTGTACCAGGATGGTGCTCTGTAGGAAAAAGACCATTGTGCAAGGGTGGTTGTGACCCTGGGAACAGCCCATGTTAATTTATCTGCCGCGAGGGTGTTTGCTGAGGTATGTGCAGCGCGGAGGGAGGCTGAGACTCCAGTGGGAGTAAGGCCTAGTTGGATTTTCTTAGTAAGGAGACATGTTTGATAACGTACTCTTTCATCTAGGGTGAGGATTTTTGTTAGCTCATACAGGGTACAGCTGTGGGCACGCTTATCCACTCGAGCAAGGAGCCTACAGGCTTTATTAATGGCTAGGTGGATTTTATTTAGTGCAGTGTGGTCAGCGGCCGAGTAGATAGCTAGCCCATAGTCTACAAGGGAGAGAACAGAGGAGGTAAAGGCAATGTGTAGGGCTTCTGGCAGTAGGCAGGCTTTTTGACGATACAGTAGACCTGTGCGTGTATTTGATGCTGACTGTCATGCTACTGCATGAAGGCTGCAAAATATAGTGTGGCAAAACTGACTGAAAAGTAAAAATGTTATCACTTAAAGGGACACTGTCAACCCCCTTTAGGCTTCAAACTGTCCCTAGTTTAAAAAACACGTTTTATGATTGTTAGCATTCTGTAAAATATGCTAATGTAGCTGGTAGCTTGATTCTAATTCCTTTTTTTCTTTTTAAAAGTGAAAAACAGACTGCCCACCATACTGGTGTTACCACACCAAAATGTGTTTGTTTACATTGCTTAAACATCTCCCACTGTATCTTTCCTAAACTTGGGAACACCCCCAACATGGTCTAGCCACTCAAGATACAGTGAGTGCTGAGGAAATTACTGCATCATGAGTGGCTGTACTGCATTGGGGTTTGCCTAATGTTCAGGAAGTGAGCAAGAAGAACAGATCAAGGATTTGAAACAAAACAAAGTTGGATGTAAATACACACTTACCATGCATTGCAGTTGTACTAAGAAAGGAGGCAGATTAAATTACCAGCAACACTAATGAATTTTAGAGAAGGTAAGCAATCATAAAATGTGGGTTTTCAGCCTGAAATACTATGATGCAAAAATGGTTGACATTGTCCCTATAATAGTTGTATTCAGTACAGTTAACCCTCAGTAAGATGACAGCTGTTGAATCTGTGTGTTGATTTGCACCCTGGTTTCAGAAGCTTCTGTCAGTCCTGGTCAGTACAGTGACTGCGGAGGTCAAGTGGAATGAGGTCACATTACATATCTTCCTTCCATTCCTACAGTATGATCTTATTGTGTGAGTGGTGGTGGTGGGGAAACCAACCACTAGAAGTGAAAACAGCAGGAGACTGGTGGGATGTAGTCTCAGGATATTGGGGCTTTAGATAGATAAATCATACTGACTGACACTCAGTGGCTGGCTCAGAAACGTGCTGCTACTCGCTGTTTTTCCAAACAACTCTGCCCAAGCTCTGACAGATTGGAATGTTGGGGAATGCCCAACACCCACCTGCCTGCTAAGCCTGACTCTACAAATCTGATTACACATTTAATGGGTTAAACTAAAATGAACACTCTGATAACCCAGTTCCTTTACTGATGTTTACTGCAATCCAATAGTGTGGAAAAATTAAACACATCTAAAATTATCCCACAATATCATTAATATGCTAATTTTAAAAAAGAATACTCTATATTCCATTATGGGAGCAATCATGAATGGTCTAAATAGCAAAGTGGTTTATTTCACCAGAGCTGAGCTAAATAGAACTGTTCATTGCAAAGGCCTGGATTTTATTAATGAATGACTGATCCTTTATTTATATGAAGTAATTGTAATAGCAGTAGTAGTAAATGTTATTCATACCTCTGAGCTGCAGGCCAGATTTCAAAAGCTAGAATCATGGTTTACCCAGAATAAACTATTACTCAACTACAAAAAAACAAAGTGTATGCTATTTACGGTGCTGCAAAACAAGAAACGGCATGGGCCCCTACTACTATTATTATTGAGCCACAAAGGTGATTCGCTGGAGCAGGTCTGCTCTTTTATCTATCTAAGTGTACACCTAGATGACACACTCACCTTCTCTGCACATGTTGATCAGGTCATTAAATCAGCCAACACCAAGCTGGGTGTTCTGTACTGACACAGACACTCTATGACACTGGATCCCCTGAAACTGGCCACTTGCAGCTTGGTGGCATCTACCATCGATTACAGGCTGGTGATATGTGGAGCTGGCTCAGATACTGCTCTTAAACAGGTCAGAATCCTTCTTAATAAGGCTTGTTGCCTGGTCCTTGAGGCTAACCACTTGACTCATACATGTGCGTTATATGCAGGGAGCGGGTGGCTCCCACTCCATCTCCGAATCAAGTACCAGGCATGTCTGCTGGGGGAAAAAATCAATGCTGGGCCTTACGCCTGAGTCCACCTCAAACTTATTCAAAAACACCCAACCCACAGTAAATACCAGACGTGCGGCTGGGGGGGGTTCTGGTGCACTTTCAGTATACCACACTCACTCAACGATCCCTATCCTATAGGGGCCCTAGATGGATCAATGACCTCCCTACTGACATAATCAGTTGGAGAAAGACAAGTCAATTTAAAACTGGGCTCCATTCCCATCTAGCTTGTGAGAATGTCTGTGTTTGTATATTATAACCCTGTCTTATCCTGGCTCAACCCTGACTTGCTCCCCTGTTCATGACGTACCCCAATCCCACTATTACCCACCTCCTCTCCCACCTTTGACAAAGCCACCCGGCTGCTCCTATTTCTATGTTTTTAACGTCTTAACCTGGGCCCTGTCTCTGACCCCAATATTGTACAAAGCGTTGACCCACACTACCTGAAGTGTTGATGTTGTTGTCCCCTGAACTTATTAAGAATGTACTGTAAACTGAAACCAAATGCTCCCTAGCTTCTGTATTTTTGATGTCTTGTCCAATCAGTGTTTTACTTGTAACCATTTTTTTTGTCTCTGTATTTTGTTATCTGACTTTGTAAATGAGCCTATGGCTCAAAGGTATTTAATCCGAACCTGAAATAAATAAATAAATATGGCACATGCCCCTCAGGCTCTGGGCACCTAACATCATAAGATGGAGCTTTTCCAAGTGCTCAAAGCACCTAATACTGGGCCGGCCCAGTGGCGCTGAGGGTTGAGGTGCTGGACGCCACACCTTGCGCTACGCCGGCGACCCGGGTTCGGGAACAGACTCGGGTCAGCGGGGGTTGGATGGGAGAGGGAGGATTGAGCATCCCAATGGATGCTCAATGCTCTCCTCCCTCTGGGGTGGGATACCAGGGGTGCGATATGCACCCGACGTCCTGAGAGAGCCGGTTGGAACACGGGCTCTCAAGGGATTGGCGGCTCCATTTCACGGAGTCGGGGAGGGGAGAAGCTGTTAAGCACTTAAGAGAGACATGCATCAGCACGTCACCTCTCTGGACATATGTCCTTGCGCCGGCGTCTCAGGGGGCTGTGAAAGGGACCACAGAAAAACTAAAAAAAACCTCGGCGGTCCTAGATGACAACCGTTCCGAAGTCACCCAGACCACCAATTTCGGGACAGACCCCGCTGTGCAGGAGAGAAGGAGGAAGAGGCACTCTAGGGGCAGATCCTGGGTTCGGGGGCTGGAGTGCATGAGCGGCCCGAAGGAGTAGACACAGAGGGCAGGAAGGAGGGATAAATAGAAAGTCAAAAAAAAGCACCTAATACTGAGATGCAAATACAAATTTTTTAATGCATAATTAAGAATGTCGGCTACAATAATGTAATATTGTACATTACAAAATGAAAATATGTCTGTTAAAAACTAGATATACTTTTTCCATATGATAGATAGCATTTTTACATTAATTTAATATTATGAATACACCAAAAAATTGTAGATGGAATACCCATTTCTCACTGTTCATATTGTTTTGAACAGGTCTTTTGTGCTCCATGTTGGCCCACTCCAGTTATGCCTTTTGGACCTTCTAACCCCCCCCCCAAACTCTTGTTGAGTTATACCATGGCCTGAGCTATCCTCCTTAAATCTACAAGAGGACTATACCACCCCTGGGTCTGTTTCTATCCCTAATGGGGTAGCTCATCCCCCAACGGGGGTCCCTTCCAGAGGGGAGGAGGGAAGCAGGTTCCAGTAGCCAGGGTCAAGCGCCACTCTCAGACATTAGAGTGGATGGGCCCTGCTGAGTATGGAGCCTAGTGAAATGGGTGGAGTAGAGTGTCTGTCATTATACCAGGGTGCTGGCCTTTTTCCTTGTTCAGCCCATGTCAATGTGGAAAAAAGGCTATGCCCCTGTGACATGGAGGCTGGATGTCAGTGTGCTGTTCTGAGCATCCGAAGTCCCTCCTAGTCATTTCCTGCACACACAGGCCGAATGTCTGTGCATGCTGCACCATGCCTAGTGTTAGGAGGCAGTCATGTAGCCAAATAAGTGGTTCCTCCCTATGCTGAAGTGTTTGTTTATATTAATAATTATATGGTGGTTTGTTGATGTATGTTGTATATATAATGTTTTATTTTAATGTTGTGTTTTCATTTATATTTGGTTGTCATGACTGGCTTGCTCTTATGACAGATAAAGAATTACTATTACTAGGCCGGCCCAGTGGCGATGCAGGCTGAGGCACTGAGTACTTTATCTCCTGCCATGCCAGTGACCCAGGGTCAGGAACGAGCCCAGGAAGCTGGGGGTCAGCCGTGGGGGCTGGGAGATGATTGAGCTGAATCAGGCAGCTCTCCTCTCCCAGACTGGGGGTACTGGCTCTTGGCTGCCACCAGGTGGAGGCCAGGTGATAAGCCCTTAAGAGCATCAGGAGGCAGACATCAGTCAAGCAGCAGCAGGAGGAGGAGGAGGAAATCCTGGTCTCAGGACATACATGCGCCTCCACACATGCATGCTCCTCAAGCAAACCGTGGCTGAGGATAGGAGGGAGAAAAAAACAAGGAGGGGAAATGGTTGGGACAGCGGGCATGTATGATGCCCGATCACCACATTCCCACCTGCCTAGTCATTGGGAGAACCTCTGGCAAACAACTGGATTTCAGGTTGGGGGAGGAGGAGGAGGACAGCTATCCCCCTTCCGACCCCACCATGTGGGGAAATCCATGAGGGCCCTAGCCGTAAGGTAATCCCAGGGAGACTATGGATGGTGGAGGGGAGCTGCGAAGCTGGCAGAAGAAAGCCTTCCCTGCTGTGGCCCAGAGATGGATAAACACCAAGATAACAAAAAAAAGAATTATTATTACAGTCAAAGCCGCTTAATGCATACACATCGGGACATGTGAAATTTGTCCGCATTAGACAATGTCCGCAGTTCCGGTGGATGGCAGTAGAGTGCTTTTGTAATTTATCAAACTGTTAAGTGAAGCACATTTATGTGCTTTTATTAATGCTCTGCTTATACAGCTTATACAGGGCAGGTGTGAGGGTAGTGCAGTGTTGTGCAGGGTACTGAGTATTCTTTTTCACTTTTTTGTGTATCGGCTGTGTAGGGACTGAGGTTGAAAACAGATCTTTATTCATTCTTTTGCTGCTCCATGGCTCTGCGAAGTGTGTTCAAAGCTGTGCGTACATTACTGGCTGTTACGGGTAGGAGCTCCTGCTCATCTGGGTCGTCTTCTGGCTCTTCTACTTCCTGGTCCTGACTGCTCACAAACTGCACTCCCTCCAGTACCCTTACTATTTCATCACCTGGTGCAATTTCACCATCTTGATCACCGAGGTGACATAGAGAAGCAAAATCTGTTTCTGTGAGTCCAGGCAGTGGCAGGATCATTTCTACCTAATTGACAGCTTGAGGAACATGTTAATTGCCCTTGTTAATCTCACTTCTGCTGTCCGTGTTTGCTGGCACACCAGGTCCGCATTAAGGGGATAATTTAATATATAACAGATAGATCATGGATTTGGTTTGGGAAGTCTGTCCGCGGTACCCGATTGTCTGCATTATCAATGTCTGCGCAAAGTGGCTTGGACTGTATAATTATTATAGACATTGTCCAAGCAGACCCTTGATCATTCCTTGCTGGCCAAACTTCTGATGTACCAGGGCTGGAACACAATTCCAGGTTCCCATAATGCCGGGCTGTTCCCAACTGTTCAGCACCATGGAGCTGGTCTTATGCCAACTATGAAAAAAGACAAAAAAAACCAAATTGCCACATATATGAATGCAGTAGTGCTTAATTGAGTGTTAGGTGATCTACCAGATACTTAGACTACCAAAAGTAGAGTGTAATGTTCCATCTCAAAAGCCATATTTAAAACTTGGTTTGTAGCCCTGCATTGAAAGGGCAAACCTTGGTCTTTATTTAATTGAAAGTGAGCTTTCAGTTTCCCGGTGAGCCAAATATCATGCTCACCAGACAGCAGCAGTCAAAACTTGAAGTGGTGTTTTCTATACTTTCTGATTCTTGATAAGGTTAGTACCCATATGACATGAAAACAGTATTTAAAAAAAACTTCTTTGTAGTTTTCTACAGTAGGTAGCTGCAAGGGTTTGTGACTTGGGGATCCAAGAAAGATCATTTAAGTGCTTAGATTTGTTATGTGCAGCTGAGCATCTGTTAAAGGGAGTTAAATCTCAGGTATCTGGGCAGACTAGGTGGGCGTCAAATTCTCTGTTTCTATGTATCTTGAATCCTGTAAAGGTACAAAATAGCATACATGTCTTCAGCTGGACTGAGACACAGTGGTCTATCCAGACATCTTCCTATGATCTCAACAGTAGCTGTCAATATATTGCATGTTGTTTATGCTCAGAACCCCCCTTCCCCGGGCAACAGCACCAAGGGAAAGGAAAAAAAAGGCTTATGTAGCAAAAACATTTAGGCAACATAGGAACACATGAAATGCTAGATGAAGAAAGATCAAGGGTCCATTGTAATTGCCAATCGGGCAGCTGCAGCATCCAACAGTCTGTAAAAAGCAGGAAACCTCAGGGAACTCTCCCTCCTCAGTGAGTTAAATGCTGCACCGAGTAGTGTTATTCTCCATGAGAAACTGAGTCAACCCGAGTTTAAAGATTCAACATGCCCCACTTGCACCACTTCCTTTGGAAACTTATTCCATAGGTTTATAACTCTCTGGGTGAAATATATGTTTCCTCATTTTAACCCTAATTGTATTGCCCCTTGAGTATAGTGCATGCCCTCTAATTCTGCTACCCTAAATAAGTTGAAAAAGTTTCCTCTGACCTACTTTATCCAATTTTTTTCTGCATTTAGAAACTGAAAGCATACCTTAACCTTCTTTCATCCAGGGAAAACATACCCAGCCTGTCTAAAGACTCCCCATAGCATAACTTCTCGTCTCATTTTTGTTGCTCTCTGCTGCTGTAATCTCTTGATTGCAGTGCACAAAATCACAATATCCTTTTTATACTGCAGCCAACATCTGAAAATCAGAGACCTAATCCTACCTTGGACCTCACTGCAGGGAGGGAGGGAGGTTCAGGAACTCTGAAGAGGGTATCCATAGCGACAAGAATTGTGTATAGTTTGAGTTTTGCAGTTTGTTGGGGGTAGTTTATAGTATGTAATGTTGGGGGTGGTTAGCACTGAAATTCAAATAGTTCTTGAAATTCAAGTAGGAACAGTGGCCAACAGTCATGTATGATGTTTCCTCATTAATTCTTCTAGAGATGACCCCTAGAAACTCTTCCACAGCAGCAATACTTCCATAATGGGAAACGACATGTTACTTTTGTTGGGAATTAAGCAGTGACTTTTTTCAAAACCCTCTTTATTTCTGGAGAAACAAGGAAAACCTGCAAATTTAGCATTTTATTTATTGGAATGTATAAATTTATTAATGCAGGACTAGCTCACTGTGATGAACCATTTTATTGACAAGAGTTGATGGTGACAGATACTATTGAACTACAGTTGAACAGACTATATAGTGCTATATGCACCACACTTCCCCCTCACACCCTGAGTTGCCCCTTTCCTCTGAGCAGGATTGGAGCCTAGAGGTTATCTTCCCTACCGGCATTAATTTGGTGAAGGTAGTGTGTATAAGTGGTCTGAGTACTGAAATGGGAAACCACATGTCCCATGTTTTGAATTCTCCAACAGCCTTTGGATCACTGTCTGTCCCTGCAAATGTAGCTGGTAATTTGCCCCCCTGGGTTCCTTTGACAGCCCTCTGGGTTGTGTTAATATCATATAAACCACTCAAGCTTCAGTCTCGTGGCTTGTGTTGTCAACAGAACTCCTCAACGGAATCTCAGCCATTTTATGCACAACCGCCTATGTATTATTACATTCCAGTGATTTCAATGATCCAAAGATTTCAGAGTGGAAGGGAGACTAGGGGAGATCTGTATGATGTGATCAGTCTGGAAAGTTAAACTACAAGGCATACCTTATGTAGAAAGGGTGGAGCTAGATTAGGGATAATGTGGAGAAGAGGTTTTCCACCTAGAGTATGATGATCGTATGGAGCAAGCTTCAAAAGGAAGTGGTGAAAGTGGGGAGCGTTGAACCTTTTATCCTAAGATGAAGTAAAGGCTCATGGAAAATAGTATTGCTGGATAAAGGGGAGGAAGGATCACAAACGGCATACCTCAAGACGGACAAGTATGACAAAGAGGAAAAGGTTATCACTTGGCCTGCAGTTTGTAGAGGTTTTTGCAGCTGGTACAGTAGCTTTTCTTCTTCATAATGTGTAAGAAATTTACTGAAACTAAACACTTCCCACTAGACAATGAGCACAGGTATTTCCTGTCATATTGAATGCTGCAGCTGCCTGGATGGCAGGAGACACACATGATGGACCCCTTATGTTTTTTTGCCTAGCATTTCTTATGTTCCAGCGATTAAAGATATGCATCAGTATATACAAAAGGGATATAAACCCACGTGCACTCATTATTGCGCCCTGTATTCTTCTCTCTCCCTCCCATCACTTCATGCTAGTCACTTCATTCACTGTGTCTCCTTTATCTCTAAATTGTGGCTTCTCTTTCTCCCCATTGTATCTAACCTCTCTCCTCATCCTCACCCCTTTATCCTCTTACTCTCTTAAATATTTTTATTTGCAGTAGCTGCAGTAAAGGAATACCTCTTACCAGGGATGCCAGTTGGAGCCCCTCACACCAAAACCTCCTACCAGTTTTGCTTAGCGTGTCATCAGGAAGTGGCATGAGTAATGAAAACCACAAATTTAAAGTGTCATTTCAAAGAGACACAGTACTAATTATAATATGAAGTTCAAAACACATACCAATATCCAAAAAACAGACAGAATAAAAAAGTACATGTAAACAAGTGGACAAAACTCATGTAAAATCACCTGGATTACACCGACAAACACATCTGCCCAAGTATAATTTATGCTATCAACTCACTGTAATAAACAGAAAAACCTGTTTCAATATACATATGGATAAACAGCACTAAGAAAAGTATGTCAACCCCTCTTTTCTTATACACACACACACACACACACACACACACACACACACACACACACACACACACACGTAGTAACAGAGTGCCAAAAAACATGCTTAATTCACAACACTATACTAAATAGGTGAAACATTCACTTCAAGAAAATGGGACATTACTAAAATGAATCAATTAATTAAATATCCTCTTACATCTTGAACAGTACTCACAAAAACACAGTTTTTTCTTACCTGGTTACCAAAGAATAAAATAAACTCTGCCTGGAACTGGCTGTCACTCAGTGACTTGCGCTCCTACACTCTTGGATGCTTCATTGACTCCTTAACCTGACAACCAAGACCCAACTCGCTTGCAGCAATATTAAACCCTGTGACTTACTCTCATTCTCTAAGGTCTTCTGCCTCTCCCCTGCTCTCATTCCCTCTCTGCTCTACTAAGTTGGGTGAGCAATCAGCCAGCCTGGTGGCACTGAGGGATGAAGCACTGGATGCCACACCTCGTGTCATGCCTGCGACCCAGGTTCGGATGTGACTTCGGGTCATTGGGGTCAGCTGAGGGGAGGAGGATTGAGCATCCCAGGGACTGCTGTCCTCTAGGGAGGGTGGGAAGGGATCTCCACAGAGGTACTGGTTCCTGGTGGTGGCTAGGGGTAGTACTGCTCATGAAGCAATGGAAGGAGTGGCATGGGTGGATGTCGGATGTGCGACACGAGGGAGCTCATGCCGCACCATCCTTGGCGTCCCTGCATGCCTGCAATATGGGGGGGAGTAACTAAGAAAAATCCTCGCTGAATCCTCCAGCACTTGTGATGGTCCACCATGACGCTGCACCGGATGTTCCAGGAGCTCCCTCTGTCCCTGACCCCTTAGTCTTCCGCAACATTGTGATGCGGCCTAAAGAGAGGGAGATGGAAGGAGGTTGAATGCTCAGGCATGATGCCTGGTGCAGGAGCCACCAGCAGACTGGACTGGGGAAATGTAGGGACCACCCCAGCCTAAGAAGTAGGCATGATAAAGAAAGAAACTTAAAAAAAAAAAAAGATGAGTAGCAAGCTTTCTCCCACTTCGCTCCCAAATTCTGGAACTCTCCCCCCATACTAAGTGTTCCTCATCTCACAATACTTTGAAGAAAGCACTTTTCTCTCACCTGAGTGCTCTTGGTTCTTGCAGTTGCTTTTAATTCTTATTCTGGCTTCCCCATTTGCTCAATGCCTGCCTCATCTGCATCATACTGCTGATTTTGTGTACCACATGACCTGTCCTTTTTTGATTACACTCTCCTTCGTAGATGTTTTACATCAACTGTAGCTATGTTTTGACCTTCCTGTGTGGGGTCCTGTTATTTGCATATTGTTTTACCTGTTTTGTTCTCTGTAATATTCTGCTCCATTGTAATTTTTGTACTCTCCTGGTTCATGCTTGAAAATAGGCACGTCATTTGCTTAATGCACTTACCTGGTTACCAGAAGCTAATAAATAAATATAAAATAAATTTCTGGATCTCAGAAAAAAGGGTGCTCAGAACACATTGTGCACCTACCTCAGAAAGTATTTGCAGAATTCAAAAGACATTGCATGGGTAGTGAATTGTCAGTGACGGTGAGGTCAGCACCTGAAACTTTTAACTTAAAGGCAAAAGGACTAATGAGTCATTCTCTAGTGCCCAAGGTTTTTTTTCAAGCATATAAGATAGAGGACAAAAATTGCTCACCCTCATCAAAAACTAAAATGGCCAAGCAGCAGGGCATCCCAGAGAAAACTTGCCACTTCTGGTTATGGTTGAATGCTGTATATAGGCTCCGACAATAGTGCACCTTCATACCTTAAAGCAAAGCGGCTTAAACTAAAGCCAAAACCTGCACACAGAAATGTTCTTGTTCGTTTGAACAAATCCATGACACTGCAGTGACAACTTTAGTCTGACCTGACAGTACAGCGATGGAGTTATGTTGACCGCGAGTTGTGGTAGGCATAAATCCATCGGGAAATTGTTTTTTTCACGGGGGCTTCACACCCAACCCCCCCATGTGGGAAACTTTGTCCTCTGCACCCCCGTAATTTAAGATTATCAGCTCCAAGTTGAAGTTGTTTCGGGGAGAAGGATAAAACCCAGAGAAAACAGTGACAGGGTCCTGTGGGTGCATTACAGTGACAACAGTGACTTGTCGCTGTAATGTGCTTTATTTTCAAAATGTTGCTGCGGCATCAGCATACGCATTTGAACAAACAGCCAAAGCAACAAACTGGTGGCCTGGTCATCTGCTTGACATGCCATCATCATGTTACGTGCTTATGTACCAACCTTACTGGTCACCTTCAGAGCCTCTGAAGATGACCAGTAGGGTCGATACGTAAGCACACACTGTGATGATGGCATGTCAAAGGGATGACCAGCCCACTGGTTTGTTGTTTTGGCTGTCTTTTGAATCTTGAACTGTATGTTACAGTAACTTAGAGGATAACCAGGATCACCTGGGGGAGTAGCATTAGGACTTCCTAAGAAATACACAAAGTTCAATCACATCGTTGAGGCCTGGAAAATTCACTGCACCCAATGTGTGTGTATCCAGAATGCTTCTTTTTGGCTCAGTAACAAGTCTCAGTCACCCTTCCCAGGACCCACTGTAACTTTCTCAGTCCCACAAAATGAGAAGCGGTTTTCCCCAATATTTCCCCTCGTTTGTAGATGATTGTATAGGGTATTTCTTTTATCCATACCACATATGGCACTTAAATGTTCTCCCACCCTGACCTTAATAGGGCGCCGGGTTTACCCACATAGAAAACTTTGCACATACACGTAGCTAGATATACAACTTCAGGTGTACTGCAATTGATAAACTGTTTAATATCAAATCCTGTATTTTTGCTGTTAGATAAAAACACCTTGGATTTAACAATATGGGCACAATAAACATATCTCCCACAGGTTTGGCAACCATCAGGCGTTGCAGGTAGCCATTTGTAAAGGTGTTGTTTCTCCGTAGGTAAATAGCTGTGAACTAAAAGGTTTTTCGAATTTGGCCCTCTCTTATACGTAATCTTAGGCGGTGATTGTGCAGTGCTAGTTAGGGCAGGTTCAGTTTCAAGGATATGCCTGCATTTATTTAAATAGTCCCTGATTATGCTATTTTTTGCACAATATTATGTGACTAACAATACACTGTCCTGGAGTTGTTCATTTCTGACCTTGTTTTGCAGCAATTCCCCTCGCGGTATATTGCTAACCACTTCCTGTGTTTGCCTAATCAGCTGAGCACTATAACCCCTGCTCAAAAAATGTTGCCCCAACTCTGCACTTCTTTTTACAAATGAATCTGGTTGTGAACCGCTCCTCTTGATACGCATGAATTGAGACTTAAGGATGTTGCTGATGGTGAGGCGGGGGGGTGGCAGCTGCTAGCAAGAAGGAGGCTATTACAGTCGGTGGGCTTCCAATATAAATCCATCTCTCTATAGTACCATCAAACATCCAGATGATGTTAAGATCAAAAAATTGCACACAATCCATCCTGCAATGCACAGTAAATGTGAGGTTTGGATCTGATTTCTCCAGGTAGGCAACAAAACCAAAAAGTTCAGCCACACCACCCCGCCACACCAATTCCACCTCATCTATAAAAGGTTGCCACTGTGGCTTTTCAAATAAAAAGATTTAATGCACCTTAATTATTTTGATGTGTGTGACTGCCATTTTGCTGCACATCCAGCCTTGGGATGGCTTTGTTTTGTGTCACATATTCAAGCATGAAAGCTGAAACAGGAGGTGAAGGCAGTGACGACACAAACCCGGCACTTTGCTCCTGCTGGAGCGTCAAAGAGGATAAAGTGACTCATGCAGTATGTGTTTTTATAGGGCACAGACTTCCATCAGAAATGCTATTAGAGGCCAGTTTACTCAGTTTAAAAAAACTCGAATTGATCGTATCTGTTACAGCTTCAGCTAGAAAAGACTAATGCTATCAGAAGTCTTAATAGAGACACTGGTATCTTTAATTAGTGAGACTTTAAAATAATTGAACTACTTACAGCTCCATTAAAAGAAGGCTAATGTTAGATACCATGGAAACTGCCTTCTTATAAATGCCAGTTCATTTTAAGAATACACACTGCACACTTCACTTCAAAAATAGCACGGGTGTTAGGCTACTGATTACTTTATGCAATACATGTTATAAACAAAAGATTTTTTATTAAAAAATAGTGATTGGTGTCACAAACCCACTCCTGGGGGCCGGGTCCACTGAGCTCACAGTGCCCTCCCCTAAGTGCAATCTGTGACAGGGGGAGTCAGGAAATACCCTTCTCATGTCCTTTTAGAGTGCTCTCTGATTTCACAACTGAACACTTGCCACAAGGGCCAAGAGCTTCCTCTCTTTCTGGGTAAGTGTAAAATACAGTCTCAAGTCTGTAGCCAGGTGTGAACCCTCTTTGGTTGCTATGCTGGAAAGAAACCAGGCATTACGAGCTTTGGGGCTGTCCTCATAACCCTGATTGTGTCTTCTCCCACCAGTGGTGCAGGAATCTGACTCAGACCCCACAGACCCCTCTGGAGACCATGTATAATTTCCCAACTTTAGGCCCCCTGATTCCTTTCCAGGATCCTAGTCATCAGTAGCAGGTGGCACGTTTAGCGCTAAACAGGCATGTCACAGATTGAATAAACCTTCCCAAAACCTTCACACATAACAAACCACTCCCAGGCAGTAAATCTGAAAAAATAAAAGCAAGTGCTTTAACTGATTACTTAAATAATTACCATATAACTATACAGACAAATTAATTTGATATTTGGTTACAGGATAACTGCAAAAAAAAGTTGGAAAATACATACAAAATAAACTAATGAATTAACTGAATAATTTCTACATTTTCTGTCGAGAAAATCAGAGTCCAGAAAATAAGTGAGTTTTGCAAAGTCTCTCTTTCTCTCTGTTGTATCTCAGAGTCCAAGTTTTTTTGCAGTGTCTTCAGTGAGTCTGCAGTTTTTCTGTGTCAGGAACTTTGGCTAACAGCACAGTCTCTGTTTTGGAGGGTTTATATAGCCATTTTATGCAGCCTGCAATGCTGGCATTGGATTGGCTAGGCCTTAATATTTTCTGGTCCAACTGTTCATCTCTAGGCCAGCAGGGGTCTCTCTCACTCTTTCCAAGTTACAAGTGAAACAAATTTATCAGAATTTTGATTTTCTCACAGCCCCAGTTGTCTTGGCTGGTCTTTGAGCTACACTATCCTTCCTGACTCTGTTAGAAATGGAGACTGGGCATCTGCATGATCCTGCTGTAAAACCATCTTCCTTATAAATTCAGAGTGTTATAACAGAGAGGAGATGGCCCTCCAGAGACTTTATGTACTTTCCCTACTTTAGGCCCCCAGATTCCCTTCCAGGATCCCAATCATTTGTAGCACGTGGCATGTTTAGCGCTAAACAGGCATGACTCAGATTGAATAAATCTTTTCAAAACCTTCACACACAACAAACCACTCCCAGGCAGTAAATCTTAAAAAATAAAAGCAAGTGCTTATATTGATTACTTAAATAATTACTATATAAACATGCAGACAAATTAATTTGATATTTGGTTACAGGATAACTACAAAAATAGTTCAAAAATGCATACAAAATGAACTAATGAATTAACTGGATAATTTCTACCTTTTCTGTCAAGAAAATCAGAGTCCAGAAAATAAGTGAGTTTTGCAATGTCTCTCTATCTGTCTGCTGTATCTCAGAGTACATGTTTTCTTGCAGTGTCTTCAGTGACTCTGGCAGTTTTTCTGTATCAGGAACTTTGGCTAAAAGCACAGAGTCTCTGTTTTGGAGACACTGGAATACATATCAACTCTTTCCAGGTACCGTTGCAGAAATGTGGCCATCTTTTCTGACACCTTATGTCCTGGCCTTTTGGGAAATTAAACATAAAAAAAATCACACAGAGGGGTAGGCCCAGTGGTGCAGAGGGTTGAGGCGCTGGACGCCACACCTTGTGTCACGCCAGTGACCTGGGTTTGGGAACGAGCCTGGGTCGTTGGCAGGGAGGGAGGGAGAGGACATTGAGCAGCCTGCCAGCAGGCAGCTCTCCTCCTCAGGAGGGTGTAAGCGGGCCTCTCAGTGCTTGACTGCCACCCAGTGGAGGCTGGGTGGCAGTGCTGCCTCCAAGAAGCTCGGTACTAGACCACAGGGAGGGCACATGCAATGCTACTTCTGGGGCCCCGGGTAGAACCGACAGGGGAGGAAGAAAACTCAGGTGGAAAATTGGAGTTCACCACATGATGAAGCCTCTGGGCCTGCACAGGAGTTCTGCCAGGACGTGCATAGAAGCATAGAAGTTGATGGCAGATGAGGACTGCAAAGCCCATTCAGTCTGCCCATTTCTTTTTCTACCTTATGAATGTGCCATTGGCCTTTGCTCTGTCAATGGCCTATCTATTCATACTCATCTGCTTTGCTCCCTTATGCCTATCCCATGCCTGTTTGAAGCCCTGCACTGTATTCATATCCACCACTTCCTGAGGTAGGCTATTCCATGCATCCACCACCCTTTCTGTGAAAAAGAACTTCCTCACTTTACCCCTTAATTGTCCTCCCTCTAATCTCATGCTGTGTCCTCTTGTCCTGCTATTTTTCTTACATTGAAACATGTTAGACTATTTCAGATTATTAATGCCCTTAAGGTGTTTGAATGTTTCAATCATATCACCTCTCTCCCTCCTTTGCTCAGGGTATACATATTGAGCTCAGTTAATCTGTCCTCATTTGTTTTCTGATGCAGTCCCTGCACCATTTTGGTTGCCCTTCTCTGGACTGCCTCAATTTGGTTAATGTCCTTGTGAAGGTGTGGCCTCCAGTACTGCACGCAGTACTCCAGATGGGCCCTAGCCAGTGTCTTGCAAAGAGGGATTATTACCTCCCTTTTCTGACTTGTGATACCTCTTACTAATACACCCTAACATCCCTCTAGCCTTTCCTACTGCTTTAGTGATCTGCTTGATGATTTCAGGTCATCAGTGATGATGACGCCCAAGTCTCTTTCTTCCCTTGTGACTGCTGGCAACCCCTCCCAGCCTATAGGTGGCTTCAGGGGTTCTCTTCCCTATGTGCATGATCTTGCACTTCTTTGCATTAAACCCCAGTTGCCACTCTTCTGACCATTTTGCTAGTTTATCCAGATCTCTTCTCATTCTGCCCACCCCATCTCGATCATCTACTCTGTTGCAGATCTTGGTGTCATCTGCAAACAGACAAACCTTACCCTCCAGTCCATCTGCAATGTCACTGATGAAGATACTGAAGAGGACTGGCACCAGGACTGATCCTGAGGCACCCCACTTGTGACTTGCATCTCTTCTGACTGTATACTGGTTACCACCACTCTCTGTTTTCTGCCCGTCAACCAGTTTGCCAACCAGTTCACCAACGTCTGACCCACCCCGAGCCTACCCAGCTTATTAATCAATCTTCTATGTGGAACAGTATCGAAAGCTTTGCTGAAGTCAAGGTAGGTGACATCAACTGCACCTCCTTGGTCCACCACTCTGGTTACACAGTCAAAGAAATCTATGAAATTAGTTTGACAGGACCTTCCTTTTGTAAACCCATGCTGTCTTGGATCCTGTGCTCCTATAGATTCCAGGTGTTGCACTATCCTTTCCTTAAGAAGTGTCTCCATAATCTTGCCCACTACTGAAGTAAGACTGACTGGCCTGTAGTTCCCTGCCTCCTCCCTGCTACCACGCTTGTGGAGTGGGATCACATGAGCCCTTCTCCAGTCTTCTGGGACTCTCCTGTGCTCAGAGACTCACTAAACAGTTCTGATAATGGTTCTGCTAGTTCCACCCTTAGCTCCTTTAGTACCCTGGGCTGTACCATCAGGTTCCATTGCCTTGTCCACCCTGAGCTTATTGAGCTCTTGTAGGATCCTTTCTTTTGTGAAGAGACTAGTGCACACCTCCCCCGTGTCCATGGTGCTGAGCTGTGGGCCCTGCCCTACCTTCTCTTCAGTAAATACTGAGCAGAAATATCTATTTAGGATAGATGCTTTTACATGGTCCTCCTCCTCACTCGCCCCTTATCCCCTTTGATCTTAGCAATACCCCCTCTGGACTTTCTTCTTTCACTAATGTATCTATAGAAAGTCTTGTCACCTTCTTTTACTGTTCGTGCTAGTGTTTCCTCGATTTGGGCCTTTGCCTGCCTTACTGCCTTCCCTGCTTCCCTTAGGGAAGTTTGGTATGCCTCCCTATCTTCATCCTGCTGCATTCTCTTATATTTCCTGAAGGCCGGCCTTTTGGCTCTGACCTTCTCTGCTACTATGTTTGAGAACCAAAGTGGTTTCCTTCTTCTTTTGCACTTCCTTTTCTCACTAACACAATGTTGCTTCAAGTATTGCATCTTTAATGCCTGCCCACTTTACCTGTACCCCCTCACCTGTATTTCTTTTTGCCAGGGCTAGCTTAACTCTGTTGGCCATCTTATCATACTCAACTCCTCTGAAGTCTCATATTTTTGCTTTGGAATGGGATGATTTCGTTCTAGTGGCCAGATTGAACCATACCATGTGATGATCACTGGCACACAGGTGACCTTCTACATGGAGATCTGTGATCCTTTCCCTGTTAGTCAGTACTAGATCTAGGATAGCCCTGTCTCATGTGGATTGTTGTACCAGTTGTTTGAGGCCCTCCCCCTGCAGGGAATCCACCATGTGTGTAGTTCTGGCAGATGTCCCTGCTGGTATTGATCAATCTGTATCTGGCATGTTGAAGTCTCCCATTATCAGAACCTCCCCTTTAGCTGTCATGTTTTGTATATCTTCTAACAGTAACATGTCTATGTCCTCCCCCTGGTCTGGAGGCCTGTACACAACCCCAGTTTGTATGGCTGTCCCATTTACTGTTTCCAGGGTGACCCGCAGTTCTTCTGACTCCTTATGTGTATTCTGAATTTCTGTAGGTTTGATATTTTCATTGACATAAAGGGCCCCCCCTTTTTGCACCTCGATCTCTTCAGAGCAGTACATAGCCAGTTACTGAAGTCTCCCAAGTGTGGTTACTGGTAAACCACATCTCGCTAATGGCTACTATGTCCAGTTTAGCCTCTGTCATTATTGCCTGCAGGTCTGGGATCTTGCTTCCCAGACTGCGAGCATTTGTGAACATGATTTTCCATTGGCCAGCTTTCGGTGTGTTAGTTGTTGAGCGAGGTCCAGTGTTTCCCCTGTACATAGTATGGGGAGCCAGACCTTTTTCCTTACCTGGTGATGCAAATGAACTACAAACATGCTGGACTCCTGTTTGACCACATAGCACATGGAAGATCCCAAAAGACCCCGGTGATAGGTAAGGGTGGCAGAGGACAGCAGCAATCTGCCATGGCGGATAAAGAAAGTTGAAAAAAGAATCACAGAGAAATATGACAGCCATACATGTCAAGAATGGCCTGTCTTATTCACAGTTTCTTAGACTTCGCAGATTATGCAGTGAAGAGGATGATTTTGCTGAGCAGACCCAAATAATGCACTTTTTTTTTATCAACAGGGGACACTCTAAAAGCACAGTGGACAGAACACTCTCCCGGGTCAGTAAAATGCCCCATAACCTTGACCCCCACAGGAAGGATACTGTCACACAAGAACAATGACGAATTCCACTGGTGCTTCCTTTCCATCAGAGTACACCTTCTCTTTACAGGATCATCACGAGTAACTTTCCCATTTTGCAAACTGACCCTAACATTGGTGCTTCCTTTACAGAACCACCTATTGCCTCCTACCGCCGGCCACCTAACCTGCGGAATCTCTTGGTTAAAAGCAGCCTACCTACTCCTAACAGTTCCTCCCTCCCAGGTACCAAACCTTGGAACAGGACTCGCTGCTACACCTGCAAATTTATTTCCAGTGTGACTGAAATTCGGGGGCCTACACGTGTTTTTCACATCACCAAGGAGTTCTCATGCACCTTCACTAATGTTGTGTATTGTATTCTTTGCAGGAAGTATAGAGCTATTTACATCGGAGAGACTGGTAGGCGCCTTGCTGACCATTTCAGGGAACATTACAGAGCAGTCAGGAATGGTGACAATGCTAAACCCATTGTATCCCACTTTATCTCCAGGGACCACAGTGTCAATGACCTTTCTGTTTGTGTCCTTCAGCAGGGCTTCCGGGATGCTGACCATAGGAAAAACATGGAAGCCAAGCTGATCATCCGTCTTGGCTCCCAGCAGCCCTCCGGTTTAAATGATAGACTTATTTTCCACTAACATCTTTCAGCCACCCCTTATTTTCCCTCCAGTCTATTTGTATTTGTACTCATTTAATTTATTTTTCATATTCACCATAAGTCTCCGTCTCTGTCTCCTTCCCACACATTTGTCACCATCATACCTCTCAACCTCCTGCCACATAAATCAGGGACAAGGCTTAAAAAAATCAGGGACAAAGGACCAAAATCAGGGACATAACTTCAAACTTGATGATATCTACTCAGGAAGCTGGTAGAACATGGGGCTTAGTGCAAAATGCATTTTCTATGGAAGAACAACTCTTTAACTTTAATGTTTGACATTATTTTGTGCTCCCAACTCCCACTGTTTGGTCACAGAAACACAATTTTTAGGAGGGACAGAGTAACATTTTGAGGCAAAATCAGGGACATCCCTGAAAATCAGGGACAGTTGAGAGGTATGGTCACCTTTCAGCCTTCTTACTAGGCCCTGTTAATTAGTCCCCACCTGGGAACTTCCCTAGCTCTTTCGCTCCTATTATGCTTTATCTTTCCCATCATCACCTTTTTGTTTCACAGATTTTCTCTTAATCTTGCCATTTATCACTTCTTCTCCCTGATCCTCCTCTTTTTCTGTCCCCACATATATATATATATATATATATATATATATATATATCCCTCTTTTTACCTCCCCTCTACACTAACTTTGTTTTTTTTCCCTCCTTTTTAGATATTTCCTGAAGAAGGCCTAAGGTCGAAACATAGATTTTTAAATCTTATTTTCTATTTTCAGCATGCGTTTAATATAACCATTTTGTTTTGCTTGATGACAGCAATATAACTGAAGTGGCCAAATCACCACAATCAGTAGCCCATAGAGTGTGATAAAACAATGATAAACATTACCCTGTAAAAAGACCAAGAATTTCTCATGGCTATAATTTAAACAGCATACATATCAAGTCATAAATAGGTTTTCAGGAATATGTCAATACAGCCAATAAACTACATGTTGGCAGTAATCATAGGAAATAAAGTATTTTTTTCTTCATTAAGTTGATTTGTCAGTGCTAAAGTAAGCCGCAATTCAGTTGTAAAGTTATAGTGCAAAAAGTTGTCACATGAACAAAATTTAAAAACATTGAAATGGAATCGAATCCCTCTAATAACTGAACCATGTGTACCATTTCTTATTTTTTCAGATGACCCATTCCACTACATTTTTTACAACATATAGTCTTGCATTTTAAAATCCTAAACACCCATACCCTTACATCCATTTATAACAGTAACTGACGTGCTTATTAAATTATACTGTACAAATGTAACAGTTATGTAAATTACAGTAACTTAGTAATGACATATACTGTATTTTGATATTTAATGAATATTACTAGCACAGGGACTTGGCAATATAAAATTCCCTTGTTGTTATTATTCATCACAAAAATACAGACATGTCTCACCTTGTGACAGCTTATTTAATTGTTCATAGCAATATATACGTTGGTAATTCTTCATTCAGGCCCATAGGGGACAAGCTTTATAAATCGAATATCCACCCCCCCACACACACACGATTTACAGGTACATAGTTGGATGACATAAGTGCTCACATCTGAGTTATGGGCCTCCCTAAAGTGTTTTGCTACTGTACATTGCTGTCTCCTTTATCTTGGAATACTGCACGTATGTGTTATATGCAGATTTTTACACACCTTGTGGTGTTACTAACATATAACTTGGCACAACTACACTAGATACTATATACTACATACATGCTGCAGCAAGTCGAAAGCCCTCAAATCTGTACCCTTTTGTTATGTAATGATGGATGCCTGCATACTCTGCCACTAACTGCGTATTTACAGACTGAGCAGTTGCCACAACAAGAGATGCTTACTCAAAGATTACTTTCTTGTTTCCCTTTTTTCTGGGATCTATGAATTGACAATGAATCAGAATATCTGCCTTACTCTTTCCCCTGGAGTATGCTATCACTGGTCTGTCACCTGCTGTTATAAAACTTGACATTTTTACTATCAAATTATTTTTGCTGTTTTGATGAAGCCCTAATATATGAAAATAAGTTTGTGCTAATTAGCACGATTAGCACTTTTTCCAATATAGTGAATGTGGTGATAATGATTTAGTGCTAAATTCAATTTAAGCAATTATGGTTGCATTTGTGTAAACACAAAAAAGTGAAGTTAGTGATGAAGAAAGCAGATGAGGTGACAGGAGCATTGATAAAGGCAGTGTTTGCATCTGCTTACATCAACCAAGTCTTGGCAGACTGGCTGGTGAACAGCTGCTTTGATTTGCCTCATGACTCTGAAGCAACAAATTCCATGCCACTCCTCTCCAAGGGAGCAGGTTTCTTGTTGGATGCCTCCTATGTTTTGCTGTAGTTATCCACAAAGTTTGCTCTATATTCCATTTTTGTGCGGAGAGATCAATGGCTTTGTCCTAGTTGGCTGACAACTCATACGCAGCATCACTTTTAAATATGCCTTTTCAAGGGGAAACTCTTCTTTGTCCTAGAGTTAGAGACTGTTAAACAAATCTGAGTCAATCTAGCCTTGTCACAAGACAAGATGCCTCATGGGTGATTCTCTTTTCAGGAAGCATGGCAGTATCACTGGGGCCATAGATTCAGCTGTTCCCAGAACAGGCTTACCAGTTCCAACTAGGGATCCTTTTATTGCAACAGAAGTGGCCGAGGCAGAAGAGTCTGCAAGGACAGCAGAGACTGCAAGGGCAATCAGTCATACTGGGACTGGGCCCGTCCCTGGTCCAGAGCCCCCATTTGTGGCAAAGGCTGCTATTCTTAGCTTACTGGTGGACGGAAATCCCTGTGGACCACTGGGTTTCAGACATGGTCTGTAATGGATACTCCATAGAATTTTGTTCTCCTCCATAAATGGATTTCTTCCTTCATTAACCTGTATCTCCAAACCCCCGAAAAAAGCACTGGGGCTATATTATGCCATCAGCTATTGGAGCAAACTCAGAGTAATCCAACTAGTTCCACACTGTGAGCAAGGTATAGGCCTATGCTGCATCTTCTTCATTGTCCGAAGAAGAAGAATGGAAGCTTCAGGGCTGTGCTGGACTTCAGGTGACTCAACAGAAGAAAAAGATCACCTCATTTTGGAAATTTTTTGATTCATGATAGCAGTTGTACAACCAAATGATTTTGTCGCATCACTAGATTTGCAAAATGTAAAGCTTCATATACATTTCAGCCATTCCACGACTGCCTTCTCTTATTCTGAATCTAAGGTCAGCACTTCCAGTAGACAGCCCTACCATCCCAATTTCCCACTGTAGAAGGTGTTCACAAAATTCATATTAATATTAGCAGCACATCTCCACTTTCATGACTGTCACACACACCCTTATCTGGATGACTGACCGGTAAGAGTGTAGTCTCTGGGATCAGCACAGAAGGTGATTTAAGGGGTGACTATTAAGTATCATGGCTGGATAATAAATCACAAAAAGAACACACTGCACCCAGTATAGGGCCAGCAACACCTAGGAGTGGCGTTTAAAATATGTCAAGCCTTGGTTTCTCTCATGGTCGACAGAATGCATAACCTCTCACCAGGAAGTCCAAAACAAGGCAGCTCCCACTCAGAGTGATGCCAACATGTAAAACTAGAAAAAAGTCACTCACATTTTAGAGGCCTGGCAGCAGACACACATCAAAGAACAACACCACAATAGCTTCTGTGGTGTTTCAGTTATAAATGTATTGATGTCAAATTAAGCCTTACAAATCGTCAGCAGCAAACAGTAGAAAGTAGACTACCAGTGATGTTTTGCTCTATTCTTATGTTAAACATTGGGGTTTTTTACCAGATATTTAAAGTGATGGTGTAAGTTCCTGTGCAGTACAACAGTGTCGTATAAGTATAAATAAATGCCATTCAGCTGTACTCACTGTGAGCGCGATTTTGAGTGCCAGTTTAGAATCACAATATACAACACACACAGGAAAGGTAGGTGGAGCAAAAGGTTATGAAGGGGAATTGTGGGGGGGGGAAGGTGAGCTTGGATGTAAAAAAGAGGTAGGGAGACAACTAAAGAAACATACAAGGCAATAAATCATTGCGTTAGTGCAAAATCTCATTAGTATCATATTAGATGGCGTTCTATGCAAACTTATTTTTGTTAAACAGACATAGGTGTAAAGTTGGTCTTTGTTCATGCAAAACTAATTTCTGTAGTAATGAAGAATTGATGTTTTCTGGTGGATATTTTTATCTTTGTGCAATATGACTAGTCAATTTTGAACTGACCTCAGTAAACTGTTTACATTGAGACTACATAAAGAAACTCACCTGGTTGGCTTGTAAAATAGTTTTTGTCATTATTCCACCTGAGCAATGGGTATATATTGTTTTTTTTTTTTCATTATTGACCCTGAAAAACAGGTGTAAATTGCTTTTTTATTATTCCCCCCGAGCAATGGCTGTAAACTGTTTTTGTCATTATTCCCCCGGAACAATGGACATAAATTGTTTCTGTCCTTATCCTTTGAACAACGGGTAAAAAAATATATTATTTTTTATCAAAAATGTAAAGCATTTCTCATATCACTCTGAGAAAATGCCTCCAGATATATGGTGATCAACATATTTTTCTTCTGAGCTAAAGAACGTATTTGAAGAGCTATTATAAAATTAAGGATGTTGTCTAATTGAGTTGTAGATTGAGACAGCTGGGTGGGTGTACCAAAGACATTTTCTAAATGTTTTGGTGAGGCCCTAATTTTATGGACCTGTGAGTCCCTGATCAAATCCCAGCCACTTATTTTCTCTTCTACTAACTTTTCCATTGTTGAGAGGCCCCTGAACTGTATGTAAAGGGCCTTTTTATGCAGCAGTCAGTTGTCATAGAGTTCTGTGACCCCTCCCCATAGGAATTCTTTGCAGTTTAAGCAGATTTCTTCACCACCTCATACAGGGGCTGGGTTGCCCTGGTACACCTCAAAAAGTGAAGTGTGGTAAGGCATACTCAGTGGTATAGAAGCCGAACACAGGGATCCCTTAAGGTGCTGTCCTGGGGCCTTTGTTGTATAGCTTAGTCATTAACAACATAGCTAGTGTGGATGATTACTCCAAAATAATTTTTTATGTTGTGACACTGTTGTCTTTAGTAGGAACCAGGATTTAGGTGTTTTAGAGAAAAAATACAACCTGACTTTACTAAAATCTGTCAGTGGTTCAGCGGAAAGAAATTCATCATTAATTAAGGGGGGAGGGATAATGGACGGGGTGATCACTGAGCGTAGGATATTGGAAGGGTTAAGGGAGGGCTCTGAGGGTGGATAAGGCACCAGGACCAGATGGCATACACCCCGGGGTATTGAAGGAAATGGCCGAGATGCGGGCTGGAGTGCTGGCACAACTATTCAATACCTCCCTGGACACAGGGTGTATACCGCATGACTGGAGGATGGCCCACGTGATACCCATTCATAAAAGTGGACCAAAGGATAAGCCGGGTAATTACAGGCCAGTAAGTTTAACTTCCATCATCAGGAAGCTGATGGAGACAATACTTAAGGAAAGGTTGGTGACCTTTATGGAAGACAATGGGCTCCAGGACAGTCACCAGCATGGGTTTGTCTCCAGAAAATTCTGCTAGATGAACCTAGTTGAGTATTACAACTGGGTCACGAGGAAATTGGACAAGGGTCATGCAGTGGATGTCATATACTTGGACTTCAGTAAGGCCTTCGACTCGGTGCCACATGGGAGGTTGGGAGGGAAGTTAAGATACGTGGGGGTGGGGACTAAGATGGTTAAATGAATCGAGAATTGGCTGCAGGGAAGACAGCAGAGAGTAGTGGTAGTGGGGAAACTCTCATCTCCAAGGGCTGTGATGTGTGGGGTGCCACAGGGATCGGTACTGGGGCCAATGCTGTTTGGAATATTCATAGCAGACATCTCATGTGGTGCCAGGAATAAGATCAGTCTTTTCGCTGATGATACCAAATTGTGGGCATTGGTGGATGACATAGCAGGTTGGGAGGGGGCTGCAGGATGACCTGGACCAACCAGCACAACCCTGGTATATTATCAGTTGCAGAGACATGGCTGTCCCCGAAGATTCCTGACACTACAGTCACCATACCACAATACACCATTTTCTGACCGGACAGACTAACTAAGCATGGTAGTGGCTGTGCCATATATCTCAAAGAGACACTTAAGGGCTTTACCTTACCCATGACCAACCTAAGATGCTCCATCCAGGCACTTGCAATTAAAGTTCTCCTCTGTGCCCAAAATAAGGCCCTCATGATCTTATCCGTCTATGTCCCTCTGAAAGAACACTTGACTGGCTTTCACAGCATCATGGACTGCATCAGTAACCTGAAATCACACTCTGAAATCATAGTTTTCAGTGATCTCAACGTCAATTGACTCTCCCCTGACATCGGCACTTTCAAGGACTCTGTCTCTGCACTTCATTTCTCGCAGCTCATTCCCTCACCCCCCAGGACAAATTACAGACTGTGAACAAGTACCCTTCTTGACTCGATCCTCTCTAATTGACCGGACCATATTTCAAATGTGACAGCGCACCCAGATACACTAAGCGATCACTCCCCCAATTACCTGCAGCTGGACAAACAAATTCCACAAGCCACCCCCTCAGACAATATATTGCAGGGTGCTGAAACATGGGCATCTTGAGCCCGTCGAACTACACCTGAGAAATATAGACTGGCCATTACTGGACACTACTAAATATATCAGTCTAGCCTTGGACCATCTCCTTAAGCATTTCAATACTGCCTGTGACATACATGCTCCCTACAAAAAAGATGAAAGTTTGTGGCACCTCAAACTCCTGGATAACCCCATAGCTTATTTCCAGGATGAAACACAGGGATCACCTCCAGCACTGTGCAAGAGAAATGGGCAGACAGGCAGACATGTAGGAATATAAAAAAGTCAGGAATGAATGCACAAGGGCAATCCACCACGTGAAAGCCAAATTCCACTGGGAAATACTTACCAATTCCTGGGGGGACAGTAAGAATTTCTGGAACAACGTTAAAGATGTCACTGGTAAAGTATCAAAATTCTCACCCTCAATGCTAAACATTGATGGTATCCCTACTTGGGACCAACTTACCATAGCAAATACTTTTAACAACGCTTTCACTGACCTGAGCAGCGCCCTTCCCAATAAGTTTTTGAAGATTCCACCCCTTCCCTTACACACAGTGCTAAGGAGAGGACAAGCATTTCTCCCCCCTTTTACTTTAGGAAGGTCTCTGTGTTAACAGCCAAGAAATATATCTGTGCAAAGTACTTGGGAAGTTTAGATTCAGTGAAGATTCGGTGGATCTTAAAATCATTGCCCTCACACTAGATGAGCTACTGAATCCCTTAACTAAGATTCTTAACCTTTCGCTGAAGCTGGCCCAATTCCCCAAAATATGGAAGTCTGCCCTAGCGACACCCATACACAAGAGTGGAGACCAGACCCTACCTGCAAATTATAGGTCAATATCTATACTCCCGCCATTATCCAAGGCACTCGAGCGCATTGTTGCAGACCAATTAATGGATGACCTTGAAAAATACTCAATCCAATGCCCACAGCAACATGGATTCCGAAAAGTTCATAGCGCCACAACGGCACTACTGGAATTCACTGGCTACATCCATCAATCTCTCAACAAAGGCAATTTAGTGGGAGCAGCCTTCATAGACCTTACAAAGGACTTTGACACTGTTCACCACACTCTTCTTCTTCAGCAGCTAGCCTCCATAGGTCTCACCTCTGACATGTTAGATTGGTTCAAGAGTTACCTGAATGGTTGATCCCAACAGGTGAAAATTGCAAATGTTACCTCGGTCAAACTGCCCATCTGCTCAGGTGTACCACAGGGCTCAATTTTAGGGCCTTTACTTTTCAGCATCTTCCTGAACAACCTACCACAGGCATGCCACCAACAGATGCTGCTGTATGCGGACAATGCTGTCATCTTTAATAGTAACCCTGACCCACAGCAACTGGAACATCAACTACAGCATAGTTTTGTAGAAGCTGAAGACTGGTTCAACACTCACAAACTGATCCTGGACTACAAAAAAAACTAAAGGCATGCTGTTCAGAGGCACCCGTAGCAAGCACAAATCTCAACCATTTACAATCCGAAACTGCTAGAAGAAATCCTGCACTTTAAGTATCTGGGAGTAACCCTGGACAGCTCACTTTCTTGTGCTCAGCACATCGGCAATGTTGCCCGCACTGTCAACATCAAGATTGGTCTGCTCTACAGGCATAAACACTGCTTGACACCTGAAGCCCTCAAAACTGCAATCATCAGCTCTGTCTTATCTACTGTCGACTATGGCTTGGTTATCTATGGTGCCGCTACTACTTCTTCACTCCGTAGAATAACCATTGCACTAAATAAGGCGTGCAGACTCCTCACCAGTGCTGCATGCCTCACCCACACATGCGACCTATACGCCCAATCTGGGTGGCTTCAACTAAGTGGAAGGACACAGTACCAAACATACCTGTTAGCTAAAAAAGCACTTCTCTGCCTTTTGGCCCCGGAACTGTGAACCTCCTTAGCCCTCACTCCAGCTCCCAGCACACTCAAAGCTCAGCCCATCAATCTCTGAAGATTCCTAGGTGCAGGACATCTCAAGGGCAGCGGTCATTCACTTACAGAGCCCCATTCGGGTTCAGTTCAGTTCCCAATGAAATCCTATCCATACCGAGATTAGGTCCTTTTGAAACACAGGCTCCATCAGCATCTTACAACAAATAGTTCCTGCGACTGCTTCACCTAATGATACTACCACCTGTTCGCACTCCAATTCTCTCTTTTCCACCCCAAAGCTTTACCTTTTCAACCCTTGCTATACTCCTACCCCCCACTCTCCCACTCCCACCACCTCCCCTCCTACCTACTACCCGTACCCACCACTCTTTCTACTCCTACTGACAAGGCCTTCTGGCTGCTTACCACTCTTCTTCTTCTCGCTTATTCCCCCCTGCTCCTTTCTTCTCCACTGCTAAAGTAATTAATTCTAAATAATTAAAGTATGCACTTTACTGTTTTTTAAACCTAGTCTTTGTATTACCGCCTCTGTATGTTTGTTCACCCCTCCCCACTGACGTGGAACCTTTGTAAATGAGCGCCTTGCACTCAAAGGTATTGTAATCTGAGATTGAATAAATAAATAAATAATACTGGCCAAACTGATGGAATGGTAGGAAGTGTGGCAGTTGGGGTTCAATGAAAAAAAGTGCAAAGTCCTGCACTTTGGAGCAAAGAACCCAAGGAGGGGTTACCAACTGGGAGGGGTGCAGCTAGGTTCCACCAAGGAGGAGAAGGATCTAGGGGTGCTTGTAATGGGGAAGATGAACAATACAAAGCAGTGTAGTAGGGTGGCAGTGAAAGTCAACTGGATGCTGGGTTGTATCATGAGAGGGATCTCCTCCAGGAGCAGGGAGGTGATCCTGCCTCTCTACAGGGCACTGGTCAGGCCGCTCCTGGACTACCATGGGCAATTTTGGTACCCATATCTGAAGAAGGATGTGAAATTACTGGAAGGTGTACAATGCAGGGCAACAAGGATGATCCAAGGGTTGGAAGACAGGCCATAGGAGGAGAGTTTGAGAGACCTGAACATGTCCTCCTTGGAGGAGAGAAGGGACCGGGGGATATGATTGAGACCTTTAAGTACGCAAAGGGGATAAACAAGGCAGGCACTGAAGGGATACTCAGGCTGAGAAGGAGGAGGGACACGAGAGGGCACGGCCTTAGATTGGAGGGGTGAAGATTTAGGATGGAAATGAGGAGACACTGTTTCACAGAGAGGGTCGTGGCAGAATGGAATGCTCTCCCAGAGGAGGTGGTAGTCTGTAAGACAGTGGGTAGTTTCAAATGGGGATGGGACCAGGTGAGGGGGTAGTGGGAAGGGAGGGGGCAGGGCAGCTGCAAGGTGAGGGTGCTAGCTGCACACTCGAGTAGACTTGATAGACCAGGTGGCCTATTTCTGCTGGCGAATTCGTATATTTGTAAAAAAAATCTTTGACAGTAAGTGCCACCTAAAGAACTGTGACTATCCATCACTACATCCTCTGGGGATGCGACCGAACAAATATATTTATTTATGTAGTTTTTGTTAACCAGGTAAGTACACTACACAGAAGCTGTCTATTTTCAGGTACGACCCAGGAGAGTACAAGAAATAGGAATGCAATACAAGACTTAATACAGTGTATGAACAGATACAACATATACAGGAGGATTTAGTGAAGGGGAACAGAAACACTTCCATCATAAAAGGTTCTATTTAAAGTAATTTGTATACAGTACAACATAATAACATGAGATGAGGTTCAGTGCAAGAAAGTACAGTATTTAGCATCGTAGTTAACAGCCTACCTATTGGGGAAGCATTTACATGTGGTGATATGTAAGCGGTGGTTATGAAAGGATTTCTTGAAGCCCACATAAGTAACAGTAGTGCAGATGTTAGGTGGTATATTATTCCACATTCTAGGTGCAAAGTTCTGGAATGCTATTATCCCCACATTGGTTCTTATTTTAGGTACAGTAAGCAGTCCAAGGACTGATGATTGAAGAGGATATGGATTAGAATAAGGCATAATCGACTGTGCAAGTTGTTGAGGTTGCTGATTATTGACAACTCTGTAAATAATACATTCTAGTGCCAACTCATGCAAAGCATTGGGTGGGAGCCATTCTAAGTTTGCATATAATTCACAGTGGTGAGCAAATCAGTTTGAGCAAAGTGCAAATTGGCAGATGTTACTGTAGGTAATAACCCACTTTCTGAGTGCCAGTTTAGAATTAGAAGGCACATATACTGCCATATTATATGTGAGCTTGGGGGGTAATATGCTACATGCGACAGACATGCATGTTGTGTTAGGTTGTACCTAATTCGGTAGACCAGACCGTGTCTAGCGTTAACTGCTTTACATATCTAAGATACATGCATTTGAAAATCAAGACAGGGATTTAGTGTGACTCCAAGGTAGTTGAAGGAATATTCTTGCTCAAGTGGGGTGCCATCTAGAAACGTGATCTGAAATGGCGTTTGACAGTTTCTAAGCTTGGGGGGGGGGAGCCAAACAGAATGGGCTGAGTTTTTGACACATTTATGAGTAGTTTGTTCTTCTGTAGCCATTGTTATACTGCTTGTATGTCACAGGAGAGTATGTAATTAATTGTGCAGATATTTCTGGAGTTGGCAATAAGTACTAAGTAATCTGCGTATAATGTGGTTGTGCTGTATTTTAGGCACTCTTGCAGGTTGTTAATGTGAAGAGACAATAGGAGTGGACCAAGTATTGAGCCTTAAGGGGCTCGTTTTTCAGATGATAAAGTTTCTGAGTGGGAGGTACCTAGTTTAACCATTTGCTGTCTGTGTTGGAAATAGTTGTTAAACCAACTTAGAGCAGCTGGTGACAGTCCAATGTGTTTAAGCTTGTTGTGGAGTAGGGTATGACCCACAAGGTCAAACGTCTTGGTGAGGTCTATGAATATAGTACCTGTGTACTCTCCTCTATCAATTGCAGTTGATATGTGATTGGTTAGAGTGAACAAGGCAGTTGTGGTACTATATGCAGTTCTAAATCCATGCTGGTTGGGAGGTAAAAGTTTGTGAATGAGCAGATATTCGGTTAGTTGTATGGTGACCAATTTTTATAAGATTTTGTTCAGTAAAGGGAGGATAGAAATTGGCCTATAATTATTTGGGTTTTTGGGGTACCCTTTTTGGAACACTGGGACAATATGTGACAGCTTCCAGGCAAACGGCACAGTACCTTTTATAAGGGATAAGTTGAACAGTCTAGTAACAGCAGGAGCTAACTCAGATGCAGCAACCTGGAGAAGTTTAGGTTCCAGTTCGTCGGAGCCAGCAGACTTAGATGCAGGGATACATTTAAGTAACTTGCACACCTCAGACACTGTGACAACTCCAATATAAAAGGATGGATGGTCAATTGGCTTGTCATTTGGGGGGGTCGACATTTTTAAGGGAGGAGTTAGTACGGCGGAAAAGGTCTGTATATGTAGACAGGTTACTGAACTGCATGTTAAACGTGCTAGCGATGGTGGTGGTATTGTTGCAGTTTGTACCATTGATCTTCATATCAGGTGGCACGAGGGTTTAATTTTGACCTAGAATGTGTTCTATTTGTGTCCAATAATATTGTGGGGATTCTACAGTGGCAGAGAGGAGATTTTTATAATAATTGCTTTTAGTTAAATTGTTTTCTTGCACTGTGTGCGAAATTCCCCATATTTTTCCCACTCAGCAGAGCTGCCGGTGGTCTTATATATACTCTCCATTGTTTATCCCTTTTCTTTATCAGTGCTGGTAGAGTATGGTTAATCCACTTGTTTGCGAACCCCCTAATTCTTCTAGTTGTAAATGGTGCATATTTGTCTTGAAGTCCTGTGAAAATTGTATTGAAATATGTTACAGCATCATTAATATTATCAGTGTGTCAAAGACAAGACCGGTTTATGCATTTGATTTCTGATTTAAAGGCTATGTGATCAAACTTAGAATAGGCATGGGAACTAATTAGTCTGTGGGGGGGCATGAAGTGTAGCCTTCCAGACACAACAGATGGGAGGATGGTTGCTGATTGTGTCTGGGAGGATGCCAGATTAGAGGATTCTGTCTTTTCTATGTGTGATGATCCAGTCTATTAAGGAGGCTGTGGTGCCTCTATTTGTTATCCTGGTGGGTTCTTCAATAATTTGTGTAGCATTTAATTTACTTAGACGTTGCTCTACAGGTCCCTTGTTTTTTTCCAAGCCAATCTATGTTAAAATCACCTAGAATTAGAAATTCCCTGTTCTTGACCTGAGCATTTACTATATTGGCTATATTGTTAATGCCACCCCCTGGGAGATATGTAAACACATAGCAGATGCAGTTGTTTGTGTGGCCCAATAATAGTTCAGTGTGGCAGTTTTCCAGTTTTACATCCTTGTTAGGTGGGCAGGAAGGCGCTGAGGTGAAGTTTATGTGATTCTTGATGTAAAATAGTGTACCTCTCCCTAGTTTAGAAGTTGAGCTATCTTTCCGGACACAAGTATAGGTAGGCAGGGTGCACACAGTGTCTGGAATGCTGAGTTTAAGCTAGGTTTCAGAGTGCGCTAGTACATCAGGCTGGTCCTGTTGTACCCAAGTAGTTAGTCCATTTAGGTTGGGGAGTAAACTTCTAATATTCCGGAGCTCAGAGCGTTTACACTTCCTGAGTCAATCAGTAGTATTTGGCCGGCATTTAAATGTTTCAAAATCAATGCACTGAGCCAGAGGGAAAATGGCGCTGGATGCCAATGGCTGCATAGTCCTGTACCTGCAGTCTTCCTGGTGGTGACAAGGAGAGGGGGAAGGGGCCAGCAGTAGCACCAACCCAACCTGGAGTGTTCCCTCGGAATCCTGTACTGGGAATGATCTGCAGTCCTCCTGGTGGCAACGAGGGGGGGTTAGAAGTCACACCAACCAAACCTGGAGCATCCTCTGGGAATCCTGTACTAGGGATGATCTGCAGTCCTCCTGTTGGGGACGAGCAGAGGGGGGGCTAGAAGTAGCACTGACCTGGAACTTCACCTGGAAATCCTGTACTGGAATTATCTGCAGTCCTCCTGATGGTGACAAGCGGAGAGGGAGAGGGGGAGGGGGGGAGGTAGGCTAGAAGTAGCACCGACCCAACCTGGAGCGTCCCCTGGGAATCCTGTACTGGGGATGATCTGCAGTCCTCTTGGAGGTGATGAGTGGGGGGGCTAGAAGTAGCACCGACCTGACCTGGAGCATCCCCTGGGAATCCTGTACATGTTTAAGTATTGAGAGATTATCTTGCATTCCACTTTGCCTTTCTCTTCCCATGTTGATTATATTGTTCACACTATAACTCAACATTTAGTGATGTTATATGGGAATAGGGAATAGGCAGTATTTTTCCACTGATGTTAAGAAACTTTTAGTCTCCAGTCTTATTATTTTAGTAAGTGATTATGGTGCTGTGGTGCATGCTGCAGCAAATACTGTAATCTTAGAAAAAAACTGTTTGGTTTTTACTAGAGATTGCAGAGTTGCACTTAATTTAACATCCAACTCACAAAGGTATGAATTTTATAATTTTTCAGATTGGCTGTCCTTCAGTCACAGAGTCTCTCATCAATTGGCTCAGGTTTGCAAAACGGCACAATTGAAACTTGTGCCTGAGGCTGTTAGAATGTGTTTAGCTTTGCTGAAAACAAATATGTTAGCTGTAGGACATTAGAACATAGGCTTCAAATTCCCTTAAAGAACCGCCTATGCCATTCGGGCAACTTTGGAAAATTGTACCATTAGACACAATTCATCTTGTATTTTAATGTTTTTTTCTTCAATTTTCACCCTTATTTCTTTATTACTAAGGATATTTGCAGTAAAATATGATTTCAGCCATATCTGCTTTAAATGCTTGTCTATGGCTGATGAGAAATCACGTTTTCGTGCTACTCTCCACAGTTATACAGAAAAAGGGGTTATAATTACAGAAAATATATGAATTATAAACTGAACTGTGTCTAAATCTTGGATTTTTTATAGTGTTCCCAACAGTGTCAGGGGCTCTTTAAAGAATTCGGCCACTGGTCAGCGTTCTTTTATGACAAGGGAGTAGTTAATATATGGAAATCTTTACTAATTGCTATTTGTATATGTGAATCATTTTATCCTTTTAAAAATGGGCTGCATACTGGTCAACAAAAACAAAAAAACAAAACAAATAAATGAATAAATTCTTTTAAAAATGGACTGCATATTTTCAGGACAAACAAGATTTTGTAATTGTAAATTGCATGAGTGTATGTTTTGTGCTATTTATTTTTTTAACTCAGCTTTGTTTCAGAAATGGTATTTATTGATTGTATATTTTGTACTGACTTGGACACCCTTGAATAATGGCATTGTGCTCAAAGGTTTTTCCAAATAAACTAAACTAAACTCTAATCCTTTGCCTGTCCTGATGCAGCATGAGTCGAGGTATTTTTTTTTTTTTTAGCATTTTGACCAATAATTAGTCCAGTTAGGTTACCAAAATGGAAGCATCAATTGATAAGGAGGATCGGCACAGCAGCAAATGTAGTGGCCACTAATTATGGCGTGCCAGACAATTAAGTGTCGGGTGAGGAATGATGAGGTCATAAATGCTAAAATGATGGTGATTGGTGATTTTCAAGAATGCTTGGGATAGACAGAAGTCAACCCCAGTGGTAGGAAAGAGAGGGTAAGCTGCTGATCATTTAGGATCAGGAGATAAATAGGTAGGGAAATGGGCAGACTAGGTGGGCCAGGCAGTCCTTATCTGCCGTCGAAATCTATGTTTCAGGAACCACATAAGCCAATACAACTGCATTTACAGTACTGTGTTGCTGGACCTGAAATTCAGTGCAAATTTGGAAACAGAACAAGGGGTATGACTGCAGCCAAACTGATCATCAAAACTTGAAATAAACAATTCCTTAATAAAAGGACTGTGATATCTGAGAATAGGATATTTTTATACCCATATCATTTTACAACAGTAAACTTTTTGAAAATTGTTTTACCTTATATGCTTGGTGATTACGTGAATCTTTTGACCCTGAATGTCTCCTATGCTGGAATTTTGTCCAAAATGGAGCACTGGAAAGATGGGGAACTGCCAGGTTGGTGGAACAGAATATCTGTTGACAATGAGAGTAATGATCTTTAGTGTTTTTCACTCAGTCTATAGCAAACCTCCAAGGGGGGGCAGACGTTTTAGCATTAAGTTGTAGTATTAGCCGTGCACTGTGTTAAACCTCCCTCCCTCCATCCCTCCCCACCCCTCTCTTACTAACTTGAATCCTTCAGTTTTGAAGCACTGGCACTGCATGTTAAAATGGAGAACTTCCAGTAAAAACCTAATGCATGCCTGAAAAGTTCACAAGAACCGCAGTAGCTTGCAACATATCAATGTGTGAATGGGTTACAGGACACCAAACAGGACAAGGGCTATAGGACACTACATAGCACATGTTTGTAGTGGGAAGATATGTCCGACAGATCTGGTCATCTTTGACTGGGTCTCCAAGGCTGTGTACTGGGGCTAGGCTGTCAATGTCCTCAACTTCAGTAAAGCCTTTGACACTGTGTCACACAAAAGACTCCTGAAAGAGATGGAGTGTGTAGGTTAGGGGAGGGGCTGACAAGGTGGATGGGAAGCTGTTTAAGAGGGAAACAACAAAGGATGGTGGAAAATGGAATGGAATTGGAGGTGAGGGGTCACTAATGGGGTACCACAGAGGCTGGTTCCGAGAAAGCTCCTGTTCAATGTGTAGATAGATAGATAAAATGTTATTTTTATACAGCATAAAGCATGTTGTTAGGTGAAAAAACCTGTTTACAAAACAGTCCTGTGGGAGATTACTTACAAATTACTAAAAAGGATACAAATACAATACTTACAAAAATACATATCACTTCATATATACAACTATGTACAGTTGTGCAGTTGTAAAAGTACACATAAATCTACTAAGCAGAATAATAATTACAAACTAGTGGAAAACAATTTTCTAAAGCAGTGACAAAAGCATTACGTGATACAGTTGTACGTATAATGAAAGGTAGATTGTTCCGGGGTTGAGGAAAGTTAATAAACAACACAGGGGAGGGTATGGAAGGGAATATGTGTCTCTTTGCAGACAACACAAAACTATGTGACAGGGTGGATAATGAGGAGGGGGCCAGGGAGTTGTGCCATGGTCTGGAAAAGATGAAGCGATGGTCTAAGCTCTAGCAGTTGTGTATCAATGCAAAGAAACAAAATGTGATGCACCTTAGCAGGAGAAACCTCACAGGGAATACTGGAGGGAGAAGAAGTTATGACAGGGGAGGAAATGGACCTGGGGGTAATTATAAGTGACAGCCAGAAAGTCTCTGCATAGTGCAATAAGGCTTACAGCAAGGTGAACAGAATTTGGGGGTGCATTAATAAAGAATTTGACACCAGAAGGAGGGAGGTGATCTTGCCTCTGTACAGGTCTCTGGTGAGGCTACACCTCCAGTAGTGTGCCCTGTCCTGGAGCCTGCACCTGAAGAAGGAATGAAATAAGCTGGAGGAAGTATAGAGAATATTATCTTGGGCAGCAGAGCTGGACGTATAAGAAACAGCTTATGGACCTCAGTATTTACTCACACGAAGTCGGACGGGAAGGGGGAAACATGATAGAAATATACAAGTTTCTGAGTGGTATAAATAGGGTGGATTGCAAGGACCTGTTCACCATGAATGAAAGCATGGTTACAAGAGGGCATTATGGGAAATTCAGGGGAGGTTTAGGAGAGACCTTAAGATGTTCTCCTTTACCAAGAAGGTGGTAAAGCAGTGAAACAAGGTGCGATGGGAGAGGCAGAGGCAGAGACCATTAATGGGTATAAGGTGTGGTGTAACAGATAAGAGGATTGGTAAGGATGAAGCAGGTGGCAGAGGCGTTGGAGGGCTATTCTGGTAATGCATTAGGCTTATCGGACATCACATAATTAATAGCCAGTACTGGCCAAACTGAATGAACTATGAGTCTGTTTCTGCCTGCATATCTATATACAGTATGTATATATGTTAAAATTGCAATACCTTGGCTAGTAACTGTCATCAGTAGTGCATGCCTAGGTGTGTGGTAGGTTTTGGATGTTTAATTTATAGTTTAATGTTTGCAGGTGGACAGTATCTAACTATTTCTGAGGCCAAAGGGATACACAGAAGAGGAGCCCGCTTGGTTCTTCAACTTGACAGATCAATACACTCAGCGGAGCTGTGCCTCTCCTTTCGACACCTGGTGTCTGGAAAACATGCAGGCAACCTCCAGGTGTTTGTAAGAAGGAACGGGTTTCATGGCCCAGCTGTGTGGGGAAGAAATAACGGACATGGCTGGAGACATACTCAAATAACGCTTCATGGAATGGACAACGAGAGTGTAAGTACACAACTAAAACACAGTAACAGGACAATTACATACAGGACATGGTATGGGCCTAATAAACATATACCTGATAAAAATCATGTTAAACACTTCACCACTAGTGATATTATGAGAATACAGACCTCTCGTAAAATATCAGTCATTATTGTAATAGGCCCATGCCATATCTTTTGTTTAGTATATGTTGTTTTTTTTTTTTTTGTAGGAATACAGCTTAATTTTGAAAGGAACAATTGAAGTAGTCCTTGTCTCAGAACTAGCAAGGATAGTAAAAGTACCACGAGATATTCCTGTCAGGAAGTTGTTCTGTCAGGAAACCTGTACTGCGCCACTCATTGTGCTTACTGTTTCTCACATGTAACTCCCGTTTCCTAAATGTTTACCATTGTAACACCTCACTGCCATCATGCCATGGATCACCACTCCAGTGAAAGTCTGACAAAAGAAAATTGAGGGGATCTTGTCTGGATTCAGACCCACGATCTCTTGTTTATGAGGCTGTAGACCTTTCCAGTACACCACAAAGCTGGCACAGCAGTGAAGCTCAGTTGTACAGATTAAAGCATTTACTATCCTACCTTAGAACTATCTCTTAATTGGTGACATTGTTTCGTTTCCCAAATCACATGCTCTAAACATTTGATTTCCTTTATGCCTGGCAATGCTAACTGTGTAGGCAGAGATGCAGACTAGAGAGAGGACTAGAGTCCTGACTGCTGTGCTAGTCTCTCTTCTGCACTGCTCAAACAGAGATGGAGCAGCTTGTCTCATTAGTTCCTGTGAGATGGTTGATGGTTGACCCGGCCATGACTATCTGAACTTGATTCACCCAGGCAGTCTGTTTGATTAGATGCTTTTGCTAGGACAGAAGCTAAAACTGCCACCTCTTGTTACAAAGCAGATATAAACTTCTGGCTTCACCATGTTGGGGACCTGTCCTCAAAGAGCATTGAAAAGAGAGTAATGAAGAACATACTTTTGACCGTAGCTAGAAGAGTGCAGTGAACAATTCCTTTTTAGTCTGTTTAGCAAGTCAGATGGAGAACTGACCTTTTCAGTTGCTTGCCCATGTGTAAAATTTCTGGATCTAGAACCAGTTACCTGCTGCAGTCTGTTATTGCCCAATATAGTTTCACTGTTCTTCTTTGAGTACTACAGAAACAGCATTTTACCTCACAACCTGATGTTCTCCATTAAAACAGCTAGCCTGCAAGTATAATTAAATAAAGGTATGAATAATCATACTTGTTTTAGAAACATAGTATTCCTGGCATCCTTATATTCTTCACAGAAGTGTTTTTAAAGCCATTCACCCAGTTAAAAATAGTTCTAATTGGTTTAGTCATTTGTGTTGCATTGTAAACGAGATGCAGCCCATAGACGTTTCTAGTAGTCTTCTCCTCTGATATCACTAGTTATCTGCTCTGCATGTTATATTTGTATTGTGGATATCAGGGTAGTGATATGTAACCCCCCTGCAAATGGGGGTTCCCAAAAGACTTCCAGGAGCTTGCTTGAATGCTCCAAGCCTGAATGGTGTTTGGCATTTAAGCCATTTATCAGTGAGTGTTTTTTAGAACCTCTGGTACTGTCTCTTTAAGAGCTGTCTGCTTGCAGACATAATTAGTTTGTATGGGGGTCTGTGTGTTTCTTTGATTGAGTACCACTCAAGCTGCTGCCAATTCACTTCATTTTTGCAGTCACTAGGAGTGCAAAGGGAACCTATCTGAAAGATGTAACTGTTTGCCAGAAATTATTTAGAGTAATAATGAAATTACAGTTTGTCTAACCTGCTTTCTTTGCAGTCAGAACTGTGTCTGCTAGTTCCCCATTCTAGTTTTGAACTGCTGAACTGGACCAATCAGTGTGGGGTAAGCTAGCTCTAAAATGGTGCCTTGGACGAATCAGAACTTGGACTCATAATCTGAGCCAGCCACAAGAGGATTGTATGGGCAGTGACTCTGGGAGATGTAGTTTAGACTTCAGTGCCTTTTGGACCAACAGCAGCAGTCTATTGTGAGTGACAGCCAATCCAGTCAAGAACTGGGAGGAACTCAAAGGAAGTGCCCGGTTTTGTCGGTTGGAGTTTCAGTTGAGCTTTGCAGTGAAGAAGGAAGGAGCCCTGTGCTTTTCAGTGTGCAGTTTTAGTCAAAAAACGTGTGTAAGGCCCAGAGTTCGGTCTGCAGCTTGTGTAACAGCTTGTTAGGGCTGAACTGTCCTGTGAAAAGAATCAAAGGATCTCTGAAGAGTAGAAACCAGGCTCACCCTGTAGAAGACTGGAGGAATTGCTGAAAATTGCACTCGGTCTGTCAGGAACTGAATCTGCTGTGTGTTCTCCGGGTATTGTGCAGTAATTGCGATCGGGATACAGATGCAGCCTGCCTGGTATAGTGCTTTCTTTCATATGAATGTGTGAAGAGGTTTGTGCCTCAAGTGAGCCCTGCTGACATTGAAGGACCCTATCTTATTTGGAGGTCGTGAGTACTAATTCAGGTCGCTTCCTGTTGAATTGCCACATTAAATCCAAATGGAATTACTGTACTGCTGACTGTTTAATTCTCCTTTTCTCTGTGTGAAAGGGCCCCTACCAGCTGCCATGGTTTGGACTAGCCACTAGGGCTTGGGTACCCAGGGACAGTAACTGATAGGGATAGGCCTGTGCACAGAGCCAGGTAGATTATTAGAGTGATAAGCTAATTAACCTGATTTCCCTGTCCTTGTTATATCCCCTAAATAAATCAGAGCTGCTTGTTTCAGCAAAGTTATACTGCCTGAGGTATTCGTCTATGTTAAAGTACTGTACTGTGATTGTTGCACTGTATCTCATTTCACAGGAGGTCCCAGTGCGGAACCAGACCTGGGGTAAGTGTATACTGTGAAGGTAATTCTGATATATTGTGTGGGCCACTAGTGGGAAGAAAGGGGTTGCAGTGTCCCAGAGGGCTGTGACCAAGTTAGTTTAACTATTGCAAACCTGACCTCTGGGTGGAGGCACCGCCATTGGATCCAGGCCCCTCAACCTGTTAGTAGCAAATCAGGCACGGGTAGTAGCCCCTGGGATAGCGCCATCTAGTTACATCTTGGAGGCTCACCGCTGGATTGTGTGTCCTCTAGTGGCCATATTTACGTAACCACTGTTAAGAAAAAATGGGTACCCGACAGAAGTGGCTGTGCACCGGCTGGTGGAGTGGTGTACTGGGGAGGAGATCGACCCCAAATGCTATGCTTATCCTGGACATCCCCTGGGTATCAATACGGACACTGTGCAGGGAGTACTTTCCAAGGTGGAAGGTTTACAAAACCCTGTGGTGGTGGGTCGGCATGCTAATCTGCTCACCCACACTTTCCTGGCCCTAGTAGAGTTTAAGGATCCCATAGATAGCTCCAAAGTGCCACAGACCATTACCCCAGAGGGAGCCCTCACTGCTTGGAGAGTGATAACTAAGGACAGTAAAGACCCGGGGGGGAATCAGCCCCCACCACTATCTGAAACTTTGAGGAGAAATTTGCTGAATGGTTGCTGGGAGAGGGAAAACTGTGGAGGACTTGAAGAAACTATTCTTGCCACCTGGGGTGTTCCTCCCCAACACCCTCTCCTGCTCCAATGCCCGTAATGGTGGCTGAACCAATGCAGACTCTATTTCTGCACCTGCCATTAGTCACGACTCTTACGAAGGTTGAGGATCTTCTCTGGCACCCTCCCCACCCCCCAAGGGGAGGATGACTGGGAGACCTGGATAGACTATGTTGCCCCCCAAGTGCTAGAATGGCAATGCTCGGAAGGCGAAAAGTGAAAGAGGGTTAGTGAGAGCCTCCAAGGTCCTGCCCTGGCTACCATCCGTGCTAAACGGGCCAGTAACCCTGAAGCGACTGCACAGGCCTATCTTGAGGCCTTGGAGAATGTGTATGGGAGCCCAGATTCTGATGAGGACCTATGGTGGAGAGTAAGAAATGCACAACAGTACCAAGGGGAGTTGTTGTCTGTGTATGTCTCTCGGCTGGAAAAATTGTTGCAAGAATGCCTCAGAAAGGGTAGTTTGCCAGCGATTGAACTGGACCGAACCAGACTGGACAGAATCCTTAAGTCTGCCCCCTTCTCAGAACTGCTGTTGCTTCAATTACGCCTGGAAAATCGACTGGAATCCCACCCTCCTATGATGAGTTAATGAGAGAAATTCGAGGAGTTGAGAAAAGGCGACCTGGAGGTACCTGCACCAACAGCTGTGGCTATGACCCAGTGACTGAGGTGACCTATCAAGTGAAGTTCAGGGGCAGAGGTTGACAGTCAATGAGTGCTCTGACAAGGAAAAAGATATGCCACAATGGGGCGAACTGTTGAGAGAGATCCGGGAATTCAAAAACAGTCCCTTTATGAAGGCCACGCCTGCAAGTACGGGCCTGACCTATATCCGACTGCATCTGCTATGGGGTGGGGTACCCACCATGTATCTCCTGCTGATAACAGCTCCAAACTCAATTCCTTGACCATGGAAGTGGAGAAACTGACGAGATGTCTCCAAATGCTTATCACGCCGAGAACAGAGATGGCACCCAGGTTTCCAGTTAGTAATACCCGCCCTGGCTCCCAGTGTGCGCTCGCCAGCTCAAACTCCAGAAAGTATGTTTTGCTATAATTGTGGAAAGATGGGCACATGAAAAGGAATGCCAGTCACCAAAAGACACTGACAAAGTTGCATATAGGCTACAAGGAGAGCTTCGGAGAACAAATCAGTGGTTAAGGGGTGCACGAAATGATCCCAGTGAGGGCACCAAAAATGCTAATTCACGTCCTTTTGTGGCAAGGTCAGTTGCCCAGGCCCCCACTACCGCCTCTCCAGACTGGTCCAGAATAGTGGGTCCCTCCATGGAGACCACTGTAAAGGTGAATGGAGTGTCTACAAGAGCTGTATTAGACAGTGGCTCCCAAGTGACAATTATGTTCCAGGATTGGTATCAGAAGCATTTGTCAGGCGTACCTTACAACCATTAGAAGGACTGCATGTATGGGGGTTTGTGAGAAGGCCTACCCTATTCCGGTATATCCGAATTTGGCTGTCTTCCCCACCTCCGTGGCTGGAGTGGCCGAACAAGTAGAGACCCTAGCCTTAGTGTGTCCCCCACTGGACTGTATGATGGTGTCCCTTTGTTGATTGGAACAAATGCTCATATGTTCGGAAGGCTGGCACAGTTGTGTATGAAAACAGGGGTCAAAGACTAGTAGAGCTTTAAGAGTTCGGCTTTAATTAAGAAGGCCTATGAGGCACAGAGAGATGCTGAAAAACAGAACCAGAGGAACCGGTCGGAATTGTATGGAAGAAGGATCCTGAGTCTCTGATCCTGGCGCCAAATGCCCAGTGTACCTTACAGGGAGAGGTCCGTATCAGAAAGGATGTTAAGAATAAAATATTAATGTTGGATGCACCAGGCGATGGAAAATTGCCAGAGGGACTGCTGGTCAAGCCTAGTATTTTGCCCGCTAGAGCCCATGCTTATGCCAGAAGGGTAATGGTCCAAGTTGATAATGTGTCTGAAAGAGACATTCGAGTAAACAGAGGTTGCATCCTGGCTAATGTGCATTGTGCAGACACTGCAGTGCTACCCAGCAGCAAGAGTTCAAGGAAGAATGACAGAGTAACGCCTGACTTGTTTGATTTCGCGACTCCCGCTACCAGCTGAATGGAAAGTGAGGATCAGGTGAGAAGCTTGCCCAGAGAGACCAGGTGTTTTCTTTAAAGGAATGGGATGTAGGATGCGTGCAGGAGCTGAGCACAATATCCGGCTGCATGACGAAAGACCATTTCGTGAGAGGTCTCGACGCCTGGCACCTGCTGACATAGATGATGTGAGACGGCATCTGCAAGAGATGTTAGCTGCTGGTGTAATACAAGAATCCAGAAGCCCTTATGCTTCCCATTGTGGTAGTGAGGAAAAGAATGGAACAGTAAGGATGTGTGGATTATCGCACCTTAAACCGGCGGACTATCCCTGATCAGTACACAATGCCCCGCATTCAGGATGCTTTGGACTGCCTAAGCGGGAGCAAGTGGTTCTCTGTGCTGGATCTCCATATGGGTACTACCAGATCCCGATGGCCCCAGAGGACCGTGAGAAGACGGCCTTATCTGTCCGCTTGGCTTCTATGAATTCATGAGGATGCCTCAAGGGATTTCAGGTGCCCCAGCCACTTTTCAGCGATTGATGGAGCGTGCAGTGGGGACATGAACTTACTAGAGTGCCTGGTATACCTAGATGATGTTATTGTGTTTGGCAGCTCACTGGAGGAACATGAGAGCAGATTATTTAAGGTATTGGACCGACTGGAGGACTTTGGCCTTAAACTGTCCATTGATAAGTGTCAATTCTTTCAAACATCAGTAAAGTATGTGGGACACATAGTATCCACCGAGGAATAGAGACCGACCCAAGTAAAGTTGAGGCCTTGACCACCTGGCCACAGCCCAAAATCTAAAAAGAACTGCAAAGATTCCTGGGATTCTGTGGTTATTATCGGCGCTTCATCAAGGACTATTCAAGAGTGATCCGCCTTACTTAACCTTACTCAAGGGTATCCCCAACCCACAAAAAATACCAAAGTCAGCGTCCCTCAAGACTGAAAGGTGTATTTTCATCCGAGTGAAGTATTTGGGGCCGCTGGACTCCTGAGTGTGACTGCTTTTCATGAGATCATATATCAACTTACCCATGCTCCAGTGCTGGCCTATGCCGATCCAAGAAAACCACGTCCTGCACACTGATGCTAGCTTGCAAGGGTTGGGGCTGTGTTGTACCAAGAGCACGAATGGCCTGAGACCGTGGCCTTTGCCAGTAGAAGCCTGACCCCATCCGAAAAGAACTATCCTGTACATAAGTTAGAGTTCCTAGCTTTGAAGTGGGCTATTGTTGACCAATTCCATGAGTACTGTATGGGGCTAAAATACTAGTAAAACTGACAATAATCCTTTGACCTATGTGCAGACCTCAGCTAAGTTGGATGCCACTGGCCATAGGTGGCTTTCTGCATTATCTACATATGACTATGCTCTCGAATACCGAGCAGGTCTGAACCACATAGATGCTGATGCTCTCTTCCGGAGGCCTGTTCCCCAGAATGATTGGGTCCGATTGGCAGAACCTGACATTCGGGCACTCTGCCGGAAGTTTGACAGGGAGGAACAAATGTCCACGGACGCAGTGGACTGCATGGTGGATTGCTTGGGACCCTCTGAGAATTGCATACCTGCTGCTTATTGCCACTTTTCTGCAATAGACATTGGTGCACTGCCTCAGCTGGACAATGACAGTATTCGCGGCTCAATCTCCGATCCCATGATCAAAGCAGCTTTAGAAGCCCTCTATGCAGGAAAAGATATGTCCAAATTACACTCCACTGATTTGAGAACTGCACTGTTATACAAAGAAGGTCCTAAGTTGAAACTGATCAATAAACTGTTATACAGAGAAACAGTAGACAGAGGGGACAAGTAGACAAACAACAACTAGTGCTGCCCACTGCCTTCGAGACTCAGTACTGAGGTCCTTGCACAACCACATGGGGCACCTTGGTATAGATAGAACACTTGACTTGGTGAGATCCAGATTCTATTGGCCTAAGATGGGGCTGATGTGGAGCAACACATTCGAACTTGTAGTCGCTAGCTACAGAGGAAAGCTTTGCTCCAGAGGGCTGCCCCCTTGTTAACATCACCACCAGTGCACCCATGGAGCTGGTCTGTATTGATTTTCTGAGTTTGGAGTCAGATCAAAGAAATATCAGTAATGTGCTGGTAGTCACTGACCATTTCACGAGATATGCCCAAGCTTTCCCCACCAAAGACCAGAAAGCATCCACTGTGGCCAAAGTACTTGTAGAAAACTTTTTTGTTCACTATGGGGCTCCACAAAGAATCCATTCTGATCAAGGGAGAGACTTTGAGAGTCGTCTGATCAAAGAGATGCTTTCTCTGTGGGGAGTGCGAAAGTCCAGAACCACTCCTTACCACCCCAGGGGACCCACAGCCTAAGCGTTTCAACCGCACTTTGCTAGATATGCTAGGCACCCTGCACCCAAAGGACAAGCCTAGATGGAGCCAACAAATTAGCACCCTGGTACATGCTTATAACTGCACCAAAGTGATGCCACTGGATTCTCCCCTACCGCCTGATGTTTGGAAGAGAAGCTCGACTACCAGTAGATGTGTGTTTTGGGTCTCTCCTGATGGGGTTCAAGCTGACAACTATTTACAGTATGTGCAAAGTTAAAGGCCCAGCTAACTCATGCGTACTAACTGGCTCAAACCATGGCTGCCAAAAGAAATCTGGCCAACAAAGAAAGGTATGATAAAAGGTGAAAGCACAGGAACTCCAGGAGGAGATCGGGTATTGCTAAGAAATCTGGGACTGCATGGCAAGCACAAGATTGCTGACAGATGGCACCATCTCCCTCACATTGTAGTGGGCAAACTAGATGATCTGCCAGTGTACAAAGTAAGGCCTGAGAATAATTCAAAAGATGTAAAAAACAATGCATAGAAATCATTTACTGCCCATTGGACAAATCTTAATTGAGTCTGAGCCCTAGAAGATGCCCCTCTGGACCAGTGACTAGAGCTGCTGCTAAGAAAAGATCAAGAAAGTCTGCACCTACAGAAGCAAAGTTAAAGTGTTCCCCTCCACAAGTCCCAGTTGAACATGACTGTCAGTCCATATCGGAAGAAAGTGAGAGTGACTTTGAATACTATCCTTCTTACGAACTGAGTCAATTGTTTCGGGGCAATCCCCTAGTCAATACTGGAGATGAAGTTGGGCCTTCTGGACTGCCCAAGCCCCCAGCTTCGTCCCTGGAGCCAATGCTCCCAGAAAGTGAAGTGCAAAGCATCAGATCAGATGAAATGGAATCATTGTGCATGGTTGAACTGTTTGAGCTTTCAGGGGAGGAAAATGATGGATTGGGTCAGACTGGTGATACACCAGAACAAGAAGAGTATTTTGAGTGCCCTGACAGTCCACTGCCAGTGTCTGAAAGCTCTCCATGCGAGCCAAATGTTGTGGACTCAGAAACTGTAACTCCTGGAGCTGAAAGTGCCCCAAGTTCTAGCCTCTCTACCCCATGGAGACTCCCTGACAAGTGAGGACAATGCTGAAAATGAGGCTCAGAGTGCAGAGACTATACAGTTCCCTAGAAAGACTGGTCGAGCTGTAAAGCCTGTGGTGCACCTCAGTTATGATTCACTTGGGAGGCCTGTGGACTTGCTCTCAATGTTGTCCATAAAGGTGTATGTGTCCCAGCTCATTGCCCAAACTGAGCATCAGTGCTAACTCAAGTTACTTGTGTTTGCCCTCTAAGTATGGTGCCCTTGCCCATCCAGCCCCAAGGTAACTGATAGGAAGGCCCCCTCTCTTCAGGTTTCATGTACAGAGGTATAGCAGGTTATGGTACAATGTGTATGTAATACTGTGTAAAGAGTGACGTGCTGCAATGTTTCAGAAATGTGTTCTTGGTAAAATGAAATATTGACTGATGATTACATGTGCGAGCCTAATGCAAATGTATATGGTTGCAGTTGAAACTTATGGTACTTGCTTGACGAGACGCAAGCTTTCCCAGGCAGAGAAGGGTGTAACCCCTGCAAATGGGGTTCCCAAAAGACTTCCAGGAGCTTGCTTGAATGCTCCAAGCCTGAATGGTGTTTGGCATTTAAGCCATTTATCAGTGAGTGTTTTAGAACCTCTGGTACTGTCTCTTTAAGAGCTGTCTGCTTGCAGACATAATTAGTTGTATGGGGGACTGTGTGTTTCTTTGATTGAGTACCACTCAAGCTGCTGCCAATTCACTTCATTTTGCAGTCACTAGGAGTGCAAAGGGAACCTATCTGAAAGATGTAACTGTTTGCCAGAAATTATTTAGAGTAATAATGAAATTACAGTTTGTCTAACCTGCTTTCTTTGCAGTCAGAACTGTCTGCTAGTTCCCCATTCTAGTTTTGAACTGCTGAACTGGACCAATCAGTGTGGGGTAAGCTAGCTCTAAAATGGTGCCTTGGACGAATCAGAACTTGGACTCATAATCTGAGCCAGCCACAAGAGGATTGTATGGGCAGTGACTCTGGGAGATGTAGTTTAGACTTCAGTGCCTTTTGGACCAACAGCAGCAGTCTATTGTGAGTGACAGCCAATCCAGTCAAGAACTGGGAGGAACTCAAAGGAAGTGCCCGGTTTTGTCGGTTGGAGTTTCAGTTGAGCTTTGGCAGTGAAGAGGAAGGAGCCCTGTGCTTTTTCAGTGTGCAGTTTTAGTCAAAAAGCGTGTATAGGCCCAGAGTTCCGGTCCCAGCTTGTGTAACAGCTTGTTAGGACTGAACTGTCCTGTGAAAAGAATCAAAGGATCTCTGAAGAGTAGAAACCAGGCTCACCCTGTAGAAGACTGGAGGAATTGCTGAAAATTGCACTCGGTCTGTCAGGAACTGAATCTGCTGTGTGTTCTCCGGTATTGTGCAGTAATTGCGATTGGGATACAGATGCAGCCTGCCTGGTATAGTGCTTTCTTTTATATGGATGTGTGAAGAGGTTTGTGTACCTCAAGTGAGCCCTACTGACATTGAAGGACCCTATCTTATTTGGAGGTCGTGAGTACTCAATTCAGGGTCGCCTCCCTGTTGAATTGCCACATTAAATCCAAATGGAATTACTGTACTGCTGACTGTTTAATTCTCCTTTTCTCTGTGTGAAAGGGCCCCTACCAGCTGCCACAGTTTGGACTAGCCACTAGGGCTTGGGTACCCAGGGACAGTAACTGATAGGGATAGGCCTGTGCACAGAGCCATAGGTAGATTATTAGAGTGATAAGCAATTAACCTGATTTCCCGTCCTTGTTATATCCCCTAATAAATCAGAGCTGCTTGTTTCAGCAAAGTTATACTGCCTGAAGTATTCGTCTATGTTAAAGTACTGTACTGTGATTGTTGCACTGTATCTCATTTCTGAGGCAGTCCCAGTGCCAGGAACCAGACCTGGGGGTAAGTGTATACTGTGAAGGTAATTCTGATATATTGTGGGCCACTAGTGGAAGAAAGGGGGGTTGCAGTGTCCCAGAGGGCTGTGACCAAGTTAGTTTAACTATTGCAAACCCTGACCTCTGGGTGGAGGCACCCACCATTGGATCCAGGCCCCTCAACCTGTTAGTGGCAAATCAGGCAGGGGTAGTAGCCCCTGGGATAGCGCCATCTAGGGGTTACAGATAGTTCTGTATCATTGTGATGACCAAAAGCACAGCACCACCTCCCCAGGCTGCTTTGATCATCGTAGTGCATATCACAAAAGCAAAGGTGCATTTGAAAATGTGCCTAACCCCTATCTTGCCTTAGTATTTAAATAAAATAGGAATAAATGACTCATGTAATGTGTACTGGTTTTCTATTTGGTCTAATAGCCACTGGAAGTGTAAAAATGCAAGGCAATGTGGTCAAGTCGTTAGACCACCACATTGGGAGCAGATGATTACAGGTTTAAACCCCACCAGACCTCAGATATTCACTGCATGGCCTTTAGCAAGTCATTTAACCTCCTACTGGTCTAGTCAGTGTAGCTCCAGAATTGGGTAGAATCAGGATCCCACTGAGAATGAGGTGTTGTCTTTCAGCTAGGCTATCATGAGTAAATACATTGTAAAAAGAATTTGAGTACTGCTTCTTTTTAGCTTTCAGTATCCTCATTGTTTCTGTTCAGTGGTATCAACTTTTCGGATATGGTTTGGCTGTTTATTTAAAGAACTTGTTTTATTAGAGTACTTACTTGTTTACTACTGTTTAGTCTGCCTTGTACTCTGCTTTCCCTCTCCAGTGTATATACTGCAGTTCTTTAATCTGTTTCCAGGGCATTTTATGATATAAGCTCCCCCATTCTGTTCTGCTGATGGAATGACATCAGCATTTCCCCCCAGAAAAAAATTGAAAGCAAGTGTGGGCATTTACTGAGCAACATAAGCATGGTATATACGTTCTCTTTCTCTCTCTCTTGATTTTTTTATGCAGATTTTTTACTCCCTCTCTCCCAGCCATCGCCTCAAGGTTATACCTTGTAGTCAGGGATATACCCTGTTCAGACGGTCTGTCTTCATTCATACGGCTGAGGGGGGGTCCGTCCCTGGTTTTCTGCTCATGTCTCTTCCTCCACCCCATGATGTCGCCAGTGCCTTGACTGCATGAGAAACAGACAGCACCCCAATGGCAAGAGCAAGCTCCCTGCCCCAGCTACAGGGGTCACTATGGTGCTGGAACCTGCCACTGACCCTTGCGACAGCTACCTCAGCCTGACCTCATTCCAGAACTCGTGTTACCTGCACAGCAGCGCATCGTGCTGCCACTGACAAACCATGGCAGCATTCTCCATTTCTCACTCTGGGTCCTTATACATTTCTGCTTCTCACTGCACTTTTCCTTTTCTCTGTAACCCCTACTCCCAAGAACTATAAAGCCCAGTAGTTGTTAGCGGATGGCTGGTACCTTTACACCTTAGGGCAGATGGCCATGGGGTCTTGAAATAAAAAACTCTTCCTGAAGGCAACTTCTTTCTTGTCTGATGGTTCCAATTAATCCCTTGAGCAGACTCTGTGCCTTGGACTCTTTTGCCCAGTAGACAGGCTTACAGATTAAATGAATGGGCAGGATCGGTAGATATTTCTCACCAGACATCTCTTGGCACATTCATGTCATTCTCACAAAAATATTGGCATTTGTCACAGTAAGGAAATGGATCTACTTCAACATATAGGGGATAGGACAAATCAAGGTCTGAGTCTCAATCTTCTGGCAGCTCCTGTGGGAACTCAGTCTGTACCACTATGTAACTATTGTATGGGTAGTTGGCATTGCTCAGTTCCCTCCAGCAGGCGTTGGGGCAGGTGTTTCAAGGAAGTCTGGTAAAAAGATCTGTACATGATGGTTACCTGGGTGTCACTGTTCGGTATTGCTTTGGAAGGGTATCCATCATTCACAAAAAAATGTCAGCTTGCAGTCTCGCAAGTCACTCGAGCACCTTGTTTCCATGGGGAAATGAAAAGACTATCCATTTTATGGAGCTTGTCATTTCGGGACATTTCAGTAACAGCTTGCTCCTTTACTGGACTCCTCTGATATTTCCCAGCAGGCACACCACCTGTCTGAACTTTACTACAACTTTTTGCAAGTCGTTAGTGTCACTGCATTGTTGGGCATAATGCTCCTCATCACCGTAATGGTGGCAGAACTCTCCTTGTTGAGCAAGACTCCATTGAGGCAGGCATTCATGTAGGTAGGGATTTAGAATGTGGTGGGAGGTCCTCCAATGTATGTTACTGCTTGCCGCAAGGATGCCATCTATTTTTCCAGTGAAACATGCAATTGATGACAGAAGAAGAAGGGTAATTGGTCTATCCAGGTCTAGCTAGTCTGTCCATGAGGTCCTGGAGTCATCTCTGTACTTCAGCATTCTCTGCTGCATGGCCATTAGGTGAAGTAGCAGCATTATCAGTCCTGGGCCTTAACTATTGTTGCCTGGGCAGTATCTCTGAGGGCTTCCCTTTTATCCTCCCATATTTTTGTCATCAATTTTGCAAATGTGGGAGGATTATATCAGCTATCATGTAGGAGAAGGTTCACCATTAGCATGATGGAAAACATAGCTCCAGGTATAATTTGGTCTAGTCACACCCAGTCCACATTTTCCAGAGAGAAAAGTTCCTTCCCAGCACTTAGTTAAGCAGAATTTTTAAACTGGTCAAGTAATCATAACGTTTCTCCCTTTTTCTTTGGTTAGTGGTGTGACACCTCTGATATTCTATATCTAGGTCCTATCTGGTTGCAGAGCTCCCAAAAGCACCTCCCAGAATGTTAGAGTAATATACCATGGTGTCTTGGAGTCTACTAATTCTGAGGGATCTCACAATGACAAGTAAAGGGCCTGTGGACTGTCTACCAACCTCTAGTGCTTCTCTCCATTGGTGCATTGCCAATCAAGAACCATTTGGGCAGCCTGGTCAATCCATGTATTAAAATCATCCTCTCTACTGGGAGTTGGCCTCATCCATGAGAAACTTCCCAGCCTTTTGTATGATCCAGCCTTGTAGGGTTGCAACAGGTTTAGTACCCAAGCATGTCCCCAGGCCACGAGCCAAGTCTAGGTTATTTGCATTGGCTGGGTGTCCCCCCTGAACAGTTCTTTAACATCCTGAACAGTCCTCCCTTCTGAAATCAAAAAGGAATGCTTAAAATCAAAAGGCTGTTTGGGGCTCTCAATGATAAGGGACAGATTAGCAGAATCACTATCATCCATGAGGTCCTCTCAGCATCGATAATTACTTGAAGAGGAATTCCTCTCAGCACTCCAAAAGTGCATTCAGACTTTTCTGGTCAGAATTACAAATCCTTCCCCAGACATTTTCCTTTCCCAAACATTTGACAGTTGCCATCTCACATGCTCCATATGGTCTATGTTTGTTTCTTTGGGGATCCCATGAACCAGGATCGTGCTTATATGGTCTAGATTTTCTCCCTTGCACCAATTGAGCGATCTTGATCTATCTTTAACAGACTTTAACAAACTTTAACACTTCTTGCATTTAGGGGTGTAGTCATTGGTAAACTGACATCCTGTGTTCAAAACACAGCATAGCCTCCAATTTGAAACCCATGCCCAAGAGAACTGGCACAGCCTGGTCAATGTTAGGTAATGGCTGGGACCTTGATGCCTTACAGCAGATGGCTTTGGGTTCATGGTTGGCCTTTGGAGCTCCACCACACTGGTTTGACAGAAAATCTGTCGAAGTGTTTTACAGCGACGGCACTATGTCGACCACCATCGTAGTCGGCATTGTGCCATCATGTAAAAAGTGTGTTTTTTTTAGCAGGGGGCAGTCTGTGCTCCCACACCCCCTGGACTTTAACATAATCAACTCCAGGTTGGAGTTGTTTCGGGGAAGGGGCTCAAGACCCGGAGAAGCTGTGCTAGAGTCCCGCATGAACATTACAGCGACCTGTCACTGTTGTCGCTGTAATGGTCTTCTCTGTAAATGTTTCACTGTAGCAGTGGTATATCGGCCTTAGGGGTCTTGATATGTTGAGTCCAACAGCATGGTACCTTCAACTGATAGGATCCTTCTGGCACCAGGAAACTAACAATATTTTGACTCACCTTTGGGAGGTAACAGTACAGTAATGCACTAATAACCTCCAAAAATGTACACTGTAAACACAGTGATCCACTGTGACACAAATAAATGGTACAAAAAAGAAACAGGTTTACCGGGAGTAACAGCAACATGGATACAGAAAAGAAAGGGATAAGGCAGGAAATGCAAATAATAAACAAATCCCAAGTCTAAATTACACTACCCTTCAATACAGTCCTCAACGCCCCCTTCCTCTGGTGCATCAGATACCCAGTCTCTTTGGGAGCCTCCATGGTCTATGTGTGCACACTGATTAATAGTAGGGTTGCAGGCCTGTTGTAGAAGATGACGCAGAACAGAAGTAGAAGATTGCTAAGGAACACAGATTTCAAATTATGGTCAGAGAAGCAGGCAATTACATATTTATGGAAGCAATCTCTTATGAAGATGAACCAAACAATTACTCTGGGTATTCCATAGTCACACAGTCCTTTCCCAGTGCTATCCAACTAATTCCTATCAAACCTAATGGAGCTGCAAAGCTGAGCCCTGGTCAGTACTCACAGCACCTAGGATGTAGCTGCAAAGCTGAGCCCTGGTCAGTACTCACAGCACCTAGGATGTAGCTGCAAAGCAATCACTTGGGAACGTCCTCCACTCTGATTCTGCACATAGACTTTATTAAAGGTGCAGTGAACCTAATGCACTTCCAGGTGACAAGAGGAGCCATGACGAATCCTCTGACTAACCTCGTTGGTTCTCTTTACCTACCGAAAGGCAGGCACTTTCTCAGGGACAAGGTGTGCTGGGCTAGCCACAGGGACGAATCCCTGCAGTAGGATCTGAGAAAGGCTGGCTAGCTTGTCTGGCTCCTCCTACATAATAAGAGCTATGCAAGGCAAGCTCTGCTGTGAGGGCTGAAGTGCCAGGCTCAGAAACTGGTTGCAGAATCCTAGGCAGAGAGCTCTAGTTGTACTCAACCCAAAGGCTGAGCAACAGAAATTGTGTTTGTCTCAGTCGGTCTGGCTGATATGAGCTGATGCTGGCATCCTACAGCAGATACATGCACCAGTTCCATTGTCTAGTGGTTGAATCACTCACGGGGAGTTTCTCAGCAAAGGAGCCATCTAGTTGGCTGTTTTATTTGTGCTCTTTTTAGTAAAGACTACATTTCCCAGAAGTCTCCCCTTGTGGTCTCAGCCAGTGTCCACAGTGCTGGCAAAATGATGGCTTTAGTAATACGAGGCTTTTCTGGCCTCTGATTGTGTCATAGGTTTCCAGGCAATGGGACTGACCTCTGGCCCCTTCCTACAGTCCTATGGGGCCAGAGAGTAAACAAAAATGGTGGTGCACATGCCTGTGTTTGCTGCATTATTTAAAAGACAGCCACTCACAAGCAAATGCTTATCTCAGAATCTCATAATGTTTCAGCACATCTGTGATCACCCTTGTGCTACTTGCCCCCTTTTGTTTGCTTATTTATTTAGCTTTTGTTAACCAGGACAATATATGCCTACTTTCAGGCACAACTTAGTGCAGGTGTCCATGGGGTTGGTGATTAGTGTGTGAAGTGTCACCACACTGCAGTCGCTTTGCTCCTTAGTGTCGCTTGTTGGTGTGCTCCATGTTGGCTTCTGGCAGGGAGCCAAGCATCCACATAGCTTTAGGGCTGTGAAGAAACAGTATGATATGATCCAGACTCATGCTGTCAGTCTCATGGGGCCTAAATGAAGAAGATGCTTCCCAGTCCCTATGTTGCAGTCCACAGGGACAGGAAGCAAGGAAATCTGTGGGGCAGCTTGCTAGCCGCAGAGACATCCCTGCATCAGCTCCTGATTAGAGAGCAAAAGTATGTTCACATTAGTTCTGTATTTCTTCTCCCCAATTTTTATTACTGGGGTCATAAGCATGCAAACAGGATTTTTGTTCCACAAGCGTTCATCAGCTCCTGTTGCTAATACTCTTCTTTTTTTTTTATACTTTCTATTTTTGCCCCTTCTTACCACCGCAGGGGAACTTCCTCAGGGATCTCCTAGGCTGCAGGTCTCAGACCTGCCTCCATCGTGCTTTGGCCTAGACCCCCCCGGGTGGGGAGGAGGGGGTTCCCCTATTCCCCCTCCAGTTCCATTAGTGAGCATCAGGAGTTCCTTGTTGTGGCAGCCACCGAGAGCCTGGTTACAGGTTATCAGGGGCAGCCGGGGTTTTTTCCTTGTTTCTCTGGCCTGCCCCTCAGGATGTTGATGCACCTGGAGAGCCAAGGGGCAGAGCACATGATGACATGCCTATGCGCCAGCTCCCAGCCGACATCCCCCCTTCCTCTTAATGCTGTACGCTGCCGCACCTCCACCTGTGATCACTCAGGTGGCAGTATAGTGGCGGGACAAGCATCCCACCCTCCCTGGAGGAGGAGAGCGGCCACTGGGTGCTTAATCCTCCTCCCCCGGCTGTCTCTCCAGCTACCCGAGTCCATTTCCAAATCCGGGTTGCTGGTGCCGCGAGCGGTAGCCCTACCGCTGCGCCGGCAGGCCGGCTGCTAATAATCTTGTTGATGTCATACCCGTAACACTCTACTTGTGACAACACAGTTATCTTCATGGTAACAGACTGTGCCAGCACAGCTAAGGATGACTCTAAGTGAGGAATAGGGGCAGATAAACTCTAAGGCATGAAGATGCTGTTTTGATGCAGATTTCCTCAGTAATAAGGGAAAGGAGAACCTTATAAAAGAATTATAAAGTGGAGAGACAAAATCCTGCATCTTGACTGGGTGTTACCTGTGCATTAGATCTGTCTAATGCACAGGTAAAAACAAGTATTTTGGAACTGGACACAGTACAACAAAAATCAATGTGCCATTAGAACGCTGGTTTTGAAAATGCTGCCATTTTTCTCCCATTACTTAGTGAGACAGTCTTCATAAAAAACTGAACCAGACCTCATCACAGCTCCCTATCACTCAATGGCAATTAGTAAACAAGCAAAAAAATGAAAACATGAACTCAGTAAGCCGAACTAAATGAAAGCATACTTTTGTGCCACACATTGAGTTTTTTAAGTTATACTTTCTCGCCATACAATCTGTGAGTCTTCAGTCCGCCCACTCAGATGCCTGCTCCTCCCTCCCTCCCTCTTCCTCACATTACTCATGTTTAACCTGTCTCCTTGTCCAACAGCCAGCAGTTTGTATATCAAAATCCACACACTTAGCTGATTACAACCAACTGTGATCAGTCAGACATTGTAACAGACACTCATAATCATCATGTAACCTCTGTCTGTAAGCATCAGGGCATTCCTCCTATCTGCCTGCACCTTCACCACCCAATCAGTAATTGCAAACCACAGTTAGAAAAAAAAGTCATTAAAAAAAACTACAAGTAGAGAGACTAATACATCCCATAACATTTCTTACACTGTTACAAGTAATAGTATGTGCTTAATGCCTCTCAGTACTTTCCACTGTAGAGGTGTCTGACCGGTCACCACTGCGTCCCTCTCTCCAACTTGCTGCATCTCAGACTCCTAAAAAAATACTCCATACATGGATAATCTGAAATTTCTCTACTGATACCTTTCCTTACTGAAAAAAAATAAAACAGTCCCCTTTTCTACTGGTGTGCCATGTTTCTTCCGATCTGTCCCACCCACCTGTCACTTGCTCCCATTCAATTCTTCAGTTACTCACTGTCACTGTGTCACTGTCATTAGCCCATTCTGAAGCACCATGCTCAAGTCATAAGCTATTGGGGGAAAATTACCAGTATTCTTTTTGTTTTGTGAACTGTCGGCATTTGGTTAAGTGTACCGCTCTGGTTCTTGTCTGGTTGGGTGGGGGGAAGGGAGTTGATAAAACCACGACAACCACCTACAATGAAGGTGGCCACAGTAGGACAAAATTACTTCGGGCATATAAAAAAATACACAGGCGGAGGAACTATTTTACATCAAAATAACTCAAATAGCTAATTATTTTGCTTTCTAACCCTATACATTTTTATTTTTACATGCATGTGAAATACAGTGCCCCATTTTATAAGCACAATAAGACACTCCGGGGGGGTGCGTTAGACATTTCTAATGCATGGTCAGGTGCTAAAGGCACTCGGCCCATGGCCTCGTGCCTCACTATGCCCCTGACCATGCGTTAGAAATGTCTAATGTGCTCCCCCTCATGTCTTATTGCTTACATATGAAATACAAGATGAATTGTGTCTAAATATTATATTTTCCATGATTTCCCAGAGGCATCAGCAGCTCTATAAAACCCCTCTATCTTCATTTTAGTTGTCTGGCTATTTTATAGAAGAGGAAAGTGCACAAAAGTAAATACAGTCATAAATGCTGTAATCATTAAACAGTCAGTGCCATACTTCATTAAACAGCCTGTGCCATACTGTTTGTACCAGCAAACTTCTCAACTGACTTTTGTCAAAGGATAACTATACAGTGCGTCAAATTTTCAAAAGGGTCAAATGTGCACACAAATGTGTGCAGCGCCAGGACATTGCATCCAAGCAGCTCTGTTGATGAAAGATGCATCTGTTTATGACAGGAAAATCATGATTTGCAGGAAAAAACTGCGGCAAATGCAGTTTCCCTTTTTCTTTTTGCTGCAATTGTATCTGGGTTTTTTTGGATGTCAAATTCAAATGCTTTTAGACCATTTAATGGATAGTTTCACAGTTTGGACACATTTCTGTTTTGAAAATGGTGGTGAGCGCATCTGGGACATATCTTTATGAAAGTCTTGCCCAAAATATTTTCATAGGAGTCCCAGATCTGTTTTGCATGAAAGGGAAACAGTCTACAGGACAATTGTTGCAATAGATTCGTATCTGTTACATGGGAAAATGCATGAAACTCTGCGACTATGAAAAAATCACTCTGGAGTTACAGGAACAATTTCAAACTGATAGCAGAGACCTGCAGGACTAGGGTATCAACATCTGCATTAGTAAAAATAAATACAAAATTGTCTACAAAATATACCTACAAAGTTATTATACCAGGAGGTAAACAGTGGGGGTTAGGGGAAGAGAAACCATTATCTCTATGGAGAAAAGGGTTTCCAGCTATTATATGCCTGCCTAGCGAAACAGTTTAATCAGTTTTCCAAGTGAAAGTCAAACTAATTGTCTTGGTTTTTTTTTGGCTTTTTTTTACCTCCTAGGTCATCTTTAAAAGGCAAGAGGGAAGGAGAGGACTGGGGAGATTGGATTGGATGATGTAAGCCTAAAGAGAGGCCGTTGCTTAGCAGGTCATTAGTACGCAATGAAAAACCTGACAAGAGTAATATGGGAACATTGCATGAACTCTTATGATCTCCTCCTGCTCCAGTTAGGAGTTAAGAACTCTTAGGAGGTAACATTTGGCAGTGACTCACCCACCTGCAAGTTGCCAGTTTTGTGCAGACACATTAAACAGTGACCCCCAAAATTAGAAGTTGTCTGAGGGCACAGAGACTTTAAAAGACAGACACAACTGGGTGTTCCTATTACAGTCTTTCCTTTCTCATGTGCATACATGATTAGAGGATGCTTCATTAAAGTCAAGGAATGTGCCTTGAAGAACAGCATATTGTAGCTAACAAACATTTAAGTGAACAACCTACTCGGAAAACAGTAGTATTATCGTAAATAAGCCTCGACATGTCACGATGTGTATCTGCTTCATTTTTAATGTATTATGAACATTTGTGTTAAAAGGTATTTGACGGTGGTTTATCTTTCTTATGTGAACCTGTTGAACAGTTACTTGAGTCATTACTCACACTACACAGCATTTGACTTTAGTATAGGGTTATGTTACACTGTGCATCAGAAACATTTGATCAATTACATTAAAACAGCAGTATCAGAAAGAGCAGAGTAGAGAGTCCTTATCCTTATATTGCCAAATTTGACATTTCAGAACCTATACATGGTTTGCATATTTATATTCTGTCTTCTCTTACCCGCCCCTGTTTTGCCGCAGAGAAAAAAAAAGTCCCTGGAACACAGACACTTTGATTAAATCTCATTCAACATAGTTTAATTCAAGGGATGGAGAGGAATTTGCTGGTCTAACTTCCTGTCTGTCTGTCCGTCTAAACAGCATGGGTTTTATGTAGTATGCACTGGAGCTATACTGTCTCCAGTGATGCGGCTAGAACTGTTACCTACCATCAAGTGATAAATCCAGTTGACACTTTTGCACCTGGTGGGCTAGTGTGTTGTGTTGTTGCTGGTAAGATATCTAATAGCACAAAAACAAACAAAAATTAAAATTACTATGCTACAAAATAGAACATTCTTAAGAACACAGAAAATGCACAAACTGCACCCAGTGTAAAGTTCAGTTTATGCTTTTCTCAGGAGCTGAATGAAAAAGGCAGAAATGCAAATTAAGCATTTAAATGAGATGCTCTAAAACACGAAGCACTCTGCAATCTGCTGTTTTGTTTTACAGTTGGGAAAGTATGGCACTTTTACTTCTCTGATCGAAAAATAATGGAGTCCAATGTTCAACTTACCATGTTTAAGTTACACTGAGAGAGATTGCAGGCCTCCACTTGCTCTGCTCCACGAGGACATGGAACCATGTACACATATACCCAGTGAAAACTGCCTTCACTAACTTCAGAGAGTCATTCTGCATCTTGCATACATAATTGCTCTTGTTAGGATTCGGTGAGCACTTTCTGTGGGTAAATGGTCTCACCTATAGGGGCTTTTGCCTGCTGTTTTATATTTAATTTTTTTTAATCGATTAAATTTATATTGAATGAAATGACACACTCCAGCTGGGGTTAAAGCTCTTTGAAATATGTTTAAATATTTTAGGCAGGTTTCAGAAGTTGCTTATGCAGTAGTAATTAGTATTCTGAAAACTGGGTCTGCCAGTTGAGCCTGAGACAAGAGTAGAACTGTCATTACTGTAGAAAGGGGTCAGTACAGGGACGTAGTCGGTGGGGTTGTGGGTGCACAGACACCCCCCCGGATTGTCAATGCTTACAAATTGTGGCCTTTGTGCTGCCAGGCACGACTCACTGGTAGCAGCTGAGCTACAGGGAGGGGTTAGTAACTCAAAAGGCTAGCGAGATGGAGCAGGTGGGCATTGGCTCTTGAATATGCAGCCAAGGCCTGCCCCCCCCCCACCTGGGACAGGACAGCTCTATATCACTGGTTACATGGTCTTGTTGCTGCACAGTCACATGGTGGTTGGAGGAGCTTAGAGAGCATGAGTCGTGCAACAGTTAATCCTGCCACAGTGTGTTGGTGAATGAACTGTATCAGTGAGCTCTCCTGGCTTTGACTCATCTCGCTTGTCTTTTCAGTCTGCTGGCAACAAAAAGAATTAACATTTGGACCCGGTCTGACTCCCTGGCTAGGGCTCTCGGTGGGTGGTCGGACAGATCAGCTCAGAGAGTGTAAGGGGGAAGGGGTAACAGTCAAGCAAGCTCCCCTAGTCCCACCATTACTAGCCTAGGCTGCGGCAACAACATACGCAGCAGCAAGTGGCAAATCAATGTCATGCCTTCTGTGTAAATCCACACTGATTCTTGTCTATTAAAGTGTCCTGCATTAATCATTCTGGCAGAAAAAACAAAGTAGACAGGGCAAAAGCAGCATTGAGTGTGAGAAATTAGATGGAGAAAAAAAGAAAAAAAATCACGTGTTTCCTTGGGGCTGCAGATGAGCTGGCAATTCGAAGCAAATACAGAGGAAACTATTTAAATGACAATTTTAGGAGTTCCAATATAGAAATATGCCTGGCAGGTCAGATGAAAGATGATTTGGGCCAAATTAGATCAACATATTCAGAGGCAAGGGACACATAGAAATTGAAGGCAAATACAAAAGAACCCTATCACTTCCACGCATGATTTACCTTAATGCAGCGCAGTGTTCAAAGTGCCTTATTGCTGCTGTAACTTTAGCTTCCCATCAGTGAGGAACCCTAGGTCTACTACATGGTTGAAAATATATAGGCTACTATATGGGAAACCATACACAACAAGGCTATTCTTCCTCCGAGTGGATACCATGACGACTGATGACCTCTGTTTCTTCTGGAGCACATTCACTATACTCTTTGTTGTGTATAGTTTCCCATACACTGTTCTATGTAGTATATGGTAGAGCATGTGATCACTGCAGCCTTCATTTAAAGCCCAGAATCACTTACTTTTTTTTAGTTTCAGCACCAAGTCTCTCCGCTCCACCGACCGCACTTCAACCACAACCACCAACCGGCCAGCACACGCACATGACTCTTCACCAGCCACTGACCAGTGACGAGCGCTGATGGGGTTGCTTGTATTATGGCGTCCATACTAATGCAGAATGAAAAGTTGTTCTGTGTTAATAAGGACATCACTACTGCAGCAGAATGAATTTCTACAGTGTATGGATCTCCATACACAATCGCATTCCATCATACACTATAAAGAATGCAGTGAATGCACTCCACAAGAGACAGTCACAGTAAGGAGTACTTGAAAAATCTAACATATTTTTATTTATGTAAACTGATTACTCTGGGTGAGTGAACTGTTACCTTTAGCATAGCTAATGTATAGAGAAGAGATAGAAAGTTGTCAATTAAAGGGAAATACATGCAATGGCAGAGGTGGGACATAAACAGCATGGCGATAGGCGAAAACAAATGAAAATGGAGGAAGTGAAAATTTAAAAAAATTAAAAGGAAAAGCTGGAGAAACAGCGAAGGTGGTGTAGGGATGGTAACAGAATGGAAACATATCTAGAGAAGAGAAAGATTGTAATATAAAAAGGAGGAAAAGAATCCTGAGTTCAACTCAAAGACCTGGGACTAGGGAGGGGTGACACTGAAAACCTGAATTTTTATGCCTTTTATAACTTAGCAGTCATTGCCTAAAAATGCACTAAACTGCTCCATTTAACTCCTAAGTGTTCCAGGGGAGCATGTGCCCAGACCTCCTAGAAATATTTGGACCCCCCCTCACTAAATCTTGCCCATGCCCCTGCAGTACTTAAGTATTTGTATCCTTTTGACATGTTATGGTGAACTGTAGGCCATGCCCAGTAGATAAGACATTTCAAGTTAATGTATCATGTAAATGTAGCCAGAGGAAGAGCAAATGTATCATGTACTGCAAATGTGTTCAAGCTCTCCTTCGACTGTTATGTCCTCTCCCATCCAGGGCACACCCCTCCACTACTCAGAAGGCCAACACAACCCAGGGCTAAAGCTTTACAAATTTACCCTTGCCCCTGTGGTTTGACAACTCAGCTGAACACACGGGCCAATTCTGGAAGCAGCTGCGATCGCCACAGGGGACTTGTGGCAAGGTGTTTGACACAAATGCAGACTTGCGTCAAACTTGCTATTCTGAAAGCCACTGCCACAAGTCCCCAATGCAGCAAAATTAGACCAGCTCCCCCTGGTCTAATGTTGCATCCATGGGGATAGCCTTTTAATTGGGCTTGCACCACACCTTTGGCAAAAGCTGCCATATAGCGGGAAAACTGTCGCAACTGTGCCAGCACATCCAGAATCGGACCAAGTTGTGTCCAAGGGCTTTTGCACAGCTGTGACAAACATTGCAATGGAAGCAGGGCTTGATGGACGCCCTATGCCCACCTTCCAGAACTGGCCCCAGAGACTCAGGTGAGGTAGAAGACAGAGCCGCCATCCATGATGCAATAAAGCAGTCAGGACATGGGGAACCTAGTGCAATCAACCACAGAGGCCCAACATATTCTTTCCACTAGTCCTTCAGGGCAGAGACCAAAGTCCTGCATACCCCTACAGCTCTCAAACATTTCATTGGTCCATTGTGCGCCACTCTCCCAAGAGCTCTAGGGGGCAGTGCCACAGTGGGGGCTTCCATCCACCCTTTCCTGCGGAGTGAAAGTGTGCTGGATGCTCAGTCATCCTGCTGGCCTGTTGTGCTGTTCCTGTTTTGGGTTGCAAACCAAAATAAATCTGCTATCAAGCTGACCTGTAGGATAGCGTATTGAAAAAAATGACTTCCTGCCACTTACAGTATACTAGTATATTTTTGTACTGAGTGCAGTGCATGGTTGACTTAGTAATATAATCTAATTAACCCCTCTAAACTCTTTTAAGTTATTTAAACTGAAATGTAATTTCAGTATACTGAATGCCTATGTGTTATCTTCTGTCTTGACTGTCATATGGGAAAGTTTGCTTTTTTCCAGTGGTTGCACTCCCTCGTGTCTTGTAGTTTTGTTTTTATTATTTGTTTTCTTTGTCTGTGTCTCTTTTTTTTTTAAATGTTGGTGTTTTCTGTTATTATAATTTATCTTCCCCCCTCCCATTTTCCAACCTTTCTCTCCAGATTGTTACCTATTTACATTTTAGGTATGGGAGTAGATACAGAGGAAAAACATTCATATGGGTTTAGGAAAGCAAACAAAAAGCAAAAGAGTGCATCATTGACTGGCCTGGCCCTGAGTAATAGACGAAATCACTGTGATGAAAGGTGCACACTGGTTTGGATATAATGGCAATAGAACTGGTATGAAGACAAAAATAATAAGACGCCACTTCTCAGGTGCCAACAACAAACAAACATTGCACCAAGCCCTAATGAAATTAGTTGTCACACACACACGCAACATGATCTTGCTAAAATATATAGTTAGGGCTTTGAAGATATGTTCACTTTTTAAATAGACAGTAAAACTGAAGCTCTTTACTGTCTGTGGGTGTCCATCTGGAAGTCTGAGGTGCCATGTATTTTGAAGTTTTATTAACTTTTGACATTGTTAGCCAGTTTTAGTTGGATAATAAGTAGAGGGCCTTGTCCACACTGCAACTTTTAAACTGTTCTATCCCTCTTAATATAGTTTAAAGAGCTAGTGTCCAGCCTGAAATTAATATTAACTTTAAAAGTAGTAATCTATTTATTAATATATCACAATTTTGTTTTCTTTTCCCATTTGCTAATTATTTTGTACCTGGCAATACTTTGCGTAATTTGTGGAACACTACTCTGCCTGGAGGCTGATGTAGTTCTGTATAACATCATACAGTACATCAGCAGGCCATGACATCACTGCCTGTGCCATCACATCTGAACAAGAAAAGTCAATCACCTGCTGCAAGACTTGTCACTTGTGATGTCGCAGTAAGCGATGTCACAGTGCTGATGAGGTATGAAGAACAATAGAACTAGATATGTCAGTCTCCCGGTGAAGCATCGCTCTTTACAGCACACCTGATATTATAGAATCAGTGTCAGTGGCTCAGTAGGTAGCACACTCGCCTCTGAGGCCGGGAGATCAGAGGGCTGTGGGTTCAGTTCCCACATCTGGCACTTGGGTTAATATCCCAGTACTGACACTGTAGTGCAGCATGAGAGGGGTGCTGCACTTCTGAGGTGCCGTCTTTCGGATGAGATGTTAAACCGAGGTCCCATCTGCCTGGATTGGTGGTAGTTCAGGTGGTTGTTAAAGATCCCATGGCATTTATCGAAAAAAGAGTAGGGGAATTTCCCCAGTGTCCTGGCCAAATTTCCCTCATTCACTAAAAAATACCACCAACAGCTTAATCTGGTTCAAGATCAGTTGGCATTCATCTGTATCGCACTTCCCTGGGTTGTGCCTGAAAATAGGTAAGATTTGTCTAGTACACTTACCCAGTCAACAAAAACTAAATAAATAAATCAGGTAGAAAACCGTCTCTGAGCAAGTAGAACAAGAAATATGCTTCAGAAATAAAACGTGAACAACTGACTACGTTTGTAAATTAATAACATTTTTCTGCCTGCTATTTTTAATACTACTCGCTCTTTAAAAGGTTTGCATCCATGCTGTGGACCCTAAAAACTGTATTATAAAACTGTGTCCTAACCCTGCTGGGGTAGGTCAACATGGTTCCCTCAAGGCAAGTTACGAAAAGTGTGCATGCAAAAGCTGGATCTTGAGTTAAGCATTGTGCAAGCATATAGCTTCTGCAGAATTTTGGGCAAAGCAGCTCACTAATGCAACTATACACTCAAAACTATGAGTACTGCAATATGTTTGTAAAACAAACCATTTTCCCTTTATTTCTCCTACGTCACCTCTAGGAGTATCCCGTAATCCACTGCAGCACCAACAGTGCCTTGCACAAATTACATTATGGTGCTTGGGAACTCATAAGACACAGTGTAGGATCCTAGAGGAAATACCTCAAGATCACTGATTTTTAATACTGTTTTTAAAAAACGGCTTGTCAGTGTGTATAGGGTGTAAGGTTATGTGGATCAATGAAATGACACTTTATGTAAAACAGATGTGAGACAGCTGGTAAGTTCCCCATCACACCTCTTGTGTTTTCTGAAATCCATGGTATAAAATTGGAATCTTCGTGCATACCATTTCTTAAAAACTACAGCATGCCCATGCCTATGCAGGGCAAGGTTTCTTACAGAGCTTAAAAGCAAAAGCCAGTAAAGAGTTTCATTTAGCCGGCATTGCCTTTGGCAGGTAGTTCATTCAACACCCACAAATTAATTATAGAAAAAGGTAATTTAAAAGCACTTTTATGTGCATAAGATCATTAACTCTGACTTGTTAATGTATTTTGTCTGAACTGTTATGCACAGCGCACTCCTACATCGTCTTTGCAGAGTCTACTACATTCATCATTGTTTTGTGGAATATGTTATATTTTGAATCCAGAAAATGCAACACAGTATGTGTGTGTTGTTCTTGCCTGAAATGTAGGGAGTGTGCAAATCCTGCCACACCCAGAATTACCTTACAACAAAACGCAAGGATACATTCCCAGGTATTGTTGCAAATGTTCTGAGTTATGGAGTGTATCTTAAATTAGTGTCAATACAGGGTAAGTGGGATTAGCCTCTGCCCATCTGAAGTGAGGTAAAAACTGGGACAAGCATTACAGAAAGCAAGCAAGCATTTCTAAGAGCTCTAATGAAAGAGAAAGAGTACCCCAGAGGTAGAAACATTCTTTGAGCAATGTATAGATACAAGGAATTTCTGTAGCCTGGGGGCAGCATTTCGTAACCTTCCATTAACTATTTGACAGCTATCTATGGGGACAAACTCTTAACACTGACATTCTAAAAGATTTTACCTATTTTGGATCTTTGAACTTTTAATGTATTTTTTTCCTGGTGATATCGATTTGTTATTCATGAAGTCATATGTGTGTGCCATCAACTTTGTTTCACCGTTATTCTCTATTTAATTTTTAAATGTAGTGTACTCCTGGTTTTAGCCAAACTAAAACATTTACATCACTTGAAACTGTATTACCTAATTAAAATACCCTGGCAATGCCTTTTTTTAGTGCCATTCCAAACCCCAGTCAGGAACTTTTCTGAAAGCATTGCCTCCTTGTAATTAAATTTTGTATAATATGAGTTTTCAGGGGTTTCACCCTTATAGTGCATGATGGGATGTACTTGAATATCATCACATTGTATGTTATACATTTTGTATATATTATGTTTTTGTGGACATAGGCACTTCCAAATTCTAAATAAATTCATTATCCATGACTTTAATAGTGTGCAAGAATTTGGTGCATTTTTACGCGGGTTGGTTATACACATTGATATCTGTCTTTGAAGGTAATTTCAAATGCATAAAAAGTAAATCAGATATCTATATCTACACTGTATATATATCTGTAGAAATAAATATGCTGAGATAAATGAGAGTTTTGCTGCTGCTGCTGCAGCTACATTTAGAATAACTATGATAGTTTCTCTCTCTAGAAGTATCATCTGATATTCTCACTCCAGATCTGTCACAGTGTTATGCTTATGTAACCTGCCTCCCTCTTCAGTTTGCTTGAGGCTGGTTACTAGATGGTACTTGAAAGGTTAAGCCTGACCCTGAGAGTTGTACTCTGGGGGGGTTCCTATTTGAAGGCAGGCTATCTGGGTATTTGTGCTGTGAGTGGCCCGATGCAGCCAGAACTCGGAAAATCCTGCATGAATATTCATGGACCTGACATTCCCCAGACAGACAATATGAACGGCAAGCAGAGGGGAAGAGGGATCAGGAGAAAAAGGGCAGGAACAGCCCTAAGAAGAAGGACATCAGTGGAGTCCAGTTGCCCCAGCTGTGACTGAACTGAGGGAGCCTGCTGGTCCAGGGATGGTGGCAGAGTCCCTCGGTCCAGGTGGCACCAGCCCCTCTGGCAAGGTCTCTGGAGGCCCAGAACCCAGTTGGGTTGTTGATACTAAGGGAAGCCTCATGGCTGCAGTTAGGAGGAGGTGGACTACAGCCACCCTGGCTCCAGGAACCAGAAGATCTAGACCTGTATGGCTTACCAGGGAGTTGTGGAGGGCCACCCCTCAAAGGAAGTTGCTGGGATCCTAGAGGATCCACTCCCACCATGAAGTATGCTTAAAGGGAGCACAGCTTGAAAAAGAGCCTGTTTGTAAGTAAATCTTGCATTAAAGTTGCTCTGAATATGTGAAAGAAAAGCCTAGGTAAAATGTGTATCCCCCTGGTATGGTAGCAAAATGAATGGGTCATCAAGAGGATGGAACCTGGCAAGAGTTGGGGTTGATAAGTCTCCAGGATGAGGCCAGGCAAGAAAGCCTGTTCTGTGGGCCAGTACAGTTATCATTGACATTATGGGAGGGAAGGAGGCATACATGGCCGGACCAACTAGTTCAGAACTAAAGAGCAGATCATAGTTTGGTTTACAGTACCAATGGAGTGCCACTGACTGGCACAGTGTCAACCACTGGCAGATCCCCCCCCCCCAGGTTGTGCTCACCCTGCCTGGGAAGATGCCGCAGTGCGCTGGTCACTGGTCCTGGGAGCACTAAAGCTCCATGAACCCAGAGAGTGATAAAGGAAATGGTAATTTGAGCCAAATTGTGGCAACTCAGCAGCAGACAGCCCCTTCAGAGTCAAGGGCGTTAAACTAATTTCTGACCGTAAGTACAGTACAGCTGTACCAGTCATGGGAAGTTTAATCTAATTTCTAACTATGGGTATACTGAGAGTGTACTAATGAGAAGTCACCATACCAAGTGTGAGACGTGATTAGTAAGTGAAATGCCCTTAATTTTCTGTGTGAAGTCATAGAACAGCATAATAAATACACCCTGCTTGATCCCACGTTACTGGAGCCTTTGTGTGGTAAAGGTACCTCTGGTCCTCATCATCCCTGACCCAAGTTGGCAAAGGAAGTGGTACAAGTACTGATTTTTATGGCGTAATATGGTTGCACCTCTGATGAGAGATGCCACCATATAACCCTAGGCAAAAAGGATGCATGGCCCTTAAACTTGACCAGTTGGACAGTGGCTCTCACAGTGCTTGATGATTTCACAGAGGACCTGTGCTCCATTGTAAGTAAAGCAGTGGGCTCAAACAAAAATTGTAAAATCTTCTTGTAGAAGTCTGATTTAAAAGATATTCATGTAAAAATAATGTTGTATAACTCAATCACACACTAGCCTTCCTAGCAATATATATTTACCTAGTCAAAATAGTGCATTCCCTGACCACATTGAGTGGGATCACCTACAGGACATACACAGACTTTATGTGGCATGGTGAGAAACTTCTGTCTTTGTTACAGTTAATAAATACTGTAGGTGCCAAAAACCTCATTACAAATCAACAAATTACATTTCTCATTTATTCCAACTGTCTTGGGGCATGAGATAGGGATGACCTCTTCTCCCCCTTCTCTTTGTCATAGCCCTAGAACCTCTAGCACAGGCCATTCATTTCCACCCCATTCTTCATGGCATGTTTTTCAGAGAGAACACTAGCTTGGTGTCTCTCTTCACAGAAAACGTGCTTCTCACTATTACTAAACATTAGGAGTCCTTTCCTACCATTCTAAAGCCGGCATCTTGCTCCAGCTATTCTTCTCGATAGAAAATAAATTGAGATAAATCAACCCTCCTTCCTCATTCATCAAATATTAGTGAGGACATCTCAAAGACAGTGCTCTTGCAACTGGCCTCCATGGCACTTCATTATCTAGGGGTTAGCATCACACTAAAACGTAACAATTTTTTTTTCAGGAAATGTTCTCCCTCTCCCTAAACTGGTTGAGGCTGAGCTTAAACATTGGATGGACCTCCAGCTCTCATTAATTGTATTTTTTTTTAATTTTAGTCTTTGGTTACTGGGTAGGGCCTACTAGGCACAAATGCCTGTTTTTATGGGTGAGCTGGGAGCACTGGGCAGTTAAGTGACTTGCTCAGAATCACACAATATGCAAGTGGAGGTTGTGAGAATCAAACCAAGATCAGGTCTGCTGGATGTACCAAGCTCATTCACAGCTTGTCACTCTAACCTCTAGGCTGTACTGCCATTACTGTGGCCAAGATGACTATTTTGCCATTATTTCTCTACCTATTGCAGACCACCTCGTTCTTACCCCTGACTCCTTTTCAGACAAATCTGATCCCTGAGACTTTCATGGATATGGGCAAAACAAGCCCAACCTGCTGAATATTGTACCATCAATTACCACTACCTACTCTACAGGTGGCTGGGGATTATGTGTCAAAAAGTCAAAAGCATAAGTTTATTGGCAGGAAATACTCCATTGAGCAGGCTTATTTACAAAGAGGTCCTGTACAAACAGTCAAAAGCACAAAATATATTTAGCAACTATACAATGTACAGGGTAAAACAAGTAAACAAATTCACATGTACAGAATAAAATGTATACAATGTTATATACAAAATATGCATACAGGCCACGGGTGTACAGAGCAGTGAGGTTAGGACTTGGTGAAAACATTTGGTTAAGCATTTGGAACATATTGCAAACAGGAAAATAAACCATGGGACCAGCAGAGATTTTAAGGGAAAGTAAGCTTTGGTGAAGGTTAAGGGGGAAGGGGGGGTGAGTCAAGGAATGTAGGCGAGGGCAGGAGCAAAGAGGAGGAGGGGGAGGGTTGGTGGGCCAGGAGGTAGCAGAGGGGAGGGCAGAGAAGTGGGGGAGAAGGAGGAGGGCTAGAAGGATAGGGAAGTGGGTGTGAGTGTGGACAGAAGGAGACTAGGGAAGTGGGGGAGAAGGCCTGGGTCCTCAGGACTGAAGGGGGAGGAGGAGGAGGAGGAGGCTTGAGCATTGCAGAGTATACTGTTCTCCTCCAGGGACAGACAGCCACTGTTCTCACTTGAGACACTGCCTTCTGGGTGACCACAGGTGGCAGTGCAGCCAAGGGCACTGATTGGGAGGTGGAAGATGTTGACCAGGGGCCTGTGCTGTGCATGCAATGCCCTCATGCATCAATATATTCCATGGACCAAGGGGGAATGCACACCAGAACAAGGGAAAAGCAGCCCAGAAGTCAGCTTCCTTCAACACTGGTATATCCAGGCTGGTCCCCACTGCCTCATCTGCCACTTGATGCTGGGCACAGTCAGGGCTACATCCCCCACTCCATACTCCACCTGCAGCTAAACCAAGGCTTCATGGGGCTGATGAATGCCAGGTAGGTGGGAATCAGGGGAGGTGCCGGAGGGTTCTGGTGGGAGTCAGCAGTGGTGCAAGGGGGCATAAAAGATGAATTCAAAAAAGATAATTGCTCAGAGGGAGCCAAAAGGGCCTCCTCCAACACTGAAGCCCATTTCTCGACCAACAAAACTGCACCTAACATTGAGGACCACTTCTGTCTCATGGGCTCATTGGTAGTCTTGGCATAATGTAGTAAAGTGGCATACAGTCATGAGATGATACCCTTCTCATTGCTCATGTGGTTGACAGAAGAAACTATTTGGGAGAGTTCATCTAGTGTTTCAGAAATGTGCTTTATAAATAAAGTTTATTATTATTATTAACTTGCTTCCCAATGTAAAAAGAACACAGTGCTGAGTTTGTCAATATCTAAAAACCTGGGTTTCCAGGATCATGAGCAGTACCCCACCACTGTGCCAGCAGACTGGCCCAGCAGTAATCTTAGAAGAAATCAGTTTCTGTGTATGTAGCAAGCGTATTTCTAATATAGATATGGATTTGGAACTGTAACATAGACATAGATTTGTAGCATAAGTATGGGGCCTAGTTGGGAAATATTGACACGCACCACGTCATCAGAAAGGGTTAATAGGTCTCATGAAAAGAACAAAACTGTCTGAGTTCATAGAAATGTGACAGGAAAGGGCCTTCTTCCAAGGAAATAATCTCCTGTGGTTGCGGAAACATTAATCTCCTGTGGTTGCGGAAACATTATCAGATAATTAAAGCAGCATGGTTGGTTTGGAAGCATGGTGGAGATAATTGTGTGGCTCATATCAAAAGGGCCTTCTTCCAAGCAAATGACCTCTTGAGGTTGTGGAAACCTTGTCAGATAATTGAAGCAGCTGGGTTTTGTTGTAGGTAAAATACCCAGTAATTAAGGGAATGAGACCACTCACAGATCCCCAAGCATGGTGCTGTCAGCAGCAACTTACATCTGAGAAAACAACAAAGAAACTGGGCACACATGTGACCAACCAAAACATAGTCTACAGCACTGCTCATGCATAGATGACTTTAATTCTCACTGAGTTAGGAAATGATAAAAAATGCATCCCAACGCCGTACACAAACACCAACATTTCGCACTCCCACTAGTGCTTTTTCAAGGTAGTGGATTCGCCTAGGGGACAGGTTTATATAGTTTCCTTAATAGTCAAAACAGCCAGTCACATAGTTGGAAACTGTTGGGTGGGTACCACTATACGTAACACACAGCTCACCATATTAAATAAAGTGTATAACACAGCCATATATATGTGCAAGGACACATAAAAATATACAGTGCCGGTATGTGCAAAAATATTTGTACAATCTAGTAGAAAATGCAAGAATGCAATTGTAAACCTAAGAAATACAAGGAAAAAGGGGAGAGTGGGCGAAGGGGCAGGAAAAGGGGAGGAAAGGTTAGTTTATTATAAAGGTCATCATATCATTCACAACCAGTGCTATATCAATACACAATATGGCTCAATATGTGTGTTTTGTCCCTGTGATTTAGCAGTGTAAACAATAAATATTTATATATTTAATATTCTTTGTGACTGTGCAGTATTTTATGAGGCAGGTAGTAATCTATTTCTATTGAGCAAACTGGTGTTCCTCTACCAAACAGCATGACTACCAAGTGTAACGTAACCCATGTCTGATACTCACAGCTTACAGACTAGCAGAAAAGGTTTGTGAGCAGTGTGCTTTTCCTGAAATACCAGGTGGCCACCAGCAGGGAACACTAAGAGAGGGTAAAAGTTTGCTGAATACACAGTGAGACTGTCAACAGAAAGGTTACCTGTCCAGTCACAAACAGAATATACGGGGGATATTTTTACACTTATTCTGTTTATGCCTGGCTCATATGTGAGCTGCACTCAGTCACAGCTGCAGGAATTGTGCTGTGGGAGAGGGCTTACCAATGATGAGGCCCAGATGAAGGTAGAACTCATACATGCCCTTAAGAGAAGTGACTTGGAGAATGTGCTTGAGAGGTCATGGAGGCAACTGTCCAGATAGAGAGCAGTCAAAGTGAGCTGGAGCCTATAGCTGGGGTAACTGTGCAAACAGACCAGATCAAAAAGCTGCATTTGGAGCTGGCTCTGGTAAACACAAAGGTAGAGGCTGAGCTGCAGAGAGTAATGCTGGAAGCTGAGGAGTGCAATACCAAGCTCATGGCAGAGAAGTAAGAGAAGGAACACCAAGAGAACGTGTGGCATTGACAGCATGAGATCCAACTGCAGAAGGAGCAAGAGAAGGAACACCAAGAGAATGTGTGGCATTGGCAGCACGAGATCCAACTGCAGAAGGAGCAAGAGAAGGAACACCAAGAGAACGTGTGGCATTGACAGCATGAGATCCAACTGCAGAAGGAGCAAAAGAAGGAACACCAGGAGAAAGTGTGGCATTGGCAGCATGAGATCCAACTGCAGAAGGAGCAAGAGAAGGAACACCAAGAGAACGTGTGGCATTGACAGCATGAGATCCAACTGCAGAAGGAGCAAGAGAAGGAACACCAAGAGAACGTGTGGCATTGACAGCACAAGATCCAACTGCAGAAGGAGCAAGAGAAGGAACACCAAGAATGAGAATGTGAACAGAGTGAGATGTGAACATGACAGAAATATGGAGATTATGTGCCAGAAGACACGGCAACAAACTGTAGGTACTGGCATAAGGGGATCCACCCAGGAAGCCAAACATTATTTATTTATATGTATGTGTTTTGTTAACTGGGCAAGTACACTAGGCCATTGAATGCTTATTTACAGGTATGACCCAGGAGGGTACAAAACAGAGGAAAAAAAAGCAAACATGATCCCATATAGTGAACAGTATCAAAATACAAGGAACAAATAAGAATAAAAAGCATAAAGCTGATGATTCAGCAATCTAGGCAAAAATATTCGTAAATATAAATAAAGACACAACTCAGCCCTAAGTAGGCTGGAGATATTGCATAAAAATTGTTGGTGGGCCAGGAGTAAAGAATGGCAATTGTTGTTAACCAATTTAGGGAAATAAAGGTTACTTGTCTGTGGAGGTGGGATGAGAGGTGCAGTTACGAGCTGTAGATATAAGTCGATGTGCCTTCAGAGCATCTATGAAGGAAGGCAGAGTGGGAGAGTTGTGTACCATGAGTGGAGGGAGTTCCATAGCATAGGGGCAAAAGAGGAAAATAACTGATCACCCATTTTGGTTGAACACTTCAGTACAACTAGGGAGGAGTCAGTAGGGAGGAGGAGTTAGTAAGTCTAAGTGAGTAGGAAGGGCAGGCACTTTGCAACAGAGAGACAGAAGTGACAGGGGAGCTGGATCTCAGTCACTTGAAAACATCCCAGCATATAGGAGCAGGAGTCAGTATGGGGGAAACCAACCCAGGAGGAGTAGAGGTGCAGTGATGTGTTAGGCGGGGGCAGAAAAGGAAACTAGCAGATATTTGGTATAGGCCACATTCATTTCTAGAGAGCGATTTTGTAAATGTAGTACAGTCACAAGCTGCGCTGTAGGCAGGGGGGAGGAGAACTCTTTAGGATGTAGCTATCCATGCTTTTGAAGTAAGAAAGTGGCAAAGGCAGTAAGCCAGGACAAGCCTGGAGTTAACTGATTTGATAATGGTGGAGATGTGCACAGAACTCCATGGCAGAGTCTAATATCATGCCCAGGTACTTAAACGTATCCACCAGAGAGAAGAGAGAGCCATCAGAACATTGGATGGACAGAGGATATGGGCAGGATGATCTTATATGCCTTTGAACCAAATAGCATTGCTTGGGTTTTGGAGGCATTGAAAACTAGACTGTTGTCAATGAGCCAGTTCTGAATGTGATCAAAGTCGATGTTTAGTTGGGGATTAAGTTGAAAGGGGTAATGAGAGCTATGGTAAAGGGCAATATCATTAGCGTACATAATGGTTGAGCAATTGCTGGTGACTGAGGGAGGGTCGTTGAAAACTGAAGAGGAATGGCCCTAGAATAGCGCTCTGGGGAAGGCCTCAGGTTATGGGTACTAAGCTGAAAGAGGTATTGCCAGATTTGATAATTGCTGCCTGTCTAACAGATAGCTAATGAACCAGGAGGAGGCATAAGAGAGAATGCCAATTCCAATTACTTTTTGTGGGAAGAGGGCATGGTCCAATAAATCAAATGCCTTGGATAAATCGATGAATACTGCTCCAGTGAGAGAAACTTTTTTTTTCCTATTGCAGGCTTCATTATGGACGTGCCAAATCCCTGCTGCTGAAACTGAGCTGCTCCAAACTCATGTGGCTCGATTTCAGCAATCCCTGAGCTGAACACTGCCTGTTCAGCTCAGATTTCCATTTTTTTGTTTATTTGCTCCCAGCTTCCCAGCCTGTTTGCCAGGCTTGTTAGTCATGTGATTGGCTTTCGGAGGCTGAGGGGAGAGGTGAAAGGGCACCTGCAGTGGTCCCAGACATACCCCAGTTTGACACGTGCAAACTAGGGTATAAAAGGGGACCGTGCTGCAGTTCAGTGCCATTCTCAGAATGGAGTAAGCAGAGGAGGAGGCTTGGTCAGTTCGGGAGAGACTGTCTCAGGACTGGGGCAGGGTGCAGTGGGCCTGCTTGTTGGGCTGGGAGGAAAGCTCACAGGGGTCATGGTGGAGTCAGGCGCACAACAAAAAACAAAAAGAAAAATTTTAAATAATAAAAGCAGACACCAGATGGGACTTGAGAGAAAGTGAAAGTGAAGGCCGGGGTGCTGGGACTCAGAAGAGTGAAGGACAGTGTGGGGGGGGGGGGTGTATTGAGTAAAAGGAGGACAAACTAAGAGAACAAGGAGATACAAGAAAAAAAGACAAAAAAAAGATAAGAATATAATAAAAAAAGCAAAAGAGAGAGAGAAGGGAAAGAAACTGAAACTGAGTGTTGGGGAGGTGAGCTGAAAGGCGGGAGTGTGACAAAAGACTATGTGTGTGGGTAGGTGTGTACGTTGAAGGAAAACTAAAAATAGGGAAAGAAATAAAAAAAGAAAGGCAAGTTACATTACAATAACAAATTAAAAGAATATAATTTAAAAAGGAAAAGAGAGAAAGGAAAGAAACTGGAGGGCAGAGAGGTGGGCTGATACGAGGGAGGGTGACAAAAGATTGTGAGGGTGGGGGTGCTGAAGGAGGACAAACCAAAAATAAGAAATGAAATCAAGAAAAAAATAAGACGAGAAAAATTTACAACAGAAAAAAATATATAAGAAAAAAGCAAAAGAGAGAAGGGAAAAACTGAAATTGGGGATTGGTGGGACATACTATATGTTATCTTCCCTAAGCTGACCTACCCAACCATGGGCATAGCTCAGCGACCATCTCATACCGCACTCCTTGTGATATACATCCCTCCTCCATCCCCTTCCCACACTTTACTTACGTCACATCCATTATGATTTATATTTATGCATCCCTGTGCCCCAGCTACACTTAGTTCCCTCCTCCAACGTCCACTTGCCTCAGCCCTCGTAAGAGGGCCCGTTCTTGCCTGCATAGACTTCTGCTAAGTGCTCTCACAGAACTCCTGTTGCTGACACTAATTTGCGTAGGTAACGTCAAACTCAATCCTGCTCCCCCCTCCACACTTCCTATCCAGGCTCCCTCTGAGCTGCCCAGCCTTAAGGAGCTAAGCCTGATTCACATTAATGCCTGTAGCTTGTTAAAAAAGCTAGACATTATTCAGTCCTTGTTTGGTATTGCCTCCCCAGATACTATTGTGGTAACGGAAACCTGACTGAGGCCTTCTACCCTGGACCACAAGATAAATATCCCCTCCTGCGCCATCCACAGGACCGACAGACCAACTAGAGGAGGGGGTGTGGCTATCTATGTCTGGGACAAATTCCCAGCCTCCATCCTTAACTCTGCTACTGTGCTCCTGGAATGTGAATTTACCACACTAAAAGTACAGCTTCCTTCTTCAACCCCCATTTATATACTAGGTTGTTATAGGCCTCCCTCTGCAGGGCATAAGGTGTTACAGCACCTATCCAGCATACTATCCTCCTTATCCTCCAAAGTGATTATTGCAGGAGACCTTAAAACGGCACTGTCAGCTTTTTTCCTCCGTAATCGTTTATTTTATACTAGTGACTCTCTAGGCACATATCTGTGTAAATGCTTTAGTAGAATACCCCTGCATAAAAGAAAACACAATCCGTGTACCTGTTTTTTTGTAAATTAGCAGCCTTTCCATTTCATCCGTCCCCATAAATCCCCGTTAATCGTGATCAGAATGGTGGAGGCGCGCCTGCGAACGTTGCCCATCGGCAGCTATTCGCATATTCATTTTGGTCATCCTGTCTCAACAGCGGTTCAGCAAATATGTTATTTTAGAATTGGTATTTGTAATAAACTTGAAGACGCTTGTTTTAGCTGGTACATCTAGCGAGCCGCATGCCGCAATAGCAGTACATTCTCACGCATGTGCGGATCTGTCCTCCGGTGCTATTACATGCGCATGTGCGAGATTTCGGCACCAGATTCTAATACTATTTTGCTACTGAACAAGTGCTCGTCTTTTTGTTACAAATACCAGGAACTGCTTAAAATAACATATTGCACTGGATTATGTGGCTGTTGGGATGGGGATGATAAAATGTGAATGTCTGAATAGCGCTCTCGGTAGACGCACGTTCTCGGCGCCTTCTCACCACCAATCTGCTTCTGGTTGGCAGGGGATTTTAATACAGGACAGATGAAATGGAAAGGCTGCTAATTTATAAAAAAAAAGGTACACAGATTGTGTTTTCTTTTATGCAGGGGTATTCTACTAAAGCATTTACACAGATATGTGCCTAGAGAGCCATTAGTATAAAATAAACGATAACGAGGGAAAAGCTGACAGTGCCCCTTTAACATGGACTGGTTCTCGACCTCTTCACAACCCCTTAAGGAGTTATGCGAAAACTTTGGGCTGTCACAGCTCATAATGAAGTCCACCTGTACTAACAAAAAACATCCTAAAAACAGTACCCTACTTGAAGTCATTCTAGTTAACAAATCTCACCTGTACTCCCATTCTGTCGTTTTCTTCAATGACCTCAGTGATCATTGTGTTATAGCCTGTGTGAGGACCTACACTAGGTTTATTTCCTCATCTAGCTATGCCCTTAAAAGATCAAAATGACATTTTGACCCTAAAGCCTACCTCTTTGACCTGCAATACGCATACTGGCAGGACTTCTACCTGGCCCCTTCGGTTGAAGAAGCCTTCGTAGTCTTCCAAAACATTGTTCTCTGTTCCATCAATAAATACGTACCACTTGTAAAAATCCGAACTAATAAGAAAACATGCCCTTATTTTCATCGAGCTTGTAAGAAGAGCTGCTCCACAGAGACTCGCTTCTGAAGAAGGTAAGGAAGACCAAACAGCCTAATGATTGGTCAGCTTTCAGAGCTGTCAGAAAAAGTTGCATGAGAATGGTTAGGAATGCAAAATCTAGTTACTACCAATCTGAACTTAACTCTTCCTCTAACAGTACAATTAAATTCTGGAAAACCTTAAAGGAAATCCAAGGCCACAGTTTCGCTAGTCCATTCCCGCCAAAAATCTCTTCAGGCAACTCGGTTGTTACTGACAAGCAATAAATCCTTGAACTCTTTAATAATTACTTTGCCACCGTGGGCCTAGCATTTGATGAATCCCCTGCTTCTAGCCTATGTGCACAACTATTTACTCCTAGCTCAACTTGCCCAGGCCCCTGCCCCAACCTCGCCCCCTCCTCACACAACATTCTCCTTCTTTCCTGTCACAGTAAAGGAAGTTGAGGACCTTCTGCACCATCTGGATTGGAGGAAAAGTGCTGGGGCAGACCTGATAGAGCCCTTCTTCCTCAGACTTGGCTACAGCATTCTGTTGCCCACAATCACCCATCTCTTCAACATGTCCCTTACCCAGGGCTCACTCCTGGCCATCTGGAAAACTGCCCACATTATTCCACTATTTAAATGTGGCAGCTCTAGCGATCTTAATAACTACTGCCCCATCTTCTTACTCTCTACCCTCTCTAAGCTTCTGGAAAAAGTGGTTAATTCCCAACTTAGCACATCAACAACTCAGACCTTCTAAACCCTGATCAGTCTGGCTTCCAACCCCACCATAGTACCACCTCAGTGCTTGCTAAGGTCACGAATGACAGGTTGAGCACCTTGGATGCCAGAAGTTATGTGTGCGTTCTGTTTCTCGACCTTAGCAAAGCCTTTGACACGGTAGACCACTCCTTGCTCCTGGTTGCTCTATGGAATATTGACGTCAGTGACATGGCCCTAAAGTGGTTTTCTAACTACCTCTCTGATCAATACCAACAGATCAAGACTGGGGGGGTCTCTCCCTCCTAAAAACACTCTCTAGAGGAGTACTGCAAGGGTCCATCTTGGGTCTTCTCTTGTTTTCCATTTACATAAACAAACTAGAAGCTGGAGTCAAGTCGGCTGACGTATATCTCTTTGCAGATATCACTGTATTGTATGTAGCCAGACCTACTCTGGAACTCATGTGTAGCGACCTCCAAATAGAATTTAACCACTTACAGAACACTCTCCTTTACTCTAAACTTCTGTTAAACGCTAAGAAAATAAAGGCCATGATCTTCTCCCCTGTAGTAAACTCCCCCTACTCTATCACGGTGGGGACAGCCTCTCAAATCCACACCTTGCTTGGCAATTCGCTGGACTATGTAGATTCCTTCAAATATCTGGAGGTGTGGATTGACTCCAATCTTTCCTTCAAAGTCCATATTGAGGAACTCTCCAAAAAGCTTAAACTGAGGCTTGGGATTTTCTTCAGAATCAGGCATCTATTAACACAGGAGAGAAGAACCAGGTTGGTACAAACAATGTTCTTGCCTCTCATCGACTATGCAGATCTTCTGTATGGGCACTTCTCTAGTGTGGCCCTTGCCAGACTAGACACTCTGTACCATCGGGTGCTCAGGTTCATTACCAGTGCCCCCTACTCAACACACCACTGTACCTTCTACAGCACTGTAGGTTGTGATTCACTTAGTCTTAGACGACAAAAGAACACCGTGCTCTGGATCTATAGGGCCATCTCTAACAAGCTGCCTCAATATATTAAGGCTTGCCTACCTTCTTGCATTCCTGGAAGCTATCTGCTGAAAAGCCAGACTCGTATCGCCCTTTACATACCCAGTGTTAGGATGCGCTACGGTCGGGTGGCGAATAAGTCATGCCTTACCAGTCCTCTGGAATACTGCCCAAAAATTACTGAAGCTCATTTCACTTGTACCATTAGCTGCCTTCAAAAATCTTATCCAACGATCATTTATGGAGTCCCACAACTGCTTCCGGTGCTGAATCTCTGACTCTCTGACTCTCCCTCCTACCTGTCTGTCACTTCCCCCTACTAATGGTACCTTTTCACCCCATATCCTCCCCCTTACCGTTAGACATACCACACCAACTAATGTAGCTATGTCAATCCTGAAGGTATTACAGTTGCCCCCTCCCACTCCTCCTAACCTCTCCTCCCTCCACTATCCTTGGCGCATCCTGTGCCCTCAGTGCCCTTGCTTAATAATCTTTTCCTAGGCCACGTAATGCTTTGCTTCATCCAATATAATATTGTACTCTACCCGTCTATCAGAGACCTGCCTTGTATAGAACTCGCACGTAGCGGTATGCTGACTGCCTTTGGTACCACGCCTGCAAATTATGCTGCCTTGTTCTGGTCTCAGTTTCAAGCCTTACGTTGCTATTTGTAAATTATTGTGCACCACCAAGCCAAGCCATGCCTTTCTCATTTGTAATGACTGTACATAGGCTGGTAATGTTGCTACACCTACTCCAAATTGTTGTATTGTGACTTGTTGTTTAAACTACCACATCCATCTTGTAAATGAGCCCTGCTAAATGGTGTTCCGCCTGGATAAATAAAGATATTTGATTGATTGACTGATTGATTGATTGATTGGTGGAGGTTGGCTGAAATGAGGGAGGGTGGCAAAAGGTTTTGGGGTTGAGGTGTGCTGAAGGAGGACAAACTAAGAATAAGAAAAGAAGAAAGAAAGAAAGCAAAGAAATACAAGAAGTTATATTTTGCAACAGAAAAACAAAAGAATATAGTAAAAAATAAAGGCAAAAAAGAGAATGGAAAGAAAAACTGAAATTGGGGGTTGAGAGGTGGGCTGTCTGAAAGGAGGGAGGGTGACAATTAAATGATTGTGGGTGTGGCAGTGTGGGCTGAAACTAAAAGGAGGATGAGGTTAGAAATCACTACTACAAAACAAGAAGTTTAAAAAATACAATTTTATTTTTTACAACAGACAATATAAAAAAATACAGATTAATGAAGACTAATGTTGGGAGAGAGAAACAGTTTGGGGTCTCACAGCCAGTTCCACTGCTGCTGGAGCCTAGTCAAAGCAGCTGGCTAATTTTGTCAAAAAAATCACATTTGAAAAAATATCTTGTGTGTCTTCCAAATCTTCCTGCTGAGTAACAAAAAAAAATGTTCTGGACCGGACCCTGACAGTCCTGCAAAGCAGAAGCCCCTTAGCTAGTGTGTCATAAGCTTACTGGGCAAGCTGGCCAATTGAGTCAAAAACTCCTTTAGAAAAAATATTCTTGTGTGTTTTCCAAATCACCCTGCTGTTTAAAAAATGCATTTTGTTCTCAACCTGACCCCAACCATCCTGCAAAGCAGAAGCCCCTCGACTAGTGTGCTATAAGCCTAAAGGATAAGCTGGCCAATTTAGTCAAAAATCACATTTAAAAGAATATTTTTGTGTGCTTTCTAAATCATCCTGTAGTTTAAAAGGAGAGCTTTTGTTCTCAACTTGACCATGACTATCGTACAAAGCAGAAGCCCCTTGGCTAGCATGCCATTAGCCTACTGGGCTGGCTGGCCAATTTAGTCAAAAAAAAAAATCACATTTCAAAACATTTTTTTTTCATGCTTTCCAGATTATCCTGCAGTTCAAAAAGAAACCTTTTGCTCTCGTCTTGACCCTGATTATCCTACAAAACAGAAGCCCCTTGGCTACTGTGCCATAAGCCTACTGAGCTGGCTGGCCAATTTAGTCAAAAAAATCACATTTGAAAACATATTCTTGACCTGACCCTGACTATCCTGCAAAGCAGAAACCCATTGGCTAGTGTGTCATAAGCCTACTGGGCTAGCTGGCCAATTTAGTCAAATTTGAAACAAATAGTCTTGCGTGTTTTCCAAATCATTCTGCAGCTTAAAAAAGAAAACTTTTTGTTCTCACCGCAGGAATTCTTCAGTATGTCTGACAGGTGCAGTATGCCAACTGGGTTCAGCTGCCCCAGAGGTGGAGTTAATGCTAATGATTTTGGCATCAGTCAATCAGAGAGCAGGAGAGGAAGTTCTGCCTGTAGCTAAAGTGGGAAGGCAGTCAAATTCATTTCTCCACTGACTGGACAACACTGCCCTGGAGTCCTTTCTTCACAACTTCACTTGAAGAAGTTTATTTCTTTATAAGTCAGTAAAATATTTATTTTAGTGCTGCTGTTAGTGTTTTTTGAGGTATTTTTCTTTATTTTAGCATTTTCTTAGTGGTTTGTTTGGTTCCCAGGAACTGCAAATTCTCTTTACCTCAGCAGTTCCTACCATGGTTCCCGCTCTTTTTCTGATGTAAAATTTTAGCACTTTTGAGCTAAATAAAGTGCTTTTTATTTATTTTACTTTACTTTATTTGCGATTCCCTATTTTTCATCAGAACCATGATTTTAAACTACAAATCTTTTATTTTTAGCACTTTTGCAGCTGTTAATACATAGCTCCATAGCACTTGGGAATCGACTGATTTCTATGTATTTTATCCTTTTGGGAATATAGTTCTGAGGTCTTCTGACAAATTGGCATGCCAGATAAACCTAAAAAGAAAACAGGACCTACTGGTTTTAAAAATTGCATTAAGTATGCTAAAATAGTGGCCAAGGCAGACGGCCACAATGTTTAAGTTGTTTAGGTCTAGACTATAACTGTGAACTTTGCTCTAAATTTTGTTCTAAAACAATTTCAAAAAAAGCCAAAAGAGAGGAAATTATGGCTTCTCATTCTGCCTCCCCCTCTAATAAAAACCCTAAAGAGGGGTCATCTTCTCATAAATCTAAAGAAAGTCCAATAAGGACTCCATAGAAAATAAGCCCGATAAAAATAATTCTGACCAAGCTAAAAAGAGGCATAATGAGCAGGTCCCTGATTCAGTGCCTGCAAAAAAGAAGCAAAAAAAAAAACTTATCACTGCTCCTCCTGCTTTGAAGCAAAGGGAGATGCCAGTGACACAAAATGATACACCTCTGATGAAGAAATGGCTAAGGCTTGGCATTCATACCAGACTATACAGGCTATGGGCAGTCTCTTTAATGCCCCTCCTGACCCTCCTATCGCCTCACACTTCAGACCCTGGGCTTGTCCAGGGTTTTTTACTATGAGGATGATGATGACCAACCAAAGGGTGAATATTTAGAACCTGATGTATCCCCTGACCAAGGTATCATGTAATGTGAGTGAGTATTATTGAGCGTCTCAATATGAGTGACTCAGTAATACCGCTCACCTTTAGAGCAAGTGGAGAAAAAGAGCACTAAATGATTATAGTGAGTGTAGCACTGAGGGACACACGCTACACTCGCGAGAAAGGAGATAAGTAGATCAATTTGGCCAACACCTGCTGAGCTCACCATTTGGCATAGTGGTTTGAGCCACTGCCCCTGGAGCCTGTGGTGCCAGGTTCAGATACTGGTGCAGGAAGCTATTTTGCTTCCTGGGAGAATTTCTGTTTTGTTCCATGTCCGAGCCCCCTGGAGTTTGCAATCCATATTTTGGGGGTGGGGGGTGGGGAGGGGGGTTTGCCCCCATACAAAACAATTTTTATTTTTGACTTCTAAAGAAGTAAGCAACCATCACTATTTGTAATGGTCGGTGCTGTGCAGTTCACCCTTTTGATGTCGGGCGGCTGTTGTCACGTTATGTGATCGACGATCTTATAGACTCGCCCTTATCACATAAAACTCCTGACCAAGAGTTTGGCTGTTCCTCTAATGGCCATGAGGATTTTTCCTCTCACTATTCCTTCATTCAGCATATGGTGGGCACTCTGGATCTCACTATTCATGACACCACTGACCAAGAGAAGGAGGAAGACTTTTTAGATATGATGGGTCTACTTCCCTCTAAAAAGTTGCTTTTGCCCATACATAAATCTCTTCACAGAGCAACATTTAAAATACTTGAGAATTCCACTTCTATTTTTGGAGTGGACAAGACAATTGAAAAAAGTACCACCTGGGGAGAAATAATGCTGAATGTCTCTATATGCACCCTGACCATGAGGGAGTGGTGCAGGCTGCTGCTTGTGACAAAGCTAAAGTGCCTCTATCTTTACAGCCCCCTGAAAAGGAATCTAAAAGGCTGGATTTGATGGGTAAAAAAATCTTACACAACAGTTTCCCTGCTGCTTTGCCTATCCACTTATATGGCCTCTGTAGCGCAATATCAAAAAGCTCTCTGGAACTCTGTGCTAGCTATCAGCCAACAGGCTCCAGATAAGGCAGCCCAGAACCTGGCAGAAACTATAAAAACTGCCCTAGAGGCTACAAAGTACCAGTTTCACATGGCAGTGGACATTAATGACACTGCTTCCAGAGCCATGGCCCAGGCCATCTCCCTTAGGCGCTATGCCTGGCTAAGAACAATCAACCTCTCACAGGTACTCAGATTAAAGTTGTGGATTTCCCCTTTGAAAATAATTCTCTGTTTGGTGACAAAACAGAAGCTTACATGAAAAAGGTAGAGGAATACAAAATCACCTACCAAAGTAATGCTGCAAAAGAAAAAGACTCTACTTCCCAGAGATCTCAGAGCAGAGGGAACAGAGGCAGAGATTACTACCCCAGGGTCTTCTACCCTATACCAGTGCCTATGCCCCTGGATTACTCTCAGATGAGAGGTTTCTTCAGGGGAGGAGGAAGGAGAGGTTAGAGATGGCTGGTCCCTGGCCTCAAGTACTCAGTCTAAGCAAGTCTCCTGACTGCAAAAGCCAGATCGCCTCCCCTCTCCCAGTAGGAGGAAGGCTGACCCACTACCTCCACCACTGGCACCTCAACACCACAGACTAGTCAGCGCTCGAGGTTGTGAGGCAGGGACTTACCCTGCAGTTCAAAAAAAATTTCCCACTCAGCAGGGTCAGAAGTCACTAAAATCTCTAACTCCTACAGAAAAACTACTGTTGGAGTTGGAAGTAAAGTCCCTTCTGTCTGCAAAAGCAGTGAAAAGAGTTCCTTTCACCCAGTGGGGAAAGGGTCTCTACTCCAGATATTTCCTTACCCAGAAAAAAAACTGGGGACCGGTGATCCATTTTAGACCTTCGGTACCTGAACAAACATTTGCTCAGTTCCAAATTCAAGATGGTCACCCTGGCTGTGGTGATTCCATCCCTGCAACAGAGGGACTAGCTTGCTTCCCTAGACCTAAAAGACATCTATTTCCACATTCCAGTCAGGCAATCCCACAGATTTCTCAGGTTCAAACTGCCTTCAGGCCATTATCAGCTTGCAACACTGCCCTTCTGCCTTTCTTCAGTGCCCTGGACCTTTACAAAGTGCCTGGCAGTAGTGGCAGCCTATCTCAGGAGGCAACAGGTATCTGTCTTCCCCTACCTGGACGATTGGCTAATGGTGGGCAAGTCTCCACAGGAGGTCAGAAACTCTCTCAGCCTAACTCAGAGTACCCTGGAGTCCTTAGGCTTCCTAATTAATACTCACATACAAATTTAGTCTTTGCCGTATTGGTCCTTGTAAGAACAGATTCAGAAGCAAATGATTTGATACTTTCTGAGGAAGGACTTGGTTGGTCCACTAGGTAAATCACTTTGTTCTTTTTGTTACATCTGTGTTGGTCCAATAAATGGTATCAAATCATTTGCTTCTGGATCTGTAATTAATACTCAGAAATCCCACTTCAATCCAGTTCAGTTGCTGGAATTCACTGGGGCGGAACTGGACACACAAAAGGGAAAGACCCTGCTCCCTATCGACAAGGCTCACAACCTTCAGAATTTAGCTAATTATTTCGTCCTGGGCCAGCCAAGACCAGAAGACACTTCCTGAGGCTTCTAGGCCACATGGCTTCTACCACAGCTGCGGTACCAGGCACAGGATTTCAAATGAGGGACATTCAGTATCACCTAAGGGCTCACTGGTCCCAGAAACAAAATCTATGTCAAAACTCATTCCAGTCACAAGGACTCTGCTGCAAGCCCTAGATTGGTGGAAAGACTTAGAAAATCTCAGAGAAGGGAACCCCTTCCAGAAGAGGGAGCCTTCCAGAGTACTCATAACAGATGCCTCCCTTCTAGGATGGGGGCACACCTGGCCAATCAGTCCATAAGCAGGATGTGGTCCCCCAAGTAGTCCACTTACCACACAAACCTCCTCCAACTCAGAGCTGTTTGTCTGGCAATGAAAGCCTCTGCCCCTCATCTAAAATGTCTGTCTGTCCAGATCAGAACTGACACCACCACAGCAATGTTTTACATCAACAAGCAGGGGGACACAAGGTCCACAAAGCTTTGCACAGGGGTCATGAAGATTTGGTTTCTGGCCTACTCCCTGGAAATACAGCTTTTGGCCATTCACCTGCCAGGCAAGGACAATGTGCTGGCAGATGCACTGAGCTGCATCAGTCAGGGCCACCACAAGCGGGCCCTGAACAGACAAGTATTGGCCACAGTTTTCAGGAGGTGGGGCACTCCAGAGGGGGGGAAATAGCAGAACAAGGAGGCACAGCATGAGACTAAAAGGGGTAACACTTTAGGGGAACTTGAAGAAGTTCTACTTCACTGAAAGGGTGGTGGAGAGATGGAACAGTCTCCCCCAGGAAGTGGTGGGGTGGCCACAGTTCAGGGATTCAAGAACCCATGGGACAGGCACATGGAAATTATCAAGCTAGGGTGAAAGTGGGGGATCTTGTAGCATCTATGGTAACTTAAGCATTAGAAAGAGGGATTGGGCAGACTGGATGGATCACAAGGCCTTTATCTGCCGACAACACCATGTATCTATGTATCTATGTAAATATAAAGTACTTCTCAGAACAAATAGGAAATTCCTCCCCAAAGTAATGTCAGCATTCACCTGAACCAGTCCATAACACTCCCTGTCCTCTTCACAGACAAATCCACTCCTGGTGAGCAAAAGCTGCATAGTTTGGATGTGAAAAGGGCACTGACCTACTACCTGCAGCACACCGAGCAGCTCAGGACTTTGCAAACTTAGCTCTTCCTCACCTATGGCGAGGTACGCAAGGGCAGGCCAGCCTCTAAGAGAACTATCTCTTGCTGGATAGTCTCTTGCATTCAGTCAGTTCTGTTACAGTAAGGCTGGCAAGCAGCCACCTCAAGGCCTCAGGGCCCATTCCACTAGGGGCACTGCAACTTCAGTGACAGCTGCAAGGGACATCCCCTTGCTGGATATCTGCAAAGCAGCTACCTGGAAGACTGTACACACTTTCACAAAACACTACTGCTTGAATGTACAGTCCTGATATGATGCCAAATTTGGCACAGCAGTCCTGCAGAACATGTTTCCAAAGTAGGTTCTATACCCACCTCCCAACTACACTGCTTTGTAGTCTGCACCTGTCAAGCATACTGAAGAATTCCTGGGGTGAGAATAAAAAATTTACTTACCGTAGTAATATTGTTTCTTCCAAGGTATTCTTCAGTATGCTTGACCTCCCACCCATCCTCCCCTACATAACCTGACTAAGTAGTTCTGCAGTTGGTACTTTAGCCAAATTTTATACTGTCTGGACTCAGTACCTTAGAGTTTTGTAGTTATGGATGTTTCATAGTTTTTATCTATTGTTTTTGTTCCTATATGTAATCCCCCCCGGCTCCCTCATCTATGGGCATAGATTCTGTCATAGTTGGTCCAGGGGCCATTAGGAGGGGCTACAACAAGCGTTAACACGCAAGCTAGTGCACCCCAAAACAAGGCAGGAAAACTGTGAGCCTAACTTACTGGTGACTTCATTCACCCGGGCACTCTCGATCTTACTAACTGAAATCTGGATTCTCCCCGAACGCTGACACCAGACCAGGATCTCCATGCCTCAACCTCCTGACTCCTCGAGCCCCAGAGCCCCTTGATCCCATCTAAGGCATGGTAGAAAATTAATCTGGAATCAAAGCTTATGAAATAAATTAGACACAGAGTGGGGAGGAAAATTTCCATTTCATTAGTTCCCCCTTCCATCTTAAATAAGGCACATCACTACCAGTCTCTTCCCAACTAGCTTCTTTATTTAGCTCCTGCACCACAAATGATTCCAGCAATGCAAGGGTCACACATCCTTCATCTAAATAAAGCAGCTTCATGGGGCTATCCGAACCTTTATACAAAAACACTTCGGTTAGACATTTAGAGCAACAAACGATGGTTTACGGGCAGTGCAAGCAAGGATTCTCCACTTCTATCTACTTGGATTTTTTACCCAAGGCACCTCTCAAACTTAGAAACCCACAGTTTCCTGGTTCTCTAATCTGGTAAGCCAAACCTTTTCTCCTTATTCTGGGTTACCCACTCTGGACACTCTGGCACTGGTCAATGCCCTATCTCCGGCATGGAAAAGCGTGCTGCTTCCCTTCCCTCACCCCTGGACCTTGACCAAATCTCAAAGGGTACCAGGATTTTTGTCCTTCGACCCAGGCACTGTAACCCACTCAATCTCAGCTTAAAGCAAAGGGAACCTGACCCTGCTGGTGTTCCCAAACTCATGGCACCCATTCCCTCCTTTCAACTCAGCCTTTCCTCTGTATGGATCCACTGGTGCAGCAGCCACCAAACCCAGCCCTGCTCCAGTACTCAAGCCCCCTGCTATTGGCTGCCCTGCCACGGGAGAGCACTGGGCATTGCCACCACCTAGGCCCCATCTAAACAGCCCACCTTCACAGACAGTGGCTTGCGCACTTGCTCCACTTCCAGTGGACCCTTTCAGGGGATCCATGCTGAGGCCCACATCCCTCTTCATACATCCTGGGCTTGTGTTAAGTTCCAGCCAGGGGCAACCCTCCAAGGCCTGTCCTATGACCTGTGACCCACCCGGCCCTTTAATGCCAGTGCCCCAGGACCTGCCCCTCCAAGCAGGCCCCATAAATAGGCGAAGGGCCCCCCCTTGGCTCCATCTGTCCCCCCAGGCCACCCTGCCATACTGGGTATGGGGAAGAGCCACTGCCATCAGCCTCCCCCCGTGAGGATACTGCCACTGTTCCCACAGCCTTGGCAGCCTAGGAAATCACTTCCATGGGACCTCTATGGGCTCCTGCCTATCCTGGCCCCCCTATGGCCACCTGACATTTCCCTGTCCCCAACAATGCAGGACCTGGCTAACCATGCTCCCCCATGGAACTTCCTTCCCTAGCTCCTCAATGCCACGTCTCTGCGAAAGCCAACCTGTTTGCACTTCGCGGGGCCTCCCCCACTGGCTCACCCAGACCACCAAGCTCCCTTCCTTGACCGCCTATTCTGCTCCTCCAGCCCTAGGCCTAATGGACGGGCTGGAAAAGTCCCCGAACTTCCTGTTTGCTCCCTTATAGTGTATGGTAGAATGTTGTTCTACCTCGATTTTCATCTGCACTCAAAAGCTGTTCTACCACAGTTCAAAGGGCATAGAATGCTGTTCAACCCTTCTGTGGTAGAACAGCGTTCCAGCCCAGATGACATGCACTAGAGCCACAGTAATGGTAACCGCAGGATCAACCAAATAATGTGGCAACGGACCGACGCACAGTCGTATAACCTCCCTGGCAGACGCAGGATCAACCAGATAACATGTAAGCGGGATCAACCAGCCATAGTGTTTTTTCAAACTTATGATAATATGTTCAGGGCATCCACCTCCGATCACAAGGCGAGGCATACATCCACCATGTTTTTTTTTTTTAAAGACCGCCCAAACCCGCCTGACAACCAATGAATGTGTGCGTTTCAGACACTGTGATGACCGAGCCCTAGCAACTTCTAACTGACCCTAGCAACCAGTCCCAACTCTTGGGATAAGATAGCGAACAGTTTGATTTCTGCATTAAAACAAATAAGTACAAAAGTAATTAAAAAGATGTAACGAGGGAACCATACACCATAAAAAATACTGGATGGGCAACTCAATGCCAAACCAGTGTGTTCTGCCACCTCGGGGTTTGATTTCAGTGGACCTCTCGAGCTTCGCTCTCGAGGTCACATGAAATCAGACCCCTCTGTGGCAGAACACACTGGTTCTGCATGGTTGCCCATCCAGTATTCTCTATATATACCTCCCTAAACCTGTTCTCTGCTGCCACCTTGAGGCGTCCCACAGCCAAGCCAATGTCCCTCAGAGCACTAATAAAGTCCCTAGCTCGGGGGGCCGGGGAAGGGAAAAAGGGATGCTTAAAATGGGAGCATAAGCCTCTCCTTTAAGGGGGCTTACTCTCTTCCCCCACCCAGTAAATCATTCCCTCCTGGAAATGATGGCAACTGTCCAGTGATGGTCTCCTCCCATCAGACTGGGTATGCGCACTCCCCAGCCTTCTAGCAACAGACTAACCACACATGGCCACAGGTACTACCCAACCTGCCTCTCTAACCCAACACACTTCTAAAAACCTAAAACCCACCTGTGCCAGGAGATAATCTAAATGTTTAGGAAAAATCTTCATTATTTCTTCATCAAACAGATAACCTAATCATCTTTCATAATGATTGAACTTCAGTATTAAACAGTTACAAACAGTAATGAGGTAGTTTTCCAACAGTTTAGCTATACCCCAAGATACCTCCCACCAATTTAAAATAAGTTATTCTATGTACAGTACCCAAGCCATTCACTCACACATTCACGCTCCAGTCTCCTTCAACTTCCATTCCAACATTTTTTGCCATGATTATAAAATGTTATTGATAGAAACATTATTTTCAAATATCAAAAAATTTTCTCTTTTAGGAATAAGAACTGTACACAGTCACCATAATTCCGTAGAGCAATTTTTCTGGCGCAGTTCATAAGTCTGATTTTCAAGGAGGCCTAGGTTGCAGGCCCCCCCCCCCCCAACCTGGAGGGAAATAATATTCTGGATCTGGCTTGGTGGTCACATTCCCAAAGGAATCCCGGTCCAAAATGTAATATTTGGTCCGGGTCCCAGCCAGGTCCTGGACCAAGGCAAAATGTTTGAATAAAGTCAGGCCAGACCAAGTCCCTGTGTGACACATCGAACGTGCCTGCTGTATTAACTGCTGAGATGGGGCACCTCCTCCACCAGGGCGGTTCTTTAAGCTGTCCATCTGTTCCTTAAAGATCCATTCTTCCCTCATCTCCTCGATGATGTCCCATATCCTCTCAGGCACGTAAGGATAGTTCAAATGAGGATACTCCACACGCAGCCTCCTGTGGACCCAACTCTCTGCCTGGCTCCATTCTGGCATGTCTCTGACACTGATCTTCCTGGCTTGCTCACCTGGTAGCCATATCCCCTGTTGATGCTTAAGATTTAGTGGGTCACTAGGGTTTAACCCATCTATCCGGGTCCGGAGGGTCTTGGCCTGGACCGGGAGCTGTGGGGTGCTGTCTGCCAAGGTGATTACAGGGCGATGGTAAGGCCTGGAGATTGCCCTAACCACTTGATAGTCCTGGAACTGAAAGGTGCTACCAATGTATTTTTCTTCATTCAATTCTTCCAGCTCCTTTTGATAACCAGTGCTCTCCCTGGCTGCTGCTAGTGTAGGACCTGACTCGGAGCCACACCCTGTGGGCTTGATTCTGCATTTGGCTCCTGAGATAGGCTCTGACTTGGACGACAGGGCCTGTGGGCTACCACCAGATAGGTGCCATGACAGAGACTCCCCGGGCCCTGGAGAATCTCCTGCCAGTTTTCCCAGTCCCCTGCCCCTCCCTCTGCCACTGGGATAGCCAGTAGCCGGCGATGGGGAGCGGGACAGATGGCTGTTCTCCCTGGCACCTTCTTCCTTAACTTTTGCCCCTGCACCATCCTCCACTACAGCCTCCACAATAATGTCTGGGAATTTTCTTCTGGTCTCATCCACCTGGGCATGAGTGCTTTCTCCCAGGGAGAGTCTTTCAAAGGCTCCAACATCCCCACTGGCTGGTGACCATGGTACAAAGGAGCTCATGGTCTAACTGGGAGGGAATATCCCCAAATTTGGAACTGGCAGCATGCCAGTACAATGCTGGCACACAAGCAATCTGGCAACACCTTCCTACTACACCCACTCCTCGCACATCATTTGTTTTCTTGTCCATTTCCCCCCGCTTTCCAAAGCCAGGAGAGAAGTAAGGCAGGAACCGTGGCCAGGGGTTCCTCTTGGGGGGGTCACTTCCGGTTCTCCTTCATCCCTGCCAGATACTATCCACCGCCAATCCATGGTGGATGTCTGCTCAAGTCGCTTCTCTGTACCTCCCAATGCCCACAGTTAAGAACTTGTTTAATCAGTTATTTCTATTGTCCTTTTGCTTCATATGGCAGCACAATTCACTTGCCTTAATATGGATGCGCTAAAAGGTTTTTCTTTCTTTTTCCTCTCACTTGTTTGTTCTCCTGTTCCTCTCCTCCTCACCCTCTCAGCTCTTCTCTCTCCAATCCTTATAAGATGGAGCTTTTGTTTGCAGCTGCTGTAGCTCCTTCTCTGGCCATCCTCCAATTGGAACCCTGCCTGAGGGTCACGTGGCCAGTGGGTCATTCGTGCACACCACACTAGCAGGCTGAGTCCTACTCCTGCTCCAGGCCTACCCCACAGCTATTTTTTTCTGCACCACAGGGTCAAACCAAGCCGGGAAGCCTAACACCATGCCAGACCATAAGGCTCAGGGTCCGGTGGTGTTTCGGGGTTCAGGGAACATCCTGGACAATACCCCATGTGTAATCCCCTCCCTGGCCACCTCGTCTAGGGGCATAAATTCTGTCACAGTTGGTCCAGGGGACATTAGGAGGGGCTACAACAAGTGCTAACACCTGAGCTAGTGCACCCAAAAGCAAGGCAGGAAAACTGTGGGCCTAACTTACTGGCGACTTCATTCACTCGTTCACTCTCGATCTCACCAGTCGAAATCTGGATTCTCTCCAAACGCTGACACCAGACCAGGACCTCCATGCTGCAACCTCCTGACTCCTCGAACCCCAGAGCCTGTTGATCCCAACTAAGGCATGGTATAAAATTCATCTGGAATCAAATCTTATGAAATAAATTAGACACAAAGCGGGGAAGAAAATTTCCATTTCATTAGCTCCCCCGTCCAGCTTAAATAAGGCACATCACTACCAATCTCTTCCCAACTAGCTTCTTTATTTAGCTCCTGCACCACAAATGATTCCAGCAATGCAGGGGTGACATCCTTCATCTAAATAAATAAAGCAGCTTCATGGGGCTATCCTAACCTTTATACAGAAAACACTTCGGCTGGACATTTAGAGCAACAAACGATGGTTTACGGGCAGTGCAAGCAAGGGATTCTCCACTTCTATCTACTTGGATGTTTTACTCAAGGCACCTCTTGACTTAGAAACCCACAGTTTCCTGGCTCTCTGATCTGGTAAGCTAAACTTTTTCTCCTTATTCCAGGTTACCCACTCTGGACACTCTGGCACTGGTCAGTGCCCTATCTCTGGATCGAGAAAGCGTGCTGCTTCCCCCACCTGGCCCCTGGACCTTGGCCCAAACCTCAAGGGGCACCAGGATTTTTGTCCTTCGACCCAGGCGCTGTAACCCACTCAATCTTGGATTAAAGCAAAGGGAACCTGACCCTGCTGGTGCTCCCAAACTCATGGCACCCATTCCCTCCTTTCAACTCAGCCTTTCCTCTGTAAAGCTCCACTGGTGCAACGGCCCCCAAACCCGGCCCTGCTCCAGTACTCAAGCTCCCTGCTACTGGCTGCCCTGCCACAGAAGAGCCTTTGGGCACTGCCACTGCCCAGGCCCCACCGAACAGCCCACCTCCCCTCTCCAAAGCACTTGAACGAATAGTGGCAGACCAACTCTCTCTGATTACCTGGACAAATACAATCTACTCCGTAATCAACAGCATGGCTTTAGGAAAGGACATAGTACAACAACAGCCTTACTTGATTTCTCTGGAGAAGTCCACTCAGCCCTGGACAAAGGGTGCCAAACAGGTGCAGTCTTTATCGATCTTACAAAAGCTTTTGACACAGTCCATCATGGCCTACTTACCTCCCTACTTTCTAGCCTAGGCCTGGTCAAGGTCCTTGTGCTTGGGTAAAAGTTACCTGTCCAATCGGTCACAGTCTGTAAAATCTCTAATGAACTCTCCGACTTCAAACCAGTTCTCTCGGTGTATCACAGGATCACTTCTTGACCACTCCTCTTAGCCTGTTCCTTAACTCCCTCCCAGATATCTGCCAGGAGAAAATAATCTTATACGCTGATGAAGCTGTAATTTCTCTTCCCACAAGGATCCAAACTCCCTACGAAAAGCCTGCAACTTGCTTTCTCTAGTGTTGAAAGGTGGTTCCTGGATAGTAAACTTGTGCTAAACCACAATAAAACAAAAGCCATGCTCTTCTCCAATCACCAAAACAAAAATAGGCATACTCCACTCACCATGCAAACCTCTGCAGAATTACACTGGACCAAGTAAATACTTTCAAATACCTTGGCATCACTTTTGACCAAGGGCTCACCTTTGCAACCCATATTGACAACACTGCGAAAACAGTGAACCAACACCTTGAATACTATTCCGTAACCGTCAATTTCTAAATCAAGCGGCATTGAGAATAGCTATACAGAGTTCCATAATCTCAATCATTGACTATGGCCTTATTATTTATGGCCCAGCTACCTCCACTGCTCTAAGGCGTATCTCAATCACTCTAAATAAGGCCTGCCGGCTCCTCGGGGGCTCAAGGACTGACTCACACGTGTGATCTGTACTATGAATCAGGCTGGTTGAACCTATCAAATCGTCTTATTTATCTCACCTGCACAATGGCAAAAAATCTATCTTGGGACTGACTCCATTATGTATTCAAAACCTACTCCGACTGAATCCTGGCTCACGACCCTCCACCAGATCTGAACGCCAACCTTTCCTGGTTCCGAGATGCCGGACTACACAGGGACAAAGATCTTTCGCATACAGGGCCCCGACATGGTTCAATGCGCTTAGTCCACCTACTCTATCCTCAACCTCGCTTGAAGCTTTCAAATCCATGCTCTATGCCCACCTCACCACCACTAGCAACTGTGACTGCGCTAGATAAAGACTACTACTCCTCATGTCCATCCTCACATCTGAGGCCTCTTTCTCCCTGACTAATGAACCCTCTGGTACCTCTACTACTTCCTGTCTCCCACCCAAACTCACTCCCCCTTTTTCCTGTCCCTCTCACTTACTCTCCCGCCACCACCTTTCCCTCCTCTCTAGCCTCTTTTGGCGCTAATGATCACCCTCTCCCTGGAAGTTTCCTTAACTCGAAATTGTCTACCGCTGAACCTTGTTATAGCTTGTTTTTCTATGAAACTTAAAAACGTTACTGCCTTAAACTGTTAATAGCAAATTTATGATGTAACTTTCCTGTCTGGTTTTACCTGTAATGTGTATCGTGCTTTGTTAAATGTTCTTTGTGACGTGGAACCTTTGTAAAAGGGCCCTGGCTCAAAGGTATTAATTCGTAGACTAATAAACTAAACTAAACTAAACCTTCATAGACAGTGGCATGCTCACTTGCTCTGCTTCCAGTGGACCCTTTCAAGGGATCAATGCCCAGGCCCACATCCCTCTCCATACATCTTGGGCTTGTGTTAAGCTCCAGCCAGGGGCCACCCTCCAAGGCCTGGCCTATAACCTGTGACCCTCCCAGCCCTTCAATGCCAGCGCTCCAGGACCTGCCCCTCCAAGCAGGCCCCAAAATAGGTGAAGGGCCCCTTTGGCTCCGTCTGCACCCCAGGCCACCCTGCCACTCTGGGTATGGAGAAGAGCTGCTGCTACCAGCCTCCCCCTGTGAGGACCCTGCTACTATCCCCACAGCCCTGGCAGCCTAGGAAATCACTTCCATGGGATCTCATCAGGCTCCTGCCTATCCTGGTCCCCTATGGCCACCTAACATTTCCCTGTCCCCAACGATGCAGGACCTGGCTAACCATCCTCCGCCCATGGAGTTTCCTTCCCCAGCTCCTCGATGCCACATTGCTGTGAAAGCTATCCTGTCTGCACTTTGAGGGGGGTCCCCACTGACCCACCTGGACCACTAAGCTCCCTTCCTTGACCACCTACTACTCTGCTCCTCCAGCCACCTCCCTCCAGCCCCAGGCCCAATGCCTGGGGCTGGAAAAGGCCCCAAACTTCCTGTCTGCTCCCTTCTATACCTCCCTAAACCTGCTCTCTGCTGCCACCTTGAGGTATCCAGCAGCCAATGTCCCCATGAGCACTAATTAAGTCCCTAGCTGTTGGGGGGGTAGCGGGGAGGAAAAGGGATGCCTAAAATGGGAGCATAAGCCCCTCCTTTAAGGAGGGCTTACATATAGTTTAATAGTTTTTTCATAAGTACGGTTGGGGCCTTTTGTTCTATAGCTTAGAATAAATCTGACTGACCTCCCACTCTAGCTGCAGGCAGCACTTGCTCTCTGAATGGCTGATGCCAAAATCATTAGCATTGACTCCACCTCTGGGGCAGCTGAACCCAGCTGGCATACTGCACCTGTCAAGCATACTGAAGAATACCTTGGAAGAAACAATATTACTATGGTGAGTAATTTTTTCTTCTTGACCTGACTCAGACCATCCTACAAAACAGAAACTCCTTGGCTAGTGTACCCATAAAAGTACTGGGCAAGCTGGCCAATTTAGTCAAAAAATTGCGTTTGAAAAAAATATTTTTGTGTGTTTTCCAAATCATTCTGCAGTTTGAAAATAAATATTCTGTTCTTGACGTGATTTGGACTATCCTACGAAGCAGAAGCCCATTGGCTAGTATGCCATTAACCTACTGGGCTAGCTGGCTAATTTAGTAAAAAAAAATGGCATTTCAGAAAAATTTTTGTAAGTTTTCCAAATCATCCTGCTATTTAAAAAAAGAAAAAAGCATTTTGTTCTTGACCTAACCCTGATTATCACAGAAAGCAGTAGCCCCTTGGCTACTGTGACGTAAGTCTACTGGGCTAGCTGACCAATTGAGTCAAACAGTCACATTTGAAAAATATTCTTGTGTGTTTTACAAATCATCCTGCTGTTTAGAAAAAAAACATTTTGTTCTCAACCCGAGCCTGCAAGCCATTTGGCTAGTGTGCCATAAGCCTACTGGGCTAGCTGGCCAATTTAGTCAAAAAGTCGCATTTAAAAAAATATTTTTGTGTGCTTTCTATATCATCCTACTGTTAAAAAAAAGAAAACATTTTGTTCTTGATCTGACCTTGATCATCCTGCAAAGCAGAAGCCCTGTGGCTAGTGTGTCATAAGCCTGCTGGGTTAATATAGATAGTAAAGTGCTCAACTCAAAATGGGGCAACCACCCCACGGCTATTCGCTGGAGGTTATATAGGGAACCCAGAGCTACCTGTTCCCACACATTTTGGGACTGCCCAGCAGCCCATTTGGATGGCAGTGACTACTAGATTACAAACAATGTTTATGGTTGGGGAACCTGTTTTATTTCAACACCTGATCCTGGGTCTCCACCCAAAGGGTTTAATAGGGAAGGAGACATTGTACTTATGGGGCGTTTGTGTCACTGCTGCTGCTAAAACTATTACTAGGAGGTGGTTGCAGGAAGATTCCCCTACTATACAGAAATAGGAAGAGGTGATGTTGCATGTATTGCTGAGAAATTGTCCTAAAAATTATTCTTCCTATTTTTGACTACAGTGATTTAGTCTACAGTAGTGCCCCTAAATACTCCCTTGCCAGACTGGGACCCCTTTTTCATTCTTTCTGCTGCTTTGCTTCAGATTGCCTGTACTCACCACTGCTCTCTTTACTCAGCTCTATCCATCCCCCCCTCTCTTGATGCTAGGTGCCTTTCCCATCGTGTCTCTTTTTTATCCATATTTTAGTTCGGCACTAGTGTTGGGCGAAGTGCCTAAAATTCATCATGCATAGTATTTCACGTAGAGCCTGAATTTCACGTAATATTCCGAAAAGCGAATAACTTTGCATCTCGAAGTAACACAAAGTTACCATTATTCTCTATGGACTTCAAATTAGTTCGGCTTTCTTTTTTTGCTCTTTAAGGCGAATTTTGCAGTGATTCATGGGATGTAAGGTCACATGGGTTCTACTTTGTCTTGCACAGACTCAGTTCAGTGTAGTGTGTGTAGTGGAAAGCTGGAGATAGTTTTCTCTCAGAGTTCTGAGAATCAAACCATCAAAAAACCTTTAAAAACAAATTTTTGCCACAAATGTTTGTGTCAAAAGTTAGTATATCAAGTGTAGTTAACCCATGTGTGTTTATATCATTAAGCGTTTATTGATTTTGTGTAAATATTAAATGTTAATTTAGTATATTCAGTCAATGTAACAGACACCATAGAAGTGTGCTTCGGGGGAGGGGTGAATCTGTGATGTAGATTGTAGAAGGGAGATTCACAGTGAGAACCGCAGTTCATCCAACTGTTCTTGGCTAGTGTTTTAGTATTTTTGTGCTCAGGTACACACAGTAATATTTCTATTATGTTTTTATCAGTTTTTGCTGTTTGCTGTGCTGTTGTGCATTTTTTTTAGTCTGTTTAAAAGACTGTGTTGTAGTTTACTGAACTGTTAAAGTTTCTGTGCATTTACCTTTAGTCTGTGTGCCTGCCATCAAGTCAGATGCATTTTATTACACCACCGCAATAGCAGTACTCTTAATTTCTTAGCCTGTCTGTGGTATTTTTTCCTGCTTCTCTCTAGCTACTGTTGTAAATCCCCCCCTCCCGCAAAATAAAGCATTGTTGTTCCACTGTAGGATTTCTGAAGACTGTGCGGCTTCATCTATTTAGTGCTTAATTTCCATCTGGAAGTCACTGTTGTTGTTTTGTGGCTTCCTATCCACCAAAAAGTGAATAAATATATGATTGCTGTTAATTGTCTTTGTTCAGTCTGTTGAAATCGTTGCCACTGTACCACTGTCATGCGTTTCCCTGTAGTACTGTTATTGAATACTGTCTCTCACTGCATAGTATAGCATTTAACCGTAAGAAAAAGACATAATAAAGAAACTTACCTATTGCAGTATTTTTGACGTTGTGCTGTCTTGTGAATTCTCTTGAATATGTTAGCCACCCACAATATTAGAAAAAATCACTGTTTGCAAGAAATGTGTTTCTTTTCTTGGTGACTCTATGTAATCTAAAAAAGTGCCCACAAAGACAAGGTCAGGCAAAGGTGTTTCTGATTGTGGCGTATGATACACATAAGTCAGTGGAGTATAAGCTTTGGCTCTGTGATCAGGGCATTCTGTCACATAACCTGGAATAAAAAAAAATCCTTGAAGGGGAAAAAGTACAGTGTCAGAGAGGGTTAGGCCAGGCAAGGTCCCTGAATCTGTGTGGGTAGCAGCAGTGCCTGCAGCATCACCCTTAGTGTAGGAGGTGTGTGAAATAAATTGTGTGTGCGTGTCTGAAATAAAATCTGCCAGCCTGTCCTCAAGTAACAGCAAGTAGTCATGTAGGTAAAAGCTGTGAATTAACACCGGAGGTTTACTACAGGCATGAGGAGGATGACTTTGAATGTTCAAGTAGTGTTCAGAGTACCAGTGTGGTGCATATCTCAGTTCGAACGATGTAATCATTGTCATGTCACGATCATGGATTCATGAGACAAATCACATTCTTCATCTTCATGATCATGAATCACACGATCACAAATTTTTTGTCCAGCATACCAAGCAGGACAATCACATCAGTGTTTGTACCCAGTCACGACGATGGTGGTGCTGAATAATACAGGCGAAGTGGACCATCCTGGTGCAATGTAAAACAGTGTACCACTGAGGTTGCTGATGCAGTCATGGAAAAAGTATTTCCAAGCGGGTACAACTTTGGCATTGAAGATTGCGAGGGCTGCTTTCCTTTTTTTTTGTTTCCCTTGTTTTCCGCTGGTGTAATATATTTAACAGCGGTGACATACAGGCTAGATGATGGATATAACAAAAGACAGGAACAGCTCCATGGGATACTGATACTGAATGGGGTACTGGAATAAACTCAGAATAATTTTTTCTTCCTCCGTTTGCAGGTAGCATTCAGGTATAGTGTACTGTTAGTATGTTCCAATCTGAAGATGAACAACAGTTTGGATACACTGAAGTCCTAGCAAGAAGACAAAAATATTAATGAAAATTGTTTTCCACATGATGCATGCAACCCCCCCCCCAAAAAAAATACTTACCTTTCATGGATTGACATTGCTCATACAGCCGAAGTCAACAATCAGACACATGGAAACACGTGTGCAGCAACAATATGGTTTCATCACTACGGTCATGAATCTGTGTGCTGTAACCTGAGAATGTAAAAGAAAACAGCAATGAAAAATGCTTATAATTCACTCCATCACAGCAGTCCCCCCCCAAAATGTAAATTTTACAGTTCCACATTAGATGGTGGCACATATGTATGGCATGTGAATGTGACCACAGCCAACACACCGGTGAAGGGGAAACATTCAACATGTATGATGATGATTCCCTACAAAGGAACAACATGACAGACTGCTCAGTGTTTACAACAAAAAACAAGATTCAATTAAAAGGCAGTGTCTCGGTGTAACGGTGACACGTACACTAACTTACCAGTGTTTAGCTGGCCCGGTGGTGCTGAGGGTTGAGGCGCTGGATGCCACACCTCATGCTACGCCGGTGACCCGGGTTCGGTAATGGACCGGGGGGCAGGGGCTAGCGGGGAGGAGGATCGGCGTCCTTCGGATGCTCTCCTCCCTCAGGGGTGGGATACCCAGGATGCGTACGCCCGGCTATTCCTCTGTAGGGCGATTCGTGGAAGCACCGATTCTGAAAGGGACGGGCGACTCCAACTTAGGGGTCGGGGAGGGGGGATGTCACACGGCGCATGACAGGCTAGACGTGCGTCAGCACGTTACCTCTCAGGACTTAGTCCCAAGCGCTGGCATCCCCAAGGGATGGGACCAACAGACAAGGGGAAAAATCACCCTCGCGGGCCTGGATGACGGCCTCTCCGCTCAGACCGCCATACCTGACAAGACCCCACTGTGCAGGGAAGGAGAGGAGGCACTCTAGGGGCAGATCCAGGGACAGCTTAGAGCATTGAGAGGCCCGAAGGAGTAGGACCAAGAGGGTAGGAAATACCAGGAGGGAGAAAAAGAAAGTATAAAAAAAAAAAAAGAAAACTTACCAGTGTTGGTATGAATACACACACATAGGGCAGCATGTTTCAGTCAGCACAGCTGAAGAATTTACCAGAACACCAAATTATAGTTCAACCCATGGTCATCTGTGGTTATCATCATTTAGCAACACACTGTACATCAGCAGCAGCAGAAAACAGCAGGACAACAGCAGCTGCAGCAGCAGCAGCAGGCTCCAGCAATCAATTTTTATGTTGTCTAGTGCATACAGCGCAGACAACATATTGTGGTTGCTTCAGTGGAGAAGCGGGTTTCAGAGGTGCAATGCTGCTGCAGCCAATGGAGCCACTGCTTTTTGTGGCTAGGCTCTGTGGTGCCAATGGCATAGAATGCTGTTTATGACAGTAGTTGAGAAACATGCCACCATCTTGAAAGAAATTAGCCACTACAATCAGGGAGCACCACAAGGCAGTCCCTGATTGCAGCAGCCAATTACTACTTGCCTTGTCTGGTGTCCCCGTCAAGCAACATGGTGGCGGCTTCCCTGTCAGCTTCTCATAGTCCCCACAGAAGCTGAGGGATGGCCACCACCTTACACAGTCCCTCTGAAAGAAGACAGGGTGCCCAATCCCTCTGTTGGTATGCCCCCTCCTAAGTTAATTTGCTGACGGGGGTGCCCAACCCCGCCGGCATAATATAATCCCCATTTCTTATGTCTGCCGAGGGGTGGCAATAACTTCAGATCATGCGGCCACCCCCAAACTTCTGTATAGCCAGTGGGTGCCCAATCCCATCGGCACAGTCCCCCAAAATACTAGGTGGCACGCTGGGAGCCCACCCAGCATGCCAAATGTCCCTGTAAAGAAAAAAAAGTCCCACGATTGTTTTTTTTTAACCTGTAAAACAGAAAATGGTCCCTCATTGAGTCCAGTGGCCCCTCCCCAACCTGCACCCACCATCTGTGCACCCTGCCTTCCCACCCCCACCCCATACTTACCTCCGGAGCCCAGTGTAATGATCTTCGTGACCGGAAAACACGCTCTACACTCTTCAAAGCCGACTGCTTAACTGAAGAAATGTAGGTAAGCTGTATAATGGCATAAATGGGGTTTTCAACTTATGTGGATATCTCACCCATTTTTATTTTTGCCAAATTTTCAACATGGGGTTTTGGGACCCCTCCTCATGAATTCAGTCACTGTCATGGCATTATTCTGTCCCGAAGGTGATTTTGCAGTCACTGCGGAATCATCTTCGGGCCAACTAAAATGAGTGTCACTATTCGTAATTGGCCTCAAAAAGTCTACTTTGCAAATTTGGTGAAAAATTTCCAAAAAATGACTGTGTTACGAGCATGCAATGCTCAGTTTCCAAGCACACTCGTAACTTCGCCAGTTTGCAATATTTTCACTCCAGATTTTCAACATTGGTATTTTTTCACACCTCCTTATGAACAGTGCAGCTGTCTTTTTTCACATCCTGGATGAAATGTGTTTTTGCACTACCGGTGCAGAATAGTACGGTCGCTGTGGGAAATCAGTGTTTGGGACAGATTACAAAAATCACAGTGACACTGTTCATGAGCAGAGGTCCTAAAATGCGTATGTGGAAAATTTGGTGAAATAATTCTACTAAATGACTATGTTACGAGTGTGCATTGTGCAGTTTCTATGTATGCTCGTAAATGCAAACATTTTTAATATTTTCACTCAAGATTTTCAACACTGTCATCTCTTCACACTTACCTATGAATGCTGCAGCTGTCATTTTTCACATCCTGCCCGAATGGTGTTTTCCCACATCTGGCTTATAATGGCGTGGTTGCTGTGAGAAATCAGTGTTCGGGACAGATTAACAAAATCACAGTGCCACTATTCATGAGCAGAGGTCCCAAACACTTTCATGAGGTGCGGGTCATAAAAATGCTGTGTTGCAAATTTGTAGTGCAAATACCAACAAACAGCCAGGGAATTAGGATTTCTAACCATAATGTCCCACCCTGTACAGACTGACAGGCATCAGGGGTATGTCTTTGCATTTCTGGCTATCATGCTCACACCATACCATCCCCCCTTCCCACTCTCAAGCCACTGACAGGCATCGAGGTGTGCCTTGGAGAATTCGGCCTCACAGTTCACCCCATTGTCCTATGCTGCACCCATTTCAGTGTATGTCCTTATGAAATGGGGTGACTGTAAAGCCAAACACCCCAAGGCACACCTCGGCACTTGTCAGTGCCTGCAGGATAGGGTGAGGTAAAATGCCATGAGCGTTATGGCCGATTGGGGTGAGCGTAAGGCCTGAGGACCCGAAGGCACAATGCGATATTTGTCGCACCGCAGGGTAGGGTGAGCTGAAATGCCATGAACATTATGAACGATGCCCAAAGGCACACCTCAGTGCCTGTCAGTCTCTGTAGGGGTGATGTTGGGTTTGATGTCACTTTCATACTTCACTGCCACTCCTATTATGCATCTGTTCAACTGCTGCGCTACCAATGCAATGTCAGCAAGACAACATTCAGCATTGACAAATGCTTGTCTCACTTGGGACGCTTATGCAGAGTTCTGGCTCTAGGTGCACACTTTTAGCAGTGCATCAAGAAATACTTGTGACTTTTCTGAACAGTTTCTCATGCGATTATTCTTCATCAGGACTTTTCATGACATTTAAACAGCAGCAGCAGGTGCCAGAAAGCCATTTTCTCAGTCGGGACAGTTATGCAGAGTTCTGGCTCTAGGTGCACGCTTTTAGCAGTGCATCAAGAAATACTTGTGACCTTTCTGAACAGGTTTTCATGTGTTGTTCTTCATCTGGACTTTTCATGATTTTTAATTTTTTTGGGGGGATTGTAATCGTATGTGATGGTAGGGTATTTTGATTGTAGTTGTGGATCTGCTACCAAAAATTAACACAGTCAACAGTAACAAAAAAGTAATATAGCATGACAAGTACAGCAGCAGTGCAATAATCAGGTGACAATTTTTAACTATACTTTTGTATTCCATTTTTGACTGGTACTTATCTACTGACTTGTCTATATGATACCCTTCTTTTCACAATTTACGGCTGCTGTACTCTTTTTTTTTTCACTTCTGAAATAATAAACAGAGTGCTACTTTTAATTTGCCTTGCAGTTGGTTTCCATCAGTATTGGCACCATTTTTGTACATCTATTATTTAAATTCATTTTTATTGTGACTAAAATGAACTAGCATGCAATCCAGCAGCACACGCCACCACCATGACCTTATGGAGCAGTAGGTGTTCAAAAACAGCTGGGTATACCGATGAAAACCAGATCTGAACAATATTAAAAGGAGCACTACTTTTATTAAGCCATATCTAAAAATAGGGAGTAAGTATGCTATAACCCACGACAGACAATGGGTGTATCAGGGCATTAATGCACACCCTGGGTGCGTTGTGAGGCATGAGGGATTGCCCCAGTGACTTAAAGCAACCTGGGAGGGAAGTACATTAATGCCCTAATACACCCATGGTCTGGAGTGGGCTATCACACTTATAAAACAGGTTAACTAATGTAAAAAGCAAAAAATAAAAAGCTTTTTACAATCAGCATGCCAGCTGTTGGTGTACCGGGACGTTAATGATGGTCGGGTGACACTTTTTGCCCAATGGCAAGTCATCACATTTGACCTTTCATTAATGACAGTTTTATAATGCAGAATCACATTAATTGTGGAAGGAATGGTATCATACAAGTCAGTAGATAACGGACAATTGAAAATGGAATAAAATAGTATGGGTCAAAATTTTTAACATATTATTGCACTGCTGCTTTAACACAATACAACAGGAAGAAAACATTACTGCGGAAAAAAAATTAAACACTTTTTCTGTATGTTAAAAGATTATTAAGTAGGAAAAGAAGGAAAGCACAGGACAGGATTTTTTTATGTTATAATTTTTTGGGGGGGTTAATATTTTTTTTGGGGGAAGAAAGTTAGGAAAAATAAAGACAGAACACAGAATATAAGTTAGAAAGAAAACAAAAAGACTGCTGGGCCTGGTTCTGACTAATCAGCAGTTGAAGTATAGCTATTATTTGCAGCTGATGACCCTCCATTCAGTCCAGCTGCTGCTGCATTGTGTCGACTGAGCTACCGAGGTGATTGACCTCACTCCATAGGAGGCCAAGATCTGCCAGTGTGGCCTGGCTTTCGGCTGGGTTGCACTCGCGTGCAAGTGCGGGAACCGACACTTGTTCCCTCTGCCTTCTGCTGCGCTTCTCATACTGTGCGGGCTGAGGCCATGCTGATGCCTCTTGCACAGCAGGAGTGTTTCCTGCTACATCAGCCACCTTGGCCTCCCACTCTGCATGGTGGTAAACAGTCAGTTCAGTCCTCCAGCCACCTGTTCCCAGATGCGTACCCTTCCGACTATGCCATGCCATCATGCCACAGATATTACATTTCACCACACTAGGGTCACCTGGCAGTGTGGTGAAAAAATGCCACACTGCCGAGCTGTGTTGAGGACCAGGCACAGGCAGTGGGGATGGGGGGGCCCAGATGTCATTGGCTGCTACACAGCTGGGAGGGGGAACAACCTGCTGCTGTTGTTTCTGCAGCTGCTGTTTCTGAACATTGGCCAGCGGTGGGGGGGGGCAGTGTTAGGCGCCACCGATGCTGCTTGGCTGGCACCACTAACTCCACTGCTAGCGGACACAACATTTACTGTGAGGGGAGCACTAGATGGGAACAAGTTCACACCACCACCACGCATCCTTGGGCCGAGACAACCACCACGGGTCCCCTCAGAAAAACCACCTCTCTCCATTTGGAAAAAAAAAAAAAGAATAAAAGTATTCAGAAGTATACAAAAAAGAAAAACAGTAAAATCAGGATTCAGGAATATGATAATAAAAGGAGCAAAACTCAAAAGCAGGAATATGGCAGTAAACAGAAACACTGAGTAAATCTCTAGCACTATGCAGACACTCTCAAAAAGCTCCTTCTCTAGCACGGGGCAAGGGAAAGTGAAACTAGTTAGCTGTCTTGCCTGATTAACTTCCTGCCTGCATCATGTGACCTGCAGACTGTCAGATACGTGGTCTGTGGGCTGTTTCTTGCCAACTTTGCCTTCTCAAAATGTAAAGCAAAGTGAACATGAAGTGCACAAACGCAAACACCATCAGGGTGAATTTTGACCTTTTAATGGGAATCTCGTGTAGTGTTACGCAAATTCGAAGATGCCCACTTTGCCTTAACTCCGCAGGCAAATTTAAACTTTGCTGTTTCTCTATTCGGCACTCTTCCCTCTTATCTCAAATCCCTTCTTTCCCCTCTTCCTTCTTTCTCCTACCCTCTCTGCAACAATACTTTCCATTCTCTCTCTTTTTCCTTCCAGAAAATCTGTTGTTGGCCAATCTGCTTTTTCTTACTGCTTTCCAAAACGTTGGTCCTCCCTTCCTCTTCCTATTCATTCTGCCTTTTCTCCTTCCTCCCTAAAGTCTTTTTTCTGACTTTTGTCATCCTACCAGCATTTGCTTGTGACCCTTCTTCTTTTTTCTCCATTCTGTAGTCTTGCCCTCTTCTTACTGTTCTGCTGTTTTCCCTTTCTGTATATTTTTATTTTCGAGATGCCTTCATTTACTATTCTGCCTATAATATTTATGATTCTGCTTGTAAAACTATATTATTGTATTTTACCTTGTTATTATTTTATTGTTAGCTATCTCCCACTTCCCTTTCCCCCAAGACACATCTGGAAATTAGCTATTTTCAGCTCAGTATTAACATTCTGGTTAAACTTTGAAATAAATAAATTTGTAACATGGCATAAAAAAAAGAAATGAAGCACTCAGATAGGTGCAAACACACCATGTGGTACAGTAGAAACCATGGTCTAATACCATAGTAGGTCATGGTTTGTATTGTAATACCTTGCCAATCCACTACAGGCAAGAAACAGTATACAAGTGAAAGCACTATGCAAATAATTTGCAGTGTGTAGTTGTCTCAGCTTGTATTTGCTAAGGATTTTCCTGGCATAGGGTTTTTTACTTTTTCAAGATTGTTCTATGTTGTAACTTCAACAGAAGTTCATGAGTTACTAAAGCTTGTACATTTAAACTCCACATATACTGTTAATTATGCTGCAGCAATATTTCTGTAGAAGTGAACAGCTACATACTGTTACCATCCCTTCTGATCTACTGTTTTCTAAGCAACTGTGGGTGCAATGCATTGTGGGTGACTGAATAATATTATCTGGCCTAGCCTTTTCTTGGTGAATACAGAGTGGTAAAGATGAGCATGCAGCTTCTGTAACTGAAAGCAAAAACAACAGACACTGAGATACACAAAGCAAAATTAAAGAGAGGATACTTGTGTGGGTGAAAAGAAAAATAAATTGAGAGAAACAACAAGAAATCAAAGAAACAGACTAACAATAGTAGTCAAAACAAGTATCTGAAAGGTGAAAGCAGTAAACGTTATGTTGTTCTATGTCCTGCTGTGTTAGATAGTTTAGAGGGAAAAAAAGTGAAAATAATATTCTGCAAAATAGTAGTTGTTCAATAAAGTGTTTTTCAGATTAGCTTAATTCAGTACATTTGGAGAAACTGTGCTTGTGCTACTAGGATTGTTTGACAGCCACCTATTGGTCTGCAAAGGAACTGCAGGAAGAAAACTAAAATGTACCATAGCACACTCCCATCATGCAGCGCAGCCCATATCTTCCAATACACAGAGAGGAAAATCAAAGCACCTAGAATAGAAAGTGAATTGCAAGTTTTTGAAAAGTTGTAAAATATGTTTTGATGTTAGAAGGCTTAAAGCTTGTAATGAAAGTTATTTTAACAAAAGTGAAATAGCAGCCACAATATTTCCAAGAGGTGTGTTCCAATTGTTTTCAAGTATATGTACATCATGTTTAACAGTTCAACATACAGTATTCTGAAAGTAAATCAGTGTGATTGTACTCATTTATTCAAAGACTATTAGTCATACACTCATTGCCATGTTACAGGCAGATTAAGCTACTGGAAAGGATGGGTCTACAGTGGAATTAATCCGTGGTTGGTAGGTTGAATCCACTTGGCCTTCGGCCTCGTGGTCCAACCCCCCCCAACCATGGATTAATTCCACAGTAGACCCATGCTTTCTTGTGGCTTAATCCCTACACATCTCAGATATGGAATGACATTTCAGGTACACAATAGGATGCAAGCATTCCTTTCTCAATGGACTCGTTGGGAGCTTTCCCAAGGTGTTGGTGACTTACAAGAGAAGGGAAGAGAGAACAATCGGGGGGGGGGGCAAACAATTGGATAGTACTGTAGTTTAGCTGGTTTTTTTCACATTTTTAGCTATTTTTTTCCCCCAGTTTTCACCATGCCCCTTCCTCAAGTGTACACATGTGGAGGCACATGCACGCCATGATCCGAGATGCCCTCCCAACTTGCCACCCCCTCTTGCCTGTGCTGCCACTGGATCTCCATCTGGTGGTAGTGGAACTGGGGGGGGTGACACCCTCCCCAGGAGAGGAGAGCTGCCGTTAGGCTGCTCAATCCTGCTCCCTCCCCCCTGCCGGCACCCCGAGCACCCAAGATCGTTCCTGAACCCAAGTTGCCGAAGTAGCGCAAGGTAAGGCATAATGCCTCAGCCCCCTGCACCACAGAGCCAGCTAGGACTGTAGTTTTTATCCTGTAGGGGGTGTACTTTGGTTGTCCAGCTGGTTATGATGAATACTAGTTGGATACAGTAGAGCAAGGCAGTGGAACTGACGGCTGCAGCTGCTTGGTGAGTGAGGCCTTGGGAGCAAGGTTAGGCTGCAAAGCCCTTTGATGCAAATGGAGAATTATGCTATATTTCACAGTGTGAAGGGCCCTTTATAGTAGTTTAATCAATTCAGATGGCTCATCATCCATTCAGTAAGTTTAAATTATAGGTTTTATTTGAGTTTATTGAAAAAAAGGTATAAATTGTTACAGATAATATTCTTTCTGTATCTGTATGTCATTCAGCACTATAATGCTCAAACATTTTACATATTGGAATGTATCAGTTGAAAGTGCTTACAATAAAGAAAGTATAAAAAAAAGCCTACCTGTACTAGCTGACCAATTTAGTATAAAAAAAAATCGTATTTGAAAAAATATTTTTGTTTGTTTTACAAATCATTCTGCAGTTTAAAAAAAAAATATCTCAACCTGACCCTAACCATCCTGCAAAGCAGACCCACTTTGGCTAGTGTGCCATAAGCCTGCTGGGCTAGCTGGGCACTTTAGTCAAAAAAATAACATTCAAAAAAATGTTTCTTGTGAAACATAGAAACAGTCCAAGCACCCTGGTTTTCCATTTTTCATGGTAAAACCAGTAAAAATCATAGAATCCTGTTTGGTTCATGGATTTTGAATTCTTCCACCGATGCCTCCCGAAAATCTCGTGTCAGTGCATGGAATCCCCAAGATTTCAGCATCTTAAAATGCATGCCGCTCTGCTGCATATTCTTTCTGTTCTACTGCTTATAGCATCAGTAACAAAACCACCAAAACTGCTTCCTTGTAACCACCCATGCTTCAGTTTAACCATCTATGCTTCCCTCAAAGCTTTCCATCAGCTGAGAACTGCTCTCCATCCTGACAGCACAGTTTTCATTTAGTATGTGTCTAAACTTCTTTTATTATTTATATTAAACTGGATGATATTAAAACAAGATAAGTATCAGCACACTTGGAGACTCGGACTAGGCAGCAGGAGTGGGGGTGTCAAGTTTAAAGTTTTACTGCTCCTGCATCTAACCCTTCATTCGGTCAGCTGATGTGACTACTCACCAACCTGAAAGTAAGGTTTTTGTGTTAAAAAGTATATGCCTAAATGTTTTTCACACTAGATGAATTAAAACAACAACAACAAAAAGCTAAGCCTCAGCCACTCAGGGAACTGGGCTAGGCGACAGGGGGAGGGATGTCAGGGTTTAAAGTGTAATAACTCTGCATCTAACCCTTTGATCAGCTGATTCAACTGCTTTCTATCCAGACAGTAAAGTTTTTGTGTAGAGAAAAGTGTGAGCCTACGTTATTTTTATACTGCATGATTAAAACTTCCAAAAGCTTAGTATCTGCACACTTGAAGAATCGGGGGTGGGGTGTTCAGTCAGGTGTCCTTAATTGCATTTATTTAAATGTGTGTGTCTCTGGGAAGTTGAACTGTTAGCATTGCTGAGCTAGGAGACTCAAGGGGATGCTTGCTGATCTGGATGTCTTTAGCCCTGTTTACACGGTCACATCTGCACTGGAGCTACCCGATCGCTTGGGTTGCTCCAGTGCAAATGTGACCATGTGGACATGTACCCAATCGCGGCAAGTCACTCATTAAGCTGATCCCACTTTCCTTCTCAGGCTGGGGACGCCTACCAGAGTGAGCGACCTGCAGTGGTTTAAACCACTGTGTGGACTCTCTGCGCCATCGCAACATGTCCACTCTGTCTTTCCGGTGGTGGGCGACAGTCCGACCCCCTGATGCACGGCCCCTTACCAGCTCAAAATGTAGCGGTGCTCAAAGGGGCTGTGTGGACAGGTGGCTTGCCACTTGCTGCTGATCGGGACCACTCTGCTGCGGGCCAAAATAAGTAGCGCTGCTGTCATGTAAACATGTCTTTTGTGTGATATCAACCAACCTGGAGGGGTCTTACAACACTGTGAGGTCACCCACATCATTAAGGCTACCCCACTTCCCACAGAGGTATGCCCTCCCAGCTCAGCTCACAGTGCCTCAGTAAACCCCACTAGCCCAGAGCATCTGGATCAACTCAGCTCACAAAATCCAGATCTCCCACTTGCCAGTGTTGTGCACCACTATTTTGTTTTTCATTTTGGGAGTGTTTTTTTAAGCTGGGTGGGTGAACTGGGCTGCTGATGGTGTAAGCGATGGCAGTTCTCCATGATGCTGTTATTAGCAGTGTGCCTCTGAGTAAGGAGCATGCTTAACTTCTGTGTACCCCTGAATTCACTGTATGACCTGGGTGTTGTTGTTACCCTACCTGCCACTGCATGATACCAGCGTGGGTGGGTGGGGTGCTGCAGCAGCATCCAAGCCAGACTGCACACTCAGAGGCACACATCAGGTAAGGTGCCAGATACTGTATGAGGCCAGTGGGCAGAGTGGAGCTGCTGCTTCTGCTTGTTGTGTTCCCTAAGTGAGTCAGGGAGGCCTTAGCATCTGTGTGCCCTTGAGTTTGCTGTTTGGTCCAGTTGTTGTTGTCACTCTACCTGCTACTGCATGATGCAGTTAGGGTTTAGAGGGTTGCTGCCACTGCACCCAAGCCAGACAGCACACTCAGGGACACATAAAAGGTAAGGTCACAGGTACTATATGATGCCAGTGGGCAGAGTGGTGCTCAATTTACATCTGAGCTCAGAAATGAAAACTAAGAGACCCTCTTTTCATGGAGACCAAGTGAAAAAAGTATATCCACATGTTTGGGGATGCATGATTTTCCATTAGAAGGACCTACACTAATCACATGTGAATTTTTTAGGTGAAGGCTTTTTATTTCAAAGAAGCCAATTCAGCAGTTAAATGTTAGATAGGACCAAACTGAGGGAGTCCACCATGGCGTTCTGTGGATCAGTTTAATTCACTTCTGACTTCTGACAAGCTAAAACCCAGAAATTTGTAAGTTGGCCATGTGGGGTGTAGGTGTTGAAGGAAGGGGACTCTAGTGCTGTCACTATTGCCATCATCCCTGAGGGATAGAAGCCATAGTGCTGCTGCTGCTGTCACCCTTGATGGATGGGGCCACAGTGTTGCTGCTGCCATCAAATCTGAGGGATGGGAGCCATACTGCTGCTGTCACCCTAAGAGATGGGGGCCATAGTGCTGCTGCTACCATCACACTTGAGGGATTGGAGCCATAGGTGTGATGCTGCTGTCACCTCTGATGGGGTTGTAGTGCTGCTGCTGTCATCACACTCAGGGATGGGGGTCATATGTGTGCTGCTGCTGTCACACTTGATGGATGGGGCCACAGTGCTGCTGCTGCTGCTATCACACCTGAGGAATGGGGCCATAATGCTGCTGCCATCACACCTGAGGAATGGGACCATAATGCTGCTGCTGTCACACCTGAGGGATGGGGCCATAGTGCTGTTGCTGACATCATACTTGATGGATGGGGCCACAGTGCTGCTGCTGCTGCTGCTATCACACCTGAGGAATGGGGCCATAATGCTGCTGCTGTCACACCTGAGGAATGGGACCATAATGCTGCTGCTGTCACACCTGAGGGATGGGGCCATAGTGCTGTTGCTGACATCACACTTAAGGGATGGGAACTACAGTGCTGCTGCTGCCATTACACCTGATGGATGGGGCCATAGTGGTGCTGCTGCTGTCACCTGATGGATGGGGCCATGGTGCTGCTGCTGCCGTCACACCTGATGGATGGGGCCATAGTGCTGTTGCTGCCACACACCTGATGGATAGGGCCATAGTGGTGGTGCTGCTGTCACCCGATGGATGGGGCCACAGTGGCGCTGCTGCTGCCATCATACTTGAGGGATGGGGGCCAGAGTGGTGCTGCTGCTGTCACCCCTGAGGGATGGAGTCATAGTGGTGCTGCTGCTGCCATCACACCTGAGAGATGGGGCCATAGTGTTGCTGCTGTCACCCCAAAGGATGGGGCCATAGTGATGTTGCTGCCATGACACTTGAGGGATGGAGTCATAGTGGTGCTGCTGCTGCCATCACACCTTATGGATGGGGCCATAGTGGTGCTGCTGCTGTCACCCGATGGATGGGGCCACAGTGCTGCTGCTGCCATCACACCTGATGGAAGGGGGCCATAGTGGTCCTGCTGCTATCACCCCTGAAAGATGGGGCCATAGTGCTGTTGCTGCCATCACACTTGAGGGATGAGGGCCATAGTGCTGCTGCTGTGTGACAGGGTGGAAAAGGACCCTGTCCCAGTTGTTATGGAGAAAGTATTTAAGTGCAAGGATCTGTTCTGTTCTTTAGTTTTCTGTCTCTTCTCTGTCTGGTTGTGTAACAAAATTTTCTCGTGAGACCTAGGATTTGATCACCCCGACAGTCTCGCTGTTCTTTGCCTCTCACTGTCTCTCAGCCTTCCCTTGCTATCTGTCTTTCTTCCTCCCTTGCATTATCTGCTGATATAAAAATATATGCAGATCAGCATGTGGAAATGTAACTAATATTGGGATCCCTTTGTTTAGAAAAAATATAGTGTTAATTTTTGAAATGTAAATAATGGTGGTTTGAGATGATTGCAAAAAGCTTTTGGAAACTCGAGAGGTTACCTGAGTGCAAATTTTTAAGCTTTTTGCAGACGAGCTGTGGAAAAGGGAGCCTCACCTCAGGCACACTGTGTTCCTGCCTTGCACCTGCCTGAAACATACAAGAACAGGATGCTTGTTAAGAATGGTGGTTGGAAGGACTTATAAGACAGCGGAGCTGCAACTGCTTGAGAGAGAAGAATGGACACACAGAGACTGAAGAAAAACTCAGATGACTCGTCTGTTTATTCTGCCTTTGTGAATAGTTATTCTGAACAATTTTATTTTTTTTATGTTACTGCTAGTACTGATAAACACTTTTTGCAAATTGTACAACTGCTCTTGGTTTTTCCTATGCTTCTTGACCCGTGCCTCAATGACAGATGGTGTCAGAAGTGAGATTTATGTTGTGCATACTCTAAGCCAGGAGTTTTGTGCGTGTGTACTGGACCTAGTACTAGGGAAGCAAAGAGAAAGGTATGGCTTCTGCAGCAGCAAGTTCAGGAGTGGTTACCAGGAGAATTGAAGCCAAACTAGCAAAGACAGAAGTCCAAGCTGAGATTGTACAGCCAGCACAATTTATGGAAAAAGAACAGGCAGTGACAGAATCTGAAAGCCTGATGGGAAAAGAACAGGTAGTGACAGAACCTGAAAGCCTGATGGACTTTTTCAAATGGTGGGCTATACAACAAAAAGAGACAGAGAAACAGAGAAGAGAAGAGAAGAGAAGAGATACAGCAACAGGAGTAGCACTGGCTGGATGCCTTGCAAACTATGAAAGCAGAAGGATCTGGCACTGGTCCAGCAGAGCAACAAGGTACAAGTAACTTAAAAGACATTAAACTTACAAAGTTGTGTCCCTCGGATGACATAGAGGCACACCTGGCAACTTTTGAAAGAGTTGCCACAGCCTGCCAATGGACAAATCAGCAATGGACAGACTGGTACCTACCTTACAGGTAAAGCCCAACTTGCCTACAGCAATATGGACACTGCACAGTCCAGACTGGAAAAGCCACTTGGAACACCTATGAGCAGTTATCCAAGCTATCAAAAATGCAGGTCTGACTATTAATCCTACCAAATGTGCATTGTGTATACAGGAAACCAGATATTTGGACTATGTGTTGGAAAATGGAGAAATTAAGCCAGAAATTTCTAAAATAGAAGCTGTAGCTAACAGCACTGTCCCTAAAACAAAGAAACATGTCAGGTCATTTTTAGGGCTGGCTAGTTATTATCGGAGATTTGTTCCCAACTTTGCAGAGTTAGCTACTTCCCTAACTGAACTCATGAAAAAATGTTACCCAAACAATGTGAAATGGACCCCAGACTGTGATTAAGCTTTTCAGGCCATCAAGGCTACATTATGTTCAGCCCATGTTTTAAGGAGCCCTGACTTTGAGAAACCATTTTTGTTACAAACAGATGCATCAGAGGTAGGGATAGGTGCAGTACTGAATCAAAACATAGATGGGACAGAACATCTTATTCTGTATATAAGTAGGAAGTTGCATGACAGAGAGAAAAGGTACTCCACCATTGAAAATGAATGTTTAGCAGCAGAGTTTGCCATGGAGTCCCTTAAGTTTTATTTACTAGGAACTGACTTTGTACTTATAATAGATCACAATCCCCTCTGTTGGCTTAACCAAATGAAAGATAAAAATTCCAGAATCACAAGGTGGTACCTGTCACTATAGCCATTTAGATTCAGGGTGATACACAAATCTGGCAAAAAGAATAGCAATGCTGATTTTCTGTCAATATATAGATCAGGAATTGAGGGTTCTGAAGGTTGAAAAACAAAAGTATGGGTTTGAACTTTACTGTTTGCTGTACTGTTGTAAAAAAACAGATGATGCACATGTGCTTAATTTCTGAAAGTTAGCAGCAAATGTTAGTACAGAATTAATAGAAAGTTTTGGAAACCTGTTTGATCAAACAGTTTCCCTCTTGGGGGGGTGTATGTGACAGGGTGGAATATGACCCTGTCCCAGCTGTTATGGAGAAAGTGTTTAAATGCAAGGATCTGTTCTGTTCTTTAGTCTTCTGTCTCTTCTCTGTCTGGTTGCGTAACAAAATTTTCTTGTGAGACCTAGGATTTGATCACCCCGACAGTCTCACTATTCTTTGCCTCTCACTGTCTCTCAGCCTTCCTTTGCTATCTGTCTTTCTTCCTCCCTTGCATATCTGCTGATATAAAAATATATGCAGATCAGTATGTGGAAATGTAACTAATATTGGGATCCCTTTGTTTAGAAAATATATAGTGTTAATTTTTGAAATGCATATAATGGTGGTTTGAGATGATTGCAAAAACCTATTGGAAACTTGAGAGGTTACCTGAGTGCAAATTTTTAAGCCTTTTGCAAAAGAGCTGTGGAAAAGGGGGCCTCATCTCAGGCACACTGTGTTCCTGCCTTGCACCTGCCTGAAACATACAAGAACAAGATGCTTGCTAAGAATGGGGTTTGGAAGGGCTTATAAGACAGCTGAGCTGCAACTGCTTGAGAGAGAAGAATGGACACACAGAGACTGAAGGAAAACTCAGAAGGATCTTCTCTGTTTATTCTGCCTTTGTGAATAGTTATTCTGAACAATTGTATTGTATTATGTTACTGCTAGTACTAATAAACACTTTTTACGAATTGTACAACTGCTCTTGTTTTTTCCTATGCTTCCTGACCTATGCCTCAATGACATGCTGTCATCACATCTGATGGATGGGTCATAGTGGTGCTGCTGCTGTCACCCCTGAGGGATGGAGACATAGTGCTGCTTCTGCCATCACACCTGAGAGATGGGGCCATAGGTGTGCTGCTGCTGTCACCCCTGAGGGATGGAGTCATAGTGCTGCTGCTGCTGCCATCACACCTGATGGATGGGGCCATAGTGGTACTGTTGCTGTCACCCCTGATGGAGGGGGCCACAGTGCTGCTGCTGCCATCACACCTGAGGGAAGGGGGCCATAGTGGTACTGTTGCTGTCACCCCTGATGGAGGGGGCCACAGTGCTGCTGCTGCCATCACACCTGAGGGATGGGGCCATAGTGGTGCTGCTGTCACCCCCATACCTCTCAACCTTTTGTCTCCCAAATGTGGAACATTGCTTCTCAAAATGTGGAACAAATGAGCAAAATGTGGAACACTTATTCAAATCTTTACCTAAGAAGCTCAGAACACTGTTAAAATGTTTGCATTTATCTTCAGAAAGTCTGTTATTAATTGAATGATATATTTCTTGCATCATTTACTACAGATTTTTGCTTTTAAATGTTAACACTGAATGTGGGACAAGTCCTCACAATGTGGAACAGGGAGCTTTTGTGAAGTAAAATGAGGAACGTTCCTCATAATGTGGTACAGTTGAGAGGTATGGTCACCCCTGATGGATGGGGCCACAGTGCTTCTCTGCTGCCATCACACCTGAGGGATGGGGACCATAGTGGTACTGTTGCTGTCACACCTGACGGATGGGGATACAGTGCTGCTGCTGCCATCACACCTGAGGGATGGGGACCATAGTGTTGCTGCTGCTGTCACCCGAGGGATGGAGTTATAGTGGTGCTGCTGCTGCCATCACACCTGAGGGATGGGGCCATAGTGGTGCTGCTGCTGTGACCCCTGATGGATGGGACCACAGTGCTGCTGCTGCCATCACACTTTAGGGATGGGGGCCATAGTGGTGCTACTGTCACCCCTGAGGGATGGAGTCATAGTGCTGCTGCCATCACACCTGAGGGATGGGTGCCATATTTATGCTGCTGCTGTCATCACTGAGGGATGGAGTCATAGTGCTGCTGCTGCCATCACACCTGATGGATGGGGGCCATAGTGGTGCTGTTGCTGTCACCCCTGATGGATGGGCCACAGTGCTGCTGCTGCCATCACACCTGAGGGATGGGGACCATAGTGGTACTGTTGCTGTCACCCCTGATGGATGGGCCACAGTGCTGCTGCTGCCATCACACCTGAGGGATGGGGACCATAGTGGTACTGTTGCTGTCACCCCTGATTAATGGGCCACAGTGCTGCTGCTGCCATCACACCTGAGGGATGAGGGCCATAGTGGTGCTGCTGCTGTCACCCCAAGGGATGGAGTAATAGTGGTGCTGCTTCTGCCATCACACCTGAGGGATGGGGCCATAGTGGTGCTGCTGCTGTCACCCCTGATAGATGGGCCACAGTGCTGCTGCTGCTGCTGCTGTTGCACCTAATGGATGGGGCTGTAGTGCTGCTGCTGCCATCACACCTGAGGGATGGGGACCATAGTGTTACTGCTGCTGTCACCCCGAGGGATGGAGTATTAGTGGTGCTGCTGCTGCCATCACACTTGATGGATGGGGCCATAGTGGTGCTGCTGCTGTCATCCCTGATGGATGGGCCACAGTGCTGCTGCTGCCATCACACCTGAGGGATGGGGGCCATAGTGGTACTGTTGCTGTCACCCCTGATGGATGGGCCACAGTACTGCTGCTGCCATCACTCCTGAGGGATGGGGCCATAGTGGTGCTGCTACTGTCACCTGATGGATGGGGCCACAGTACTGCTGCTGTTATCACACCTGATGGATAGGGCCATAGTGGTGCTGCTGCTGCCATCACACCTGAGGGATGGGGGCCATAGTTGCACTGCTGCCTCCACCCCTGAGGGATGGAGTCATAGTGCTGCTGCTGCTGCTGCCATCACACCTGATGCTTTTGTTTTTTTTTTATTTAAAATTTTGTTAACCAGGTAAGAACACTGGAACCAGTCCATTTTCAGGTTCAACCCGACATGTAAGACAAAGCAATAACAATACAATTACAATAACACATAATGTTATACAAAACAAACAACACAATTACAAATATCTAAAGACAGCAAGAGCAACCTGAACGTTTGTTTGAATTGTAACATTGAACTAGAAGAGTGGAGATCTACAGGTAATGAATTCCAAAACATGGGGGCAGCAACTGAAAATGACCGGGAACCAGCCTTAGAATGATGTGAAATAGTTTGAAGAACAGCATTAGATGAACATAAGAAACTAACTGAAGACTTAATATCAACCAAGTCCTTCAGCGGATAAGTAGTATTCAAGAAAACAGTTTTAAACACCTGACAGCTGAAGAAGTATGTGATTTTAGAAGGAGACAGCCAACCCAAATTAGCATAAAGTCGACAATGATGAAGACGATAAGAAGAGTCCAGTACAAAGTGACAAATGTTATTATAAGTGCCTGACAATGACTTAATGTCTTTATCTAATAGCCTATAATAAAGGCTAGCAACATAATCCAAGTCTGGAAGTAATGTCCCAACTGCAGTTGCTCTATGGCTGTCAGCAGAGAAGTATTTCTTAAACTTATATAACAATCCCAACTTCTGATTGACCTTTTTGCAGACTGCTTTGATCTGAAGGGAAAAGTTCAGGCCATAATCCAATACAACACCCAGATATTTAAATTCCCAGACACATTCAATTACTGCACTCCCATCATTGTGAACCAGAAGAATAGGATTATTTTTAAAAGAGTGTAAAGTACAAAAAAATCATAGATTTAGTTTTCTTAACATTGAGTGTTAATCGATTAGCAGAAAAACATGAACTTTGAAATTCCAGTTCAAGCAAAGAATTAATCTGGGAAGCGGTTTTAGCTTGTGAAAAAATAACGAGATCGTCAGCATATAATAAACACTTACTTGATTTAAAAATAGAGAGAAGTGCATTAATGAACAATGAAAATAATAATGGACCTAATATTGACCCTTGAGGAATCCCTAAATTGATAGATTTAACAGAGGAAACCACAGACCCCAAGGCAACGACCTGAGACATATCAGATAGATAATCTCTATACCAGGCTACAACTTTGAGAATCCTAACTATTCGAGTTTTAGGCTCAGTAAAGAGTGATTTATGGGGGCGTGGCCTGGCTGTGCTGAAGATGGCTGCTTAATTCTGCTTCTCCCTGGGACTACCATCTATCATTGTCCATCCTCCTGATCCCAGATTGTCAGCGTTTACAAGCAAGCGAAATATAATTTTACTAACATCATAGCTGAACTCTGGTAAATTATTTTCTCTATATCATAACTCTATAGCTATAATTTTTCTGCATGTATACTGCTTCTCTGTGAAGACCTACTACAATGGCTGAGCAACTCCTGCAAAACAGCTCCCTCAACAGAGTGGAAACTATGTTTCAACAGCTCATCTGTGAAATTAAAGAATTGAAAATAACATCTCAAAAAAACATCACTAACATGCAACTGTTAGACCAAAAAATCAATGATGCTGGAGTTAAAGTTGCTCAAAATGAAAGTTCTATTAACATCCTGAGAGCCACCATCAGAGAGTAAGACAGTTATTAGAAGCCTGCAAGATAAAATCGATGACATTGAAAATCAGAAACAGGCGCAATAACCTGAGAGTTTTGGGTTTTCCTGAAGGTGCAGAACTCGGAGATATTAGTGCATTTCTATTACATGTGCTGCCAGCCCTGCTCAAACTCCCACCTGGTCAAGACCTTGCTATTGAGAGATCACACCGGACTTTAAGCTGGAGGCCTGGTCCAGATCAGAAACCTAGGCCTATCATTGCGAGATTCTTGAACTATGCCCACACTGAACTGATTATCAGTAGAGCAAAACAAATGGGAATGCTTACTTGGCAAGATCATAGAATTTCTGTTTTTAGAGACTTCTCTATGGAACCGTTTAATAAACACAGAGCTTTCAATCCTATTAAAACTACCCTTCACCAACGAGGGATCAAATTTGCTCTGTGCTATCCTGCCATCATGCACCTGTTTCTGGGTGACAGCCAAAGATTTCAACACTCCCGAAGCCTTGGCTGCATTTCTTTGTGAGCCCTAGCCTCCAACTGCCCCGTTTGCAAATACTGATGTGACCCCTTCTCCCACTGCCTCTGCAACTTCCCAATCAGACCAGCACACCCACATTATGGCTTCAAATCATGAACGCACGGAGAAACCCATATCTCTCCAGGCTGATGCAGCACCTATTGTCGGAATCTCAGCCCGCTTGCTAGACAAAAAGAACTTGAACCCACCTTCTTCTAAACATGCCTGTTGTGCAGATGTTACTCCTTCTAGGCCTACCTCTCAGCACGAGTGACATGTTGGCTTCACTACACCCCTAACCCTCTCCAATAAGTTTTCTTTACTACAAGAGGACTTAAACTCGTCTCAGGAAGACCTCCCGGAATCAGCTGTGGATCCTGTCGGCAATGAGGCAATGACCTTGGAGATGCTTTACAGAGTGGCAGATCTCCCGATTCCTCTTGGGCTGAATTGGTGACCAGCTCCCCTTTCAAATCGGCAGAGCCTCCTAAAAAGAAACAGAAGGGGAAGCTCAAAAACAAATCAACCTATAAATGATGCCTGGGCATGTGTATATATTAGTACCGCTCGAGGTTGGTGCCTAATTAACCTTGGCTCTCTGATCACTATCAGAATTTATCTGCCCTGCAACTGCGCATCGCATTTCTTGTGTGTGCATACTATCGCACCCAGCTGGTTTGGAAAGCGATGAGCTGTACATCGCGGTTACAGGCTTCTGGTTTAATAGCATGTCATATTATTTAGGCATCTCATTGTGACAGTCTTGGAGTTCTCTATTTCAATGTAATGTCTGCTACATTATACCTCCAGTTATTTCTGCATATATTACTCACAATGTCAGTTTTTGAGTATCCCTAATGTTGGGTATGTTCTTCTTTTAAAGGGACAGTTCTTATATAATGTTAGACTAATTCATATGTGCTCAATGATTTTCTATATGCATTTAGAGGTGTCTACCATCTTTTTTATCAGTATGTCCTTCTCACATAACCATTAAGGGAGGTTGCCTGCTTAACTAATCTGTGATCCAACATCACTCCACACATTTGTTACCATATACAGTATAAACATTATAAATTTACAGTATCTTGGGGTTGTATTAATGAGGTCCTCAACTAGTTATTCCCTTCATCCACTACTACATCCCAGACTAACATTTAACACTTTAATATTTTTCTCTAGTCTCCTTCCCACTCCAACCCGCCTTTATCTAACTTTTAAATCCCATTTTCTTTAACCATGGTATACCAACTTCTTGTACTGTTTTATTTATCTATCACTTAGTCTTCAGTTTTACCCTACAATTAGGCATTGCAGGCTATTTTTGAGGTATCTCATCTTTATTATTTTACTCAATGTGCTGCAATCAATAATAGATAGCACAGTCTGACTCGAAGCCCTTATGATATGGCTTTTTAAGCCTGTGTTGTAATCTTATAGTTGAGCTCGCTCGACCCTCTCCAGGTCTTGAAATCTCACTTTGTTTAAGCAACTCCTTCCCTAGGGGCGATCTTTGGGTCTGTGCTACTATTAAATACCTAGTACTTGTCAATAATATATGCAGTACCTCGAAGCCTGAACAAACTCAACTCTTATAAATGTCATATTGCCAGAATGACTACGTATTCCTGTTCAGTACAAGACTTTCACCAGATACCCCCCCACACACAATTTGGATATTGTAATGCCTCGACACGCCATAAATCCGTATACTATTTGGACCCTACTCACTCCATTTTACCAGAACACTCCTCCTGCATAAACACTTCTATGTCTAAGCATTATGATTATGTGAGTAAGTACATAGTAGTTGGCACAAGTACAGCTGTTCTTATAATTTTAGGACTTAGCCAACCATAATGGCATACTGTTTGTATTGCTGTAATAGTGTTTCAGCTCAGTTCTTTTTTCCAGTCTAACTTAGGTTCAAGATGTATTATTATGTCTGGGATTGCATATACTGTACTTTCTGTAATCTCCTTTTCATATATGATAAGATGTTCATGGTTCCCCCCAAGGAATTATTATGTTCACTTTAGTTCTAGTTACAGTTACAACTTCATAGAAATAATTGTTTACAGTTTGTATCTTGAGTTTAAGATCATTTTTTCCCAAGATTTACTTACTATTTACATGCTCTGTAGTATAGCAAGAGAGTCTTGGCGAGTTCACTGACTCATATCCTGCTATATTAGCTAAAGACTTCATAGTGTGTTAGTATAACATGCAGAGGTTTTGTTTAGTAACTATATATATGTCTTCTATATTCTTTTCACTACCTCTCTTCCTTGTGAGACCCAATGGAAACATTCATCCAGGATTTAAGTATTTCCACAAACTAAATATCCTGCATGCATCTGACTGTGCTAGCCCTCTCCCTTCTGAGTCTGTAGCATCCTCTAGCCCTTTCAATATGAGTCCCTTACTTCCTATTTGTGTTTTCATACTCATCTTTCCCGATTAACATGAGTGATCTAATTCTACATTCATGGAATGTTAAGGGACTCAACTCACCTTGTAAACGAAAGCAAATACTTTCTTACCTCAAAAAGCATAAAACTCATATTGCTTTCTTACAAGAAACAAAACTTTTAATAGAGGATGTCGACAGACTCAGAAGGGATTGAGTCGGTCAAGTATATGCGTCCTCCTCTACTTCTTAAAAATTGGGGGTTGCTATTCTATTACATAAATCCCTCAACTGGACCCTTATCAAATCCATCTCTGATTCAGATGGCAGATGGATTATAGCCCATTTAAATACCCCTGCAGGCCCCCTTATGTTAGTCAACGTTTATGCCCCTAATTCTGATTCACCTAAATTCTTTCATAATATGGCCCAACAAATTATGAACAGTAACTTTAACAATTCTCCTATACTTGTAGGTGGGGATTTCAATTTAGCTTTGGAAGCACATTTAGACAGAAGTAACTCTTCATGTGATTCCCACCCCAGAAGTATTTCTGCACTCTCAATGCTAATGAAAGACTTTGATCTCACCAACATTTGGAGACTACACCATCCTAGACAGCGCGACTATACTTTTTACTCACCGCTTCATAAATCTTATAGCAGAATTGACTACTGGTTTTCTTCCCCATTCATCACTGAAAAAATTATCGACACAACTATCCTCCCGATTACTATATCAAACCATTCTCCTATAAAATTATATCTTATTTGGGGACCGCCCCATCTAAACCCCCCTCCTGGTGTCTAGACCCACTCTTATTGAAAAACCCCAATTTCTTACCTTGGATTAGATCCCAAATCCAAGAATTTCTTTCCTTTAACAACACTCCTGATGTAACTCAAGGTACCATCTGGGAAGCACTTAAAGCAACTGTTAGAGGGAAAATTATAAGCTATGCAGCACACAAGAAAAAACTAAGGGAACAGCAATTGGCCAATTTAGAGAAATCTCTTAAAGAAAAAGAAACCCAATATTATAAAACAAAAAATCCAGATAATAACTCACAACTTCACCTTGAAATTCTTCATCTTAGAATTAAAATCAATGAATTAATATCCAGAAAAGCTGAACTCGCCCTCCTTAGACTTAAACACCATTATTGGGAACAAGGGGATACATGCGGGAAGCTGCTTGCTTATCAACTCAAGAATCAACAGATGGAGAGACATATTGCCAGTTTAAAATATCCTTCAGGCAAAATCCATACAGATAATCCCTCAATTAACCATATTATGCAATCATTCTACCAACAATTATACTCTCACCCCACTCCCCCACAACCTGAATATATACAACAATTTCTGGACAATTTACAGTTACCACACCTCTCCCAACAAGGTATGACTTTGCTAGATGAACCCTTTTCCCTAAAAGAGGTACAAGCAGCGCTAAATTCCCTTAAATGTGGTAAAGCTCCCAGGAGTGACATTTTTTCTGTAAACTTTTATAAACCCCTAGCTGACATCTTATGCCCCTTACTGTTTAAGGTCTTCAAAGAGGCATCTTCACAAGGTAAACATCCCTATTCTATGACAGAAGCCATTATAACCGTCCTACCAAAAAAAGATAAAGACCCTTCTCTCCCATCCAGTTACAGACCGATATCATTACTTAATATGGATGGGAAAATTTTTACCAAAATATTAAATACTTGTTTAGAATCAATAATTTTGAAACTTGTCCACACCTGCCAAGCTGGATTTATCAAAAATAGAACTGGTTCTGATCATCTCTGCTCATTATTTAATTTAATCTACAAAGCTAAGTCTCTTAAATCACCTGCCGCAGCTATAGCCATCGACTTTGAAAAGGCATTTGATTCTCTCAATTGGACTTATTTGTATCATTTTCTATCCCACTTTGATGTCACTATTAAATTTTCTACATGGATTCAATTACTATACACCTTCCACTCTGCCCGGGTTCTTACTAACTCTACTCTGTCCTCATCCTTTCATCTGGCAAGAGGTACCAGGGAAGGGTGCCCCTTATCCCCCACTCTTTTTATTCTAGCTATGGAACCCCTATCAGATGCTCTTCATCAATCCTCCATGATTCAAGGTATCCCTATCGGTAATTCCTGTTATACTTCACTATCCTACGCTGATGATCTCCTCATTCTACTAGAAAATCTTGAAATTTTGGGACCACCCTTAATTAAGTTACTTAGCAACTGTACTTCACTTTCTGGGCTCGATCTGAATTTAAACAAATCAGAAACAATGCCATTGAACAATTTTTGTAACCCTTCTATGAATACAATATTAGGTTTTTGTTGGGCCCCTCAAGGTATCTCTTACCTTGGAATACAGATCACCTCTAAATTAGACAAGATATGGGACGCCAATCTTTCCCCGTTATTAGCAAATATTAAAAACACTCTCAACAGATGGAAACTGCTTAACCTCTCTTTTAATGGGAAAATCTCCACTATCAAGATGTCACTAGCTCCCAAAATACTGTATCTATTTTCTAATATCTCTTTAACCCTCCCTGCTTTTTTTTTTGTCAGAATTGATTATATAATTTGCAATTTTTTATGGGAAGGCAAAATTCCCAGATTTAGTCGTAACAAACTGCATTCCCACTGGCCCAAAGGGGGCTTTGGGCTCCCCTGGTTCCAAGCACATTTTTGGGCCTTCCACACTGCCCATACTGTCAAATGGTTTAATAAACCCAACAATAAATCACTGTTGTGGGTCAATATGGAAACATCTCTATGTCCGGGCAATGTCACTTCTTCCTTTATTTATAACCCTCTCCCACCCAATTTAAAATCTCACCCTACTATAGCATCATCCGTATACTATTAGAAAATAATTCATAAACACCTTAAATCCAACCCAACCCCTCTCATATATGCCCCTGTTTGGGGGAACCGCAACATCATTCTTGATAATCACCCAATTTTTTGTTGTAATTGGAAAAACAGGGGCATTTTTTTCTTGGAGGATATACTTATACCTCAGACTCTCAAATTAAAATCCTTTTCTGACCTGCGTAAACAATGGAATCTTCCCCAGCATGATTACTGGAAATATTTACAGTTACACATGGCATGGAACCTTTATCTTCCTACTATTCCTCATCAATCTATATATGATACTTTTATTTCTAAATGGATCAAAACAAACTCTAAATTAAATAGTATCATTTATAAAGACATCAGAAATACAATTCCAGATCAATCTATCATTGCAAAAAATAAATGGAGTACCCTTTTAAATTATAGCATAACCAATTCACAGTGGCATAACTGCTGGCTATCCTGCCATAAATCTTTCGAGGATAATCGCAGTTCACTCATACAAACCAAAATTCTACATCTATGGTACAGAACTCCTGAGATTTTGCAAAAAATGGGCTTAATGAACAACGATAAATGTTGGTGCTGTAACTCCCCCAATGGCAATTTGCTACATATTTTATGGCATTGTCCTCCCATACACAATATTTGGCGTCATATTCATTTCTTTGCAATGAAAGTGATTGGTCTATCCTTTGCATTAGATCCAAAAGATTGCATACTTGGTATTTTCAATGCTCATTCATACAAAATATCCCATTCTCAGAATAGATGGTTATCCCTACTATTCCTTCAAGTTAAATGCCTTATACTAATGCATTGGAGATCCAACATCATTCCCAACCTCCCGGATATTCTCAAACAACTATCTCAATATGCCATCCTTGAGCGTATGTCACACTTAGCCTTTGACTGACTTAATTTATATAATAAATGCTGGCAGGACTATTTTAAATATTTAAACACATCTACACATAGCGTCACTTAATCCATGGGTTGTTATATGTTCACATTGGAATCTAGCTTCTATCTCTTTCATTCCTTTTTCATCTCCTCTCTTTCTGTCTTTTTATCTCCTTTTCTTCTTCCCTTTCCCTTTTCATTCTTGTTCACTTTCTTAGATATTTTTCTCTTTTTTATGTTCTTACTTTATACAATCTTACATATACTTGTATTAAATTGCAGCATAATAGAAGTACAATCACGGCTGCTCATAGTTCTTGTTTGTATCTACTCCTTTTACCCCTTGAACCATAAATTGCCATATTTTCCCTATATCATACAGATTGTACTGCTACATATTGTTTTCTCAACATCTGTTTTCCCCTTTAATATCATTGTATAATACTTCAGACAACATGTTTTTTTCCTTCTCCCATCAAGAATTTATGTAAGTGTATATTGGAGAGTGTAGTGTATTTGTACGTATAATTACAATAATTACAATAATTACAATAAAAAGATTAACTGCAAAAAAAGAGTGATTTATAAGGTTAAATGCCTTGGTCAGGTCAGGATGGGTGGAGCCACAGTGCTGCTGCTACCATCACACTTGAGGGATGAGGCCATAGTGATGCTGCTGCTGTCACCCCTGATGGATTGCGCCATAGATGTGCTGCTGCTGTCATCCCTGAGGGATGGAGTCATAATGCTGCTGCTGCTGCCATCACACCTGATGAAGGGGCCATAGAAGTGCTGCTGCTGTAACCCCTGATGCATGGGGCCACAGTGCTGCTGCTGCCATCACACTTGAGGGATGGGGGCCGTAGTGCTGCTGCTGTCACACCTGAGGGATGGGGGCCATACTGCTGCTGCTGCTGTCACCCTTGATGGATGGAGTCATAGTGCTACTGCTGCTGCCATCACACCTGAGGGTTGGGGGTTACAGTTGTGCTGCTGCCATCACCCCGATGGTTGGGGCCACAGTGCAACTGCTGCTGCTGCTGCCATCACACTTGAGAAATGGGGGCCATAGTGGTGCTGCTGTCACCCCTAATGGATGGGGCTGTAGTGCTGCTGCTGCCATCACACCTGAGGGATGGGGGCCATAGTGGTGCTGCTGCTGTCACCCCTGAAGGATTGGGCCATAATGCTGCCGCTGTCACACTTGAGGGATGGGGGCCATAGTACTTTTGCTGACATCACACTTGAGGGAGGGGGGCTATAGTGCTGTTGCTGCCATCACACCTGAGGGATAGGGGCCACAGAGGTGCTGCTGCTGCTGTCACCCCTGATGGATGGGGCCATAGTGCTGCTGCTGTCATAGACTCGTGATGAAATAAATATGTACAGGAGGGAGGTTTGTGAAGTTAGGAGGGAGATTGGCTTTTTAGGAGGGAGAAAGCGTAAATGCACCGAGTTGGCCCTTAAATAGTTGAAGCAACCCATCCAGTTAAATTTACAGCTGTAACGTGTTTTCTTATGCTGAGCTGCGTTTTTGGGTGAGTGAAGGCACTTGGACATGCTGCGTGAAATTCTTTACCTTCCAACCTGTCTGCACGAATGAATGAAGCACAACCTATTTCTCACTGAACGAAGCAGAACAAAGCACTCACACTCCCGAGGTTACGTTCTCTCCCCTCCAACCCCATCCAACTTCCAACTTCTCTGCACAGCAAAATAAAATCCTAAAACCCCTTACCTCTCCTCAGATCTGGTCAAGCTATTCAGAGCACTGCAAGTTGCCCAGACTTGATAATTGCTGCGGTCAGGCAGGCGATCAGTCGCTTAGTATACTAAGTTGTTTAGGATACTAAGCACACAGCTAGATACTTTTAATGACATACAGTCACAGTGGCTGCTGGCGTATCATTAAATGAATGGATTTTTATTTCATGTGACTGTGCAAATCAGGAGACTTGCCATTCCGTGCGGGAGGGGGGAGGCGGGAGTTGAGTTAAAAAAATGGGACTCTCCCGGCCACAACAGGAGACATCACATGTATGCTGCCACCCTGAGGGATGGGGGCCATAGTGAAATGAATTACCTCAGTAGTGGGCAAGATTATGGAGGCACTCCTTAAGGAAAGGATAGTGCAGCACCTGGAATCCATAGGGGCACAGGATCCAAGACAGCATGGGTTTACAAAAGGAAGGTCCTGTCAAACTAATCTCATAGATTTCTTTGACTGGGTAACCAGAGTGGTGGACCAAGGGGGAGCAGTTGATGTCGCCTACCTTGACTTCAGCAAAGCTTTCAACAGTGTTCCACATAGAAGATTGATAAATAAGCTGGGTAGGCTCGGGGTGGGTCAGAAGTTGGTCAACTGGGTGGCAAACTGGTTGATGGGCAGAAAACAGAGTGGTGGTAAATGGTATACAGTCAGAAGAGATGCAAGTCACAAGTGGGGTACCTCAGGGATCAGTTCTGGGGCCAGTCCTCTTCAACATCTTCATTAGTGACCTTGCAGATGGACTAGAGGGTAAGGCTTGTCTGTTTGAGATGACACCAAGATCTGCAACAGAGTAGATGATCCAGATGGGGTGGGCAGAATGAGAAGAGATCTGGATAAACTAGCAAAATGGTCAGAAGAGTGACAACTGGGATTTAATGCAAAGAAGTGCAAGATCATGCACATAGGGAAGAGAAACCCTGAAGCCACCTATAGGCTGGGAGGAGTTGCTGGCAGTCACAAAGGAAGAAAGAGACTTGGGCATCATCATCACTGATGACCTGAAATCATCCAAGCAGACCTCTAAAGCAGTAGGTAAGGCTAGGGGTGTTAGGGTGTATTAGTAGGGGTATCACAAGTCGTAAGAGGGAGGTAATAATCCCTCTTTACAAGACACTGGCTAGGCCTCATCTGGAGTACTGCGTGCAGTATTGAGGCCACACCTTCACAAGGACATTAACCAAATTGAGGCAGTCCAGAGAAGGGCAACCAAATGGTGCAGGGACTGCATCAGAAGACATATGAGGACAGATTAACAGAGCTCAATATGTATACCCTTGAGCAAAGAAGGGAGAGAGGTGATATGATCGAGGCATTCAAACACCTTAAGGGCATTAACAAGGTGAAAGAGTCTAACATGTTTAAATATAAGAAAAATAGCAGGACAAGAGGACACAGCATGAGATTAGAGGGAGGACGATTAAGGGGTAATGTGAGGAAGTTATTTTTCACAGAAAGGGTTGTGGATGCATGGAATGGCCTACCTCAGGAAGTGGTGGATATGAATACAGTGCAGGGCTTCAAACAGGCATGGGATAGGCATAAGAGAGCAATACAGATGAGTATGAATAGACAGGCCATTGACAGAGCAAAGGCTGATGGCACATTTATAAGGTAGAAAAAGAAATGGGCAGACTGAATGGGCCTTGCTGTCCTTATCTGCTGTCAACTTCTATGTTTCTATGCACATCCTGGCAGAACTCCTGTGCAGGCCCAGAGGCTTCATCATGTGGTGAACCCCAATTTTCCACCTGAGTTTTCTCCCTTCCCTGTCGGTTCTACCCGGGGCCCCAGAAGTAGCATTGCATGTGCCCTCCCTGTGGTCTAGTACCGAGCTTCTCAGAGGCAGCACTGCCACCCAGCCTCCACTGGGTGGCAGTCAAGCACAGAGAGGTCCCCTTACACCCTCCTGAGGAGGAGGAGAGCTGCCTGCTGGCAGGCTGCTCAATGTCCTCTCCCTCCCTCCCTGTCAACGACCCAGGCTCGTTCCCGAACCCAGGTCACCAGCGTGACACAAGGTGTGGCGTCCAGTGCCTCAACCCTCTGCACCACTGGGCCTACCCCTCTGTGTGATTTTTTTATGTTTAATTTCCCAAAAGGCCAGGACAAAAGGTGTCAGAAAAGATGCCCACATTTCTGCAGGAAATTTCTGCAGGAAGAGTTGATATGTATTCCAGTGTCTCCAAAACAGAGACTCTGTGCTTTTAGCCAAAGTTCCTGATACAGAAAAACTGCCAGAGTTACTGAAGACACTGCAAGAAAATATGTACTCTGAGATACAGCAGAGAGAAAGACAGACTTAGCAAAACTCACTTATTTTCTGGACTCTGATCTATATACCTCTATACCTCATGAGGAGGGGATTATAGCTTTGGGAAAGCTACTAGATAAGAGAGAAATCAGTGAGCATCCAAAAACAGGGACTTTACTATTGCTAGTGGAATTTATCCTCACAAACAGTTATTTTAGGTTTGAAAAAACTTTCTTTAAGCAGATGAGGGGCACAGCAATGGGGACCACTATGGCGCCAGGCTATGCAAATGCTTACATGTCAAACTTTGAAAATACCTTCATATTAGATGAACAAAATAATCTTTTTTTTTCAATACATAAAACTTTATAAAAGATTTATTGATGATTTGTTCATTTTGTGGCTAGGATTCCAAGATGACCTTTTGACCTTTGTAGGATACATGAATACATGTGATACAAACTTGCGGTTTATGATGGAATACAACACAATCTCAATACCATATTTAGATGTGAGAGTTGTTAAAGGGATGTATGGTCTGACTACGACATTATATAGGAAAGACACTGCGCGTAACACAATATTACACGCAAACAGTTTTCATGCTGAGCGACTAATAGAAAGTATATTTTATTCACAGTTTCTATGCATTCGCAGGAACTGTGGAGAGGAAATAGAATTTAAAAGAGAAGTAATGAAAGCTCTGAGAGGTTTAGAGAACGGGGTTATAATAGGAAGAATTTACATCATGCGAAAAAGAGGGTTTCGAACATCACACAGACAGGTGCACTGAGTGGGGATAGAGAACCACATCCTGTAAGACCAATAGTGTTCAGCACTAAACACAATCATAAAATGAAAGATATAAAAAAAGTTATCCATAAACACTGGTCTATACTGAAAGACTACCCGATGGAAAACAATGTTTTCCAATCTCCACCGAGAGTAGCAGAAAAGAAGGTTCCAACTTTAAAAGATAAGCTTGTACATACAGAACACACACAAGGGAAGGAATTGGAAAGTAAACAACTACTATTGGGCCCATTGCAACCAAGGATGGTACCCTGTGGTCGGTGTTCAGTTTGTGTACACACCAGCAAAAAACAAACATATAAACACCCTTATACTAATAAAGAATATGATATAAAACAATTTATAACTTGTGACTCCATAGGAGTGATATATGTCTTGCAATGTCCATGTGATAAGATCTACATTGGTAAAACTGTTAGACTATTAAAACAGCGCATTCAAGAACATAAATCGAATATTAGGAACAAGAAATCAACCCTAGTGGTGGATCATTTTCTGGAAGCTGGCCATACAGGGGCATCCCTGAGGTTTTGGGGATTAGAAATGGTCAAACCATCAACCAGAGGAGGGGATTTCAACAAAACAGTGGAAAGACTGGAAACTAAATGGATATTTGAGATGAAAGTGCTTGAACCAAGGATTGGGCTAAATAAAGAAATTAATTGGGGCAGTTGTCGTAGGTGAGATCGGATGAATAATAGTATTTAAGGAGAAGGGACTTGAGACAAGTTCATGATGAAAGCACTCTATTTTGAAGGACATGAGAGTAATTGAGATGCAGAACAATTGGAGTGCCATTTTGGGTTGGAATTAAGTTATTGTAATGCTTTAAGAGATTCTGGTGTGAAGAATATAAAAATAAAAGAGATGTGATAATATATTGTAGTATAGTAAGTAATTACAGCTTCTTGCAAAAGAATGTGTGTGTAAGGGAACTTTAAAGGTGATGAATAAATTCTAATCATAATACTTATGGAGACATTCACAAGCCAGGGACATCAAAGTGATTGAGACAAATGAGAAATGTGTATTCTATATTATATATGAATTACATTATCGAAATTGAGTGTGGTTCAGCTGAATATAGGACAAAATGAGGGACTTTTAAAGATAAAAAGTGTACATCTCACCTAATCTGGGAAGGCATATGAGCGTTGAGCCGTATGTGGAAACTCTTACCAGCTAGGGATACCAGAGCGAATGAGATACAAGAGGATCATAAATTCTGCTTCATAGATGAACTTCTTGATTTAAACTAAGGGATATCATAGCAATTGAGACACAAGAGGATCATAAATTCTACACCATAGACGAACTTCTTGATTTAAACGAATCCAGTTCAGTGAAATATAGGATAAAATAGGAGACTATTACATATAACAAGTACACTATCTGTTTGATTTAGGATGGTATACAAACTGTAATAAAATCAATAGTAAAACAGTAATAAACCTAATGGGGGGCATAGCTAAGATAAGATAAATATCAAGTCACTGCCCTACATAGAAATTAATGGTGAGACAACTTGGACGAGTGATTTGGACACTGAAGGACATCTATGTAATTGAAATGCTAAGGCATTAATAGACTGCGACTATAAGAGATCTCAAATAATCTCCACTGATTTAATGGGATCATAAATCCAGTAAAGGTTTAAAAAAGAAATAATGAAATAAATGATTTCCCAAGACATTAGATGTCTATAGACCTGTTGCCTTTAAGCTTGAAGTCTGACGTCACTATGAGAGCGCTTTTTAAGGCCAGAGGAAGCGACGGCAAAAAACACAAAGAACTGAATTTTCCGCGTTCAGCGTGGTGAGAGGATCCGCGACATCCAGGTCAGGACCTTCGGAGGGTTTTTTTTACAAATGAGGGACATTTAAAAATGTTTAATCTATTTGACTTGTAGCTCGGGACCTTTGTAGGTTTTTAGAAGCAAGGGATATTTAAAAGCCATACATTCATGCAGTTCGTAACTATACGTGAGTCACGAGAGGGTGACTTGTAAAGAGATAAGAGCTTATCTATAAAAAGATTTAATTCATTCAGTGATAAAAACAACCCTCGTTTTATAAAAAAGATTAATGGTAAACTTGCTGGGATATAGGTTGTGAAACACTGAAGGACCCGAGGGGAATTGAGATGAATAGACAATTACAGCTATGTTTTGTAAGAGATTTTTGAAGTGAGGGTCCTTAACTAATGGAACATATAGGTAGTAATGATTTAAGGGAGATGAGATAAGTTACTTAATTAAACATTCAGAAAGAAATTGCTTCTCACCAGCTAAATGGAATTAAAGTGAGCCTGTGATGTGATTATGATCGCTTTCAAGGATGGGAAAAACACAAAACAAAAGGATTTCTAGTATTTTGTGAGAAAAATGAGATATGCTATTTAGGTCGGAATTTTTATGAGCTTAGAAAGCTAGGTGGGACAAGAAAAGTGGGTGTAACGACATGGTTTAGACATAAACCTATGAGAGTTACAATTAGATCACTCTTGATTATAAAATGGCTCACAAGAACTGATTTGAGAAAATTCATGCAGTTTTTCAAGAATGGACTATATGTCTTTTCTGAGAAATGAGAAGGAACATTAGGTTAGCATTTTTTGATGGATTATCGGTACAACCAATAAGGTCTAACAAGCGTCTTAATTGCTTTGATGTATTTGGGCTTTTTGTATTCAGAGGTTGGCTTTAGACTGCCTTGATGTATTTTGTCCTTCACGTCTAGAAGTTGTTTTCAGAAATATGCACTGTGAGGCAAGTATCTGCTTTTATAAATATTACAGAGAATCTGAATGGACTTTTCCACACCTTTGAATGTATTAGAAATTTAAAAGATGCTTGAATAAACTTTTTGTACCTTATAGTTTAGGTATACTATACTGGTATTTTGAAACAGAATCCATAGGAATATGTGACAGGCTCAGTGTAAATAGTTCTAATTATGATAGACATATGGATTATATAAAACGAAATAGTAAGAATTTTTGTTTGGGTATTAGGTACAAACATGATATGGAGAAACATTCACTGAAATAGAGAGTCACATGAAGCAACAGAAAGCAAGAGATAAAATAATATCCAGATATACAGGTATTGATGAATATCTAACAGGATAAATGGAATTTTGATGTATGATTATATGGTTTTTTGGCATTTTGAATCCTTTTGGTTTTTCCCTATCAAAATATTTTAAAGGTGTTAGGATGGGTGATAACATTAGTGTCACTTCTTTTCTAGGATCGTAAATAAACATTAAAATTAAAAGGAAAGAATTATACACACTATTACTTTGGATGAAGTAAGTGGCATCAGTGTTTATATGACATATGATTATGTATATTTGAACATATTTATATATTTTTTGGTGTTTGTGGACAGATTTCTAATTGTATTTATTTGTATTTATACAAAAGGGCATCTCTTGATAAAGCCAAGACACTTGGTGAAATGTTGAGGCTTGCCAATATTTAAAATAAAGAAGAAATTTTGAAATTTAAGAAATACTGTCTACGGAACTGAATTTGTTAAGCGCCACCATATTTGACACTCTGTAATAGAGTACACGTTCATATCTATTGACACATCAGGAGTGGCAGCAAAAGAAATATTTAAAATTTCCATTTCCTGTGGGACTGTGCTTTACTCTACGATTAGAGGGGGCCGATTAAGGGGGAATGTGAGGAAATTCTTTTTCACAGAAAGGGTGGTGGATGCATGGAATGGCTTACCACAAGAAGTGGTGGCTATGAATACAGTGCAGGGCTTCAAACAGGCATGGGATAGGCATAAGGGAGCAATACAAATGACTATGAATAGATAGGCCACTGACAGAGCAAAGGCTGATGGCACATTTATAAGGTAGAAAAAAGAAATGGGCAGACTGGATGGGCCTTGAGGTCCTTATCTGCCGTCAACTTCTATGTTTCTATGTATGCTGCCACCCTGAGGGATAGGGGCCATAGTGCTGCTGCTGCTGTCACCTTGAAGGACCAGGACCATATAACTGCTGCCACTGTCACCCCTGAGGGATGGAGCCATAGTGTTGCTTCCATCACACCTGAAGGATGTGGCCTGTAGTGCTGCTGCCATGATGATTGAGGGATAGAAGACATAGTGCTGCTGTCACACCTGAGGCATGAGGGCCATAGTACTGCAGTCACCCCTGAAGGAAATGGACCATAGTGCTGCTGCAATGACCCCTGAAGGATGGGGACCACAGTGCTGCTGCAGTCACACCTGAGGGTTTGGGGCGGTGGAGGTGCTGCTGTTGCCATCACACTGAGGGAGGGGAAGTTAAAGTTTTTTTTGTTTTGTTTTTAGCCTTTGGTAACTGGGTGAGGCCCACTAGGCACAAGTGCCTGTTTTCAGGGGTGACCTGGGAGCACTGGGTGGTTAAGTGACTTGCTCAGAGTCACACAGTATGCAACTGGAGGTTGTGAGAATACAACTCAGGTGTGGTCAGCTGGCTGTATCAAGCTTGTTCACACCTCATTCCTCTAACCTCTAGGCTATACTGCCAGAACAATAGTTCTGCTGCTGCATCACACCTAAAAGTTGGGAACCACAGTGCAGCTGCTGCCATCACATCTAAGGGATGGGGGCCATAGTGCTGCTGCTGCCATCACACCTGAGGGAAGGGAAGTCATAGTTCTGCTGCTGCTGCATCACACCTAAGAGCTGGGAACCATAATGCGGCTGCTGCCATCACACCTGAAGGATGGGGGCCGTAGTGCTGCTGCTTCTGCTGCCACTGCCACCGTCACCCCTGGAGGATGGGACTATAGTGCTGCTGCTACCATCAGCTCTGAGGGATTATTGGCTACAGTGCTACTGCCATCATACCTGAGGGATGGTGGTCATAGTGCTGCTCCCATCACCCCTGCAGGGTGAGAGCCAAAGTGCTGCTGCCATTACCTCTGAGGGATGAGAGCCATAGTGCTGCTGCCATCACCCCTGAGGGATGGGGCTATAGTGCTGCTCCTGCTGCTGTCACTGCCATCCCTCAGGGATGGGGGGCAATAGTGCTGCTGATGTCATCCCTCAGGGATGGGGGGCAATAGTGCTGCTGATGTCATCCCTCAGGGATAGGGGGCAATAGTGCTGCTGATGTCATTCCTAAGGGATAGGGGCAATAGTGCTGCTGATGTCATTCCTAAGGGATAGGGGCCATAGTGCTGCTGATGTCATCCCTAAGGGATAGGGGCCATAGTGCTGCTGCCATCACCCCTGAGGGATGGGGGCTATAGTGCTGCTCCTGCTGCTGATGCCATCCCTCAGGGATGGGGGGCAATAGTGCTGCTGATGTCATCCCTAAGGGATGGGGGGCAATAGTGCTGCTGATGTCATCCCTAAGGGATAGGGGCCATAGTGCTGCTGCCATCACCCCTGAGGGATGGGGGCTATAGTGCTGCTCCTGCTGCTGTCACTGCCATCCCTCAGGGATGGGGGGCAATAGTGCTGCTGATGCCATCCCTCAGGGATAGGGGCCATAGTGCTGCTGCCATCACCCCTGAGGGATGGGGGCTATAGTGCTGCTCCTGCTGCTGTCACTGCCATCCCTCAGGGATGGGGGGCAATAGTGCTGCTGATGTCATCCCTCAGGGATAGGGGCCATAGTGCTGCTGATGTCATCCCTAAGGGATGGGGGGCAATAGTGCTGCTGATGTCATCCCTCAGGGATAGGGGGGCAATAGTGCTGCTGATGTCATCCCTAAGGGATGGGGGGCAATAGTGCTGCTGATGCCATCCCTAAGGGATAGGGGCCATAGTGCTGCTGCCATCACCCCTGAGGGATGGGGGCTATAGTGCTGCTGTGTGTGCTGGGTTTTTTCCTCCTCTGCTGCCATCACCCCAGAGGGGTGAAGGCCATAATGCTGCTGCCATTACCTTGAGGGGTGGGAGCCATACTGCTACTCCCACTGCTGCCACTGTCACCCCTCAGGAATGAGGGCCATAGTACTGTTTTTACTACTGCCACTGTCACCCCTCAGGAATGAGGGCCATAGTACTGTTTTTACTACTGCCACTGTCACCCCTCAGGAATGAGGGCCATAGTGCTGCTGTTGCTGCTGCCATTACCTCTGAGGTATGGGGCTATAGTGCTGCTCCTGCAGTCACCCCTGACAGAGTGGGCAGTAGTGCTGCTGCTGTCAGATATGAGGGCTGGTTGACTTGAGATACCATACATGAGGGCAGCCCCCCACACACACACTGGCCTACAATATCTGCAAACTCAGATCGCTTGGATGAATAGGCATCGATAACAGTAGTAAGACTGTGCATACACATAAGACACAAAGTTGAAGTGAGGTACAGATTGAGCTTATCATGCAGTTTATTATCTTTAATAACTACAAGGATTGATGCACAACACTAGACAGCAAAACTGCTAAAATACATGTTAGCCGAGAAAAAAATTTTAAACACAGCTCACAAAACAAAACACCGGTAAAAACGGATTTTGGCTTTGTAAACAGTGGTGACAATACCATTTTTTTCCATTCAGAAAAACAGATTTTGCCCTTTTCAATCAAAGTAAACCAGTGTCATCAGAAAAGGACCGCTTGGCCCATCCAGTCTGCCCTGCCTAGTCTGTCTTCACAGACCCTAACTGGTCTCCAGTAACCCTCCCTCCTGCCTGCGTACTTACTAATATTCCCTTATGTCTATTCCATGCATGCTAGAAGCCCCCTACTGTTTTAGCCTCCACCATTTCTGCTGGCAGTCTGCTCCAGGTATCTACCACTCATGCAGTTAAGTAGTACTTCCTCACATCCCTCTTAAACTTCCCACCCCCAGCTTTGTCACATGCCCTCTGGTCCTAGTTCCCCTCCTGCACCCTTCCTCTCTCATTCTCCTCTCTTCCAGAGTGTACATGCTGAGATCCCTCAGTCACTCTTTGCATTGCTTTTGATGCAACCCTTGCACCATTTTAGTTACCTTCTTCTGGACTGCCTCCATCATATGTCCTTTCTGAGGTGCAGCCTACAGAACTGGACACAGTACTCCAGGTGGGGTCTCATAAATGGGCGAAACAGTGGAAACACCACAACCTTCCTCCTACTGGGGAATACCTCTCCCTATGCATCCCAACATCCCACTGGCCCTGTCCACTGCCTTGTCACACTGCACCTGCCACTTTAAGGTAATCAGATATGATAACTTTAATGTCTGTTTCCTGCTTTGTGGCAGTCAGTACCTCCCACCCCATCCTATACTCAGCTCCTGGATTCCTATGCCCTAGGTGCATGATTTTGTTCTTTTTTGCACTGAACCCCAACTGCCATGCTCTTTACTGCTCCTCATATTTCTCAAGGTCCCTACACACTCTCTCCACCTCCTTCAGAGTGTCCAACCTATTGCAGACTTTGGTATCATTTGCAAAAGCGGCATACCTCCCCTTCCAATTTGTTCATAGTGTCACTTATGAAGACACTGAAGAGGATCGGTCCCAGTACTGAGCCCTGCGGCACCCTGCTGGTCACTATCCCCTCATCAGAGTGAGTGTCATTAACCACCATCTGTCACCTGTCCCTTAACCAGTTACTTACCCAGCTCACCACTTTGAGCCCTATCCCAGGGTCCCACCCCTAGGCTGCTGAATTTATTTATCAATCTCCTGTATGGCACAGTGTCAAAGGCCTTACTAAAGTCCAGATAGCCCACGTCCACACCCCTTCCCTGCTCTATTTTTCTGGTCACCCAGTTGAAGAAATCAATTAGATTCATCTGTCATGCCCCCTCCCATGAATCCTTGCTGCCTTTGGTCTTGTAGCCCACTGGATTCAAGATACTCTACCAACCTTTCATTTAAAGGGAAACTCCTGCAAGCCCATAGAGTGTAGCAGCTGCTGCAGAAGTGCCCGATTAGGGCTTTAAGCATTACACCGATGTTTTTACTTACATGCTGGCTTGGGATTTTATGTTGAAAGAAAGATCTGCACCATCCATAATATCTACAGAGCTGCCCGTGGCCATCTCGTGCACCCTGGCAACTTTCACCATGCAGGTTATGGTAATGAGGGCTACCGACCAATGGCAGAGTTGGCAGTCATCATTAGCATAACCCATGTGGTGGAAGCTGCCCAGGTGTGCAAGATGGCCATGGGTGGCTCTGGAGATATTATGGATGGTGCAGATCATTCAATATAAAATCCCAGGCCAGCATGTAAGTAAAAACATTGGTTTAACACTAAAAACCCTAATCAGGTGTTTCTGCAGCAGCTGCTGCACTTTGTGGACTTGCAGGAATTTCCCAAGGTTTCCATTAATTTCACCACCACTGATGTGAGACTGACCAGCCTAGCTGACCTCCACCCTGCTGCTGCTGATCTATGGAATGGGACAGGGGAGTAACTATGCATTATTCCTGTATGCACATGCATACAACATTTTTTTTAATTTTTTTTTTTTAGCAGCATTGCATGTTTTGCCCAGGTGGAGAAGTAGAGGGGGAAGGTGCCAGTGAAGCTGTAGCACAGCATTCCTTCACACAAATAAGAGCTTGTATGGTGCCACTGCCTCATAGTTAGCTGTTGCCCATCCAATCAGTGAGCAGGAACCAGTGCAACAGCCACTGAGAAAAATACACAATCTCTACTCCTTCTTACGTGTGCATCATCCAGACTCTCCTTCACACTTACGCATGTACAAGTGAGTCTGAGTGTGGCTGGCTGGCATGGATGACTCGTGTTTTCTTACTGCACCTTTGCTGGTTCAAAAAACAACTACAGCAGTGCCAGTGAGGGAGATGAGGATTTGTGGCTGCCTCTGCAAGTTAGCACTGTTTGTATAAAAACAAATGCTTACACCCATCCCTGGTAGATGGACTGGAGAAGAATTTTATTTTTAGGCCAAGTTTGCTGTGCTTAAATGTGGTGTTTGGGTCTGTGAAACTAACCCACCATGTGCCACGTCCAAGTCTGGGTAGGGTACATTGCTTTGCAGCATGTACTGTATATGTGCCGTTCTGTTAACCCAGCCAGCCCCTATCATCATGTTTATTGCAGCTGTGAGTCCAGTCCATTCTCAGCCTTGCTGACCCCAGGTAGGCTGCCTAAATTAGATTTTGCCACGCAGGTAGTCAGTGCTTTGCTGCTCTTCTGACGTGAGCTAATGATGCTGCTGCTGTTGCGGTGCTGCAGACACTGTAACAATACTGAGAAGTGAGTGTTGTGGGGCTTAGAAGCAGCTTCCTGGGCTGGGGGAGGGATGGGACTGGGTAGCAACCTGCTGGGATGAGGAGTGGGGAGCTGCGCGGTCCATGGCATAGGCTGTCTTTTCACCTAAACCCTATCTGAGTTACAACAAGTTGCTTGGGGGAGCTAGAAGCAGCCTGCTATGCTGGGGATAGGGTTTAGGTACAACTTGCTGGGCTTTCAGAAGGGGCTTGGGCAACCTGCTGAGCTGAGGAAGGAGACAAAGTGCACTATTGGTGGAATTGAATATTTAAACACGGATTGCCAACCCAACGCCTTCTGAGGAAGTTCTAACAAATGAAGCAATGAGGCAGTAGAAGTGTGCAGGTATAAGTTTTCACAGGCTGAGCCATTATGGAATAAAATGTAAACAGCTTATTCGAGTTGTGGTCTGTAATTTTTTTGGCAAACAGCGTGCAGAGTCCATTTCCAGTACATATCAAGCAGAGGATAGGCACCCTGACTCAACAGCTGATCACCAATTGAGCAGAGTGTGCATTTTTTTGTTTTATTTCTGGAGCTCGGAGCAGCCTGCTGTGCTGGGGATAGGGTTTGGGTGCAACCTGCTGGGCTTTGGGGGGGGGACAACTCATTGAGCCAGGGAACGGGACAAAATGCTGGGCATGGTGAGGACCAGTGACATTTGAGAAGGTGGTATGGGGTACAACTTGCTAAGCTGGAGGGACTGTGGTAGCAGTGTAGTAAATCCTGTTACAATACACCTACAAAATGCACCACAAAGCACCAAAATCCCAAACTTTTATGGGGCCTACTGGCAGCCCCCAGACTAGAGATGTGCAAAGCTGGCGAACTTCACTTTGCAAATTCATTTGTTGAAGTTTGCCAGATTCCCATAGTGCCAACTTTTTCAAGTCTTGCAACTTTGCCATAACTTCACCTGAAGGGAAAACTCATTGTGATGTTGTGAAGTGGCAAACTGGGCAAAGTTTTTCGCTGGAATTTCACCAGCAAAGTCAAACAGACCCCAGGCCTATAGTTTACATTTTAGAAAATTGTGCATACACAGTTTTAAAGGCTGGTTACTCCATTGAACATTTGCTCTCCTGTAGTCCTCCGGAATCACGTCTGATTTCAGTGAGCTGTTGAATAAAGCAATCTGCAGGACAGCCAGCACCTCCCTGAGTTTCTTTAGTACCCTTGGATGTAACCCATCCAGTTCCATTTCCTTGTCCAGTCTTGAACAGTATGGTTCACAATAAACACAGCAGTAGAGTCAAGCCATACAACGGCAAAAGTACTGGACTTTAGGAGGGCTGACTTTGCCAAAATGGGGGAGTGCCTAAGGAATTCACTAGCAAATGTGCAGGAAGGAAGGGTGGAAGAACAATGAGGAATAATCAAAACTGCCATCACAAAGGCAAATGTGAGGCATATGAACAAAACAATATAAGAAACCACTATGGTTCTCAAAGGAGGTGACAGTGAAGGTTCAAGAGAAAAAGAAAGCATTCAGGAAGTACACGGAATCACAGAAGGAGCAGGACAGAGAATTGTATCAGTTAAAGCAAAAGGAAGCTGGGAAGGCAGTCAGAACAGCAAAGGCCCAAACCGAGGAAAAGATAGCCAACTCAGTTAAGAGGGGGGATAAAACCTTTTATAGGTACATCAGGGAGCGAAGGAAGACCAAGGGAAGGATAGTGAGGCTTAATAAAGGGGAGGGGGTGGGCAGTGGATGACTGTGAAAGGCAGAGATACTAAACAAATATTTTTGCTCAGTATTCACAAATGAAGAGGGGGAGGTACCTAAACCAAACAATAGAAACACTTTGGATACAGGAGTAGATACCAGCCCATTTACAGAAGAAAGGGTTCTGAAAGAACTCTTAAAACTGAAGGTGGACAAAACAATGGGGGCCTGATGGGATTCATCCCAGAATTCTAAAAGAACTAAGGGTAGAACTAGTGACACCACTGACTACCCTCTTTAACAAATCATGGGAGGATGGGGTGGTACCTGAGGACTGGAGGAGGGCAGATGTGATTCCGCTTCACAAAAGTGGGAGCAGGGCAGAAGCAGGAAACTACGGACCTGTTAGTTTAACCTCAGTGATAGGGAAAATGATGAAATCAACTTCTGAAGGAAATAATTGTTGAGTACCTAGAGGCCAGAGGGGGCACAAGACCCAAGGCAGTATGGATTCACAGCAGGAAGGTCATGTCAGACGAATCTAATAGATTTCTTTGACTGGGTGACCAAAGTAGTAGATCAGGGAGGGGCTGTGGACATGGTCTACCTAGACTTTAGCAAGGCATTTGACACAGTCCCACACAAAAGATTAATATACAAGTTAGCCAGCCTGGGAGTGGGTCCCAAGATGGTAGCCTGGGTAAAGAATTGGCTGGAGAACAGGACACAGAGGGTAATAGTAAATGGAGTCAACTCTGAAGAAAGTGGGTTTACTAGTGGGGTACCACATGCTTCAGTACTAGGACCGGACCTCTTCAATGTCTTTATAAGCGACATTGCAGAGGGACTGGAAGGAAAAGTATGTCTCTTTGCAGACGACACAAAGATCTGCAACAGAGTTGATACACAAGGTGGGGTGGAAAGGACAGAAGGGACTTGGCAAGGTTGGAGGAATGGTCAAATGTATGGCAGCTTAGATTCAATGCTAAAATGCAAGGTAATGTACCTGAGAAACAAAACCCAGGGAAAGAGTACACAATGGGGGTGAGATACTAACAACAACAAAAATGGAAAGGGACCTGGGGTAGTCATATCAGATGACCTTAAGGTGGGCAAGCAATGTGAGAGGGCAGTAAGGAGGGCTGGGGGGATACTGGAATGCATAGGGAGAGGCATCACCAGTAGAAAACAGGAAGTTGTTATCCCTCTGTACAGATAGCTGGTGAGACCCCATCTGGAGTACTGCATGCGGTTCTGGAGACCCAATCTCCGCAAAGACATAAACAGGATGGAGGCAGTCCAGAGGAGGGCAACTAAAATGGTGCTGGGTCTACACCAGAAGACATATGAAGAGAGAGTTAAGGAGCTTAATATGTATAGCCTTGAGGAAAGGAGGGAGAGGGGGGACATGATAGAAACTTTCAAGTACCTCAAGGGAATCAACAAAGTCCAAGAGGGTAGCATCTTTCAGAAAAAGAGGTATGCAAGAACAAGGGGGCATAATTTGAAGATGGGGGGGTGGCTCAGAGGTAATGTAAGGAAGTATTTTTTTCACAGAGCGGGTTGCGGATGCATGGAACAGCCTTCCAGAGGAGTCTGTGGAGTCAAAAACAGTGGTGGAATTCAAGAATGCATGGGACAGTCATAAGGCAATTCTAGGGGGCCGGGGTAGGAAGAAGTAGGCTGCTGGTTAACTAGGATCTGCAGCTTATCCATTATGTAGGGAAATGGGCAGACTAAGTGGGCCAAGCGGTCCTTATCTGCCATCAAAGTCTAGTTTCTATGTTTCTATGTAAAGGGTATGTAAATACGATCACACTATTCCAGTTGCCCGGAAATTAAATAAGGCAATAGCAGAAATTGCTCTTGGCCTGTGCCCCTTCTCTTTTGTTTGATCTGTTGGCTGTAAACAAGTAATGCAGATTGCTATTACATGATATGAAATACCATCCAGGAAATATTTTGCCACCAAAGCAGTACCAAATGTCTAATGTGAATTGCATCAAAAAATAATGCAGGCCTTGAAACTCAGAGCAGAGCCCCAAATGCACATTGTAACTTGATAAGTGTAGACTACATGACAGTCACTGCTTTCTGGGCATGCTTTCACAATTCCTCTGCCTTATGCTCTGTCTTTTATTTAGTATACTTTTTCTCTCCCACTTCTTGAACATGACTGTCACATTTGAGAAGCAGGTTGCCTTATGTAATATTAGTTTTGACTTGAAAGATCACACTGCAGTGAACCTCTTGCCAGAATTAAGCGAATGGTTTGCTGAATGGCTTACACCTCATGGCCTGCCTTGGTTTTTGGTATCTGCTAATGGGACTACCATGGTACTTGCTGTGAAGGATGGAGGGTCTGTGCACATTGTCACAAATTCACTCAGCCGGTCAGCCCTCTACTCTCAAGGTGCCAACCTCTGAGCATAGAATTTGTGGACAGTTAACAGTACAAGGTAACCCTCTTGTCTGTTTTGTGGGTTTGAGTCACCTTAGTCTCAAGTTCTGGAGGGATTCAAACTGATAACCTCTTGTTAGCATACCCAATTATCAGGCTCAGATAATTCTGTCTTCGGGGGACCAGATATCTTTGCCTATGGGCACCTAACCAGATCTACAAAATGAACCCTTAGAACTCTATGCAAGACTTATGAGAACTCTATCCGTTTCCCAGTTTGGTATCACAATAAGCTCATATACAGTGTCAACTATAACCTTTAAAGCTCCACCTATATAAAAAGAAATTTCAAGGCACACCATGCAGTTTCCGTTTTAAAATATATAGCTTTACTTTAAAATATAGGAAAACAGAAAATATTGCAGAACAAAATATCCCAACACATACAGCCTTAAAATAAAAAGGTTTAAAAGTGCAGATTCCTACAAATAATAACACTCAGACTAATCTTGTCTACGGTCCTTACTTCTTAATCTTTCAGAACTTTGATGTTCCTCTTCTCTCAGTCAGAAATATGAAAAGTGTGTGTCTTTCAAGGTTTGCTCAATAGGTTTTAAAAACAGTCCTGATCCAGCCTTCTCTCTGGGGTCACCTAACTCCACCTTGGTGTAACAAAATCTATATTTTATAACACAGGATGGCCTACTAAGGTATTTAAAAAATAATGGATGACCAAATAAATCTCCTCTTCTCATGTTGACTGGTCCAAACCGGTCAGGGCTCTTGCTTCACACACATCAAAAGTCTCTTTGATGTAAGTCACTGTATATCCAAAGCAAAAGTATTTTGGCCTCCTTAATTTCGTCTGGGCCCTGGTATCTACAGACATCAAAGGTCTCTTTGATGAAATGAGCTGGCTTCCTGGGAGGATGTCTATAACACTGGCCGATGTTCCTTTTCTCAGGACATGTAGTGCAGGTCAAAGGATTTCCCTGAGGACATCATGACTGGCTAATTTTATTTCCTGGGATCAAAGCAAATTGACAAGATAATTGCACCTCAGATATCTGCAGTTTAAGCTATGCCCTGTCCTTTGAAATTATCACTGGGGGGTTTGAAGTGTCAGTTTCAGCAAGCCAGCATTTCCTCCTGCCACAGTCCATCATACTTTTTTTATATTTACAAAAAAAAATGATACAGGGATCAGAACCAGCTGTCCAAATGTGACACAAATATCTTGCTTTTCTCATACCCTCAACCTTGTAGACACGTACATGATTTTCTTAAAGATGACAGAACCATTCACAATGCATTGTGTGCTGCACATGAAATATGTGGACATTTTAGTCATTCTGCTAAAGCATGCAACATTTTGTGGCATTTGCAAAAGGACAATAATCTTCCACAACATCAGCTAAAGCAGGAGGTGGTCACCAGGTGGAATTCAACCTTCTACATGGTACAATGGCTACTTGAGCAGCGTAAAGTAATGCATCAATGCACTTATGGATCACTCAATAAGAAAAGAGGATGTGTCACTTATTTCAAGCCAGTGGATTCTAATGGCACAGTTGTGCCACATTCTTTAGTCATTTGAGGAAGCCACTTGGGAAATGAGTGCAGACAATGCCAGTCTGAGTCAAGTAATACCCCTGATACTTCTTCTTAGTAACAAACTCAAAAAGCAGAAGGCAATGCTTCTTGAGAAAGGTAGTGCTGTTTCTCTTGTCGGAAAGCTAGCTATATCCCTGGAAGTGGACACCAGAATATCAATGATGTTAGAATAAGAACATTATATTCTGGCCACAATGTTAGACACTCAATTTAAGGCTAGCCTGGCATCCTTTCTCCCCTCTGGCCTCACAGAAATCAGCAGGTATAAAGACCTACTCACTGAGATAGCATCAGATGAAATGATGGCTACCATTTTGATTTCCCAAGCAGCTGAGCATGCACCCTCTCAAACCTTAATGCCATTGGGAAGAAGATCCAACAGAAAAGATGAAGTCGTTGACATTTGGTCAGGACTGCATTATATTGATAAAGGCAGCAGTTCTTCCTGTGTTGGTCAAGGTCATACCGCTACCACTACGGCTGAAGACTATCTAAAAGACCCAAGGAAACTCAGCAAACAGGGTAACCTTTTGAAATATTAGCAGAATATGAGAAAATCTTGCCTGCATTGTGCAGAGTTGCCAGTGTCTACTTTGAGAGACTCTTCAGCATCACTGATAGCATAGCTTTGGATCTGCGTAAACTTGTTGCCCGAAAACTTGGAACACTTGACCTTCATAGCACGTCTTGTTCTCTTCTTTGCTGGCTCCACTGGTTCAAAGTCATTTTTATATTGATGATGATGAGCCAGTATTTACTGGTTAATTGGCAATGTGTCTTTGTGAGAGGTTATCCTGCTGATGTATGTAAGGTCACAGGGGACAAAATAAAACAAATTATAATAATGAAATTGTAAAACAAGAAAGAAATTATGATCTGTTAAATGGTGTCTAAGAACAAACAGACTTAGTCTTGTCCGTGTAAAAATTAATAAATATGTATATTAATATATACATGCATACATACATACATAAAAATGTGTGCATGTGTGTATAATGAAACATGGAACATGGAACATGAAACACTGCTGGTAAAAAGGAACACCAGAGCCAGCTTTAACTCGGTGTCAGCTGAAAATTCAGCTTAATAGAAAACAAAGCAAAGCAGAGAAGTGACCATTGCTCACTGCCTTGTGCCTACTAGGTTCCATAAACATTATTTAATTTTCTTGCTTCGCTACATTCTCTACTGGCCCTAATTTTCAGCTGACCACCGGGGGAAGGGGGCTGTAAGCCATGTTTCATTTTGTACCCTATTTTTTTGGCTTTTTACTTTGCAGGTTGGTCATTGTCAGACTCAAAAAAAAAAAGACATTTTAAACAACAGGATGCAGTGTGTCTCACACAGTATACTCACTACTGTTGTGCCACTGTCTCTTTACATGTTGTGGCCTTTTTCTTCTGAGAAATATATTTTTTCCACCACTTATCAGTATAGGCCTGAACCAGGCAAATCCAAATCCTTTGTTAAACAAAATCCAAACTCATCCAGGATCTGACAAATTCAAAACCAAATCCAAATCCACCCTAGCATTTCCCATCACTAGTCTTAATGTCATCAGTTAGTTGGACCAGGACGGAGGTGGTACTATGCTCTTTACAGGAGCCATATTGACTGGGATAATGAAGTAGTGAGTTTAAAACTCTTTCTTCCTTATTAAGGACACATTCAGTTATAACAGCAACACAGACAGGCTGCAGGATGTAACTAACAATTTATTTAAACATCTGGGGGAAACAAATTTCAATGTGTAAGCCCCCCTCCCAAAATGAGACTTACCTTTAGGGCTACGTGCTATGAAAAGTAGAAGCTGTCCAAGCCCCATGGTTGGCAGTGGGGACAGGACAGGAATAAAGTAGCCTTCATGGGTTAAAACAAGCATTTGTCAATGCCGAAAGTTCGCCGTTGGTATTGCAGTTGTGCACGCCTCCCAAATGTGTCTGTGAAAGTTGATACCCCCCCCCCCACCATCACCCCCAGCATTACCCAGCACTGGAGAGCTTACAACAGCAAGAAGGAACAATTAATTACCTCACTCGGTCCATCACTCTTCCTCAGCTGCAGGCGGGTCAGCTGCTCACATTGTGCTGTTGCTGCCTGGCTGCTGCCACTTGTCCAAAGGCAGGATTAGTGCAAGTGCTGAGCATGTGAGGTTCTCACTGAGCTCGAGGTAGTCATGCCAGAGCATGCAGGGGTCTTGCTGAGCTCAAGTCAGTGGCACCAGAGTGCATGGGGTGCCAATTCCTCTGCGCATGTGGGTTGCCTCTGTGTGCACTTCACAATGTTGACCCCAACAGGACTGCAGGGAAGGAAGGCAGTGTTATCGGTCAGAACTAATACATCACTCCCCTTTTCACATGCTCCAGTCACAAGTTGGCAGTAATGGTAGCCTGTGAGACTGATGGAAGCCACTGTGGCCCAGTGGTAGGAGTACAGAAGTATAACCCTGGTTCAGCCCCAACTATGGGATTGGCTAAATCATTGTTTGATCCTGAGCAAGTCATTAGACCTACCAGTACTTAAGTCTTTCCAGCTACAAAACTAAGCAGAAACAGAACCATAGTAACAATGAAATGTTGCATTTCAGTTGCACTATTCTGGGTAAATAAATAAATAAGAAAGATAAGAGATGTAAGGGGTGAGGGGCAATACAGGCGGGGGGTACGCGCATGGGGGGATGTAAATGTTAGTATCATAATAAAGTCTGAAACAAACAGCATGCATGTCTTCTCATTACAGTATGAATAGTCACCGCAGTCTGGACCAGATAATCAAATCAGAAAATTAAAAACAAACAAAAGTTACATGTAGAGATTAATCATTCAACACCAACAAAACAGTACTGGAAGCGTCAGCTTCCCATATGAAATGCTGTCTGTTAACTTTTTAATCAAATCACTTATAACAGTGAGGGGATAACTGTAAACAGTGCACTGAAAACAATAAATGTGAACGGTAATAACCAAGCTGTTGGTCTCCGAAAGTTGATAGTTGGTGGCTATAAAACATGCAAAGAATTTAATCTAAACTCTGCTTCAGCTAATTTTACATTACACGTAGATACGCATTGCTACATCAGGTCATAGGATACGGTATCCTCTTACAGTTCTTGGTAAGCCCAGTAAATATAAACACACTTTAGTCTGATTCATTTGCCTGCCAGACTTCTCACATGCCACACTCCAGGAATACATTTCAGTCTAAACTGCATCATGTTAGTGCTAAGAATGGATGTTAGTTAATTAGAAGAAATCACCAAAGAAATCAACTGTCTTGCGCTAAAAGCAGAACTGCTAATCCACCTTTCCTGCAGTAGTTCTGGTGCATGTGATTATCTCCTGGCCGGTGAGAATTACCATGAATTTATTCCCCATCACTCCATATACCAGTGTGGCCTTTTACACTCCAATGAAAGATCAAGCTTCAAAATGAAGAATACAAAGGGCAACGCTGAATATTTATCTGGCAGCTGAGCTGCCTTTCGATGTCTTCTGTGACACACAGTACAAATCAAAACAAAAATGGGAACAAAAATTCAACCACACTTTCACAGACACATAATGACTGGAATTCTATTTCTCATTCAATTTTTTATGGGGCTATTTTAAGCAAACTGCAACAACCTATTCAACTTAATCATAGAACATATTACACTCAAGACCCAACATCTAACATCTAACACCTAGACCTACAGGGCACCCTTTCTTTGGATGTCTTCAGATAAAGTATTTTATATGTAACAATTCTGAAAATTCATCTTCAGCACTTAGAAGAGCAGACCCGTCTACTATAGAAAACATCACGTACAATAATAACCACTCCCATTTTTTTTGCTTATCAATAATATTTTAGTTTAGGACTTTTATCTGTATTTCAGCTAATACAGCTGCACGATTAGACTGAGTGGGCTAATTTTCAGCCGCATCGTGTTGTCATCTCCATGTACGTACAGCACACTACACAGCAGCAACTAGCAAGCTACCCATCGCTCATTCGTTCACACTACAGCAGGCTGGGCTGGCCGTGGCAGCACATACACAGGAACTTTGTAAAATCAAATAATAAAAAAAAATTAAATGTTAAATTTGCTTCTATTGTTAAGGGGTAGAGGAAACTTTCTTTCTTCATGAATTTACACCAGAAGCCTAGGATGTACAGCAGGGCACTTCTGATTCCCCTACATTTATTCATTTAGTTTTTATTGACCGGGTAAGTGCACTAGACAAATTCTGCCTATTTTTAAGCACGACACGGGGGAAGGGGATACAGATGAATGACAACTGACTTTGAACCAGATTAAGCTGTTTGTGGTATTTTTAGTGAATGGAGGGAAATTTGGCCAGAGCACCGGGGAAATTCCCCTACTGCATTGCTGTCAGTAGGGGGACCCTTGGCCATCTGAGGCGAGATGGCCAGTGTTGCTGAACCTTCGGAGGAGATGGATGTCGCTGGTACAAGGGTCTTGGCCTCGTCCCCTGTTCCTATTTCCCAAGAGGCTACTGAAGTGGTGGTTGCTGCTGCAGACTATGAGTCGCCTGTTTCTAGTGATTCTGAGATTCTGCAGCCTGATTCAGATTCTGTGCTTATCATACAGCCTGAGTGCCCTGCTATGAAACCAGTGGTTTGCAAATCCAGACTGGCATTATATCATAAAAAGTCTAAGCTTTTGCTTGAAATGAAGAAGTTGGAACGCAAATTGGCAGACCTCCCTGCTGATAATAATACCTCTGTTCTCCTGCCTGCTGTACCTGTTGTTGCTTTGCCCTTATTGGAATCTTCTGTGGATCCTGCCTCTGTGGTTTTGACTCCGGCGCCTATTTTGCCTGAAGGTACCCTGGATTCCTCGCCGATTACGTGGGCTGGCAGTAAAATCGGATTTTCCAATCCTCCTGAGTGCCTACAGCCCACGGACCTCACTCAAGTGGAACCTTCCTCTCGGCTACCTGTTTTTGTGTGCATCTCTATGGATGCACCTCCACGCACTGCCAGTTCCGCTCCTCTTCCGGCAGAGTTTGTCTTTCCTAAAGATCAGTCCAGACCGGGCTGGAGCAAAATTACTAGCCGTACTCCTGCATTTGAGCAACAGGTCCTGCTGGCTGCAGTTCCTGTATCGACTGCCTTGTCTTCGGCAGCTGTTCCTGGTGGTCCGTCCTGGTCTCCGCAACGGGCGTTGCTAGAAGTGGGGTGGGAACTTTCCGATGCAGGTACCTGGTCTCCAGATTCCCAGGACCAGTCCTACCTTCGCATGTTGCGGTCAACTACTGCTTCTGTGGCCACCAACGCTGAGGGTATGAACTCCATCGTTTTGCCGCAGGGTAAGGACCTGGACATTGATAGTGTGACTGACTCTACTTGCACTGTGCATTCTAAGGTTATCCCCGCAAATGTTGGTGTGGGGAACTTATTACAACAACCGGCTGCTGTGGGGGTTACTTTACAGACCGATGAGGATTCGGGTACTGGGGTAGTAGGGAATGATTTAAGGGTGGGCCCTCCTCCAGCAGTAATTGCACAACTTTCTGAGGAAGGTCCTAGAGCTCCTTTTAAGCTTTCTGATTTGTTTCAGCATAGAAAGGAACCTGCACCTCGCCGGAATGCTGTCCGCTTTTTGTATAAAGGGGGTTTAAAGGAGGCACCTGACTGGGTTTATATAGCTCGGGCCTTGTTGAAAGGTTCTATGAAGTTCTTTTCTTCAGAGATTTTTGCCCTGATTAATATTGGTAATTCCAATTTTGATATTACCTTTAAAAATGTTTCTAGTTTAGACAGGTTTTGGGCCAGGTATAATGTCTACAAGAACACACCACTTTGGTCCACCTTTCAGGTGATTCTCTTCACCAAACCTACTGTTAGAGTTATTACAGTTATGTTTAAAAATGAAGGGGTTAACGTTGAGGATATTTTATTTTGGCTTGGACAACATTGTGAGGTTTTGGGTACTCCCTCCCCTACTTTGGATAGTGAACAAATTTGGGATGGGGGTTGGAGAATACGGGTTAAGTTGTTTGTCACAAACTCTGGTACTGTGCATTTACGCAGTTCTTTTTATTTGGGTAGGGATAGGGGTGCTATTTTTTATATAGGTCAACCCCGGTCCTGTTTTAAATGTGGATCTTGGTCTCATCTTAGTTCTGCCTGTGACACTATTAAATGCAGTCATTGTCTGGAGTTTGGGCATGGGTCTGCTAAATGTCTGAATCTTTTTCGATGCAATCTTTGTGAGAATACTGGACACACTTATGGTAAATGTCCTTGGACTTCCCATAATAGGGACAATTGCCCTTCCCATGCAGGCATTATTGACCAGGCCCAACACTTGCATGCTAAAAAGATTGCAGACCTTAGTCTTTCTTCTGTTTCACATGTTCCTGATACGGGGGGTTCTGAGTTGCCTGCTGTTGTTTCTCCGGTAGGCACTGCAGTTTCCCCCTCCACCTTTTGGGGCAGAAGTGACTATGGATGTGCAGGTTGAGTCGGAGGAGGTGGTTGCTGCCCCTCTTCCTTCCCCAGACCTTGTTGTGCTGCCTGACATGCCTCCCCCTTCCCACCCCTCCAGTTTGGTGATTCAGGCTTTAGACCTGTATCAAAAAAACGGACAAGGTTGGGGAGGAAAGTAAGGCCTCCGGTGACCTTGGAGGGACAGGACAAGGAAGGCCTAAGTGAAGACTGGGCTCAGGGTAATAAATTTGCAGTCTTAGTGGAGAAGGACTCTGATGAAGAGGGTACTGATACCTCCTCTCTCTTATCCACTACTGATACTGAGGAGAAAGGGAATGTGGATTCCATTGCTAAAAGAACCCGGCAGTGTCGGAAAGCCAGGATAACATGAGTGGTAGTATTTGGGTAGTCTTTCTTTTTTCTAATTTTTTTTTATGTCCTCCCTTTTTGTTGGCACTATTAATGTTAATAGTATAAAAGGGGGGAGGAAGTTGACTAGTACTATGTTTTCTCTTCAGTCTGTTGCTTGTGATATTGTTTGTTTATTAGATACCAGACTTAAAACTCATAGTGAACTACAGGCCGCTTCCCAAGCCTGGCCACTGGGAGCTTCTTTCTGGTCTATTGGGCTTGATACTTGTGATGGTGTTGGGATTCTTTTTACCAATCCTGCTTTCCAAGTCACCCGGTTAGTAGAAATACACCCTGGGCGAGCTTTATTGTTAGATTTTACTTATCGGTGATAGATTTCGTCTAATTGCTATTTATGCCCCACAAACTAAGGCAACTAGGGTTTCTTTATTTGAGGACATTCACCAATATTTACATACTTCACGTTTAGTTATCTGGTTAGGGGATTTTAATTGTGGTTTACATCAAACTGATAGGGGGTTACAGACTTCTAAACTTTTGTGACACTAACTCATTGAATAGAATTCTAAATACTGCTGGCTTACAGGATTCCTATCGCAGTCTGCATCCTATTGGTGGTTATACTTTCTTTAAGGGTACACTGAAAACCAGGACTGATTTCATTTTTGTATCTAAAATTCGGGTGGTGGAATTTTCTGATCATGTTTTGTTAAGCTCCAAGATCTCTTGAAGAAATACTCCTAGATGTAAAAAAAATAAGTGGAGGTTGAATACTGTTTTATTACAGAATCCTAAAATACAGAAAGCCTGGCATAGTCATTGGACAGCTAGACTTTCTGTTAGTGATTGTTATACTGATATTTCTACTTGGTGGGAGGACACTAAAAAAGATTGGAAGGTTTTGTTTCAATCCTTGGCTTCTTCCAGGTGTCCGTCTGATTATTTGGACTATTTAAAATTACATCATCATTTGCAGCATTTGATTTCATTATCAGAAACTACTGGTCAGGATTATGGTTCCCAGATTCAGATGGTAAAGAATAAGATGATATCCCTTCAATATACCAGGGCTAAATCTTTGGAGCAGGAAACAAGATTTGGTACGTAGGTTCGGTCCTCTTCTATTGATCCCTTTAAGAGTTGTCAGGATAGAGTTAATCATAGATTCATTTCGGAATTGCTTTCTTCCTCCATGCAGAGTGTCACTTCCCTGGAGGGGATTTTGTCCATTGTTGAGGATAGGTTTACAGCTATGTTTACAAATCAGGAGGTTAGTGGAGATTTGGCACAGGTTTTACACACCTTACAATTACCTCAGGTTCGGCCGGAGGATGTTTTCATGTTAACACATGATGTCACTGCTGAGAAAGTATTTCAGGTAGTTAAGCAACTGAATTCTAATGCAGCTCCGGGTATGAATGGGTTGGGGGCTGCTTTTTATAAACATTTTCTTGAGGATTTGTCTCCAGTTTTGGTGGGTTTTTTTAACCATATGTTGCAGTCTTCCTCTTTTTCTGCTTCCATGCAGGAAGCAGTTTTGGTCTTAATTCATAAAAAGGGTGCACAGAATAATATTGATAATTGGAGGCCTTTGAGCCTCCTTAATACTGATAGGAAAATTGTGGCAAAAATTCTGTTAACTAGATTGAATAAAATTTCTGATTATTTGATTAGTATTGAACAGACCTGTGCGGTTCCGGGCCGTCAGATTAAAGATAACCTTATTGTCCTTAGAGAATTGTTTTGACAGGCTGATTCCAGTCAGAGCACAAGGTGGGTGGTAGGTGTGGATCAGGAAAAGGCTTTTGATCGAGTTTCGCATAAATTTTTGTTTGCAGTTTTGACTGCATTTGGTTTTCCGGTAAGTTTTGTTTCTTGGATTACAGCACTTTATAACAATATTTCCCTATGTCCTAATGTGAATGGGTGGTATGGTCGCCCGGTGAAAATACAGAGAAAGGTCTGACAGGGTTGCCCCCTGAGCCCTCTCTTATATGTTTTTTGTCTTGATATTTTGATTCGACTTTTTACACCGCTCTCCTGATATTCAGGGTGTTTTGGTCCCCCAAACTGTTTATTTTGTTAAACTATGTCTTTTGCCGATGATATGGTGCTTACATTGTGGGTTGAAACAAAGGAAGAGGTCCTTTGTGCTGTTTTAAGGACATATGCAGCTATTTCTGGTTCCCGGATTAATTGGGATAAAAGTGTTGGTATTCCTTTAGGTAATACCCCTATTCCGTCTTCTGTTTTTTCCGGGGTATTCCGATTCAATCTGAGCAATTGCTGGTTCTTGGGGTCCACTTTGGGGGCCGGGATATGGCTTATTCTAATTTGTTGATACATTTAGGGCAGGCAGAACATTTAGTTCAGGGTTGGCGTAATCGGTTGATTAGTAAGAAGAAGAGGGTGCTTTTGATTAAAACTTTACTTTTACCTATTTTTTTGTACCTTAGTTATGTTTTTCCACCTCCCCAGAAATTGTTTACTAAATTATTTAGCATTTTGTTTTCAGGCTTTTTGGGGATCCCGGTTAAATCCAATTAAAAGAGACATTACTTATAAACCCCTTGTGGAAGGGGGTGTTGGTATGGTTAATCCTGTTGCTTTTTATTTTAGTATTTTTTACATTTATAACTTTGGTCTAGCCTTGAAACCAGGTTTTCAGATCTGGCGTTCTCTAGTTTTGGCTTGGATCACGCCAAATATACAGTTTTGGGAACAGGGTTCTATTAGGTTGTTAGGAAAACAGACCCCTATACCAGATTATGGTATTGACTGTTTTAAGTTGGCTATTACATGGAAACTTAGACCTCAGGATTTTTTTACTTTGACTAGGAAGGCAGTTTATCATATTATTCTGTCTAATGACAATTCTACTGTGATCGAATTTCCCTTTTGTTCTTCTGTACAACAGGTGGTGGTGTTACGTCATTTGCAGAATCCTCGTATCCCTTCCAAAATGTGGGATTTTTTATGGTTAGGGAATTTTGGTAGGCTTAGTGTGAAGGGTAATCATAAACATAAAAAAACTGGAAGATAGATAGTGTCCCCGTCCTTATTGTTCACAGGTGGTGGAAACTCAGTGTCATTTATTTTTTGAATGTGTATTCATTGTACAATTTTGAGCTTACTTGAGTGCTATTTGGGGGGAACCTGAGTTTTCAGTATTGTCCTATTCTGATATTATGTATGGTGGAAATCATGCTTTATGTGTGAAATATAATCCCGAGAATCTGTATCTTATTTTTGTTGTTATTCATTATCATTTGTGGCAAATCAGATGTTTGGGGGTTCGTCATCAAAAGTGGGCCTCGCATGTTGAATTATTGGCCAATATTTGACAATCTTTACATGATATTGTACAAATGGATTTATTGCATTATAGTAAGGAAAAGGTTGCACATTTTTGGATTCATTGTACTCATTGGTATTGAATCTATAGTTTATTTTTGTTTCTTTCCTTTTTTTGCCCTGTTAATTTGTTGATGTTTATGTATTTTTATGTTTGATTCTTATGTATTGTTGTGTTATGAAGTCCAACTCTTTAATAAAAAATTCCCCTACTGTGCTGTAGGGGGTCCCGTAAGGCTGTGCGTTGATGGCCAGTGCTAAGCAGCTTGTGGGAGAGGTGGATGAAGCAGAAGAGATGGCAATGTGCAGCGAAATGGAGAAAGTTGAGGTAGACCTTGCATTTAGCAGGGTGTCAGAAAATGAGGACTTGTTTGAATCGGCTCCCACTACTGCTTTATCAGAAGACCTCTTGGAGCCTGAATAGAAGAAGGGGAACGATAGTAGCGAGGGAGACATCAGCCCGACGATGGATAAAGATAAAAATGGGGCATCGGCTTGCCTTGAGCAAATCCTGGCATCCAAGCAGGAAATGGTGCAGAGGCAGCTGGAAGAAGATGATGAGCACCTAATGGAAGAAAGAAGACGTGAACCTGGGAAGAGAGCTGATGCAGAGCCATGTACAAGTGGAAACATGGATGGACCACTACAGGAAATGAATAGAGGGACGGAAAACCGAGAAGGACACAAACAGACTACTACAAGAGAAGCAATGATATGAGCTTTCAGGCTGACCAAATTTCAGAGTGCTGAAGAGGAATGGTTTCCGGGGCCAGTTTTAAAAGGAGCTGGATGGAAACAATGAACAGACGAGACTTGGAAACCCGAGGAGGAATGGACTCCCATGCCCAGGAACAGTGAAGTAAGGGGGCCTGGGGGTAGGCCTACAAAGGGCTAATATAATTGTTAATGGCTCTCTTAGTCAGCTAGAGGAGGTGGAGACTGAAAGCAGTAGGCGAGAGCAAACGGATAGCAGAAGTCAATGTATGGGCATAAGAGTGGAAAATAAGAGAAATGAAGTAAATGCAGGAAATAGAAATGCTCATGAAATTGAACAGACAAGGGGTAACAGAGAAGAAGGGAGTGCAGATGCTTCAAATGAAGCACAGGCTAGTCCTGGAATGAGCTCACAAAGATGTTATGCAGATGTACTGAAGGGAAGAGAGAGGAGAAATGATCAAGCCAAGGGGAAAAAGATTCTCCTCACAGATATAGAGATAGAGCTCTCTCCCCTTCCCCGAGAACAAGTAAGCATTAAGCCACGTCGAAGGTGACATCTAATGCCGGATTAATGCATGGTTGGGAGGGTTGTGGCCTGAGGCTGGAGGTTGAGGGTGAACAACAGCCCAACCATGCACTAATCGCATTAGATGCCACCGCCGGAGTGGCTTAATGCGCTTGTAACATGGGCCGCGTGATGACAGAGTTGCCAGGAGCCTATTTCGTGTCGGTAGAACAACATAACACAGAGAATCGGTGTACTGATCAAACATTTTTACTGCACTTAGAAATCATGTAACAAAACAGCATTAACGTGCTGATGCAGTCAAAACTTTCAGTAGCTGTACTGAAAGCAAACAGTGCGGCTCACATGCCAGTCCAAACAATGTGCCAATGTACGCGGGTATTTGTCTCATACCAGGTGTTGGAGGTCTCTGTAGGATGGCTGCCTCGCTGCGGTGTCGCATCCACTCACAAATTGACATGCAGGCTGGGTCACTTCCCTTTGCCTCTCAGACCTCGGGTCTAATGTCGGCCATCAGCGCCTTCTGCCGCGCGGCGCCGCTAGTGCCCTCCGTGTTTTTTTTTTTCCTCCAGTGGTGCAAAAACAATGTTATCAACAGTTACACACTCCTTTCAAGCAAGTATAACAAGTGAATTTTATAATGTGTCCGTATCGCACTGTCCTATGTATCCCTCCTGTACGTGCCTGCTTCTTCTCCCCCCCCATTTCCATCTGCATCAAGCTGGTCTCACACTCCCTGTGCCACACTTGCCTCTCTGAAACTCAATCCCCACCTGTGCCCAGTGCTGCTAACCTAGCTGTTGGCTGACATTAGTAGTACAATTTTGAACATGGCAGGTGTCATGGATTAATACCCGCTCCGACTTCACCCTCGTGATGCTATTTGCCCAATCGCGGGTCCCCATTTCGCCATTCACATTATTGCCATATTATAAGTAATATTGATCCCCCTAGGAGATTTGCAGTAAGATTAAGATACAAGGATGGTTTGAAAGTGTTCCCAGACAGAGTGTATGTTGGGAGAACCCAGTTAAAAGAATCAATGAGATGTATTTCAACAGAAATAAATGCATTAATCCACGTGTTGGGAGAAGGTGTCTTTGATATCAGCTTCCGAACAATGAAATGGTTGGAAAGGTTTTGGCAAAAAAACGGCCTGTTAAAATTCTCCCCAGCATGGGTGCCCTTTTCTGCCATCCCCTTGACTAAACTGACAATTAAAACAGTAACAGTCCTGTTCCATAATGAATGTGTACATGTGGGGGACAATGAGCAATGGTCGGAACTAAAATGCGAGGTACTTAGCATCCCAGAAGCTATAATTGATTCTGAATTTCTGTGGACGGGGGGGGGTGGAAGTTTAAAGTTTGGTTAAACCATACGGAGTGAGGAATAGACCACATTCGTAATAGTTTTTTTGGGGGGGGAGAGACAGGGGAGTGGTTTTCTACCCAAGGCAGCCCAAGGTGTGTTATAGGTGTGGGTCCAGATCACACCTATCAAATGTGTGTGACAGTATCAGGTGTGGATTATGTGGAGAAGTGAGGCACAGTAACTCACAATGCAGTAATCATGTGAGGTGCAATCTTTGTGAAGAGTATGGACATCTGTACCAAAACTGCCCCTGGGCGGCCAAAAATAATACTCGAAGTATGAACCCTGAAGATCTAATAAAGAGAGCCCAACAGGCAAGTCCAAGAAATGGGACAGGGGAGGTACCAGAAGAAGAGGTAATACCCAAGACCCCCCCCCCACACACACACACACACACACGAGGAACATCATCAGAGTATGAGGAGTACTACACAGTGAAGTAATAAACAACAATGAGAAAAGGGAAGCACCAGTAAGGGTAAGGAATGAGGATGGAAGAAATGAGGAGGAGAGGATGGATAGCGCTATGGAGCAAGACTTGGAAATATTATCAGAAGGGTCAAGAGGAGAAATTCAAGGGATGGAGGCTAATACAAATCCCAGGCCCCCACCTTCACAGGAACAGGGGGAAGGAAGGAAAATGACACTAAGGAGTAATAAGGAGGTTAACTCGGATGTTCAATGCTCAAATGCATACAAAGTTTTGGGCAAACAGCAGAAGGAGGAACTTATGAGGGAGGAGGAGTCAGACACCTCAGTGGTGGTTATGGCTGAGTCACAAGAGATAAGAGGGTCAAGCCAGGATTGTGAGAAATCTTCAAGGAAAAAAAAGAAGAAGAGAAGAAAAATATTATGAAGAATGGAAACATTTGTTTTTTGTTTTGTTTTATTTTGAAAAAATTGGTTTTCATTTTTCTCTTTAACTAATGGTTTTGTTTTCCCTTGCATCAGTAAGTGTATAGCATTTTGTATGGGAAGAAAAGAGGAAGGGTTTTAAGGGAAACAAGGGATATGGCTAGTGAAGTGGGTGTTTGTTCAAAAGACTTGGTTTAACTCCTTGGATTTAGTGTATCAAGTGCAAAGGGAGTGGGTTTGCGGGCCATCTTATTGGTCATTTGGGTTAGCAAGTGTAGATGGGGTAGGGATTCTTTTCTCTGGTATGGGCCTAACTTTTCAAAAACTGATAGACATATTGCCTGGAAGAGCTCTGGTGGTGGATAGATTATGGTATGGTCAGCCTAGCAGGTTTATTGTGGTTTGGAGCAAATACAGCTGTTTTTGTGTACATCTCAAATATATAATATGGGGGTGATTCTAATTGTTCCTTAGATAAAGCAGAGAGACAAAAAACAGGGAAAAAGATCTTCTGTGATGCTTTTGCATTAGGAAAGTCAGTTAGAGTGGCTGAATTAAACAAGCATTTGTCAATGCCGAATGTTTGCTTGCTGGCATTGGTAGCGTAGGAGTTACAGAGCTGCATAATAGAAATGGCAGTGAAGTACTGAACTGAAGCCAACCCCACCACCACCCTGCAGATAGTGACAGGCATTGGGGTGTGCCTTTGGGTCATCAGGCATAACGGCCACGCCATTTCACCGCACCCTACCATGCAGACACTGACAAGTGTCAAGGTGTGCCTTGGGGTCTTTGGCCCTTATGCGCACCCCATTCCATCAGGAAATACGGTGAGATGGTGCTGTATAGAAGAATCGAGTGAACTTTGGGGCCGAAGAGTCCAAGGCACACCTCAATGCCTCTCACTGGCTGCAGGGTGTGGAATGGTATGAGCATTACAGGCGAGAATCCCAAGTCACACCCCTGATGACTGTCAGTCTCTACAGGGTGGAGTGTTATGTCAAAACCTAATGCCTCAGGCATTCGTTAGTATTTCACTCCAAATTTTCAACATGTCTTTTTTGTGACCCCCACCTCATGAACAGTGGCAATATCAGTTTGTTAGCCGAAAGCTGCTTTTGCACAGCGACTATGGTATTTAGCACCACAGGTGCAAAAACACATTCCAAACAGGATGTGAAAAATGACAGCTGTACTGTTCATGGGGAGGTGTAAAAAATGGCAATGCTGAAAATCTGCAGTGAAAATATTAAAAAAACTGGTGAAGTCACGAGCGTGCGTAGAAATTGTGCAACACACACCCGTAGTGTAATTAGTTTGGGGATTTCTTACAGCAGATTGTCAACACAGGCATTTTGGGAACTCCGATAATCAACAGTGTCACTGTGATTTTCTTTATCTGTCCCGAACAATGATTTCCCCACAGCGACCACGCATTTCTGCACTGAAAGTGTGAAAACACATTTTGGCCATGCTGTGAAAAGTGACAGCTGTACTGTTCATAAGGAAGTGTGGAAAAAATGTCACTGGTGAAAATCTGGACTGAAAATATCACAAATTCATTAACTTACGAAGGTACGTGGAAACTGCGCAATGCTCACTCGTAACACAGTCATTTTATGGACTTTTGTCACCAAATTTTCAATATAGCCATTTTTAAGACCTCTGCTCATGAACAGTGTCACTGTGATTTTCTTAATCTGTCCCAAACATTGATTGCACACACCGACTGTGCCATTGTGCGCTACATGCAGGGAAACACATTTTGGGTGACGTGAAAAATGACAGCTGTACTGCTCATAAGGAGGTGTGGTAAAATGGCAATGTTGAAAATCTGGAGTGCAAATATTAAAAATTCGTGAACTTACGAGCATGCGTAGGAACTGCGCAACGCACACTCGTAAAACAGTAATTTTTAGGTGTTTTTTCACCAACTTTGCAACATAGGCTTTTTGAGAGCCCACCTTATGAACACTGGCACTGTCATTTCGTTAATCAGTTCCAAACGGTGATTTCGCGAAGTGACTGCGAAATCACCCTTCAGGCCCAATTAATGCCATGATAGTGAGAGAATTCATGAGAAGGAGTCCCAAAAACCCCATGTTGAAAATTTGGTTCAAAAATTCCAACAAATGCCCAAGATATGCATTAAAGTTGGAAAAACCCTATTTATTGCATTATACAGCTTACCGGCATTTCCTCAGTTCGCGGTCGGCTTTGAAGAGTGCAGACATGTTCCCGGTCCACCGAAGATCATCGCACCGAGCTCCACAGGTAAGTATGGGGTGAGTGGGGGTGTGAGGAGGTAGGGTGCTCAAAGGGTGGATGCGGGCGGGCAGGGCGACTGCCGAGGGAACATTTTTTTCTTTACAGGTTTTTTTTTTTTTTATTGGATGACGCGGAACGTTTGCAATGCTGGGGTGGGCTCCCAGCGTGGCAGCTGGAAGGCTTTTGGGGGAGGGTCTGGAGCCAGTGGGGGATTGGGTACCCCCGTTGGCCATAACCATTTTTGCCATGCTAGGGTGGGCTCCCAGCGTGGCACCTGGAAAGCTGACGATGCGGGATGTTTGCCACACTGGGGTGGGTTCCCAGTGTCGCAGCTGGAAGGCTGTTTGGGGGCTGGGCTGGCGGGATTGGGCACCCCCATCGGCCATACAGTGTTGCGTGGGGGCGCATGAGCACGCATTATGTGTGTGTAGGCGTGTGTAGGGGGGAGCTCTGCTCATTGAAGCGAGCTCTCCCTTTCAACTGTATGGCACTGCATTTTCAACTGCTGTCATAGACAGCTGCAGCGTTGATTGGAGAACTGCGACTGTGCATGCAAACACATTGACTGAATTGGAAGAGGGCTGCCACACCTCCGAAAACTCGGATGATGGCACTATGTTTCTTGCACATGCATGCAAGCAAACTTAAAAATTTATTTGATAAAGCAAAAACACCAATTAAGTTTACATATACCTGTGGGAAAAGATTCTCAAAAATAGATTATGTTTTTTTATCCAACAGATTGGAAATGTTGTATACAACAGCAACTCCAAATAGTTTCTCAGACCATTTGAGTATTAAGATTGTGATAAATACAGAGTCAGGGTAGTACAGTCGTGTCATAGATGGAAGATGAACACTGTGAATTTGCATGAAAGTATAGTTAAGGTAAACATAATGAATATATTTGTACGCAGGTCTTCAGTGGTAGTTTTTTTTTTTCCCCAAAATTGTTTATTGGTAAAAGAGATGTGCATACAAAGCTCAATAAAATACATCATACATCTGCAATATTTTATACATACAGGCCCGGATATTCAGAAGGGTTGCGCATGGCGCAACACTGTTGCGCCCGCAACCCACTGATGCGCCCGCATGATATTCAAACATGGATTGTGCCTGGCATCAATCCCGGCGCGCCAGAGCACATCAGTAATGTATGTGGCGCAGGTAGGGGGCGTGCTATGCATACACCGCACATCCGTATATTCAGCCCGGATGTGCTGAGTCCATGTACGCGCAACCCTACTTATACTGCACACAGGTGATCACAAAAAAGAACAACGGCGGCACCCCACAGGTGAGCTGCCGTGATTGCAAGGCGTAACATGGCAGCTGCCACCTGTGGGTGGCTACCCAAGCTCCGGCTGCACCTTCGCGGTGGCACCCTACCATGCCCGATCACGGGCATACGTAGACTCTATTAACCGTCCAATATCCCTGGTGGTCCAGTGGACTGCATCACGCTCGATCGTGGGCTTAAGTAATAAACATACCGTCCAATGACCCTGGTGGTCCAGTGGACTGCTTCACGCCCGATCGTGGGCATATGTTAAAAGAAATGTAAGGTCCTATATCCCTGGTGGTCCAGTGGACCACTTCACGCCCGGTCGCGGGCATATGTTAAAAGAAATATAAGGTCCTATATCCCTGGTGGTCCAGTGGACCGCTCGCAGCCCGATCGCCGGCATATATTTAAATAAATGTAAAGTCCAATATCCCTGGTGGTCCATTCACATATCTGGACTGTGTAGTATGGTACGGGCTGCATGCCCATTGGCTCACACTGTGGACCAATGGGCATACAGCCCTACCGTAGACTGTCAGTCGGTGGGCGGCAGACCGGCAGGCGGGTGGGGTGCTGCTGCCCGTCGCTGACTGGGGGAGCAGGGCAGAGGGGCTCAGTGGGCGGGTGGGAGGAGGTACCGCTAGACCACCAGGGTTGGGTTTCTGTGGCATTATTGGTTTACTGACACCCGCGATTGGGCTGTGAGCGGTCCACTGGACCACCAGGGATATTGGACTTTACATTTATTTAAACATATGCCGGCGATTGGGCTGCGAGCGGTCCACTGGACCACCAGGGATATTGGACGTATTATTTGCATACTGAAGCCAGCGATCGGGCTGCGAGCGGTCCACTGGACCACCAGGGATATGGGATGGTTAATTTTAATACTTAAGCCTGTGATCGGGCGTGAAGCAGTCCACTGGACTATCAGGGATATGGGATGTTTTTTACATCTACATATGCCCGCGATCGGGCAGAAGGGCGCATTGCCGCGATGTGCAGGGGGCGTCGGTCCCCGATGGCTGCTGCCTGGCAGGGCGCCAGGCACAAGTCGCCGGGGATTGATGCACCTGCATGCAAATGGGGCCATAATGACATGCAAATGGCCCCATTTGCACCTTGTATACATTATGGCCCCATTTGCATGTGCACTTTTGAATATCGCGATTGTTGCGGATAGCGCAACGGAACTTGCGCTAGCGCATTTCCCAGCTCCAGTCTGGCCACTTGCACTGGTGCAGTGCCACTGCGCCATGCACACTGTGGGTGGCCAGGGTGCAATAGTCAACGATGCTGTGCCATGGCGCAGCTCCGTTGAATATCACCCTGTCAACGCCCCTGCGCAGCTGAGTTGCGCTGTGCCCATGCTTGCGCCACAGCCTGACGCAGTTTGAATATCCGGGCCCCAGTGTATATCAGGGTGAACAAAATGTCTAATAATAGTAGTATATAGGCAATGGTTTCATACTGTATGCCATAATCTGAAGGGTTACTCCAGTTGAGAATCAGTATCTAGCTCTAAAATCGTGATAGTATATGGTTAGGGTTTATTGTGTATGGAAAACAAAGGTTTTCCAAATCTTGTTGTAGGTCAGTTCAAAGGTCAAAAAAAGTTGTTGTACTATCGTTCTGACATCACATCGATAGTACAACAACTTTTTACCCTTAACCTGCCATCTGATTGGCTGCAACAGTGCTGTTTTCAAAAAATACGCTCTAAAATGGCGCCTGTATTTAGCAAGTGGTGCAGTCGGGCGAGTAGTTCATAGACACAGTTTAAACACGGGCTACTAAAGTCAGTTCCGTGTATCCAAACTATTACTTTGCAGGATTTCTTCTTCTTTTTTTTTTTTAAATTACTGGCACAGTTGTTGGACCAGAGCAGAGTACGACTGCTGCACGAAGGACCTATATCTTCCGGGACAGGACTGCAGTGACAAGCACCAGAATTATTGGGGACTGAAGTGGAGAGAATGGGAATCTAGCCAGAACCAGTGTGAAAGAGTGAACACAAGGTACAAACACATTTCGGGGAACTGTATACTATATAAAATAGTGGATGGTCGCCCATCCACAACTTCCGCAGCGTTTCCCATCTCGGGAGTTGATGACATCATGGAAACCTCTCAAGCTTCGCTCTCAAGGTCTCTCTGATGTCATCAACACCCTCGATGGAAACACAGCCTTGTTGTGGATGGTCACCCATCCACTATTGTATATATAGTGTATAGTGGAATGCTGTTATGCATGAAATTCCATGCCTGGAATATGCTTATAGTGTATGGCGGAACGCTGTTCCGCATGGAAATCTATGCCTGGAAGAGCGTTGTTGTGCTGCACTCGGTGCATCATGATCTTGTTGTGCTGCACCGAGTACGTCACCGGTGCAGCACAATAAGATCGAATGCATTCACGCATGCGCAATTGAGCGGCCCACGGCAATGCGGAAGTAAGCATGCGGCTACAGAGTCCAAAGTAAGCCTTATTTCTTCTCATAGACTTGTTCGGGGGATCACGGAGTGCTGCTTATGGTTTTCCATACACTATAAAAGATTGTGTATGAGCAACCATACACAAACAAGGCAGTTGTGAGATCTCAAGGTTTCCGTGGTAACGGACCTCTCGAGCTGCACTCTTGAGGTCTCTGGTTACCACGGAAACCTCTTGATCACAACTGCCTTGTTGTGTATGCTTGCTCATACACAATCCTCTATGTTCTGCTGCAGTAGTGATGTCACTACTGCAGCAGAACCACTTGGAATACTGGCACATTGTTGCTTTCCTCTATTTAATTCTGTGGTGACAGTATTCTAGAAACTCTAGATACTTTACAAGTCAGTTTCATTATGAAAAAGAGAAAAGAAAAACACAATGCACACATTTCACATAATACTACTATACACTATAAAAAATACAGGATGAGTAACTTTATGCACAACCTGTGTGTTCTGTCACCTCAGGGTTCTGATTCCCATGGACCTCTCAAGCTTCGCTCTCGAGGTCAGAGGGAATCAGAACCTCTCTGTGGCAGAACACACTGGTTGTGCATAGTTGCCCATCCAGTATTCTCTACATTATTGTCATAACTAGTTAAGTAGACTAGAGGGGAGCTTTATTCATCCCATATGGCTCAGAGAGGGAAATCCCCAGACTCTACTGCATCTAACAATGGCTGCCAGACTTCAAAGAACTCAGGAAGTTCACCTCTCGACCCCATCTGGGCTCGCTCTATAACCATACATGATTTTAAATTTTGCACCCATCTGGCAATTGAGGTGGGTGTCAGTGATAACCACTCCTGTGCTATCATTCTCCTGGCATTGATAAGCACCAGGGACCACAAAGGGTCGAATGATCTCCGACCTGGATGGGTAGGGTCTGCACCCAGCATGAGCTCCAGAGGTGACTTAGATGGGGACCCCAGCACCTTACTCATTATATCATGTACTGAGTGCCAGAATGGGGCAACCCTAGGGCAGGTCAGAGCCAGGTGGGTAAAGTCTACCTCAGCTATCTCACATTTTGGGCAGAGCTCTGATGTGGAGGCATCCATGCTATGAAGTCTCTTAGGGGTCATATATGCTCTGTGCAAAAAATTGAACTGAATCTGGTGCAACTTATTGCTGCGTGAGCAGCTCAGGTAATAGGAGCATGCCAGTTTCCGGGTGTGTTAGTCTATGGGAAGGGAAAGGTCTGCGCCCCATTTGTCCCAACTGAGATTAGGCTGTTGCGACAAGTGACCTTGTATAATGTGATAATATACAGATAGGGGCTTTTGCCCCGGTTAGGGCTTAAAGAGCTCTTCCTCAAAGGGAGATGTTTCTGACCACCCAAATTGCAGTGACAATTTGTCTCCACATTGTTGGCGTATCCGCAAATATAGAAAGAAATCCCCAGGTTGAATTCCCCATTCATTACTAAGTGTAGAAAAACTCTTTATTGTGCCTCCTTCATACAGTTGGCTAACAGCAGAGATCCCTTTTCTCCTCCATGCCCAGAGTCTCTGCAAGACTACTGGTGAGTAATTTCCCCTACGCTGCATAGCCAAAGGCCTTCAGAACCAATGCATTGACGTACACATATCCATGCCCACCTGGTGGCTGCCGTGAAGGGGTTAACTACTGAATCCACACCCAGGTCCCCCATAGCCCCAGACAGGGAGTCACTTTTAAGGTTGCCATGTAGCATATCCTCCTCCAGGCCCAGCCATGGACAGTCCAAGTCAGAGGCACTAGTAGGCAAAAAAGCCAGCTGTGCTGCCCAATAATCTGCTTTAAAATTAGGTAGGCCCACTCCACCTTCAATGGGGGGCATTGTAGTATTGACCTTCTTATTTTTCCTCTACCATTCCGCCAGAGAAATTTATGGACAATGGCGTCTAGCTGTTTGACGTGCGCCAGGGGGACATTGATAGGAAGGGATTGATATAGGTTGAGAATCCTCAGCAATATTGTCATTTTAACCACTCCTCTTCTATCCAGCAAAGAGAGAGAGGCAAGGCTGTCCATCTCTCGCAGTCTTCCATTCTCTTGGTTAAGAGGGGTTTAAAATTTAATTTGTGTAAGAGGCCGACAGAGGTTGATAAATATACCCCAATATATTTGAGCTTTGAGACCATTTGCAATCCCCCAAGATTAGCTATCAATTGGGCTCTATCCAGAGTACAAACAGGGAGTAGCTCACTCTTGGACCAGTTGACCCGGTGGCCCGAAATCTTATCAAATCTCTGAATTAGATCATGAACCGCAGGAAGATCCTGAGCCAGGTTCTGCAGATAAAGGAGCTGGTCATCTGCATACATTGCAATTTTGTGCTCCCATCCTCCCCCTATAAATCCCCTAATTCTAATGTCTGCTCGAAAGGCAGCCCCCAGAGGCTCCAAGGAAAGCACATACAGGAGGGGGGATAGAGGTCATCCCTGCCGAGTGCCTCTCCCAAGGGGGAAGGGCTTTGAGAGTGTCCCATTTACCGTTATTTGTGCCTGTGGGCGGGTGTGTAATGTACAGACCCAAGAGTGGAAGGTAGGCCCCACTCCCAGTCTACACAAGGTATCAAAGAGATACCCCCACTCTACGTGATCAAAGATTTTTTCAGCATCCAAAGTTACCACCGCCACCCCATGATGCCGTTTAGCCTGACCCCATCTGTATATAACATTTAACATATGCCTGATGTTGTGTTTCCCCATTCTTCCCTTCACAAAGCCAGTTTGATCTTGGTTAATTAACTTTGGCAAGAGTGGATCTAAGCTGGAAGCTAAAGCCTTAGTCATTACTTTGTAGTCAGCTGTTAAGAGAGATACTGGCCTATATGAGGTACATTTGGTGGGGTCTTTCCCAGGCTTTGGCAATACTGTAATTATAGCAGACCGCATGGAGGGGGGCAGCTCACCTTTGGCAAGGCCTTCTCTGATCATGCCAAATAAGGGATCGAGGAGAAGACCACTGAAGGTCTTTAGAAAGTCCACAAGGAACCCATCAGGGCCTGGGCCTTACCACTTTTAAGGGCTTTAAGGACATCAGATATTTCCTGTTTGGAGATCAGGGAATCCAGTTCCCTCATCCCCTCTTCACAGAGCTTACTAAGGGGAACCCCTGCAAAAAAAGAATCCAACTCTCCTTGTTCTGGGCAGGTTTCAGCCATATATAGTGTGCTATAAAATTCACCAAAAGCTTGCCCAATCCTTGCAGTGTGCTTTACTAGTTCACCTTGTGCATTATATATCTGTCCCACTGTCCTTTCTGCTTCCCTACATTTTAATTGCCACGCTAATAACTTACCAGCTCTATCCCCGTCAGAATATTCCCCAGCCTTTGACAACAAAATGGATCACTCAAGATGGGAGCTAGTCAAAGTGTTAAATTTCCATTTTAACTTTTGGAGGACATTATTCGGAGATGGGGTTGGATTCAGCCTATGCGCACTTTAATATGCCTCAATCTTAGTCCTCAGGAGAGCCGACTCCTCCGCCGCACTCCCTTTGTGGTGTGCAGCAAAGGAGATAGTTTGACCTCTGATGAAGGCCTTCAAAGCCTCCCACCTAGTTCCATGAGTGGTCTCCTCCCTGCCATTCAACCAAAGATACACCTGAATAAAATGTATATATTCCTGATCTTTAAGGACGAGAGGATCGAGCCTCCATGGCCTTGTGGCCCTAGGTTCCCCGGTACCTTTAAGAGAAACATAGTGAATGGCATGGTCTGAAACTAGGATTGGAGTATATACTGCCTCCCCCACACTCATCAATAGGGACCTAGAAACCAGAATTCTATCAATTCTGGCATAAGAGTGGTGTGTGTGAGAAAAGAAACTATAATCTCGCCTGGACGGGTTGGCATGCTGCCAAGCATCAGTCAAGTCTAACCCATCTTGGTCTGATCATTACACCATGAGGTTTAACTTTGCACCCCCCTTCGAAGGCCTGCCCCTGTGGAGATGGTCCGTTACCGTCCTTTACGAGGAATAACTCCTGAAGGCCTAGTGGTGGTGACTGACCTCTCAGAGTTTCCTGTGGCTAGCTCTAGTCCAGAGACTTTGGTCATGGTCTATAATAAGGCCATCTCCATAGCTCTAGACTCGATCACTCCTGCCCATATTCATCCTCTCCCCCTTCACCCTCCAGCCCCTTGGTTTGATGGGTCTTTGAGGGAGTTGCAGCTAGTAGGACGTAGGTTAGAGCGGCATTGGCAGAAATCGGCCCTGGATGCCGACCACCTTAGATTGGTTGAGCATTATCAGACTTACCAATCAGCCATCTCCCATAAGAAGGCAGAATTCCTGTCCAGGGAGATTGCTGCCACTCAGAACCGATCAGCTCAGCTCTTCCGAACTGTCAACAGGTTGTGCAACCCAACCTGTCTTCAACTCCGAAGATCTTTCTCACAAGTGGAGTGCGATGAACTTGCTCGGTTCTTTGCGGATAGCATGGTCAATGTCAGGTCTGAAATTCTCACGACTCGCTCTATGGAGGTTGCGGGTGATCGGCGTTTGTTCACCTCACCTCACCTCGTGCTTCCTGGAGTACCTTTGTCCTGCCGGAGTTCATGGACGTCATGCAGATTGTCCAGTGTATGCGCCCTATGTGCTGTAGTTTGGATCCAGGCCCAACGACCTTGGTTATGGGTTGTTGTAATACCATCAGCCCAGTCCCGGCACAGATAGTCCAGTGCTCCTTAGAATCCGGTGAGTTTCCAAGCTCTCTGAAGGAGGTGGTGGTGACACCCCTCCTAAAGAAAGCATCTTTGGACCCGGATTCCATGGCTAACTATAGACCAATCTCAAAACTTCCCTTTATGGGGAAGGTGATTGAGAAAGTAGTTGCGGTACAGCTGGAGGACCACCTGACCATCCATAACATCTACGAACCTCTCCAGTCTGGTTTTTGAAAGAGGCATAACACCAAGACTGTGCTGGTTCGGGTGCTCAATGATCTCCTGATGGCGAGAGATTGAAGATGCCGTTCTATCTTGGTGTTCCTTGATCTTTCCTCAGCCTTTGACACTGTGGACCATGGGGTACTGCTTGGGAGCCTGGGGTTCATCTGCGGCCTCTCAGGTTTGGTCCTCAGATGGTTTACATCTTTCCTCTCTGGCAGAAGTCAGAGAGTGGTGTCGAGGACTTTTTCCTTGGACTCATTCTCTCTGCCATGTGGGGTACCTCAGGGCCTAGTGTTGTCCCCATGCTGTTTGCAATGTACATGCTGCCCCTCGAGACATTGTAAGATGGTATGGGGTGAGGTTTCACTGCTATGCTGATGATACACAGCTCTACCTATCTTTTGCACCTGACCAGGATAGAGCTGTCCTGGTCTTTAATAACTGCCTTGCTGAAATCCAGGACTGGATAAATTTGAGCTGGTTAAAGTTGAATCTGGAAAGACAGAGGTGATGGCGGTGTACCCGGGGTATCAGATAGAGGGGTTGTGGGCTGGTCAGCCCTCTGGACTTTTTTTTAAGGGGCTCTCTGATCCCTTCCTCTGAACGGGTGCAAAACCTGGGGGTAGTGCTTGACAATGGGCTGACATTACAAGCTCAAGAGTCAGCAGTCATCAAGTCTTCCTTTTATCATCTTAGGAATATCTCCAGGATTAAGCACCTTGTTCCATCTGGGGACCTTCCTACGTTGGTCCATGCCTTTGTGACCTCATGCTTGGATTACTGCAACTCCCTGTACCTAGAGCTTCCTGGATTTGGTATCTACCACCTGCAGCTTGTACAGAACGTGGCAGCATGATTGTTGATGGGGGCTTCTCGAGCCTCCCATATTACTCCCGTGCTGCGTGATCTGCACTGGCTGCCGATTAGGTGGCGGATCACCTTTAAAGTTGGTTTACTGACTAATAAAGCCCTACATGGACTTGTCCCTGACTACTTGAAAGAGCTTCTTGTGCCTTATTTCCCAATGGGACAGCTCCGTTCAGCTGACGGGGGGGTTGCTGGAGATTCCAAGGGTGTCATTGAAATCCTCAGGGGCCTGTGCATTTATGCATGCAGCTCCTTCCCTTTGGAATTCTCTACCCTGTCAGCTTCGGGAGTGCACAACTGTGGGAGGGTTCAAACAGGGTCTGAAAACCTACCTATGGCATCAAGCATTCATAGACACTGAATTGACTTGATCCTCAGACTGCTTTTATATTGTTGGTTACTGATTTTATTATTGTTGTTTTATTTTGTTGTAAAGCACCTTGATGATTCAAAAGGCGCTTATGTGAAATAAAGTTATTATTATTAAATCCTCTAAGGCTTTGGCATTCTGCGTTTTGAGGATCACAGTCTTGCTAGAACAGTGCAGCATGCGGTCCAAAATGCAACTGAAATCCCCCACCCCAGTATCCACTGCCCATCCCAACATGACATGTCCAAGACTAGCTTTTGGAAAAAACCTGGGCAATCAATATTTGGTGCGTGTACTGAACCAACCAAAAAGGTCCCCTTCCCGAGATGTCTACTTTAGCCAGAACATATCTGCCCGCCTGATCAATAACACTCAAAGACATGGGCTAGGAATCCCCTGGGGATCCAAATCGAGGCCCCATGGGCCTTAGATGAAAAAGTAGCTGATAACCAAGTGCCACCCATAAACTGGGCAGTTTTTTGAGCTTCAGGAGGAGAAAAGTGCATCGCTTGCAATAAAACTATTTTCCCTCCCACCTGCCATATCTCAGCTGAGACCCTCCTACACTTTAAAATAGATTTAAGGCCATTAATATTCCATGACACATGTTTTATGATGTCACCCATAATTATCTACTACGTATATACCACCAGATATCACTGCAGGCTTGTGTTGCACATCTAAAATATTTTTTTCCCCAAAATAAGTAAGATAGTTACCCAACCAATAGGAACCATGACCCCCCCACCTCTCCGCAGGGGCCACAACTGGGGGCTCCTACCAAAATTTCCCATTTAAGAACCCCCTCCCAGGAATGTGAGCATGTGCAAAAGGAGTAGCTGCGGTGACTACCTAGCTCAGCAATAAAAGGTGTCACCAGTACAGCCCCCCCTCTCGAGCCTCCCATCTGGAAAAAGAGATTTATACAGTGCCATACCCTGTGCCCAAACCCCAACCCCAACCAAGAGAACCCCCCAACTACCAGATTAACTATTAACGACTCTCCCAACAAACCGGTCCAATGTGGACAAGTAAACTCCCCCCAAGGAAGTTCAAACGAAACTGCCAGAGTTCCCACTACAAACAGTAGGCAGAAGGTAAACCATAAGCCCACCATAATATTGTCATTAGAAAATATGGGACACCAACATCTAACAGAAACACCTAGGATGTAACAGCTACTGACTATAGTTTAACTCTTAAGAGAATGCATTAAAAGTTCCAAGAATAGAGCGCATATCCCCTAGAGTCATTCTAGTTGTGGCGCTGGCAAAAAGGCTTACTGCTGTATGATTCCAAAACTGCACTCACATGACATATACCGTCCCATGGCCCTGGATGCCTAATCACCAGAGGTCCACTGTTCAGAAGATATGGGGGCCCCTGGAAGTCGACAGTAGCTCTGGAGAAGCCCCGCTGACACCCACACCCCCAGGTGCAGTTGGGCATATCCTAATGTATCAATGAAGGCAACGCAGCCCAACGGATGGCACATAAGCATTAAGTGGTCCAGACTTAACCAGTACACAGATGATCAGAAGAACTTGTGCCTCGGGGATGCAGTCTGCTCAATAGAAATCCAGGCCAACCCTCAATCTAAAGTAAACAGATCGACCCCATCTTTTAAACCAGTGAATAGAAAGTAACCACCATACTAATTATTCAGGCCGAGGTAGGGAGGCCAAAACAAGCCCCCCCCAACCCCTGCCACAGCCACAGCCAAATCTCAGGACAGGGTCAGCGGTTCCACCACCAGGCTTCTTTGCTGGCCTGTACTATTCCACAAGGCTCATCTCTGATAATGAGGCTAATTCAGTGTGGACAGTTTACAGCCTCCCGCTACTACCCATGCCCTCAGGCATGGTCGGGAGCTGCCACCAACCTGCAGGGCCTATTTCTAGCTCAGCATGTTCCAAGGCCCTGCCAGCAATCCAAACTCAATCCCAGTCACATTGTGGAATTAAAGTACGTGCCACTCTAAGTTGTGAAGGACATAAGAGTCCCAGGGTAGATCCAAACAGTGAGAAAGGGCAGCACTTACTTGGATTAGAATGCTTGAAATTCAGGGTGAAGCAGACTGTGCCCTCTCTCTCCTGGTCTCCTCCTCCTCAGCCCATTTTTCAGTGGCTTTAGGACATAGAAAAAAGTGTGGCCTCTGTCTCTGTCTCTCAACCCTAAGTTGAGCCAGACAAAGAAAGGCAAATGACCAGCCCAGTTTAAATAATTTGTTTTTTACCTGGTTGAATTTTTGCCTCCTGATCTGCAGATCTTTACTGTAATCCTGGTACATGTAGACTTTAGCTCTACCAAAAGATATGGGGCCAGCTTTTTTAGCTTTTTGCAGGATCGCTTCTTTATCAGTGTAATGAAGGTACTTTATTAAACAATGCTGCAGTCTGTCTCCTGGCTTCACAGGGGGGCCCACGCGGTGCACCCTTTCAATCTCAAAGATCACAGATTCCTCTGGAATGCCCAATTGCTCAACCAGCCAATGATGCAATCCCCTGCCCAGGTCCAGGCCCTCCACACCCTCCGAGAGCCCAATGATCCTGATGTTTGAGTGCCTGGATCTATTCTCCTGTTCATCCAGATGTTCTTTTAGTTTGGCCAGGGCAGAGACGAGGCTGGCCTATTCAGCAGAGACCCTGGCATACGAGTTCTCCAACTCTCCCACCCGACATTCCAACTCCGAGATCGGAGAGGTGTGAGTAGCTATAGTCTTTGTCAGGCCAGTTACCACAGTTTGGAGATGGGAGAGCTGGGCAGTAACATTCAGGAAACTAAACTTCATCTCCTGCTGCATCTGTATTAATGTGGTCAGAACTCTGGCCAGGGACTTCACAATGGCTTACATTTTGAGGTCATGTTGGCCTTCCACGCACTCGCGCTCGGTGCCTTGCGGCCCAGAATTTTGCAATTCACCTGGACTCAGTGTAGCTTGACCATGGGAGCTAAACAATTTCTTAGCCTGCTTATTTTTAGATTTCCTGGACACCATCCCCTAGGGCTACAATTTGGACCGAGTTTAGGCGTTCATGAGATGCTCTTAGTAGCTGTTATAGTCCCAGGGAGCTGTGCTAGAAAGCATCTGCCATGTTCGCTGGCTGGCCATGCCCCGCTAAGTGGTAGGTTTATATGAAGATCTCTTTCAGTGGTGGAAAGAAGTGAAAATGGATGTGTGCATGTGGTTAAAAAAACTTTGGGAAAATAAAGGCTAATAATAACTTTCATAAATATTTAAGCTTGAGAAACCAGTTAGTTAGATTATATGAAGCATCATACTCTAACAAGGAAGATTTTTCAGATCAGATTGAGAAAATTAAAGGTGAAATGAGGCTGGTGCAACACATTAGAGCTAGGTCACTAGAAAATGAATTAAGGGTTGGCACACAGAAGAGCCCCTTTTCAGACCCATGTGAAGCATTAAAGGAGAGGAAAAACAGATCCATAATAACATCCATAAAGGGTAATAATGGGGAAATAATAGACTCCTCAGATGAGGTAAATAGAATAGTAGAAGAAAATATGTCTAAACTATTAGCTGATAATAAATTAGAGATGGAGGGCACAGAAGAATATCTGCGGGAATTAAAGATACCAACTTTGGGTGAAAAAGTAGTAAAACAATTGAAAAAAGAGATTGAGGAGTCAGAAGTTTATGATATTATAAAAACATTGAAAAATGGAGTAGTCCCAGAGGAGGATGGAATTTCAAACGAGTTTTATAAAGCCTTTCCGGAATTAATGGCAGCTTTCCTAACAAGAGTATATAATAATATGTTTTATAATCAAAATATTCCAGCTAATTTCACAATAGGAATAGTAATTTTTCTTTTTAAGAATGGGGATAGACAAGATCTGGCTAATTGGAGGCCGATAAGTGTCTTGAACGAGGACTTTAAGGATTTAGCCAAGTCCTTCAGAGAAGGTTGAGAGGCAGCTATAGAATTAACAGACCAGGCACAAACATGTGCTATTCTATCAAGAAATATTCAGGATAATTGAATGATAACCAGAGATTTAATTGAATTCTGTCAACAGCAAGAGAATGAGGGATGTATTCTAACAATTGACTAGAGCAAAGCCTTTGATTTGGTTAATCATGCTTTCTCATTGAAAGTTCTGGAAAACTATGGGATCCCCGAAGAATTTTGTGATTGGATTAAACTGTTATATGAGAACGCTTCATTGAAAACAGAGATGGAGGGTACTAGAGGAAAGCTAATAAAAATTCAAAGGGGGGTAAGGCAGGGATGTCCCTAAAGCCCTGTACTGTATACATTTGTCTTGGACCCATTAATCAGAAAAATAAAAGAGGATGCAGAGATAGAGGGTATAAAAAGGAATCAAATGGGTGGTGAAGTAAAGGTGGCTGCCTATGCGGATGACTTAAACATTTTTGTAGCAACTCAGGATGGAATTGCAAAAGTAATGAAGCAAATAGAGAAGTTTTCCAGAATCTCAGGGTCTGAAGTAAACGTAAACACATGTAAGGGTTTGTGGTTAGGAAAAGATAGAAAGGAAGAAAAAACTTATAAGGTAAAAATCTCTTCAACCAGTAGGAAAATCTTAGGGATACAATATGGGGAGGGAGATATGGCAGGAGAAAATTGATTAGAGGCAATAGAAATAGGGGGGAAAAAAGTGTCAAGGTGGAAGACATGAAAAATGTCAAAATATAAAAGAATATATATAATTAAACAGATCTTATTGCTATGTTTTATATATGTGGCAGGGGTTTTCACCTTACCATCAACATTGGAGACCAGGGTATTAGGTCTGTTCTTCCAATTATTGTGGGGTAGTAGGTTGAATCCTGTAAAAAGAGAAATTACATACAAAGCTCACAAAACAGGGTGGATTAGGAATGATAACCCCTATAGTATTTTTCCTTACTCTATTTTGGTATAAGAATATTAGTAATATTTTGCAAGAGAAAGAAAATATGGCAGGAATATGAGGGAAAAACGTAATAGGGAAATGATTGGAAGGGTGGAGAGAGAGCACCCCCTCAGTACCAAATAGAATGGGGATACCTAAGTATTATGTAGGAACTTTAAAAAAAATACAGAACTGGAATATAACAAAAGAACAAATACAGAGTATGACAAGAAAAAGAACGTATGCGAAAATTGTGGAGGAAACAGGAGTAGGAGAACCCAAGTTTAGAGGGGGAACACCAAAGGAGAACAAATCTGAATATAAGATATTAAATAACCCCAGAGTTCCGAAGAAAATGAAGGATGTTCAATGGTTGATGGCTTATGGAAAAATAGGGGTTAGAGGATATCATAAGCATAAAGCAGTAGAGTAAAGAAATTGCTTATATCCAGATTGTGGAAGTGATTTAGAGTCCCAGAAGCATTTTTTATTCCAATGTCCACACGCTGTAAGTTTGTGGGACTTTTTGGCAACAGAGTGGAAGATGCCGTGGATGAAGAATATCAGTTATAAAAATTTGGTGTTAGGAATATTTCTTGAGTTATTAGATAGTTATCATTGAGCAACACTTCATGTCCTATTTGTATGTATAAAGTATTATCTGTGGCAAGGTTGATGTCATCTTTTATTACAGCAAAAAGAGATTTCCTTCATTGGGATAGGAAAAATATGTAATATAGAAATGAAAGATGTGTATAAAAAAGATTGTAAATATCATCCAAGGGAAAAGGTGGAAATGTGGTGGAAGGGGTTTATGTTTTTTGTGAAATATGAATGGTAAGTAGAAAGGGGTAATAGGTATCGAGATATGGGAAGATAAACAAAGGAGAGAGTATGTTAGGAGGGTTTAAGGATTATGTTAAGTATGTTCATATTATGGGATGTCTGTATGAGGTGGGTTAAATGAGTTTCGATAATATATATATATATATATATATATATTCTGTTATATTTTTCTGTTATGTTTGCACGAACGTGATTTATTATGTGCTTTCTAATAAAAACTCCCCTACTCTTTACGAGAAGTGCCATGGGGTCTTTAACTTCCACTCGAACTACCACCAGACCAGGCAGATGGGACCTCAGTTTAACGTCTCATCTGAAAGATGGCACCTCCGGAGTGCAGCACCCCCCTCATGCTGCCCTACAGCGTCAGTATTGGGATTTAACCCAAGTGTCTGGTGTGGTGATAGAACCCACAGCCTTCTGATCCCATCCTCAGAGGTGATTGTGCTACCTGCTGAGCCACTGACACTGATAAGGTGGAACATGGTGGAAGGAGGTAGGCGCACATAAATCTAAACTGCAAACATTCAGTGTTGGAATGGATGTGAAATAACCTTTATTTAGGGCAGGCAATCCAAAGAAAAATGCAGCATAACATCAGAAGAGCAGCAGACAGCCCACCACCGCCAACAATAACATTTCATTTCAGGCACTAACATGCGCCTATCTGTGCATAAAACATTGGTGATGGTGAACTTTGTGTTGCTCCGTGATGTTCTTATCTATGAATTGCCTGAATAATAGTTATTTTGCATCCGTTCCAGCATTGGATGTTAGTTGCTTGGATTTGCGTGTGCCTGGCTCCCTCCTCTATGTATTTACTGCATTTTGGCGGTGGGCACCATGAGTACTTTAAGTGGCCTGCTGAGTCCGTGTGACTTTGGGTTTAGTTCTGTCATGAAAAACCTGAGTGCACTGTATCTCAGCTTTATAGTTTAAGTTACAAAATGAACCAAACTCAGCAGGATCAAGCAGCTTAATTTTCTAATGAAACAAAAGTAGCTTGGGAGCCTTGGATAATAAGTGATTGTTCATTTGGGGGAAGAGGGAAAAAACAGATACTCGTTTGAAAATGGGAAAGGAAGCAGTCAGTAATATTTTTTTTTTTTATTATGGGCCACACCAGCAGTTAAAATATGAAACTGATTGATACAAAATGCAACTTTACATTCCCTTCTTGTGTGAACAGAAAGAAACAGAACATGCGCACATCTGTTCACCCAAAGGTGCTCCAGTCAAAAAAAAAAAAAACATGAATCAAAAATGTCAAAGAAAGCTGGGAGCACACACCAAGAACTGCAGGTGAAAGTTTAAGTGTCGTTTTACTGTAATCTTAACAAGGCTATAATATAAATGCATGGCCAAAACCCCTACCTAGTGACCCAGCAGCGAGTAGATCTTCCTCAGGGGGTGGAGTAAACCAGTATCCCCAGCTCTTAAATATCTGAACAACTACATTAAGCTTTATTCATTAGCTGGAGGAATTGAAGAAAGGTGCAACAGTGCAAATCAATTATTACACAAACCAATCAGTGAGAGTGAAAAATACATAGGCATCCAACCATTTGAACAATTAGAATAGTTCTGACTCTAACATTAACTGCACAAACTTGAAAAAATGTACCTGCAAAAATACTTCATATAAATACATTCATAGTACTGTATCCATATTTGGGGTCAGGCAAATGGCTGGATTGATGGAGAGCTCCTCTCCCACCTGAAAGAAAGGGACATACTCCGGGAGAAGGCCAGAAACACAGGTAGAAAGCATGACTACCATGTTACAGAATGGCCAGCAACCACTGCACCATGCTAATCCAGCTCTCCAAAGCCAACTATCATAAGGCCCAGCTTTGCAATTCTTGGGGTGATGGGAAAAGATTCTGGGATAACATCAAAAGCATCCTTGGAAAGGAGGACAAGAAGCACCCTCAGCTGCTCAGTATCAGTAACACCCCCACTACAGACCCTCTAGCTATTGCGGAAGCCTTCAATAAGGCCTTCACTGATCTTACCCCAGTGCTACCACCTGCCTGTTTTCAACCTGGTTTGAACCATTCCAACAACATATCTACCGAGTGTTCTCACCTGACCTTCTGCTTTAAAAGAGTGACAGTGAAGGAGGCCCTAACTATGGTCAAGAAAGTACTAGATAAGACCAGACTGGGCAGTGACGGGATAGACATGAAACTTCTATCCCTCACCCTGGACGTTCTTATAGTGCCCATTACCACACAGTACAATAAGTCCCTGGCCCTTGCCCAATTCCCGGAGGTTTGGAAGCAGGCCCTAGTTATGCCAGTGCATAAAGGAGGTGACAAGTCTCTGGTAGCCAACTACAGACCCATCTCGATCCCCCCCCCGTCCAAGGCACTGGAAAAGATTGTGGCCGGTCAACTCATTGACTACCTCAATAAGTATAATCTACTATGCTCCAACCAGCATGGCATCAGACAAACTCAGTACCACCACTGCCCTGCTGGACTACATGGACTATGCACATAAGGCCCTGGATGAAGGCAAACTGGTGGGGTCTGTCTTTATTGACCTAACCAAAGCCTTCAATACAGTCAACCACCCCCTGTTACTGATCCAACTGCAAAATATGGGTGTGGTGCCCAATGCCCTTTGCTGGTTCCAAGACTACCTGATACAGAGAAATCAATGTGTCAAAATTGTACAAACAGTATCCTGCGCAAGAGAAGTATCATTAGGGGTACCCCAGGATTCAATGCTGGGGCCTCTACTCTTCAGCCTCTTCTTAAATGACCTTCCCACAGCCTGCAACACCAAACTCATACTATACGCAGACGATGCTGTGCTCCTGAGCAGCAGCAGCAGCGCGCCTCAGGCTGCCCTACAATTTGAGCTGCAGAACTCCTTCTCCAAACTCGAGGGCTGGTTCTGTAGTCATAAGTTGCTACTAAACTACAAGAAGACCAAGGCCATGCTGATATCCAGCCCTCACAACAAAAATAAGCACCACCCCCTCATCATCTCCAACTCATGCAGTGAGCCGCTGGAACAAGTCCACTTGTTCAAGTATCTGGGGTCATAATAGATGATACCCTCACATCTGTGCACCATATTGACTCTCTGGTCAAGACAGTCAATACCAAGATTGGTGTCCTTTACAGGCACAGGCAACACCTCTCTCCAGGGGCCCTCCACCTCTCAGTCCACAGTTCAATTATATCTACTATTGAGTATGGACTAGTGGTCTATGAGGCAGCAATGTATACAGTGCTCAAGAGGGTTCAGACTGCTCTCAACAAAACCTGCAGACTCACCCTGGATGCTGAGCGTGGCATGCACACCTGTACTCTGTACAAACGAGCAAATTGGCTGTCATTAAGAAACAGAGTCAAATTTGAGACTTGCATCCTAGGGAAGAAGACAAAGAACCTCTGTGCGCAAACACTGAGGCAAGGGTTACCCCAAAGGGCATTTGGCTGGGAAGCCAAGTTTCAAGAAAATACAAAACCACACATGCCCACACAATGCAAAGCATCATGGGCTGCACATGCAAATCACCACAGAATGTTATGCTGGTTCAACTTTAAGCAGAATTACATGGTGCCGAAAGCCCTCTCACACAGTTTGCAAAAGGTGCTAACAGATGACATAGACACGTGTTTCTTCCTACCAGGACTCATCAGTATGCCTCGTCTGCTTGACACCCCAGTGGAATGAACCAGCTACCCTAAGACAGTCTGTCTGGGTTATGTTGTGGTGAACCCATTAAAATAAAAAACTATTTAAAAGAAGGCTTTATTGGGTTAATCACCGCCTTGTGTAGGCAATCTAATCAAGGCAGCCAACTCGTTGCAGGTCACCAGGAGGAGGACTGGAGGGGCCTTGGCTATCCCCTTCCAAAGCACCTCACTTGGGCAATGTGCATTTGCCTACCAGAGCCCCATGTGGTTGAATGAACTCCCTGGGCACCTCTTGCCCACCAGTTGTCTGGCCCAATTCAAAACTGACCTCAACAGCACATAATAACACTATCTAAGTGCACCTGCCCCTAAGTCCAGCCACACCCGCTCTCTCTGCCCCCCAGCAAGCACTAGGCAGGCCTCAGGTACCCCCTTCCTCTGTTCCTTCTTATGACTTGCCTCAGCAACCAGTTCGCATCATGCTCCTTCAGCACCTGTCACCCCACCTTCGCCCTTCCCAACTTCCAGTCCTGTGAGTTTCCCTAACAGTCACTACTAATGCAGGCTGCCTGACCATGCCCCCTCGCACCCCACCATTTACTCTAGCACGTCTTCTCTGCTCAGCCTCCCTTCACTCCCCCCATTTCTCTCTATATCTTATCGCCCTTCTTCCCCCACCCTTCACCTTCACCACAGTGCCTACCTCTCTCTCGTACCTCCTTTCTTCACCCCACTGCCAGCTATCCCCATCCCTCTGAACTACTGACAAGGCACTTTGTGGCTGCTTATTACCCCACCCCCCATAAAGTGTTTTTCTTGTTATTTTAACTTGTACCTATGTTTTGAGTTATTTTGTAAGTTCTGAATCCAAGCTGTATCGTTCATTGTGATGTACCTTTGCGTTCTTCTACCGTACTTTGTTTTGCAATCTATGACGTGGAACCTTTGTAAAAGAGCTTGCACTCAAAGGTCTTTTCCAAATCCCTAAATAAATAAATAATTTGAATATTCAGTCCATAGCAATGCACATGCAATTTATAAACAGTCAAGCTCAATATTAAAACTTAAAAACAGTGAAATCACCGTCTTTAAAGTTGGTGCCCAGTGTGGTCAGACAATGGAGGGTGGAGGATAGCGAACAAAAAGGACACTGCCCCACTTCCATTTCTTGACATTGCACCAGTTATAGTTGCTGACCTCTGCATCCCCGCATGATCTCCCACTGAGGACACAACAACAAAGAGGCATCCGGACACCAGGGAGACAAAACCCCTTACCCAATCAAACGAAACTGAGCAGCCCAAAAAGCAAATCTAAATTAAAATTGAAATGTAATTAGGGGACAGGTGGGACTTGTAAAAAGGCCTTGTTTCAAAAGACAGAAGCTTCAAATGTGTTTCCATTTTACGTCACAGCCAAATCAAAAATACTAATGTGGGAAACTATACAGCACATACTGTTAATATTAATAATATCTCAAGCCATGTGCAAAAGAAAGGGAGGGGATTGGAAAAACAAACATGGAATCCAAAAGATTAATTTTAATATATATGTCCATACTCACTCATTATAATGCAACAAAAAGAAGGAGTTTTTAAAAGATAGAACAAAGTTATTGGGGAGGGGGAGTGACAGAATAGGGGAAGAACAGTGGGGTGGTCAGGTGGGGAAAGACAATGGGTCGGGGAGTTAACTAGTTAAGGGTCCAGCCCAGGAACAGTCTGGACAAAATATAAAGCTAAAAAGCATAACTGCAAGAGGGAGGAGTTGGTCGGGAGAGGGGAAATGGGGGGATGAAGTTTGTCATTTTCAGTAAAACACTAATACAATTACCTTTAAAAACTGAAATCCAACTTATCATTAAGACGACCAACAATTGCTATGTTTACAATAAAAAAAATACACTTGCACCTGCAGTTCCAGCTTTCCTTCTTGTGTGATGCTCACATAACCCTCACTCCAGCGTGCTCTTAGCATTGCAGCAGCCAGCAGGTGTATACAAATATCATTTTGTGTGCTGCCCCCCCCATATTAATTATCAAAGGGAAAAAAGGCATGCTGCTCCTTGAAATCAAATGATCCAAAACGTTGCCTGCTATACGAAGTCAAAACAAGTCTATCATTTGTAATTTAAGTGGACTTCATGTTCACTTCACCATTACTTTACTGTCTAAAACAAATCTTAATCAATAAAATATTTATTTATTTAATAAAATGTTTCACCAGGAAGGCACACTGAGTGATAAGTCTCTCGTCTCCCGGTGCGACCTGGGGGGGAAGGGGTACAATAGGAGTGAAACATTAATCATTCAAGTTACAAGATCAACATTAACATACAGTTCTAAGGCAGGTTTTACAAGCAGTGGTACAACAGTGTTGCGCATAATAGGTAGAAAGAGTGGACAATAATAAGTGCCGGGTTACTAGTAAGTAAAGACATGCTTACATGAAAGAAAAGGGTGAAAGGAGAGGGAGGGGTGAGGTGGAGGGATGTAGGAGGAGGGGAGTAGATGAGGGACAAAAGCCCTTGGGGGGAGCAGGAGAGGGACCCATGGAAAGCATTTGGCATCCCTTACATTCTGTGAGAGATCAAGGGAGGCCAGTAAGGGGGAGCAATTTGGGGGAAGGGGAGGAGAGCTAGAAATTTGGAAGGGTGAGGGGGCATAGGGTAAAATGAAGGTGACGGTAGAGGGGTAGGGTTTACCCAGGGCTTATAGGAGGGAATTAGGGAAGGACATGGCAGGAACAGCTAGGTACAAGGTAATTTTTGAGGGCATCGCTGATGGAGTAGGTGGAGGATGAGTGCTGGATTTGAGGGGGGAGTGAATTTCAAATTTCTGGGAGGTGGTGAGAATAAACGGATTGGCCAATTAGGGTAGATTTGTGAGGGACTACCTGGGTGCAGGAGTTGGTTGATCTAAAGGAATGGGAGGATGGGGGGGGTTGTTATAAAGGAGAAGGTTAGGTAGGAAGGGAGCTCACCCAACCAGTGCTTGGAGATGAATTTAGCACAGTGGGAGAGTCACCTATTTGTAAGAGAGGGGAAGGATAGGGCATGATAAAGATTGCAGTGGGGTGAGAGGGAGGGCATCAAGGGCAAAGCGGCAGAAGGAATTGAAGAGGTTGCCCAGTCTTGCCAGGGAGTACTTAGGGGCAGCACCATAGACTACGTCACAGTAGTCAAAAATGGGTAGTATCATCTTCTGAACAAGTTCATGCCTAGCCGTAGGAAGGATGCAACTACGGTTCCTGAACAGGGCACCAAGCTTGGGGCGCAATTTTTTCTGGATGGCATCAATATGTCCAGAGAAGATTAGATGTTGGTCCAACCAAGCACCTAAGTACCTGAAGGAGGATATGTCCTCAAAGTCCCATCAAGGGTTTAGAAAGTTGGTAGGGAGGGAAGCCTAGAGAGTCTCTGCCTGGTGCCAAAGGTCATGGAGACAGTCTTCTAGGCACTGAGGAAAAGTTGATGGTTAGCAAACCAGAGCTGAACCTTGTCAAAGTCTCGCTGTAAGCTCGATACTGACAATTTAGATGGCAAGGCAGGCTGGCAGGCTATTCGGAGGGGCCCTGGGGGAACCGGACAAAACAAGTTGTTTAGGATCAGATTGGCTCCAAAAAATAGAAGCAAAAGGTTTTCCAAGCACTGCACTGCTACTGACAGTGCTTTGCTCGCTTAGAATTAGAAACATTTCGAGTCACGACTTCGGACTTGGGACTTCCTTAAAATTCTTGTATGTTTAGCTGACCCGCTAGGGCAGCAGTTGGATTTCCACTTGCGATTCCCAAGATCTGGGTTCAGGAACAGACTGGGGAGTTGGAGGGCCAGCCGGGGGAGAAGGATCGAGCGTCCCAGAGACTGCTCTCTTTCTCCAGAGGGAGGGAGGGGAAGAGTGTCCTGCACTTTATGGACCCCTGCCAAAGGCTGGGGATACTGCTGCAACCGGTGATGTTGTGGAAGGAGGACAGGGCAGATGCTGGACGTCATTGCATGTCCCCACCCCCAAGGGAGCAATGCAGCAAAAAAAGCCGCCCCCCCGGCCTTACAACCCACTTTGCCCATGGCCTACTGCCTACGACGGCCCACTGGAGGGTCCTGCTCCCGTGGCCCTGACACAGGGGTGTTGGGCTTGGCAAAAGTGTCCATTGAGAGGGGAGCCCCACCGTATTCCCACTTGGGGCAAGCTTGGTCAATGGGGCGGGCAATAGCGGTCTGAGGATAGGGGGAACACCCACAAAACAAAACCCCTTGTATGTATATATACTATGCCAAATGCCAGTGTACCTCTGCTACACTGTGCACAGTGCCCAGAAAAACAGGTTACATTTATTTACTACTGTTTAGTACCCCTTACCTACAGTAGCCACTAGTGTGCAGGCTCAGCAACAATGGCATCCAAGTGAAAGCAAGGTAAATAGTCGCTGTGGTCCACCGCCACTGAGAGACAGGAGTCGTCTGGTCCCAGTGACAGTGCGGAGTCTCAGAGAGGCTGGCAAACAGAACAGAAAGAGCCTGGCCACTGGCCTGGTTGGCAAACTGACACAGAAGCTGGAGCTCAACGCAAGTCAGCACGCAGACACAACCACTGACCACCAACAAAATAATGATTAGCAGCAATAGAAGTGAGGAACAGACCGCTGCCCCCTACATTTATCCCTGCCTGTGTCTCCCATTGTTTTGCTGGGTTGATGAAACAGACATGGAGGCACCAGTGTAGACAGGGGGCACATCAAACAAGTCCCCAAGAGAGGTGTAAACTGGGTTGGGTGTTAAAGTTAACAGGATTACAGGACGGAATGTAGCTGGAATGGAAACAGCCCTTATTATCTATTGTTTTTAACCACTTGTAAGCACTTGACACCTCCGAGGACTGGGACAGCAAGGCAAGGAGGCACTCAGACAGGGCACTTCTTTTGTTTTCTTGCTGTAGCAGGATGCAGCATGCGGCATATTCAAAGGAGGGAGGAGGGAGAGTTTGTCAACTTCCAAGGCTTGCTGCAGGGCGGGGGGCTGGTCACTTTGTAACTTTGTTAAGCAACGAGGCAAAACTGTTCCCCAGCACTGTCTGTGTGACTTGCTTGGCATGACACTTCCCACGGCAAAACAATAAACAAAGCCAGAGCGCAGCAGATTAATTACTTAATTTTCTCATCACTCTCAGGTGGGCTACCTTTGCTTGGAGGCTTACGTTCAGTTCTAGTCATCTGACTGTGGTGTTCACCGCAATTCTGAAAGTGAAGGGCCAGGCACAAGGCAAGAGACCACTCACTCCTGTGGGCCAAAAAGCGATGGGTTGACTGTATCCCCTCGCCCAGCAGTTCTGACACCCTCCCAGACCCCAGCCCTTATCTCACTGCTCCATGATGACGGTCGTGACTCCTTCAAGTCCAGTGATCGGACTGAAACTTGGAAGGAAAGAAAGGAGGGACCAGGAACAGAGGAGCGAGTGTCCCGAGCAAGGAGAGGACTGCAGTAGCCAGCAGGTGCGTACAGTGCAGGCCAAGTTGCAGATGAGGTGTCAAGCTCTTGCCTGAACTTTAAAAAATAAGAGTGAGCTGAGGAGCCTGTCTGTATGGCTCATGGTTCACGCACATGGACACAGTCAGTCATGGACATGTGGGGTGTGGTGAGGCGCAGCCAGCGCCATGGTGGAGCAGAACTCAGAAAGTCTTTCCTCGGGTGGGCCTTTCCCTTCTCTGGCTGTTACGGCTGTAAGTGACTTGTGTGTGGTCAGTGGTGCAGTGCAGCAGAGCAGGTCACAGCCAGTGGTTCCCTTCCTGTGACTGACTCATCACCCCTCCCATCCCTGGCTGCTAGCCTTCTGCAACCAAATGCCTGCAAGTGCAATTAAAGATTTTTTGTATATTAGGGGAGGGGTGATCGGGACACTGGTTTGTTTCAGGGTGGGGCAGGGCCATCTAGTTCTTAAATTACGTCTGTCTCTATGTCCACAGTCCACCAAACCGGCAGAGCACACTTGTTGCTTCTCTCCAGTGCTCCTCCTGCCTCTGCCCAGTGTATATAACAGGCTCCAGTGTGGGCAGGAAGGCAGAGGCAGGCGAAGGCCAGACCAGCATCTTCTTCTCCTGGGCACAGCCATCGCTACCTACGATTAGCTACGAGTCTGACTGCTGGCTGCCTGGGGGGAAGGATGGGGGATTGGGGTGGGGAACTGAGGATGAATGATGACTTCATTAGCTAAGTTAACTAGCTTACTTTACGCTTGAAGTTAATGCTGCAGAGGTGTGATGTTGAAAGGGGGGAGGTGAGGAGCGTGGACCAGGCATAGAGAAAGTTGAAGTTGATAGGGGGTGCGGCTAGGACCGGGGAGAGAGAGCTGCACCAGCAGAGGAGCAAGGACCAGGGAGACTTCCTGCAACAATCTGTTTTAAATCAGCCCAGCTTGGGCTGTGCAGCCGAACTGCTTGTGGGGAAGGGACTGGTGGAGTGGTGAGCCAGGGTTGGGGAGGGGGTACGTCAGCCAGGCTGATCAGTGAGTGGTCTCTTGTAGTTGAAAAGAAAAAGGCCCCGTATGATTGGTGCTACATTTTCTTTTCAAATATAGACCCTTTCAGGCAAAACACCATCATGATCAGCCTGGCTGATTATTGGTGTGACACTGCCCTGCCTCTTGTATACCACTTTGCATTGGACAGACTGTGTCACACCCTTGAAAAGCAACTAATGTCAAGAAGTTTGCTGCGCGTGTACGCACAACAAATTTAATAAACACAGAAGAGGCTGAAATAAAGGAACTGCAGGATATAAACATACTGTTTGGGGCCCATGTAGTTGCAAGCATCTGGCTCCACAAAAACTGCTAGAAAATAGGTCAGAGGTCACAGATCTCGAGTCTGGGAATTAAGGCCAATCATCTGTTTATAACACTACAGACTCTGCATGCATGCTTTGCATGGCCAGACTGGCATTCCAGAATTCAGTCGTTCTGGGGATTTTTAGACCTATAGGATGTCGAGTTCAATAAATATAAAAGGGAACTGAAGTAAAGAAGTGGGGCTCAGCTAGTTTTGCTAGTGTGACAGAGAGACAGGAGCTATGAGCTGATGAGCACCGTCTGCCTGGCACTGCAGGCCTGGTATGCTAAAGAAGTCTGGGATCCCAACAACTGATTCCTTTGTTAAGAAAATCAGTTTTTATCAGAACTAACAGTTTGAAGGCAAGGATTGGAGTTGTTTTTTTTTCCAGCCCCACTAGTGACTTCCCCCAAGGGATGAGCTCCTTAGTAGACCGTCTGACTGAGAAGGTCACTGCCGGCTTCAGGGTCCCTGGACCCACTATTCTTACAGCACCAGACCGACTGTGAAAGAACCAAGATCAGTGAGTGATCACCAGAAAACCCCAGGGAAGCCTTCTTTCCAGCCGGAGGCATGTCCAGCTGTCCTTCCTGTTCTATCATCAGATACCAAAGGTATCTGTGAAGCTACCAAACTCTAAGTAACCACTGGGATTTCAGCCGTGCAACATGGGAAGATTGTGATTGTGCTGGACTGAGTGGAAAGCCCTGGGCTGACCTTTGCCACTTTGACAGGTTCAGGCAAAAGACCGCCTGTGGAGGCCACCTGGCCACCCATTTGTGTGTGGATTACAAATAGGGGCCCCTTTTGTATAGTTTACAGTTTAATTGTTCACCAACAGTTTGGGATTTAAATTGTATTTGTCTGCAGCAGTTAAGGCGCGCCACAGCAGCTAGACTGCTAGCAGCAGTGGCATCCCCAGTAAGGTACCCACCGCAACGAAAAAAGAGAGCTCTTGTCCGTGGCCTTTAGTAGGCTTTAAGCTGGGTTCATCCACTTGGGGTTTAAAGGACTGCCGAAAAGATGGGCAGATTTGTGTTGGGATTTCACTGCTATCCCATTGCTCACATTTTTGTCTACTGTCCCCTTGTTCTTGCCGTACCCTCCTCTTTTAAATAAATTACTTGTGTAAGCCCCCCATCCCAGTGTCTAGGGGTATGCCTGAGGGTAATTGAGAGGGAGGGGGGCACTATACAGTCAGAAACACAGTCTCAGAAAAATATTGCACTCGTTACCTGGGTTCAGACAAGATGTCTTCAAGGGTGCCAGCCTTACTTAGTGACGAAGGGCATACAAGAGCTGTGGGGGGCAACTTAATTAGTGCAGAAACACAACAGGCAAAAGGATTAAGTCCATTGTTGACTCCAAGGTTAAAGAAGAAAAAACTTAATTTAATTTATCAAATTTGACTAACTCACTCCACGGACAGTGGGTGCAATTCACAAGGTGGGCAACCATTAGGGAGACTTGCCCAATACAGTCTGCAGCAAACTTTTAGTTGTTAGAAGCTTTTAACACTGCAGTGCTCCCTCAGGGCCAAACAGGCTCCTACATTCTGGCAGCAGCAAACAGAGCAGGCCCAAAAGCAAGGCCACAAACTGGATTTTCTTCTCCCAAAACTTCTCTCCTGCACAAAGCTTACTTTTCACGCTCACTTCAGGGAATACAATCTGGCCAAACTGCATAGACAGCTACAAATAAATAGAATATTTGAAACTGCAAGCGGTACTCCCACCGCTGGTGGCTCAAATCCAGAGCTCCCAAAATGGTTAGTCTCTGAACAGCAAACAAAGTCCCACAGGAATCACCAAGTCCCCTCTATCCCAAGCATCGTGCAGCTCCAAGCATCCCGGGGAGTTTCTGCTTATGCCTGGCAACCCCCGGAGACCCACGCAATGTTCTGCTCTTGGGCTGAATAGGGTTCCCAGCTCCTCCTGGCTGTGTTGAAGTGCCACCAGAAAGGGAGACAGGCTGCCCCCACTGCACTCCCTGCAACACAGACTGCCACCACAGTGCTGCCCCTGTGACCTAGCAAGGAAACTACTTTGCTCTTGCCCGAGGATGAGAAATATGGGTGCGGGGCCCAATCATGCCAACCCCACCAAGGTGCCAGTGAGTCACAAGGTGGGCCACTTACTTCATTCCCGGGCTCTGGCTCCCCACAAGGCACAGGTGGTCCCCAAAAAACTCACAGACTCCTGACCACTCACATTATCTGCCGATCTTCAAGGGCAGTGGGCCGGGGTGGCAAACGACCCACCCAGGCCCCATACCTCGGCCTCACAGCCGAACACACTTAGGCTGCCTCCTCTCTCCTCTTCTCCCAAGGACTCAATATCTACCAAAAAAACTCCCACCTTTATACCCTCTGGGCTGGGGCCCCCCTGCTTGCAGGTAGGCTGCCAGCTCCAGACCTACAGGCACCAGAACTTCCTTAAGCTCCCAGAGGGGGCTTACACTTGTTTGAACTGCATTTCTTGGTTTAGGGTTGTTATTGCTGTTACAGTGTCACTTGTTCTGGGGGCAAGATTGGGTGGGCAGGTTATGCACTGTTTCCTGGGGGTAATAGCCTTATGTGTCATCATCCAGGTACCCCAAATTGCTACTGCAGGTGGAGGCACCTCGCAACTTTTAAGCCCGTGTACCCAGTGTAGCATAACTTTAGGCAGCCCAGGCTGGCCCCTTTGAAGGGTTTGATGAAGTGAACCCCAAGGGCCTTGGGTGGTCTGCTACACATTAATTGTCAATTTGCATGATTTTTTGAACTTTGTATGTGTTATGATTTTTAATTCCATTTTCACTTTAAATGGTTTTGAAGCTATCATCTGGGATGTATAATTAAAGGTAGACAATAGGGGGTGCCCTACCCTTGAGAATGCTCAGAGGAGTGAAACTTGGGGGGGCTTTTGTACCAGTCTCTGTGATGCTGCTATAACTGTATGTGTCCTTGACAAAGAAGAAAGAGTTTTGTACCACATTCAACTGCAGTGGAGAGAGTTTCATTTGTGCGAACTGTGAGTGGTGTGTTTGCTTTGGAACAGTGTTGAACTTTTAACTTGAGTGCCATAACTTATGAAGCAACCCTTTTCTTTTGACCTCGAGGTGGTGTGTTTATATATTTGGTTAGCTGGGCGGCTACCACCTTTTCAAGTAACTTGCTGAGGGCAAGTAGGAGGAGATAGAACGATATTGGAAAATAAGCTTAGAGTCACCCTTTTTTGGGACAAGGACTGTCTTGACAGTTTTCCAGTACCAGAGATGAGGGAGAAATTAAAGAAATTAGATCTGGGGAGAGCTAGAATAGAGGCACCTAACCGGAGAATTCTAGGCTCAGTGTCATCTGGACCTGGACTGGCACCTAGAGGTTGAGAGTTGAGTAGCTTATAGACCTTTGTTCTGGAGACAATTTTCAGAAGGAATGGGGATGGGTGTGGGAGGGAGGGAGGTTGATTAGGGAGAGTGACCTGGGTGGCAGGGTGACTGGGAGAGAAGGATGAGAGGTCAGCAAACTGGGCGTTGAAGGCATTAGCTATGGTCATTTGATTGTTATGCTTTACCCTGTCAATGACCACATCTACTTGAGTAATTTGGAAGGATCTCCCAGGAGCCCTTTGATCGGCCCTCAGAAACTCCACAAGTCACCAGCAGAGGGCAGCAGCTGCACTTTACAGAATGCACTTTTGGCGGAGCATGTTTTCATTTTTCATTGTTACCGCCACTGTCTGTATGGCAGCCCATCTTGTAGACTGGAGGAGGCCTTAAAGGCTGCTCATCATTTATCCTTTTTTTTTTGTTAATAAAGGTGTTTATACTCCTGGGCTGGATCAGATGGCTGTTCATCCCTGTCCCCGGCTGCCGTTGGCCAGCTGATGCCTCTCTACTTTTGGGTTGGGGTTTCCCCACAGATTCCCCCGATGGCAAGGCCGATGATGAGGGCTGCCCCCCCGAGACTCTCATCCAGAAATCCCCCACATTACCAGCAGAGCAGCAGAGCAGGCCATGGCACCTCAGGCAGGGCTTCATGAAGCCCTGTTCTGCTTCCGTTTTCCTCCAGTTTTTTTTCTCCTGGAGCTGCAGTCTGCCACAGAAGCACATGTACGAGGAAGTGCACATGCACTCCGGAACCACAGCCTCATTCCACCCACCCAGACCGACGTCTGGTCCCCCATAGTGTGGCACTACCACCAGACCTCCACCTGGTGGCAGCCAAGAACCAGGAAGGTGACCCACTCCAGCCCAGGAGAGGAGAGCTACCTGTCAGCTGCTCACTCCATCTCCAGCCATCCCCCCACCAGTCCCCAGCAACCTGAGTTCATTTCTGAACTTGAGTCACCAGCGCAGCACAAGATAGGCACTCTGCTGTGCCTCAGCCCTCTGTGCCACCAGGCTGTTTTTTTTTTGCCTGTTTTTGATGAGGGAGAGAAGGTCACTGTGCAGCTAATGGGTCACCATCCCCCTGACTCTACTCTTGTTGTGGGGAATAAATCTATTCTTGGGGCCATTAATACAGGACTGAAAGAGGTCGAGGGCCACACTGACATCAGTGGTAGTAAGGATTGGGGACCAGTCAGCTAGTGAGAGTTCTGCATTTAGAGATGATGAGTCAAGGATAGAAAAGTTCCTGAGAGTATGGAGTTTGGGAGGGACTTTAGGGATCTGGGATTTCCATAGACAATAAGTAGGGAAGTGATCACTTAAGGAGTCAGAAAGAACTCTGTGTACTTGGATGCTATCAGGTCTATTTGTGAGGAACCAGTCTAGCAAAGATGAAGACACTCCCCGGTGAGAGATGGGCATGGGATTGGAGATAATTTGGGTGAAACTGGCTTTACTAATTAGCAGTTCATAAATGCCTCAGGCAGTGCACTATGCAGAACTTTGCCCAGACCAACAACTGAAGGACCTGGCCTACATTATCACCCAGCTAGGTCTCTGTAATGCAAGCCAGATTGACAGAGGAAATAAGATCCACCACAATAGTGGATTTATTCCTCATTGACCTAATACTGCACAGCATGACTTGAAGAGGATGAATGGTGATAACCAGAGCCTTAGCTACCTGCCCACTCAGTCTGGTGGGATACCTGGGTATGGGGACTAAACACATCTAGCCTCTCTCGAGCCCCCATTCTCCCCGTGGTATCTCTTGGTCCTCGCAGACCCTAATGGCACCCTCCCTGTTAGCCCACCCCAACTCATTTGCTTCACCTCTGTGTCTCCTCCTGGTCCCCACTTCCCTGCACCAATGGTAAGCCACAGTCAGCAAGGGGGTCCCAGAAGGCCCCTCAGCTACCTGCCTACTTGGTCTGGTGGGATACTTGGGTATGGGAACTAAACACATCTGGCCTCTCTCAAGCCCCCATTTTGCTCAAGAGCATCTCCTGGTCCTCACAGACCCTAATGGCACCCTCCCCATTAGCCCTCCCAAAGTAATTTGCTTCATCTTTGTCCCTCCTCCCAATCTCCACTTCCATGCATTGACAGTAAGCTGCACTTGGCAGGGAGGGTCACAGAAGGGGCGCAGAACCTGGAGCAGGGAGGAGGAGCCTCAGGGTCCACTGCAGATGACATATCCTGGACCTAATAGTACTATCTAAAACACCCTGCCACCCACAACAGAATCTCCTCCATTAAATAACAGTCCACAATAACCCACACACACTTGTAGTTGCTAACCACACAACCACACAAACATTGACACCGTAATCCAAACTTTTATCCGGCACACACTGCCAACCTATCACTCCTAACCAATTAACACACAACATCCCCAACCCCAAAATAACCTCCCACCAATTCCCTAGAAAAAATTAAAAAATACTGCAATAAGCAAAGGGAGAACGCACAGTTCAGTTCATTATGCAGTAGTAAAAGTCCAGATGATAAATAACATTAAGTCCAGAACAATGCTTGCAGCAAGTATGTTATCTTCTGCTCTCACCAGAGGAATAGTTCTTTGAGCCAAACTGAAACAGAAGTAAAATTCCAGGTGGTGCTCCCCCTACCAGCCAGGACAGATACTGAGGAAATGAGAAGCAGTCAAAAATTCTAGCCCGAAGGCTCTCCCACCGTTCTCGACTGGACCACAAAAACTTTCCAGCTAGAAGAATTGTCCCAGTTCTCCCCCAACCACACTGACTCTCAGTGGCACAGTGGAGGCAATCCTCAGTACAATCAGACAAGCTCTCACCTTCAGCAGGCAAGCAGATGGAATACCCGAATTCACCTAAGTCTACAGCACTGCTCCCTTCACTGCAGCCACACAAACCTTACACTATAGTGCACTCTCTGAGGGTGTCAGTCTTAGCAGTCCAACCCAGCTCCACTGTGTGGATACGGCTTTGCTCCTACCACATCAACTTGCTCACCTGGTCATGACAATCCTTGGCAGATTTCCTCCAGGACATCTTGCACCAGAATTACTGTGACAGTCAGTGAGTCCCATTCCCTCCCACCGCACAGCACAGTAGTCCACCAGAGGCTTTCACATACTAATGTGAAGTGAAATGAATAAAATAATTCAGATGTCACCATGAACTGAATGGGGTCCTACCTAAAAACAACTACAGAAATGAAGTTAAAAACTAATGGCTGTGAATGAAGCAGTATTTTGGTTCATTTATAACTAAGGATTCTCCACTCATAACCCATAACAAAGGGTTATTTTCCTTAAAATTTCAGAGCTTATCAGAGCCACAAACAGATGGTAAGCCCAGCCTGGTTGCCAAGTACTGTTTATACATTTTCTACTTATATATTGCCCCTGTCTTCCACGAGCAAATTCTCTTTCATGGGAGCTGTACTCCTGGTTCCATTATTCCTCAAAGCAGGTGACACTGACCAGCTGCTCTTTGATTACAATTTCATGGAACTTCCCTATAATGGAAGTTAAGCTGACCAGTCTGTAATTCTCTGTGTCTCTTCTGTCCCCACTCTTGTGCAGGGAATGACTGCTACCCCCCAGTCCTTGGGGACTGCACCCATCTCAATTGCACAGTTAAATATGTCTGCCAGGGAAGCTGAGAGAGCCTTCCCCAGCTCCTTAAAGGGAAAACTCCAACAAGAAGCCTACAATTAGCAGCTGCTTCTGCGCCTTGATTGGAGCTTTTAGCATAAATCAATGTTTTATTTACCTCCTGGGCTGTGAGATTTATTTCATAAAATCTGCATCATCTATAATCTCTCCAGAGCCAACCGCGGCCATCTCTCATAGCCAGGTGACTTCTGCTGCATGGGTTATGTTAATGAGGGCTACCAACCAATGGCAGAGTTGGTAGCCCTCATTTAGCAGAAGCCACCTGGCTGTGCAAGATGGGCTCAGGCAGCTCTGAAGAGATTATGGATGTGTGGCTTTTATGAAGCAAACCTCACAGCCCGGCAGGTAAATAAAACACTGCTTTAATGCTAAAAGCCCTAATCGGGCGTTTGTGCAGCAGCTGCTGCACTTTGAAGGCTTGCTGGAGTTTCCCTTTAAGCATCCATGGGTGCAACCTCTGTAGCCCCAGGGACTTATCCGCATTTAACTCCGTAAGACCTGCAGTACTACCTGTTGCTCTCAGAAGATGCTGAGGAAAAGGAACAGTAGTGGATCCCCTGGTCCTCAATCAAACCTGCTCTGTAGTTGCTATATTACATGTGGACAATGTTGTCTCAATTATCAAGAAGGGGGCAAGATCTGACCATAGCAACTACAAGACCATCAGCCTCACATCGGTACTGGGCAAAGTCCTAGAGGCCACTATCAAGGACAGAAAAATTGAGCACTTGGTTGAGGACAATGAACTTGTCCCTGCACAGCAAGGTTTTATGAGGGGCCAATCATGCCACACCAAGCTGATCATCTTCTTCAAGTGGTAGCAGGGAGGTGGACAGGGGCCTGGACATACACATAGTTTATTTGAACTTCAGCAAGCCCTTTGATGCTGTGGCACATGCCACACTTCTGAACAAAGAACACCAGTGTGGTATACATGAAGCATATGCAAGGGGGCATTGCTAACTGTCTTGGGCAAAGGAAGCTAACGTTTGTGTTGGATGGACACTACTCCAAGTGGAGAGAGATACTCAGTGGTGTCCCTCAGGGACTGGTTCTGGGGCCACTGCTGCTGAACATTTTTATCAGTTGTCTGGAAGCTAGGGACTCTACCAGCTGCATACGTTCACTGATGACACTAAGTTGGCCAGGGTGGTGGACTCACAAGGGTCATATTAAAATATGCTAATTTTTGAGAGTTTAAAGGGGCTGCATAGCCTAGTTTCAGGGAGACTGAGTGGGAAGCCCAGACAGACCAGATCCCAATGGAACCAGTCCAGCCTATAGAACCTTAAAAAAGAGGGAACAGCCTTAAATTAAGTAGTGTAGAAAATAGAGACCCACCTGAATTTCAGTGCAGGGATAGCAGGGCAGTAAATGAGTTTAGAGAAAGCATACCTTACCTGTCGTGGTAGCCAGTGTATCCAGTGTTGCAGCTTGCCACCAGAAATCCAGAAGGTCAGGCAGTCAGTCCAGCTATTATAGAAAGAAGAAACCATCCATCTCCTGGAGTTATCTGCTATCTTGAGATTCCTCTACTTGAATCAGTGTCATCACCATCTAGATCTTCTTCCAGAGGACTCTGGTATTTACTTTTTTCTATGAAAAACTCAGTCATTCTGCAAGGGTCTGAGGGGGAATCCCCTGTTATTTATTGTATGCAAATGTAATTTTTGGATAATAAATCATCCTCTCAGGTTTTTGGTGGAACAGCACAAAAGGAAAAGACAACAGACAAGTGGTACTCACGTAATAAATGAAATTTATTACAGTTACGTAATACAGGCTTACTACCAATACAATGTGAACACTGGGTGAACACCAGTTTTCTTTACCTAGGCAATGCAGTCTCTCTTCTCAGAGAAGATACTTGTTACAAAGGGTCTTATACCCTGACAATTACTATAGCAACGGCTAAGGAAGATACATAAAATGTATATAATTGGACAAAAACAGGTGATGTGAACAACTGTCCTAACTAGTGTAAAAAGTTGGATAGCTAGGAATAGATAACAATACAATGAGACTGCTATTATCCAAGGTCAGTTGTAATGATGCACAATTACTAAAGATGGTACTGTTGCCTTACATTTGAAAATACAGTAAGAATAGAGAAAAAACCCTTTCTCATGGCTAATATATATCAGTAAAACATAATGGAGCATAACAGAACACAGATCCTGACACTTATGCTTATGTGATAAGTGTGAGGTGGGGGCACCATAAGTGGTGCTGGACCATGGATAACATTCCCCCCCTTTGTTGCCTTCAAAAGAAAAGGTAACAACCACATGAAAGTAGTGGGATGGAGCTACAAAAGCCATCATTTACAAGCCAGAGGCATGAGCCTTTAAAGGAATTTGAGTTGTTTGTGATGTTGTCTAAGAGTACGTCACAAACAGCAAAGGGTTAGTATCAGAAAAGCATTCAGAAATGCTTGGATAATAACAAAAGCTTTAAAAGCTCTTTCTAACCAAGTATTGGATAGCGCAGTGCTTAAATCACCATCTTGAATAAGAGTATTAAGAACATCACCAGCTTTAGAAATATTGTTCCTAATATAGATAAGATGTGAATCCTTTCTAGCTAAAAGGGATTTCAAAGAAAGTGTCAAAGGGTCAATATGTACATTAAAAATAGGCAAATATTGAAATAGGGCAAGCAAGTATTGCGGATCAGTATCAATAATATCTGGTTCAGGGATGGGAACAGGAGTGATCACAGTGTGACCAATTACTGTTTTCTGCTGTGGAGTAAAACAGAAGTTAGGAGCATTAGTAGCACAAGTTTTGGCACCATAAGCAAAGGAGTTATGATTTGTCGCTATACAGTACTGCCCATTGGAACTGTAGGCAACTCTTACAGTTGGAACTCTCCATTGTTGTAGACGTATAGGACAAGTGAATGACTGGTTGGTGAGCTGTGATGTGAAGCGATGCAGCTCCTCCAGGTAGCTTCGGGATGCAGCTGTTTTGGCGGCGGGCGCTCAAAATGCAGCTTACGAAGATTGTTTAGTCAGGTCAGACAGCAGATCATCACCCAAGGTAAAGGACCAGTCTAAGTGTTCCAGAGAGTAGCCGCATACAGGTTTAATAATGTCAAATATGTCACAGTGGCACAGGTAATAATATCCCTTCTTGGCACAGCAGTTGGTATGCAGTGCGACCCAAGCTTGTAGAACTGGATGATATACAAGCAAAGAAGGCAAGTCAGTTCATTCTCGGTAAATGTTCTCATCAAGATGTCCGATGGAATTAATTGCAGCCAGTTTGTCAAAGACAGAGGTTTGTGGATCAAAGTGAGGTAGTGACATAGTGAAGGCAATGAACATGTTGTCATGAATGGAACTATGTTTAGTAAAGTAGCATGGTGCTTGGTTTGGATAACATGAAACATACCCAAGATTTCCAGCAATAGACATAGAAATATTGACAGAATTTGACATACACAGTGTAATACATGCAGTAGATTTGCAGTGAGGACAATACCATTTAGATATTTTTCTATCATGAATAATATCTGGAATGCATCCTGTTTCCAAGTCCCTGAAGAGATTGATAACAGTGGCAATTACATAAGAACCATAAGCTGACCATAAAGGTTCACGGGCCATATATTGCTTGTCTGCCTCCTTATTATTTTTAAATATTAATTCATTAATTTTGTTTCTAGTGTCGTTGAACCCTTTTGTGATTTCTTGCATGTTATAAACAGTAAAACCCTCTTCCTTACTTAAACCGTCTTCTACAGGGGTTCTCAAATGGTGAGGCCAGCCTCCCTTGGGAGGCCCCAACCTGTTCCAGGGGAGGCTCGAGCAAGCCTAAAAAAGTACTGTATTTAAATTTTGTGTTTTATGTATTTTGTGTGAAGAGATGGAGCAAACTGAAAGAGGATAATAGTAGGTGAATGTTATGTATTTATTTACTAATATGTGACAATGGAAGGTGAATGAGCCAAGGCTAATTTCAGGAGTACCTGGGGAAGGGTAGGTAGTGAATACATTTCAAAAGGTAACTGCAAAACTATCAAGAAATACACAGTGAACAATAGTGCAGCAAACAAATATGAACAACAAACTAATAATGAGTGGTGGTAATTGATCAATTTGTAGACTGATGGCAGAACAGCTCAGATACAAGGGTTGAGCATAGAAGTGCTCAGAGCAATAGCAAGAAGGCAAAAAATAACTTCAGAGAAGTTGCTTAGGAGCAGGGGAAGGAGGGAGAGAGAGGCAAAGTATGTAGGAAGGTTATTTCATATAGAGAGGAAACAGAAAAAAGTAGTCTGACCCATGAAGGTACTACAACAAGGGGTAACAATGGTTCAAGAATGAAAACAGCGGAGCAAGTAGGCTGGCCTGTGTGCATGTGCGTGTGTGTGGGGGGGGGGCACAATGAGCTGAATAATAATATTTGTTCACTTTATTTATTTGTTATTCAGATAACGTCTTTGAGCACAGGAGCTCTTTTTCAAAGGTTCCACATCAGTATAAGACAAAGAACGGAATGAAAGAACTGAATGTGAGCCAAGTACTCAAAGGGGTTTCGGTTTATTCGTGGTGTACTGCGCAAAGTACAGTATGTTATTTTTCTGTGGGGAGGCCCAAGATTATTTCAGTTTTTGGGGAGGCTCAAAATCTTTTCCATGGATTTGGGGAGGCTCACTGTGACAACGTCTAAGAACTACTCTACACCATGTAACAGTGGTGGTAACACATCATTTTTAATAGCTTGTTGAAAGTTAAGTGTTTGTGGTTTAATAGCAGCTATATCTGTTCTATTCCAAATTGATAGGCCTGAACCAAAAAGGCCAGAGATGGTGCCTGCTGCACCAGCAACATCTGCAGTGTCATGCCTAGTGCGTGATTTACTTTTAGCATTAGATGCGGTCTAAAAACTCCTAAGTGTTCAGTGGCATGAGGTCCACTAAATGGATCATTTGTGCTAGTTTGGTAGGTAGCTACAATATGTAGAACAGTGATACTCTGTCCTACGAACATATGAAATTTGCCAGCAGATAAAGGCCTAGAGGTCTATCAAGTCTGCTCGATTGTGCAGCTAGCACCCCTTATTCTGCAGCTGCCCCTCCCTTCCACCCTTCCTCTTCATTAACCCTCCCCCTTGCCCTGTCCCATCCTCGTTTGAAGCAGTCCACTGTTCTACTGCATACCACTTCTGCAGGTAACACATTCCACCCAGTCACCACCCTCTCTGTAAAAAAGTGTCTCCTCATCTCCTCCTGAACCTTCCTCGCTCCAGTCTCATATCATGGCCCTGGTGGCCTCCCTCCTTACTTTGAACAGCCCTCTGTACCCATCTTGTTTATTCCTTTCATGTATTTAAAGGTTTCAATCATGTCACCCCTGTCTCTCCTCTCCTCCAGTGAGTACATGTTCAACTCCTTCAACCTCCTCTCGCATGATAAGTCCCCCAGCCCCTTGATCATCTTTGTCGCCCTGCGCTGCACCCCCTCCAGTAACTTAATGTCCCTCTTCAGATACGGACGCCAGTACTGCATGCAGTACTCCAGGTGTGGTCTAACTAATGACCTATACAGTGGCAGAATCACCTCCTCCCTCCTCGAGGATATACCCCTTGCAATACAACCCAGCATTTTGTTGGCCTTTGCAGCTGCCTTCCTACATTGTGCCGAGTTCAGGAGCCACATGAGCAGTCATGTTAGCCAAGGAGCCACAACATACACTTCCTAGTAAATTTTGGCAAACACACTCCAGTGTAAAAGAAAATATTTCAATTACTAAACATTTCTTTCATTTCATTTCATTTCATTTACTAAACATTAGTTAACATTTGCACAGTCCAACAGGGTGCAGCTTGCAAGAAAAGTTGCAATACACTTTGAAAATAATGCTAGCTGGTGTACAATGCAGTGGTATTATATTGCATCCTTGTTGGTTATTACTGTATAGTGTGGGAACTATTTGCATCATTTACTGGGAAGAGCCACAGGTAAAAAGCTGAAGAGTCACATGAGGCTCTAGAGCCACGGTCTGAGGATCACTGGTCTAGAAGCATCATGCTGAAAAATTTAGAACTGTTGGTTGTGTGACAGAGACCAAACTCAGCCATTTCCAATGTGTGAGATTAAAAATAACTGGAACATGCATAATTGTACATTGTTAATCAAAGCTCCTGGAAGGGAAGTGGCGGTCAGACCACTAGGAGGACCAGGCTCCTGAGGAGGACATTCAGTCAGTTCTTCTTCAGTGGGTGGGACTACAGAAAGGAACATAGCTTCAGTAGCCATATAGTTGTGAAGACAGAAAGCTTGTGACTCCTCAGAGGTGAGATGGCCATAAAAGGTAGGATCTCGTAAGGCAGTTAAGTTGTAGAGACCAGTGTGTCTAGAAGTGGCTTGTCTAATAGAGAGTGTACCATTTGGTGCAATCCATGTGTTGGGCCATCCGTGAAAAGTTCCTTTAGATAAATGTGCTGCAGGAAATGTGTAACCATTAAAATCAGTTTCTCATTGTATCTGCAATGTGGATTTGTCTAGAGCTACTACCATGGCATTAAGATAGGCATCTGAGCCTTCCTTAACAGTAAACAATTTGTTGGGGGCGTTAATACATACTCCCGTGGGGCTGGAGATGGGTGCATCTCTAGCTGTATATTCAAGTTTGTCAAGCAAATATGCTATACGTCATCTGTATTCAGTCATAAGGGTTTTGTCTTGAGAGTAAGCCAGAGGAAGCAGTCTCACCAGGATGATGAGGTGCAAGATAGACATATTGCCAGCTTATCTGAAAGAAACAAAACAGGATTGTTAAGTGAGGGGTACTATTCCACCCTAAGAGGGTTGGAAAAAGTAATCAGTCACCTTTGTACAACTTGAGCTGATTAGCATGAAACCACTTGTCAGTGGTCTGTTTCTGATGCTGAACTCTCACCTGATAAACAGCAGGGCAGAGTTTGTTGACAATGGGATATGGGCCTTCCCATTTGCTGGTAAATAAGTGAGCAGGGGGTCTGTATTGGAGAAGCATAACTTGATCTTCAACTTGCCAGTCGGCTTCTTTTGCATGCTTATCAAAATGGGCTTTTGCTTGTTGTTGGGCTTCACCCATATGATTTGCAGTGAACAAATGTGTTTTCATGATATCATCCCGATGTTTTTCAACATATTTGCCCACAGATACCCTATCTGCAGTAGGAGTGTGGAGGTCAATCAACAGGTGCTCAGGTAATCTCATGGTTCTACCAGTTATAACCTCATATGGTGTTCACTGAGTAGTTGCTGCAGGAGTGCCCCTAATTGCCATCAGCAGTAGTGGCAAAAGGGAATCCCAATCCTTGGGATTGTCATTGATGAATCTGCATAACATCTGTTTGTTTTTTCTATTTGCTCTTTCTACCTGAACTGAGGATTGAGGGTGGTGTGAGATATGAAAGTTCTGATCTACTCCAAGCATTTGAAGTGTCTCCTTCATCAGCTCAGCTGTAAAACTGGTTCCCTGGTCTGAGTCTAACTTAAGGGATAGGCCCCACCTGGAGAACAACTGATCCTTCAGGATCTTGGCAGTTGTCTTTGCCATGTTTTTCTGAGTAGGGAATGCCTCAACCCACTTGGAAAACAAATCTGTGACAACAAGTGCATACTTGTTATTCTTGCTGGAGTTAGTCAGTGGGCCAATGAAATCAATTTGTATCACATTCTATGGTCCAGATTGCCTTTGTGGCAGTAGTTTGGCATTTCTTTTCACCGAAATCCAGATTGTTCTGGGCACACACTATGCAGTTGTCCACATAGTGCTCCACGTCCTTGGTCATTTCAGGCCACCAGATGACAGTTTTAAATCTCTGGATGGTGTTATCTGCCCCCTGATGTCCACCAGTGGGGGTGTCATGAACCATATGGATGAACTCGGTTCGTAAGGATTGTGGTACAACCCACAGTTTGTGATCTGTGTAATCCTTCCTATACCAGATCATTTTTTGATCATGAGATAGGTGTATGTTGTCAGAATGTCTATTGTATGGACTACCAGTAGGTAGTTCCTGTTCAAGTCCTTTGTCCAAGTATTTGAACATATCTCTTAGCTCTGGGTCAGATTTCTGTGCAGCAGAAAGGTCCAGTGAAGGTTCTGGTTGTGGTTTCTGCCTGGCGTTGGCAGCTAAGAAGATGGCTGCCAAAGCCACTGGGTAAGCCATTGACCATGTCTCCCCCCCCCCCACGAGCACCTGCTTTGGCAAGCGAGTCTGCTCAATCATTGAATTCATGGTAAGGGTCAGTTTTGCAGTGAGCCTTTACCTTGTGAATGTACAGTTCATGAGTAAACTGTTGTGTCAGTGTGTGTATATACACAAACAAATCACTGCATTTGACAGGTATGCCATCAGAGGATATGAAGATATTTGTCTCCCAGAATTATAGAAATTCAGTAAGGGAGGAGCAGACCCAATTGGAGTCTGCAAAGATAATAGCATCTTTAGCACCATGGGGCATAACTTCTAGAGCTCAGGGTACAGTTGCCAATTTTGCTTACTGTGAGGAAATGATGGTACATTTCCTAGCAATGCACATGAAATTGCCATCTAGATAGACTATGAACACACCAAATCCTGCTACCTGTTCCTCCTCCACATAGGAGGTGGAGCCGTCTGTGAAGACGCGATACATTCTGATATCTTCCGAAACATCAGGTGTAGCCGATAAGAATGGTCCCGGCTCAGGCATGTCAGGAGGCTGGAGTGCACAATCATGGGGCTTACCTGTGTAGAGCAGGCCATGAGCTAGGATGGATGAAATTTTTTCAGATAGTACTTTAATGTCCCTGTCCTGCACAAGCAAAGACCAGTGGCTGAGTCTGGTATTAGAAACTGAACCATCTTTCACTTTGTCTGAAAGTAAGAAGTTGGTTGGGGTGTGACAGGTATGCAAGATGATAGGTGCACACCCAATGATGTACATGAAATGCTTGACAGCCCAATAGGTTGCCAAGAGTGTCCTTTCACAGAGACTATAATTTCTCTCTACTGGGGACAGCATCGGAGAAGCATAGACAATAGGTTTGAAGTACCCATCGTACTTTTGTACTGGCACTGCAGACATGGCCACATCAGATGTGGCAGTTTCCAAATGGAATGGAAGATCTGGGTCAGGACTGATCAGTGCTGGGGCTGAGGCTAAGGTCTGCTTGAGCTGTGTCACAACATCAGTGTGAGTGGGGCCCCATATCCATGGGACATCCTTTTTCAGAAGTTCATACAAGGGAGCGGCCTTCAAGGCAAAGTCAGGGATAAAATCCCTGGAGTAGTTTACCACTCCTAAGAAGCATCTGAGTGTTGCCACGCTAGTAGGAAGTAGCAGATCTTGTAAGCCCTGGATCTTCTTGGCAGCTGGGCTTCTGCCTTGGTCTGTAATACATAGGCCAAGGAAGATGACCTCCTTCTCATACAGTTGTGCCTTGGAAGACTAGTTTTGCTGGCAAAGGTACCTAGCTTCACCTGAGCTCTTTTCTTCTAGGTTTGCTTGTAAGGACAGAGCAAGGAACATTATCAGAGCAAGGGAAAAGATTAAGGTGTCTTTTGGCTAGGCAGATTTACTGTGTGATATTATTTTCTTTTGTACTCACAGGGTTTGTTACTGTCTTTTGCTAACATTTTACCGCTTTATTGTTCTCTGATTCAGATTGCTGTTGCAGGGTATACTTTCTGCTGCATTATTACAGGGTGTGCCTACAGGTTTGTTACTGTTTTGTGCTTACAGATTACTGCTGTAATCTTCTTTGATTCGAATTGTTTTTTGCAAGGTATATCTTCTGTTACTGCTTTATTTTTCTCTGTAACAAAGTGTTTTCTGCAGGGTATATCTTATGTGAAATTATTACAGGTGGTGCTCTACAGGTTTTACAGTGTTGTCTATCATTAGGCTAAGCTTTCAGGGCTACTGAATTTGTTGTTGATTAATTGTTTCTGCTCTTACCTCCTTGTTTCTTTCGTCCATAGTTGTTCTTTTTCGGCAGGGGAAGGCTCCAGCCACCCACCCCCATCCCCAACCACCCCATGATACACTCCTTTTATAGGGTAGCACAGTCATGACATTTCCTGTAGAACAGCAGAAAGAGGAGGATCAGAGGGGTATCCACACAGTGACCTCACTTACAGGGGCATAAGTAATTTAACTTGTTATAGCAAGTTATACAAAAACAAACAAACAAAACAAATAATCAAACTTTTGCTTTCATTTTCCTCCTTCTAATTACTCAGACCAGGTTATAAACTCAGCAACTCATCTGGAATGGATATTATTAATGGCAGGTACTGTGGAACACTTTTCAAAAGGGCAGTTATACAGGATTTAGGACACTGTCCTACATGCTGGACCATTGGAGATCTAAGGGCTCAGCTCCAGGCAGCATGGGCAGAGATTGTGCACCTCAAATCACATATTCAGGAGGAAATGTATTATAAGAACCATTCGCCATTTCCCCAACACCCAAGTGAAGCACCTCAGCCACAGAGGGTAGTTGGTCCAGGAAGTTGGCAGGTGGATAGGAGGGGCAAATCGGGTGCCCCATCACTCAGTGCTCTCCAACATATCACCTCCACAAACCATATACAAACTACAAACAGGTATCTGCCTCAATCTCTGAAATCAAACAAAGGGGCAGTGGACACTGCAGAACATGACACCACAGCACAGGAGTTAGCGCAACAAAATTCACCCAAAACCGGGATCAAAACAAAAAAGCAAAAAGGAAATCCAAAACACTTCCAGTCATAGGATACTCCATGATTCGAGGAGTTGATTCCTACCTCTAGCCGGGGTAATAGTCAAATGTCTCCCAGGTACATCAGGGTGGAGAGACACTTACCGCATTGCTAAAATTGTGCAGAAAGCAGGAGAAAACATTGACGTCCTAGTACACATAGGGAATAATGATCTTGCCAGCCGGTCAGTTGTGGAGACCAAGGAACACCTGACCAGGCTGGGAGACAAACTGTTATCCATTTCATTTGGCATCTCCTTCTCTGAGATCCTGCCAGTCTGGGAGAGAGGGGCAGATGGACGGAAGGTCAGAGGAGGGGAGATAGGGGAGCTAAACATGTGGCTCAAGGGCTGGTGCCAAGAAAAAGGACACAAATTTGTAAGTAACTGGCAACAGTTTTGGGAGCGAAAGTTCTTTAAATTCAATGGATTGCATCTGACTAAGGTGGGAGTCAGTGCATTGGGGCACAAGTTTGACATCTTTGCAGAATATTTAAACTAGCAAATGGGGAGAGGGGTGCAGCACCTGATACATCGAACAGGAAGAACACCCCTTCCCCCTCAGCTAGTGATCAAACAGGAGTTCAGGATGTTCATAGTTCATTTGCATCACCAGGTAAGGAAAAAGGTCCAGCTCCCCATATGATGCGCAGGGGAAATGCCAGACCCCAACAACTAACACACCGGAATCTGGCCAATGGAAAATCATGTACACAAGTGCCTGCAGTCTGGGAAACAAGATCCCAGACCTGTAGGTGACAATGACAGAGGCTAAACTGGACATAGTAGCCATTAGTGAGACATGGTTCACCTGTAACCACACTTGGGAGACTTCAGTGCCCGACTATGTACTGTTCAGAAGAGACTGAGGTGCAACAAAGGGGAGGGTGGAGTGGCCCTTTATGTCAATTAAAATATCAAAGCTACAGAAATTCAGAATACATATAAGGAGCCAGAAGAACTGTGGGTCACTCTGGAAACAATAAATGGGACAGCCATACGAACTGAAGTTGTCTACAGGCCTCCAGACCAGGGGGAGGACATAGTCACATTACTGTTAGAAGATATACAAAACATGACAGCTAAAGGGGAGGTTCTGATAATGGGAGACTTCAACATGCCGGATACAGATTGGTCAATACCAGCAGGAACATCTGCCAGAACTAGACACATGGTGGATTCCTTGCAGGGGAAGGACCTCAAACAACTGGTACAGCAACCCACAAGAGACAGGGCTATCCTAGATCTAGTACTGACCAACAGGGAAAGGATCACAGATCTCCAGGTAGAAGGTCACTGTGTGCCAGTGACCATCACATGGTATGGTTCATTTTGGCCACTAGAACTAAATCATTCCATTCCAAGGCAAAAATATGGGACTTCCAAGGAGCTGCCTTTGATAAGATGGCCAACAGAGTTAAGCTAGCCCTGGCAGGAAGAAATACAGGTGAGGGGGTACAGCCAAAGTGGGCAAGCATTAAGGATGTAATACTTGAAGTAACATCCCATTGTGTTAGAGAGAAAAGCAAGAGCAAAAGAAGGAGGAAACCACTCTGGTTCTCAAAAGCAGTAGCAGAAAAGGTCAGAGCCAAAAGTCTGGCCTTCAGGAAATATAAGGGAATACGGCAGGATGAAGATAGGGAGGTATACCAAACTTCTCTAAGGGAAGCAGGGAAGGCAGTAAGGCAGGCAACGGCCCAAACCAAGGAACCACTAACATGAACAGTAAAAGAAGGGGACAAGACTTTCTATAGATATATTAGTGAAAGGAGAAAGTCCAGAGGGGGAATTGTTAAGATCAAAGGGATAGGGGGAGTGTGTGGAGGAGGACCAGGGAAAAGCATCTATCCTAAATAGATACTTCTGCTCAGTATTTACTGAGGAGAAGGAAGGGCAGATCCCACAGCTCAGCACCATGGACATGGTGGAGGGAGGTGTGCACTAGTACCTTCACAAAAGAAAGGGTCCTACAAGAACTCACTAAGCTCAGGGTGGACAAGAAAATGGGACCTGATGGCATACATCCCAGGGTACTAAAGGAGCTAAGGGTGGAACTAGCAGAGCCATTAGCAGAACCATTTAGTGAGTCTCAGAGCACAGGAGAGGTCCCAGAAGACTGGAGAAGGGCTCATGTGATCCCACTCCACAAGAGTGGTAGCAGGGAGGAGGCAGAGAACTACAGACCAGTCAGTCTTACCTCAGTAGTGGGCAAGATTATGGAGGCACTCCTTAAGGAAAGGATAGTGCAACACCTGGAATCCATAGGAGCACAGGATCCAAGACAGCATGGGTTTACAACAGGAAGGTCCTGTCAAACTAATGTCATAGATTTCTTTGACTGGGTAACTAGAGTGGTGGACCAAGAGGGTGCAGTTGATGTCATCTACCTTGACTTCAGCAAAGCTTTCAATACTGTTCCACATAGAAGATTGATTAATAAGCTGGGCAGGCTCGGTGGGGGTCAGAAGTTGGTCAACTGGTTGGCAAACTGGTTGGTGGGCAGAAAACAGAGTGGTGGTAAACATTATACAGTCAGAAGAGATGCAAGTCGCAAGTGGGGTACCTCAGGGATCAGTCCTGGGACCAGTCCTCTTCAATACCTTCATCAGTGACATTGCAGATGGACTGGAGGGTAAGGTTTGTCTGTTTGCAGATGACACCAGGATCTACAACAGAGTAGATGATCCAGATGGGGTGGACAGAATGAGAAGAGAGCTGGATAAACTGGAAAAATGGTCGGAAGTGTGGCAACTGGGCTTTAATGCAAAGAAGTGCAAAATCATGCACATAGGGAAGAGAAACCCTGAAGCCACCTATAGGTTGGGAGGGGAGTTGCTGGCAATCACAAGGGAAGAAAGAGACTTGGGCATCATCATCATCACAGATGACCTGAAATCATCCAAACATACCACTAAAGCAGTAGGTAAGGCTAGGGGGATGTTGGGGTGTATTAGTAGGGATATCACAAGTCGTGACAGGGAGGTAATAATCCCTCTTTACAAGACACTGGTTAGGCCGCATCTGGACTACTGTGTGCAGTACTGGAGGTTGCACCTGCACAAGAACATTAACAAAATGGAGGCAGTCCAGAGAAGGACAACCAAAATGGTGCAGGGACTGCATCAGAAAACATATGAGAACAGATTAACGGAGCTCAATATGTATACCCTAGAGCAAAGGAGGGAGAGAGGTGATATGATTGAAACGCTCAAACATCTTAAGGGCATTAACAAGGTGAAAGAGTCTAACATGTTTTAATATAAGAAAAATAGCAGGACAAGAGGACACAGCATGAGATTAGAGGGAGGCTGATTAAGGGGTAATGTGAGGAAGTTATTTTTCACAGAAAGAGTGGTGGATGCATGGAACGGCCTACCTCAGGAAGTGGTGGATATGAATACAGTGCAGGGCTTCAAACAGGCATGGGTTAGGCATAAGGGAGTGATGAGTATCAATAGATAGACCATTGACAGAGTAAAGGCCTATGGCACATTCATAAGGTAGAAAAAATGGGCAGACTGGATGGGCCTTGTGGTTCATATCTGCTGTCAACTTCTATGTTTCTATGAGGGATTGCACTTGAGGTCTGCTCTCTTGAGGAGAGACAGAAGTTCATCTAGAAGGGCCAGATGGTCCTCTTTCATGGTGTTTGCTAGGAGCAAATCATTCACGTACTGCAGGAGACACTGGGGTGTGGAGAACCCCTGCAGAGCATCGATCATGTGGAGATGGAAGAGGGAGGGAGGGACTATTATGAAATCCCTGGGGAAGGCACATCCAGGTGTATTGACATCCATCAAAGGTGAAAGCAAATTTATATTGGCTGTTCTATGCTAATGGGAGTGACCAAAACCCATTAGAAATGTCAAGAGCTGTGAATCACTTTTTGTCAGCTGTCAACAGCTTGAGTACATCAGGTGCTGATGCTATGGTTGGTGAACAGCTAGGAGTAACCAGACTGAGTTTTCTGTAGTCAATTGTAAGTCTCCAGGCCCCATTTGGGTTTCTTAATGGGCCAAATAGGTGAATTAACTGTGGAGACATAGGTACTAAACACTCCTTGTTGAAGCAGTGATTGGATGGTTTCCCTCAGTGATGGCAAGGCTTCAGCAGGAAATGGAGGCTATTTCTGCCTCACAGGGTCAGGCCCTATGATTTAAATGGTAGTCATGTTTGTTGGTGGCAAACACGTCAAGGTGTTTTTGAAGCAGAGATGCAAGCTCAGAAAACAGGTCATGACTTTTGAACAAAGCCATGATATCATACTCCTTGTTGTTGTGGGAGATGGCTGCCACCACATGTGAGTCTGGGATGGTGACACATGACAATGTCCTTTGATCTGAATGAATAGTCTGTTGGCTAGATCCACTACACAGCTGTGTAATGCTAAGAAATCAATTCCCACACTGCTGGGGTGATGATGTAGAACTGTGAGGTCAAAAGCAAAATTAGACCTGAGGTGGCCTACCACCACAGGTAGAGGAATACCAGTAGGTGTGTAGCTGGGTACCATCTACACCCTGTGCACTGGTCTTTCAGCTGGTAGACCAGTCAGATGAGGCTGGGTCCTTGCCATGGAGTACTGACATGGCTGCTCCAGTGTCCAGAAGCATGGTAAGTTGACTGCCCCCGACCATGGCCTTTACGCAAGGCCATTCGTTTGTGTCCACAGTCAGGTTACCCACAATCTGGACCTGGGCCTGTAATTGTCAATCTATGCATTCAGAATCAGCATCATCTTCCTGTTCCTGAAATTGAAGGCCTGCTGGATCTTTCAAGGCCTCCTGTATGTCTTGTAATGGATACAAGTATACTTGTGACATCACAGGCCCAGTTATGGCCTGCACGGTGGTTCTGCCTTGGATGTCACGTCGACCTGGCCAGTAACCATCGCAACCTCTCCTCAGCTGCTCGATGACTCAACAGTCGGGGCTACAGCAGCTATAGTTTGTGTAACTGTAGCTCCCCTCTTGGCACAAATTTCCTCCAACAACTTGTGGAGGGTTTCATTTTCCTCTCTGATTTGTCGATAGCTAAGACCAGTTCAGTATTGGTGCTGGCTATTTTGTTGGGTGTTTAGATTTTTTCAACTGCCTCTGTTATCCCTATTGTTCCGATGGCTCCTGTAGTTCCGGTCTCCCCCGTACTACTGTTTGTCATCAGAAGAGGTATTGTTTTTCTGGTTGTTTCCCTCCACCTTATAGTGGGTGGGGACGTCAGGGGTAGGATGTACTGCAGCTACCTTGTTGGATTTGCCAGAAGAAAGGGTGCGGAGGTAGATCTGATAGGCTTGCTCTGTCTTAGTGAGGATATCCTCAGACTTGTCAGTGTCCGGAAAAATATTGAGCTCGACCTTTTCCCGCAAGGCCAGGCACATCTTCCAGATGTACAAATCCTTGTAATCAATTTGATCTATGTCAAATTGCTCATCTGCTAGGGCTTTGCCAGTTTTGTACTCAAGCCATAACCTTTGGTGGTAGGCGGCTGGGGTTTCCTTTGCACCTTGCTTGACTTTGTAGGCCAAGCGCATTCCCACGATTCCAGAGAAATTTGCACTTATGAGTGCAGTGGCAATTTCATCAGAGGTGAAGTTTTCAGAACTCTGCTGTCTCTGAGAGCTTAGCCCAGAGGATTGGTTCAACTGTTTGTCGCAAGACTTGAACTTGGTACTGGGGTTGGAGAGAGAACGCCTCACAAAGGGAGCGCACCTTCTCCAAGTGGCAACAGAGATTGTCAGTTGGGCCCATCTGTCCAATACTCTGCAATTTTCTGGACAGAATGAGTGATTTGCAGGGGGTTGGAAGTATGTATCGTCGTTCCAATCTCAGTCTGTGCCAAAGCTCCGCAAAACGCAGCCTCTACTGCCGTATCAGCGATCAGCTTGTATGTTTGATCTTGAGCAATGGAGTCTTTTTTGCACCTTGTCAATTTGGTGCTGGATGGCTCTTTTTTGATCCTCTGGGACAGTGATCCTACTGTTTGCAACACTAATCATGCTGCGTATCTCCAGCTGATTGCCCCTAGTGAGAGGAGCGAGTGGAGGTGCATCATGGAATACAGGCCCTCCACCTGTGTCATGTGGGCCACCATCTTGGTGTTGTACATGGCCTCCACCATGTTTGCATGGACATGGTGACACAGTGTGCATGCAGACATTGGTGCTATCTTGTGAATGGCAAGTGGAAGTTGCTACACCACGGAGATGTGGCGTGCCGTGTCATCAAAGTCAGAGTCATCATCACTGGATGACATAATCTCAGTAGGCGTATACTGAAACCTGTTCATAGCCTTAACATGGCCGGCAAGAACCTCCCGTTGATAGCGCAACTTCACCATCTTTTGTCTGCATTTCTAGTGGCAGACTTTTGCAGTGCCCTGCTCAATGCCTCTCTCAAACTCTTTCTGCAACACTGTATACGCAGTGCCCAATTTGACGTTTTCCCTAAGCTCTTTATTCAACTCACAACTCACACGCATGTAATCTTCTTTCAACTCAGCATTCTCATCTCTCAAAGTCTCATTCGTATCACTCAAAATGTTATTTAAATGTGCTGTTTCTTATCACATTTCAACCTTTCGAGATCGTCCCTTAACAAATATAACTCTCGCTTAGTGTCTTGAGCAGTACAGTGCACCAGTCTAGAATTAGCACCTCGGAGTGACTGTGTCTCCTCTGCTAGTTTCTTCTCCTTTTTCTGTAACTCCGATGCCTGCTAGCCTATCTCTTTTTTTAGAGACGCATTTTGCAGTTCAAGGGAGACACACCTCGCTGTGAGACTCTCAACAGCGGTATGTAGAATATCAACCAAAAGACCTTTAAGGTTGTATTTCTTGTTTGTTTGTTTGGACTCTAAGTAATGGTTAGATATTAGCAGCAATGGTTTCTCTGCAGATTTTGCATCCAGCATGAAATATGTCCATCTGCCATGGGATGTGAGGTAGTCTGAAACATCGAGTCTTAGTTCTGTGCACAGATCTGACATGACAAATAAGGAGTAGACAAACAATAAAGCAATGGAAAACTGGTAAAAATACCCTGGCACTGTCACCAACCACTTTCTGGTCCTCAGTAGGTGAATGGTCGTGCCAAGGGAGTACGCTGTCACTCACAGAGGGAATGTAAAGGAGGTCTGGTGTGGGTCTGCCACGCCCGAGACCAAGACAGTGTGGGTCTGCCACAACTGCTACCACTGTACGCATGAGTAGGTCCAAGTAGGTGAAATTTGCACTGCACTACTCAACATTCAAAATAATTTGAATGTGACTCTTCCCTTGTACATTCTACCTGCACGCGGTCGGCAAATGTAACTTTGGGTAATAAATCACCCTCTAAGGTTCTTGGTGGAATGGCACAAAAGGAAGAGACAACAGACAAATGGTACTCGTGTAATAAATTAAATTTATTACAGATAAGTAATACAGGCTTTCTACCAGTACAGTGTGAACACTGGGAGAACACCAGTTTTCCTTACCTAGGCAATGGAGTCTCTCTTCTCAGAGAAGTTACATGTTACAAAGGGTCTTATACCTTGATAATTACTATAGCAACAGTGAAGGAAGATACATAAAATGTATATCATTGGACAAAAACAGGTGGTCTGAGCAACTGTCCTAACTAGTGTAAAAAGTTGGATAGCTAGGAATAGATAACAATACAATGAGACCACTATGATCCAAGGTCAGTTGTAATGATGCACAATTACTAAAGATGGTACTGTTGCCTTACATTTGAAAATACAGTAAGAATAGAGCAAAAATCCTTCCTCATGGCTAATATGTATCAGTAAAACATAATGGAGCATAACAGAACACAGATCCTGAAACTTATGTTTATATGAAAAGTGTCTTCACCCTAAGGTTAGTACATGTACCTACATAAGTTGCTGCCTGCGAGGTGGGGGCACCATCGGGGCTGCTGGACCACGGATAACACAAAGGTTATTGTGATATGAAGTTTATGTGAAATATTCATGGTGTTAAGAATATCTATAGCATGCAGTAAGTATAAAGTTAGATACCAGGGTGGGTATCTGGTTAAAAGGTGTAAGTGGGCTGGCATAGGTTGGGGTAGCCTGGCAGTCACTGTACACCCTTAAGGCCCATTGGTAGTCTAGTTGAGGCCCGGATTGGGCTAGTAGACATGGCAGGAAGGCTGGGGGGGGTCAGTGGACCCACAGTCACTCAGAACAAAATTTACATGGAGGTCTAGCTGAGTTCAGAGTTTTCCAAGCAGACATGACAGGAGTGCTGCCGAGGTCTCTTGACCGCCAGTCACTCAGAATAGTTTAGTAGTTCTTAGGCTAAGGCCTGCAGAGAAGGAAAACATAGAGTATCAAAGACTAATAATTTATCAGAATATTTATGTTTTATGCGGATTGCTGCTGTCCCTCCTCAATGATACTATAAGTTTCTAAAAATGGTGGAATTGCCGTAAAAATACAGGGCAGATTTAGTCATCAGAATATCTCTGGACTGCTCCCAACTACATGTAAGCTTAATACCATTCAAGAGTTATTTATGGGCATACAAACTATGATAGCCACTGTTCATAAATGTTTCCCTTTAATATTTATTTTGTTTTTTGAGACCCGGTAAGACGCACTAAGCATACATATGTCTGTTTTCAGGCACGACCCGGGAGAATTCCAGATTTACGTTGCCATCAACAAGCAGTAACAGACTAACACAACAGTGGGAGGTCACAATAAGTGAAAAACAACATACACGAAGAAATTTAACATGCACTAAAGATAGCAACAGAAAAATCATTGGTAATTACAACAAGCAGCAAAGTGACATAAACATTAATGTAAAACACAATACACAGTTTAAAGCAGCAATATTTTTTAGTTGGCCAAAGCTGTAATCATATAGTTTTTTTTTTTTAGAAAAAAAAATGCATTTCTGCCAGTCCAGTGGTGCTGAGGATTGAGGCACTGGACAGCACACTTCACACCACATCGGTGATCCGGGTTCAAGAACAAGCCTGGGACATTGAAGGTCAGCAAGGGGGGAGGCTGGGGGCTGGATTAGTGGCCATAGGCAGCTCTCCTCTCCTGGGTAGGGGACCCAGTCACACCCACTGCAAGGCTGCCCTGGGTGGAGGCCCAAGTGTAGTGCAGATGGGAATGGTTAGCATAGGGAGGGTGCCGCAGATTGCTGCATGTGCATGCCTCCACATGTATACAAGCAACTACGGCAAGGGGAGGGGCAGAAAAGTGGAAAATGGATCTGACCCCCCAGAGTTTGGATGTTGGTCTCCAGGGGAAGGGGGAAATTTGACACTCTTCACCCATGGCCCTGTCACAAGGTCATAACCCATGGGGGATTGCTAGGAGGATCGGGCGTGGGAGAGTCGGGGACCGGAGAGTGAGCCCCTCCAAGGAAGGGGCCAGAGCCACCTGCCAGCTGCACAAGGAGCATAAAAATGTGTATAGAAAAAAAAGAAAAAAATGCATTTCTGGCATTCTTAGACTCATCCTGGGTGTATTTTTAGTTTTATTAGATACTGTTAAAATAGCTGTTATAGCTAATTGTGTAATTAATGACTCATATAATTAAAGATAGCCACCACTCACAATTTTTTAAAATCTCTTCCATTGAGGATGCATGTTGAATGTACAAGCTAGATTCATAGGGTTCAATTTTCATAGGGTAATGCAGGTCTTGCGTTAAGCCCTGCATCAGGCTCACTGTTTGGAGCAGCTGCGCCAAACATCTTTGCTGCAGCTGCACCCAATCTGAGTACACTGGGCACAGCTGCGACAGTTTACCTGATTTATGGCAGGTTGTGCCAAAGATTTGGTGCAAGCCCCATAAAAAGGGTCCCCCAAAATGGCATAAGTTAGACCAGGGAAAAGCTAGACTAACTTGCGACATTTGGCACTCAGGATTGAAAATCCAGAACACTGGCTGAGAGAACGCTGCAAGCCCATGCGCCATACGATCAGTGTTCCAGGGGTTTGCAGCAGTCCAGCCCATAATGTGGATGCATTAGGATGATACTACCACATGCTTGTGACTGTAAATAACACAGCACTGTAACAAGCTTTTTAATTTTTTCATGACGGGCATGGCACTGGATTGGGAACGTTTACAAAGTTTGAATCCCATATCTTGGTTCATAAATGAAAGAAAATGAAAAGAAAATGGGTACGTTGACATTTTTGTCAGACAAACATTATTATGAAAAAAACCTAACAAATACTGCTGCTTGGAGAGACATAATCACAGTATCAGTGACTGTTGATTGCTATTCAAACATGATAAAATTACTTTATTACAGCTTATGTTGGCAGACGATCAGAACAAATTAGAATTAATTGTAACATGACTTTAAAGAGATAAGCGTGCATTGCCAAGTCAAACTAGGCTAAAATTAATGAGCCATAAGAGAGCCAAGAACAAGGACCTGCCAGGCAGAGAGTCCTTCAGCATCTTGCAGAAAATCGAGTGACTGGGAAAGCAGCACAGACTGGTGGGGGAAGGAATTCCAGAAAGTTGGGACATAGACTGCAATGGCCAGGTTGATAAGGCCATGGAATATCTCTGCTTCAGGAAAGGTTGAGTCCATCGATCTGGATCAGTAGGTAGAAGATGTGCACTACAGGTAGGACGATGGGAAAAATGAGCAGCCTGACCTCAGGAGTTTATCACCAAAATGGTCCAAAGTGAAGGAATGTTGGCCAACAGGGAGGGCCAGCACAGATCGGTATGAAGGAGGCAGTTGTGCATGAGTCTGGGGATGGTTAGTGACATATATTATTGTATGTAATGTTCCATTTAAAAAGGACATTTTCACTAACACCCAGGAATGCCAAAAAGCCATAGGTAGGTGTAAGCAGGGGTACTGCCTGAGTTATGGACAATTGGACAGAAGCGGATAAGCAGTGTGTGACCCTGTAGGCCAAGCTCAGTTTAGTATTAACAGATTTGCAGATCAAGGAGACATGGGGGAAGAAGTCAAGGGAGGGGTCTAGTAAAACAAACAGGATACTTGAAACTGCTTACCTCCTTTAGTAGGAACCCATCCATACATGTAAAGGAGAGTTTGGGAGAGGTCACACAGAGTTTTGGCTTTGAGCCAAAGTGCATGTCCTTTGTCTTTTTCACTATTCAGAATTAACTTTATGGTTAATAGCCAAGCCTGGATAAGAGTGAAGGTGTCAGGGCGAGTTTGTCAGATCTCAGGGATGGCAGCTGCTCTTAAGTAGAGAATAAGTTCATCTGCATATAGCAGGGAGCTGCAATGAGTGGCAATATCCAGGAGACTGTTTATATAGGTAGAGAAAAGATTTGAGCCCAGGATTGATTCTCGGAGAACACCAACAGTTATGTCAGCAAGGTTGGCGGTAGCTGAATGTAGTCTAACTTGCCTTTTTCTACCAGTTAGATAGATGGTAAACCAAAAAATGGGGGAGGGGGAAGAGACACTAAGGGAGGATAGTTTGTTGCAGAGGAGTGAGCAACTGACCAGGTTGAATGCCTTTGTTTGTTTTTTTCCTTTCCAGAAAGCTTTTTGCTCTCCCCGTTACCCCTATGCCTTACTTAGCAACAGTGGAGCCATGGTATTTCTGATTTTCTCCCCATTACCCAGGACCCCAGATCGTGGACGCAAATGTACTCCGTGGCTGTGATGATGGCCCCTTCCTCCCTCCCGGCCTAATGCCAGGCTCCCCCCTTGGCTTGACACTGCCACCTAGCCTCCACCAGGTGGCAGCCAAGAGCTGGGAAAACCCCACGTCCCTTCCCAGAGAGGAGAGCTGCCTTGTGGCTCCTCAATCCAACTCCTTGCCCTCCCCCCACCAACCCCTGGTGACCCAAACTCGCTCCTGAACACGGGTTACTGGCATGGTGCAAGGTGTGGTATCCAGCACCTCAACCCTCAGCACCACTGAGCCAGCTAGGTTGAATGCTTCTGTGAGGAAAATTAACACCATACCTTTTAGTAGGTCAGTACCCATTGCTAAGCTAACATCATTGTTTAGGTTGGCCAAAGCCATGGAGGTGTCGTAGTTTCTTCCTGAACCCATGTTGGGCAGGGGACAGGAGATTGTAACTGGATATGCAGTCAATGAGCTGGGATGCTATGATTCTCTCAAGGATCTTAAAAAGAACTTAGAGTATGGCTATGGGGTGATAGTTTTCTGGAAGTTTGGGGTCACCCATTTTAAAAACAGGAGTAACCCTGACAACCTTCCAAACATCAGAAACAATACCAGAAGAAAGAGAGTCATTTAGGACTTTGGTGATAGAGAACACTATGGAGGGGGCTACCAGCTTCAACAGATTGAGTTCCAGGCCATCAGACCCAGAATTATTACCAAGCATAATACAGAGTAGAAGTTTCTTGACCTCAACTACCTTTACTGGTTGGAGGTAGAAGAGAGGGCAACTGGGGTCAGAGTTAGCTGGGAAGGGGGCAGCCGATACTGAGGCTCCAAGGCCAGTGTCAGTGATTATCATAAAAGCCGACAGGTCAGAAAATTTGGTAACTCATTTTCACATGTGCGGCCATCTTGTATCAGGTTAAGCAATGGATGGTTCGGACTTATGAGACGTAATGAGTTAAAGGCATTTGCAATTATAGAGTGATTACTGGAACAATAAAAAGTTATTTACAATACACAGTCAAATGTGGTATTGGTAAAATCTGCTACACTACAGAGATACAAAATCACACATACCCCAGTAATGCAATGCATCGCATCATGCGATATACAGTATATATGCAAATCATCATAAAAATTTAGGCTGGTTCTGCTTTAAGCAGGAGTGCATGGTGCCAAGGGGTCTCACATACAATCTGCAAAGGGTGAGATCAGAAGACACAGACACGTATTTTGTCCTACATAGGACTCATCAGTGTGCCTTGTCTGTGTCTCACCCCAGGGGAAGATGAGCCAACCTTAGTGTGGTATTACGGGTTTGGGTCATGGTGGGCCCAAAATAAGAAAGCAAGTTTGTCTTTGTTCTTTGAGGTTCTTTACACCACAGAAAGCAAGATACAGTAATCAGCAGCACTCCCATCTACTGGCAACAGATAAGTATGCCACTTTGGCCAACTCCACCAGGCAGAAATATGCTGTAATGTTCCACTTGATTATCATATTGGCAGCCTACCCTGTCAGCTGCTGTGCCTGTGGTCATTATCTTCTTTAACCTTCATCCAACCAGTAATACAAACTAGGAAAATGGCATGGGGGTTTCCTTTGCTGGAAAATCACGCATGTCTGACAATGCCATAGTCTTTCACAATACATCAACCTTAGTCAAAGGAACAATGTTTTAAACTTATTTTTTAAATCACATTTATTGATCCTTACTATGAAACTCTAATTCTAAATTCAAAATAAATGTTACACATTATCAGAAGGGAGTGGGAAAACTAAGTACACAAACTCAATGACAAACGTTTTAATAATATGAAAAAAAGAGTGCTGCATCAGGTTAGGGGCCACAAATAAAACAAAACAGATTAAATGCACTCAGGAAAAAAAAGTTTTAATTGGCATTTTGACCATAGGTCTTCATGAATTGTTTCTAAAGAAAAAAAAACACATAGCTAATTGCTAAAGAAGATCTTTGGTCAAAAGTTTGAATTTAACTTTACTTTCTATTTCCAGCATGCATTTAAACTAACCCATTTGTTTTGTTTTAATAGTTAGAATTACATTTATTTTTGAAAACTACTTTTTGCATATTCATATATAGTGCAGAATATTTCATTTATTACCACAAAAGACTATATGATGAGTACAGTGGGTTAGACTTTCAAAGGTGGAGGGCAGGGTGCAGTCCTTGCAGATACAATTTTTGCATCAGGCTGCAGCCTCCGAATCACACCAAAAATGAGAGCATCTTATTTTCAAAGATGCTGAATGGTTCACAGCAGTGTCCATGATGTGCAGCAGTCTGCTTCAAAAAACGAAGCATGCAGCAAATTTCTTTTATGCAAGCAGCACCAAATGTGCCACTAACTGTGGCAACTGCATCCAAAAGTACTTACAAAATGGTGTTTAATCATGTAAGTGCCTTTGCACAGTTTTTCTTTGCCAAGAATGCAGCATTTTTGTGTTTTCCTCTGCATCTGAAAGTTAGACCACTTAGTAAGTGGTCTGTCTTTCGACCACAGTGGTGGACATTGCTGCAGAAATGGGCTTCAATCCACTCTTATATCATTTTAAAACCTGAAATAGAAATCTTTATTAAATGTTAAAACAACCTCAGAAGAAAGTATAACATTTTAAGACAAAAAAAATCAGTTTATACGGAAGACTGGAGAAAAAAATATGCAAATCATGCAATGTACATCAATGTGTGAAAATTTTGACATTCATCCAAATGGGCTCCTTACCCACCAAATAATGTATTTTTAGGAAATATAACAAATTGTTGGAAAGGGCAACAAATTAGCTTTCAAAAATTAGGGGTTGAGGGGTCCATCATTTAGAATCTTGGAGATAAGTGTTCCCGGAAGGGACTAGGAAGGGTCTGAAATTTAAAATATGATGTGTGGTAGTACAGTGCCTTAATGTCACTAAATGCCAAGCCAAACCCAACAAGGTGATGCCTGTCTGAGAAGTCATCCACTGGAGCTACTTCCAGTGGAAGTCACTTCGACAAAAGGCAGATACACCTAGGGGTCCCGTGGGGAGTAACTAGATTTCTCAAATTTGTCCTCACTCACCATAATTTTCATGTCATTATCATGGCCTCCCCAATGCCTAATTTGCATATATATATATATATATATATATATATATATATACACACACACACACACACACACACATATATATGATATACAATGTCAGATAAATGATTTATCTACACAAGTGCTGTTTGACCTTGGGTAACCTCATGAGTGGCATAAGCCATGAGTGAGATGTTCAAGGTCAAACAGCACAAATGTAGATAAATCATTTATCTGATAGTTCACCATTGTATATTTCATTTATGCAATAGGGATGCTTTCTGTCAATGCAGGGACATTTGCTTTTGATTGTTTATCTTTTTTTGCATTTATTTGTTAAAAAAGTGAATTAAAAAATTCCATTTTCTGCTCTTTTTTACTAATTATAAAAAAATCTGTAAGGTATCTACAAATGAAACACCACTCATTTTGTAGATAATTTTGTGATGAACAACTTTCATGCTCACAGTACCATGCTATCTTTTTTCATTTGAAAGTTATTCGCATTTGAATAAGGGTAGTACTGCTACTAAGGCCGAACATTCTAAATGAGTTCCGGAGTGATTGTGACATAGTTACTATATGGATACATTTTATTTATTCAATGGCTGTGAAGATAAATGGATTTATTCAATGACTTCTGAGTACATGCCTATTGCATAAATAAGGGATATGCAGTGGTTCAGTGTGTGATAATGCATTTATCTTGTACAGTTTCCAGTGACCTCAAGTAACCTCACGAGTGCCGAAGGCACGAGTGAGAGTTACGAGGTCACTGAAACTGTACAGAATAAATGCATTATCACACACTGAACTGCTGCATATTCCATTTATGCAACAGGTTTAGATGTTGTGTGAACATTTTGATTTTGGTAGGTGTAAATAATTTGTCAAAAAAGGGAAAAGAAAATTGAATTTTATGCTGTTTTTTGCAAATTATAAAAAAACAAAATTGTATCTATAAATGAAACACCACTCATTTTGTAGATATTTTTGAGCTGAACATTTTTCGTGCTCATAGTACCATGCTATCATTTTTTGTTTTAAAGTTATTTATATTTGTTTGTCAAAAAAGTGAACAAAAAATTACATTTTCTTCTGTTTTCTTGCTAATCATATACAATATACAGGGTTTATATAAATGAAGCAGTATTCATTTTGTAGATAATTTTGTGCTGAACAATTTTCGTGCTCACAGTACCAGGTTATCTTTTTTCATTTTTAAGTTATTGACATTTAAATATGGTTAGTACTGCTTCTGTGGCGAACATTCTAAATGAATTCTGAAGAGAACTGTGTAAATAAATGAGCTAGTGATGTAGTTACTGTGTGAATAAATGGGTGATGATGTAGTTACTATGTGGATAAATAAATTTATTACCATAGTAGCGAAGATAAATGGTTTTATTCTACAGTTTTTATCCTGACCCCTGTTGCATAAATATATATATGTATACACACACACACACACACACACACACACTGCCAATTGAAAGGACAATCTGTCATGAGTAAAACAGTATATGACATACTGTATGTGTTCATGTGGTAAGGTGGATGCTGGAATATGGAATGTGCAGGTGTCACAATGCATTTTTTAAAGATGCTCCAACAGATAGGAACTTTCTATTGAATAGTAATTCAATTACTAAAATGGTTTAAAAAATCTTTTTTTTAATAATGTCTAAATTTTGGTTCTACTTCAGACAGTTTAAAGGGTTGCTGTCAACCTTTTTTGCATCAATTTGTTTCTAGGTAAAATACCACATTTTATGAATGCTTATGTTTTCTAAAATTAATTGATGTTGCTGTTTGTTCTATCTGCTTCCTTTCTTAGTAGAGCTGAAATGCATGCTAATGGTGTAATTATACCTAACCTTGTTTTGTTTCAAGTCCTTGATCTACTCTTATCACATACTTCCATAACATTAGGAAAAAACCCAAACAGTGCAATCACTCCTGACTCAATAGGATCCTCTCCTCCCACTGCACAATGAGCAGCTGGACTGTGTTGGGGATGTTCCCAAGTCAAGGAAAGATGCAGTGGGAGTTGATCAAGGGAATGTAAACAAACATGTTTTTGTGTGGTAACACCAGAATGGTGGGCAGTCTTCACTTTTTAAAAGAAAAAGGGAAACTGAATCAAACAACCATTTACATAATCTCTAAAGAATGCGACCTATCATAAAATGTGTTTTTAAATTAGCAACATTCTGAGGCCTAAGGGGGTTGACAATGTCCGTTTAACAAAAAGTTGGCAAATTTCTATCTTATACCACATATATTTTAATCTTATAAGTGCAATGGCACTAAGCAATTCATCTCTTCCCAACCAACCAATCTCTGATCCTCCTTGCAGGCTTCACCTGCAAAAGCTTCTGTAGATAGTAATAATCATAGTACTATTACAACAGTATTTTACAATAATAATATCAAATGCAATCATTTAATTAATAGTATAATAATATATAATATGATATATGGCACATGGTTATAATTTTGGGAACCCCAGGCAGCCATCCTTATGGGTTACTGCACCTACTGTCTTCACATTCAAAACTAATCTATCCAGCAATTTAAATAATTATGATGATATTCACACTGTAATAAATGCCTCATGGGCAAAATATTTGAAACTGTTGGCAGGCTTCACCTTGGGCTACTGCATTTATTGTCTTCAAACCTCATCCAACCTGTCACAAATATACTGTATAATAGTAATAATAATAATATAACAAATACGTATAACAAGTATAACAAGAACATACAGTAGAAAAAGAAATAATGGTAAGAAAAACAAAAACGAAAAGGCAGCTGAGGGTACTGGTGCACCAGTTAACTAGTAAAAACAAAACAATGAAAATAAGTCACACTCAGTGCCAGTTCCAAATACAGAAGAACTGATATTTATTTCAGTACCAAGTGCTATCATGCTGATCCCTCCACCAATGCCTTGATGTTTCATGCCAAGCACTTTGTCAAGAGACATGCTCACCCCCAGTGCCACCTTTGTACAGAGCAATTTAAAGTCACATGCATATAGGAGACAAGTTACAAAAACTATGTGTTCCAAAGAAGATTAAAAATGAGGACAGTGATGTTATCAAAGAGATGCTGAATGTGGTAACAAATCCAATCTGCTTGAACTGCATCATAAGTTGTATGGGAGACAAAAGGACCCCAGAAATGACAAGATTACATTTATTTTATTTATTTATTTGTTGTTCTTGGATAACACAGTTGAGCTAGACACTTGTTTACAAAGGTTCCACGTCATTAAAGGTACAGACAGGTGAGACAATGGATAAAAAAACTTAAAAATACAGACAAGGTAAGTACATAGAGAATAGTGCATGGGCAACCATGCGCAACTAACCTATTGTACCACTGAGGGGTTTTGATTACCTCAGACCTCGAGAGCGAAGCTCGAGAGGTCCGTGGTAATCAGAACCCTGAGGTGGCACAATAGGCTGGTTGCACAAAAAGGTGCCCATGCACTATTTTTATAGTGTATGGTCCCCATTACAAAGTTTTTTTTTAATTTTGAAATGAAAAAATGTATTCATTGTCTGGCCGTGTTCTGGGACTTGGGGCTGGTTGCTGTGTTTACATGTGTGGTTGCTAGGGAGCAGACATCCCTACATTTATTGCGTAGCCTTCTATTGGCTGTGAATGGGATGTGGGAGGGATTTTCAAGAAAAAAAACATGGCGGCTTATGTCTCGGTTAGCCAGAGGATGTGGGCTCAGAGGAAACAATTACTTGTAAGTTATTTAAATATCTGGTTCTAATTTTGATGAAGCTGAGGTTATCTGGTTGATCCTGCATTTGTTTTTCACGTATGTGCCTGTTAATGTTCACGTCACTGGTTCAGGGGATCTTGCCACCAATGCTGCTGTTGCTGCTGCCAGGAGGGCTTGCGGCCAGTTTACGGTTTTGATAGACCCTCTAGAGCTTTTTCAAACATTGTTGTACCACAGTGTACTAGAATCACATTCCATGACCTTTTGAACTGTGGTACAACAACATTTGGAAAGGCTCTGATTTCTATACAGAACAACACCTGACTATACACTATAGACATAATTACAATCACTGGTAGATACCAGGGTACAAGGCCTGTGCAATGATAATGAATAAGGTGAGGTATGTGCAGTCTGTAAAGTGCATAAGTTATTTCTAACAGGTACTGAAAGGATTTGGGGCCCAGAGAATACAGGTAAGTGAGGTGGGGGGGGAGGAGGAAGAGTGATTGGAAGTGCAGACAAGACAGACTGTGCCAGGGATTAAGAAGGTTGAGCAAGAGGTGGGTTTAGAGAGAGTAGAGCAGACAGTGTGAGTCATTGTCAATGAACTGAGGATAGAGTGGATAAGGGGTGAGGGCTGAAAGAAAAATGAGAGAGGGGAGGCAGGCTTGGTGTCGATGAATGGGCAGTGTCGTGGGTAGGGGTAGGTAAGTGGGGGTGTGTTGGAGTGGGAGAACAAAGAAGTGGCAAGAGGCGAGAGGGGGGTAGGGTGCTTGGTGGTGAGGGGAGGGAGGGGACATGGGGGGGTTAGGACCTGAAGTCACAGAAGCCAAGATTTGTTAACTGATTGAATAGTAATTTCTTAAAGGTTCTGAGCTTTGGCACATTTACCACTTCCCGAGGGAAGTTCATTAAGCCAAAGAGGTGCCTTATAGGCGAAGGATCTCTGTGCCAGGGCAGTGTGTTGGAAGAGGATATGTAGGATATTCTTTGTTTTTCCTCTAGTTTGACACAGGTTAGAGGTGGGTTTAAGAAGGTTTCTTAGAGATGGAGGTGTTAGTCCAAGGAGCGATTTTTTCCCATATAGGCAGGCCTAGTATTTAATCCTCCCCTGGAGGTAGAGCCCCTTGGATTGGGTATAGAGTTCACAGGTGTGAGTGAGCCTGAGTATACCTAATACCAGCCTGCATGATTTGTTTAGGGCTGTCATTACCCTTTTTAAGACTGTGGTTTTTGCAGCACCATACACAATTAGTCCATAGTCTACAACAGAGATGACAGAACTATTGACAGCCAGTGACAAGGCTGCAGGGGTAAGATTATGTTGATGCCTGTAAAGCAGGCCAATTCTGGCATTGGCTGTCTTTACAATGTGGTCTATGTGGTGAGTAAAGGAGGGGGAGCTATCCAGAGTAACACCTAGATATTTAAAGGTGCTGACCTGGTTGAGAGGCTCCTGTTTGTTGTCCCGAATGGTTAGCTGGCTGGCTCTGATTTACTCTGGTGGTTAGCAAGTTTAAACAGTGTAACAATTGTTACTGTAACATCCTCTTACAGGAGTGGAGCAAGCTCAGATTTGTCATTTAATCCCAAACCTGTGGTTGCTCTCAATTTAAAAATCCCAAATCCCACCCTCTGTGACAGAACCTTCACAAGATCGCCACCTCTGGGGCCAATATAGGCTCAATGCCAATGAAACTCTACTCATGGATCTCAGGATCTGCTGCTAGTAACAGAAGGACAGCAGTGGCATACTCCATGTTCTTGTGAGTTAGGGCCCTTAGGCAGTTGCCCACCCTCTCCTTCAATTTTCATTTAGTGCACCCTATGTAAAAACTGGAACAAGATAAGCAGCCAGGTACACAATGTGAACTGTGTCACAACTGATGAACTTAACGATGTTAAATGTCTTCTGAGTGGTGAAGCGCATAAAGGTTTTAGACTGTACTATCACTTCACAGAATCTACACTTGTTGCACTTATAACAACCAGAGGGGAAATGGGAAGCCAGGTGGTGTTCTTAGGGACCGGTTGAAAACTATGGATTGGTCTAGTGACCAAATTAGATGGTCACATATAGACCATGTGTGGGTATTGGTCTACCCATTCTTCCAGCTTTGCTTCTGTCAAAAGAATATGCCAGTTACTCCATACAATGTTATTGACCTCCCTGCCTTGCATGTTGAATGTCGAGACAAAGATAGCTCTCCTACAACAGTCATTTCTGGAATTAGGAAGGGGAATCAAGAGATCTTGTCTATCCACTTCCTTTGCATGATTGTAAACTTTCTGAATGCAGGTACTTCCATAACACTTTTCCTGGAGGCAATCCACCAAGTCAGCTGCATTACTTTAAAAATCCTCCTTACGACTGCAGTTTCTGAGAACACGGCTTGTAGGAATATTCTCAACATTGCAGCAGGGATGGCAAAAAATAGCAAGCAGAAGAGAGTTGCAATTGTTAGGCTTCTGATACAAATTAGTGTCGACCCCCATCTGAATCTTAGAAATTGTAATGTACAAGAAAGGAATGCTGACCTCACTGCAAGTTAAAGTAAAGGTAACGTTCGGGATTACTAGCTTCTAAGAAAGTCAACGAACCTAACATGTTCAGATGCCATTCCCCACCACACCATCAAGATATCACATATAGAGGGAGATAGAGAGCAAGAAATTATGTACCTCCTTGCTGTAAACTACACGTTCCTCCCACAGCCCTAAAAAGAGGCTGGCAAAATTGGGGGTGAAGGTTGCCGCCCATTGCTGTGCCACTGATGTGGAGAAAAAAGTCTCTTGTAAAGCAAAACCTGTTAAGTTACAGCACACAAATAGAAAGCTCTACAAGCAAATCAGTAGGTGGAAGGCTACCCAGCGGTCTATGGTCCAGAAAAGTATGTAGGACATGTAAGCCCTCACCATGCAGTATGTTGGTATACAGGCCCTCTACATCTAAGGTAACCAAAAAGTTTGCCATCCGCGATGTCAAGGTCCTCCAAAAGACCCAACACCTCAGTGGTATCCTTAAGATAGTATCTCAATTCATCAACAAATAGTCTCAATCAAAAGTGAGAAATTTTAAAATTCTGAGGCCTCTCAGTACTCTCCCATACTCAATGTAGAAACATAGAAACATAGAAACATAGACTTTGACGGCAGATAAGGACCGCTAGGCCCATCTAGTCTGCCCATTTCCCTACCTACAGGATAGGCCGCAGATCCTAGTTAACCAACAGCCTATTTCTTCCTACCCCCCACAAGAATTGCCTTATGTCTGTCCCATGCATTCTTGAATTCTCCCACAGTTTTAGACCCCACAACCTCCTCAGGAAGGCTGTTCCATGCATCCACTACCCTCTCTGTGAAATAATACTTCCTCACATTGCCCCTGAACTCCTCCTTCTATCTTTAAATTGTGTCCCCTTGTTCTTGCAAGTCTCTTTTTCTGAAAAATGCTACGCTCTTGGACTTTGTTGATTCCACTGAGGTACTTAAAGTTTCTATCGATCCCCCTCTCTTCTTTCCTCAAGGGTATACATGTTAAGCTCCTTTAGTCTCCTCCTCATCTGACTTCTCTTGCAGACCCTGCACCATTTTAGTTGCCCTCCTCTGGACTGCCTCTATCCTGTCTATGTCCTTCTGAGATGGGGTTTCCAGAACTGGACACAGTACTCCAGATGGGGTCTCACCAACTGTCTGTACAGAGGGATAACAACTTCCTGTTTTCTGCTGCTGATGCCTCTCCCTATGCATCCCAGTATACCCCCAGCCCTCCCTACTGCCTTCTCACATTGCTTGCTAACCTTAAGGTCATCTGATATGATTACCCCCAGGTCCCTTTCCTTTTTTGTTGTTGTTACTACCTCCCCACCCATGTGTATTCTTCCTCTGGGTTCTTATTTCCGGTGCATTATTTTGCACTCTTTGCATTGAATCCTAGCTGCCATACTTCTGACCATTCCTCCAACCTTGCCAAGTCCCTTTTCATCCTTTCCACGCCTCCTTGTGTATCAACCCTGTTGCAGATTTTTGTCATCTGCAAAAAGGCATACTTTTCCTTCCAGTCCCTCTGCAATGTCACTGATGAAGACATTAAAAAGGACTGGACCCAATACTGAACCCTGCAGTACCCCACTAGTAACCCCCCTTTCTTCAGAATGGACTCCATTTACAATTACCTTCTGTGTCCTGTTGTCCAGCCAATGTTTCACCCAGGCTACCACCCTGGGTCCCACTCCCAGGCTGGTTAATTTGACTATTAATCTTTTGTGTGGGACTGTGTCAAATGCCTTGCTAAAGTCTAGGTAGGCCATGTCCACAGCCCCTCTCTGGTCTACTACTTGGTCACCCAGTCAAAGAAATCTATTAGATCTTGCCTGACATGACCTTCCCGCTGTGAACCCATGCTGCCTTGGGTCCTGTGCTCCACTGGCCTCTAGGTTCTCGACTATTCTTTCCTTCAGAAGTGACTCCATCACTTTCCCTACCACAGAGGTCAGACTGACAGGTCTGTAGTTTTCTGCCTCTGTCTTGGTCCCACTTTTGTGAAGGGGAATCACATCCACCTTCCTCCAGTCCTCGGGTACCACACCATCCTCCCATGATTTATTAAAAAGAGTAGCCAGTGGTTTCACTAGTTCCTTCCTTAATTCTTTTAGAATTCTGGGGTGAATTCCATCAGGACCCATTGCTTTGTCCACCTTCAGTTTTAGGAGTTCTTGCAGAACCCTTTCTTCTGTGAAAGGACTGGGATCGACCCCCTATCAAGAGTGCTTCTGTTAATTGGATTAGGCACTTCCCCTCCTCTTTTGTGAATACTGAGCAGAAATATTCATTCAGTATTCTGCTTTTCACTGTCCCTCTGCCCACCCACTGTTCATTCTATTCAGCCTCACTAACCTCCCTTTGTCTTTCTACCGCTGATGTACCTATAAAAGGTTTTATCCCTTCTTAACTGAGTTGGCTATCTTTTCCTCAGTTTGGGCCTTGCTATTCTGACTTCTCCCTGCTTCCTTCTGCCTTAACTGGTACAGCTGTCTGTCCTGCTCCTTCTGTGTTTCCTTATACTCCGGAATTCTATCTTTTCTTCCTGACTTTCACAGCCACCTCTTTTGAGAACCATAGTGGCTTTTTCTTTCATTTTGATTTGTTCATTTGCTTCACACAAAGGCTTGTTGCCTCTGTGATGGCAGTTTTGATAATTCCCCATTGTTGCTCCACACCTCCTTCTAGCCTGTTTGCTAGTGCTTTCAAGGCACTCTCCCATCTTGCCAAAGTCAGCCTCCTAAAGTCCAGTGCCCTCACTTTTGTATGGCTTGACTCTGTAGCTGAGTTTAACGTGAACCACACTGTTTGATGGTCACTTGTCCCCAGATGGCAACCCACTTCTAGATCTGAGATCCTCTCACTGCCCCCGTTTGAGAGTACGAGGTCTAAGATTGCTCCCTCACGAGTGGGTTCTGAAACTAGCTGTCTAATGCCTGCCACCTGTAGGGCATCAAGAATGGCCCTGCTCTTGGATGTGGCTGCAGCAAATGTGCTCCAGTTAACATCTGGCATATTCAGGTCTCCCATCAACAGTATCTCCCCTTTCTCTGCCATTCTAAGAATGCCTTCTATCATATCCTTGTCCATTCCTTCCCCCTGACATGGGGGTCTGTACACAACCCCTGTGCGGATTGTAGTGCCCTTTCCAGTCTCCAAGGTGACCCACAGTGCCTCCTCTCCTCCCTGTTTACTCTTTTGTTCAGTTGCTTTTATTCCTTCCTTTACATAGAGAGCTACTCCTCCCCCTCTTCTCCCCTGCCTGTCTCTCCTGTATGTACCTGTCAAAAGTCATCACCTATTGCCACATTAAGTGGCATATTTTCAGTGCTGCTCTCATATAAGACAAATGCTTCCTTGATGGTAAGTGGCTTGGCTGCTTGTGGTTCAAGTGCAGATGCAGTGTTCTAACTAAAGGGGAGGCACAAGAGTTTGGAGGCACCCCCTGGTTGCCCAATCATATCCAGCATAGGCTCACTTACACAGCCATTGTCAGTTCATGTTAATCATTTCATCAAACTGTTTGTTGGTGCCTTGAGATCTTTTCTTAAGGATACCACTTATATGTTGGGTCTCTTGGAGGTCCTCCACATTGAGGGTGGTAAACTTTTTTGTCACCCTCGATTTGGAGGCCCTCTATACCAACATACCTCATGGTGAGGGCTTACATGACCTGCATGCTTTTCTGGACCGTAGACCCCTGGGCAACCTTTCACCTACTGATTTACTTGCAGAGCTTTATAGGTGTGTGCTGGAACTTAACAGTTTTGATTTATGAGAGACTTTTTCCTCCAAGTCAGTGGCATGGCAATGGGGGCAGCCTTCTCCCCCAATTTTGCCAGCCTGTACATCCTGCTGTGAGAGAAACATGTAGTTTACATTGAGGAGAAAATAGTGTCTTGCCCTCTTTCTTACTCTGGCACAGAGATACATAGACAATATCTTGATGGTGAGGTGGGGAATGGCATCTGAGTATGTTAGGTTTGTTGACTTCTTAGAGGCTAGTAATTTGAACTTTAGGTTTGCAGTTGCAGTAAGGTCAGCAATTCTTTCTTGGACATTACAATTCCCAAGAATCAGATGGCGATAGACAATAATTTGTATCAGAAACCTATCGATCACAACACCTTTCTGTTTGCTAGCTCTTGCCATCCCTGCCACACCATTGAGAGTATTACCACAAGCCAGTTCCTGTGTGTTCACAAGAACTGCAGTCATATGGAAGATTTTTAAACTAATGCAACTGACTTAGTGGGTCACTTCCAGAGAGGTCCAAAAAATTACAAGGAGGAATTGACATATTCTTTTGACAGGCCCAAAGTTGGAAGAATGGGTAGACCAATACCCAAGTATGGTCTATAAGTGGCCATCCAATCTGGCCAATAGTCTAGCCCATAGTTTTTAGCCAGTCCCTAAGAAGACCACCTGGCTTACCCCTCTGCCTGTAGTTGTTGTAAGTGTGGCAATTGTAAATTTTGTGAGGTGATAGTACAGTCTAAACCTTTATGCACCCCACCACTCAGGAGACATTTAACATCACTAAGTTCATCAGTTGTGACACAACTCACGCTGTGTACCTGGCCATTTGCTCCTGTTCCAGTTTTTACATCAGCAGCAGTAAAAAAACTTGAAGGAGAGGGTGGGCGATCAACCACCTAAGGGCCCCAGCTCACAAGAACATGCCACTGCTGCCCATGTTTTACAGGCAGCAGATCATGCAGCCTGTAAGTGGAGTTTCATTGAGAGTGAGAAAGCCTACACTGGTGCCAAAGGTGGCAATCTTATGAAGGTTCTCTCACAGTGGGAGGGATGCTGGATATTTAAATTTGGAGTGACTACAGGTTTGGGATTAAGTGTCAAATTTCAGCTTGCTCTATGCCTGTAAGAAGGGTGTTGTAGAAACAACTGTAATACTGTTAAAACTTTATCTTGTCATTTCTGTATTTTTGTCTGCAATACAAGTTATGCTGCAGTTCGAGCAGATTGGATTTGTTGCCACATTCAGCATATCTTTTTTATAACATCACTGTCCTTGCTTTTAATCTTCTTTGGAACATTGTTTTTTTATGACTTGTCTGGCACTGAGTGTGAGTTCTTTTTTTCAAAGGTTAGAATAATTAGGCCCTGTTTGGGCAATATTTTGGGGGGGAGGGGGATTCTGGACATTGCATTTAGTGTATGTATGGCCACCAACCAGCAGCCTCCCTAAAAAGACCTAGAAAAGGGTGTGTTTGTTCCTTAATTGTTGCAACCACTAGCATCTTCTAATGCTAAATGTAATATAGTATATCGATAATCTAACGTACTATTGATAAATCATTTTTTTAATTTTCTCAGCTCTTAATATATACCAGAGCTCTTCATCACCTTTACTTTGATTTACATTTTAACTATCAATGTATTGTGTCATTACTGTACTTCTTTTATATAGCATAACTAACATGTTTTTTTTTTTTTTAATTAGGAATACAGTTTTAAAATGTCTGAACATTGCTTCAACTTCAGCTTATATGACAGTGATCTGTGCATTTATAACCTTTTATGCTTTCATTTTATATTTTTTAGTTGCATTGCAACTATTTCACTCTTCCCCTCAAGTAATCTCTTATCTTTATCACTTTTGCTGGCTACTAGTATCTTCAAATGTATTGGCATCTAATACAAATTATGTTTCATAGAAACACAGAAACACAGTGATAGCAGAAAAAGACCAGCGGTCCATCCAGTCAAGTTCCCTAGACTATTGTTCCTCCAGGATCCTATCCTACCACATCCCCCCCCTCCTCCCAGTTTCTGTCACCCCTGAGCCAACACTATATCTTTCATTCTGTTCCAAACATGCTTGAAACAACCAACAGTTTTCACACCAACCACTTTAGCAAATAAAGAGTTCCTAGGCTCCACCACCCTTTCTGTAAAATAATATGGTTAGTTCTCTTACTTTTTCTACACATATAACAAACGTAACTAAAAAGGTTAACTCTAGATTGGGTGTGTTAAGAAGGAAAACATCGATTCTCTTGAGAGAATCAAGAAATAGAGTGGCTGTTCAGTTACTTTTACCAACATTAGAATATGGTAGCTTAATGTATCAATTTGCTTCTAAAACATTATTGAACTGTTTGGATAAAACATATTATAGAATGGCAAGATATGTGGCGAAATGCCCTTTTAGCACTCATCATTGCATTCTACTCCAAAATCTTGATTGGGATTCTCTTGCAATTCATAGAAAAAAAACATGTAGGGTATAAAGCCTTTATGGAGTAGGGGGGGAAAGTTAAACATGGAGTGAACTCTCTTGATGCCTCTACTTCCCATAGGTATAATCTGAGGAAATTGAAACACAGATGTCAAAAAGTCCCCTTAGAAATGAATATTTATAGTAGAATGCAAAGACGTTTTTACTTACCAAAAATATGGAACGAGATAGATCCAGAAACTAGGATTATTGATAGTTTAAGAAAATTTAAGCACTCTCTAGATTTAATCTGGAGAAACAGATATGCTTGCTACGGTGTTATCTAGTGATACTACCATTTGCTTGTTTTGCCTGGACTGTAGATTGACCCTAATTTTCTCTCTGCTTTATTGTTGTTTCTGTGTTGGGGCATTAGGTAGCATTAGGGGATGATACTACTATTTCCTCTCCCCCCCCCTTTCCCCTTTTTTTTTTTTTCCCTTTGTTTCCTTTCTTGGACCAGAAATCCTAAAAATGCCTTGCATTAATTGTATACATATACATATTGCCTTACCTATTTCTCAAATGCCTATATTTATTCTTTAGTATAAAAACTCTTTTAGATTTTTGGTATATTGTGTATTTCTGCTTTTGTTTATATTCTGTGAAATTATGTGAGTGATGTCCTTAAGATTATTCCTGTAATATATTTTATTACATGATGTTTTGTATCTGTTGAAACTGTATTCTAAAATAGGACAACTTTGATAAACAGGGCCTCTTTTGGTCCTAAAAGTTATTTTTCCTGTCAAAAAATAAAAGTTTTTATCTATCTATCTACTTTCTCGTGTCCCTCCTGAACTTCCCTCCTGTTAGTTTCTACTTATGTCCATGTGACTGTGAGCTACTATTCAAGCTAAATAGTTCCCCAGAGTTTACCTTGTTCTTTCTTTTTAAGAACTTGAAAGTCTCTATCATGTCTCCCCTCTCCCTTCTGGTCTTCAACAAGTACATGTTCAGTGCCTTGAGGTGCTCCTCATAGGACCTCTCCTGTTGGTACTGAATCATTTTTGTTACTCTGTGCTGCACCATCTCCACCCTATTACTATCTTTCCTGAGGTGAGGACTCCTGAACCGGGCATAGTACTCCTGGTGTGTCCTCACTAAGGATCTATATAGGGGAAGTATTCCCTCTTTCCTTCTGCTACCAAAACCCCTCCCAATACATCCCAGCATCCTACTCACTTTGCTAAATGCCTTGTTGCACTGACTTGATTGTTTGAGGGAGTCACTGATGATAACTTCAAGGTCCTGTTCCTCAGCCATAGTGTTACATGTCACACCATCCATCCAATACTATGTCCTGGTGTTCCTGTTCCTTGGTGCAGTACCATGCATTTTTTGGGTGCTAATTTCAACTGCCAAACCACAGACCACCCCTCTAGCTTTTGTAAGTCTCTCTGCATTTCCCTGATTCCCTCATTGTTATCCACCCTCCCACAGAGCTTAGTGTCATCTGCCAAGAGACACAACCTGCCCTGGATTCCCTCACCAATGTCGTTGATCACAACCCTGTGATGCCTCCTCTTTGGCCAGTAGCCTACCCAGTTTACTATGACTTAGCCACACCCAGATCCTCCATCTTCTGCAGCAAGCATGCGTACAGAAGCAAATCGAAGGACTTCCACCCTGTTTTGTAACAAAAAGCTATTTGAGTGGGCACAGTGGGGCTGGACACGGCAGTATCAAAGGTTAGCCCATTCCTATCCAGTGTTCAGGAAGGTTCATTCAAATGTAAAATTATCATATTTACTGTGGCAGCGAGCTTCTACAAATAGCTTGCCTGAGCTGATGGCAATGAATGGGGCCAGTTTCATTAACCTGATTCTAGTAGGCCCCGTTCTGGCCCCATGCATTGCACTGAACAGGTAATTCTGCTCAGTCTTCACAGTGGAGAGAGGAGGACTGACCACCAGGAAGCAGCATGAACAAATAGTGTGTGTGTGTGTGACACAAATCCATTTTCATAAGAAAGAGTCTCAAAGGGACCTGCAGCCCTGAAGATGGACAGGACTATGGGATCAGAAGGGATACACATGAGGGTACTAAAAGAACTCAGGGAGGTACTATCTGCCCCACTGATGGCCATATTCAACAGTTCATTAAAAACAGACATAGTTCTGGAGGACTGAAGGACAGCGGATGTGGTTCCTCTGCATGACAGCAGCAGCAAGGAGGAGGCTAGCAACTATAGGCCAGTCAGGTCTCACTACAGTGGTGGGGAAATTAATGGAAACACTGTTAATGGAAAGGTTGGTAGATATCGAATGCAGTGGGCTGCAAGACCACAGGCAGCATAGATTCACAGGAGGGAGCTCATGCCAGATGAAGCTGATTGATTTCTTCGACTGGCTGACCAGGGAAATAGATCAGGGAAGGGCAGTTGATGTGGCCTGTCTGAACTTTAACAAGGCCTTTGACACTATGCCACATAGGAGACTGACAAACAGCCTAGGGGTGGTATCCAAAGTGGTGAATTGGGTTAGAAACTGGTTACCGGATGGGAATCAGAGGGTCGTGGTTAATGGCACTCACTCTAATGATGGGAGAGTGACCAATGGGATACCACAGGCTCAATACCAAGACCTGTCCTCTTCAGAATATTCATAAGTGACACTGACATTGCAGAAGAACTGGAAGGGAAGATTTGCCTTTTTGCAGATGGTACCAAAATCTGTAATAGTGTAGACACTCAGAAGGGGGTGGAGAGACTACGCAGGCATCTTGGAAAACTCAAGGAGTGGTTAAGAGCATGGCAGTTGGGCAGTGTTGGGTAAGTTACTTTTTCTATTACTATTTCTTTTAGAAACTTGATCTAGGAAGCGCTGTGCGGTCGCTGGCAGGGATGGAGAGGTGCTGGACAGGGTAGTGCACCTGGCAGTTACAGTTACTTATTTCTTTTTATACAAAAACAATACAAAAATAATAAATAACTAATAGATAGTTACTAGTTACTTTCACATAAATGTGATCAGTTACATTTATGTAGTATTTTTGTATAAAAAAACATAAGTGATTGTGACTGTAGGGTGTATTGCTTTTTCTGGCGCTTCTCCATCCTTGCTAGGGACTGCTCAGGGCTTTCTGGAGCAAGTTTCCAAAAGTAATAGAAAAGGTAACTTTCCCAACACTGCAGTTGGGGTTCAGTGCCAAAAAGTGCAAATGCATGCATCTAGGACATAGGAACCCAGGAGCTGAATATAGGATGGAGGGAGGTGGTTACAGTCACTAAGCAGGAAAGGGGTATTTCATAACTGATGACCTCAAAATGGCATGGCAGTGTGACAAAGCAGTGGGTAGGGCTAGTGGGATGCTGGGCTGCATAGGGAGGGGTAGCTCTAGCATGAGGGAGGTGGTGTTGCAGCTGTATTGCTCACTGGTGAGACCCCGTCTGGAGTACTGTGTCCAGTTCTGGAGGCCACACCTCAAAAAGGTAATAGACAGGGTGGAGGCAGTCCAGAGGAGGATGACAAAAATGGTTCAGGGGTTGCATCAAAAGCCCTATGAGGAGAGACTTAAGAGTACAGCCTGGAACAGAGAACAGTGAGAAGGGACATGATAGAGACCTACAGTACTAGTTACCACAGAGGTGAACAGGGTGCAGGGGGGAATCTCTTTCAAATAAGAAAGAGCACCAGAACTGGAGGCATGCAGTGAAGCTTGGGGGGGGAGGATTTAAGAAGGATTTGAGGAAGTACTGCTTCATTGAACAGGGTGGTAGATGCCTGGAACAGACTGCCAGTGGAAGCGTGGAGGCGAAAGCAGGGAGGGCATCAAGCATGTGTGGGACAGACCTAGAGGAATATTAGTAAATAGGCAGGAAGGAAGGAGGGTCACCAGAGACCAGGTACGGTCTGTGGAGACGGACTGGTCAGGGAACATCTGGGCAGACTGGGTGGGCCAAACAGTCCTTTTCTGCTGACACATTCTATGAAGGCCTTACCGAAGTCAAAGTCAAGCAAATCTACAGCATAGCCCCTATCCAATTCTCTGATCACCCAGTAAAAGAAAACTATCAGGTTAGTCTGACAAGACCTCCCTGCCATGAACCCGTGCTGTTTATCATCCTCGAGAACATTGCTCTCCAAGTAGTCCACAAGGTTCTCTTTGACCAATGGCTCCATCAGCTTCCATACAATAGAGATAAAACTGACATGTCTGTAGTTCCCTACTTGTTCCTTGTTTCTTGCCCCCCCTCATGGAATGGAACTACAACTGCCACCCTCCAATCCTTCTGAACTACCCCCATCCTTAGCGAGCCGTTGAATAGACCTACCAGGGGTTCAGCCAGTTCCACTGCCAGTTCCCTGAGTTACTTCCAGTGCAACCCATCTGGTCCCCTTGCTGGATCCTTTCTCTTGTAAATATTGGCTGTCTCATCTCTGCTTTGATGCCACTCTCCAACAAGGTCCCTCCATCCTCCCTAGTGAAACTGAGCAAAAGTAATCATTAAGGACCACAGCCTTTTGCCCAGCTCCTCTGTCTCACACACACACACACACGCTAGCCTTATAATTCCTTTTCCTTTCTTCCTTCTTCCCTAATATATTAGAAGAAAAGTTTTTCTCTGCTCTTGACCCCTCTGCAATATGCATCTCTGTGTCTGCTTATCTCTCTCTAACTGCCTTCTTTACCTCCCTGTTTTTCAGTAAATCTTCTCCCCAGTCTTCCTCTCCCTGCTTTCTTTAAACTTGTAGAAGGCCTTTTTATTGGCCCTCACTGCTTCCCTGACTCTTGCCAATAGCCATAATGATCTATTGAACCTGTTCCTTTTAGTTACTGTTCTCATGCATAACTTAAATGCCTCAAGAATGTCCCCCTTAATTTTCCCATCTCTTTTCCACCCCATCTATGTTGTCCACCCCAACTAACTTTTCCCTGATGAGCTCCCTCAACCTGTTGAAGCCCACCCTTCTAAAATCAAGCACTTCAGCTCTTGATTGGGGATTTCCAGACCCAATGTCCAGTTTGTACCAGATGGAGTTATGGTTGCTTTTCCCAGTGGCTTCCCTATTCATACAGCTCCTACCACCTCCATGTTGGTGAGCACCACGCTGAGAATTGCAATCTCCCTGATGGGTTCCTTAACTAGCTGTACCAGTAGAGCATCCTGGAAGGCATCCAGCACTGCCTGACTTCAGGTGCTCCTGGCTACTGGAACATCCCAGTCGCTGTCTGTCAGGTTCAGACAACCCACCATGACTACTTCTCCCTTTGCCACCCTTCTTTCAGGTTCTTCCCTGAGCTATCACTCCCTCTCTTCTTCCTGCCCCAGAGGTCTATAGGATACCCTCAAGTGCAGTTTCTTGCCTGAGACTGCTGTGAGCTGCACCCACAGCAACTCTGTCTCCCCATTACTACCCCTGATGCACCCATCCTCTGCCACCTTAATGCCATCTTTAACAAAAAGAGCTACTCCTCCCCTACCTGTTCTTCTGTCACTCCTGAATATTGAGTACTCCAGGACCATCAAGTCCCAGTTGTTATTTTTGGGAGCCCACATTTCTGTGATGGCCACAAGGTCCACCTCAGTGTCTGCCATCAGCACCTGGTGCACATTGATTTTGTTACCCAGGCTTCCAGCATTAAGGCATACCCCATTTCATCTGACCTCTGATCCTACTGTGGCAATGTAGTTGTAGATATAATTCTGTTGTATATATTTATTTTGATGTGATTCTGTGTATATGTACATGCTAAGACATACCAGTGTCAGCAGAAAGGCACCTAGGGAAAAGACTAGATTTTTAAAAAGGGTTTGACCTTCTTTTAACCTGCAGGCCAGCCTTGCTTGCCAGGAAAATGACACGTTATCGTCAAAAAGCTTGTGGCACTGGAGGTTGAGGTGCTGGTCGCTACACCTCGTGCCACGCCAGTGACTCAGGTTTGGGAATGAGCCTGGGCCACCGTGGGTCAGCAGGGAAGAGAGAGGATTAAGCATCCATAGGTCTGCTTTCCTCTCTCAAGGGGAGGGAGACTTGACATCCTGCTCATTGATTGCCCTCTGGTGGTGGCTGGAGGGCAATATGGGTTGGGAGGCACATACTGATGTCCTTACGTCAGTAGGGGAGGGTGGGACAGGAGAAAGAGGAAAAAAGGAGCCTGGCAGGTTCCATGATGGCCCCGCATCCCCGAGAGCCACCCCCAGTGTCTGGATTGGGTCTCTGGGGGGAAAGCTGGTGCCCTCCTCCCTGGCCCTGCCATGGTGGCCAATCCACAGTGGAATTTCTGGGGGTTGGCAGAGTGGGGATGCACAGGACCGGAGAGTGAGTTCCTCCATTAGGAGGACTATAGCACCTGCCAGGGCTCAAAGAGAATAAAAATATATATATATATATATATATATATATATATATATAAGCTTGTGGATAGCTGATCAAAGAGTCTTCCTCTAAGTTAACTACCCAAGGGAAACAGAAGTAATAAAATGTCAGGAGATAGCCCTTTTCACGTCAAGAAAAACAGAATGCTTTGATCCCAGGAAACTGTTAATAGTATACTTCATTTTGTGAGGTAATAGGAAAGAACACATCCTTCTAGCATACCTGTGTGAAATTCCACTTACAGGAGTTATGATTGTATAACCTGGGTTAACTATTGGAATCTGACCCATCAAAGGTTATCAGAAAAATAAGATTTTGGGGAAGAGCAAGAATGCCATCTACTGGCCTAAAAGTTGTGGGATTTTTCACTCACTATTTCAGGAGGAAACAAGAGGAATAAATAGCCCCAAATCAGGGCATTTTGAGTCTCACTTTCTCATCTGGACTCCACCTGATACACAGGAGCCAAACTGCTGAAACCCAGTGTGGCTACAAGGACTAAAGGAACTAAAAACTTTCATCTACCTTTTCTGGACTTCAAATCACTAACATTTTTAAGGTAGATTAGCTAACAGTTCTAGTGTGTTTTATTCTATATAACCATTTTCATTTGTTTTATGCTGTAACCAAAACTTTTCTAACATTCTTTTAGTTGTAACTGTATGATTTATTATTTAAGTATTTTAGTAAAACATTTGTTTTTCTAAAGAAATTCTGCCTGGGTAAGATTTCTGTATTTGTGTGTGACTGTAGAAGGTTTATTAATAATCTGTGACAACTAATTGCTTAGAGGGGCCACCATAAGCCACCAAATTGAGAAAATGGTCTAGAAGGGATCTGGAAGGATAGGAAGAATACTAGAGTCTCAGGGATGAGTCTGCAGGGACTTTTGAACCAGGCTGTTGCATGACCTGTAAAGAGAAAGCCAAATCAGGCTTACACTGCTACCCCGAGGAGAGTGTAACACCTGGTTCTTCCTCCTTTGTGTAATAGCCAAGGAAAGGGTTAATATTTGGCCACAAGACTCAAGACTGGTATTGTGCCCTTATCCAGAGCTAGAGGGACACCCTGGATCTTTGTGGCAGAGGTGCAATCATGACCTCGGTGAGCATTCAAAAAGGATGAGGAGGGTATCCCTGTTCCCCCATCATGGATTGCATTTAAGGGTGGGAACTATGAGCTCAGTGGGTCTGACCCCCAGGAGTGAGTTCATGACACCTACTACCCTTGTGTTTTCCTTGCCATATCATTCTCTTGTTCTTGGTATTTGTACATTTTGTGTTCCCCGTCCCTCAGGTCCCCTCATCTAGTCCAGTTAGGGCCACAGCTATCTTTGTACCCCCTGTGCTGCTACAAGCCCCTGATGTTGGAGAATACTAGCTAGGATCCCCTTTCTATCACCTGCCACCTTGGTTTCCTTAGCCCAAGTCTCCCCTCCAGTCAGTTTAAATGTCTGACATAGACACTGAATTTCTGCCCCAGTGCACAGGCCTTCTCTCTTGTCAGATGGTGTCCATCACCTTTGAAGAATCTCCTGTTCCAGAGGTCCCCCCAATCCCCTACAAAGTGAGTGCCCCTTCTCCTGATGGTGACTAGACCTAACTGTTCCAAAGTTATCCAATTTCAAAGAAACTGTCTTTAGAATGGATTAATTTTGGTACAGTTAGTGCTAGAAACATATTAGTCACATTGGCATTGCTAAGTCATAACCATGCAGTTTTCATCTGTCAATATAAGCTGATATACTGTGCATTGCTATACATTAATACACTTTGTTAATTCATTGTTTATTCCCGCTCCCCAGCACTGATCTGTGGTCACATGCTTTCCCCCTTGGAGCGCCATTATTTACCCAGGACCTGATTGACACAGTCACCCTATAAATATCCTACTGCAACAATAAGACCCCATTTGTTGAAGCATGCATTTAAATTTAGAGTTTATTTATTTATTCATGTTTTTGATAACCGGGTATGTGAACTGATCCAATGGACCATTTTCAGCCACAACCCGGACCACAGGGTGGTAACAAGAGTCAACAACAAAATACACAACATGGGTAAGATAATATAGTTCCAATAAGACAGCTTTAGAAGTACATGAGAATACATGAAAGAGTATCACTACGCCATGAGGACAGAAACTCAAGACAGTATGTTCCATGATCAAATACAGGTAAAACAGTCAGTACTTGTTACAGGAGAGCAGGATACCCAACATGCAATAAGCTGACTAACATATGGTTGTCTGAGTAGTATAGAGCGATAAAATAGTACAGAGAAAAGAAATAGCAAAACATTAATTTCAGCTGACGTATCAGGATGTAAGTGCTAAACCATCAAAATGATCTATAGCTGCACTTAGATAAACTTGATGAGGTTTATATTCCTTATTCACTCACGTTCATAAACATTTTAATTTTTAGAACAATCCACTTTTAAGGAATGTTTGTTAATCGAGTAGGTACACTAGACAAATAAGTGCCTATATGTGGGCTGAGTAAACCCCCTGTGCCCATAGGCTCAGTCCCCAGCCACTGTTCCTGTTTCTTTACTTTTATAAAGGGTCTTCAAGGTTCTGTCTTTGTTCCCACCAAAACCAGAATGGTGCACACAGTAAAACACTAGTAAAACGTAGCGCTCAATGCAAAAGTGGCTTTATTTGAGTACAAGCAAAAAAGAAGGGACAAACTGACACCAAAGCCTCAGCACTTCGAGCCCTTGTGGGTTCTTCATCAGGGGGAGGGGTGACCCAGGTACTCGGGCTCACTTAAATAAGGAGCCAGTGAATGACACAGTACATGTTAACTATGAGCACCTATACCCACAATCCTAAATGTCCAAAACAAGTGGAAATAAAATTGATAATAAGCTAATTATATTGAAACACATAGGGAACAAAACTACTCAGCTCACAATAGTTACTGGTACAGCTTACTACAGTATTGTTCTGGTATTAAATATACAGGCAAAATTAGTAAGCCTCTAATAAACAGCTGAACTAACACAGGAAGTCCTGGAGCACTTGTAAAGAGACAGAAAGTACAGAGAGAGAGAGATTAAACGCATAAATACAGCAAAAACAATCAAAACTAACAGCCCAAATACACAGCAATGGAAAACAAGATGGTCTAAAGCAAAGGAAATGGGGGGGGGGGGGGATTCTGATCAAGGAGGTCACAAATAGGGAATCAAGTCCCAGGAGTCAGGGGTTTGTCTTTGTTCCCAGGGCCCAGGAAGTAAGGCACGTTCTTTGGTTGTCCATGCTGCCACTAGATGTCTGTATCATCCCCATGCTTCTGCAAGGCACCCCCTCCCCTATATACACTTCTGCTGCTATAAAAAAATATAGGTTAAATTTGCCACAAATGTTTAGTGGCATGCTGATGTGTACCCACATCCATTGTCACCCACTCCCATGTTCAGTAATCTTGGGGGGCACAATGATGTGGCATCCTGGTGGGCAGGCATCCCTCAATGAGCCCTGCCTTTCAGGAAGTCAAGCAGTGATGTATTAGTCATTGAGCGGGGTTTGCTTAAGAGGGTCCAGTCCCAAAGAATATCAGTGTGCTCCATGAACAGTAGTGGCAAATTCTATCGAATTTTTGTTTTTTATAGAAATGGTGGCAAGCATGGGGCAATGCTCAAAATGTTTGGACTTTAATGAGAAAAACAAATTAGAACCATAGAACCTTCTTCTGTTGGTTCTGTTGTAATTTAAAAGTACCAATTTCTTACAGTGTGCGTCAATGGATCTGTAATCTCCTTAAGTTACAGAGCTACTGATGTGTTGGGGGAACATTTACTTTTGGACCCAGTTCAGGAGACATTTCAAATATTTTCAGTATTTATCTACCCATAATACTCTACTAATAAAGAACATTGTCAGAAACATCTTTGTCCCTTGGACTTCATCTGATCTTTTAACTTGACTACATGTGAAGTTATAATCCACTACTTATGATGACATCATTCTAATTGTCACAACAACATAGTATGATGTCATTAAGAATTATTATCTCACAAGCAATCAAGCAGCAGGAGTGGGTAATCCCAGAGGACAAAGATCCTGTTTTCTGTCATAATGAAGTATTGATGGACAAGAAGTACTGAAACTATATGAAATGTGAACTGAATTGTGTCCAAATATTATTTTCAAACATTTCTGGGAGGTGTCAGTAAAACTGTCCACTAAGAAAAAAACAGGTCTCTTGTGTTAGACTTGGAACTCAGACCACCCATTTCTGATCTGATTCGAGATTCAAACCTGAGTCTCCAGAGAAAGAAAGTCTGGGCTTGCTTCATTAAGCCACAGAGCCGTACATTTGTGATTCATTCTTGTATTCAGACATGCTACTGTTTTCAGGTTTTTTTTTTTTGGTTTTACAGACAGATGCAGAAAGTGTCATGGATTGAGTTACAGGAATTTGTTGACAGAACCCATTCACTCACCCGTCTGAAACAACACATCATAGCCCTGTTAAGATGACAATATGCTTATAAGATCTTTTCTCCCCTTGGTAACTGTGTTTCATTCTAGGAGGCACCCTTGGTATTTGCAAGTAATATTCAACGAGCAGTCCATCCTTCACATTCCTGGCAAATGAAAAGCAGTAGTTGATGGGAAGCAGGCAATCAAAAAAACAACGAGCCATTTGTCTCACTTTACATCAGGAGGTTCAAAAAGGTTTGCGCTAGCTAATAAGTAAGTTAACAAAGTAAGACTATTATTTATTATCTACCTTACCCAGAAGGCCCCATTGAGCTGAAAACCTACTATGTGACCTGACCAATATGGCAGTAGAGAGATCCCCTAACAAGAATCAATCATATTTAGTCATACATAAGCAATTCATCCTACTTTATATAATGTATGGGAAGCCTTTATTATTAACTGAAATCAAGCAGATTACAACCTTATTATGCCATCGATATGACATCACTCTGTTATTAACCCTTCTTGAGTATGTCATATCAATGGTATAGCAAAACAGAATGCTCAATACAATCAGTATTCCGCAAAGTAGGGCTGGCCCGGTGGTGCTGAGGGTTGAGGCGCTGGACACCACACCTCGTACCACGTCGGCAGCCCGGGTTCGGGACTAGACTCGGACCGCCGGGAGCTGGCAGGGGAGAGGTTGGATTGAGCGTCCCAGGACTGCTCTCCTTCCTCTGGGGTGGGCTCATGGGATTGCGTCATGCATGGGCGGCCTCTGGTGAAAACTGGGAGAAGCACAAGGTGCGGTGCTAGCATGGGGAGGAGTTCAGCAAGATGCTTGCATAAGCGCAGTGCATCATTGCACTGCCAGCTCGGGACAAAAACCAAGGTGGGAAAAGGTCTGGGCGCCACTGAGCAGCTTGATGGCTGTGCACTCGCCAACCTGGAGGCCTGTCATTGAATCATGTTGGGGGGTCCGGTGACGGCCGTGCTTGGACCCTCTTGTATCAAGTGAGCCTGCTGTCCTCCAGGTCGGTGGGGGCCTGCGGCTGGATGCCCCTGCCGGAGTGTTGCAGAGGCGCAAAAATCAAAGTATGATAAAAAAAGGTATTTCACAAAGTAATTCAGTAAAGTAATTCAATCTGCATTTGCACAATCTCGGTAGCCCATACACTATAAAATATAATGTTGGCCTTTGGTTAACAACCATGCTGCAAACACTTCTCAAGGTTGCCATGACATCTGAAAACCTCTCAAGGTTTACAGTGATGTCATGGCAACCTCTCAAAGTGTTTACAGTGTGGTTATTAACCAAAGACCATAATTATCTTCTGTATTTTACAAATGCAAGCACATATCCATGATATCAGGAATAATTAGGATGTAAAGACTCAGTGCAATACTGTATTACACATAAACTACAAAATGTATGTTCTTTGCATTTTTTTATATGAACACATACAGTATGTTTACACTAAACTGGATGGAATGTGCTTAGAAATGTGCAACAAAAATGACAGTAAGCATTAAGCCTGCTAACTCATACCAAATATGCCTTCATTTCTTTAGCAAGGGGCCATCAGGGCTCTGGGAACACTGCAGAGGCTGTATGCACGGACTCCAGGGAGGGAGATGTGCTGCCATGCACTCTGCAGTGTCTCCTTATAATGAGTATTATGCTATGTTAAAAATGTGGGGCCAAAAAATGCAAAAATCACAGAGTTATGAGTAAACATTGAAAAAATTCAATGTTTCTTCGTAACTGCTTTGTTTTTTGACATTTTAGCTAGAAGGAGTACAATATAATGGGCCTGATTACAAGATGCATGGTGCAACTAGGTAGGCATGGTTGCACCATGCTGAGCTATGCTGGGGACCCTGCACCCTATTCCAAGACAGGCAGTGTCCCTGGCACCTATGACCCATGACTTGCAGCAGCTGCAGGCTTGCAGCATGGGAATGGCGCAATGGACCTGTGTGCCACAAATCATGGCCTGCATGTAACTGCCCCCCCAGAGCCCCCCACCCTGTAATGCACCCACAATCATCTGGGGGCCTTGGGGGGGGCTGGCTGGGTGGCACAGGTGATTGGGGGGCACTAGGAATATCAGACCCGGGAGGTCCCAACAGTGGGGGGTGGGGGCATGACTGAGGTGGGGGGTTTGTGGAGCAGGGCACTGTGCTTCCCACAGTGCTGCAGGTGGGCATCCATCATTTTGCCAGGAAGGATGCCCCTTAGATCACCTCCATGCTGGTCTAACCCCACAGTGCTATAGTGGGTCTTGGAATTGCGTAGGTGGGTTATGGCAGCCACCCTTTTGGAATAGGGTGCAGGTGCTGCCGTAACCCACCCTTGCACCATGCCACACTGGGTTGCGGGTGTAGTGGGTGGTATAGGCCACCTATGTTGCAATCCACATGCAGCATGGCCAAGCCGCAACTTGGAACACCAACTTGAGGAACGCATGGAGCAAAGTGCAATTTGCACCATGGGGTTTGGCATAAATCACCTTGTGCCAGGCATACCACAACTTGGAATTAGGCCTCATATTTTTAGGAACCCTCCACATGAACAAGACAAGTAGAATTTTTTAAATCCTGTCTGAAAGGTGATTTTGTGGAGCAACTGTGAAAACATGTTTTGGGGGAGGATTTGAAACATTTCATGTACCTTGTTCATAAGGTGGAGTCCCAACAAGACTATGTTGAAAACGTTTTCTTCATTTGCCGGTTGGTGCTATAAGCAGGAAGACATGCCAGTCATCGGAAAAGGACTCAGTAAGTAAGTGAGGGGTGTTGGGGCTGTATGGGATGGTGGGTATTGAGATGGGGTTGGGGTGGGGGTCTGGAGGGTCAGAAAAGAGCAGACAATGTCCAGTGACTTTTTTTGTTACAGGAAAACACAAAAGACAATGAGGGACGAGATAATGAGGAACTGTTTTCTTCTTTTCAGGTATTTGTTGATTGGCAGCACCGGGGATGGTCATCTGGTTATTACATCATGTTTTGGGGTAGTAGCTGGCACCATGGGTGGGCACCCCACTGTCAAACTATGCAGGCAGACACAAACACCTGGTCAGGCAGAAGAGGGATTTACTAGCAGCAGGGGTTGGACACCCACAGCTGGTGATATTTAAAAGGTAGGTTGGGCGGCAGGGTGAACTGGCAGTGGGCTAGAATGAACACCCGCAGATGGTAATGTTTTAAAAGTGTGATCAGCTGGGTGAATACTGGCAGTGGGACTGAATGAGCACCTGCCACCAGTTAGATAGCAAAAGACGGATCGGGTGGGAGGGGGGATACCGGCAGCGAAACTAGCAGTGAGAGCTGGGTTAGGATGATCACCCCATGTTGGTTTACTTATGGACAAAAATATCTTACAATAAAGGCCAGCCTCGTGGCTCTGAGAGTTGAGGTGCTGGATGCCACACCACGCGCCACGCTGGCAACCTGAGTTCGGATGTGAGCTCGGGCTGTGTGGGTCAGCTGGGTGGGAGCGCGAGGAGCTGGTTTCAGTTGCTGACAGGCAGATCTCCTCTCCCAGGGAGGGATCTGGAGTCTCCTGGGTTCTAGGCTGCCACTGAGAGAAGGCTTGGTGGTAGCGGCAAGCCCAGTGGGAGACTCAGCGTTAGGTCAGGTGGGGGGAAGGGGCCGTCACCGAAGCCACGAGGTGCGTACTTGCCTCCATGGGCATGCATGACCATGTTCTAGGGTCCCGGGAATAGCAGGGAGGAAACCAAGAAGAAAATGATGATGTCTCCCCGTTGCTGAAGCAGGCGGGAGGGGTCAATGGGGAGCAAAAAGCTCTATGAAAAAAAAAAGTCTTACAATAGAAGTGACTTCATCCTTTCATATGTAAGACGTTTCTGCCCATCAGCAAGCAGAGCAGCATCATTCCCAGCCTGCTTCCAATGCTGCTTACAGCCTAGCCTCTGCAATGCTTAACTCCTTTGGCCCCAAAACACTTACACCTTCAAAAGCCATACAGTGCTGGCACACCACCAAGATGTTTGCTTTGCCCATGTGCCAGCAAACATAAAAAAGGAAACTCCTTCAGGATGACCTTACTGATGCGTTTATGTCTTTGTGATTCTTCATCAAACGCCTGATTCATTTTCGGTGGTGAATGCCCTAACATTTGCAATTTCCTCATTTCCAGATCTGTTTTTGTGCTGGTGAACACCCAATTTCTGGTACAGCTCTTTTTTTCTTTCCTGCTTAGTCCCACTGAAGAGAGATACCCACTCCTTGAAAAATAGAGGCAAAGAAAAAGAAATGTGCACTCACAACACTACAAACAGATGAGGACTCACTCCTGAAATCTGTGGTCGCTTAGGTGAGTTTATTACGTTTAAAACGATTAATGCAGCACAACAGAGGAATGCTGGGAGCAAGACTGCCATCTCAACGTTTTGCAAGTGACCCTTGCTTTGTCAAGTGACTGGTGCCACCCACACAGGCAGCCATCATATATGATTGATTTTAAAGATACAGGCTCAGCAGAGGCAAGAAAAGTTTACCATACTGTGCAAAAGTGCAAAATACAACTGTAGAAAGCAATTCTGTGAATATGCAAGGCAAAAACACGTCAAACATTAAAACTGGCAGACAGTCCTTAGCACTGAAAAGAGTTCATGCTCAAATTATGTGAGATACAACTTGTGCCTTAGGATAATGGCACGAAAGGCAGTTTTCAGTGTCTTCCAGTCAGGGATCTATAAAACAGAAGGAAATTGCAGGTAAATAACATCTGACACTTAAATTCCTTTATAACATCATCTCATATGCATGGGGGGGTGTCATTTATCAGACAATGAACCCGTACCAGAACGGGTGTTCCCAACTTCATTATATTGGTATACAGGTGCAGACCCCTACAGGAGACGATGTGGGGATCCCACCAAAAAATTAAATGAATGGGGGGTGGCAGAGCACTGGAGAGATTTGGGCAGTGACATGGGCTGACTTAACATTGTAACTCAGTGTTACAGGAATAAAATATTCTGTAACAACTCATTCACTAGGAGATCTCATAAAAATTAAATATTTGTTAATACACACATAAAGCTATGGGACCCAATAACCTGTGTAACTGTAAATAGTTATAAAAAGAAGCCATCTCAGTTTTGTCATTGAGGCCCAATGGAATTGTTGCCCTACTTTGAAAATCAAATAGGATTGTCTCCTCACTAACAGGGCCTCCACATTTCCCCTTCCCTTGGTCCAACTGAGACCCTCTCAATGCCAATGAAAGACCAACCATGAGTGGCAACATGGCTGGGGCAATTCAAATAAGCAGCCAATGCAGATTCCAGGTTGTCCTGTATGCATATCCCCTACCTGTTCTTAAAATGTTATTTTCATACAGCACTCATAATAAGACCCGCATTGGCAGGTTGCAAGATAAACTATGTGGTTTGTGTCAGTACTAATGCATCGTGAGATTTTAATGGATACACTAGTGGCAAAATTGATGAAGCAGTCCTCAGGGTATATTACCCTGCAATATTTGCAACATTCACAACAATGTGTACCACTGGGCAACTGTGACCCTCCGCCTCCCCCACAGTGCAGTGAAAAGGTTCAAACTCTTGCCTGGTGACTGTACAGAGCACACTTGCTTGAGGAGTTTGGGTTTGTTCTTCCTCCTTGGGGAGGGTCATCCCAGAACAAATGATAAGTAGCACAGTGCCTCCACCCAGAGAAAATAAGTGGTCCAGATGTTGTGTGCTGTACCACCCTCTGGGATGTAGTTCCTACCCACCTCCCTACACTGGACTGGACCAGCCTCTGGGCACCACAAAGACAGCTATTACTCCCACCAATAAACTCTTCAGTCAGGTGGTATAAACTGAGTGCACACAAAGAGGTGAAATTCAAAATAATAACAGTTCTTTTATTACAGAACACAGACCTGGTAGTTGGGAAGAAAATGAAAATTATGCAATTGCAATTCACTTCGAGCACACCCAACCTAATCACAGGAACCCTAAAAGCCACGGTACTGTGGTGCACTTTACCCTGTCAGACCCCACACTGTATGAGGAAGCATTCCCCCCAAAAAAGTAATAGGGAGGCCCTATCTGATGAATGAAGAACCAACAATATTGTATTTTTTTTTTTGTTTTGTTATTACTTTTTCCTCCTCTGCCAGCTATCGTCTGGAGGGCGCTCCCAGCCCCATCCTCCGGCGTCCACTATCTGGCGCTGACCCAAGCTCCCAGGGCTTGCCTTCCCTGGCAGGGTCGGCGGAGTTTCCAAACCCCCACCAAAGTCTGAATACTGGGCTAGCACTGCGGCTGGCTGGGCGCCAGGGGTTTTGAGGCGCCCGCCATTGTGTTGCAGCAGTGCTCCTGGTGTTCTCCCAGGAGCTGGTGTGTGTGCAAAGACACTAGCAGAGGGGAGCATGCACACATCCGCATGCACTCCCTCCAAGCATCTGCCCCAATTCCTCCCCGTTCTGCAGCACAGTGCCCTGTCTCCCAGCCTCCGCCGGGGGGGCGAATGAACACCGACCACTGAGGATCCACCCTCCCTGGAGAAGGAGAGCAGTCCATTGGACACTCAATCCTTCTCCTCCCCTTCTGACCCCCGGCAGCCTGTGCTTGTTCCAGAACACAGGTCACCGGCGTAGCATGAGGTAAGGCATCCAGCGACTTAGCCTTCAGTGCCACTGGGCTGGCCAACAACATTGTTTTTTTATTGTTTTATTCCCTCTTTTGAGTTGGTGGGGAATGAAAATAAAAGGGGCAGCTAGCTGTAGAGATACTGTAGCTGTCACCAAGCTGAAGAGCCAACCGCTCGGTCGGATGAAACGCCATGTCTTTTATACTGTTACCATACCATGTGATGTCATTAGAAAAAGAGGGGCTTGTGCCAGTTTAGAAGGTAACATTGATTTTAAGGAAAATGAAGAGAGATGCTGTAATAATCTAGGTGTGTAAACATCCTATACCCTGTTTTCTAAAGAAATATCATGATCTCATGTCAGATGAGTCAGCCTGTCTGTGTTTATTTTGGATGAGTCAGCCTGCCTGTGTTTATTTAGAGAATTGTGAGTCAGACAGGTCACATGGTGATGACATCATCAGTAGGCAGGTATAAAAGCCTACCTCCTGAGATGCAAAACAGATGAGTCAGTCAGTGGAGACCTTACAATCATGGAGGAAGCATCTCATAGTACATGCAAGTTTTCATGTGCTAGTAATCTATTTGGCTGGAACTAAGCCTGGAAGTTGTGCACAAAGGGAATTGTGCACTGTTTTTTGCAGAACTGAAGGATTAATCAGCTATTTCCTTTCTGTATGTTTATTATTTTATTTTGGAAAATAAATACCGCAAGGTGCACTCTACACATTTTACCTGTGTTTGTTGCATCTGTCTCACCCACTAACCTTCACATCTGGTGTTAGAAGTGGGATACTGGTGCATCTAGGCTGGGAGAGAGATGTTACCAGGGGTTATCCTGGCAGATGTTGCAGGAAGTACAACAGCAGCAAGGCAGAGGTGCTGGTATGAGAAGAAGGTCACCATCTGCTGAGAGTGGAGTCTTAACAAGAACTATGGCAGAAAAACTGTGTGTGCCATTATTTCCTGGACTACAGCCAGTGGTTCTGTCCAAGTTAATGCCCGAAGGGGCCTCAATGGAGCAGTTGCAGGCTATGTTGACAAGCCTGATGCAATCTGCCAGTACCAGTGATAAGCAACCAGTGAAACAGACAGATGGTCTGACTGTGTGTTCCAGGTTATAGAGGCCTTGATGACGTGGCTAATCAGAAGGTGGCTAGAGGCAGAGCGGTTTTGTCTGAAGGCAGAGAACAAAGTGTTGGCGGTCAAGAAGAGTTTGAGTGCAGGTGCTGCACATTCTAATGAGGAGAAACTGGAGAAGACAGAGTCCTGTACACAATCACAGGAGCCAGTGGAAAGGTTTGAATTGTGTAATGACTGTCCAGAGCTCCTCATATTTCCGGGGTGTTATTTGTGTGATATGGACTCTGAAAGTGAGTGGAGTCTGTGTCAGGAAAGCATGGACAGCTGCCTGAATACCATTGAAACCCCAGGTGAGACTGGTCCTTTAAATATTGTGCTGGGAAGTAAAACTACAGTCAAGCAAGAAGAGGCCTGTAAGTTGACTGAAGGGACTTCATTTGTAGATGCACTAGACAAAAATGGGAAAACAGTGGATTGGGGTAAATTGCAGTCTGGGGACCATACTATAGAGAAACTAAAACAGTGTATAAAAATGAAAGATGGTGTACCTATAAACAGTGAGGTGGGTAATCGAATGTATTCATGGTACGAAAGTATTAATGAGATTTTGTACCATATGAGACCCAAACCCAGATCTAACAAGATACATATACAAGTGGTAGTGTCAAAGAGATATCAGCAGAGGGTACTAGAGGCTGGTCATTCCAGTACTTGTGGGCACCTCAGTCATGAAAGCACACTGAATAATCTGGTACCATATTTCTACTGGCCAGGAATGCACAGACAGGTGCCAGCTTACTTAAAATCCTGTTTGTTCTGCCAGTCAGAGATGTTCCCTGCCTCTAAGGAAGGGCTCATGTACAACAGTTGTGCTGGTAAGCAAGGGGTGGAAACTCCAACCCTTTCAGGGCGTTGGAAGGTAAAAAACTGTTTACCCTGTTTTTCTCTTAAGCAGGGGAATTTGTGATAGGGAGGCCCTATCTGATGAATGAAGGACCAGCATTTTTTTATAGTTTTATTCCCTCTTCTGAATTGGTGGGAAATGAAGATAAAAGGGGCAGCTGGACACAGAGATACTGTAGCTGTCCTCAAGCTGAAGAGTCAACCGCTCGATAGGATGAAAAGCCAGCCCAAGTGAATTGGTAAATCATCAATCATGATTTTTGAAGGTCAATCATGACTGACTATTGTTAATCATCAAAAGTTACCATAAGATCATCAAAGGAGATCATGATCTAAGATCTTCTACATCATGATTTAATCATCAAACATGAACTTTCAAATCACCAACTGATGATTATTGATTATTTTTGTAAGTTTAATCAGCATGATGGTTGTTGATGATCAAGTGATGATCACTGGTGATTATATTAGTTCAGTATTATAAGATTGCAAGTCACAGAAGTAGTACTTAAAGTTTTATTCATTAATTATGAAAATATGAATGTCACATATCAGCAAAGACAAATGAATTATGAATTATAATGTAAATCATGTGAAGTCAAGTTTTAATCCCATTAGGAAGAGTACATGCAATGTCTGGTATAGTATACATATTTGCATACCCAATTTGCATATTTCACAGCACAGTTTATGGAACAAAACAATAGAAATTTCTATTTTTAAATTAATTTTGCATCGACAGTATTAGATTGCAGACTATTGAGAAAGGTTTTTGGCACAAACCAAGTACTTTTAGGAACTCACCACAACCATAAAAGGAAGCACTTAATGGGGATCTATAAACCAATATGAACCTTTCTAATTCCAGTAAGATGAGGGGTATCAGAAAAAGCATAACTGAAAGCAGTGGGTTTCTACAGAAAAGATATCAGAACTGATACTTCCAGTAAAGATACCTAAGTACAAGATAAATTCCAAAAGTATAGAGAAAAGAACAATTGGATTTTTAAATTTATTTCTGTAATCTTGACCATTGGCAATCATCAAAACTCATGATAATATGAGATCATCATTAATCATAATCACCATCTCCATAACTTCATGGTTTTTGATTGGCGGCCATTTAACATTGATGGTTAATTAAAGGGGAAATTGTTTAAAGCAGCAGTGCAATGAAAATGGGCTAAAATTTGACCCAACCTTTTTTCCTTCCTAATCAATGCCAGATGTCTTCCAGTTTATTTTGATAGTAAAATTTTCAGTTTCTGTCATCATTTAAGAATTTTATGAAAGTTTTAAAATCATTATTTCTCAAGAACAAAAGATGGCCACATCATTTTTGTACAGAAATAATATTGAAGACCTGAGGAGAGTAAAAATCCAGACAAAAATGTAGATGTACAGTATGCAGCATAGGAAGCATCCAGAAAACCCAAATCAGCAGTTCTGCCAATATTTTTCACAACTACAGTTGAATATTAACTTTTTGGAATAATGTTTTTCATTGCACTGCTGCTTTAACCAGGAAAGGCACATTAAGCCAGAGCTTGTTTCCCGGTGCAACCTGGGAGCACAAGGAAGTTAAGTGACTTGCTCAGGGTCACACAGTATGCAGGTGGGGGCTGATGGGATTCAAACCCAGGTCTCCAGCTCAGTGCCCTTAGCCACTACACTATATTGCCTCTCATTATCGTTAATGATGGTCGCAATGATGGTTTTTGAACTTTAAACATGATCTCTGAACATAACTGGATAATGATCACGCATGATACATCATTAAAAAATCATCATCTTTTCGGCTGGGAGTTCTTTTATACTTTTACCATAAAATGTGATGACATTTGAATAAAAGTGGCTTGTGCCAATTTAGAGGGTGACATTGATTTTAAGGAAAATGAAGAGAGATGCTGTAATAAATTAGGTGTGTAAATATGCTATACCCTATTTTCTAAAGAAATATCATGATCTCATGTCAGATGAGTCAGCCTGTCTGTATTTATTTAGGATGAGTCAGCCTGCCTATGTTTATTTAGAGAATTGTGAGTCAGACAGGTCACATGGTGCTGACATCATCATCATCATATAAAAGCCTACCTCCTGAGATGCAAAACAGATGAATCAGTCAGTGGAGACCCAACTGTCATGGAGGAAGCATCTTGTAGTACATGCAAGTTTTCATGTGCTAGGAATATATTTGGCTGGAACTAAGCCTGGAAGTTGTGCACTGAGGGAACTGTACACTGTTTTTGCAGCTCTGAAGGGCTAATCATTTATTTCCTTTCTGTATGTTTATTATATTATTTTGGGAAATAAATACCGCAAAGTGCGTTCTACACCTTTTACCTGTGTTTGTTGCATCTGTCTACCCACTAACCTTCACAGCATGGGGCAAAACAAGAGGTGTTATCTTACGCAAGGTGCACTAAACTTTTTTAACTGGTACCAGAAATAAACTACAGCTTTATGTATGACACAATGGGCAATTACTATGGGTGCCCAGGGATTTCACTTGAGTCCTGGTATAGGCCTGGTAGCTATGTTGCCCGGGTTCTGTTGGTGATGCACTTGATGAAAGTTAGCAAGCTTGAAATTTAACCCACCAACAGGCCATAGTGTGCTAGCACAAGGTAATGAACATAAAATTCCCAACGTGAAGGCTTGAAAAGTCAAATCTTGTAATCTAAAGACAGAGACACACAAAGAACCCAGCCAGCAATGCCATCATTCATATGACCCATGGGTACAGCAGTTCAGGCAAGGCAGGGAGCAGCACACAGCAGCAAACAGCAATCAGAAGCTTCAGAGTCTCTCGAATGATGTTGCAGCAACACAGCCCTTCTGGCTCACGCATCTCTGGATACAGCCTTTCTAGCTCAGCTCTCCAGATATGGCCCTTCTGGCTCACTATACAGCTGTTCCTGTTCAAATGGAGCCCATATCCCATGAGCAACCCCACAGTCTGACTCCCCAATGGATTGAGAGCACACCTGTACTCCAGCATGCACCCCATGATTCCCTGTTTCCTGATCCACCCCAGAGGGGGAAGGGCTAGCAGGGCCCTTACCTGACTCCAAAACAGGTTAGGCAGAACACAGGTCTCTGTCTCAGTACAGCTCAGTAGCTTTGGAATGCAGTAGTGGCCCACCAGCTCTCACACTCAGAAATTTCTTCCACATTCTGGCTCATCTGAAATGGCTTCTCAATAGAGTAAACCCAAGGAAAAGTTCACAAAGTATTTCTCTGAATGAACCCTGCTGAGGGCTCACAGGATTTTTGGCTTAGCTAGGCCTCTTCCTTTTGTCTCACCAGCAGCAGGTCTGAACACCTTTCAGTCCTTCTCCAACTGTTTTGAACTCCTGCAAAGCCAAAACACATCTCTCCTTCCATTCAGTGTCTCATTGGACAAGCAGTGCTGTCCATCAGTCCTTCTGCCCTGTCCTGCCCTCTGACTGACTCAAAAAGCCTGCCAGTCCATTTGTGAGGTACCTTATTTAATCATTTCCCACAATCCTCTGGGGATCAGCTGCTGAAATCCCTGACATCTGAGTGGCTGGCAGTGAGGTCAAGAAGATGATGGCAATATTTCTATACACACAATGATTTCATTTCAAAGTTTATTTTAAGGGGAACCACCAAGCTTTTTATTTAACTTGTCCCCTGGAGTTATAAGCACATCTGTGCCCATCATTCTGGTGGTGGCAATGAAGTCATTAGGGTTTTGTGCTCCCAGTTGGAAGCTCCATCCCCCCCATATTTACAGGCAGTCCCTCAAATCAACTGCCAGTCCTTTATTTTCTTAAAGCAAGACTGTCCACTTTTCCCTTCTATCCCCTCCTAGTGTCTCTGAGCCCCCTAATGCCCACTGGTTTCCCTGGGGCCAGAGCATACTAGGGGAGGTGCTGTGCCTGGCCACTGATGCAGCTTTTCTGTCTGTGGTGGGTGGGTTCTCCCAGCACTAAAAACACTTGAACTGCAGAGTCAGCTTGCACTTTCAGGCAGGTGGCTACTTGAATGTGTACACATTGCCATGCGACTGTGTGGTGATCTTCGAGAGGCTCCTCCAGTCCCCTTTTCAAGCTGCAGTCCTGGGGCGGGAGGGAGAAAAGTCAGAGAGAAGGGTCCTGGAGCAAAAACAATAGTCCAGCAAAGCCCCCTCCCAAGGACGGGGTTACATTTTGCCCCAGGTTATGAATTGTCATCCCAGCAGTTCCACGAGTTCCATCTAGTGCATGTCTAAAAGACAAAAACCAGGCAACAACAACCACTAACAGTTCTGTCTAGTCAAATGCTTCCTGGCTAGGTTAGTTTTACACTCCAAGCAACATAACAATAGCAACAACATTAATAATATAGTTCCATCAACATTTCTACGCAGACACTTGGTTCCTGTCTGACCAATATGCCCCAGCACTTTTCATCTCCACATTACACCTCAGAGCTACTGAATACAATATGGGGCAGGGAACAGAGAGTGACAAATATTCCATGGTGCACCACATAAAGAGGCAGGTCAGTGGGAGCACCAGGGGTGTCATAACTGAGCTTCAAAAGGGGGTTTATAGTCTTTTCTGAATGTAGCAATGGGACCTCTTCTGGTTCATGGGCAACTGAGAGTTTATATCCCTTCCTTTCAGGGTGGCAAATGAGGTTCTTCAGAATATGCTGGTATAAGTACAATGTCTGGTTCTTGGTCAGATTCTATGGGATCTTCCACATGCTCTAGTTCAGCTGGGGTTTCAAAAGGTTCTGCACCTGAGTTAACTGTGTGGGTGGAATATTTGGCATTCACCATTCACTAAAAGCATTTAACAGATGGAGAATGTCCACAGTAGAATAATATCTAACTAGGTCATTTTCTTCATCAGATGAGTCTATCGCATGGGGCGCTGGTTCCAATGAGGGCCTTTCGGGAAACCTGGGTAGGCAGTTATCTAGGTTGAAGACAGACTAACTAGTTTTGCTTTTGTGTCCATGAGAACTCTTGGTTTTCATTCTCTGGGGGAGTACTGGGCTATTTTCCAGATCTGGCACATTTAATTGTCCAATGGGGAGCAAATGGTTGTGGTGCAAAGTTTTACTTCTCTGAGGCTCCCCTTCTGAACAAACTCTGTACACAGGCAAGTCCACAAGTCTTTCTGTAACCCCATAAGGGATGTTGTCCCACCGATCTACAATTTTATCTTTCCCAGGCAACACCAAGTTCCGAACCATGACTCTGTCTTCCAGAAGTAACTCTTCAGCTCTGACGTATTTGTCATATCAGTTTTAATTTATCAAATTTCTCTTGTTGGACAACTCTGCAGTCAGCCTGTGGGCATCGTCCAACTGCTGTTTTATTCTCTGAACATATTTAGTGTAAGTCTCTAAATTGTCTCCATCAGATGATGCTCTACATGCAAGCTCTACTGGAACCCAGCCTCCCTTCTGAACATACGCAGATATGGGGATTGTCCCATGGCATAATTGCAAGTGCAGTTGTAGGCATGGACAAGCATGCTCACTTGTTGATTCCAGTTTGATTTGTTGTGAGGGTCCCAAGTGCCCAACATATTCTGCAAAAATCTATTGAATCTTTTTAGTTGTGGGTCACCTTGGCAGTAGTAGGGAGTGGTTTGGGACTTCCTAATTCCCCATACAGACAACAGCTCTTTGATCAGTCGGCTTTCAAAATCCTGACCCTGGTCAGAATGAATTCCCTTTGATAGTCCATAGTGAACAAAGTACTTTTTGACCTGAATCTTAGCTACACTGGTGGCCTTTTGGTCTTTTGCAGGAAAGGCTTGGACATATCGGGAATAGTGGTCTGTCACCACCAGGAAGTTGGCAATATTCTTTTTGTCCAGTTACAAACTCAGAAAGTCAATGCAAACCAAGTCCATTGGAGCACTTGTGGTAATGTTCACCAAAGAAGCTGCTCGGGTGGTCAGTCCACTTCATGCATCCCATCAACTGTTTGTAATAGTTCCCCACCTTTTTGCTCATATGGGGCCAATAGAACCTCCTTCTAACTTGGTCCAAGGTTCTGTCTACCCCCAAGTGTCCCAACTCAACACGCAGGGTTTTAAGTACCATTTTTCTGAATCTGACTGGCAGTAACAGCTGGCTTAAACTTGGCCCCTCACTGCTCTGGGGTTCTCTGTAAACCACACCATCATTCACTTTCAATTTGTTCCACTCTCTCAGTAGCAGGTAGGTAGCAGGTAATTCACTTTGATAGATTCTGGGTGCCCCCCGCATTAGAGGAGATTGACAATATCTGACATTACAGGGTCCTCCATTTGCTCTCTTCTCCAGTCCTGAGGACTCATCTATGGCAAAATAATTTATGTTACAATAGGCCACAGGTATGCTACAATAGGCCACAGGTATGTTACAATAGGCCACTGACATGTTACAATGGGCCACAGGTACTGTATGTAGGCAGATGGGTCACCCAAACTGTTCACCAGGCGAGATGGTTCAGTGCAGTTTTGTGATTCTTCTGAGTCATATCTTTTGCACAAAGCTTGTATGACTGTCTCTGGGATTTGGATCAATTCGGCCCATGGCACCCCTGGGTGGGGTCTTCTGGATAGCATATCAGCATCAATGTTCCTCTTTCGGGGGTTACTCCACACAGTAATCATATGTCAACAGGGCTGGCCTGCAGTGTCCAATTTTTCTGTCATCTGCACATAGGTGAGTGGATTGTTATCAGTGTGGACTGTGGTGTGGACTCCATAGAAGTACTCATGGAACTAATTGACAAGTGCCCATTTGAGTGCCAAAAACTACAGCTTGTGGACTGGATAATTTTGTTCTGATGGTGATAAACTGTGACTGGCATAAGCTATTGGCCAGAATCTTTGTGGGTGTTCTTGACCTAACCCTGTTTCAAACACTGAGACTGGCATCTGAGTGCAACACCTATGGCTTGTTGGGGTCTACATAGGCCAATACAGGGACATTGGTCAACTATTATCTCTTCATATACTTCCTCACAAGCTGTAGTCCATCTGGGGCCAAACGGCTCATGTACTTTGTAGTAAACTTTGTCAGGAGTAGACAGTGATGCACGCTTGGTTTTCTGGTTGACAGAGTGGTACCCTTGGGTCAAGTCCCACAGACACGTAATGATCTCGGAGTAATCTTCAATTAATTTGTTGTAATAGCCAAAAAATCCCAAGAAACTCTGCAGTTCTCTCAGCCAGGTGGGTTTGGCATGGTTGCACCTGCCTGAACATAACCGAGATTGGTATAAATACCATCTTGAGACACAATGTGACCCACATACATGACCAAGGTCCTGAAGAACTGGCATTTGTCAATGGACAGCTTGAGGCCATACTCTTCCAGTCTGTTGAGCACTTTAATCAGCCATGCTTCATGTTCTTCCAAGGTTTTCCCAAACATGATAATGTTGTCCAGGTATACAAGTGTAACCCCTCTACAAATGGGGGGTTCCTAAAAAGCCTCCTAGGAGTTGCCTAAGTGTTCCCCCCGCCTGCTGGCGTTCGGCATTTAAGCTGCTGGAATGGCACTGTGAGTGCTTGTAGAGCCTCCGCATACTGTCTCTTTAAGAGCTGTCTGCTTGCAGACATAATTAATGCTTATAGAGGGGGACTGGCGTTTCTCTGCTCGAATCCTGCCTGAGCTGCGGTGTAATCGCTCCGTTTTGCGTTCGCTAAATGTGCAAAGCGAGCCCATCTGAAAGATGTAACTGTTTGCCTGTAATCATTTATAGGCTTAGTAAAATTGCAGTTTGTGTAACCTGCCTTTATTGCAGCTGGAACTCTGTGTGTATGCTGCCCCTCCATTTTGGACCTAAACTGCTATGCTGGGCCAATTGGGTTTAGGGGAGCTCTAAAATGGAGACTGCTTGGACCAACCAGAATGTGGACTCTCTCTGGGAGCCGGTTTACAAAGGGAATGTATAGCTAGTGGTTCTGGGAATTGTAGTTTGGACCTTGGTGCCTTTTTGCACCAACATAGGGAGCTCTGGAGTGATTGACAGTCGAATCCACCAACTGGACCTGGTGGAACCTAAGGGAAATGCCCTGTACTGAAGCTGGAGAGTCAGATCGTTGTCGCCTGTGAAAGGAGTAAGAGTTCTGTATTTCTCTGTGTTGTACAGTTCGTGCGGGAAGCGCGTGAGAGGCCTTTGAAGTTGGCCTACTGCCGTGATAAGTGATAGTCGGTCTGAATCCGAGTTTCTGAGAAGAAAGAAGACTGCAAAGTGGAAGTCAGGCTCACCCTGTAGAAGACTGGAGATATCGCCGAATCGCGTTCGGTCTGTCAGGAACTGAACTGCTGTGTGTGCCCCCTGGTATTTTGCAGTAATTGCGATCGGGATCGAGGAGCAGCCTGCCTGGTATAGTATTTTTCTTTTTACATATGAATGTGTGTAGAGCTTGTGGGGAATCGCTATTTCTTGTTCCCAGTACAGTGTGCTGTGCAGTGAAGCTGGAAGCGAACCCCAGCATGTTTTGGACTAAATCCGTTTGCATCAACTGCTTAGGGGTCCAGCCACGAGGGCCTTGCATCCATGCCTCGTTGTTTCTGGCAATCCAGAAGAACATCCACCATCCGGTCCTCAGCTTGGATATTGTGAGTACAAATCAGGGTATTCCCCTGCAGCCAGTTTTCAATCACAAGTGTGTCATCTAATTCTTGTTGTTTCACTGCTTCATGGACTGAGCCATCCAGCTCTGGATTACAATTGGGTATTGTGCATATATTTTCTTCTACAGGGCCCCATCCATCTGCACCTGCCGGCCAACCCCAGGCAACAGACCTGGCTAGCCACCCCCCCCCCAACCTGGGTACCCAGAGTGTGACTTTTCAGACCTTGTATGTGTGCACAGTACTGTGATTTAATACCGCCAATTAACCTGATTTCCCCCTCCCATGTCCCACTTCCCCTAAATAAACTAGATTCGATGTTGTTGAACTTTAAACTGTCTGAAGTGTCAGTACCTATAAAACAAGTATTGTATTGGGTTGTGTATCTTGATTAACCTTGTTTTACAGGGGGTCCTCAGAGACGTGCTGCAGAATCAGTCTCGAGGGTAAGTGGTACTTTGTGAGTGAACAGTGTGTATATGTGGGGTATTGGGGATGTAACTCCTGTGTACTGTGTGAGCCACTAGAGGGAATAAAAGGGGGTCTCAGTGTCCCAGAGGGCTGTGACCAAGCTAGTCTAACCACTAAAAACCCTGACTTCTGGGTGGAAGCACCCGTCATAGAACCTAGGCCCCTCAACCTGTCAGTAGTCAAGCAGGCAGGGGTAGTAGCCCTTGGGATAGTGCCACCTGGGGGTTACACAAGGCATTCCAACAAGTTCATGTCCCCCACTGCTCTCTCCATCAGGCATTGAAAGGTGGCTGGTGCCCCTGAGATCCTTTTTCTCAATATTGCTCAGCTATGGGGATTTGATAGTAGCCAGATCTCATATCCATCACACTGAACCACTGACTTCGATTCAGACAATCTAGGACATCCTGAACTCATGGCATGGTGTATTGGTTGGGTAGCATTCTTTTATTGAGAGTCCAGTAGTCCACACACATTCTAACAACCCCACTCTTCTTTCAGACAACTACAATTGGGAACGCATAGGGGCTCCTAGATTCTTGAATGATGCCTGCAGTCAGCATCTCCTGTAGGTGCCTTTGAACATCAACTATGTCGGCTGGGGCCAGTCGTCTCGACCCTTCCCGAAAAGGGCCATCATCCATGACCCTAATACTGTGTTCCACAGCACGGGTACACCCAACATCCCATTCCTTCAAAGAGAACACTTTTGTTCACTGTGTCAACTTTTTCTGAATTCTGCTCTGCCCCTCTGCAGGCACAGAGGTGTCTCCAATCTCAAACAATGAAGTGTCTAACTTTCCTGGAGTGGGGTGTTCTGTCTTTTGTGGCTGTACTGCCAGATCAACACAATTGAGCAAGGCAAGGGTCTGCCCCCCTTCAAATAGTCACTGGTTGGTTGGTTGGTTGGTTGGTTGGTTACATTCGTCACATGAACTGTTATGTGTCTGACATAGGCCTGGGATTTAACTGGCAGTATACTAGGTTTGACTATTATCCCTCTGACAAACCAGCTTCCTCTGGGCCATCCAACATTAGCAACTGATTAGGGGAAGGGCCCTTGAAGAACACTATTCCCTTGATGGCACTGCTTAGTGGGGGGTAACACCACTTCAGATCATTCCTGATACCACACAGTTCCTTCAGATTCATCCTCAGCTGGGGCAGTGGTTTTGTGAATGTATGCTTGTCTAATCAATCAATGAAGAGGCACTGGCACTTTTTCTTGCAGGGCCTCAAACTCTGCACAGCTGACTTATGCAGTAGGGCACATGTGCATTGGTTCCTACAATAATTAGGATCATTTCATACATGTCTGTCTGTGGGTAAACCAGGGCACATGTCTCCACAGCAGTAGGAGTTCCCGCAATGTTCACTGGGAAGGAGATCCAGATGTGAGTCAGGGCCCAGGTGAAGGTATGAAGCATCACTGAGACCCCACATGTCCAAGTCTTCCAAAGGCTTCAATTTTTTGTGAGAGATATTTATCATAACAGTCTTTGAACACTGTAGTGACTTGGGAGCCACTATACAGGAGTACTTTGTGGGCCGTCCATCCACCTAAGTTTCCACATCAGCAGTAGGACCCACAATCTTGTCCCAATTCCTTGACACTGGTACTTTAGTATTTGAAGCCTTGGATTTGACACAGACAGTAGCTTTAATGATAGTTGTTGGTGAGCAACTTGTTCTCAGTGCACCAGAGTGCTCCTCTACTGGGGTCTGTTGAAATTCAACAGTCTGGAGCTGCTGGTGGCCGGTTTCTCTTGAATCAGCCTATCTACAACCCTCTGAAAGTTACTTTCAAACTAACCCTGATGTTGAATATGCCCATCTTCCCCACACCAGTAGCAGTAAACATCACTTCTATGGGCTGACTGTTGAGGGGTTCCAGCTAAAGAGTTCCAAGGGGGCTCCCCCTCCTGGGCGGTGGGCCTAAGCATTTGCAGGGCTTGGCAGTTCATGGATTCCCCACCATTGTCTTTAGCTCAATCAGTTGAGTATGGGCTTTTCTAGTGATACTACATTTTAGGCTCACCCTCCAGTGCTCAAGGCTGTTGGCACAACGTTACTTGATACAGGTCTGCTAGAGACTAAGGGCTCAATCTCCCCAGGGGTTTGGCTGGTCATGCCAGATTGGACTATCACACTTTTCATCTCTTGGATCAGTCTCTGGAGCTCTGTGGCCTCAAGGGAGCCTCTGCAGCCTGACATTTGAGCACTGCTGTGGCAGTAACTGGGGGTTCCCATTGTTCATTTTTGGGCTCAGCTTCTCTAACCTCCAGTAACAAGATTCAGTGGGAGTTGGGATCACCCAGTCTCTCATTTAAATGCAACTTTAGCAACAGTAACTTAGAAAACTGGGTAGCCTTCAAAACTTGTTCTAGTCGCACCTTGTTCAGGTCTTTGGACTCTATCCCACCTCTGTGGTACACCTTCTGTAGAGCCCTCTCAATTCTGTGCAAGTAAGTGAAGAAAGACTCCCCCTAGTGCTGCTTAGTAGCCTTAAACTTCTGGTACAAGTCATCACAGGATTCTGCACTTCCAAACAGACTGTCTACGGTGGCAAGGTATTCACCAGCTTTGGCCCCAGGATCTGTGGCATGCAAGGACTGGATAGCGTCCAAAGCTGGCCCCTTCAAGCTCTCTATCAGTTTCCTGCATTTTTCTGCTTCTGTGCATTGCCGTTCATGTAGTATTGGTGCAGCATAATTGGTCCAGGTTTCATAATCATCTTCTTCAGTGGGGGTGGGGATAATGCCAGAAAAAATTCTTAGGTGTCGGTAATAGTACAAACCAGCAGGGCAAGCTAGCCCGGATACTTCAGAGGTTGCCCAGGAAGGAAACAAGGGTCTGCACATCCTTAAAGGTCCTTCCTTCATCAGCCAAAAAAAAATTATATTTTGTTCATGAAATCCCTCCCCACAGAGTTAAGCTGGGGTGAAGAAAGTTTCAGGCTGGCAAGACTCCCTTTACTTATCACTACCCATATCTCTTGGGACCCCTCAGGTGTCACCATGGCAGATAAATTTATGGCCCATAAGTCCTTTTCAGTTTCTACAATTATGTTTCTAAACCCTGTGCCTGGTTCTCTAATTATGCTCTGAATTTCCACGTCCCCACAGTCCTTCAGGACATCCCCCAACACTCCTAAAATAGACTCCTTGTCCTGCTTCTTGGTCACATTCTTTACCAGGAGCACTTTCTGAGGGTCCAAACCCTCGAACACTCACCAGTCCATTTTCCTGTTTGCAGAGATTTCGGTGTTGGGGGGGCTCAATGGCAACAGTCTCTGAAAAGTCCCCAGATGTCCAGATGTTCAACAGGAGATCCCAGTGGTGCCTCCAATGTGTGACCCCAGTGGTGCAGTGACCAGGCGCACACCCCTGCCTGGTGACTGTACAGGGCACACTTGGCTGAAGAGTTTGGGTTTGTTCTTCTCCTGAGGTGGGTGGGAGGGTTCATCCCAGAACAAATAATAAGTAGCACAGTGCCTCCTCCCAGAGAGAATAAGTGGGCCAGATGTCATGTGCTGTATCACCCTCTGGGATGTAGTTCCTACCCACCTCCCTACACTGGACTGGACCAGCCTCTGGGCACCACAAAGACAGTTATTACTCTCACCAATAAACACTTCAATCGGTGATATAAACTGAATGCGCACACACAGATGAAATTCCAAAAATGAACAGTGCTTTTATTATAGAACACAGACCTGATAGTTGGGGAGAAAATGAAAGTTATGCAATTGCAATTCATTTCAAGCACTCCCACCCTAGCAACAGGTACCCTAAAAGCCATGGTACTGTGGGGCACTTTACTCTCTCAGACCCCACACTGCATGAGGAAGCGCCCATCAAAACAAGGGGCACAATGAGGAGTTATCTTACGAAAGGTGCACTAAACTTTTTTTAACTGGTACCAGAAATAAACTGCAGCCTTATGTATGACACAATTGACAACTAGTCTGGGTACCCAGAGATTTCACTAGAATTCTGGTGCAGGCCTGTTAGCTACGTTGTCTGGCTTCTGTCAGTGGTGCACTCAATGAAAGTCAGCAAGCTTACAATTTAACCCCTCAACAGGCCATAGTGCACTAGCACAAGGTAATGAACATAAAATTCCCAACATAAAGACTCAAAAACCTAAATCTTGTAATCCAAAGACAGAAGCACAAAGACCCCAGCCAGCAATGCCAGCACTCATGCGACCCTTGGGTACAGCAGTTCAGGCAAGGCAGGGAGCAGCACACAGCAGCAGGTAAACAGCAATCAGAAGGTTCAAATTCTATCAAATGGAGTTGTAGCAGCACAGCCCTTCTGGCTCACACTTCTCCGGATACAGCCTTTCCAGCTCAGCTCTCAAGATACAGCCCTTCTGGCTCAGCTCTCAGGGTGCCGGAGCACTTCGCAGCTGCTTCCCACTTCCCATGGAGCCCAAACCCCTGAGGCATCCCCACGGTCTGACTCTCCATTGACTCGAGAGTACACCCCTACTCGGGGATGCATACCATGACTCCCTGTTCCATGATCCACCCCACTGTGTCAGGGATAGCAGGCTCCTTAACTGGCTTCAAAGCAGGCTGGGCAAAACACAAATCTCTGTCTCGGGACAGCTCAGTAGCTTTAGAATGCAGCAATGGCCCACCGACTCACACTCTCAGAAATTTCTTCCACATACAGGCTCATCTGGAACAGCTACTCAATAGAGTAAACCTAGGGAAAAGTTCACAAAGGATTCCTCTGAATAAACCCTGCTGAGGGCTTGCAGGATGTTTGGCCTAGCTGGGCCTGTCCCGAAACGTTTCTCACCAGCAGTAGGTCTGAACCTCTCAGTCTTTCTCCAACTGCCCTGAGCTCCTGCAAAGCCTAAACACATCTCTCACTGCATTCAGTGTCTCATTGGACAAGCAGGGCTGTCCATCAGTCCTTCTGCCCTGTCCTGACCTCTAATTGGCTCAAAAAGCCAGCAAGTCCATTGGGAAGGGTCCTTATTGCATCATTCCCTACAATCCTTTGGGACTCATGCTGCTGAAATTCTTGACCTCTGATTGGCTGACAGTGAGGTCAGGGGTCAAGAAGATGGTGGCTATATTTCTATACACACAGTGCCTAAACTTTAAATTTTATTTTAAGGGAGCCACCAGGTTTGTTATTTAACTTGTCCCCTGGAATTATAAGTACACCTGTGTCCATCATTCTAGTTGTGGCATTGAGGTTATTGGGGCTTTGTGCTCACAGTCTGGGGTTCTGTTATCCACTCACCCCCATTTACAGACAGTCCCTCAAATCGGCAGTCTTTTTATTTTCTTAAAGGTAAAGCGTGCCAAAGTCACACTGTCCCTGTTTCCCTCTCCTAGTATATTTTATCCCCCTGATGCCCACTGGTGTCCCTGGGGCTGGATCACTCCAGGGGAGGTGCTGTGTCTGGCTACCATTGCAGCTTTGCTTCCTGTGGTGTGCAGACACTCCCAGCACCGAAAACACCTGAGCTGCAGAGTCAGCTCGCACATTTTAGCTGGCAGCTGCTCGAATGTGCACACAATGCCGTGCAACAATGCAGCAATCTTTGAGAAGCTCCTGTTATCCCCTTTTCAAGCTGCAGTCCTGGGACTGGAAAGAACAAGAAGGCAGACAGCAGGTTCCTGGTCCAAGTAATCCCCCCTCCCAAGGAGGGGGTTACAGAAGGGTGGCAGCCAAGTTGTGATATGTGGGGGACACAGTTACAAACTTCTGGTAACATGATCACCTACATTCTGTGGTCTTTTAAAAAGCGCCTTCTCCGGCATTGTAAGCAAATCCCTTAATATGAGGGTAAGAAGCCTTACCTCAGCTGGAGTTTATCCATACAAAAAGTTTAATTTTTAAAAGCATGGGTTATGTAAGGGAAAGGATCGTATTTTGGTTCCAAGGAGCTGATCCACCAATCCCGTCCACTTCTTTGTTTTCAGCGCTACCCCCACGCTAGCACCTACTATGATGTATTATATGGAGAGCATGGGGATGCGATCCATAGATTACTATTGGGCTGACCTTTACGTATTTTTTTAATAGTTCAGGGTTCCAATTTGAATAGATTAAGGCCACTACTCAACTAACAAGAGCCCTGTTAACTGAGTGGTGCCCTTGATTTATCTGAATTCAAACCCTGAATTATTTAAAAAAAACACATAAAAGTCAGCCCCTATAGTAGTCTAAGGAGCGGGTCCCCGTGCTCTCCATATAATTGTGCCACAAAACATGCTAGCGCAGGGACGGTGCTGAAGACAAGGGCGTGGGAAGTGATTAGCAGCTCAGATCCACAGAGCCAAAATATGACCCCTTCCCTTACCTAAACAATGCATCTAAAAATTACATGTTCTGCATGGATGAACTCCGACCGAGGTAAGGCTTCATGTAGCCTTGCCTTGGGTATGCTGGGGAAGGTGCTCCTTAAAAACAGCTCTAGGGGTATCTTTAACAAAAGGTTTAATTTGGGCTCAGTTTGCAAAATACCCCAGTGCTTTCTTTCTTTTTTTTTTTTATAATTATATTTTATTGAATCATTTTCAAATACATATGAACATACAAAAACCAGCCGAAGAAGGCCATTTGATCTATCCACAGCTTGAGGTCATGTCCCTGCCCTCCCTCCTCACTCCTCCCTACCCATGATCTTTACCTTCCCCCATGCCTATCCCAGTCTCTCTTAAAGCTGCCCACTGTCTTCAACGAAATGACCTTTTCCAGCAGTGTATTCCAAGTGTCCACCATCCCCTCTGTGAAGAAGTGCTTCCTGACCTCCTTCCTAAACCTCCCACCCTCCATCTTAAGACTGTGCCCCCTCGTGTTATGGTTGCCACTCAGCTTAAAGAAACTCTCCTTATCAACCTTATTTATCCCTTTCAAGTACTTGAAGGTCCCAGTCATCCCCCCGGTCTTCCAGGGAGTACATGTTCAGTGTCCTCAACCTCTCCTCATAAGCCTTACCCTGCTGACCCACTATCATCTTTGTAGCCCTCCTCTGGACCCTCTCCAGCAGGTGAATGTCCTTTTTGAGGTTTGGGCACCAGTACTGAGCTCCATACTCCAGATGTGGCCTTACCAGTAACCTGTACAAGGGCAGTATAACCTCCTCTCTACTACTGATCCACCTAAATATGCATCCCAGCATCTTGTTTGCCTTTGCTGCTACTTTCTTGCACTGCGTGGAGTGCTTCAGGTCACTAGTGAGCATAACTCCCAGGTCCTTCTTCTTTTCTGATGCAGATACTTGGACTCCACCCAGGTAGTGCTCCTGTCCTGGGATTCTTGGCTCCAATATGCATAACTTTGCATTTCTTGGCATTGAAGCCAAGCTGCCAGATCCTGGACCACCTCCCCAACTTTTCCAGATCTTCCCATAGGTCCTGTATCCCTTCAGCTGTGTCCACTCTCCCACAGAACTTGGTGCCATCCGCGAATAGGCACATTTTGGCCTAATGTGATCCCCAATACAAATACAAAATAATCAACTATGACATATACATACGAAGGATACACAAGGTGTGACAAAACAAAATCCCAACCAAATTCATAAATACACTGGGATATAGACAACTATGGACCATACTACAACAAAATCTTGCACCCATGTGGGCTTGCCTTTACAAACTCATGAAACAAAGTCTAGGTCCATGAGCTAAAAAATAACTCAAAATAACTTACTTAAAATGACACAGATACAGCTTTTGGTTTCTTTTTCGAGTGAATGCTTAGGTATCTAGTGCATCCTTACATAGTGCTCCAAGAGCCGAACACATTAAAGTAAGTTAGCCATCTGGTCAAGGGTAGAGTTGCCTTCAGTTAACTCTGCATAGTCAATGTAAGGTAGCCAGTATGATTTTATTCTGTTGTTAACTTCAGTTTAACTGTGAGCCACTCCATTAACAGCATCTGTTTACAACTGAGGAGCCAGCCTGTCAGCTTGGGGGGGGCAGGTTTAAACCAGAACTGTGTAATTGCTTTTGATGTGGCTGCTATCAATATTTGGTACTGGAAACTTTTTTCCCTTTTATTTAGCTCCTGCTGGCTGGATTCCCAGTAAGAAGTACTGTATCTGATGTGGAGTGGGTATTTGGAAGATCTGTCCTATCACATGTCATTCCAATATCCACTTAGCTTAGGACAGCTCCAGAATATATGTTCGTGGTGGTCCCTTTGGCCACATAGCCTCTGCTATTTATCATTACCAGCCTGACTGTAGTAGGCTGTGATGAATGATATTCTAAACAATCTGACCAGTACCTTCCACTGGTGTTACCTCCAAGTGTTTGATACAGTAACCTTGGCCACACCTGCCCGGCAGCTCTCCCAGTCCTTGTTTGTTAGGTTACCTCTGCTTCTCTTTCTCACTTTGCCTGGCATTCCAGTAGGGCCAGCTGGCAGGAACAAGACTAAATCCCATAAATAAGAGATGGAAGCACCAAGTTTTCTTGTCAGGGAGAATACCGACCTCCCCCACAGCAACGACACAATACCGATGCAGGTATTGTGCCGTCTCTTAAATGGGTGCTTTCTGTAGGGGGCTGTGCTCCCCACATCCCCCATGCGGGGGCTCTGCCCCCCCGTACCCCTTGGACTCTAGGATTCGAACTCCAGGTCAGAGTTGGTCCGGGGAGGGGGTGGAACACTGGGGGAAGACAAAACACAGAAAAAGGACCATTACCACGAATGTCACCGTAATGGTCTTTTTTCCTGTTTCGCCGTCAGGGTGTCGATGAAAAGAGGTGCACCGATAAGGGACTGGGTGTGTAATGTGAGCTCCCTCTAATACTGTTCCTGCTAGAGCCCTAAGAGGTCCAATCTATTCTTGTATTTAAGATGATTTAATAGGCTCTTTCGTGAGAAAATCTCTTAATTTGCAAAGGTAGTCCAGTAATGTGCCACAGGAATACTGCCACCGGAATGTTTTTGGGACAATAATGTTGCATGCATCTTGGATGACTTAGGTTTTTTGAATCTCCGGGTTGCCCTTCTTACCACCAGTGTGCGATCCAGAGTTTATTTATTTAAATATAGGGGTGCAGGGCAAAAGCCCCACACAATACAATTACTGTGACTGCGGGATGGCAGATTGTCGGAGAGGCTCTGCTGGGTGTCAACCAAGTGCTGGTGACATAATTTATGCCGGCAACTTGGTTGTCACTGCAACATGGGTGTACTTACCATTTGCAAATACTAAAAATCTCTCTAGGGTAAATGGTACTGTTGTAATTGCTGGAATGATTTTACCCTTCCTTCTTGCATCAATTGTCCTAGCCTTGTTAATCCCGTCCCTTCCCAATTTTTATATGAGGGATCTATCTTCCCAGGATGGACTCCTGTAGCCTGTCTAATGGAAGTACACTGGTATGTTTCCATGGATTCCCCCACTTCCTTCAGGGCTGATAACAGTGCTGCAACTTGGGGACCCCTGACCCACCTTTATCCCTAATAGGTAAAAAAGTTTTCCAGGATATTCTGGGGTTATCTTTCACACCCCTTCCCCATATGAATTTGTACCATGTCCTCCTTATTCTGGACCATATATTCTTAGGTAGTTGAACTAGAAGAGAGGAAAAAAATAAATAGGAGTCTTGGAAGAATGTTCATTCTCAGTATTTCAGTTTTTCCTGTAATACAGAGGGGTAACTCTGCCCACCTTTTAAGAACTGATTCCATGGTCTGAAGAAGGGGAAGATAGTTAACCCCAAATAGCCTCTTTAAAGTTTTGGGTATTTGTATCCCCAAATACCTGAATTGGGAGGTGCCCATTTGTATAGGCATTGTTTTATCCACTCTTGGGGGACCTGACCACTTAGGAGGGCTTCTGACTTGTCCATGTTAGCTTTGAACCCAGAAGACCTGCATTATCCTCCCAAAATTTGCCTAAGAAGGGAAAGACTCTTAATAGGGTCCTGCATGAATTAGAGGGTGCCATGACCATAAAGAGCTATGCGTATTTCTTCCCCTCCCACTTGGATCCCTTGAATCGCTGGCTCTGATCTCACCCCCGCTGCCAGTGGTTCTATACTAAGGGCAAACAAGAGAGGTGACAGAGGGCAACCCTGTCTTCTGCATCTTTCAGTCAGAAATTGTACCAAGATCACCCCATTTACCCTCACCTTTGCAGTCGTCTATCCATAGAGTGATAGTACTTATTGAATAAACATTTCTCATATGTCAAATGTTTGTAGTGTTTTCCCTAGGAAATTCCAATCCAATCGCTGAAACACTTTTTGGCATCAATTGCAAGCAACATGACTGGGGTGACTCTTTGTGCCATCCCTTCAATAATGTTCAACAATCTCCTTAAGTTGCCATGGAGATGCCTCTAGGGTATAATCCCTCTTTGGTCCTGATACACTATGAAGCCTCCAATTAGCTGGAGTCTGATCACCAGGACTTTTGCGAGCAGTTTTGCATCCTCGTCAAGGGGTGAAATAGGTCTGTAGGAGCTGCAACTCAGGGGGGTCCTTGCCAGGTTTTAGAAGAACCAAGATGTTAGCTTTCTGCCATCAGCATGGGGTATCCCCTTTATCTTGAATTATATTAAATAGCTGTTTTTTTGAGGAGGGTCTTCGCCATGTTTTAGAAGAACCAAGATGTTGGCTTCCTGCCATCGGCCTGGGATATCCCCTTTATCTTGAATGCTATTAAATAGCTGTTTTTTGGGGGGGTCTTTGCTGGGTTTTAGAAGAACCAAGATGTTATCTTCCTGCCATCAGCCTGGGGTATCCCCTACATGTTGAATGCTATTAAATAGCTGTTTTAGGTGGGTACTAACTTGTTGTCAATGGCTTTGTAAAATTTGGCATTAGACACTTCCAAGCCCAGGGATTTATCACTGGACAGTTCTTTAATGACTTGGAAGATTTCTTCCTCAGTTGTGGGCCTAATGATCATTTTGTTTTGCTCCTGGGTAATTCTGGGTAATTGGGCCTTTTGTAGCAAACAGTGAATATATGCCTCTGCTCCTGGGACCTGCTCCTTGCCACGAAGATTCTTATAAAAGTTTTCAAACTCTGCTGCTATCGTTCTGGGTAAAAAGCTCACGTCTGATGGGGTGTCCTGTTTCTTTATTCTGGCGATTTGCTTATCTGTTTCTTTCTGAGCTGGAAGGCCAGGAGGTGGCTTGCTCTATTTCCAGACTCATAGTATTTTTATTTATTTATTAAATTTTGGTGATGGGTAGGCCCACTGAGCCCCGAAGTTCCCTTTTTCAGGGGTGACCCAGGATAACAGTACATGTTTTGCTACAGAGAAAGACACTGGGTTACAGAAAACAATTTTTAAGGCTGGCATGCAGGTTACTGTCCTGGTTATCAACAAGATACTGTTTTTACTAATTGGCAGGGATACAGTCTTGACTGACAAATGTGCAGTATTCAGGTGGAGAGCTATCTAAAGGATGGTGACAAGGCCAAAGGGCCAAGGATCCTGAAGGGGTACCTGGGTAGGCCCACCTCAGTTGGGTTGACGTAGGTAAAAAGGGGGTGGGGAATCTTATGAGCCATGACAATGGCAAGTGCTGCTGTCAGTCATGTGGGACTTTAGTCTGGTGCAGACTTTCTTGAGTGAGGGGGCTTCCTGCACATGAGGAGGAAGTTTATTCCACAGGTAGGGGGCTAGGTAGGAGAAAGACCTGCCACCAGCATTAGTCCTGATTCTGGGAACTTCCAGCAGTGTTCGCCCTGACATCTGTAGGCTGCAGGGGTTTTGTTTGATAGCTATGGTTCCTATTATGATGGGTGGAGCGGACGGTCTGAGTAGCTTGAACACCAGGCAGAGCAGGGGATACTGTAGGCATGCGGTCAGTGAGGGCCTCCGTAGCTGGGCCAGTGTGTCACAGTGGTGACTTCACGAGTGGTCCTGGGTAGCGAACCGGGCTACCTTGTTGTACAATATTTGCATCCTGGAGACCTCTTGCCTAGCCATGCCCTGTATAATCGGTGCAGCATAGGTCAGGGTGGGTAGCAGGACACCAGTGCCAATTGAGAGCCTGGCCTCAGGGATGAGCTGGTCCTTAAGTCAGTACAGAGTACCAAGTTTATGGTGTATGGTCTTGGTAACCTGATCCACATGTTTCTTGAAGGTGAGGCATTGGTCAAGTGTTAGACCTAAGTATTTTAAGGAGGGCACTACCTCAATGCCGCTACCAAAGAGTGAAGTGAGTTGCAAGGAGGAGATCCTGTCATGACCCAGGGATCTGTGCCCAAATAGCATTGCCTTGGTTTTGCCTGCGTGGAGGACCATTCTGTTTTCTCTCAGCCAGGCCTCTAATGATGTGAGGTCACCTTGGAGGAGGGGACCAAGAGCTGCCATGTCACCCAAGGATCGGTAGATGACGGTGTCATCCACATACTGAACAACCGTTCTACCCCCACAGTGGGTATTTAGATAATTTGTAAACAAGGAGAAAAGGAGGGGGCCAAGAATTGAGCCCTGCAGTACACCCTCTTTTAGGGGTAGTAGACCTGATAAGGCACCCTTCCAGATGACCCCTCTGTCAACTAAGTAACTCCCAAACCACTTGAGGGCAAGGGGGTCTAAGCCCAATTTGTCCAGCTTTTGTAGCAGGAGTTTGTGGTCAACAAGGTCAAATGCCTTGGACAGGTCTATACATATGGCACGGCACCTGTGGGTGTCCCATTATCCATTGCTCTGAGTACATCATTCGAGAAGTTGATTAGGGCTGAGTCAGTCCCATGTTTAGATCTAAATCCATGTTGGGAGGGAGCTAGAAGTTGATGAGACTCCAGGTAGTCATGGAGTTGGCCGTAGATTAACCTTTCTTGTAGCTTTGCAAGTGTGCAGAGCAAGGAGATAGGCCTGTAATTATTTATATTTTCCCTGGAGCCACCTTTGTGTATTGGGACCACATTGGCCTGTTTCCACTGGTCAGGAATGATTCCTTCCCGCAGAGATCTGTTTAAGAGACAGATCAAGGGTCTAGAGAGGGAAGGGGCTCCAGCCTTTAATAGCCATGGGTTTATCCCATCTGGTCCCCCGGAGCCTTTGACTTTCAGGGCCCTTAGGAGGGTTTGGACCTCTTTTCTCTTTATCAGTCTTAGGTGAAAGGAGGGTCATTCAAGGCTTGTGAGCTCGCCTACGTTTGGAGCCGAGGTCAAAGAGGACAGGCAGACCTTGTAGGCCTCGAGGTTTGTAAAGTGATTGTTAAGGGCGGAGGCTATTTGAGGGGAGTCACTAACTAGCTGACCATTGACCTCAATGGGGCCAGGTTCTGTCTTGTTGTTGCCCCTGATCAGGCTATTGACATGATACCAGAATAGCTTAGGGTTGCCTAAGTTGTTTTTTTGTAGGTGAATGATATACTCCCTTTTCGTAAGTTTGATGGCTCTCTTGGTTTTGTTTCTTAAGGCTTTGTAAGACACAAGGTCTGCTGGAAGGGAGGAGAGCTTGAACTTCTTCAAGGCCTTGTCTCGACTGATCATGAGGGTTTTAAGGGATGGGGAGATTCACTTGTAGCAGCTACCTTTTGTTCTCATTTTTTTTAGAGGGGCAAAGAGGTTAGCCACTGTAGATAATAGGTCCTGGAAGTATTCCAGGGCCTCTGCCAGTGTGGGGAGGAGCATGATTGGGCTCTAGTCCAGGCTTCATAGGTAGTCATTGAATTGCACTTCAGAGAAGTTTGTGTAGTCGCGAGAGGTAATGATTCTAGGCTGGACCTTAGGTGCTCTGTTCTTCCACATGCAGAATATTGGGGAGTGGTCACTCAAGGTGTCAGTCATTATTCCGGCTTTCTGGATGTTGGAGGGGCTGGACACAAGAGCCCAGTCAAGGGTGGTGTGACTCCCCATTTTGTAATTGAGCCTGGTCGGTTCAGAGATTACCTGTACCAGACCTGCCTCTTGGGTCAGTGCCATAAACGCTTGGCTTGGGTCCTGGGCCCAGTTCAGGTTGAAGTCCCCCAAAATGACGAGCTCCGAAGAGACATCGTGGGCCATGATTTTAGTGATGGCCTCAAGGGATTGGATTGGTTAAGGAACCTTAAGTGTGCATCAACCTTGCTCTGTGTTAGGGAATTGAGCTCCATCCTCACCTTCTGAATTTGCTTTAGTCTGTCTGGGATCCCTGTACTTTTATGTTCCTGTTCTAATTTTGTCAACTTTTCTGTAAGTTTTCATTGTTTGGCTAACCTTAATTTTTTTAACATATGAACTTATATGCACCCAGAGGACTGATTTGTAAATTCTGGGGCCGAACCTTGTTTGGTATTGAAGCGGAGGTAGGTCCATATTTCCTCCGAAATCTTATTCACAAAAATTGTGTCATACAATAAATCTGTGTTGAATTTCCATACTCAGTCAGTAGTATGAGAACTCAGTTAGATTTGTAGTGTGGTCAGGGCAAGGTCCGGTAGTTTTATAGGGAGGATTTCTACCCCTTTCAGTACAGATAAATGTGACTTTGGAAGGTAGACTCTATCCAGCCTTGAGTAGCTTTTTATTGGGGTAGGAATAGAAAAAGTAATTTCTGCTCTTAGGATTAAACTCCCTTCAGGGGTCCACTAACCCTAATTCTTCTCTTAAACTGTTCAGGCATTGTCCCACTGCTTTGTTAGCAGTTGTGGACCCCAAAGACCTGTCCATCTCTTGACTTTCAACTATGTTCCAGTTCCCTCCCAGGATCACTATTCCGGGGGAGGGGGACAGTTTCTGGAATGTCTGCCTAAAGAAGGCCAGGGATGCCAGGGTAAGACTGTAAATACTAGCAATGTGCACCACCTGCTCCCAGTTTCTATAGGGATGTACAGTATGAGAGTGTGTGCTCCTTGTCTGCATATTTTGCTAAAATGTTCCATGGCAGCCCCCTTCTTAACAAAATAGCGACTCCCGCTATATGATTCCATGCAATCCAGGCAGCTACGATGTATCCAACTCATTTTCTTCTCAGCTTCATGTCTTCTGTAGCTGAGAACCGAATTTCCTGCAGCAAACCAATGTCACAGCAAAGATCTTTTAATTCTTTTAAGAATTCCAGCTTGCATGAGCACTGACCCCAGGCCTTTTATGTTATGGGAGACAATGTTTAATTTTGTTCCTATCTGGAATCTCGTGTTTTCCATTCCAGTACTGCAGTGTAATACCATGTATCCAATCTGGATTCTAACAACCTTTAATACATAGCCCTGGAGCTGTGTCTTCCTGCAGTGCCAAACACCTTGGCAGGTGGTTCTGTGGTGCTGCCTCTGCTTGGGGTGGCAGGGTACTTCCTAGCCTGGGAGTCCAACCCCCCCCCCCCAATATCAGTACAAAATCAGCAACCCTAGCTGTATAACATAGACTTTAAAAATAAGCACAATAACAGACATCAACACACACACAATACTAAACTAACAGGTTATGAAACAATTGCACCATTCTAGTGAATGAACGGTAACGGTTTACCTTGTAACTTCTTGGGAAAGTGAAGTGTGATCCCTCCTTCCCAAAGCCAACTCAGGGGAGTGGTATTTCACCTCACAAAAAATGTGAGACAAATGGCTCTGGGAAGGAACTCCTTCCTGCCACGAGGTCAGCCACTGGTGCATGGCTTCTTGTCCGGGTGACTATGATCTGCTGTCCAGGACAAGCCCTCTGGTTAACAAGTGCACTAAAGAGGCAAATTCTGATGTTCTGTTTTCTTCCAGCTGCAGCCATCGCCCCACCACCACCATGGACCTTTGCTCTATGCCTGTCTATGCATGCTCCCCAACTGTGCTTTCCATTAAATCAAGGCTAATGCAAGGTTAATAGAATTCCTATATTAGAGTGATGACTAAAATTAACATTAGTTTTTAAAAGCAGTCAGCTATTACCTTTTATAGCTGATGTGTTTTTTTTTTCCTTTGGGAGATTAGAAGATTTTTTTACCTGATGTTAGCTGGTGTGATCTGTGGAAAAGCGCTGTGTCTGGAGAGTACCTACTTGCTCACCCCCCACAGCTAGCAGTGGAACCAGTGAACCAGAGGAGTGGCTATCTCTTCAAAGCAGTGTGCAAATGATGGAGATTAGCGCCCAAGAGGTGGATAGGCAGAAAAAGGGCAAAATTCAGCAGAAGGGCAGACAGCAAGGAGAACCAGTGATAAAGGACAACCAAGGAAGAGGCTGGAGTAGAACAGCAAAACAGTCTAGGGAGGTCAAATCATGGAAAGCCATGTGTGCCAATGCCAGGAGCCTTAGCAACAAGATGGAAGATCTGGAGGCTGTCATGGTGCAGTCAGACCTGGACATTGTGGCCATCACTGAAACCTGGTGTAATGATAACCATGACTGGGAGATGGCCATACCTGGCTACAACATATTCAGAAGAGACAGTGCACGTAGGAAGGGAGGAGGAGTGGCACTGTATGTGAAAAATGACTTAAGGGCCACAGAGATCCAGGAGGAACAAAATGTGGGGGAGATTCTGTAGGTTAAGCTGGAAAGGAAAATGGGGCCAGCCATCCGCACAGGTGTGGTCTATAGACCACCAGCCCAGGATGAAGAAACAGATAGGTAGCTGATGCTAGCCATCCAAAAGATGGCAGACAAGGGTGAGATAGTACTGGTTGGAGACTTCAATATTCCAGACGTGGACTGGAGCATCCCAGCAGCAGCATCAACTAGGAGCAGATTTATCCTGGACTCCTTCAGGTGCCTTCCTCAAGCAATTGGTCATGGAATCAACTCGGCAGAAGGCAATACTGGACCTTGTGCTCACAAACAGGGACACTGTGATGGGGGTAACAGTGGGGGAGCACCTGGGGAACAGTGACCACCAGTCATTGTGGTTTGAAATCACAGAAAGAGCAGAATCAAACCACACAAAAACCTGTATCCTGGATTTTAGGGGGGCAGACTTTGGAAAAATGGGAAGATACTTGAAAGAGGCATTAAGGGGAATGGGGCAGGAATCAGGGATTGAGGAACAGTGGGCAGTATTTAAAATGGGGATTACAAGAGCAACAGAATTATGCATTAAGCAGATTAGCAAGAGGAAAAGGAAGAGGAGACCATTATGGTTTTCCAAAGAGGTAGCAAAGAAAGTGAAAGCCAAAAGATTACATTCAGGCAATACAAAAGACACAGGCAGAAGGGATAGGGAGAAGCCGGAGAAGCAAGGGAGGCAGGAGGTCAGTAAGGGAGGCCAAAGCTCAGACAGAAGAACACATTGCAAAATCAGTGGGTAGAGGGACAAAACCTTTACAGGTACATAAGTGAAAAAGAAAGGCAAAGGGAGGGATAGTGAGACTGAAGGAGGAGGATGGGGGCCACGTGGAGGATGACAACAGTAAAGCTGACATACTGAACAGGTATTTCTGCTCAGTCTTTACTGAGGAAGAGGAGGGTAATGGGTCTGAAGGGAGTACACGGGATGAGAATAGTGCAGAAATGGACACAAGTCCCTTTACACGAGAAAGGGTCCTGAAGGAACTGGAAGTAATAAGAGTTGATAAAACAATGGGCCAGATGGGGTGCACCCCAGGTCCTTAAAGAACTAAGAGAGGTGGTGGCTGAATCTCTGGCTTATCCTGTTTAGCCGATCACTGGAAACAGGGAAGTACCAAATGACTGGAGGACAGCAGATGTAGTCCCCTTATACAAAAGTGGGAACAAAGAGGAAGCGGGAACTACAGACCTGTCAGCCTCACCTCGGTAGTGGGAGAGATCATGGAGCACTACTGAAGGAGAGTTTGGTGGAACATCTGGTTGTCAATAACCACAGGACCCAAGGCAGCATGGTTTCACCAGGGAGGTCATGTCAGACCAACCTCGTTGAATTTTTTAACGAGGTGACTAGGGAGGTGGATCAGCGGAGGGCAGTGGACATGGCCTATCTGGACTTCAGCAAGGCCTTTGACACTGTGCCACATAGAACTATTACACAAACTGGGAATATGGGTGTGGGCAGGACAGTAGTGTGGTGGGTAGGTAACTGGCTGGGTGGCAGGACACAGAGGTGGTGGTAAATGGCTGTCACTCCACAGAGGGAAGAGTGACCAGTGAGATACCACAGGGATCAGTGTTGGGACTGGTCCTAGTCAACATCTTCATCAGTGACATTGCGCAGGACCTAGAAGGCAGAATTTCACTGTTTGCTAATGACACAAAGCTCTATAACAGAGTAGACACACCAGAGGGTGTAGACAGAATGAGAAGGGACCTGCAGAAACTTGAAGAATGGTGAGGGGTTTGGCAGTTGAAATTCAATGCAAAGAAGTGCAAGATAATGCATATGGGGCACAAAACCCTGGCACAATATATCAGTTGGGGGTGAGATATAGCATGCACCAAGCAGGAAAGGGATCTTGGGGTTATCATCTCTGATGACCTCAAGGTAGGGAAACGGTGTGACAAGGCAGCAGGTAAAGCAAATAGGATGCTGGGATGCATAGGTAGGGGCATCACCAGCAGGAAAAGGGAGATCATAATTCCACTATACAAGACACTAGTGAGGCCCCACCTGGAGTACAGTGCACAGTTCTGGAGACCTTACCTACGTAAGGACATAGACAGGGTAGAGAAGGTTCGGAGGAGGGCAACAAAGATGGTACATGGATTGCATCACAAGTCCTATGAGGACAGGTTGAAGGAACTGAATATGTACTCCCTGGAGGAGAGGAGGGAGAGAGGGGATATGATAGAGACATACAAGTATCTTACAGGGAGGAACAAGGTGCAGGAATAAACTATTTTTAAGCGAAAAAGATGTTCCAGGACTAGAGGGCATGGGATGAAGTTGGAGGGAGGATGATTCAGAGGAAACGTGAGGAAGAATTTCTTCACAGAATGGGTGGTGGACAAGTGGAACACCTGCCAGAGGAAGTGGTGGGGGCTGAAACAATCACGGGATTTAAGAATGCATGGGATAGACATAAAGGAATTCTGGAGGTCAGGGGTAAGGGGCAACAGACTTCTAGGAAAACATAAACTGAACTTACAAGCTCAAATGGGCAGACTGGGTGGGCCATAGGCCCTTATCTGCCGACACTGTCTATGTACAGTATCTATGTATCTGTGTATCTAGTTCTGTACTCCCCCCCCCCACTACACCATCAACATTGAGACCACACTGACTGTGACATCACAGCTACTCAGGAAGAGCCACTCAGTAGTTGCCAGGTCAATCACCTGTGATGTCACAGTCAGTGAGGTCACAGTGCTAATGATGTAGTGGGGAATAGAACTAGTTATGTCGACTGCTAGACAGAATGCTGTTCCACACATCCAGCATAATACTGTTGCACAGAAAACTTTCTAGTAGAAAGGCTGCAGTGAACAATGCATCTATAGGACACCAAGGAGATGGCAGGGAGAGGTTGGAGGGTGTGGAGGGGTAGGAGGCCATATCACCTATTCTCATTCGCATGGTGAGGGGGGTCTTCGCTGGGGTGGGCATGTTTCCATGATGCCTGACTTTGACTACTGTGTAATGTAGCCTTTAAACAGTGACAAGACTGTATTAATAATATTCCTTGGCCTATATCTGCCTGTAAACTGTATGTAATGTTGTATCATCTGAGTGCTCTGTAAAATTCAAATAAAAAAAAACTTTGTAATAAGCAAACAGAAAAATACTTCAGAAGTAAAAAGCTGCAAATGACTATTTCTTAAATCTGGTAACATCTTCCTGTCTGCTATTTTTGGTTCTACTACCGTAGCCCTTTAAAGCAGCAGTGCAATGACAAAGTTATTCCAAAAAGCTAACTTTCTGCTGTGGTTATAAAAAATATTGGCAGAACTGTTGATTTTGATTTTCTGGATGCTTCCTATGCTATGTACTGTACATTTGCATTTTTGTGTGGATTCTTACTCTTCTTGGGTCCTCAATACTAATTTCATGTAAAAATTAGGCAGCCATCTTTTTTCTTGAGAAATAATTATTTTAAAATGTTCATAAAATTCTTAAATGATAATGAAAACTGAAACTTTTACCACCAAACTAAATGGGAAGACTTCTGACATCAGTTGGAAAGAAAACAATGTGGGGTCAAATTTGAATCCATTTTTGCTGCACTGCTGCTTTAAAGGAAAGGTCTGCTTTGCAGGGGCTCCCGCCCCTGCACACCTTACCCTCCAGTTTAGCTTTACAGAAAAAAGCAGCTTTTTCCTCACGCCGCAAGTTGTTTTTTTAATTCTGAAAAGTCCACTACCCAAAAGTATGGTGGACCCTTGGCCGGCTCCATTTACTGTAAAGTTGTGGCACCGCACCGTGTGCTTCAATGCATCTGTATTGAAGTGCATGGTGCGGCAGCACACCTTTACAGTTAATGGAGCTGCCCAAGCATCTGCCATACTTCTGGGGAGTGGACTTTTCAGAATTAAAATAAACAACTTTGTGGTGCGAGGAAAAAGCAGTTTTTTTACAGTAAAGCTAAACCAGAGGGTAAGGTTTGCAGGGCTTTCCTTTAAGTCAGGCCTCTCGTTAAGGCTCTACTCTGTGGAGTCCACTACTTTGACTTTTATAGCTCAGGCCTGTGACTTCTTGAAAAGCCAGGAAAAAAGAAATGGTGTGTGGAGGAGGAGACCCTGCTCGGCGAATTGGGAAGCACCCGTCTCACGGCAGTAATTATAAAACTGACTTTCCTACCCTATGTAGTTTCTTAAGCATACTATAGATTTCACTTAAACACTTTCATTTCTTCTGTCCCTTCCTTCCTCTCGTACATGAATCGCCCCCCACCACCACCACCCCCACCATCCCTCCCAGCAACAATCAACCATTGGCTCTTAAAGAGGGGAAAAAAAGGGTTCTTTTTACACACTTGGTAGATGGTACTGAAACATTTTGCACAGTTCAACAATACAGGCCTATTGCAGTTTGTTTCATATCAGCTTTTCATGAGTCAGTCACATAAGCACTCTCTGCCATGTATTTTCTTTCCCACCAAAACCTTTGCTATTTTCTGTGGGTAAATTTTGAAAAGTCGTATATTGTGGCTCGGAATGAAATGGAGAGGAAGGGATTGGGTTCATTTGTGTCTAGCTAGTCAGAGTACTTTAAGCCTTAGGCTGCCAACAGAATTAAAACATATAGGTATTTTGGACTGATATATCAGTCCGCAGCCCTGCAAGGGTTAATTCAGGTCCAACCTGATCTCCCTGTCCCCTTCATGCAAACTCTGTCTCCCTTTGATGCTCCCTTAGGCAAATTAATTTCAAAAAATTTAAAAAAAGGGAAGGGATAACACAGAGCATCTATACAGAAATGCCACAGCTACTGTCTCTTTGCTACTCTATAAATACGCAAAGTGAAAGCAACATTTGGTTTCAGGCACACACAAACTCATGAGAGGAACACAATAAAGTCTCAACAACACATGGTCCTTACTTCCATGCTTCCATATTTTATTTCACCCAAGACATTTGACCAAGATTGTGGTCAGTCCGAAACATATCAGGCCAGACACGTCTGTCTTGGGTGAAATAAAATATGGAAGCATGGAAGTAAGGACCATGCATTGTTGAGACTTTATTGTGTCCCTCTCATGAGTTTGTGTGTGCCTGAAACCCTTTTTGTTGCTTTGACTGTGTGGTTCCAGTGCACCTCGTCCCAGTGCGCACTCATTCGGCAGTCAAATATGCAAAATGGTAGCTAATTATTTCCCAGGTGGTATCTATCAAACCCATTTCAGGAGAGTTATTACAGGAGAAAATCAGATGGGGGGGAGAGAACAGAAGTCCCACTGAGTACTCACAGTGTTTGAGATAATTACAAAACGCTCCGGTACTGGCTCTCTTGTAGCTTTTGTACATCTTCTTTGAATCCTGGTGTAAATCTGGAGGGGGACCTTGCTGCTTCAACCCAAGGCTTATTCTTTTCCTTTCCCTTTTCCAATTGCCATTCATGCAATTTACTGCATGTTTCTTTCATATTGATCCCCTGGTTGAACTGGCACTGTAATGCCCAGGGCTTCTAGGACTTTGCTTGTTTGCAACAGGGGGTCATACTGTAGTTCTTCGCTCCAGAGTCCTCTTGCAGCACCAGCCTCTCAGGGTACCTTATTTAGGACTTGACATTTTTCTCCTTCAGTTGCTTGATCACAGCGAGCACTTATTTTCTTCTCCTCATCATTTCTGGTGGGAACTCTTGATCCGCATACACACATTTGCCCTTGAAGTTAAGATCAGATCTGACCCAAGCTTTTCTCATGAGGTCCTCTGTAACAGGACATTTCAAAAATTTCATAGTGATCAATCTGAAGGGAGCCTCAGGTCTGGGTTTTGGCTCCAGAGCATGGTGGGCTAGTTCAGTTTCTATTTTGTAGTCCTCTGGCAAACTTGGCTCCTGTTGCAGCCACATTTCTAGAAATATATTTAAGTCAGGGTGCTCTACGTCTTCTGGGAAACCAGAGCCTCAGATTATTTCTCCTGGCTCAAGTCTCAGCATCCTCTGGTGTCTAGCTGCCTCCCCACACTGTTGGCAATTAGCAACCCACCCTGCCCCACCATTACTGGTTTCACCAGTGCCACAGATCCAATACAGCACACAGCACAACCCTCCTTTCACCACATTGGCCAGTGCCGTATGGACTGACAGGGAGCATGTGTCCTCTATACTGTAAAGTGAGTACGCATACTGTTGTGCACACTAAACAGTATGTGCACTCCCTTTACAGTAGAGAGGATGCGTGCTCCCTGTCAGTCCATATGGCCGCCGGCTGAGAATGTGAGAAGAGGGCTATGCTGGTCACCATATCGGATCCACAGCACTGACAAAACCAGTAAGAGGGAGTGGCAAGGAGGGTTGCTTGGTGCCATCAGTGTGAGGGGCCACTGGATGCCAGGGATGTGGATCAGTGAGGGAAGGGGAGCGGGGTGTGCCAGTAGATGCCAGGGAATATTTAATATAATATAGGGACGGCGGTCATAGGGTGGGGCTGCAACTAGACACCAGGGAATATTACAATTATATAGGGATGATGATCTGAGTTTAGTGGGTGCCATAGACACCGGGAAGTATTTCATATAATATGGGGATCGGAGGGTGCCCCTGTACACCACAGAATGTTCTATTATCAATGGTGATGGCAATCAGGGGGGTGCCACTTGACACCAGGGATTGGGTACTCCTCTATCGGGACAAGTGATTGGGGGGCAGTCACAGTGTCACAAACCTGCCGCCACTTCCTATGCAAATGAGCCCATAATGGGCATGCATATGGCCCCTTAATGCCTTGCATGCCCTATAGGCTCATTTCCATTATGCCAGCTGAATATCATGTTGGGGGCTCCCGGCGCTGCTGCAAACAGATCTGGGAACACAGTTCTGTGCACTTTAGTATGGGCTGCATACAGCCAAGATCCATGTCGGGCAACAGTACTCGACTTTGCGCTGCCCTGACATGGCCCTATATTTAGACAGATAGCACCAGGATCATGGGCAAGGGCAAGCGTAGTGCAAACCCTTGCACTCCGCTTTGCCCCTTTTCCAGTATCGGTCCCATTGTGTTCTGCAGCTTACATAATTACACAAGTCATCTGTTTTTCTGGTAGTAGGATTTTCAAAAGTTTTACCTTCAGACTGCTATCTGCAAACACTGCAGGCATGACAAGCAAAGAAGTCTTGTCTACTCAGTTTGGTTACATTCTGAGTGACTGTTAACCAGATGATCCAACAGGTTTACATCCTTCTAAACATCACTCTTGGCATCTGACTTACAGGAAAACTACATGCAAAAATGAAAAAAGCACATGTACACTGGCTTTTTGTTTCTCTGATAATCCCTAGTGTTCTGTTATCTGTGTCTGTAGCAAGTTTGGTTTTTTTTTTTTCATTTTTCTCTGCACATTTTATGGCCCCTGGAGGTAGGCATTCAGGCTTCTTTTATTGCCTTTGATATTTTGGAATTTACCCAGAATGCCTCTGGGAATGATGTGAATTAGACGTTGCATTAGACCTAAGGGCCCAGGATCCTAGTTATAATGTAGTCACACCATCTAACTGCAATTGCTTGTGAAAGTTAACTGCTTTGAAAAAGTGTTCCCCCCACCCCACCCCGCCGAAGTCAGACTGTTCTAAGTGCCAAGTGTTGTTATTCTGGATGTGAGGCAATTGTCTTTGTAAAGTGTTGTCACTGAGTGATAATAAAACCAATACATCACTGAAGGACTTCGGTCTAACTCATATCATTCCCAGAGGCAGTCTGGAAAAATTACAACAGATCAAAGACAATAAAAGAAGCCAGAATGGCTACCCCAAGTGCTATAAAACTGACAGAGAAAAGTGAAAAAAAAACTTGTCACAGACACATAGAACAGAATGCCAGGGACCATCAGAAAAACAAAAACACAATGGATAACGTGTTTGTTTTTTAATTTTTGCATGTAGTTTTCCTTAAAAATGGGTCCAATCTCACCGCCCCCTTTTAAAATTTGCCATCTCTTCTTATGTTGGCTCGCGCTTGCATGCCAGCCAACATCTAATGGTAGTAGCAGATTTCGGAGGTGCGGTCAGTGTGGGCGAATGCAGGGCATACATCAGTAGGTGCGTCCCTCATTCCCCAATGAGCCAGCATGCAGGCGCTGACATCAGCAATATTTAAAGTGGTCAAAACTTCTAAGAAAAGTGCCGCTGCAATGAGAGGCAAGCTCGTCAAGCAGCGGCACAGTAACATGCCTCCTGATGTCCCTTTCCTGGTGAAATATTTCAATAAACATAGCAGCAGTGGCTGCCACTGCCACCTGCCACACAACTTCGACTTCAGGAGTGCCCTATCCCCCTGTCCGCATACTAAATAACCCCCCCAATATTGTGTGGCACACTGGGAGCCACCCCAGTGTGCCTCCCATGATGAAATCCGACCATACGCGGCATGTTGAGGCCTCACCCCTATTCTGTGCCAAACTGGGAGCCCACCCCAGTGTGGCAACATCACCCCCCAAAGTCATGGCACACACTGGGAGCCCACCTCAGTGTGCAGAACACTTTTTATACACCTATGGAAAAAGAAAACTGTCCTCGGTGTTGTTTTTTTTTCTTTTCCAAGTACCTAAAAGAAAGAAAACAGTCCCTCGCTGTGGGGTCCCCTCCCCAAACCCGCCGCCACCCTCTGTGCACCCCACCTCCCCACACCCCCACACCCCATACTCACCTCCGGAGCCTGGCGCGACGATCTTCGGTGGACCGGGAACACGTCTGCACTCTTCAAAGCCGACGCAAAACTGAAGAAATGCCGGTAAGCTGTATAATGGCATAAATAGGTTTTTCCAACTTAGGTGGATATCGCAACCATTTTAGGAATTTTGCCTCCAAATTTTCAACATGGGTGCTTTGGACCCCACCTCATGAACACATGCACTGTCATCTGTTACTCAGCCCGAAAGGTCATTTTGCGGTCACTGCACAAAATCACCTGTTGAGACTGAGTTACGAAATGACAATGCCACTGTTCATGAGGTGGGGTTCCAAAAACCCTATCTTGCAAATCTGGTGGAAAAATTCCCAAAAATGACCGTGTTACAAGCATGCGTTGTAGTTTCAATGCACGCTCGTAACTTTGACAATTTTTAATATTTTCACTCCAGATTTTCAACATTGCCCTTTTTTCACATCTCCTTATAAACAGTACAGCTGTCATTTTTCACACCTTGCCCGAAATGTTTTTCCATGTATGTGGCGCACAGTGGCACGGTCACTGTGCGAAATCAATGTTCGGGCCACATTAACAAAATTATAGTGACACTGTTCATGACCGGAGTCCCCAAAATGCCTTTGTTGAAAATCTGGTTAAACAAATCCCCCAAATAATTGCATTATGGCCATGCATTGCACAGTTTCTACACATGCTCGTGATGTCACTAATTTTTCATATTTTCAACAATGCTATTTTTTTACCCCTCCTCGTGTATGGTGCAGCTGTCATTTTTCACATCCTGCCCGAAATGTGTTTTTGCACCTGTGCCGCCAAAATGCACAGTTACTGTACAAAATCACCTTTCGGCAAACAAACTCATAGTGCCACTATTCATGAGGTGAGGTCACAAACAACCTATGTTGAAAATTTGGAGTGAAAATATCAGCAAACGCCCTCAGCATTAGGGTTTCCAACTGCAATGCCCCACCCTGTACAGACTGACAGGCATCAGGGGTGTGAGTTGGCATTGTCGGCTGCAATGTTCACGCCATTCCACCCTACCCCCACCCTGCAGCCAGCGACAGGTGTCGAAATGTGCCTTAGACTCTTTGGCCCCAACGTTCATCCCATTCTCCTACATTGTTCCCATGTCAGTATATTCCCTTATGGAATGGGGTGAGCATAAGGCCCGAAGACCCCAGGCACATCGCAGCACTTGTCAGTCTCTGCAGGGTAGGGTGAGGTGAAATGGCATGAGCGTTATGGCCAATGACCCAAAGGCACACCCCAGTGCCTGTCACTCTCTGCATGGTAGGACTGGGGTCGGTTTCTGTTCACTACTTCACTGCCATTCCTATTGTGCTTCTCTCTCTAACTCCTGCATTACCAATGCCAGTACCAGCAAGCCAACATTCAGCATTGACAAATGCTTGTTAATTATGTTGCTGATTGTGTATGAGTTTCACTTGCGTCCCAGCACTCTATTTGCCCTATCACTGCCATTGCACTTGGCTGAAGATTTCAAGTTGCAGGGCTTAAAATTCAGAGTGGATGGCATGTTTTGCTCTGTTTTGATTATTTCCTGCTAATGTGATCAGTCCTGTGTAAAATTCTGTACTACTTTCAATGCACTTTCAGTACATAGAAAGTAATGGAACACCAGACTGGAGAATTTATTTTTCTTCCCCAAGGCTATGTGTTTGAGAGGTTGTTTGTTTGTTTGTTTGTTTGTTTGTCTGTCTGTTTGTTTTTGGTGTCCCACTGGGTTTGTGCAAAGACCATGTGAGATACCATTTTTTTTAGTGCGTGCAGGTTCCTGTGAAGAGGGAGAGCGCAAAGTTCTGAACAGATGATCAGACTTTAACTACTGTTACCTACAAAAGTGTAGGAGTGATATTCTGATCTCCATACCATTTTAGTTAAATGTTGGACCACGAGGAACCTCAGCCTGTGTGCACTGCTGCAGTCAATGGCATTGGAGAGTCAGCGAGAATCAGTGGAATTATATGCAGTTAGTTCACCAACTGATGAAACATAAAAAGAAAAACAAAATTTCTATTTTTTAATTCTGAAGGTCTCTAGTATTACAGCTGGCACAGTGTTTGTGATGTAGGCAGGATAGATAAGACTGCAGTAAGCAGTTTCATGGTCCTTAGTGATTTGGAAATGAAGAAAAAAAAGGACTGTGTAACCAAATCCTGGTTAGTGACTCAAAACGAAATAAGCAGTGCACACCACACTATAACTGAAGCTGAGGGCTGTGTTTATTTGGGGGGGGGGGGCATGGGAGTACCTGAAACTGAAATGAGAGTGGGCAACAAAAGGAGGGAACTGGGAAATCAGTACTGTATTTCATGTGTAATTTAGATTTAGTCTTTGCCGTATTGGTCCTTGTAAGAACAGATCCAGAAGCAAATGATTTGATACCTTTTATTGGACCAACATAGATGTAACAAAAAAAAAAAAGAAAAAAGTGCTTTAGCTTTCGGACCAACAAGTCCTTCCTCGGAAGCTTAATGACAGTTGTTTAGAAAATCCCATACTTTTAACACCCAGATCATGCAGAAAAAAAACCCAGAAAGAATTCCCATTGGTTCAAAATACTCATTTAAAAAATAACAGAAGAACATGTCAGAGATGTTGAATGGTACCAGTTCTCCTTCAGCTGAAAGGGCCTAAAGGTCAGATGTGCGTAGGGCATAACACCATGCAGGGAGTGCACTGCACATAAATGAAAATGACTTAGAGATACTTTCAGAATAAGATAACAACTACTCGAGCAGAGAGCTCCTAAACCCAATTATAAGTGTCACAGTGTATTAAGAATGCAGTTACTGAAAAGCATACCCCACCTGGATTAAAGACATGCTAAAATTGTAAGTTAAAAATAAGCCCCACAAAACAGAACTACAGAAATTATCTATATATGGCATACAAAGAGTAAACAGTAAAGTTTACCTAAAGTGAGCAATAGTTTCACACCATATGGAATGTAAAACTTAGCTGGAACCATTACTCAAGTATATTCTCAAACTAGTTATTATGCCCCATAAACCTTAAGGTCTATAGTGTAGTAACAGGAGTTTATAAATGATAATATAAGTTGGCAGTATAAGTGCCAAACAAAAAACTGCTTGTCACGGACCACCAAGAAATTAAGAGCATGCAGCCTGATATGTACAGATTTCAGTAAATTCTCAGTATATAACAACTTGATGTACTGAAAATGTCTAAGAAATCTGAATAAGAAATCATAGGAATTAAATTCTCTCCCCCCCATGTCTGCGGGGGAAGATAACTAGTTTTAAGGAGATATATACCTATACCACACACACACACACACACACACATGCACACACACACACACACACACACACACACACACACACACGAGTCCTAAAGCACCATCGTTCACAGCAATCACTGCAATTGTTATCCAAAGGAATTAAACTTGTCATGAAATTCCAAATAAAAGGGATCATGTATCCTAATACGTACAGAGTTCAAAATGCAGCACTATATAACAATACTACTATCTATGCAGTAACAGTCCAAGGAGTCTGAATAGAACCACAATTAAATAAAACTTTCACCCTCCCCAGGGTAAGGTAACTAGAAGTAAATGTACAGTATGTATGTAAGACAAGAGTCCTAACATACCTTCATTTCCACAAATCACTACCAATATTAGCCCAATGTAATTTGATCTATCAAGGACACCCAGGCAAATGAGATCCTGCACCCCAATATATTCAGAGTTCAAAAATGTGTCAGTATATAATAAAACTACTGTATGTAGAGTAACAGGCTAGAGAATCTGAATAAGACCCAATGGAATTAACCTCACCCCCGGGGAAGATAAATAGTAAGAAGTGTGTGTGAACTAAGAGTCATAACATATTGTAACTCCATGTATCTGAATAGAAGCCCACCTCAATGTAACAGCAACCCCCACATCCACCACACTCACATACCCCCCCACACACACATACACAAGGAGACACTGAAGTCCTATAATATGTCTATCCTATGAAGAAAAGGTCTGTGGATGTTAAGTCCTATAATGTGCCATAAACCCCAAATCTGTGTTCATGCCATCTTCAACCATATTGAGAAGTAAAATAAGTTTGAGCTCAAAAGCCTGTCTCTGTTGCGTACTTTTGAGATTTCCTTATAAGACCATTACTGACATATTTGAGATTGAGTGGTCAGGCTGAGAGAAGTCTTGCCCCACTGGTTTTTCAGTCATCTTCAGATTAATATTATGTTTGTGCAAGTTCATCCTAGTGCAGAGCGGTTGGTTTGTCTCTCCAACATAACCCGTTTGTGGACATCTCTTGCATTGAATGAAATAAACAACATGCCGTGATGCACATGTCTAATTCCCCTGTACCTTGAATTGTCTGTTTTGTGATATAACGACATAGTCCAAAGTGGAAATGAGCTCACAAGTCTTACGGTTGCGTTGATTGCAGGGTCGTGTACCATTTAGTGTCATGGTATTCTATTCTGGTGAAAGTTTACTCCCAATAATTAGGTTGGCTAAGTTTGGTGGTTGTTTAAAAGACAGTAGTGGTAGTTTCTTAAAAATACAATTAAGGGTCTCATCCTCACAAAATATTGGATGGAGGTCCTTAATAATCATATGCAGAAGTTCAAGGTTTGGATGATATCTGACTACTAAGGGTATTCTGTTGGTAGCTGTCCTTTCCTTATACTGATGTAGTTGTTGCCTTGGTACTTGTGTTGCACGTTCTATTGTCCTGTCAATTTCTCTGGAAGAGTGTCCCTGCTCAATAATTTCAACATAGTCAGATGTGTGTCTCTGTCTTCCTCATTTGAACAGATATGGTGCTACTGAAGTACTTGACTGTACATGACAGATTTTTTTGCATGGCTTGGGTGATTACTATTCCTATGTAAGTATCTCTGTCTGTCTGTTGGCTTCCTATAAATACATGTATGTAAGGTTCCATCCTTAATGGTGACCGTGGTGTCCAGGAAATTAACACTGGTGACAGAATACTCCAGGGTAAGCTTTATGGTAGGGTGGAGGTTATTAAGTTCCTGATGAAAATCTTTAAGTGCATCTGCGCCCTCTGTCCAAATGATAAACAAATCATCAATGTAACTCTAAGTATCTCTAAGTCATTTTAATTTATGTGCAGTGCCCTCCTTGCATGGTGTTATGCTCTAAGCACATCTGACCTATAGGCCCTTTCAGCTGAAGGGAAATGGTACTACTCAGCTTCTCTGACATTTTCTTCTGTTATTTTTTAAATGAGTATTTTGAACCAATGGGATTTTTTTTTCTGTTTTTTTTTCTCTGCATGATCTGGGTGTTAAAAGTATGGGATTTTCTAAATAACTGTCATTAAGCTTCCAAGGAAGGACTTGTTGGTCCGTAAGCTAAAGTACTTTCATAGAATCATTGAAGGGGGTTTCAAGTTCTGTAGACCAAAGTTCTTTAGTGAACTTGCCACCATAATGTTTAATGGTGGTAATAAAATGTTCTTTCTTTCATATGTTTATCGAATCTAATTTTAAATGTTTCTATATCTTTACTATCAAATAAATATCTTCTTTTTTTGTTACATCTAGATTGGTCCAATAAAAGGCATCAAATCATTTGCTTCTGGATGTGTAATTCAGTGATTGCCCTACAGATGGCAGTAGTGAGCAGCAGCTTGTACAGTAACATAGAAATAGAGAATTTGTCAGCAGAAAAGGACCACTTGGCCCACCCAGTCTGCCCAGATGGTCCCTGCTTAGTCTGGCTCTGCAGACCCTAACTGGTTCCCAGCAACTTTCCCTCCTCCCTGTCTATTTCCTAATATTCACCTATGTCTATCCCACACGTGCTTGAAGCTCCCTACTGTTTTTGGCTTCACAACTTTCACTGGCAGTCCATTCCAGGTGTCCAGTACTTTTCTAGTGAAGTAGTACGTCCTCAGATCCCTCTTACCCCCCCCCCCGCTTCATTGCATGCTGTCTGCTTCTGGTGCTCTTTCTAATTTGAAAGAGACTCCCTTCCTGCACCCTGTTCATCCTTGAGGTACTATCATGTCCCCTCTCGCTCTCCTCTCTTCCAGGGTATACATCTTGAGATCCCTCAGTTTTTCCTCTTAGGGGTTTTGATGCAATCCCTGAACCATTTTAGCTGCCCACCTGTGGACTGCCTCCATCCTGTCCATGTCCTTTGTGAGGTATGGCATCCAGAACTGGACACAATAATCCAGGTGGGGTCTGAAGATCGAGCGATTCAGTGCACAATCACCTCCCCCCTCCTGCTGGAGATACCTCTCCCTGTCCCATCTCAGTATCCCAGTATCCCTACACACTGCTCTGCACACTGCCCTGCCACTTTAAGCTCATCAGATATGATAACCCCAAAGTCCCTTTCCTGCTTTTTGACTGTCAGTACCCCCCATGCTACACTCAGATCTTGGGTTCATATACCCTAGGTGCATGATTTTGCACTTTTTGGCATTGAGCTCCAACTGCCATGGTCTTCACCACCGGGTCTGTGGCCTTGTGCCTCATTAAGCCCTTGGGTATGCAGTGTTCACACTACTATCCACACGCTCTGTCATGTCTTATTGCTTACATATGAAACTGCAGCTAGAAACTATTACTAGACACACTGTTAAATGATTTCAATATACTTCCTGGTTTTATCACAAAAAATGACTAAAATAACACTATAACAATAAAAGTGGTAGTATTTCAACTGTTAATGTGTAACAATATGGGGTAATTGAACAAATATTACATTTTATGGTGTAGACAGGAAAAATATTTTAATGATGCAGCTGTTTTCCGTTACATTAAAAAAACAGCTCACTGTGACTTGTTCCAAAGTCATTTCCTGAGAAAGTAATTAGAGCGTTTCAGTATTTGGCCATTTGGCACCAGCATTTCTATTTTGTTTTTTATTCTTTCTTTTCTTCTTCCCTCCAACCGGCCCCATCCTCTACCATCCTTACCCCCAGCCCCCTCACCCGCCAGCCCTGGGACTTACCAGCTCTAGTACCTCCGTGGGTTACCCCCCCCCCATTAGAGACTCTTTCATCACAGTCCCGGGACAGCAGCAGGACGCCTCATGATAACTCAAGTCAGTGTGGGGAGCTTGGAGGTGCCTCAGTTGGCAGTGCAGTGCCTGCGAGGCAGGCGGCGAGCCACCCTGCTCGGTCGTGATATTTGCTTATGTTTTTCCTTCCTGTCCCATTGTATGCCAGCTTGCCCAGGAGGACCAAGGAGCATGTGCATAGTAGGCATGTTTCATGCCAGTCCCCAGCCTTGCATTCCTCCCACCCAGACATGCTCAGCTGCACTTTAACCTGTGGTCACCCAGGTGGCAGTAATGCAGCAAGGCAGTGACCCCCCCCCGGTGGAGGAGCGCATCCACAGGACCCTTGATCCTCCTCCTGCTGGCTGGCCCCTGATGACCAGGGCTCACACCTGAACTTTAGTTGTTGGTGTTGTGTGTAGCAGTGCTACTACTGCACCGATTGACTGGGTTGCCAGTACTTATATTGTTGCCTGTAGCGATTTCATTTGAATTCACTATTTCTTAAGAATTTCTTATTGGTTAAAGACCTCTTTATGCTATTTTGCAACTGTACTTCTATTTATTCTTTATTATTCCCCCTTCTCTCTTGCTGGCCCCCATCCTCTGTTGTCCTTACCCCTAGTCCTGTCACCTGCCATCCCTGGGATTCACTACTCCAGCTCCGAGTATCCCCGTGGCTTACCCCTCATGGTGGGACTCATTCATCAGGGTCCCAGGTGAGCAGTGGGACCCCTCAAGGTAACTCAGCCAATGTCTGGAGCTTGGAAGTGCCACAGCCATGAGTCACCCTGCTTGGCCGGGGTATTTGCTTCAGTTTCTCTTCTCTTTTCCACTGGATGCTGGCTCATCCATGAAGATCAAGGCATGTTTTCACACTAGGTGTGCATCACGACAGTCCCCAGCCTTGCATTTATCCCTTCCAGAAGTCCTCAGCTGCACTGCCACCTGTGGTCACCCAGATGACAGTACTGCAGCGAGGACAGCAACCCACCCTCCCTGGAGGAGGAGAGGATGCTCAGTCCCCCCCCCCCAGCCAGCCCCTGGCAACCAGAGTTCGCACCTGAACCCCAGCCCTCGGCATCATGAGCAGTAGCACTATGCCCTTCTGTTGTTGCCATTAGAGAATTTATCTTGAATTAGCCGTGACCTTTTTATGCTATTTTGCAACTGTACTTCTACTGGCAAAAAATATTTGGCAATAGTGGAGTTTTACTTGAATTCAGTTTCCTGCCTGTTGCATTAAAAAAGCAGAGATCTGTTGTTCCAAAATGTTAAGACGTTTAAATAAATCTACGTTTAAATCTGCTGAGTATTTGTTTTTCTAGGGATTATATCTCACTGACAACAAGAACCTCTGCATTATGATAAGACTCCGTAATGTATTGTCCACAATTGCATGAAATGCTCATCGATCTTTATCTGAGCACCTCTTCTCAATTTTATTCTTCTATTTTATTTAGTTAGTTAGTTTTTGTTAACCGGGTAGGTACACTAGACAGAAGCCGTCTTTTTTTTTTCAGGCACTACCCGGGAGGTTACAAGAGAGAGTGAGGAGCACACATATCACAAAATACGTAGAGATGCAATATTTACAATGGTAGGAAATGCAGATTCAGAGTTAAATTGAGTGATATCTGGTCCCTTAACATTGATTCTAGGTAAGCAATTCACATTTTGCACTTTAAGCAAACTCCTGCTGTCAGTCTTAATATAGCCTTTTCACAGCCAACCGGTGTCACAGGGGTGGTTAAAGTTTTGCTTATATAGATATAAGGAAATGCATCCCTTTCCTTAAACAAAATCTGGCTGAAGAACTCCTCCCCGTATCATGATGTTTGTAGAAAAACATTTCTTGAACAACAGAAAAATCTAGTTTGGTTGAGACTGAGAGCACTGTGCATGTTCCCTTTCAAATCCATTTTCTCATTACCAAATTGTTTAATAAGAGCTTCAAGCTTTTGCTCACCATAGTCCAGATGTTCTTCAGTATCAGGCAAGCTTTTAGATCGAGTATAGAAAAACTGTCTGTGATGGCAGTATCTAGGAATCGCTCATTAATTCCTGTAACTAAATGTTTTATAAACTGTGACTAAGTACTGTTGAAAGGCTTTCTTTGCTGGTGTGTACCACTAAGTTGGCGAGACTTACAGTAAGTAGGCTTAGTTTCCTCATCATTCATGTCTGGTGGCAGAACAAGTTTCAGAAATTCTTGGAAATAAGGAGCATTATTGTGAAGCAAACCACTCAGTGCAGCATGTAAGCTATCAGCTTTAGGACTGGTTTTGAAGTATTCAGGATTTTTGACTTGCATGCTTTTGCATAAAGTAGCAAGAATTCCAGTTGCATCGGCCAGAAAGTTAAGTGGTTGCAGTGAATTTGTACGTAGCTTCATTTTTGCAGAGACCCTGTACAATGCCCTTCTGAGTATTACCTGACTGTAAAGGGATGCTGTCTGCCTGTTACTTACTATTTTCCACATATTCCAAAACGTATCTGCACCCACCCTGCAACAGTCTATAATGTGATGCAGAATCCACTTCAGTAATGCATGCATCAACTCAGTAGTTACTTTTGTCAGTTTTATTCCAAAACTGTAACCCCACTGGGCTACCCGTATTTACAGCCACCATGCCCAAGTGTGCTCATGGGTGCCAAAGTTCTGTTAGGCTTGTCCATGGATGACTTTGGTCTGTAGTATCCTAGTTCAGCTAAACACTGCTTGTGATAGCAGAATGCAAGCTGAACTCAGCAAAGTATTTCATTTTTTAAAATAAGTGCCCGAAGTTGTGTAAATCCTTTTCTGAAACTTGAGCCAAGACACCAGGCATGCACAGTGTCACAGCTTGAGTTTCAGAACAGCATTTACACAACTTAGGGCGCTCATTTAAAAAATTGAAATACTTGCTGAGTTCAGCTTGTGTTCTGCTTTCACTAGCAGTGTTCATCTGAACTCAGATACTACGGACTGAACTTGTCCATGGATAAGCCTACTGAAACTTCAACATCCATGAACGTGCTTGGGCATGGCAGGTGCAAATACGGGCAGCCTGACAGGGTTACAGTTTTGAAATAAAATTGATAAAAGTAGCTATTGAATTGAGGCATACATTACTGAAGTGGATTCTGCATCACATTATAAACTGCTACGGGTGGGGTGGGGTGCAGACACGTTTCAGGATATGCCGAAAATAGTAAGTATCAGGCGGACAGTGTCCCTTTAAACTCACAACACATGAGGCTTTCCAGGCGACTTCCAAGTCCCCTCACACAGTCAATAAAAGATAACCATCTTGTGAAGTTGTTTCGGATCTTCTTAGCATGCACCTCTTTGTGCATTTCTTTACTGTTTTCTAAATCCTAATGACTTTTGTAGAATATTTCAAGAAATTTCACATTCTGTGTGTACAATATCCATGTATTTTACAGGATATTGCACTTTCTTTTTAGACTTTTCTGAGGCTAAAACAAGCCTATATGTTCAGTGATGATTGTCAACTAAAAATGTGTTGTGATCGGCTCTGAATGTAGTTGTTACACCATTCTTTTCTCCAGCCATCACATTTGCTCCATCTTTTGCCATACCAATCAGGTTTGCACTATGTAAATTTCTAGCCTTCAGTTCAGATGTTACTGCCTTGTAAATGTCAACTGCATTGCAACCTTCCAGCTCACTTAACATAAACAACTAGGACCTGACTATACCATTACATCCCTCTATAAATCTAAACCACATCAATATTGCTGAAAGGTTTGCACCGCCTGTTGCTTCATCAGTTTGTAGCCCAAATATTTTAAAAGGGGTTGCTGAAAAAGCACAGCCAATGTAATTGACAATAACATCTGCAGTGGCTTTATAGAAATTATCCGTTGAATTGTGATGAGTGCCAAGTGCAGCTTCCTTTTTGTATGGTGGCTTTGAAACTCCACATCCCTAAAATAAAAATAAAACAGTCAGATGTCAGCTTTTGTTAATCAAGTTATCAGTCTTCAGCCCTGTTGGCTGGTTACTTACATTCAGTACTAGTAGATTTATCAGAGGTCTTGGTTGGAAATTGTTCTTTTTCAATCACATGAATGGCTAGAATCCGAGCAATCAGTGCATCTTTGACTTTGCTGTTGGCCTTGCAGTTTGCGGTCTGGAACTGCTTTTTCATCACTTGTAGCCTGTCAACCTACTAAAAAACAAAAAGTGCTACAGGAAATGATGTGGCTGTGCTCCAACAACCGTAGTCTGGAGCTGCCCCAAGCAAACTGTATACCAAAAATGGGGTGGGGGGTGCCCACAATAATTCAGCTTCACAAGATTCTTCTTCTGTCAGTAATATTAATTTATTTTATGCTTTTGACCCCAGTGTTTCACCACTCCTTATACACAGCTTCTTCAGGGGATAGCCTTTAAGGTTTTCAATACCTTCAAATGTTAAAAAATATGTATTTAGAACTCATGAAGGTGCGTCAGACTCAGTGACATGATGCGTTGTGCTTATTACCTGTGTCTAACAGCTTTAACCATTTAGCTGAGTCTTTTAGTAACTCTTTATCTTGCCTGTTTAAAAGTACACATATATTAAATTGTCTTGACAGTCTACAGTTTTGTTTTGTTTATTACCCGCCCTCTGGTAGAAATTATGGTTTTGGAAAAGTTGTTAACAACAATGTAAACATGTAGCAGGTAAGACTATTTTAACAGTCAGCTCTAGAAAACCTTTAAAGAGAGAAGCAGGGGGCACTGGAGAGCCATGTTTGGAACAGGAAGCATCTTCGAGATGCTCTGTATCACGCGCTGCCGAATATCTAAAAAAATATTAAATAGAGATCAAGTTAAAAACAGTTCACAGTACTTAATGATTCAGCAGTCAGTGACCAGAACAATACCAGAATCGCCATGGGGAGACAAAAAGGAACAGCCACTGGCATGAATCAATAAATCGGCACCTCAGCCACCACAAATCCAGCATGGTGGACAGGACCAGCCTACGGGCTTGAGTAAATCTAAAGATGCACCGCCCTGGGAAATAGTCCTTAACACAGTATGAGACATGGATAGGAAACTGGAGTGGGTATTGGAGCGGTTTGAGGCATAAGACATCAAGATTGAGCTGGCAATTAAAACTGCGCAGGGGGTGGAGGATCACTCTCAAAAGACTCAGGCTGCATTCATGAAATTCACAAAGGAAATCATTTATTTAAGAGCCTGCATGGAATCTATTGAGAATTCAACTGCAGTAATGAACATAAGGCTGGTAGGGGTTCTGGAGGGCATAGAGGGGTAGCCGACCTGCTGTGCTATTTAAGGAGATGACTAATAGACAGTCTGCTACCTGAGTTTCAGGTGAATGGTGAATCTCTCAAGCAAGCCTTCAGAATAAATTTTCGCAGGGCGCAGAATAACACAAACTCCCCTCGTACCATAATGCTGATCACCGATGATGCTAGCACAAGAGATTAGATCCTGCAATGGGCAAGAGTTAACTACCCGGTGGTAGTAGAGGGACAAAAAATAAAGATATTCCCAGACTGGTCCTTTGCTACTCGTTTGAGAAGGAAGTTGTTCAACCCCCTCCTATGGCAGTTAAGGAGCTTGGGGGTGGCCTACTCCCTATTGGCACCAGCATGCCTACACCTGACCTACGGATGGAGAACCTTCCAATTTAATGACCCAGAGGAGGCTGCCAAAAAGAGTAATGGCAATCATGGAAGAATTCCAGAAGAAGCCTCCGGAGCCACAAGGCCTGCCATCCGACTCTGAGGATGATGAGGACTAATCATCAGTCGGCAAAGTGACTTTGTTCATGATCTTGACAGGGTATATTACCCCACTTGGAGCAAGAGAGTGTTGGGCTTGAGACTCTGAACTTGTATAACTCCAGTATTAAGAGTGTGTACAAATTTCCTTTAATGGTTTCTCCCATAACCGTTAGGGAGTTTGTGTGGAATAATGCAGAGGAATTTGAGTCTCAAACCAACTTCTTCACTAAATAATGTAAGCTGGCTGGTGAAGCATATATTTGAAATGTTAAAAAAAAAAAGTAATACATAGCATCGACCACATGACACCTGCCAGGATTTTATAATGCGCAGGGCTGTTGATGTACACATAACCAGAAGCTAGTAATCCCTGTACTAAGACTGTTGGGAAAATACAACTGTCTGCATAGTTAACAGGAGGTGGGTAAGGATGATATGCCCTGAGGGAAATGTTATTTTTCTTGTTGTCTCAATCACCATTTATGATGATGTTTGGCAGGGGCAGAGGATGAGAGAAGGGAAGATTTACTTTACCTAAAATCAGAAGAATGAGGTGGATATAGAGACCATAAGGGCCACAAAGTGTAATTTCCTTAAGAATTTTACTTAACTTTATATTCACTCCATTAGTTTAACGTGGTTAGCCATACTAAAAGTAATCATTGTAACATTAATGTGAAGGTACCCCCACATGATGTATCACTTGGCATTCGACGAATAATACTGATGCTAATACATTTGTATTGCACTTTGTGATGGAACAATGCAACCCAGCTCCGAAGCCTGTAAAGCTTTTTCAGTGTTTATTTGAAAATGAATAAAATAAAGTTTTAAAAAAAAAAGACAGAGAAGTAAGCAGAGGAGCAAAAAAAACTAGACGGAAGCATGACAAACCATTTTAATTTGTTACAGTTTACACGAGTACAGAGACTGCATAAAAGTAACAAGCAAATTTAATCCAAAATTCTCCGTATCCGCTGCCAGGTACAAGAGTGAAAGAATCTCAGGTAAGAGGTCAGAAAGGCATTATTTGGATGCCATCACTCAGCTGACACCAGGGGATGGTGGTAGCACAATATGGAGCACTGCAGCTAATAAACGAAATGAAGAGTTGTGTACTGCAAATTTACTGTTTTGTCAGGAATAATTTGTTGATCTACTGTGCTGCTTAATGGGTTTTCTGCATGGCCAAGCAGATGATTCTTGCACCATCATCATTTCTCCTCCTTGCCCTGCCATGGTGAGCTGCTGGGTCACATGTCCGAACCGACACCTGCTGTATCAGTAAGTATGCCCTCTCCCATGCCAATAGAGTCTCCAACTGGTATTTTCAGGCCTTTTGGCTATCCTGTTGGATCCTGTGTTGGTGTGCTGAGGAGAGAGCAGATGTAACAGAGAGGGGAGGTGGCAGCCTGGAGCCAAAAAGTGTGCAAAGGGAAGCACTGAGATTTTTCTTAAAGGGATAATAGTTTAAAACCAATGTTTCGTAACTGGCTTATGCCACTCTCACCTTACAGCCCTCTATAACAACTGGTGTCTTTCTCTCCACTCACTAGCTTGATAATGTTCAGAATTGTTTTTTCTCTCACCAAGTTATCCTAAATACTAAAAAAAAATCATAGCTATGATTTTTGGTACTAAACCTAAACTGGCAAGACTCCCTTTACTCCCCAACCTAAAGACCCTAGATGGTCCCCATTTGGAACAGGTCACATCCTTTAAATACCTGAGGGTTTGGCTTGACTAGCACCTGATCGCCACCACACACATTAACTCCATTGTTACCAGTCTCCTCCACAAGCTTGATGCCCCCTTCCATAATGAGGCCTGTCTTTCCCTTATTGCTAAGCATGAGACTGTAACCAAAATGATTCTTACAGTTTTAATTTTTTTTTTATTTAGTATACTTTATTTAAATGTTTAAGTAAAAACAGAGAAAAAACAGACTAAGCAATTCACAGACACCTCTTATAATAGGTACCTCGTGTGGAGGGTGTGAAGAGGTGCATGTGCAGGTACAATGTGATCTGTGTGCAAACAGAAAGTGCAGGTACAGTATCTTAATAGGTTCTGGAGGGGGTTCCTATAGGACCTCCCGTCTTTGCTAGAATCGTTGACAACCATCCAAGAGGTCAGGTCTCTCCTGGAACTGGTGGCAGGGTAGTATCTGAGGCTTTCCCCAGCACTTATCAAATGGTTTCATTCTGTCCTGAAGGCTGGCAGTTATTTTCTCTGTACGCAGGTTAAGCAGAAGTTCCTCCAACCATTCATTCTAGGCAGTACAGTCTTGGTCCAGCCAATGCTGAAGTATAACCCATCTTGACAGAAGCTGAAATTATAGTCATATGGTATTCCTTTCTTATGGTGAAGTGGTATGTGGGGCAGTTTCCAAAACCAAACTAGCTAGACTGGACACTTTCTTCAATGCCTTCTGAGAGTCACTCTCAGCTGCTCACCCCATACCTACCACTGTGATACGCACCACAATCTCGGGCGGCCATACCTGGAAAGGAGGGAGGTGGCTCATGTGTGGTGCCTTACTGATTGTTAAATATTGGTCACATACTCTCCAGGACTACCTATCCTCTGAACTATGCCCTGCTCTTCTTATTTTTGAAGATGTGTATTTCTTTACTCCTACATATTGACAAGCAAATGGCTAGGCCACTTTGTCCTGAAGGTTTCCTTCTCTCTGTAGCAATCTATCTACCCTATTGTAAATTAAATCATCCTTGTGACAAAATCTAAGAAAGCAACTGTGAAGTGCCTATGCCTAGTTTCAACTTACCTTGTAGCCCATTCTCCCAGTTTGCTCCCGATCCTCGGAGTGCCTCCCATATTCCTGAAGGGTTCCCCTTTCTTGTTCCCCATGCTCACCACCATGGCACCAGGCTTGATTGCCCTCCATGGGCTGATCAGAGCAACCGAGGAGCCGCCGCCTCTTCCCTTCTCCTCTTCACAGCCGGGCAGACGGCTCCCGCGCTTCCCCAGCATGTCCCAAGCTCTCACTAGTGGCTCTTGTGCCTCCTTGGCCCCTCCTGGGCTCACAAACCAGGATTGTGTGATGTCAGCATTCCTGGATTGGCTGGCAGCCTCACTCATGTGCCACAAGGTGCGCTTTGGTTTTGGACCGCAACTGCGGTCGTCTTGTGGCTCCTCCAGTGTTCCTGGTCCACGTGGGTTGCTTGGTGGGGGCCAGTGACTTGAAACCTTCTGGAGACAGCTGCTAAATTATTTTAAAAAGATAATGCCATGCACGCTAAAGGTTCTGGGTCCAGTACATGAATATTAATGAGGGCTGACATTAATATTCATGAGCAGTTCGGCTCCTCAAAGGGCGCACATTCCAGCAGCTGCTGCAAGGGAAAAGAAATGTAAATAAAATAAAGATAAAGCAGCAGCTTCTACAACACTAAAGGTACTATTGTAAAAAGGGGGAAACAGATAAAGATAAATGTGTATTCTGGCTGCTCCAGACACTCACGTTGGGACTCAAATGAATAGCCTATCTGCTGCCTTGGGGCACTTAATTATGGCAGCAGCTATAGGCTAAGGAGTGAACAGAAATGTTAAAGCTAGGCAGCACACAACAGAGCTATTGGACTGTGGGGCAAGAAAGTAAAATAAAGAACTATTCTGGCTGCACCAGAACTTTTATTTTGGGACTGTGTGAATCTGCAAAGGGACTGTGTAACTGGCAGCCATGATTGTGCAGCAACAGCCAATCAGAAAGCAAGGATTTCCAGCCAGGATTTATGAGACTTTTTGCCAGAGCTCATGGGACATAGTAAAGTGGTTATGGGGAAACTGCAGGGACCAATTTGAGGTGCCAAAACAGGGAGCCTATAGTGCATCGAGAGGAGTTAATGAATATTCATTTATTAGACTGACAGGCAGGATCAGCCAATTAAAGGGGGAGCAGCAAATAGCTTCAGCCAGTCGGGAGCCTCAGCGGAGCACCATAAAAGACAGTGTTTTGGCTATGCAAGCAGATTCAGCTCAGGCCCCCCACAGGTGTGGGGGCTCTGGTCCTCAGCTAAAGACATGGGCCTAGCAATCCAGTGCAAGCCTCTCCACAGAAGAGAGGGTCTTTCTTCTGCCAAAAGAAATAAATGGCTGCCAGAACCAGAAGTCACTAGCCAGGGTGTTGCCAGTGAATGTCCTCCAGGGCTAGCCATAGCCTTTCCACATTGGGGAAAACATGGGCCAGCAACCTGATGCAAAGCCAGCTGTGAGAGAGCTGAAACCTGCCTCAGCAGTGACAGTGCTGATGAATCCAGAAACCTCGGAAGGAGGAAAGAAATTTCTGCAAGACACCTGAGTGAGTAAATTGCATCTGCCAAGTGCAACTTTGAGGAAAGCTTTGAGGGGCATTGAAGCCCATAGAGAACTGACTGTGACTGTCTGTCTGCACCCTGCGTTCACATCAATGCTCAGAGGGTGTACAATGCCTTGTGACCAGAGAAGGGTCCAGTAAAGTGTATAAATGTGTCTGATTTAAAAGCCCCTACAGGACTGGAAGGGGAGTACTCAGAGCCGGAGCTCTTCCTGACATTGCCTGGGAGGTCCAGTATTTTATCTGTGGGAGCTGCAAGTGTCAGTGAAGGCCGAAAGGGACTGCATGTTGTATTGTTTGAGCCTGAGGAAGCTATAGTAAACAAGCTTATTGCCAAGTGCAGGTGTTTGCATTGAAAGAGTCTATTGCATCAGTTTGCCAAGAGCAAAGTTTGCAGAAAGGTAGCGAGCCAATCCTCAAGCTCAGTCCAGTGTGGTAATGGCCAGTGTGCTTTACGCTCCAGCTTCATGCTGCCAAGAAAGATGAGAATTTGTGTAAGAGACTGTGTCCTGTAATCCATGTGGGAGCCATAACCTGAGCTCTGGCTGTGCACTCTGCTGTGCGAAGTGTGGCTGCTTGTCCCTAAAATGCCTGGGAATGTGCCTGGTTGCAAGTTCTGGCTGACTGGAAAAAAGTCTATGTCTGCCATGTGGGGCACATGGAAAAGAATCTGTGACTATTGATGCAGTTACCGCAGAAATATAAATGGGCCGACTTATAAATGTGCTGAATGCAACAAATCTAGCCTGAACACACTTGGGACACAGCCTGGTAGTGTGCCAACCTTGGCACTGCCATATGCATCTCCCCCAGAGGGGTATAGCCAGACATCTAGCCGGCCAACGTATAGCTGCACTGAACATCAGGCCTGCAACTTGCAAGAACTTTAAAAGTACTGGGTACCCAGGTTTAAATACTGGGATTGCGGGGTTCCAATACATTTGGGGACTGGTATATGTATAGGCAAAGCTTGTAGATATGGTTGACAACCATGCAGCTAGCTAGATAGCCAGGGCTCTGACTATCCCAGAGGTCACTGGGGAAAAATGTGATGGCTACCTAATTCAAATGCAACCTGTTTAATATGATTATTGCAAACCAAACCAATCAAACCAATCTAAATCTATTGTAAATAGCATAACCTCTACTCCAGCTTACCTTTCCTAGCCCTCCCCATGTAAATAAACTTGTTTGTTGTTGTTTTTGCATAATCTTGTCTTGTGAGCATATTATTAGTGAATTCACTAAATGCAAAAGTGTTGAAATGTGGGGAAATGTTTGTTTGGGTCATGCTTGGGGTGGCATTGTAGCAGTGCGGGTAGATGTAGCTTCCCAGAGGGCTGCATTAGCTAAAGTTAGACCCACTTAAAGGTAAACTCTGGGTGGAGGCACTGTGCATTATGTTATCTTGGGAACGTACCAGTTTAAAGTTAATCTTAGGAACCCAGGCCCCTCAACCTTGTTAGTGGCCACCAAGGCAGGAGTAGTAGCCCTTGCTATAACGGCGCCAGGGTTACATGTATATCATGTCATAAATGATTTATTACATTTATATTTGTAAGACCATGGCCCTCCCTGTGTCTAAAGGTACATGGTGGCATCTCTCTTCCAGGGAGGGCCATGTTTACAACTAGAACACTCGGTACCTCTAATTCACTGTGCCATCGTGAGTCTGGGCAGATGGTGACCTAAGGCAACAGCAACATAGGGGCGCCAGTAAACATGAGACCACTCACAGAACTATTGTGCATACTAGGAGCTGGGCTCAAGCAGGTTTTCACTTTTCACTAACACCACACACTGTGTTACAATTCACATTTGGATACTTAACCAGCTTAGTGCCTAAGGGCAGGATGGCACCTAGTCACCCTGCAGCAGCTTTCACTTTCACGAAGCTTTGGCCTTCTTCTGCCCTTCCTCTCTGTCTCCTGCAGGGACATGATGGTAAGGCCAAACTCTACCAGCAAGAAAATAGAAGAAAACAAAACACACAACCCAGCTAAATCCTCACAAATATATTTTTTTCAGCAAATGAAAAACTGGTTTAAATGGTAAATGTGGAAGTCCATACATTGACAGTCTGCGACAGCAGTAAAACAAAGATTGCCAGATAGGGTGTGAATCCTGGAGGAAATCCTGAAGTGCATACTTTTGAGGCAATTCAGGTTGTCACACAGTGCCCTCTACTGCATTGTTTGGGCATCAGGTAAGCCTTAGCCCCCTGGAAATTAGGTCACTGTCCACTCCTGTTGCAATGGCAACATCACTTTCCCCCATGGGTAGGGGAAGGCACACATAACTTCAAAAATGGTTTGGTGTTCCTTGGTGAAGACAAATGGGACCCCTTCTGAACCAAATTTTGATATGCAACATCCGTTGCCTCATGCATAATGCTGTGGATGGGGCTTTCTGACATGCTCCTCCTCATCCAGTGTGATGCTCCAGTGTGTTGGCTATCTTAATGTGCATAGAGGACCTCATGCATCCAGATGCTTCTGCCTATGTCCCAGGTGGAAACTTTCATCCAAGCAATGCAGTCAAGTTTGTCTTTGTTCTTCAGGTAGTACCCATGGTCTCCTTTGGCCAGAGCGTTCTTAACTTCTAATAACAAAATGTGCTTGTATTGATCTTTCCCTTTGCAGGAACTGTAGTTCCTTACCCCTACCAGTTCAGCGCAATCTTGCTCAGAAAACGATACTTCCTATTTTTGACTATTGCGATATAATCTATAGTTCTGCTCCCAAGTCTTCCCTCACCAGATTGGATACTCTTTTCAATGCTTTCTGCTGCTTTGCTCTTGATGCCCCCTCCTGCACTCATCACTGCTCCCTGTACAATTCTCTTGCTTTCCCCTCCCTTGAGTGCAGTCATCTCTCCCACACTGCACCAAGTTCACATCTAAATTCTGGTTTGGGACCCTCACCTCTTACCTCTCCACCTCTCTCACTGCTCCAACCCCCTCCTCCTGCTTTTTGAGATCCACTGAAGCTCACACTCTAGCTATTCCTTGTTACTCTACCTCCACAGGACAGGAAGCCTTCTCCTACCGCTTCCCTAAACTTTGGAACTCCCTGCCACCTCCTATTCTACTCTGCTCATCCCCATCCTCTATTTCTTTGGTCCTACATCATTTCTATTCCCCTAACTGCACTTGTTTTTAGCCTCCCTGCTACCCTCCCTCCATGGTTCACTATTCCTTTAACCCTACTTAATTCCTTCCCCTACTACACCTGTTCCTAGCCCCCTCTTCCCAACCCCCCACCCTTGTGCATCATCCCCACTCTTCTATCCCCACTCGTCTATCCCTAGACACCCCCTAGGCTCCCAATTTGAAACCTCCCTCTCTTCTCTTCCTGCTCCCCTCCCTCCCCTCCTTTCTGCCTGATTCCTGGCCCCCTTGCAGGGTTCTCTGCATCCTGAAGGGGCTCAGGTCCTGGTCCCTCTCTCTTGTCCCCTCTTCCTTTCCCCCCACTCTCTAATCCCAAACTCCTTGCAGGGTTCATTGCATCCTGAAGGGGTCTAGAGTAGATTAGTTTGGCTCTCTCTTCTACCATTCTTCCTTTCCCCCCACTTTCTAATCTTTCGTCTGCCCACCCACTACTTCCTCATCCCCTTCCCAACCTCCTATCCTCCTGCTCCTTCTTCTCTACCTGCCCCCCTTCTCTCCCCTCCCCCTCTGCCTGATCCTGTCCCCCTTGCAGGGTTCTCAGCATCCTGAGGGGGAATTGTTCTTGGCTGTCCCCCTTCCCTCCCTCTTCCTTCCTCCCACATTCTAACCGTCGCCCTCCCTCTTCCACATTTGTCGAATACCTGCCCTCCCATGGGTCTACTTTAGCACTTCCCACCTTATACTTAGCCTACGTCCATAACACTTCAACTGTGTCAGCCTTCTCTAACCTATACCCTGCAGGTTCACCTGCTCTTCAGCTGCTGCAATGTCTGGTTTTATCCAAAAATGGTTTGTTTCTCCAGCCGGTTGATCTGGGTCATTCTGCTCTGTACTGGTACCACACTGTAATGTTCTGATAATTGTGCTTGTTTTGATATGTGTTTGTTGTTCCGCCAACTTTGTAACCCCCCCCCCAGACGCTTCTGAAAACAAGCTGTTTACAGCTCATGTTGTCTTTCCAGGTGAAACATTTTCCAAATAAATACATAAATAAATACAATTTAATAGTTTCCCAAAGCCATACTAGCATATACAGAAAGCAGTATCCATATCAGGTTTCCGCCCATCGCTTTATGGCACTGTGAGCTTAATTAATCTTACCAACATGTCTGACTTTTCCTCTGCCTTGTGGCAGCCAAGGTCCATCCAATTATTTCTTCATGGTCTCTGTCAGTTGCTTGCTGAGTGTCTAACTTTGTCTCTTCAACCTGGTCTTCTATTGGCTCTTCTTCAGAAGCATCTGGGGAAGTGGCAACTGTCAAGAGCGGTGACTTGGAGACTCCTGCAGGAGGCTGGAATGACTGAGATGACATCTTCTTCTATGGCTTCTTCCACCGCTATGTCTGCAGGCTCTGGTTCATCCTTCTCTTCCATTGTGAGAGTGCTAGTGCTGTCCTTTTTCTGGGGGTCAGGCAGGGCTGGATGAGAACTGACCTCTTAGCAGGCCAGAGTCAACAAACACATCAGGAGACAAGGGCATGAAATCAGAAAGGGGTCTTCAGGCCCACTGAGCCACTCTGGACTGCCAGTCAGATTCACTTCTGTACACAACCCACTCTCACTACTGGTCTGCCTGACCCCCAGTCATCAGAGTCAGCCAGGGAGGAGGCTCGTGAACACACCCAGGACCTCACCAGATCTTAAATGATCATGTCTCAGTGCCTGCACCCCAGCAGTCACCTCCTAGGCCCAGGGTGTCTGGTAGGTGGGCACCTCTTCTGTGGGTCAGGCCTTTGGCTATGGCCTGTTCTGCTTCCCACAAGCCCTTGGCTAGGTTTTCTGTATTCTGTTGGTAGAGGTCAGTGGTGGCGGTATGGATAGGTGCTGTCCTTGGGCTCCTTTCTTCTTCTTCTGCAAGCCACGGAGCAGGGTACCACTTATAGAGGTCTGGGAGGATTGCTATCCTGGCTCAAGCATAGAATGGTTCACAAAGTTTTACAATCAGTACCGTGGCTGCATTCTTACAGCAGAGGCCACAGAACTCAGGGGGGGATTTGCTGCAAGCAACCCTCCCCCCAGGCTGGTGCCTGGACATCCAAATAATTTCTCCTGGGCCTGGCTCTCACTTTGGAGCCTTAATGCTGTCATTTGCTGATGTCTTAGCTATTCCTTCAGTCACAGCCTGAAGCCAGACTGCTAATGTCCAGCAGGTGCCCCTCCCCCCATGACATGCCTGTTCTGACTTCTCAATTTTGTGCAAAGGTTAGTTATGCAGTTCATACACCAACGTGCACACCAGAGGTTCAACCAAGTTACTTGTAAAATTACTGTTTTGCTTTTCCTTGCTTTGTCACTAATGTCACGAATGTTGGGAAGAGCAAAAAAGACTGAAGCCCTTAAGCAGCTCCTTAAACTCCACTGTAGTAATTTGTATTCCCTCCTTCTAGATTTCTTCTAAAAATGTCTTTGTTTCTGCTTATTATTATTTGTTCGGGCAGTTTATTCCATAAGTTTGCTGCTCTTTGTGTAAAGAAATACTTTCTTTTATTGGTTCTAAAGCGGTTTACTTATAGCTGCACGGGGTGGCCCCTTGTCACTGAGCAAATATCTTTGAATTCTGTGTTCAGTTCATTCATTCATTGCTTTGTGCCTAGCTCCCCAATAACTTTAAGAAAATACCTGCCACGATTCCCTGGATTCTTTGATGGTGTCCTTAGGGGAGGCCATAGCACGAAGGTGGGCAGAGGTCCATCGGTGTGCCTATCTTCTCTGGGTAGGCAGAGGCACTAATAAGGAGTGATCCTACAGTCAATTCACTCCAAGAGCACTGGTGCTGCCACCGCAGCTGATGTTGGTTCCTCAGGGTCCTCGAGGGTCAGCTGAAAGGGTTGAAAGGTGATCCATGGCTCTTGCTAGCTGACCAGTGATGAAAGTGAACAGGAACGAACAGGAACTCAGTTCCTGTACCTTTTTTGCTGCAGGAACGGAGTTCCTGTACTTCTTTCCACTGATATTGGAACTGAAATTCTTAAAATAGCAATATAATTATCATTTCTGGGCCTGTGATGTGAAATTATTGGTTTCCATGACAAAATTTGACTTGTACAATAATGTAATTGTCCTAGATAAATTGGATCTACTAGTACCGTACAAATAGATGTGTCTTGATTGAAAGAGTTGTCCTTCAGATGGAGGATCTTCGTTTTGCTTTTCATAATTTGTAATGTGTGAGTTCCTATACTTCTTGTCTACCACCTTCACCACTGTGGGGAGCAATCTCGTTTCTCTGATAGGCCCACTGGGGCCTATTCCTTCCAGTTCCACTGCTGGCTGTCCATGATTGTTCTCCTTTTTTGGCCCCATGCAGGGCTGCTCTTATGCAAGCAACCAGTGTGCAGGACTTCTTCAGCCCCTGCCTTTTACCATACAAGGGTGGGCCTCCAGGACTTGGACTCCAGTCACACAACACCACTCTAATAAGGCTTTAGAGACTGGATGCTCCTCTCCCAGACAGTCAGCTGTGAAAATAAACTATAGAAAAGTGAAACTTGTCTTTCTAGCATTCATATAGCTTCTGGAGCACAAATCTCAGTGTTTCTGAACCGATTTGCACCAAATAAACTGCAAAGGGTGAAAGATGTCCACAGGTGTGCTCAAATTCTAGAAGATGAGCCACCCCATGTAAGGTCACTGTCCCTCCCTGGGTCTAGCAGTATATCATGGCATCTCTCATCCAGGGAGGGCTGGGCTTACAACCACAACACTCTGTATCTCTAACTCCCTGTGCCATCATGGGGCTGAGCAAATTGGGACCACAGGTAGCTTAAACACACAGGGGCACCAATAAACATGAGACCACTCACAGAACTGTTGTCCATACTAGGAACTGGGATCAAGCAGGTTATGTATTTATTGCTGTCTCTACTGGTACACTGCTTAAAAAGGCATGCAGGACCAATCATTTTACATTACCACGACTTCATCATCACTGGCATAGCATTACTCTTGCCCTTCAAACTAAATGCGCACTGCCACACAGACAGATACATTTTCTCCAATCCCCATCTCCTGTATCAGGTACCATATGTGCTACGACCCAGAAGCACTGATACGGTGGCACTTTCTCTCCCCAGAAAGGGAGAAACACTTTCCTGGGGGCAATCCTGCCTCTGCATAGCTTTGTGCCTGTCAGTGGCATCTTTGTCAGAACAGCAACCAGACTATGGTTTTCACTTAAATTCTGAAAATGGTCCAACTATTGTATGTGTGTGTCTTCCTTCCACCAACAAAACCATTGTTTCCTGCAGGCAATCACTTAATCTTCCTGTAAATTATCATGAAGCTTACCCAGATGAATATCCAGTAACCATTTACCAAAAGGGTTGCTCTGAGCTGAGTCAGGCCACAAAACATTTGTTCTTGAGTACTTGTGCTTTATTAAACAACCCCCAGAAAGTCACCCATAGTGGTTTTTTCTGCAGTTTGCGGACACTGTAAATATATTAACAAACATAATTAATACACAAAATATTTTCCTGTTAATTTAAAATCACAAAATAACTCCAGTTGTATTACCATCTGTTGCACATACCAGTGCTCTTTAAATTCTTTCAGCCATTTAAATGCTGCTCCATTATTAGAATTCCTACATATGATGACAGTAAGACCAACTGTAGTTCATACTCATACAATATAATGCTATATCACCCACTTTGCCAGTTTGCATACTGAACTCAAAATGGGGCCTATGCACGAATGCCTACATAGAAACATAGAAACATAGAATTTGATGGCAGATAAGGACCGCTTGGCCCACCCAGTCTGCCCATTTCCCTACCTAATGGATAAGCTGCAGATCCTAGTTAACCAGCAGCCTACTTCTTCCTACCCCCAACCCCTAGAATTGCCTTATGACTGTCCCATGCATGCTTGAATTCAACCACTGTTTTTGACTCCACAACCGCCTCCAGAAGGCTGTTCCATGCATCCACAACCCTCTCTGTGAAAAAATACTTCCTTACATTACCTCTGAGCCGCTCCATCTTCAAATTGTGCCCCCTTGTTCTTGCACACCTCTTTTTTTGAAAGATGCTACCCTCTTGGACTTTGTTGATTCCCTTGAGGTACTTGAAAGTTTCTATCATGTCCCCCCTCTCCCTCCTTTCCTCGAGGCTATATATATTAAGTTCCTTTAGTCTCTCTCCATATGTCTTCTGGTGCAGACCCTGCACCATTTTAGTTGCCCTCCTACCCACATGCCATGTAAGGGCAGTGCATAGGCATTTCTATGCCCAAATGCCATGCAGTGGTGATCTGCACACCTCCAGTGGCATTCACCTGCGTGGTAGCACATTGCATGCTGGATCCCCCGGCTGGCCGTGGGACGCCATGCCAGGGGAGGGCCGGGGGTGTGCCAGGGAGTGCCCAAGCTGCACACATGCTCGACGGCACTTGCATGTTGGACTGGTGCAGCCAAATGTACACAGGGGGACCCTAGCATATTTAGTTATGCCCCCCCAACAGGTCATAGGCGGGGAGCGGTGGCACCAGGATCCTCCGCACACTGTTGGCACAGCACACAGGGCTGCCTTGGGGGGGGGCTAGGGGTAGCTGTTCAGGCAAACGCCCATTGTTTCTTCATTGTATAGCGCACGCCATCCCATGACCCCCTGCCCATGTGTGGATGGGGATCCACTAAGGGACCCAGGCCAGACATCCTATTGGATTCCCACCACCATCCCATGCTCCGCTCCCATGCTGGCATGATCCTCCAGCATGTGGCTGTGTGCTGAGAGGGTTGGGGTGCAGACAGGTGGACAGTGGACATGAATACTGGCACAAGCCTGTGTAGGGGTGCAGTGCTGCACAGGTGGGTTATGCGTGTTTCACAAGTAATTCCCACCCATTAGTGCATAGGGGCCTAATGTGCTCAAACAAAATGAGGTACTGCACCAATAACCCATCATTTTGTATCTCCTTTTTTATCCTGCTGCCAGTCAGTCTTTTTATCTCTATAAAACATAAACATACAGGCCATATTTTACTCCTTCACCTATACATGTGCTTATATTACTAGAAAATTCAAAAGCTCTTGGTTGGGACACTGAGTGACATGCACACTCTACCTGAAAGCAGTTCACTATTCTATCTCATATAGCAAGGGTTAAGCAAAATCTTAGTGCAGGGCTTTAAACCTTTATATAAGCAGTCATTGTCTGGCTTACTATATCATTTTGCTCTGATTTTACTGTATTATAAAGTTTTTTGTTCTTAATTAATCAGAACTGCCTCTTGAGTACTATTTTTATGTAATGAATATTACTGAAGCACATTACTCATCTTCACTCCCACACTTCATGATCTGCTTTCCATAACATATATTGAAAGCATAAACAGTCTCTCTTGCAGTCACCAGTTTAAAATGCTAAGGCATGGTTCAATGAAGCACTTTCTTACCCGCTGTTGAGCATTCAAGTGTTATCTGGCATCAAGTGGAAAGGAACTAAAGGGTGACTCCTGTTGTACCCGCAGTGCCGACTGCACACTGACATCACCAGCTTCACTGCTTCATGTTGTTACTAAGCAACCGTGCCCATGCTGTGGGTACTTTTCTGAGCAGGCATGTTAGCACTCTGAGTAGCGTGAACAATGTTTTAAAATAAGGTCTTATAAACTGCCATTTTATGATACTTTGCTCAGCCTTCATAACTTTACTAACCTATATCAAATTGCCTTGCCTTTGACAAATAAGAGCAATCTCATATTTGCCTTGTAAATGACATCCCAGTGCCTCTGGTAACTTGCAGGGTAATTAGATATTTCATCCTATCTTCTAGGCACAAATCTTAAAAGAGTGCTGTAATCCCTGCCCAGCTATTTTAAGTTAATTTGGACTGCACCTATTCCCCATTAACCCCTGTTGGCTAATAGAATGTACGCCTCCCTCAAATCCTTATGGCTCAACGTTACCACATGTAGTCCCATTATATTCCTTCCTGAAATTAAGCAAAAGCCCAGAAGGAAGATGGGTCACTCAGTTCCATGTAGATATCACTGGGCCACCTGTTGGCATCCACCGTTCTTAGTCAAAGGCAAACAGAGTCTAGTGATGTAAATATTTAAACCCATAGAGCAATGAAACAGAGAATATATACAGTATAGTAGGTAGTAGCTAGTTAAAGAACCCACTAGGAATGAAGCAGCGTTTAAAGAAATGGGAGACTTCTTCAGAAATTGCCTTGGATGGAGGGGGGGGATTGCCAGGGAGGAGTAGAGGCACAGTGGGGAAAAATAAGGGAGAGTATAACTAGGACAACAAACCTCTGTGTGAAAGAAGTAAGCAAAAGCAAAAGGAGACTGTTATGGTTCTCCAAAGAAATAGCAAGTGTGGTGAAGTAAAAAAGGGTGATATTCAAGAGGTACTGTACAAGGAAACACAGAGGGAGGATGACAGGGATGTGTACAAAGCAAGGCAGAAGGAAGCAAGTAAGATGGTTAGGGGAGCAAAGGCACAGACAGAAGAAAGGATTGCTAGGTGGGTTTCTAAAGGGGACAAGACTTTTTTCACATACATACGCAAGAAGAGAAAACCAAGAGGCAGGATAGTGAAAATTAGAAAGGCAGAAGTGGGGAAACTGCAGAAAGGGACCAAGAAAAAGCAGACATCTTAAATAGATACTTCTGTTCTGTCTTCACAGTAGAGGGAAGAGGGGATGAACCACTTGGCAGAAGCAAAATTAGTGGAGAAGGGACATCGACGTAAGTCCATTATCAGAAGAAAGAGTCCTGTAAGGATTCGCAACCCTGAAGGTGGACAAAGTTATGGGACCAGAAAGGATGCATCCCAGGGTACTGAAGGAGCTCAGAGAGGTGCTAGCTGCACTTGACACACACAAAAAACACTCGCACTCTAGAGCCAGGAGAATGTATCATTCCCCAGTGAAGATCAATAAGGATACAAACAGCCAATAGTAGATTCTTGCTTAAAGTTCATTTATTCCAAAAGATATGAAGACACAGCAGTAACATCCGCCATACAGGAACCCCGGTGCTTTGCCAATTAAGGCTTCATCAGGGTGCTTGCTGCACTGCTGAAAGCCTTGTCCAGCAGTTCACTGGAAACAGATTTGGTTGCAGATGGATGACTGGAGAAGAGCTGATGTGGTCTCTCTACATAAGAGCGACGGTAGGGTAAAGGCTAGCAATCACAGGCTGGTCAGCCTAACTTCAGTGGTGGGAAATTAAAGAAAACCCTATTGAAAGAAAGGCTGGTTGAGCATCTAGAATCCAGTGGGCTGCAGAACCATAGGCAGCACAGATTCACAGTGGGATGGTTATGCCAAATTAATCTAATAGAGTTCTTTGACTGGGTGACCAGAGAAATAGATCAGGGGAGGGCAGTGGACATGACCTGCCTAAACTTCAGCAAGGCCTTTAATAGTGTGCTTCACACAAGTCTGATTAGCAAGTTGACCAGCTTAGAAGTGGGTCCAAATTTGTAAATTGGGTTAGAAACTGGTTAAAAGGACACTGTCAGCTCTTTTTACATCATAATATTTCTAGTTGAAAATCCACATTTTATGATTGTTTCATTTTAGAAAAGTCATTGATGTTAATGGTTGATTTATCTGCTTCCTTTCTAAGATCAAACTGAAATGCATGCTAATAGTGTAATTACACCCAACCTTGTTATGTTTCAAATACTTGATCTACTCTTACTGCAAACTTCCTGACATTAGGAACACCACCAAACGTTGCAGCCACTCATGCAGTAATGGTCTCTCTTCCCACTGCATCATGAATGGCTAGACTGTGTTGGGGATATTACCAAGTCCAGGAAAGATGCAGTATGAGTTGACCAAGGAATGTAAACAAACGTGTTTCAGTGTGGTAACACCAGCGTGGTGGGCAGTCTGTTTTACAGTTTTAAAAGGAAAATAGGAATCAGAATCAAACTACCAGCTACATCTGAAGTCTCTACAGAATGTGATGAATCATAAAAGTAAGCAATAATACATGACAGGGTGTGGCATGTCATGGGATAGCATGACATTTGGTGCGTTCTGAGGCATAAGGCTGCAGGCCAAGTGTTTCATGCACCAGAAAAGTGACCATATCCCATGATATACCACACCCTGGAGTGTATTATTGCTGTTCTGAACTGGATTACAATTTTTTATAAGAAAAACATTTAAAAAATGTGAAAAGATTATGTTTTAGGGGTATTGTAGGAGTACATTTGTGCAAAATAGTTCTCTGTGGTTAGCATTGTGGTCAGCAGGTGGTGGGCACTGTTGATATTGCTGCTGTGTCTGATTACATGCCCCCCCCAAAGCAAGCAGGAGTGTTTGCCATTGTTATAGACATGTTGCTAATGTTAAATATAGGCATGGTAGTGACCTTGATTGCTATGCGATAATGTAGCCTTCAGTTAGTAATGCTCATGTGTTGTGAACAGGTGTGAGCAGGAGGAGCTTTCAAGGAGTAGCAAGTGAGTTTGAAACGGCTGTCAGTGGCAGTGAATTGTGGTAAAATTGTTGCAAGTGGTAGTCAGTGGCAGTTGCATGGGGTGAGAGCACATAAAAAAAGTTTGAGTCAGCTGGAGGGACTGGCGTTAGCCACGAGCAGATGGGAACACTGTTTATGTCGTGGCTGGTGGAAGGATCCATATCACAATGAATTTCTGAAGAAGGGGTTTTAAATTGGAAAAAAGATCTGTTGGCTGGTACCCTTTCTTGCTTTCATGATTATATTGTGAATTTTAATCACAGATAAGAAGAGGCTCAGCCAATCAGTTTGTATTTTCGGCAACCAGTTCATAATGTGCTTTTTTAAATAGGAACACTTTGAGGCCTAAAAGAGTTGACAGTGTCCCTTTACTTGATAGAAGACAGAGGGTGGTGGTTAACTACACTTACTCTGAGGATGGGAGAGTGATCACTGGTGTACAACAGGGTTTGGTACTTTTCAGTGTCTTCATAGGGGACATTGCAAAAATACTAGAGGGGGAGGTATGCCTTTTTGCAGATTACATCAAAATTTGCAATAGGCTGGACATGTGGTGTGTGTGTGGAGAGAAGGCACAGGGATCTAGAGAAACTAGAGGAGTAGTTGAAAGGCAAGGCAGTTGGGGTTCAATGCCAAGTAGTGTAAAATCATGCACCTAGGGCACAGGAACCCCAGTGCTGAGTACAGGATGGGGAAGGAGGTTACTGATATTCGCCAGACAGGAAAGGGACCTTGGAGCTGTTATTTCAGAGAACCTCATGATGGCAGGGTAGTGTGATAAGGCCATGGTCAGAGTTACTGGGATGCTAGAGTGGAGAGGGAGAGGGAGAGGTATCTCCAGAAGGAGGAGAGGGTGGTACTGCCACTGTATCCCCCCGGTACCCCTCCCCCCTCCGCTGAGTACTGTGTCCAGTTTTGGATACCGCACCTCGGAAAAGATGCAAACAAAGTGGAGGTGATTCAGGTGATTCAGAGAAGGGCAACTAAGATGGTGCAGGATTTGAAGGGAAAGCCCAATGAGGAAAGACTGAGGGATCTCAACATGTATTCTCTGGAAGAAAGGGGACGAAGAGAGAGAGAGAGAGAGAGAGGTGACATGATCGAGATCTACAAGTACATCACTGGGGTGAACAGAGTGCAGGTGTGGGGCCTCTTTCAAATAAGGGCCAGGACTAAGTGGCATACAACAAAGCTGGAGGGAGGGATGTTCAGGAGAGATGTGAGGAAGTATTTCTGCACTGAAAGGGTGGTGGATACCTGGAACAGACTGCCAGCTGAAATGGTGGGGGCCAGAATGGTGGGGGATTCAGCCATTCATTGGATAAACATAGGAGTATAATAGAACAGTGGCAGGGGGGTTGCTGGAGACCAGATAGGGCCTGCAGATGTAGTAGAAGTAAAAATGTTTATTTGTACAGGTTTTTAGGAAATTACACACCATTAGGGCTATAAATACCCTGTTTGCAAGGTGTTCCCATTTGTTGTTTCTCACTAATTTGAAAGTTACACATAAAGACAAACATTTGCACAATATTAAAGATATGCATATAAGCACAATACAATATACAGGTTGTTAAACAAATACAAGTTACATATCTGACATTAAGATACAGCTCATCTATTTCATACAGCCCATCTATTGCATTCACATTGAAAACATGGTTCTCATTTCACTGCATACGGTTACAGATACTGTAGTTCAGATATTCACAATCTTGGAGGCAGATTGTTCCAGATAGTAGCGGCCTTATATTGGAATGCCATTTTCCTGTAATTATTTCTTACTTTTAGCACAACAGTTCTCTGGCACTTTTTTTCCTTCGCTGGAAGGTATGATTTGGTTTAACCAATTTGTCCATTAATCCAGAGGGTCTGTTGTTATTAACGATTCTGTATACTGATGTTGCCCAGTTCCCTTTTCTTTTTATTTCCAACGGTTTCCAGTCTAATCTTTGGTACATTAAACAGTGGTGTGTTTTATAATCACACTTAAGGACAAATCTGGCTAACCTATTGTAGCTAATATCTAGCTTGTCTAGTGCATTTCTGCTTGCATGACTGTAAATATGACTCCTGTAGTCTATTATGGGTATAATTAACTGATTGGCCACAGTAAGTTGCGCTTTCTTGGTGATACAATTTGATACACGTCTTAATGCTTGATGTTTACTTTCCTGGTCAATTCTTTAATGTATTGTTCAAAGGACAGTTGATAATCTATATTCACTCCCAAACATTTATAGATGGAGACATGAGTTAAGGTTGATCCATTCAAAGTTTTAATTTCTAATCTATTTGCTTTTCCCTTTTTCTTGATAGGGCTGGGCTGAAAAACATGGATTGTGTTTTTTAAGTGTTTAATAATAATTCTGAGGAAATAAACCGATTCTGCAGTGTAAAGAAGTCTACCTGTAATTCGTGTTCTACTTCCCTAATATTTTTTTCCCCTCTGACACCAGCACCGTGTCATCTGCACACAATCTAATACTAGTTAAGTTCATGCAACTTGTTAGAGCATTCATATACATAAGGAACAGTAAGGGGCCTAATATAGACCCCTCTGGTACTCTTCGTGTCACTGGTGCTATGTTTGAATACTTCCTGCCCACGGTGACCAGCTGTGACCGATCAGTTAAGTATGATTGAAACCGTCTGCAGGGTTCTTCAGCTATTCCTAAACTTTTTAATCTCTCCATAAGTATTCCATGGTCTACAAGATCGAGCGCTTTGGACAAGTCCACAAACACCATGCCCACGGCTCCCACCTCCCCAAGAGGAGTGGCCACTAAATCAATGAAATCCATGAGTGTGGTGCTCATGGACAGTTCTTTTCTAAATCCTGATTGCAAACTGGTCAATTTATTATACTTCTCAAAGTAATCAATTAACTGGCCATGGACTATTCTTTCCACAATTTTTGAAACAATCGATAATGCAATTCGCCGGTAGTTTGTGGGGTTTGATGCATCACCACCTTTGTGGATCGGAACAACTTTTGCTAGTTTCCATTTGTTTGGAAAGATGCCTTCCATCAGGTGCCAATTAAAGATGTCAGTTAGAGTCTGACCAATTCCAAGGGCAGAATTTTTCACAAACCTGATTTCTACATTGTCAGGTCCACTGGCTTAATTTACTTTTAGTTTATTTATTACCTTAATCACTTTCTTAGTATGTATCTTTTTAAACCTAAATTCCGGTACTATCTTTTGCTCTCCTAGGCTTCCATAGTTCTTAGGTAGTATAGCGCAGTGGTCTAAGGCTCTGAGCTGCAAATCTAGTGGCATCCAGCAGACCAGACCTGGGTCTGAATCCCACAGCCTCCACTTGCATACTGTGTGACCCTGAGCAAGTCATTTAACTTCCTTGTGCTCCCAGGTCAAACCTGGAAACAAGTTCCGGCTTAGTGCACCTTTCCTGGTTAAATAATTTCCTCTTTCTTAGTGCTACTTTTCTCTTTATCTAGTTTGTTTTTATTTGGGTCATCTAGATCTGGGAGCTCAATAAAATATTGATTTCAAAGATCAGCTGCTTTTTCTGGTTTTAAGGGTACTCCATTTTCCAGGATTGTTATCTCGGTTGATTTTTTCTTCGAGTTGGTTAAGGACTTAACTAATGACCAGTACTGTTGTGGGTCAGTAGTTGTATTAATTTTTTTGTTTGTAGTAAAACCCTTTTGATTTCCTTACTTCCTGAGTGACCTTATTTCTTACACTCTTAAATTGGTCCCAAAGTTCCTGACTCAATGTTTTATTTGCTTTTTTCAGAGGTGGTTTTTCACTCTGATTAACTTTTTTATTTTATCATTTTCCAGGGCAAACGATTTGACTTTAAAGTTTATTTTCTTGGGGGGGGGGGGGCGCTACAGTTACAAATGTCTGCAAAACATTTTAGTAAACTCCTTCACTGCCAGATTTAAATCAGTAATCAAGTGAGATTCTATACCATTTCTGTTTTTAATATTTGGTTTTGAAAAGCTTGTTCATTATAATTTTTGAAGCATCTTCTAAAACTAATGAACTCATTTAGTAAATTGTGTATTTTAATTTTAGTGCTGATAGTACAGTAACATTATGGTCACCCAAATTAGGTGATTTAACACTTTTCTCTAACACTGATAACTCAGGGGATACAAATATAAGATTCAACATGTTACCTGTGCTGTTTATTTTCCTTTTTCTATTAGGTGAGTTTATAATTTGTATCAGATTTAGACTGTAGAGTGTCCTCCAATTTTTGCCCTCTTTGACAACCCTAAGCAGCATGAAAGTCTCCAACCAATATAATATTCTTATTTATTGCATATTCTGACACTAGCTGAGCTAGTTTTTTGAACTGCATTGCTTTTATCTTGGGGGGAGAATAAACTACCCCGATTACCAGATCTAGCATTTTAAGACGAATTAGCACACATTCCATACCTTCCAATCTATCTGAATAAAGAAAATTTGAGTGTCCTAGAGAGTGTTTCATTTACATAGTACCCGATCCTCTGTCTAATCTCTGGCTATAGAAATCCCTCAATTCAATTTCACTGGTGTCAATTTTTTATGTAACCATGTCTAAGCCAATGCAATGATATCAGGGGATTCCATCTCTACCCATGATGTAGAATAGGCAGGGAAAAATTGGGAAAATTGGGTAGACTAAGTGGTCTTTTTCTGCTAACAAGGTATATGTGATATCAAATAATTAACTATAATTAACAATTAAATAAGGCTGCAAATAAAAAAATAAAAATAAAAATGTGTCACACTGAGTAAGTAAGTGTGTCCTTATTTCTCCAGCTCCCAATCCCAGAGGCTCTGGGTGCTTTACAAAGAGCTGTAAGAGACATACAAAAATTATTTACAAGAAATACAGAATATTAAGCCACTAAAACAATGACAGACTGGAATTTCAAACTTAATCTCATCCACAGTGGGTACTCTACCATACTCTGTTTTTTTATGGGCCAAGAACCCATGTCCTATTCAAAGTTCCTAATTCATACATCTACTGCATTTCTGTTCTCTCCGCCTGCTTATTGTAATCACCTCCTCTGGGTGCTGGTTTAATGTGCTATAGCCCCTAAAACCTCCCTTCTAACATCTGATGGTTCTAGTGATGCAAAGCAACAGACTCCATTGTCTGGCCCAACCACTGTGGGACTTACCTGACTCACAGGCCCCTTATCCTGGCAAACCATTACCATTTACCTTATGATACTTTTACCTAGGGGTTACTCATTACTCTTTTAGGTACCGTTTCTCCTCTGAAGCTTATCATGATGGTTAACCTGCACATTGTGTCTTCCCTTGTGCACTTCTGGGGGAGTGGGTCCAAAAGGACCCCAGCGACCTCTTTTAAAAGGAGGTCCATCAGAATTACCTGGTACTTATTGAATCAGATGGTGGTTTTCCCCACATTGCAAGCTGCTTTGAGTTATCCTTCCTCATGCAGGTCTCTTGAAGGCACACTCCTACCCCAGGAGGGTGAGAAAAAACAGGGCTCCCTCTAAGCTTCTCTCCCTGCTGGTTCTTCTTGTCTTCCAAAAAGAGGGTCAACCCAGCCTGGATCTGAAATCTGAGCTCTCAGCTAGCTTCCCACTCTTTATAGAGAACAGAGGGAGAACAGGGCCATGAATATGCATGCTTGAATTCCTGGCTGGCTCAGGCAGGAAGCACAGGGCACAAACTCCAGACAAAATCCAGAAAAGGTGTCACTCTTGTCAGCGTGCAAAAACTCAAGCACAAAAAAAAAACTGCAATTAAAATTTATTGCAAGATACAACTCTAGCACACCAAACAGCCACCCAGCGCTTTGACTCCTCGCGAGTTTCTGGATTTTGTTCAAAGTCTTAGGCTGGCTGCCTTTATGGTGAGCACCACCCATAAGTTGCAGGATCGCAGCTTTTCTTTTGAAATTCTCTCCACAAACTCCAGACACCCTGTTTCCCATTTGAGGCACAGTAGAGAGCAGCTCTCAGGGTCTGGCTTTAACCCTTTGAGTGCTCTCTAGAACCTGCCTACCTACCTACCCAGCCAGGTAAGCATGTTACTAGAGAGCAGCTATCAGGGTCTGGCTTTAACCCTTTGAATGCTCTCTACAACCCACCTGCCTACCTATGCCAGGTAGGCAGGTTGCTAGAAAGTAGCTCTCTGGGTATAGCTTTAACCATTTGAGTGCTCCCTATTAACCTGCCTACCTGGCTGGGATTGTGGCCCAAGTGCATTGGAGGTTCAAGATGCAGGGGCCATTTTTTCCCTTAAGCCCTGCACACAGGATGTACGCATGTGAGGAGGCCCAAGCCAGTGCATGCAGGCCACTGCTGACATCTACCCTCACACATCCACTACCTGACTGCACATCCACCTGTGGTCACCCAGGTGGAAATGTTGCAGCAGTAGTGGCAGCCCTCCCTCCCCAGAGGAGAAAAGTGTCCTCTGGGATACTCGATGCTCCTCTGGGCCAGCCAATGGCAGCTTGAGCTCATTCCCAAACTTGGGTCACTGGCATCACAAGTGATAGCGATAATGCTATGCTAATGGGCCAGCATGAAAGCCCTGATTTTATTAATCACATACAGTCCAGCTGAAGCCATACACAGGTAACCTATCCCAGTATCAGGAATACCCATAAAGTGACACAGCTGCAATACCTGAGGGCAACAAAAATCAAGGATACTATATCAGATTATGCAATGACAAGAGAGAATCCTGGTCCCTGATTGGTCAGACTGGGACTGGAACCGGGATGTTATCCTAGCATAACATCCCAGCTCTAGTCCCAGTGCAGTAACGACTGCATCAAAAGGGAGAAAAAAAAACTGTCTGCAACCTCCTGGCCACATTGGCAGCAGTACTTCCTGGTCCCAGGCAAACAGAAAATCACATTGCGACCAGAGCCCTCACACCCGGGCCTCATGCATTCCGCTAAACAAAGTAGCATTGTCTTCACACAGCAAAAAATTTAAGAAGTGCCCAAAAAGTTGCAAAGCTTAAGATAAATCACAATTGTCCCCCACAAGAACCGAGCAGTTTCAGTGAACGAAACCAAAACTGCCTATCGTGAGACTGCGGTATACTGCATAAGGAAAGCCTGCTTTCAATAAACTTTTTTTTTCATATTTAGTGACTCCTTATTCCCCTTTCCTTTAGAATCACCCCCCCCCCCGTGTAGTCCACCCTCACAAACAGACAGGACAGCATAAGTAAGACAGACCACTTCAGTACATCTTACCTAATCGCCGTTCCATGTCTTTGTTGTTTTAGTACTCCTTGTTTTGTTTCCCACTACAACCTGAACCGGAAGGAACCACAGAGCCATTGACATGCTTGGCAGTCTCCAACACCGGCAATGGTCAGAGGGATAGCAACAAGGGGATGACTCGAGACCACAGAGCCACAGGAAAAAAAAATGGCACCTCCACCTACTGGCCAAAACAAGAAATATGCACTGTTTTTTTAAACAGTACACCTCCTCATTCAAAAAACAGCCAAAAAATACTTTTAAATGTACTTCTTCATCTATTTTCATTCTTTTTTTACTCATGGGCCATTGTATAATAGGAATAATGCCCTCCAGGGTGGATGTTATGCTGGGATAACATCCCTTCTCAGATGCTGGATGCCCGCGACCTGTGGTCTCGGGCCCAACCACCCGAGGCAGGATGTTATCCCAGCTTAACACCCACCCTGTCAAGCATTATTCCTTTAGTAACACAGTACCCAAGGGGCACAGTATCCGAGGAGCATGCCTGTCAAGGATACAGTAACTGAACAATCAACAGGCATTTTATAAGAACAATGGTTTTTGAGTGACACACATTACAATAACATGCTGGCTGTGGCGAGGAGGGGAGAAACAGAGATGAAAATACATCTAAATCAATCAATCAATCAATCAATCAAATCTTTATTTATCCAGGCGAACATCATTGAGCAAAGCTCATTTGCAAGATGGACCTGGTAAGGTCAAGGTTCAGTTACATAAGAAATATAGTACAATTCAATGAACACAACACAATGAGGAAACAGATTATACAGGATATAACAGCATCAAGGATACCAATACAAGATATATACAATTTTGCAAGATCTATTAACAACAACTTACATATTTACATGAAATAAGGAATAGGCAGCACATGAATTTGGTCGTAGAGTGAGAATATGTGGAGATTGAGGTATAAAGTATAACGTATAAGGGGTCAGAGGTGTAGGAATGGATGGTGTGCGGTCTGGGTGGAGGAGGAGGTGATTTTACTGGGAGAGGTGAGTCGTAAGGTTATTACAAGGAGGGCTGGGTGGCAAAAGAGATAGGCAGTATTGGTGGCTTTAGTGGTGACTGATGGCAGGACTGATAGAGAAAGAGAGAGGGGAGGGGTGCAAGTAGGCAGTGAAGGAAGATGGAGGCTGGTGATGGGGGAGTGAGGAACGTGACGGGGGGAATAGTGTGGTACTATATGGAGGCATAGTAAAAGAAGAAAGAAAAATGAGAGGAAAGTATGAATGCAGAGTCTGGGGAGTAGCGGAGAGCCTCGGAGGATGGGACAGACTAGGAAATGAAGGAGAGGAAGAGGATTATTCTCTATTACTGTCGAAAACAGTTACATTTTTCCTTGATAAGCCTAGAGTACAGGGATTTGAAGGATGTAAGGGATATAGGTATACTCAGTTTCAGTGTTTTCTGCATATTGTTCCATAAAAAGGATAGCACAAAACTAATGGCAGATCTACCAAAGCGAGAAGTGAATTTGTGCACTTTAAGCATGATGAAATTGTAGCTTCTTAGGGCATATTTACTTGAAGTGGCTTGTGTGAAGCAGTCTGAAACATATTTTGGTAAGTTCTTGGAGATGGCTCTGTAGATCCATAGTGTAGCGTTTCTGTCCCTTCTAAAGTGGAGCAAGGTCCATCCAACTGCAGCATAGAGGGAGCAATGGTGGGAGTTGAAAGGGAGTTCTGTGATGAACCTCAGGGCCCTATGGTAGAGTGTATCCAGTTTTTCCAGGTATGAGATGGGGCATTGACTACATAAGAAATCAGCATAGTCGATTACCAAAAGAAATGTGGCCTGGACCAGCTTTTTTCTAGCCTCGCTTGTGAGAAAATGTTTTATTCTGTAAAAAAAGTCCAAGTCTTCATCGAAGTTTTTTTAGTAGTTTTTCCAAATGTACTATGAAGGAGAGTCTGCTGTCTAGCCAGACACCCAGGTATTTGAACTTTGTAACAAATTCAAGGTTTTCACCAAGGACAGTGGATATGTGAGGGAGAGTGCTTGGGGTAGAATATCCTGCATGTGTGGGGGGAGAGAAAAACATTGCCTTTGTTTTCTTTGCATTGAGCAGAAGTTTTTTTTTCAGTAGTTGGTGTTGGAGTAGGTTGAATTCTGCTTATAGTTCTTTGCAGGCTGTCTCAGGAGAAGGGTGGCTGACATACAGCACCGTATCATTGGCAAATAGGTGCACAGTGGCTTTGGTGAGGTTATTGTCGATACTGTTGATGTAGATGGCAAAGAGGATTGGACCGAGGATAGATCCTTGGAGTACTCCTCTTTGTAGTGGTTTGAGTGGGGACAGTTCCCCTTCAGCCTTCACTTGCTGGGTCCTTCCCGTAAGGTAGTTGTTGAACCATCGTGGGGAGTTTGAATCATGTCAATGGTTTCAGGGAGGAAAGGAGCAGACCGTGGTCGACCGTGTCGAATGCCTTACTCAGGTCTAAAAACACAGCGCGGACACAATTTTTTTTATCCAATTCAAGTTACCAGTCATTGGTTACTTTTGCAAGGGCTGTTATGGTACTATGTTTGGCTCTAAATCCAGATTGTGCTGGGTTTAAGAGGTTAGTTGATACAAGGTATCCTCTCAATTGTGTGCTTACGATCTTTTCCGGCAGTTTAGACAGCACAGGAAGGATGGAAATCGGTCTGTAGTTGTTGAGATCTGAAGAGTCCCCTGATTTCAATAGTGGAATGACTTGAGCGGTTTTCCAGATCGATAGGATAGTTCCTAATTGTAATGAAAGGTTAAATAAGTGTGTTATCGGTACTGCTAATACTTGTACGGCAATCTTTAAGAAGTAGGGGTCTAGGGAGTCTGCACCTTCGCTTTTCATGATGTCCAGTTGGGATATTAAGTCTTCCACTTGCTTCAAAGTGGCTGGTTTGAAGAAGACAGAGTCAGTTACCAGTGTTTCTGTACATTGTATGCCTAATTGAGATCATATTAGGTTAGCAGGAGAGTTGTCAAATGCTAGTCCTGCGGTCATAAAGTGATTGTTAAAGGACTCCAGAACTTCCAGTCTGTCATTGATGATGTTCATCCCAGGGAGTATCTTGGCTGGCAGTGAGTTACTTGGGTCATGTCCGTTATGTCATTTATAGTGTTCCAGAACTTGGCGGGGTTATGGAAGGAGGAGTCTAGCTCAGCCCGATAGTAAGCAGCCTTTGCATCTCTGACCTTCCTGGTACATGTGTTTCTGGCCTTTTTGAACTGCCCCCAATCTGATGGCATCTTAGTTTTACGTGCCTTTTTCCATAGCATGTCTCTCTCTAGGAGGGCAGATTTAAGGTCTGGTGTAAACCAACGACAGGTTTTGTGTTTGATACGCACTTTAGATACTGGTACATATTTGTTAAGGGTTCCTGTGATAATGTCATTAAGAACATCATAGGCTATCTCCACTGTATTTGTTAAGTAATATTCTTGCCACCGTGTGGAGTACTTTATCTCTTCCAGGTATGCATAAATGTTAAAATTCTGCTTTGGTCTTCTCGCTGTGAACTTAGAGGGGGATGTAGGTTTATAGGATGTTCTCATGCTAGCAATGAGGCAGTGGTCATTGATATCACTGAAAAGGACTCCAATGTGGGAGAATAGGTGAGGCTTGCCCACCAGAATAACATCCAGAAGTGCGCTCTTACTTGGTGCCTTATTGTTGATTCTGGTAGGCTCATTAATGAGCTGTGTATCCCATACAGTATGTGTCCCCGAATGATATTAAGGGGGTAGCTGCCTTGGAGAGACAGTTTAGATTTAATTCTCCAATAATTATAGTTTCTACAGACCCCTTTTCGATTATCTCACCTAGATGTGATAATAACTTGAGACCAGCAGAAGGAGGCCTGTAGCAGCCTATTACCCGGAACAATGTGGTATGTGAAATAGCCACTTTAAGGGATAGGTATTCGAATTCTTGTGCCATGGAAGATGAGGTGAAGCAGGTTGCAGTTAGGTTGTCCTTTACATATATAGCTACACCCCCTCCTCTAGATCGTCGGTCAGCTCTGAAAAGTCGGTAGTTGGGTAAATTGATATCTTTGTCGACTAAATACATCAAGAATAACTGAAATCTGCACCTCAACCACAAACACAATAAACCTTTTTCAACCCCTGCGAGTAATGTACACTATCAAGCATCTCATGTAAACACTAAACAAACTGCATTCATAAAAAAAAGGAAAATTTGATTTCATTTTCATTTAATTTATTTTTTATACTGGAAGGCATGTGAGCAAAATTGCCCATTTTCACAAGCGCCCAGTGACTAACAAGATAAATGGGTACAAATAGGGCTGCCACCTTTGGAAGAGGTAAAAACCAGATGCTAAACCATACCCCAAACTCCGCCTCTGACTCCACCCCCTTTTTATGACTGGCAAGTATATCGCTCCTCCTCCAAAGCCATTTGTAATGTTGGAATAGACGTTACTAGTGACAGGAAATCATTTTTATACTGTTGTTTATTTGATTTATTTAATTCAGGTATTTATTTTTATTCTTTAGCAACCAGGTTAAGTCCCATAGGCCAATAGCCCATTTTACAGGAGTGACCCAGGAGCACAGGAAGGTTAAGTGACTTGCTCAGGGTCACACAGTATATAAGTGGAGGTTGTGGGAATCAAACTCAGGTCTGCTGAATGTGCCAAGCTCATCCACAGCTTATTGCTCAACCCTCTGTTAAACACTCCCATTTTCCTTTCCATGTCAGTCAGGTATTCTGAAGCTTTGACCAATTTTTGATAACTTAATTATCAATGCTTGTGGTACCCTTAATACTGCACTGTGTCCCCCTTTACCTCAGCAGCTCCTGCTGTTTCTTTTCATATTTCTAAGACATTCCACAATTTCAGATACACCATTCTATGCTGTTTATCTGATTGACCTATAAAAGTGTAGCTGAGGGGGGCGTGGCCTAGCCGGCATCCAGAATGGCTGCTTAGTTCTGGAGCTCTGAGCCTAAACCATCAGGAATCTCCCTTTCCCCTGCTACCCCGGGATGCACTGAGAATAAAAAACATAGGGATTTCGTAGGGAAAACAGTTATGCCACCATAGATGTCGAAAAAACAGGGGCAACTTCCATTTAAAACGCCAACAACGGACTTAAAGATCTGGGCCTGGAGGCTCTTCCACCACGAGGAGAAAATGCTGGTAATGGGGCTACAACAACTTCAGTAGGGACCGTGGAAGACAGCGTGTATAGCCCTTAGTTCTTGGTACTGGAAAAGTTATTTAATGATCTAAAATACGACCCGACAAGTAAAATGAATGCGGGTTTGAAAATGTATCTGCTCAGCTGGCCCTCTTGCAAACAACAGTAAACAATTTGGGGGAGATAGTGGAATAACATTCGGCTCAATTAACGGAGGTGGAAGAAAGGGTTAGTACGCAAGAAGACTGTTATAATCAGTGGAGCCCCCAATTGCAAGCAGCAATGACTGAAATAGAGAAGTTAAAAACAATATTAGACGACCATGAAAATAGGGAGAGGCGAACAAATGTAAGAATAGTGGGCATGGCTGAAGGAGTGGAAGGCAGAGACTGTGTAACTTTTTTGCCAGACATGGTTAAGAGCAAAGCTAGACCTGCCAGTGGAATGCTCCTTGGAGATACAGCGGGCACATAGAACTCCCGGTCATCAACCACCCCCAAATGAAAGGCCTCGCCACATTATTGTAACATTTTTGGGATATCAGGACAGAATGATGGTACTGAATGCAGCATGAAAGGCGGGCGCCATTAGAGAAGGCTGTCAATCTGTTAGTATTTTCCAAGACTTTTCACGGTCGGTACAAACAGATCGGAATGCATTCATGCCTGTGAAGAGGAGGTTACATCAACTGGAGTGGCCTTTTGCACTTGTCTACCTGGCTCGACTGATCATTAGGAAAAAAGGCACTACACCGAAGGTGTTTACAAACCCGGATGCGGCAATGCAGTATATCAAACACGAATCGAAGCAGCAAGAAAATGCAGATGAGTGAACTTTACTTTGGACTTGGGCTAAATTATTAAGTACTGATATCCTTGTCGACAAACACTACATAGGATGTGGATAGAGGGAGTGTGGTTGGTGGGGGGAGTGGAGTTTTTCTCAGTCTGCTCTGAAACTCCTAGGAGGCCTATTAAGGCTGGAGCGGGCGGCCTTCCCCGATTTTCCCCCTTGGCTCTAGCTCCGATCAGGACTGTTTGTTTTCTTCCTCTTTGGAGGTGATTCCAGAGGGACACTACAGAGACCTAACTGATGCCTAATGACTTTATGTTATATGCTGGGACCAATCCTCAGTTTATTTATACGTATAGCATTACATTACATAAGTGTTCTGATTAGCAGAAAGTGGTCAACGGGGAGCTGGAAAATTGTCCTGCTTTTTTCTGCATATTAGTTGCGCAGTGGGTAGACTCACATTTTGACAGGGCAGCATTAAGGTGGGACGAGGGTACGGGGGGGTGTTGGGGGAAGGAGCTTTTGCTCAGTCTGTTCCATAACTCTTATGGGGCCTATAATGGCTGAGAGCAGGCGGCCTTCCCCACCTCCCCTGGCACCAGCCCCGGGGCCTAGAGTGGCTATACAGTGCTCCACCTGCAGCTACTGAATTTTGCTTTGCTTGCTATACTTGGGTCCCAGAGGCTGTTTTATTCTTGCTTTATCTACAATAGAATACAGAATCAAGGACAAGTTTATTCAAATTAATAGGGAGATGTAAACCTATTTTCTTGCTTCGTTTTTGGTCAGCAGGGAGAGGATGAGGGTAGGATTTGAGTGCCTGATTTTAATCACTGAATTGGTTTTCCTTGAATGTATGTGCACAATATATATCCCGGTGGGGGGGAAGGGGATTCAGTTGTTTTTATTTTTTTAGTTGCTCCGGGTGGGGTGGGCAAGGACCAGCGCAGGAGACCAATCTTATGCTGGTCACCCCCTTCTAGTGAGCCAGGGGGTGTTTTCGCATGGCCCAGGGTTTAAAAGGGAGATGGAACACTGGGTGAATGAAAGGATGTATGAGCAATAAAAGCACTGTATGCTAATTATGAGTAGGGGCCTGCCCACTCCTGTTGGGCTCCTCATTCTGGAGGTTCTCTGGGGGGGGGATGGACCTTTATATGTTCTCAATTAGCCCAGCTTTATACTTATCCACTTTATCTGGACAGTTGAGTTGTGGAAAATTACATTTTATGCTTGGCATTTCGGGGGGGGGGTCCTGCACGGGGTCCGCTCGCACCGTCACACCTGGCTTTATGGAGAAGTAATGATGGTTTGGCCAGCAGGCTATTCCACGATAATAAAGGTTTTTTTTTATTAGAGGTATATTTGGGGGGAAGGGGGAAGCTAGGTGGTGAACAAAAGTCGGATACCACCTTGCTAGATTCATGACACAAGGGGCTTAGTTTTCCATTAGATTAGATAAGCGCCGTTGCGCAGGTCTTTACCTTTCTTTTTCCTTTCCTTTTCTTCTTTTCTCTTTTCTGGGCTTTTTCTGTGGGAGTTCTTTCTGAAATGTTACAGAAGAGAGGGGGAAGGGTGGTCTGTTAATTGGGAGAAAAAATAAAAAAGAGCAAGAGTCGGGTGATGCGAGGGGGCTCGGTGTAGTTGTAGTGCAATGTGATGTGCTTGGGAGATCCTAGATCTAGGAATATATTTGTTGCCACCATATGGCTAGTTTAAAAATTTTATCCTGGAATGTAAATGGCTTAAAAACTACAGTGAAACAAAAATGTGTACAGGCATACATTAAGAAAGAGAATATAGATGTTGTGATGTTACAAGAGTTACATTTAACATGAGAAGAGATCAAGCGAGTAGAAAAAAAATTGGGGGTAGATGGTAACATCTCATTTCATGTCCAAGGCCAGAGGAACATGTGTGTGGTTCAGACTGGGGATCAGGGTACAAATTCATACTACCCAAAGAGACAGCCAGGGAAGGTATGTTATAGTCAAGGCTACGGTGGAGGAGGAATTGCTAGTCCTGGGATCCTTGTATGGACGTACATTTGATTGTCCAGAATTTTTTGAACACCTAGCTATTATGCTAGCAGTATTCCCAGATAAAATGATTATGGGGGTGATTACAGTACTTATTGGGATCCCGTTCTTGACCATTCTAAACCCAGATTCAGGCGTTCCCCCAGAAGTGTGGGGGCCCTCCGGAGACTGGCGGAGGAAAGGGCCTTGCAGGAGTTGTGGAGATTTAAACACCCAGATACAGAGGAATTATCTTTTTACTCCTGTGCCCATAAGGTCTATACAAGACTAGACTATTTTCTGGCTTCTCCTGTTTTTTGGGGGCGAATAAGGAAGATAGAGTATGACCCTATTATAGTATCAGATCATGCTCCATTATATTTAGAGCTGGAGAAAGAGATGGGGGGGGCGACAATGGAGAATGGATCCTACATTACTGTTAGATCCCCAATACGTGCAACAAATGTCCAAGAAACTACATGAGTTCCTTGAAAATAATAAAGTGGAGGATACTTTGGCAAGAACTACATGGGAGGCTCTGAAAGCTTTTGTGAGGGGGAAGACTATCTCATATGCAGCCTTTAAAGGTAAAAAAGAAACACGAAGGGAGAATGAACTAGAAGCTAATATATTGAGATTAGAAAAGCAGATTATGGGTAGTCAGTCACCTGGGGACCTGGTGAAATTGAAGAGTATGAAGGGGGAATACAACCAACTGTGTTGTAAATGTATAGAAAGGGATATCCTAATGTCAAAAGCGGGACAGTATTTCGAGGGGGGACAAGTCGGGGAGATGGATGGCCTGGCTAATTAAAAAACAAAGAGCAGAAAGAACAATCTTAACAATAGAAAATGAGAATGGGGACTGCACCTCCTCTGCCTGAGAGATAAATACTATTTTTAAATCCTTCTATGAAAAGTTATATACATCTGAATTCCTGCACGGAACAAACTTGGAGAGTTTCCTAGATAATATACTGCTTCCTGAGATACCTGTTCAGATTAATGAGAGGTTGGGACAAGAACTCAGTGTGCAGGAGATTAAGGAGGCAGTCTGGGCGGCTAGGTCGGGGAGGGCTCCAGGGCCTGATGGCCTGCCCATGGAGTTCTACGAGAAGTTTTGGGGGGATTTGGGCCAGCTTTTCCAGTATATGGTGAGGGAGGTACTGGGGTGAAAGGGGACTGACACCTTCTCAACAGTTAGCTATTATAACAATCTTACCCAAACCGGACAAGGACCCAAAAAAATGTGGCTCTTATCGTCCAATCTCTTTACTAAATGCTGACTATAAGATTATAGCGAAAATATTGGCAAGGAGGTTGGAAGGGGTCCTACCACAGGTTATCAATCATGATCGGGGGGCTTTGTCAAGGGGAGGCAAGCAAGGCATAATCTAAGACAGGTAATGAATATTATCTGGCAAGGGTCCAGAGGAAAGAAAGCCTATGGAGGCTTCCTCGCACTGGATGCAGAAAAGGCCTTTGACAGGGTTGAGTGGCCATTTATGTTTGTAGTGTTGAGAAAGTTTGGTCTGCACCTGGTCTCCAGGCATTGGGTAGAGTGGTTATATCAATCCCCGTGGGCCCAAATTCTTACAAATAATACCTTATTACCCCCCTTTCGGCTCCATAGGGGGACGAGACAGGGGTGCCCCCTTTCGCCATTGATATATGTGTTGACCATTGAGGTCTTGGCATCAGCCATCAGACATCATCGGGAAATAGAAGGTTATAGGTTGAATGGAGAGGAGCATGTTATCTCTCTTTTTGCGGATGATGTGCTTCTATTCCTGGCCGACCCAGTGAGAGCAATGCCTGCCTTGACCTCCCTTTTCAGGGAATATGGTCCCATTTCAGGGCATAAGATCAACTGGAACAAGAGTGAGTGGCTCCCTCTGGCAGATGGTGGAGAGTCCATACATATAAGTGGCATAGACATTACCCCAGAACAGTAATTAAATATCTGGGAATACTGCTACCATGTAGAATAGCGGATGTGGGGCATATAAATTACAGCCCATTAGCAACGAAAATTAAAGAACAGTGTAGTAGATGGAAGTCGCTCCCTTTGTCTTTGATGGGAAGAGTAAACTTAGTAAAAACGCAAATTCTACCTCAGTGCCTTTACCTTTTCCAGACCCTCCCTATTATGCCTCCATCGGACTGCCTGAAGTCCCTTGAGGGATCTATTACTTCGTTAATTTGGGCCAACCCGAGACCTAGGATTAGAAAGGAGGTGTTCTGGCAGCCACTTAATAGCCTGACACTCCCCAGCCTGAAGCTATATGCTTTAGCAGCCCAACTAACATATATTATGGATTGCCAGGAAATAGGAGGAAAAGCGAGAGCTTGGGTCACTATGGAGTCACAATCTAGGGTGTGTTCCCCATACGCCTTATGTCTCCTCCCATCAAGTTTGAGAGAAGGAGGTGGTGAGAAACTTAAGAATCCATTCACCAAATGTATGCTTAAAGCATGGGGGAGGGCTTCACTGTTGATGGGGGACAAGAGGGTATGTCACCAGAGGGGTCCATTTTGTTTAGTTTGTGGAGGGATGGAGGGGCTCCCCTCTCAATCAAACAAGCCCTGAGGCAGTGGGAGGGGAAAGGTCTCTTTCTCCTGTCTCACTTATTTAGTGGTGGGACCTTTTCTAGCTTTTCCGAGTTGAGACAGATATTCGACATACATCCCTCACACTACCTAACTTACATGGTAATAAGGTCCAGGATGCTTAAATTAGCCGAGATAAAGGGGGGGAGAACCTTCCTTGAGCAGAACATCTTTGGAGGAGATTTTTCAACACTGTAAAAAACATGTGGGTGTGAGACCGCTGTCCGTATTACACAAAGCTCTGCTGGGAGCACAGCCAGATAAGCTGCAAAAGTTAAAAGACAGCTGGGAAAAGGACCTGGGGGTAAATAGGTTAACAGGAGGTGACTGGAATTTGGCCCTGCGGAGTAGTAAGGCTGTTTCAGTAAATAACAGATTGTGCATAATTAACTATAACATTGTGCATAGAATCTATCATACCCCTGCTTTGGCACACAAGATTAATCCTCAAATTTCAGACCATTGTCCTAAATGCTATGTTCAGAGATGTACGTTTTATCACATGGTTTGGGCGTGTCCAAAAGTGGGAACATACTGGACTGAGATAAATCAAATCTTAAATAAGGTGTTGGAAAGTGAGATTCAATTAGACCCTGTAGATATTCTACTTGGGGTACCAAGAAATGGAGGGGGTCGGTCAGTGGCTTCACATCCTTTGAGAAGACTGGCACTAGTAGTAGGTAAGCAGATTTTAGCTCGAAACTGGATGGCCCAGGCTATGCCTACCATCGCTCAGTGGGTAAATGCCCTCCTGAGCAATATGAAGCTAGAGCATAGTCAATATAAAGTTCTGGGACAATTAGACAAATATGATAAGATCTGGTCCCCCTTGGAGAGGGCCTTGGGGAAAGAATGGTTTCTGCTCTTTTAGGCAACCACATGTACTGAAGTCTTGGATTTTGGTATGTAGAAAAGAGTTCCTCTGACGTTGGATTGGGCAGGGGTTTATAATAAAATGATGGGATGCATTAGTATCCTCAGGTAAAAATGGGAGAATTTCAGGAACAGAAGGTACTGGTAATAACATGCTGGTTACAGATGATTAGTTTCACTGTATAAAAAGATGTCTTCTATAGATGGATCATGATGTGCCCAAGCTATGAGTAAATGTACTATATTGTAATTGAATTAGATGTCACTGATTATCTGAATGTGTAGAGCTCTCCTCGACCCGATGGCTCTTCAATAAATAAAGTTAAAAAAAAAAAAGTGTAGCTAATATCATGGAATGTTCAGGTAATACAAAAAATTTGAGCAAATGTGGTGATAAAGGCAATACAAGTTAGATTATTAATTTAATAAAAATGGGTCAAAAACATACCAGACTATTGGACAAACAAAAAGAAATGCATGACAGCACATAAAGGTGTAAAAGTTGTTTCCTGTCATAGCAGTAAAAGACTATACTTAAAATGCAGAGTTGAAAAGATTAGGTTAATTTACTGCTAATGATCTTAATGGCCATACTTTACACCTCTCAGACAGTCTGGTTTTACAAACAAAGGCAGGTCTGAATGACTGTGACGTCAGAACTTCTTTGTAACCTGGACATGCAATGCAGCCAAAACAGTGAATGATTTGGTATATCAGTTTTAAGAGTATATGAACACACAAAATGACCCAAAAAACAGACTGCATTTAATCAAAATCGGATGACCAGATAAGGACCCTAAAAACCGGATTATCCAGTCAAAAACCGGATAGGTGGCAACCCTAGGTACAAAGCACTTTCAGTACATACTGATACATAGTCAGACAAAGCAAAGGACAATTTAATACAAAGCACAATCAAGGGTAGACAGTAGACATGGGTAAGAAGCATATGATCAAGTGCATTTGCATACAAATCTGTCAACAAGGAAACACTTTAGATTGTTTTTAAATAGAGCAAATGTCGGATACTGTGCCAGGGGAGGAGGTATGCTATTGAAAAGTTTGGTGCCCATGTAAGAGAGGGTATGTTGACCTTGGGTAGTGTGACAGAAGGAAACTGAGAAAGAGTGACCAGAGTTAAGTCCAGTGGTCTTAGAACTAACAGGCCTCTGAAAGATGAAAGCATAACTACTAGGAAGGTGTCCACAAAGAATTTTTTTTTTTATTATTCTTTTTGTCACCCGCCCATACCTCTCAGCTAAACCACATTATGAGGAACGTTCCTCATTTTACTTCACAAAATCTCCTTGTTCCACATTGTGAGGAATTGTCCCACATTCAGTGTTAACATTTTAAAGGAAAAATCTCTAGTAAATGAAGCAAAAAATATATTATTCAATTAATAACAGACTTTCTGAACTCAAATGCAAACATTTTAACAGTGTTCTGAGCTTCTTAGGTAAAGATTTGATTAAGTGTTCCACATTTTGCTCATTTGTTCCACATTTTGAGAGGCAATGTTCCACATCTGGGGGACAAAAGGTTGAGAGGTATGCCCCTGCCATGCTGGAACCTCAGTCCAGTCACAACTCCCCGCCTCACTCCGCTTCACATTGGTCGCCCTCCTCTATACCCCCTGGCTTTCCCCATAGGACGGGGCCGCGGCACTCGGCTCCCCCATTAAGTGCCGCGGACGCCAGGATAGGTCGAGGAGTCGGCCTGAAACTGTGGAAGCAGAGGAGGACATCATCTAGGCATCAGTGGTGGAGTTTTTCCCCTTAGGAGGGCAAGGATGTATAATGACATCCTGCGTCCACCCCACCCCCTAGTGCTTGTTGATGCCTGGTCACTGAAGTACCCCCAGTCTCCGCCAGAGGTCTGTCGAGTGTCAGACACACTCCCCGCCCTCTCCCAGAGGAGGAGAACAGTCTATGGGATACTCCATCCTTCTCCCCCAGCCGGCCTTCCGACAACCTGGGTCTGTTCCTGAACCCGGGTCACCATCACCGCAAGCTGAAATCCAACCACTACACCGACATACCGGCTACGTCCACAGAGAATTTTGTAGAAGAAGGTCAAGATTTTGCTGTTGAATCTGTCCTCTAATGATAGCCAGTTAGTTGCCCTGTAGAGATTGTAGTGGTGTCTCGTTCTGGGAAGGCCGATGACAAACCGAATAATGTGATAAGTAGCCCTTAATCTGCCAAAAATCTTATGAGATAGGGAGGAGGAGAAGATCAAAGAGCTGTAGTCTAATATGGGCAGGATAAAGCTGTTAGCAAGAAGAGCCCTGGTTTCAGGTATAAGAAATTTTTTTAACCAGTACAACATGCCAAGTGTTTGATTAATTTTTTTAATCAACTGACTGATATGCAAGTCGAAGGTTAAGTGGCAGTCAAGGTAGACACCTAGGTATTTAAACTCAGTGACTCTCTCTTTTAGGTTACCATCATTATCTCTGAGGGTGAATTCAAAACCTGAGGCTTTTCTAGTACCTGAGAACACTACTGACTTATTTTTTTGGCATTAAGGACTATGCCGCGGGTAGAGAACCAGGTGTGGAGCTTGCTGAAGTCATGTTGAAGTTTGTCAACTTCCCACCCTCGTCGACTCAATTGTGTAAATAGGATGCTGGGATGTATAGGCAGGGGCATCACCAGCAGGAAAAGGGAGGTCATAATTCCGCTATACAAGACACTAGTGAGGCCCCACCTGGAGTACAGTGTACAGTTCTGGAGACCATACCTACGTAAGGACATAGACAGGGTAGAGAAGGTTCAGAGGAGGGCAACAAAGATGGTGCATGGGTTGCATCACAAATCCTATGAAGACAGGTTGAAGGAACTGAACATGTACTCCCTGGAGGAGAGGAGGGAGAGAGGGGATATGATAGAGACATACAAGTATCTTACAGGGAGGAACAGGGTGCAGGAAAACACTATTTTTAAGCGAAAAAGATGTTTCAGGACTAGAGGGCATGGGATGAAGTTGGAGGGAGGACGATTCAGAGGAAACATGAGAAAGAATTTCTTCACAGAACGGGTGGTGGACAAGTGGAACACCCTGCCAGAGGAAGTGGTGGGGGCTGAAACAATCACGGGATTTAAGAATGCATGGGATAGACATAAAGGAATTCTAGAGGTCAGGGGTAAGGGGAAATAGACTTCTAGGAAAACAAACTGAACTTACAAGCTCAAATGGGCAGACTAGGTGGGCCATAGGCCCTTATCTGCCGACACTGTCTATGTATCTATGTATCTATGTCAAGGAGGGTGGAGGGACTATTGCCTGAGCAGAAGAGAGCTGCATCATTAGCATAGCAAATAATCTTGGTATGCCTGCAAATCTGAGGGAGGGGGTTGACCACTAATGAGAACAATAGGGGTCCAAGTATGGAACCCTGCGGTACTCAATATTTAGTGGGACTAGTATTGAAGTAGAGTCCTCCAATCACTGTTTTGTGTGACCTGTCACTTAAGTAGTTCCTGAATCAGTTGACTACTGAACAAGAAAAATTTAGGTGGGAAAGGGTATTAAGGAGTACTGTGTGGTCGACTACGTCGAAGGCTTTTGTGAGGTCGACAAACACAGAGCCAGTGTAAAGCCCTTTATCATTAGCCTTGTTGACATGGTTAGTGAACCTTAAATGGGCAGTCTCTGTATTATGGCCAGCCCGGAACCCATCCTGCGAATCCGTTACTAAGTTAAATTTTTCACGGTATTCCATGACCTGATCCTGAATGATTTTTGCAATAATTTTGGAGAGAGGAGCAAGGAGAGAGGTTGGCCTGAAATTGCACACGTCATTCTTGGGGCCTGATTTGTGGAGTGGTTTAATGAAGGTGCTTTTCCATTTACTGGGGAAGGTCCCAGTACATAGTGAGTAGTTGAATATATTGGTAAGAGGGAGAGTGATGGGTTCGGAGATGAGTTTAAGGATATGGGATCATTCTTCTTTATGTAGTCAGTCACCTCAGCAGGAGAGAGTTACCAAAAGTAGAATTTGGGGTGGGATTGCAAGGATCACCAGGATTGGGGGGGGGGATTGAGGGAGCATCAGGACCTGGCTCATTGAGTGGAGAGTTCCTTGGGCTTGTACTTGTCAAGGCCACCAAAATGGAACTTGAAAAGTTCTGCAATCTCACAAGGTTCACTAAGGATTCTACCCTCCTTGGAAAAGGTAGTTTTTTTTTTGGCCCTACTAATTAAATCGTTCAGTGTTCCCCAGGTAAGTTTTGTGTTGCCCCCCAACAAAACATTGTTTGTCCCTGAAGAAATTTATTTTGGTTGCACAAACTGCAGTTTTACATCTTTTACGGAGTGTTTTATATTCCTGAAGGAGATTTGGCAGTTTATGTTTCCTATATTTAGCACAGGTCCTGCCTCTTTTCCTCATTAAGTTTGGGAGGTCTGATGTGACCCATTAATTTTTTTGGCCTTTGACTAAGCTTTTTTAAAGGGAAAAAGGAGTCACAGATGCATAGGAAGACCCTACTAAAGGTGTCCAGGACAATGTCGATGTTCTCGATGTGACTAGTAAAGGACCAGTCGGCAGCATGGATAGCTTTAGAGAATTTGTCAGTATTGAGTTTTTTCAAGTGTCTAGAATAGATATACTTGGACTCAACTTTTAGACCTTTCATGGACCAGTGACAGTAAACAGCACAGTGATCACAGTGTGTCTGCCAGCGTCAGGGAAGCTGCAGAATGATCTGCACTATTGTTTCAGGATGATCAAACTCGGACTCAGATTGATACGGAAGGGCTCCTAGTTCATTATCGTCGTCATGCTGTATGAAATTTGCATCACAGTCTTCATTTTCAATAAATAATGCGAATAATTCAGTGTCAAGTGGGTTGCTATTAATGGCTACATGAGAATCATGGTACAGTAGGCAACAAGACCAACACGTGACCCCATACACTGACATCATGTGCAAAACAGCGTCTTTCAGCATCAGTGGACCGAAAAAGCAGTGTACCATGAACAAGCACACACAGGTAATCACTTATTACCATTAAACATATGCAAAAACTACTGCAAAAAAAGAAAAATAGCTAAAGTTTTTAACACAATGCAAGACTACTAAATTACTGCATAAAGTAAAACTCTACTGGAAAGGATGCTCTTTAAGGGTGTAGTGACTCTTTAACATGTCATGTAGTAACAGAGTCAGAAATGTACTGCAAGATCAATACTGGTCCAGTACACTGGGGTTTGCAAGACACAGTTCAAAACACCCAAGAGGTAACCCAAGGTCGATTTGTAGCGATATTTGACCAAATGTTACCAAAAAAAGGAGATGCAGACATTTGACCTCTTCAGTGGAGAAAGAATGGAGCTTGGTTTTATCACCAGTAAAGAGCTAGTCTTAAAATGTTTAGTGATATTTGGCAGTCACCTTACAAATCAACTTCATGTCATTTTGAGTTGTGTCTAGTACCACATTGTTGCTGCATCCTACCCTCCTTCTGGATGCTGCAGTGTTCACAAAATTGGACATCAGGCCTGCAATTCTTAAAATGGTCATTTCTTCTTTAAAAGTGTTTTGAGGGACTGGCAGGTGGCTGGGATCTGAGCATAGCCATTTACTTTTATGTGAATGCATGCAAGTATTGTAACGATACAACTGTCACCTGCCATCAACCTTGATTGCAGAATGCCATCTTAAATCAAACTAAGTGCTCCAGCTAGCCAAGTCTGTTTGGCTTTGCTGAATAAACTACCAAAAATGGAATGGCTGGCAAAGTGCAGCGTTACTGTATTTTTCTGTGGGGATTTTTTAGAACTCCCACATGAGCCAGTATGAGAGGCAACGTGATTAATAGTTACCCATTTGAACTTCACAGGAATGTGGCACTGTGCCAACACTTGTAGTGAGCCCACTGTCTTTCTGAGTTATACTTGTCATGTAGTTAATATTATATAGAAATACTACTAGATTGAAATGATTTATGTGGAATATTCTTGGGTGAAGCAACTCAGTGGGATTTCAGATTTAACTGGAGACTATTTAAATAAAGCAGTAGTCCATGAAGGGGCAGTTTTAAGTGCCATAAACCTGGCTAAATGAATATACTTTCCCAAGTGGAATTTACCTTTGTTTTTTAATACTGCAGCATAGTAAATCTTTGTTTCATTCATTTTTTATCTTACTTTTTGGCCCTGCACTGTCAACCTGTTCCTTCAGTCTGGTCTTGTACCTGCTCCCCCAGCCCCATCTGCCACCCCCCCACCACTGCCCTGACCAGGAGGCAGGGCCAGATTAAGACAACCTGGGGCCCCAAGACCCAAGAGAAATCTGCCCCCGCCCCACTGCAACCATGCCCTTTTGCCACCACTGTGCTTCTTTGCCATGACCACATCTCTTGGCCATTACATATCAGGTCTGAAACTTTAAAAAAAAATGTTCTTACTGTTCCTAAAAAGTGGCATAAAACATAACCTAAAAATGCTTCAGTATTAATTAAACTAATAATATCAGTATGGACAAATAATAGCAGTCTGAATTTTGATAATTTAGAGAACATAATTACTAATTTGTCCTGGTAAAAATAATTTTGGGGGTGTGAAATGTCATGATTTGCACTTCTCCAAAAGGCCCCACCCCAGCCCAGCACATATAGAAACATAGAAACATAGAAGTTGATGGCAGATAAGGACCGCAAGGCCCATCCATCTGCCATTTCTTTTTCTATCTTATAAATGTGCCATCAGCCTTGCTCTGTCAATGGCCTATCTATTCATACTCATCTGTATTGCTCCCTTATGCCTATCCCAAGCCTGTCTGAAGCCCTGCACTGTATTCATATCCACCACTTCCAGAAGTAGGTCATTCCATGCATCCACCACCCTTTCTGTGAAAAAGAACTTCATCACATTACCCCTTAATCGGCCTCCATCTAATCACATGCTGTGTCCTCTTGTCCGCTATTTTTCTTATATTGAAACATGTTAGACTCTTTCACCTTGTTAATGCCCTTAAGGTGTTTGAATGTTTCGATCGTATCACCTCTCTCTCCCTCCTTTGCTCTAGGGTACACATATTGAGCTCCATTAATCTGTCCTCATATGTTTTCTGATGCAGTCCCTGCACCATTTTGGTTGCCCTTCACTGAACTGTCTCAATTTGGCTAATGTCCTTGTGAAGGTGTGGCCTCTAGTACTGCACACAGTACTCCAGATGGGACCTAACCAGTGTCTTGTAAAGAGGGATTATTACCTCCCTCTTCCAACTTGTGATACCCCTACTAATACACCCTAACGTCCCCCTAGCCTTACCTACTGCTTTAGTGGTCTGCTTGGATGATTTCAGGTCATCGGTGATGATGATGCCCAAGTCTCTTTTTTCCCTTGCGACTGCCAGCAACTCCCCTCCCAGACTATAGGTGGCTTCAGGGTTTCTCTTCCTTATGTGCATGATTTTGCACTTCTTTGCATTAAACCCCAGTTGCCACTCTTCCAACCATTTTGCTAGTTTATACAAATCTCTTCTCATTCTGACCACCCCATCTGGATCATCTACTCTGTTGCAGATCTTGGTGTCATCTGCAAACAGACAAACCTTACCCTCCAGTCCATCTGCAATGTCACTGATGAAGGTATTGAAGAGGACTGGCCCCAGGACTGATCTTGAGGTACCCCATTTGTGACTTGCATCTCTCCTGACTGTATACCATTTACCACCACTCTCTGTTTTCTGCCCGTCAACCAGTTTGCCACCCAGTTGACCAACTTCTGACCCACCACGAGCCTACCCAGCTTATTAATCAATCTTCTCTGTGGAACAGTGTCAAAAGCTTTGCTGAAGTCAAGGTAGGCGACATCAACTGCTCCCCCTTGGTCCACCACTCTGGTTACCCAGTCAAAGAAATCTATGAGATTAGTTTGACAGGACCTTCCTTCTGTAAACCCATGCTGTCTTGGATCCTGTGCTCCTATGGATTCCAGGTGTTGCACTATCCTTTCCTTAAGGAGTGCCTCCATAATCTTGCCCACTACTGAGGTAAGACTGACTGGTCTGTAGTTCCCTGCCTCCTCCCTGCTACCACTCTTGTGAAGTGGAATCACATGAGCCCTTCTCCAGTCTTCTGGGACCTCTCCTGTGTTCAGAGACTCACTAAACAGTTCTGATAATGGCTCTGCTAGTTCCACCCTTAGCTCCTTTAGTAACCTGGGATGTATGCCATCGGGTCTCATTGCCTTGTCCACCCTGAGCTTATCGATCTCTTGTGGGACCCTTTCTTTTGTGAAGGGACTAGTGCACACCTCCCTCTCCCCTGTGTCCATGGTGCTGAGCTGTGGGCCCTGCTCTACCTTTTCTTCAGTAAATACTGAGCAGAAGTATCTATTTAGGATAGATGCTTTTACATGGTTTTCCTCCTCCTCACACAACCCCTTATCTCCTTTGATCTTAGCAATACTCCCCTCTGGACATTCTCCTTTTACTAATGTATCTATAGAAAGTCTTGTCACCTTCTTTTACTGTCTGTGCTAGTGTTTCCTCGGTTTGGGCCTTTGCCTGCCTTACTGCCTTCCCTGTTTCTCTTAGGGAAGTTTGGTATGCCTCTCTATCTTCATCCTGCTGCATTCCCTTATATTTCCTGAAGGCTAGCCTTTTGGCTCTGACCTTTTCTGCTACTATTTTTGAGAACCAAAGAAGTTTCCTTCTTCTTTTGCACTTCACTTTTTTTTAGTTGTTTAACCAGGAATAGCACACTAAGCTAAAAGCTTTTTTACAGGAGTGACCTGGGGGCACAAGGAAGTTAAGTGACTTGCTCAGGGTCACTCAGTATGCAAGTGGAAGCTGTGGGGTTCAAACCCAGGTCTGGTCTGCTGGATGTCACCAGATTTGCAGCTCAGAGCCTTAGTTCACTGTGCTATATTGCCTCCATTTTCTCTCTAACACAATGGGATGTTGCTTCAAGTATTGCATCCTTAATGCTTGCCCACTTTACCTGTACCCCCTCACCTGTATTTCTTTTTGCCAGGGCTAGCTTAACTCTGTTGGCCATCTTATCAAAATCAGTTCCTCTGAAGTCCCATATTTTTGCCTTGGAATGGGATGATTTAGTTGTAGTGGCCAAACTGAACCATACCATGTGATGGTCACTGGCCCCCAGGTGACCTATCTGGAGATCTGTGATCCTTTCCCTGTTAGTCAGTACTAGATCTAGGATAGCCCTGTCTCTTGTGGGTTGTTGTACCAGTTGTTTGAGACCCTCCCCCTGCAAGGAATCCACCATGTATCTAGGTCTGGCAGATGTTCCTGCTAGTATTGACCAATCTGTATCTGGCATGTTGAAGTCTCCCATTATCAGAACCTCCCCTTTAGCTGTCATGTTTTGTATATCTTCTAACAATAATGTGTCTATGTCCTCCCCCTGATCTGGGGGCCTGTAGACAACCGCAGTTCTTATGGCTGTCCCATTTCCTGTTTCCAGGGTGACCCACAGTTCTTCTGGCTCCTTATGTGTATCCTGAATTTCTGTAGCTTTGATATTTTCATTGACATACAGGGCCACTCAACCCCTCTCCCCTCCTTTTTGCATCTCAGTCTCTTCTGAACAGTACATAGCGAAGTACTGAAGTCTCTCAAGAGTGGTTACTGGTAAACCACATCTTGTTAATTGCTACTATGTCCAGTTTAGCTCTGTCATTATTGCCTGCAGGTCTGGGATCTTGTTTCAGATCATGCAGCATTGTATACATGGATTTTCCATTGGCCAGATTTCAGTGTGTTAGTTGTTGGGTGAGGTCTGGCATTTCCCCTGGGCGTCGTATGGAGAGCTGGACCTTTTTCCTTACCTGGTGATGGAAATGAACTGCAAACATGCTGAACTCCTGTTTGACCACTAGCTGAGGGGGAAGGGGTGTTCTTCCCATTCGTCATATGCACCCCTCTCCCCATTTACTAGTTTAAATATTCTGCAAAGACGTTAAACTTCTGTCCCAATGCACTGACTCCCTCCGTAGTCAGATGCAGTCCATCAAATTTAAAGAACTTTCGCTCCCAAAACTGTTGCCAGTTCCCTACAAATTTGTGTCCTTTTTCCTGGCACCAGCCCTTGAGCCACATATTTAGATCCCCTTCTCTGACTTTCTGTCCATCTGCCACCCCTCTCCCAGACTGGCAGGATCTCAGAGAAGGAGATGCCAGACGAAATAGATGATAGCTTGTCACCCAACCTGGTCAGGTGTTCCTTGGTCTCCACAGCTGACTGGCTGGCGAGATCATTAGTCCCTATGTGTACCAGGATGTCAATGTTTTCCCCTGCTTCCAGAACAATTTTAGCAATGTGGTCAGTGTCTCTCCACGCTAATGTACCGGGGAGACATCTGACCATTACCCCTGGCTGGAGATAGGTATCAACTCCCCGAATCATGGAGTCTTCTATGATCAGAAGTTTTTTGGATTTCCTTTTTTTTTGGTTTTGGTTCCTGTTTTGGGTGAGTTTTGTTGTGCTAGCTCCTGTGCTGCAGTGTCCTGCTCTGCAGTGTCCTCTGCCCCTTTGTTTGATTTCTGAGATAGAGGCAGATACCTGCTTGTAGTTCAGCTGCACTAACCACCTAATCAGGGAGGTGAAAGTCATGTCACAGTTCAGCTCCTGCTTTGTTTAGATTACTCTGTAGCTGAGCCCTTTGCAAAAACAGAAAATGCAGCTCTGGCAGAAAGGAAGTTATATATAGAACATATACTGTATACTGGGGATTGCTGAGGGCCCCCTGGCAGGCAGGGGCCCTAGGCCTCTGCCTATGTTGCCTATGCCTTAATCTGGCCCTGCCAGGGGGGTTCTATGCAAGGTAGGGCCTGAGAGTGCCTGTGACCATCATGTAGACAGCTCATTGTACATATAGTTTTACCCATGTTATTTTCATCCCACCCATCACCTGCATGATGCCAGATGGTGCCCCGACAGGCCTCACACAAATGCAACACTCTCCTGCCAAGGAAACACGTTCCCAGGCCCAATGCAGGGGTCACTGCTGTGGCAGACTCTGACACTGACCCTCCTCCACTGGGAGCACTGCCACACAGCAGTGTTTCCACAACTCCTCCCCCCCAGGTCACCTGACCAGCCCCCGAATCCCTACCTCAACCCATGTCATGGGCATGGAGTACAACATGCACCCAAAGGGCCCTTTGGGACCCCTCTTCCATTCAGTTAAAATTTTTTTTTTTCCAAGGCTGCCCTATGGCACAGTCTGCATACTAGGAACAGGAGCAGTCCTGGGTAGCTGGTCCTTGGGTGGCTGGCTGGGAGGCAGCACACTGTTCATGGCAGCATGTCCAGTCTGGAAGGCTTGATGGCACATTCCACTACTGCAACAATCCCTGATGGCGGGCCAGGAAGCTTGTCCCTCCATCAGGTGCATGCTGTGTGTGTGCAAAAGCCAAAAATCCCCCCGTGTGCTGCCACTGAATTAAGAAAGGGTCAGGGGGAACTCAGGGAAAACACATGCAGGGGAAAAATGGCATCCGTCAGGATAATGGCACCAGTATGTGACGGTCCCACAGCCCCCACCCATTTTGCATGCCAGATAGCCCCATCATCTGGCTCTTCTGGGACTTACCTTACACCAGCGTCCTCTGCCACAGGACTGTGGTGCGTGCCCTGCCACATGTGGGGGGAATCAGTCCTCATCCTGTCTCTGGGTTTTGCATGCTGGTTTTCTCCCTTTCACTCCTTGGGGCCTCGGCCAGCATGGTTGCACATGCGTATGGAGGAGCACATGTGCTACAAAACTGACAACAGCTCCGATCCACCCACCTGCCCTAGCGCCAGCTCCCCATTTCGCCCAATGCTACCATCGCGCCTCCACTTGGTGGCAGCCAAGGACTGGGAAGGTCTACCTCCCAAATCCAGAAGAGGGGAGCTGCCTGGCAGCCTCTCTATCCACTCCTAGCCCTCCTCCCCCTCGGCCAAGCCCTGGCAACCCATGCTCCCTCCCGAACACGGGTCGCTGGCATGGTGAGAGGTAAGGCATCCAGCACCTCAGCCCTCTACACCACTGGGCTGAAAAAATTAGTTTTTTTGAATATGACACTTATTGAAATGAATACTACATTCTGAAATGAGTATGCTACAAGTCACAATTAATGCAACACACTATGATATCAGCATGACACCAGCTGAAGTTAATATAACAAATGCCAGACTGGGTATAGTATGATAATGAAATGACTGTGAGCTATAGTGAAATGAGTACAACACATATCAACATATACAAAATATGTACTGTATAATACATACTAAAATTAATGTAACACATATTCAACTTTGTGTAACAGGTACCAAAAGGAGTATACCATATAACAAAATGAGTATTACACACAGACTTATCAAAAAAAAGCTTAAGTGCATCCTGAAATGAGGATAGCACATACTGAGAAGTGTGTAAGACACACTGAAATAAGTATAACACATACCGAGAAACAGATGATGTAAAGGACCAATCACAATGCAGTTAGAAAACTGCATAGGAAATTGTCCTAATGTTCAATATACTTTTCTGCTCTGCAGTAGAACATACGTTTTTTAACTGTTTTTAATTTTCAACTATAAGTATCCAGTCATATCATTTTCGTAATAATATGAGATTGAACAGGTTAATTTATTACTTTTTCAGCTTTTATAGAACAGTATATAGAAAAATATGCACAATATACTGTATACAGCAACCCAAAGTGCAATATTGCTCAATGGAACAATGAAAACAGCCCACCTTTTGATGGAATGCAACAGGTACAGCAGTGGGACAAGCAGGTCTGGATTAAGACCGAAAAGGCCCCTGGGCCTATTTAGGCTAAAGTCCCCCCACCCAGTCCCAGAACTGAAAGAATGAAATTCCTTCCTTTTACAGAAAGTGGGTTATAGAAACTAAATATAGGCGCAAGCAGGTTTAAGAAGATAAGAAAGCAGACAGTATACTTCTGTCCCCCACGCAAGCCTTAGTGTGTGACAAGTCAGTGTGGCAAAATAAGGAGACCAGGGTCCCAATTCCAAAAGCACCTTTGAATGCTGCAGGGGACTTGCTGCTGTTTGACGCAAGTGCTGACTTGCATCAAACTTGGTATTCCAGAAGCCGATGCTTCAAGTCCCTGACGCAGCAACATTAGACCATCTTCCTGATGGTCTAACATTGCGTCCATGGGGGTATCCTCACTACGGGGCTTGCGCCAATCATTTGGCGCAAGCTGCCGTAAAGTGTGAGAACTGTTGCAACTGTGTCAACCCTTCTGGAATGGCACAGAGTTGTGTCGAAGGGCTTTGACACAGTTGAGTCAAACTTTGTGGTGGATGCATGTTATGTCGCAAGCCCTGCGCCCACTTTCTGGAATCGGGCCCAGGACTCGCTTGGCTGTGCTGTGGCTGGGTCAGGAGTCTGACTTTCAGGGTAAGTCTAAGGGCAAGAGTACATCCCAATGTGCATATGGCCTCCATGCCCTGCTGCTGACTGCCCTGCCAATATTGTGATTTTTATCCCACAACAGCTGCACACCTGCACTTTTTTCTATTTTTCATCTACCTAAAACAATGTTGGCTACTTTATAAGACAGATAATTCACTACAGGGCATGCAGTCATGCTTTGATATATGCATGCCTTAGGTGGCTGAATGCACTCAGTCTAAAGCCTTGTGTCCATACAATTGTAATTGTAAACCCTTTTCACTCACATATTTTTTCATTGGGTGCTAGCTAGTGCTCAGATAATGGCAGTAAACACACTGGGAGGAATATGATATTTATTTATACTACCAGTCAGACTCCAGGTTTGGCAGGCTGGCCTGACAGATAACAGACTTGATGAGTGCTGCACCAGCATCTGCTCACACTGGCATGGCTTTTTGCTCCTACAACCCATGCTCAGTCTCAGCCCTCCATGTTGGTTTGCTTATGCTACACTATTGTACAGCTGGTAGTCATGAGTGACACACTGCCCGGCTCAGTGGCCCCAATTCAAGTCCTGTCCAGTCTCTCTCTCTCTCTCTCTCCACAGCTCAGCCTGGAGCCAAGTCACTACTCGCTCCAGATGCTTCTCCCTCCTCCTCACACAGACACTGACATTGCTGGCCTCACTGGCTGGTCTTGACTGTGAGACTGTCTCGGGCAGGCAGGAACTCATCTCCGGTGGATCGGTGGGTATTCTCTCTCAGTAGTTAGTGTCCACTGATGAGCAAAACAGCCGGTCAGACTCGACAGTTCGATTCCCTTCCTGTCGGTGCTCTGCATCTCTGTGAGATTCTTTCAAGGACATGACCTGACCTGTCATCTCTCCCATACATTTTTGCCACCAATAACGGCAGCCTGGGCTGTGCCTGCGCACAGTCACAATCGAGTCTCCGCAATCTCCTAGCAATAAAAGATCACAGATGGGAGCTAAAAAAGAACATCTTTTTTTTTTTTTTTTAAGTTGTTGGCACGTACATGTGTGTGGTGGGGAAAATCCTGCCACGAAGCTACAGGCTGGCTGGCCTGGGCACAGTGAAAAATAAAAAAATAAAAAGGGAATGTTTGTTAAGGGAGGGTGAGGAGTCCCACTTACAGCTCAGGGCCCACAGACATTGCCCAATTTGCCATTCTGTTAATAAGGCCCTGTGGACAACTATTTTATGCAAATTTGTCAAGTTCCAAATACTTCTTTTGGTTACAAAAAAAAAAAAAATTAGTGTTAGAAGAAAAATTCTGTAGCTCAGCTCCAGGCTGAGCTGCAGAGAGAGAGAGAGAGAGAGAGGCTTTACAGTTTACATAGACCAATAGCATTAATCATGTAGACCTCAAACTGGCATCCATTAACATTAGGAGTCTCCACCCAAAAATCGATCTCCTTCAGGTCTGGGTTACCCAACACAATCCTGACGTTTTTGCTGTGGTCAAGACATGGCTCTCCAACAAGGTGCCAATCAGTGCCATCCAACAAGAGGGATATTCTTTCCTTAGAAATGACAGGATTGGCCAGCCCACTGGTGCAGAGGCAAGATCACCGTCTGCAGCACCAATGACCTGGGTTCGGGAACGGACTCGGGAGTCAGAGGGCCGGCCAGGGGGAGTAGGACTGAGTATCCATTGGACTGCTCTCCTACTCCAGGGGGAGGTGGGGTTGAGAGTCTAATGCATGACGGACCCCTAGCAGAGGCCGTGAGTTCCACTGTGGTCAGTGCCTCTATGTTCGGGGGCAGGATGGACGTGGGTCGTCATTGCATATCCCCACCCCCGTGGGATTCACAGTCTTCAAAATATGCTGGCCACCACTAATGAGCCAGCTCCATTGCCGTCTCCTCTGGACACCAGAGTTTGCCTATCAGCGGCCCCACTCGGGGGGGGGCTAGCCCGAGTATAAGGGGGCAGCTGCCAGAGCCTGGCGAGCCCGTTGGGGCTTGGGGTGCTGCACAGAAAAATCAATAAAAAAAAGAAGTGACAGGATTGGGAAGAGAGAGGCTCGCCCATCTACCTTAAGCCCCCTTCCAAGGGCACGTTCTTCCCCCAATTGACACCAGTAATTCCTCCCAAGCACTCACAGTTAAATTGCTACTTGGGCGCTACGGCAAAACGCTCACCATCATAGCCAGCTACGTCCCTCCTCATGACCACTCCATAGGGTTCACAGCCTTAACCAACCATCTCTTGACCCTCTCCACTATGGTGGATATGGTGCTCCTCAGGGATTTCAATGTAAATTGGCTAGCACTTGACTCTGGCATCTATCGAGACACAACCGCAGGCTTAAACCTGATCCAGGTAGTGTCTTCACCTACCAGACGTAACTATGGGACTGGTAACTCCTCCATGCTTGACCTCATTTTCACAAACAGGCCTGATTGAATTACTGGTGCCAAGGTTCTCTCTGACTCCCTTAGTGACCACACCCCTGCCACCTGCCTCTGGTCTAATAAGTGCACCAAACCCCAACTAGGACAATGTGCCACCGCGTCCTCAAGAAAGGGCAACTAAATCAGTTTAAAGCACATCTAATCAGCCAGGACTGGTCTAAATTGGACTCTGCACCTTGTGTGGACCTCACTCTGGACTACTTTATAAACAAGTTCAATGCTGCCTGTGACATCTTTGCCCCTAGAAAAAAGCTGGGACATAAGGTGCTGAATAATCCCTGGATCTCACCCTCTCTTCTGATCCAGCTGGCCAATAAAGACTACCTTTGGCATATAGCTCAGACCACAGGCAACCCAATGCACTGGCAACAATACAGAGCTGCCAAAAACTCCTGCGCCCAAGCCACCAGGCAACCCAAAATGGCTTATTTAAAGGATGCATTCTCTAGTTCCTGGGGTGACAGCAGAAAATACTGGGTCAATATAAAAGAACTCACAGGCAAGCAACATTAAAACCACCTCCACCATGCTGTTTGTCAATGGGACTATCACCCACAATCCCCTGGAGATAGCCAACATCTTCAACACTGCTTTTACTGACATCAGTGGTGTGCTCCCCTGGGACTTTTTTGACCCCATTACTCCCTCGTCCAACCCGACCAGATCAGCCCCTGTTTCAGCTCAACCACCCTTCTACTTTACATTAGTCTCCCCAAGCTTGGCCAAAAAATACCTTCTTAAGATCCTCGGTAAATCCGCTATAGCAGTGACTCGCTTGACCTAAAGCTGCTACATATGATGTTAGATGAGGTCCTCCTGCCCTTCACAAAGATATTAAACAAGTCACTCTGCCTTGGACAATTCCTGTCTCAATTGAAAGCTGCAGTAGTGACCTCAATCCATAAGAGCAGTGACCGGGCTCTTCACTCCAATTATCGCCCCATCTCCATCCTCCCTCCTCTCTCGAAGGCCTTGGAAAGAATTGTAGCAGACCAGCTATCAGAGTTTCTGACAAAACACAACATCCAATGCCCGGAGCAACACGGCTTCAGAAAAAACCATAGCACCACCTCTGTCCTATTAGAATACACCTCCTTTATCCACAAAGCCCAGGATCAGAGGCACTTAGTGGGGTCAGTGTACACTGACCTCACTAAGGCCTTCAATACGGTTAACCACTCCCTCCTACATAATTCCTTCATTACCATCGGTGCCTCTGAAGAGATTGCAGGCTGGTTTAAAAGTTACCTTGAGTGTCGTTCCCAAATGGTAAAAATATATGATGTACTATCCCCCAGTCAACCTGTCCACTCAGGGCTCTCCCAAGGGTCCATTCTTGGCCCCCTATTATTCCGCTTTTTCCTTAACTCCCTACCCCAGGCCTACCCAGGTGACTTACTCCTATAAGTGGATGATGCAGTTTTATTCGCCAGTCATCCAGACCCTCAAGCATTAACCTGCATCCTTCAAATTAACTTCACAGCAGCTGAAGATTGGTTCACAAAACACAAACTGGTCATGAACTATAAAAAAATAAAGGCCATGCTCTTTGCCAACCCCCATAACAGATTTAAATCCTCAACGCTCAATATATTCAACAGTCACAATGTCCCAATTGAACAGGTTCAGACCTTTAAGTACCTCGGCATCACCCTTGACAGCACCTTGTCATTCTCGGACCACATCAACATAGTCTCCAATGCGGTTAACTGCAGGTTAGGGATCCTCTACAAACACAAACACTGCATGACCCGAGATGTTCTTCTAACTGCAATCACTAGCTCCATTCTTTCTATAGTGGACTATGGTCTAATCATCTATGGTGCGGCTGCTGACTTGACCCTAAAAAGGGTTCATATTGCCCTAAATAAAGCAAGTCAACTGGTTTCAGGTGCACATAACCGGACGCACACGTGTGACCTGTATGGAGGGGCTAACTGGCTGAACCTCAGTGATAGGATCAAATACCACACTTGCCTGTACGGGAAGAAAATCCACCTGGGCCTAACTCCTCCAAACTCTCAGCACCTGCTCACACACCTCTCCAGCTCACACTCTACCAGGAGTGTAACTAATCACGCTTTCCAAGTCCCTTTCTGTTTGACCACTCAAGCCCAAAGATCCTTTGGCTACCGTGCTCCCTGTTGGCTAAATGTGCTTCCAACCAGTACGCTAGATGTACCCACTCCAGGCCTCTTCAAGAATCTTCTGAGAAAACACCTTGTTGAGTGCAGCCAATGTGACTGCCCTGCATAGCCCCAACTAACCCATTTTAACTACCCCCTCGTACCTTTCACCCCTCTTCCCTGACCCTCGAACCTATCCTCTGCCCCTCACAAGTCTCCCCCTAGCCTACCTCCTGCCCTTCATTCTCTTCCCTACCCATCCTATCTAATGACCACGGCTCACCTATCTATTTCGACACAAAGCCTACCCTAGGCTGAGACTCTTCCTAGTGGACAAAGCCACCTCTGGCTGCCCCCAAGCTTGTAGTCCCTGTTAGTATCCCTTACTATAGTATTTTGTTTAACAACTGGTTTTGCTCACTTTCCTATCTATCAATATAAACTTCTACTTACTCCTTGCAACATGTTCGCTTGTTACTACCTCCTCCTGGAAATCTTTCTGTTTCTTACTTTCTTCTTTCTTCTGTATACTTATGTAAGTATGTATGTGCACGGTTTTATATTCTGACGCAGACTAGTGTATATGAGTCTCTAAAAACATAGGTATTCTAATTCCAAGAAAAGTATAGTAATAAATAAACAAATAAATAAATAAAAAATGTTAATTTCATGTAATCCTGTTGTAACCTCATGTAACTTGCTTGTTTTCCAATGTTTGCTGCTTGATGTACCCTTTGTATTGCTCAAATGTATGTTTGATGTGGAACCTTTGGAAATGAGCTCTTAGCTCAAAGGTTGTAATTTGAGAGTTGCATAAATAAATAAAATAAAATAATTTAGCATTTTTTCTTACAGCAAACTCCTCTGACAGCCATTTTTAGAGTTACAAGACCACCTAATCAGCACCCATGACTAAAGTGATACTGAGACTGAGGATCATGCCCATTTATATTGAGTTGGAGTAATGAAAAATAAATGATTATTAAGCAATAATGCATAACGGGTGTGTGTCATGCTGGGATAAGGTCATGCCTTGGGTGGTATAAGCATTTAATACCTGAAAAGTGATGTTATCCCACATGACACACAACCCTAGAGTGCATTATTATCATTATGCAATGGCTCATTTATAAAAACAAAAAAATGTATAAAAACATTTTTTAAATAGATTTTCACTTAATTTTTGTAATGTGCATGTATATGTTTTTAAAAAGTCCATCATTTCTGTTTTCTCCAATAGGTGGTACTGTTCCCTCCCTATCACTCTTTTTCTGTCTTTCACGTGGTGTCTCCTACTGCCTCTGTCCCTACAGTTGTCTTTCTTTCTTTTGCTCTCTCTCTCTCTCTCTCTTTCTCTCTCTGTTACACGGTGTCCCCACCAGTACCCAGTCAGATTAGTGCTACAGGAATAGCGCCAGTCAAAAGAGCACTAGTCCCTGTAGTGCTAACATGGACAGTGAGAGGGGATTTACAGTGCTTGCAGTAAGCACTCCCCATGTCGCTGTCCATGGTGCTCAAAAGAGACAAGGGCACCAGAATCCAGGAGGCTGGCCAAGCTGCTCCTGTCATGGAGGGCTGGAGCATAGAGCAGCTCGGCCAGCAGCAGTAGAGATCAGGGTTTTTTTTTAACACAGCATTATTTGTACCACCTCCATGGATCTGGCAGGGGCTATGACCCCCCCCTCCTTGTAGGGGTATGTTCTCCGGCCCATCAGGGCCATCATGGGTCCTGCCAGGTCCCAGTATTTTTCCGCTATTTGCTCCCCCATGCCCTCACCCATGTAATGGGTGCAGTAGCTGTGTCGACCTCCACAGAGACAGCCAAGCACCCTGGGCGCAGGACTGAACCCCTCTTGTGTTGACGCATGCAGCACAAACCCCCCACCCCGAGGAAGGAGAGCAGTCCTCCAGATGATCAATTCCTGCCTCCCCGGTTGACCCCCGAATGACCCGAGTCTGTTCCTGAACCCAGGTTTCCGGAGAGGCATAAGATGTTAAGCATTCGGCTAGCCTAGGATGGGGTTTTAGTCATAAACTCCAACCATTTTATACATATCATGACTTTGTGTTTTTTAAGGGCCATGGAAACAGTATTCCATGGCCCAACAAATTAACTTGCCCTGCGGATCCGCCCCCGGAGTGGAAATTCTTAAGTCCAGGGAGTTTCAGGGGTCAGGGAGTGGAACTCCCCACAAAAACAAAATTGATGAAATTTTTGCCACGCTGTTCATGCTGATGGCATTGTGGTCGGCTATGTTCTGATGCAGTGCAGTCTCCACCCCCTAAGTTTGTGTCTTGTGTTTTACAGTACTTGCTTCCCTCCCCATACCTGTCATAGTGTTTCTTCTACTCCCCCCGCCTTCCCACCTGCCCACTTGCTCACTCATTCAGCCAAATATTTGTACCAGCTGCAGTTCAGAATTTGCTTTCTGCATATCTCACTGTTTTCCTGGTACAGCCGGCTGTGTGCCGGGAGAAGAAGCACCAATGGTAGTGGAGGCACAGAAATACTGGAGACATGATTACTAGAAAGGAACAGCTAATCAGTAATTAAAGCTTGAACTGCTTTTAAAAAGCACATGTGCTCATGAAGTTTTTATCAGTGGAGAGAGTGAGTTTAGGGCTCACAGTGAAGCTGATTGAAATGATGACTTTATTTCAAATTAGCCTATTTTCATGCGGTTCGTTTTTAAACTTCAGTATGCGCTTCTGTATCTGCTTTTGGGGAATGTGGGAGATTATGTAATGTGGATTTTATGTAAAACAATGGCGGAGTTGAGGCATGATGAGAGATATGGAGTGGTTCATACTTTAAAAATGTTATGTGGTCATTTACTGTATGTGCTGGACCTTGATACAGTGATGTTGTGCTGGGATAACATCACTGTTCAAGGCTGGCACCAACCAATCAGATTGCAAGAAGTTTTCTTGCCTTTGTATAATATGTAATAAAAATAGTGTTTCAATATTGCATGTTCTCTTCTATCTCCATTAGTTGTACTAAGAAAGTTTGTGAGTTCGAGTTCAAAGTTTACTGACCTGACAAAATTGTCATTACAATCTAAAAATCACTTACTGTAAACTATGTATTTTAATGAATACTGACATAAGGGGGTTCAACATTTATATACTGAACATTTATATATTGTACTCATCATATTTTAAAATAGAGTATAATAATTTCTTCAAAAATAAAACTTGACTATCAAAAGACCCTTCTAACAAAAGGTTATAGGAAACCTGATAATTGTACACTCCTTTGGTCACTATAACTGTCTTTATGAGTTTATAAACAACCATCTCTGAATTGTCTAACTTCCCTGTTATTTTGCATATTAGCTCATATATTCCCATTTCTTTGCAAATGAAATGGTTGACATTATATCACAAAAAGGAGTAATATTTCTCAAGTATCCTTATATTTTACAAAACTGAATTTAACAAATAAGCCAACATTTTATTTATTTTTATTTATTTATTTCAAGTTATTGACCAGGAGAGGAACACTGAGCCAAGGCTCGTTTCCAGGTGAGACCTACAGTTACAGTGAAGGACTTCTTCCAAAATGGATTCCTGACTCACCTGTGTGTTTCCCTTGGACCCCTACTTATATAGATGTGGAAGCTGTGCTGCATGACTGAATCTGCAGACTACAAGAAAACCAGTCTCCACACCATCTCATATCTTGGTTTCTTACTGTGCAAGGCTCTCAGTCACATAGAGCGGCCTATTCTCATAACAACCTCAGCAAAGCAGAAGCTCTCATAACTCTTATCAGAGAAAACTAGATGTCATGTCTCTCCTTTATAGGACGAATATAGGAAAAACAACTAATCCTAGTACAGCGTGTTACAGCAGCTGTTAGTTGTATGTGTGTGAGTGTGAGTGTGAGAGTGTGTGTGTGTGTGTGTGGCAAGGCAGTCTCTGTGGGTTCAGCAAACAGCAGTTCTCCACGGTAACCTTCATCTCCTTAAAGGATCCCTGCTTGCAATTGGAATATTAGCTAATAAGCAGTGATACATTGGTTATGCCTAATGGTAGATGCACAGTTAATAATACTGCATTGTAATATACTCACATCTACAATATGCTAGTAAGTACATGCATGATACAGGCAGTAATAAGAAAAATTACAAACATTTCCCTACAAGTGGTTAGTGCGAAGGGGGAACGTTTAGAGCAAAGTGGCAAAAAGCATTATAGAGGGAGTCTAGCCTTATGAGGGAGGAGGCAGCAGCGGTGCCATAAGCTATGTCAGTGTAATCAAAAGAGGGAATTATCATTTTAGTTAGGAGCTGATGCTGAGTGCCTGGGATAGAGCTTCCTTGTTTCTAAACAAGGTGCCTAATTTAGGGCAAAGTTTGGCATGAATATGCTCTGTATGCTTATCATAGTCAGGCCATACACCTAGGTATTTATAGTGTAGGACTACATCAAGAGTGGGGTAAACATGAGAGGGGAGGAAAGGGAGGCAAGTTTTTGTGGGGTTCCAAATGTCATGGATACAATTTTCTTTACATTGACCTTGAGGAGGTTTTTACGGGACTAGTGGAGTACTGAGTGGAAATCCAACTGGAGCTGAGACTGGATAATAGGGGTGGGGGTCAGAGATAAAAAGAATAGTGTTGTCAGTCTACAACTGTATACTGGTCACAAAGCATGCAGATGGGAGATCATTTATGAAAATGGAGAAAAGAAAGATCTCTAAAATACAGCCTTGGGGGACACCAGAATGGATCGGGGGGGGGGCAGACAGGGTACCACCGACAAGGACTTGGTGAGAATGGCCAAAAAGACAGGAGTTAAACCAGTTTACAGCTGCAGAAGAGAAGCCAGCAGAGGAGAGTTTGTTCAGAAGGAGAGGTTGAGAGACCGAGTCAAACGCCTTGGCAAGATCGATGAAGATGGCAGTGGTTATATGGCCTTAATCTATGCCAGAGAGGATGGAGTTTGTGACATGGAGAAGAGAGGCAATGGTGGAGTGATTTGCCCGAAAGCCAGATTGAAAGTGAGAGAAGAAATTTGATGAGTTGAGAAAGTCAATGAGACGAGCTAGTACAAGGGTCACTTGAATTTGTACCAGGGTGGGTAGGAGGGATAAAGAGCAATAGTTCCCCGGGTAAGGGTATCCCCACCTTTGTGCAGGGCTAGAACTTAAGTGGCCTTCCAGGCCTGTGGGACTATGCCAAGGTGGAAAGAGCAATTTTGTATGCGTGTGAGAGGACATACTATTGCAGGGCAGAGAGGATAAGGAGGCGGGGTCAAGACCATCAGGGCTGGACTTGTTTGGACTTAAGGAGGCAAGGACTAGGAGGACTTCAAGGGCAGAGATTGGGGTGAAGGAGTAGCTGTGGGGAGGCATGGGGGAGTGAGAAAGGGACGGGGAGGAGGTGGGAGAGGGTAAGGTACATGTGGTAAAATATGAGTTTAGGGCAGCAGCTATGGAGGCTGGGTCAGAAGGAGTCATGCCATTTATATATAAGGTGGGGGCGGTGGATTGGCCTGGGGGGGTCTAGAAGAGCATTTAGAGTGGTCCAGAAATTAGCAGGAGATGTCTGATTTAAGTGCAGAAGAGAGCGGAAATACGCTGTTTTGGCTGTCCTAATAGCCTTTGTGCAAGAGTTTCTTAATGACTTGTATTTGCACAGGTTGGGAGGTGCTTTAATAGCTTTATAATGTGCCCAGGCCTAGTCACAGGATTTACAAAGGTTAATAAGGTTAGCAGAGACCTAAGGGAGATGACGCTGTTTAACCCTGCCGCGTTTCAGAGGGGCATGGTGATTCCAGACTTTGTGAAGAGTGTACATGAAGAGGGAAAGAGCAGAGCTGACATATAAGATGGATTAAACCGCCATCCAGTCTGTGGAGTGTAAATCATGTTGTAGTGCATCTGCATCCAGTGATCTGAAGGAGTGGCTCCAACGGTAGGCAGGGGTGAATGAGAAGTGTGGACTTTGTGGACACAGTATGTGAGAAGGTGGTCACTGAAGACATCTGGAAGAGTGCCTGCAGTGAGGATTCTGTGAGGGTGAGAGGAGAGTACCCAGTCGAGGAGTGAGTGGTTCTGGGTGGAGGGGTTTGGGCATGTGGGTTAGCTGATTAATTCAGTTAGATTTACCAATTCTATATGATCAGTGTGGGGTTTGTGTAAACAGGAGGCCCAGTTCAGGGTTAAAGTCTCCTAGAAAAATTTGTTCATTTGAGGATGCCTGGGAGACGAGGGAGGAAATGATGTCAATGGGGGGGGGAGAGGAGAAAGTTTGGGGGAGGCATACAGGACAGTGACCAGAAGCGGAAAGGAGAATGGGATGTTTTGTGAAACTGAGAGGTACTCGTGGGAGGAAGTGCAAGACTCTGAAGAGGAGAGACTGCAGGAGAGGTTAAGACAGGTGAAAATGGCCATGCCGCCATGCTTACCATGGTCTTGGCAGAACACACCATAACCTGGGATGGCAATATGGGAGTCAGGGGAGTGAGCCGAAAGCCAGGTCTCTGTAATACATAAGAGGTCAGGAGAGTGTTCATCATCAAATCAAATCATACTTTATTTGTAAAAAGCGCCATTCTAAAAACCAAGCTGCTTATACTTACACTAACAGACATAACAATACTAAACAATCATAACAGATGAAAATATTTAAAATTGATGAAACTGCAGCTCAATAAATATCAGACCTATTCTACAAGGAGTCTGGATATACCAAGCTAAATAAATGTGTCTTAAGTGCTGTTTCAAAACTCTGGATGGTCAGACACTTTCATACCTGACAAGGCAGAGAATTCCACAGGGTCAGGGCCGCAAAAGCAAAAGACCAGATCCCAAATGTCTTTAAGTGAACCCTGGGAATTTCCAGCAATCCCTCATCAGTGGATCGGAGAGGGCGCAGGGAGCAGTAAGAGTGAAGGAGATCTTGCAAGTAACGTGGTCCCTGGTCATCTAGGGCTTTATAGGTCAGTAACTCAACCTTGAAGGTGATCTGCCACTGAACTGGCAGCCAGTACAGTTCGCAGAGCACAGGCATTATATGACTGGTCCTAGAAGTACCAGTCAATAGCCTGGCTGCCGCATTCTGCACCAGCTGTAGGTGGCGGATATTAACCCGTGATAACCTTAGGTAGAGTGCATTGCAGTAGTCAAGGCGGGAGGTTATGAAGGTGTAGACCAATGTTGGAAGAGCATCAGGAGGGACCAGGTGCTTCACCTGGGCTATATTCCTCAGATGGTAAAAAGAGGTCTTGACAACGGCCAACACCTGAGATTTTAGGGTCAGGCCATCATCAAAAATAACACCCAGGTTCTGCACCAGATATGAGGTAGTCAGCTGAACACCCCTGAGCCAAAGCCCACAGGGTTGTCCTGCCAACAAACCCACCTCTCGATGATCTGGGTCCATAACCAGCACCTCAGTTTTAGCCAGGTTCAACCGCAGCCAGCTGGCACTCATCCAGTCATGGATCTCGCATAGGTAGCTGTTAAATACCAAGAGGATCACATCCTGTCTGGGCACAAAGGACATGTGCAGCTGAGCATCATCTGCATAGCAGTGAAAACTCAGACTGTACCACCTAATGATCTCTCTCCTAACAGCAACATATACACTGCGAACAACATGGGTAACAAAATGGAGCCCTGCGGTACCCCGCAGGATGGGGGAGAGGAGCTGAGGAATAAATCCCAGACACCACTCTCTGAGTCCTACCCTTGAGGAAAGATCAAAACCATCTGAGGACTGTACCAGACAGTCCACAGATGAACTGCAGGCACTCCAGCATCACACCATGTTCCACAGTGTTAAATGTTGCAGAGAGATCAAGGAGGACCAAGGCAGAACGAGTCCTCTGATCTCTCGCTATTAGGAGGTCATTTAGCACCCAAACAAGGGCTGTCTAGGTACTATGCCTATTCCTAAATCCCAACTGGAGAGAATCATATACATTGTGGCTGGACAAATGATCATCAGTTGCAGCGCAACCACCTTCTCAATAACCTTACCCACAAAGGGTGGGTTAGAGACAGGTCTGTAGTTAGCCAGACAGTCCGGGTCAAGGGAGGGCCTTTTAAGGAGGGGTTGAACAACTGCCTCCTTTAGGGGGTCCGGAGAGACCTCCCTCTCCAGTGACCTCCAGATTATCTCGGCTAGGACTGGGCTGATTTCATCCATGCACCCTACAAGAAGGTGCGTTGGGCCCGGGTCCAAACTACAACTGGTTGGCCACAAAGTCTGGATGATCCTCATGATATCAGTGATTTCCAACCAGCTGAAGTCAGACCAGGTAAATTGGGCACCCGCCACCCCCTGCCGACCTCTGCAATACCCAATAGAGGGGGTTGAGCAGATCCTGGACCTGATGGTGGCAACCTTATCTATGAAGAACCGAGCAAACTCATCACACCTCTATTGTGAAAAGGCTCTGCCAGGCTGAAGACAGAGTGGATTGCACAATCTGTCAATGGTCTAGAAGAGCTGAGCTGGTCAGTTCTACGCAGCGACAATCTCCCTGGACAGGAACTCTGCCTTCTTACTGGTGATTGTCAATTGATAGACCGCATAATGGTCCATCAATCTAAGTCTGTTACACTCCAGGCTCAATTTCCGCCAATCCCTCTTTAGCCTTCGTCCCACTTTCCTCATCTTCTTCAAGGTCCCCTCAAACCATGGGGACCTTGGGCGAAGAGTGAGGGGGCGAACACGAACAGGAGCTATGGAATCCAGGGCCTCTGTCACCGTTTTGTTATAGGCAAGTACTAGATTCCCTGGGTCCATGCATTCACTCGGCATACCCAATAGGTCCAGTACTGCCATTAGGCCATCTGTGGTCACACCCCTCAAAGGGCAGTACCGGACCATTTCCGTAGGGACAGGCCTATTGGGGGAGGCACAAAACTGAACACTATGGTGTGATGGTCAGACTATCCGACTGGCTCCACCACCAAGTCGGATATCTCCATCCCCAGGAGGAACACCAAATCCAATGAATGACCACAAATGCGGGTCGTGGAGGTAACAACCTGTGTAAGGCCCAATGAAGTCATTAGTTGGAGGAAGTTTTGACCAAACTGCGAGAGTGCATCGTCAACACAGGTATTGAAATCCCCCAGAATTAACCATCTGGGGGATCCCAATACCACATCGATGATGAAGTCTGTGACTTCCTGCAGGAAAACTTTCCCATCTCCTGGTGGATGGTAGATGAGAAGTATCCTGCACCCTACACCCATGCCCACGATACGTTCAAAGGAGTTGGTGGTCCCCATTGGAACATCCACAAGGTCTAGTTCTGATCTAAAACAAATGGCTACACCCCCGCCCCACAATCCATCCTCAAGCATTGTATCACTGAGTACCCAGCTGGAATTGCTGAAGCCAACAGTGGACCAGCATTTTAATTCAACCAGCTCTCAGTGATGTAAGTCAGGTCTGATGACCCAACAAGATCTGCTATTAAAGCAGTCTTGTTCTTAATGGACCTGGCATTGCATAACACCATTCAAGTGGGATGAGTAACCAAGGAAGACCTCGTGTTGTGAGACCCAGAGCCTGAGAGGGTCCATTTTTCCATTTTGGGAAGGAGGCTTCTAGCATTGTTATGGAAAATATAAAGACTTTTGGGGAGATCTGATACAAGAGGGGAGGGGTCCAGGGTTGGGGTGAATGTTGCCAGATAGGATGATGAGGAGGAGGTGTGGGAGAACTGGAAGGCAGTCGGAATGAGAGGCCAGGAACCTCCACTTGGGGTAGGAATTGGGTTGGAGCAATGAGGGGGATAGATAGTAGCATAGGAATTCAGTATTTATAAGGTCTGAGGCAAGCAGACCAGGATGTGGAGAGAGTCTGGTTGTATCAGACTGTAAGGCCGGAGGCGAGGAGAGGCGGGGGGGTGAAATGGCGAGAGTGAGAGTAGGGGGTTGAAGATAAAAATACTGCGTGTGGGGGGTTAGGAGGGAAGGGAAGGAAGGGTAACTGGGAGAAATGGAAAAGTGGGAAGAATACTGGGGGTGAGCATGGGAGGAGGGGAGAATGGCAAATAGAATGCTGAAAGGGAGCAGACACATGATTCAGAAGAAGGAGTGCAACACCTAATCAGCTGTGTTTAATGAGTCAGGGCTGAGCCTGAAGAATGGAGAGATAAGTAGGGCAAAAAGATAAAGCACACACAGAACAGTAGGCAGGGGACAGACGAACTAGAGTGGCTCAGGAATCCAGTCTGCTGAGTGAGAAGAAGCAAAGATATCCTCCTTTCTGGGCAATTAGGAAAGGGGAATTGTGAGTTCTGTTTGGGAGAGACCAAATGGGAGTGTAGTGAGGGGGTGTTTTGTACGAGTTTAGGAGGCTTGGTTGGATAGGAGTGTAAAAGTGGCCTGACTGTTTCTATAACAGACACACCAGCTTAGGGTGGTGAGGGTGGTTGGGGCGGGTGGGTGGGTGTGGCACGTTGAGTTCCGGAACTGCCTGAGTGGAGTTGAGAGTAGATCAAGTACCTGTAGAGCCTTATTTGTTCTGGAGGCCTTGATGGAGTGGGGAGGGCCACTGCTACCCTCTCATCCCTAGCAGAGATGTGGAGCCAGGAGACAGGCAGGCTGTGAAATAAAATAAAACAGGTGAGTGAAATGAGAGCTGGGAGGGAGCTCAGAGGGCAGGGGGAGGGTAAGAGAACAATATGGGATGGGGAAAGGAGAAAAAAAGATGGTAGTAAGTTGTACAATTTGGTTGAGAAACTCCACAGGATCATACCATGAAACAGTCTAAAAGCACTTAGTCTATACAGGATGCTGCAAAAATGGTTAAACAAACTTTCTGCATGCATGAAACCAACAGATTTGATGCAAGTTACAGGGTATTAACTGTACAAAGCTGAGCAGCATGAAATGAATTAAATTAATAAAAGTAACTCTAAGAACAAGTTAATTTGCAGCTGAGCTGAATGAATTAATTAATTAATAAAAGAAATGCTATGAAAGAGTGCATTTGGGGCTGGGGGACTCAAACTTGAAGTCCCAAGTGCACTATCAGCAGAGGTGAGCCAAAAACTAAGATGGCACCGCACATGCCTTATAAGTTAAAAAAATTAATGTAATAACTTACTGTAAGTTGTTTTATGACAAAACGTTTAGCAGATCATCCCTTTTTCATACAGTCGATTACTAGCAGTGATGACAGTTTAACATTTTATAATTGATATATCAGGTTCCTTATTATTGTTTAAAATTCCAACTTTAAACAACAATACATAATCTTTATTAAGGGAGGCAGTATAGCGCAGTGGGTTAAAGCTCTGAGCTGCAGATCTGGAGACCTGGGTTTGAATCCCACAGCCGCCTAGGTGCATACTGTGTGACCCTGAGCAAGTCACTTAACTTCCTTGTGCTCCCAGGTCGCATCTGGAAACAAGCTTTGGCTTAGTGTGCTACTCCTGGGTAAACAATGTTCCCTTTCCCTATTCAAGAAGTAAGAGACACAGATGAAAAATTCAAAACTTCATACAGTATATTGCAGTCCTCACTCATTTCCCTTGTTGCTCTAGATTCAGCTATTCTAATTTTATGAGGACCAGACATACATGGTAATTCCTTTCTATTGGTGGCCTATTGGAAACATGAGAAACTTTGTTCTGTTTGGGTAATTCATCAAAACTTTGTGAATTTAAACAGGACTCAGTTGGGTTCAGGTCTGTTTACCTCATCCCCATTAGGTGTATTAAAACCAGTGTTCCCAAATCTAAATGGTATGAAGACCCAATCTGATCATAAAAAGAGAGTTACACGTTTCTAATTTCCTTTACAAAATTCCTTTTTAATTTACAATTCTAAGGAAGCAAGTAAAGGAAGCAGCCATGCTGGCTCTGATCAGAGTTTGTTTACTTTCCTGCATGCTGATCATTCCTTGTCCTTGTACTTACCATTGCTGGGTTTGTAGTGGCAGTATCTGTTTGTGTTTGAATACAATTTTTTGCACAGGAACATGTGTGATACAGGAACAGGATTCAGTTATTATCAAGGCATCATTACATTAATGTATACATTTACTTATATCACCCTATGTTACCTAAAGTAATGCTAACATCACTCTTTCTAACTACTGCCAATCCCCCCCCACCCCCCAACAAATAGAATCAATTCCATATCACCTCTCCTGGCAAGGAATTCCAAGCCATCCCTGTCTTGGCTGATAATCAGTAGAGGCTGGGTGTTAGAGCACAGACGTAAAGAGGCTGATGTGATGTCAGAAGGGTGGAGGAGGAAGTGAGCCAGGAGCACATCGGCACCTCCATGAACATGCACTTTCCATTGCCATGAGCTCAGGTAGCGTAGAAAGCAGGTGGAAAATGGTCAGCGCAGTAGGGTCATATAATGCCTACGCATCACACCACTACACATCACACCACGGGCACATGCAACAACTACTGGATTGTGCTTTGGGGGTTAGTATGGCCTCCTCTCCTGACCCCACCATGTGGGAAGATCTGTGGGTTACTATGCCAACAGATAAGCCAGGGGGAGATGTGGACAATTTGGGGGGGGGGGGAGGCTGACGCCAGCTGAAGGGAACCTATCCTGCCATGGCCAAAGGAGGCAAAATGTATATGGGAAAAAACACAAAAGACAAACCTTGAATGCATATTTCGCATATACTCAAAAAAGTCCACAATATGGGATGATTCCATGCTACTGTCATATTGTGATATTCGGTTACATAATATCTACTATGGTCCCTACCCCTACACTTACACAGATACTGTCACTTCAATGGCCTGGATTAAGTAAGCCTGTCTTTTCAAATGAATGCTGTTGAGTTGCCCCCCTCAACACTCGCAAATACACACACACACGCACACAGGCAACATCTTATGCAAACTGTGAAATACATACCTGGTTATGTAGTAGTTGCTCCTGTACGGCCAGCACCTCATTTATCCTCTCCGATTGCACGCTCTTTTCTGGAGTCTCTGTTTCAGGTAGAGACTGATTAACAAGGTGCAGAGTTGTCATCACACTTGTTGGCCTTTCATTGTTGGTGACATCTGGCTCAACAATGTGTTCTCAGTGTCACTTGTAACTGAGGAGCCCACTATGGGAGCTCCTAAATCAGCCATCACGATGCTGGCATTTTCAACCTCGGCATCTTCAGGTTCTCTAATTCCTGCTGTGATCGTTGTTCAGTCATTTGAAGGAGGCTGTCAATAGCTATTATGAAATTATAGCCTGTTACAAAATGCTCTGACATGTTCAGGTACAAACCAAAAAAAAAATTTAAAATTCAAAAAATGACTGCTGGGTAACACAGATTTCCTTATTACAAAAGAAGAGGTTTGCACTTGTTTGTTTCATTTGTCGTCACAGTCTGAATCTTGTCTAAAGGTCAAGTGATGCATGAATTGTTTTTCACGAGACAGTTCTGCTGCACGAGACAGATTAAACTGTGACAACACTCCAGCTATCTTGTGCACAGAACTATTACTTCACTGCCGAATCTAATTCATAACACAAAAAGATTGTTACATTTGTTATTGACATTCCTACTTTATGTTTTGGATGACATTTGAGCAATGAGGCTGCTACAGCAGCCCCACAAAGTGCTGCTGTCATCATCACACATGGCAGACTCTGGTTTACATTTCAGAGCGAGCAGTGGTTGGGGTGGTAGCTTCAGCTTACAAGCGCACATGGATTGGCAGAGTTAATCCATGCACCTGCCCACCCTGAAACTGGCACCACCTCTAGTGAGCCAAACAGGACCTATTACTACCTCCTGCCTGACCACAAGCTTTTTGTAAATCTATCAGCAGCACTTGCTGTCATTAATGCTGCTCATTGTAATATGTCCACAAACTCCACCTGGCTACTCTAACGTAACAGCTATGAATAATGCAAAGCCCCACCGCGTCTGTTAAGATAACCCCATCCCTCGTCACTCTGGTGCTGCAATGTGCACATTGATTAAACCCGCCTCCACTCAGTCTCTGGGTCGATGTTTGTGAACTGCACCACTGCTTTTACATTACACCACTGCCTGATCATCCTATTCACGCCACCCTACTGCAAACAGCCAACTGCTCGCTCCCTTTCAGTAAGCCGCACCATGGTTTTTACATAATCCTGCTTGCTCAATACTTGATGGTTCCCACAAATGCCACCCTGGCACTTCCAGTTCTGCCCCACAGCTCTTGCAACAACCTGGATGACTTATCAGATTTATCTATGACAGAGGAGAGTGCCAGATGTGTGGGCATCCAGAGACTGGCAGAAATACAGGGACTAAACAGCAGCACTTGGTGGGGAGTGAGGCAGCAAGCTTTAACAGGCAGAAATGACAGATTATACAGAAACTCAGCAGGGGAGCACATTAATTTGTCAAGTAATGGTGTCTGTAACTTCCAGGCAGTGTTGGGTAAGTTACTTTTTCTATTACTTTTTATTATGTTTGGAAACTTGTTCCAGGAAGCTCCATGTAGTCACTAGCAAGGATGAAGAAGTACTAGAAAAAGTAATACACCTTACAATTATAATTACTTAGTTCTTTTTATACAAAAACAATACAAAACTAATAAATAACTATAACAGATTACATTTTTTGAAAGTAATAGGTTAGTTACTAGTTACTTTCAAATAAATGTAATCAGTTACAGTTATGTATTTCTTTTGCATAAAAAGACATAAGTAATTGTAACTGCAAGGTGTATTACTTTTTCCATTACTTCTCCATCCTTGCTAGGGACTGCACAGAGCTTTCTGGAACAGGTTTTCAAAAGTAGTAGAAAGTAATAGATAAAGTAACTTACCCAACACTGCTTCCAGGCATAGCATGCTGGATGGTAAGCAGGACCTTAATATTTGTAAAATCAAGCTGGCCCAGTGGCGCTGAGGGCTGAGGCACCAGACACCTTCCCTCGTGATACGCCGGTGACCCGGGTTTGGTAATGACCTTGGGTCACCGGGTTGCTGGCACAGGGAGGGAAGGGTGGGAGCAGGATTGAGCAGTGGCTCTCCTCTCCTGGGAATGGGAGGTTGCCCACCCATAGTCCCACCGTCACCAGATGGAGGTTCGGTGATAGGCGCAGGAGGCAATGGCTGACCGGTAGGGTGAGGCATCCTGTAAGGCATGCATACACATGCCTCCACACCCGTGCACCATGTTGGGAACATGTGGGAGTGGGACTAAGGGGGAGAAAAACTGATAAAGTACTTGCAGGGAAAAAAATTGTAAAATCAATGCCTCTGCAATCAGGCTGCCCAGGTATGTTAATATAGAGAGTAACATAAGGCTCTCGGAATGCTGGCAGCCACACAGACTGCAGCATTACTAAAATCCTTATAATAATCTCAATTAATGTTGGCGAATTTGACTTTTAAGAGCCTGCACAAAAGGTTTTCTTCTTGTTTGGCTAATCCATTCCAGGTTCAACACAGAAACTATAATTCCAGTTCCAAATCAAAAGATTTGCTTCACATTCCTCACATGCATACTGTACCTGGACAGAATGCTTCTAGCCATAGGGCATCTTGCTTATGGAATACCATACCTGTGTCAGTTAAACCCTTATCTTCATCAACTGTTTTCAATGTCGCATTGTAAGATCATTTTCAGAATTTGAGTGTTTGTAAATGTTTTGTTTAAATACACATCACATACTGTGTTTGTATTTTTCAGCTTTTTATAGATTTTTTAAGTATTTATTCTGTTGTATGTATCTCGTATTTTTTTTGTAAATTGATTACATTGTAATGTTTTGTACATAAGTACCTGGGTCGTGCTGAAAAAGATGCTTCTGGCACCAGTGCACCTACCTAGTTAACAAAATAAAACTAAACTAAGTGTATTTATTTTGTCAAAATATTTATTTTGGTGTGTGAGAAAAACAGAAAAATGCTAAAGATTAATTTTAATTGGGAGACAGTATAGGTTTTCATCAATTTAAAAACACTGACATACAGGGCCTGATTTTCAAACGGCATTACATCAGCACAAGGGGCAAGTGTCTAGTAGTTTGCCGCAAGTGGAGACTTGCATCAAATAATGTGGCAATTGCAATTTTGCAATGTAGCCAGCCACAGATCCCTGATGTAAGTCCCATGTGCTGAATGCAGTTAAACTAGCCCCCCCCCATTCTAAGTATGCATCATTGAGGGAGACATTTTACAGGGTTCATGCCCCAGTAGTGGCGCAAGCCATCGTAAATTATGAAAAATTTAGCAAATGCACCAAACCCTCTGGAATTGGGCTGCATTGCATTCAGAAGGTTTGGCCCAGCTGCACCTAACACTGCAGTTGATGCAGGGCTTGACGCAAGCCCTGTGTCCACCTTGTAAAACCTGGCCCACAATGTCAAAGTTACAGTACTTATAAGGAAGCATTGTATTAAGTCTAAAACACAGTGAACCCCATATTCAAAAGGTTAGTGTAGGTCTAACCGAGTTAACGTCCATGCTAACCTTGATTAGCAACAGTGCTAGGGGTGTGGCCATATTCAGAGGCTGTGGAGGCCGCCCAAAGCAGGCAGCACGATTGCACTCACCAAAGTGCTGCACCCATGCAAATGATGGGTCTCTCATACATAACGGCGCAGCAGTATATTCAAACTGGTTTGGCGGTGCTGTTTACTGCCATAGAGAAAAAACATCTTAATGCAGCGTTCAGGCTGTGCTGTCACACCCCCCCAAGGCAAGACAACTGTACTCAGTGCTCAGTCTGCACCCCCTTCCTCTTATCTCCACTGTATCAGCATACATATAGCCCTTCCTGGTGTATAGTGGACCCTTCCCCCCCCAATCAGCCAGGTTTCCATCTGTGCAAAAGTACAGTTCTCTGGTGGGATAGCTCCCCATACTGGCTGCCATTAATCTCCCTTTCTGATTGACACCTCCCACTCACCCACCAACTGAGAACCCCTGCCCCCTTCCCCTGGTCACTACATACCACTTCAGAAGGTGACAGACTGTCGACCAGTACATCCCTCCACTCACCTCCTTGGAAGGCTGCCATCTGACAGTCATGGAGCACAATCATGAGCATATACGCAATTGTGCTTTGTGATTGTCAGATGACAGCCTTTCATGGAGGTGAGCGGAGGCTGTGCCAGTCGACAACATGTCACCAGAAGTGGTCAGCAGTGACTGGGGTGCAGGAGTCTTCACTGGGTGGGCTGGCAGGGGTGTCAGTTGAGAGGGGTGGTAACAGTGGCACCTTTTGTGGAATTGTGCTTTTGCATAGATGGAAGCCTGGCCAAGCAGTGGGAGGGGGTCTGCTAGACACCAGGGAAGTGTTACCACTGCCATCATGGATTGGGGCCAGGGTTTTTCTGTATTGTATTCTTGAAAACCATGCACAAGGCATTACCATAAAAGCAAACATTTCATTGAATTAACACAAAAATTCTTCAATGCATTTAAAATAGTTTTGTCTCTATAGCAAACTTCGGTTCAGAAATCAGATTGAATCAAATTGATTAACAGATGCACTATGAACTAACATCAAGGCATGTTTCAAACTATCAACATGCAATAGTTGCACTATGTGCACAATATTGTACATTTTAACTGTTAATAACCATATACAGTGCATATGGAATACAAAACTGAGCATTTTGGGGCAACATATGGATTAGCACAGGCTGGTCAACTGTAACAAAAGATGGAAATGTCACCACAATTGTTCTTCGAAAAGAGCATCCTCAAACACTGCAGTAACATTTCCTTTTCCAGACATAACTTGCGTGTTTGAGTACACTTGTAGTCATATGGGGTTTTATTTTATGGATATCCCTGCATTGTACAGGTTACCACAGAGGTCTGTAGTGTTTGACTGCAAGTGGCACTGAACATGTTGCGTTATCAGGTCGATATCCTTGGTAAATAAACTGTCCAAAAAAACTGAAATGAGAGCAATCACTCATCACAGTGTGCAATATCTAATTGGTTGCTGCATGCTGGGTGTTGGGTAGGCTGTTTGGATGTGCCCATAACAGTATGCAAAGGCAGTCACGATGGGACAGTTAAGCAGTATTACAAATTTCTTTAAGTAATACCAAAATAGGGAATTTCCACATGCTGATAATAGCCCTTCTTGTTTAATTTCCGTCTGAACACTGAATCAAGATTTTACATGCAATGATGTATGTCTTTACTTTCCAATTACAATACAAGTCTGTACAATGACCATGTGGAAAGGAACAGAGCTGATGTTCACTTATTGAATCTAGACACATGGCCTTCAACAGCAGCCTCCTTCTCAGGGTGCACAGACAAAAAGCACAGTGTTTCTGGGGTTGTGTTCAGGGTTGAGTTTGTGTGATCTCCATTTGCAAAAGTATCACATAGACTCAGAGCTTCTTGCATCAGGTCATATGTGTATTTTGAAGGAACGACAATATATTAATTGGCAAATACATTCCAAATAAGTCACTATTCAGTCAACACTATGTACAGTATTAAATCATTAACATTATTGTCATATAATCAAAATAATGATCCAATTATTTATGCTTCTGTCTACCCAGCATTCACATCTCAGGCCCCTAGGAGCACAAACACCATTTTTCACAGGGTCTGCCAGTACTCACTTTGGTACACATACTTTAGCCTCTACCAGTGGTCAATGTCCTTGGGCTGTCATACACATCTCAGAATGGTTTCTTAAATGTGCAGAAAGCACGTCCTTGGTTGGCAGGTCTGGTGTATGTGAATTACATGGAGTACATCATTCAGTGACAGCTGAGCAATTTAACCAATTTTCAGTACTTACCACCCCTCCACTGGGATGTGTGTGCAGGAACTGATGTGAGCATGTGGCATCAGTATCGGCTTGGTCAATGACATCTATCACTGCCCAAGTGTGCATTACCAGCCTGCTGCATCAATACTTTTTTTAAATTATTCTTTGGTAACCAGGTAAGGCCCACTAGACACAAGTGCCTGTTTTCAGGGGTGACCCAGGAACACTGAGGAGGTTAAGTGACTTGCTTAGACTCACACAGTATGAAAGTGGAGGTTGTGGGAATCAAATGCAAGTCTGCTGGCTGTACCAAGCTCATTCACAGCTCATTACCCTAACTTCTAGGCTATACTAGCAGCCCTAAATACATAAGGTCACCTCTGGGTCAGTCATACAGTAGTGTGTGTACCCACTCACTCCACCATGGTGGAATAGTGTCCTCTTGGGGGCTCCATCCTCCCTTCACCAGACATCACTAAGACGAGTTCAGATTGCTCCATAACCAGTGCTCCCATTATTGCGAGCTTTAGCAATAACGCACCTCCAACAACCCCTAGACTACTGAATTTATGAAGTGATTATGTACCGCTCCATGTTGATTCCCATAAATAGAGTACATACCAATGTTTTCTATTATAGGGGCATGGTAGCACCTTCATAGTTAGGGTTGAGCGAGACATTCTATGTTAAACCCCTAACATTTTACCTTTATAGCTTTGGCAGCATTTAACAAAATCAGCTGAAACTGTGCACATGTTGTCTAGGAGGCAGGGTCTAAATCTGTGAAAAGGTTTGTGATGGCAGCTTGTGTGGTTTCTGAGATCTGCATATGTCATTTTGTATAGATGTCTAATTTTTTTTCCTACATTTAACATAGGATTTGGGTTTGCTCTCATCTACAGCCTACACCAAATGGATTTTTTTTCTGAAACTTTCAGGGTAGAAGCATGATGTGACAAGGTAGTGCCTTTGGAAGGTTTCATGAAAAAATATTAAAGTTACTGGGTTATAAAGGTTTAAAGTCTTTTTTGTCTGTTCTGAGCATGCTCAGTGGGATTTCTGGGACAACGTTCTGATAATACACATAAATTCTGTAACTCAAGACCATTTTAAGTTTCTCAGCACTTGCTTTTCACAGCACGAAAATAGTTTTTGTGCTGTGATAGTTGCCATCTTGTTGTTTCCCCAAACAAAAAACCATGGAAAATACACAAAAATGGTGTAATTTAAAAAAAACAAACACCTGAACCTAGCTAAATGGGACCTGTTTAGTTACACTCTGATGTTTGCTTTTTAAAATAATGGCCAGAAGTACCTTTTCTGGGCATCTCAAAATCCAGGGTGCCCAGCTTAACGAGGGGAGCCGTTCACCCATGTTCTCAGTATAAGAACAATAGGACTTGATTACTGAAACTACAGCTGCAAGTTGTGCTGCCATCTTCAGCTGAAACAGTGAGCTGGCGATCCCATGTTCCATCTGTCTGTCTGTCTGTCTGTCTGTCTATCTATCTAAAGTTTTATTAAGCAGAGCAGGGTGCCCACCCCTGCTACTGCTTCTTTTCCCCACTCCCATCCAGATTGCATGCCCAGCCCCAATGTTTATATTAGCATACCAGGTTGCCCAACTCTTGTACCACTTCTGCTGACCCAGGTTCCCTGTCCCCCATGTCCATGCTTGGTACCACCAAACAGTAGCTTGACACTGGGGTACCCAATCCCCAGTGTTAGAATGTCAATATCCACTGAAAAGAAGAAAACTAACTGGCCCAGTGGTGTGGAGGGCTGAGGCATCCAGATTTACCTCCTGCCATGCTGGCGACCCATGTTTGCGGTGCAAGCAGGTTGCTGGGGGTAGACCATGGAGGAGAAGGATCGAGTCTCACAGGGACAGCTCTCCTTCTCTGGGGGGGTGATCAGTGGCCAGTGCTTGCCTGGCTCCTAGAATAGGCTGGGGGCTGGTGCACTGATGCTGTCCACCATGGGTGGAGGCTGGGCAGATGCCCAACGGGACATGCACAAGAGCATGCATGGCACTGTCACTGACATTATTGCATGCCTCACCTCCAGGCAAGAAAAACAGGAAAAGGATCTCCAGCAGCTGGATGACTGAGGGGCTCACAGGTCCCACTCCTCGACCAGCCATGGCACCGGCCTGAACTGGATACGGTCTTTGGTGGGGACTTGGGGTACCCCCACTGACCCCACCAGGGGGGCAATCCCTGGGAGAAGAAGGTTGGTGCCAGCTGGTATACATCAGAAAGATGTGGCTGGGGCTCCCTCTCAATCATGGGCTGCCGAGGGGGTAAAGAGAGAAGCAAAAAAAAAAAAGAAAAGAAGAAAACTATCCTTCAATTTTTTTGTTACCTGCAAAAAAGAAAATGGTCCCTCGCCAATCTGACCCCCCACCCCACCCACCTCCACAAACCCCACACACATCCTCACTCACCTGAACATGTCCAACAGCAAAGATCCACTCTTTCATCAAAGATATATCTTACTGCTGGAACTGGCAACTGCGATACATGCAGTTTAATGTATTTCGATGGGGTTTGAACTTTTATTCATAACTTTGTCATTTTTGCATATTTTGATCCCACATTTTCAACATGGCCTTTTGGGACCCCACCTCATGAACAATGGTGGTGGAACTATGCAAGTCTGGCCCAAAATGTATTTCTGAGGTTGTTTTGTGAAATCATTTTTTGGGCAAGATTTGAACATTTTCACCACACTTGTTCATGAGGTGGCATCATAAGAAGGCTATGTGAATATCTAAGTCCAAATTCAGAATTGACAAAAGCAGGAGTATACATTGAAATTGTTCTACGTTAACTCATAACTTTGGTAATTTTAAGTATTTCTGAACCTTAATGCTAATGAACACATACTATAAGGCAGATATGGCACTAAGGGGTTATTTGCATGTCATTATTTGGCCATTAGTTTCTCTCCACAGTGCATTCATGCACAAATGCATGGAGGCTTTGTGCAGTGCCTCAGTCACCCACACACTGGTGCCCTACCTACCTATGTTATCCCTGGCAGTCTAGTGGACCACCTTCCTTACCCGATCCTTTGATATTGTGGAACTATATTTAAGCCCTTCCCTGGCAGTCTAGTGGACCCCCTTCTCATCTCATACTAGATCATAATGTCGCATGCATAATAGCATACGACATTATGGCGAGCCCAGACCTGTGCGCTCTCCGAGTTGGACCCCAACCCGGAGTTGAAAATCTTTAGTGGGGAGTTTCCACAGGGCACAGCCCACCATAATGAGGGGTGTGGGAGTGCAGCCCTGCACAGAGCAAAAACTGAAAAAAATCGCGTAACACGATTATGCCGCAAAGCATTCTGCCGTGTGACATAATGACTGGGTGCCTTCTCATCTGACCTGGTATTGCGGAATGTACTGAAGTCCATCCCTGGTAGTTTAGCATCCCCCATCCAATCCCTGTCAAATCCCCCCCGAGCCCACCCACTCAGCATCACCCACCCGTATTTTGGCCTCTAACTCACCCATCCATCCATAGGGGAGATGCTCTCAGGTCCTCAGATGTTGGCTAGCAAAGACTCTCCACTCACCCCTCAGCCAGCTGCCATGTGGCTGATAGAGCGAGCACATGCATACTGTATCAAGAGCTGTATCTATAGTGTGTGTGTGCTCTCACTCCCTCTCACACAGTGGCCAGTTGAAAGGTGGTGAGCTGACGGTCTGTGCCAGTCGCTGCCTGAGGACCTGATAGCAGCCAGCTGGGAATAGCTTTAGTACAGTTTCACAGTACCAACAGTGATTGGGTGAGGGAGGGCGGTTCACTAGGCTGTGAGGGGTGTCTGCTACGCTGCCAGGGTCAGAACTTTTAGTCTTGCACAATACTGACAACTGGAGGATCACTAGACTGCAAGGTCAGGCTCTGCAAATAGCTTTGTATCAACTGGGATGCAGTGGGTGGAAGCAGGTGTTAACACCAGTTCTGCCAGGGGTTGGGGTCACACACAACTGTACACACTGATAGAAGCAGGATTTCATAAGTGTTAAGCAGTGATGTCTGGACAGCTAGTTAGTGCATAAAAAACCCTTTGAATAGATCACTACATCCTTATGCAAGAGGGCACCTTCATTTGCATTGATGCAGCGGTGTATCCACCAAGTGATGCCAAGTGACCCTTTGGATATGGCCCCTGCTCTGTCCAGACACACTAAGTCTGGTTAGCATGAGGCTATGCCTGTTAGCACCATGCTAACCTTCATAATATGGGGTAATTGTGTGTCTCATTCTACCTCACCCTTGCAACAATTAAAGTATCACTCTTAACATTTAGTTATTAACAAGATATAGTATCTGGTTGGCCTTTGTTCTGTATAAAAATCAGCCTGCCCAAAAACCTTGTTGTGCACATTCTAAACTGTTGTGCGCATTCTAAGGTGCTGCTGTGCACATTCCAAGCAGTTGTTCAGCACAGTTCAAAGGTCATAAAATTTTAAATTACTCATTCACCCAGCACTTATCTGATTACTAACCACCCAGTGCCCAAATTTGTACCTTTTAATGTGTAAAACTCTGTAAATATAATTTCAATCACAAAACAGAACACAGAAATGTCAAGAGTTTTTTTTTGTTTGTTTTCTTTTCTTTTTGTTTAGGGAAGTAACACTTCTGTGATTTCTGTGTACAAAACCCTATACTATATAAAATAAAATATGGGCAACCACACACAACTCAGCATGTGTTTCCATCTTGGGGCTGAGATGACAGCAAGGACCTCTCAGGCTTTGCTCTCGAGGTCTATATGCTGTCATCTCAACCCCTCGATGGAAACACAGCCTTGTTGTGTATGATTTCCCGTACATTATTCTCTATACCTTACCTTGATTGTGTGAAACTTAAACATTAACTAGAAAACTTTCAACAGCATGTAGATTTAAAAAAAACATTGTACAACATGATTCTGAAAGTCATCATGAAACACAAATATTTTGAAAACTATTGTGTAGATGTTCAAAATATTCGTGCAGCAAGTAGATGTTAAAAATTGTAAGGAATTCCTGTGCCAATGTTGTTTTTTCTTTGAATTGAAGATACAGTATCTAATTACTACCATATTTCAATGAGCTTCTATTAAAATTTTGTATTTTTACTTGTGACTTGTGTTTAAGGGCAGCTTGTATTTAAGGATGGCTTGTACTGTAAAGTCGCATTTTAAGTGCTAAAAATAAAATAATAATACACATCCTGGATTTGATCAAGTTCTTTGTTGTTGGTCTACTGCATATCAAAATAGGAGTAATAAACATCAACTAAGATAATACTTTTTTTTTAATACAATAAGCATATTTACAGAGATAAAAAATCAACCCTGACTTGAAGCTACAGCTTGTATTTGAGGGCAACTTTTTCATTATGACCTGTGGCTTGCATCTGAGGGCAGCTTCTACAGGAGGGTGGCTTCTATTTGACGAAATTCAGTATTCAGTCATTTATTTGAGCAAACTGAGACTGTGCAAACAAGATATTATTAATAACTTCAAAAAGAACTGTTTTTTTCACCAAACTACCAAAAGGACCTATCTCTCCATAACATGTAACAAAATACTTGAACCAACCAACAAGGATAGACTGTCCCCAGTGCTTAATAACTGTGACCAAGAACAACATGGATTTAGAAAGGGCAGAAGCTGCACCACTAATCTTCTTTGTTTTTACGAGAACGTTAGTGAGGCACTGGACCAAAAAACACCCCGTCATATAATATATTTGGACTTCGCTTAGGCGTTTGATCTTACTCCTCACTGTGCCATTATTAAAAAATTACAAGATATGGATATTACTGAAAGTTATGTATTTTGGCTTACAAATAGGAATCAGAGAGTGCAAGTGAATGGGCACCTGTCTGAGGTGGGAACTGTGACAAGTAGAGTACCGCAGGGTTCTGTCCTGGGACCAGCACTATTTCAGATTTTTATATTAGATTTAACACCAAATCTAAATGGTTGGGTATCAAAATATGCAGATGATACCAAAATAACTGGTCTGTAAAAAAATTCAGAAAGATGCTGCAGTTATTCAAAAAGATCTAAATGACATTGCAGCATGGACAGACCACTGGGGCGTGAAACTAAGCTTGGGTAAATGCAAAGTGATGCAGCTGTGGAAGAATAATTTCATACAAAAATAATACATGTGTGACCTCCCCTTATTAGAGTCTAGCAGGGAAAAGGATTTTGGAATCCAAATAACTGATGACTTTAGCACCTCTAAGCAGACATCAGAGGCTGTAAGAAAAGCAAACAAAATCATCTGGGCAATTAAAATAAATATGACTTCAAGGGACAGAGGAGTGATGGTAACATTATTCAGGGCATATATCCGTACTTTGAGTTCACCTCCCCGCTATGGAATCCCTTTAAGAAAAAAGAAATTAATAATATGGAAAGAGTAGCTTGCTGCCCAAGTTAGTCCAACTACAACCACTAGTTGTCTCCCTTAACCCTGACATTCTTATAGTATTAGAATCTTGGCTAACTAGCAAGATTTTTAACAACAACATCACCATCCCAGGCTACTCAGCCCACAGGCAAGACCACACAAGTTGGGGTGGTGGTGGTGTGGCTATGTATATCTCCTCAAAACTCTACTCAGATATCATATTATCCATCTCCCACCCACAATCTTATGAGGTCCTACTAGTCAGACTGACTCTGCCATTCTATGTCCCAATATATGTAGCAGGGGTCCACTGTAGACCTGGCCTATCCCCATCTACTGTCTCCGAACTTATCTCCACTATTGCCTCACTCTCCCCTGCGGGTGAGTTGTACATATTGGGGGATTTCAACCACAACTGGATTGCCCCCTTCCTAACCAAGCTCCGGAATAATAATACGGCACAAAATCTCTCACAATTAATCCAAGAACCAACTCCTCTAAACCACAAATCACAAAACCACTCACTGATTGACTGGGTCCTCACCACCCATCCACATAGAATTATACAATCTAGATTGCAACCTGATTCCCTCAGTCATCACCACATTATCTTTGTGGTTTGGAAAATTCACAAACCCAAGGTGCCCTAGAAAATAATTCTTTCAAGATCTTTCAAGTCTCTTGAGACTGACCCACTACTCCGCAGTCTTGCACAAACAGACTGGTCCCCCATCTCTTCCTCAAACTCGGTGGACAAGGCCCTAGACTACTTCAATTACAAATTCATTGACACCTGAAACAAACACGCACCTGTTAGGTGTTCTAGGGTTTGTGGCAACCATCTCCCCTGGATCACCCCAGAGCTGCTAGCATGCCTACGTGCTCGCGATCTAGGATGGAGAAAACACAAAGCATCAAAGTATCCTAATGGCTATATAACCTACCGCACCCTACGAAACAAATGTATGAGAGCTACTGGACTAGCTATGGCTGAGTATTTCAGCAACACCTTTCAAACAAACATAAACAATCCTTCCAAATTTTGGAAGGTAGTCCAGTCACTGTTCTCCCATCAAAATAAACCTCCCCCCCCTTGAAAATAAACAACTCACTAATCTCTGACCACCTCACTGTTGCCACGGAATTCAACTCTTACTTAACCTCCTGTGCAACCTCCCTCCTTGCTTCCCTTCCCATACCCCCTCCCTCCCAAGTGCTTCCACACACACCAAACAATATAACCCTGTCTTTGCCTTCTATGAAGTCTCACCCACGGACACCCTGTATGCCCTCCTTGCACTAAACCCTTCTAAAGGAAGCTCTCCTGACCCTTCCCAAGGGTGGTGACCCCTCCTCACCTGGTAACTACTGTCCTATTTCTCTTCTCCCCATCCTTGCCAAGCTCCAGGAGCACCTCGTCCTTTCTCAACTCTCTTCCTAGCTTTCAGACACTAGCTTCTTCACACCTTTCCAATTTAGTTTCAGGAAACATCACTCCACTACCACCTCCCTACTTAGGCTCACTGATACCATCTTCTCAGGGATGGACAGTGGCCAAGTCACATCAGCCATTTTCGTCGACCTTTCAAAGGCTCTTGACACGGTCTCCCACTCCCTCCTCCTAAACACCCTCTCCTCAGCTGGACTGTCTGACTGTGCCACAAGTTGGTTCAGAGCCTACCTGGTTGGTAGGATGCAATCAGTCAGAATCTCTGATGCATTATCCCTTCCCTTCCCATAGACACTGGTGTCCCTCAAGGATCAGTGCTTGGTCCAATTCTCTTCTTGATATTCCTAAACGATCTCCCATCAGTATGTACTACATCATTGATTCACATGTATGCAGATGACATGGTCCTGTATATCTCTGGCCACTCCCCCTATGATGTCAAAACCAGGCTCCAATTGGACTTCAAAAAGCTCCAACTCTGGTGCATTGCTCATCAATTTTCCCTAATTGCTAAAAAGACCATCTCTATGTCCTTTGGCACAAGGCAAAAATTTTCTAGGATCACTTCCCTACCTGTCTTCCATACCCTAGATGGGACTTCATTGGAGGACACCACCTCCTTCAGATACCTTGGTGTCTGGTTAGACCAGCACCTCAACTTTTCTGGGCATGTGGACGCCATCCTGAGAAAACTGCACCCCAAGTTAGGTGCTCTCTACATGAACCACTACTGTCTACCTCTAATAGCAAGGTGTGAATTGGTCCAGAAAATTATTCTCCCCATTTTTGACTACTGTGATGTAGTCTATGGTGCCACCCCGAAGTCCACCTTAACCAGATTGGACACCTTTTTCATCTATTTCTGTCACTTTGCACTGTATTCTCCTCCCCACAATCACCACCGCGACCTTTACTGCCATCTGGCATTCCCTTCTCTAACAAATCGCTGTCTGTCCCATATGGCCAAATTTACCTCCAAATTCTAGTTCAACTCTCTCCCCTCCTGCCTTTCCTCTTCCCTGACTATTCCTCCTTCCCCTGTACATTCACTTAGATCCTCTGATGCTAGGACACTGGCTATCCCTCGCAGGCTCACTTCTGCTGGCCAGTGAGCCTTCTCCTACTTTTTCCCTAAACTGTGGAACACATTACCTCCTCAAATCAGGTACTCCTCCTCCTCCTCCTCCTTTCACTCCATCTCTAGTGCCCTTGCCAATTTCTACTCCTCAAACTGCTTATGCTCCTGACTATGCCACCCTCTCTTGCCCTGCATATTATTGGCTTGAAACTGGTTCTAAAGTTCTGCATACCCTGCAACCAATTAACTCTGGCACTTAACCATACAGTATGTATAGCTACCTTGCGCTTGTCAGTGTCTACCCTTTTAGTTATTGTTGCAGCCATACCCTTTAATGTATTGTACCTTGGAATTGTATTTGACTGCTCTACTTTGTTCATTCAAGTTGTAATGTACTCTGTTGTTGTGCCCTTGCTGTTACTCTGATGTTATATTCAATTGTTTATGTGCATCCCTCTACCCACTCCCCCAGAATGCATTGTGAGACGAGAAACTTTTGCTCAGTGTGCCTTTTCTGGTGAAACTTTTCAATAAATAAATAAAGTTCAGTGAAGAGTCACAAAGACCATTAAAGGACTAGTGGGTAAAAGCTATGAAGAACACCTAATATCACTAGACCTGATGTCACTTACAACTAGGCATATACGTGGTGACATGCTGTTTATGTATGACATTATGCAGGACCTGATTCTTCTTAATGAACTGAATATCAAGTTTAAAGAGGGAATTATGGACACCAGAGGACACCCATTACAAATCAATGGACTAACATTTAGGAGTAACACTAGGAAGTATTTCTTTACATCTAGGGTGGTGAGCGCACAAAATGGCCTGCCAGTTGAGGTGGTGTTTAGTAAAACAAAGATATCAATGAGACTAGATATTTACATCTTAAATGGAGGAAAACTTAGGTACTTTGGATAAGTTCTATAGGAACAAAAATGGCATATGCCTTCTAGCTCCTGACAATCCATAGCATGAATCATATCATGAATCATATCATGAACCAAACCTATAGGTTTCACAGCTTAACCTTTGTCATTTTTTTCTCTCCCCATTGGCAAACATTTTGGCTCAGAAATGGGTGAAAACACATAAATTCAACACTCTATAAATCAAAAATGGAAACATACATTTCCATAAACTTTCTGCATTAGTAGGCCCTAGAACTGAAATGATGCATGCCGAGTTTCACAGTCCTATGGTCCGATATGGAGGACTATAGGTCTGTGTGTATCCCAGGGTCTCCCCCATTACTACCCCAGATGGAAGCAACACATCAAGGGAAGCAACACATCAAGTTACATGTAAATAAACCCTAAGCTGCTTTCAGCCTGAACATAAGCTGAACCCCTCAGACGGTAAGTGGGAAGGAGGAGCTCTTGAGGGCCATGGGGCAGAAAAGAGACTGCCACATATGGAGTCCTTGCCAAACATGCCCTGTCATGAGTTATTGCTTACTTATTGTATTACTGCTTAGCTAAGACGACACAGTACACAGTACATGTGATCAGATGTTCTCAAAGACCATCAGCTATGTATGATTTAAGACCTCATATACATAAAAGGACAACATTAAACAAGGAAAGTATAAGTGATTTAGAAGTGGTTCATACGTTCTACGGACTAGAGCTTGACCCATAAAAATGACACATGGTATGCCAAAGATCTGGGACCTGAATTTCAAAAGATATAGAGAAGGATAGCACAACAAAACTATAGGTTTGCTTGTATTAAGTGCAGGTTTTTTTCCTCTGTTTGACTGTATTAACCAGTGGTGTACATGAATTAGGCAACCTATGTTGAAATGGCTTGCTCAGCCCTCATAGCCCAGCAAAAGCAACTTGGACTGCTCACACCAGATGGAAATTAGCCTCCAACTTCCTGTCTGCACATACATAGTGGATGTTTACAGACCCCAACAACCACTGCACCACCACAGAATGGCATGGGAATACTATCAGGAAACAAAAGATGAAAGCAATAAGACACGAAGGGGTGTGCATTAGACACTTCTAACACACAGCCAGGGGCATGTGGGCTCATGCCTTCAGCCACTGGACATGTGTTAGAAGTGTCTAATGCACATCCCCAGAGTGTCTTATTGTGCTTATAAAATGGGACTCTACGCCATATGTACATGTAAATGATTTAATGAATTGGCTAAAAAAGTTAAATAACTATTGTATTACAATGTAAAATAGTTCCTCCGACTATATCAGCTTGCTATGCATTTTTTTTTCTTTAGGTGTTTTGGCCTATTATGGACACCGTACCAGTCCCAGTACTGTAGCTGGTTACCATGGTTACCCCACCCCTGCCACACCGAGTGAAATATTATAGATTAGATTTTTTTCAGGCTGTTTTTCATTTTTTTTTAATTGTATTGAGGAGTGTAGGGCAGAGAACGAACGGGGGCAGCCGAGCAGGTGGGCGGTCGGTTTGACAGATGAGTGGTTGCTGCATTAGTGATGACAGTTCCTGTGTGCTGTTAAGAAAAATTGTCATAAACTGCTAATCTGTAGCATTTCTTTCTCAGTGCTGAGCAGCCACATATGCTATATTTACTGAGCAGCTGTACCTCTAGCTCTATGCCCGCAATGTGCAAGTATTTTAGTGAGCAGCCATAATTCCCCCCCTCTGGCATTTTCTCATCACAGGCAGGACAGGGAAACCTCTGTGAGAGACTGTCTCCTGCACTAGACTGTGACACACATGGGCTGTTAACTTGTCAAATGTCAAAGGAGTTTAGTTTGTTTCAAATGTTACATGCCACATCTCCCGCTCTGCTCTCCCAGCTGCTAGCTACACACGGGTGCCTTATAACTTTGTTAGACATTTAACATTCACAACTTAATTAAAGTGCATGTATCCACACCTTGCAATCTCAGTTCCACTCCCCTCACTAGCTCTCCCGCTACACTAACACCGTGTGAGCCTGTGTATGAGTGTACAAAACTGGGAGAGCGAGCTCTATGTGGATTAAAAAAATGCAAGTATCTGCAATAATATTTTTAATGCCTGTGAGAACAAGTGCTTTTAAGTTTATGAGAACTGCAAGGGGAAGCATGTTTGTGAATGGCAGTGAAAAAAATGGTGGTGATTCAAAAATGAACATTTCATTTTACTACTTCTTTTACTTCTTAGTACCTATTTTTTCATATGCGGCTGTGTTTACCTGAACTTGTTGCAAACCATGCATTAGACACTTCAAATACACAACTAGCAACCAATTGAAATACAGGATGTTCCCTACCCATTTTATAAATTCCTCACAATCAATTGGGAAGAAATGTCCTCAAATTTGATTGGCTAAAAACTATTCCAAGCAGTGGGGATATCTCATGGTATCACCACAGCCTGGAAGAAGTTCTGCCAACAGTTTTGTACCTACAATACTTGTAAACCACTTATAAGAATGGGCATCATCATTAAGTGTTAAAGCACAAAGAAAAAGGGGTTACCATGAGGTAATCTCCTCCATCATGCACCATGAGTGTGTTTCACCATGGGGATAGTATCACTGATCGGTATCCCAATCCCTGGAGCTGCCTAACTGCTGTTCTAAAATGCAGTAAGGCATTGTAGTGCATGGTGGAAATGCTGTCATGCATGGAATCCCATGCCTGGAATATGCTTATTCTGCTGCAGTAGTGCAGTAGTGCAGTAGTGACATCATTATGTTGTTCTGCTGTAGTAGTGATATCACTACTGCAGCAGAAAAACCTGGAATGCTGCCACAAAGTTGCTTTCCTCTATCCAATTACTGTGAAGTTGTTTTGTTTTTTTAAAGTTGAACTTGCAGAAACATCTTTTTACATGGGATGTGAAGAAGAGACTGGTCCAAACCACTTTTCTTTCCTTACTAGATTATGCGGACTTCCTCTATAGCCAGGGCCCCACTGCTGTGCTTGCTAAACCTGATACACTCTATCATAGAGCTTTAAGGTTTATTACTGGTCTTCCTTACTCTACACATCACTGCTCCTTATACACAGCTGTGGGATGGTCATCCCTCAATCCCAGACGACAAAAAAACGCTGCCCTCTGGATCTTCAGAGCTATCACCAAGAAGCTGCCCCAATATATCTTGGATTGCCTACCACTAAGCATGGTAGGCATGTATGCCCTGAGAAGTGCATCCTATGTCTCCATTTCTGTGCCCAAGTTCAAATCACGCTTTGGTAGGGCATCCATAAATTACGTGATACCCCTAATCTGGAATAAGTTGCAAAAAATATTGAAATTGGTCCACCCCATCAATATTGCAGCATTCAAAACACTCCATGCTCTCTCTTTCAAGGAATCCTGTAATTGCCTCCCCTGACCTTTGCCTTATCCCTAGATAAGAGTCTTTCATATGCTGTCCCCTATTACTCTTCCCATTGAACTTATTAGCACTATATTCTCTTCCTGAAATGCTTCGTGCTAAGCTATCCTTCCACATCCACCTTTCTCACCCCTCACCCCTATCTGTATCAACCTTCCACTCCTCTCCCCTACCTACAGAGCCCTTTTCTTCCTGCTTCTGTTATTTTTCAGGCTCATATGTGTAATATTGACCTCATCTTGAAAATTGTCATGTAGTTTGTATAAATTGATATCTTTGCTTTTGTTATTGTTATTTTCCTTGTACATTGATTTGCTACTGGCTTTATTTCTATTTGTTTTTTGGTTTTGATGTATACATTGTGTATGTATTTTGACTATGTATTCTGTCCAGGTCCATCTCGCAAATGAGCATTGCTCAATGATGTTCACCTGCTTAAATAAAGATTTTGACTGACTTGATTGATCTGCAGTACACTGTGTCAGTAATTTGATCCTGCCACCAACCCTCGAGTGTCCGCCCCCAACCACCTGCTCACTGAAATGAAGTGCAGTGTCTGAAATGGGCATGGATGCCCATACACTATAAAAGACAATGTATGGGCATCCATACACAGACAAGCCTGCATCTTAATCTCGAGTTTTGTATGTCAACCAGCGAACCTCTTGAGCTTCACTTGTGAGGTTTCTGATTGCCATAAAAAAATTCTCAATTTAGACACAGGCTTGTTGTATATGGCTGCCCATACATTATCCTCTATTTGGTGGTGTTGTTACATTTTAAAATTAAAAAAAGCTTACTGCCAGCTCCTGGGTGCACACCCCTCTGTCAGGCAATAGCAGGGTGCATGTGATCCATTTACTGTAGATACTGTTGTATTTATATAGGTGCCACACAATCAGAAGGCTGAATTTCCACTTTAATTTTATGCTTTGACATAATGCCACTTCTTTTTTGGCTGAATAAATTCATCCAGGTTATGGTGTTATATGTCAGCACACACTGTCATGTATTACTGTTTGCATTATTTAATATTTCAGGCATGTGGAGGAGACAACTGTAGGTGGTAAAAGTCAAGGGCTGGTGTCATTTGAACATTGTATAGTCAACATGTATGTCCAGGGCCATACCTCTGTGACTTCACCTAGACAAGGGCCAATACAGCCCCTATTACAGGTTGGAAGGGCCTCAAATATAGACTTTTATAATACTGCCATTCTATTGTATGGGGCAGTTGCATGAGAGGGAGTCTCAGTGCGACCTCCGAGATCTCCTACAAAGCAAATTTATTTTTGCTGTAGCACATCTGTGTTGCCTGACTTGCACGCTCATGCAGAGGACAGGGAACTCATCCTCCTTCCCTTGATCACTCAAGTAGCCCATTTCACATCAATAGTGCAGGCCACCAACTCAATAAGGCACATGAGCTGGAAAATCTACCAATCATGTAAATATATGGGATGCACACTGATTACACATACTGCAGTGTTTGTGCAAATCAGAGTGAGAGCACTTACAAATAAGATGTAGAGGCCAACTCTATGGTGCCATGAGGTAGGGGAGCACACAGAATGTGGGAAACGCGGGTTTCCATTCCAAGTCTGGGATGCCAGGGGATGGACTGAGCATCCACTTGTACACTCTCTTTGTGTGTGTGTGTGGGGGGGGGCTTGTACATTACGCTCCACTTCTTCTTCCTACAGGAGGGACAATGTGGAGGACATCCAGTGCTCAGCACTACAGAGGGAGAAGACAATAAAAGCTGGAGACTGTCAGCCCTGTGAGTCAGATGACAACTGCTTGCCCACACCACAAGTGTTTGTGCAATTCATGGACACTCCTTTTCTGCTATCCAGAACTGTCCCTTGCTAGTAAACATTTGCAATCCTCCTTTATTTGTGGATTTCCCATTTAAGTGCAGGAGCAGAAATGGAGCCTTTGAAGTTCTTGACTTCTTAGGTACCCAGAGAAGCGATAATTCTGTATATTATACCCTGGTGGGAGATGAAGCAGGACTTAAATGAGTGACTCCAAGGGGGCAAGGTGAGGAACAGAAACAAAAATAATCAAAAGAAGGCCAGTCTGACAGTCTGCTGGGGTATCTACCATTCTTAAAGGGAGGGAGTTCAGGTTTGATTCCATGCCCAGGCTCATCTGGCAGGAAGCTCAGCTCAGTCCACAAAGGACGTAGAGCAATCCTGGAGAGAGTGGATGGTTTCAGCTACTGTGTCTGCCAGGTAACGAAAAAAACACAGAGAGTGGGTGGGTGAGGGAAGACCATTGGTAGAAAAATGGGGAAAAATAAAGAAAAAAGTAACTTTCATGCAGTGTAAATATGGCATAAGGTATTGATCTAAGGAAGGCTTAGGACAGCATCTTTCACATTGATTTAATAGCAATGTTAATAAAAATTATGTAGCTATTAAAACATCACTGAGGTTTTAGTATTCCTTTAAGTTCATCCTGTTTAATAGTTTACATTGCCTGGTTAGTAATCTTGAAATATATTTAGTTCCTTTCAGAAAGAAGTGTTAATTCATTAAAATTAGTACAGTGTTATTACCGCCAGACAGCTTGGCAGCAGGGGTGTCACTTGTTATTCTGGTGTCCCATATTTGTTCCCAACCCCTAGAATGCCACATCAGTCTTGAAGGAAGCATCCACAGGATGCTGTCAGTCTCTGAAATAGATTGGCACTTTGTCCCACCATATAACTGCCCTTGGGTAGCCCAGGGATCCAGGTCATAGTTGTAAGCCCCCCAGTAGCACTACTTCTGGAACACACAGGAACTGTACTCTACCAGAGGCATTTTGTCTGGACCACTCTGGACACCCCCCCATGCATTACTTTTGGATCACACTGAACACACACACACACACACACACACAACCATACTGGTATGCTGACCCAATGGCGACACCGACACAGCGACATACCACGCTGTCGGCAAAATCAACACTTTGCTGACAGAGTGCTGTGCTGGTGTGGCCGAGACAGGGGCACACTGTCTCTCGGTCCCGCACCCCTCCCTGAATCAACTCTGACTGGAGTTGATAATTCTTAGTACGGGGGTTGCGGGGGGCAGAGTCTCCCACATGGGGGGTTCGAGGGGGAAGCCCCCCGATGAAAAAACAGGACTGGGAGACATTACAGATTTATGTCTACCACAACTTGTGGTCAACATAAACCTTGTCACTCTAATGCCAGTCAACAAAAGTGTTGTCAAGCCAGCATCGTAGAACCACACACACACACATGCACTACTTGTGGAATCCTAAGTCCAACCACCACCACCACCACCATTTACACTTCAAGGGCCAGGCAACTTTCTCCTAATTCTTGTGCCGTGTAATCTGTTTTTGTACATTACAGCCCAGGGTCAGCTGCACCCTTGATGTTTATCAAAAAACAGGGTAGCAGCAGGCAGAACAGAGACAACCCTTTACCCTGCAGCAGTTACTGATTCACTGCAATGAGTCTGCTTCCACAGTTACAGATTCACTGCACTGAGGCTGCTTGCTTTGTCATCAGTAAACTTGTTGTTTCACCCAGCACAGAGACAGCAAACAGGCCCTCAGAGAGTCACAACTACAATTCTTATCTGGTGGCTGGGGGGGGGGGTTATCTTACCTGATTCTAACACACAGTCCTGGCGCCACTTGAACAAAGGAAGCCCTATGATAACTTTTTCTTTTCTTTAGAAATAGTTGATAGTAACAGTGACTTTGTTATTTTTAACTCTAGGAGAACTCCTGGTGGGAAGGGATCGGTGTACTGTTTCACGTAGGTTTTATTCTCTTGGCTCTATGACAGGGTCTAGCATTATTCCCATAAACTGAACGTCAGTTAGAGAGGGTGTGCATGGCACTTCATGTTATAGCAGCTGGAAATTTAGCTGAAAAAAAAAAAGACAATACAGAGCCATTCTTTAACTGAGATGTATCTGTCTCACCCAGCAGTATATGTATTTAATGACAAAATGAGATCTTTTAACTGTAGTAGCAAAGGTTTGGGCTTCATTAGATTATATAGGCACAGTAGCACCTGTATATTAGGACTGAGAAAGCACTTCTGTATTAGACCCTCATTTTTGCACATTAATACCTCGACCCTTGTTTAGTTTGACCAATTTGCCTGTAAACTGGCGTGGATGGAACTGGTGCAGGATCTCAAGATCCTATAAATTTTGTGCCTTTTGGTTCAGTGGGGGCAAAGTTGTAGAAGGTTGAAAATACATAAATTCACTAAAATTAAGAACCTTCTTTTCACTCACTAAGGTGCCTATGCACCAATAAGGGCCAGGAATGCATGCTAGACATGGACCCGTCCAATGCATGTCCATACACTTGAACAGGTGTGCAGGGTACGACATTCACTACTACTGTCCCCTGCAGGCTCTCTGTTCATGGCCCTGCCCCCCCCCCCAGCATTTTGGAGCATGGGGCACACTGGCAGACATAGACAAGCATCCTATTGGATGCTCATCCTGGTGACAGCACGGATCCCATGCTCCGCAAGAGCAGGGGATTGTGGGACACTGCATGTTCTGAATGTAAAACTATTTTGTGTGACTGCCCCAATGGCTGCCCCCAGCCCTCTCTGCCTGACTGGAGGCTGGGCCAGCATGGCAGGGAGGTTGGCTGCCCATCTACAACCAGCGGGTGTTGTTCATGGGAAGCAAGCAGCAGCTACAGCAGGGCCACTGCTTGCATAGCCTGGGCCCCCCAGCACTCCGGACCTTAGTAAATGGTGTAGATAAGAGAACAGCCTCTGGCCACTCCCCTGGTCAGTTCATGCACATAGCTGCTCTGATGGACTGGGGATCTGGTGCAGATGGGACATGTGCCCCTTCTGTGAAGGCTGCGGGGGTGCACAGGACCCTAATGTGCAGCTAACCAACTTAGGGAAGCCTGTGTGCTGTGTAGCCATGGCACATAGGCTTTGCCTACTGTTGTGCATAGAGCCCTAAGAGCAAAAAAAGCAATTGGAATTTGAAATCAGAAACATTCAGGATTGAAAGGGTTTGATCCAATGATTGTACTTTGGTAATTAGCTTTTTCCTAAGTATTACCATTTTTGAGATATTAGCAAAAATGCATTCCATTTTTTGCAAATTCTCAGTAGCAAAAATGAAAATTCTAAGGATAACTGGATTTTTGCTAATGCATTTTGTTATGTTTTTGTATCAAAAAATACTTTCATGAGGTAAAGAAATTAGCTTTTGTATGAGTTAGCCATATGAAGTTACTTTGGCACTGGGCCTGGGGTACCAGAGCGGGTCTACTGCTGGACAGATGGTTGGTTACTTCGATGCAGGGATCTGGGATCCTCTGCATGCCCAGTGCTGAATGAACTGTTACCTTCTGCCATTGCCCCATGGGGCCCCTGTGCTACTGCAGCAAAACTGTTATGTTGCCACAGGGCCCTTTGGACAAATATACTGTTGCCTTGGCACAATGCCTGGGGACCCTGTGCATCCATAGAAACATAGAATTTGATGGCAGATAAGGACCACTTGGCCCACCTAGTCTGCCCATTTCCCTATCTAATGGATAAGCTGCAGATCCTAGTTAACCAACAGCCTACTTCCTCCTACCCCCCAGTAGAATTGCCTTATGTCTGTCCCATGCATTCTTGAATTCCCCCACTGTTTTTGACTCCACTACCTCCTCAGGAAGGCTGTTCCATATATCCACAACCCTCTCTGTGAAAAAAATACTTCCTCACATTACCTCTGAGCCGTCCCCCCACTACCTTCAAATTGTGCCCCCTTGTTCTTGCACATCTCTTTTTCTGAAAGATGCTACCCTCTTGGACTTTGTTAATTCTCTTGAGGTACTTGAAAGTTTCTATCATGTCCCCCGCCTCCTTTCCTCAAGGCTATACATCTTAAGCTCCTTTAATCTCTCTTCATATGTCTTCTGGTGCAGACCCTGCACCATTTTAGTTGCCCTCCTATGGACAGCCTCCATTCTCTCTATGTCCTTGCGGAGATGGGGTCTCCACAACTGCACACAGTACTCCAGATGGGGTCTCACCAACTGTCTGTACAGAGGGATGGACATAGACAGACAGTTAACTTGGTGCTGGGCCTGGGGTACTCAGGTGGGCATGCTGCTTGACAGATGGCTACTTTGGCACAGGATTCTAGGAGCCCCTGCATGCCCACAGCTGAAGGGACTGATATCTTGGCAAAGGGCCTTGGGGCCACCTTGCCATCCACAGCCAGACAGACTGGTTCAAGCAACTCGGGAGGTAGGAACACTGGTACTGTATCTGTTTGATTCTGATTTGGGCCACACACCACGAGCATTGCAGCAAAATTTAAGAAAAAGGTACAGAAAATAGAATAAAATCTTTGTATATTAGCTAGGGTTGTGCTTGCTGAGCCCCTAACATTGCACTTAGAACAGTAGAGGTGTGGCCTTCTGATCAGTAAGCTCCCCACTGGTCAACTGTGAGATTCTTATGGGTCAAAACACGCTATATAAAAGAAGAAGCCAGAAAGTGGTTCCAACAGAAGCAATGTTTAAACTGGAAATGTTTAGGTGAGGGAACTCATATTTATGTTTCTAGGTGGTGGAAATGTCATTTCTAGGTGAAGGAACTCTCCTATAGTAGTCAATGGAAAAAGATGACAGAGGTGGTGGAACTGAGTTCCTGTGGGCTCCTGTCCCCTGCACATATTAAAGAAAGAAAGCAGTTGGACCTCAGCTCACATTAGCATGCTAAAATTTTAAAGTCCAGGTACCTAACCAATGAGGGGGTCACCTTGTCATCTGTGATCAGGCTAATCAAGACTCAGTCAAATGCTGAGACCAAGATCCACTTTAAAATGATAAAATGATGGCCTGAATTTAATTAGTTGGGGGCACTGGTACTATAACTGTTTGCATTTAATTAGTTGGGGGCACTGGTACTGTAAATGTTTGCATTTAATTAGTTGGGGGCACTGGTACTCTAACTGCATTTAATTAGATGGGGGCACTGGTACTGTAACTGAATTTAATTAGTTGAGGGCACTGGTACTGTAAATGTTTGCATTTAATTAGTTGGGGGCACTGGTACTGTAACTGCATTTAATTAGTTAGGCACTGGTACTGTAACTGTTTGCATTTAATTAGTTGGGGCACTGGTACTGTAACTGTTTGCATTTAATTAGTTGGGGCACTGGTACTATAACTGTTTGCATGTAATTAGTTGGGGGCACTGGTACTGTAACTGTTTGCATTTAATTAGTTGGGGGCACTGGTACTATAACTCTTTGCATGTAATTGGTTGGGGCACTGGTACTATAGCTCTTTGCATTTAAATCATTGGGGCACTGGTAATATAACTGTTAACATTTAATTAGTTGGGGCACTGGTACTGTAACTATTTGCATGTAATTAGTTGGGGCACTGGTACTGTAACTGTTTGCATTTAATTAGTTGGGGGCACTGGTACTATAACTGTTTGCATGTAATTAGCTGGGGCACTGGTACTGTAACTGTTTGCATTTAATTAGTTGGGGCACTGCTACTAAAACTGTTTGCATGTAATAAGATGGGGCACTGGTACTATAGCTGTTTGCATTTAATTAGTTGGGGCACTGGTACTGTAACTGTTTGCATTTAATTAGTTGGGGCACTAGTACTATACCAGTTTGCATTTAATTAGTTGGGGTACTGGTACTGTAACTGTTTGCTTTTAATTAGTTGGGGGCACTGGTACTATAACTGTTTGTATGTAATTAGTTGGGGGCACAGGTACTATAACTGCTTGCATTTAATTAGTTGGGGCACTGGTACTGTAAATGTTTGCATTTAATTAGTCGGAGGCACTGGTAATGAAACTGTTTGCATGTAATTAGTTGGGGGCACTGGTACTGGAACTGTTTGCATTTAATTAGTTGGGGCACTGGTACTATAACTGTTTGCATTTAATTAGTTGGGGGCACTGGTACTGTAACTGTTTGCATGTAATTAGTTGGGGCACTGGTACTGTAACTGTTTGCATTTAATTAGTTGGGGCACTGGTACTGTAACTGTTTGCATGTAATTAGTTGGGGCACTGGTACTGTAACTGTTTGCATGTAATTAGTTAGGGGCACTGGTACTATAACTGTTTACATTTAATTAGTTAAGGGGCACTGGTACTATAACTGTTTGCATGTAATTAGTTAGGCACTGGTACTATAACTGTTTGCATGTAATTAGTTGGGGCCACTGGTAATGTAACTGTTTGCATGTAATTAGTTGGGGCACTGGTACTATAACTGTTTGCATGTAATTAGTTGAGGGCACTGGTACTGTAACTGTTGGCATGTAATTAGTTGGGGCACAGGTACTATAACTGTTTGCATTTAAATAGTTGGGGGCACTGGTACTATAACTGCTTGCATTTAATTAGTTGGAGCACTGGTACTGTGACTGCATTTAATTAGTTGGGGGGCACTGGTACTATAACTGTCTACATGTAATTAGTTGGGGCACTGGTACTATAACTGTTTGCATTTAATTAGTTGGGCACTGGTACTGTAACAATTTGCATTGAATTAGTTGAGGGCACTGGTACTGTAACTGTTTGCATATAATAAGATGGGGGCACTGGAACTATAACTGTTTTCAATTAATTAGATGGGGCACTGGTACTATAACTGTTTGCATGTAATTTGTTGGGGGCACTGGTACTATAACTGTTTGCATGTAAATAGTTGGGCACTGGTACTATAGCTGTTTGCATTTAATTCATTGGGGGCACTGGTACTATAACTGTTTGTATATAATTAGTTGGGGCACTGGTACTATAATTGTTTGCATTTAATTAGTTGGGGCACTGGTACTGTAACTGTTTGCATATAATTAGTTGGTGGCACTGGTACTATACCTGTTTGCATTTAATTAGTTGGGGTACTGGCACTGTCACTGTTTGCATGTAATTAGTTGGGGGCACTGGTACTGTAACTGGTTGCATTTAATTACTTAAGGGCACTGGTACTATAACTATTTGCATTTAATTAGATGGGGCACTGGTACTATAACTGTTTGCATTTAATTAGTTAGAGGGCACTGGTACTATAACTGTTTGCATTTAATTAGTTGGGGCACGGGTACTATAACTGTTTGCATTTAATTAGTTGGGGGCACTGGTACTGTAACTGTTTGCATATAATTAGTTGGGGCACTGGTACTATAACTGTTTGCATTTAATTAGTTGGGGCACTGGTACTATAACTGTTTGCATGTAATTAGTTGGGGGCACTGGTACTATAACTGTTTGCATGTAATTAGTTGGGGCACTGGTACTATAGCTGTTTGAATTTAATTCATTGGGGCACTGGTACTATAACTGTTTGCATGTAATTAGTTGGGGGCACTGGTACTATAATTGTTTGCATTTAATTAGTTGGGGCACTGGTACTGTAACTGTTTGCATGTAATTAGTTGGTGGCACTGGTACTATAACTGTTTGCATTTAATTAGTTGGGGCACTGGTACTGTAACTGTTTGCATGTAATTAGTTGGGGCAATGGTACTGTAACTGTTTGCATTTAATTAGTTGAGGGCACTGGTACTATAACTGTTTGCATTTAATTAGTTGGGGCACTGGTACTATAACTGTTTGCATTTAATTAGTTGGGGCACTGGTACTGTAACTGTTTGCATTTAATTAGTTAGGGCACTGGTACTATAACTGTTTGCATTTAATTAGTTAGGGGCACTCGTACTATAACTGTTTGCATGTAATTAGTTGGTGGCACTGGTACTATAACTGTTTGCATTTAATTAGTTGGGGCACTGGTACTGTAACTGTTTGCATTTAATTAGTTGTGGGAACTGGTACTATAACTGTTTGTATTTAATTACTTGGAGCACAGGTACTGTAACTGTTGGCATTTAATTAGTTGGGGGCACTGGTACTATAACAGTTTGCATTTAATTAGTTGGGGCACTGGTACTGTAACTGTTTGCATTTAATTAGTTGGGGGCACTGGTACTATAACAGTTAGCATGTAATTAGTTGGGGTACTGGTACTATAGCTGTTTGCATTTAATTCATTGGGGGCACTGGTACTATAACTGTTTGCATGTAAATAGTTGGGAGCACTGGTACTATAATTGTTTGCATTTAATTAGTTGGAGGCACTGGTACTGTAACTGTTTGCATATAATTAGTTGGTGGCACTGGTACTATAACTGTTTGCATTTAATTAGTTGGGGGCACAGGTACTGTAAATGTTTGCATGTAATTAGTTGGGGGCACTGGTACTGTAACTGTTTGCATTTACTTAGTTGAGGGTAATGGTACTATAACTATTTGCATTTAATTAGTTGGGGCACTGGTACTACAACTGTTTGCATTTAATTAGTTGGAGGCACTGGTAAAGTAACTGTTTGCATGTAATTAGTTTGGGGGCACTGGTACTATAACTGTTTGCATTTAATTAGTTAGAGGGGCACTGGTACTATAACTGTTTGAATGTAATTAGTAGGGGGCACTGGTACTGTAACTGTTTGCATGTAATTATTTGGGGGCACTGGTACTATAACTGTTTGGATGTAATTAGTAGGGGGGCACTGGTACTGTAACTGTTTGCATGGAATTAGTTGGGGCACTGGTACTGTGACTGTTTGCATTTAATTAGTTGGAGGCACTGGTACTATAACTGTTTGCATTTAAAAAGTTGGGGCACTGGTACTATAACTGTTTGCATTTAATTAGTTGGGGCACTGGTACTGTGACTGTTTGCATTTAATTAGTTGGGGGCACTGGTACTATAACTGTTTGCATTTAATTAGTTGGGGCACAGGTACTATAACTGTTTGCATTTAATTAGTTAGGGCACTGGTACTATAACTGCATTTAATTAGTTGGAGCACAAGTACTGTAACTGTTTGCATTTAATTAGTTGGGGCATGGGGCACTGATACTATAACTGCTTACATTTAATTAGTTGGGGGCACTGGTACTATAACTGTTTGCATTTAATTAGTTGGGGCACTGGTACTATAATTGTTTCCATTTAATTAGTTGGGGCACTGGTACTGTAACTGTTTCCATGTAATTAGATGGGGGCACTGGTACAGTAACAGTTTGCATTTAATTAATTGGGGGCACTGGTACTATAACTGTTTGCATGTAATTGATTGGGGGCACTGGTACTATAGCTGTTTCCATTTAATTCATTGGGGGCTATGGTACTATAACTGTTTGCATTTAATTAGTTGGAGGCACTGGTACTGTAACTGTTTGCATGTAATTAGTTGGGGGCACTGGTGCTGTAACTGTTTGCATTTAATTAGTTGGGGCACTGGTACTATAACTGTTTGCATGTAACTAGTTGGGGCACTGGAACTGTAACTGTTTGCATTTAATTAGTTGGGGGCACTGGTACTATAACTGTTTGAATGTATTTAGATGGGGCACTGGTACCATAGCTGTTTGCATTTAATTCATGGGTGGCACTGGTACTATATCTGTTTGCATTTAATTAGTTGGGGCACTAGTACTGTAACTGTTTGCATATAATTAGTTGGTGGCACTGGTACTATAATTGTTTGCATTTAATTAGTTGGGGGCACTAGTAGTGTAACTGTATGAATGTAATTAGTTGTGGGCACTGGTACTGTAACTGTTTGCATTTAATTAGTTGGGGGCACTGGTACTATAACTCTTTGCATTTAATTAGTTGGGGCACCGGTACTGTAACTGTTTGCATTTAATTAGTTGGGGGCACTGGTACTGTAACTGATTGCATTAAATTGGTTGGGGGCACTGGTACCATAACTGTTTGCATTTAATCAGCTGGGGCACTGGTACTATAACTGTTTGCATGTAATTAGCTGGGGGGCACTGGTACAATACCTGATTGCATTTAATCAGATGGGGGCACTGGTACTATATCTGTCTGCATGTAATTAGCTGGGGGCACTGCTACTATAACTGTTTGCATTTAATTAGTTGGGGGCAATAGTACTATAACTGTTTGCATTTAATTAGATGGGGGCACAGGTACTATAATTGTTTGCATTTAATTAGTTGGGGGCACTGGTACTGTAACTGTTTGCATATAATTAGTTGGTGGCACTGGTACTATAACTGTTTGCATTTAATTAGTTGGGGGCACAGGTACTGTAAATGTTTGCATTTAATTAGTTAGGGCACTGGTACTGTAACTGTTAGCATTTACTTAGTTGAGGGCAATGGTACTATAACTATTTGCATTTAATTAGTTGGGGCACTGGTACTATAACTGTTTGCATTTAATTAGTTGGGGGCACTGGTACAGTAACTGTTTGCATGTAATTAGTTTGGGGGCACTGGTACTATAACTGTTTGCATTTAATTAGTTAGAGGGGCACTGGTACTATAACTGCTTGAATTTAATTCATTGGGGGCACTGGTACTATAACTGTTTGCATTTAATTAGTTAGGGGGCACCGGTACTATAACTGTTTGCATGTAATTAGTTGGTGGCACTGGTACTATAACTGTTTGCATTTAATTAGTTGAGGGCACTGGTACTGTAACTGTTTGCATTTAATTAGTTGTGGGAACTGGTACTATAACTGTTTGTATTTAATTACTTGGAGCACAGGTACTGTAACTGTTGGCATTTAATTAGTTAGGCACTGGTACTATAACAGTTTGCATTTAATTAGTTGGGGCACTGGTACTGTAACTGTTTGCATTTAATTAGTTGGGGCACTGGTACTATAACAGTTTGCATGTAATTAGTTGGGGTACTGGTACTATAGCTGTTTGCATTTAATTCATTGGGGCACTGGTACTATAACTGTTTGCATGTAAATAGTTGGGAGCACTGGTACTATAATTGTTTGCATTTAATTAGTTGGGGCACTGGTACTGTAACTGTTTGCATATAATTAGTTGGTGGCACTGGTACTATAACTGTTTGCATTTAATTAGTTGGGGGCACAGGTACTGTAAATGTTTGCATGTAATTAGTTGGGGGCACTGGTACTGTAACTGTTTGCATTTACTTAGTTGAGGGCAATGGTACTATAACTATTTGCATTTAATTAGTTGGGGCACTGGTACTGCAACTGTTTGCATTTAATTAGTTGGGGGCACTGGTAAAGTAACTGTTTGCATGTAATTAGTTTGGGGACACTGGTACTATAACTGTTTGCATTTAATTACTTAGAGGGGCACTGGTACTATAACTGTTTGAATGCAATTAGTTGAGGGCACTGGTACTATAACTGTTTGCACGTAATTAGTTGGCGGCACTAGTACTGTAACTGTTTGCATGTAATTATTTGGGGGCACTGGTACTATAACTGTTTGGATGTAATTAGTAGGGGGGCACTGGTACTGTAACTGTTTGCATGGAATTAGTTGGGGCACTGGTACTGTGACTGTTTGCATTTAATTAGTTGGAGGCACTGGTACTATAACTGTTTGCATTTAAAAAGTTGGGGCACTGGTACTATAACTGTTTGCATTTAATTAGTTGGGGCACTGGTACTGTGACTGTTTGCATTTAATTAGTTGGGGGCACTGGTACTATAACTGTTTGCATTTAATTAGTTGGGGCACAGGTACTATAACTGTTTGCATTTAATTAGTTAGGGCACTGGTACTATAACTGCATTTAATTAGTTGGAGCACAAGTACTGTAACTGTTTGCATTTAATTAGTTGGGGCACTGGTACTATAACTGCTTACATTTAATTAGATGGGGCACTGGTACTGTAACTGTTTGTATGTAATTAGTTGGGGCACTGGTACTATAATTGTTTGCATTTAATTATTTGGGGCACTGGTACAGTAACTGTTTGCATGTAATTAGTTGGGGCACAGGTACTGTAACTGTTTGCATTTAACTAGTTGGAAACTGTTACTACAACTATTTACAATTAATTAGTTGGGGGCACTGGTACTATAACTGTTTGCATTTAATTAGTTGGTGGCACTGGTACTGTAACTGTTTGCATTTAATTAGTTGGGGACACCTGTACTATAACTGTTTTCATTTAATTACTTGGAGCACTGGTACTGTAAATGTTTGCATTTAATTAGTGGGGGGCACTGGTACTGTAACTGTTTGCATTTGATTAGATGGGGGCACTGGTACTCTAACTGTTTGCATTTAATTAGTTAGGGGCACTGGTACTATAACTGTTTGCATGTAATTAGTTGGTGGCACTGGTACTATAACTGTTTGCATTTAATTAGTTGGGGCACTGGTACTGTAACCGTTTGCATTTAATTAGTTGTGGGAACTGGTACTATAACTGTTTGTATTTAATTACTTGGAGCACAGGTACTGTAACTGTTGGCATTTAATTAGTTGGGGCACTGGTACTATAACAGTTTGCATTTAATTAGTTGGGGCACTGGTACTGTAACTGTTTGCATTTAATTAGTTGGGGCACTGGTACTATAACAGTTTGCATGTAATTAGTTGGGGTACTGGTACTATAGCTGTTTGCATTTAATTCATTGGGGGCACTGGTACTATAACTGTTTGCATGTAAATAGTTGGGAGCACTGGTACTATAATTGTTTGCATTTAATTAGTTGGAGGCACTGGTACTGTAACTGTTTGCATATAATTAGTTGGTGGCACTGGTACTATAACTGTTTGCATTTAATTAGTTGGGGGCACAGGTACTGTAAATGTTTGCATGTAATTAGTTTGGGGCACTGGTACTGTAACTGTTTGCATTTACTTAGTTGAGGGCAATGGTACTATAACTATTTGCATTTAATTAGTTGGGGCACTGGTACTACAACTGTTTGCATTTAATTAGTTGGAGGCACTGGTAAAGTAACTGTTTGCATGTAATTAGTTTGGGGGCACTGGTACTATAACTGTTTGCATTTAATTAGTTAGAGGGGCACTGGTACTATAACTGTTTGCATGTAATTAGTTGGGAGCACAGGTACTGTAACTGTTTGCATTTAACTAGTTGGGGGAAACTGTTACTACAACTATTTACAATTAATTAGTTGGGGGCACTGGTACTATAACTGTTTGCATTTAATTAGTTGGTGGCACTGGTACTGTAACTGTTTGCATTTAATTAGTTGGGGACACCTGTACTATAACTGTTTTCATTTAATTACTTGGAGCACTGGTACTGTAAATGTTTGCATTTAATTAGTGGGGGCACTGGTACTGTAACTGTTTGCATTTGATTAGATGGGGGCACTGGTACTCTAACTGTTTGCATTTAATTAGTTAGAGGCACTGGTACTATAACTGTTTGCATTGAATTAGTTGGGGCCCTTGCACTGAAACTGTTTGCATTTAATTAGTTGGGGACACTGATACTATAACTGTTTGCATTTAATTAGTTGGGGCACTGGTACTGTAACTGTCTGCATTTAATTAGTTGGGGGCACTGGTACTGTAACTGTTTGCATTTAATAATTTAGGGGTCACTGGTACTATAACTGTTTGCATTTAATCAGTTGGGGCACTGGTACTATAACTGTTTTCATTTAATTAGTTGGGGGCACTGGTACTGTAACTGTTTGCAAGTAATTAGTTGGGGCACTGGTACTGTAACTGTTTGCATTTAATTAGATGGGGGAACTGGTACTATAATTGTTTGCATTTAATTAGTTGGGGCACTGGTATGTAACTCTTTGCATTTACTTAGTTGGGGGGCACTGGTACTGTAACTGTTTGCATTTAATTAGTTGGGGGCACTGGTACTATAACTGTTTGCATTTAATTAGTTGGGGCACTGGTACTATAATTGTTTCCATTTAATTAGTTGGGGCACTGGTACTGTAACTGTTTCCATGTAATTAGATGGGGGCACTGGTACAGTAACAGTTTGCATTTACTTAATTGGGGGCACTGGTACTATAACTGTTTGCATGTAATTGATTGGGAGCACTGGTACTATAGCTGTTTCCATTTAATTCATTGGGGCTGGTACTATAACTGTTTGTATTTAATTAGTTGGAGGCACTGGTGCTGTAACTGTTTGCATTTAATTAGTTGGGGGTACTGGTACCATAACTGTTTGCATGTAACTAGTTGGGGGCACTGGAACTGTAACTCTTTGCATTTAATTAGTTGGGGGCACTGGTACTATAACTGCTTGAATGTATTTAGATGAGCACTGGTACCATAGCTGTTTGCATTTAATTCATGGGTGGCACTGGTACTATATCTGTTTGCATTTAATTAGTTAGCACTAGTACTGTAACTGTTTCGGTATATAATTAGTTGGTGGCCCTGGTAACATAATTGTTTGCATTTAATTAGTTGGGGCACTAGTAGTGTAACTGTATGAATGTAATTAGTTGTGGGCACTGGTACTGTAACTGTTTGCATTTAATTAGTTGGGGACTGGTACTATAACTCTTTGCATTTAATTAGTTGGGGCACTGGTACTGTAACTGTTTGCATATAATTAGTTGGTGGCACTGGTACTATAACTGTTTGCTTTTAATTAATTGGGGCACTGGTACCGTAACTGTTTGCATAAATTAGTTGGGGCAATGGTACTGTAACCGTTTGCATTTAATTAGTTGAGGGCACTGGTACTATAACTGTTTGCATTTAATTAGTTGAGGCACTGGTACTATAAATGTTTGCATTTAATTAGTTAGGTACACTGGTACTGTAACTGTTTCCATATAATTAGTTAGGGCACTGGTACTATAACCTGTTTGCATTTAATTAGTTAGGGGCACCGGTACTATAACTGTTTGCATGTAATTAGTTGGTGGCACTGGTACTATAACTGTTTGCATTTAATTAGTTGGGGCACTGGTGCCTGTATATTGTTTGTCATTTATATGTTGTGGGAACTGGTATCTATAACTCAGTTTATTTAATTACTTGAGCACAGGTACTGTAACTGTTGGCATTTAATTAGTTGGGGCACTGGTACTATAACAGTTTGTATTTAATTAGTTAGGGCACTGGTACTGTAACTGTTTGCATTTAATTAGTTGGAGCACTGGTACTATAACAGTTAGCATGTAAATTAGTTGGGGTACTGTACTATAGCTGTTTGCATTTAATTCATTGGGGCACTGGTACTATAACTGTTTGCATGTAAATAGTTGGGTAGCATTGGTACTATAACTTGTTTGCATTTAATTAGTTGGAGGCACTGGTACTGTAACTGTTTGCATATAATTATTGGTGGCACTGGTACTATAACTGTTTGCATTTAATTAGTTGGGGCACAGGTACTGTAAATGTTTGCATGTAATTAGTTTAGCAATACTGGTACCTGTAACTGTTTGTATTTACTTAGTTGAGGGCACTGGTACTATAACTATTTGCATTTAATTAGTTGGGGCACTGGTACTACAACTGTTTGCATTTAATTAGTTGGAGACATGGTAAAGTAACTGTTTGTATGTAATTAGTTTTAGGGCACTGGTACTATAACTGTTTGCATTTAATTAGTTAGAGGGGCACTGGTACTATAACTGTTTGAATGTAATTAATAGGGGGGCACTGGTACTGTAACTGTTTGCATGTAATTATTTGGGGGCACTGGTACTATAACTGTTTGGATGTAATTAGTAGGGGGCACTGGTACTGTAACTGTTTGCATGGAATTAGTTGGGGCACTGGTACTGTGACTGTTTGCATTTAATTAGTTGGAGGCACTGGTACTATAACTGTTTGCATTTAAAAAGTTGGGGCACTGGTACTATAACTGTTTGCATTTAATTAGTTGGGGCACTGGTACTGTGACTGTTTGCATTTAATTAGTTGGGGGCACTGGCACTATAACTGTTTGCATTTAATTAGTTGGGGCACAGGTACTATAATCGTTTGCATTTAATTAGTTAGGCACTGGTACTATAACTGCATTTAATTAGTTGGAGTACAAGTACTGTAAACTGTTTTGCATTTAATTAGTTAGCATGGGCACTCTGATACTATAACTGCTTATATTTAATTAGTTGTGACTGTACTATAACCGTTTGCATTTAATTAGTTGGGCACTGGTACTATAACTGTTTGCATTTAATTAGTTGGGGCACTGGTACTGTAACTGTTTGCATGTAATTAGATGGGGGCACTGGTACAGTAACAGTTTGCATTTAATTAATTGGGGCACTGGTACTATAACTGTTTGCATGTAATTGATTGGGGGCACTGGTACTATAGCTGTTTCCATTTAATTCATTGTGGGCTCTGGTACTATAATTGTTTGCATTTAATTAGTTGGAGGCACTGGTACTGTAACTGTTTGCATGTAATTAGTTGGGGGCACTGGTACTGTAACTGTTTGCATTTAATTAGTTGGGGGCACTGGTACTATAACTGTTTGCATGTAACTAGTTTGGGGCACTGGAACTGTAACTGTTTGCATTTAATTAGTTGGTAGCACTGGTACTATAACTGTTTGAATGTATTTAGATGGGGCACTGGTACCATAGCTGTTTGCATTTAATTCAATGGGTGCACTATGTATCTGTTTGCATTTAATTAGTTGGGGCACTAGTACTGTAACTGTTTGCATATAATTAGGTTGGTGGCACTGGTACTATAATTGTTTCGCTCTAATTAGTTGGGGGCACCAGTAGCGTAACTGTGCATGAATGTAATTAGTTGTGGGCACTGGTACCGTAACCGTTTGCATTTAATTAGCTGGGGGCACTGGTACTATAACCTTTGCATTTAATTGGTTGGGGGCACCCGTACTGTAACTGTCTTGCATTTAATTAGTTGGGGGCACTCCGCAGCTCTTCCAGGTCAGGGACAGGGACAGTAAAGAAGTTTTCAGCGGGCTGGGTTTCCTCTTCAGTGGGTCCAGTCAGGACCAGAGTCCTGAATAAGGAATTGCCAGCCTCATCGAGCGATGATGAGTCAATGGGCTCGAGCTCTCTCTTGACAGGTTCATCTTGCATCTGAGCCAGCTGGCTGGATGGGGGTACCGTGAAGCCAGCAGCCGAGGCTGCAATCTCAACCAAAGTCGTGACAGCATAGTCCTGGGACCGAGATCTCTCACGTTCCCAAGAAAGTTGTCAACGAGACGAACCTTTTTTCGACTCCTTGTCCCTTTTACAGGAGTGAGAGACGTGCACCCTAAGGACTCTCCCCTTTGGTGGGGAGAGACTGGCACATCTCCTTGAAGGAGCCTGAAAAGGTGGAGCCCAAATTGAGCAGGACAAAGACCGAAAAGGAAGAGGACTGATCAGCAGCCTGTGCCGCTGCCTCTTCAATGGCCTTCATCTGCTCCAGTTGTTTAGTGGACCCTGCAGCCATGGATACCACCCAATGGGCCTCTTTTGATTTGACTGGCGGGTTCTGTTTCTCCGGTCTGTCCAACTGAAGTCATGTGAGACAATCGTCCAAAACACTGGGGTGGAACGTGTGACAAAAATCGCAGGCCTGGGCGTCATGGGCATGACCCAGGCAACAGCATGCGGGTTGGTCTGAGATATTTTTTGCCCATACAGGCAGCAGCAGAAACCGGGTGAGGACTTGTCTTCCATCACGGTCAAAATCACGAAGCAATGTGAAGAAACTCGAACGAGTTTGATTTCAGGTAAATCCGAAGATTTGTTCGCCAGGGCCTACTATAATGTGTGAGCAATAAGGAGGGAACCTGAATCTTTCAGCGGAAAGAAAGATCTGGTGTCAAGGGGCGGAGCCGAGGGATATACCACCTGGGTGGGTGGGAGGAGCCAGCTTTCAGACCTTCCAGCAAGATTCTTAAAGGGAAAGGACATGCCAACCAGTGTGGATAGAATAACATATCCACAATCCTAGAAATCTATTTAATATAATTGTATTATGAACATACAAACATACGAAATTTGCCAGCAGATAAAGGCCTAGAGGCCTATCAAGTCTGCTCGAATGTGCAGCTAGCACCCCTTATTCTGCAGCTGCCCCTCCCTTCCACCCTTCCCCTTCATTAACCCTCCCCCTTGTCCTGTCCCATCCTCATTTGAAGCAGTCCACTGTTCTACTGCATGCCACTTCAGGAGGTAACGCATTCCACCCAGCCACCACCCTCTCTGTAAAAAAGTGTCTCCTCATCTCCCTCTTGAACCTTCCTCATTCCAGTCTCATATCATGGCCCCTGGTGTCCCTCCCCTCCCTTACTTTGAACAGCCCCTCTGTACTTGTCTTGTTTATTCCTTTCATGTATTTAAAGGTTTCAATCATGTCACCCCGTCTCTCCTCTCCTCCAGTGAGTACATTTTCAACTCCTTCAACCTCCTCTCATATGATAAGTCCCCCAGCCCCTTGATAATCTTTTTCACTCTGCGCTGCACCCCCTCCAGTAACTTAATGTCCCTCTTCAGATACGGACGCCGGTACTGCACGCAGTACTCCAGGTGTGGTCTAACTAATGACCTATACAGTGACAGACTCACCTCCTCCCTCCTCGAGGATATATCCCTTGCAATACAACCCAGCATTTTGTTGGCCTTTGCAGCTGCCTTCCTACATTGTGCCGAGTTGTTCATTGACTCTGTAATGAGCACACCCAGATCCTTCTCCTCCTCTGTCTGCGTTAGCTGCACTCCCCCTAGCTGGTAACTCCTCCTTGGGTTCTTCATCCCAAAATGCAGCACCTTGCACTTTTGGCATTAAAGCCCAGTTGCCAGGTGTCTGACCAGGTTTCAAGCTTTGCCAGATCATCCTGCAACCCCTGCCATCCCCCTAGGTCATCCACCACCGCGCCTACCTTGGTATCATCAGCAAACAGACTGATCTTGCTCTTGATGTCCCATGATATGTCTGCAATGAATATCCCAAACAACACTGGTCCCAACACTGAGCCCTGTGGAACACCACTCGTCACTGCCCTTGGGTGTGAGAGCTCCCCACCCACCACCACCACCCTCTGTTGCCTTCCCTGCAGCCAGTTTCCTACCCATCTCACCAGCTTTTGCACCTGCCCCTGTGCCTACTAACTTCCTTCCCAGCCTTCCATGTGGCACTGAGTCGAATGCCTTACTGAAGTCCAGACACAGGACATCCCCTGCATGGCCCCTGTCCAGTTCCCTAGTTACCCAGTCATAGAACTCGACCAGGTTGGTTTGGCAGGATCTGCCACGTATGAAGCCATGCTGTCTGCTGTCCTGTAGTCCTTTGGCCTCTAGGAGGGCCACCAGCCTCTCCTTCAGGATAGTCTCCATTAGGTTACCCACGATGGATGTGAGGCTCACTGGTCTGTAGTTTCCCGGTTCATCCTTGGGGCCACTCTTGTGGAGGGGCACCACATGAGCCATCCTCCAGTCCTGAGGTACACACCCCGAATGTAGTGAGGCATTAAATAGGTCTGCCAAAGGTCCTGCAAGGACCTCTGCCAGCTTCTTCAGTACCCTGGGGTGGATGCCATCTGGGCCTGGCACCTTGTCCACCCTCAGTGCCTTCAAACCCTCTCGAACTCTGCTCTCCATGATTTCCCCATCTGTCACCACTTCCCACCCTGCTTCTGCCATTTCTCCCACCTTGGGTGTCACCCCCCTCTTCTCTTTAGTAAATACTGAGCAGAAGTACTCATTTAGTGCTTCCGCCTTATCGCACCCTGCTTCTACCCAACCCCTCCTTCCTAATCCTTACTATGTGGTCCTTACAGTTCCTTTTCTCCTGATGTACTTAAAGAAGTCCTTCTCCCCTTCTTAATGCCTTGTGCCAGCCTGAGTTCCGTAGATGCTTTGCCCTTACTGCCCTTGTCACCCTTCGATTCTGTCAAGTACTCCTCCTGTCCCCCTCCCTGTTTTCTTGTACTTCCTAAAGGTAGCTCTTTTCCTCCTTACCTTTTCCATGACCTCCTTGCTCAACCAGATCGGTTTTTAGCCCTAGCCTTCTTGCTCTGGGCTTTGCAGCAGGTTTTGTTGCCTCCACTATCCCCAGCTTTATGAGCTCCCACCTCTGGTTAGTGTCCATACTAGATTGAATTCTGGCCAGGTACCCTTTACCACTTCCCCACTCCTCCCAAAGTTGGCCCTCCTGAAGTCCAGCACTATTGTGCCAGATTCCACTCCTTCCTTGCCCATATCCAGTGAGCCATACTGAGTGGTGGTCACTCTGACAGCGGTTCCTCCACTATAAGTTCTCTCACAAAGTCCCATTTGCCAGCACAAGGTCAAGGTATTCCCTAACCTGGTTGGTTCACTGACCATTTGCAGCAGGAAGCTGTCCTGGAAGGCATCCAGCAGTACCTGCTCCTTCTGTTCCTGGTTGTTGGGGTGCTCCAGTCCACTCCTGGCATGTTGAAAGTCCCCACAATCACCACACTACCTTTTCGCAGGTCTTCCTGATCTGTCCCGCTAGTTCCCTAACTCCTCCATCTGAGATGGTGGCCTGTACACCACTCCCATTCTAAGAATCCTATTCTTGGAATCCTGGATTTGCATCCAAAGTGACTCCATACTACCCTCCTCCCCTTCCTCCCTTACACACTTCAGTCCTTCCTTCACATATAGTGCCACCCCCCCTTTCCCAATCACCCTGTCCCTACGAAATAACCTGTATCCTGGTACAGACAGGTCCCAGTCATTGTATTGGGTGGCCCATGTTTCTGTGATGGCTACAACGTCCATCTCTCCCTCTGCCATGAGAACCTGTAACTCTGCAGTTTTTCTCCCAAGGCTCCTAAACATTAAGAGTAACCACCTTCCACCCTTTCCCCCCCTCCCATCCTGCCCTCCTTTCCTAGCATCACCAACAGTACTTGCCATTTGTCCTTTGTCACTGTTATGGGGGGGTAAGCTCATATGGTTTCCCAACCTGTGGTCTCTGCATATCTCTTTCCCAACTGCCACCCCACTCCTAGTTTAAATTCCCAACTTCCTCCTGTACTCCTCCATCCTCTGTTTCTTTTTCTTTCCCTCTTCTCTCAAGTAGTCTGTCCTTGGCATAGAGACTACTGTCCTCCCAGGTCCCTCCCCACACCCCCAACAGCCCATACCCTTTAGCACAACACCAGGTTCTTAGCCATCTGTTAAATTCCTCTATTCTCAGCTTCCTTGTTGTGCTTGCCTTTGGCACTGGAAGTATCTCTGAAAAAGTTACTGATCTTCCTGCTCCCTCACATAATTGTGCTAGTTCCTCAAACCTCCTCTGGACTGTATCTATTGTCTTGTCAGCCAGGTCGTTTGTCCCAAGATGTACAATTAAATGAGGCTTGTCCCTACCCCTTCTAGCATATTTCAGAACAGACTGTCCCACCCTTTCCGCTGTCATTCCTGGCATGGCCTCCACCCAAATGCGACTATGCCTCTCCCCCTTGCTACCCCACCTAACTCCTCTTAGTATTGAGTCCCCAGCACTAAGATTCCACCCTCTTACTCCCTGCTTGCTTCCATTCATCTCCTCTCTCATTTCCAGCCCTCTTCTTCCTCCTGCACATTATTTCCCCTTTACCCTGTTGCAATTCTCCCAGCAGAACTTCCCCCGCTCCAGTTTGGTCCAGGCATTTATCAATTACTCCTCTAATTTCATCATTCCCTCCTCCACCTTCTTCCTCTCTAGCAGTACACAACTATTTTCTGAAGGCCCTTCACAAATGCCCGCTCCCTCTCTCTTCATAGTAACCTGTTCTCTCCTTTCCACTCTATGACTTTTGCCACTTCTTCACCTCCCCTCACAAGTCCCTATCTCCTCTTTCCATTTGTCTTTTGTCTATTGACCTGGTTTCCCCGGCAATTGTTCTTCCTGGCCTGGGCCCCTTTGTCTCTGCTTCCCTTCTTCTGACCCTCTCCTCACCACTGTTGGATTAAATCGCCCTCCCTCATCTCCCCTTCTTCCTCCCTCCAGTATTGGCCTAAACCCACAATCTGCCTTGCCTGTCTTAGTTCCTCCTGCAGACCCTCAATCTCCTAAGTTTTTCTATGTGGTTGCACACCAAACATCCTCCCACACTCCAGGTATTTTTAGAAAGATTGGTGTACCGCAGTTGTTGCAGCCTACCACCCTACCCATTGCTGTCGTTGCCCCCCAGCGACCCCCACCCCTTCCAGATGCAGGATACCAAACACTCCCCCAAGTCTCCCCTCACCCTCCTCTAACAGTGCAAAACATTTTCTTTATTTCCCTTACCTCCTTTGTTGCACACGTTTAGATATATTGAGCAACTGCTTTTTATATTCCTATCCTTCCTATCCACACTCAAAAACAGGCTCTAAGTAGCCATTGCACAACCTTCTTCAAACTCCTACTCCTCCTTTCCCCAATGCAATATCAATGCGAAGAAGTAATAATGAAAGCTCCTAGATTTGCATTTGCTTCCCTTCCATTGAGAGAGCAGTCACCTCTTCACTTGCTGGTGTTCCTTTCCTGGTATGCCCCTCCTACTCAACACCTCTTACTATACCCAGTGTTTAGCTCCTAAATTGAAACCAAACAGCAGCAGCTCTGTGATGTAATCCAAGGTCAGAGCAGCAGTCCACTCTCTGTAAAGAATCCTGAATTGAAACCAAACAGCAGCAGCTCTGTGATGTAATCCCAAGGTCAGAGCAGCAGCCCACTCGCGTTCAAGAGAATCCTGAATTGAAACCAAACAGCAGCAGCTCTGTGATGTAATCCCAAGGTCAGAGCAGCAGCCCACTCTCGTTCAAGAGAATCCTGAATTGAAACCAAACAGCAGCAGCTCTGTGATGTAATCCCAAGGTCAGAGCAGCAGTCCACTCTCTGTAAAGAGAATCCTGTTTGTCTTATGCTTCATTTAACCTGCTTTTACCCGTAATGGCACCCAGAGCCTCCAGGATTGGATGCCAAATACAAATAAAATTTTACTTACTTAAATATTCATGTATTTTATGCAGTCTATGCCTTATCTATTTCTAAAAGCGTTTGTGTTATCACCAGTAGTATGTGGGGTGCAAACTTGGGGACTTAATCAACACAGCAGCTGTTAGAAATAAATAAGATAAGTTGCAAAATGAATAAAATATAACAAGTTTAAAGGCTCAAATGACTATTACTGATTGTACTTTAAAGGTCAATTGCAATGCTGAATTTTTGTAACTAGTTTCAATAATGTCTGCACAATTTACACATTAAACACTGCTTGACAAACAAGAGTTTTTGTGTATTTTGTCATGTTCTTATTTCTAATACAATCACACTGACCTAGTTTTCCAAGTCTAGCAATGCTGATTCCTCGGTTTGTTTATTCTCAGATCTCTGATGAGCAGCCATTTAAAGCTAAAGCGCAAGGAGTCTCTTATCAGTAAGCTGTCTCGTGCACTACAGCAAAATGTCCCAGCATAGAAGCATGTGTTAATAAACTGAAGAGTGTTTGCTATGAAAAAGAATGTTTTCTGTTTTATGTGTTTAATTAAAAAGGCAGTCATACTGTGTGCCTTATTCTTAGCCAACTCAGTCTAGCAGAATGTTGCAAAAATCATTCAAAATGTGAAAAAAGCATGAAAATTGGAACGTGAATACTATAGGTTTTTATGTTTCTTTAAAATAAAAGCAGGAGACACATGATCTGATGACATTAAGGGTGTCAAAATACAGTTAATGTACAATTACGTGAAAAACACCAAAAATATGCATACATTTGACTCACTGGTCCACGAATATGTTTCTAGATTATTACAAATCACACCAAATAAAGTACAGTTACGTATGAACTTACCATAATAGTAGATCTTTGAGAGGATGCCTTGCAGCAGGCCATCACCGGTAGGACTACAGCCGCCAGTCACTAGGACCACATGCAAACCTTCTAGCCAGCAGTCTACCAAAGGGGGCCACCCACCTTCGACAACAGCCACTGACAGCAGCTAATTCTATAAAGGTGGGTGACCCTTATACCCTCCCTCAGTTCTCCCAATGGAGACCAAAAGCAAGATGCCATAAGGGGGAATCAAGGAAGATTCCAAGGTATTCCAGAAGCACAGAAAAAGAAATGCAGAAGGCTCACCCCGATGGAAGGGGAGAGAGAAACAGAAGAGTGGGAAGGAGGGCAGGAAAGCATTGCCTGCTGCAAGAGATCATCTCAAAGATCTACTGTTATGGTATGTTCTTAGGTAACTGTACTATCTTACTTCAAGGGTATCTCAATCAATCAATCAAAATCTTTATTTTGCCAGGTGGAAGATCATTGAGACTTGCTCATTTACAAGATGGACCTGGGGCAAAACAATTGCCAGCAGGGTTAAGACATCACAGGTTGAGTGAACGTACATAACAATTACATAGTAATAATAACAACATAATAACATATACTATCACATGTGACAAGATACTTGCAAAAGAACATAGCAATATGTTCAACAGGAGGTAGTGCCATTTAAATACAATTGCATGGATACAGATATATGGACATAAGGTAATGAGCTAAAGTTTATACAGTAAACATCATTGGAGGAGTCATAGTGAGCAGGAGTGGCAGTTCTTTTAGCATCAACGTGCGAAGAAGATTGAGATGTAAGAGTCCTTTGATAAATACTGTAGGCATGTCCTGGCAAGTGGGGTGGGAAGAGGAGGGGGGGTATAGGGAGTGGGGAAGGAAGGTCAGACGAGATAGGAAAGGGTTGGACATGATGGCCAAGGGAGGAAGGACTGTTCAAAGGGAGAAGACGACAGATGCCACAGGCAATGGCTGGGGTTTAAGTCCAATATTTGAAGCAAAGACAGATTGTGATGTTGGGATCTTAATTTGGAGAATGACAGAAGGGAAGACTCAAATGACACCTCAGGCAATGGTTGAGGTTTAAGTCCAGAATTTAAAGCAATAACAAATCATGATGTTAAGACCTTGACTTGAAGCAATGACAAGCCTTGGAGAAGGTCCTCAGGAACAAGGATTTGAAGAGGGAGAACATGATAGGGGAAGCATAACAGTAGATCTTTGAGAGGATGTCTTGCAGCATTCATTGATTGATTGAAGGGTATCTCTTGCAGCAGGGCATCACCAGTAGAACTGAGTCCCAAGCAGTTCTGGCACTACTGACAGTCCGGGTGGTGGGCAAAAATTATGGCTTCTGAAAGGAGGCCTTGAAGAACAGCTAGGCTGGAGTTTGCCCTACATCTTCAGGCAATGTCCAGACTATAATATTTGGTGAAAATGTGGACAGTGCTCCAGGTGGCAGCAGCTGACACATTTCTTAAACAAGCTACCGAGGTGGTCAAACCCCTAGTGGAATGGCCTTTAACCCCTCCTGGAAATTCCTTGCCATACTTCTAGTAACAAAACACAATGCAATTAGCTAACCATTTAGACAACACTATTTGGACACTGGAGCGCCCCCTTTCTCAGAGGTGAATGAAACAAACAACTGATTAGACTTCCAAGAGTCTTTAGTCAGGTGTGTATTGTACCTCAAAATTCTATGCACATCCAGTGTATGGAGCAATACCTCCCCTTGACTGGAATGCTCCGAATAATAAACAGGCAGGTGGATGGATTTAGTTTGGGGGCCTAGGCTTGAAATATTTGACGACAAAGCACCCCCCATACAGAAAGCAACAACTATGATATTTTGATAGAAGTGTTCCTTAGATACTTATCTAGGGTGTATGTGGTCTTCTAAAGTGGTAGCAAGGTATGTCAATGCAAGATGTTTGTACCCATGTGAAAACAACATTTTGCACGAGTGAAAAGGCCACAGAAATGTACTAAAGTTGTCAAGACAAGTTTGAAAGTAAAAATGACCAATAAAATGGGATTCAAACAACTCATTTTAAATGACAAAACCAAATGGTAGTCATGCAAAAGGTTTCTTTGACACAAACTATTACTAATTTACTTTAAAAGACAAAAAAGGAAAATTACGTACCTACCGTAATTCTTGATCTTCTCTTGTATCTTCACCATTCATTACTTCCTGGGTGTAAGCCGGAGGCGCGCACCCTCACGGAAGCTTTTTTTTTTTTTTTTTTAAAGTTGCCTCTTGTTATCTCGAGAGCGGCGTCATCGTCATGCGTGAGGCGGCCGTTAGTAGCAGACTCCTCCTCCAACTCAGTTCTGTGAGCCGGAGAGCAAAATGAAAGCAGAAAATATAGATAGTGAGGCAAGATAGCCGAGAGGATAGCAAAGCAAGGAAGAATGAACTGAAAAGGAATAAGCCGATGGAGGAAGGACAGAGGAGATAAGAACATCCCTAGCCTAGGAGTGCAGGGCCCCTTACCTGGGCGACTCTAGGAGGAGAGATGAGTAAGGAAATGAGAAAATAGAAGAAGAAGAAGAAAGAGAAGAGAGAGATGGGATGTTGAAGGGACCAGAATGCTGAACGAGCATAGTTAGCTTGTAGCTGAAGGCTCGACTAAAGGGGAAGCAAGAATCCCCGGCGATAGAGCTGAAGAGAAGGTTCACCGAACCCGCTAGACAGACTCAGGAGGGCATAGTCCTCATCTTCAACATGCCATTTTTCTTGACACCCACCTCGGCCCTGGGCAGGAAGCCTTTAACTGGAGGACAGCCGAGAGGGAAGAATAAACCCTAGCAGCATGAGCGCTGCTCAGGGGTTTAGAAATGGAAAGTAAGCCTTCTGTATGCTCCAAGATAGAAACGGGACTCAGACTGACTGGCTAAGGCCGCCAAGGCTTAGGCTGGCTAAGATTGGATATGGTCAGCAGAGCTCTACTGTAAAAATTGTCCAGGAGGACACTTAAAGGGAGAAACCACTAGCAAAACAGCGAGAGGATAGCCTACCTTCTCATTTGCCTTCTTGTTTGATTTCTCCTTTTCCTTTTTTTTTTACAGATAAAAATTTTTTTTTTTAACTAGATGCATGACCCAGATACCAAGATGCCTATAGCAGTCGGAGAGTTCCTCAGCATTTTTTTTTTTTTAGAAGAGAAGAACAGGCGTACTCATTCCTCTGCTCTGCAAGGCAAGAATAGAGGGGATTAGATTTCAGGGCAACTATCTGAACACGGGATTGCAGGATCAAAACTGAATAGTCTGAGCCAGGCCAAACAACCCAGAGGTATCTTGCCATAAGAATAGCAAGAGATAGTTGTGCAGTCTGATCGCCAATGCAATCCGTGAGATGGCCCATGAATCTTAGAGTAAATAATTTTCTGGATTTTAAACCCCCAAAGAAGATTTTTTTTTTTTTTGGAAAATGAAGCAATTTTCCTATATTTATATAAAATGCAGAGAGAGGAAGGAGGGAGGTGGAGAAGCCACAGGAAGAGGCCACTGAGGGGATGGTGGGGAGGGTAGTAATGAATGGTGAAGATACAAGAGAAGATCAAGAATTATGGTAGGTACGTAATTTTCCTATCTTCCTTGTCAATCTTCACCATTCATTACTTCCTGGTGAGTATTAAGCTCCTCTTCCCCTGGAGGGGAAGAGGCCACACCCTGAGGAACAAGACTCCCAGCCTTCTGTTGGTGAGAAACAGAAGGAGAAGACCCTAGCTTATTCAGAAAGCCTAAGTGGGAGAAGAGCTAGGAGGTGCCTCCCGAGGATGAGGAGATGGAGGAGCCCTGTAAAGATCTCCTAGCTCTGGAAGAGAAAAGACGGGTCCCCGGAAGGCGGGCCAATCACCCCTACGCGGGCCAGGGGTGACAACCTGGAAAGACGGCCATGCCGTCCGCCTGATGCAGATCGCTGTCCCTAGTAAGCCTGGAAGCCACCTCATTACGCCATAAGATGCCCTTGCTTGGTGTCTTGCCAGCTCCAGGCCTACCGCGGAGAGGGCAGCAGCTTGTCTGGTTTGCTCCGTATCAGGCATAGATGCCAGCAGCTGGGACATCATCGACCACAGATGCCGGTTGTAGAGTAGCGTGGTGAGCCTGATGTGATGCAATACATGCACTACACTGCGAAAGAAGAGAAACTCTTCGCTCAACGGTCCGAACTGGAGAGTCGAATCCGGTGGGCGGATGCCGCCAGTCAACGGCGCCCAGAAGGAGTATCCAGGTATACCAAACCTGAGGACGGGTTGGAAGGGAACCTAGAGACTCAGAGGGCACAATACCTACGCTGGCAGTCCGCGGGGCTGGGGAAGAAGCGGCAGGGGACCGCCATGACCGGATAGACGCCTCCTGGAAGGGGATAGCCAGGAAGGTACCACCAGATGCTGGGCACTGAATTCACCACCGAAACGCGGCTCCTGCTCGCATTGTCTCTTCTCGAACGTAGGGAACTGGAGATCCTCACCATCCTCGAGAGGAAACGCTGATATTCTGTGAAATCAGCATCGGAGGACAGATGAGCAGGGGTTCTCTCCCTCGGAGGAGGGAGACGAGGATGATGGGGAACTGGAATGCCCAGAGGATTCCCTGCGCGGTGGGGAAAGTCGAAAGACCCGCTCATGCATGTATCTAACATATGAGGGGAAGGCCGCCGCAGAACCCCTGAACTGCCCCCAGGATAACGGACCCGTAGGACCGACATGGCCTGGGAGCGGGGGTGGTGAAGGCAGAGAGATGGGAGAGGGGCACCTCCACGGAGGTAACTGCTCTCTGCGAGGGCTCTGGAATCCGGGGAAAGGAGCCCTGGAAAGAGGGATCCCGGATATCAGACCAGGCCGCAGAACGGAACTCTGGGGAAGCGGAGCCTGGAAGAGCCCTGGGGGAGAACCTCCCCTATGACGATGCCGGGACTGCATGGATCCAGAAGGGCAGTCCGCACAAACGCCGCCGGAGGACACCCTAGAACCCTGGAGGGAGGGGCAAGGCTCTGCACTTCGGCTCCTGGCCACCCCCCCTGGGGTGGCCAAAGAAGACCGAACAGCAGACCCCCTGCCCTCAACCCCCCGGGACTCGAGAGGGCCCTCCTCCTCGACCACAGCGTCCCTGTCTAGAGAGGCAACAGCACCCGTGGAAGTAGCTGTCACCGGGCCTCCAGAGAGGGGAGCTCCCCCGCCACCCCACGCCTGCCCCCGGGCTCCCGCCACCCCAGCCGGGGAACCCCAGGAGACGCACGGAAGGGGGGACAGAGGAGGGGCCCGCTGCGCCGCCTGGCACCTCTAGCCACCGGGACCCAGATCAAGAGTGGGTGCCAGGATGGGTCCACGCCTGAACATCGCCTCCGAGGAGGACGAGATCAGCAGGACCTCAATGCTGGCCACCCCAGGGGTCCCTGAGGCCACGGGCCGCGAACGCCCGTAGCCAAGGGCGCGCCGCCTCCTTCACGCCCGGTAGCAGCCAGGCTTAGCTCCACACCCCTCAGCAGGCGCCCGGCCAGGCCGGCACCGCTGGAGGAAGGACAAGGCCCATGGCACCGGGCGTCGAGCAAGGCGGCATCGCCGACGGCGCCGCTTGTCCATCGGGCGCGCGAACAGCGCCGAGGCCCAAAGCGGCACGCCAACGGCGCCGCCCTGATCACCGAGCCATCGAACGCGCGGATCGCGCGCCGCGCTAACGGCGCCGCCTGATCACCGGCACCTGAACGGCGCCGGGACTCAAACGGCAGCAGAAACGGCGCCGCACGATCCTGACACATGACGGTGCAGGATCTGGCGGCGCGAAGGCGGTCAGTCCGACCCAGGCCCAAAGTGGGGCCTTGCCAGAGAACTGCACCTCGAGGTGACTGCCGAGGCGGTGTCGGCGCGGCTGACCCGAAGAGACTCCGACGCTCCCCGACACCGCCAGAAGGGCCTCCTCCTCAGCAAGAAAAGGCGAGGAGACCCCTCCTCCTCAGACCGTACTAGGCCGGGAGGGACCGGGGAAGAGACCTAGAGACCTTACACCAAGAATCCCTTGGGCGGCGTCGTCCCCGAAGGTCGGCGGGGCTTTGCGAGAGGAAGCTTGAGCAGCTCAGGGACTTGGGGACACGGTCCATGGAGGAAACAGGCGTCGCATGCAGATCCATGTCATGGTTGGGTCCCAGGCAATGAAGACAAGCGTCATGCGGTCGAGGCGGAGAAATGCCGCCACAGTAACACCGACGCATAGGACGCGCCCGTCTTCAAAACGCTTAGCTCCGAACCGGACATAACGCAAATCAACAAGAAAAACAGAGAAAGCACACCGCGCCGCTTTTAGAAATAAAAAAAGAACGGCTCCACCGATTGGCGCCGAAAAGTGGAAAGAGGAGTCGCTGACGAAGTCAAAATATGGACGCCCAACAGGTGCTGCCTCGACGGCGGGAGGAAACAGAACTGAGTTGAGGAGGAGTCGGTCGCGCATATCTGCCGCCGCATGACGCATGACGCCTCCTCGAGGGGCCGCGTAGGCAACTTTAAAAAAAAAAAAAAAATGCTCGTGACGGGTGCGCGCCTCCGGCTTACACCCAGGAAGTAATGAATGGTGAAGATTGACAAGGGAAGATCAAATTTTAGTCATACAAAAGGTTTCTTTTGACACAAAGTATTAATAAGACTCATTATTTAAAGAATGTTGGCCTTGTGGTTTGTATTAATAAATGCACAGATTATTCATTCACACAAAATTTTTAAATACCGTATTTATTATAATAGAAGCCAGGTATACCATTGCACACCATGCGGCTAGCAAAACACTAATATCCAATGGACTCCCTCTCAGCGATGGGCAATATGACAGTATATATGTGTGTCTAGCCTTTTTCAATATATTTGTCATACACTACATGTCTAAGTCTGACTCATCTGTAGTATTAGACTCATCTGAATCCACACTTGCAACGTTATGAGAATTATAACGGTACTCTCCACCAGTACACAAGCAAGTCTGTGTGCACGCCATGCTCTGCCTGGGACAACTGCAGTTGTACTCACACTTAGCTTTTTTACACCCACATGTAATGAGTTCCAGGAGTGCCATTAGTGTTGGGGAAATGTGTCCATCCTGGTCATGATGCCAGCCATTTCCAATTAGGGAGGGGATGTCAAGCTGAGCTTCCAGGCCATGGTTCCAGATAAGGGTCTGGTAATTTGCGCCCTTGGTATGTTGCAGAAGACTATCAGAAGTTTGGGAGAGGCTTCGTTCCGGGCCTGTTTGCGACAGAAGAGCTTATATCACATACCATTTAGATCTGCTGAGTTAGCCGTTGGGTCATAGAGATGGGTTATCAGAAGTTCTACTGATTTCAACTGTGTAGAAGGTATATCCACCATAGTGCCAAACTTGGTAAGGCTTCTAAATTTATGTGGATGCTTCCTGACAAGCTTCCATGGCTTTAGTTTGCCAACCCTTGCAAGACTGCTGGTTGAATCACACCCAGTCAGTGTGTATACTGCTGACAACATTCTGCATAGTTGTTGGCTAAGTTCAGCTGCTATGGGGTGGACTGGTATAAACCTGGCTTTATTCTTCACGCCAGTACGAAACCAAAGCTCTTGAGTTGTTTCCAACTTGTGAATAAAATGTACACAAAGAAAGTACAGTTACGTAAGAACTTACCGTAACAGTAGATCTTCGAGAGAGGCTCTTGCAGTAGGTAATTACATATAGGACTGATGCTGGCAGGCATCAGGACCCCACGGAAAAATTTCTAGCTAGCAGTCTCTGGCGAGGGACTGCCCCCACGTCAGGTGACCGGCATCAGGAGACGTCGGTATAAAGGGGCAGTCCCTCACGCCTGCCTTCCAGTTCTTTCCCGCCACTGGCCAAAAGAGGCTGGATGAGAGAGAAGTGAATATTTCCCTCACTGGAAAAGGAGTTGAAAAAGCTTAGGGGGATGGAGGGCAGGAAGGTATTACCTACTGCAAGAGCCTCACTCGAAGATCTACTGTTACGGTAAGTTCTTACGTAACTGTACTATCTTACTTCGAGAGGGCTCTTGCAGTAGGTAATTACATATAGGACTGAGTCCCAAGCCATCTGGAACAAGAAGCAAATGGGAGGAGGAAAGCTACTCAAAGTAGATCCTCTAGCTGTGAAGGTCTCAAGAAAGGAGGCCTTGCAGAACAGCAAGCCCAAAGCCTGCTCTATAGCGAGAGGCAATATCCAAGCTGTAATGTTTTGTAAAGGTATGGACGGAAGTCCAAGTGGCGGCAGCACAGATGTCAGCCACTGACACATTCTTGAAACAAGCCGCCGAGGCAGCTACTCCTCTGGTGGAGTGGCCTCTCACTTGACCCAGAAGGGTCTTGTTGTACTTGTCATAACAGAAGGTGATGCAATGAGCGAACCATTTGGACAGGCATTGCTTAGAAACAGCATTGCCTTCTCTTTTGTGGGCAAAAGAGACAAACAGTTGATCAGTCCTTCTGAGATCTTTTGTTCTGTTAGTGTAGTATCTCAGAATTCGGTGAACGTCTATAATGTGCAATAGATACTCCCCCTTGATTGGAGTATTGCGTAAAGAAAGCGGGTAACTCTATGGACTGGTTCAATGTAGATTCCACTACTACCTTGGGGAGAAATTTAGGATTGGTGCACAGAGCAACACATTCCTTGTGAAAAATCAAATACGGGATTTTACACATCAGGGTCTGAAGCTCGGAAATCCTCCAAGTGGAAGTAATGACCACTAGGAACAGCATCTTCCATGAAAGGAACTTCATGTCTGCTGAGGCTGCCAGTTCAAAAGGAGGCAAGGTAAGCTTCTCAAGAATGAAATTCAAATCCCAAGGATGGTTGGGAACTCGGATAGGGGGTCTCAAGTGGAGAACCCCTCTGAGGAAGGTCTTAGAGATTTCCAACTGAGCAAACATCCTGTCTGCAAAAGGGACATGATAAGCCAAAATGGCTGCCATGTGTACTTTCAGAGCCGAGTGACTAAGACCCAGATCAAAGAGATGGCACAGGTACTCCAGCAGCCGCCCAACAGAGCATGAGAAAGTCTCGTAATCCGGCCCAGATTGTGAACCGTTTCCATTTCATGGCATAGGCAGACCTAGTGGAGGGTTTTCTAGCCTCCACCAAAATCTCAGCCACTCGGGGTGAAACCCCAAATCAGGCTTGAGCTATGTCTACAGGAGCCATGCATGCAGCTGAAGGGACTTGAGACCTGGATGGACCAGGGTCCCCTGATCCTGGGTCAGTAAAAGTCATGACAGAGGAAGAGGAAGAGGAAGAGGAGGTTCCTCTGAGTATTGTTGCAGAAGAGAGAACCAAACTTGCCTGGGCCAGTAAAGGAGTGATCAGAATCATTCGTGCTCCTTCGGAACCTAGTTTCTGCAGGACTCGTGGGATCAGAGGGATCGGAGGGAAGCATAGACAAATCTGTCCTTCCAATCTAGAGACAGAGCATCTTTCCAAAAAATGCCTCGCTCTTGAATGAGCGAGCAGAAGTCGGGAAGCTTTGCGTTTAGAGGTGAAGTGAACAGGTCCACCTGTGGCATTCCCCAGTGTAGGAAGATATTGTCTAGGACCCCCTGATCCAGTTCCCACTCGTGAGCTTGAGCAGACGAGTGACTTAGTTTGTCTGCTAAGGTGTTCTCGACCCCCGGGACATGAACTGCCATGAGGTGAAGGCTGTGTTGTGCTGCCCAATCCCAAACTCTCATCGCTTCCCTGCAAATAGGGTAGGAATGAGTCCCTCCGTTTGTTGATGTACCATACCACACACATATTGTCTGTCTGGACGGCTAAGTGGCCGGGAAGAAGATGCAGATGTAGAGCTTGGAGAGCATAAAGCACTGCCCGAAGCTCAAGCACATTGATATGAAGTGTTTTTTTGAGCTTGGACCAAGAGCCCTGGGTCCTGCAAGGTCCGAGATGGGCTCCCCAGCCTTCATCCGAGGCATCTGTGGTCAGAATCTGTGAAGGGGGGCGGAAGGCAGACTGGAACTCCCCGAAAAAGGTTCTCTCGAACCATCCACCACTGCAAGTCTCGAACCATGGGGGAGGAGACTAGGACAAGCTGGTCCAGGTCATCCACCAACTGATCCCATTGAGAGCGAAGTGTCCACTGAGAGACCCTCATGTGGAGCCAAGCGCGACAGACTGTTGGGATAGCAGCTGCCATAAGCCCGAGAACATGAAGAACCGACCTGGCACTGACCCGCCTGCAGCCGGACAACAGGCTTACCTGAGTCTGGAGTGTGGTCGCCCTGTCCGGTGGCAGGAAGGCCCTGCCCAGGGTTATGTCCAGGATTGCCCCGATAAACTGGAGCCTCTGGGATGGGATCAAGTGAGACTTGGAATGGTTGATGGTAATACCCAGGCAGGTAAAGACCTGCTGGGTAAGGGAGAGGAAGTGCAGGAGTTCCTCCCTGGATGAGGCTGCCAGGAGCCAGTCGTCCAGGTACGGGAAAACCTGCATCCCCCAGGTATACAGGTAGGCCACTACCACCACACGGCATTTGGTGAATACTTGGGGAGCCGAGGAAAGACCAAATGGGAGTGCTTTGAACTGGTAGTGGTCCCCCTGGAATGCAAAACCAAGGTATTTGTGGTGGGAAGGATGAATAGATATGTGCAGGTAAGCATCCTGCATATCCAGAGCGCACAGCCACTGTCCCAACCAAAGGAGGGGCAGGAGACTCTGCAGGGAGAGCATCCTGAACCTCTTGTACTCCACAAATAAGTTCAGGGAACTGAGATCTAGAATAGGTCTTACAGCTCCTGTCTTTTTTGGGACCAGGAAGAAGTGGGAATAGTAACCCGTTCACTGTAGAGGAAGGGGGACGGGCTCTATCACCTCTTTCAGTAAAAGTGCTGAAATCTCTTCCTGGACCAGAAGAAGATGTTCCCGAGAGTACGACAACCATGGGGGAGGGTGACAAGGTGGTTTCTGTAGAAACTCTATTGAGTGTCCTTCTGCGATTAGCTGGAGCACCCATGAATCTGAAGTTATTTTCTCCCAGCCTGGGAAGTGGAGGGAAAACCTCCCTCCCTCCTACCAGTTCCTCCGGGAAGCCCAGAGGCTGTGGGAGAGGGAAGGAGTCAGGTGGTGTGGGGCAGCGCCACAGCTGAAGCACCCGCTGCTTTTTTGGGTGGGGGGCTTGGCAACTGGGGGTGCCCGGCATTTAGTGGCCTGCTTTCCCCTGGGATTCACCTTTGGCCGATTCCGTCTGCGAAAGTGACGGCGCTGCGTTTGATGGGGATGGTACATGGAGTCAACAGACTTTAATGCCGTCCCCTTCTCCTGCAGATCGGTGATGATGTCCTTGACATCACCACCGAACAGCACCGAACCCCGGAAGGGCACTTCCTGAATAGCATACTGCACTTCCAGGACTAACCCTGACTCACGGAGCCAAGCATGACGTCGTAATCCTACGGCGAAAGCTGAGCTCCTGCCAGCAGTGTCCACTGCATCGTAAGTTGCACGAAGCATGTGCCTACTGGCCGAACGTGCGGAGTGGATGAGGTCAGCCACTTCCTACTTGACTTGAGAGTCCGTAAGGGAGTCCAATTTGGATTCCACCTCACTAAGAATTGCCTTCTGGTAATCCCCCATGTGACCGACATAATTCAGGGCCCTAATACCCAGAGTGGAAGAAGTGAAAATCTTCTTGCCATACTGGTCCAGAAGACGGGATTCTTCATCAGGTGGAGACGAGCTAAGATGTTTCGGGTTTGCTGTCCGGCCGTGAGTGGCGCTAATCATGACTAAGGAAAGAACTGGAAGGTGGGCGTGAGGGACCGCCCCTTTATACCGACGTCTCCTGACGCCAGTCACCTGATGTGGGGGCAGTCCCTCGCCAGAGACTGCTAGCTAAAAATTTTTCTGTGGGGTCCTGACGCCTGCAGGCATCAGTCCTGTATGTAATTACCTACTGCAAGAGCCCTCTCGAAGTAGGATCTGCAGTGTCAGTGTCTGGAGACCACACCACTACACCAGAGTATTCTTGTGAAGCATGCAACATAAAGTAGAAGCCAAAAATCTGCTTCTTCGTGCGATGAGACTAGATCTACTTGGTCTACAATTCCATCTAAAGTGACCATGCGGGCAATGAGGCCATCCTTGAATTCACCTACAATAACCATTTTCCGATCTGGGTCAAGTAAAGTTTCTGCCATATCACACCATTATTCTGACAGGAATTTTACCAGGTGTTCTTTATTCTTGGGATTTCCAATTAACTTACTCCACTGCGTTGGGATGGGCGTTTTGGGACCACGGATTTTGACTTCATTGCTTTGTGAGGATTGCTTTTATGCACGCTCAAAAGCTTTAACTGAATCTTTGACATCATATCGATCAAAGACTATATCTACTCTTTTGCAGTTCTCATAACTGTAGAGGCTGGTGTACTATTCTAGAGACCAATTCAGCAAGTTCTTCAAAGCTAGTTGCACCTCCTTGCTCGACCATTTGTATAACAGCCATGCCATCCACTATCCAAGCTATGGGTATGTTGGATGCCGGCAGTTAATACATTGACTCCGCTTCTTTTTCTAATTCAGGCAAGAGCTTACACTCTTTGCAGTTTTGTTCAGGGTACCATCAGAGTGTGCTAGAGCATATGGAACTGTGGAAAGCTCATGTGTGCAAACTTCCTTCAGATTTGTCTCTCTTGTTTGTGCAGCTAGTACAAGATGACTAAACAACTCCCTGTCAGCACTGATAGTCACTGTCTTATCACTACTAATTTTCGATTATCTTCTTGCTTAGAGATGCAAATGTCTTGATGTTGAGCTTGTGCAGTGGTTCAAAGAATCCAGTAGTATTTGAAGTTAGTCTGTCATCCAAAAACTTTCATTGCTTTGATTCCTGTATCATTCGCAGTAACAAGCTTGCTGGCAACCTCTGCGGGTGCAACAATGCCAGTTGCAATGTTGGTGAGTGCTATCAAGTCAGCATTCAGATCAAATGGGTTTGTCATGCTCGGTGATTGTGTTAACAATCTCATTTACATCTCCTTCATCTCATTGCATGCAACGTGGTGCAGCCTCCTTGTGTTTTCCTTGTGAAACATCAGAGTCTACCATATCACACATTACCTTCATGGAAGTTGTGATAACTGAGTGCTCATGAACAGTGATGAACCATCTAGCCAAGGATCCTGGTTTCAAAGAGAAACCCACTATACCCCCTTTTACTTTACTATCACAGTTTGCTGTTTGTTCAAGTGCCATGTCTGTGCAGACTTTGCTGAATTTATTTCTAGACCGAGATACAGCATGATTTCCTTGCACAAACTGCTCATGAACTTCAGGGGCACAATCTGGCAGAAACGTCATATCACTGATGCACACAGATATCCAGCAGGCATACTTGATTCGGTCAAAGGCAAAAAATAGTGGTAGCTTCTCTACAACCACCGCAAGATGCAGTTCCCAGTTGCTTTCATGTTCTGCTCTAATGAACCGCATTAGGATGTTAACCATTTCGATGCAATCATTTCAGAATGCAAATGTTTGGGAAGTCGCTTTTCCAAAATTGCAGAATCTGTGCAATGCATCCTGTACATTCCTGAGGGCATCATTGAGCTTTTAAAGTTGCTGTTAGGCTTGTTGCATCATTGTTTGATATCACATTTTGACATTCCTGGAGCTTACTGTTGAGGCAGTCTCATTGTCTTGTACCCAGTTACAAAGTGCCTGCCACCTCAGTCTGTACAGAGCCTCTATTACAAGCTTGTGGGCCCTCACTCCACAGCTGTATGATTTACCTTTAAGTAGATTGCTTGCTGTGTTACTACCATACACCTGTGATTCTATGATGATTTCTTCCAGACCACTCTCTTCACACTTCTTTCCAATTATAGCCAGAAATACCTGTGCTATGTGGAAACCACCCATTCTCAAGACTGTTTACTGAAATTCCTCCGGGCACCTCCACTGAATCTCTTTGGCCTTACAATATATAGCCTCATCAAATGGCAAGACACTGTAATCTTGGCCAAGTGTCTAAGGCATCTTGCAGACGTTCTTCATTACAGTGAAAACTGTACTCCATTCAGTAGGTGATGCTGGCAGCATTGGACAGTACCCAATAGATGTTACTGTTTGTATGGTAGATGAAATCATCACATTAAAAGTTGTCCATCCTGGTACTTGCTGAGCATTCACCTTTTCAAACTCAACCTCAAATAGCTTGGTTGGGCAGCATCTTAGAATTAGCCATTGCAGATCAAGGTTGGCAGCTTGTTGACAAGTCTCAACATCAGTATACCAGTTATTTTTTACTTTTCCACAGATTTGGTGTAGGGCATCTGCCATGAGGATTGTACTCCAGAATGGCCTGGCACGTTGCAAGAGTTTCAAGTGATCGTGTTCGCAGTGTTATTTTCTTTGAGACTGAGCTGTCACCATGCCAAAGCGGACTTCTGGAATTGTGGGAGTCTGACCCTGCTATACTACCATAGTTGTGGCATGGGTTGTGTGCTTTCCATCTAATGTTCCCTCATGTATATTATTATCAGCAGTAAACTGAACAAACTCCCCATGCTGTATGTTTGATGGAATTATGATACTGTCCCTGGCAGCTTCTTCATGCTGATACATTGCAATAGCTGTGTCAGTTCTCTCTAAGGTTCATAACTGACACAGTGTGCTAGCTTGTGTACCACTGTTACTACCTGTTAAGAGCCTGTCACATAGTGTATGGACACTGCAAGCCCAACATGTTTAGGTGCATGTTTTACACCTCTGGATACGATATGAATGAAGTCCTGACCAACTGATATCTGTCTGTGGAGGGTCTTGTTAGTGGCTGTTACTAAAAGACTGCCATCTTCAATAGGTTCATCACCAACACCCCCTTGGAATACCCATTTCAGGAACCTATACACATTGTTAGGAATCATGTCTAATGCTTGTAAATTAATAGTGGAAATAGCTATTGGATTGATATCCAGTCCCTCACACATTTTGAGTTCTGTATGTGCTGCATGAAACAGTGTAGATGTGGTTGAAATTATTTATTTTATTTTTATTTTCAGAAGTAGAGAGGGGTTTTTCCTCTTCATACTGTTGCTTTGAATGCAACTAGGAAGCCATGTTGATGATATCTTCCAAAGACACAGCACTGCTATACACAAGCTCTGGTTTACTTGGGTCAGGCTGCGTTTAAAATGATTTGGTCACCAAAATAGTTTGTTAGTCTCTTCCTTAGCTTTTCACTTCAGTAACTCTCACTGCTAGAAACTTTGCCTTTCAAAATATCCCAGTATATCTGTAACAGATAAGACATGGACAAGGCTTTTCTGTTGATAACAAGGTCATTCTCAATTTTAGAAATCAGTTCACTGAAACATGCTTTATACACAGACTCATCTTCCTTGTCACTTGATAATGAACATTTTGTCTGTATGTTTCTTTTGCTGGTGAAAGTACTATATCAGTCTTTGTGGTACTTAGATAAATTGAAGGAAAGGCTTTGTGATTGAATATTTGCTTAATAAGTGTATTTTGTTTACATTCCTTTTAGGAATTGTTTTCAACTGAAATCTTACTTGATGGAATGTAGTACAATTAAGTAATTTGTGAGAAGTGAGTAATTTTCTAACGTCCATTTGATACAGATTCCTGATACTAAGCTATAAAAAGTCAATATGGACAGGCATAAAATAGTTTATATAAATGTGTTTTGTTTTTATTCAGGAATTAAAAGGCCATTCTCCTGATGAAGCCTGAATATCAAGTGAAACACTGAGAAATGGAAATTACGTACCTACCGTAATTCTTGATCTTCTTGGACGAGTCTCCACCACTCATTCACACTAATGGGATCAGCGCCGGAGGCACTAGGACCCATCGGGAGCAAACTTTTTTGCTGGAAGGTCGGCGCCTGAGATAGCGCCGCGAGGAGCGGCACTGCGAGCCTCAGCTCATGCGGTAATGAAAATCTCGGCGTCGACCTTCCAACCGCCTCCGTACCTTTTTTTCAGAGGAGGTGCAGCCTAACTAACCTAGAAGGTTAGCCTAAACAAAAACCGGACATAAGATAGTCCGGAAGACCTGTATAAGAAGGGTCAACAAAGAAGTCTTCACAGCTTAAAGATTTGAGGGAGTGAAGACCAACAACAGAGGTGAGCTCAGGGGATGGAGGGTGGGCATGTGAATGAGTGGTGGAGACTCGTCCAAGAAGATCAAGAATTACAGTAGGTACGTAATTTCCATATCTTCCTGGACATAAGTCTCCACCACTCATTCACACTAATGGGAGAGTACCGAGCTAATAATCCCCCGAGAGGGTGGCAGGAGAGACCAAGAGCTCACAGATTTAGGAAAGAAGTCCATTAAGGATGGTTCTGCCAAAGGACAGATGTCATCTGGCATGAACATCCAGGGCATAGTGTTTACGAAAGTATGCACTGAGCTCCAGGTAGCCGCATAGCAAATATCTGCAATGGGAACATTGCGGATTTCTGCCAGAGATGCCGCTACCGCCCTAGTAGAGTAAGCGTACTCTCCGCCCTCCAGTTTAACCTGTGCCATGGAATAACAGTGGCGAAGGCATGCCACTAGCCATGCTGAGATACATCTGATAGCGACAGGTTGACCCAGCCGGGTCTCGCTGAAGGAAACAAACAGTTTTTGAGCTTTACGAAAGTCTTTTGTTTTATCTAGATAGAAAAGCAAAGCTCTCTTGACGTCCAAGGAATGAAGAGAACGTTCTCCTTCATTTTGGAAGTCCGCAAAGTAAGACGGCAGGATCAAAGGTTGGTTTAGATGAAATTCCGAAACAACCTTAGGAAGAAATTTAGGATGGGTTCTAAGGACTACTTTGTCTTTATGGAACACAGTATATGGAGGGTCTGTGACCAAGGCATGTATCTCAGAGACCCTGCGGGCTGAGGTAATGGCCACTAGGAAGGCTGTTTTCCAGGTCAGAAATTTTAGCTCACAGGTAGCCAGAGGTTTGAAAGGTTTCCGAGTAAGCATGTCTAGTACAAGATTAATGTCCCAGGCTGCAACTGGACATCTTATAGGAGGTCTGGTATGCAGAATTCCCTTAAGAAACCTCTTAACCACAGGTAACTGAGCCAGTGACAAGGAAAGTACCGGCTCATGATAAGCTGAAATGTTTTCAAACCTCTGTCCCACGTACTCCTGTGTGTAATCATCAGATTCTTACGAGCACTAAACTAACAACCCAGAAATTGTCTTAAAAGTTTTCTGCCAAAAGGCAATAAACATAAATATTGGGTCCAAAGACTGAAGTCGAGACCCCCAAAACAGAATCCCAGTAGGTAATAAAGTATATAACAATAAAATATATAATAACAACAAACCTCATTCAAAGAAGAGGCAACCAAGTACACCCCTGAGATGCAGCACTGCACCTGCTAATCCACATCCCAAAACAACTAGGCTCCAGGAGGGGAGGCAGGAAGGGAGGTCAGAATACAGCAAAACTCCATTAGAAGAAACATTACTATGGTAATTTTTTCTTCAAACAACATGAAGTCTTGTTTTATTCTGATTATATGCAGACTACCAAGCAGTACCCCCAAGGAGGGGGGATCTACAGAACCTATTTTGGGAACAGACTCTGCAGTACGGCTGTGCCAAACCTGGCATCACTTCTTGACTGGATGTCAAGGGAGTAATGCTTGGTAAATGTTTGAACAGTCTTCCAGGTGGCTGCTTTACAGATTTCCACTAAGGGTATATCCTTGGCAGCTGCAACTGAAGCAGCTGTACCTCTGGTGGAGTGAGCCCTCAGGCCTGATGGAGGCTCCTTTCCCAATTTTGAATAGCAGAACTGTATGCAAGAGACAATCCGTCTACCAATAGTTCTCTTACTGGCAGGTTTACCTTTACCGACCTCCCCATAAGTAAGAAACAGCTGGGAGCAGTCATTTCTATGGGGTTTAGTGGATTCTATGTAGTAACTCAGAAATGAAAATGATGTACCTACCGTAATTCTTGATCTTCTCTTGTATCTTCACCATTTATTACTGTTGGATGTCAGCCGGAGGCGCTCACTGGGGTGTTTTTTTTTTTTTCCAGAGGCGTCGACGGCACCACCCCCTAGAGTGACACTCTGCGTGGAGCACAAGGGACGGCTGTTAGGTGTCGCAGACCCCCCCTCCATCCCAGTTCTGTTAGCCGGAGAGGCGAAATAAGGATTAGAAAAGAGAGTGAGGCAAGAGAGCCGAGGGATAGAAAAAAGGAAAGGATATAAACTGAAAAAGGAATAAGCCGGTAGAGGACAGAAAAGAGAGAGGGAAAAATGCCTACCCTAAGGGACTGAAGGGCCTCACTTCCGGGGCAGCTCTAAGGGAGGAACAGATAGAGAGGAGAAAGAAGATGAAGGAGAAGAAGAGAGAAAAAAAGGGGGGGATGGTAGGAGGGGAGAATTCTGCCATTGAGAAATTGGCTTAAGGTTATAAGCTCGGAACCACAAACAAGGGAGCAAAGATCCCATTTCAACAATTCGGGGAAAGGGTCAACCGAACCTCTAGCACAGATTGGACACCAAAGGCAGATTCTCTAAACCTCCCGCCATCCCTAACCTTCCAGACTCCAGCTGGGAGCTCTCAAACTATTAAGGGGGAAAAACTGTTCCAAAAGAGAGCGGCCAACTAGAAGGGGAAAGGAGCCTCCTAGCACCTTGTTAAGTGATAACACAGTAGCATGTGAAAGGGGGGGGCTGCAGGGGGCACCCCTATACTAAACAGAGTGGGAACTCAATCGGACTCCCTAGATGCAAGGCAGAGAACATCCCTTAAGGAAACTGAAGTGCCAGAACAGCACCAAACCGGTAGAGGCTGACATAATAGGATTAGGGCCTGCCAGAAGGGGCCTGGGAAAGAGAATTCAAGCCACTTAAGGGACCGTTTCTTTAACTGTGAATTGAAAAAAATGGCTGGGGAAGAGCCAAGAGATGCACATTAAGGGCAGTCAGAAAGAGTTCCCTCAGGATAGATAAATTTTAGCTCGTTCCTCCTATTCTCAGAGGAAGGGATCCGTTCAGAAGAACGGAAGAAAAGCATGAAAAACTTTTTTTTTTTGGCTTAATGGCCAAGGGAAAAGGAGGAGGAATGAGCAGGGAGGGGGAAACGCTGAAGAAGTAGGCCCTTGAGGGGATGGTGGGCGGGATTCAGTAATGAATGGTGAAGATACAAAAGAAGATCAAGAATTACGGTAGGTATGTAATTTTCATATCTTCCCTTGTCAATCTTTACCATTCATTACTGTTGGGTGAGTACCAAGCCCCCCCGAAGGGGGTGGTAAGAGTAAACCCTGAGGGAACAGATCCCTCAGCCTCCTACTGGCGACAAGTATGGAGGAGAAGACCCTAACCAATAGACTAGGAAGTCTAAGGCGGGTAAGGAGGAGGAGGAAGTGCCCCCGAGGGGCCGTGGGAAGGGGGATGCCCCTGAGGATGCCTCCTCACCCTACGGGAAAAAAGGCAGGTCCCTTGGAAGGCAGAGCCAGTCACCCTATGCTGGGCCATGGGTGACAGTCAGGAGAGACGAAGCCCAGATCGCTGTCCCCACTAGTCTGGATGCCACCTCGTTGGCATCGTAGGATGCCCTCACTTGGTGCCTTGCGAGCTCCAGACCCTGCGCAGAGAGGGCAATGGCTTGTCTAGACTGCTCTGAGTCAGGAAGCAGGGCTAAGACCTGAGCCAACATCGACCACAGATGCCTGTTGTAAGCAGTGTGGTGAGCCTGATGGGAAGAAATGCACAACAATGCATGACCAGAAGAGAAGACTCTTTGTCCCCACCGGTCGAATTCAGCAGAATCTGAATCTGTAGGCCTGTCGTGCGCCAGGTGACGAGACCTGGAAGGAGTATCCAGGGACGTCAAACCCGAAGGTGGGCGAGGTAGAGAACCTAGAGGCTCATGGGGGGCACAATACCGTCTCCTGCAGTCTCCTGGGGCTGGAGGAGTGGCTGAAGACTGTCAGGTGCGGATAGACACTTCCTGGAAGGGAATCGGCCAAGAAGGCACCACCAAATGGCGGGCGCTGAATTCACTAAGGAAAGCATGCGTCTGCCGCTCGGTATTGTCCCTACGGATATAGGAAATACGAAGCTCCAAAACCATCCTCGAGAGGAAACGCTGATAGTCGGTGAAGTCAGCATCAGAGGAAAGGTGGACAGAAAGTTCCTCTTCCTCAGTTGAGGAAGAAGTGGAGCTCGAATGCCCAGAAGACTCCTGCAGCGGGGGGGACAGGCGGAAGACCTGTTCGTCCATGGCCCTGACATAGGACGGGAAGGCTGCCGCAGTAGCTCTGAACGTCTCCCAAGATAATGGCCCAGTGGGCCCCACATGGCCTGGGAGAGAGAGGGAGGTGGTTGCAGAGGGATGGGCGAAAGGCACCTAACAGCACGTGCCTGACCTCTGCCAGGGCTCTGGGATCTAGGTAGCGATGCCGCCAAGACTGGGGACCCTGAGATCGTGCCGGGTTGCATAGTAGAGAGGGTAAGAGACAACTCCGGAAAGAGCCCTGAAGGGGAATCTCCCCTGTGACGCGCCTGGGATTGCATGAGTCCAGATGGGCAATCCTCAGAACTGCCACCAGAAGATGCTTTAGAGACCTTCAGAGAGAGGAGAGGATCAGTGCTACGACTCCTCCCCCACCCCACAGGGCGGTGGGGAATCGTCGCTGCTCTTGACCCCTACCCCTCAATCCTTCAGACTCTGAAGCAGCCCTCTTCCTCGTAATCAGTGTCGGAGGTCCCCGCTGAGCAAGACCCCAAAGCGCACCCGCTGAGGCAGAATCCTCTTCCCTCTGCTGAAGGACCCAAGCAGCACCGGGAACGGCAGCTGCCTGGGGCCTGGGACCTGCGAGAAGTGGGTATCCTCTCTTGGACATCCGAAGGATCCACCACGGAACACTCCAGGCCACCCCTAACCATGGAATGATCTGGGCTAACCAGCTCCAGGGAGTCTGGGAGAGGAACACTGGACCGTCTAGCCCTGCGGCCTACAGGAGGTTCAGAGCCAGAGACTCTAGCTGCCAGTCTGGGTCCTCACCTGAATCGTCTCCCTCCGAGGAGGGGTCGACAAGGGAAGACTCCATTCCAACAGTCGCAGGAACCTGCCCCGAGGTGGCACCAGGCCTGGTACCATCATAGGCCACGACGACTACCACGTCCGCAGAGTCATCTGCACCCCTGATGGCACCAAGTTCCTGGGCTGCACCGCGAATGGCGCCGCCTGAGTCCCTGACACCGCCAACGGTGCCAAGACCCAGCACGGCACCGCCCAAGTCCCTGGCACCGCAAAAGGCAACAAGGTCCAGTGCGGCACCACTGACGGCGCCGCCTAAGTCCCCGGCACCACGAATGGCGCCGAAGCCCAGCGCGGCACCACCAACGGCACTGCCTGAGTCCCCAGCACTGTGGATGGTGCCATGACCCAGAATGACACCGCCAGTGGCGCCATCCGAGCCCCCGCCGGCGTGAACGGTGCCGAGACCCAGAACGGCACCGCCGACGGCCCCGCCTGAGTCACTGGTGCCGTGAGCTGCGCCAGACTCCACAACGAGGTCAGACAGGCATGAGGGCCCATACAACCGGAGGCCGTGACACTGGGGGAGCCTGCACCTCCATGGAGGTGGCTGCCGGGACGGCACCAACGGCGTGACCCTGGGAGGGATCACACTGTTCCTCCGGCGCCGAAGAAGAAACCTCCTCCTTGGCAAGGCTAGAAGCGGAGGAGGCTTCCTCCTCGCCGGGCCGTATAGACCTGGGAGGGGACCCGGAGGAAGGGTCGAGAGATCTGGCCTGGGAAGCCCTAGGGCAACGTCGTCCTCCGAAAGTCGGTGGAGCTCGTCCGACTCGAAACGTGCGGACTTCCAAAACACGGCGATCCATGGAGAAGCAGGCATCGCAATGATCCATATCATGGTAGGGTCCCAGGCACCGGAGACAAACATCATGATGATCCGTGACGGAAAACTGCTGGCCACAGGGGCACCGACGCATAGAGGCATGGCCCGCCTTAGATTAACGGTTTGCCCCCGAACCAGACATGATGCTAAATAATTGAGGAAAAAACACAGAAAAGTCTCGTTGTTGTCGAAATAATATAGAAAAGGAACGGTCTTACTGGTCGACGACGTCGAGAAAAACTGGGATGAAGGAGCTTGGAAACTTCGACAAAATGCGGCCTATGACGCAGTACTATGAGCAACTCCGCACAGCAGGTGCAGCCTTGATGGCGGGAGAAACAGAACTGGGATGGAGGAGGAGTCTGCGATGCCTAACGGCTGCCCCTCACGCTCCACGCAGAACATCACTCTAGGGGGCGGCGCCGTCGACTCCTCTGGGAAAAAAAAAAAACTCCCATGGTGGGTGCGCACCTCCGGCTGACACACAACAGTAATGAATGGTGAAGACTGACAAGGGAAGATCCCTCTTTATATCAAGACTGTGTAATCTCCTCTCTCCAGAGGAGGAGTGATCGGTAAAAAATACAGGCAGTGTCAGAGATTGGTTCAGATGAAAATCTGATACCACTTTGGGAAGGAATTTCCTATTTGTGCGAAGGACCACCTTATCCCTGTGAAATGAAATGAAATCAGGTTCCACTGATAAGGCCTATAGCTCACTGATTCTCCTGGCAGAGGTGATAGCAACCAGGAACACAGTTTTCCAAGTCAGGTATTTGAGCTCAGCTGAGCAAAGAGGTTCGAAGGGGGGCTGTATCAGCTGTGCAATACAGATATTCAGGTCCCATAGGGGAGTAGGATCCCTGAATGGAGGGTTGATATGGATCAAACCTTTGAAAAATTTCTTGAAAACTGGGTGGGATGCTAGAGAAGAGACTTTCCCAGCCGAAATAAAAGTAGAAATAGCTGCTAAATGCACCTTGAGGATGGTAGCCCGAAGGTCTAAGCTATTAAGGTGCACCAAATAATCCAAAGCAGTGGCAATGTCAGCAGAGTCCAACTGAATGTGCCTCTGGGAACACCAGAACCCAAACCTCTTCCATTTAGAACTATAAGTTTTTCTAATGGAAGGCTTTCTACTAGCCTTAAGGATATCCAGAGCTGATTGAGAGAGATGCAGACCTGCATATTCTAGCTCTTCAAGAGCCCGGCCTTGAGCCTGAGTGAGAGAAGGTTGGAGTACTGAATCCTCCCCTGAGAAGAGGTGAGGAGGTTGAACTGCCAGAGGTATTGTCACTGATAGTGACAATAGTAGAGGATACCAAGGTTGTCTGGCCCAGTCCGGAGCTACTAGAATCACTGTGCAAGGTTGGGATCTGATCTTGACCAGAACTCTGAATATCAGAGGAAAGGGAGGAAAAGCACAGAGAAACCTGTTGGTCCAATCCAACAGGAGGGCATCTAGAGGAACAGACCCCAGGAGAGAGGGTCTGCAGCAAAAGAGAGGGAGCTGATGGTTGTCCGGGGCTGCAAAGAGATCTATCTCTGGAGTGCCCCATCTCTTGAAAATGATCTGAAGAATGAGAGGATTCAGGGCCCATTCATGGTGACCTTGGGAAATCCTGCTGAGAACATCTGCAAGTACATTGTCCTTCCCTGGGAGCTGCACAGCAACCAGGGAAACCTGCAGGGAATAAGCTAGTGACCATATTTTCATGGGCTCGGTGCACAAGGCCAAGGACTGAGTGCCTCCCTGCTTGTTGATGTACCACATGGTTGTAGTGTTGTCTGTCCTGATCTGCACCACTTTCCCCTGAATTAAGTTCGAGAATGTCTGAAGAGTCAGAAAGACAGCCCTGAGATCGAGGAGGTTTATGTGTTGAAGAGACTCCTGATGAGACTAAGTTCCCTGAACAGTATGCTGATCCAGGTGGGCTCCCCATCCCAGTAGGGAAGCGTCTGTGGTGAGAATCACTGTGGGAACCTGACTGAAGGGAACCCTTTGCCTCAAGTTGTCCTCTTCCAGCCACCACTGGAGGGCCTGAACCAAAATTAGAGACACTGGAACCAACTTGGAGAAGGGATATTTTCTCTGAGACCAAAAGGCTCTTAGATGAAATCGAATAGCTCTCATCTGAAACCTTGCCCCTTGCACTACTGCAGTGCAGGCTGCCATGTGGCCTAGCAACTGCAAGAAGTGTCTGGCTGGCCGAGACACAAGTGGATGAAAACAGGAAGCCAGAGTGATGAGGGATTGGACCCTTAAGAGAGGAAGAAAGGCCTTGGCCTGAACAGTGTCCAGTGCCACTCCTATAAATGTGAGAAGCTAGGTTAGTTCCAGAACAGACTTTTCCAGATTTAGAATGAATCCTAGGGAGTCTAGAAGGTTTTGAGTGACCCCTAGAGCTGACCTGACTTGGTCTGGGGACTGCCCTACTATGAGCCAATCGTCCAGATAGGGAAACAGTAAGATGCCTTGTTTCCTGAGGAAGGCCACACCTACTGCTAGACACTTGGTGAATACCCTTGGAGCAGATGTTAGACCGAAAGGCATTGCTCTGAACTGATAATGACCTGAGGGCAGTTCGAACCTGAGGTACTTTCTGTGGGACTGCCTGATAGGTATGTGGAAATAGGCATCCTTGAGATCCAGAGAGGCCAGCCAGTCCCCTGGTCTCAGAGTGGAAAAATTAATTCCAGAGTCACCATCTTGAACTTTGGCTTTAAGATATGTTTGTTTAGGTATCGTAGATCTAGGATGGGTTGCCACTCCCGTCTTTTTTAGGGTAAGGAAGTACCTGGAGTACAATCCCTTTCCCCTGTAAATGAAAGGTACCTTTTTCACTGCTTGCAGAATCAGTAGAGATGAGACCTCTGTCTCCAAAGCCTGTTTTTCCTCTGGAGAGGAAGGGGAAAAAAACTTTTTTCTCAGCCTTGGGAACCTGCTGAAGCTGAGAGCAAGGCCCTGGTTCACTACTTCCAGGACCCACTTGTCTGAAGTGATAGACTTCCAGGCCTGGAAAAAGTGAACCAGTCTTCCCCCTACAGGGATTGGGGAGACGACCCTGACTGACCCATTTGGGTGTCTGTTTGGGAGGGGGGGGCTTAGACTGAGAGGAGGATGCAGCCCTTGTCATCCCCCTTCTGCCTCTTCCTCTAAAAGAACCCCCTCTGCTGAAAAGAAGAGGAGGCCTGGGCTTGGTAAAAAGGCCTTTGAAAAGGCCTGCCCCTGCCAGCCCTAGATTGCTGCCTTTGAGGAGTGGTCTGCTTTTCTTTGGCTGCAGCACTCCTATATGTGGTCCTGTATTCGTCAATCTTTTTCATGTAAGTTTCTGTTTGTTCCCCAAACAGAGAGTTACTGGTGACAGGAAAATCCATGGCCTTGGTCTGGGTACCCTGAGACAAACTGGTACACCTGAGCCAGGCAAATCTCCTCATGGAAACAGATGTAGCCATAGCTCTAGAATGAACATAATTGGAGTCCACAGCAGCATGAAACTGGTCCTTAGAAGCTTTGATGCCATCCACAGCCACCTGCTCCAGCTCCTTGGCCAGCTGGGGAGGGGCATTTTTAGCCACCTCCAGAATCATATCCCACCTAGACTTCTGATATCTGGCTGTATATGCCATGTAGTTGGATTGCCTGAGTCCCAAAGAGGATGCCAAGTACAGTTTCTTAGCCATGGCATCCACCTTCCTGGAATCCTTATCTGGGGGGTGAGATGCCAGGGGAATATTAGCCTTGTCACAGGCTGCAGCTTGCACTACCCCAACATGGCTGCAATGACTGGTAAGGAATTCCATCCCAGGGCCTGACAGGGCATACCTCCTGTCCATCTTCTTATCCACAGGAGCTATGGATGTTGGAAATTGTAATATTTTTTGGGCCTGTTTCCCCAGGGACTTGTGCAGAGGGATATACATCTTTTTTGACTCTGGGACATCCATCATCTCAACATAGTCAGTCTCCTCCTGATCCTGTTCAGCTTCTTCCACAGGGAGCTGAAGAGTTTCAGCCACCTTCCTGTAAAACAAGAAGTGGGAGGGGGACTCAGAAAGCCTAGGAGAAGACACATTGGAAGGCCTGTCTGGGGAGATGTCAGGCTCAATAGGTTCATCTAGGCCTTCGTAATCTTCTTCATCTCCTTCCCATTCGCCCTCATAAAATGCCTCAGGTTCATATTCAGAAGCAGGTAAGTCCGACTGAACTGACCGTCCCTGAGTCGGTGCCGGTTCGGTTGGAACCGGGCGAAGCAACTGCACAATAGCGATCGCTTTGGCTATCTTGTTGGCGGCTGGAACATGGGGACCGGGATCCGAACCAGCCGACTTGCGTTTTCTCATTGTAGGAACTGATTCCGCAGAATCGGCTCTCCTCTTGCCCGAGGGGGTATCGCCCAGGTCAGTGGGCACCCCCTCCGGTTCGGTCGGGACTGAACCGGGCTGGCCATCCGGGTCAGTGGATTTTTCTACCTCCCTTTCCTTCAGCCTACTTAAACCTTTTTTTAGAAGTGGCTTTAGGAAAGTTTCTTCAGATTTGGCAGTCTTCCTTGAGGTGGTCAAACCCCAGACAATAAACACAGATGAGGTGGGGGTCAGCCTTGGCAGAGGCCTCCCTACACTCAGTGCAATGCTGAAACCCAGTGGGCCCGGCTTTCTTTTTGAGTTTCTCAGACATGCCTCAAAAGAACCAAGTAACCCTTACCAGCGTTCAAGCCAGGCAACTAACAAAACCTATTGGTTCCAACCATGTCATGGGTCGGTTGAAAAAACTCCGAAATTTGTCGTTTTTTTCAGGAACCGATAGATACCGGAAACCATACACAAGATTTTTTTTTTACAACTTAAAACTTAACTAGACAAATTACTTCGGTTCCCGACTGGGAAGAAACCGAACAGAAAAACAATTTCTTCACAAAAAAACACTCTACTACCTACTAATACACTTACTGTACTGGGACAGAAATGTGAACACCGAAAATAAAGAAACGGTTTGGAAAAACTGACCGATTTTTACTGTGACCGAAGTGAAGGAGAGGATCTCTGGAGCGACTTCTCAGTTAGGCGTAGTAAAGAATCTGACAGTTACACTCAGGAGTACCTGGGACAGAGGTTTGAAAACCGAGCTCGAGCTCAATGTTCTATGCCTTTGCATAGAGTTAACCCTTTCCTCTCCAGAGCAGTTCAAGTGCTGGGGCTAACTGCATATAGTCAGAATACAGCAAGACTTCATGTTGTTTGAATGTATCATTGTCTAATGGCTGCAATCACTGATAAACATGGTCTTTTCTAACAAGGCATGCATTATAAAATGTCTGTAGTCCTCTAGGGGTTGCAGTACTCGGGTGTTCCTGTGTTGTTATTTGGCAGATGATACACTTGGTTCAGTCACTAGTCACGCAGGTGTTTTTGGTGAGGAGGGTCAAAGTCTCAGCAGGGTCTCCAGCCATTTTGTTGCCTCTTAGTTATTACCTGAAAAAAGAGAGAAATGCTATTAGAAATATTTTCATTGGTACATTAGTCATCTTGTAAAATTATAAAAAGAACATCCTTTGTCCATGTTTTATAGCTGTAAAACATGACGTTGAAATAAGTTATTTTTTAAAGTATTATATAGTGTAAGTGGTTCATAAATTACTCATATAGACCAAACAACAAGCAGAGAACATATTTAAAGTAAATTTGCCATAATTAAATCAATATAGGATGAAAACACTGTAAAATTATACACGTCAAAGGAGAGTCATTATTTTGACTTTTTCAAGAAATTTGTTTAGGCAATTTGACATGATTTAGAAAAGCATCCATATTTCTCAAAGTTACCACTGCATAATACCACATCCCCCCCTAAAATCACTCTTGGGGGTTCATCCCTTTATGAAAAAAAAGTGTTAAACCTTATCTGTGGGAAGGGGATGCTACCAATTTCAAATGTAGGCAGGGTTTTCCATTTAGGCCCCCAGACTAATTGATTCAAAGTAAACTCAGATACCACCTTAGGAAGAAACTTAGGACTGGTATGTAAATACACCCTGCCTTTGTGAAAAAATCAAATAAGGCTCCTTACACATGAGGACCTGAAGCTTGGAAATCCTTCAAGCAGAAGTAATGACAACTAAAAATAACGCTTTTCCACAACAGAAAGTGTAGCTCGCAAGACGTGCCCGGTTCGAAGAGAGGCAGTGTAAGCTTTTCCAGCACAAAACTGAGGTCCCAAGGCGGGACAGTGTCACAGATTGGAGGCTATAAATGCAGAATGCCCCTCAAGAATGTGGCAGACACATCAAGTTGAGCCACTGAATGACCATCTACAGGTACATGGTATGCAGAAATGGAAGTAAAATGTACCTTAATAGAGGAGTACCACAAACCAAAGTCTGAAAGGGACAGAAGGTACTCCAGTATCTGAACCCCTGGACAGATGAAAGGATCTAAATGGTGAAATGTAGCCCAAGGAGCAAAGTGCTTCCATTTCATAGAGTAAGTGGTCCCAGTGGAGGGCTTCCTGGCTGACACCAGGATGTCTGCCACTCTGGTAGACATCCCAAATCTGGAGATGGCTATGTACTCAGGAGTCACACATGGAGATGGAGAGATCTGAGGTCTGAATGGACCAGGGTGCCCCGCTCCTCGAATAGCAGGCCTGTGCAAAGGGGTAGGGACACCGGAGGTTCCACTGCAAGTCACTGCAGCAATGGGAACCAGATCTGACATGGCCTGAAGGGGGCTATGAGGATCATTGTAACCCCATCCATTTGAAGCTTGACCAGAACTCCTTGGAGTGGGTTGGGAGGAAAAGCATACAGAAACCTCCCTGTCCAGGAGAGGGACAATGAGTCTCACCAGAAAATCCAGGCCCTGGATCTAGCAAGCAGAAAAGCAGCAGTTTTGCAATGTGTGGGGATATAAAAAGGTCCAACTTGGGACAACCCCATCTGTTGAACAGCTCTTCTACCACTGAGGTCAGAGGCTCCCCCTTGTGGGCTCTGGACTGAGATCGGCGCAGGCTGTCTGCCAAGACCTTTTCATCGCCAGGAACATGGACGGCTGACCAGACCATGCTCTATGACCCAGTACCAGACTCTCATCACTTTCCTGCACAGGGTATAGGAATAAGTTCCCCAGCTAGTTTATGTAATAAACTACACACATATCCATCTGAATCAAAAGCCAACCCAGGGAGAGCTGAGTCTGGAAGACCTGCAGGTCATACAGGACTGCAGGCATTTCCATGTGGAGTTCCTCTCCATGTCTCGTGGGTTTGGTGGACTTCCAGGTGAGCACCCCAGCCAAGACCCGAGGCATCCATCGTAAGGTCTTACGGGGGGGGGGGACACAATAGGGAACCCATCAAAGCAGGTTGCTGGGCTCCAGCCACCAAAACAGTGCCTGCTTGACTGGACACGAGACCATACCTGGTTGATCCAGGGTGTCTGTGCGTTGGTCTCACTGGACCCGCAGCGTCCACTGAGAATTTTCATGTGCAGCCTGACTAGAAGAACTGTAGCAATGGCTGCAGCCATGAGGCATAGAAGCCACAGAAAAACCCTTGTAGGGACATGATGGCTGGAGCAAAGAGGGTGGGCCTGATCCATCAGACACTCTGCTATGTCTGCAGGCAAGAAGGCCATCCCCTGAGTCATGCCCAGCACTGCCTCTATGAACTGGGGGCATTGGCAGAGGGTCAGAAATGACTCTGGTATGTTGATAGTGATATACAAAGTCTGGAACAGGCTGTAGGCATGAGCCAAAGTTTGAAGAAGGAGTTCCCTGGACGAGGCAGCTAGCATCCAATCATCTAGGTATGGGAACACATAGAACCCCTGCCATCTCAGGGCAGCTGCCACCACCACCAAGCATTTGGTAAGACCCTGGGGGCTGAGGACAAACCAAAGGGCAGAGCTTTGAACTGGTAGTGTGCTCCCTGGAAGTGGAAGCGGAGGAAGCACCAGTGGGAGGCAAAAACCTTGATATGCAGGTAGGCATCCTGCATAGCCAGTCCTTTTGGTGTAGCAGGGGCAGCAAACCCTGAAGGGTTACCATCCTGAACTGTTTGTACTCTATAAACAGGTTAAGCTCGCGTAAGTCCAGGATCGGTCAAAGGCATCCCGTGTGCATGCAGACCAGGAAGAAGTGAGAGTAGAACCCCTTGCCCTACTGACAAGGTGGAACTGGCTCTATGGCCTTTTTTCGAAATAAGGCCTGGATTCCCTCCAGGATGAGGGGGATGTGGCTGGGAGGGTACAAGGACTGTCTCAGAGGTTTTTCTGGAGGTTGCTTGACGAATTTTAAAGTGTGACTGTGCTTGCTAAGCTGCAGCACCCAGCTGTCCCTCCACCTGTCCAGATGAAGGGAGAAGCGACCCCCTCACAACCGCTTCCTGGTTCATGACTGGTGGGGGGTGGTCTATCAAGGAGTCAGGAGGTGTGAGCAACTGTTGGTTGGGCTGCCGCTTCACCTCGGGCACTATTGGTGATGGCAGGAGAGGGCGTATGAAAGACTGCCACTGTCTTGTGCTTGCCCTGAGGTTTGGAAGGGACTCGGGCCTGTCTGCTGGAGGAGTGAAAAAAAGGAGCCTGCTGTCCTAACTTTGTCTGTGTATAATACATGGTGCAGACAGATTTGAGAGCCCATCCAGAGGCCTGTAGGTTGGAGATGATATCCTGAACATCTACCCCGAAAAGTCTGAAACCTCTGAAAGAGGCATCCATTATATTGGATTGGACATACTGAGCGAAGCCCGAGACCCTTAGCCAGGAGTCACATCTCATACAAATGCTGACTGCTGCTGCTCAGCCAGAGGTATCAACAGTATCATAGGCAGCCCTTAGGTCATGGATACCGACATCTGAGCCCGTCTTGAGGGCCTGGAAGACCTGCTCCTTAGAAGGATCTTCCAGCATGGCTAGGATCACATTCCTAGCCTGGTCCCATAGGAGATTTTGATACTACACTATGTGGGCCAAGTAACTGATGGCCTGAAGGGCCAGGGTGGCAGAGGCAAAGGCATGCTTGCCCATCTGATCCAGCTGACGAGACTCCCTATCATGAGGGAGGGAGCTGAGGTGCTTTGACCTCTTGGTTTGGTTGTGCACTGCATTAATGATGACCAAATGAGCCTTGGGCTGTTCCCAAAAGTATGGTTTGCCAGATGGTGTGTGGTAAAGTCTGTCTACCTTTATGGATACTGCCAAGATCATGTTGGGGTGGTTCTTGGCAGGTCAGGTAACATCCTCATAGGACTCTATGATTGGAGGTATCACCACAGGAGCAGTATCGGGCTGTCACAGGTAAATAGCTAACTGACACTGCTCTGGGTCCTACTCTTCTGTCTTCCACCCCATAGTGGATTGAATGTGCCTCATGATAGTCATGAAAGTGGGATAATCTGGGGGGGATTTGGGGATGTTACTCAGCATCTCCTCCCCTTCTGAGGATTCTGCACCTAGTGAGGAAGATTCACTACTTACACTCTCGTATGCATCATCTGCATTGTCATCCCCACTAGCATGGGGCTGATGGTCATCTGTGCAGCCGGCTGACCCATCAGGCCTGCCCCAGGGGTGTGAGAGGCACTATGGCCCGGACGAATAGGGGCCAGGGAAAAAAGGGTCCAAAGCAGACCTTTGAGGGGTAGCTGGGGCTGGACTTCTTGGGGTAGGGACCTGTGTCTGCATAAGAGACCACAAGGTCGAAAGCAGACCCTGATAATCAAAGGGGACAGGCATCGGTCCCATGGACATTGGGTAATTGTAGTCCAGCATGGGTCCCAGGGGCGCTGGGTATGAGTAACCCAGTGCAGGTCCGGCAGGTGTGAGATAGGGGTAGGCAGGCACTGGACCTGTAGGTGCCAGCACAGGGTACCCCGGTTTAGGTCCTACAGATGCAGGTTGCAGTAGAACAGGGGCTGGCCCCACGTGTGTTGGCTGAGGAAGGGCCAGCATGGGCCTGGTGGGCGCTAGCTGCGGAAAGCCAGGCGTAGGCCTGGCTGGAGGTAAGGACAGGGCTGGCGTGGGTCTCGCAGGCTGCGGTAGAGGGAGAACAGGTGCAGGCCCAATGGGCGCCAGCTGGGGTAACACCAGAGGGGTATCCATGGGTGCCAGCTGCAGAGAAACAGGCGCCGGAGTGGAGGGCGATCCCCCAGGTGAAGGCGGAGGAAAGACTGGGCCCGATGAGGTGCTGGTGTCCTGCAACATCTGCTCCTCAGAAGGAGGAGAACTGGCGGCAGTCCTAGAGGAAGAGACCAGCACCAGCAGCATGGATGTTGGTGAGCCGCTGTGGGGAGACCAGCGTCCACCGCACCCATGCCGGCTAAAGAATCTCCAGCCAAGCCACCTGTGTGCCAGCTGTAAATAAGGGCCGAAACAGCAGGGGCTGGGGAGCAGGATATGAAGTACCCTGACACGAAGAGCCGCCACTTGCGAGAGTAACCCAGGCGGGCGACTGGGCCATTGATAGCCCTGTAAAAGTTACAGTGTGCAGGGCTGAAGAGGTCGACCCCAAGGGAGGAAGACTGTTTTGCAGCTGCAGACTTCTTGTGGGGGGACCGCGAGTGGGAGGCAGACTGGGGTTGGCCCCAATCTTTATCCTTGTGCTTGTGTTTCTTGCTGGTCATGTCCCAGGGTTTCGAGGATGAAGACCCCAAGGACTGGGTGGAGGAAACAGAGGAGCTCCTGGCCTGTGACTCCCATTCCATCAAGGTGATCTTCTGCTTAGGGAGGTGGCTCTCCAAGATCTTCTGGTAATATCTCCTGGTGGCCGGGTTGAATCCGTGGCAGACCTCGCTGGCCTGGACACTGTGGTCTGGGCCTAGGCACAGGACACAGACAGAATGGCCATCCTTGTCCAGGATCTGTTTGTCGAAGGCACACTACGTGGAGTGGTCAGGCGATGAAGGTTTAGAAGACATAAACCGTCAGGTGAGAACACCAAAATTTCAATGTTAAAACTGTGTTAGAATCGAAAAATAATAAAGCGTGATAAATGCGGGAAATGATGGTTGACTGAGGCTATGGCAGTTTCAGCGGTCTTACGTGCATTGGTCGATGGCGGGAAAAGAACTGAGGAGGGTATGGGGGCTGCCTGCCTTTACAGGATTGGCTGACGTTACTGGCTGATGTCAGTGGTGGGCGGTACCCTCTGGTAGACTGCTAGCTAGAAGGTTTCTATGTGGTCCTAGTGCCTGGTGGCTATAGTCCTACCAGTGATGGCCTGCTGCAAGAGATACCCTTGAAGTAAGACCATTAGCTTTGTGATGCCGTAGTGGCATCAGTGTTATTTAGCTGTGCATCTACTTTGTATATGTGGCCGAACTGTTTGGGTATCTTTCCACCTAGATTCGTATATGGACTTGTGAGCTTTGAAAATAAAATGGGCAACCACAGCACTTTTTAACTTAATACCCAAAGTGTGGCAAATACTTTTTTCATTTTTTTAAGAATCTGTTCAATATTCAACTATCACATAGGGCATTCAAACAAGTTTGGGTGGTGGGTATGCCTCTTCCTTCAATTACTGAATTTCTGATTTGGAGATCTGCACTGAAGTCTCTCCATGTATGGAGAGGCTTTTCTATGAAACAATGGAATAAAAAAAAAGTATAGGTAAAAATTGTCACCATAACATGCACTGCAGTGTGTAAACAGGGTACACCCACTGGGCTGGTGGAAGGGAGGAACTCAATGGACCAATGATCTTCCCTTCCTCCCTAAATATGTACATATATGGATTTCCTGATATCCCAGGCAAGACGTTCAAAGTGGGGCCACTTACTGCTGTTTTCAGTAGTGGCTATTTTGTCTTCATCCACTGGAAATGATGCCAGACCATCTTAATGATCGTCTAGCAACTCCGTCCATCTGGCAAAATTTGCATCTATAATCGGACAAAAAGTAATCTTTATCTGATTTTCAATTCAAATTGCACCATTTTGTTGTAAATGGTGGTAATGTATGAAAATAGGATAGGCAGATGCTCCCTGCCTCCTGACATAACCAATGCTACTTTGCTGGGCTCCTTTAAGAAAAAAACTCCAGAAGCATCTAATCTCACTGGCAACCTGTGACTGCTACCGCTAATTTGCTTTTACCTTGCTCCTTCCATTTGCAATCTCTGTGATCTCTATTGCTTAGTAAAATGTTATGCTTTATGTCCATTTCTTGGGCCCTCAGTCAAGTTAACACTTTCATGGGCTTTCTACCCCTGCCTAAATTATTTATTTTCCCTGAGTCTTACCTCCCTCTACCTCCTTTTCCCTTTTTACCCCTCCGTCTTTCCATACCTCTTTTCTCCCTACCACCTTAATATATCTTCATCATCACCCCAATACCTATACCACCTCTTCCTCCCTACTCTCCTCCCCCTTATTCCAATTTTGACTACATAGCTATTCTCCCCTTTCCCTCCTATCTATCCCCATCCTACCCCCAACCTCTGCTTGCCTTCCCTTCCCCGCACTTTCCTCCTCCCTTCCCTGGTCCCTCTCTACTGGTATGTGATCTTCCTTCTTTCTTTGACTCAGGCACAATCCAATTATCTGCCTATGTTGTTAGTTGTACAATTCTTCTTTTTAAATAAGCGTCCTCATGTTATATTACCATTACTTAATGAAATGTTAGCCTCTGTTTTGACTCTGCACCCTGTACGTGCTTAGATTGTGTAACTATTGTTAGAATTTACGCCTGGAGACAGTTTTCAATTGTTTCTTGCTGTATCTGTGGAACATATCTGCATTCTTGTTTGTGTCATACTTGACATGGAACCTATGAAAGAGCGTTCTGCTCAAAGGTGTTAATCCAAGATCTCAATAAATAAAGATGCAGATCACACACTGTTGTACCTATGTCTGACCGCTATGAAAATCGGTCTACCTCTCTCACATTATACAAGGCAATGATTCCTTCCCAGGGTAGCTAAAATAGCCAGCCCATAAATTTGCAAGTGGATTATTTGCCAAGTATGTTGCAAGAAGAGTGACACTATGACTACTAGTCTATTTATGTGGTATTACTGTATATGAATAAAGTAACACTGGTGTCCATATTTTTAATTTCTAAGGCTGACACCTCTCCACCCCTGGACTGCTGTGCTCATAGATGGTAAAGTTTATTTCACAAGTTATTTTAGCCTTTGCTAAAAACAAATGCAAGCCTTTTTTTTCTGGTCAGCCAAGAGGGTGCATATGTATTGTAATGCAGTTCATACAAATGAGAAGGTTTGGGTACATGTGAACCCTTTTCAGTTATAAAAATCCATTTGCTAATCTTATAAGAAATAAACGAACTGCCAAGAAACCATTTCAGCCAAACTTAGTACAGTGTCTCAATGGTCACTGTAAACCTGCTTCCTTGGTACTGTATTTTTATTTTTTATTTTACAGTTTCTAGCCAGGAAGACACACTAAGCTGAGGTTTGTTTCTAGGTGTATCCTGGGAGCACAGGTAAGTTAAGTGACTTGTTCATGGTCACACAGCATGCAATGGTGGCTGTGGGATTCAAACCCAGTTCCCCAGGTTTGCGGCTTGGATGGTGCTCTTAACCACTGCGCTACACTGCCGCCCATAAAGGTAATTTAAAAAGAAAACTCTTGGAATTTAGGAATTAAATTAAGTCAGCTTAGCCAATAACAAAAATAAGATGGGAGTTTAAAAGACATTATCACTGCTTTATTAGAGTAAAATGACAGCATACATGCAAAAACAGCTACTGCCTCAATAATTTGCCATGCCCAGACATTAATTTGAATACTACATAAGGAAATCCACTCTAGGGCTGTACCTTAAAGAGGTCAGTATAAAAGCCTGCTCTCTCTTAAAGCAATGACTACAGCATCTCTGAATTCACATTAGTGGGGAATTAGTGGGGATTCTGTAGCTGAAGTAGAATGTTCTCCTATGAACCCCCCCCCCGGGTTACAATCAATAATGATCCACAATTTGAGCTCTAAAGGCTCTCACTGCCTTTGTGGGGCATCCTAGTCTCCACTGGCATGATGTATGGCGTTCAGCTAAACCAATACAATTGCACCTCAGTTCAGCTGTGCTATTCCAAATGATCAGTGTGTGTTGTACGGTCCTGCTGGGAAGGGGGTTACAGCGCAAAACACCACAGATTCAACTCAAGCTAATCATAAAATGCATGGTTCACATGTCACGTCTGCTATAAATCAACACCTTTTGTTAAATAATCGTATTCTTCCTTGCCAATGTTCTCCAAAAGGGAAAAAGATGCAATTTTTCATGCACCCTGTGGTGCTACATACTACTCATGTCTGAACCATAAGGCATACAAAACCACCAGACACAAGACAGCCAAACGGATTTATCTGCAATCCGCCTTGTGCCAGAAAACAATCTGAATTTGTAATACCAGTGTCTGTCTGTACATTTTATGACAACGGTTAGTATTGTATAGCGAAGGGGATTACACAACTAGGCTGTTACTACTACTATTCCTGGTAGTCATTACTGTCTTGTTCCAGTGACAACTTCTTTTTACCTTGTAACACAGGCAGACAACTGACAACACTGTATTTTATACTGCTTGTGGCTTTTCACTGGCTGTAGGAATATGTTCCCTATTTATGCCAGCTCACTAACAGGCCACGTTTCTTTGACACAACCTGGGATAGTTCCAGACTCTTTAGAATGATTAAAAATAATGTAAAACTGAGGTGACAGAGTACACACGCCTTTAGAACAAGGTCTTCTTTCTTCTTAGATGCAAACACATTTGGTAACAAAGTTTGCATTTAACATACAAGTCTTTGCTTTAAATTTTGTTTATTTCATAATAAGAATCTCATTATTCAAAGCTTTTCTTTCATTACTGCACTTTTCTTGCTTGTCCATCTACTGACACAAAAGACAAAAAAAAAGCTCAGACAAAAGTAGTTACTCTGTTCTTTGTTTTCAGAATCAGGTTTAGTAATGCCCACATTTTTTCCAAGGTAACATCAAGGTTTTTCTTTATACAGTGTTACTGGCTTGATTTCAGCACTAATTAGATGCCACTTGAAGGGGTCTTATTTTTTAAGACATGCTTATTCACAGTACAAAAAGACAACAATTGAACAATTCCAGCAACACAGTAACATAACACTTTTGCACTTTTTTTTAAAGAGAGCAAAATTCATGTAAAACAACACTCTAGTTTCTGCATGTTTTTTTCTGTTTCCACACTCAGTGCTATACAAAGCCTGTTCTGTTATATGCCTTTTAAGTTATCATTCAGTTACAATAACACTCAAAGTGCTTGAGGTCCACCTTGATTTATTAGTCTTCAGTTCTGCATTATTTGCTGCTCATCTGGTATAGAATAAATGAGGTTCTAGGTTTCCAACTCCTTGCACTTCTCACTGATGGCACTTTGTTCAATTCAGTTCAGATTTGTGGGGAAGGGACTGTCAGCAGACCAGTTGGTTTAATCTTGTTGATGCCACCATCTAGAATGCAGACTCGTGGATATTTCAACTTGACTAGGTGAGCTGCAAACTAAAAAAGACAATTTTGTTAGCTGTACAAAGGAAGTTAAGAAACATGCATGACTTGTTGTGAGATTTTTATAGCGCCACCATGGTTAGTTCAGGCATAATCATTCCTTCCTGGATTGCATGTGCGAGGGGAAAAGTTCTATGCTCACCCATACTCTGCATGAAACACAGAAGCTGTCGGCAGAAAAGGCCCTTTTGGCCCACCTCGTCTGTCCTAAAATCCCTACCTGCTGTGCTGCCTTAGACCCTACACGATCTCTGGCCTTACCCCCCCCCCCCGAGCCCTGTAGCTAAGGCCCCCCTGTGTCTATCCCATGCATGTTTGAATCCTGCTACCATTTTAGCTCCCACTACGTCTGCTGGGAGGCTGTTCTAGATGTCCATCACCTTTTCTGTGAAGAGGTATTTCCTTGTATCCCTCCTAACACTCCCCCTCCCAGCTTCTTATCATGCCCCCTTGTCCTTGAGCATCTCTTCCTATAGAAAAAGCCACCCTACTGTACTGTATTAATACCTTTGAGGTATTTGAATGTTTCAATAATGCTGCCCCTTACCCTCCTTTCCTCTAAAGAGTACATATTTAATTCCTTGAGTCTTTTTTCAAAGGGCTTCTGATGCAGGTCTTGCACCATTTTGGCTGCTGCAAACTGTATAAGCTTTAACAGAAAAAACGTTGCTCATTTTAAAACAGAATCCACCCTTCCCAGGTATGACATAACACAAAGCCTGTGGGACAACTCTGGACATTTTTATGGAGCATTAGTTCTAGTTACAAATTTTATCTTCCCCTTATTCTCTTCTGCTAATTAAATTTGTAAAGAAACAGGGTCTTTGCCCTTTGGACTTCATTTGCTGCTGCTGTCTGTCAACACATGATGTTATCCCCCACTAGTGACATCATAATCATTTCTACGACATCATACAAATTTCTATAACATCCATTTTGAGCCATAAAACAGAGGATTATGACCCCACATGAAGACAGGCAGAATGAAAGGATAAAGCCAAAGTGTTATGGGTCCTATTTTCAAACAACTGTTTTTAGTAATAAAGACAGAAGGGGAGATAATAACAGAAAATATGTGGAATAAACAAAAGCACAGTTGTTTTTCAAAGTTTTCCCAGCGGTCACGGGCTGTTTGAGTGAACTGTGCGATTTGAAATTCTTGGACCCCATCATAGGCTGGCAAACTGACATGTAATATATTTAATAAACAGACAAGGTGAGTAGTTATCGTATTGTCACTCCTGGGGTGGGTTGAAGCACGAGGCGAAGCCGAGTGCTTCCACCACCCCAGGAGTGACGTTATTACACAAGATAACACACACCTTAGAGTGCCTTATTGCAATTATACAATGGCTCGATGTTATACAAAACAAAAAAAAAAAAATGTTTTTAGTAGATTTTTAGTGAAAGAGAAGAGGGAAAAAAAAGGTGGTGGTGGTGCTGAGGAGCAAGCAGACCTAATGCTAATCAATGACAGTGATGTTATACTGTAATATCATCACTGTCTCTGGCACTCACTGACCAATCAGAATTCAGGAAATTTCCTTGCCATTGTATAATTAAGGATCACAACCATTTTTTTTTAATTTAAGCAGTAGTGTAACCGAAGTTGCAAGCTACAGTTTGTAATCTACCCTGTCAACAAAAGGATTAAAATATGTTTTATGTAACATGCATATATACAACGGGGGGGGGGGGACGGACAACAGGATAAAAAAGATAGCTTACCTAGTGACATCAGTAACAATATTGTTGCTACTGTTCTTACAACGGATATTTATTTACTGTTATCCTAGTGAAAATTTTATTTATTTAAATGTTTTACCAGGAAAGGCATACTGAGCAGAAAATGCTTGTTTCTAGATGCCTCCTGGGGGAGAGGGGATAGAGATAATGGACCCTATGCACAAAGCAGGCAGGGTACATGAAATCAGAGCCATGGAGAAGTGCGCCCATACCGGCACTCACTAATGTCAGCCACCTGTCAACAGCCCTGCCCCCCCGGCGCGCAGGAGTCCACATGGTGGTCAGGGGAGCAGTCGAGGTCTCAAGTGGATCCCTCATGAGGCGCGGGTACGGGGCAGTGCACACCTACAGCAGGCACCTGGACCCACGCAACAGAGTCCCATCCCAGCCCGTGGCACTCAGCAACTGCTTGGCGCACAGATGGACCCTGGTGGTAGGTGCCACCCCTGTCCCGTGGATCACATCTTCTCACTGCTGCTGTGCCCCAAGCCACTCCTGGCCATGCCCCCTGCCACTATCCTGCACCTCCAGTGGTAGGCAATGAGACCCCCCCCCCGGCACCAACAGCACCCCCCCAACAGCTGGTCGGTGCCAGTCACTCGCCCCTTCAGCAGCCTCCCCACCGGTATGTCCCAGTGGGCCCTGACAGCAGAGGGGAGGTAGGGGCTATGGTCCACACACGGGTTACGCTGGGTCCCGGCTGGCGAACCCGGTGCTACCCTCCGCACCCATGCGGCCAGCATTATGTGGGTTAGTGAATACAGCGTAGTGCTGGCATGCCCCTGGAACGCCCCTGGCGCAGTGCAGTCTGTGGACATGGGGGATCGGGTGCTTTGTGTCTGTGCGCAGCCCCCAGTTGTGCATCCCATGCAGGGGGAGCAAAGGGTGCGGGGTGGCTACACACCCATGTTACGTTGTGTATAGCCACTCCGCACCTTCGTGCATAGGGGCCATTAGTAAGGATACAAGCAGGTGCAAATGTAAATACAGTAAAAAATTACACATGCAGCATAGAAAAGCACATACAGTACAAAATGACTGATAAATAATGGTAAATTACAGGCATAAATTAACGTAGATACAAGAATCATGTGAGCTATGTATACTTATCTATCAGACATTGCATGGGTCAACACTGAGGATATTAATAAGCGCTAAGAAAAAATTACTCACCGCAGTAATCTTTCTTCCAAGGGGTCCTTTAGCATTAGTAACTTTTTTGCACTTAGCCGGCTAGGTGCAACTGCCCCAGAGGTGTGCCTTTAAGAGATATTTAAATGAGCGTAGGGCCAAGCCAATCAAAAGACAGGAGGGGGTGTGAGCTGAGTGAGAGCTGTTGAATGCTTCAGAATTTTTTCAAGGAAAATGAGGGCAAATGTCCTGAAAAAGAATCAACAGGATTTAAAAAACATGCAAATGTCCACAAACGTGGAAATAGAAACAACAGCAACACGAGCTAACAACTCATCAATAAGAAACTCCAAATTTGGTAAAAGGTGACATAAGAGCCCTTCTCCGACAGGTGGAATGCGGAGCAAGGGTGGGAGCTTACTGATGCTAAAGGACCCCTTGGAAGAAAGATTACTGCGGTGAGTAATTTTTTCCTTTTTATCCCAGGCATCATTTAGCATCAGTAACTTTTTTGCAGACTACCCAGCAGTACCAAGTGGGAGGCAGGCAGAGAACTTACTTAAGAAAGAGGCTCTGCAGAACCGCCCTGCCAAATTTGGCATCAGATCTGGTCTGCACATCCAAACTGTAGTGTTTCACAAAGGTGTGCACTGATTTCCAGGCAGCTGCTTTGCAAACATCCAGGAGGGGAATGTCTCTTGCTGCTGCAAGCGAGGCTGCAGTGCCCCTGGTGGAATGGGCCCTGAGCCCCACTGGTGGTTGTTGACCAGCTTTCTCAAAGCAGAATCTAATACAAGAGACCAACCAATGAGAAATAGTTCTCTTGGTAGCTGGTCTTCCTCTACCTACAGCCCTGTAGGTGAGGAACAATTGAGTAGAAGAGCCTCTGGACGGTCTAGTATACTCTAGGTAGTAAAAGATGGCTCTTTTGACATCCAAGCTGTGGAGCTTTTGCTCACCAGGAGTGGATGGCTCAGTAAAGAAGACAGGCAGAGTAATGGACTGGTTCAAGTGAAACTCTGAAACCACCTTTGGCAGAAATTTCCTATTTGCCCTGAGCTCAACTTTATCGTTGTGAGGGATGATGTAATTTGGCTCAGTGCACAGGGCCTGTAGCTCTGAAATCCTCCTGGCAGACGTAATGGCTACCAGGAAGATGGTCTTCCAAGTTACAAACTTGATGTAGGCCGTGGACACAGACTCAAAAGGTGGATTCACGAACCCATCTATGCAAAGGTTCAGGCTCCAAGGAGGAACAGGTTCCCTGGTTGGAGAGTGGAGGTGCAGGAGGCCTTTGAAAAACTGTTTAAAAATACTGTGGGAAAGAACTGATTTCTTCTTTCCCACCGAAAGGTAGGCTGAATTTGCCGCCAGGTGTAGCTTGAGTGAAGATGGTTTCAAGCCTGATGCCTGTAGGTGTACCAGGTAGCCTAGCAGCTGAGGGTCTGAAGCTGATAGGGGTTCGACCTTTTAGCTCTTGCACCAGTGGCTGCATATGTCTTCTTAGTGTTCGTTTTTTTAGCCATCCTCAGTATCTTAAGGACCTGTTCACAGTACTGTGAGGATGGAAACTCCTCAAGAACTAGGCCTTGAGGTGAAGAAAGTGTATGTCTGGGTACTGCACTCCCGTCTGAAGAAGGGTCAGCAGGAAGCGAGTCGGAGGTAGGCGAATGGACCTTTTTCAGGACATTGAGAGAAGAAGAGGGTACCAGGCTTGCCTGGGCCAGTCCAGAGCCACTAGGATCATCGAGGCAGGCTGCTGTCTGAGTTTCAGCAAAACCCTGAATATCAGGGGAAAGGGAAGAAATGTGTATAGGAACCTCCCTGACCAGTCCAGGATCAGGACATCCAGAGGAAGTGTTCCCGGAACTGGGGGCCTGCAACAGTACTGAGAAAACTGAAAAGAGATGAGAGGCAAACAGATCCACGTCTGGTGTTCCCCACAGCCTGAACACTGTGGCTAGTACTTGCTTATTCAGTGTCCATTCGCTCTGACCTTGACTGATGCGGCTTAGGACATCCGCCAGAGTATTGAGTTTGCCTGGGAGGTGAATAGCTATGAGGCTGACTCCCAGGGAGAATGCTAGAGACCACAGCTTCAGAGCTTCCAGAGTATTCCTGATCTGGTACCACCCTGCTTGTTTATGTAGAACATTGCAGTGGTGTCCATTTGAATTTGAACTGCCTGCCCTTCATTGCTGAGAGCGAAAGCTTTGAGAGCTAGTAAGACTGCTCTGAGTTCCAAAAGATTTATATGCAACTGTGACTCTTCGGGAGCCCAGTTGCCGCTTACTGAGGCACTGTCTAAATGAGCTCCCCAGCCCAAAAGGCAGGGATCTGTAGTGATCGCCTTTGAGGGAAGAGGAGCTTGAAAGGCAACCCCTGCCTACAAATTTGCAGGGTTCTTCCACCACAGTAAGTTTTGGAGGAACAGCTCTGACACAGGTATCAACTTTGAAAATGTGTTGCTTCTCTGAGTCCAGCAAGTTCTGAGGTAGGCTTGCAGGAGTCTCATCCTGTACCTGACCCCTGGGACTACTGCAGTCATAGAGACCATATGTCCCAGAAGTTTGAGAAAATGTCTGGCTGGTCTTGGCTGGCCCTGGGCAAAAGAATCTGCCACTGAAAGGAAACTCTGAATTCTTTCCTGAGGGAGGAAAGCATATCTCTTCTGAGTTTCCAACTGGGCCCCTATGAAGGCGAGCAGCTGGGTGGGTTCTGGGTAAGATTTTTTATGTTTGCTTGCACGCATGTGCAAGAAACATAGTGCCATCATACGAGTTTTCCAGAGGTGTGTCAGCCTCTTCCAATTCAGTCAGTGTATTTGCAGACACGGTCGCAGAGCGCCAATCTCTGCTCCAGCTGTCTATGACAGCTGAAAATGCAGTGGCATACAGTTGAAAGGGAGAGCTCCGCTTGAGTGAGCAGAGCCCCCCCACACACACACGTGCGCACGCACGCACACTGCGTGCTCATGCCCTTCCGCCTCCCCCCCCACACTGTACAGCCGATGGGGGCGCCCAATCCCCTGTCGGCTCCACGCCCCCCCCAAAGCATCCAGGTGCCACGCTGGGAGCCCACCCCAGTGTGGCAAAATGTTTTATGGCCGACGGGGTGCCTAATCCCCGCCGGCTGCACGCCCCCAAAGCATCCAGGTGGCACACTGGGAGCCCACCCCAGCGTGGCAAAATGATGTTATGGCCGACGGGGTGCCCAATCCCCGCCGGCTCCACTGTCTCTCTCCCCATGCTGTCGCCGACAGGGTGCCCAATCCCCGCCGGCTCCACTGTCTCCCGAGTAGGGTGCCACGCTGGGAGCTCACCCCAGCGTGGCAATAGATGCCATGGCTGACAGGGGGTGCCTAATCCCCGCCGGCCCACGCCCCCAGCCGTTCTTCTGCCATGCTAGGAGCCCACCCCAGCATGGTAAACATCCCACGCCGCTCTTCTCAACAAAAAACCTGTGAAGAAAAACGGTCCCTCGCAGTCTCCCTGCCCCCACAACCCGCACCCACCCACTGCGCACCCTGCCTCCCCCACACCCCTCACCCCACTTACCTCCGGGTCGCGCGATGATCTTCGTGGACCAGGAACACGTCTGCACTCTTCAAAGCCGACCGCGAACTGAGGAAGTGCCGGTAAGCTGTATAATGGGATAGAGAGGGTTTTTTCAACTTTGTTGCATACCTCAGGCATTTTTTGGAATTTTTGCACCAAATTTTCAACATGGGTTTTTGGGACCCCTCCTCATGAATTCTTGCACTGTCATGGCGTTACTCAGGCCCGAAGGGTGATTTCGCAGCCACTGCACGAAATCACCTTTCCAGAACCATTAACGAAACGACACTGCCAGTGTTCATAAGGTGGGCTCTCAAAAAGCCTATTTTGAAAATTTGGTGGAAACATTCCTAAAAATGACTGTTTTACGAGCGTGCGTTGCGCAGTTCCGACGCACACTCGTAAGTTCACTAATTTTCAATATTTTCACTCCAGATTTTCAACATTGCCATTTTACCACACCTTCTTATGAGCAGTACAGTTGTCATTTTTCACATCTCACCCAAAATGTGTTTCCGCCCATGTAGCGCACAATGGCGCAGTCGGTGTGCAAAATCAATGTACGGGACACATTAAGAAGATCACAGTGACACTGTTCATGAGCAGAGGTCTTAAAATGATATGTTGAAAATTTGGTGAAAATTCCTAAAATGACTGTTTAGATAGGCATGCGCAGTTCCTACGCACGCACGAAAGTTTGCGAAATATCAGTATTTTCACTCCAGATTTTCAACATTGCCATTTTACCACACTTCCTTATGAGCAGTACAGCTGTGATTTTTCACATCTCACCCAAAATGTGTTTCAGCCCATGTAGTGCACAATGGCGCAGTCGGTGTGCAAAATCAATGTACGGGACACATTAAGAAAATCACAGTGACACTGTTCATGAGCAGAGGCCTTAAAATGGCTATTTTGAAAATTTGGTGAAAAAATTCCTAAAAATGACTGTTTTGCGAGCGTGCGTTGCAGAGTTCCTATGCACGCCCGTAAGTTCGTAAATTTTCAATATTTTCACTCCAGATTTTCAACATTGCCATTTTACCACACCTCCTTATGAGCAGTACAGTTGTCATTTTTCACATCTGCCCACAACGTTTCTGCCCATGTAGCGACAATGGCACAGTCGGTGCTAAATCAATGTATGGGACACGTTAAGAAAATCACAGTGACACTGGTCATGAGCAGAGGTGTTAAAATGGCTATGTTGAACTTTGATGAAAAATTCCCAAAAGCGACTGTTTTAGGGCGCACGTCAGCGCCAGTTCCTCATGCGCTGGCAAGTTTGCGAATTTGTAATATTTGCACACCAGATTTTCAACAGTGCCATTTTACCGCACTTCCTTATGAGCAGTGCAGCTACCATTTTTCACATCTCACCCAAAGTGTGTTTCCGCACATGTAGCGCACAATGGTACAGTCGGTGTGCGAAAACAATGTTTGGGACAGATTAAGAAAATCACAGTGACACTGGTCATGAGCAGAGGTCTTAAAATGGCTATGTTGAAAATTTGGTGACAAAACTCCATAAAATGACTGTGTTACAAGGGAGCATTGCGCAGTTTCCACGCACCCTCGTAGGTTCATGAATTTGTAATATTTTCAGTCCAGATTTTCACCAGTGGCATTTTTCCACACCTCCTTATGAACAGTACAGCTGTCATTTTCCACAACATGGCCGAAATGTGTTTCACACTTTCAGTGCAGAGATGCGTGGTCGCTGTGGGAAATCATTGTTCGGGACAGATAAAGAAAATCACACTGACACTGTTCATGATCGGAGGTCCCAAAATGCCTGTGTTAACAATCTACTGTAAAAAATTCCCCAAACTAGTTACAGTACATTTCGGGTGTGCGTTGCACAGTTTCTACGCACGCTCGTGACTTCACCAGTTTTTTTAAGATTTTCACAGCAGATTTTCAACATTGCCATTTTTACACCTCCCCATGAACAGTACCGCTGTCATTTTTCACATCCTGTTTGGAATGTGTTTTTGCACCTGTGGTGCCAAATGCCATAGTCGCTGTGCAAAAACAGTTTTCGGCTAACAAACTGATACTGACACTGTTCATGAGGTGGGGTTCACAAAAAAATCATGTTGAAAATTTGGAGTGAAAATACTAACGAATGCCTGAGGCGTTAGGGTTTCCGACCATAACGCCCCACCCTATAGAGTATGACAGGCATCAGGGGTGTGACTTGGGATTCTTGCCTGTCATGCTCATACCATTCCACCCCCACCCACACCCTGCAGCGAGTGAGAGGCATCAAGGTGTGCCTCGGACTCTTCGGGCCCAAACTTCACCCCATTCTCCTATACCGCACCCATCTCACCGTATTTCCTGATGGAATGGGGTGCGCATAAGGGACAAAGACCCCAAGGCACACTGTGACACTTGTCAGTGTCTGCAGGGTAGTGTGTGGTGAAATGGCGTGGTCGTTATGCCTGATGACCCAAAGGCACACCCCAATGCCTGCCACTCTCTGCAGGGTGCTGGTGGGGTTGGCTTCAGTTCAATACTTCACTGCCATTCCTATTATGCAGCTCTGTAACTTCTACACTACCAATGCCAGTGCCAGCAAGCAAACACTCGGCATTGACAAATGCTTGTTTAGATTTACAGGAAACTCAGAAACTCCAGAGTGTGTTCTGTGAGGGAAAGAGATTCTTTGACCTGGCAAGGAGACTTTGCTACTATGAGCGAGTCATCCAGACAGGGGTAGACAGCAACACCCAGTCCCCTGAGATGTGCTGCTACCACTGTGAGACACTTCATAAAGACTCTTGGGGCCAAGGACAGATCAAAGGGCATTGCGGTGAACTGATAGTGACCCAAAGGAAGCTTGAACCTGAGAAACTTCCTGTGAGATCCCCTTATGGGTATGTGGAAGTAGGCGTCCTTTAAGTCGAGGGAGGCTAGCCAGTCTCCCTGCTGTAAGGACTGTATGACCAGTGAAAGAGTGACCATTTTGAATTTGTTTTTTTTCAGATGTTTGTTGAAGTATCTGAGATCTAAGATAGGTCGCCACTCCCCAGTTTTCTTTTGTGTCAGAAAATACCTGGAGTAGAGGCCCTTGCCCTTCTTGTGAGTGGGGACCCTCTCCATTGCTTGTAAAGCCAGAAGGTTTTGTACCTCCATTTCCAACAACGGTATCTGTGTTGGCAAGAGGTCCTGACACCTGGGTACGCTTGAGGTCTGGCAGCTGCTTGAACTGTAATGACAGACCCTTCTCCACTATCTCCAGCATCCACTTGTCCGACATGATGAGGGAACAGTGCTGAAGATAGTGAGAGAGTCTGCCTCCAACCGGAAACGGGGAGGTGACCTGGACACTCACATCAGGACTTAGACTGAGAGGCAGATGGCTGCATAGAGGTGGCTCTTCTTTGGCCCCTCCTGCCCCTGCCTCTGAAAGACCCCCCCTTTACTTGCTGAACTCTTGAACCCCCTTGCTGCGAGCTTGGCCGCCGGTGCCTCCTGGTGCCATAGCTGGCCATCCCTAATTCTCCCCTCTCTGAGTCCCGATATGGATTTACCTCCTATCTGGGTTCGACGTACTGATTAATTCTCAAAGTTAGGATAGATATTTAATGTGCCTGTTCCACTGAACACATTTATTACTGTATTTACATCATTTGTTGTACCATGTCTTATTTTTGTATCTCTGCCAATTATGTTATCTGTTTTCTTTATGACCATGTATAACGCAGGTCCACCTTGTAAATGAGCTTGCTCAACGGTGCCCGCCTGGATAAATAACGATTTGATTGACTGATTGATTGAAGTCAGACTGGGGATAGGGACTGTAAGACCTGGGAACAAAACTTCTGCCCCTACCACCCCTGGGACGGGATCTCTGAGGGATGGTCGGATTAGGCTTGGATGAATGGTTCTGCCAGGAGGCCTTGTACTCATCAACTTTTTTCATGTAGTCAGTGGATCTGTAATCAAACAACATATTTTGATCACAGGGAAAATCCATGGCCTTGTTCTGAGTGCCTGTGGTCAGACTGGTTGTTCTAAGCCAGGCAAAGCATCTCAAGAGAGATGGCATGGGCCATCGCCCTCCGGGCTGCATCACTGTTGTCATCTGCCATGTGGAACTGGTACATTGAAGCTTCCAGGGCAGTTTTTGACATATCCACCAGCTCCTGCACCATAGAATCTGATCCATTGTGGGTGACAGCCTGGACAGATTTCCAAAGGGCTTTCTGATATTTGGCTGTGAATGCCATATAAGACGAAAGCCTGAGAAGTAAGGAAGCTGTGGCATACATTTTCTTTGCTATAAAGTCAATTTTGTTGGAATCCTTGTCAGGGGGAGAAGGCGACAAGGAGACTCCAGCTTTATCACAAGCTGCCTGTTGCACTATACTTTCATGGCTAGGGTGTGCAGACAGGAACTTGGTACCATTTTTAGACAATTTATATTTTCTCTCAAGCCACCTATCAACCACTGATACTGAAGTGAGGCATTAAAGCACCTTCACGGTATTTTTTTATAAATGCATTATAGATAGGGATGACCAGGGTCTTTGAGGATAAAAGACCCTTTATCTCCCTATAATCTTCATCTTCATTAACATCGTGGTTAGGCTCCTGCATAGGGAGGTCCAGGGTATCCAGCATATTTTGTATAAATGTAAACATAGAGGAAGGATCCTCGTGGTCACCCAGGGGATCCCCAAGGTGAGGGTCCGGGGACTCCTGGGGCTCAAGGCCCTCAAAATCCATGTCAGGGGCATCATAAATTTGATCATCTGCGTCACCCTCATAGTCTACAGGAGATAGAACTGTGGAAGACTGCTTACCAGCCCCAGTAAATCGTGGACCTATCTTTTGAAGGGTCTGAAACAGTTGGCATGCTTTTTCCATATCTTGCACTGAAAGAAGAACCTGAGCAGTTTGTGTTTTGTTTTTTTCTGTATACTTTAAGCTGCCTGTTGTCTCACTATTGGCTTTCCCAGGAGCAACGGGAGCATATCTGTCTTGACAGAGCTTGTTTTTAGCCACTGCGTCAGAGGCTTGATCAAGTTTCCTTTTTTTGTCACTCTTATTATTTTTCATTTGTGAGGAACTTCACCTTTGGAAGCTTTATTTTTTGGCTGGGATCTGGAGAGTTCCCCAGCACCTCTGCTTTTGGTATTAGTACTTTTGAATGGCCCCTCATCGGAAGCCTCTGATTTATCCTCAGCCATAATAATCAAAGGTTTGTCTGCTATGTTTGCCAATTTAAACAAAGCAAACCAGTTCTGGACCTACGAACTGAGTGCAGGTTTCTGTGAAAATGACATCGGCCAGTCCTGCCCCAGTTAATAAACTCTGTCTATTACTAGTGCCTTTTTCTTTTTTGGTTGTAAAACTGAGATCTATACCAGTGGCAATCTTAATAGAAACCCAGTAATACTCAACTGCGCACAGGTGGCTGCTGGACCCTTACAGACAGTCCTGACACAGATGATACCAAGGTTGAATAATATAACAAAAAAGGTTTCCTCGTAATTGCCGATCTAGAGAGAAACCCCCAGGCACTCGTTAAATTTGAAATCTACTGCAGGTGCCTCGCAGTAAACCCCACAAGGTACGAGGTAAAAAACAAGGTAACTGTCTCTAATTCGATGGTTCCCACAAGAATTTGCCCGACGAATGAAGGAAACCATTGAAAATAAGCACCTGCGATAAAATTAGGCTTTAAACTAAATAGTTGCGGTAAAAATAAAGTAAAAATAGCACCGTCACGCGAAAAATAAATAATTTGCACAGCGCTAATGAAAAAGTAAAACTTTCACTCAGCACACTAAAGGAATTAATTTATGAGGAAAACTTTACCCAGGTAAGCACTAGGAGGCTGTCAACAAGGAAAGTTGGGAGACACCTCAAAGGCAATATTGCTCAGTCCAGCGGAGAAAGAATTCTGAAGCATTCAACAGCTCTCACCCTTTCCTGTTTTTTGACTGGCTTGGCCCTACGCTCATTTAAATATCTCTTAAAGGCACACCTCCGGGGCAGTTGCACCTAGCCAGCTAAGTGAAAAAAAGTTACTGATGCTAAAGGACTCCTGGGGTAAGAACCAGGTTTTTGAAATCAGGAGGCAAAATAAAAATAAGGTGAGGGAGAGGGTTTGTTAAGCACAAGTGCAGGTAAGGGAGAAAAGGTCCCTTAGGAGAGGATCTTTGGCAAGGAAGCATGCCAGATGAGCTGAGGGAGGGAGGGAGTTCCACATTTTTGGGAAGTGGTACGAGAAAGCTGACTGGCCTGCTGTGGAGGACCTGAGAGGAAGAGCTAAGGTACGGGAGTCACGATTTCTAAGGGAGTGAGTGAATACTGAACCAATCAGAGAGTGGCTTTCACAATGCTAATGCCATCATAATGCCTAGTGCAGCACTGAAGCCAGCTGTCAAAAAAGGAAAAAACACAAAATCTTCACACAAACTGCATATTTAATAGCTATAACTTGTAAACTACTGTTGTGTATATCAAATATACAATAGCCTAAGTCAAAATAGGGAATTTATCATCACGTGAATGGACCAGACTTTAATAACTCACTCATGGCTCTGCCACTTGTGAGTTACGGTCCTGTTGCATATTTTGAGTCAGCCAATTCCATGTCCCCAATTTATTTAAAATGTTCACCTGCAGGATAACCCCATGCAACGCAACATCTAATTTTCATGAAGGTCCCAGGAAAACAGCAACGGACTAATGGTAAGATACAGAAGTGCCACACAATCAGCAAATAATGAGAACAATACGAGACTGCAAACAGAAACAAATATGCTTGACCAAGGTTCAAAGTAAGACAGTTGTGCTTTACATTTAGCTAGCACTGAAGCCAGCTTGAGTTGTGCAAGGAGTTTGCACCAGTCTTCTGAAGCTGAGTAGGCAAATGCTATGTTTACGAGTGTGATGGGCCACTTTTTTTTTTGAGGGGAGTGGGGTACCACCGAATCCTCAATGCAGGACGAGAGGGTAGAACTAAGTGAGGTAGCACATAGTGTCCTCCCTCATATTCCTACTCTAGATCCTCCTCTAAAACCATGAGGTCAGAATTATAATCTGTTTTGTTGTCAAAGTCTCTGTTAATAACAGGAGCTCCAGAGTAAGCTGGCGACACTGTTGGAGGCTGAGAGGCAGTACTCTGCCATGTGTTGGTAGCAGGCGTCGACTGGGGTTGAGTGCCCGCAAATCTCATTGATAGTATGGCTGCCTGCATAGGAAAGCCAGGCAAAATGCATTGCATCATTTACGAAAATGACGCCAGCACAGCATGAGAGCCAACTACGCGCTGGACAGGGGCTGTGACTACTGGTGTCAATGACAGGCCTTAGCCAGACGACAACAGTGTTGTAGTGTCCATAGTAAGTATGGTAGTATGTAAGTCAAGCCCCGACCTTGGTGTCTCAGCAACCATTGAGGAGGGAAGCTGTTGTCAACGCTGCCAGAGATGGCGATGATGCAACAGATTTACCATGTCTCACCAGCAACTGAGACCTCACTGACAAGCAGATCTTTCTTTATCCTTATGCTTCTGTTGTGGCCTGATGACAATGATGACTGAGACACTGACCTTTTTTTGTCCCGGTCCTTCTATTTCAGCAGTCGTCTCCTAGCCGACGTGGAGGAAGACACCGATGTTGGGCCCTGGTCCTTCTCCATGGCTGTTAAGGTTTGAAGGAAACGAAATTTTCTAGAGCTTTGTTGTGGCATTGCCTTGTAGCCTGTTTGAAGCTGTGGCATGCACACATGACAAATTAACATATATAAAATAAATAATAAACGGAAACTAGTTGACAATGCTTCCTTCAGCAGGTCTGACAAGGATGATCACTGGTGGGAAGAGAACTGAGGACAGACAGGGCCATCCACGTTTATACAGATGGCGATGCATGATGTCATCGTTGTGGGCACCTGGGCGCCACCCCGGCTAGCAAGTTTCTGTATGACCCTACTACTGATGCAGGTATAGTTCCAAAAGTGTGGCCTAATGGAAGAGATATCCTTCATGAAGATCTACAATTCACAGAGTCTCCTAATCTCCCTCTTCAGCCAGCCACCCAGATCACATAAGACAAAGAGACAGATTTTTTTAGGGCTTTTTAGATGTTTTCACCGAAAATATATCCCACACAAACTCTCAGTCAAACACTCATGGAAGATTTTAGGTAAGGGTCATCAAACTCTCACAGAAACAGACTGTATCAGAGTGGCTATGGCCTCTACCATGCCTGCCTCCATATATGCTCACGGCCACTCGTTAGTGTCCGTGATTTATGCAAATGGACCCGGAAGTTCCAATGCCAGAAAATAATGCACTCCTTGAACACAGTTTTTAAAAAGCATTTCAAAAGTGGTAAGCCTGCTCCTAGCTAATCTCCAAGTTCACCACACTGTTCTGAAATCAAAACAGAATGCACTAAATAAGTGCTACTGAACATTACTCCAACCCCGTAGTTCCCCTCGCTAATACAGGAGAACCACAATTCCCAGAATCCTCATCCTCCTTCTTCAGCCTGCCACAAAGACTATAACAGATAAAGAGACACACAGAGACTTTTTACGGTATTTTTAGATGTTTCCATTGGAAATATATCTTACACAAACTCTTAGTCACACACTTGTGGAAGATTTGGGGGTAAGGTTTATCAACTTCGAACACATAGACAATATCACAGAGGCTATGGCTTCTGCTGTGCCCACTTCCACTCGTTCTCCTACTATGTAAGCAATAAGACATGATGGGGTGTGCATTAGACAGTTCTAATGCACGGCTAGGGGGACGTAGTGAGGCACGAGGCCACAGGCCAAGTGCGTCCAGTCCCCTAGATGTGCATTAGAACCGTCTAATGCACATACCCAGAATGTATTATTGTGCTTATAAAATGGGGCCTGTGTAGTCTAAATGGGGTTTCTAGTTTTAGCTGTGCATTAGACACTTCTAATGCATGGCTAACAACCAATCAGATTGCTTGAAATCCTTTGCCCATTTTATAATGTAGGAATATACCACTGCCATCACTACTGCTGGATTATACCACTGTGAAGACTATTGCAGGATTATAACACTGCCACCACTACTGCAGGTTTATACCACTGCCACCAGTACTGAAGGATTATACCACTGCCACCACAAAAGCAGGATTATACAAAGGCTCTTAAAATACTGCTTCCTGATTGGCTCACTGGCACGATTTACAACGTGTAAATCCTGTCATCACCCCACAAGAAGAAGTGCCAGCCAGCCACATCAGAAACCTCTTAAATTAATCCAACCCCTGAAAAACGAAATGACAACCACCATCATAGACTGTAGACTAACCTGTGACCCAACACTCGCGCTTCAACTATCATTTAAAAAAAAGTAAAATACAGCACAAACAGCACCCAAACCCACGTCATACAACACAAAAAAAACAGCTTCCCTCAAAATCCGTTTATGGTTGTACATACCTCATGTAATGGCAAACCGCCTCACCCCACCTTCCCAAATCACTGCTTCAACGGCTGAGTTATTTATGCCCTACCAGACTCTTTTTTTTTTAAAGGAGGTACCCAGGGGTGCAAATCCAGCAAGCAGCTGCCATGTAGTGAAGTCGTTGTTATGACTGGGAAGAGAGCGTGCCAGGCGACAGGAGCCGCCATTCACTGAAGCCACTCCTGCAGCTAATACAAAAGTCTGGAGCGGGAAGACAGAGTGCTAGGCAGTACAAGCCACCAGTCAGTGAAGCCACTCTCAGAGTGTTCAAGTAAGAAATGCAGCAAACGAGATAATATTGTAAATGAAGCCGCCCCATGGCAAATTAAAAGCGTGGAAAGGGGGGTGGAGGGTCCTGCACTGTTTGGGAGGATGGCAGCAGCAAATGCGGCGGGTGCTGCACATCGTAAGCCACACTGCGGCTTAATGGAATGGCCCATGGGCTAATGTGCTCCTGTAATAAAAATTACGCCAGTAACCATCTGGAGACTGAGCCAGCTCCACAACATAGATGGAACTAAGATAAACTGAAGTGGCGGCATCAGGTGCACTGTTCAAGGTTTCCCCGCTCTATTGAAAGAATCGGGGTGGGAATGACAAGACAGTATGGCCCAAGTGCAGTAATATACAAGCCCTAGAAGCCAGGAACTATTTTATCTGGTGCAATAATAAATTACTTAAAATACAACATAAAAGCTAATTTTTCTTGAATTGTTTTACACAAAAATAAAGGAATGCGCCTTGTGAGCAAACCACTACACCAGGCGTGGGTATATCCTGCCATCACACACACCCTTACATGGTATATTGCTTAATTATGAACTAGAGAACGTAAATGCAGGAATCTGATTGGCCAAGAGCTCTTTGAAGCCGTGATGAAATCGGGCTACATCATCATGGCTTCAAAAAAGCTCCGGCCACCAGCCTCCTTGCTCTCAGAGCAGTGTTCCTTACAACTGTGCCCATGAGAGAAAGCAGGACAACGCAAGCTGCTGCCAGAAACAATGATCAAGTGTGTCTTCAAAAATTAAAAAAAAATCCACTTGCCATCTCTTCATTTCCCTGCCAACATCCCTGTAATCCTGCTGTCGAAATTTTGTGCCACAACTCAACCCACTTTTAAAATACAGCTTCTTTTCAACAAAGCGCTACTGTGTGAGAGTTTACTATCTCGTCTATCTCTCTCTCGCTCGCTCCTTTCAGAGACACATGCTCAGCTGCCCGTTTATTGAACGCAGTAGCGTCTGAAAAAATTACAGTACTTACTTCCTCTACTACCACAACCAAGCTAAATACTGACACTCAAGCGGTACTCACACACACAGATGTCGTCCTGCTTCCTCATGCCACATATCAATCCCTGCTCAAGTGACCCCCCCCAAAAAAACACAGGCCACACTAAAGCACTGGCAACCACGGTGAATTTGTTTTAAAAACAAAAACATTCACTGTGCCAAAAACAACTAACTACCAAGAATCAACAGGAAGTCGACACTAAAACTGTGTCAAACACAGTAGTGCTGGCAGCCTGACAAAGATTATCCAGACCATTTACAACAGTGCCACCTGCTGCAAAGAACTCTTCAGGAACTATTTTGTTAAAAGATACTCCTCCAACATCCGAAAACATGCATTTCAAGAGTTTTTAACAATTTTTTTTTTTTTTTACTGCAAAAAACTTTAGACCCTGTTCATAATAGCAATAATGCACTCCAGGGTGTGGTATATCATGGGATATCGTCACTTCTCGGGTCGATGGACGCAGTTGGCCTGCGGCCTCGTGCCCAACCACCCGAGACGTGACGACATCCCGTGATATACCACACCCTGTTGTGCACTATTGCCTAATTATACCATCACTGCACAGTTATACCACTGCCACCACTACTGCAGAATTATACCACAACCACCACTGCTGAAGGATTATACCACTGTCACCACTACTGCAGGATTACACCACTGTCATTACTACTACAGAATTATACCACTGACACCATTAGTGCAGGATTATACCACTGTCACCACTACAGAAGGATTATACCACTGCCACCACTAATTCAGGATTACACCATTGTCACCACTACTGCAAGATAAAACCACTGCCACCACTACTGCAGGAGTATACCACTGCCACCAGTACTGCAGTATTATACCGCAGCCACCACTACTGCATGATCATACCACTGTCACCACTATTGCAGCATTATACCACAGCCACCGCTACTGCATAATTATACCACTGCCATCATTGCTGCAGGATTACACTACTGTCACCACTACTGAAGGAGTATACCACTGCCACCACCACTGCAGTATTATATCACTGCCACCACTACTGCAATATTATACAAGTGACACCATTACTGCAGGATTATACCACTGCCACCACTAATGCAGAATTATACTGCTGACACCACTATTGCAGGATTATACCACTGCCAGCACCACTGCAGGGCTATACCACTGCCAATACTACTGCAGCATTATACCACTGCCACCACTACTACAGGATGATACCACTGCTAACACTACTGTAGGGTTATACCACAGCCACCACTACTGCAGGATACCACCATTTCCACTACTACAAGATTATACCACTGCCAACACCAATGTAGAATTACACCACCGCCACCACTACTGCAGGACTATACCACCGCCACCACCACTACTGCAGGACTGTACCACCACCACCACTAATGCAGGATTATACCACTGTCACCACTACTGAAGAATTATACCACTGCCACCACTACTGTAGTATTATACCACTGCCACCACTACCACAGGATTATACCACTGTCACTGCTGCAGTATTATACCACTGCCACCACTACTGCAGGATTATAATACTGTCATCACTACCGCAGGATTAAACCACTGCCACCACTACTGCAGTATTATACTGCTGCCACCACTACCGCACGATTATACCACTGTCACTACTACTGCAGCATTATACCACTGTCACCACTACTGCAGGATTATACCACTGCCACCACTACTGCAGTATTATACCACTGCCACCACTACTGCACAATTATACCACTGTCACCGCTACTGCAGCATTATACTACTGCCACCACTACTGCAGGATTATACCACTGTCACCAATACTACAGAATTATACCACTGACACCAGTACTACAGGACTACACCACGGTAACCACTAAAGAAGGATTATACCACTGCCACCACTACTGCAGCATTATACCACTGCCACCACTACTACAGGATGATACCACTGCTAACACTACTACTGCAGGATTATACCACCATTTCCACTACTACAGGATTATATCACTGCCACTACTGATGTAGAATTATTCCACCGCCACCACTACTGCAGGACTATACCACCGCCACCACCACTACTGCGGGACTGTACCACCACCACCACTAATGCAGGATTATACCTCTGTCACCACTACTGCAGTATTATACCACTGCCACCACTACTGTAGTATTATACCACTGCCACCACTACCACAGGATTATACCACTATCACTACTGCAGTATTATACCACTGCCACCACTACTGCAGGATTATAACACTGTCATCACTACCGCAGGATTATACCACTGCCACCATTACTGCAGTATTATACTGCTGCCACCACTACTGCACGATTATACCACTGTCGCTACTACTGCAGCATTATACCACTGCCACCACTACTGCAGGTTTATACCACTGCTACCACTACTGCAGGATTACATCACTGTCACCACTACTGCAGGATTATACCACTGCCACCACTACCGGAGTATTATACCGTTGCCACCACTACTGCACAATTATACCACTGTCACCACTAAAGAAGGATTATACCACTGCCACCACTACTGCAGGATTATACCACTGTCACCACTACTACAGAATTATACCACTGACACCAGCACTACGCCACTGTCACCACTAAAGAAGGATTATACCACTGCCACCACTACTGCAGGATTACACCACTGCCACAACTAATGCAGGATTATATCACTGCCACCACTACTGCAGGATTATACCACTGTCACCACTACTGCAGGATTATATCACCACCACTACTACTGCAGGATTATACCATAATTTCCACTACTGCAGAATTATACTACTGCCACCACTACTGCAGGAATATACTACTGCCACCACTACTGCAGGACTATAGCACCACCACCACTACTGCAGTATTGTACCACTGCCACCACTAATGCAGGATTCTACCACTGTCACCACTAATGCAGGATTATACCACTTCCACCACTACTGCAGTATTATACTGCTGCCACCACTACTGCAGGATTATACCACTGTCACTACTACTGCAGCATTATACCACTGTCACCACTAAAGGAGGATTATACCACTGCCACCACTACTGCAGGATTACACCACTGTCACCACTACTGCAGGATTATACCATCATTTCCACTACTGTAGAACTATACCACTGCCACTACTGCAGGACTATACCACCACCATCACTACTGCAGGACTATACCACTGCCACCACTACTGCAGGATTGCACCATTGCCACCACAAATGCAGGATTATACCACTGTCAACACTTCTGCAGGATTATACCACTGCCACCACTACTGCAGGATTACACCACTGTCACCACTACCGCAGGATTATACCACTGTCACCACTACTGCAGTATTATATCACTGCCACCACTATTGCAGGACTACGCCACTGCCACAGGATTATTCCACCACTATTGCAGTATTATACCACTGTCACCACTACTGCAGGATTATACCACCATTTCCGCTACTGCAGAATTATACCACTACCACCACTAATGCAGGATTATGCCACTGTCACCACTCCTGCAGGATTATTCCACTGCCACCAACACTGCAGGATTACACCACTGTCACCACTACCACAGGATTATACCACTGTCACCACTACCACAGTATTATACTGCTGCCACCACTACTGCATGATTACACCACTGTCATCGTTACTGCACCATTATACCACTGCCACCACTATTGCAGAATTATACCACAGCCACGACTGCTGCAGGATTATACCACTGTCACCACTACTGCAGGATTACACCACTGTCACTACTACTATAGAATTATACCACTGACACCATTACTGCAGGATTACACCACTGTCACCACTAAAGAAGGATTATACCACTGCCCCAATACTGCAGTATTATACTGTTGCCACCACTACTGCAATATCATACCACTGACACCATTACTGCAGGATTATACCACTGCCACAACTAATGCAGGATTATAGCACTGCCACCACTACTTCAGGATTATACCACTGCCACCACTACTGCAGGATTATACCACTGCTAACACTACTGCAGGATTATACCACTGTCACCGCTACTGCAGAATTATACCACTGCCACCACTATTGCAGGACTATACCACTGCCACCACTACTGCAGGACTATACCACTGCCACCACTACTGCAGGATTATACCACTGCCACCACTACTGCAGTATTATACCACTGCCACCACTACACCACTGTCACAGGATTATTCCACCACTATCACAGTATTATACCACTGTCACCACTACTGCAGGATTACATCACCACCACCACTACTACTGCAGGATTATATCACCACCACCACTGCAGGATTATGCCACCATTTCCACTACGGCAGGATTATACCACCACCACCACTAATGCAGGATTACGCCACTGTCACCACTCCTGCAGGATTATTCCACTGCCACCAACACTGCAGGATTATACCACATTGATACCACTACTGCAGGATTATACCATTTTTTTTATTCTCTTTTTATCCCATCGCCTCTTTCTACCCTCAGCTCTCTCCACGCAATCAGAGCTTTCAATGCTCCAAGTGTTGCAACCTACCCGACTTCATGGTCTGTCCCTAGAGTACCTCAGCTCGACTCCCCTTATGCCATTGATGGCCCAGATTACCGCCCCGGGCGGGGTGAGGAAAGGTTCCCCCTTACCTTTTCCCCCGAGTGTTCTCAGAGAGAGGGCTTTGTACAACGGAGTCTGCCCTGATGTTGTTGGTGGTGGCACACTTGCTGCTGGAGAGATCGTCACCTAGGAGAGGTGAAGGATTTTTCCTCCGATCCCTTGTATTACCCAATCTCCTGAGACGCTGGCACAGAGAGTCAACGTGCAGAGCACGCTCTTCTCAAGTGCCTAACAGCATCCCCCCTCCCCGGCAAGCGAAGCCGCCATGCCCCTCAAAAGCTGGTGCATCCACTGGCTTTCTCAGGACATCAGACGCTACATAGTGCCCCTGGTATCCCACCCTGAGGGGGGAGAGGATCCATTGGGACACTTCATCCTCCTCCCCTGACCGAGCCCTGCCGACCCGAGTCCATTCCCGAACCCGGGTCAAAGGCGTAGCGGGAGGTGTGGTGTCCAGCGCCTCAACCCTCAGCACCAACGGGCCGGCAGGATTATACCACTGAGAACACTACTGCAGGATTATACCACTGCCACCACTACGGCAGGATTATGCCACTGCCAAAACTACTGCAGTATTATGCCACAGCCAACACTACTGCAGGATTATACCACTGCCAACACGACTGCAGGATTATGCTACTGCCAACACGACTGCAGGTTAATACCACTGTCACCACTACTGCAGGATTATACCACTGCCAACACTATTGCAGGATTATGCCACTACCAACACTACTGCAGGATTATACCACTGCCAACACTACTGCAGGATTACACCACTGCCACCACTAATGGAGGATAACACCACTGTCACTAATGCAGAATTACACCACTGCCACCACTGCTGTAGGATTATACCACTGCCACCACTACTGCAGGATTATGCCACTGCCAACACTACTGTAGGATTATACCACTGCCAACACTACTGCAAGATTATACCACTGCCACCACTACTGCAGGATTATACCACTGCCAACACTACTGCAGGATTATACCACCATCACCACTACTGCAGGATTATACTACCACCAACACTACTGCAGGTTTACACCACTGCCAACACTACTGCAGGTTTACACCACTGCCGACACTACTGCAGGATTATACCACCGCCAACACTACTGCAGGATTACTTACACTTTGGATTATATTGATCTATGATGTAAATAGCACCTATTTGTAGTGTTTTATAAGTCACTTTACTGTGCATTGTAAATACAAACTACTGCATCTGCTGCTGTCTCTGGATGCATGACTGTGTTCCTTTTAGGATGCAGATTAGTTGTGATTCCCTGCTGATGTTTCTCCTAGTATGTTGCCATTGTTATACTAATGATGTAAGTCTGTAATTCTCCAAGGGCATGCCTGAACATAGGCATATGTATCCCTAGTGCATCTCACCTGGTATCAAAAAGAAGTAAATAAATACCACTGTCATTAGTATTGTAAGATTATACCACTACCATAACTATGTAAGCAATAAGACATAGCAGTGTGCAGGTTAGTATTCCTGAACTGCATGGCCATGTAACGCAGTAGCAGAGATCAACAAATAATCCATCAAAGGCATCAGAATCCATCTTGCTTTCCAAACCCAATTTAATAAGGCAGTTGTTTTTTTGTTACATGCCATATAAACCAAAGTCTTTTTTTTTTTCGCTACAGCTGTTTATCCTCTGGCTAACCAACGCCTTTTGGGGTTTGTCAACCATCCAGCTTTGATGGCCGACCAAATGGCCCCATAGTTTATACACCATGGCAGGGCCAACAAACAGACTAACCTTATGCATGGGACAGGATCCTGAACAGGGAGTCGGTAGGCACCGCGGGGCTTGAGTGTGGTAGCTCTGTCCTCTTTGGTGGCCACCATTTCCACCTGCACAGTTTTCTTTCCATCTCTCCTACCGCCCAGTAGCTGCACATTATCTGGAAACTGGCTCAGGTGCAAACAGACATCTCCTAATGGAAACAACAAGGTCACCTGGGCCCACCATCAGGGGTACAGCTTTTTCATACTCTACTGCTCCCTTGAGGTCCTCTGCTACAGCACCCCCAAGGTCCTCAGACACTCTTTTGGGGCAACATCCCATCAGGGCACTGGTACTGATTCCTGAGGCCCAAACCAGACCTCTGTTGTCACACTACATAAGAAATGCTTGGTGGCACGGCTGAGCACTGGATCAACAGGGCAGCCTTCTTCTGTGATTACCTGTTCAAGTGGAGGTGCTGGTTGACACAACTGAGCATAAGAAGGCACTGCCTCCCAAATTAGTAGCCCAAATATTTTAGAATCAAGTATGGAGTTCTTTTCATACATCATTCTTTCCTTTCACAGTTCCATGCCATGAAATAACTTGCGATGAGTGGACAAAGTAGCATAGACACAAGATCGGACACCTGTATAACTGATCTTGTACCACAATGTATCAGGAGTGTATTTTCCCTGAATAGCAAGGCTTGCAACCCTAAATGTATCTGCAGATTATTTGTCAACTGTGTTTATACCAGACCACTTGCAGAACAAAAGTATTCCATTATCACTGCCGATGTTCTCTAGGTCATATTCCAAGGAGTATGTTGCACTCACTAAGGAATTTATACAACAAGGATTCCAGTTACAGAAACCAGAATTCTGTCTTTATGGATTGCAGCCAGTTTTCACCTCCCACTAGACCAAGGGTTTGCTATCAGCTGGACTTCACTACTTTGATCTGTGTATATGCAGACTGTCAATCAGTGTTTTGTATCAGTTGTTAGAACACAAACAAGCACAAAGGGGGGAGCAGTACCCACTGACGTGAAAAGCATCAATACTGATACAGGCTTGTAAACATAACATTGGATGATTCTGATAAATGTAACCATAATACAGACGTTGGTCAGTTTACTCTCAGGAGCCAGAAACACACTCAGGAGTTAAAGTAACAGGAGGAGCTGGCCCTCAGTGGACTGTCTGGTCTTCTCCCCTTCCCAACACATCCTATGCTACTGTGTGATATCACTACTGATATAAATAAAGCACAACAACCAGTTTAATATCCTTCAATTGTTCTTTTTTCTCACTAAAATTTGTGTTTTAAAATGCTTAGTAGTGGCTAATACTGCAGCAAAAACAAATCCCATCCCAAATGTTCCTAGCTGCAGGATATGCAGTCTGAAGGCCCATTCACACAACCTGATCCACACCATTGCGAGAGGTGCTTGAAGACCATTGCAAGTGGCTCCACTGTGGTGCAGGACGATCCCTATTTTGGTGGGTTCTTGTAAAGGTGCAGGCATTTTTTGCTGATGTATAAACACATCACTACCTCTGTGACACACCGTGCCATACCGGCCAGTTGTAATACCCTGAACAGCTGCTAAATAGAACACTTACATTTTTATATGCAGAACTTTTGTTTGTTTCCTAAACAATGCAACAAGTTTGAATCCTCTCTGCACCACAATTTGTCACATCAGATATCAAAGTACTGACCATCTGCTGGCCCCTGACTCCAGAGGCCCAGCGGAACTGCTCTACACAATGCCAGAAGCACTGTGTACATTGGTGGCCTGAGTCTGCAGCGGTGCAGTCGTGTGGTGTGTAAACTCAGGTTGGCATCATAGTGGTTGAAGCAGTGGCGGCAGAAACGCAACACAGCAGGAACTGGGTGAGCAGTGTAACAGTACCTTAAGATAGTGACTGCAGGAAGGTAAGGCTAACCAAGTGGGCCTAACAGCTGAACTGGCAGACCACTGGGAAGATATCCTGAGGTGTCTGAGCTCAGTGTCCAGTTGGGTCACACAGTTATTTTTCATTACAATTCAATTTTTTTAGTGCATGAATAACTAACATAATTTGCCACTCATAAGGGTTACTGCTAATAACAAAATGATAAAAGATGTTATAAGACAGCTACAGTCTGCACCAGCCTCTGGAAGTATTGGACACTGGAACACGGGGAAAGGGGTTACTGCTAACAGAAAATATTAAAAAGAAAACAAATTGCAAGTTTCAGTAAGACAAAGAAGGTTGAGGGCACCACTCTCTACAACCATAACAACTGAATTCACGTCATTGCCACCCCAACCCAGATATTCCTCAGAAAACACATTTTTGATGGCCCCAGTTCACAATTGCAAAGCTCAAGGGTCCTGCCAGTTGATAAGTTAAAATTCTTTAGTTGGTCCAGGCTGGTATGGTGTTCCTAACTACAGTGTGTGAGTCACAAAATGATCAAACTCATTCAAGGTTGCAAAATCTAAGGCACGCAGAAACAGTATCACTCAGGTGAGAGTCTTTTTGAAAGATACAGTGAAATAAGAACTACATTATCTGAAATATTTAGAAGACTAATAACATGGGAAAATTAAAAAATAGAAAAGCCGGCTTTATGGCACAGCGGTAGTGCAAAGGCGGGGGAATTTGAGTGTCTGGAGGACTAATCTCCTCTCCCAGGGTGGGAGGGTTGCGCCTCCCACAGTATGCTTGACATCTAGTGGAGACTAGGTGTCACAGCAGACAGGAGGCCCATAACAGCGCTGGCCCTCGACAAGACACTGCATCACTGCACATCGATGTCCCACAGGGCAAGAACACAGAGGAAAAATATGCCTGCCAGAGCAGGATGAAGAAAAGCTTTCCCACAGGAGCCCAGGCACCACCAACTGGACACTTCACTGGATTCTGCCTTTGGGGAGATAAGGCCAAGGCCCCCGACCCTGCCATGAGGCACAGGTCATGGGAGCACAAGGGTCAGTTCCAGGGATGGTGAAGGCCATCCAGATGGGGGGGGGGGGGCAGGCAGAAGTAGGACACAAATATAAATAACAACACACAAAAACAAACCACAATCCCTCTAGATCTTGCCCCTGACAGGGCACCACCCACTATTCCTGTGGTCACAGCTTGGCTTCTTTCAGCGGCTGACCGCACTCCTCTGCCCACGTGGCCGAAGCACAAAATGATCTTGCCCTTGACAGGGCACCACCTGCTGTTACAGCGGTCACAGTTTAGCTTCTTTAAGCCACCAACCGCACTCCTCTGCCTGCCTGCCCAAAGCACAAGAAGATCTTGCCCCTGACAGGGCACCACTCGCTGTTCCTCTAGTCGCAACTTCTCTTCTTTCAGCTGCTGACGACACTCCTCTGCTTGCCTGCTGAAGCACAAGAAGGTATACTCAGAAGAAACCCTTAGATTCTCTCCACTCTGGGTCTTCAAGGCCGCCGATTCTATTGGTTGACGCCGTTCAGCCAAAGATCTTGCCCCTGACAGGGCACCACCTGCTGTTTCTGTGGTCGCAGCTTGGCTTCTTTCAGCCACCAACTGTGCTCCTCTGCCTGCCTGCCCAAAGTACAAGAAGATCTTGCCCTTGACAAGGTGCCACCCACTGTTCCTGCAGTCATGGTTTGGCTTCTTTCAGCCGCCGTCTGCACTCCACTGCCTGCCCAAAGCACAAGAAGGTACACTCAGAAGAAACCCTTAGATTCTCTCCACTCTTGGCATTCAAGGCCGCCAGTTCTATTGGCCGAAGCCGTTCAACCAAGGATCTTGCCCCTGACAGGACACCACCTGCTGTTCCTGCGGTGGTGGCTTGGTTTCTTTCAGCTGCCGACTGAGCTCCTCTGCCCGCCTGAAGCACAAGAAGGTACGCTCAGAAGAAACCCTTAGATTCTCTCCACTTTTGGCATTCAAGGCCGCCAATTCTGTTGGTTGACGCCATTCAGCCGAAGGCTGCTATTGGCTGTCTCCTCTCTAATGCTAACCATTGGCATGTAGCTCTACTGTATACTTTTCTCCTCTGATTCTCCTTCTTTACTTGAATCTTCCCCTGCCCACCCCCGTGTCTGGCACTCTTTAACTGGGCTTTTTGTCCTGAAAGCTCCACCTCCTCGAGCCCTCCAACCAATTAACACTGCATTCTCCTTCCTGTACTCCTAATGGCTTCTCTATTCACTCCTTTAGCATTACGGTACTCCTACCATCGATTCCTCTCACTCTGTGCTCAGCCACCTGTCCTCTCTCTCCCCTGCTAACCAGCTGGACGTAACATAGACTGTCCCCTCTTAATTTCTCTTACCCCCGCGCTAGTTTTTTTGTTTCTTTTTAGTTGTTTAACCAGGAGCAGCATACTAAGCTGGAGCACAGGGAAGTTAAGTGACTTGCTCAGGGTCACACAGTATGCAAGTGGAAGCTGTGGGATTCAAACCCAGGTCTGGTCTGCTGGATGTCACCAGATTTGCAGCTCAGAGCCTTAAACCACTGGGCTATACTGCCTCCCTGATTTCGTTTCTCCAACTTATAGGTCAGCACTGGTTTGTGACCCTCCTGCCTGACAGTTATTTTCCTTGCAAACGTCTCCAGACTATTTGTTTACACTATATAATGCTCAGTCGCTTCCTTTATTAATCTCTCATTGTTTCTAGACAAAGTCTTTGGCTGCTTATGTATTGCTACTGCCTCTGTAAAACATACCTGCTACTTAACCTCAATGTTTTATCCTGAAATACTGTAATGTTCTACCTATCATTAATGTTACTTGTTTTTTGTCATAATTTGTCCAGTTGTCCACGATGTGGAACCTTTGTAAAAGAACCATATTGGCTCAAAGGTGTAATCTGAAAACATAAATAAATACACAAATAAATACATAACCGAGTCTTCCATTTGCTCCCTATATGTTCTGACCACTAGGTGTCACTGCTGAGCCTTGCACAGCCTCTACCTTCACTTTGCCCAGTCCTCCCTATTTGTTTCCCCCGCTCTAGTCCCTCTTTCCCTCAATACCCTCAATTTCCCCCAATCTTTTGCACGGTGAATTCCTAGATTTGAATCCTTACCCAATCATCCGTGGACAGTGACACTTGCTCCTCCAGGCAAGCTTTATTAATTCAATTTGCTCCTACCTTTTTCGTGTTTTCACTCAACCTTCTTACCCCAACACTCCCATCCTTTCCCTTATAATTATTAAAACCCTGCTCTATGTTTCCTTTGCTCTTCTGTTTCACTTCTGCCATCAACCTCATGGCGTTGTTAACTCTCTACATTCTTATACTCTTACCTATGTGCTACTTTCTTCCCAATTCCTTATTGCATCCCCCTTCTACCTGTTGGGTTCTCATGCCTCGCTGCACGAACCCTTGCATAACCCCTCACCCTTACCTGGGGAAGCCCAACCTACACACAACCACCTTAACTTGGCACCACCCACTTTATGCGCACCCACTTCACCTGCTGTCGGTCTCTAACCACCACCGCCACCACAATCCTGCCTGCCCCTCCAGGCATAGGCGCCCCCTCTCGTTCAAGCTGCTCAGGCAATACTTAGCCAGGATTGCCCTGCTTCTTCTCCTCCTTTCAGGCAATGTCCACCCCTATCCTCTACATAACCCCAAAAACAAGCCCTTAACGCTTGCCTCTATCAACATCCAGAGCCTACTACCCAAACTAGCTGAACTTCGAGTCTGGATGACACAGCATACCCCTGATGTTCTCTCCGTCAGTGAAACCTGGCTCCCCCCCCAGGGTCCCAGACACTGTAATCTCCTTGCCTGACTACAGCCTATCTAGGAAAGATAGGTCGCGTAAATGGGGCATGGGCTGTGTGATATACGTCAAAGACCACCCAAAAGTCTAGCCTTCTCTCACGTTACCCTGTGCAATAACTCCCAGTTATGTGCTGTCAAAATATTATTGGAGCAACACGGGAAATCTCTTACTGTACTTTCAGTTTATATCCTCCCTCGGGGACAGACTCCCAGGTTCAAAATGGTTACTGACTACCTTGAAGCCCTCCCTCACCAGTTTGAGACTGTGATATTGGGTAACTTTAACATAAATTGGCTTGCCCCAGAAATGGCACCATTTAAAGATGCCATCACATCAATCGGCATCACCCAGATGGTTACCGCCCCCACAAACTTTAATCCTAGGACTGTTTCTAGCTCCTTCCTGGACCGTATCCTCACCACACACCCGAACAGAATTACAAGTACTCTGGTCCTTCCTGATTCACTGAGTGACCACTCCCGTTTTGTGTTTTTGGATAAATAAGACCCACAAACTACAAGCTAAAAGTGTTTACCACAGAGTCCTCAAAAAAGGAAATCTCACCAACTTTAACACCCAACTTGCTCAATGTAACTGGTCCCTCCTCAGTAATTTCAACAATGTGGATGAAGATCTTTCCTGCTTTATCTCCGAATTCAACAAAGCCTGTGATCTCTTCACCCCATTCCATAAAACAAAGATTAGGGGCCCATCCAACCCCTGGATCACCGCCTCCTTAATAAACCTAATGAAACAACAAGAGAATTTATGGCATCGGGCTAAGGCCACTGGGAAACAAAGTGATACGCAGCTCCACAGGGCTGCTAGAAACCTCTGCATCCATGAAATCCGTGAGTCAAAAAAAAAAGAATACTTCAAAGGGGAGCTTACTAACTCATGAGGTAGCAGCAGTAACTTCTGGGAAAAGCTTAAGGAGCTCACAGGCAAGCCCAATAAAGTTTTCCCCTCTCTGTTCCAGGTAAATGCTGTTAACAGACAAGACCACAAACATATATTAAATGCTTTTAATTATGTGTTCAATGATCTAAGTGGTATACTCCCACCCAACTTCTATGACTCTCCCAGCTCTGACCCAGTGGCTGCCTCTTCTATTCCAGCTCCAAATATCCCTCCCTTCTGCTTCAGGCATGTAACACTATCCGAGGCCAAAAAATACATACAAAGGGTCATTGGAAAGTCCAGATTCAGTGGCGACACCTTGGACCTTAAGCTTCTCCACCTCTCCCTTGATGATGTCATTGTTCCTCTCACCAGGATCCTTAACTTATCTCTCTCCCTTAGACAATTCCCCAACCTTTGGAAAGCTGCTACAGTCACACTGGTCCATAAAAGTGGTGACAAGACGCTAAGTAATAATTATAATCCCATAATCCCTTGGAATCGGGTGAGTTTCCAAGCTCCCTGAAGGAGGCGGTGGTAACACCCCTTCTGAAGAAAGCTTCTTTGGACCTGGATATTCTAACAAACTACAGACCTATCTCAAATCTTCCCTTTATAGGGAAGGTTACTGAGAAAGTAGTGGCGATTCAACTGAAGAACCATCTGACCATCCATAATATCTACGAACCTCTCCAGTCTGGTTTTCGAAAGAGGCATAGTACCGAGACTGCGCTGGTTTAGGTGCTCAATGATCTCCTGATGGCGAGAGATCGGAGAAACCATTCCATTCTGGTGCTCCTTGATCTCTCTTCAGCTTTTGACACTGTGGACCATGGGGTGCTGCTCGAGCGCCTGAGGTTCATCTGTGGCCTGACATGTACAGTCCTTAGGTGGTTTATATCTTTCCTCATGGGTAGAAAACTCAGAGAGTTGTGTTGGTGATTTTTTCTTCAGACTCACTCCCTCTGTCATGTGGGGTCCCCCAGAGCTCGGTGCTGTCCCCCATGTTGTTTGCAGTGTATATGCTGCCCCACTGAGACATTGTCAGATGGTATGGGCTGAGGTTTCACTGCTATGCTGATGATACCCAGCTCTACCTGTCTTTCGCACCCGACCAGGACAGTGCTCTCTCAGTATTTGATAACTGCCTCGCCGAAATCCAGAACTGGATGAATTCAAGCTGGCTAAAGTTGAACATGGGAAAGACTGAGGTAATGGTTGTGGACCCAGGTTGCAGGATAGAGGGGTTGAGGACTGGTCAGCCCTTTGGACTTTTTCTGGGGGGCTCCCAGATTCTCACCTCTGAACAGGTGCGTGACCTGGGAGTGGTACTTGACGATGGGCTGACCATTCGATTTCAGGTGTTGGCAGTTGTCAAGTCTGCCTTTTATCATCTTAAGAACATTGCCAGGGTCAAGCACCTTGTTCCGTCCAGCGATCTGCCTGTGTTGGTCCATGCCTTTGTGACCTCATGCCTTGACTACTGCAACTCCCTTTACTTAGGGCTTCCTGGGGTTGATATCCGCTGCCTGCAGCTAGTGCAGAACGCTGCCACACGATTGCTGACGGGGTCGTCTCGGGTTTCGCATATTACCACGGTGCTGCGTGATCTGCACTGGCTGCCGATTGAGTGGTGGATCACCTTTAAATTTGGTTTACTGACTTATAAAGCCCTACATGGACTTGGTCCTGACTACTTGAAAGAGCTTCTAATTCCCTACAGCCCTGTGTGACAGCTCCATTCGGCTGTCGAGGGGTTGCTGGAGGTTCTGAGGGTGACTTTGAAATCTGTCGGGGCCCGTGCATTTATGTTTGTGGCCCCTACCCTCTGGAATTCTCTACCCTGTCAGCTTCGGGAGTGCGCGACTGTGGGGGGATTTAAACAGGTGCTTAAAACTTTTGTGAGGCATCAGGCCTATCAATGACTTACTGGTGTTTGGAGCTGCTGTGTTATATATTATTGTGGTCGTTGTTTTATGGAACTATGTTTTTATTATTGTAAAGCGCCTTGATATTTTGAAAGGTGCTTAAAAATAAAGTTTCTTATTATTATATATCCATCCTTCCCCTCTCTCTGAAGCCCTTGAGTGCATTTTCGCCGACCAGCTTACAGAGTATCTTGCCAAATATAACCTACAATGCCCACAGCAGCATTGCTTTAGAAAGTCACACAGTACCACCACTGCCCTACTGGCTTACATCAATTATAACCATAAGGCCTTGGATGATGGCCACTTAGTTGGGCCAATCTTTATTGACCCAACTAAGGCATTTGATACAGTTAATCACTCCCTCCTGCTCCACATGCTCCCTTCACTCGGGCTCTCCTCAGAGGTTACTTGCTGGTTCAAAAGCTACCTTGATGGATGCACCCAGCAAATCAAGAATTGCAACACTCTCTCAAACAGTCTTCCCATCTGGTCTGGAGTCCCGCAAGGCTCCATCCTCTGACCTCTACACTTTAGCTTGTTCATCAATAATCTCCACACTACCTGCAACATGATTCTGTATGCGTATGATGCAGTCCTCTTTTCTCGCAGCCCTGATCCATGCACGCTAATGGCTGACCTTCAATAAGACCTCAAAATGGTAGAGAACTGGTTTGAACAACACAAAATGGAAATTATGTACCTACCGTAATTCTTGGTCTTCTTGGACGAAGTCTCCACCATTCATTCACACTAATGAAAGTATGCCGGAGGCGCTAGGACCCAGCAGGAGCAAATTTTTCAGGAGGGCCGGCTCCGAGATGGAGCCATGAAGAAGTGGCACCACAAGCCTGGCGTATGCGGTAAAGACTATCCGGCATCGACCCTCCAACCGCCTCAGTACCTTTTTTCTGAGGAGGTGCAGCGTAACTAACCTAAAAAGGACTAACCCAAAAAACGGACATAAGGTAACCCAAATGACCCGTGTAAGAAGGGTCAACCACAAAGTCTTCACAACCCAGCCACTGAGGTAGTGAAGACCAGAAACAGAGAAGTGAGCTCGAGGGATGATGGGTGGGCGTGTGAATGAGTGGTGGAGACTTCGTCCAAGAAGATCAAGAATTACGGTAGGTACATCATTTCCATATCTTCTTGGACATAAAGTCTCCACCACTCATTCACACTGATGGGAGAGTACTGAGCTAAATAATCCCCTGAAATGGGTGGAAGGAGAAAGAGGAGCTCACGTTTTAGGACAGAAGTCCATTAAGGATTGCCCTGCCAAACGACTGATGTCGTCTGGCATGGATATCCAAGGCCTAGTGCTTTACAAACGTATGCACTGAGCTCCAGGTAGCCACACTGCAAATATCTGCAATATGGACATTACGAATTTCCACCAAAAATGCCGCGACTGCTCTGGTAGAGCGAGCGTACACTCTGCCTTCCAGCTTGACCTGTGCCATGGAATAGCAATGGCGAAGGCATTCCACCAGCCAAGCTGAAATGCACCTGACAGCAACAGGTTGACCCAGGCGGGTCGTGCTGAAGGAAACAAACAGTTGTTGAGCTTTGCAAATTTCCTTCATTCTATTCAGACAGAACATCAAGGCTCTTTTTATGTCTAGGGAATGAAGGGTACACTCTCCTTCATTCTGGAAGTTTGCAAAGTAGGTAGGAAGGACTAAAGGTTGATTTAGATGGAATTCTGAGACATCCTTAGGATGAGTCCTAAGAACTACTTTGTCCTTATGAAATACAGTATGCGGGGGGAGGGGGGGTGTCTATGATCAAGGCATGTATTTCAGATACCCTATGAGCAGAAGTAATGGCCAGTGAGAAATTTCAACTTGCAAGTAGCAAGAGGCTCGAAAGGTTTATGAGTGAGCATGTCTAGCACAAGGTTAATGTCCCAGGCTGCAACGGGACATCTAATAGGAGGTTTGATATGCAGAACCCCCTTAAGAAACCTCTTAACTACAGACAGCTGAGCCAGCGACATGGAGAGTACTGGCTTGTGATATTCAAAAATGGCACAAAGATGAACTCTGACTGTGAAGTATTGCAGACCTGTGTTTGAGAGGTCTAAGAGATACTCCAACACTTTCCTAGGTGGGCAGGAAAAAGGATTCCAAGAGGATTTTGCACACCAGCTAGAGAAACACTTCCATTTAACTGTGTAGGTCTTTCTGGTGGCTTGCTTGCGTGCTGCCAAAAGGATATCCAAAACCCTACAAGAAACATTAAACCTATTCACCTCTATCTACTCAGGAGCCAAGCGTGGAGGTACAGGGACCTCAGACTGGGATGGACTACCGGGCCCAGGGTCAGAAGGTTCGTCTGAAGGGGAAGTGGTTTCAGAGGGATTTCCAATAGTCTGCTGATTAGGGGAAACCAGATCTGGCGAGGCCAGAAGGGGGCAATGAGAATCATTCTGACCCCCGTGCCTTCAGTTTGAGCAGCACCCTCTGAATCAGGGTGAGAGGAGGAAATGCATATAGAAAGCGTTTTGTCCACCGCAGCCTGAATGCATCCTGACAAAAAATGCAAGGTCCTGGATTTCTGCAGCAGAAGAGAGGCAGTTTTGTGCTGAGTGGGGATGCAAAAAGGTCCAGGTCTGGAGTTCCCCACTCTTCAAAGAGTAACTGAACGATGGTTAAGTCGAGAGACCACTCGTGAGGATCTGACTCCATTCTGCTGAGATGGTCTGCCAGCTCGTTTTGTACTCCTGGCAGGTAAACGGCCTGAATCAGAGCCTTGTGCTCCAGGCACCATTCCCACACTCTCACTTCCTCCTTGCATAATAGGTAAGAGTGTGCACTGCCCTGTTTTTTAGATGCAATACATCACCGCCTTGTTGTCTGTTTGAAGGAGAATGTTCTTGGGAAAGAGTATGTCCTTCAAAGCTTGGACTGCATAGAGGATGGCTCTCATTTCCAGGACGTTTATGTGAAGTTGAGACTCGTCCTGAGTCCACGTACCCTGGGTGTGGAGATCCCAACAGTGAGCTCCCCAACCCATCAGGGACACATGCATGGTAATGGAGATCTGATGATCCAGAGGGGCGAAGGGATATCCTTCCAGAAGGTTGTCCTCCTGAGACCACCAGGTGAATGACCTCTTCAGAGGTTCTGTCACCTTGATGAGAAAGGACTGAGGGTGAGTGGTTGGGGACCACTGAGCACTGAGCATCCACGGAGAGGTTCTCATGTGGAGAAGAGCCAAAGGTACAGTGAACACCGAGGATGCAGTGAGAGCCAGCATTTGTTGCATCGAGAGAGCTTGCACTGAGCTGTGTTCTCTTATAAAGCGGGCCATCTATAAGATATCACTCCTTCTGTCCTCCAAAAGAAAAGCTTTCACACAAGAAGGGTCCAGCAGGGTTTCTTTGAAAAGGAGTTTCTGGGAGGGCTGCAACTGTGACTTCTTGAGGTTCTGTAGGACTCTCATGGACGTGAGGAAGTCTGAAGCCGTGGCCATGGCCTCCAGGGTCTCTTACCTGGAAGGGCTTGCTAGAAGCCAGTCATCCAGATGTGGGAATACTTGGATTCTGATTTTCCTTAGATGCACCACAAGAACTGCACAACACTTTGTAAAAACTCGAGGCGCCGAGGATAGCCCAAAGGGCAGGATTCTGAATTGATAGTGCTGACCCAACGCCACGAGCCTTAGGTGTTTGTGGTGATTTGGGTGTATGAGAATGTGCTGGTAGACATCCTGCATGTCCATGGAGGTTAGCCAATTGTACTGATGAATCAAGGGCAGCAGGGTACCGAGTGATATCATCTCGAACTTTTCCTTGTGCAGGAATTTGTTGAACTTTCTGAGATCCAGAATAGGGCACATGCTGCCAGTTTTCTTTGGACCAGAAAGTAGTGGGAGTAGAAACATGCGTTTCGTTGATCCAGTGGAACTACTTTTACTGCCCTGTTGTTCAGAAGGCCTTGTACCTTGGAAGCAAGAAGGTTTGACTGGGCTGTCATTGGGGAGGAAGATCCGGAGGGGTTTCCAACAGATTGAGAGAATACCTCTCGCAGATTATCCTGATGACCCATTTGTCTAATGTTCTAGATTTCCACTGGTCGAAGAACTGAATCAGATGTCCTCCCACTGTCGAGGAAGAGTCCCCCCTCAGGCATCTGAGGTGAGACTTTGGCTGGAAACTCAGAAAGTGGCACTGGGCGCTTTTGGGCCTTGTGCCTTCTGCTGTGTTTTCTTTTGCAGCTGAGGGGTCTGTTTTCTTTTAAAATCTCCTCTGCTTTTTCCACGCAAGAAATGACAGTTGTGAAACTGATGCTTTTTCCCACCTCCTCGAGAGGGAGCAGGCGGAGGTCTAGCTGTCTTAATGGCAGACCTAGTCTTCTGTGTGACCTCTAGTGCTTGTTCCACCTGAGGCCCAAACAGATACATACCGTCGAAAGGTAAGACCATGACTTTCTGTTGGGTGTCCTTCGTAAAGCCCGAAGTATGCAGCCAGGAGTGGCGATGGGTGCAAATGCCAGCCACCGCCGCATGGGAAGCAGTACTGAAAGCGTCCATTGCAGCTTTAATTTGTTGGTTATTGGACTCGATACCTCTAGTTATGGTCTGTAGTAGCTATGAGTTAACCTCTGACTCGAGCAGAGCTTCTACAATTGCTTTGAGTAAATGCCAAAGAACATACTCATATTGAGAAAAATAGCCCCGGTAGCTGGCAATGTGCATGCCCAGGGTTGAGGCAGCAAAGATTCTCTTACTCAAGGCGTCTATCTTGCAAGATTCTTTGTTTATAGGACGAGCTGTAGATTCCTGAGGGAGGGCAGCCTTATCATTCTCTGACAGGACCAGTATGGCATCAGCAAAAGCTTGTGAGGCCAATATGGGGCGATCCTTGGGAGGGGCATATTTCCTATCTATGGACTTGGCCATAGAAGGAATAAGGGCCAGACTCTTCCACACCATCTGGGAAAGAGTCTCGAAAGAGGGCTTTACCGGAGAGGTTAAATCCATAGGGATTTCCGAAACATGTAGATATTGGAGACACAGAAGCTTCCCAGGATCTATTTCCGTGGACCGGAGAGAAAGAGTAGAATTAAAATTCTTGAGCAGAGACTTAAAGGAGAGGTCTTCCACCACAGGCTCTGCAGGAGGATTGATCCCTGCCCCCAGGGCAGAATTGGCATCAACATCATAATCCAGCCGAAGATCCGGATCGGGCTCAAAATCATCTCCTGACAGTCCAGGGGGGACTGTATAGACAGGAACAGGATGAAAACCAGGAGGTAGAAGAGAAGGAGAAAGAATCAGAGTAAAAAACTTCTGAAAACTAGACGGCGCCGTACACATCCCCGGTGCTACTGAAGAGAACAGCGCCGAGAACAGAGAGGGCGCCGACATAGAAAATGGCATTGCGCATGGTGCCAACAGGGAGCATAACACCATACATGGAGCAGATGTCACCCCTGTCGCCGAAGGTGCCAACGGGAAGCCAGGCACTGCACGTGGCGCTGACGCCAGCCCTGGCGCCAACAGGGTATGCCGCACCACAGATGTCGCCAACACCACCCATGGTGCTGCAAAGGACCTCGGCACTGGAGAACTCAGCACTGCAGTTGACGGCACCGTCGTAGAAGTCTGAGAACTGTGATTTGAAGGTAAAGGATGAAAAGGCATTGGTGTGGACCCCTGCGCCGCAGCCATGTGAGGGGGATAGACACTGGAGCGTGGAGATGACAGCATCGAAGAAGGTGCCATGCAACTAGGAATTCCAAACCGCCCTGCCTGCTGTTCCGAAACTGACAGGCCTGAAGGCCCCGGTGACGGACCGGCCGGTTCGGGCAGTCGGGATAACCTCTGAGCCCACTGCTCCATAAGAGCGGCCCAATGGTGAAACTGCTCATCGGAAACCTCTCCAATAGGCAGAGAGGAGCGCCGGTGTCAAAGAGGCCAGCTACCAGAGACAGAAACTGGCCACTCCAAAAGAAGCGGAGACCGGCTCCTGACCCTAGCAACTGACCGTCTATGCACAGACGTACCAGAGGGCGACCTCAAGTGATGCTGTTTCTTCTTCGACCAGTGGGCCGAAGACGAACTCAAGGTCGAACGGTGCTATTAATGGGATTATTTCTTTTATACTTTCAAGGGACCCCATACCCCCGAAGCACTGGACCGTCTGTTGTCAGACCCACTCGGAGAGGGCTGTGGACCAGACCGGCCCGGCTGACTGAACAGCTTTCATACAAAATCTCCCTACCGTCACCTGCCCCACTCATGGTCGACTCCGTCAATGGAGAGCTGAAGACTTCTTTCTTGTACAAGTAAGAAATTTATTAAAATATAATCGGTACGTATCGTGATAAAATATGGAATAATAAAACTGAAAACTAAGCTGCTAGTTTGAAGTTTGACTCCCAGCGGGCGAGCGATGTTGTCACTGAAGTGCACTCGACGGCAGGAAAATATGAACTGAGGCAGTTGGCGGGTCGACGCTGAGACAGTCTTTACTGCACACGCTGGGCTCATGGTGCCGCTTCCTCACAGCTCCATCTTGGCACCGTCCCTTCCGAAAAAGTTTGCTCCCGCTGGGTCCTAGCGCCTCTGGCATACTCCCATCAGTGTGAATGAGAGGTGAAGACTTCGGGTCCAGGAAGATCTGCTCATGAATTACAAAAAGACCAAGGTCATGCTCTTCTCGAACCCTCACAATACACACAAAGCTGCAAGCCTAGTTATTTGTAACAACCAAAACCAACACCTGGAGCAAGTTCAAGCATTTAAATACCTTGGTATAATGTTGGATACAGCTCTCTCATACAATCTCCATATTAACCAAATTGCTAAGGTCATTAACTCTAGGATTGGGATCCTATATCGACACTGTATGACCACTGAGGCTCGGAGACTGGCGGTTACCAGCTTGGACTTTCACTTGTCGACTATGGTTTAGTTATCTACGGTGCTGCCTCCGACACCTTCCTAAAGAGAATTTCACTTGCGCTGAACAAGTCCTGCAGACTGGTCTCTGGATCTGACAAGAGGACCCATACCTGTGAACTCTACGAGAGAATCAACTGACTTCCTCTCAAGGCAAGGGTCACCTACCATAACGTGCCTAGGGTTACCATCTTTTAAGAAGCCCAAAGTGGTGCATTTCTTACTGAAACATGATTTTTTGCAGGACAGTGCGTAACCTCAACCAATGCAACAGACTTGTTTTCTCTATATAATCAGATTTAAGGCTAAGTGCAGTAGTTTCTTAGCAGCTTCTATTGTTTTTTTTTTTATCTTTTTAAGGTGTTTTAGTTAAGGTATTGTAGTTTTCTGCAACATTTAGTGGAAAGTTAGAAAATATTTTTTCTACTACAAAATCAGGACATTTAGTGTTTTTCATGTTTTTTTGCAGGACACAGCTGCCCAAATCAGGACTGTCCTGCAAAAATCAGGACAGGTGGTAACCCTATCATGCCTACTCGCAAAAAAGCTGTGTCTTGGCCTCACTCCCCCTTTCACTGAAACCCTAATTTTGCCTGCACCAAAAACCAGGTGTACATGGAGCACTTCTAAGCAATCCTACCTCATCAACTTCTTCAGGACATCTCTGCCCCAGTGGACTTTTGCTTATAGAGCACCCACTCTTCTTAACTGTCTCCCCCAGATGTCCCAGCTGAATCTAAACTAAGCACTTTCAAACTTAAGCTTCGTCAACACCTCCTTGCTCTATGTCACTGTGACTGCTCTGCCTAGGTCAACTCCATGCCCTGCCCTTCCACCCTTTACCTCTACATCCTCCCTCAGCCCCTCCCATAGGGTTGCCACCTGTCAGGTTTTTTACCTGGTGGTCAGGTTTTCAGGGTCACTATCAGGTAATCTGGTTTTGCTCTGTGCTGGTCAGGTTTTTGAACCATTTTGAGCGCTCACATACTTTTGAAACAGATTTTGCCATATCATTCATTATTTCAGCTACATATGTAGGTTACAGACAAACTCTGTTGTCAATATAGCCCTTTGTTTGTGAAAGCAGTCAACCTGGGAGTTGTAAAGTACGGTCATTAACACCGTTAGCACTTACTTAACCTAATCTTTTCTACCACATCTTAAAGTAGCACAGCAGCAGAGCTGCCCACACCTTTTGTAACAGTAACAGAGCCATGTGTCTTCTACTTTCATTTGCTGGTAAACATTTTCATCTCTAACAGAATTTAGGCATTTTTAAAAATTTTTCCTCAAGAAAAAAGTATGGTCACTTCTTTGACTCTGAAATAGTACTGTGGACATGAAAAGGAAATGGAGCCAAAAAAGATATGACATACACATTATAGGAAACAATTTCTTATTATTATGTACCATGTATACTATCGTATGCCATTTACTATTCTTCCTTTGTCTCTCCCAGATCATATCTGTAAATAAGATTATTTTATGTCTGTATGTTTATCTGGTAACCCAAGGTCAATAAATACATAAATACAGAAATAAATAACTAGGAAGAACCTAGGAAAGTAACTTCAACAGGTACAGTACAGTATCTTAACATTTTTGTTAAACTGCTGCTTTAAGTTTTTTGTCACTGTTATAACAAGCATTTGTCAATGCCGAATGTTTGCTTGCTGGCATTGGCATTGGTAGTGTAGAAGTTACAGAGCTGCATAATAGGAATGGCAGTGAAGTATTGAACTGAAGCCAACCCCCCCACCACCCTGCAGAGAGTGACAGGCATTGGGGTGTGCCTTTGGGTCATCAGGCATAACGGCCACGCCATTTCACCACACCCTACCCACAGACACTGACAAGTGTCACGGTGCCTTGGGGTCTTTGGTCTTATGCTATTCCCATTCCATCAGGAAATACAGGAGATGGGTGCGGTATAGGAGAATGGGGTGTAACGTTTGGGCTCAAGAGTATGAGGCACAACTTGATGCCTCTCACTGGCTGCAGGGTGTGGGTGGGGGTGGAATGGTATGAGTATTACAGGCAAGAATCCCAAGTCACACCCCTGATGCCTGTCAGTCTCTACAGGGTGGGGCGTTATGGTCGGAAACCCTAACACCTCAGGCATTCGTTGGTATTTTCACTGCAAATTTTCAACATGGTTTTTGTGACCCCACCTCATGAACAGTGGAATGTCAGTGTTAGCGAAAACTCGCTTTTGCACAGTGACTACGGCATTTGGCACCACAGGTGCAAAACACATTCCAAACAGGATGTGAAAAATGACAGCGGTACTGTTCATGGGGAGGTGTAAAAAATGGCAATGTTGAAAATCTGGTGTGAAAATCTTGAAAAAACTGGTGAAGTCACGAGCGAGCATAGAAACTGTGCAACGCACACCCATAATGTAACTAGTTTGGAGATTTTTTTACAGTAGATTGTTAACACAGGCATTTTGGGACCTCCGATCATGAACAGTGTGATTTTCTTTATCTGTCCCGAACAATGATTTCCTACAGCGACCACGCATTTCAGCGCTGAAAGTGAAACACATTTCGCCACGCCAGGAAAATGACAGCCATACTGTTCATAAGGAGGTGTGAAAAATGCCACTGGTGAAAATCTGGACTGAAAATATTACAAATTCATGAACGTCACGAGGTGCGTGAAACTGCATATTGCCCACTCGTAACAGAGTAATTTTATGGAGTTTTGTCACCAAATTTTCAACATAGCCATTTTAAGACCTCTGCTCATGACCAGTGTCACTGTGATTTTCTTAATCTGTCCCAAACATTGTTTTCGCACACCGACTGTACCATTGTGCGCTACATGTGCGGAAACAAATTTTGAGCGAGATGTGAAAAATGGTAGCTGTACTGCTCATAAGGAAGTGTGGTAAAATGGCACTGTTGAAAATCTGGTGTGCAAATATTACAAATTCGCAAACTTGCCAGCGTGCGTAGGAACTGCGCAACGTGTACTCCTAAAACAGTCATTTTGGGAATTTTTCACCAAATTTCAACATAGCCATTTTAACACCTCTGCTCATGACCAGTGTCACTGTGATTTTCTTAATGTGTCCCATACATTGATTTCGCACACCGACTGCGCCATTGTGCACTACATGGGCGGAAACACATTGTAGGCGAGATGTGAAAAATGACAGCTGTACTGCTCATAAGGAGGTGTGGTAAAATGGCAATGTTGAAAATCTGGAGTGAAAATACTGAAAATTTGCGAACTTACGAGCGTGCGTAGGAACTCTGCAACGCATGCTCGTAAAACAGTCATTTTTTGGAATTTTTTCACCAAATTTTCAACATAGCCATTTTAAGACCTCTGTTCATGAACAGTGTCACTGTGATTTTCTTAATTTATCCCGCACATTGATTTTGCACACCGACTGCGCCATTGTGCGCTACATGGGCGGAAACACATTTTGGGTGAGATGTGAAAAATGACAGCTGTACTTCTCATAAAAAGGTGTGGTAAAATGGCAATGTTGAAAATCTGGAGTGAAAATATTGAAAATTTGCGAACTTACGAGCGTGTGTAGGAACTGCGCAATGCACGCTCGTAAAACAGTCATTTTTTGGAATTTTTCCACCAAATTTTCAAAATAGGCTTCTTGAGAGCCCACCCTATGAACACTGGCAGTGTCGTTTCGTTAATCGGTCCCAAAAGGTGATTTTGTGCAGTGACTGCAAAATCACCCTTCGGGCTCAAATAATGCCATGATGGTGACAGCATTCATGAGAAAGGGTCCCAAAAACCCCGTGTTGAAAATTTGGTGCACAAATTCCAAAAAATGCCCGAGATATGCAGCAAAGTTGAAAAAACCCTATCTATTACATTATACAGCTTACCGGCATTTCCTCAGTTCGCGGTTGACTTTGAAGAGTGCAGAAGTGTTCCCGGTCCTAAAGATAAATCGTGCGGACTCAGAAAGGTAAGTATGGTGGGGGTGGGAGGCAGGGTGTGCAGTGGTGGGTGCGGTGGGGGCAGGGAGACTGTGAGGACCGCTTTTTAATTTACAGTTTTTTTTTTTTTAATCATTAAGACAACACGGGACGTTGCCACGCTGGGTGGGCTCCCAGCGTGGCAGCTGGAAAGGATGTTTGGGGGGGCTGGAGCCGGCGGGGACTGGGCACCCCGTCGGCCATATGGGCTAGTGCCACGCTGGGGTGGGCTCCCAGCGTGGCAGCTGTAAGGCTGTTTGGGGGGGGGCTGGAGCCGACGGGGGATTGGGCACCCCCGTCAGCCATACAGACGTGTGCCACGCTGGGGTGGGCTCCAAGCATGGCAGCTATAATGCTGTTTTGGGCGCTGGGCCGGCGGGGACTGGGCACCTCCATCGGCCATATGGACGTGTGCCACGCTGGGGTGGGCTCCCAGTGTGGCACCAAACTTTTTGGGGGAGGTGGCGCGTGGAGCCAGCGGGCACTGGGCACCCCGTCGGCTATACCGTATGTGCGTGAAGCGCCGCCAGAACGCAATATGCATGCGCAGATGTTGGGGGGAGAGCTCTGCTCACTGAAGCGGAGCTCTCCCTTTCAACTGTATTCCACTGCATTTTCAGCTGTCATAGACAGCTGGAGCAGTGATTGGCACACTGCGACCGCGCCTGCAAACACACTGACTGAATTGGAAGAGGCTGACACACCTCTGGAAAACTCGGATGATGGCACTATGTTTCTTGCACATGCGTGCAAGCAAACATAATAAATGGCTTTAGAAGTAGAGCAATGCATGATGAGTAATGAAAAGGGGTGGGCCTGGGGCGGAGCTTAGGATCTGATTTTTGCCTTATTCACAGGGTAACCGTATCACCACTGCATGCCCATACCTTTACGTTTCTTCCCACTTTTCTTCTTCCTTCCCCTTCTCTCCCATTCACCACTCTGCGCCCTCCTGCACATTCCATGTCATGCACTCCCCTTCCCACCCTCCACTCCTCTCCTCCCTCCCCTTGACCTCTTGTCCCCCCCTTTTCTCTGTCTCTCTCCTCTCCTCTCTCCCTGGGAATCTCCCTAGTCCACTGGAAACCACACACCTCTTTCTCCTGTTTCCTCCCTTCTTCCTCTCCCCCCCCCACCTCTCCTTGCCTTTGCACTTACAGCCCCACCCCAGCACTTATTTGACTAGGTCATGTTGTGACTGCTTTACTGCACCTGCAATTTTGTCTTATCCTTGTATCTCTGTGATTTTGTAATTGCAACCACCCTGTTTGTACCCATATTTGTTGTACCACTCCATGCTTACCGCGGAACTTTTGTAAAAGAACCTCTGGTTCAAAGATTATTGTAATCCTAGTTTTCAATAAATAAATAAACAAAGAATTAACATTAAACATAGTTGTAACTATCATGGTTTTAAATCTGTTATTTTAGTAGCTACTTGGTCTTTAACATACAAACAGGATCACTGTCCCTTAGACTTTATCTGCTCTGGCTGCTTGTCTACACTTGACTGGATATAAGCTGAAGCCAAAGTATACTTCCGGCAAATGGACAATTTTAGCCAGTTCTCTGGCAAAGGGCCCCGAAGTTTTCAGCGTTGTGTTGGAAGAATGATGCAGTGTTTTTACAGCGATCAGCAAACCGAGCTCCATTAAAGTCTTATGACTTTCAGATGCCAATGCACTGAAGACTGTGATCTACTTGCAATGCACATGACTTGGTGCTATTTCCGAGTTAAACTTGAGTAGAGCAGTTTGAGCACCCAGTTTCGTTAAGTGAGTCTAAACAATCTTCATTTTCATGGGTGTGGGGAGGCCCTGAACATTTCAAGTTTCTGTTGTGACCGTCATTGCTCTTTTAACATCCCCTTCCCCAGTGCTCCACACCCCTTTATGTGGCACACTGCAAAAAAAAAATAATAACAACTATCAATTTAACCTAAAGTGTCTAACCGTATGTATGATCATAGCGCATTTCTGCTGAGATAGCTGCAAAAGCAGCACAATGTATTTCCAGCACTAGAGGCCCACATCACCATCTCCGGGGTGAACCTCAACCATACCCCACCCCACTTCCCACCAAAACACTACCATCTGTTATGCCATCCACCTACCCCTTGCACGTGATATGCTGTCCACCCCCATACACAACCCCTCAGGGGAGAGGTACAAGCTAGAAATCAGAGCCTATCAGTTTACACTCCATTCATAATGTCCAGTTCACAAGTCAATCAGTAAAGCAATGAATCCCCCCTGAGCTACCCCCAACCCTTCAGTCTCATCAACCAGCCCAATAAGGTGGATCAGCATCCTCCACATCTCCCCTCCCACTTACAACCAGTGCAGTCCCTCAGTGTGTACTCTACAGCCTTCATTCACGTGTCTCCTCTGTATTCTCTGCACAGAGGCCTCGTTGCAACAGATTACTGCGGAGTACAGAAAAGTCCAAACTGTCCCTCAGTTTTCCAACCCCGCCACCTCTATCTGCTCCACTGCCTCCTCTGCAGTCTTTGAGGCTTCACCCTTCATCCCTGGCCCCGGATAATATCATGCTCTTTGGTCTTCTGCAGCCTTTCTGGTATTACCACTGCTCTATGCTGCATGCAGGCCTCCTTTTCCCAGTCTCACATTCCATCATGGGAATCCCGGTCCTGAAGCCAGCTACCCCTGAGACAGAGGCACATTTAAATTCTGCTTTCCCAATGAAAATGCTCCTTCTTCCAAGGGGCACAATTAGGTACGAGATGCCACCCACATCTCAGTACCACAGAGAGGCCCAGGGCACACCATATCCCATTTTCTCTAAACAAGTTCCTCACCTGATCAAAGCTCTTCCTTTACTCAGTGATGCACTAGGGTACAGAGGGGTGAAGCACCAGAGCCTTCCATTCCCAGTGGATCCCCCTTCTTCTCCCACGTGTCAGCATGGCTCAGTTGGTAGCACATCTGCCTCTAGGCCTGAGGTTTGTGGGTTCTCATTCCACTCCAAGATTGGGCTCATACCATAAGTGTTGACACTGGAGTGCAGTAGTGGGGGAGTGTTATATTGTCAGGGTGTGCTGTCCTTCAGATGAAACTTTAAACTGAGGTCCCTTCTACCCATCTCTGGTGCTGTCCTGGTGGGTGTCCAGGTGGAAGTAAAAGAATACAAGGCACTTTTCACAAGAGATGGGGATTTTCCCTGTGTCCTGGTCAACATTCCCCTTCCCATAAAACCAGTTCATCCAACAGACGAAGGCTGTATGTGGGTGTTGATGTGTGAAATGGCTGCCACTACACATTCTGTCACTTCACTACCAGTCTCACTGCTTGTAAAGTGCTTTGGGATATAATGTGTATGAAAAGCACCACATAAATGATTTTATTTATTTAAATCTAGGATTACAAATACATTTGAGCCAAGGCTCTTTTACAAAGGTTCCACATCAGAGAAAGAACAATACAGCAATACACAGTGGTGCAAAGGCAATAAACAATAAGGCAGGTGCAATCAGAGCAGATAAAAAACAGATTTAGCATAAAGTTGCATATTAAAACACTCCTAAAAGTAAACAAGAGCTTGCCAGTGGCAGCTGTCAATTAGGACAGAAGTACCAGAAGTGGAGAGGGGTGGAATGGAAGTGGAAGGGGGGTTAGAGTAGAGGGGAGGGAGTGGAAAGAAGGGAGAGGTGCAAGGAGGGGCTTGGCGGCTAGGACTAAAGGACTAAGCTGGAAGGACCAACTAAGTATGACAGTTGCAGGTGCCAGAGGCAGAGAGGTGGAGACGGAGACTTGATTTGAATTGTCCTAGTTTTTGGACAGAGGAGATCTCAGTGTTAAGGCTATTCCACCAGTAAGGCAAATGAGCGTTGTCCCATGGGGGTTCTGAAGAGTGGGACCATCAGGCGATGATTCTTCTTCTTCTTCCTTGCCCTCTTCAAAAGTAGCTCATGATCCTGGTACCCCAATAATCAGAAGATGAGAAGGCAAGGCGGGCTTTGCTGCTGGTTCATCAATCTTTGGCCTGGGTTTTTGTACACTTGATTGATCTAAACTGGGTCCTTCCAAACACATTCAAGAGCCTGGGGGAGCATATGCTGCAGAAAGGCAATCAGGTTGTCTCCTCTGCTCTCCTGGGAAGTCCAGGAAGCTGCAAATTGTTTCTGTGGTTGCACATCTCCATATATCATCCAGCTGCAACCAGAGTAGCTTAAACTCTCACTCCATGGCCTCCAGTCAGTCCTCTGCAACCTCCGATTTCTGGCATTGGCAAACCCAGTTCTCTTCTTTGCCCATACAACAATGCAGTCCAGATGCAGATTCTTTCACATCAGCCAGGTCGCTCCCCAAGTGGGGAAGTTCTGAATTGACTGCCGTCTTAAAGATTTTGATTTCCTTGAGCTCCTGAGCAATTATGGAGCCCTCTGCTGGTTTACTGCCCTGCGCCATGTTTCTTACGGGCTCCAACAGGCTTTGAAAGGAACCACCGATTATCAGCTTTTTATGGGACTTTACTCCTTTCTAGCCTTACTGCCGCCTGTATTCTGCATTAAATAAGACTAATAAAGCTGAGTCGGATGTGATGTAGGGAAGATGAGGTCTTACTCAATCCCACAGAGATGCAGCTACACAGCTAAGCTACTTTCAGCTCAGCCACATCATGTGACCCCTCAAATGCATCTTTACAACACTGTCAAAAGAATCCATGTACCATATAGAAAAGGCTCTATATGATAGTTTAATAGAAATAAATGTAAAAGTCTCAGAATACAGACAGCCAATGGGATTGCAGCATCTCCGAGGCCATTTTTATAATATAGCATGTGCCTTGTGCCACATGATGTCTTTAGGGGTGATTAGTTGACTGTTAATCCAACCCCTAGAAATACCCTATTGCTGTTTAAAAAAAATGTAACAGTACACCTTGTAATTGTTTTCTTCATTGAAAGGTAGATTTTCATAAAACAGTTTATCTGCCATCTGCTCAATAATGTAGGTTCAGAATCCACTTTCACAGCATTTGTCAAATTAATTCCTGCATCATGGTGAAAAGGCTCTACATGCCAGTTTATTGGAGATTAATGTAAGGGTCTCAAAATGTGAACAGCCAATAAGAACCTCTGGGAGTACCTTACAGCTATTTTAATAACAATGTGTTTTTAAATAGTGTTAAACATTATTCAGTTTGTGACCGTCTCCGCATGTATGTTGATCAAAGATTAATATATTAACATAAGGCTGACAGAATGCTTATAGCCAATCAGAGAGCTCTGTTTCTCAGATGCTTTTTACAACTGTAATAAGGCACGCGCCTAATGCCACATTACGTCCCTAGGGTTTGATTACTAGACTGTTAATCTAACCTCTGGTCATGTCTTACTGGAGTTTTATACGTTTACTCATTTATGAAATGAAAAGGACCGGGCATTGAGCAACGGCTCATTTTTTTATGGCATAGTTACAGTGAGCCAGAAGTATATTCAATAACCTAGACTAAAATAGACCTGTTTATTTTATACTATGAAGCACCTCTGAAACATGGACTACAGCCATATAGCCAAACACAAGGGGGCCCAGCAATCCATTATTCATCTCATGTATTAAACACATAAAGTATTGGCAAAAACTCTGTCACAGATCAGTGCTCACTGTACAAAATGGTTGTAAACATTCACCCAGATCACATGGTAGATGCTGCTAAGGTCTGGTCAATGTGGACATACTCAAAACACTTAACCCTTGCAGTGCCACTGGCATGTATACACATCCTAAAAACCTATGTGTTCTAAATCTTCAGTCAGCCTAAGGATTAACACATATTAAATCCACTTAGTACTCAAATATTTCTCGATCGCTGTTATGAGAAGAAAACCCATAAATGCTTCTAGGACTGTCTCCTCATAGACCCTCTCCACGGAATGTAACACTGTGACCCTGAACTCATACAAATAAACACTCCCCCCCCCAAAAAAAAAAAAAAAAACTGGTAATGGGTAGAATTAACCTTTGATTTCAGATAAAAACCTCTACAGTGTATGGTGGAGCATGTCAGGCATGAAATTCCATGCCTAGAATAAGCTTATAGTGCATGGTGGAACTCTGTTATGCATGAATTCTATGCCTGGAATATGCTTATTTTGCTACAGCAGTGACATCATTATGTTGTTGTGCTGCAGTATTGATGTCACTACTGCATTACAACAACTCAGAATGCTGCCACACAGCTGCTTTCCTCTATGCAACTCGAACTGGAAGCTGTTTTTTTATTTTAAAACTTGAACTCACAAAAAAAGTTGCAGTACACTGAATCAGTAATTTGAACCTGCCACCAACCCTCAAGTGCCTCCCCTCCAACCCCCAGTTCACTGAAAGGAAGCGGAGTGTCTGAAATGGGAATGGATGCCCATACACTGTAAAAGATAATGCATGGGCATCCATACACAGACAAGCCTGTGTCTTCCACTCAAGTTTTCTATGGCAACCAAATGAACCTCTCTAGCTTTGCTCTTAAGGTTCCTAGTTGCCACAGAAACCTCTCACTGCAGACACAGTCTTGTTCTGTATGGCTGCCCACACATTATCCTCTATACAGTATATGTTTAGCCAGTGTTCTGTATAAAAATCAGCCTGTTCAAAGTCCTTATAGTGTATAGGAGAGGGCTATTAACGATGTAATTCAATTAATTCCTATTGTTGTTATACTATCATTGTGACATCAAGAGGTTGTTGTACCCTTTGCGTACATCACAATGATAGTATAACAGCATTGAATGTCTGCACATGCGTGTCTCATAAACTTCTGCATTTCGACAAATGGCTGTGGTGGTGAGAGCTGGACCTGAAGGAAAGTGGCGCAAAATAAGAAACGGAAAACTAAAGACACATTTCCTTTAACTGTTTTCCATACACTATAAAAGACAATGGATGGGCACCAGTTAACAACGTGGAGTTCCCTTCTCGAGACTGTCAAGCCAACAGGTTTACTAGATTGTCATGGCAACCTCTCGAAGGGAACACAGCATTGTTGTTAACTGGTGCCCATCCATTATCTTCTATGCTGTCTGCATTCCAAACTGTTTTGCACATTCTAAAGTGTGCACATTCCAACAGTTGTCCTGCACAGTTCTAAGGTCATAACAATATAAATTCCTTGTTCACCACACACCAGCTGTTTACTAACCACTCATGCCCAAAGCTGTACCTTTTAACTTGTTACAGTCTGCAAATTAAATTTTGACTGTACAGCAGTTCACACCAAGTGACGTTCTTGCCATATTGTACCGCTGTTTCGATTAGCATTATTGAAATGGAGGCCCATAGTATCACAGACTGCTGCCTGGCACACTGAATCTATGACTGAAATTAAATTTAGACTTCTAAAAGGTGAAAGGTGCAAGTCTGGGCACTGGGTGGGTAGTAAGCTGCAAGTGTGGGGTAAAACTGTTTTTAAATAAAGGAATGGCAAGTTTTTTGCTGTGGGGGATGCTTCTGTGAATCCTGTGTAAAAACACCCCATATACCATTGAAACTAAAATATGGGCAACCAGACACAACTCACGATGTGTTTCCATCTCAAGGTTGAGATGACAGCATGTACATCTCAAGCTTTGCTCCGGAGGTCCCCGCTCTTGCAGTCCATATGCTATCACTCAAACCCTTGATAGAACCAGCCTTGTGTATGGTTGCCCATACATGTTTCTATATGATACAAATCAGGTAATGAGGAATCAGTAGAGTGTTGTAGTATTTTCCCATCAAATTACTGAACTCATGATGAGGCATGCTACATGACCATCTGGCTCAAACACTACCTCTGCTGTGTTAAACTGGAGACATCTATCTGCATAAGGTTACGAAATGGGTCTCATTTAAAAACCAAAAAGAAGACCTAATTATAACTAAACACAGATATGTGTATATTTATTTGAGTTTCTGATGAGAAAATGCACACTGAGCCCTGGCAACTCATTTACAGGGGTGTACTGTGGGTGAACTGCTTGGACCTGTTTTACTCCTAGGGGGACTGTTGACCAGGACATCATGAAAAACCTCCAAGTTGTCTAAAAAAGTGGTTAGGGGACTATGGAAAAATTGTAAATGGCTGACAGTCATTTCTGGGACATAGCGCTGCTCGTTCCGTAATAACATTTGGTCTTTATGCCTGTTTTCTTCTCTTTATTCATTTTTCTTGAGGTCATGTGGTTATTTTTCCATGCATGTACTGAAGAAAATACAGCTATTTTGTGTGATGTACTTTATGACTGTTTTTGTATGACTGTATTTTTAATAAAAAAAATTAACTTTTCTTATAAAAAGTGCATTGGGATCGGTAATTTCCACCTGGAGAGCCATCAGAGATGGGCAGAAGGGACCTCGTTTAACAACTCATCCAAATGGCACCTCAACAGCGCAGTACTTGCATGGTGCTTCTGAATACTGTACACGACCTGACCAGCAGCCTGTGGTATTTTACTGTGCATACGTTTATCTGCCCATTAAAACGAAAATTTACAAAATTACATGCTACAATTTACAAAATAACATCAAAGGCCACCTTCATATTTTTAGTAAAAGAAGAGTAGACAGTATTTTGGACCTTTTGTAGTACATATTTTGTGAGAAAGGAAGTAACTACAATTTCTTAATCCCTGAGGGCAGAATCGTAACGTCTGTACCCAGAGTAAGGAAAAGAAAAAGTTGCTTACTGTAACTCTTAATCTTCTAGAGTACCTCATGCATGGAGTCACACTCTTTGATCTTAGTACCTGAGGCACTAGAACCCCATGGGAACCAGAACTTTTCAGGACGTCAGCATTGATGTACAGTACCAATGCAAGAAGGTGCATGCATATGCCATCACCATGGAAGTAGACAACGGCCCCAACTTCCTCAATACCTTTTATCCCTGAAAAGGAAAGAAAGGCAGGAATGGGATGCAGAAGAAGCAGAAAAAGAGAGTAAAATAAAAACTGTCTTCTGATGTAGAAGGAAGGCAGAAAGCCTCTGCAGAAGTGTGACAAAAAACAGAAAGATAAATGGGCAAAAACAGAAGCAGAAAAGAAAGTGACCCTGCTAGCGTTGTAGTTCACCTAAATAAGGTTAACGTGCCCAGAGGGGGAAAAAACACAAAAAACAGGCACTGAACTTGAGCCCAGGAGAAAAACACATGGTCTGACTAGCAGTTTGGGGAAAGAAATGACCCCCCAATCTTTTTAATTTCTATTTCCCCAGTCTGCCAAAGTACAGATAAGACAAAGGAAATGGTACGAGGTGGGTGGGAGAATAACAGACACTATGGAAGGGCTGATAAAAACTGAACATCACCACCATGCACAGACAAAGAACCTGCCTACCTATGTTGGGGGAGGAGGGAGAATGCTCGCAGTTTGAGCACAAAGCAAACAAAAAGTGACGCGTCTCTCCCATGCAAGCCAGAAAGTGACACTGAGGACAGATTTTCGAATGAGAAAAGCATACTGTTTTAAAAGTATGTATCCAAGATAGCTAAACTAGAAGCTGTACCTCATTTTCAGTCTAAAGTGGATGAAAAGCACATAAGAGAATCACTTGAAACCGTTTTTTTATTCAAAGTGAAACAATTAAAACAGAACTGTGAATTGTCAAAACTAAACCATAAGCTACATGCAGTCACTGTGAAAACAGCATTTTTGCGGCATCATCCATGGTTCCTGGAACATTGGGAACCATCTACAAAACCCAGAAAAGCATAACAATTTGTGCTAAAACACAGATCAGAAGAAAGAGTACATGTATAGTAACTAAATAACTTTTAAACTTTCACAAAACACTTAATCTTTAGACTTAGCCATCAAATTAACTGAGAGCACAGTCCAGGACAACCGCTCTTTTCAGCAGAAACTAATGCTCTAACAGTGGAATGTTGGGAGGCTTGAGACCAACATAGTAGGCGGAAGCATCTTTGAAAAAGATTCTATGTCACAGGATACCATTTCTCACATGGAGATGATGACCAGGTTTTACTCAAATGTTTTAATTCATGTAGTAGAAATGGTTGCATATTGAAGCTTGATTGCTGTACACACCAGGTACTGAGCCCCAAGGACCTCTACTGTCTTATTTTCTCCACTCTGTTGTCTCGCGTACATTTAGACAGGATGAAGCAACACAGGTAATCTGATATGTCGTAAAAAGGCCTGAGGCAAGTGAAGCAAAGCTTGTGAGAGTCTGACTGCATAATTTTCTTGCCACAGTTACAGGTATGATATGGGGGAGGAGCCTACCTGACATACTGACAACAAACATGGAAAAATTAAAAACATTATAACTGGCTCGGTGGCACAGAGGGCTGAGGTGCTGCAAAGCACCGGGCTGTGGTGCTGCAAAGCGCCTTACCTTGTGCCAGGCCAGTGACCCCGGTTCAGGAACGAGTTTGGGTTGTTGGGGGCTGGTGGAGGGGAGGACTGGGAGAAGGAATGAGAGGCTGACAGGCACCTCTCCTTTCTTGGGCAGGGGTGGTTTGCCTATCCAGCTCTTGGCTGCCATCAGGTGGAGGCCTGGTGGCAGCGCCAATGCTCGGGGGCCAAACAGGCATGTGTGTGGGTGGGAAGAGGCTGTGGTTCCAGGGCACATGTGTGACTCCATGCACACATGCTTCTGTGCTGCTCCTCCATGGCTGGGAGGGAGAAAAACCAGGTGTAAAACGAAGGGGACCAGGCTACATGAAGCCCTGCCCAATATGCCATGGCAGGCCCTGCTGCTCTGATGGGGGCAATTCTGGATGACAGTCACGGAGGCAGCCCTCTCCTCCTGGCCCTGCCACAGAGGACAATCCGTGGGAGAACCGCCGCCCCTCCCACCCTGAAAGGAGAGAGGCAGAAGCATGGCCGACGGCACCCAGGGACAGGGCAGCCACCCAGTCAGCTCTGGAGAGATAAAAACCTTTATTAAATAAATAAATAAATACATACATGACAAGATTAACTGCAGTGCCGGGTCACAGAAGCATAGAAATACATCCAGTCTGCCTAGATTTTCCCTGCGTATCCTGTCTCCACCAATCATACATGGCCCTGTCGACCCTCCCTACCTATTTATCAATATTCCCTTATGCCTATCCCATGCATGTTTGAAGTTCCACACTGTTTCTGCTCCCACCACCTCTGCTGGCAGACTGTTCCAGGCATCCACCACTCTTTCAGTGAAGTAGCACTTCCTCACATCCCTCTTAAACTTCCAGTTTTGATGCATGCCCTCTTGTCCTGGTGTACTTCCTCATTTGAAACAGACTCCCCTCTTGTACCCTGTTCACACATGTGAGGTACCAGTAGGTCTCTATCATGTCCCCACCTTTCTCTCTCTCTCTTTTAGGATGTGCGTATTGAGATCTCTCAGTCTCTCCTCATAGGGTTTTTGATGTACCCCTGCCCCATTTTAGCTGCCCTCCTCTGGACTGCCTACACCCTGTCTATGTTGTTTCTGAGATGCAGCCTACATAACTGAACACAGTAAATGGAAAAGCCCAAAGCAATGTTCTGAAGATTTTCTGAAGCAATGTCCCAACATAATGTGCACTAGACAGCAGGAAAAAAGGGACTGATGTGGTTGGGACCGTCGTTCCCATATCCCCCCCCAAAAGGGATGAGGCTGACAACAGGCAGAACTGCCTCTTTTCCCAATCAATAAAAACTAAATAAAAATGGTGACAGCGTGCAAATGTGCCATCTGGCGGCAGCACGGACGCACTCAAAAATTCTGTTTCCTGCCTCTGTGCTCCTCAAGGAATGGAGCTCTGTGAAGACCGGCTCATAGAAGTCACATTTTGTTAACATTTTTGTTGCACTGTTGACATATTATTTAGACACCAGACAATCCATGCCTGCCGAGATGTGACTGAAATTCATTTTTTCTACATGAATAGTAAAACTCTCTACTTTTCTGGACAAACCCTGCTTTCAGATTCAGACAAGTGTAAAATCGGGAAGCTCAGTTTTCACACTTTATTAGTCAAGCCTTAGGTCAAACGAGGATGCCCCTGAACAAGCCTACTGCCATTACCTGGGACGCTAATACAGTAATAAGTAGGAACTCTTCAATCTTAGCCTTCTCTTCTTTCTGAAGCCAAACTGTTTTCACCACAGGCAATACCAGACTGACAATCCTATACTTTAGCCAATTATTTACACCCTGAGGCAGTGGAAAATTAAAGGGTAATTGACATATCAGGTTTACCGTGACTTAATCCTGGCCTGAGGATCTGTTAGCATAAAACCTAAAACTGAGCCTACTTATACTCCCCCTTTGTTCCCTTTTGTTTACCTTACTTTTTTTAAATCTAGTCTTGAATTTCTTGACATAAAAATACACCTCCCAGTTTGACGTAATGTTTTCTGTTTCACATACATGGTCCCCCCACTGTACTGTATCCTCCTCATCCCTGTGTCACCTGTACACAATACCTCTTGCTATTTGCTACGGTTGTAAGCTTTGTGTTGGGAAGCAACACCTCACCCCTTCCCCAACCAGAGTTCTCAATACCTGACCTGAGCAGCAGCCACCAGGATTCAAATTTGCAGACATGTTTATTCCCTAAGCATAAAAGAGAGAGAACCCCACCAAAAAAAAAAAAAAAAAGATTTAGGTTTCCTACAATTTGAACCATTATGATTTGAACCATGAATAGAATAGATAATTTATCGGGGCAAAAGCTGTAAGGTACAGAAGGACAGACTTACAAGAACTCTGAGGTGAGGGGTTGGCTCTACCCACAAATCTTTGTTCAAAGCACACCTTCAATTTGGGAAACAACCTCTTTGAAAAATCAAGAGGCAATGTTCCTTTGGCCCAACCCTCTCAGAAGAACTGAACGCCGGTGCCCTTAAAGCAGGTGGCTCCACACAATATAGAGAATAGTGCATGTGCAACCAGCCTATTGTACCAAAGAGGGGTTATGACTACCTAAGACCTTGAGAGCGAAGCTTGAGCTGTCCTAGGTAATCAGAACCTCGAGGTGTCACAATAGGCTGGTTGGGTATATGGTTGCCCATGCACTATATTTTATAGTGTATAGTCCCTCCCTCTTTACCAAGAGAGTTGCCAATGTGGTTTTAACACTTTTTTATTTTAATTAAAAAAAATATTTGTGGCTACATCGTATTCTGGGAGTTAGGGCTGGTTGCTAGAGTGTGATGTGTGGCTGGAAGGGAGCAGACGTCCCTACGTTTGTAGTGCAACCTTCTTTTCGCTTTCAATCGGGTGTGGGAGGGATTCCCCCTCCCCCAAAATGGTAGCTGCATCTCTCGCTTAGTGAGAAGATGTGCACTGCGAGGAACAGACTTTTGTTCTGTGAGTAAATTTAAATATCTGGTTGATCCTGCTTTTCATTTACTGTTTGTTTGTGCTGTTCTTCTGTTTTCCTGCTCTTCTAGGAATTTTTTCTCCTCTTGTCAGCCACTTTCGAAAATACTGCTGCCGCCCCTGTGCCGGCTGCATTTCGCGAATTGCTTGAGGAGCATACAGCATTGCTGTGGCTGACTGCAGGTGTTTTGTCTATAAGATAACATGGCGAACCTCTAGAGGTTTTCAAAACGTTGTACCACAGTAAGGTACGATCACATTCTACCACCTTTTGAACTGTGGAACAACATTTTGAAAGCCACTGATTTCCATACACAACAAGGGCTGACTGACTATACACTATAATATGATTGCACCTAATGCTCCTCTCTTAATTCAGTTTATTATAGTCATAATTTTAAAAACAGCATGAAAATATTTTAGAATAATAAAAAATTAATATGTAGTCTTGTCTACTATTTGAATCTGTGTGATTTCTACCTAATATTTTAATGAGAAAGTATGAATGCTGCTGTTCCTTCCTCCTTACTACATGATCCACACTAACACAGGCAAACTGACAAACCACACCTCGTCCACAGTCAGAATGGCAGGCCAGTGGATGCCTCATCTCCTAATGCCAATGTTGCTCCCTGGCTAACAACAGAGGACAGTTTGTCACGTGGGCAGCACCATCACTCTGGAGACAGAGCAGCACTTTGATGATGTGCCCAAACTACACTGGCCCAGTCCCTGGGAGCTCTAGAACACATAAATATAAAAAAACAGCACTTCAAACTTTAACAATTCTGTGAGAATAATTTTTAATATTGAAAGCTGTGATACTTGCAAAACAATAAATATGCCAAAAACACATTAAATTCCACTAACCACACCCTATCCCAGCCTCAGCGCTCCGGGGTTATGCCACCCCTTCGTCAGGTTAGTACACTCCTGAAACTGGCTATTCTGCATGGCCATGTCACTGGAACGGCATCTGCCCTGTTTCTGCGGTTGTGAAGATGGTCAAGTGGCTCCCTTCCGAACCAGTGCCAATACTACTGTGTGCTTAGCTGCTAGGGAATGACCAAATGTCAGGCACCCAGCATCTTCCACTGGGAGCTACAAGGCAGAAAGCTTTAGTATGCATGCACAACTGGGTACTTCGCTGGCCACTTGTCCAGTGGCAACTGTTAAACTGTAATTGCCATACTGACTCAAGAAATGTTGGGTGTACAAGAGCCTTAGAAATGGGAGATTGAAAGCTCTTGTACATAGAGTTCAAGCAGTTGCAATTATACATTTTAAGAAAACAGAATGTTACGTTTGCACTAGAACATCGCATTCCTGTTTTTGTTTTTAAAAGATGGCTAAACGGCACAACAGCTGTTCAACGCATTGCCGTGTAGAGGTCACATTTTGGCAGTGACCTTTGGTCTCTTGTTCCTCGGGATGCTGGAGAGCAGATACATTGCAGAGTTTACCTGTTTGTTCAGGATACGTGTGCATACATCTTATGTTATTCCCTTCCTCCTCAAGTAGTCAGTTGATGGTCTTGGAGAGACTACTTGTGCTTGCCCCTACCACTTGTAGCTAACTGAGGTGTTAATGACATGTTTAGATAAGATTTGTTTGGGTGGGTGGTGGGTTAAAAATACTAATAGAATAAGGGAGGGCAAAAAGGCAGTGATAAGGGCAAAGTTTGATGCTGAGGGAATGAAGAAGGTGAAGCAAAATATTATTTCTTACATACAGGAGAACTGCAAAACAAAAGAGGGGATAATCAGTATAAAGAAGGGGAAAGGGAGGTGGGGGCAAAGAGAAGGCAGACATACTGAATGTTTTTACGGCTGCAGAGCAAGAGCTATGCTGACATATTGCCAGTGAAGGAGGAGAGAATGCAGAAGGTCTGGAAAGGCATGACCGGATACTGAACGCATCACATAATGTTTGCGCTGTGCAGTGGAGTTCAAGCACTTAACGAGTATGCCTGAATCAGTACACTTCCTCTATCTCTCTATTCCCCTTCTGAAGTTAGCCACCACCTGCTCTCAACCCCGCTGCTTACTCTGAGGTCAGAAAGCAAGTAATGGTGGCACCAGCTCTTCTCCACTCATGACCGCGCTGCCTGTCCTAAAGTCAAGGAGGCTGTACAAATTCTTCCCTCTGCATGGTCTTCTGCCCCCAACCTCTAAACCCATCCCTAAAACAGATCAAATCTCTCCCGCTCCCTCCCTCTTAGTGGACTCCTTCCCCCACCCTCTAACCCTGTCCCCCAAAACAGACCAAATCCCTCCCTCTGCATGGTCTCCTGCCCCGGCCCTCTAACGCTGTCCCACACAACACCTGTTAAAAAAAAGGTCCCTTAATTTTTCTGCCCCCCACCCCACTCTGAGCACCCACCAACCCTCCTTTGATGACTGAACATCCTGCTGCTTCAACCCCAACTGCGAACTGACAGAAAACAAGGTTTGATTAATGGATTTTTAATGTGTTTTCAACTTTTCCTCATAACTTTGCCATTTTTTAATATTTTTGCCCCAAATTTTCAACATCCTCTTGAATCAGGTACAGTGGGTGATTTCTTTCAAATCTCCCCGAAATGTGTTTTTGCAGTTGCTCTGCGAAATCACATTTTGGCCGGAATATGAAAAATGTCACCTAACTGGTTCATGAGGGGGAGTCACAAAAAGGTCATGTTGAAAATTTGGGGTCAAAATGTCAAAAAGCAAAGTTATGAGGAAACCTTGATTTTTTCAATGTTTACCCACAACTTGGCGATTTTTGCAGATTTGGGCCCAAATTTTCAACACAGCCCTCTTGTAAACCTATCTCATCGACATGACAGGTGTCATTTTTCAAATCCCCTTCAAAACATGTTTTCACAGGCACTTCGTGAAATCACCTTTCGGACAAGATTTGAAAAATTCCACCTGTTTTGACCATACATTGGGGTCACAAAAAGACTATGCTGAAAAGTCAGGGTCAAAATGTCAAAAAATAACAAAGTTATGAGGAAACATTGATTTGTTTTTCAATGTTTACTCATAGCTTTGTGATTTTTGCAAATTTCACACCCAAATGCGCAATACATTTAGGATAGTGCATGGGGAACAGTTGACAACAGGGCTATTCTTTCACCGAGTTGGCACTGTGACGACAGATTACCTCGAGAGTGCAGCTCGAGAGGTAATCCGTCGTCATAGTGCCAACGAGGTGAAAGATGCCCTATTGTCAACTGTTCCCCATGCACTTTTCTTTATAGTGTATGGTGGAACGTCGTTTTTTTGGGAAAAAAAATCAGTACAGCATGTTTCTGCTTCAAAACATTTTTACTGGGTTACTAGAAGGAAAAAAGAACTTTACATTTTGAACGTTTTCACGCTTGACATTTTAACTGTTTAAAAACTTTACATTTTGAACGTTTTAACGCTAAACATTAGTACTGCTGCCGACATTGCTGCTTTCGCTATGTGTCCTGTCTATGGAGTGAGCCCTAACTGTCAAATGCTGCTCGAGGACACAGTGTGTGATGTTCGCAGTGCAGTAGAAAAAATCGTTCTGCTGCACTGCGAACGTCATTAGTGTGTGACTACAAGGTTTCGACAACGATGGATTTCGGTGGAGAACGATGTTTCACCATACACTATAGACCACTTTTTACCCCATTTGATAAACATGACAGATTTCATTTTCAAATCACCCTCCAAAACATGTTTTCACAGCTGCTGTGCAAAATTGCTTTTCGTACGGGATTTGAAAAATTCTCCTGTCTTGATCATTAAGTTGGGGACATAAAAAGACTATGTCCCCAATACTCAGAGCCTACCAAGTGCGCGGCCAGCTCTGACCAATATTACGACAGCACACTCTGACTAGAGCGCGCTATCTGCCTGAATATGGGGCTGTAGCAGCATGTAGTGCCTTTATGTTGTGCTGTCACTGCTTTACGCTAAACGTGGATAACAATGGGTAAAAGCAGGACCCCACAGAAAATGAAATATTACATCTCAGCTGGTCTTGTCAGAGTAAATACACTATAAAAAGTGTAAATGAAGGACCCCATTTAAATATATTACATCTCAGCTGGGCTACCTAGGGTAAATACTTTGTAAAACTGTGTAAATGCAGGACACCACTGAAAATGAGATGCAGCATCTCTGCTGTGCTATCCTGGATATATATACAGCGTAAAAATGTATATGTAACCCCCCCACTACTTTACACAGTTAGCTACCCCTGAGTGGGCACAAACTACTTCAGAAATGGTACCATCCCCAGTTTTGGAAATGTATACCAGGCTCATTACTTCTAGAGGTCAAAAGGGGTGGGGGTGTACAAAAGCAACATATGACCAATAACCCAGGTCCTGAGGAGAGAACCTTTTGCTAGGGCTATGCTAGACCTATACTTCTGGAGGGGTATCCAGTAACTCCACATAGGAAGCAGTAACATGAATGTCCAAACCAGAGTTGGGGCTCTAGAGTGTGACTTTATTCCAAAAGATGTTCTCTAAAAAACAAGGGTGGAACCCCAAGGTTTACATAGCATGGCACAAGGAATTGACAGAACAACAAAACAACTGTATCTGACAGAAACTCTATGTATTCCCATATTTCATAGGACATCGTACTTCTCTTTCAGTGGCACTGGCCACAACACAAACATTTCTTCTAGTGGCACTGGCCACAGCATGAACACACATTCCCCACATGGCATAGGACTTTAAACTCCTTACAGTGGCACTGACCTCAACTGAGCACACTGGGGCTCATTACTAGCACAACCCACTCCAGGGGTAAATTTCTCTTCAGACATTAACCACGATGTTCAAAATAACCAGGCACCCTTACGGAACCTGTAGTCCTGAACTGGTTACTCCAGATTGGGGGCTGCCCACCCTTTGCTTCCAAATTTATACTCAGCAATTCTTTCAGAGTTACACCTTAAAAGTTCTTGAACACATTTAGGTAAATGCATCTTTGAATGAACTTTTGCATCCAGCATTTAAGAAACACTATTCTGCGAGTGTAAGAAATTTAAAGTCCTGAACAATGTGAATCATTCTGTCTCTGGACCCCACAATTGCCAGCCAACTTTAAACTGAGAAAAGTCTCAAATTAAGAACGGAACTGGTGTATCTTTCCCTTTTAACTAGAGAAACACCAAAGCATAGGTACTTTCTTCAGGAAGCACAACGTCAGATTTACTCACCGTTAGAACAGTACAGGCAGCTTCAAAGTGTCCTGGATCAAACAGGGGATTGCCCCTAGGATCCATTCTCTAGCAGTCCTTTTCATCCCTCTGGGGATGAAAATCAGGAGATCCTGCTGTAGACAATGGTTTCCACTGCTTCTCTTGGCAGGCTGGAGATTTTCAGGACTAGGGTGAGAAGAAAAAAATTACTCACCATAGTAATGTTGTTTCTTCTAATGGAGTCTTGCTGTATTCTGACACTCTGCAGCTAGCCTCAGCACTTGAACTGCCCCGGAGAGGAAAGGGTTAACTCTATGCCAAAGCATAGAACATTGATCTTGAACTCGGTTTTGAAACCTCTGTCCCTGGTACACTTCAGTGTAACTGTCAGATTCTTATGAGCACTAATACCAACTCATTGAATAGAAATTGTTTTCATAAAAACTTTTAAAAGCCAAAGGCACTAACAAATAGGGTCTGAAAGACTCAGGTCGAGAATCCCTAAAAAGAAAACCTTATGTAGATAGTGATAATAACAAACAATGTAATAGAACATGAAAGCCCAATCTAAGCAGAATGGAATCCAAAAGGTACACCTCTGTGGTGCAACACTGCACCTGCCCACCCACAGCACAAAATACAGAGGTTCTGAGAGGGGAGACAGTGTGGGAGGTCAGAATAGAGCAAGATTTCATTAGAAGAAACATTACTATGGTGAGTAATTTTTTCTTCAAACAACATGAAGTCTTGTTGTATTCTGACAATCTGCAGACTACCAAGCAGTACCTCCATGGAGGAGGGAACTACAGAACCTACTTAGGAAAGAGGCTCTGCAGCACTGCAATGCCAAACCTAGCAACACTTGTGGCTTGGGTATCTAGACAATAATGCTTAGTGAATGTGTGAACAGTTTTCCAGGTGGCTGCTTTACAGATTTCCAGGAGGGGAATATCCCTAGTTGTTGCCAAGGTGGTGGTGGTACCCCTTGTAGAGTGTGCCCTCAGGCCGGAGGGAGGCTCTTTGCCCAATTTAGTATAATTGAACTGGATACAAGAAACAATCCACCTGGCAATAGTTCTCTTAGTGGCAGGTTTACCCTTGCCCACCTCACCATAAGTGAGAAACAACTGAGAACAGCCACCCCTATGGACCTTGGTATGGTCAATATAATAACTCAATGCCCTTTTTACATCCAGACTGTGCAACCTTCGCTCACCTGAAAAAGAGTGGTCAATGAAAAACACAGGCAGAGACATGGACCGGTTAAGATGGAAATCTGACACCACTTTAGGGAGAAATTTCCTATTTGTCCTGAGGACCACCTTATCTCTGTGGAAGGAAATAAAGTCAGGTTCCACTGACAAAGCCTGTAACTCACTGATCCTCCTGGCAGAAGTAATGGCTACCAGGAATACAGTCTTCCAAGTCAAGTACTTTAGCTCAGCTGAAGACAAAGGCTCAAAGAGGGGCTGCATAAGCTGTGCAATACAGATATTCAGGTCCCAAGCCGAAGTTGGTTCCCTAAAGGGAGGATTAAGATGAACCTAACCTTTGAAAAACTTACTGAGGGTGAGAAACAAGGGAAGATCCCTTCCCTGCTGAAAGAAAAGCAGAGACCACGGTCAGGTGAACCTTAAGAGTAGTAGGCCTGAGGCCTAAAGAGTTCAAATGGACTAAATAGTCCAGTGCTGTGGAAATGGCAGCCGAATCTGGCTGCATATCCCTCAGTGAACACCAAATGCATTCTTCCACTTAGAGTTATAAGTTTTTCTGATAGAAGGTTTCCTAGAAATCTTCAGAATATCCAAACACCTTGTGAAAGGTGCAATCCTGCATACTCTTAACTCTTCAAGAGCCAAGCTTCGAGTCTGAGAGACCGGAGATTGGGATACCAAATCCTCCCCTGGGAGGAAGACAGGAGGTCATGCCTCCTGGGAAGACAAAGAGGAATTGTCACTGCCAATGACAGGAACAGACGGTACACCATGGTTGCCTGGCCCAATCTGGAGCCACCAGGATTACTGTGCAGGGTTGAGATCTGATCTTGATCAGTACTCTGAATATCAGAGGGAAAGGAGGGGAAGCATAAAGAAACCTGTTTGTCCAATCCAACAGGAAAGCATCCTGAAGAACAGACCACAGGATTGGGGGTCTGCAACAGAACAGAGGAAGCTGACGATTGTCTGGGGATACAAAGAGATCTATCTGTAGAGTGCCCCATCTCTGAAAAATGAATCTGCAGGACCTGACAGTTCAGGGTCCACTCGTGATGACCCTGAGAGATCCTGCTAAGGGCATCTGCTAGCAGATTGTCCTTCCCTGGTAGATGCACTGCTACCAGGAAGGTCTGAAGGGAGCACGCCAACGACCATATCTTCATGGCTTCTGTGCACAAGGCCTAGGATTGAGTGCCTCCCTGCTTGTTTATGTATCACATGGTAGTGGTGCTGTCCATCCAGACCTGAGGCCAAGAATGCCTGAAGGGCCAGAAACATAGCCCTGAGTTCCAGGAGATTGCTGTGGAGAAGAAACTCCTGCTGAGACCAAGGCCCTGTGCAGTGAGGGTCCCCAAATGAGCTCCCCACCCCAGGAGGGATGTATCTGTTGTGAGAACAACTGAAGGGACCTGGGGAAGGAAGGGAACTCCCTGTCTGAGGTTTTCCTTGTTCAACCACCACTGGAGAGCCTGGGTAAGAGTCTGAGTCACTGGAATCAATTTGGTGAGTGGATCCCTTCTTTGGGACCAAAAGTACCTGAGGTGAAACTGAATGTCCCTCATTTGGAACCTGGCTCCCTGGACCACTGAAGTGGAAGCTGCCATGTGGCCTAGAAGCTGAAGAAAATGCCTGGCTGGCCGAGACGCTTGAGGTTTGAAAGAGGCTGCCAGGTCTGTAAGAACCTTCACCCTTGAAAGAGGTAGGAAGGCTTTTGTCTGAATGGTATCTAGCTCTACTCCTATGAAGGTGAGTAGCTGAACCGGTTCCAGCACTGACTTGGAAAGATTAAGGATAAACCCTAGAGAACCCAGAAGCCTCTGGGTAACAACCAGAGCTGACTTGACTTGGTCTGAGGACTGGCCTACAATGAGTCAATTGTCCAGATAGGGAAATACAGAAATGCCTTGTCTTCTGAGAAAAGCCATTACTACTGCTAGGCACTTTGTAAAGACGCTGGGAGCTGAAGTCAGGCCAAAGGGCACTGCTCTGAACTGATAATGACCTGAGGGCAACTCGAACCCGAGGTACTTTCTGTAGGAGCATCTGATAGGGATGTGAAAATAGGCATCTTTGATATCCAGAGAAGCTAGCCAGTCTCCTGGTCTCAAAGAAGGAAGAATGATTCCCAGAGTCAGCATCTTGAACTTTGGTTTTAAAAGATGTTTGTTCAGATATCTTAGGTCTAGGATGGGTTGCCACTCCCCGGTCCTTTTTGGGGTAAGGAAGTACCTTGAGTACAATCATTTGCCTCTGTGCACTAGAGGCACATGCTCCACTGCTCTTAGAAGCAGCAAAGCCGAAACCTCTGCCTCTAGAGCAGCTATTTCCACTGGTGAGGAAGGCTTGAAGGACCCTGCCCTTACTTTGGGGAATTTCTTAAAAAAACAGAGAGCAAGTTCTTGGCTTACCACCTCCAGGGCCCATTTGTCTGTTGTTACAGACTTTCACTCCTGGAAGACGTAAGCCAGCCTGCCCCCCACTGGAACTAAGGAGGCGACCCGGTCTGACACATCAGGGTGTCTGTCTGGCAGCAGTCCTAGCTTGACAGGTGGATGCAGCCCTGCTCATCCCCCTTTCTCCCACTCCCTCTAAAGAACCCCCTCTGCTGAAAAGTAGAGGAAGCTTGAGCCTGGTAGAAAGCCCTGTGAAAAGGCCTGCCTCTGCCAGCCCTAGACTGCTGCTTTTAAGGAGTGGCCTGCCTTTCCTTGGCCACTGCACTCCTGTATGTGGTCCTATGCTCGTCCATTTTCTTCATGTACTCCTCTGGTTGCTCCCCAAACAGAGTTCTGAGTGACAGGAAAATCCATAGCCTTAGCCTGGGTATCCTATGAGAGGCTAGTACATCTGAGCCAGGCAAACCTCCTTAGGGAGACAGATGTGGACTTGATTCTTGAAGACACATCATTCGAGTTTACAGCAGCATGGAATTGAACTTTAGATGCTTCGATGCCATCTGCAGCCACCTGCTCCAGCTCCTTGGCTAGCTGGGAAGGGGCATTCTTGGCTAACTCCAGAATTGTATCCCACCCTGACTTCTGGTACCTAGCCACATAGGCCATATAAGAGGCCTGCTTGAGTCCCAAAGAGGATGCCAAGTACTGTTTTTTAGCCATGGTATTCACTTTACTAGAATCCTTATCTGGGATGTGTGAAGCCAAGGGTATGTTAGCCTTGTCACAGGCTGCAGCTTGCATTACCCGCACATGGCTGCAATGGTTATAGAAGAATTCTGTCCCGGAGCCTGACAGCATATACCTCCTGTCCATCTTTTTATCCACAGGAGGTATGGAAGTGAGGGGCCTGTAAAATGTTTTGAGTCTGTTTCCCCAAAGACTTATGAAGGGGAATGGACAGTCTCTTTGACTCTGGGACATCCATCATCTCCACAAAGTCAGGCTCTTCATCCTCATCTGAGGCTACCACCATTGGGAGCTGGAGAGTTTCTGCCACCTTTTTATAAAATAAAAAGTGTGAGGGGGACTCAGACAATCTGGGAGAAGAAATATTGATAGGCCTGTCTGGGGAGATGTCAGGCTCTACTGGCTCATCTAGGCCACCAAAGTCGCCGTCATCATCACCTTCATACTCTGGATCTCCTTCCCAATCAACCTCATAAAAAGCCTCCGGATCATATTCTGATGGGGACAGAACCGACGGTCTTTCGGAACCGGTTGGTTTGGTTGGAGTAGGGTGAAGCAACTGAACTATACTAATCGTTCTCGCAATCGCCTCAGCGGTTGGGATCTGCAGGTTTGGATCTGAACTCGCCGACTTCGTCCTACGCTTTGCAGAACCCGATTTCTCAGAATTGGACTTTCTTTTGCCAGAGGAAGTATCGCTCGTGTCAGCAGGCACTTCCTCAGGTTCGGTCGGAACCGAACTGGGCTGGCCATCTAGTTCAGGGAATTTTTTTGGCTTCCTTTTCCTTAAGTCTAGCTAGTGTCTTTTCTAGCGTGGATTTTGGGAAATTCTTACATATTTGGCAGTCTGTATCAAGGTGGTCAAAACCCAGATAATAAACACAGATGAGGTGGGGATCAGCTCTAGCAAAAGTATTCCCACACTTGGTGCAGTGTTGAAACCCAGTAGGACTAGTTTTCTTTTTAGGTTTCTCAGACATAGCCACAACTATTAAGTTACCCTTAAAAGCGTTCAAGCCAGGCAAAAACCAAAACTTTCAGCCACCAACCGGTTCAATGGTCGTGAAAAAAAAAACAGAATAAAAACTTCGGGTTTTTTTGAGGCTGAAAGATACCGAACACCACAGCAAAGCGAAAAATAAACAACAATCAAGGATCAAGTCGGTTCCGAACCGGGCCGAGAGGAACGAAACCGAGGAAACAGAACAATTTCTTTTCCACAAAAAAATACCACTGTCTATCACTAAACACTATACTGTACCGTGGACAGAGATCTGATGATGGAAAAGAAATAAATCAGATGACATTTACCTAACGATTTACTGTACCGAACCAAAGCAGCAAGGAGAAACTCTCCGGAGCGTCTACACAGTAGGGCAGAATAAAGAATCTGACAGTTACACTGAAGTGTACCAGGGACAGAGGTTTGAAAAACGAGCTCGAGCTTAACATTCTATGCTTTGGCACAGAGTTAACCCTTTCCTCTCTGGGGCAATTCAAGTGCTGAGGCTAACTGTAGATTGTCAGAATACAGCAATACTTCATGTTGTTTAAAAACAGGATCTCCTCTCAGAGCCCACAGCCGCTCTCAATCCTCACACCTCAACTGCTGACACAGAACAGATTCCCTCTCTCTCACAACTGACTCAAGATTCTAAAACTCCCCACTCACAGTCAGCTGCTATGGCTTATGCTGCTGTGAGAGTTCTAAATGACCTCATCTCTCTCATCTCAGCTGAGACCAAGTAAACAAGAGAGTGAGTAGGTGAAAAACCCATTTAACTAGTTATTCACCAGCTGCTTTCCCTACGTAGCACTAACACTGATGGGATTCTAGTAACCCCACAGGACTGGGTGGTTACATAAAAAAGAAAGACCCCTCTGAAAATCAGATACTACCTGTCAGCTGCACCATCCTGGATAAATATACAGCAAAATGATACTGCTTCTCAGAAGGCATATCCTGAGTAAATACACTGTAAAAATGTGCAAAAGCAGAACCTCACTGAAAACAAGATATCACATCTCAGCTGGGCTATCCTGGCTAAATACACTGCAAAAATGGGTAAAGGCAGGACCCCACTGAAAACAAGAGGTACTCCACTTCTGCTGGGCTATCCTTGGTGTATATACTGTAAAAATGGGTAAAAGTGGGTTCCTTCTGAAAATGAGATATTAAATCTCAGCTGGGCAATCTTGGGTAATTACATTGTAAAAATGGGTAAAATCAGACCTTACTGAAAATGAGATATAGCATCTCTGCTGTACCCTACTGAAAATGAGGTGTTTCTTCTCATCTGTCCTATCCTGTGTAAATTCAGTGTAAAAACGGTTAAAAGCAGAACCCTTACGAAAAAAAGATACTGATACTAAGCTACCTTGGGTAAATACAGTGTAAAAATGTGTAAAAGAAGGACTCCACTGAAAAATGGAAATTACTTACCTACTGTAATTCTTGATCTTCTTGGATGAAGTCTCCACCATTCATTCACACTAATGGGACTATGCTGGAGGTGCTAGGACCCAATGGGAGCCAAAAATCTTCAGGAAGGCTGGCGCCGAGATAAAACCGCACATGTGCGGCATTGCAAGACTGCCTCACGTCCATATAGGTTATCTTGGCATCGACCCTCCAACTGCCTCAGTACCTTTTTGACCGAGGAGGTGCAACGTAAACTAACCTAGAAACTACCCTAATCCGGGCATAAGATAGCCTGGATGACCCGTGTAAGAAGGGTCAACCCAACAATGTCTTCACAGCCTAAGCCAACGAGGGAGTGAAGACCAGAAAATGGAAATTATGTACGTACCATAATTCTTGATCTTCTTGGACGAAGTCTCCACCACTCATTCACACTGATGGGAGTATGCCGGAGGTGCTAGGACCCAGCGGGAGCAAACTTTTTTCACGAGGGCCGGCACCAAGATGGGGCCGCAATGAAGTGGCGAAGCGAGCCAGGCGCATGCGGTATAGACTATCTCAACGTCGACCCTCCAACCACCTCAGTACCTTTTTTCCCCCCGAGGAGGTGCAGCATTACTAACCTAGAGAGGACTAAACTAAAAACCAGACATAAGATAGTCCGAATGACCCGTGTAAGAAGGGTCAACAACAAAGTCTTCACAGCTCAGCCATTGAGGGAGTGAAGACGAGAAACAGAGAAGTGAGCTTGGGGGATGGTGGGTGGACGTATGAATGATCGGTGGAGACTTCGTTCAAGAAGATCAAGAATTACGGTATGGTCCGGTCCGGTGGTGCTAAGGGAGGCGCTGGACGCCACACCTCGCGCTACGCCAGCGACCCAGGTTCAGAACAAGCCCGGGTTGCTGGGGGTCAGCAGGGGAGAGAGAGGACTGAGCGTCTGTAGGACAGCTCTCCTCTCCTGGGGAGGGACAGGGATCCCAAGTCAGTGCACTGCTGCCCTCTGGCGGAGGCCGGAGATGCAGCAAGCGCTGACAACATAGAGAGAAGAGGTGGGGGAGTGGCAGACGTTGGTTCCACGCCTTGACGTCAGGGCACCAGCCACTCCCCAAGAAACAAGGCAAAACACCCTTCAGCTCCGGCGGAGACGAAGCACCGGAGCTTGCCCTCGATCTGCTGCCGCCCACCTGGCACCTGACCGACCGACACTACTGACTGCTCAGGGTGTTAGTGACCCACCTTGTCCTCGCCCGGGGGGGGGTAAACCGAGGCTACATGAGCGACGGAGGGCTGTCCAGGTATGGCGGACCACTGAGGGATGAAACCTTGGTGCTCCCGAGGAGACCAGAACTGAGGGGAGGAGAGGAGGATAAATACGAAAATTAAAAAAAAAAAAAAAAAGAATTACGTAGGTACGTAATTTCTATATCTTCCTGGACATAAAATCTCCACCACTCATTCACACTGATGGGAGAGTACTGAGACAAATAATCCCCCGAGATGGGCGGCTGGAGAGAAAGCAGCTCACATTCTTAGGACAGAAGTCCGTTAAGAATTGTCCTGCCGCCAGCCAGGTGGTGCTGAGGGTTGAGGTGCGGGACCCCACCCTCGCCCACACCGTGACCTGGGTTCGGGAACAAGCTGGGGCCGCCGTGGGTCAGCGGGGAGATCGAGCATCCGGCGACTGCTCTCGGGTCTCCGTGGGTGGGGGTGTGGCTCGCTTGAGCCACTCTGGCGGCGGGGCTGGAGGACGCCGACTGTAGCAGTGCGGCGTATGCCTGGGGGCGGAGACATGGCACTACGTTGCCTTGCTGGCCAGACTCCACAGGGGAGAAGGGGGAACTAAAAGTACAAAAAAAATCCCCAGCTCACCGAGGAGATGACGAGGGCCCCAGGGATTTCCCTCTCATCCCCAATGCCGGGCCAGGCCACACCTGGGATCCATGGTCGACCTCCCAGAGGGATGGACCCTCTAATTTCAGAAAGAGCCGCCGAGGGTGGGCAGGCCCTGTTCCGTGGGGTGATCTGGAAAGCTGGGAAGTTCCTCTGGGAGGGGTGAACTGGTGATGGCTGGCCACAGTGGGGAGAAGAAGGGGCAGGATTGAGTGGGCACCTCTGAAGGATGCCTCGGAGGAAACCGGTGCATAAACATAATTGAAAAAAAAAAAAAAAAGAATTGTCCTGCCAAATGACTGATGTCATCTGGCATGGACATCCAAGGCATAGTGCTTAACAAACGTATTCATGGAACTCCAGGTAGCCGCACTGCAAATATCTTCAATGGGGACATTACGGATTTCTGCCAGAGATGCCGCGACTGCTCTGGTAGAGTGAGTGTACACTCTGCCTTCCAGCTTGACCTGTGCCATAGAATAGCAGTGGTGAAGGCATGCCACTAGCCACGCTGAAATGCACCTGACAGCAACAGGTTGAACCAGCTGGGTTGTGCTGAAGGAAACAAACTATTGTTGAGCCGTGCAAATTTCCTTTGTTCTATCGAGACAGAAATGAAAATTACATACCTACCGTAATTCTTGATCTTCTCTTGTATCTTCACCATTCATTACTGTTTGGGTAGTGCCGGAGGCACGCATCCACTACAGGAGATTTTTATTTTTTTGGAGTCGGTTCCAACGGGCGCCGCGGCCAGGAGCGACGCTGGGCTGGCCATGCGCGAGGGGCGCTATTAGGTGCTGCAGACTCCTCCTCCATCTCAGTTCTGGTAGCTGTAGAGGTAAAAACAAAGGGTAAGGAAAAAGGAGAGCGAGGCAAGAGAGCTGAGGGACAGAAAAAGGAAAGGATATGAACTGAAAATGGAATAAGCCGGTAGAGGGAGGAACAGATAAAGAGAAAGAGAAAAAGGAAGAAAAAGAGGAAGAAAACAAGGGATGTTGAGAGGGGAGAACACTGTCCATAGATATATTAGTTGAGAGGCTTATGAGCTCGGAACCAAAAACAAGGGAGCAAGAATCCCTCCTGATAGGACTGAGAGAAGGTTCAACTGAACCGCTTGTACAGATTGGACACAAAGGGCAGATTCTCTAACCTCCCATCATCCCAACCCCCTACACTCTAGCTGAGAGCTCAGAGACTGCCCAGGCAGAAATTCTGTTTCAGAAAGAGAGTGCCCAGCTAGGAGGGGGAATAAGCCCCTTAGCACCTTGTTAAGTGCTAACACAGAAGTGTGTGGGGAGGGGGTAAGCCCTACAGAAGGCAGCTTTGTATAAAAGGATAGAGTGGGAACTCAATCGGACTCCCTGAAGGCAAGGCAAGAACAACAGCTCAAGGTTAATGAAGTGCCAGAAGCACCAACCAGAAGAAGCTGACAAATTAATTAATACCTGCCAGAGGGAACCTGAAAATTGGGTCCAAGCCACAGAGAGACGGTCTCTTCAGCTGTGAATTGAACAACATGGCTAAGAAGCCAAGAGGTCACCCCTAGGGGCAATCAGAAAGAGTTCCCTCAGGATAGAATAAATCCTACTCGTTCCCCTTTACCTTGAGAAAAAAGGATCTGTCCAGAGAAGAACAGAAAATCAAGATAGGGTGTTTTTTTTTTTGGCTTAAAGGCCAATGAGGAAGGAGAGGAATGAGTAGGGAGGAAGACGCCGCAGTAGGAGGCCACTGAGGGGAAGGTGGGCGGGTATCAGTAATGAATGGTGAAGATACAAGAGATGATCAAGAATTACGGTAGGTACGTAATTTTCATATCTTCTCTTGTCAGTCTTCACCATTCATTACTGCTAGGGTGAGTATCAAGCTCCCCCCCAAGGGGGGGGGGGAATAATAGAAACCCTGAGGGAGCAAGACCCTCAGCCTCCTGCTGGTGGGAAACAGGAGGGGAAGACCCTGGGCTAGTCAGACGAGAAGCCTATGGGGAGGAGAGCTAGGAGGTGTCCCCTGGGACAGGGAGACGGAGGAAGCCCCTGCAGAAGCCTCCTAGCCCTGGAGGAAAAAAGACGGGTCCCCCGGAAAGCGGATCGAATCACCCTACGCCAGCCAGGGGTTATAACCTTGACAGACGAAGCCATGCCGTCCGTCTAATACAGATTGCTGTCCCTGCAAGCCTGGAAGCCACCTCACTGATGTCGTAAGATGCCCTTGCTTGGTGTCTTGTCAGCTCCAGGCCTATAGCAGAGAGGGCAATAGCTTGTCTGGATTGCTCCGTGTCAGGTATTGATGCTAGGACTTGGGATAGCATCGACCATAAATGCCTACTGTAGGCAGCATGGTGAGCCTGATGTGATGCAAAGCATAACATCGCACGAGAAGAAGAGAACACTCTTCGCCCCCACTGGTCAAACTGTAGGGAATCTGAGTCCGGAGGGCATCGTGCGCTAGGCGGCGGTGCCCGGAAGGAGTTTCTAGGAATGCCAATCCCGAAGGTGGGTTGGGAAGAGAACCTAGAGACTCCAATGGGGCACAATACCTTCTTCTGCAGTCTGCCGGGGCTGGAACAGGGACGGCTGGCGACCGCCAGGAACAGATAGACGCCTCCTGGAATGGAATAGGCCAGGACAGTACCACCAAATGCTGGGCACTGAATTCATTGAGGAATTCATGCATCTCCCGTTCGGCATTGTCTCGCCTAACAAAGGAGAAACGAAGATCCCTCACCATCCTCGAAAGGAATCTCAGATATTCAGTGAAATCAGCATTGGAGGAGAGATGAGCAGTGGGTTCCTCTCCCTCCGAGGAGGGAGACGAGGATGATGGAGAGCTCGAATGTCCAGAGGACTCCTGCGGCAGTGGGGATAGGTGAAACACCCGCTCATGCATATATCTAACGTATGAGGAGAAGGCCACCGCAGAGCCTCTGAACGTCTCCTAGGATAATGGGCCCGTAGGACAGACATAGACTGGGAGAGAGGGTGGTGGCTGCAGAGGAACGGGAGAGGGACACCTACGACGAGGCAACTGTCCTCTGCTGAGGCTCTGAAATCTGGAAAACGGAGCCCGAGCTGGCGGGATCCCGGACAACAAACCAGGTCGCAGAACGGAACCATGGGGATGCGAAGCCTGGAAGAGCCTAGTAGGGGATCCTCCCCTGTGATGAACCTGGAGCTGCATGGGTCCAGAAGGGCAGCCCACAGCAATGCCACCAGAGGGGTCTCTGGAGCCCGAGAGGGAAAGACGGGGCCCAGTGCTACGGCTCCTACCCACACCCTGAGGGGTGGCAGGTGAAGACTGAGGTGCCTCAACGCGGTCTCTCAACCCCCTGGACTCTGAAAACGCCCTCCTCCTCGACCCCAGCGACAACCCACCCCAAGCAGGTGCAGCAGCACCGGGATCGGCAGCTATCGCAACCCCCTCAGGAGGATAAGCCCCTCCCCCCGCCTCCACGCCATCCCCCTCCAAGGACCCCAGACCACCTCCAGCCTGGGAGTCCTCAGGATAGGACAGCAGAGGAGACAGAGGAATAGGCGCGCTGGGCCGCCTAGCACCTTGTCTCACTGGAGACCCTGACTCCGAAGAGTCAGGGAGCCAGGACGGGTCCACATCTGAATCATCCTGCTCCGAGGAGGAAGAGACCAGCTGGACCTCAATATTGGCCACCCCAGGGGTCTCCAGAGAAACTACACTGCGAACGGCGCCGGATGATCTCAGACCACCCTCAACCCCCAAACCCGGCCCTGAACCCCCCAATGGCACCGGTCAGACCCGCAGCACCGCCCTTGGCGCCGCTAGAAGAGCTGACCGGGCCCACGGCACCACAGGCGGTGCAGAGAGCCAACATGGCGCTGCAAACGGCACCGCCCCGATCACCAGCGCCGTGAACGGCACCAGGATCCGGAGCAGCGCCCGAAGGCGGCATCGAGGGTCCACCGATGCTGGGCCCAGCAGACCTGGGCCTTGACACACGGGGAGCCTGTAGCTCTGAAGAGGTGACTGCCGAGGCGGTGTCTCCACCGTGGCCCCGGGAGGGACCACGGCGCTCCTCCGACACCACGAAAGAGGCCTCCTCCTCCTCGGCAAGAGTAGAAGATGAGGAGGCCTCCTCCTCTCCAGACCGTATAGGCCTGGGAGGGACCAGAGGAAGGCCCAGAGATCTTACCTGGGAAGCCCTGAGTGACGCTTGTCCCCAAAAGTCGGGCGGAGCCTACGATCTTGAACGCGCAGAGTTCTAGGACGCGACGGTCTATCGAGAAACAGGCGTCGCACGAATCCATATCATGGCTGGGTCCCAGGCAGCAAAGGCAAACATCATGTCAGTCCGTGACGGAAAAATGCCAACCACAGGAGCACCGACGCATAGGGGCATGGCCCTCCTTCGACTTATATTTGGCTCCCGAACCTGACATAATGAGAAATAAACAGAAAAACACAGCAAAAGGATCCTGGTGCCATAAGAAAAAACAGAACGGTCTTACTTGCTAATAACAACTTCAACGGCGTCGGGATGAGCAGAAAGTGGAGAAGGAGGAGTTGCAAGTAGGCCTCTGATGCAGCTGTAAATCTCGCATGCGGAGCAGGTGCAGCTTCGATGGCGGGAGAAACAGAACTGAGATGGAGCAGGAGTCTGCGGCACCTAACAGCCGTCCCTCACGCATGGCGCAGCGCGTTTCTCTTGGGGGCACAGCCGTTGGAGTCGACTCCAAAAAACAAAATCTCCTGTAGCGGGTGCGCGCCTCCGGCACTACCCAAGCAGTAATGAATGGTGAAGATTGACAAGGGAAGATCTGCTATGCTCTTTTTACGTCCAGGGAATGAAGGTCACGCTCTCCTTCATTCTGGAAGTTTGCAGAGTAGGTAGGAAGGACTAAAGGTTGATACAGATGGAATTCTGAGACAACCTTAGGCAGGAACTTAGGATGAGTCCTAAGAACTACTCTGTCCTTGTGAAATACAGTATATGGGGGTCTGTCACCAAGGCGTGTATTTCAGAAACCCTACGAGCAGAAATAATGGCCACCATGAAGACCGTTTTCCAAGTGAGGAATTTCAACTCGCAAGTAGCTAGAGGCTCGAAAGGTTTACAAGTGAGCATGTCTAGCACAAGGTTAATGTCCCAGGCTGCAACTGGATGTCTAATAGGAGGTCTAGTATGCAGAATCCCTTAAAGAAACCTCTTAACTACGGGCAGCTGAGCCAGCGACATGGAAAGTACTGGTTCATGATATGCTGAAATGGCACAAAGATGAACTCTGACTGTGGAATACTGCAGACCTGTGTTTGAGGCGCCTAAAAGATATTCCAAGACTATTAGGTGGACAGGAAAAAGGATTCGAAGAGGATTTTGCACACCAGATAGAGAAACGCTTCCACTTAGCTGTGTAGGTTTTTCTGGTGGACGGCTTGTGCGCGGCCAAAAGAAATGGAAATGATGTACCTACCGTAATTCTTGATCTTCTTGGATGAGTCTCCACCGCTCATTCACACTAATGGGATTTGCGCTGTAGGCACTAGAACCCAGTGGGAGCAAACTTTTTGCTAGAGGGTTGGCGCCAGGGAGGGAACCAGATCTGTCGAGGCCAGAATGGGGCAATGAGAATCATTCTGCCCCCGAGTCTCCAGTTTGAGCAGTACCCTCTGAATTAGGGGAAGAGGGGGATATGCATATAGAAAGCATTTTGTCCACTGCAGCCTGAATGCCAGGTCCTGGATTTATGGAGCAGAAGAGAGGCAGTTTTGCTTTGAGTGGGGACGCGAAAAGGTTCAGGTCTGGAGTTCCCCACTCTTTGAAGAGTGACTGAATGACAGTTGAGTATAGAGACCACTCGTAAGGGTCTGCCTCCATTCTGCTGAGACGGTCTGCCAGCTCGTTTTGTACCTGAATCAGAGCCTTGTGCTCCAGGCACCATTCCCACACTCTCACTGCTTCCCTACATAATGGGTATGAGTGTGCACTGCCCTGTTTGTTTATGGAGTACACCACTGCCTTGTCCGTTTGAAGGAGAATATTTTTGTGACAGAGTATGACCTTCAAAGCTCAGACTGCATAGAGGACAGCTCTCATTTCCAGGACATTTATGTGAAGTTGAGACTCGTCCTGAGTCCACATACCCTGGATGTGGAGATCCCGGCAGTGAGCTCCCCAACCCATCAGGGACACATTCGTGGTAACTGAGATCTGATGATCCAGAGGGGCAAAGAGATATCTTTCCAGAAGGTTGTCCTCCTGAGACCACTAGGTGAGTGACTTCTTCAGAGGTTCCGTCATCTTGATGAGAAAGGACTGAGGGTGAGTGGTAGGGGACCACTGAGTACTGAGCATCCATTGAGATGTTCTCATGTGAAGTTGAGCCAAGGGTACAGTGAACACCGAGGATGCCATGGGGCCCAGCATCTGTTGCATCGAGAGAGCTCGAACCGAGCTGTGTTTTCTGATGAATCGGGCCATCTGTAAGATATCACTCCTTCTGTCCTCTGGAAGAAAAGCTTTCACACAGGAAGTGTCCAGAAGAATTCCAATGAACAGGAGCTTCTGGGATGGCTGCAACTGTGACTTTCTGAAGTTCAGCAGGACTTCTATGGACATGAGGAAGTCTGAGGCCGTGGCCACGGCGTCCAGGGTCTCTTGCCTGGAGGGACTTGCTAGAAGCCAGTCGTCCAGATATGGGAATACTTGGATTCCGATTTTCCTTAGATGCACCTCAAGAACTGTATAACACTTTGTAAAAACTAGAGGCACCGAGGACAGCCCAAAGGGCAGGACTCTGAACAGACAGTGTTGATCCAATGTGACGAACCTTAGGTATTTGTGGTGATTTGGGTGTATGAGAATGTGCTGGTAGGTGTCCTGCATGTCCAGGGAGGCTAGCCAATCATACTGATGAATCAAAGGCAGCAGGGTACCGAGTGACATCATCTTAAACGTTTCCTTGTGCAGGAATTTGTTTAACTTCCTGAGATCCAGAATAGGGTGCATGCCACCGGTTTTCTTTGGGACCAGAAAGTAATGGGAGTAGAAAATGAAAATTACGTACCTACCATAATGATGATCTTTCTGTGTATCTTCACCATTCATCACAGATGGGTATCTGGCCGGAGGTCAGGACCCCTCGGGAACTTTTTTTTTTTAAAAGGTAGGCGGAGCTGACACACCATCGGCGTCACCCTCGAGGCCGACGCATTGCGTGGTGCTCGCGGGTTGGCCGTTAGGCTGTGTCGACTCCGCCTGCCAGCCAGTTCTGAGTCGCCGGAGAGGTAAGAGGAAGGGAGTGGAGGGTGGGACAAGACAGTCCAAGGGACACAAAAAGGAAAAGATGTATGAACTAAAAGGAGAAATAACGACTGAGAGGACAGAAAAGAAAGAGGTTAGAAACTAAAGGGAATTGGGAGGGGCCCCAATCTCTGGAAGCAGAAGAAGGGGGGTAGGGTGGGTAAAGAATTTAGGAGAGAGGGGAGAAGGATAAGATATCCCGGACCCTGGTCCATCTCTTGATTGTATAGGAACTGCAAGGAGTAGCAAAGCTTTCTGCCAGAATTCAACGCACGGAATAACTGGCAAACACTCCAGATAAGCAGAATCGGCTATTCTAGAGGAAGGACAGGATACAGGGATTCAGCACCCTCTCAAGAAAAGATTTTTGGTGAAAAAAAGGTGTGTTTTTTTGGGGGGGAGAAATAGGTTGGATGGAAACAGGGAGGAGGAGAGAAGGAGTGCAACTACCAACTTCCACCCCACAGGGGTGGAGTCAAGGTACTAGAAAAGGAGTGCCGCTTGAGCTATCCACTCTTCCTGGAAAAATACTCCCCTGTGTGTCCCTATTTTACCCCACTCCTAAGGAGGAGAGGAGGAGTCACAGAGAGGGAGGGGGACCCAGAGACTGAGGCCCCAGGGGGATGGAGAGGTGGTTAGGATGAATGGTGAAGATCACAGAAAGATCATAATTACGGTGATGCGTAATTTCTATATCTTATCTGTGTCTAATCTTCTCATTCATCTGAAATAATGCCGAGAGCCCCGAAGGGGACATTTCTTTACACCTAAGGGACAAAGTCCCTTAGCCCTCAGTGGTGACACACTAAGGGGGACCTTCAGGGCCTGAGAGACCCGAGTGGGGAGAGAGAGAGAGAGGGACGGAGTCCTCCTGGAGGGGGAAGAAAGTTGCACCGACAAGCGCCGTCTCACTCTGCGGGAGAAAAGGTAGGTTCTGTGGTGGGCGGAGTTAATCACCCTATGCTGGGCCAAGGGTGACAACCGGGAAAGACGTAGCCATGCTGTCCGCCTAGTGCAGATCGCTGTCCCTACAACCCTGGTAGCTACCTCGTTGGCATCATAAGATGCCCTCGCTTGGTGCCTTGCTAGCTCCAGGCCACGCGCAGAGAGTGCAATGGCTTGTCTGGTTTGCTCCGTGTCAGGCAATGAGGCTAGGATCTGACCTAGCCTGGACCACAAGAACCTGTCGTAGGCTGCGTAGTGGGCCTGATGTGCAGAGATAGACAGAAGTAACCATGCTGAGTAGAAAATCCTCCTACCCCAGAAATCAAAATCCAAGGAGTCTTGATCTGGGGGCCGGTCACGGTGAAGGGCGCGAAGACCATCAGGAATATCCAACTGCGTCAATCCAGACTTTGGATGAGGCATAGAACCTGGAGACTCCAGGGGTGTGCAATACCTCTGGCTGAAATCCCTTGGGGCAGGAACTCTGGAGAAGGGCCTCTGCCCAGAATGCACCGACGCCTCCTGAAAGGGAGCCGGCCAGGGTGGCACCACAAGGGTGGCCTCACCAAAATCGCCTAGAAAGGCATGCGCCGAGTGTTCAGGATTGCTAATAGTGGAAGGAGAAAGGTGCAAATCCTCCAACATCCTCACGAGGAATCGCTGATACTCAGAGAGATCAGCAGCCGGAGAGATGTGGACAGAGGGTTCCTCTCCCCCTGAAGAGGGGGATGAGGAGCTGGAGGTCACCGTCTGTTCAGTGGGTGGCTGCAGGGGGGAGGTTGAAAAACCTGACTGTCCATTGCCCTAACGTAAGCAGGGAACTGAGCAGCCACTGCTCTGAACTGCTCCCAGGTGAGAGGGCCGCTAGGACCGAGGATGTCTGGGAGCGCAGGACAGTGTGGCAGAGGGATGGGGACAGAGCCAAGAAGAGATGTCGGCTGACCTCCATCTGGGCTAAGGAGTGGACCGTGGGCACCCGCGGAAGAAGGTGCCCCGGAAGACCCCACAGCCGACAGCTGAACAACCACATCGGTATTGCCTTGGCTGCCGGAAGAATCCCCCTGTGGGCGGCCGGGTCATGAGATCAGAAGACGATCCCTGCCTCAAAAGAAGCAACTCTCAAAGAGACCGAGGAGGAAAATGATCCACCTCGGCTTCTCCCAAAGGCCAGGTGGACCCCAGAAAAGGCGGCCTTGACCCAGACCCCTCGGCCCCTCGGGTCTGAAGAGCCCTCCTCCTTGAGGAGGGCCAGCCTAGGTAGCTGGCATCTCTGGGCAGCCCGAAGGGGGCTATCCAGGTGCAGTGCCCTCCCCCACAGGTGCTCGATCTGCCCCAAAGTTGGCGATCAAGGCACACCACGGAGGGTACCATAACTGAGGGTCAGTGAAACCGAGACCAGGCTGCAGAGCTATGGTGGCTTGCACCACTGCCTGCTGGTCAACACCCCTGACCCTAGTCTTGGTAGCCACCGACCTCACCTCAGAAGGGGGCTGACTCTGACTGGTCGAAGAGACCACCGTGCTGCCCACCTCAACAGCCAACCCCGAGGGGTCAGACTGCACGTCCGACCCAGAGCTCGACTCCATCTCCAAGGAGATAGAGTCTGAGGCCCTGTGCCAAACCGTGGTAGGGTGGGTAGAACCATCCTTACCACCAGGCCCAGAGACCACAGCTGTGCCCGAGTCGGTGCCAGTGCCTCCCACAACCCCGAGAGCGGAATCAGAGGGAGGCGCGGCCCCAGCTGGAGCCAGAGATCCAGAGTCAGGACCAGTCACGGCACCATCCGGTCCCACAGCACCGCGAGTGGCGCTGAGGATGGAGACGGCACCAACGATAGTCCCGGCGGCACCCTCAGAGCTGCCCCAGGCGCCACCCGGCTCCCCGGTGCTGTGAATGGTGCCGAGGGCCAGGGCGGCACTGCAGATGGCCCCGAAGGCGGACACGGTGCCGAGCACGGCCCCGCCTGGCTCCCCAGTGCCGCGAGGCTGGCGCCGAGGGCTGGGGCGACACCGTGGACAGCCCCAAAGGTGGACACAGTGCCGAGCATGGTGCCCGGCTCCCCAGTGCCGCTCACGGTGCAGAGGGCAGGGACGACACCGAAGACGGCGCCGACTGAGGGAACCAAAGGCCCCACGGCACCGAGCCTCGAGGACACAGCGCCTTGTTCAACCATGGCGCTGAGGACAGCGCCGATGCGAGACGTGGCAAAGGATAGCGTTGCAGTAGATCTCACGGTGCCGCTAACAGTGCCGGCACTGCAAACAGCTTTGACAGAGGTCACGGCGCCGCGTGACAGGTCGGCACTGCCGATGGCCCCGTCAGGGCCCATGGCGCCACAAATGGTGCCGAGGACTCTGACCGGCGGCATCAGGATGGCACAACCCGGGCCTTCGAACCCGCAGGGAGCAACACGGGGAGCCTTCACCCCGAAGAGCGACTGCCATGGCGGTGCCTCCTACCCGCTCCCGGAAGAGGCGGGCCAGACCTCCTGCACCCGCGGAAGAAGCCTCAGCAGCGGCTGAGCTACAAGTAGCCAAGGCTCCCTCCTTCTCGGTCCGTATAGAGACCAGAGGGACCCGGAGGAAGGCGAGAGGCGTGGCTTGGCCCGACGAGTGCGTACCCGACCCCCGAAAGTCGGCGAAGCTCACCCCACTTTCCACGCGCGTTGTTTGAGGACCCAGTGGTCCATGGAGAAGCAGAAGTCACACAAATCCATGTCATGAAGCAGGCCAAGACACGAGAGAGACTGGTTGTGCTGGTCGGTGACGGAGAAATTTTGGCCGCATGGGCACCGTCGCATGGGGGGGGCTGACCCGTCTTGGAAGATTTCCTGCCCTCCGACCGAGACATGACCTACGGGGAAAAAAACACCAAAAACAGACTTGACGTTGTGGAAATATAAAGATAAGGAAAGATCTTACCAGGCAACGTCGAGTAGTGGCAAAAACAGAACCGGCAGGAGGACCGACGGACTTTGGTGCCGAAGGAAGGATTTCGAAAAACTAGCAAGCCTAGGATTTTCTTCACAGTGTCCCAAGGCGACCTCTCGGCGGAGGCGAAGGAACTGGCGAGCAGGCGGGTGGCACAGTCTAATGGCCAACCATCGGCCACGAAGTGCGTCGGCCTCGAGGCTACGCCAATGGTGTGCCAGCTCCGCCCACCAAAAAAAAAAAAAAGGCTCCCTCGGGATCCTGACCTCCGGCCAGATACCCATCTGTGATGAATGGTGAAGACTGACACAGATAAGATCCTGTATTTCATTGATCCAGCGGAACTACTTCTACTTCTCTGTTGTTCAGAAGGCCTTGTACCTTGGAAGCAAGAAGGTCTGACTGTGCCGCCGACAGCCTGGGCTGTCACTTGGGAGGATGATCCGGAGGGGTTTCCGACAGATTGAGAGAGTACCCCTTGTGGATTATCCTGAGGATCCATTTGACTGATGTTATAGATTTCCACTGGTCGTAGAACTGAGTCAGACATCCTCCCACTGTCAAGGAAGAGTCCCCCTCGGGCAGCTGAGGTGGGACCTTGGCCGGAATCTCAGAAGGTGGCACTGGACGTTTTTGGGCCTTGTGCCTTTTGCTGCATTTTCTTTTGCAGCTGAGGGGTCTGGTGTCTGTTAAAACCTCCTCTTCTTCTGCCCCGAAAGGACTGACGGTTGTGAAACTGATTCTTGTTCCCACCCCCTCGAGAGGGAGCGGGCAGAGGTCTTTCTGTCTTAATGGCAGACCTAGTCTTCCGTGTGGCCTCTAGTGCTTGTTCCACCTGAGGCCCAAACAGACACATGTCGTCAAAAGGTAAGGTCATGACTTGCTGTTGGGCATCATTCGTGAAGCCCAAAGTACACAGCCAAGAGTGGCGATGGGTGCGAATGCCAGCCTCCGCCGCCCAGGAAGCAATATTGAAAGCGTCCATTGCTGCTTTAACTTGTTGGTTATTGGACTCGATACCCCTAGTTATGGTCTGAAGTAGCTCTGAGTTAACCTCCGACTCAGGCAGAGCTTCTTCCACTGCTCTGAGTGAATGCCAAACAACATACTCATATTGTGAAAAATACTCCTGGTAGCTGGCAATACGCATGCCGAGGGTTGAGGCATCAAAGACTCTCTTACCCAAGGTGTCTATCTTGCAAGATTCTTTGTTTATAGCATGGGCTGTAGATTCCTGAGGGAGGACAGCCTTATCATTTTCTGTCAGGACCACAATGGCATCAGCAAAGGCTTGTGAGGCCAAAATGGGGCGATCCTTGGGAGGGGCATATTCCCTGTCTATGGACTTGGCCACAGAAGGAATAAGTGCTGGACTCTCCCACACCATCTGGGGAAGAGTCTCAAAAGAGGGCTGTACCGGAGGGGTTAAATCCATAGGGATTTCCGGAACATGTAAATATTGGAGACGCAGAAGCTTCCCAGGATATATTTCCGTGGACTGGAGAGAAAGAGTAGAATTTAAATTCTTGAGCAGAGACTTAAAGGAAAGGTCTTCAACAATAGGCTCTGCAGGGGGACTGATTCCTGCCCCCAGGGCAGAATCGGCAGCAACATCATCAATCAGCCGAAGATCTGGATCGGGCTCAAAATCATCCCGACAGTCCAGGTGGGGACTGCATAGACAGGAACGGGATGATAACCAGGAGGAAGAAGAAAAAGAGAAAGAATCGGAGCCGAAAACCTATGAAAAGTAGATGGCACCGTACACATCCCCAGCGCCGCCAAAGAGAACAGCATCAAGAACAGAGAGGGCACTCACATAGAAAACGGTGTCGCGCTTGGTGCCGACAGGGATCGTGACACCACACACACGCCAATGCCACCACCCTGGAGCCGGGCGCGATGGATAACACAGCACCACATACGGCGCCGACGCCAGCCCCGCCGCCGACAGAGTATGCGGCACCACAGACGGTGCGACACCACTCGTGGCTCTGCAAAGGACCTCAGCGCTGGAGAAGCCGGCACTGCAGTCAACAACACCATCACAGAAATCTGAAAACTGTGATTTGAAGTTAAAGGATGAAAAATGGCAGGAGATAAAGGCATCGGTGTGCACCCCTGTGCCGAAGCCATGTGAGGGGGATAGACACTGGAGCATGGAGTCGACAGCACCAAAGAAGGCCCGACGCGACTAGGAAGTCCTAACCACCTTGCCTGCCGTTCTGAAACAGACAGGCAGAAGGCCTCAGTGACGGACTGGCCGGTTTGGGCAGTCGGGACAACCTCCGAGCCCACTGCTCCATAAGAGCAGCCCAATGGTGAAACTGCTCATCGGAAGCCCCTCCAATAGGTGGAGAGGAGCTCTGGTGTCACAGAGGCTGGCTACCGGAGTCAGAAACCGGTGACTCGGAAAGAAGCGGAGACTGGCTACTGACCCTAACAACTGACCGTCTACGTGCAGATGTACCAGAAGGCGACCTCGAGTGATGCCGTGTCTTCTTCGACCTGTGGGCCGAAGAAGAACTTGAGGACGAACAGTGCCGAGAATGGGAGTGTTTCTTTTTATGCTTTTGGGGAGACTGCCCATCTCCCCGAGCACTGGACCATCCGTTGTCAGACCTCTCCTCTGGGGAGGGTGGCGGACCAGACCCGACCCGGCTGACTGAACAGCTTTCATACGATGTCTCTCTACCGTCACCTGCCCCACTCATGGTCGACTCAGTCAATGGAGGGCTGAAGACTTCTCGCTTGTACAAGTAAGAATTTATTAAAATATAATCAGTACTTATCATTGATAAAATACAAAATAATAAAACTGAAAACTAAGCTGCTAGTTTGAAGTTTGACTCCCGGCAGGCAAGCGACGTCGTCACTGAAGTGCACTCGACGGCGGGAAAAAAGGAACTGAGGTGGTTGGAGGGTTGATGCTGAGACAGTCTATACCACACGCGCCTGGCTCGCAGGGCCACTTCCTCGCAGCCCCATCTTGGCACCGGCCCTCCTGAAAAAAGTTTGCTCCCACTGGGTCCTAGCGCATCCGGTGTACTCCCATCAGTGTGAATGAGTGGTGGAGACTTTATGTCCAGGAAGATAAGAATGAGCGAGCTCGGGGGATGGTGGGTGGGTGTGTGAATGAATGGTGGAGACTTTGTCCAAGAAGATCGAGAATTGCAGTAGGTACATAATTTCCATATCTTCCTGGACTAAAAGTCTCCACCACTCATTCACACTAATGGGAGAGCACCACGCTAAAATCCAATTTCCCAAGCATGGCGGCTGGACACAGCACTCACTCAGGACAGAACTCCATTAAGGATTGTCCTGCTGAAGGAAGTGTGCTGTCTGGCATGGACATCCAGAGTGTGGTGCTTCACAAAGGTGTGTACCGTGTTCCAAGTCGCCGCTTCACAAATATCTGCAACGGGTATATTACGAATGTCCGCTAGGGGTGCCATAACTGCTCTGGTAGAGTGGGCATAAACCTGGCCTTCCAACTTGACCAGCACCAGTGAGTAGCAATGATGAAGACATGCCACCAACCATGCAGAAATGCATCTAATGGCAACAGGCTGACCCTGCTGGGCCATGCTGAAAGATACAAAAAGTTGCTTGGATTTGCAAATCTCTTTAGTTCTGTCGATGTAGAATCGCAGAAGCCTTTTGACATCCAAAGAGTGAAGGGTGCATTCCCCTTCATTCTGGAAGTTGGCAAAATAGGTAGGAAGAACCAATGGCTGATTAAGGTGAAATTCCGAAACCACCTCGGGTAGGAATTTGACGTGAGTCTGAAGTACCACCTTGTCCTTGTGAAATACACTGAAAGGAGGGTCTGTGACCAAGGCATGTATTACAGAGACTCTGTGAGCAGAAGTGATGGCTACCAGGAATGCAGTCTTCCAGGTCAGAAACTTCAAGTCCCAGGTGGCTAGAGGCTCAAAGGCTTACGAATGAGCATGTCTAACACAAAGTTGATATCCCATGCGGCCACCAGTTTTCTGACCAGGGGTCTAGTGTGTAGGATGCCCTTGAGGAATCTCTTGACTAGAGGTAACTGAGCCAGCGACATGTTCTGCACTAGCTCATGGTAGGCAGAAATCAAGCAAAAGTGCACCTTCACTGTCGAGTGTTGCAAGCCTGCATTTGACAGGTCTAAGAAGTACTCCCAACACTTTATTCGGTGGGCAACAAAATGGGTCCAGCGTGGACTTTGTGCACCAAATGGAAAACCGTTTCCACTTTGCCGTGTACGTTTTCCTAGTGGTGAGCTTACATGCTGCTAAGAGGATTTCTGAGATTCTTTGAGAGATCTTAAACCTACTCAATTCTATCTCCTCAGGAGCCAGGCATGGAGATGAAGGGAATGCACGTTGGGTTGATCAGGGGTCCCTGTGTCAGGAGGTCTGTTCATACAGGAAGTTGCCTCGGATGGACTTCAGACAACCTGTTGATCAACAGAAACCATATCTGTCAAGGCCAGAATGGGGCAATAAGAATCATCCTGCCCCCTTGTGCCTCCAGTTTGAGCAGCACCCACTGAATTAATGGAAGAGGAGGAAATGCGTACAGAAAGCATCTTGTCCACTGCAGTCTGAATACATCCTGACAGAAAACGCCAGATTCTGGATTTCTGGAGCAGAATAGAAAAATTTTTGCAGTGAGTGGGGGATGCAAAAAGGTCCAGGTCCGGACTGCCCACTCGTCGAATAGCGACTGCATGACGTCTGTAGCGAGCGACCATTTGTGTGGATCCACCTCTGTCCTACTGAGGCAATCTGCTAGGTCATTCTGAATTTCTGGCAGGTGGACTCCCTGAATCAAGACATCGTGCTTGAGGCACCATTCCCACACCCTCATGGCTTCCCAGCACAGAGGGTATGAGTGCGCTCCACCCTGCTTGTTGACGTAATGCATCACAGCCTTGTTTTTGATCTGAAGGAGAATTACTTTGCGACAGAGGATGTCCTTCTGGGCTCGGACAGCGTATAGGACTGCTCTCATCCCTAAGACATTGATGTGTAGATGAGACTCCTCCTGGCTCCACACTCCCTGAGTGTAGAGGTCTTGACAGTGAGCCCCCCAGTCGATGAGAAATGCATCTGTGCTGATGGTGATCTGAGATTCCAGTGGGGCAAAGACAGACCCTGAAGAACATATGAACATACAAAATTGCCAGTAGAAACAGGCCTCCTGGTCTACTGAGTCAGCTCGAGCGTGCAGCTAGCCAATCATCTTGCAGCTGCCCCTCCCACCCCACTTCCCAGTATCCCTTACCCTAACACTGTCCCAACCCCTCCTGAAACTGCCCACTGTCTTACAGGACACTATCTCGTCTGGTAAGGTGTTGCATTTGCCCTGCACTTTTTCAGTGAAAAAAATGTCTCCTCATCTCCCTCTTTAATCTTCCCCCTCCAGTCTCAGTCCATGCCCTCTCGTGTCCCTCCCCCTTCTTATCTGAAAATTTCCTTCTGTGTTGGTCTTGTTTATTCCCTTCAGATACTGAAAGGTGTCGACCATATGCCCCCATCACTCCTCTCTTCCAGTGAATACATATTGAGCTCTCCCAGCCTGTCCTTATAGGGCTTGCTCTCCAATCCCTGGATCATCTTTGTGGCTCTTCACTGCACCCCCTCCAACAATCTGATGTCTGTCTTCAGGAATGGATGCCAGTACTGCATGCAGTACTCCAGGTGGGGCCTGACCAATTACCTATACGGGGCAGGATAACCTCCCTCCTTCTGGAGGAGATCCCTCTCACAATACACCCCAGCATTTTGTTGGCTTTTGCTGCCGCCTTCCTGCACTGAGCAGAGTTGTTCGTGCTCCCTGTAATGATCATAGAAACATAGAAGTTGTCGGCAGATGGGGACCATACGATCCATCAAGTCTTCCCTTGGTTTCCTACCCCCCTACTTAGCTGCCTGCTTGTGTATCCCACAATGTCTGTGATTGCTCCTAGGTCCTTCTCCTCTGTGGAGCCCCCCCAACAAGAAGCTTGTCTTCCTGTGTCCACCATGCAAGCGATCTTGTCAGAGGCTCCATCACTTTAATGTGGAAGGACTGCAGGTGTGTGGTTGGTGACCATTGAGTGCTGAGCATCATCTGTGTTGTCTTCATGTGTAGTCGGGCTAGAGGCACTGTGAAGATGGACGATGTCATTAGATCCAACATCTGCTGCATCGAGAATGCTCGAACAGTGTTGTTCCCCCTGATATAGCGAGCCATCTGGAGAATGTTGTTTCTTCTGTGCTCTGGAAGGAAAGCCCGTGCCCTGGAGGTGTCCAGGAGGGCTCCTATGAAGAGGTGCTGGGAGGGCTCAAGCTGGGATTTTTCCAGATTCAGTAGCACCCTCATGGAAGTAAGGAACTGAGAAGCTGTGGCGTATGCTTCCTGCATCTCCTGTCTAGAAGGGCTTGCTAGGAGCTAATCATCTAGGTATGGGTACACTTGAATGCTGAGTTTTCTGAAGTGCACTGTGAGAACTGTGAAGCACTTTGTAAAAACTCGAGGCGCCGAGGACAGCCCAAAGGGCAGGTCTCTCAACTGGTAGTGCTGACCCAGAGCCACAAAATGGAGGTACTTGTGGTGACTTGTGTGCACTGGGATGTGCTGGTAGGTGTCCTGCATGTCCAGGGATGCCAACCAGTTGTACTGATGAATCAGCAGAATTAATGTTTCTAGATAGATCATCTTGAACTTTTCACTGAACAGGTATTTGTTCAACTTTCTGAGGTCGAGAATTGGGTGCATGCTGTCCGTTTTCAATGGAACAAGGAAGTAATGGGAGTAGAACCCCATGTTCCATTCTGCCTGCGGAACCACTTCTACTGCCCTGTTTTTCAGAAGGACTTGTATCTCAGAAGTAAGGAGGTCTGACTGAGCGGTAGACAGACTGTGCTGCCGATTGGGTAGAAGATCTGGGGGAATCTCTGTGAAACTGAGAAAGTATCCCTCTCGAATAATCCTAAGGACCCATTTGTCTGTTGTGATGGATTTCCATTGATTATAAAACTCAGTCAGATAGCCTCCCACTGCCGTAGCTGTATTCACTTCGGGCAGCTCAGGTGGGATGTGGGCCAGGTTTTTAGAGGGTGGCACTGGGTGCTTTTGGGCCCTGTGCCTTTTGCTGCATTTTCTTTTGTGGCTGACAAGTTTGGTTTCTATTAAAGGCTCCTCGGCCTTTACTTAGAAAGGACTGCCTGTTAAGAAATTGTTGACAGTTCCCACACATTTGAGGGTCTGCAGGAGCCGGCCTTGCTGTTTTAATGGCAGTCCTGGTTTTCTGAGCAGCTTCCAATGCTTGTTCCACTTGAGGGCCCAACAAATGAGCCCCATCAAAGGGGACATTCATCACCTGTTGCTGAGCCTCGGGTGAGAAGCCTGATGTTCTGAGCCAGGAGTGCCGCCTGATGCAGATACCCACAGCCACTGCCCATGCTGCAGCATCATAGGCATCCATAGCAGCCTTCAACTGATGGTTGATGGATTTGATGCCCCTGGTAATCATTTTAAGAAGCCCCAAATTGACCTCTGACTCTGGGAGGCTCTTGACTGCCTCACGGGAGGAGAGACTGGAAAGACAGATCCTCCACTATGGACTCAGCTGAGACAGATGGCTTGCTGTCCATGTCATGGCCTGAGTCATCTCTGGTATCACCCGATAGAACCAGATCAGGATCAGACTCATTGCCGTCATCCTCCAGCCCTGAGATGTCAGGGGCAAATCCTGCTAGACCAAGGCCTGGACCAGGAGAGGAGTACACAGGCATTATTGGGACCTGTACCGGCGTCGACAAAGTACCCAGCACCAAGACTCACACCGCAAGCAACACCGAAGTTGATGCCAAAGTCAATGCTGCATGCGGCACTGAGGTCATCGCCGCACGTGTCACAGAAGCTGGCACTGTACACGGCGCCAACAAACTCTCCAATGTCGCAACCAGCAATGAAGAGGTCAACGTGGCACGTGGTGCTGAAAGACACGCCACACACGCTGCTGACAACCCCGGACCCCTGTCAGACCTAAAGGAAAAGGGGAAGGAAAATGGTACCTGTGCTGGCCCCTTCATGGAACTTTGGTGAGGGGGGGTAGGCACATGGAACCGGCACCTGTGGTGTCGGTACTGTAGAGGGAGAAATCTCCATCACCGGCACTGAACACACACCCTGTCCCAACTACTCCGGCCCAGCAGCCCCAAGACCCGAAGGCCCTGGAACTAGGTCCACAGGCAAGGGCAGACGAGAAAGACACTGTACCTACTGCTCCATAAGAGTGGCCCAATGGTGATACTGCCAACTGGAAACCCCATCAGAGGTCAGAGAGGGGCTCCAGTGTCGAGACTCCCGCGGCTGCTAAAAACAGAGACCACTGGGGACCCAGGAGGGGTCGGGTTGGTCCCGCCCTTCACAACCGAAGACCCCTTAGCAGACATACTAGAGGGCTACCTCGAGTAATACCACTTCTTCTTCCTCCTACAGGAAGAAGAAGAGCTTGAGGTCGAACAGCGCCAGGTCCCTGACCGAGATTGGGCCTGTTTCTTTTTGTGCTTTCTGAAGGACTGTCCTCCCTCCCGAGCACCAGACTGCCCATGGTCGGACCCCCCCACTCCGCAAAGGGTGGCAGACCAGACACAGCCCCACTGCCAGAAGAACTTTCCAGCAAAGTCTCCCTACCATCACTGATACCAGCCATGGTCAACTCTGTTGATGACAGGCTGAGACAGGTTTCGTCAGAAGTTTTAGTTTTGTTTTGTTTTTTGTTACTAAAATAAAAATAATACTAAGAAATACTAATAATACTAAACAAACTGAATGACTAAATGCTGCTGTCATACAGATGTGAATTTGACTCCCAGCGGGCAAGTGACATCGTCACTGAAGCACACTCAACGGCGGAAAAAAGGTGGTTGGAGGGTCGACGCCGAGATAGCCTATACGGATGCGAGGCAGTCTCATGGGGCTGCACATGTGTGGTCCTGTCTTGGCGCCAGCCCTCCAAAAGATTTTTGGCTCCTGCTGGGTCCTAGCGCCTCTGGCATAGTCTCATTAGTGTGGATGAGTGCTGGAGACTTTTAATCCAGGAAGATCAAGATATTATATCTCAGCTGGGCTGTCCTGGCTAAATACATGGTAAAAATGGGTAAAATGTGAAGGCCACTAAAAATGAGATATTGCAGCTCCACTGTGCTATCCTGGATAAATTAATTTATTTATTTCATTTTTGTTAACTGGTTAGGTGCAACAGACAAATTAATGCCTATTTTCAGGCACGACCCAGGAAAATTACATCATATAACAGTAAACAATAGATGCAACAGAAAACAAACTTAAAGGGGAACTGTCATCAACAGGGTTTCTTTATATCTGAACGCCCATAAAAAGCTAATTTGATTGAGCCATTGTGTTTATCTGTGAGTCTTTGCAGTCCAGAGTTATTCGTATGCAAACCACCCTGTAATTAAGGCATGGTGGCAGACATATGTTTTGGACTCCTGACAAGAAATTATGTCACCGAGGGTCTAGGTTCTCCTTTGACTGTATTTAATCCAACAGGTTAAATAGGAAATCAACTGTTTTATTAAGTGTGTTTTATGGTGTTATTACAACACTTTTTACATCTATAATTGTTTTGTATGTGCATTGAAACTAGTGAGTTATCACCTTTACATTTCAAACTGTTAGTAAAAATAATCCATCTTCAGGATTGCTTTAACCTCTATGCTATACTGCCAGCTGACCATCAAAAACAACACATCTTAAGGCTGGCTCTGTGGTGCCAACAGGTATTGGGGCCTCACATCAGGATTTCTAAACCCTGGCTGTGTTCATGTCAGTAGATTTCTGGGACTGTCACCGCACCAACTTCTTTCTTTTTCTGTTCCCTCCCTTTCACCTTTTCTCTTACAATTTCTGGTGTGAACTCAGGTCTACAAGTTGCAAATGTGGCTATGTACCTACTGGCCTGGCATCATGGGGCCAGCCTTGAAATGTGTAGCTTCTGTTTATGAGCTGGCAGTACGGCTATGAACAACCTTCGTTCATGCATCAGAATGGGTTTTCAGCATGAGTTAAGATTCTGAAAATAATATACTCTTTCTATCCAGATCTGACTTTCCCCCACGGGAGACTAGTAGGCAAAGAGGGTAGTTTGGGAGTGGGGAGCAAGCTTACAAATTGGGTTGAGCATTGGTTAGAGGGAAGGATGCAGAGGGTTGTGGTAAATGGGGTGCACTCCAAGGAGGAAAGGGTGATGAGTGGCGTTCCCCAGGTGGTCAGTGCTGGGACCCATACTCTTCAACATTTAAATTATTTATTTATTTAGATTTTGGTGACCGGGTAAACCCACTGAGACCAATGGTCCCTTTTTCAGGGGTGACCCGGAGTTAGTTACAGAGAATACATACATAGGTATCAATATACAGTAGTTATAGCAGATACATGATAGAAATCAAAACGTCCATTGGGGACATTACGGAGGGTCTGCAAGGGAAGGTGAGTCTGTTTGCAGATGACATGAAAGTATGTAATAGGGTAGATATGACGGGGGTGGAAAGTATGAGAGAGGATCTGGCAAGGTTGGAGGAGTGGTCAGAAAGATGGCAGCTACAATTTAATGTAAAGAAATGCAGAATTATGCATACAGGGTGTAGAAACCCAAAGGCAAAGTACTGGCTTGGAGGGAAAGAACTGGAGACAACAGAACAGGAAAGGGACCTGGGGATCACTATTTCAGACAGCCTTAAGTTTTGGAGTCAGTGAGACAAGGCAGTGGGGGAGGCACTCAGAATGTTGGCATGCACAGAGAGGGGCTTTATAAGCAGGAGAAGGGAGGTGATCATGCCATTATACAAGACCATGGTAAGACCGTACCTGGAGTATGGGGTACAGTTCTGGAGGCCATACTTACAAGGGGATAAGGATAGGCTGGAGAAGGTCCAGAGAAGGGCTACCAGAATGGGTGAGCAGACTGCAGGAGAAGACATATGAGGAGAGACTGGGTGAGCTGGGCCTGTACACACTGGAGGGTGGAGGGAAGACATGGTAGAAACATTCAAGTACTTGGCATAAATAGGGTGAGGGTTGAAAATATCTTCAGTTTGAGGGAGAACAACTCCATTGGGGGAATGCGTTAAAACTCAAGGGCGGCAGATTTAAAGGAGACATCAGGGGATATTCTTTACTGAGAGGGTGGTGGGGTCATGGAACAGACTGCTGGAATGGGTGGTGGGGGTTGACACAGTGGGCACATTTTAAAAAGCCTGGGATACATACATGGGCCTAAACAACAAGGGGCAGACAGAAAATGGAGGGCAGAGATCTTCTGAAGGGGGGGAGAGACTCGGGCAGACTGGATGGACCATGGGATCTTTTTCTGCCAACAAATTTCTATGTTAATTACGTGTTTATTAATTGCAAAAAAACATTGATTGACAACATTGCTAAAACATGCATAACCTGAAATGCAGTATTAAAATATAGAATAATAAATGGGTGGGGGTGAGTAACCAGAATTTTACACACACCCGGGGTGTGGTATGCAACATAAACCCCGAGGGTTTTTTAAGAGCATCGCACACTGATTGTGTGTAACATTCTGTTTTTTACACACACGCCCATATATTATTTTATTTAATTAATGGTGATATTTTTTTTCCGTCTGAGCACAGTTCAGTTAGTGCAGCACTTCTGTCAGAGACAGACACACACACACACACACACACACTGCCTGTCTCTCCCTTTTGTTTTTTCTCTTTTCTTTTTCTTTACATTACAGTGGTAACGACATTCTGGAAAGTCGCGGTCCGTCAGCATTGCTGCATAATGTAAGATGCGCTCGAAGGGTATGAGCGGCAGGATCAACCAGATTGATTTTCTTCATTTTCAAGGCAGGATCAACTAGAGAGATATTTAAAAATATTTAAAATCTTACTTGTCTTAACAGTGTGTGGCAAAGCTTAAGTGCTGGTACCGGTGCTCGGTAATGGAGCAGCCATATTGGACAAGATGTTCAGCCCCCCCACAGTGAAACTATGCACCAGTTAGCTTTCTGTGGTGATGCTTGATTGACAGGTGTTGATTATAACCTGCTGGCTGTAACCACAAATATCAACCGGGAGGTTGTAACTGGAGATAAAAGTGTCTTTATCTGTATGCAAAAAATGATTAAAGAGTATTTTACTTCTATCTGATTAAGTTAAAGGTATAACAATTTCTTACTGAAAAACTTTGGATGGAATGGGATTTTCTACTTTAACAATGCCAGAATTCTATTGGAATATTAGGAGGCAGTATAGTGCAGTGGTTAAGGGCACTGAGCTACAAACCTGGAGATCTGGGTTTGAATCCCACAGCCCCACTTGCATACTGTGTGATTCTGAGCAAGTCACTAACTTCTTCTGTTTCCAGGTCGACTCGCACCTGGAAACAAGCTTCAGCACAGTGTGCCTTTCCTGGTTAAAACATTTCCCCTTTCCCTTATTTTTGCTAACGGTTTGAAATGTAAAGGTGGTAACTCACTAGTTTCATTGCACATACAAAGCAAATATTATAAATGCAGAAAGTGTTGTAATTACAAAATCCCAAAGTATTTCAGTAAGAAACTCTTATACTTTTAACTTCATCAAAAGAAGTAAAATACTTTTTTAATAATGCATTTCAGATTATGCATGTTTTAACAATGTTGTCCATCTATAGTAATTGTGTCCTATTTTTTTCTTTTCAAGTCAAAACTGGATAGAAAGAGCATATTTTCAGAATCATAACACATGCTCAGATTGTTTTTACTGTCTTTTTCCAGGAGAAGTACACTGAACAACAGCTTGTTCTTGGGTGTATTGTGGGAGCACAGGGAGGCCATAATGCTAGGCCAGTAGGTACGTAGCCACATTTGCATCTTGTAGACCCAAGTTCATACACAAAATTGTAAGAGAAAAGGCTGCAAGAGAGGAAAGGAAAAAGACAGAAGGTGGTACAGTGACAGCCCCAGAAATCTGTACTGACATGTTCAGCTGGCAGTACTGTATATCCTAGAGGTTAAAGCAACCCTGAAGATAGATTGTTTTTACTAACTGTTTGAAATGTAAAGGTGATAACTCACTAGTTTCAATGCACATACAAAACAATTATTATAGATGAAGAAAGTGTCGTAATAACACCTTAAATCACACTTAATAAAACAGTCGATTTCCAATTTAACCTGCTGGATTAAATACAGTCGAAGGAGGACCTAGACCCTTGGCGACATCATTTCCTGTCAGGAGCCCAAAACATATGGCTGCCACCAACCCTTAATTATGGGTTGATTTACATATGAATAACTCTGGACTGCAAAGACTCACAGATAAACACAATGGCTCAATCAAATTAGCTTTGTATGGGCTTTCAGACATTAAGAAATCCTGTTGATGACAGTTCCCCTTTAAAACAGACCTGACAGCACTCAGTATACAAACCAGTAGTACACAGGAGCAGAATTAACAATTTCCAGAATACCGTACAACATGTAGCACAGTGGAGAAGCCAATACTGTAATAGGCATGGAGCATAAACAATCTAAGATACAAATAATAAAGACTGATTAGACATCAATATACATTACAGTACATGAGGAAGAGTAGTAATTAGTGGTTATCACAAACTTTCCTGCAATACACAGCGGTGAACATAAATGCATATATTAGGCACACAGCATCAAGAACTGGTACATGAGTGATTGTTAAGGGACATAAGATACTTCTGGAATTCAGCCTTAAAGGAGAAGACTCCTGTATATGTATGATTTGGATATGTCTGATGTATTTATTATACATTATATCAAGTACTGTACATATGTCAATAAGAGATCAGCCATTTCTTCTGTTGCAACACATATCTAGAGTTTGAGGCTCTGACACAAGGTAGTAAAATGTCAAGCAAGTCTCCATTTACATGCAAATGAGTCATTTGTAATACAGCCCCTCCCATTCCTTGATGTCACTGCAGCAACAGTGCAGAACAAAAATGAAAATTACGTACCTACCGTAATTCTTGATCTTCTCTTGTATCTTCACCATTCATTACTGCTTGGGTTAAGCCGGAGGCGCGCACCCTATGGGAGTTTTTTTTTCTTGAGTTGGCTCTAAGGCGCTGTCCTCGAGGGCAACGCACTGCGTCATGTGCGAGGGGCGGCCGTTAGGAGCCGCGGACTCCTCCTCCATCTCAGTTCTGTTAGCCGGAGAGGCAAAATAAAATGTGAGAAAAAAGAAAGCGAGGCAAGAGAGCCAAGGGATAGAAAAAGGAAAGGAAATAAACTGAAAAAGGAATAAGCCGAAGGAGAATAGACAGAGGAGAGAGAATTCCTACCCTAAGGGACCGAGGCCTCCTTTCCGGGGCGGCTCTAGGGGAGGAACAGAGAGAGAGAGGGGAAGGAGAAAGAGAGGAATGAAGGAAGAAGAAAGAAAGAGAGAGAGAGTGGCATGTTGAGAAGGAGAACAGTGCCCGTCGAGCAGTGTTGGTTGAGAGGCTTATAGGCTCAAAATTAATGAGGGAGCAAGAATCCCCATTGGTAGGACTGAGGAGAGGTTCCAACGAACCTGCTAAACAGACCAAGAGAGGCAGAGTCTCAGGACTCTCAACATGCCAAGTCTCTTCATCCCAGTTGAGGGCTCCTGGACTGACTGAGCAGAACCTGTTCCGGAAGAGTGCCCATCCAGGAAGAGGACTAAGTTCCTAGCACCTTGATAAGTGCTACCACAGAAAAGAATGGGAAAAACTAAGCCTTCTCAAAGGCAGTTTGTAAGAAAAATAGAGAGGGACTCAATCAGACTTGCCATGACAAGGCAGACAGAGGCTTGAAGCTGACAAGGTCAGCCAGCAACTGTAAAGCTTTTGGAAAAACAATGCCTGCCAAGGGGATCCTAAGTGGAAGGTGCCCAGACAGGGCATGGCCACCAGGCTGTGGAACAACATGACCTGAGGAGGCAAGGAATTGCACCGTAGGGCAGTCAGAAAGAGTTCCCTCAGAATTAAAGAAATTTGTAACCGTACTCGTTCCTCTTTACCTTGAGGAAAAAAGGTGGTCCAGGGTTTTAAATAATTGATTAGCAGTTTTTTTTTTTTCTTGGGACTATACTAACTGTACAGACAGTATTTACACAGAGTCCCTAGAAGTGCTGCGCCTGCCAAACACAGCGAGGCAAGAGCCATGCATCTCCCCAACGACTCAGCACTTTCATGAGCAAAACGCCAATCGATCTTAGAGTGAAATAAATCCCTGGGATCCATTCACCAAGAATGGGAAAAACAGAAAAGTTTTTTTTTTTTTTTTTTGGCATAAAGGCCAACAGAGTAAGAGGAACGAGGCGGGAGGGGGAGACGCCACAGAAGGAGGCCACTGAGGGGAAGGTGGGTGGGTATCAGTAATGAATGGTGAAGATACAAGAGAAGATCAAGAATTATGGTAGGTACGTAATTTTCATATCTTCCCTTGTCAATCTTCACCATTCATTACTGCTTGGGAGAGTACCAAGCCCCCTCCCCCCTTAAAAAAGGGGGAGGGGTAGAACCCTGAGGGAACAAGACCCCAGCCTCCCAGGTTGGTGAGAAACAGAAGGGGAAGACCCTGGCTAGTACAGAGAGAAGCCTACGTGGGAGAAGAGCTAGGAGGTGCCTCCCGAGGACGGGGAGATGGAGGAAGCCCCTGCAAAAGTCTCCTAGCTCTGGAGGAGAAAAGACGGGTCCCCTCGGAAAGCGGAGCGCATCACCCTACGCCGGGCCAGAGGTGACAACCTTGATAGATGAAGCCATGCCGTCCACCTAATGCAGATCGCTGTCCCCGCAAGCCTGGAAGCCACCTCATTGGCGTCGTAAGATGCCCTTGCTTGGTATCTTGCCAGCTCCAGGCCTATAGCGGAGAGGGCAATAGCTTGTCTGGTTTGCTCCGTATCAGGCATTGATGCTAAGAGCTGGGAGAGCATCGACCACAGATGCCGATTGTAGGCAGCGTGGTGAGCCTGATGTGATGCAATACAAGCCACCGCACGAGAGGAAGAGAACACCGCCCCGCCGCTCGAACTGTAGAGAATCCCGACCAGGGCGGTCGCATGCGCCAGGCAGCGGCGCCTCGGAAGGAGTTCTAGCTACACCCAAGCCCGAGGGGCGGGTTGGGAAGAGTACCCAGGGATTCCGAGGGGCACAATACCTATGACGGCAGTCAGCCGGGCTGGAGAAAGGGCGCTGGCGCACTGCCAGGAACGGATAGATGCCTTCTGGAAGGGGATAGGCCAGGAAGGTACCACCAGGTGTTGGGCACTGAATTCTCCAAGGAATTCACGGCCTCCGCTCGTATTGTCTCTCCCACGTAAGATTCAAGGTCCTTCACCATCCTCGAGAGGAATCGCTGATATTCAGTGAAATCAGCGTCGGAAGAAAGATGAGCAAGGGGTTCCTCTCCCTCAGAGGAGGAAGACGAGGATGATGGAGAGCTCGAATGTCCAGAGGATTCCTGCGGCGGTGGGGAGAGTCGAAAGACCCGCTCATGCATACACCTAACGTAAGAGGGGAAGGCCGCTGCAGAACCCCTGAACTGCTCCCAGGATAACGGACCCGTAGGACCGATATGGCCTGGAAGCGCGGGGGTTGGAAGCAGAGGTACTGGAGAAGGGCACCTACGAAGAGGCAACTGACCTCTGCCAGGACTCTGAAATCCGGGGAACGGAGCCCGAGCTGGCGGGATCCCGGACAACAAACCAGGGCCGCAAGCGGAACCCTGAGAAAGCGATGCCTGGAAGAGCCCGGGAGAACCTCCCTGTGACGATAACCCGGGACTGCATGGTTCCAGAAGGGCAGTCCACAGCAACGCCACCGGAGGGCACCCTAGAGCCCAGGAGGGAAGGGCGGGGTTCGGCGCTACGGCTCCTAGCCACCCCACCAGAGGCGGCCGACAGAGACTGGGGTCCCCGTCCCCTGCCCCTCGGACTCCGAAAGAGCCCTCCTCCTCGACTGCAGCGTCCCCGCACCCCCAGAGGAGGCAACAGCACCCGGAAGGGCAGCTGCCACAGGTCCCCTAGGAGGGGGAGCCTCCTCCTCAGTCCCCACCACATCACCGCCCTGGGACCCAGGGCCACCCCCAGCCCGAGAACCCTCAGGGGAGGACGGGAGAGGGGACAGTGGAAGGGGCCCGCTGCGCCGCCTGGCACCCGAGGAGTCAGGGTGCCAGGATGGGTCCACATCTGAGTCATCGGCCTCCAAAGAAGACGAGACCAGCAGAACCTCAATGCTGGGAACTCCGGGAATCCCCGGGGCAACGGCACCGCGAACGGCGCCGGTGCCAGGGGTGGCGCCGGACGACCCCTGCCCACCTGCGACAGCCAGGCCCAGCCCTACCTCCCCTGCGGTACCAGCCAGGCCCATGGCGACGCTCCCGGCGTCGGAACCTGACCCGGCGCCGCCGGGAGAAGAGACCAGGCCCACAGCGCTGCGAGCGGCACCGGGGGCCAGGGAGGTGCCGGGATCCGAAACAGCGCCGGAGGGCGGTGTCGAGGGTCCACCGGTGCCCGGCTCAGAAATCATGGGCCTCGACACTGGGGGAGCCTGCACCTCCGAGGAGGTGACTGCCGAGGCGGTGTCACCGTCACGGCCCCGGGGGAGGACCACGACGTTCCCCCGACACCGCGAAAGAAGCTTCCTCTTCGGCAAGAGAAGAGGAGGAAGCTCCCTCCTCCACGGACCGTATAGGCCCGAGAGGGGACCCGGGGGAAGGGCCTAGAGACCTTACCTGGGAATCCCTGGAGCGACACCATCCCTCGAAGGTCGGCAGGACCTTGCCGAGCTTGAACGCGCGGACTTCGAGGACACGACGGTCCATGGAGAAACAAGCGTCGCACGCGTTCATGTCGTGGTTGGGTCCCAGGCAACGGAGACAGACATCAGGCCGGTCCGAGATGGAAAATGCCGGCCACAGGAGCACCGACGCATAGGGGCGCGGCCCGCCTTCGACTTACGCCTTGCTCCAGAACCGGACATGATGCGAACTAACTGAGGAAAAAAAGTAGGAAACCACTCGGCACCGTAGATAGAAATAAAAAGGAAAGGTCTTACCGGTATATGGCGTCGAGTGGAAGTCTGAGAACACGAGATGAGGAGTCGGGACGAATCCGAGAACGAACACTATACACTACCGCGCTAGCAGGTGCAGCTTCGACGGTGGGAGAAACAAAACTGAGATGGAGGAGAGTCCGCGGCTCCTAATGGCTGTCCCTCGCGCATGACGCAGTGCGTCACCCGAGGACGGCGCCGCTAGAGCCAACTCGAAAAAAAATAAACTCCCGTGAGGGTGCCTCCGGCTTAACCCAAGCAGTAATGAATGGTGAAGACTGACAAGGGAAGATCATAAGGGTATCAGTGCTGTCTAGCCTGATTTTAGTTTAAATTTGCAATGGCTTATGGCAGTTCTGTCATGCAACTCACATAGGGAATGGTACCTGTAACCTTGATACTGCATGTGTAGAGCAAATAATACATCTAATAGTATTGCATTCACAGGAAACAAAAGCTGTTTCTCTGTACTGCTCATTTGTCTCTGTGAGACAGTAGTAACATGTGGAAAGCAGTAGACTGAATCAGTCAACCAACCAACCAACCAATCAATCGAGTAGTCAGTCAGTCACTCTGTATTGAACCAGCTGAACACCCTTGAGAAGATTTGTTACAAGATGAGCCTGTGCAGTTTACCAAAGGATCACACAAGACTGACTTATACACATCCCCTTTCAACAGCCTGAAAGTGGAGAGCTAGATCATTTACTTTATAAAGTTTATTGTTTTACATTTCAAATGCTCCTTAAATCTGAGTTTCTGACTGGAAATACCAAGACACAGAATGCATATGACATGGGAGGAGTGAGCCAAGCAAATACAGAGCACTACAAACACTGAGACTGATTAATTTCTTTACCTACAACAGCTGAGGTGTAGCATCTGATTTGTGAGGGACATCCTACTTCAAATGCTGGCATTACAAAGGGAGGGGGCGGCTGCCACAGCTTATCTTTAGTGCCTTGAAAGTGAAGTGTTGTAGCTCTCACATCACTGCTAGTGATTTATAATGGGAATTGGGGTACTTTTAAAGTCATGGACCTGAGGGGCCATCACAGTTTCTAAGGAGGTTAGGGGAACTTCTTAAGGGCTAGAGAGTAAGGAACTCTAGTAGGATTTGAACCAGAGTCCCCCACTACTTGTGCCTGTGCTTTCCTGGTAAGCTATTCCTTGTCATAGCTGAATTCTTTATTGCCTTACTGCAGCCATCCAGTCACGGACTGCCTAGTTACAAAGGGAAAGGGGCCTGTTTGCAAGATTGTTTCTCACTGCTGGTGTCAATCAAAACAGAGAATGTTAACACACACACACACACACACACACACACACACCATAATACAACAGCCGCATAATACCACTTAAAACTCTCGTTGTACGCAGAGTCATTTATTGGGTAAACTGTTTTTGCTAACAGAAACAGTAACACAACACATACAGGCACTTCCTTATATGAATACTGTATATACCTCAAATCAGTGCTGCATCACACTTACATGGTCCTAGTCTCTGTTAGACCTGCACTTCAGGATGTGCACAACACTTAAAGAGTTCCCCCATTACTCAAGTGGGGAACCAGACATTGTGGGTTTGGTCTACTGGTGGAACTGCATTTAGTGCAGCACCATTATCTGTTGCTCTGATGACATCATCCTCCAGCAACATTGATGGTAAAATGGAGGACAAACACATTGATAACTTTTAGCGGCTGTATATTTTTATTTATAATCTAGATCTGGACAGCAATAGGACTGCTGGCAACTGGAGGAGGCACACAACAGTTACACATAAGGAGTTGGGAAAATATTGGTGTGGAACTATGGGAGACTTCCCATTTAAAGAGAGAGAGAGTGTGACTGTGCAGTCCTTATGGAAAGGGGTGGAGTGTTCCAGTATCAAGGAGCAAAGTAAGAAAATGCCAGTTTGTCCATATGAGTGGCACACTTAGGTGTTGAGAGTAGCTCCAGGTCAATGGACCGAAGGGGATACACTTGATCAGACTCCTTAAACATGCAACAAATGCAGGAGGGGTACCGGATCTAATAATATTGTCAATAGTACACCCTAGTACACAGTGTTCGAGATACATTAGGGAGATAGCCATCCCAGGTTTCAGTAAAGGGCACAGTGGTGTGTCAGTCTGCGTGCACAGAGAAGGCAACGCAACAAATGCCTTTGTAGGTTGTGGTCCATTTAGAGAGACTATAGTAAGTAGACTGGGAGAGGAGTACCAGGCCATAAGTGAGGCTGGGTAACAAAACTCCACGAGCGATGGCAAGTCTAGCAGAGGGGATGAGGGCATGCCTGACTCTATATGGAAGCCCTAGTTTAGGGTGTACTAATTTGCATACATTGGAGATATGAAGGGAAAAGTCTAAGGAGGGATCTAATGTAATGCCCAGGTACTTAAAGATCATGTGCAACATTTTTTACATATTTTTTTTATAAAAGCTTGAAAAGCTAACAATCAAGTCCCTGGGTCATGATTAGAGTTTCCTGAAAATTTTGTGTTGTTTGATTTTGTGGTTTTCTTTAAATCAGCTTTTGTTAATTTGCTCTACAGTGGCTGAAAACAGTGGAGTTATTTCTGTCCTCTCAGTCAAACTTAGAGTGCGATGACATCATTTTGGAGTAGCTTACTGTTTCAGATTCCCAATCAGAGCAGTACTTTGTAGAGTTAATGGTTTGCTGAGCTCTCCAGGTTCCTTACAAACCCAGTCTCTGGTTTGTGTTTAGATAGATCAACATAAAAACACATCACCTTCTTCTGATAAAAAGCTGATCATTTCAGTTTCAATGCTGAATTGAAGTAGTGGAAATCTTTCTCTGTGAGAAATCTGCTTGTCTGTATCACAGCTTTCAGTTCTTTCTAATCAAAAATCTGATTTTTTTTCTAACTACATAGCACAGGGCTGTTTATGAATATAAAATAAATGTAATTTATTTTCATTCACAGAAACAGTTTGTCTTTGATGTAGCCTTCATAAATATGTTCATGTAACAACTTTTTTTTATGTCAGATTGACAAGCAGTACATGTGGTTGAAATACTGTAGCACAGTGTGACATTCACCTATCTGAACTCACAAATTTCAGTTCTTTGGTGATTTCTGTGTGAAAATATATCATGTACGTGTACAACTAGAAACACTATGTGGCATCCCGATGCACTGTGTCTCTGCCCCACAGTTGAGGCAGCTGCAGTCTACTGCCACCTGTCCTTGCCCCACAAGCCCCCTGCCTTCTGCTCCACATGCGAGACTGCTGCATCCTGCTGCCCACTGTCTTCTCCCACACAGTCAGGGATTGTGCACCCTGCTGCCTCCATCCCCTGCCTAAAGAATCAGGGCTGCTGCACCCTGCCACCCCCTGCCCAGACAGTTGGGGATGACGCACCCTGCTGCCCTCTGTCCCTCACCCTCACAGTTAGGGAAGCTGCACCTGTTGACCCCTGTTCCTGTCTCCACAGTCAGAGCTACTGTGCCGTGTTAAGCCCTAGTGTGCCAGGTCCCCTGCCTCCACAGCTGGGGCTGCTGTACCATGCTGCCCTAGCCACCAGAGGTGGGGCTTTTGCTACACCCTGCTACCCACTTTCATTGCCCCAAATGGGCAGGGCTGCTGCACCATCTGTACCCCATCTCATAGTCAGGGCTGCTGTACCCTGATGCTCCTTGTGTTCTGCACCACAGTCGAGACTTCTGCATCATGCTGCCCTTTATCTCTTGTCACCAGAGACAGGGCTGCTGCACCCTGCTCCTTTCTACACAGTTGGGGTTGCCATGGCCTGCTGTGCTCTAGTTCCCCATGCCACTGAAGTTTGGGCTGATGCACCATGCTGCCACTTGCCACAAGATGCAGGGCATTTGCTGTGCCCTGTTGCAAGCCTCCACAGTTGAGGCAGTTGCACCCTGCTGTCCCCTGCCACCAGAGTCAGATCCTTTGCTATACCCTGCTGCCTACATCCCTTGTCCCAGACAGGCATGGCTGCTGCACCCTTGTTCCACAGTTTGGGGTGCTGTATCCTGATGCCACCCCTATCTTTTGCCCGAACATTCAGGGCTGCTACACCCTGCTGCCCTCTGTTCCCATGCTCACAGTCAGGGCCACGGCACCCTGTTGCCTCCTGTCCCTGTCTCCACAGTCAGGGCTGCTGTGCTGTGCTGCACCCTAAAGTCTCATGCTGCCTGCATCCACATTTGGGGCTGCTGAGCCATGCTACACATTTCCATTGCCCCAAATGGGCTGAGCTGCTGTACAATGTACTCCCTGTACCACCGTCAGGGCTGCTGTATCCTGATGCCCACCTGCGTCCTGCCTCACAGTCAAGGCTTCTGCACCATGGTGTCCTTTATCCCCTGCAACCGTTGTGTCCTGCTGCACCACACAGCCCCTTGCCTCCACAACCAGGGGACACGTTGCAGCAAATGTCCTTACTCTTGTGCTGCACCCTTCCACCCTCTCTCTCTCTCTCACCCTCACAGTCAGGGACACTGCACATGTCCCCGTTCCTGTCTCAGCAGAGTGTAGCAAAGGATCTGACTCTGGTGGTAGGGGGACAGATGGGTGCAACTGCCTCAACTGTGGAGGCATACTACAGGGTGCAGCAAATGCCCTGAATCTTGTGGCAAGTGGTAGCATGGTGCAGCAGCCCTAACTGCAGAGGCATGGGGCTCTAGGGCACAGCAGGCCACAGCAACCACAACTGTGTAGAAAGGAGCAGGGTGCAGCAGCCCTGTCAGTGGTAATAGGTGATAGAAAATAGCATGGTGCAGAAGCCTCGACTGTGGGGCAGGACACATGGGGCATCAGGATACAGCAGCCCTGACTGTGAGATGCCCATGGAGGCAGGGAACATGGCACTTTAGGGCCTAGCGCAGCACAGTAACCTTGACTGTGGAGACAGGAACAGGGGGCAACAGGTGCAGTTTCCCTAACTGTGAGGGTGGGGGAGATAAGGCAGCAGGGTGAAGCAGCCCCAATTGTTTGGGCAGGGAGTAGCAGGGTGCAGTAGTCCTGATTCTTTAGGCAGGGGATGGAGGCAGCAGGGTGCACGATCCATGACTGTGTGGGAGAGGACAGTGGGCAGCAGGGTGCAGCAGCCTCAAATGTGGAGCAGAAGTCAGGGGGCTTGTGGGGCAGGGGACTAGTGGCAGTAGACTGCAGCTGCCTCAACTGTGGGGCAGAGACACAGTGCATCAGGATGCCACATAGTGGTTCTAGTTGTACACGTACATGATGTATTTTCACACAGAAACCACCAAAGAGCTTAAATGTGTGAGTTCTGACAGTACATGTGCTTGAAATACTGTAGCAGAGTGTGACAAGCACCTGTTTGTCAATTTGACTTGAAACAAAAATATTCTTACATGATTGTATTTATGAAGGCTACATCAAAGACAAACTTTCTATGAATGAACAAAATTTAGATTTATTTTATATTCATTAAACTGTCCTGTGTTATATAGTTAGAAACAAATTGAGGTTTGATTAGAAAGAACAGAGATGTGATACAGACAAGCTGATTTCTCACAGAAAAAGATTCCCACTACTTCAATTCAGCATTGGAACTGAAATGATCAGCTTTGTAAGAGAAGAGAATGATTTAGTTTAAGCTGATCTATCTAAACACATACCAGAGACTGGGTTTGTAAGGAACCTGGCGAGCTCAGCAAACCATAAACTACAGAGTGCTGCTCTGATTGGGAATCTGAAAAAGCAAGCCACTCCAAAATGATGTCATTGTACTCTTAAGTTTGACTGAGAGGACAGAAATAACTCCACTGTTTTCAACCACTGTAGAGCATGTTGACAAATGCTGATTTAAAAAAAAAAACACAAAAGCAAACAGCACAAAATTTTCAGCAAACACTAATCATAACACAAGGACTTGAATTTCAGCTTTTAAAGATTTTATTAAAAATATGCAAAAACCGTTGCACATGATCTTTAAAGGACTTAATCTCAGTTAAGGGGGGATGCCCATTTGTATACAAGACAGTTAGATCAGTGGGGTAGGCTTTGACTTTAGGAACAGAACCGAAGCACATATATACTCTATGTCTTACTAGAGTTCAGAAGAAGTCTCTTATGTGACAGCCAGGACTGAACTTTGCCAAAATCAGCATTAAGCAGAGTTAATATCATCCAAGTTCTTAGTGCTCACATAAACAACCATGTCATCTACATATAATAATGTTGAACACTTAGAAATGGCTCTAGGGAGGTCATTAATAAAACTGGTGAAAAACAAAGGTCCCAGGAGAGATCCCTGTAGTACACCAGTTCTAACAGCAGCAAGGTCAGAAATCGGATTATTAAATTTTACAAACTGATGTCTATCAGTAAGACAGCTGTTAAAGCAAGCTTTGGTAGGAGGTGAAAAACCAAGTGCGGACAGTCTAGTATAGAAAATAGAGTGGTCTACTAAATCAAAGACCTTAGTTAAGTCAATAAAGACAGCACCAGTGTATAAACCCTTGCCCATAGCTAATTCCATATAATTTGTGAACTGCATAAGGGCAGTAGACGTGCTATGACCTGACTTTAAGCCATGCTGAACCTCAGACAACAGGTTATGTTTATGCAGGTATTCAGTTACCCGTAGGGCAACTAGTTTTTCAAGAATCTTATTAAGAACTGGCAAAATAGCAGTTTGGACGATAGTTCTCCATGTTTTTGGGATCTCCTTTTGATGTTGGCTTGCCTGCACATGCAAGCAGCATTCTGTGGTAGTAGCACATTTCAGAGATATGTCAGTGTTGTGGCAAATGCAGGGAATGCTTTAGTGGGTGCATCCCTCAGCCGCCAATCAGTGAGCATGATGGCGATGACAGAAAACTTCAATGAGAACCAAAAAGTTGAAAGAAATCTACCACTGCAATCACGTGTAGTTTCGTCATTGCAGTAGCAGATGACAAGACTCCAACCATGCACATAATAGTGCACAGTCATGCGCATGGCCAGAGTTACGAGCAACATGTTTGCCCAGTGTGCCTTTCCTGGTGAAATATTTCAATACATGATGTAGCAGCAGAGCTGCTTTCCATAATGGCAGCTCCTACCGCTAGCCCACACAGTCCTGCAAAGCCAACATCAGGGGTGTCCAATCCCCGTGTTGTCATGTATCTCCCCCATTAACTGTGGCACACTAGAAGCCCACCCCAGTGTGCTGAAACATGGCCGCTCCTGCCGCCCACCACACACTCCCGAAAAGCCGACATCGGGGTGCCTAATCCCTGTGCTGGCATGTATCCCCCCCCCCCATGTGCCGAAAGAAAAAATTACTCACCTTAGTAATTGTGTTTCTTCTAATGGAGTCTTGCTGTATTCTGACATTATGTAGTTAGCCCCAGCACTTGAACTGAAAGAGTTAACTCTATGCCAGAGCATAGAACATTGAGCTTGAGCTCAGTTCAAACCTCTGTCTGCTGCACTTTGAAGTGTAACCATCAGATTCTCACGAGCTAATACTAACTAACTACACCTACTAAGTGGACATTGTAAAATCTACTAGTCAAAAGGCAACCAAATATTTTGGGTCCCCCAAAAAGATTCAAGTCGAGAACTCCAAAACAAAAACTAGGTAGTGAACAAAACATAACTGTAGAAAAATATATAACTTAACCCACTCCACCTCTCTATAAAGGGAAGAGTGTCAATTGCACCCCTGAGGTGCAACACTGCACCTGCCAGCCCACTTCCCAAAAACCAGATTCTGAGAGGGGAGGCCGAGAGGGAGGTCAGAATACAGCAAGACGCCATTAGAAGAAACACAATTACTAAAGTGAGTAATTTTTTCCTCAAACAACATGAAGTCTTGCTGTATTCTGACATTATGCAGACTACCAAGCAGTACCTCCATGGAGGAGGGTACTGAACCTATTTTGGGAATAGGCTCTGCAGTACTGCTGTACCAAACCTAGCATCACTCCTAGCCTGGGTTTCCAAAGAGTAATGCTTGGTGAATGTATGGACTGTTTTCCAGGTGACTGCTTTACATATCACTAACAAGAGTATATCTCTGGCAGCAGCCAGAGAAGCAGCTGTACCTCTAGTCGAATGAGCCCTCAGGCCTGAGGGGGGTACTTTGCCTAGCTTTTCATAGCAGAATTGTATACAAGAGACAATCCACCTGGCAACAGTCCTCTTAGTAGCAGGTTTACCCATTCCCACTTCACCATAAGTGAGAAACGACTGAGGACAGTCAAACCTAAGTGCCTTAGTGCACTCAATGTAGTAGCTAAGTGCCCTCTTAACATCCGAACTGTGCAATCTTCTCTCCCCTGAAGAAGAATGATCAGTGATGAACACAGAAAGAGACATGGACTGGTTCAGATGAAAATCTGAAACCACTTTAGGTAAGAACCTCCTGTTGGTTCTAAAGACCATCTTATCTCTATAGAAAGAAATAAAATTAGGCTCCACTGACAGAGCTTGTAATTCACTGATACACTTGGCAGAGGTAATAGCTACTAGGAACACAGTTTTCCAGATCAAGTACTTAAGTTCTGCTGAGGCCAAAGGCTCAAAGGGTGGTTGCATAAGCTGAGCAATGCAAACATTAAGATCCCAAACAGGAGCAGGATCCCTAAAAGGAGGACTGGTATGGAGCAATCCTTTAAAGAATTTACAGAAAACAGGATGAGATGCCAGTGAGGAGGCCTTTTCCACTGACAGGAATGCAGAAACAGCTGACAAGTGTACTTTCAGGGTAGCTGGTCTGAGGCCTAAGCCATTAAGATGAACCATATAATCCAGAACTGTAGCCAAGTCAGCAGAATCTGGGGATATGTGCTTATTGGAACACCAAATGCTGAATCTTTTCCATTTGAAGTTATAAGTTTTTCTGGTGGCAGGTTTTTCGAGAGGCTTTGAGAACGTCCAGAACCCCAAGACAAATGCAAGCTTGCACATTCTAGCTCTTCAAGAGCCATGCCTTGAGATTGAGAGACCGAAGGTTGGGGTACCAAATCCTCCCCTGAGAGGAGGTTAACAGTTTGTGATTCTTGGGAAGAGACAGGGGAAGATGGACTGCTAGGGATAGCAACAGAGGATACCAAGGCTGCCTGACCCAGTCTGGAGCAATCAGGATCACTTTGCAAGACTGTGACCTTATCTTGACCAGAACTTTGAATAATAGAGGAAAGGGGGGGAAAGGCATACAGAAATTTCCCCTCCCAATCCAGAAGTAGAGCATCCAGGGGGGACTGAGCCCAAGACTGGGGGTCTGCAACAGAATAGAGGAAGTTGGTGATTGTCTGGGGCTGCAAAGAGATCTGTCTCTGGAGTGCCCTACCTTGAAACACTAGGGGATCCAGGGACCATTCGTGATGTCCCTGAAAAATCCCGCTCAATGCATCTGCTAGCACATTGTCCTTCCCTGGGAGGTGGACTGTTAGCAGAGATCTCTGTAGGGAATAAGCCACGGACCATAACTTCACGGCTTCCGTGCACAAGGCCATAGACTGAGTGCCTCCCTGCTTGTTGATGTACCACATGGTGGTGGTGGTGTTGTCTGTCCTAACCTGAACCACCTTGTTCTGTACTGAGTCCAAGAAAGCTTGTAGAGCCAGGTACACTGCCCTGAGCTCCAGAAGATTGATGTGAAGAAGAGACTCCTGAAGGGACCACACTCCCTGTCCTGTGAGGACTCCCAAGTGAGCTCCCCACCCCAGGAGAGAAGCATCTGTGGTTAGAACCACAGAGTGAAACTGAGTGATGAATGGGACTCCTTGTCTGAGGTTGTCCTGATCCAACCACCATTGGAGAGCCTGGATCAGAGTCTGAGTCACTGGAATTAGTCTGGTTAGAGGATCTTTTTTCTGAGACCAAAAAGCCCTCAAGTGGAACTGGATGTCCCTCATCTGAAATCTGGCCCCTTGTACTACTGCAGTGGAAGCTGCCATGTGGCCCAGGAGTTGAAGAAACTGCCTTGCTGGTTGAGACACCAGAAGGTGAAAAGAAGAAGCCAGGTCTATAAGGGCCTTTGTCCTTGCCAGAGGGAGAAAGGCTCTTGCTTTGGCAGTATCCAACTCTACCCCATGAAGGTCAAGAGTTGCACTGGTTCGAGAACTGACTTTGGAAGATTAAGAAGGAATCCTAGAGAAGTGAGCTATTGCGAGGTCACTTGCAGGTCTGACTTGACTTGGTCTGGAGACTGACCCACAATGAGCCAGTCGTCCCGGTATGGAAATATGCTAATGTTTTGTCTCCTTAGAAAGGCCACTACTACTGCTAGGCATTTTGTGAACACCCTTGGTGCTGACGTTAGGCCGAAGGGCATTGCTCTGAACTGATAATGGCCTGAATTCAGTTCGAACCTGAGGTACTTTTTGTGGGAGCACCTGATGGGAATGTGAAAATAGGCATCCTTGAGGTCCAGGGAGGCTAGCCAATCCCCTGGCCTTAGAGAGGGAATAATTATTTTCATAGTCACCATTTTGAATTTTGGCTTTACTAGGTACTTGTTTAAGTATCTTAGATCTAGGATGGGCCGCCACTCCCCTGTCTTTTTTGGGGTAAGGACGTATCTGGAGTATATACCTGTAACCCCCCTGCAAATGGGGGTTCCCAAAAGACTTCCAGGAGCTTGCTTGAATGCTCCAAGCCTGAATGGTGTTTGGCATTTAAGCCATTTATCAGTGAGTGTTTTAGAACCTCTGGTACTGTCTCTTTAAGAGCTGTCTGCTTGCAGACATAATTAGTTTGTATGGGGGACTGTGTGTTTCTTTGACTGAGTACCACTCGAGCTGCTGCCAATTCACTTCATTTTTGCAGTCACTAGGAGTGCAAAGGAACCTATCTGAAAGATGTAACGTTTGCCAGAAATTATTTAGAGTAATAATGAAATTACAGTTGGTCTAACCTGCTTTCTTTGCAGTCAGAACTGTGTCTGCTAGTTCCCATTCTAGTTTTGAACTGCTGAACTGGACCAATCAGTGTGGGGTAAGCTAGCTCTAAAATGGTGCCTTGGACCGAATCAGAACTTGACTCATAATCTGAGCCAGCCACAAGAGGATTGTATGGGCAGTGACTCTGGGAGATGTAGTTTAGACTTCAGTGCCTTTTGGACCAACAGCAGCAGTCTATTGTGGTGACAGCCAATCCAGTCAAGAACTGGGAGGAACTCAAAGGAAGTGCCCGGTTTTGTCGGTTGGAGTTTCAGTTGAGCTTTGGCAGTGAAGAAGGAAGGAGCCCTGTGCTTTTTCAGTGTGCAGTTTTAGTCAAAAACGTGTGTAAGGCCCAGAGTTCCGGTCTGCAGCTTGTGTAACAGCTTGTTAGGACTGAATCCGTCCTGTGAAAAGAATCAAAGGATCTCTGAAGAGTAGAACCAGGCTCACCCTGTAGAAGACTGGAGGAATTGCTGAAAATTGCACTGGGTCTGTCAGGAACTGAATCTGCTGTGTGTTCTCCCGGGTATTGTGCAGTAATTAAGATCGGGATACAGATGCAGCCTGCCTGGTATAGTGCTTTTTATATGGATGTGTGAAGAGGTTTGTGTACCTCAAGTGAGCCCTGCTGACATTGAAGGACCCTATCTTATTTGGAGGTCGTGAGTACTAATTCAGGGTCGCTCCCTGTTGAATTGCCACATTAAATCCAAATGGAATTACTGTACTGCTGACTGTTTAATTCTCCTCTTTCCTGTGTGAAAGGGCCCCTACCAGCTGCCACGGCTTGACTAGCCACTAGGCTTGGGTAATCTAGGACAGTAACTGATAGGGATAGCCTGTGCACAGAGCCATAGGTAGATTATTAGAGTGATAAGCTAATTAACCTGATTTCCCCCTGTCCTTGTTATATCCCCCTAAATAAATCAGAGCTGCTTGTTTCAGCAAAGTTATACTGCCTGAGGTATTTGTCTATGTTAAAGTACTGTACTGTGATTGTTGCACTGTATCTCATTTCACAGGAGGTCCCAGTGCCGGAACCAGACCTGGGGGTAAGTGTATACTGTGAAGGTAATTCTGATATATTGTGTGGGCCACTAGTGGGAAGAAAGGGGGGTTGCAGTGTCCCAGAGGGCTGTGACCAAGTTAGTTTAACTATTGCAACCCTGACCTCTGGGTGGAGGCACCCGCCATTGGATCCAGGCCCCTCAACCTGTTAGTGGCAAATCAGGCAGGGTAGTAGCCCCTGGGATAGCGCCATCTAGGGGTTACATCTTGGAGGCTCACCGCTGGGATTGTGTGTCCTAGTGGCCATATTTATGAACCACTGTTATGAAAAAAATGGTACCCGACAGAAGTGGCTGTGCACCGCTGGTGGAGTGGTGTACTGGGAGGAGATCACCCTCAAAATGCTATGCTTATCCTGGACATCCCCCTGGGCATCACACGGACACTGTGGAGGAGTACTTTCCAAGGTGGAAGGTTTACAAAACCCTGTGGTGGTGGGTCGGCATGCTAATCTGCTCACCCACACTTTCCTGGCCCTAGTAGAGTTTAAGATCCCATAGATAGCTCCAAAGTGCCACAGACCATTACCCCAGAGGAGCCCCTCACTGCTTGGAGAGTGATAACTAGGACAGAAAGACGCGGGGAATCAGCCCCACCACTATCTGAAACTTTTGAGGAGAAATTTGCTGAATGGTTGCTGGGAGAGGGAAAACTGTGGAGGACTTGAAGAAACTATTCTTGCCACCTGGGGTGTTCCTCCCCAACACCCTCCTGCTCCAGTGCCCGTAATGGTGGCTGAACCAATGCAGACTCCTATTTCTGCACCTGCCATTAGTCACTTACTCTTACCAAGGTTGAGGATCTTCTCTGGCACCTCCCACCCCCCAAGGGAGGATGACTGGGAGACCTGGATAGACTATGTTGCCCCCGCGCTGAGAATGGCAATGCTCGGAAGGCTGGGTGCCGGAAGAGGGTTAGTGAGAGCCCCGAGGTCCTGCCCTGGCTACCATCCGCAAGCAAACGGGCCAGTAACCCTGAAGCGACTGCACAGGCCTCTATCTTGAGGCCTTGGAGAATGTGTATGGGAGCCCAGATTCTGATGAGGACCATGGTGGAGAGTAAGAAATGCACAACAGTACCAAGGGGAGTTGTTGTCTGTGTATCTCTCGGCTGGAAAAATTGTTGCAAGAATGCCTCAGAAAGGGTAGTTTGCCAGCGATTGAACTGGACCGAACCAGACTGGACAGAATCCTTAAGTCTGCCCTCTCAGAACTGCTGTTACTAGTTACGCCTGGCAACCGACTGGAACCCCACCTCCCATGATGAGTTAATGAGAGAAATTGAGGAGTTTAGAAAAGGCGACCTCGGGAGGTACCTGCACCAACAGCTGTGGCTACGCAATCAGTGACTGAGGTGACCCATCAAGTGAAGTTCAGGGCAGAGGTTGACAGTCAATGAGTGCTCTGACAAGGAAAAGATATGCCACAATGGGGCGAACTGTTGAGAGAGATCCAGGAATTCAAAACAGTCCTTTATGAAGGCCACGCCTGCAAGTGGCCCTGACCTATATCCGACTGCCTTCTACAGGGGTGGGGGTAACCCACCCATGTATCTCCTGCTGATAACAGCTCCGAACTCGATTCCTTGACCATGGAAGTGGAGAAACTGACGAGATGTCTCCAAATGCTTATCACGCCGCAGACAGAGATGGCACCAAGGTTTCCAGTTAGTAATACCCCCCTGGCTCCCAGTGTAGGCCTCGCCAGCTCAAACTCCAGAAAGTATGTTTTGCTATAATTGTGGGAAAGATGGGCACATGAAAAGGGAATGCCAGTCCCCAAAAGACACTGACAAAGTTGCATATAGGCTACAAGGAGAGCTTCGAGAAGAAATCAGTGTTAAGAGGTGCACACATGATCCCAGTGAGGGCACCAAAATGCTAATTCACGCCCTTGTGGCAAGGTCAGTTGCCCAGGCCCCACTACCGCCTCCAGACTGGTCCAGAATAGTGGGTCCCTCCATGGAGACCACTGTAAAGGTGTGAATGGAGTGTCTACAAGAGCTGCATTAGACAGTGGCTCCCAAGTGACAATTATGTTCCAGGATTGGTATCAGAAGCATTTGTCAGACGCACTTTACAACCATTAGAAGGACTGCATGTATGGGGGTTAAGAGAAGGCTCACCCTATTCCGGGTATATCCGACTTGGCTGTCTTTCTCACCTCCGTGGGCTGGAGTGGCCGAACAAGTAGAGACCCTAGCTCAGTGTGTCCCCCCACTGACTGTATGATGGTGTCCCTTTGTTGATTGGAACAAATGCTCATATGTTCGGAAGGCTGGCACAGTTGTGTTATGAAAACAGGGGTCAAAGACTAGTAGAGCTTTAAGAGTTCGGCTTTAATTAAGAAGGCCTATGAGGCACAGAGATGCTGAAAAACAGAACCAGAGGAACCGGTCGGATTTGTATGGAAGAAGGATCCTGAGTCTCTGATCCTGGCGCAAATGCCCAGTGTACCTTACAGGGAGAGGTCCGTGATCAGAAAGGATGTTAAGAATAAAATATTAATGTTGGATGCACCAGGCGATGGAAAATTGCCAGAGGGACTGCTGGTCAACCTAGTATTTTGCCCGCTAGAGCCCATGCTTATGCCAGAAGGGTAATGGTCCAAGTTCATAATGTGTCTGAAAGAGACATTCGAAAACAGAGGTTGCATCCTGGCTAATGTGCATTGTGCAGACACTGCAGTGCTACCCAGCAGCAAGAGTTCAAGGAAGAATGACAGAGTAACTACTTGACTTGTTTGATTTCGGCACTCCCCGCTGCCAGCTGAATGGAAAGGAGGATCAGTGAGAAGCTTGCCCGAGAGACCAGGTGTTTTCTTTAAAGGAATGGGATGTAGGATGTGCAAGGAGTTGAGCACAATATCCGGCTGCATGGACAAAGACCATTTATTGAGAGGTCTCGACGCCTGGCACCCTGCTGACATAGATGATGTGAGACGGCATCTGCAAGAGATGTTAGCTGCTGGTGTAATACAAGAATCCAGAAGCGCCCTATGCTTCCCCATTGTGGTAGTGAGGAAAAGAATGGAACAGTAAGGATGTGTGGATTATCGCACCTTAAACCGGGCGGACTCATCCCTGATCAGTACACAATGCCCCGTGATCAGGATGCTTTGGACTGCCTAAACGGGAGCAAGTGGTTCTCTGTGCTGGATCTCCGCAGTGGGTACTACCAGATCCCGATGGCCCCAGAGGACCGTGAGAAGACGGCCTTTATCTGTCCTCGCTATTTATGAATTCCATGAGGATGCCTCAAGGATTTCAGGTGCCCCAGCCACTTTTCAACGATTGATGGAGCGTGCAGTGGGGACATGAACTTACTAGAGTGCCTGGTATACCTAGATGATGTTATTGTGTTGGCAGCTCACTGGAGGAACATGAGAGCAGATTATTTAAGGTATTGGACCGACTGGAGGACTTTGGCCTTAAACTGTCCATTGATAAGTGTCAATTCTTTCAAACATCAGTAAAGTATGTGGGACACACAGTATCCACAGGAATAGAGACCGACCCAAGTAAAGTTGAGGCCTTGACCACCTGGCCACAGCCCAAAATCTAAAAAGAACTGCAAAGATCCTGGGATTCTGTGGTTATTATCGGCGCTTCATCAAGGACTATTCAAGAGTGATCCGCCTTTACTTAATCTTACTCAAGGGTATCCCCCAACCCACAAAAATACCAAAGTCAGCGTCCCTCAAGACTGAAAAGAGTGTATTTTCATCTGAGTGAAGTATTTGGGCCCGCTGGACCCTGATTGTGAGACTGCTTTTCATGAGATCATATATCAACTTACCCATGCTCCAGTGCTGGCCTATGCCGATCCAAGAAAACCTTACGTCCTGCACACTGATGCTAGCTTGCAAGGGTTGGGGCCGTGTTGTACCAAGAGCACGGAGAATGGCCTGAGACCAGTGGCCTTTGCCAGCAGAAGCCTGACCCCATCCGAAAAGAACTATCCTGTACATAAGTTAGAGTTCCTAGCTTTGAAGTGGGCTATTGTTGACCAATTCCATGAGTACTTATATAGGGGCTAAAATACTAGTAAAAACTGACAACAATCTTGACCTATGTGCAGACCTCAGCTAAGTTAGATGCCACTGGCCATAGGTGGCTTTCTGCATTATCTACATATGACTATGCTCGAATACCGAGCAGGTCTGAACCACATAGATGCTGATGCTCTCCCCGAGGCCTGTTCCCCAGAATGATTGGGTCCGATTGGCAGAACCTGACATTCGGGCACTCTGCCGGAAGTTTGACAGGGAGGAACAAATGTCCACGGACGCAGTGGACTGCATGGTGGATTGCTTGGGAGCCTCTGAGAATTGCATACCTGCTGCTTATTGCCACTTTTCTGCAATAGACATTGGTGCACTGCCTCAGCTGGACAATGACAGTATTCGGGGGCTCAATCCCGCGATCCCATGATCAAAAGCAGCTTTAGAAGCCCTATGCAGGAAAAGATGTGTCCAAATTACGCCCACTGATTTGAGAACTGCACTGTTATACAAAGAAGGTCCTAAGTTAAACTGATCAATAGACTGTTATACGGAGAAACAGTAGACAGAGGGGACAAGTAGACAAAGCAACAACTAGTGCTGCCACTGCCTTCGAGACTCAGTACTGAGGTCCTTGCACAACCACATGGGGCACCTTGGTATAGACAGAACACTTGACTTGGTGAGATCCAGATTCTATTGGCCTAAGATGGGGCTGATGTGGAGCAACACACATTCGAACTTGTAGTCGCTAAGCTACAGAGGAAAGCTTTGATCTAGAGGGCTGCCCCTTTGTTAACATCACCACCAGTCACCCATGAGCTGGTCTGTATTGATTTCTGAGTTTGGAGTCAGATCAAAGAAATATCAGTAATGCTGGTGGTCACTGACCATTTCACGAGATATGCCCAAGCTTTCCCACCAAAGACCAGAAAGCATCCACTGTGGCCAAAGTACTTGTAGAAAACTCTTTGTTCACATGGGGCTCCACAAAGAATCCATTCTGATCAAGGGAGAGACTTTGAGAGTCGCCTGATCAAAGAGATGCTTTCTCTGTGGGAGTGCGAAAGTCCAGAACCACCCTTACCACCCCTAGGAGGGACCCACAGCCCGAACCTTCAACCGCACTTTGCTAGATATGTTAGCACCTGCACCCAAAGGACAAGCCTAGATGGAGCCAACAAATTAGCACCCTGGTACATGCTTATAACTGCACCAAAAGTGATGCCACTGGATTCTCCCCTACCGCCTGATGTTTGGAAGAGAAGCTCTACTACCAGTAGATGTGTGTTTGGGGGTCTCTCCTGATGGGGTTCAAGCTGACAACTATTACAGTATGTGCAAAGTTAAAGGCCCAGCTAACTCAAAGTGCACTAACTGGCTCAAACCATGGCTGCCAAAAGAAATCTGGCCAACAAAGAAAGGTATGATAAAAGGGAAAGCACAGGAACTCCAGGAGGGAGATCGGGTATTGCTAAGAAATCTGGGACTGCATGGCAAGCACAAGATTGCTGACAGATGGCACCATCTCCTCACATTGTAGTGGGCAAACTAGATGATCTGCCGTGTACAAAGTAAGGCCTGAGAATAATTCAAAGATGTAAAAACAATGCATAGAAATCATTTACTGCCCATTGGACAAATCTTAATTGAGTCTGAGGCCCTAGAAGATGCCCCTCTGGACCAGTGACTAGAGCTGCTGCTAAGAAAAAGATCAAGAAAGTCTGCACCTACAGAAGCAAAGTTAAAGTGTTCCCTCCACAAGTCCCAGTTGAGCATGACTGTCAGTCCATATCGGAAGAAAGTGAGTGACTTTGAATACTATCCTTCTTACGAACTGGAGTCCAATTGTTTCGGGCAATCCCTAGTCAATACTGGAGATGAGCTGGGCCTTCTGGACTGTTCAAGCCCCAGCTTAGATTCCTGGAGCCAATGCTCCCAGAAAGTGAAGTGCAAAGCATCAGATCAGATGAAATGGAATCATTGTGCATGGTTGAACTGTTTGAGCTTTCAGGGGGAGGAAAATGATAGATTGGGGCAGACTGGAGATACACCCAACAAGAAGAGTATTTTGAGTGCCCTGACAGTCCATGCCAGTGTCGAAAGCTCCATGCGAGCCAAATGTTGTGGACTCAGAAACTGTAACTCCTGGAGCTGAAAGTGCCCCAAGTTCTAGCCTCTCTACCCCATGGAGACTCCCCCGACAAGTGAGGACAATGCTGAAAATGAGGCTCAGAGTGCAGAGACTGTAACAGTTCCCCTAGAAAGACTGTGGAGCTGTAAGCCTGTGGTGCACCTCAGTTATGATTCCCTTGGGAGGCCTGTGGATTTGCCTCTCAATGTTGTCCATAAAGGAGTGTATGTGTCCCAGCTGATTGCCCAAACTGAGCTGCCAGTGCTAACTCCAAGTTACTTGTGTTGCCCTCTAAGTATGGTGCCCTTGCCCCGTCCAGCCCCCAAGGTAACTGGATAGGAAGGGCCCCTTCTGTGTTTCATGTACAAGAGGTACAACTTGAGTTATGGTACAATGTGTATGTAATACTGTGTAAAGAGTGACGCATTGCAATGTTTCAGAAATGTGTTCTTGGTAAAATGATATATTGACTGATGATTACACAAAACAGCCTAATGCAAATGTATATGGTTGCAGTTGAAACTTATGGTACTGTTTCTGACGAGACGCCAAGCTTTCCCAGGCCAGGAAGGGTGTAACCCCTGCAAATGGGGGTTCCCAAAGACTTCCAGGAGCTTGCTTGAATGCTCCAAGCCTGAATGGTGTTTGGCATTTAAGCCATTTATCAGTGAGTGTTTTTAGAACCTCTGGTACTGTCTCTTTAAGAGCTGTCTGCTTGCAGACATAATTAGTTGTATGGGGACTGTGTGTTTCTTTGACTGAGTACCACTCGGAGCTGCTGCCAATTCACTTCATTTTTGCAGTCACTAGGAGCAAGGAACCTATCTGAAAGATGTAACTGTTTGCCAGAAATTATTTAGAGTAATAATGAAATTACAGGTTGGTCTAACCTGCTTTCTTTGCAGTCAGAACTGTGTCTGCTAGTTCCCATTCTAGTTTTGAACTGCTGAACTGGACCAATCAGGTGTGGGGTAAGCTAGCTCTAAAATGGTGCCTTGGACTGACTCAGAACTTGGACTCATAATCTGAGCCAGCCACAAGAGGATTTCAGGGCAGTGACTTGGGAGATGTAGTTTAGACTTCAGTGCCTTTTGGACCAGCAGCAGCAGTCTATAGAGTGACTGTCTAACCAGTCAAGAACTGGGAGGAACTCAAAGGAAGTGCCGGTTTTGTCGGTTGGAGTTTCAGTTGAGCTTTGGCAGTGAAGAAGGAAGGAGCCCTGTGCTTTTTCAGTGTGCAGTTTTAGTCAAAAAGCGTGTGTAAGGCCCAGAGTTCGGTCTGCAGCTTGTGTAACAGCTTGTTAGGACTGAACTGCCCTGTGAAAAGAATCAAAGGATCTCTGAAGAGTAGAACCAGGCTCACCTTGCAGAAGACTGGAGGAATTGCTGAAAATTGCACCTGGGTCTGTCAGGAACTGAATCTGCTGTGTGTTCTCCCGGTATATGCAGTAATTAAGATCGGGACACAGATGCAGCCTGCCTGGTATAGTGCTTCTTTTATATGGATGTGTGAAGAGGTTTGTAGTACCTCAAGTGAGCCCTGCTGACATTGGAGGACCCTATCTTATTTGGAAGTGTTGAGTACTAATTCAGGGTTGCTCCCTGTTGAATTGCCACATTAAATCCAAATGGAATTACTGTACTGCTGACTGTTTAATTCCTCCTTTTCTCTGTGTGAAAGGGCCTACCAGCTGCCACGGTTTGGACTAGCCACTGAGGGCTTGGGTGACCCAGGGACAGTAACTGATAGGGATAGGCCTGTGCACAGAGCCATAGGTAGATTATTATTAGAGTGATAAGCTAATTAACCTGGTTTTCCCCTGTCCTTGTTATATCCCCCTAAATAAATCAGAGCTGCTTGTTTCAGCAAAGTTATACTACCTGAGGTATTTGTCTATGTTAAAGTACTGTACTGTGATTGTTGCACTGTATCTCATTCACAGGAGGTCCCAGTGCGGAACCAGACCTGGGGGGGTAAGTGTATACTGTGAAGGTAATTCTGATATATTGTGTGGGCCACTAGTGGGAAGAAAGGGTTGCAGTGTCCCAGAGGGCTGTGACCAAGTTAGTTTAACTATTGCAAACCCTGACCTCTGGGTGGAGGCACCCGCCATGGATCCAGGCCCCTCAACCTGTTGGTGGCAAATCAGGCAGGGGTAGTAGCCCCTGGAATAGCGCCATCTAGGGGTTACATACCTTGGCCCCTGTGAGATGTAGGAACTCTCTCTATGGCTCTGAAAGCCAGCAGAGAGGAAACCTATGCCTCTAGGACAATGGTTTCGGAGATGTTTGCAGATGGAAAAGACCTGACCCTCAGCTTTGGAAATCTTTTGAAGCTGAGGGCCAGTCCCTGGCTTACTACCTCCAGGACCCACTTGCCTGAGGTAACAGACTTCCAGGCCTGGAAGTAGTAAGTCAGCCTGCCTCCTACAGGAAAGAGGGGGTCGACCCAGACTGACACATCAGGGTGTCTGCTTGGCAGGAGCCTTAGACTGACAGAAGGATGCAGCCCTGCTCATCCCCCTTCTGCCTCTCTCTCTCTGAAGAACCCCATCTGAGGAAAAGGAGAGGAGGCCTGTGCCTGGTAGAAAGGCCTATGAAAGGGCCTGCTCCTGCTCCTAGACTGCTGCTTTTGAGGAGTTGCCTGCCTTTCCTTGGCCTGTGCACTCCTGTAGGTGATCCTATATTCATCCATTTTCTTTGTATAATTCTCTGTCTGCTCCCCAAACAGAGAATTCTCCATGACAGGAAAATCCATGGCCTTAGCCTGGGTATCCTGTGAGAGGCTAGTACATCTGAGCCAAGCCAATCTCCGAAGAGCCACAGATGTAGCCATGACTCGTGATGACACATCACTGGAGTCCACAGCAGCATGAAACTGGATCTTAGATGCCCCAATCCCATCAGCAGCCACCTCCTCCAGCTCCTTGGCAAGCTGGGAGGAAGCCTGCTTAGCCAATTCCAGAACAGTATCCCATCTGGACTTCTGGTATCTGGCTATGTAGGCCATGTAGTCTGCCTGAGTCCCAAGGAAGATGCCATGTACTGTTTTTTAGCCATGGCATCCTGCTTCCTGGAGTCTTTATCTGGGGTGTGTGAAGCCAAGGATATGTTAGCCTTATCACAGGCTGAAGCCTGCATGACCCCAACATGGCTGCATTGCTGGTACAAGAACTCATACCTGAGCCTGACAGCATGTACCTCTTGTCCATTCGCCTGTCCACAGGAGGTAGAGAATTTGGTGTTTTAAGCAATCTTTGTGTATGTTTCCGAAAAGATTTATGGAGGGGAATAGACAGTCTCTTGGACTCTGGGATGTCCATCATCTCCACATAGTCAGGCTCCTCTTGTTTCTCAACAGCTTCAACCAGAGGGAGCTGGAAGGTTTCTGCCACTTTTGTATAAAACATAAAGTGGGATGGGGACTCAGAAAGCCTAGGAGGGGAAACACCAGAAGGTCTGTCTGGGGAGATGTCCAGTTCTATGGGCTCATCCAGACCTTCCATACCACCATCATAATCATCATCAGTCTTCATCCCCCTCCAGATCCGGTTCATAACACTGTTCTGGGGAATAGCCCGGAACTGGAGGAACCGACCAAACCGAGCATCTACCGAGAGGTGCCGGATCGGTCGGAACCGGACAGAGCGATTCAACTATACTAATCACCCTGGCAATTCCCTCGGTGGTTGGACGATGCGGTTCTGGATCTGAACTGGCCGATTCCTCCTTTTTCTTTCTCTTAACCGGAACCGACCCCTCAGGATTGGCTCTCCTTTTTCCCCGAGGGAGTCTCGCCCAGGTCAGTGGGCACTCACTCAGGTTCGGTTAGAACCGAACCGGGCTGGCCAACCGGGTCAACGGACTTCTAGGCCTCCTTTTCCCTAAGTTGGCCCAATCTTTTATCTAAGGTTACCTTAGGAAAACTTTACAAATCTTGCAGTCTGAATCAAGGTGGTCAAAACCAAGACAGTAAACACAGGTGGTGTGGGGATCAGCCTTAGCAAAGGCCTCCAGTGCAGTGTTGAAACCCAGTGGGCCCGGGTTTTCTTTTGGGTTTCTCAGACGAAGCCATCCTAAAACTAACCCTTTACTCGGAAAAAGCCAGGCAAGACCCCCTTATCAGTTCCTAACCGTGTCGCGGGTATTTGAAAAAAAAATGTCTAAAATACGTTTTTTTTTTTTAGAACTGATAAGGACCGGTGCCTCACACTAAATACAGAAACAAAAAATAAACTTAGGAAAAAATAGCAGACAATTGGTTCAGCCATACCGATTGAAAAAGTATCTTTTACAGTTTCCACACACAAATCACACTAGTCCACTACCTAAGTACTCACTATACAGCAAACAGGGATCTGAACTGAAATAAAATAAGAAATAGCGGTTTAAAAGCAACGTTTTTACTATAACGAACCGATAGCGAAGGGGCGATCTCCGGAGCGACTGTTCAGTCAGGCGGAGTAAAGAATCTGACAGTTACACTTCAAAGTATAGCAGACAGAGGTTTGAACCGAGCTTGAGCTCAACATTCTATGCTCTGGCATAGAGTTAACTCTTTCCTCTTTGGAGCAGTTCAACTGCTGGGGCCAACTGCATAATGTCAGAATACAACAAGACTTCATGTTGTTTAAATTTTTTTTTTTTTATTTTCTTCTGACACCGGGATGCCCACTCCTGGTGTCGGATAAGGCCCCTCTAGCCCAAACCCCTCTACATGATTTGCCGACATCGGGGTATCCAATCCTCATTTTGGCATGCCCCCTCACTATTGTGGCACACTGGGGGCCCACCCCAGTGTGCCCACATTAATAAAAAAAATTTCCCTGTGAAAGTAGAAAAATGGAAATTATGTACCTACTGTAATTCTTGATCTTCTTGGATGAAGTCTCCACCACTCATTCACACTGATGGGGATCTACGCCAGGCGCTAGGACCTAGTGGGAGCAAACTTTTTGCAAGAGGGCCGGCGCCAGAGATGGAGCCACGAGGAGCAGTGCCATGAGCCTCGGCTCGTGTGGCAATGACTATCTTGGCGTCGACCCTCCAACCGCCTCAGTACCTTTTTCCGAGGAGGTGCAGCGTAACTAACCCAGAAGGATTTGCCTAACAAAAACTGGACATAAGATAGTTTGAATGACCCGTATAAGAAGAGTCAATAAAGAAGTCTTCACAGCCTAAACATTGAGGGAGTGAAGACCAACAACAGAGAGGTGAGCTCGAGGGGATGGTGGGTGGGCGTGTGAATGAGTGGTGGAGACTTCATCCAAGAAGATCAAGAATTACGGTAGGTACGTAATTTCCATATCTTCCTAGACATAAAGTCTCCACCACTCATTCACACTGATGGTAGAGTACTGAGCTAATAATCTACCGAGATGGCAGCAGGAGAAACCAAGAGCTCACAAGTTTAGGACAGAAGCCTGTTAAGGACAGACCTGCCAAACGAAAGATGTCACTTGGCATGGACATCCAGGGCATAGTGCTTGACGAAAGTATGCACTGAGCTCCAGGTAGCCGCACTGCAAATGTCTGCAATGGGCACGTTGTGGATTTCTGCCAGGGATGCCGCGACTACTCTAGTAGAGTAAGCGTACACTCTGCCCTCCAGCTTAACTTGCGCCATGGAATAACAGTGGCAAAAGCATGCCGCTAGCCTTACCAAAATGCATCTGATAGCGACAGGCTGACCCAGCCAGGTCTCGCTGAAGGAAACAAACAGTTGTTGAGCTTTGCAAATTTCTTTTGTTCTATCCAAATAGAAACGGAGAGCTCTTTTGACATCTAAAGAATGAAGGGTACACTCTCCTTCATTTTGGAAGTTCGCAAATTAAGTAGGTAGGATCAAAGGTTGGTTTAGATGGAATTCTGAAACAACCTTAGGGAGAAACGTAGGATGGGTCCTAAGAACTACTTTGTCCTTATGAAATACAGCAAACGGAGGGTCTGTGACCAAAGCATGTATTTCAGAACCCTGCAGGCCGAGGAAATGGCCACCAGGAAGGCCGGTTTCCAAGTGAGAAATTTCAGCTCACAGGTAGCTAGAGGCTCGAAAGGCTTTCGAGTGAGCATGTCTAGCACAAGATTAATGTCCCAGGCTGTGACTGGATGTCTGATAGGAGGTCTGATATGCAGAAAACCCTTAAGAAACCTCTTAACTACAGGTAACTGAGTCAGTGACAAGGAAAGTACTGGCTCATGATAAGTTGAAATGGCACAAAGGTGAACTTTGACTGTAGAGTATGGTAGACCTGCATTTGAGAGGTCTAAGAGGTACTCTAGAACTTTATTTGGTGGTCAGGAAAAAGGATTCAAAGAGGATTTTGCACACCAGATAGAAAAACGCTTCCATTTGGCTTGTAAGTTTTTCTGGTGGCTGGCTTGCATGCAGCCAAAAGAATATCTGAAACTCTCCAAGAGACATTGAACCTGTTCACCTGTATTTCTTCGGGAGCCAAGCGTGAAGGTGAAGTGATCCCAGACTGGAATGGACCACAGGATCCTGGGTCAGAAGGTTCGTCTGAAGGGGAAGCACCTTCGAAGGGGGTTCCGACATACTGTTGAGTAACAGAAACCATATCTGTCGAGGCCAGAAGGGAGCAATGCAGATCATTTTGTCCCCCTGGGACTCGAATTTGAGAAGTCCCTTTGAATTAGAGGAAGACGAAGAAAGGCGTATAGGAAGCGTTTTGTCCACTGTAGCCTGAATGCATTCGGACAGAAAATGCCAGGCCCTGGATTTCTGGAGCAGAAGAGAAGCAGTTTTGTGTTGAGTGGGGATGCAAAAAGGTCCAGGTCTGGAATTCCCCACTCTACAAATAGTGACTGAACTATGGTTGAGTCGAGAGACCACTTGTGAGGATCTGTCTCCATTCTGCTGAGATGGTCTGCCAGTTCGTTCTGCAGTCCCGGCAGGTAGACCACCTGACTTACAGCCTTGTGCTCTAGGCAGCATTCCCACACTCTCATCGCTTCCCTGCATAAAGGGTAAGAGTGTGCACCACCCTGCTTGTTGATGTAATACATCACCGCTTTGTTGTCCATTTGAAGGAGAATGTTCTTGTGACAGAGAATGTCCTTCAAAGCCTGGACTGCACAGAGGAAGGCTCTCATTTCTAGGATGTTTATGTGAAGCTGGGACTCGACCTGAGTCCACATACCTTGGGTGTGGAGATCCTGACTTTGAGCTCCCCGCCCCATCAGGGATGCGTCCATGGTAATGGAAATCTGTTCATCCAGAGAAGCAAAGAGATACCCTTCCAGAAGGTTGTCCTCTTGCGACCACCAGGTGAGTGACCTCTTCAGAGGTTCTGTCACCTTGATGAGAAAGGACTGAGGGTGAGTGGTTGGGGAACACTGAGTACTGAGCATCCACTGAGAGGTTTTCATGTGGAGACATGCTAGGGGTACAGTGAACACCGAGGATGCCATGAGACCCAGCATCCATTGCATCGAGATAGCTTGAACTGAGCTGTTCTCTGATGTATCAGGCCATCTGTAGGATATCGCTCCTTCTGTCCTCTGGAAGAAAAGCTTTCGCACAGGAGGTGCCCAGAAGAGTTCCTATAAAAAGGAGCTTCTGGGAGGGCTGCAACTGCGATTTCTTGAGATTTAGCAGGACTCCCATTGACATGAGAAGGTCTGAGGCCATGGCTACAGCGTCGAGAGTTCCTTGCCTGAAAGGACTTGCTAGAAGCCAGTCATCCAGATATGGGAACACTTGTATTCTGATTTTTCTAAGATGCACTGTGAGAATTGCACAACACTTTGTAAAAACTCGTGGCGCTGATAGCCCAAAGGGCAGGACTCTGAACTGATAATGTTGGCCCAGTGCCACAAACCTTAGGTATTTGTGGTGCTTCTGGTGTATAGGAATATGTTGGAAAGCATCCTGCATGTCCAGAGAAGCTAGCCAATCGTGTTGATGAAGCAAGGGTAACAGGGTCCCTAGCGATATCATCTTGAGCTTTTCCTTGAGAAGAAACTGGTTTAACTTTCTGAGGTCCAGAATGGGGCGCATGCCACTGGTCTTTTTCAGGACCAGGAAGTAATGGGAGTAAAGACCTGTGTTTCATTGATCCAGTGGAACTATTTTTACTGCCCTGTTATTCAGAAGGCATTGTATCTCGGAGGCAAGAAGGTCTGACTGTATTGTTGACAGTCTGGGCTATGGTTTGGGGGGAAGATCCGTAGGGGTTTCTGAAAGGTTGAGGGAGTACCCCTCGTGGATTATCCGGAGGACCCATTTGTCTGATGTTATGGACTTCCACTAGTTGTAGAACTGAGTCAGACATCCTCCCACTGTTGAGGAAGAGTCCCCCTCGGGCAGTTGAGGTGGGACCTAGGCCAGAAACTCAGAACATGGCACTGGGCACTTTGGGCCCTTGTGCCTTCTGTTGCATTTTCTTTTCAGGATGGGGGGCTTTGTTTTTGTTAAAACCTCCCCTGCCCTTGCCCCAAAAGGACTGACAGTTGTGAAGAAAAAATTACTCACCTGTAGTAATCTTATTTCTTCCCAGGGATCCATTAATATTACTACTCTTTGCAGTGCCCCTGTAAATCAGCACTGCCCCGGAGCCAAATAGAATGCTATGCTAATTATGGAATGTTTAGCTTCTGCATTCATTTTCCAAACTGCCCTATTCTAACTGCCTGGATTCTACCTCAGATTTCTGTGAAGCCTACAAAGAGGCCATAATATATAATATATCTATATAACAGTGAATAATTATAAGTTAATGGCCAACAGGGCCATAAAAAAATAGTAATAGGCCAAGATAGGGCCAACAAAACCATAAAGAATGAGTCCTCTTTTCTGAGCCAGATGCACCTTTGGAAAAGAACCTACTATCTAGGTATTAGAGAATGTGCCAACAGATGACATACCCATCATACTGAGAGACATCCCAGCTGTACAGAGTATTTTTCTGAGATTCTAAGGGGAGGACCAGAGGCGGAGAGTAATGATATTAGTGGATCCCTGGGAAGAAATAAGATTAGTACAGGTGAGTAATTTTTTTCTTCTAACCCAAGGAATCCACTAATATTATTACTCTTTGCAGACTATGTAGCAGTACCACAGGAGGTGGGCAGAATCTATCTAGGAAAAAGACTCTGCAAAACAGCCCTTCCGAAATTGGCATCACTTCTGGCCTGGGTGTCCAGGCTGTAATGCTTAGTAAAGGTGTGGACTGATCTCCAGGTAGCTGCTTTACAGCTCTCCAGAAGAGGAACATCTCTGGCAACTGCAACTGTGGCAGCTGTGCCCCTTGTGGAATGAGCCTTAAAACCTGAAGGAAATACCTTGCCCACCTTTGTATAGCAAAACTGAATACATTGGACTATCCATCAAGATATAGTCCTCTTTGAAGCAGGAGATCCCTTACCTACTTCCCCATAGGTAAGGAACAATTGTTGTCTGCCCTGCCTATGATCCTTGGTATTGGCTATATAATAGCTCAATGCTCCTGTCACATCCAAACTATGCAGCCTACGCTCACCAGAACTGGCGTGTGCTGTAAAGAATATTGGTAGGGTAATAGACTGATTTAAATGAAAGTCAGAAACTACTTTGGGAAGGAATTTTCTATTAGTTCTCAACATCACCTTGTTGTTGTGGAAAGAAATATAGTCCTTTTCCACACCTAGGGCTTGTAACTCACTTATCCTTTAGCAGAGGTAAGTGCCACAAGAAAAACTACCTTCCAGGTGAGGAACTTTAGCTCTGCATTAGCCAGGGGTTCAAATGTCGGAAGCATAAGCTGGACAATACAAATGTTGAGGTCCCAAGCTGGCACTGATTCCCTATGAGGGGGAAACAGGTGTAGAAGGCCCTTAAAGAACATTGTAAATATGGGGTTCGAGGCTAATGATACCTCTTTTCCTATAGAGAGAGATAAGCTGAGAGTGAAGCAAGATGAACTTTAAGGGTTGAATGCTGCAACCCCAGGGAATGCAGGTGGGACAAATAATCTAGGAGGGTTGGAATGCCAGCCTGTGCTGGGATTAAGTCCTTTTCTGTACACCAAATAGAAAATCTTTTCCAGTTTGAAGCATTAGTTTTCTTAGTAGAAGGCTTTCTATAATTTTAAGGACTTCTGAAACTGTTTGAGAGTATTGGGAGTCTGGATACTCTAAGTCCTCAAGAGCCAAGCTTTGAGTCTGAGAGAACTGAGATTGGGATATACCACCCTGCCTTGGAAGGAAGTCAGTAGATTGTACCTCTGAGGGAGGCAGATCGTTTCGCTCACTGACACTGAGAGTAACAGGGAGTACCAAGGCTGTCTTGGCCAGTCTGGGGCTATCAGAATCATCAAGGCTGGCTGTGACCTGAGCTTGATGAGTACTCTGAAAATCAGAGGAAAGGGAGGAAAGGCATAAAGGTATTTCCCTGTCCAATCGAGAATCAGGGCATCCATTGGGACAGTTCCCTTCACTGGGGCCCTGTAGCAATAAAGGAGTAAATGGTGATCCTGGTGGGAAGCACAAAGATCCAGTTCTGGGGTTCCCCACCACCTGAATAGGACTTGCGATACTTGACTGTTCAGTGCCCATTCGTGATGGGCCTTGTTTATCCTGCTCAAGGCATCCGCCAGTGTATTGTCCTTCTCTGGCAGATGAATTGCTTGTAGGGAGGCATTTATGGAGTAAATCAGGCTCCATATTTTCATTGTCTCTGTGCATAGTGAAGTGGATCTTGTCCCTCCTTGTTTGTTGATGTAGTACATTGCAGTGGTATTGTCTGTTCTGACCTGAACCACTTTTTCCTTTATGAGATGAGTGAAAGCCTGAATGGTTAGGTACACTGCTCTTAACTCTAAAAGATTTATGTGCAGAAGTGACTCTGCACTGCTCCAGGAGCCGTGAACTGTGTGGTCCCCTAGGTGGGTACCCCATCCTAGGAGGGAGGCATCTGTTGTGGGCACCAAGGAGGGGGGCTCTTGTAGGAAAGGCACCCCTTCCTTTAGAATGCCTGGATCACTCCACCACTGGAGGGCCTGTAGAAGAGTTTTTGTCACAGAAATTAGTTTTGAAAGTGGATCTCATCTCTGGGACCAATGGGCCCTGAGGTGAAACTGAATGTCCCTCATTTGGAATCTGGTGCCCATGACTGTGGTTGTTGCTGCAGCCATGTGGCCTAGTAGCTGTAAAAACTGAGAAGCTGGTTTTGGCCTGCCCAGGACGAATGAGCTTGCCAGAAGCTGAATAGCCTGTATCCTTTCCAAAGGTAGAAAGGCCTTCCCCAGAATTGTATTGAATTCTGCCCCTATGAACTGCAATACTTGGACTGGGGTGAGAATGGATTTCTTGGCATTTAGAAGAAACCCCAGGGAGAAGAGAACACTTTGAGCTAACAGTAAGTGTTCTGACACTTGTTGGGATTTTCCCACAATCAGCCAGTCGTCCAGATATGGAAAAACTGTGACACCCAGTTTTCTGAGATGTGCCACTAATACTGCTATGCACTTTGTGAATACCCTTGGTGCAGAAGTAAGGCCGAAAGGAAGTGTTGGGAACTGGTAGTGGCCTGAGGGGAGAGAGAACCTGAGATATCTTCTGTGTGTTTTTCTGACAGGGATGTGAAAATATGCATCTTTTAAATCCAGAGATGCCAACCAGTCCCCTTTTTGTAGTATTGGCAGAATTATTGCCATTGTGACCATTCTGAATTTGGGTTTGACCAAATACTTGTTTAGACTTCTGAGGTCTAGTACAGGCCGCCACCCTCCAGTCTTTTTTGTTGTTAGGAAATACCTGGAGTAGAACCCTTGCTCTTTTTGGTTGGGTGGAACAGGCTGGACTGCTTTTAACAGCAGTAAGTGTTTTACCTCCTGCTCTAGCAGCTGTCTTTGTGAGGGAGGGACTGATGCAAAACGTTTTACCCTTAGAGGTGGAAGGGACTTGAAACAAAGGGACAGACCCTGACCCACTACTTCCAGGACCCACCTGTCTGATGTTATTTTTGACCAGTCCTGGAGATAGTAGGAAAGTCTGCCCCCTACTGGATGTGGAGAGGCAGCCTGAAGGGAAGAGTCAGGGATTCTGCTTTTGCTGTTGCTGAGGTTGGGTAGCATGGGACCCTCTGCCCCAGGCCCTGTAGAAACTTGTCTGCTGGGGTTGGTACTGTATCTGCGGAGCAGTCTGCACCTGAAAGAAAGGTCTTCTAAATGTAGACCTGCCCCTGCCTCTCCTAGAATACGATGTAGAGGGAGAAGGTTTGTCCCTGGTGGAATTACTTCTGAAAGCAGTCTTGTATTCATCTACTTTCTTCATGTAGGCTTCAGTTTGTGCACCAAAAAGTGAATGGCCCTCAACTGGGAAATCCATTGCTTTGGTTTGAGTGTCCTGGGTGAGGTTAATAGCCCTCAGCCAGGCAAACTTTCTCATAACTATAGTACCAGCCAACCATCTGGCAGCGGTGTCATTTGTATCTGCTGCCATCTGGAATTGGTATTTGGAAGCCTCCAAACCCAATTTGGCTGTCTCTAGCAATTCAGAAACAGTGAGAGAGGGATTTGCTTCTGCATTATCCACCACAGACTGCCATAAGGCCTTTTGGTAGAGAGCAGCATATGCCTGATAAGAGGCTTGCCTGATGGCAAGGGATGCTGATAGGTACCCCCTCTTAGCCATACTGTCCACCTTTCTGGAATCTTTTTCAGGTGGATGAGAAGACAAGGGTGTTTTGGCCTTCTCACATGCTGCCTGCTGCACAATGTCCTGATGATCAGGATGGCTGAATAAAAAGACAGCACCAGATTTTTCCAGTTGATACTTTTTGTCACATTTTTTATCAACAGGTGTGACAGTCTGAGGAGCTTTTAATATTTCCAGAATATCTTTTTCTGAAAAATTTATAAAGAGGAAGGAGAAGTTGTTTTGAGGGTGTTAGCCCCATTAGTTCCATATATTGAACCTCTTTTTCATCCTATACCTCCTCATTTGTCTGGAGGTCCAGTGTTTCCACCATTTTCTTAATGAAAGAAAAATGGGAGGAAAAATCCTCTGAAGGCCTGGGGGGGAACCAAAGTCTTCCTCCGGTGACACCTCAGGCTCTATTCCTTCCTCCTCCTCCTCATCATCATCATCAACCTCATCACCCATAGTGGAAACAGACACCAGAGGGGTGGCAGTAGCTTTATCAGGTGGAGCAGTTACAGGTCGCTAGGCAGGGAGCAGGCCCTGCAGCACCTGTAACAAAGCCAGGGCTTGTGAAATATCAGCAGGAGAGGGAGTATGTAATGGCACCTGAGGGACCCCTTGAGGCGTTTCAGCTGGGGTGTCAGTGTGCTTACTTTTTTTTAAGTCACTTGGCAGGCACCGGAGGGTCAGCTGGCTGATTGCCTCTCTTACTAGAGCCCTCACCCGTATCGGGGTGGATTTTGAGGTTCTAGAAGGAATTGCCACATTTTTGAGGGGGTGGACTGGTCAGAGCCCAGGGACCCCTCTTCAAGCCTTCTTTTCAGTCTCTCCCTGTGCTTCTCCACAGTTTTTTCAGGGAAAGACTTGCAAATCTCACACTCTTTACTGAAAGACAGAGCAGACAAAGATCATGTTTGTCAGCTCTAGCAAAAACCTCTGCACATTTAACACAATTCTTAAAACCTGTAGGTCCTATGTTCTTTTTAGGTTTATCCAACATTGTAAGAAAACAGAACTCAGAAACCACTAAAATATGGAAATATTAAAGATTTAGTGGTTGGTTTCAGTAATAAAGTGGTCGGTTCAGAAACCGACAATTTTTAAACAGAACCACGGTTCCGATCAGTTCAGGAACCGAGAACCGTTATTAGAACTGGAAAACTTCGGTCAAAATTAGAAGATTTAAATGTTTTTAAAGCGAAAACACTTGGAAACTTACCTAGAGTTTCCCTTTGAAATTTACCAAGAAATCGGTTGCCCCACGGCTCAAAGGAACCACAAAGTACCGATAAGAAAAAACTAAATAACTTAAAAATGAGGTAAAATTGCTAAACTCAATAAGAATAAGGCAGTAATGAAAAAATAAGACAAAATACTTAAGTTTCTTTTGTTCTTATGCACAATTTAGACAATCTTGATAGAGAGATCTTCAGGGTGTCTGAACTTTGCAGCGGAGACAGAAAATCTGAGGTATAACCCAGGCAGTTTGAAAATGAATGCATGAGCTAAATATTCCATAATTAGCATAGCATTCTATTTGTCTCCGGGGCAGTGCTGATTTAAAGGGGCACTGCAAAGAGTAATAATATTAGTGGATTCCTGGGGTTAGAAACTGACGCTTGTTAACACCCCCAGAAAGGGTGGAGCGGGTCGAGCCATTTTAATGGCTGACCTAGTCTTCTGTGTGGCCTCCAGAGCTTGCTCTACTTGAGGTCCGAACAGATACATACCGTTAAAGGGTAACACCATGACCTGCTGTTGGGCATCATTCGTGAAGCCCAAAGTGCGTAGCCAGGAGTGACGATGGGTACAAATGCCCGCCACCACCTCTCGGGAAGCAGCATCGAAAGTGTCCATAGCGGCTTTAACCTGCTGGTTTGTGGACTCGATACCCCTGATTATGGTCTGAAGTACAGTAGCTCTGAACTAGTGCCCGACTCAGGCAGAGCTTCCACCATCTGTTTGAGCGAATGCCAAAGAGCATACTCATATTGAGGGAAATAGCCTTGTAGCTAGCAATATACATACCCAGGGTGGAGGCAGCAAAGACTCTCTTACCTAAGGTGTCTATCTTATGAGATTCTTTGTTTATAGGCTGGGCTGTAGATGCCTGAGGAAGAACGCCTTATCATTCTCTGCCAAGACTACAATAGGGTCCGCAAAGGCCTGGGATGCCAAAATGGGTTGATCCTTGGGAGCAGCATACTTCCTGTCTATGGACTTAGCCACAGAAGGAATGAGAGCGGGATTATTCCATACCATCTGAGAGAGCATCTCAAAGGATGGTTGTACCGGGAGAGTTAAATCCATAGGGATCTCCGGGACATGAAGGTATTGCAGTCTTAAGAGCTTCCCAGGATCGATATCTGTAGTCTGGAGAGAAAGAGCAGAATTTAAATTTTTCAGTAGAGACTTAAATGACAGGTCTTCGAGCACCAGCTCTGCAACAGGATTAATTCCTGTTCCTTCAACATAATCACCCAGCCGAAGGTCTGGGTCAGGTTCAATATCATCTCCTGACAGCCCAGGAGGGACTGTATGGACAGGAAAGGAGTGAAAGTCAGTGGGAAATGAAGAAGAGAAAGGAATCGGAGTCCAGAAGCCCTGCAGGCTGGACGACACCACACCAAGTCTCGGCCCCGAAGGCAAGGAAGGCGGCACCGTCTGAAACAGCCCAGTACGCGGCGCTGAAGAAGCCTGTGGTACCGAGGACGGCACCGACAACCCCAACAGCGCTGAGGGTGGCGCTGACAACACAAGTGGCGCTGAGGGCGGCGCCGACAGGCGCATCAGCGCCAAAGACATCACCAAGAGACCCATCGATGCCGATGACAGCAATTCAGAGACAAAAACTGCGATTTGAAGAAAAAGTAGGAGGAATACCAGGAGACAGAGGCATCGGTGTGGCCCCCTGTGATGCAGCCATATGAGAGGGTAAAACACCTGAGCACGGAGTCGATGGCAGCGAAGAAGGCGCCACTTGATTAGGGAGGTCCAACCGCCCTACCCGATCCCGTAAAAGGCCTGAGGGCCTCGGAGTGACTGGGCCAGGCAGCTGGACCAACCTCCGAGCCCACTGCTCCATAAGAGTGGCCCACTGGTGAAACTGCTCATCGGAAGCCCTTCCAAAAGGCGGGGAAGGGCTTCGATATCAAAGAGGTCGGTCACCGTAGACAGAAACCGGCGACTCCAGAGGAGGAGACCGATACCTGATCCCAATAACCGACCGTCGACACGCAGACATACCAGAAGATGACCTCAAGTGATGCCTTCTCTGACTGAACAGCTTTCATATGAAGTCTTCCTACCGTCACCTGACCCGCTCATGGTCGACTCTGTCAATGTAGGTTGAAGACTTCTTTTCTTTAATAAGTATAGTTAAAATTAAGCGGTACTTATTTCGAGATATATTACAAAACAATAAACTGAAAACTATGCTGCTAGTTTGAAGTTTGACTCCCGGCAGGCGAGCGACGTTGTCACTGAAGCGCACTCGACGGCGGGAAAAAAGGAATAGAGGCAATTGGAGGGTCGACACCGAGATAGTCATTGCCACACGAGCCAAGGCTCACAGTGCCACTCCTCATGGCTCCATCTCTGGCGCCAGCCCTCTTGCACAAAGTTAGCTCCCGCTGGGTCCTAGCGCCTCCGCCGTAGATCCCCATCAGTGTGAATGAGTGCTGGAGACTTTATGTCCAGGAAGATCTGTCCCTTTGCCATTTTTTTTTTTCTTGTAGAAAAGGAAATGGCCCATCGTTGGGTTGCCAACCCTTCCCCCATACCAATCCTCCCTCTGCGCACCCACCTCTCCGTACCCCCTCCTCATCCCCTGTTTACCTCTGGAGGTCGTGCGCTGTCATCTTCTGTGGACCAGGACACGTCTGCACTCTGTAAAGCGAAACCGCAAAATGAAGAATCGAAGGTAAGCCATTTAATGGGAGTCAGTGAGGGAGGGGGGTTCAACTTAGGTTGATATCTTAGCCATTTTTTGGAATTTTGACCCCAAATTTTTAACATGGGGTTCTTGGAACCCCACCTTATGAACACTGGCACTGTCGTCATTTCTCGGTCGCTGCATGGAATCACCTTTCGGGACCGAATAACAAAATGACAGTGCCACTGTTCATGAGGGGAGGTCCCAAAAAGCCCATGTTGCAATTTGGGGAAAAAATTCCAAACAATGACTGCATTACACGCGTGCATTGCGCAATTTCTATGCACGTTTGTAACTTTGCCAGTTTTTAATATTTTCACTCCAAATTTTCAAAATTGCCATTTTTTTCACATCTCCTTATGAATAGTACAGCTGTCATTTTTCACATCCTTCCCAAAATGTGTTTTCGTACCTGTGGCTCAGAATGGTGCGATTGCTGTGGGAAATCAACTTTTGGGACAGATTAACACAATTACAGTGTCACTGTTCAAGATGGGAGGTCCCAAGATGCCCATGTTGAAAATCTGGTGGAAAAATTTAAAAACGTGATTGTGTTACAGGCATGCATTGCACAGTTTCTATGCACGCTCTTAACTTCGCCAGTTTTTCATATTTTCACTCCAGATTTTCAACACTGCCATTTTTTAACACCTCCTCGTGAACTGTACAGCTGTCATTTTTCGCATCCTACCTGAAATGTACTTTCGTACCTGTGGCATTGAATAGTGCAATCACTGTGCAAAATCACCTTTCAGGATAGAGTAATGAAATGACAGTGACATTGTTCATGAGGAGGGGTCCGAAAAAGCCCATGTCAAAAATTTGGAGTGAAAATACCAGCAAACATCTGGGGCATTAAGATTTCCAATCATAGTGCCCTACCCTGCAGAGACTGACAGGCATCGGGGGTGTGACTTGGGTCCGTTGGCTGTAATGCTCATGGCAATCCACTCCCACCCATTGACAGGCATCGAGGTGTGCCTTGGGGTCTTTGGCCCTAACATTCACCCCATTCTCCTATACTTCACCCATCTCAGCTTATTTCCTTATGGAATGGGGTGAGCGTAAGGGCCAAAGACCCCAAGGCACACCGTGACACCTGTTGCTGTCTGCAGGGTGGGGTGAGGTGGAATGGCATAATCATTATGGCCGACGACCCACAGGCACATCCCCAACACCTTTCAATCTCTGCGGGGTCTGGCGTTAGTTCAATATTTCACTGCCATTCCTATTATGCATCTCTCTAACTCCTGTACTACCAATGCCAATGCTAGCAAGCCAACATTTGGCATTGACAAATGCTTGTTTAAAGACAGGAAAACCACACTGGTCATTAGAAATAGGTTTAAAGTCTGGGTAATGGGTGGGGCCAGTTGAGGTGCAGAAATTTTCAGCAGCCTTGGCTCTAGACCTTAATTTCCAGAGCTGCTATGGGGAGAGATGGTCCTAAGTAAGTGCAAAACCTCTCTACAAATGACTGACCTAAGACAGAACTGTAGGAAATTAGGGGATGAGGCTGGGAAGATAATTCAGGAGAGCAGCAATTGCCTATGGTATACTTGGTTAGCAGTATGATAGGAAGGGCAGGGCGGGAGGGCGAGCTGCCCCGGGCGCAAGCCTCCGGTGTTGCACACAAAGTCCCTCCCACGTTGCTGATTAAATGCAACTACTGTCTGATTAAACACGGCTGGGCTGGCTGCTGCTGCAATATACCAACAGTGCTGCTATTTTCTGCTGTCCTTACTCGCTCCCGCTCAGGTCCCCCTCCCTGTCTGCTTAAACTGACCCGCCCATCAGGTCAGCCACTGCTGAGATGCACTACTGGTTTTCCGCATAACTGCAAAATGGACTCCTGCTTGGCCAGTTCCAGAAACCAGTAGTAGTTCTTTCTTGTCCATGATCTGCACGCACCAGCTGCAGAAGAGTAAAAGCACAGGCTGTGCTTTGCTCTCAAGCTAGTTACTTAAGCTTTATTTGAATCTCAAATCTTGCTGATCGTTGGTTGCTGCTACTGCATTAACTGTTGCTGGCTTGCCACTTGCTCGCGCTCACTGACTGTATCTGTCTGCTGCTGTACTGCCTTTCTGCTCGACTCCCTCAGTCTGTCCAGTGCCCAGAGATAACTGTTTGCTTTTGCTACCAGCCAGTGCCTTGCTTTGCTCTGCTCTCGACTCTCATCAGTAAGTTTTTTCATCTATAAAACTGAATGTGTGACTGACGGGGTGACGGTCAGTCTGAATAATTTTCTTCATTTCACTCACTCAATCATTTGATCATGGTAATCCACTTTGGCATCTGGGGGGGGCAAAAATGGACCAACTCCTTGGCTTGGAGTTGGCCAGAGGGAATCTCTCTCTCTCTGTCCTGCTCTGTGGGACCGACTCTTGCTATCAGAAGAATTGTGTTGTTTGTTTTACATACACTGTAGTGTGTAATGATTTGTAGACTTGTAGGGTTCGATTTTCAAAGGTTGATGCACATCAAACCCTGTGCTGCCCTGAACACAGTGCCACACCATGCACCCTATTCTCATAGGTCACGCGCATTTTTGATGAGATGAATCTTATGAATTTTCAATCTGAACAGCAGCCTATTTATGTACTTGGAGATTCTATAATAAAGCATTTGGACCAAGCTATATGTAACGGAAAGAAGGAATACAGGACCTTGTCTTCCTTTTAGGGGAGCAAGAATACATGATCTGACCATGATGCTTGATAATATTATATCAAAAACAGCTGAACCAATGGTAATAATATGTTTACATACAATACATACAATACATGCAAACAATATTCTAAAGCAGCCTCTATATAAAATAAAACAGGATTTTGTAGCAATGACAAACAAACTTACACTTTCTAATTGTAAAACAGCATTCTCAGAGATACTTCCTATTCCTAGGGCATCAAGATCAAATTATGATAAAATCAAAAAGTTAAACAACTGGCTGCGGAGCTGGTGTTTAAAACAACAAATAGGTTGCATTACGCATTGGGAAGAATTTGATGACAGGCATGAACTGTTCTCATGGGATGGCTCACATTTGAGCAGGAAGGGTAATGTGATTTTAGGCAAGCATATTAATGCATTTATAAACCTAAATTTAAGCTAGAATTACGGGGGGAGAGTCCTAAAAATCTGGAAGCTCTGAACTTGGGTAAAAACAATGTGGGTAAAGAAACTAGTTTTCTTAAAGTACAATCCAATAAAAGCAGTAAAGTTATAAGAGAAAAAGTGTGATATCAAACAATAAATATCAAACTGATAAGAAAGATAACAAACTGTTACAGGTATTACTAGTTAATGCTTGAAGCCTAAATAATAAAATGGAAGAACTAAAGGCTTATTTAATAACAAATAATATTGATGTGGGGTCTCTGAGACTTGGTTCAACAAAAATGACTGGGGTATGGATATAGTAGGGTACACCAGATTAGATAAAAACCAGATAAATAAAAGAGGTTTACATATCTAATAGCTTTAAATGTTGTCCTTTAAGCTGTGAGCCCAATGAACAAAACGATGTAGAACTGGTCTGGACTAAAATATTGATTACAAAAGACTGCAGTATAACTATGGGATTGGGATATAGATCCCCCAGTCTAAATGGTGAAGAAAATAATCACTTTTTGAGAAATATTGAAAATAGGATTATCGACCAAAATCATATTTTAATGGGCAATTTAAATTTTCCTAATATTGATTGGGTGCAGGGAATATGTTCATCAGAATCAGAAGTTAGATTTATGGACCATATGGTCTCTAAAAATGTGGGACAACTAGACCCAACAAGAGAGAATATCATCTTAGATCTCTTTCTAACTAATTTGCCAGAGGATATTTTTAAAGTTAGAGTGAAGCATCCATTATCAAACAGCGACCATAATATGGTACAAATAAAAGTAAATTTAAAGGCAAAAAATGTATGTAAAGGCTGCACAAAAACCCAAAACTTTTACAAAGCTGACTATTTACAAATAAACAATTTTTTTAAGCACTTGGGATTGGATCTCTGACTTTAAAGACTGTGACTTAAATAGCATATGGTTGAAGTTTTATGATAAAATTCAATATTGTATTAATCAATGGGTGCCTAATATACATAAATACAATGTAAGTAATAACAAAATAACCCCTTTATGGTGAAATGATAACATTAAAAAGTGCCTAAGTAGGAAAAAGAAATTATATAGGAAATATAAGAAAACTACTACAAAAAGGAACTGGGATTTATATAAGGAAGCTGTTAATGATAGTAGAAGCATAATAAGGAAACCAAAGAAATTGTACGAAGAAAAATTTGTTTAATCTGTAAAGGACAATGAAAAAATGTTCTTTAATTATACTGGTTCCTTACAAAATAGCAGTCCTACAATTGGACCATTAGAAACAACGAAGGGATTGATCACAGAAGAGGTTGAAATAGCTAATGAGCCCAATAAATGCTTTACAAGTGTATTTAATCCGATAAGTAAATCTTTACCGCAGTCTTAAATGATATCTGATGACACCATATCTTTCACTCATAAAGAAGTGATGGACGTTATAAAGATCATAAAAACTAATAGTTCTGCAGGACAGGATGGCAATACCTTCTATTATTATTATAATTACAGCAAATCAACTTGTCGGTCCATTGGCCTTTATTTTCAATATTTCACTTAAATCAAGAATTACTTTACCAATTTGGAAACAGGCTACAGTAATTCCACTACATAAAAATGGTAATAGAAATTTGGCACAAAATTATTGTCCTATCAGCCTTACTGCTATCTTTTGTAAATTAATGGAGAGACTATTAAAATATAAAATAATGGAACACCTAGTTGACAAAGGGCTGTTAGACCATACTCAGCATGGATTCGTAAAGGGAAAATCATGTCAAACTAATCTTTTGAATTTTTTTGAACCAGTAAGTGAGGCCTTGGACAAAGGCTTATCTGTGGATATAATATTTATGGATTTTGCAAAAGCCTTTGATAGGGTATCACATAAGATTTTGATTGAACATCTAACAAAAACTAAAATACATCAATCAATAATAAACTAGATTGTGAGTTGGTTAACTGATAGGAAACAAAGAGTATCGCTAAGGGGCCATTTATCTACTTAGGAAAGTGTTATTAGTGGTGTTCCTCAGGGTTCGGTTCTGGGGCCAGTACTTTTTAATATATTGATATCAGCAATGCTCCCTATGAACAATCATTGTTGGATGGTTAAATACGCTGATGATTGTAAGCTTGGTGGTATTATTACAGATCATCTTTCTGCACAAGAAATACAAAAGATCTTACACACTTAGAAGAATGGTCTATTGCAAATAAATTACTATTTAATGTAGAAAAGTGCAAAGTGATGCATCTTGGTAGACATAACCCCGGGTACAAATATAAATTATACAACAAAACTTTGCTGGAAATTGAAAATGAAAAAGACTTAGGCGTTACATTTTCAAAAAACATGTCTTTTGATTTACATACAACTAATATTATTAAAAAGGGAAATCAGATCCTGGGCTGCATAGTAAGAAACATCAAAAGCAGAAGTGGTAAGGTCTTAATCCCTCTTTTTTCTAGCCTTGTAAGACCTCATCAGTATGTGCCCCAACCTCAGTTAGAGGAGTTAAACTCATAGAAAAAATTCAACGAAAAGCTACTAAGAAAATTAAAGCTGTGAGAAGTATGAATTATGATATAAGATTAAAAAAACTGGGGCTATATTCGATGCAATATAGAAGATTAAGGGGAGACCTAATTTTAGTTTATAAAGCTGCTGGTGATATAGCAATTTTTGAAACTATAGGATTGAGCATAAATCCCTCCATAGTGAATACACGGTCACATAAGAAAAAATTAATCGGTACCCAAAACAAAACTAGTAGAAGAAACCAGTGGTTTACACAAAGGGTTATATCCATGTGGAATGCTCTACCTAGAATTATTGTAAATAGTAATACAGTTCGTGAGTTTAAAAGTAGATTGGACACATATATAGGTGATAATAAATTTCATTTCCATCATTAAATATGGTGGCGAGTTCAAAAAAGGCAATATTGCCTACTGAGCATGTAAATTACCTATGAACCTGTTTGTGACACTTTATCCTTTTTACGGTGGCTTGTGCCAAATATTTGGTGCAAACCCCTTAAAAAGGTCCCAGAAGTTAGGTCAGAAAAAGCTGCTCTAACGCTGGGCATGTGGTGCACAGGATCGAGAATCCCAATTGCTGGCCAGGGAATGCTGGAAGCCCCATGTGCCATACATTCAGCGCACCTGGGGATTGCGGCATTCAATCCCTTTTGAGAATCAAGCCCACAGTCTTGCAGCAGACTCTTCTGAGCAGCATAGTGGAGGGCCACTGCATACTGTGTTTGTTTCAGATCTCAGATGATATGGTACTGTATACAGAACTAACTAGAACAAGGGCTAAGAGCTGTGGGCTAAGAACTGTGTGTGAATACAGCAGTATCCCGGCCTGCCCTCAGATCAGTCAACCTACAACTAAAACAAAGGTTGACAAGAGCTGGTGTCCTTGCACAGCCACACTGTGGTAGTACCAAGCTAGTGGAGCATACTTGGATAAGTCACAAAATTGTCTGACTGTTAAAAATAACTGAAGATGCTGAGGGCACTAGCTACTGTACATTTTAATGTGTGAACTAACCTATTTTATTTAAGGATTACGATAGTCATTGTTTGTTAAAAGCCACAGTTACTGGGAATTTGTATTCTCTGAAACTGATTTGGAAACGTAGGAAATAAATAAAGACCATGGATCTAATGTTCAACTCATTTGCACATGAAATGTGTTCATAAAAATGTCAAACATTTTGGGTGGAGTTAACTACTTACCTATAATTTCGGGGGGGGGGGCATAAATTCTAACCCCAGTAATACTCAGGTAATTCATAACTTTATGCAGTAAGCCTTCCAAGCAGAACTCCCCGGAGAGATGGAACATATGCAAATGATGGAATCTTTTGCATGAGCCACTTTTCAAATGCTGCAGTCTACTAACTGCCTTTGCTCTAAACCCCTCAGATTTCTCTCTCCGCCTGTCAAGACTAGACGCTCAGAGATCCTCTCCTCATCACCTTGTTCTGACGTGAGAAAACTTATAAATACATATAAGTATTCTTTACATTTCATTTGCTGCCTTTTACTTTTTGTAATTTTAAGTAAACCCGTAGTTTTAGAGTTTAAATTGTAAGTTTTCTCGGTTTCTCCCGGTTCGGTACAACCGGGGGCAAGCCGAGGCTTATTTTACATTTATTGGAGTATTCTGACTAAAATACACCATTAGTTATGTTTAATTTTATTTAATTTAGCTTGTTTTAAGAACCGCTAATACCGGTTCCTGAACCGACAGCCTTGGTTCTTTTACTTTGGTTTCTGGTTCCCGATCGGTTCCTCATCGGTTCAGGAACCGACCGCAAATGTTAAATAAAGTTAAATAAATACATTTTTTAGCGGTTACAACTTTTATCGGCTTTATATGGAAAATGTCAGAAAAAACGAGAAAGAAAACTGGTGATCCCGGTTTTAATTATGTGTTGAGAGTGGTGATATTTTGCTAAGGCAAACAGTCTTTGTTTGTCTCTCTGGGTATCTACATTTCCAAGCAGAGTGAAATCTGCATTACATGTCCAGAGAAAACTATTGAAAAATGCCTGGATAAGGCTAAAGAAAAGAAAGTTATCACCACCTAAGGGTCCCTCTAGCTCTGACCAGCAGACACCCTAAATTACTGTGGCTGAAACCACAACAATTATTGTAACTGCTACCCCTGAGACGGTATACAGGCAGCTCCTAAGAGACTTTCCGAACCGGCTGACTCCCTGGTTCTTTCAAAAGAAATCAAACACAGAACTTCCTGCTGGACAGCATTTGGGTTTTGTGCCTGCTATAAAGCCTAACAACCCCTGCAGAAATTGTAAAACTTTCAAGGAGAAAATGTGGAAAAATGCCTGGAATGGCTAAAAAAAAAAACAAATAAAAAAAACTTTTAGACTTGCAAGGGCTGTCTGTTTCTCAGCAGCAGACCACTGCAAAGCAGCCTGTCTCCTCTGCTCAGTCTTCCTATTATTAAGAGGAAGAATATGTGTTTATGATTAGATAAGATATTCAATAGAAAAAAGGAGAACCTATTAAACTTAGGTTTTCCCTGAACAGGAGTTGGCTATTCCCATAGAGCATTTGAAAGGATTATTCTTCACTTTTTGCATACTGTGAGAAATGTTTGGGCTGACACCCACTATAAAAAAAAAAAAAAAGCTTCTCCTTCCTGTAAATACATTCTTCAGGAAAGATACTCTAAAGATTCTACAAATTCTAAGCTCTGTCTTCCCCTCTTGAAAAGAAGCTGGATAAGAAATATCAGCTGGACAGGGAGGGATCTGAATTTTTATTCTTCCACCCTGTCCACTAAGGAGTAGTACAAGTGACAGCCTGTAACAAGGCAAAGATACCCCTGGCATCCTATCCTACTAACAAGGATTCCAGAAAAGTTGACAGCACGGCTTTCAAGCCTTTGATGCTCAATACCAAAAGTCACTATGGCAGTCTGCCCTTGCTGTGGCAGTCAAGGCTCAGACTTCCCTGTCAGGTGATCTAACTGAAGCAGTTACGTTTGGTTGGGAGCAGCCAAATACCAGTCATATGGCTGCTGCCTTTCTGGCACTGCTGCCAGATAAATGGCAGATAACAGTGGCTCAAAGGAGGTTTGCATAGCTGAGAATCACAAACCTCATTCAGGATACCCAAACCAAGGCTATGTATTTTCCAGTCTAGGGTAATTCCCTCTTGGAGGAAAGATAAAGGCTAACATGACAAAGGTGGATGTATACAAAACCGCCTAAAGTAGCAATTCTGCAAAAGAAAGCTTCCCCTCCACTAAAACATAGGGAAGGGGAGGCAGAGACGGATCATTTCGCACCAAGCCTTTCTTTTATCAGGCCAGAGTTGTGCCTCAGTATCAGCAGTACCCACAGCAGGGGTACTTCAGGCACCACAGTGACTTAGGGATTGTCTCAGAGTTCAAATCCCTTCCAGCAGTAAAAAAAAAAAAGTTTTAAAATCATCTCCAGATGAAAGGATAAACCTCCTGGAAAAAGAGGTTCAAAACCTGTTACTGTCAGATAGTGGAGCCTGTTCTAGTACGGCAATAGGTACCACAAGGAAAATGGGAAGTGCTGGCCTGTCTTAGACTTCAGGGTACTAAACAGGCTTTTTTAACAAGGCCAAAGTTCAAAATTATAACTTTGTCACTGATTCTGCCAACACTCCAGACAAGGGAATGCTTGGTATCACTGGACTTAGAGGGTACTTATTTCCACACTGCCATAAGGGAGTTTCACAGAAAGTACCTCATGTTCATACTCTCATCAGGTCACTCCCAAAGAGTGTGAACAAAGTGCTTGGCAGGGTTTGTGGCACACCTTCGAAGACAATGTGCCACAGTCTTCCCATACCTAGATGACTGGCTGGGGGTTGTAAAATCAACCCAGCAAGTGAGAGCATCTGCAACTCATCCAGGGGTTCCTAGAGTCTCTAGGGTTCCTGATAAATCTAAAGAAGTTCTGTCCTTCAGTCTACTTAGGCACTACGGTTCATAGGGGCAGAGCTAGATACCTTGCAAGGCAAGCCTACATGCCTCTCAGCAGGGCAAGATGTATTCCACTGATGGCGGGCTCATTCAACCTGAACAAACTAAAGGCTAAAAGACAGTTTCTTCAGCTACTGGCCCCATGACACCTGCCACTGGCATAGTCCTGGAATCCAGGTTATAGATGAAGGACATTCAGTTTCACCTCTGGGTTCACTGGGAGAAGGGTCCCTCTTTCAAAACTAATTCTAGTAACAAAAAACATTTGTTACAGGTCACTCTAGAGTGAAAAGAAGAAACCAACCTGAGAAAGGGGTCCTTTTTTCAGCAAGCGTCCCCATCAGTTGTTCGGTCAACAGATGCATCACTACTAGTGTGGAGCTCCCATCTGGGGTTTCACACCATCCCAGCGCAGACACTTCTGCACACAAACCTGCTGGAGCCAAGATTAGTGTTACTGGTATTAAACATTTTCACACAACTAGTACAGGGAGGATGGTACAGGTCAGAACAGACAGTACCACCACAATGTATTACACAAACAAGCAGGGATGGATAAGGTCAACCCTCCCTGCACATGACTCATGATAACATGGAGTCAGTCTAGGATGCTCCATGGGGAGGTTCCTCTGCAGCTTATTCATCTGCCAGGCAAGGACAATACCTTGGCAGATACCCTGACTCAAATCAGTTAGTCCCATCACGAATGGGATTTGGACAGTCAAGGTAGTGCACGTAATCTTTAGGAGGTGGGGCACCCCAGAGGTAGACTTGTTTGTGTCCCACCAGAACCACCACCTGCCATTGTACTATGGCAGAGCACTGGATATAGGAACAATCCCCCAGGATGCTCTGACTCTGGATTAGTCAGGGAAGTACCTACATGCTCTTCCTCCTTCCCTCTGGTATACACAGTATTTCTTAAGCCCAGGTGCCAGTCAGCATCAGTGCTCTTGATAGCAACAGACTGGGCCAGGCAGCCATGGTACTCTCTGCCACTCTCCATGTCTGGGTCTGAACCAATACACCTCCTTTGGAGGCACAATCTGCTAACCTCCACCTAGGCGAGGCTATTTTCTCTGATGTATCGGGCCATCTGTAGGATATCGCTCCTTCTGTCCTCTGGGAGAAAGGCTTTCGCATAAGAGGTATCCAGAAGAGTTCCTACGAAAAGGAGTTTCTGGGTGGGTTGCAACTGCGATTTGTTGTGATTTAGCAGGACTCCCATGGAAGTGAGGAAGTCTGAAGCCTTGGCTATGGTGTCAAGAATTCCCTGCCTGGAAGGGCTTGCTAGAAGTCAGTCATCCAGATACAGAAACACTTGAATTCTGATTTTCCTGAGATGTGTTGCGAGAATTGCACAACATTTTGTAAAAACTCGCGGCACCGAGGATAGCCCAAAGGACAGGACTCTGAACTGACAATGTTGACCCAACGCTACAAACCTTAGGTATTTGTGGTGCTTTGGGTGTATAAGAATGTGTTGGTAGGCATCCTGCATGTCCAGGGAGGCTGTCCAATCGTGTTGATGAATCAAAGATAGAAGGGTACCTAGATATATCATCTTAAACTTTTCCTTGTAACGGAATTTGTTTAACTTTCTGAGATTCAGAATGGGGCGCATGCCTCCAGTTTTCTTCTGAACTAGAAAGTAATGGGAGTAGAAACATGTGTTTCGTTGGTCTGGCAGAACTACTTCTACTGCCCTGTTGTTCAGAAGGCCTTGCACTTCGGAAGCAAGAAGGTCTGACTGTACTGCCGACTGCCTGGGCTGGAGGAATGATCCGGGGGGGGTTCTGAAAGATTGAGTGAATACCCTTCGCAGATTATCCAGAGGACTCATTTGTCTGATGTTATAGACTTCCACCGGTCATAGAACTGAGTCAGATGTCCCCCCACGGCTGAGAAAGAGTACCCCTCGGGCAGCTGAGGTGGGACCTGGGCCAAGAACTCAGAAGGTGGCACTGGGCGCTTTGGGGCCTTGTGCCTTCTGCTGCATTTTCTTTTGTGGCTACGGGGTGTGGCTTTTGTTAAGCCCCTGCCTTTGCCCCGAAAAGACTGACGGTTGTGAAATTGATGCTTATTGGCACTCCCCAACCCCCGAGAAGGGGCAGGTGCAGGTCAAGCTGTCTTAACGGCTGACCTAGTCTTCTGTGTGGCCTCCAGAGCTTATTCCACCTGGGGTTCGGACAGACACATACCGTCGAAGGGTAAGGTCATGACCTGCTACTGGGCATCATTTGTGAAGCCCGAAGTATGTAGCCAAGAGTGGCGATGGGTACAAATGCCTGCCGCCACCGATCGAGAAGCAGTATCGAAAGCATCCATTGCAGCTTTAACCTGTTGGTTACTGGACTTGATGCCCCTGGTTATGGTGTGAGCTCTGAATTAGTTTCCGACTCAGGCAGAGCTTCTACCATTTTCTTAAGCGAAAGCCAAAGGATATACTTATATTGAGAAAAATAGCCCTGGTAGCCGGCAATACGCATACCCAGGGTGGAGGCAGCAAAGACTCTCTTACAAGATTCTTTATTGACAGGCTGGGCTGTAGATGCCTGAGGAAGAACAGCCTTGTCATTCTCTGCTAAGACTACAACGGGATCAGCAAAAGCTTGTGAGGCCAAAATGGGTCGATCCTTGGGAGCAGCATACTTCCTATCTATGGACTTAGCCACGGAAGGGATGAGAGCAGGATTGTTTCATACCATCTGAGAAAGGGTCTCAAAAGATGGTTGTACCGGAGGAGTTAAATCTATAGGGATCTCCGGGACATGTAGGTATTAGAGTCTTAAAAGCTTCCCAGGATCGATTTCTGTTGTCTGGAGAGAAAGAGTGGAATTTTAATTTTTCAGCAGAGACTTAAAGAAAAGATCTTCGACCACAGGCTCTGCAGCAGGATTAATCCCTGCTCCTTCAACATCGTCACCACCCAGATGAAGATCTGGGTAAGGCTCAAAATCATCTCCTCACAGTCCAGGGGGGACTGTATGGACAGGAAAGGAGTGAAAATCAGAACTGAAATTAGAAGAGGAAAGAATCAGAGTCGAAAAGCCCTGGAGGCTGGACAGCGCCGCACCAAGCATCGGCGCAGATTAAGAACATGGCGCAGAACCCAAGGAAGTCGGCATCATCGGAAACAGCCCAATGCATGGCGCTGACAAAGGCCACGGCACCGACGGAGCCCCCGGCACCGCAAACAGCACTGATACAGCCCTCGGCGCCACGGACGGTGCCGACAGAGCCCTCGGCATTGCGGACGGCTCCAAGAGTGTCCCAAGGTTCCGAAAACTGTGATTTGAAGGAAAATTAGCAGGAGATAGAGGCATTGGTGTGAACCCCTGCACCACAGCCATGTGAGGGGGGGAAAACGCCTGAGCATAGAGTCGATGGCACCGAAGGCGCCACGCGACTAGGAAGGTCTAACCGCCCAGCCCGGTACCTCGAGCGGCCCAAAGGCCATGGAGAGAAAAGGCCAGGCAGCTGGACCAACCTCCGAGCCCACTGCTCCATAAGAGCACGTCTGCATTTTCCACTGGTGAAACTGCTCATCGGAGGCTCGTCCAATAAGTGGGGACAGGCTCCTGTGTCGAAGAGGTCGGTCACCGGAGCCAGAAACAAGCGACTCCGAGAGAGAAGGAGACTGGTGCCTAGACCCAATGATCTACGGTCGATGTGTAGACATACCAGAAGGCGACTTCAAGTGATGCCTTCTCTTTCTCGACTAGTGTGCTGAAGAAGAACTCGAGGCCGAATGGTACTGCAAATGGGACCATTTCCTTTTATGCTTTCGGGGGGACTGCCCATCTCCCTGAGCACTGGACTGTCCGTTGTCAGACCGACAACCAGACCCAGCCCGGCTGACTGAACAGCTTTCATATGAACTCTCCCTACTGTCACCTGACCCGCTCATGGTCAACTCCGTCATTGGAGGGCTGAAGATTCTTTTATTAATCAATAAAATTAAATCTACTCTGTACTTTCGAAGCTAATTACAAAACAATAAAATGAAAACTATGCTGCTAGTCTGAAGTTTGACTACCGGAGGGTGAGCAACGTCGTCACTGAAGCACACTCGATGGCGGGAAAAAAGGAACTGAGGCGGTTAGAGGGTCGATGCCGAGGTAGTCTTTACTGCATGAGCCATGGCTCGCAGTGCCACTTTCTCATGGCTCCATCTCTGGCGCCGATCCTCTTGAAAAGTTTGCTCCCGCTGGGTCCTAGCGCCTCGGTGTAGGTCCCATTAGTGTGAATAAGTGGTGGAGACTTTATGTCCAGGAAGATTTCACTGATATTGCATCTCAGCTGGGCCATCATCATACATACATACATTGTACATATTGGCAAACAAGAGAGACTTCACTGAAAACCAGATATTGCATGTCAGCTGGGCTATCGTACAAACACACACTGTACAACTTCGTAAACAAGCAAGATTTCACTGAAAACAAGATACTGCGTCTCAGCTGGGCTGTCCTGGAATCAGCTGCTCTATCCTGATTAATCTCCCAGTGATTTCCCTACCTCTAGCAATACCCCCTCTCCCCCCCGATCCTCCAATGACATTATCCCTGGTGTCTACTGGCACACCATGCCCATCTGTCCCACTGCCAATATCCCTAGCATCCGGTGGTACCCCTCAACACCGAATGCAACCTAAATCCCCAGCTCAGTCCCAGAATACCACTGGCACATATTCTCTACTACCTCTACAGCCAGGTGGCATCTGCAGCGCAGAAATCCTGTATTGCTACACAAGCAACTACAAGAATACACTACTTGCTAGAACTCATTAGACCAATGTCCTTTGTGTGTGTACAATTGCTGTAATGGTTACTTGTGTGTGTATGTGTGTGGGTGTACACATGTGCAAATGTGCATGTGGCTGTGTGTGTGTTTGTGTGCACATGTGTGGCTGTATCGGGAAGGGGGGTACTGCATGTCTAGAGCTACCCTGATTCTATATTATCTGGACCTTTAAGATTTTTTTTTTTCTATTACTGTGATGTAATTCTGGATTTTTTTCTTCTTTTTGTAGTTTCTATTTACACCCCCTCTTGGACATTCCCCAAGCTTCTCTCCAGAGCCCCCCAAGGCCCACTGCCAATCCTGTCTTTTTTTTTTTTGGTAACTTAGTATGCTTCATCCCTCCTTGCACCAACTATCCCTCCATCTGCCCTAGCACGCAGCCCAGCCCCGTCACCCACCATCCCTGGAATTTAACCAGCTCCATATACCCCACCTAGATGACCCACAGGGAAGGACCACTGGAGGCTGGCCCAACTCCTCCGGTGGAGTTGAAGCTTTGGTTCTGGAACGGGAGCCTTGTTGGCAGTGTGGGACCTGTGGCATCCTGCATGGTTGGTGTTTTTTCATTTTTCTCCCCACCCTCGGACATTGTATGGGTCCTGGACTGATGCACAGATGCACACATGAGTGCTGTGGGCATCAGGGTGATGATGTTTTCCCACCCTTGATCCGCTGGTTCCACTTGCTCCACCACCTGGGGTCATCCAGGGGGTGGTAGTGCAGCAGAGGCCAAGCACCTTCCCTTCCCCAAGGAGGCGAGCCTCCACTGGGATACTCCACCATCCTCCCCCTGGTCAGTCCTCCAATGACCAGAGCTCATTCTCAACTTGTGTCACTGGCCACTGCCAATCCTACCTTGATCCTGATATGGCATCCTCCACAGAGCTGTGGCTTGTCCCCCCTCGGGTGGGCATGGGTGGTGGGGATATAGCCCCAAACTTCTAATTTTGTCAGTAGGCAACCACTGGCAAGGCAACAGTATGTGGCAGCGCTGGGAGCCTTTGTTGTTACAGGGCTCAGACTTTTCCCCTCATTTCTGTATCCCTCCCACAAGAGCCACGCATGCAAGCGCTGCAAGGATGCACGCACACAAGTGTGATGTCATCCATGGCCTGCATGGCTCCTCCCACTTATAGTCCTGCCACTCCCTAACATCTACTGCATCTAAAGGTGGTGTGGTAGCACAGATAAGACCCTCCTTGAGTGGGGAAGGAGAGTGCCCTCTGGGTCAGTCAATCCTTCTTCCACCTGGCTGGCCCCTGATGACCCGAGCTCATTCCAGAACCTGGGTCGCCAGTCTCGCAAGCAGTAGCACTACTCTGTAATGACAGGCCAGCTTATGTCTGGAATTTTAATATCACACTAATATAGCAAATAAATTAAGACCCAGACCACACTTTAGTTCTAGATCTCTTATTAGGTTAATGCATTAGCAGCCCTTCTGACTTTAACCAGAGTTTGTTTTGCTCAGTATTACAGCAGAAGCCGCTTAATTGGGATGCCCAGATGGTGGGCTTTTTGTCCCAATCAAGCAGCTCTCCTGCTTAAGATAAGCCACTAAAATGGCTCATGACACACTCAACAGAGCTGCAATTTATAGTAAAAAGATCAGCACAGTGCAGCAGTGCAGAGGAGAGGGTGAATAGGATGCTGGGATGTATAGGAAGCGGATCATCAGCTATAGGAGTTAGGTGATTCTGCACTGTACAGGTCCCTTGGCTTGTCTTCACCTGGAATACTGTTTATAGTTTTGGGCCCACATTTGAAGACAGACACGGATAGGGTGGAGGCAGTGCGGGAGGAGGGGGTGTTAACCAAAATGATCCAGGGTCAGCAGGAAAGACATGAAAAGGTTGAAAAATTTCAACTTGTACATGCTACAGGCAAGAAGAAGAGGGTAGACTAGATGGGCCTCAGGGTTTTTCTCTGTCTACAACCTATGTTTCTAAATAAAACAGCCTTTTTATTTTTTTACTGTATTATGTGCATTGTTTTCCACAGGATGCCTCCTTCATTCTGACATGGGAACTATTTTCATTTTATATTTCCTTCCGAGATGACAGGATAAACCCATAGTTACTCTGCTGTCCCATAACTCCTTTTTTCTTAAAAACACAAAACAAGATGTAGTAGACTTAGTAGCAATGCCAAACCTCAGGCACCAGCAACACTGATGAAAACACTTTCATTACATGATGCATAATGAGTAGGGGAATGCCACATAATGAGTAAAAATGTCTGACTTCCAACAGTCATATTATAATGAGGGTGGGTTGTCTTGGAATGGAAAACCGATTATGAAACCACATGGTAGCTGGAGTATTAGGAGCTGAAATAAAAAGCTGCAGATGGGATGACGTTCAATGCTTAATGTGTTCTGTATCCATTGAAAGAGAGTTTATTCTGTATCCAGGAAAATCCTAGGAAGATGAAACCTAGTTGCTTCCTAAGACTTTACCTTCAGTTCATGAGATGTTTAAATCAGGCAGTTCTGGTCTGAAATGAAAAAGGTGCTGGGTGTGCACATACGGAACCAAAGGCATGATACAAAACAATAATAGGACATGAAGAAAGAGGGAGGGACTCCGTGATTTAGCCACAGTGCACTCCGCTACCGCATGGAAAGCCAAGGGTTTAGAACACCCTCAGGTAATTCACTCACTGGCCCACTCAAGAGTTGCTGCATCACCAGGGTGGGTAGTTTGCTCTGTGGAGGGACAGCAGAGCTGTACTGCAGTACACTGCTCTCCAGAATGACCAGGCACCAAGTGAGATTTACTAGAGTTTCAGTACAGATCATTGCCACTACCATGGCCACATGCAACAAACGGGGGTCAGGGAGGAAAACTGTGGACAGGACAAAGAAGTAGAGAGAGAGAACTGTTAGGTACCTCTCCAGTGCAGCTCTGTAAAGCAAGGAACAGCTATTTCTGAAGAGAAGAGTACATTTTTCCATGTCTCGCAGCTTCTGGAATATTTTAACAAACTATCACCACTACAGAATGGGTAATACGAGTTAACATAATACTTAGAGAAAAAAAAAAGTGATCTTTTTGTTAATGCTGTTGCTGGCCTTGGTGTATCATTTGAATCAAAGAGTCAAGGACCATGGGTTAGTAACGGAGCATGTGCCCCCTCAACTACCATGAAATCATCACATAAAAAATACAGTGTAATGAAGCCTACCCGCGGCACTGTGGTCTGCTGTGTTGTCCACATCCTGACAGAGCAGGATGATCAAGTTTAATAAAGCACTGCTTGAAAACAAGAGAAAAGATACTTGCCTGTAACTCTTGATCTTCTAGATCATCTCCTCAGTAGACAAACACTCTGTGGTCTTAGGCCAAGGCATCACAGGACCAGCACTTTTGGGGCTGGCATACACCATGTGCACAACTCTGACATTCAGTACCACGCCCACTGGTGGCATAAATAGTGGCACTGAGTCCAACCACCTCAGTGCCTTTTTTACAGAAGAGGAGAGAAGAAAAAATTACTCACCTTAGTAATTGTATTTCTTCTAATGGAGTCTTGCTGTATTCTGACAATTGCAGTGATTCCCAACCTTTGAACTGCCCCGGAGAACTAAGGGTTAACTTTCCATGCAGGGCATGGAACGCTGAGTTCGAGCTCGGCTGAAGTCTCTGTCTGGAGTGATTTGAACTCAAACCGTCAGATTCTTATGAGCCCAACTAAACTAAAAATTCTATGTGGAAATTATAAAAAAAGAAAAATTCTACTAGCCAACTGGCTGAAAGTTTTGGATTCCCAAGGAAGACTCAAGTCAGGAAACCCAAAAATAACAATAATAAATAAGCACCCAAACAAAAAGGGAGGAGGGTGCCAGCAATACACCCCTGGGGTGCAACACTGCACCTGCCCACCCACTTCCCAAAAACAGGTTCTGAGAGGGGAGGCAGGGAGGAAGGTCAGAATACAGCAAGACTCCATTAGAAGAAATATAATTACTAAAGTGAGTAATTTTTTCTTCAAACAACATGAAGTCTTGCTGTATTCTGACAATTGCAGACTACCAAGCAGTACCTCCAAGGAGAAGGGACAGAACCTACTTTGGGAATAGGCTCTGAAGTACTGCTGTGCCAAACCGAGCATCACTCCTAGCCTGGATATCCAGAGAGTGATGCTTGGTAAAGGTATGGACTGTTTTCCAGGTGGCTGCTTGACAAATTTCTGGGAGAGGGATATCCCTGGCCGCAACAAGGGAAGCAGCTGTACCTCTTGTGGAATGAGTCCTCAGGTCTGAGGGTGGAGTTTTTCCTAGTTTTTCATAGCAGAATTGTATACAAGACACAATCCACCTGGCAACAGATCTTTAGGTGGCAGATTTGCCCTTTCCCACTTCTCCATAAGTGAGGAACAACTAGAGGGAGTCAAACCTGTGACCCTTCATACGCTCTATGTAGTAACTAAGGGCTCTTTCGACATCTAAACTGCGTAGCCTCCTCTCTTCTGAGGAAGAATGATCAGTGAAGAAAACAGGGAGAGACACAGACTGGTTTAAATGGAAGTCTGAAACCACTTTGGGCAAGAACCTTTTATTGGTTCTAAGGACCACTTTATTCCTATGAGAGGAGATACAATCAGGTTCCACTGACAGGGCTTGCAATTCACTGATACGCCTGGCAGAGGTAATAGCTACCAAGAACACAGTTTTCCAAGTCAAGTACTTAAGCTCTGCTGAAGACATAGGCTCAAAGGGGGGTTGCATAAGCTGAGCAATGCAAACATTCAAATCCCAGGCAGGAGCAGGGTCTCTAAAAGGGGGATTGGTGTGAAACAATCCTTTAAAGAATTTACAGAACACAGGATGGGAAGATAGTGAGGAAGGCTTCCCCACAGACAAAAATGTAGAAACAGCTGACAAGTGTACCTTAAGAGTAGCTGGTCTGAGGCCTAGACCATTAAGATGGACCATATAATCCAGAACCGTAGGCAATTCAACAGTGTCTGGAGAAATATTCTTCTTAGAACACCAAATGCTGAATCTTTTCCATTTGGAGTTGTAAGTCTTTCTGGTGGAGGATATCGAGAAGCTTTGAGGATGGCCAGAACCCCTTGGGAAAGATGCAGATCTGCAAACTCTAACTCTTCAAGAGCCATGCCTTGAGATTGAGAGACTGAAGATTGGGGTACCAAATCCTCCCCTGAGAGGATGTTAACAGGTTGTAATTCCTGGGAAGAGACAGGGGAAGATGGACTGCTAGGGACAGCAACAAGGGGTACCAGGGCTATCTGGCCCAATCTGGAGCAACCAGAATCACCTTGCAAGGTTGAGACCTTATTTTGACTAAAACTTTGAACAGGAGTGGGAAAGGGGGGGGGGGGAGGCATACAGAAACGTCCCTTCCCAATTCAGAATCAGGGCATCCAGGGGGACTGAGCCCAAGACTGGAGGTCTGCAACAAAAGAGAAGGAGTTGGTTATTGCCTGGGGCCGCAAAGAGATCTATCTCTGGAGTGCCCCACCTTGAAAAAATCACTTTCAACACCTGAGGGTCCAGGGACCATTCGTCATGGCCCTGAGAAATCCTGCTCAGTGCATCTGCTAGCACATTGTCCTTGCCTGCAAGGCGAACTGCTACAAGAGAGGCTTGCTGGGAATAAGCCAGGGACCACAACTTCATGGCTTCTGTGCACAAGGCCACGGACCGAGTGCCTCCCTGCTTGTTGATGTACCACATGGTGGTAGTATTGTCTGTTCTGACTTGAACCACCTTGTTCTGAACTGACTGTGAGAACACTTTTAGAGCTAGAAAAACTGCCCTTGAGCTCTAGAAGATTGATGTGGAGAAGGGATTCTTGGGGGGACCACAGGCCCTGGGCAGTAAGGGACCCCAGGAGGGCTCCCCCAGCCCAGAAGAGAAGCATCTGTGGTAAGGACCACTGAACAAGGCTGAGCAACAAAAGGAACACCTTGCCTTAAATTGTCCTGATCCTGCCACCACTGGAGGGCCTAGATCAAGGTCAGAGTCACTGGAATCAGTTTGGTATGGGAGTCCTTTCTCTGAGACCAGAAAGCTCTCAGGTGGAACTGAATATCCCTCATCTGGAATCTTGCCCCTTGGACCACTGCTGTTGAAGCTGCCGTGTGGCCCAAGAGCTGGAGGAAATGCCTTGCTGTTCGAGATACCTGAAGGCTGAAGGAAGAAGCTAGTTCCATAAGAGCCCTTGCCCCTTCTAGAGGAAGAAAGGCTCTTGCTCTGAGTGTGTCCAGTTCTGCCCCTATAAAGGTAAGGAGCTGGACTGGTTCGAGAACTGACTTGGGAAGGTTGAGAAGAAATCCTAGGGAAGTGAGCACTTGCTGGGTCACTTGCAGGTGAGACTTGACTTGGTCTGGAGACTGACCCACTAATAGCCAATCATCCAGGTAAGGAAATATGGAAATCTCTTGCCTTCTTAGAAGGGCAACTACTACTGCCAGGCACTTTGAGAAAACCCTTGGAGCTGAGGTTAGGCCAAAGGGCATTGCTCTGAACTGGTAGTGGCCTGAAGGCAACTTGAACCTGAGGTACTTTCTGTGGGAGCACCTGACGGGAATGTGAAAGTAGGCATCTTTGAGGTCCTGGGAGGCTAGCCAGTCCCCTGGCCTTAGAGAGGGAAGGATTATTCCCTGAGTTATCATTTTGAGCTTTGGTTTTAAAAGATGTTTGTTCAGATATCTTAGGTGCAGGATGGGTCGCCACTCCCCTGTCTTTTTGGGGGTCAGGAAGTACCTGGAGTACAGTTCTTTGCCCCAGTGTAGGGTAGGTACTCTCTCTCTATAGCTCTTGAAGCTAGGAGAGAAGAAACCTCTGCCTCTAGTGCAAGGGTTTCCAAAAGATTTGCAGGTGGAAAAGATCTGGCTCTCATCTTTGGAAATCTTTTGAAGCTGAGAACCAGTCCCTGGCTTACTACTTCCAGGACCCACTTGTCTGATGTAATAGACATCCAGTCCTGGACAAGTAAGCCAGCCTGCCCCCTACTGGAATAGGAGAGTCTATCCAGGAAGACCCATCAGGGTGTCTGCTTGGCAGGGGCTTTAGGCTGAGGGGTGGATGCAGGCCTGCTCATCCCCCTTCTGCCTCTTCCTCTGAAGAACCCCCTCAGCGAAAAGGAAGAAGAGGCCTGTGCTTGGTAAAAGGGCCTTTGAAAAGGCCTGACCCTGCCCCTGGACTGCTGCCTTTGAGGAGTTGCCTGCCTTTCCTTGGCCTGAGCACTCCTGTAAGTGGTCCTGTACTCGTCCATTTTCTTCATGTAATTCTCTGTCTGCTCCCCAAACAGAGAATTACCCACTACAGGAAAATCCATAGCCTTAGCCTGGGTGTCCTACGAGAGGCTAGTACATCTGAGCCAAGCCATCCTCCAAAGAGCTACAGATGTAGCCATGACTCTTGATGAGACATCATTAGAGTCCACAGCAGCATGAAACTGAACCTTAGATGCCTCGATCCCGTCTGCAGCCACCGCCTCCAGCTCCTTGGCTAGCTGTGGAGAGGCCTGTTTAGCCAGTGACAGTACAGTGTCCCACCTGGACTTCTGGTACCTGGCTGTATAGGCCATGTAATTCGCCTGCCTGAGTCCCAAAGAAGATGCCATGTACTGCTTCTTTGCCATGGCATCAATCTTCCTGGAGTCCTTGTTTGGGGGTGAAGCCAAGGAATATTTGCCTTGTCACAGGCAGCAGCCTGCACTACCCCAACATGGCTGCATTGTTGATATAAGAACTTCATGTCTGAGCCTGAGAGTGTATACCTCTTGTCCATTCTTCTATCCACAGGAGGTATAGTGTTAGGAGACTTTAAGATTTTTTGTGTCTGTTTCCCAAAAGATTTATGGAGGGAATAGGCAGTCTCCTGGACTCTGGGATATCCATCATCTCTACATAATCAGGCTCTTCTTGATCTTCCACAGCCTCCTCCATAGGAAGCTGGAGGGTTTCAGCCACTTTTCTGTAAAACATAAAGTGGGAAGGGGACTCAGGAAGCCTAGGAGGGGAAACACCTGACGGTCTGTCTGGGGAGATGTTCGGTTCCACAGGCACATCCAGACCTTCACTTACTTCATAATCCTCAAATTCTCCTTCTTCTTTAAACTCCGGTTCATAAAAATCTTCAAGGGTATACTCTTGAACCAGGGGAACCAACCGAACCGAACCCCTGCCAGAAGGAGCCGGATCGATCGGAACCTGACGGAGCGATTCCACAATCTGAATCGCCCTGGCTATCTTTTCAGCTGTCGGAACATGAACCTCTGGATCCGAACCTGTCGATTTATCTTTGCGCTTCCTTTTTGTCGGAACCGATCCCTCAGAATCGGCTCTCCTTTTGCCCAAGAAGTATCGCCCTGGTCAGAGGGCACTCCTTCTGGTTCGGTCGAAACCGAACCGGGCTGGCTATCTGGCTCAGCGGACTTCTCAGCCTCCTTTTCCCTCAGTCTACCTAATCTCTTCTCAAGGGTAGATTTGGGAAAGTTTTTACATATTTGGCAGTCTGAATCGAGGTGGTCAAACCTCAGACATAACGAGGTGGTGTGGGATCGGCCTTGGCAAAGACCTCCCCACACTCACTGCAGTGTTGAAACCCAGTGGGCCCGTTTTTTCTTGGTTTCTCAGACATGGCCAACCTAACCAAACTTACCTCTTTTTTGGCAACCGCCAGGCAAGACTCCCTTATCGGTTCCTAACCGTGTCAGGTATTGGAAAAAAACGGTTAAAACACATTTTTTTTAGAACTGATAAGAACCGGTAACCACACACTAAATATAGCAAAATTCACAATCAAATGGTCGGTTCAGCCGAACCGACCGCACTTTTACAAGTTCCACACAGAAATAAAGAACAATTCCTACCTAGTACTTGTGGCACCACAGACAGAGACTGAGCCGACTATGCGGAAACTTTCTCAGCTTAAACCGACGAAAAACTGAAAACTTTAAACCAACTTCGAACCGAGCTGAAGGAGAAATCTCCGGAGCGACCGTTCAGTGAGGTGGAGTAAAGAATCTGATGGTTTGAGTTCAAATCACTCCAGACAGAGACTTCAACTGAGCTCGAGCTCAGCATTCCATGCCCTGCATGGAAAGTTAACTCTTAGTTCTCCGGGGCAGTTCAAAGGTTGGGAATCACTGCAATTGTCAGAATACAGCAAGACTTCATGTTGTTTGAAAGAAAAACTACCAAGCGATAAACTACTTACAATTTTAAATTGAAAAATGTTAAAACACCAAGAGTAACAACAAAAGCATAAGAACGCTGAATTGCCCATATGAGGGCCTAAGTATCCCCTACACTGTAATGAATATGGGGCAGACAGAAAATACAAGTACAGTAAATGCCCATGAGTCTGGCAGACCTTGGACAGTGAGTGTTGCTTAGTGACGGAGATACAGTACTCTAGAAGATCCAAAGGGTATCTTCTAAGAGTCAGTCTGCTCCGTAGGGCACTGGTCTTTGTTCAACTGGCAAGCAGTATAGCTCCCCCGGATAAGGGTGGCCAGTAAGACAGTCACCCAGAACATGTACGTGATCTTGGCTGAAAACCAAGGGTAGTGAAACAGACACCACTCTATCATGCAACCCTGTGGACATCTGCAATGACAGGTGCACTCATGAGGCTACTGCTATAACAGCAGCTTGAGAGGAATGAACACTTACTGAGCCAGTTCGAGGCTTTGCCATGAAAGAGCAATAATCCTAAATATGCAAAGAACCCAATGGGGCCTGCATCACCTGGAGACAGGTCTCTTCACCATTAGGATCATAGGACACAGTTAAACTGACTGCTTAAGCAAAGAACCCAATAGGGTCTGCATCACCTGGAGACAGGTCTCTTCACCATTAGGATCATAGGACACAGTTAAACTGACTGCTTAAGCAAAGAACCCAATAGGGTCTGCATCACCTGGAGACAGGTCTCTTCACCATTAGGATCATAGGACACAGCTAAACTGACTGCTTATGGTCCTTCAATTTACTGATTTATTTATGTACAGTGCAAACGACGGAAAGGTATTACAGCAACTTAATGTAGTATAATCTCCACAAAATTCTCAATTAGGAAAGCAGAGGTAACTTACCTGTAACCATAGTTCTACTATTGGTATTCAGTTCACATCCATACTTAGGCAGTTCCATCTGGGTGTAGCTCAGTCACTGGACATCTTCAAGCTTAGCTCCTCCTACCACCTGTGGTGTTATCCTCCGGCTCCCCCTGGTGATGTCAGATCTTCCATACTGGAAGCATGGATCCATGCCCTGTTTACCAGGGGAGGTCGTGTGGTTCATGTGGATGTGAAACGAATATCAATAGTAGAACTATGGTTACAGAAAAGCATCCTCTATTTCTACCAACTTGGATTCAGGTCAACATCTACACTATGGCAGACTCCTAGCAGTTCTCCAGTAGAAGGGGAGCAAGGCGTGTGTAACCACGCAGTCCCTTGGGGTTACTAGAATCCCCTCAGTATCAGTGCTAGGCAGGGAGAGGCAGCTGGTGATTAACTAGTTAAATGGTTTTTCACCTGCTCACTCTTCTATTTACTTGGCTTCAGCTGAGATGGAAGTGATGAGCTCATCTGGAACTCTCACAGCAGCATAACCCTTGTGCTAGCTGTTGAGGTAGGAGATAGAATGTTGAGACAGGAGTCAGTTTCAGTTGTAGTTTGGAGGGTTTAGAGTTGGAGTGAAGGAGTGAGAGCTGCTGCCAGTGGGCTCTGAGTTGAGAGCCCTGAATTCTCACCCTAGTTCTGGTATTCTCCAGCTTACCAAGATAAGTGGTGGAGACCTTTTCTACAACAGGATTTCCTGATTTTCACCCCTGAAGGGGTGAAAAGCACTGCTAGTGGATGGATCCTGGGGCAATCCCGTTTGATCCAGGATGATTTGAAGCTGCCTGAAATGTCTAACAGTGAGTGAATTCTGACTTTTGCTACAGAAAGCAAGTACTTGTTCTGTTGTATTCCATGCCCAGAAGGAAGGCAGAATTTCTTTTTCTGAAAGTACAGACATGCAAGATGGTCTCCAAGTTAAAGTTGGCTGAGGTGTGTGATGTACAGAGGGTATGACTATACCACACTATTCGGGACTTTTTTTTTTTACCTTTACATTACTGAAGTGGTGAATTTGAATTCAGAATGCCAGTTTCATTCAAAAGCAATTCAAAAGGTTTCAAAATGTTTAAGGTGTAATTCTGAAAGAATGGCTGAGTATGGATTTAAGAACAAAGGGTGGGCAGAGCCCATCTGGAGTAACTAGTTCAGGACTAACAGGTTCAGGAAGGGTGCCTGATTACTTTAGATAAATGGCCAAATGTCTGAAGAGAATTTTACCCCCTGGAGTGGGTTACAGTTTCTTCTCTGGTTATGAGGAATGGTGCCAGTGTTAGCTAAATGTGTTTACAGTTGTGGCTAACAGGCCACTGGAAGCATTGTTCTATGTCCTACGACATGTGGGAATACAAGTCCAAGTTGTTCTATGTTCTACGGCATGTGGGAATACAAAGTGCAAGTGTCCTATGTCCTACTGCAGTGGGAATACAAAGAGTTTCTGTCAGATACAGTCCGTTTTTGGTTGTCCTGCAAGTTCCTAGTGTCAAGATGTGTAAACCTTGGGGGTCCACCCTTGCTTTAAAGAACAACTTCTGAATAAAATCACACTCTAGAATCCCAACTATGTTCTGGACAGTTACGTTACTACTTCCTGTGTGGAGTTATTGGGTACCCCTCCAGAAGATAGATCTAGCTTGTGCCTAGCAAAAACTCTCCCCAGGACCTGGTTTTGTAAATAGCAAATAGTTATGCTTTTGTACACCCCGACCCTTTGATCTATTGAAGAATGAGCCTGGCATACATTCCCAAAGCTAGGGGTGGTACCATTTCTAAATGTTCTGAGTCTGTGTCCAGTATAGGTGCCGGGGTGCTGTGTAAAGTAGCATGGGGGATGGTTTCATGTGCACAACTATGTGGTGAGCAGACACTGGATGGAGTACTGAGGTCCCACATGCATAACAACTACCGAGCATGTCAGTGCTGTAGTGGAACAGGAATGCATGCACACCAGACTTGGTACCAGTCCTGCAGATCTTTTTGATCAGGATGTACCTGACAGCAGCAACAGAGGTAGTAATATGTCTGGAAGAATGAGCCTTCAACTCCTTGGATGGCTCCCTACCAGCCAACCTATAGTATAGATTGATACAAGAGGTTATCCACCAGACAATTTTCTGTTTAGCAAACTGGTCGGCATCAGAAGTTGGTTTCTGAAAGTAGAATGGGAGATATAACACCTGGATTAGGTAACACTCCAAAATTACCTTGGGTAGGAACTACAAGTAGGGGCAAAGGATGACCTTTTCCTTGTGGAAAAATAGAAATGGAGACTCCCCAGAGTTGGAGCTCACTCACCCGTCTGGCCGAGGTATTAGCGACCAAAAGCCTGTTTGCTATGGCAAGTGTTATGTCTTGCACTTGTGGATCAGCTCTAATGATTTATTAATCTGCTTAGCAAGCACCATCAGCAAGTTCCACAGTGGCAGAGGCTCTCCCACCAGAAGGGATAGGTGATCTAGGCCTATGAAAAAGCACCCGGCCCCTTTCTCCTGTACAAAAGTGGACATACTGGCCATCGCCCGGTATGCAGAGATGGTGGCCAGGTGAACCTTAAGGGATAGAAACCAGAGGCAGTTAAGAATTAGCATCACTGGACAGGTGAGATGGTCAATCTTCTTGCTTGAACACCAGTGTGAAAACCTTGTCCACTTGAGCAAGTAATTTTACAAGTCGACTCTTTACAGGACACCTCTAGTACATGGAGAATGTCTTCTGAAAGCCCCAAAGCCTGGAACTCTAGCCACTAAGGTACCGGGAGCACAGGTGCAGGGACTGAGGTCTGGGTGCTGAACCATTTCCCCTTTTCTCATTAACACGTCTAGTTGGAGAAGAAGCCACCATGGGGACCTGCTGCTGAGGCAATCCTGGTACAAGAACTGTCTGGACCTGCCTGGAGCTATCAGGTTTGCCTTGTCACTGTGTGCCTTGAGCACCACCTTGTGGGTTATGGAAGAGGGAGGAAAAGCATATATAAGGCCAGGGTCCAGGGCTGGCAGAAGGCATTCTCCATCAGCGTTCCTGTCTGAAAGGGGCGGGTACAGAATAGCCTCAGCTTTCTGTTCTCTCAGGAGACAAACAGGTCCACGAGAGGTTGTGCCCCACTGGGTGAACAGCTGTGTCATCACATTCTGGTGGTTGGACCACTCACGAGACATCTCTCCTACTCTCCTAAGAGCGTCTGTCAGATGGCTGTCCTTCTCTGCCCCGTGCACTGCAAACAGATCCACATGCAGGCTGTGTATCAGGGACCAGGTGTGCAATGTTGCTGCCTGAAAAGGATGAAAGGAGTGTATTCCACCTTGCTTGTTCAGACAGAACATGGTGGTCATGTTGTCTATCTGGACTTGCACAATCTGATCCCATCCCCTGAATCACTGAAGCAAACTCCATCAGTGCCAAATGCAGTGCCTGGAGCTCCAGCAGATTGATAAGCTGATGAGCCTCGCTTGGTGACCAGAACTTGTGGGCTCTGTGGTTGGACACGTGAGCCCCTAACACATCTGTGGTCAAAGTAAGGGTCGGCTCTGGATGGACAAATGGAATTTCCTCTGTGAGGTTCTGGGGCCACAGCCACCACTTGATGGTGTCCTGCATCAGCTGTACTACCTGAACTGGCTGGTCCAGGCAGTTATGGTGCAGAGACCACTGACATCTCATCTCCCACTGAAGGAGGCGAATATGCCAGCAGGTCCAATGGATCATGCAGGACATGACCCTATCAACCCCAGCAGCTGGAGGAATCCCCAGGCTGGTGGCGATTGCCCACCCTGAAATAACTGAGCAATAGAGGTATGATCCTTTGCCCTGTCCACCTTAGCATCTCTTTGCATGAGGAAGGCCACCGTGATGGTCAAGCACTTAGTGAACACCCTGGGCACCAAGGACAGGCTGAACGGCATGACCCTGAACAGATATAAGACCACTCCAATGCAGAATCTGAGGTACCACCTGTGGGATGAACGGATGGGGATGTGAAAGAATGCATCAGGTAGGTCCAGGGAGCTAAATCAGGCCCCTAGGTCCACAGATAGTATGATTTGGTTGAGTGTGACCATACAAAACTCTCACTTGTGGAAGAACCTATTCAGATCGAGCATGTCAAGAATGAGGTGCTAGCCCCCTGTCCGTTTTGGTACAAAAATAACAAGACACATACAGTACTACTGCAAGGTCATGGTTTCTGGGAATACTATAATAGCCTTGCATTCCAGGAGCCAAGCAATACCACTCTGCAGTGCGGCCAGAGGGTCTTTGGGCACTATGGACCACCTTGGCACTCAGGGTTAGTATGAAGGGAGAGTCTAGAAATCCACAGGCAGACCCAGGTCGAACACCTCAAGAATGCACTTGTCCGATGTAATGGCAGACTACTGGGGAAGCAGAGAAGCTACCCCCAACTGGGAGCTCAAGCAGGGACTGTGCAGGAGGGGGAATGGTGCCCTACAGCCTATTACCTTGACCCAGAGAACTGGCATTCATAGGCACCACTGCCCCCATTTTCTGACCCTGACCGCTGGACCTGGACTTTTGACAGACAGTAATGCTGATACTGCTGCCTCTATTGCTGCTGGTAGCCTGAGCCACAAAAGAAGCTCTCCTTGGGCTTAGAAGGCTACTTAGACTGCTAGGACCATATCACTGAATCCAGGGTGATGCTGGTCTTCTCTATGTGGATGAGATGGATTTCCAAAGAGGTTTGTGCCCAGAAATGGCACATTCGCCAACTTATGCTAGGTCTCAGGAGTAACTGTCAAGATATGCAGTCCGGCTGTCCTGTACATGGACACTGTGGTGGCCATGTGCGAGCACTCTTGTCGCCCATGTCCAGAGCTGACTTCAGCTGATGCTTGGAAAGCGACCATCCCAGGTCCTGGAGGGCAGGGGCCTCTGCCTGGCTATCAACTGGGAGCAGGTGGATCATATTGGTGAGCTTGTCAAAAAGCTTATGGCTGAAAAAAGGTCTGGAGGGCCACATAATTGGTCTTTTGGATCCCCAGAGAACTCCCTGGATACTCTTTGTGAAGAAAGAAGCACTGTTTCTTGGACGCCTTGTCCGGAAATTTGTCCACATCTCCCTGGACCCTCATCTTGTGGAAAGCAGAGTATGATACAAGCCCCTCCACCAAGAAGTGCTCTGAGAACCGAGACAGCCCACCTAAACAGGCATCACATATTTGCAGTCCATCTGGCAAGGAGGGTCTACCAAGATGTAGGGTGCTGCAAGATCCTGAGTGCTGGGCCCCAGGCAGCATCTGCCACTGGGAACACTGCCCTGGTGAGGAATCCCATTACAGGATATCCATTAGTGGGTAGGTCTCTCTCTTCTGGATTCCTCTAAGGGGATGTTCAGAGAGGGGGACATGCTGCAGAAAAACAGCAAAGGAGCTCAAGTCACCACAGGTGAACTTAGACAATTCAACCTCCCCCTGACTTCATGAGGAGGAGGAGATGGAGAAGTCCTCTAAGTCAGAATCAACATCCCAAACAATGGCTGGGGCTTTTGTTCAGGAGTGTGAGCTACCTGATTAACAGGGCTGACCACCACCAACAGAATGTCGGGGAAGTCAGACTCAGGCCTGGAAGCCTTGGTAGGAGCACCCTCCCATGGCTGTGAAGGAGGCAGCATGACAAGTAGAAGCAGAGCAGTGGGAAGAGCTATGGACGGAACCACCGGATGCTGTCCCACAGATTGCAATGGCATGGGCAACCATGAGGAAGTAGAGGTGGCTGAAGTATAATTTGACCCTAACCAATATTGCCACAAAACTATTATCATGCACCTCCTACACAGTCAATACTGTTGACACCTGCTCCCAGATTGATTTGGCATTTTCCCTGTAACATCAGGGTAATTGTCCTGTTTTCCTGTAGATTACATTATTTTCCATGGAAGCTAAATTGCTCTGCTTTCCCATATAACCAATGGGAGTCTATGCACACAATTTTCTGTAAGTGTCTCAATTTCCCTGTAAAATACAGGAGGTCCTGTAGATCTGGGAGCCCTGTCATCAACAGGAGCAGGCCTGAAATCGAGACCTCAACCTGAAACTTGACCATCAACCATAAGGTCGATGAGGGCCCAACAGTGGGCAGAATACACCACCTTTTGAGGTAAGGTAACCACCAGGGGAGGTACCATGGGCTGGATCTGGGGTATACCCACTGGTGGAAGATGCACAGGGTTTGGGTTGACCAGGGTTGTGGTCTGGCCCGTCTCCACAGCTGAAGAAGGTCCCAGCAGCACTGGGGTCTGGGAGAGTGATGAAGCTTCATCCTCTTCTGACTCCTGGTCGATCGGATTGTGCACATATAAACATGGAAGAAACCACATTCATGAGGAGGGGTTACCAGTGGTTTTAGAGAGAACAGAGAAGAGGCCAAGTACACTGAAACAGTAAAGTTGTTCTACAGTTAGGCGAGTCTGAAAGAGCAGCAGACCTGCCCAGCATACCTCTCAACCTTTTGTCACCGAAATAAGGGACATGGACATTTTTTGACACTCAAAATGAGGGACAATGAGGGACACAGACCCTCAGAATGAGGGACATATCCTCAAACATGGAGATGCAAGCACAGAACACTGTGAAAACCGTAGTGTTTACTTGTACAAAGTTTATTTTGGATTTAGTATTTTAGAATGTTAAGTGTTTCTGCTTTAAAGTCTGCATTTACAGCACATTCACTGTGGGCAGCACCTTTTCCATGAGGGATGGATGAGGGACACAGCAATTTTAAGGGGCAAAATGAGGGATGTCCCTCATAATGAGGGACACTTGAGAGGTATGCTGTCCAGCAGAAGGAGTAAAGAAAGGGGGGAGAAGAAAGAAGCAAGAGTCAAGAGTTCCTAAAGGTGTACGGATGTGGAGGTAGAGGGGTGAAGGAAGAGAGAAACAGCAGGGAAGCAAGGCAAACCAATACTTGGCTGTATGTGTGGCAGTAGCAAAAATGTCTGCCAGCAAGGGAGGGGAACAAAAGATCATAGTAAAGAATGCAGTAGTGGGTATTTGAGGGTGGAGGGGCCAGCCCACAGCAAACCAGCAGATAGAGTGAAAAGGAGGTCCAGTTCGGCTAGGGTGGATTTGGAGGCCACACCATACGTAACATCCCATAACAGAAGGTTGGAAGGATCATTGTAAGAGCAATCTCACAATGAGCTGAAAGGGGGATGCAGGATTTATTCCCATATAGTACGCCTACTTTAGAGAGGCATTTGTTGTGGATGGCACCAGTGTGTCTGGTGCAGCTCAGGCGGGCATCTAACCTAACACCTACGTACTTGAAGGAGGGGACTACCTCCAGGGGAGAGTCACTGAAGGTATTGAACAGTAGGGTATCCTCACAAGCCACTGCTTCCAAAGGTCATTGGTACCGTTTTGCTAGCATTCTGGAAGAACTGGACTGAAACCAGTATTTGACCTTGATGAAGTTGCATTAAAGAGCAGCTTCCAGTTAAAAGGGAGAGGGACCACTATAGGAGAGTACTGTATCATCTGCATACATGTGTATTTGCTCAACTGAACAGGCATTTGGGAGGTAATTTAGAGAAATGGTAAATAGTAGACATGTAACCACTAGGTGGCGCTATCCCAAGGGCTACTATCCTTGCTTGCCTGGCTAGTTGCAGGTTAATTCCACCCGGAGTACAGGGTTGTTAGTAACAAGGATAACCTGGGTACAGCCCTCCATTACACTGTAACCCCCACCTCCTTCCCCTCTAGTGTCCTAGACAATATGCAACAAACACTTTCACATTAGCCCCCAGGGCTCCAGATAAGGTGTGTACCAGCCTATTTTACTCACCACATTTTAGGAAATACTCTTCAGAAATTTTTTCAATAAGTACCAATACTCACCCAACATTTGTAAATACTCCACACACCAAAGAATAGTGCTTCATAACATAACTGGTGATTCAAAAGGAACAGTTTTTTGCCAGATTTACAGCACTTGTATGCATCCGACTTTTGTTTTACTCACTATGTTTTAAAACTGTTGAGTAACTTCCTACCTGCCAACATTATTTGGAGCATTGTTGCCACCGGAAATTATTTAGAAAAAAAAAAAAAATTTTTTTAAATAAATGTACTCCTCAGTCCACTCTAGCAAGACATTTGTACACATCTGAATTTCGTTTTACTCACCTCACTTTCAAAATGAGGAGTACAGGTACTCGTCCCAAAAAACCTTATCTAGAGCCCTGGTAGCCTCCTATTCAGCATACAAACTCTCACAGTTAATTGCTTGCACTACCACTCAGGGCTGGTTCCACCAGTTTGACGCTGGAGACCCCTGTAAACAAGGTTAGGCACAGCAACAACAACAGTACAGTGCTTGTGGTACAAACTGGAACCACAGCCAGATTTAATGCAAAAGAGTTAGATCTGATTTATTCAGGGGAACTGAATGGGGGCGTAATCAGGTTGACCGATTCTGAAAGTGAACTAGTCAGGTAATTATGCATGCACTTTTAGTCCCTGCACAGTCACATGCTCTGGGTACCCGGTTGGAAGTAAGGTAGGCTAGCCTGGAACGTTGCCTGGGGTAGGCCTTGCATTGCAGCTAGTTGGAGCCCTGTGGTGAGAAAAAAAAGGCATGCACAACCACAGACAGTTTGTAATCTGGAGCCAGGAGGCTCAGTTCATGAAAGGAAAACAATGCAATCAGATGACAACACTTGTGATTTAGCTGATGTTGCAGAGAGCTACCCTGATTGTTACTCACGCTTCCTAATATGAGACAGAGGATGGCGAAATGGAGACTGCAGGTTGACTACTGGTATGCCTGGAGAAGCAGGGCCCACACGAATCACTAAGGTGTTGTTCCTGTCCGAGATGTTGAGCAGGGGGCTGATCCCTGGGCAAGTCTCTCGTCGATGGTGTTCTCTGTGCCTGAAGTAGCTGGCTGGGCCAGTGTGGCAGGGCCGAGGCCTGGTAAAATGGTTTGGAAATCAGTCTGAGAAGGCTGGATGCAGCTTCCAGCAAGCATAGCACAATTAAACAGTAGGGAACCAAATCGCGACCCACTAACAATACACAGCACATTTAAAGAAACATAATCACCATACCACAAAGCGGATAGCAGTCTGGCAGCAATATCAGAGTGTCTGAGCAAATCCGGGAGCTCTATGGTGAATGGATGTCCTGACAGGCCGATCGCATACAGCAAATCTTCGGTCTTCTTCAGGTTAAGCCTGGTCACACTTCAGTGGCTTTTCTCTTACTTAATTCAGATACAGTCCAGATTATTAAGCCTTTCAAAAGATTCTCTCTTGAGGGACTGCAGGCAGACAGGCCAGACTCAGCCTTCCCACCAATCTCCCGCGCGAACTACGCAGGAGCTGCTGCTTGAATCACTCAAGCTGAGTTCTCTCCAAACTCTAACTCTAGACTGACTCTCTGCTGCAGGGAGCACCGGGATGTCCTTCTGTTCCAAAAAGGGTTCTGGTTGGTTGGTTCATCTGTGTGTCAAAGCAAGGGCTCCCCCTCGAGGTCTGTTTTGGCGCCAAAATGTAAAAACTACAATTCTTACAGAAATTCACTCCTACAAGACCCCTGGGGATAGACTCCACCTTAAGGTCCCCAAAAGATACTTATTGGTGCAATATAGAAATGTCCATGCTGCAAAGAAAGGCAAGTTAGACAAACTATAATACCATTATTATTAGAACAGCTAATCAGCAAACAATTACCAGTTCTAACAGAGCTCCCTCTGTACAATTAGCGATGGCAGAACAGAGCAATATTACTTCAGCTCGGGTGGGACTTGAGCCTGGAAACACCTGGCACCTACCCAGATTAATTATACACTACAAAAATAATGTCTCTTAAAGGGACAGGCACCGAGGCTAACAGGGCACCCGCATGCAAACACTTTTACACCTGTAAAGACACAGAACGCCCGCCTGGCAGTGGGCATTTAAGCACACCCAAGGAAGTTACACCCTTCCCTGCCTGGAAAGAACTTGGTGTCTGCGTCAAGTCCATGCTCACAACAACGTTATTTGAAGACATTATACTTATGTAAAATGCATGCTTCATTACCATTTTTATATGTATCAAAAATAGCTAATACATATGATTATATATATATATATATATTATGCCAACAGTTATTCAGTTTTCATACATTCAATAATGATTTCACTATCATCTGCACAATAATATTACTGTACTCATTCATGTTATAGTGTCTTGCATTCTAAACAACATAGATGGGGTCCCATCCCTATCAGCTAAAGTGGGGCTAGAAGGGGCAGGGGCACCATGTCCTGAAGGATGGACAATCAACTTGGAAGCAGCGGAAAGGCTCAGTATGGGCAGTGAGTTCTTTGAAACACAGATACCCCCTGTCGACAACATTTAAAGGAAGATCTACTGGTCTTCCTGGGAGTCATAGCTTAGACGTATTACGGGTTTAACCACTGTCCCAGACCTCCTTGGGGAAGCAGGTACAGTCTCTGGAGGACCAACATTTGCATCAGTCTCTTCATCAGCAGAAAGGGGTACCTCTGCACTGGGCAAAGTCTCCAGTAGAGGAACATTATCGGCTCCTTGCATGGCAGACTCTGCTTCCACAATACTTTGCTCATTATTCTCTCCTGAAGAGGAGCCAGGTTTCTCATCCTGAAGGAACTCTTGGATCATTGAATTTTGTAGCACTGAAAGGGTGCTGACAACACTGTCATATTGCTCTGCAGGTTCTGGTGTGTCACCAGAGAGAGATTTTCCACAGCAGATTCCTCCTCAGGTAATTCAAATAGTTCCACTAGGCACAAGGAAACTGCTATTTCAAATGTAATGCTCTGCACCTCACTTTCAGGGGACATTGGTTCCAGGGAAGAAGCTGGGGGGTTAGGCAGTTCTGAAGGCCCAGCTTCATCCCCACGATTCTGTAGAGGATTGCCTCGAAACAACTGACTCAGTTCATATGAGGGATAATAGGCATTATCACAGTCACTTTCATCAGAGACAGACGAACAGTCATCACTATCACTCTGGGCCAGCTGAGGGGAAGGCCTTAGTTCTGGAACAACATGGACAGGTTGGCTCTGTTTCCTCTTTGCAGCAGCACGAGTCACTGGCCCAGGAGAAGTGTCAGGTGTTGCTTCAGCATCAATAATAACTTGGCCGATGGGCAGTAAGTGATTACGGTGCATGGTCTTAACAGCTTTGGAATTATTTTCTGGGCGCACCTTGTACACCAGCAGATCATCCAATTTATACTACTACATGGGGAAGATGGTGCCATCTAGCAGCAATTTTGTGTTTTCCATGCAGTCCCAAATTGCGTAGTAGCACCCTATCTCCGGGCAACAACTCCTGGGCTTTTACTCGTCGATCATGTCTTTCTTTGTTGGTGAGATTTCACTTTACAGCCATTGTTTGAGCTAGTTGATAGGCATGATTCAACTGATCTTTCAATTTCTGTACATACTGCAAGTAGTTTTCAGCTCAGACCCCATCTGGAGAGACCCCAAAGCAGACTGGCAGTCGGGCCTCCCTCCTGAACACGAGATGGTAGGGTCACTTTTGGTGCAATTGTGCGTGTGTACCAAGGTACTGATCTGCTGGCTCCATTTATGCTTGTCTTTTGGATGGAGGGTGCCCAGCATGTCCAGAAGGGTGCGGTTAAAGCGTTCTGGTTGAGGGTCCCCCTGTGGGTGATAGGGGTGGTTCTTGATTTCCACACCCCCCACAGAAAGAGCATTTCTTTGATTAGCCTACTTTCAAAGTCTCTACCTTGGTCAGAATGGATGTGCTGGGGAGCACCATAGTGGACAAAGAATTTTTCCACTAGCATCTTGGCCACAGCAGAAGTCTTCTGATTTTTAGTTGGGAAGGCTAGTGCATACCGTGTAAAATGATCAGTAACTACCAACACATTGCCAGTGTCTTTTGGTCAGGTTCTAAGCACAAGAAGTCTATGCAGACCAGTTCCATGGGGGCACTGGTAGTGATGTTGACAAGTGGGGCAGCTTTATGGGGCAAACCTTTCCGCTGGAGGGAGCGACTGCAAATTTTGACATGATTCTCAACATCTGCCCCCATCTTTGGCCAGTAGAATCGGGATCGTACCAGGTAGAAAGTTCTGTAAATACTGAGGTGCCCCATGTGAGTGTGGAGGGACCTCAGTACCAGCTGCTTAAAGGCCATGGGCAGGACCAACTGTTGCTTGTCTACTTGACCACGATGATCCACTGTCTCTCTGTATAACAACTGATCATGCAACTTTAACTTGGGGCCTTCCTTGAACAACAGAGCAGTCTGCCAATCAGGGGGACACAACTTGGGCACATCTTTCCCCGCACGCAGGGCGTCAAGTGCTGGTTGAATCATGGGATCTTGGGATTGAGACCACTGAATACTGTCATTATCAAACTGAGGTAGTGCACTAATATCTAAAGCAGAGAAATGGCAAGAGGCAGCTGGTATGCAGGTATCAGGAGGGCCCAAGCAATCTACTAGGCTGTCCACCATGTCTGCAGACATTTGTTCATCTTTATCAAACTTTTGGCATAATGCTTTGATGTCAGGTTCAGACAATCTGACCCAATTGTCCTTGGCAGCTGGCCTTCATGACAGGGCGTCAGCATCAATGTGGTTTAGTCCCATTCTGTATTCAACAGCATAATTATATGTTGAAAAGGCAGAAAGCCAACGGTGCCCAGTGGTGTCCACTTTAGCTGAAGTTTGCACATAGGTCAGTGGGTTATTGTCAGTCTTCACTAATATCTTTGCCCCACAGAGGTACTCATGAAGCTGGTCAACTATGGCCCTTTTTAGGGTGAGGAATTCCAACTTGTGGACCGGATAGTTCCACTCTGATGGGGCCAAGCTCCTACTGGCGAAAGCTACAGGTCTCAAACCATCTCCATGGTCTTGATACAGCACATCCCCAAGGCCCTGCAAATTAGCGTCCATATGCAGAACATAGGGCTTGGTAGGATCAGCATAGGCAAGGACTGGGGCGTGGGTGAGCTGGTATATGACTTCAAAGAAAGCTGCTTCACGTTCGGATGTCCACCGGGTCCCAAAAGGCTCACCTGTTCGAAAATACATTTTCTCTTGGTCTTTGATAGCCCCCTTTTTGTATTTCCGGTTGGCGGGGTTGGGGGGGAGTAGCCTTGGGTAAGGTTAAGGAGCAGTTGAATCACCTTTGAATAGTCTTTGATGAACCTGCAGTAGTAGCCACAGAACATAGAAATTACGTACCTACCGTAATTATGATCTTTCTGTGTATCTTCACCATTCATCACAGATGGGTACTGGCTGGAGATCAGGACCCCGCGGGAGCCTTTTTTAAAAAAAAAAAAAAAAAAGGATAGGCGGAGTTGACGCATCATCGGGCGCCTGGCCCCCAGGCCGACGATACACATGGCGCCGAGGATTAGCCGTTGTTGTGTCGACCCGCCTGCCTACCAGTTCTGAGTCGCCGGAGAGGTAAGAGGAAGGGGAGGGTGGTGGCAAGAGAGTCCAAGGGACAGAAAAAGAAGAGAAAACTGAAACTAAAAGGAGAAATAACGACTGAGAGGACAGCATAGAAGAGATGAGACTAAGGGATTGTAGGGGCCCCAATCTCTGGAAGCGGAAGAAGGAGGGAAGGGAGGGAGAAAATTTAGGAGAGAGAGAGAGGTAACAAGGATCCGGGACCCTTGTCCGTCACCAGACTGTATAGGAACTGCAAGAAGTAGCAAAGCTTGCCTGCCAAAATTCAAGGCACAGAATATGTGGCAATACCCCAAAAGCAGAGTCGGCTATACTGGAGAAGGACAGGGTACAGGGATTGTACTCTCTGAAAGATATTTGGTGAAAAGAAGGGAATTTTTTTTTTTTTGAAACAGTTGATAACAGAGAGAGGGCAACCACCAACTCCCACCCTGTTAGGGTGGGAGATATGCAGAGAAGGAGCGCCGAGCTGCAAAATCTTTTATGAAAAAATTTACACCCCCTGTGTGTCCCTACTTTACCCTGCTCTAAAGAGAGGAGAGGGAGAGGCACAGAGGGAGGGGAACCCAGACTGAGGCCCCAGGAGGACGGTGGGAGGATTAGATGAATGGTGAAGATACAGAAAGATCATAATTACGGTAGGCACGCATTTCTATATCTTATCTGTGCCAATCTTCACCATTCATCACAGATGGTGAGTACAAGCCTCAAGGGGGTTGATTCACTGTACCCTAAGGGACAGGGTCCCTAGCCCTCAGTGGGTGACACACTGTGGGAACTCTGGGCCTGAGAGGCCCGAGAGTGGAGAACGAGACGGGTCTCCCGAGGGGAAGGAAGGTTGCCAACAAACGCCGTCTCGCCCAACGAGAAAAGAGATAGGTTCCCTGGTGAGCGGAGCAAATCACCCTACGCCAGGCCAAGGGTGACAACCGGGAAAGGCGAAGCCACGCCGATCTCCTGGTGAAGATCGCTGTCCCTATGACCCTGGTAGCTACCTCACTGGTGTCGTAAGATGCCCTTGCTTGGTGCCTTGCTAGCTCCAGGCCACGTGCAGAGAGTGTGATGGCTTGCCTGGTTTGCTCCGAGTCAGGCAAGGCGGCTAGGATCTGACCTAGCGCTGACTACAAGAACCTGTTGTAGGCTGCATAGTGGGCCTGATGAACAGAGATGGAGAGAAGTAACCATGCCGAGTAGAAAGTCCTCCTCCCCCAGAAATCAAAATCCAAAGAGTCCTGATCTGGGGGCCGGTCACGGTGGAGGGCGCGAAGCCCGTCAGGGGTGTCCAGGTGCGTCAGTCTGGACTGCAGATGAGGCATAGAACCTGGAGACTCCGGGGGAGTGCAATACCTCTGGCTGAGGTCCCTAGGGGCAGGAACTCCGGAGAAGGGCCTCTGCCAGAAATGCATGGACGGCTCCCAAAAGGGAGCAGGCCAGGGCAGCACCACAAGGGTGGCCCCACCGAAATCGCCTAGAAAGGCGTGCGCCGCATGCTCAGGATTGCTCACGGACAGGGAGAGGTGAAGGTCCCCATCATCCCTCACGAGGAAACGCTGATACTCGGAGAGATCAGCGGCAGGAGAGATATGGACAGACGGTTCCTTCCCCTGAAGAGGGGATGAGGAGCTGAGGTCACCATGCCCCGAGGGGCTGCTCGGGGGGAGGTTGAAAAACCTGGCTGTCCATGGCCCTAACGTAGGCAGGGAACCGAGCAGCCACCGCTCTGAACTGTTCCCAGGTGAGAGGGCCGCTAGGACCAAGAATACCTGGGAACGCTGGAGAAGGCGGCAGAGGGAGGGGCAGAGCCGAGAGAGGAAGTCGGCTGACCTCTGCCAGGGCTAGGAGCGACCAAGGACCCCCGCAGAGGGCGTCCTGGAAGACCCGCAGCCGACAGCTGTACAACCATGCTGGTACTGCCTAGGCTGTGCCCAGAAGAATCCCCAAGTGAGGCGCACTGGGCCTATAGATCCAGAAGGACGGTCCCCTGCCTCCAAAGAATGGGACCCCTCAAGGAACCAGAAGGGAAGGGCGGAAGTCCACATGCTGCCCAGGACCCGGTGGGTCCCAGAGAAGGCCGACGGCCGACCCCACACCGACCCCTCGAACCGAGAGGTCCTAGTCTCGAAAGGGCAGCCTAGGAAGCTGGCAACTCTGGGCTGCCCCAAGGGAGACCGAGAGCAGCAGCATCTCCCTTCCGTGGGCTTCCCGATAGGCCCCAAAGTTGGGCGATCGAGACACACCACGGAGGGGTACCACCGCTGAGGGTCAAGCAACTCCCAGGCCAGGTTGCATGGCAATGGTGGCACGCACCACAGCCTGCTGGTCAGTACCACTGACCCTAACTCGGGGGAACCAGACGCACCTCAGTAGGGGGCTGACTGAGACCCGTCGTGGAGACCACCGGCTGGTCCTCCTCTGCAGACAACCCAAAGGGTGTGACTGCCCGTTCGACTCCGAGCCCGACTCCGATGAGGTAGAGTCTGAGGCCCTAAGCCAAACGGTAGGAGGGCGAGGGAAGGCGACCTTACCAAAGGGCCCAGAAGTCAAAGCAGTGGCCAAGATGGCACCTGCACCCTCCACAGCCCCTCTAGCAGTGCTGGGAGAAGGCAGCAGGGCAGCACGGGCCAAAGGTCCTGAACTAGGGCCAGCTGCAGCACCGTCAAGTCCACCGGCACCAGGGGCGGTACCAGGAACAGAGATGGCGCCGACAGAAGTCCCAGAAACAGCCTCGGTGCCGACGCCAGGCCCATCGGCGCCGTTCTCGGCACCGAGGACTGAAGCGGTGCCAACAACTCCGAGGGCGGACTCGGCGCCCGAACACGGCACCACCAGACCCCTCGGCGCTGTGAGTGGCACCGAGAGCTCCAACGGCACCGAGGACGGCACCGACGGATGACCCCGAAGGCCCCACGGCGCCGTGCTCAACCTCGGTGCCGAGGCGAGACATGGCGAAAGGTGATGCCAATCCAGGGTCACAGCGCTGTGAGCAGTGGTCGGCGCCATGGTGTCGAGAGAGGTCGGCACCGACAGGCCCACAGCATCGCTGAACGGGCGCCAAGGCCCGGGCGGCACCGAGTGACAGTGTCGAGACGGTGTCGCACCTGGGCCTTCCGGACCGTGGGATTGACACTGGGAGCCTTCACCCAAAGGGTGATTGCCATGCGGGCATCTCCCGCCCGCTCCCAGGAGGAAGCGGACGGGCCTCCAAGGCCATGGAAGAAGCCTCGCCAAGGCTAGGCTATAAGAGACCGAGGCCCTCCTCCCCGGTCCGTATAAGAACCGGAGGGACCCGGAGGAAAGGCCGAGAGAGCGCCGGTTAGCCCGACGAAAAGCGAATCCTACCAAAGTCGGCGGAGCTCGCCCTACTTTAAACGTGCGCTGTTCGAGGACGCGCCGGTCCATGGAGAAGCAGGTGTCGCACGAATCCATGTCGTGAAGCGGGCCAAGACAGGAGAGACACCGGTCATGCTGGTCGGTAACGGAGTACTTGCGGCCGCACGGGCACCGACGCATGGGGGGCCGCCCCACCTTAGACGACTTCTTGCCCTCCGACCGTGACATGACCTACGGAAAAAAACACCAAAAACAGACTCGACGTCGCTTATACTGTAAAATAAATGGAAAGATCTTACCAGCGACGCCAAGTAGGGCAGACTAGAACTAGCAGGAACCGACGGACTGTCGACGACAAAAGGCTAAGGCCTGAAAGTTTGAAAATTTCTTCAGCTGGCTTCCCACGAGGCAACCTCGATGGCGGGAGATGAAGAACTGGTAGGCAGGCGGAGTCGACACAGCTTAACGGCTAATCCTCGAGCGCCACGTAGTACGTCGGCCTCGAGGGCGGCGCCGATGCTGCGTCGACTCCGCCTATCCTTTTAAAAAAAAAAAAAAAAAAAAAGGCTCCTGCGGGGTCCTGATCTCCGGCCAGTACCCATCTGTGATGAATGGTGAAGACTGACACAGATAAGATCTCAGGAAACGCTGTAGCTCATTTAGGTTATTGGGCTGGGGCCAGGTGGTCAAAGCTTCAATTTTACTAGGATCTGTCTGTATCCCTTCTGCAGACACTATGTGTCCCACATATTTCACAGATGTTTGAAAAAACTGGAACTTGTCTATGGATAACTTGAGGCCGAATTCCTCCAAATGATCGAGGACTTTGAACAGTCTGGTCTCATGTTCCTCTAGCGTGCATCCAAAAACAATGACATCATCCAAGTACACTAAACATTCCAGCAAGTTCATGTCTCCCACCACTCGTTCCATCAATCTCTGGAAGGTGGCAGGGGCACACAGAATCCCCTGTGGCATCCTCAGGAATTCGTAGAACCCCAAAGGACAGATGAAGGCTGCTTTTTCATGGTCCTCCGGCGCCATTGGAATCTGATAATATCCACTGCGGCGATCCAGTACTGAGAACCGCTGACACCCCATTCAGGCAATCCAGGGCATCCTGTATACGTGGCATGGTGTATTGATCTGGGACAGTCCGCCAGCTGAGGGTCCGACAGTCCACACGCATCTTCACGCACCTGTTCTTTTTACGCACCACTATGATGGGGGATGCATATGGGCTTCTTGATTCTTGAATAATGTCAGCAGCGAGCATTTCCTGTAGATGCCTCCTAACATTGTCTACGTCAGCTGGGGCAAGGCATCAGGACCTCTCTCAAAATGGTCATTATGCAGGCGTATGTTATGCTCGTCACCATGGACACACCCCACGTCCCACTCTTTTAGTGAGAACACTTGATCTCTCTGATAAAGTTTCCTGCTAATTTGGGTCTTCCATTCGGTAGACAAAGGGGAATCACCAAAGTCAAATAAGTCCAGAGTCACTTTCTCCTTTTCGCCAGAGTACTTGTTACCGGGTAATACTGCAGTGTCTGCACAGTGTACTGTAGCCAGTGTACATCCCCAGTTCACATGAACATCCCTGTCCAACATGTTTCTCACTTGCTCCATCACACAGCGGGCACAGGCATGGGCACATGCAGGTAGTATACAGGGCTTAACCATCAACCTCTCTGGCAGCTTCTCTTCACCAGGGGCATCTATCATCAATATTTTGTTCTTTACACCTCTCCTTAGGTGGACTTCTCCATGGATCGTACACTGGGCATTGGGGGCTAACACCAAAGAATCAGGATCCTTTTTCCACACTATCCCCACTGACTCATCTCAGTCCACTTCATCAGGTTTCTGTTGCAAGTCATAAGCCCTTTTGATTAATGCTGGAATTCTTAATGCCCCTCCAGTCCGTTGCCCTTGTTTCTCATGGCAGAGTTGTGCCAGTCTCCCAAACATGTGGGCGTTTGTTCCATTTAACAGGGGAACCCCATCATACAGTCCGGAAGGAAGGCACACCAAGGCTAGTGTCTCTACTTGCTCATCTACACCAGTTACAAATCGCAGGAAAAGACAGCCAGAGCTGGACATATCCTAGGTAGAGATAAGACTTATCGTTCAGGCCCCACACATGTAGGCCATCCAGAGATTGTAATGGCACATCAGATAAATGTTTCTCATACCAGTCCTGGAATACTGTACAATGGTCACTTATGACCCACTATCGAGCACAGCCCGGGCATGGATACCACTGACAGTCACAGTAGTTTCCACTGAGGGGCCTACTATTTTGGACCAGTCTGGAGAGACAGTAGCAGAGGCCTGGACAGACAACTTAGCCACAAATAAGTTTGAATTAGGATTTCTTGATCCTTCACTGCGGTTGTTGCCGGCGCACCTCGGCCAAGGTCTCGTTTTCCAGAGCTCCCCTTGAAGTCTGTACACAACTTTATCTAAGTCTTTCTGACACCGGCATTCTCTCTTCATATGGCCATCCTTTTCACAGCTGTAACAAATGATAGACTCCGGGGACATCCTTGGAGAGGACATTGCATGAGGGACTGAAGCAGTTGCAAGGGATCGGGGTCTGATATCTATTTGCAGTGGTGCAAGTGATGCAATGTGTCTTAATAGTTCCTTTAGGGTGGCAGCCAATTCTTTGACCTCAGCCTGGTTGTCACCTTTGGTAGAAGAGGCCTGAGAGTGCACTCCCACCCCCATGGCAGTCACGTCCTGAGAGGGACCAGGGTCTTTGTCTGCAGTGGAGGCCTCCGTAAAGGCACCCGCTGGTACTTTTCTGACTTCCTTCAGCAGCTCGTCTCTCCACTACTCAGCCCATAGTGGAATATCCTTAGTGGTCTCCATTTCAGAGAGGTCTTCCTGTGCCGTGATCACCCGGGCTGCGCCCACCCCATAATCACAATCTCTTTCTTCACCTTCAACCTCCCTGAGTTCTTTTGTCAGGTCGCAGTAGTCAGGTGGGTTATCTCTCTCCTATCATGGAGCTTTAATGGGATAATCTGCACTGTGCTGTAGTATGTGCCCCAGACTCACACGATTCAAGTCACTGGTGGCTACTACACTCTTTCGATAAGCTCTCTGCAGGGCCCTCTCTAGTTGAGCAGCATACGCAGACAGACTTTCCCCTCTCCACTGTTTGGTATCTTTGAATTGCCACTTAAAAGTCTCCCCTGACTCAGTGCTTCTGAAATTCCCTTCCAGGGCAGACAGGTACTTTTGAGCAGATGCCTCAGGATTCGCGGACCTCAGAAATCTAATGGCTTCCGGGGCCCGACCCCTCAAACTTTCCATGATCCCTTTTCGCTTCTCAGCCTCTGCACACTGCCACTCAGGTACCAAGGGAGCAACATAGTTGATCTAGGTCTCCCAGTCATCCTCCCCCTGTCGGGTGGGGAGGTTACCTGAGAACATCCTCCAACTTGTGGTACGTGTCAAGACTAACTGCATGCACCAATGTAAGTGCAAACACTGGAGCCAGTACTGGAAGGGGCGTGGGCGAAGGTACACCCCCAGGTGGTAGGAATAACTGCTTAAAGTCCTCTACGATTTTCCCTTCCTCCAGCAACAGCTTAGCAAATTTCTCCTCAAAAGTCTCAGATAATGGTGGGGGCTCATCCTCTAAGGGACCCTTACTATCTTTAGTTATTACCCTCCATGCAGTTGGGGACCCTTAGGGGGTTATAGTTGTTGGCACCTTAGTGCCGTCCACGGGGTCACAACCACTCCACCAAAGCCATGAGGGTTTGGGTTGATAAATAAGCCTGCCGACCCACCACAGTGTTTTTCAAACCTTCGACTTTGGAGAGAACCCCTTCTATGGTGTCCTTACTACACTACTCAAGGAAATGTCTAGTATAAGCACAGAATGATGGGGGTCAACCTCCTGCCCCGTACACCACCCTACCAACTGGTGCACAACGACTTCTACTGGTGTGGCCATATTCTGGCAACAATGATTCTAACATCTGACCACTCGGGGCACTAATCCCAGCGGTAGCCTCCAAGATGTAACCCCTAGGTGATGCTATCCCAAGGGCTACTACCCCTTCCTGCTTGGCTAGTTGCAGGTTAAGGGGCCTGGGTACTGAAATGGGTGTCTCCACCCGGAGGACAGGGTTGTTAGTAACAAGGCTAACCTGGGTACAGCCCTCCAGGACACTGTAACCCCCCTCTTTCCCCTCTGGTGGCCTAGACAATATGCAACAAACACTTTCACAGTAGCCCCTATTCAGCATACAAATCCCCACAATGTTTGCACTTACCACCAGGGCTGGTTCCACCAGTTCGACCCTGGAGACCTCCTGAAAAACAAGGTTAGGCACAGCAAATAACAACAGTACAGTGCTTGTGGTACAAACTGGAACCACAGTCAGATAAAATGCAAAAAGAGTTAGATCTGATTTATTCAGGGGAACTGAATAAGGGAGGGGTGTAATGAGGTTGACTGATTCTAAAGCTGATCTAGTCAGGCAATTATGCATGCACTTTTAGTCCCTGCACAGTCACACGCTCTGGGTAACCAGTTGGAAGTAAGGTAGGCCAGCCTGGAACGTTGCCAAGGGTAGGCCTTGCGCTGCAGCTAGTTGGGGCCCTGTGGTGAGAAAGAAAAGGCAAGCACAACCACACACAGTTTGTAATCTGGAGCCAGGAGGCTCAGTTCATGAAAGGAAAACAACAATGCAATCAGATGACAACACTTGTGATTTAGCTGATGATGCAGGGAGCTACCCTGATTGTTACCCACGCTACTCAATACGAGACACAGGAGGGACGAAATGGAGACTGCAGGTTGACTACTGGTATGCCTGGAGAAGCAGGGCCCACACGAATCACCGAGGTGCCATTCCTGTCCGAGATGTTGAGCAGGGGGCTGATCCTCGGGCGAGTCTCTCGTCGATGGTGTTCCCTGTGCCTGAAGTAGCTGGCTGGGCCAGTGTAGCAGGGCCCAGGCCGGATAAAACGGTTCGGAAATCAGTTCGGGAAGGCTGGACACAGCTTCCAGCAAGCATGGCACAATTAAACAGTGGGGAACCAAATCGCAACCCACTAACAACATACAGCACATTTATAGTAAAGCAATCACCATACCACAAAGCGGATAGCAGTCCAGCAGTAATATCAGTGTCTCTGAGCAAAACCGGGAGCTCTATGGTGAATGGATGTCCTGACAGGCTGATCGCATACAGCAAATCTTCGGTCTTCTTCAGGTTTAAGCCTGGTCACACTTCAGTGGCTTTTCTCTTACATAATTTGGATACAGTCCGGATTATTAAGCCTTTCAAAGGATTCTCTCTCAAGGGACTGCAGGCAGACAGGCCAGACTCAGCCTTTCCACCAATCTCCCGTGCAAACAACACAGGAGCTGCTGCTTGAATCACTCAAGCTGAGTTCTCTCCAAACTGTAACTCCAAACTGACTCTCTGCGCAGGCAGCACTGGGACTTCCTTCTGATCCAAAAAGGGTTCTGGTTGGTTGGTTCATCTGTCTGTCAAAGCAAGGGCTCCACTTCCCACAGAAATTCACTCCTACAAGACCCCTGGGGACAGAGTCCACCTTAGGGTCCCCAAATGGTACTGTTTGGTGCAATATAGAAATGTCCATGCTGCAAAGAAAGGAAGGTTAGACAAACTATTATACCACTATTATTAGAGCAGCTAATCACAAACAATTACCAGTTCTAACACAGCTCCCTCTGCACCATTAGCGATGGCAGAAGAGAGCAATATTATTGCAGCTCGGGCAGGACTCGAGCCTGGAAACACTTGGCCCCTACCCAGATTAATTATACACTACAAAAATAATGTCTCTTAAAGGGACAGGCACGGAGGCTAACAGGGCACTTGCATGCAAACACTTTTACACATTTAAAGACACAGAACGCCTGCCTGGCAGTGGGCATTTAAAAACACCCAAGGAAGACTTTTGGGAACCCCCATTTATAGGGGGTTACAGACAGCATACAGAGGAGTCTGACTCTTAAAAAGAAAACTGCAGGGTTCAAGCCTTATGCTATTTTGCTGGCCTGTGACATACTGGAAATTGCCACAGGCCAGTATGACTTACCCTCCAACTTTCTCATTCAGGCTAGTGCAATCTGAATCCCTTTTGCATCCCACCCATCTCAACCCTGTCACCTTCATGCCTCAGTCTAAAGATGCCACCTTTGCCTAGCACCCTACTACTAGTATTTAGAACGAACATTAGAAGGTGTCCAATGCAGCATGCCAAACATCATCCCATCAGTCTCAATGTTAGGCTCAAATTCTGGTAAACTCTCCCAATAGTGTTTTTCTCTATCGTGTTTGGGAGAGTTTTCGGAATTCAGGCCCGGTGTTAAGACTAACAGAATGAGGATCAGTGTGCTGTGTTGAACGCTTTCCAATATTAATTCTAATTACTTAAAGACACCAAGTAAAGGGGACATTTACAGATGTGGTGACGTGGAGGAGATGAGATGGTTGGGGTGGAAGGTTTTATTATTGTTTGTTAAAATGCTGTCAAATGTAGTCAAATCTCACTCCTCGACACCCAAACCTCATTCTTAAAACGAAAAGCCTGACAATGCATTTCGATTGGGCACCTCACTCTATTTTTTTCACTCTTGCACCTAAAACTAAGTTACAATGCAATTCAATGGGCCAGTTACTGTAAAAGAGTCACACTTTTGGCTCCCCTCATCTCGCTCTTTTTATGTTCTGACGCTGACAGCTGTGTTGTTTAGTGGTTAATGGGTGACTGAAGTGCTGGTAGGGGAAGTGGGTAGAAGGGCTAACTAACAACTCTGCTTGCCAAACCACTTAAATGCAACTGCCATGCCTTTGGATAAACATTTTTTGGGGAAAACCACTCTGCATCCAAATACACTCTGAAAAACTGGCCAGTAAAAATCTTGAGGGGGTCCAGTGTGAATTAACTGGGTCTGACTTCCCCACCTGGACAAGTGCATAGTAAAGGTTTTGCATGAACCTTGGAAGTGTCTGAAATTGGGTATTTTTGACCTTTTCTTCTATATTGCTAACTAAAGGTATTGAAGATAGCAAAACTATACAGGTATAAACCAGATGAAATGTAGGTGCAACAAGTCAACAGGGAACCTCTTTGACTTCAAAATGACTCTCGGCAGTCTGCTTGGTAGATGTCAAGTTCTCCGTTTTATGAAATCATGGACTGATGAGCAATCGTGGGTCCTTCGCTCAAAGGGACAGTGGAGGACTAGTAAGTCATGGGGGTGATGTGCTCATTTTCCAGAGAGGGAGGGAGGGATGGTGGCTAGGACACATCACAATTAAGCAGCCCTTGCAGTTTAGCTTAGAAAATCAGACCAGTCTAACAAAAAAGACCAGGGCAGTAATCTATAAGGAACCGATTTTACCTCACTTAAGATTATAGTGATGCCTAAATAGATGATTGTTTCATAGATTACAAATTTTGCAAAAGAATTCTACCAGAATCATTGTACTGTAAATTTTAATTCTATAACCGCATCCCGTATTACATGCCCAAGACTAAACTGGCTCCCCTTATGTAAGTGGAAAGATAGGCACCTAAGCACAGTGCTGTAACTGTGTAGATGATACAGTGCTCCCTTGCTGCACTGAACTTTGTTATATTGAACTCCTGGTTATAATGAACGGTTCCAGTGGCTCCCAACTACAACCAGCTGTTTTCAGTTTTTTGAGTTTTTCTGTTCCCTTGCACAACCATAGCAGGCAGAATCTCCACACACCGAAACTGACCCAGTGGAAGTCTGTGACCTACCATGCACACAAGCTACACACAAACTGACCCAGTGGAAGTCTGTGACCTACCATGCACACAAGCTACACACAAACTGTAGTACTGTTTTCCTCTCCATGCTGGCTGATCAATCATGGAAGGAGAGAGACAGACCCTGCACGCACATCAGAAGTGCAATGTCGGTAAGCAGCACACATGCACACCCGACCGATTTTGACCACTAGCTGAACATGCCAAAAGTTAACATTTATTTCATCTTGTTACTCCATGTACTGCTCTTTACTGTTTAAGTTTCAACCACTAAGCTCAGGTCATGAACACAGCACCAGATGAAATACCAAAAGGAAACTGTATACTCCCAAAGTCAATAAAAACTCTGACAAAATAAACAATGAGCAGAGCAGACTGTGATATCTGGGACTCACCTACCATGACAATCTTTATCAAATCCTACTACAGTACTGTGCTCAGTAAAACCAGCAACTTACTATACAAAACAGCACTATTTTAATCATTTGGTATATGGATGCTGTATAATATTTTATTGTATAATGTTGCAGTACTGCAAGTCTCAGTGTAATGATTTTTTTGTTTGTAACCCACCCTTGGGCAGGAACCCACTGTAAATATGCTATCCAGCTTAAATGGAAATTACGTATCTACCGTAATTCTTGATCTTCTTGGACGAAGTCTCCACCACTCATTCACACTAATGGGGAGTACACTGGAGGCGCTAGGACCAAGCGAGAGCAAAGTTTTTCCGGAGGGCCGGCGCCTGAGATGGAGCCATGAGGAAGAGGTACCGTGAACCCGGCGCATGCGGTAATGACTATCTCGGTGTCAACCCTCCAACTGCCTCAGTAATTTTTTTCTGAGAAGGTGCAGCGTAACTAACCTAGAAAGGACTAACCTAAAAACTGGACCTAAGATAGTCCGAATGACCCATGTAACAAGGGTCAACAACAAAGTCTTCACAGCTCAGCCACTGAGGGAGTGAAGACCAGAAACAAAAAAGTGACCTCGGGGGATGGTGGGTGGGCGTGTGAATGAGTGGCAGAGAGTTTGTCCAAGAAGATCAAGAATTACGGTAGGTATGTAATTTCCATATCTTCCTAGACATAAAGGCCCGGATATTCAGACTGTGCCAGGCAATGGCGCAAGCCTGGGCGCAGTGCAACTGGGATGCGCCAGGACCAGGACCAGGTGATATTCAACAATGATGTGCCAAGGCACAGTACCGTTGAATATGGCAAAGACTGCGCCGGTGCAAGCCACAGATAGGGAGAGCACGGGGATGTGCCAGCGCAAATGCGGTTGCGCTAGGTGCATCACCTGTTATATTCAGCAGAGGTCATGCAAATGAGGCCATAATATATGCAAGGTGCAAATGGGGCCATTTGCATGTCATTATGGGCCCATTTGCATGCCTTGCGCAGGGCAGCCCGGTGACTTGCGCCAGGTGCCCTGCACAGCATGACGTGTACACTGGGGGTCCCGGGGCATCCCCCACCCCGTAGCCGCGATCGCAGTAAACCACCATGACACACGTCCCTGGTAGTCTACTGGTACCCCCCCACCCGAGAAATGTATATGAACCATTCCCTGGAGGTCCAGTGGACCCCCTTCCCTCCTGCGTCCCCAATCACCGGTAAATCCCCGTGAAGTAAAGCTCTGGTGGAACAGTGGTACCCCCCTCCATCCCGATTCCCCGGGATATGTAAATTTACCCATTCCCTGGTGGTCCAGTGGCCGCCCCCCAGCCTTTCGATGCCCCAATCGCCGGTATATGTAGCTGTAGACACTCCCTGGTGATCTAGTGGACTGCACCCGCTGGTGTCCCCAGATCGTAAGTAGTAGAATTGCCATCATATGTCCCTTGTGATCCAGTGGCACCCCCACCCCCCACTCACAGGCCCCTTGCCCATCCTGCTCCCCGCACTCCGTCTTTGGCAGGCAGCTGCAAACCACCTGCATACTGCCCGCCACCTGTCGAATAACAGGTACAGTATGGGCTGTAAGCCAGTTGTCCAAGTGTGGGCCAATGGGCTTGCAGGACATACTGTACTAGACAGTCCCAACTATGTGAATGAAGTCATTCACACTGTGGACCAATGGGCTTACAGTCTATACTGTACCTGTCATTCAGCGGGCAGCTGCGCATGTGGGCTGGGCGGCGCCGCCAGACAAGACGGGTGGGGTGGGCAAGGGGCCTGTGGGTGGAGGGGTGGGGTGCCACTGGATCACCAGGGACATATGATGTGGCGATTTTACCACGATCGTGGAATCGGGTGGGTGGGGGACCACTAGACTACCAGAAGTGGTTCACAGCTACATGTACCAGCCATAGGGGCATCGGAGGTGGGGGGACCACTGGACCACCAGGGAATGGGTACATATACATTTACCAGGGAATTGGGAGGAAGGGGGGTAGCACTAGACTACCAGGGAGCCATGGGTGCTTGCAGATGGTGTTCTAGGTGGGGGCTGGCCACCCACGGCTGGTGGCTACTGTGTTGCGCCCTGCAATATGGCAGCCCACCCGTGGGTGGCCAGGAGTTGTTCCCTCTTTTCACAGGCTCAACTCTGAGCCCCTCATACGGCGCAATGCAGGATTGCGCCAGCATATGCACCGCACAACCCAGGCTCAATATCAGGATGTGTCACATATGCATGGGCACGCCCCCGTGCATCTGCACCACATACATCATCGTTGCACCCCAACGCATCGGGATTTGCACTGTGCCGGGCAGCCTTTTCAATATCCCACTGGGGCACAATGCAGGTTTTGCCGGCGCAACTCTGTTGCACCATGCACAATCCCTTTGAATATCTAGGCCAAAGTCTCCACCACTCATTCACACTAATGGGAGAGTACCAAGCTAAATAATCCCCCGAGACAGCCGGCAGGAGACAAAAGAGCTCACATCCCTAGGACAGAAGTCTGTTAAGAATTATCCTGCCAAATGACTGATGTCGTTCTGGCATGGACACCCAAGGCATAGTGCTTAACCAATGTATGCACAGAGCTCCAGGTAGCTGCACTGCAAATATCTGCAATGGGCACATTACGGATTTCTGCCAGAGATGCCGTGACTGCTCTGGTAGAGTGAGCATACATTCTGCCTTCCAGCTTGACCTGTGCCATAGAACAACAGTGGTGAAGGCATGCCACAAGCCACGCTGAAATGCACCTGATAGCAACAGGTTGACCCAGCCGGGTCGTACCGAAGGAAATAAATAGTTGTTGAGCCTTGCGAATTTCCTTCACTTTACCTAGATAGAACCGCAATGCTCTCTTTACATCCAGTGAATGAAGGGTACGCTCTCCCCTTCATTCTGGAAGTTCGCAAAGTAGGTAGGAAGGACTAAAGGTTGATTCAGATGGAATTCTGAGACAACCTTAGGCAGGAACTTAGGATGAGTCCTAAGAACTACTTTGTCCTTGTGAAACACAGTGTATGGGGGGGTCTATGACCAGGGCGTGTATTTCAGAAACTCTACGGCCAAAGTAATGGCCACCAGGAAGGCCATTTTCCAAGTGAGGAATTTCAACTTGCAAGTAGCCAGAGGCTCGAAAAGTTTATGAGTGAGCTTGTCTAGCACAAGGTTAATGTCCCAGGCTGCAACTGGACGTCTAATAGGAGGTCTAGTATGCAGAATACCTTTAAGAAGCCTTTTAACTACAGGCAACTGAGCCAGTGGCATGGAAAGTACCAGCTCATGATAAGCCAAAATGGCACAAAGATGAACTTTGACTGTGGAGTATTGCAGACCTGTGTTTGAGAGGTCTAAGAGGTACTCCAAGACTTTATTCGGTGGGCAGGAAAGAGGATTCCAAGAGGATTTTGCACACTAGATAGAGAAATGCTTCTATTTAGCTGTGTAGGTTTTTCTGGTGGCTGGCTTGCATGTGGCCAAAAGAATATCTAAAACTCTATGAGAAACATTAAACCTAATCACCTCTATCTCCTCAGGAGAAAGCGTGAAGGTGAACAACCTCAGGTTGTGATGGACCATGGAACGCTGGGTCAGAAGGTTTGTCTAAAGGGGAAGCGGTTTTGGGGGGGGGGGTTCCGATAGACTGTTGAGTAGTGGGAACCATATCTGCCGAGGCCAGAAGGGGGCAATGACAATTATTCTGCCCCCTCTGGGATTCCAATTTCAGCAGTATCCTCTGAATTAGGGGAACAGGAGGAAATGTGTATAGAAAGCGTTTTGTCCACTGCAGCCTGAATGCATCCTGACAAAAAACGTCAGGTCCTGGATTTCTGGAGCAGAAGAGAGGCAGTTTTGCGTTGAGTGGGGATGCATAAAGGTCCAGGTCTGGAGTTCCTCACTCTTTGAAGCGTGACTGAACAACGGTTGAGTCGAGAGACCACTTGTCAGGATCCACCTCCGTTCTCCTGAGATGGTCTGACAGTTCATTTTGTACTTCTGCCAGGTAAACCGCCTGAATTAGAGCCTTGTGCTCTAGGCACGATTCCCACACTCTCATTGCTTCCCTGCATAATGAGTAAGAGTGTGCACCACCCTGTTCATTGATGTAATACATCACTGCCCTGTTGTCCGTTTGAAGGAGAATGTTCTTGTGACAGAGTATGTCCTTCAAAGCCCAGACTGCATAGAGGACAGCTCTCATTTCCAGGACATTTATGTGAAGTTGAGACTCGTCCTGGGTCCATGTACCCTGGAATATGGAGATCCCGGCAGTGAGGTCCCCAACCCATCAGGGATGCATCCATGGTAATGAAGATATGAAAGTTACATTGCATACCGTAATTCTTGATTAACCTGCATATCTTCACCATTCATTACTGTTGGGTGATAGCCCGGTAGCACTTCCGCTCATGGGAACTTTTTTTTTTTTGTTTTTGAGGATTTGCCGACAGCGCGCCCTCGGGAGGACGCCCATGAGAGCGCGAGGGTGACCGTTAGGCACCGCAGACTCCTCCTCCATCCCAGTTCTGTTGGCCGGAGAGGCGAAAAAAGGGTTAGAAGAAAAGAGTGAGGCAAGCGAGCCGAGGGATAGAAAAAAAGGAAAGGATATAAACTGAAAAAGGAATAAGCCGATAGAGGATAGAAGGGAAAAGAAGAACTGCCTACCATAACAGACCGAAGGGCCTCACCTCTGGGGTGGTTCCAAGAGAGGAACAGTTAAGGAGGAGAAAGAAGAAGGGTAAAAAGAGAGAAGAATAGGAGGAGAGGCTAGAAGGGGGGAAGACTGCCGTTGGCAATTAGTTAAGGGTTATAAGCTCGGAACCACAAGCAAGGGAGCAAGGATCCCATTTTGGAATTGAAGGAGAAGGTCAACTGAACTTCTCGCTCAGAATGGACACCAAAGGCAGGTTCCCTAACCTCCCGCCTACCCAGTTTTTCCCAGACTCCAGCCGGGAGCTCTTTAATCATTAAGAAGAAAAAACTCTGTTCCAAACGAGAGCTGCCAGCTAGGAGGGAGGAAGCCCACCAGCATTTTGTTAAGTGATAACACAGTATCATGTGAAAGTGTGGGGGGGTGCCCACAGGGGGCACCCCAATACCAAATAGAGAGAGCGGGAACTCAATCAGACTCCCTAGAGGCAAGGCTGGGAACACTCTTTAAGGAAATTGGAGTGCCGGATAGCACTACACCTACATAATAGGATTAAGACCTGCCAGAAGTCGTCTGGAAAACAGAAGTCGAGCCACAAAAGGGATCGCCTCTTTAAACCGTGAATTGAGAAGAAATGGCTGGGGAGAACCAAGAGATGCCCATTAAGGGCAGTCAGAAAGAGTTCCCTCAGGACAGATAAATGAAGCTCGTTCCTCCTATTCTCAGAGGGAAAAATCCGTTCAGAGGATCGGAAAGAGAGCATGTAAAAAAAAATATTTTTTTTTTGGCTTAACGACCCAGAGAGAAGAGGGAGGGACGAGCAGGAAGGGGGAGACGCCGAAGAATGAGGCGCTTGAGGGGATGGTGGGAGGGATTCAGTAATGAATGATGACGATACAAGAGAAGATCAAGAATTACGGTAGGTACGTAATTTTCTTATCTTCCCTTGTCAATCTTCACCATTTAATACTGTTGAGTGAGTACCAAGCCTCCTCCCCCTAGAAAAAAGGGGGGGGGGAGAGAAAACCCCAGAGGGAACAGACCCCTCAGCCTCCTACTGGTGACAAGTAGAGAGAGGGAGATCCTGACCAACAGACAAGAGTCTAAGGTGGATGAGGAGGAGAAGACGCCCCCAGGGGGCTGTGGGAAGGGGGTTACCCCTGAAGACGTCTCCTCACCCTACGGGAAAATAGGCGGGCCCCCTGGAAGGCAGAGCCAGTCACCCTACGCTGGGCCATGGGTGACAGTCGGGAGAGATGAAGCCATGCCATCTGCCTGATGCAGATCGCTGTCCCTACTAGCCTGTATGCCACCTCGTTGGCGTCATAGGATGCCCTTGCTTGGTGCCTTTCAAGCTCCAGACCCTGTGCAGAGAGGGCAATGGCTTGTCTAGACTGCTCTGAGTCAGGTAGCAAAGCTAAGACCTGAGCCAGCATCGACCACAGATGCCTGTTGTAAGCAGCATGGTGAGCCTGATGGGAGGAAATACACAGTAATGCACGACCAGAATAGAAAACTCTTTGTCCCCACCGGTCGAACTCAGCAGAATCCGAGTCCGGAGGCCTGTCGTGCACTGGGCGGCGAAGCCCAGAAGGAGTATCTAGGGACATCAAACCCAAAGGTGGGTGAGGTAGAGAACCTAGAGACTCGTGGAGGGCACAATACCATCTCCTGCAGTCTCCTGGGGGTGTGGCTGGAGGAGGAGTGGCTGGAGACTGCCAGGTGCGGACAGACGCTTCCTGGAAGGGAATCGGCCAGGAAGGCACCACCAAATGGCGGGCACTGAATTCACTGAGGAAAGCACGCGTCTGCCACTCGGTATTGTCTCTATGAACGTAGGAAATACGAAGCTCCAAGACCATCCTCGAAAGGAAACGCTGATAGTCAGTGAACTCAGCGTCAGAGGAAAGGTGGATAGGAAGTTCCTCTTCTTCAGTTGACGAAGACGAGGAGGAAGTGGAGCTCGAATGCCCAGAAGACTACTGCAGCGGGGGAGACAGGCTAAAACCTGCCCATGGCCCTAACATAGGATGGGAAGGCCGCAGTAGCTCTGAACGCCTCCCAGTTAATGGCTCAGTGGGCCCACATGACCTGGGGGTGGTTGCAGAGGGATGGGCGAAGGGCACCTAAAAGCATGTGCCTGGCCTCTGCCAGAGCTCTGGGATCCAGGTAGCGATGCCGCGAAAACTGGGGACCCTGTGATCATGCCAGGTTGTGTAGAAGACAGGAAAGGAACCAACTCCGGAAAGAGCCCTGAAGGGGAATCTCCCCTGTGGCGCACCTGGAATTGCATGAGTCCAGAAGGGTAACCCTCAGAACCGCCACTAGAAGGCGCTTTAGAGACCTTCAGAGAGAGGTGAGGTTCAGTGCTGGGCTGCATTCTCCCCACACTGCGAGGGCGTGAGGCCTGTTGCTCTTGACCCCTACCCCTCAACCCTTCGGACTTCGAAGCAGCCCTCTTCCTCAAAACCAGCAGTGGAGGTCCCTGCTGAGCAAGGCCCCGAAGGGCACCTACTGAAGCAGGGTCCTCCTCCCACTTCTGAAGGACCCGAGCAGCACCGGAAACGGCGGCTGCCTGGGACCTACCAGAAGAGGGAATTCCTTCTTGAACTCCCGAAGGGTCCACCAAAGATGACTCCAGGCCACCCCTAGCTGTGGAACCATCCACGCTGACCAGCTCCGGGGAGTCCGGGAGAGGGATACTGGACCGTCTAGCCCTGCGGCCTACAGGAGGTTCTGAGCCAGAGGACTCTAGCTGCTGGTCTGTGTCCTCACCTGAGCCATGCCCCTCTGAGGAGGGGTCGACAAGGGAAGACTACAAACCAACTGCAGCAGGAACCTGCCCCGAGGTGGCACCAGGCCTGATACCGCCGTAGGCTGCGACGAGCAACACGTCCGCCGAGTCATCCATCCCCCTGGCGGTGCCCAGTTCCCTGGCCGCACTGCGAACAGTGCCGCTCAAGTACCCAACACCCACCACGGCGCCAAGATCTGTCGCGTGAGTCCCCGGCACCGCGAATGGCGCCGAAGCCCAGAGTGGCACCGCCCGAAATACCACCACTGTCTACGGCGCAGAGGTCCAAGGCGGCACCGCCGCCGCCCAGAGCGACATCGCTGATGGCGCCACCAGAGTCCTCAGTGCCGCGAATGATGCCGAGGCCCAGAACGGCGCTGCCTACGGCCCCGACCGAGTCGCCGGCGCCATGAGAAGCGGAAGACTCCACGGCGAGGAAAGACGGTAACGAGGGCCCACCAGCGCTGGGCCCCGCAGCCAGGGGCCGCAACACCGGGGAACCTGCACCTCTGAGGAGGTGACTGCTGGGACGGCGCCAACAGTGCGACCCTGGGTGGGATCATGCCATTCCTCCAGCGCCGAAGAAGAAACCTCCACCTCCTCGGCAAGGCTGGAAGTGTAGGAGGTTTCCTCCTCGCTGGGCCGTATAGACCCGGGAGGGGACCTGGAGGAAAAGTCGAGATATCTGGCCTGGGAAGCCTTAGGGCGACATTGTCCTCTAAAAGTCGGCGGAGCTCGCCAGACTTGCAACGCGTGGACTTCTAAAACACGCCGGTCCATGGAGAAGCAGGCGTCGCAATGGTCCATATCATGGTAGGGTCCCAGGCACCGGAGACAAACATCATGATGGTCCATGACGGAAAACTGCCAGCCACAAGGGCACCGACACATAGGGGCATGGCCCGCCTTAGACTTACTCTTTGCCCCCGAACCAGACATGATGCTAAATAATCAAGCAAAAACACAGAAAAGGCTTGGCGTCGTCTAAAGAAAAAATAATAATGGAAAAGTCTTACCAGTCGACAACGTTGAGAAAATACCGGGATGAAGGCGCGGCGAAATAAATTTCGAAGCTGCCTACGATGCAGTAAACTACCGAAACTCGCGCAGCAGGTGCAGCCTCGATGGCGGGAGAAACAGAACTGGGATAGAGGAGGGTCTGCAGCGCCAAAGGCCGCCCCGCGCTCTACACAGAACGCCACCCAGGGGTGAGCCACGGCGCCGACCTCAAAAAAAAAAAAAGTGCTCCCTTGGTGGGTGCGCGCCTCCGGCTATCACCCAACAGTAATGAATGGTGAAGTTTGACAAGGGAAGATCTGATGATCCAGAGGAGCTAAGGGATATCCTTCCAGAAGCTTGTCCTCCTGAGACCACCAGGTGAGTGGCCTCTTCAGAGTTTCTGTCACCGTGATGAGAAAGGACTGAGGGTGAGTGGTTGGGGACCACTGAGTACTGAGCATCCACTGGGAGGTTCTCATGTGAAGACAAGCCAAGGGTACAGTGAACACCAAGGATGCCATGAGGCCCAGCATCTGTTGCATCGAGATAACTTGAACCAAGCTGTGTTCTCCAATGTATCAGGCCATCTGTAAGATATTACAATACTCCCTTCACAAAAGAAAGGGTCCTACAAGAGCTCGCTAAGCTCAGGGTGGACAAGGCAATGGGACCTGATGGCATACATCCCAGGGTACTTAAGAAGCTAAGGGTGGAACTAGCAGAGCCACTAGCAGAACTGTTTAGCGAATCTCTGAGCACAGGAGAGGTCCCAGAAGACTGAAGAAGGGCTCATGTGATCCCGCTCCACAAGAGTGGTGGCAGGGAACTACAGACCAGTCAGTCTTACCTCAGTAGTGGGCAAGATTATGGAGGCACTCCTTAAGGAAAGGATAGTGCAACACCTGGAATCCATAGGGGCACAGGATCCAAGACAGCATGGGTTTACAAAAGGAAGGTCCTGTCAAACTAATCTCATAGACTTCTTTGACTGGGTAACCAGAGTGGTGGACCAAGGGGGAGCAGTTGATGTCGCCTACCTTGACTTCAGCAAAGCTTTCAACAGTGTTCCACATAGAAGATTGATAAATAAGCTGGGTAGGCTCGGGGTGGGTTAGAAGTTGGTCAACTCGGTGGCAAACTGGTTGACGGGCAGAAAACAGAGAGTGGTGGTAAATTATATACAGTCAGAATAGATGCAAGTCACAAGTGGGGTACCTCAGGGATCAGTCCTGGGGCCAGTCCTCTTCAATATCTTCATTAGTGACATTGCAGATGGACTAGAGGGTAAGGTTTGTCTGTTTGCAGATGACACCAAGATCTGCAACACAGTAGATGATCCAGATGGGGTGGACAGAATGAGAAGAGATCTGGATAAACTAGCAAAATGGTCAGAAAAGTGGCAACTGGGATTTAATGCAAAGAAGTGCAAGATCATGCACATAGGGAAGAGAAACCCTGAAGCCACCTATAGGCTGGGAGGGGAGTTGTTGGCAGTCACAAAGGAAGAAAGAGACTTGGGCATCATCATCACCAATGACCTGAAATCATCCAAGCAGACCTCTAAAGCAGCAAGTAAGGCTAGAGGGATGTTGGGGTACATTAGTAGGGGTATCACAAGTCGTAAGAGGGAGGGAGGTAATAATCCCTCTTTGCAAGACACTAGTTAGGCCCCATCTGGAGTACTGCGTGCAGTACTGGAGGCCACACCTACACAAGGACATTAACCAAATTGAGGCAGTCCAGAGAAGGGCAACCAAAATGGTGCAGGGACTGCATCAGAAGACATATGAGGACAGATTAACGGAGCTCAATATGTATACCCTAGAACAAAGGAGGGAAGAGAGGTGATATGATTGAAACATTCAAACACCTTAAGGGAATTAACAAGGTGAAAGAGTATAACATGTTTAAATATAGGAAAAATAGCAGGACAAGAGGACACAGCATGAGATTAGAGGGAGGCCGATTAAGGGGGAATGTGAGGAAATTATTTTTCACAGAAAGAGTGGTGGATGCATGGAATGGCCTACCTCAGGAAATGGTGGCGATGAATACAGTGCAGGGCTTCAAACAGGCATGGGACAGGCATAAGGGACCAATACAGATGAGTATGAATAGACAGGCCACTGACAGAGCAAAGGCACATTTATAAGGTAGAAAAAGAAATGGGTAGACTGGATGGGCCTTGCGGTCCTTATCTGCCGTCAACCTCTATGTTTCTATGAATGTTTCTATTGCTCCTTCTGTCCTCTGGAAGAAAAGCTTTCGTACAGGAGGTGTCCTGAAGAGTTCCTATGAAAAGGAGCTTCTGGGAGGGTTGCAGCTGCGACTTCTTGAGGTTCAGCAGAACTCTCATGGACGTGAGGAAGTCTGAGGCCGTGGCAACGCCTTCCAGAGTCTCTTGCCTGGAGGGACTTGCAAATAGCCAGTCATCCAGATATGGGAATACTTGTATTCCGATTTTCCTGAGGTGCAAAAACTCGAGGTGCCGAGGACAGCCCAAAGGGTAGGACTCTGAACTTCTAGTGTTGACCCAACGCCACGAACCTTAGGTATTTGTGGTGCTTTAGGTGTATAAGAATGTGCTGGTAGGCATCCTGCATTTCCAGGGAGGCTAGCCAATCGTGCTTATGAATCAAAGATAGCAGGGTGCCGAGTATTATCATCTTGAACTTTTCCTTGTGTTGGAACTTGTTTAACTTTCTGAGATACAGAATGAGGTGCATGCCACTGGTTTTCTTTGGGACCAGAAAGTAATGGGAGCAGAAACTTGTGTTCCACTGATCCAGCGGAACTACTTCTACAGCCCTGTTGTTCAGAAGGCCTTGTACCTCGGAAGCAAGAAGGTCTGACTGTGCCACCGACAGCCTGGGCTGTCGTTTGGAAGGATGATCCAGAGGGGTTTCAGATAGATTGAGAGAGTACCTCTTGCGGATTATCCTGAGGACCCATCTGTCTGATGTTATAGATTTCCACTGGTTGTAGAACTGAGTCAGATGTCCTCCCACTGCCGAGGAGGAGTCCCCCCCGGGGCAGCTGAGGTGGGACCTGGGCCGGAAACTCAGAAGGTGGCACTGGGCTCTTTTGGGCCTTGTGCATTCTGCTGCACTTTCTTTTGAGGCTGAGTGGTCTGGTTTCTGCAAAAACCTCCTCTGCCTTTGCCCCGAAAGGATTGATGGTTCTGAAACTGATGGTTGTTCGCACCCCTTCGAGAGGGGCCGGGAGTAGGTCTGACTGTCTTAATGACAGACCTAGTCTTCCGTGTGGCCTCTAGTGCCTGCTCCACCTAAGGTCCAAACAGATACATACCATTGAAAGGTAAGGCCATGACTTGCTGTTGGGTGTCATTCATGATGCCCGAAGTACGCAGTCAAGAGTGGCGACGGGTGCAAATACCAGCCGCCGCTCGGGAAGCGGTATCAAAGGCGTCCATTGCTGCTTTAACCTGTTGGTTACTGGACTTGATACCGCTAGTTATGGTTTGAAGTAGCTCTGAGTTAACCTCCGATTTGGGCAGAGCTTCTAGCATTGCTCTGAGTGAATGCCAAAGAACATACTCATATTGAGAAAAATAGCCCTGGTAGCTAGCAATACGCATGCCCAGGGCTAAGGCAGCAAAGACTTTCTTACCCAAGGTGTCTATCTTGTGAGATTCTTTGTTATTAGGATGGGCTGTAGATTCCTGAGGGAGGACAGCCTTATCATTTTCTGCCAGGACCACTATGACATCAGCAACGGCTTGTGAGGCCAAGATGGGGTGATCCTTGGGAAGGGCATAGTTCCTGACTATGGACTTGGCCACAGAAGAAATAAGCACCGGACTCTTCCACACCCTCTGGGAAAGAGACTCGAAAGAGGGCTGTACCGGAGGGGTTAAATCCATAGGGATTTCTGGGACATGAAGATACTGAAGATGCAGAAGCTTCCCAGGATCGATTTCTGTGGTCTGGAGTGAAAGAGTAGAATTTAAATTCTTGAGCAGAGACTTAAAGGAAAGGTCCTCAATAACAGGCTCTGCAGGAGAATTGGTCCCTGCCCCACAGGGCAGTATCAACATCAACATCATTACCCAGTCGAAGATCTGGATCGGGCTCAAAATCATCTCCTGACAGCCCAGGGGGGACTGCATAGACAGGAATGGAGTGAAAACCAGGAGGAAGAAGAGAAGGAGAAAGAATCGTAGTCGAACACCTCTGGAAACTAGACAGCGCCACACCCATCCCCGGCGCCGAGAACAAAGAGGCAGCCATCATAGGCACCAACAAAGAGCATGACACCCCCTTCAATGGAGGCGCCGACAGATAGTGTGGCACAGTATGCCAGACCCAATGCCGAGGACGGTGCCGACAGAGCATGTGGCACCGCAGACAGCACCAACACCACTCATGGCTCCGCAAAGGACCTAGGCGCCGGAGAAGTCGGCACAGCAGCAGATGACGGCAACCTCACAGAAGTCTGAGAACTGCAATTTGAAGTTACAGGATGAAAAATGGCAGGAGATAAGGGCATCGGTGTAGACCCCTGCGCCGCAGCTATGTGAGGGGGACAGACACCTGAGCACGGAGTCGACAGCACTGAAGAAGGTGCCGTGTGACTAGAAAGTCCTAACCACCCCACCTGCTGCTTCAAAACTGAAAGGCCCCAGAGACAGACTGCCCGGATCGGGGAATTGGGACAACCTCCAAGCCCACTGCTCCATAAGAGCAGCCCACTGGTGAAACTGCTCATCGGAAGCCCCTCCAATAGGCAGAGAGGAGCTCCGGTGATGAAGAGGTCAGCCACCAGAGACAGAAACCGGTGACTCCAACAGAGGCGGAGACCATCGCCTGGCCCTAATAACCAACCATCTACGCGCAAACGTACCAGAGGGCGACCTTGAGTGATGCGGTTTCTTCTTCAACCTGTGTGCCGAAGAAGAACTCGAGGACGAACGGTGCTGAGAATTGGACCATTTCTTTTTATGCTTCCGGGGAGACCGCCCATCTCCCTGAGCACTGGCCCGTTCGTTGTCAGACCCCCCCTATGGGGAGAGCAGTGGACCAGACCTGGCCTGGCTGACTGAACAGCTTTCATATGAAGTCTCCCTACCGTCACCTGCCACTCATGATCGACTCCATCAATGGAGAGCTGAAGACTTCTCTCTTGTATAAGTAAGAATTTATTAAAATATAATCTGTACGTATCGATGGTAAAATACAAAACAATAAACTGAAAACTAAGCTGCTAGTTTGAAGTTTGACTCCTGATGAGCAAGCGCTGTCGTCACTGAAGCACACTTGACGGCGGGAAAAAAGGAACTGAGGCAGTTGCTGAGGCCGACGCTGAGATAGTCAGGCTACCGCGACGGGCCACAAGGGTGCGACTTTTGTCGTGGCTCCATCTCAGGCGCCAGCACTCCTGAAAAAGTTTGCTCCCACTGGGTCCTAATGCTTCCAGCGTACTCCCCATTAGTGCGAATGAGTGGTGGAGACTTTATGTTCAGGAAGATCAGAGATTCCCTGCTGGGAGCAGGAGACGTTCTATGGGATCACCACTGCCTGCTCACCTTGCAGTTGAGGTCAGGTACTGATAAGCATTAGGGAAAGAGATTAAAGGGTGAGCAAGACATCTGATCCAGTAAAAAAAATCACACAAAACAAAAAAGACAGTAGTGAAGTCAGAAAGTTTACATACTTACTGATCAACATGGGCAGGCCAGCCTAGATTTTTCCATCAAAATGAGCCCTAGACATTTTGGTTGGCGGACTCCCAGAATTTCTAACTCTCTGATCAGTGCAATTCTTTGCCACTCATAGGACGATGAATCTACATAACTGAGTTTTAAGGGGCCATTAATTTTCACTCCAGTTCCAAAAGTCCAGTCCACCAAGGAGTTAAAATCATTTTGGAAAAGTTCTGTTCACTGCAGATCAGTGAACACACTTATATTTTAACTTTGACATGGATTGTTTTAAATCCTGGCCAGGGCAAGCACGTGGCATTCCCTTAGACTACTGGAATGCTGCCACTTCAGAGTGCTTCATAAACCACATCTCATTTGAATGATGAATCAGGTTGCATTTCATCTCAATATAGTAACACCATGAATAGACTAGGTAATCAATCTAAATCCAAGTAAAATGCTTTTAATGAAAAAAAAAATTTTGACAGTTTTTCCCCATTTGGTACATTAGAATACTTGGAGAATACTGCAGCACAGAAACACAGAATTTGTTGGCAGAAAAGGACTGCTTGGCCCAACCAGTCTGCCCAGATGGTCCCTGCCTAGTCTGTCTTAACTGCCCTAAATGGTCTTCAGTGATCCTCCCTTTTCCCTGCCTATTTGGTAATATTCCCCTATGTCTATCCCCACGCATGCTTGAAGCCCCCTACTGTTTTTACATCCACCACTTCCACTCTCAGTCTATTCCTGGCATCTACCACTCTTTCACTGAAGTAGTACTTCCTCACCTCCCTCTTGAACTCCCCCCCAAAGCTTTATCGCATGCCCCCTAGTTCTCGTGCTTTACTTCATTCAAAAGAGACTCCCCTCCTGCACCCTGTTCGCCTCTGTGAGGTACTTGTAGGTCTTTATCATGTCCCCTCTCGCTCTCCTCCAGGATGTACACCTTGAGATCCATCAGCCTCACCTCGTGGGGTGTTTGGTGAAACCCCTGCACCGTTTTAGTTGCCCTCCTCCAGATTGCCTCTACCCTGTCTATGTCCTTTCTAAGGTGCGGCCCTCCAGAACTGGACACCATACTCCAGGTTGGGTCTCACCAGTGAGCGATATAGTGGCAACACCACCTCCCTCCCTCCGTCCTCCTGCTGGAGATACCTCTTCTAATTTATTCCAGAATCACACTGGCACTACCCACTTGTCACACTGCCCTGCCACTTTGAGGTCATCAGATATGACAACTCCAAGGTCCCCTTCCTGTTTAGTAACTGACAGTACCTCCCCCCAATCCTATATGCAGTTCCTTGGCTCCTATCCCTAGGTACAAGATTTTGCAGTTTCTAACACTGAACTCCACTGATCACTTTTCTATAATTAAAGACAGTGCCATTAACCACCATGCTTTATCGCTTATACGTCAATCAGTTTCTAACCCAATTCACCACTTCTGATCCCAGCCCTAGGCTGCTCAATTTCTTAATCAGTTTCCTGTTACGTGTCAAAGGCCTTGCTAATGTCCAAATAGGTCACGTCCACTCCCCCATCTATTTCCCTGCTCACCCAGTGAAAGAAATCAATCAGGTTCATCTGGCATGGCCCCCCCCCACCGGTGAATACATGCTGCCTTTAGTCTTGCAGCCCCCACTGGATTCAAGACACTCTACCAACCTTTCTGTTAATAGTGTTTCCATTAATTTCTCCACCACTGAGGTGAGGTTCACTGGCCTATAGTTGCTAGTCTTTTCCCTACTGCCGCGTTTATATAAAGGCAACACGTCTGCTCTCCTACAGTCCTCCAGAACCCACACAGATTTTAGTGAGCTTGTTGGATAAGGCTGTCAGTAGGGCAGCCAGCACTTCCCCAAGTTCTGTTAGTACCTCTAGGTGCATCCCGTCTGGCCCCATGGCCTTGTACACTTTCAGAGCTGCAGATCTCTTTAGGATTCTTTCCTCTTATAAATGGACATGTGTCCACCACCCACCCTTGTTCCTGCGGCTCCCTGGTGGTCCATCTCCCACCTCTACTGTGAAGACAAAGCAGCGGTACCTGTTTAGGAAGTCCACTTTTTCTTGGTCCCCTTCTGTGCAGTCTCCCTCTGCCACTCTCCTTATCCTCACTATCCCCTCCCCTTGCTTTCCTCTTCTTACTTACATACCTGAAGAAAGTTTTATCCCCATTAGCTACCTCTTTGGTTATCCTTTCTTCTGCCTGCACCTTTGCCCCCTCACTGCCTTACTTGCTTCCCTCTGTTTTACCTGATACACCTCCCTGTCTTCCTTAGTCAGTGTTTCCTTATCCCTCTTGAATGTCACCTCTTTTTCCTTCAACACAGGCTACTTCCCTTGAACACAATAATGGTTTCTTTTTCGTTTTGTTTTTGCTCACTTCCTTCATGCAGAGGCTGGTTGCCATAATTATTGACTGACATGCCCCCTGAGGAAGACCCATGTGTTCGAAGTGCCGGGGCCTTGTCTATCAGTGTCCACTTTGCTTTAGAAAACAAACCTCAGCTTTATTATATATTGGAGCGTGTTTTACTTCTTGACCCGAGTGCCACTTTTTTGTTTGTGTGTTTGCCATAATTATGCCCTCCCTTATTTTTCCCCACTGTTCCTCTACCCCTCAACTGCAATCCCACCACCATTAGGCAATTTCTGAGTATGACATAGAGATTGACGTATGGGTGCCCATACACATCAAGGCTGCGTTTCCACCTTGTGTTTTTTATGACATCACAGTGACCCCGAGAGCGAAGCTTGACAGGTCTTGTGAAGTTATAACAACCATGAAATGGAAACACAGCCTTGTCCGTGTATAAACACCCATACATTATTTTGTACAGTATATGGTTCAAACGAAAACTGCAGAGCATTTTCTTCTCTAACTGCCCTGTCATTTTCATGAAACCAAAAAATACTGTACAGGCATGAACTGAGAGCAACAAAGAACATGGTTAAACTAGGAGGTGGGAATTTTCCACCTTTACCAAAAGCACTGTGGCCAGATACAGTGGGGCTGGGGATGCTGGACAAATAACTTAGCTACCTACAACCCGTGGAGCTTAAAATGAGGGAAGTGAATTCATGGGTAATATGAAAAAAAATGGATAAATCTACTCAAGAAGCCATGTAGGGAAATAGTACATAAGGCACTGCTTAGGTACTGTATGGCACAGATCGCTCAATTGTCCATTTTAAACTGTCGGAGAAGGATAAAAGTATGGGATGGACTAGCCTTAGGAGAGGCTCTGAATAGGTTTTCCAAGGGCAGAAAAGGCCTTGAGAGTGACCTCTGGGTGGAATGTGAAAGGTGATAAGGCATGCTCCAGCATGGAATGTCTAAGAAAAAGGGCATAACCATCAAAAGGCAGGCTGAAAAACTTTCTGAAAGATTCTGCAGAGAGTTGTAAGCTGCTTGAGACTGGTACTTCATGCACTGAAGCCCTTTGGTCGACACAGTTTCCAGCTGAGTTTTGGTGGACAAATCTGGATAGGAGTCCGAGACACAATCTGCAGTAAGAGCTTCTGTTGCAGCTGGGCCCTGTAGGACTGACAGTTCACAATCTTGAGGGACAGTGACTCAGTAACCACCATCTTTTTGGCCATAGCATCTGATGTCTGTGACTCGGCGGTAGGAAGGTGAGTCCAGAGGGAGTGCAAGAATGAGCTGTCTTGCTGAACTTGAAAACAAGACCTCCTTTTTTGGCTGTACAAACACCCACTGTTTTCTTAGAAGCAGCATACCAAGGCCCCAGGGGGTTAGTCAGAAGTGCAAGTGGCCAGCAATCTACTCTCATGGCAGCCTCAAAGGCTGACTGGATGGAAGGCACCAGGGATGGGGGTGGGGCAATAGCAGGCAAAAGTACTGCAGCGACCACTGAAAAGGGATAGTAGCTAAAGAACATATTAGCCCATGCACCTGCTGCATATTCTTCAGAAGAGTAGAAAATACTACGCCATCAAGTGAGAAGCGTGGAATTTAAAAATAGGTTACTCACCTGTAACAGTAGTTCTAGGAGTGGTATATGATGTACATCTTCTGGCAGTGTTCCTTTCAGCAGCCAGAATGTCTTCAAGCTGGCTCCTTCTACCCACCCGGGTGGTAACTCCCCTAGTGCCACCCTGTGACGTCAGATCTTGCCCGCTGGAAGCAAGACCGTTGTGCCACTTGCCAAGGGAGGTTGGGTGGGTCAGTGTGAATGTGCATCATATACCACTCCTAGAGCTACTGTTACAGATGAGTAACCTGTTTATCTAGAGACGTGGATATGATGTACAGCTCCACACTTCTGGTAGATTCCTAGCAGTTCTCCTGGGAGGCGGGGGCAAGGCGCACACCCCCTACTTAGGAAACAGAGACTGGAGAATTGAGGCCCCCAAACCAGCATCCCGGCATGACTCAAGGTTGATGTGGTAACGGGAGATGAAGGTGTGTGCTCACTACCAGGTAGCAGCCCTGCAGATTTCCTGATAGGGACGTCCCTGGAAGCAGCCACCCAGGCAGCGGTATGATGGGTGGAATGAGCCCTTACCCCTACAGGAAGCTCCCTTCTCAACAACCTGTAGCAGAGGTTGATGCAGGACACAATCCACCTGCCAATTGTCCACTTAGCTGCTGGTCTGCCAGGTGTGGCTTCACTGTAGGTGACAAATAGCTGGTGAAACTCTCCCCGAACTCCAGATGTGCTCTCCTTATAACAGGCTAGTGCCCACCGCAGGTCCAAAGTTTGGAGCCTGAGCTTGGCCTACAAGGTGTGGTTGGTGAAGCACACTGGGAGATTTATCATCTGGTTACGGTGGAAATCTGACACAACCTTCGCGAGGAACTTTGGGTTGGGGCAAAGGACAAGCTTGTCCCTGTGGAAGACCAAGTAAGGAGACTCTACCGAGAGCACCTGAGGCTCACTGATCCTTCTGACTGACGTGATAGCCACCAGGAAGACAGACTTCCATGACAGGTGAGACATCTCACACCCATGCATCGGTTCAAATGGCTTTCCCATGAGCATTGTCAACACCAACAACAAGTCCCAAGGTGGTGGTGGGTTCATGCAATGGAGGAGAAATGTGGTCAAGGCCTTTAAAAAGCACCAGACCACCTTCTCCTGCGCCACCAACTGCGTACCAGCCCATGCCCGGTAAGCAGAGATGGCCACCAGGTGCACCTTAAGGGTCGTTGACTGAAGGCCCAACTTAGAGAGGGACCAAAAGTAGTTGGCAATGTTAGTCACCGGGCAAGATAAGGGGTCCAGACTCTTGCCCTGACACCAAATGAAGAACCTATTACATTTGAAGGCATAACATTTTCAGGTTGTCTCCTTCAGAGATCCCTTGACTACGGCAAGGGCATCGTTGGAGAGACCCAAAGCCTGGAAATCTAGCCACTCCTCAGCCAGGCTGTCAGGTGCAGGAATTGAAGGTCTGGATGGAGCACCTTCCCCTGACTGTAAGGGAAGGGAAAGGGAACATTGTTTAACCAGGAGAAGCACACTAAGCTGAAGCTCATTTCTAGATGCGACCTGGGAGCACAAGGAAGTTAACTGACTTGCTCAGGATCACACAGTATGCACCTAGGTGGCTGTGGGATTTAAACCAAGGTCTCCAGATCTGCAGCTCAGAGCCTTAACCCACTACGCTACACTGCCTCCTAAGAAAACCAGGTCTGGGCATAGAGGAAGACGTCTAGGGAGGCTGCTGCTGAGGCTGAGGAGATCGGGGTACCAAAACTAGTGGGGCCAGTCCAGAGCTACCAGGATCATCTATGACTTGACCCTCCTGGCCTTGTGGATCAAGGGAAATGGAGGAACGGCATAGAGAAGGCCTGGGGTGCAGGGCTGCTGAGGGGGGGTGGGCACAATACTGCCTCAGCTCTGCGTTCTCCCTGGAGGCAAACAGATCCACCAGAGAGGTACCCCAATGGGAGAACAGACTACGTACTACCTCCGGATGGAGAGACCACTCGTGAGATGCCTCACCCACCCACCCGGCTGAGGGCATCCACCAGCCGGCTGGAGACGCTGGTCACATGGATGGCCAGGAGATCGGCGCCCAGGCTGAGCACGAGGGTCCAAATGCAGAGAGCTTCCCTGCACAGAGGAAGGGAATGCGTCCCGCCCTGTTTATTGAGGTAGTACACGGTTGTGGTGTTTTCCATTTGGACCTGAGCGACTTGAACCCAATTGTGCGGAGCAAAGGCTGTCAGCACCACCTGAACCACCCGGAGTTCCAGCAGGTTGATACGACATCGGGACTCCTCGGCGGTCCAGAGCCCATGGACTCTGTGGGCATCCCAACCCATCAGGGAGGCAACGGTCATCAGGATGACCATCGGCTCGGGGTGGACAAATGGGATTCCTTCCTGCAGATGTTCCAGGACTAACCATCACTGGAAGGCATCCCACATCAGCTAGGTCACAGTGACCAGCTGAATGAAGTGGTCCTTGTGCTGAGGCCACTGGCGGGAAAGCTCCCATTACAGGGAGTGCATTCTCCACCGGGCCCAAAGGACCACACTGGTGCATGCCGCCATGTATCCCAAGAGGCTCAGGAAGTCCAGAGCAGGGCACAACTGACCAACCCGTAATGATTGGACAAAGGAGGAGAGAGCCTCTGCCCTGTCTGCCGGAAGCTGAGCCATGGCTCTGCAAGAGTCAAGCTCTGCCCTGATAAAATGAATCACCTGTGAGGGCACATGTTCCAACTTGGTCTTCTTGACCAGGAAGTCAAGGGAGATGCAGGCCTGGAGGGCCAGGTCCCTGGACCACTCCACCTCCTCCATGGAGGGACCTGCAATCAGCCAGCCATTCAGGTAGGGGCCAAACTGGACCGCATGGTGCCTCAAGTGAGCTGCCACCACTGTGATACATTTGATGAAGACCCTGGGAGCTGAGGACAGGACGAAAGGCATGGCCTGGAACTCATAAAGGAGCCCCTCCGCATGGAACCAGAGGAACCAGCAGTGGAATGGATTGGGATAAGGCAGAATGGATCCTGAAGATCCAGACAGCAGAACCACATGTTCTGCTCGAGAGATATTATGAGCTGAGACAGACTGACCATACTGAAGGTGCATGGCCGGAAGAAACTTGTTCAGGTCATGCATATCTAAGATAGGGTGCCAGTCCCCCCATCCATTTTGGCACCAAGAAGTTCCTGGAGACAAACCCTGGGTGTACAAGAGGGTCTGAGAAAGGAGGCACGACCTTCATGCAGAGGAGCTGGGTGATGTCATCCCGAAGGGCCGACAGAATGTCGGCAGACACCATGTCCTCCCATAGGGCACAGGCTCAGCATGGTGGGTAAGCCGTGAACTCCACTGACCACTTCGAGAACCCACCTGTCCATGGTGACAGCAGACCAGGCAGAAAGGAAGTGGCAGAGCTGGACCCCCCCACAGAAGGACCCAGGGGAGTCAGGACGGGCATGGAGGAAGTACCCCCCATCCTGTCACTGGGCAAGCTTGGAGGCCGAGGAAGGGCCAGCTGAAGGGCCACTGGGACATCAACCTCCTGGCTTCTGGATGACTCACACAACGGACTTTGGCTGGGGACGCCAAGTCTGAGCCTGCTGCCCTGCCAGGGGCTGGGATGGTTTGGCTGCAGAGGCAGCTTCTTCTAAGCTTTAGAGCCTTTGGATCCATCTGGGCAGGGGTCACCAAGTCCAAGGTGGCACTTAACTTTTCTATCCGAGTGAGGTTCCCTTTGAACCCTGGCCCAAACAACTCAGTGGCCAAGAAGGGGACATCCGCAAACTTGTGCTGGGTATCTGCTGTAAAGGTCGAGATCCTCAGCCAAGCCCTGCAGCGCATGGCAACCACAGCCACCACGGATTAAGCGCCAGAGTCGCCGATGTCTATGGCTGTCTGGAGCTGCTGCTTAGCCACAGCTTGGCCCTGATCCTGGACCTGCTTGACCACAGTCTGCAAGTTGGTCGGGAGATGGGGAAGCACCCCATCAAGCATGCCCAGAAGGGCATGGGTAAAATGGGCCATTAAAAGGGTCGAACTCGCCTGCTGGAGACTGAGAGAGGAGGCAGCATAGACATTCTTGGTCATATGATCCAATTTCCTGGATTCCTTGTTGGGAGGTTTATCTATGTCCCTAACATTTCCAGTACGCTGGAACACAGAGTCGGTCACCAGACTCTCAGCGGAGGGGTGCTCTCTGAAACCGAAAAGGGAACTGGTAGGGACCATTTAGTTGGGGGCCATCTGGGCTGATGGTGCAGGAGAAGAGGATAGATGTTGCCAAAGCTCCAGAGCAGGGCCAGGAATGGCATCTGTGACTGGGAAGGCTTCCCAAGGGGAGTTGCTCTGGTTGAGAATCTCAGTCAGCCGGTACCTAGCCCATTTTTGGACAGGTTCCATCGGCAGCCAGTAGATTCTGAGATAAGGCAGAGAAGGCCCATGAAAGAGGCAGGGCCGTGATCCTCCGAAAAGTCCTCTGCTGACTCCGTGCCCACTGGACAGGAGTGGAGACAGAGAAGCCCTCAGACTCCTAGGATTCATCAAATAAGGGCCTGTCAGGAGTCACGGTGATCGACAGCTGATGAGGAAGCCCTGATGCCATACTGGCATCCTTAGGAGGAGGACCAAACATCAGCTGTTTTGGCCATGGCTCCACCGCAATCAGTGGAGAAGCCAGGGGAAGCCGAGCCAGCTCCTGCCGAGCCTGGGGCTTCTGTGGTGAGAGCCAGGTTAGTGGCCAGGATTGGCTTCACCCTGGTGAATATTAGCTGTTGCCACATGAGCTACTTGTAGCGCTGACACATCTTGCGTTGGAGCCTCTTCTTGTCTGAGGAGGAAGAAGAGGAGGAATAGCGGTGGCACTGCTTGCCCAAATGTTTACAGCGGGAATGTCAATTCTGACGCGGGCTGCTTGACCTGGGACTTCGGGATCGGGACCACAACCTCCACCACTGGGGCTGCTGACAGCGGGTCTTAGAGGAAGCCGGCGAAAGTTGAGGATCCTCTAGGTCAGCCCGATCCTGAGGGAGAGGGGGCAGATCAGCAGGCTGGTCCGACCCTCCTTGGGAGGCAGCAGGCAGGACCATAGTCCTAGAGAGGGAGGGAGGTATTGGCCTCATCTTGCAACAATGGGTCGACCGCCATTTGAAAAAAATCTCAGCAAGAAGGTTGGCTTGTGTCTTGACCAACAGGCACGATGGGAAGACCGTGGAGCCAGCGGTCTGGGCTGAAGTATCAACCACAGTTGAAACCTCCGTGGAAGCATGGGAATCCGAGGCCCGACAGCGCTCGCGATCCCGTTCATCGGGGCACCCCAGAAGAAAACGAGTGTGCTGGTCTTTCAACGTAACATACAAACATAGACTTTGACAGCAGGAAGCACTGCTTGGCCCACCTATTCTGCCCATTTCCCTACCTACAGGATAAGCTGCAGATCCTATTTAACCAACAGCCTATTTCTTCCAACCCCCCACAAAAATTGCCTTATGTCTGTCTCATGCATTCTTGAATTCTCCCACAATTTTAGACCCCACAACCTCCTCAGAAAGGCTGTTCCATGTGTCCACCACCCTCTCTGTGAAAAAATACTTCCTCACATTGCCCCTGAGCCATCCCCCTCTATCTTCAAATTGTGTCCCCTGGTTCTTGCACATCTCTTTTTCTGGAAGATGCTACCCTCTTGGACTTTGTTGATTTCACTGAGGTACTTAAAAGTTTCTATCTTGTCCCCCCCTCTCCCTCCTTTCCTCAAGGGTATACATATTAAGCTCCTTTAGTCTCTCCTCGTATGGTTTCTCTTGCAGACCCTGCATCATTTTAGCTGACCTCCTCTAGACTGCCTCAATTTTGTCTATGACCTTGTAAAGATGGGGTCTCCAGAACTGGATGCAGTACTCCAGATGAGGTCTCACCAACTGTCTGTACAGAGGGATAACAACTTCCTGTTTTCTACTTGTGATGCCTCTCCCTATACATCCCAGTATCCCCCCAGCCCTCCCTACTGCCTTCTCACATTGCTTGCTAACCTTAAGTTCATCTGATATGATTACCCCAGGTCTCTTTCCATTTTTGTTGTTACTACCTCCCCATTGTGTAATCTTCCCTGGTTTTTGTTTCCCAGGTACATTATTTTGCATTTCTTTGCATTGAATCCAAGCTACCATACTTCGACCATTCCTCCAACCCCAAGTCCCTTCTCATCCTTTCCACGCCTTCTTGTGTATCAACCCTATTGTAGATCTTTGTGTCATCTGCAAAGAGGCATACTTTTCCTTAAAGTCCTCAGCAATGTCACTTATAAAGACATTAAAAGGACTGGACCCAGTACTGAACCCTGCGGTACCCACTAGTAACCCTCTTTCTTCAGAGTGGACTCCATTTACAATTACCTTCTGTGTCCTGTTGTCAAGCCAATGTTTTACCCAGGCTACCACCCTGGGACCAACTCCCAGGCTGGTTAATTTGACTATTAATCTTTTGTGTGGGACTGTGTCAAATGCCTTGCTAAAGTCTAGGTAGGTCATGTCCACAGCCCCTCCCTGGTCTACTACTTTGGTCACCCAGTCAAAGAAATCAATCAGATTTGTCTGACATGACCTTCCTGCTGTGAACCCATGCTGCCTTGGGTCCTGCGCCCCACTGGCCTCTAGGTACTCAACAATTCCTTCCTTCAGAAGTGATTCCATCACTTTCCATACCACAGAGGTCAAACTGACAGGTCTGTAGTTTCCTGCCTCTGCCTTGCTCCCACTTTTGTGAAGTGGATTCACATCCACCTTCCTCCAGTCCTCAGGTACCACACCATCCTCCCATGATTTGTTAAAAAGAGTAGTTGGTGTCACTAGTTCTCTCCTTAATTCTTTTAGAATTCTGGGGTGAATTCCATCTGGCCCCATTGCTTTGTTCACCTTCAGTTTTAGGAGTTCTTTCAGAACCCTTTCTTCTGTGAAAGGACTGGGATCAACCCCCCCTATCCAGAGTGCTTCTGTTATTGGATTAGGCACCTCCCCCCTTTTGTGAATATTGAGCAGAAGTATTCATTCAGTATCCCTGCTTTTTCACTGTACCTCTCTGCCCACCCACCGTCCATTTCATTCAGCCTTACTATCCCTCCCTTTCTCTTTCTATGCTCCCTGATGTACCTATAAAAGGTTTTATCCCCCTTCTTAACCAAGTTGGCTATCTTTTCCTCAGTTAGGGCCGTTGCTATTCTGACTACCCTCCCTGCTTCCTTCTGCCTTAACTGGTACAGTTCTCTGTCCTGCTTCTTCTGTTTCCTTATAGAAACATAGAATTTGACGGCAGATAAGGACCGCTTGGCCCACCCAGTCTGCCCATTTCCCTACCTAATGGATAAGCTGCAGATCCTAGTTAACCAGCAGCTTACTTCTTTCTACCCCAACCCCCTAGAATTGCCGTATGGCTGTCCCATGCATGCTTGAATTCAACCACTGGTTTTGACTCCACAACCTCCTCCGGAAGGCCGTTCCATGCATCCACAACCTCTCTGTGAAAAAATACTTCTTACATTACCTCTGAGCCACCCCCACATCTTCAAATTCAGCCCTTGTTCTTGCACACCTCTTTTTTTGAAAGATGCTACCCTCTTGGACTTTGTTGATTCCCTTGAGGTACTTGAAAGTTTCTATCATGTCCCCCCTCTCCCTCCTTTCCTCGAGGCTATACATAGTAAGCTCCTTTAGTCTCTCTTCATATGTCTTCTGGTGCAGACCCTGCACCATTTTAGTTGCCCTCCTCTGGACAGCTTCCATCTTGTCTATGTCCTTGCGGAGATGAGTCTCCAGAACTGCACACAGTATTCCAGATGGGGTCTCACCAGCTGTCTGTACAAAGGGATAACAACTTCCTATTTTCTACTGGTGATGCCTCTCCCTATACATCCCAGTATCCCACCAGCCCTCCTTACTGCCCTCTCACGTTGTTTGCCCACCTTTAAGTCATCTGATATGACTACCCTCAGGTCCCTTTCCATTTTTGTTGTTGTTAGTATCTCACCCCCATTGTGTACTCTTCCCCTGGGTTTTTGTTTCCCAGGTGCATTACCTTGCACTCTTAGCATTAAATCTAAGCTGCCATACATTTGACCATTCCTCTAACCTTGCCAAGTCCCTTCTCATCCTTTCCACCCCACCTTGTGCATCAACTCTGTTGCAGATCTTTGTGTCATCTGCAAAGAGACATACTTTTCCTTCAGTCCCTCTGCAATGTAAACATAAGACACAGAAGAGGACTGGTCCCTAATACTGAACCACCCCACTAGTAACCCCTTTTCTTCAGAGTGGACTCCATTTACATTACCTTCTGTGTCCTGTTGTCCAGCCAATTCTTTACCCACGCTATCATCTCGGGACCCACTCCTAGGCTGGCTAACTTGTATATTAATCTTTTGTGTGGGACTGAGTCAAATGCCTTGCTAAAGTCTAGGTAGGCCATATCCTATATGCTATCTTTTTCTCCCCAACCTTCACCGCCACCTCTTTTGAGAACCATTGTGGCTTTTTCTTTTGTTTTGATTTATTTGCTGCACACAAAGGCTTGTTGCCTCTGTGATGGCAGTTTTGATGTTTCCCCACTGTTGCGCCACCCCTCCTTTTAGCCTGTTTGCTAGTGCTTTTCTAAGGCACTCTCCCATCTTGCCAAAGTCAGCCCTCCTGAAGTCCAGAACTCTCACTTTTGTATGGCTTGACTTTGTAGCTGAGTTTATCGTGAACCACACTGTTTGGTGGTCACTTGTTCCCAGATGGCTACCCACTTCTAGACTGGAGATCCTCTCACTGTCCCCATTTGAGAGTACAAGGTCTAAGATTGCTCCCTCATGAGTGGGTTCCAAAACTAGCTGTCTGAGGCATGCCACCTGAAGGGCATCGAGAATGGCCCTGCTTTTGGGTGTGGCTGCAGCAAAGGTGCTCCAGTTAACATCTGGCATATTCAAGTCCCCCATCAACAGTATCTCCCCTTTCTCTGCCATCCTAAGGATGCCTTCTATCATATCCTTGTCCATTCCCTCCCCTGACATGGGGGTCTGTATACAACAGAAAATCACAGATTGGTAAAAAAAGGCCCACTCACCCAATATATTTAAAATATCTGTGATTTATTCAAATTTTTGTTTTATATTTCAAGATATAGTACAAAGTACTACTACATAGTACTGTGTAAATGTTTCGGAATAAACCTTCATCAGTACAGTACCATATCTGTAAAATACAACGTAAAGACTCGTATTGAATTTGCTTATAATAAATCTATTACTTTTATAATGGTAATTACATACTAAGAAGAACTACTTACCATAAGGGCACTTGTCAAACACGTAACATTTGTAATTATAGATTTAGCATTCCATTTGTCATATTGTGCCTAAAAAAAATATATACAAAAACTCATATAGTTTAAATAATAATACTCAAGATATTCCCAATATAATTACCGTAATTCATAATTATTAATCTTTCATTTTTAAATCTCACAAATGTTTGAGTTTACCCTAAATCAATTTCTTTTTATTTCAGATTCTAACATGTGTCCATATTTCTTATTACTGTGTCTGAAAATATATAAGGGCACATGTCATTTTATTGATCATATAAAAATGATGCCAAAATAATTGCATTAACCCATGTTAATTAATTTTTAAATCTTACAATCATTTAAGCTTACCATAAACCATGCTCATTTTCTTTGTTGATTTTGACATATGTCCATAATGCTTATTACTGCATCCTTATTCACCTAAAGAAAATATCATTTCTATTTAGTGTAAGCAAAACCACTTCTTTATACAGCAAACTAAGAAAATTACTATGTAAATTATGCATCAACTGACCATCTGATGATTCACTTGCCCAGTAAAGTATCAATTAAACAGTATTGGTGTGAACAGATCTCGTGTTTGCTCAGCCTACAAACGAGATTCTGCATCATCTGAGTGATGCGTCATTTCTCAATAATATGGGAATCGAGCATAGAGCCTTGCTAGTGACTGTGTGGACTGACTGACCACAGCACTGACTCCGTGTGCCCGACCTGCTCATAATAGCAGCACCATATATTACAATGGTGTCCCGTTCATTTTAAAGTAAATAGTGCACTCAAAAGTTTTGATCTAATGTACATACATCTTTCTAAAAAACATATTTCTCAAAAACATAAACATAGTCTTGAATTCGTATTAAATCTACAGTGTTAAATTTAAGAAGCCACTCTCTCACTACAGTAATCTGATACTGAACCAAAAACAATTAAATTAACGATTCTACCATTCACTAACACAGTATATTGTTTACTTCTACATATTTTCTCCACTTACTCAATGAGCTGCCGTTTATACCCAACCAGTTATAAAAATGTATCAGTCTCACTATATTATCATAGCATTACCCACATACTTTAAATTTTATGTAAATCTCACAGCACTTCCTCACTAGAATGCCACTCTCTGTCTTATAAAAATCTGAAATGTGTCGGGGATTGAATGCGAGTACTCACATTTCTCTGTCTCTCTTCTCATTTTAAAATACTCAGGTGCTGACTCAACCATACGTCTTAAATATCACGGGGTTATGACGTAAGCACCCTTAAATGTGAGTGTGAAACTCTCACAATATTAACTCTTACACTTGCAAGTCATGTGATGTAGCAAAGCAGCACCTTTTGTTGTAATAGAACCCAATTGAACCAAATATCTACACACTTTAAAATGTTGTAAATGATCCAATAATGTGTTGGAATAAATCACTCACTGTCAATGAATCTTTGAAATTAATCACTTTCTAAATGAGCTGCTGCTTATCTCTTGTATACGACTGTTTCAATGAATATAATTCTCTGCATTACCCCCATAATCTTTCAGTTTCAAATGTATCAAAACATCAATGCTCGCTGATATCAAATTTGAATGCCAGTATGTTTGTATTCTCTACTACTCTCTAACATTGTAAAGTGAAAATGTAACGCTGATATAATGCAAGTACTCATGTCTTTGCCTCTTACTCTCTCATTCTGAAATGCACAAGTGTTGCGTCGACTCAACACCACGTTTTAAATAACGTGGGGTTCTGTTGTAAACTTGTATACGTCATTAAATGTGAGTATGTAACTCTCGCAGTGTTTGCTCTTTTCTTTCAAGTCATACAACCTAGAAAGGCAGTGCCTATTGTATTTTAAACCAATAGAGAATTTAGAGGGATTACACCAACATATACCATTACTAATCAATTTGAATACTTAAAACAAAAACAAGCAAAGTTAGAATGGCCTGCTTTAACATTAACACAGTATTTGAAATAAAAACGTATTCCAAGGGGCCTCCGTGTTTTTGTAGAGGCCAATCTGGGATACGTAGATTTAGATTTAAATCAAAAATGGGATGGGGTGAGGAATCGATGCTCCAAAGATTTCATGTTACTAATTATTGAATCAATTACAAAAGAGTTAGAGAAAGTAGAAATAGAAATTACACAACATAGTATTGAAATAAAGAACAAATATACAATTGAGGAATTGACAGAATACTTAGAGAAAGTTAATTTAAATTTGAAAGAATTTGAAGAGGAATTGACAGCTACCAAATTATATAAATTTAAAAGGGATTTGAATGGCTATAAAAATAATCAAGTATATTCTTTCTCTAATGAAAAAATAGGTTTTATTAAAACATCCCAATATAATTTGGATTCTGAATCGACTATTATTAGCTCTGGAAGTGAAACAGAAGGTGAAGGACAAGCAAGTAGAGGTAGAGGCTTACTTTTTTTGGGAAAGGAGGCTATCAAGGCAGGAGAGGATCTCGTCAAAGAGGCAGGAGGGGGTACCAATATACGCAGGGGAGCAAAAATGACAGAACATCGGGACAGCTCCAACAAACAAATATGATCGACAACACAGGAAATAGAATAGAACCCGATATAGGAAGTCAAGAAAAAGAAAAGAAAACGCAAGAGTCAGCTTTAGAATTGAGAACTACTCGATCAATGATAATGAAAACCAACTAGTTTATAATATATCTCAAAGAGTTTTAACTAACTTTGAGATTCAAGTTAAGGGTTTAACTTATTGCCCACATAACCAAATAAAGGAATTTGAAGTGAAACTAGACTTGAACAGATTTTTTCATAAATTGAAACTTGAGTATTTTTTTGGATCGCAGTCTATAGAATCAGGTAATGAAGCAGAACAAACAAAAAGGATTGCTTTAAGTAAGAAATTGGGTTTAAAATCACAGTTCACCCCCTTAACAACATCTCATATTATTGAAACTTATATGACCTTGGTCAATAAAGATATGGAGGAGATTTTGAAAAATGAGAGAAATACTGACAGGAGAAAAAGGTTCAATTTATCCTCTAGTCAATTTGCAGCATTGAGGAATTTAGAAAATGATCAAAACATTATTATTAAAAATGCTGATAAAGAAGGAGCAGTAGTAGTTATGGATTATGAACAGTATCGCTCTATTTGTATGGAATTAATACAGAATAGAGATAATTATTTACCATTGGAGAAAGATCCTACAAAAGTTATAGCAGAATTAGTGAAAGCTGTATTGATAAATGCCTATGAAACACAACAAATCACAGAATGGGAAAAAGAAGCTTTGTTTAGAACTAATCCAACAATACCAGTATTTTATATATTACCTAAAATCCATAAAAACCTACGGGCACCACCACGTAGACCAATTGTATCGGGATTAATTTAATATTAGAACCTCTATCAATCTTTATTGACCATCATATTAGACCATTTATAGAACAAATTGAATCATATTTGCAAGATTCTACTGAAGTTATGGTACATTTTGAAAATTTAAACACTAGTGAGACAGATTTCAAATCTTGTATACTAGTAACATGGGATGTTAAAGACCTACAGTATATACATCCATCCCACGTAGACAAGGATGTGAAGTCCTGAAGGATTTTCTAGATAGATGTAGAAATGAAGAAAAAACATCAAATGACACTATTGTAAAATGGGCAGAGATAGAACTTAGCCAGAATTATTTCAGTTTTGAGAAGAAATTTTATTTACAGATCAAGGGAACGGCTATGGGGTCAAGTATGGCCCCATCATATGCAATATATATATATATATATATATGGGACATTTTGAGAATACATTTATTTATGGAACTCAAAATGTGTTTAAAGATAAATTACATTTTTGGAAATGTTTTATAGACGACATCCCAGTATTGTGGACTGGAACTGAGACGGAATTACATAACTTTAACCAATACCTGAATTACTGTACTGATCATTTGATATTTAATATCACTTATAATTATGAACAGATTCCTTATCTAGATCTGTTAATATACAAACATGATGACAAATTAATGACAAAATTATATCAAAAAGAGACGGATAAAAATTCTATTTTACATGCCCAGAGTTTTCATCCAAGAAAGCTTATAGAATCTATACCCTATGGTCAGTTAATCAGAGTAAAACGGAACTGCACAGAGGATACAGAATTTATTAAAGAAAAAGAAATTATCTTGGATAGATTGAGAAAGAGAGGTTGTAAACAGGACACACTAGTTCGAGCTGAACAGAGAGTTTTGATAAGGGATAGGGATGATTTGTTGAGACCGAAGATTAAAGAACCTCTTGAGACAGACAGAGTAGTATTTTCAACAGTTTACAATGATAGATTTTTTCCAAATGAGAAATATAATTAATAAACACTGGCATATTTTACAAGCCACTCCTTTAAGTCATCAGATATTTCAGAATCCACCTTTAGTAGTACCCAAAAGAAATAGAACTTTAGGGAATCGCCTAATGAAAGCAGAACGCAAGATTCCAGATAACAGACCTTCACATTTCTTAAACTTAGAAGTTAAAGGCAATTTCCCGTGTGGACATTGTATAAACTGTAAAAATACATACAGAATTAAAAGTATCAGAAACACTGCAAGGGACGAAGAAATTATGATTGAGCAATTTATCAACTGTTCCACTTCAGGTGTAATATACATTTTTAAATGTCCGTGTGACAAAGTTTATAGAGGGAAAACCGAAAGGCCATTAAAAACCAGAATAACAGAACATAAGAGTGACATTCGGAGACAAGATTTGAGGTCTCCAGTAGCTAGAGATTTTCTGGAATCAGGTCACCAACTTCCACAACTGAGATTTTTTGGAATTGAAAAAATTGCCCCTATCTCAAGAGGTGGTGACTATAGGACTAAAATATTAACATGAGAAGCGTATTACATTGATCGTTTTGAAGCAGTTAACCCTAGATATGGTCTGAACGACTCAATTGATTGGCAGCCTCTACTGTAAAATATTGAACAGTTTCATATTATTAGTATACAAGTTTATGTTAGAACTCTTTGATACTGAAGACGTGAGGTGAAGGTGGTCCAACATTTGTGCATTTTAATGAGAAATAGATATAGAGATAAGTGAGTACCTGTATTAAAATGAGAGAATGTTTGTACAGATTTCAATAAATCTCACATTATGTAGGTTTTACAGAGAGAACTAGTATGTTGGTGGTATAATCAAATAAATAAAAAATAGGAAGGAGCAGACAAATAATTACAAACAGATAGAAGTTGAGAAATGTTAATATCTGTATTATAATGAAAGACTGTAGTGAGATTATCATCAAATCTTGATTATGTGAGTAATGTTGAGAGAAGTGAGCAAGACAAACATCTTTATAATGAATGAGATGTTTCAGATTATCAGATAAACAGTAACTTTATATAACTGGACTATTTACAAGCTATTAAATATTTTAGAGGGTTCAAATATTAGGTTTACTTGCGTACTATTAGAACAATAGGAGAGAAGAGAGCAAACACTGGGAGAGTTACATACTCACATTTAATGACGTATACAAGTTTATGTCAGAACCCCGCGTTATTTAAAACGTGTTGTTGAGTCGGCGCAACACTTGTGCATTTCAGAATGAGAGAGTAAGAGGCAAAGACATGTCAGTACTTGCATTATATCAGCGTTACATTTTCACTTTACAATGTTAGAGTGGAGTAGAGAATATGAACATATTGGCATTCAAATTAGATATCAGCGAGCATTGACATTTTGATACATTTGAAACTGAAAGATTATGGGGGTAATGCAGAGAATTATATTAATTGAAACAGTCGTATACAAGAGATAAGAAGCAGCTCATTTAGAAAGTGATTAATTTCAAAGATTCATTGACAGTGAGTGATTTATTCCAACACATTATTGGATCATTTACAACATTTTAAAATGTGTAGATATTTGGTTCAATTGGGTACTATTACAACAAAAGGCGCTGCTTTGCTAGGTCACATGACTTGCAAGTGTAAGAGTTAATATTGTGACAGTTTCACACTCACATTTAAGGGTGCTTACGTCATAACCCCGTGATATTTAAGACGTATGGTTGAATCAGCACCTGAGTATTTTAAAATGAGAAGAGACAGAGAAATGTGAGTACTCACATTCAATCCCCGCCACATTTCAGATTTTTATAAGACAGAGAGTGGCATTCTAGTGAGGAAGCGCTGTGAGATTTACATAAAATTTAAAGTATGTGGGTAATGCTAAGATAATATAGTGAGACTGATACATTTTTATAACTGGTTGGATATAAACGGCAGCTCACTGAGTAAGTGGAGAAAATATTTAGACGTAAACAATATACTGTGTTAGTGAATGGTAGAATCGTTAATTTAATTAAGTGTTTTTGGTTCAGTATCAGATTACTGTAGTGAGAAAGCGGCTTCTTAAATTTAACACTGTAGATTTAATACGAATTCAAGACTATGTTTATGTTTTTGAGAAATATGTTTTTTAGAAAGATGTATGTACATTAGATCAAAACTTTTGAGTGCACTATTTACTTTAAAATGAATGGGACACCATTATAATATATGGTGCTGCTATTATGAGCAGGTCGGGCACACAGAGTCAGTGCTGTAATTGTGTGGTCAGTCAGTCCACACAGTCACTAGCAAGGCTCTATGCTCGATTCCCATATTATTGAGAAATGACGCATCACTCAGATGATGCAGAATCTCATTTGTAGGCTGAGCAAACACGAGATCTGTTCACACCAATACTGTTTAATTGATACTTTACTGGGCAAGTGAATCATCAGATGGTCAGTTGATGCGTAATTTACATAGTAATTTTCTTAGTTTGCTGTATAAAGAAGTGGTTTTGCTTACACTAAATAGAAATGATATTTTCTTTAGGTGAATAAGGATGCAGTAATAAGCATTATGGACATATGTCAAAATCAACAAAGAAAATGAGCATGGTTTATGGTAAGCTTAAATGATTGTAAGATTTAAAAATTAATTAACATGGGTTAATGCAATTATTTTGGCATCATTTTTATATGACCAATAAAATGACATGCGCCCTTATATATTTTCAGACACAGTAATAAGAAATATGGACACATGTTAGAATCTGAAATAAAAATAAACTGATTTAGGGTAAGCTCAAACATTTGTGAGATTTAAAAATGAAAGATTAATAATTATGAATTATGGTAATTATATTAGGAATATCTTGAGTATTATTATTTAAACTATATGAGTTTTTGTATATTTTTTTTTAGGCACAATATGACAAATGGAATGCTAAATCTATAATTACAAATGTTACGTGTTTGACAAGTGCCCTTATGGTGAGCAATTCTTCTTAGTATGTAATTACCATTATAAAAGTAATAGATTTACTATAAGCAAATTCAACATGAGTCTTTAGTTGTATTTTACAGATATGGTACTGTACTGATGAAGGTTTATTCCAAAACGTTTACACAGTACTATGTAGTAGTACTTTGTACTATATCTTGAGATATAAAACAAAAATTTGAATAAATCACAGATATTTTAAATATATTGGGTGAGTGGGCCTTTTTTTACCAATCTGTGATTTTCTAATTACTAATGTTGATTGGTACTGGCTGCTCCTCAAAAAAAGTTTTGTGTTTTTTCCGAGGTGGCTGGGCTGGATTCATACTTCTTTTGGGTCTGTACACAACCCCTGTGCAGATTGTGGTGCCATTTCCAGTCTCCAAGGTGACCCACAGTGCCTCCTCTACTCCCTGTTTACTCTTTTATTCAGTTGCTTTTATTCCTTCCCTTACATAGAGAGCTACTCCTCCCCCCTCTTCTCCCCCTCCCTGTCTCTCCTGTAGGTTGTGTACCCTGGTATGTTAACATCCCAGTCATGGTTCTCTATGTACCATGTTTCTGTGACTGCTATGATATCCGGGCATCCCTGTTCCATCAAGGCCACCAGTTCAGGGAGCTTGTTGCCCAGACTATGGGCATTGGTACTCATTACCCTCCATTTCTTGATGGCCTTACCCCTTTTTGCCCCATCCCTGTCCTTATTGCATTTGTCATTTTCTCCATTTACCCCTGCCCTTCTCCCTATCGACATCTCTATCTTGGTGTTTACCTCACTTTCTAACCTGATCTTTGGAGGGGGCTAGGATTTCCCTGCTCCTTTCCAGTGTCCCCCCTTGGCTAGTTTAAATGTTTGCCAATGAAGCATTTAAACCTATCACCTAGGATCCTGGTTCCCCTCCTGGACAGATGCAGACCATCCCGCCAGTATAGGCCTGCATCCCTCCAAGTGGACCCCCAGTCCCCAATGAAGCCAAATCCCTGAGCTCTGCACTAGTTTGTCAACCACTGATTGAATCCCATGGTGTGGAGCACCCTAGCCTCACCCATGCCATAGACAGGCAGCACCTCCGAGAAGGTTACCGTGCATGCTACTTGTCTAAGGCCCCTCCGCAACTCCACAAACTCTTCCTGCACTGCTCTGATCCCTTTCTTAGCCAGGTAATTTGTCCCTAGGCTAGTAGTAGGATGCAAGGTGCGACACAGGCCGCACACTTGCTAATTGTGCCCCTAGCCTAGGCAGTAGATGCACGTAGTGTGTGGGTCCGTCCGGGACATCTTCTGCCCACATGCACACTTTCTGAATCTGGGAGTCGACTTCACGTTGTCCATCATAGGAGAGGTGAAGGAGATTGCCTGAAGGCAAGTAAATAGCAATTTGAAAGTTTTGAAAGCAAAGGGCCTACTCAGCGTGACAGCAGTAAGGAGGGAACTTTCTTCTTCCAGAGGAAAGGAAGATCTGACATCACGGACGGGGCTGTGCTAAGGGAGTTACCACCCGGGTGGGTAGGAGAAGCTAGCTTGAAGACATTTCGGCTGCTATTAAAGGGAAAGGAAAACTGACAGAAGTCTGGAATTGTACATCATATCCACGTCCCTAGAAAACATTATTCCCCACTGTCAAGGGAGGAAACCAACTGTGGGATCTTGTCAGAAGCCCAAAAGAGTTCTATAGTGTCAGACGCCTGTAACAGGGTATGAGGCCTGCTAGATGGAGTTACAGGAAGCGGCCCTGAAAAAGGCAGAGAACAAGTACCCAAGAGGAAATATTATGTACTTACCATAATTTAAGAGCTACATGATTATCTTCTCCATGTTGTACCACTTATAAGTCTGAGCAGGAAGGTGCTAGGACCTTGTGGCAGCCAGAACGTTTGGGGTCTGGCAGTGCGGTATACCCCATGTGCATGCATCCTGTGCATGTCTATTGGTACACAGCAGTGTCTGCCCAAACCACCTCAGTTTTAACCTAAGGAGAATAGCATGAAAAATTAAACCTGTGAGTACTTAACCACTATCTAAGGGAATAAGACAGCCCTGTTGGCCCATATAAGAAGGGACAATGACTCCAACATATAACATAGTGTCTTCACCCTTACCTGTTCGAGAAGGAAAGAAGAGAATAAACATTACAATAACACTATAGCGAGTCCAGGGGATAAAGGGTGGGTCGTGATACTCTGTGGAGAAGATATTCAGGAAACTCTTCAGTCACATTTTTTTTGTACAGTCTATTTATTCATCGGAGAATCGAAGCATTTCTGAGGAGTGCCCACTCAACCGCGGCCTCTGCTCCCCACCTGAAACCACCTTCCTCCGGGGAGTACAATTGCTGAGCACCCTTTCCCCAAACCCAAGGAACCTTCCAGCCCCCTGGATCACCCCCGGGGGAAGGGCCCACCTCACCTACCTGGCAGCCATTCGGAAATTAGAGGGTCGGTCCTGGGTTGGGTCGAGGGGTTTGGGAGAGACCGGTGGAAGGATGGTCCAGCCTCAGAATGTGGGCTTTGGCTACTGGGGCCTCCGTTGCCTCCCCGTCTCCTCCAGGGTTTTCTGTGTATGTTTTCCCCGGAGCATGGACGTGTAATGACGTCTGCGCACTGGCGTACTGATATCCACCGCCGCTCCACCCCACATTGTGGCATCGCTCCTTGCAGGGCCCTCAATCTCCATCAGGGGTCACTTTAGAGCGATGCAGCCCCACTACCCACCCCAGTAAGAGGACAGCAGTCCTCCAGATGTTCAATCCCCTCCCCCCCGACCCCCCGATGGCCTGAGTACGCTCCCGAACCCAGGTAGCCAGTGTGGCATGAGGTGTGGCGTCCAACGCCTCAACCTTCAGCGCCACTGGGCCAGCTTAACTCTTTAGTTAAGTTAAGTACATAACTCTTCTGTCTTCCAAGAATTAGTCTTCTCCATAGAGTTCCACTTATTTGTCAGAGCACCCAGCTTCAGAAAACCAGCCCCTGGACTGGGAAGGTTGGAGTCTAAGACTCACTTAGGTAAGTAAGTCGTTTACAATAACACAGCCAAAACGGACATCCTGCCTGGACTGGACATCCAGAACATAGTGCTCAGTGAAAGTATGCATAGTGCTCCATGTGGCAGCCCTGCAGATCTCTAAGATGGGCACTGAGAGGAGCTCTGCTAGTGAAGTGGCTACTGCTCTTGTGGAATGTACGAGGACCAAACCCTATTACTTTGCCCCCAGCATGGTTCAGCAGTGTCAGAGGCAATTCACAATTCAGCAAGAGAGGCATTTGATTGTAACGGGGAGGCCTTTTTGATTACAATCGAAAGAGAAACAGTTGCTTTGCCTGTCTGTAGTTCTTAGTTCTATCCAGGTAGAACCTAAGGGCTCTTTTGACATCAAGGGAATGCAATGTCCTTTCTACCCCATTCTGAGGGTTGGAAAAATATGTAGGCAGAACCAAGGACTGGTTCAGATGGAACTCCGATACCATCTTAGTTAAAACGTGAGCTGTGTGTGCAGGACCACTTTATCCTTATGAAGGACAGTATACGGAGGATCCATGACTACTGTAAGTCATGGATATCAGACACTCTGTGTAGAGCTGATGGCTACTAGAAATGCTGCTTTCCAGGTAGGTGAGGAATTTCATGTCACATGTCAAAATTGGTTCAAAAGGTTTGTGAGTGAACATGTCTAGCATGAGGCTGAGATCCCAGAGAGCAACTGTGTTCCATATTTGGGGGTCCCGTATCCAAGATTTCCCTGAGGAATCTCTGGAAATGAAAATTACGTACCTACCATAATTCTTGATCTTCTCTTGTATCTTCAACATTCATTACTGCTTGGGTTAGTGCCGGAGGCGCGCACCCGCTACGGGAGATTTTTTTTTGGAGTCGGCTCAATGGCGCCATCTAAGAGCTTATATGCTGCACATGTAGGGCAGCCATTAGGTGCCGCAGACTCCTCCTTCATCTCAGTTCTGGTAGCCGAGGAGGCGAAAACAAAGGGTAGGGAAAAAGGAGAGTAAGGCAAGAGAGCCGAGGGACAGAAAAAGGAAAAAATATAAACTGAAAAAGGAATAAACCAGTAGAGAACAGACAAAGGAGAGAGAATTCCTACCCTAAGGGACCGCAGGGCCTCCCTTCTGGGGCGGTTCTAAGGGAGGAACAGATATAGAGAAAGAGAAAAGGAAGAAGAAGAAGAAGAAGAAAAGGAAGAAAATAAGGTATGCCGAGAGGGGGAGAACACTGCCCATAGATGCATTGGTTGAGAGGCTTATAAGCTCGGAACCAAATACGAGAGAGCAAGAATCCCTCCTGATAGGACTGAGAGAAGGTTCAGCTGAACCGCCTGTACAGACTGGACACAAAGGGCAGATTCTCTAACCTCCTAACATGCCAACTCCCTACACTCTAGCTGAGAGCTCACAGACTGCCCGGTCAGAAAATCTGTTCTGGAAAGAGAGCGCCCAACTAGGAAGGGGATTAAGCCCCTTAGCACTCTGTTAAGTGCTAACACAGAAGTGTATGGGGAGGGGTTAAGCCCTATGGAAGGCAGCTTTGTATGAAAGGATAGGGTGGGAACTCAATCAGACTCCCTGAAGGCAAGGCAAGAACAACAGCTCAAGGCTAAGAAATGCCAGAAGCACCAGCCAGAATGAGCTGACAATAATAGCACCTGCCAGGGGGAATCTAAATTTTTGAGGCCGAGCCAAAGGAACGGTCTCCAAAGCTGTGAACTGAGCAACGCGGTTAAGGTGCCCAGAGGTCACACCCTAGGGACAGTCAGAAAGAGTTCCCTCAGAATGGGTGAAAAAGACCGTACTTATTCCTCTTTACCTTGAGGAAAAAAGATCCATTCAAGAAGAATGGAAAACAGAAAGATATTTTTTTTTTTGGCATAAAGGCCAAGGAAGGGAGAGGAACGAGACAGAAGGAGGAGACGCCACAATAGGAGGCCACTGAGGGGAAGGTGGGCAGGTATCAGTAATGAATGGTGAAGATACAAGAGAAGATCAAGAATTACAGTAGGTATGTAATTTTCATATCTTCCCTTGTCAATCTTCACCATTCATTACTGCTTGGGTGAGTACCAAGCTCCCCCCCAAGGGGGGGAAGAAGAAACCCTGAGGGAGCAAGACCCCCAGCCTCCTGTTGGTGAGAAACAGAAGGAGAAAACTCTGGGCTAATCAAGAGAGAAGCCTATGGGGGAGAAGAGCTAGGAGTTGTCCCTCGAGGACGAGGAGATGGAGGAAGCCCCTGCAGAAGTCTCCTAGCTCTGGAGGAAAAGAGACGGGTCCCGCGGAAAGCAGAGCAAATCACCCTATGCTGGGCCAGGGGTGACAACCTTGATAAATGAAGCCATGCCGTCCATCTAATACAGATCGCTGTCCCTGCAAGCCACCTCACTGGCGTCATAAGATGCCCTTGCTTGGTGTCTTGCCAGCTCCAGGCCTATAGCAGAAAGGGCAATAGCTTGTCTGGTTTGCTCCATATCAGGTATTGATGCTAAGATTTGGGAAAGCATCGGCCACAAATGCCTACCGTAGGCAGCATGGTGGGCCTGATGAGATGCAATGCAAGACATCACACGAGAGGAAGAAAACACTCTTCGCCCCCACCGGTCAAATTGTAGAGAATCTGAGTCCGGTGGACGGTCGTGCGCCAGGCGGCGGCGCCCGGAGGGAGTCTCTAGGTATGCCAATCCCGAGGGTGGGTTGGGTAGAGTACCTAGGGATTCCGATGGGGCACAGTACCTACGTTGGCAGTCTGCTGGGGCTGGAGAAAGGGCAGCTGGTGACTGCCAGAACAGATAGACACCTCCTGGAAGGGAATAGGCCAGGATAGTACCACCAAATGCTGAGCACTGAATTCGCCAAGAATTCACGCATCTCCTGTTCAGTATTGTCTCGCCTAACATAGGAAATCTGAAGATCCCTCACCATCCTCAAAAGGAATCACTGATATTCAGTGAAATCAGCATCGGAGGAGAGACGAGCAGTGGGTTCCTCTCCCTCAGAGGAGGGAGATGAGGATGATGGAGAGCTTGGGTGTCCAGAGGACTCTTGCTGCAGCGGGGATAGGCGAAAAACCCGATCATTCATGTACCTAACATATGAGGGGAAGGCCGCCGCAGAACCTCTGAACGTCTCCCAGGATAACGGGCCCATGGGACCGATATGGCCTGGGAGAGTGGGGGGGTGGCAGCAGAGGAGTGGGAGAAGGGCACCTACGGTGAGGCAAATGTCCTCTGCTGAGGCTCTGGAATCTGGGGAACGGAGCCCGAGCTTTCGGGATCCCGGACAACAGACCAGATCGCAAAATGGAACCCTGAGGATGCAAAGCCTGGAAGAGCCCAGAAGGGAATCCTCCCCTGTGACGAACCTGGGACTGCATGGATCCAGAAGGGCAGCCACAGCAACGCCACCAGAGGGGTCCCTGGGATCCAGGAGGGAAAGACGGGGCCCAGTGCTACAGCTCCGACCTGCACCCCGAGGGGTGGTAGGTAGAGACCAATATGCCTGAACCCTGCCCCTCGACCCCTCGGACTCCAAGAACACCCTCCTCCGCGACCCCAGTGACCCCCCACCCCGAGGGGGTGCAGCAGCACCAGGGCCAGTAGCTGCCACAACCCCCTCAGGAGGGAGAGCCCATCCCTCCACCCCCACTCCATCGCCCCCAGGGACCCCAGACCACCCCAGCCTGGGGGGCCTCAGAGGAGGACGGCTGCAGGGACAGAGGAATAGGTGCACTGGGCCGCCTAGCACCTCGTGCCACCGGAGACCCTGACTCCAAAGAGTCAGGGTGCCAGGACGGGTCCATGTCTGAGTCATCATCCTCCGAGGAGGAAGAGATCAGCTGGACCACAATACTGGCAACCCCAGGGGTCTCCAATGAAACGGCGCCGCGAATGGTGCCGGAGGCGGCGCTGGATGATCCTGGACCCCCTGTAACACCTAGGCCCGGCCCCGACTCCCCAACAGCAGCGGCCGAACCCACTCGGCACCGTCAGAAGAGCCAACCGCCAACGGCGCCGTCTCAATCACTGGCGCTGCGAACGGTGCCGGGATCTGAAAATTGCGCCGGAAGGCAGCGTCGCGGGTTCACCAATGCCGGGCCCAGCAGACGTGGGCCTCGACACTGGGGGAGCCTGCACCTCTGAAGAGGTGACTGCTGAGGCGGTGTCCCCGCCGCAGCCCCGGGAGGGACCTCGGCGTTCCTCCGACACCGCAAAAGAAGCTTCCTCTTTGGCAAGAGAAGATGAGAAAGCCTCCTCCTCTACAGACTGGATAGGCCTGAGAGGGGACCCGGAGGAAGGACCTAGAGACCTTACCTGGGAATCCCTGGAGCGGCGCTGTCCCCCGAAAGTCGGCGGGGCCTTGCCGATCTTAAACACGCGGACTTCTAGGATGCGACGCTCCATCGAGAAACAGGCGTCGCACGCATCCATATCGTGGTTGGGTCCCAGGCAACAAAGACAAACATCATGCCGGTCCGAGACAGAAAAATGCCAGCCACAGCAGCACCGACGCATAGGGGCGCGGCCCACCTTCGACTTACGTTTTGCCCCCGAACCTGACATGATGTGAAAAAATTTAGACTAAAAACAGCTAAAGCTCTCAGCGCCTTCGAAAGAAGTAATAAACAGAACGGTCTTACCGGGTGACGGCGTCGAGAGAAGTAGGAGAAGGAGTCTGGCTTGTATGATGCAGAAGGCCTAACTTCAACTATCTGCACAGCAGGTGCAGCCTCGACGGCGGGAGAAACAGAACTGAGATGAAGGAGGAGTCTGCGGCACCTAACGGCCGCCCCTCATGCATGACGCAGCGCGTCGCTCTCGAGGACGGCGCCTGAGCCGACTTCAAAAAAAAAAAATCTCCCGCAGCGGGTGCACGCCCCCGGCACTAACCCAAGCAGTAATGAATGGTGAAGATTGACAAGGGAAGATCAGTGGCAACTGAGCTAATGTCAGGGTGCCTATAGGTTCTAGTGGACCCTGACTGTGGAGGACTATAGTTCTGAGTCTGACAGGTAAGTAAATATTCCAAAACCTTTTCTGGAGGACACTTAAAAGGGTCCATGGGAATTTTGGCACACCAAATAGAAAATCACTTCCATTTTGTCTCACAGGATTTTCTGGGGGAAGGTAGGGCTGTGCGAATACCTTTCTTCGAATATTCGACTGAATATTCGTTATTCGGTGCCGAAATATTTGTTATTCGGGTGGCTGGGAGTGGGATATTTAAAAATAAAAGAGCACCCCCACCCTGGCCAGCATTAAATTAATATTTTATCCCTGGAGTCTAGTGGTCCCACCTTCCCCCCAACCAATCGCCGGTCCAAAATAAAGAATCAACCCCCCAGACTCTCATAACAACCCTAGTCCTTCTGTCCCAAAATGTATATATAAAAAAAAATCCCTCATTTCCCTGGTGTCTAGTGGATCCCCACCCTCCACCCTGTCAGGTAGTGCCTCAATCCCCCACCCATGACCCCAAGCAAGCCACCGCACAGCCCTCCATTCACCTCCACAGCCGCAGCCCAACTGAGTCTTCAATGAATGAGTGCATGGTTGTACAAGCACGTGCCCATTTACTGACAGATTCAGCCACCAGTGACTAGCACTACCAGGGACTTGAGGGGAAGGTGGAGTTGCTCTGGTCACCGGCGGGGGATAGGGGGAAACGGCGCTGTGGACCCCCACATCTCATTCCCCCCCTGCCGGTGACCAGAGCAGCGGCCCCCTCTTCTCTAGCGCCTGGTACTGCTAGTCGCTGCTGGTGGCTGAATCTGAGTGTCAGTGAATGAGCGCAGGCTTGTACAAGCATGCACTCATTCACTAAAAACTCAGTAATGCTGCCGGCTGTGGGGGTGAGTGGATGGCTGTGCCGGTGGCCCGCTCGGGTCGTGGGTTGGAGGGAGAGCGGGGTGGGGCACTATCTGACAGGGTGGGGTGTCCACTAGACACCAGAGAAATGAGGGATTTTTTTGTTTTTATTTTTATACATTTGGGAATGGGGACTGGGAGTATTGCTGAGGGTCTGGGGGGAGGGATTCTTAATTTTGGACCGGCGATTGGCTGGGGGAGGTGGAACCACTAGATATCAGGGCTAAAGTATTTATTTCATGCTGGCCAGGATGGTGGGAAAGGTTTTTTCCCCTTGTGCATAGCCGAATACCAAATACCAGCCGAACAGTGGGCTATTCGGTTCTGAATATTCGGAAAGCCCATTACTCATGGTATTTGGAAAATACTATTCGGTATTTGCACAGCCCTAGTGGAAGACTTACGAGCAGCAAGTAGTACATCAGAGATCCTCTGAGAAATACTGAATCTCTTTACTTTCTTTTTTTTTTTTTTTTTTTTATTGGTGCCCGCTCTACTTTATGCTGGGCATCCACCTGGTCACGGACCCCTCAGCTGCGGCGTCCCCAGATGAGCCGCACTCCTGGGACCCCCTGGATTACCCCCCAGGGCAGAGATGCGGCCCCCCGGCCCTATAGGGCGCCACGAACAACAGGATAGGGCGGGAGTTGGCCTGGGGAGCTGATTGCAGCTGCGGGGCGGGCTTTATTTAGACAAGTGGAGCAGGCAGATTTTTCCCCTTCTGTAGGGGGGCGGGAACATGCAATGATGCCAGTGTCCATCCCGCCCCCAGGAACCTTGCGGACGTCGGTTACTGTGGCACCCCTGGCCTCCGCTAGGTGTCCCCCATGCACCGATGACGACCCTCACCCTCCCCCCGGAGGAGAGCAGTTGTAGGACGCTCAATCCTTCTCCCCCGGCCGGCTCTTCGACGACCTGAGTCCGGTCCCGAACCCGGGTCGCCGGCGCCACAAGCAGAAATCCAACTGCTGCGCCAGCGGGCTGGCGGTGAATCTCTTTACTTCTGTTTCTTCAGCAGCCAAGCCTGGAGATAGAGGGAAAGTAGATTGGGATGGACTGCATACATGGGTTTAGGAACATATACTCCATGTAAGCCATGATGACTTAGAAGTTGACTGGAGAAGAGGGCAGCACTCTGGGTCCCAAACATTGATTTTTGTTACTGCTACAGTCTGATACACACCCTACTGGTGTTAGGATTGTTGCACTTCTGACTCCACGAGGCAGGCAGGCTGATATCATTATATATAATGTTGGCATGTGCTTGACATTGCAGTCAGGCACTATGTCAGTGCTGTCAGCCCCAAAAGTACTGAATCTTGTGGGATTCTAGCACCTCCAGCCCTAAGACCAAAAAATGCGGCTCCTTGGAGAAGACTGACTCTAAGATTACCAGTGTGTAACAACCTAACAAACCCCATGCTTTACATCGACATCAGACAAGCTGTGGTTTGATACCTTGTCGAGTCTGACCATCAATATAACCCCTGTAACAGGGCCTCTTTGTAAGCTGTAATGCCGAACAAGCCACCCTTTCAAAATATCTTTATCCATAAAAAAAATCACAGACTAGATCCAAGTATCAGCAACTTATTCTCACTCAAAATACAGCAACTTGTTCAGTGTTTAGATCAAAGACAGGGTGAGATACAGAATTTCACTGCTGCCAAGCCAACATCTAAATGTTGGCACCAAACCATGATGTCATGACGACCTATAAACTGGCCAATAATTCCATTCATTTTGCAGTTGGAAGCAAACTAATTTTGTATCAAACCACAATATTAAAGTCTATAGTACGCCAAGTAAATGATAAATGGAGAGCAACACTTTTTAGTACCAAATCTACACTGGGAACTTAGGAGAGAGGTTTTATTTGGCTGTTAAGCATATTTAATAGCCTTAAACTGATGTTTTTTAGTCAGGAAAGCCCAGACACAAGGGACTGAATTTTCTATATTCTATATCCCCTGGATGGAGGGGCTCAGGGAGACGAAGGGGCTCAGGGACTGAATGAGGTAGAGTAGACCAGAAGTCCCAAACTGGCAGATACTTGCTGTAAACTGGTAGTGAAACTAGCACCCAATGCATCCAGACAAATGTGGGATGCAGTGAGTGCTGCTGGACAGGTGCATCTACGAGTCCTGGCTTTATAAAATCAGGTCCAGGGCAAAGAAATTGAAATGGCAAGAGAAAGCAGAACTTTTCTTTATTTGCCTCACAACAGACATTACTTAATTAACTCTAGATCTTTGAGAGAACCTCCTCCACAGAGTACACTCTTCGGATGGGTGCCACTGGCACTTCCATGGTCTAACCATGGTTGGTACATGATAATAAGAACAGGTTTAGGATCCTGGGGGATCAGTGGCACACTAAGCAACTGCATCACTGGCAAACAGCTGACACATGCCCCTGTGTTTAGGACACTGAATATATGACATGGGCATGCCCAATCCACCAAGTTCCAGCCGGAAAGTATGTCTGTCCCACATTATACTACCCTATTCCACTACAAATAGAAAGGACATTTTTGTTTTAAAATATACCAGTCAATATTCTTCAAGCACGGTCATACTGACCAATACAACCCAATACAACATGGTCAGCGCCAGGTAAGATTTTTTTGAGATGACACTGTACTCTTCATGTTGAAAGTGAGGTGAGTAAAGCCAAATTCATATGCGTACAAATGTCTGGACGGAGTGGGGTGAGGAGTACATTTTTAGAAACAATTTAGTTTTTTTCCTAGATAAGAATTGATCAGGTGCCAACAGTAACGCAGATAATAATGACAGGCAGGAGTAATTTACACACCAGTTTTAAATACAGAGAGTAAAACACAATTGGGATGCATATGAGTGCTGTAAATCTGGAAGAAATTGCTCCATTTGTATTGCAGAAAAATTTCTCAACAGTATTTCCTAAAATGAGGTGAGTAAAATAGATTGGTACTCACCTTATCTGGAGCCCTGTGGCCAAACATTAGCAGCATCATGCTTTCTTATGTAAGGCAGGAAAAGGCTCATCAGGTACCTAGAAACAGATGCCTCGCAAAAACCACTCTGCAAAGGGAGAGTGTGGCTCTATGAAGAACATTTTTTAAACTTAAGACACGAGACCCTGCAGTACAGCCCTGCCAAAACCTGCATGGGCTATGGAGGCAATGTCCAGACTGCAGTGCTTGGTGAAAGTATGGACGGTACTCCAGGCGGCAGCAGCACAAATGTCAGAGGCTGAGACCCCTTTGAAACAGGCCACCGAAGTAGTCATGCCCCTTGTGGAATGGGCTTTCACCACCCCCCACAACTCCCTGCCATGCTTAATGTAGCAGAACACAATACAATGTGCCAACCATTTGGACAAACATTGTTTAGAAACCTGAACGTCCTCTCTACCTGGAGCGAAAGAAACAAAAAGCTGCTTTGACTTTCTGCACTCCTTGGTTCAGAGCAGATAATTCTTCAAAATTCTGCGCATATCTAACGTATGGAGCAGCGCTTCCCCTTGACTGGCATGCTCAGGAAACTAAACAGGTAGGTGGACAGATTGGTTCAGGGTACACTCAGACGCCACCCTGGGAAGAAATGTAGGATTCATGCGCAAAGACACCCCGTCCTTGTGAAAAATCAAATAAGGCTCCTCGCACCAGAGGGCCTGAAGCTCGGAAATCTTTCCTGCAGAAGTAATAGCAACCAAAGATAATGCTTTCAAGGAAAGAAAGTGCAGCTCGCAAGTCATGGCTGGCTCAAAAGGAGATGGCTAACCTCTCCAAAACGAAATTCAAATCCCAAGCCGGGACAGGGGAACAAACTGGAGGTTTCAGATGCAGGATGCCCCTAAGAAAGCTATAGAAGACATCCAATTGAGCCATGGTGTGGCTGCCCACAGGCTCATGAAAGGTCGGGACTGCTGAAAGGTGCACCTTGAGGGGCAAGTACTGGAGGCCTGAGTCTGACGGAGATATCAGGTGTCCAGGATCTGGCTCGCGGGACATGTGAAAGCATCCAGATGATGTTTGGCAGCCCAGATGGCAAACCTCTTCCACTTCATGGCATATGTGGCTCTCGTGGAGGGCTTCTAAGTGCCACAAGGACACCTGCCACACTCTGGGATACCCCAAACCAGGCAATGACTATGTACTCAGGAGTCAGGCATGCAGATGAAGGTACTTGATGTTGGGATGCACCAGGGTCCCCTGAGCCTGTGTCAACAAGTCACTGCAGAGGGGCAGTGGGACCAGAGCTTCCTCTGCTAACTGTTGCAGTAATGGAAACCATATCTGACATGGCCAGAATGCCGCTACCAGAATCATGCTGGCCCCCTCCATCTGAAGCTTGATTAGCACCCTCTGAATCAGGGAAATGGAGAGAAGGCATAAAGGAACCTCCCACTTCAGAAGAGAGACAATGTGTCTCACCAGAAAATTCCAGGCCTTGGATCCAGCGAGCAGAAACTGGGCAGGTTTGCATTGAGTAGGGATACAAAAAAGTCCAACTCTGGATTACCCCATCTGGCGAACAGATCTTCTGCGTCGGATGAGAGAAGTTCCCATTCATGCATGCTGGACTGGGTCCAGCTGAGGCTGTCTGCCAGGGTGTTCAGCACGCCTGGGACATGGACTGCTGAGAGAACCAGACCGTGGTCTAGTGCCCAATACCAAACCCTCATGGGTTCCCTTCATAGGGGATAAGAATGCAAAGCCACGTGCTTGTTGATATAGTAGACAACACTGAGACTGTCTGACTGGATCAACAGCTGACCTGAGAGGAGATGGTTCCGAAAGCCCTGCATGGCATACAGGACCACCCGCATCTCCAGAATGCTGACATGCAGGGGCAGTGCAATCTGGGACCATGTCTCCTTGAGTCTGAAAGGGACCTATATGCACTCCCCTGCCCAAGCTGGAAGGATCCATGGTGAGGATTTGCTGGGGGAGGAGATCTGGAATGGGACCCCTCATAAAAGATTCTGTGGGTCCATCCACGACTGGAGCACCCTGCGGACTGGGGAGGAGACCAGCACTAAGTAATCTACTTCATCTGTGCATTGGTCCCGTTGCACCATGAATGTCCACTGGAGGATGCGCATATGCAGCCTAGCTAAAGGAGCCACTGAAATGGCTGCAATCATCAACCCTAACAGCCTCAAATATACCCTTGTTGGGATATAATGGCTTTGTGTGACTTCTTGAGCTTGGGCAGTGAGGCATTCCACACTGTTCTGAGGGAGGAAGGCCATTCCCTGTGCCGAGTCCAGAACTGCCCCTATATACCGAAGCCTTTGGGATGGAGTTAGGACTGACTTAGGCAAGTTTACCGTGATGTCCAGGGACAGAAACAGCTGAAGGGTTCGCTCCAGGGTCTGAAGAAGCTGTTCTCTGGATGGGGCCTTTATGAGCCAATCATCCAGATAGGGGAAAAAGGAAAATTACGTACCTACCGTAATTCTTGATCTTCTTGGACGAGTCTCCACCACTCATTCACACTAGTGGGATTAGCGCCGGAGGCACTAAGACCCATCGGGATCAAACTTTTGCTGAAGGTCGGCGCGAGAGGCAGGCGCCCCGCGAGACATGGGCGCGAGCAGCGGCTCGAGCGGTAATGACCATCTCGGCGACGACCCTCCAACCGCCTCAGTACCTTTTTTACCAAGGAGGTGCAGCGCAACTAACGTAAAGAGTAAACCCAACATTAAAAAAAAACGGACATAAGATAGTCCGTATGACCCGTGTAAGAAGGGTCAGCAAAGAAGTCCTCACGGCCTAAAGATTTGAGGGAGTGAAGACCAATACAGCGGTGAGCTCGGGGGATGGAGGGTGGGCGTGTGAATGAGTGGTGGAGACTCGTCCAAGAAGATCAAGAATTACGGTAGGTACGTAATTTTCCTATCTTCCTGGACATAAGTCTCCACCACTCATTCACACTAGTGGGAGAGTACCAAGCTGATAATCCCCCAAAAGGGCGGCAGGAGAGCCAGAGCTCACGTGTCTAAGATAGAAGCCCATTAAGGATAGTTCTGCCGAATGCGAGAATGTACCAGCATGAACATCCAGTGCATAGTACTTAACGAAGGTATGCAATGGCTCCAGGTGGTGGCGTTGCATATATCTGCAATTGGAACATTACGAATTTCCGCTAGGATGCAGAATCGCCCTAGTAGAGTGAGCGTGACTCTACCTTCTAATTCTAACTTGAGCCATGGAATAGCAATGGACGAAGGCATGCCACTAACCATGAAGAGATGCATCTAATAGCGACAGGTTGACCCAGCGGTGTCGCTGAAAAGCGAACAGTTGCTGGTCTTGCGAACATCCTTGGTTCTATCTAAATAGAACATGAAGGCTCTCTTAACATCCAAGGAATGAAGAGCTGCTCCCTTCATTTTGGAAATTAGCGAAGTAAGCGGAAGTACCAGAGGTTGGTTTAGATGAATTCTGACACAACCTTGGGAAGAAATTTAGGATGAGTACGGAGAACTACCTTGTCTTTATGGAATACAGTATACGGAGGTCCAGAATCAGGCATGTATCTCAGAGACCCTGCGGGCTGAGGTAATGGCCACCAGGAAGGCAGTCTTCCAGGTAAAAATTTTAGCTCACAGGTAGCTAAGGGTTCGAAAGGCTTCCAGTGAGCATGTCCAGCACCAGGTTAATGTCCCAGGCTGCAACTGACGCTAACAGGGGTCTGGTATGGAGAATCCCCTTAAGAAATCTCTTCACCATAGGCAACTGAGCCAGAGTTAAGGAAGAAACCGGCTCATGGAACGCTGAGATGGCACTAAGGTGAACTTTAACTGTGGAGTACTGAAGACCTAAGTTTGACAGGTCCAAAAGATACTCCAGAACCTTGCCAGGAGGACAGGAAAAGGGATTCCAAGAGGATTTTGCACACCAGAGAGAAAAACGTTTCCATTTGGAAGCGTACGTTTTCCGGGTGGCTGGCTTCCGAGCAGCCAGAAGGATGTCTGAGACTCTACGAGAGACGTTGAACCGATTCACTTCTATCTCTTCAGGAGCCAAGCATGAAGGTGAAGTGATTTCAGGTTGGGATGGACCAACGAACCCTGAGTCAAAAGACTGATTTGCAAAGGAAGTGGTCTCGAGAGGCTGCCAACATACTGTTGAGTAGAGGAAACCATAGTTGCCGAGGCCAGGAAGGAGCAATGAGAATCATCTTGGTCCCCTGAGACTCGAACTTGAGGAGTACTCTGATTAGAGGAAGCGTGGAAAGGCTGAAGAAAGCGCTTTTGTCCACCGCAGCCTGAACGATCCTGACAGAAAATGCCAGGCCCTGGATTTCTGGAGCAGAAGAGAGGCAGTTTTCGGTTGAGTGGGGATGCAAAGGTCCAGATCTGGAGTCCCCCACTCTTTGAACAGGGACGAGCTACGGCTGGATCGAGAGACCACTCGTGAGGGTCTGCCTCCGTTCTGCTGAGGTGATCTGCTAGGTCGTTTTGTATACCTGGCAGATAAACCGCTTGAATCAGAGACTTGTGCTCCAAGCACCACTCCCACACCCTCATTGCTTCCTGCAAAGGGATAAGAATGAGCACCGCCTTGTTGGATGTAATACATCACTGCTTTGTTGTCCGTTTGAGGAGAATGTTCTTGTGACAAAGGACATCCTTCAGAGCTCGGATTGCATAGAGGACCGCTCTTATCTCCAAGACATTTATGTGGAGATGAGTTTGAACTGAGTCCATACACCTTGAGTGTGGAGGGAGAGACAGTGAGCTCCCCATCCCATTAGCGAGCCGTCTGTGGTGATGGAGATCTGATGATCTGGGGGAGCAAAGGGGAATCCTTCCAGGAGATTGCTCTCTTGAGACCACCAGGTGAGAGACCTTCGAAGGGGCTCCGTCACCTTGATGGGATAAGACTGGGGGTGAGAGGTCGGGGACCACTGAGTGGAGAGCATCCATTGAGTGGTTCTCATGTGCAGTCGGGCCAGAGGGACAGTGAAGACCGAGGACGCCATGAGACCCAACATGCGTTGCATCGAGAGAGCTGTAACCGATTGGTTCTCCCTGATGTAACGGGCCATTCGAAGGATGTCGAGTCTTCTGTCCTCTGGAAGGAAAGCCTTCGCTGAAGAGGTGTCTAGAAGCGTCCCTATGAAAAGGAGCCTCTGGGAGGTTGCAGTTGAGATTTTTCAAATTCAGCAGAACTCCATGGAGCGTGAAAGGCGAGGAAGTCGCTACGGCTTCAAAAGTCCCTTAGACGGAAGGGCCACCTAGAAGCCAATCGTCCAGGTAGGGAAACACTGAGTCCGACTTCCTGAGATGCGCCATGAGAACTGCACAGCACTTTGTAAAACCGCAGCGCCGAGGATAGCCCAAAAGGCAGGACTCTGAACTGATAATGCTGACCCAAAGCTACAAACCTGAGGAACTTATGTGGTCGGGTGGACGGGATATGCTGGTAAGCATCCTGCATATCCAGAGAGGCCAGCCAGTCGTGCTGATGCAGCAAGGGTAACAGGGTACCTAGGAAATCATCTTGAATTTCTCCTGGGAGGAATGTTGTTAACTTTCTGAGGTCTAGAATGGGCGCATCCCCAGATTTCTTTGGAACCAGAAAGTAATGGAGTAGAACCCTGTGTTTCGCAGATGCGGGGGCACCAGTTCTATTGCCCTGTTGTTCAGAAGGCCCTGGATCTCCGCGGTGAGGAGGTCTGACTGAGAGGCCGACAACCTGGGTTGTCGTCTGAGAGGACAATTCGGGGGGGTTTCCAAGAAATTGAGAGAATAACCCTCGCGAATTATCCGAAGGACCCATTTGTCCGAAGTTATGGACTTCCACTGGTTGTAGAAGTACATCAGACGACCTCCCACCGGAGGAGAAAGTTCCACCTCGGGCAGAGTGGATGGAACTTGGGCCAACGACTCATAAGGTAACGCTGGGAGCTTTAGGCCCCTGCGCTTTCTGCTGCGTCTTCTTTTGAGGTTGGGCAGGTTGGCTTTTATGGAAGCTTCCCCTGCCTCTGCCTCGAAAGGACTGACGACTATGAAACTGACGTCTGTTCACATGCCGCCAGAGAGGGGCAAGGGAGTCTGGCCAACTTAATGGCGATCTAGTCTTCTGAGTGGCCTCTAAGGCTTGCTCCACCTGAGGGCCAAAAAGAAAGAGCCATCAAAGCAGCGCCATCACCTGCTGCTGAGCATCATTCGTGAAGCCAGAAGTACGCAGCCAGGAATGGCGCCGAGTACAAATCCCTGCGGCTGCTGAGCGAGAAGCAGTGTCGAAAGCGTCCATGGCGGCTTTGACCTGTTGGTTATTGGACTCAATACCTCTAATAACGGTCAGAAGCAGCTCTGACTTGGAATCCGAATCTGGAAGAGCTTCAACCATTCTTTTCATAGAGTGCCACAGGATATACTCATACTGAGAAAAATAGCCTTGATAACTGGCAACACGCATACTTAGAGTGGAGGCAGCAAAGACTCTCTTACCTAATGTATCAATCTTACGGAGACTACTTTGTTAATAGATAGAGCTGTAGATAGTTTGAGGAAGAACGACCTTGTCATTCTCTGCAAGGACTACAATAGGATCCAAAGGCTTGGGATGCCAAAATGGGACGCATCCTTGGGAGCTGAATACTTATCAATGGATTTAGCCACTGAGGGAATAGAGCAGGATTATTCCATACCATTTGAGACAGCTGCCTCAAGGAAGGCTGAATTGGAGGAGTCAAACCATAGGGATCTCTGAGCATGAAGATACTGGAGTCTTAATATCTTCCAGGATCGATGTCTGTAGTCTGGAGAGAAAGAGTGGATGCCAGGTTCTTCAACAGAGACTTAAGGGCAGGTCCTCAGCCACAGGCTCTGTAGCAAGAAGATCTCATTTCTCACTTCATCACCCAACCGAAGGTCTGGGTCAGAGCTCAAGATCATCTCCTGATGGTCAGAAAGGACTGTTTGGACAGGAAAGGTGAAAATTAGGAGAGGAGGAAATAGCAGAAAAACAAGGAGAGTCCCCAAGGGCTGCGGTGCGAGGCAACCAGCAGACTGAAAGCGGCCTTCCGAGGAGGCGCCTGGCGCCCGAAGAAACCTGTGACCCATAAGCGCCCCGGCGCCGCGAGCGACAACGGCGCCGAGCGCGGTCCGATGAGCGCCGCCAGTGCAGCGGGCGGCGCCCAGCGAGCGGCGCCCGCAGACGGCGCCACGATCGGCCGCCCTGTCAATGGCACCACCCGTGTGCTGCGCGAGACCCAGCGGGCGCCGCCAAGACTGCCCGGCACGAGCGGGCGCCGTGAAGACAACAGACCCTGCCGAGCGGAAAAAGCCCAGGAACCTGGAAGCTAGAGGAAAACCAGGAGATAAGGGCATCGGTGAGGCCCCCTGCGCCGCAACCATGTGAGGGGAAACACACTAAACGCGAGATCGCTGGCACGAAGAAGGCGCCGCGCGCGACTAGGAAGGTGCAACCGCTCCTACCTGATTGCCGGAGGGCCCGAGGGCTCGAGGCAACAGGCCAGGCAGAAGAACCAACCTCGGCCCATTGCTCCATAAGGCGCCACTGATGAAACTGCTCATCTGGAGTCCTACCTATAGGCGAGAGGGACTCCGATGTCGAGAGGCGGCGATTACGGAAGTTGGCGACTCGAAGAAGGAGACCGGCAACTAGCGATAACCCGGCACGTCGGCCAGACGCCATAGAGGCGACCTCGGTGATGCCTTCTCTTTTGAACTGTGGGCGAAGAAGAGCTTTCGAGCCGAGCGGTGCGAGAATGCGACCGTTTATTTTATGCGGTGGGGACCGCCCATCCCCCCGGGCATCGGACTGACCGTTGTCGGAACCCCGCTGAGGAGAAGGAGGCTGACCGGACCCAGCCCGGCTGACTGAACAGCTTTCATACGAAGTCTCCCTACCGTCACCTGACCTGCTCATGGTCGACTCCGTCCAGTAGGCCGAGACTTCTTCAAGTAAAATTTAATATTAGAAAAATTTAACGAAAATAGAATAAAATTAAGCGATACTACTTATCGTGATAAAGTTACAAAAACAAACTGAAAACTATCGCTAGTTAGAAGTTTGACTCTGATTAAGCGACGGCGTCGTCACTGGAAGCGCACTTCGGCATGAGGAAAAAAAGGAACTGAAAGCGGCGGTTGGAGAATTAAGTCGCCGAGATGGTCATTACCGCTCGAGCAGCTGCTGGCGCCGTCTCGCGGCGCCGTCTCTCGCGCCGACCCTCCAGCAAAAAGTTTGCTCCCGATGGGTCTTAGTGCCTCCGGCGCTAATCCCACTAGTGTGAATGAGTGGTGGAGACTTATGTCCAGGAAGATCATACAGTTCCTCCCTTTTGAGAGCCACAGCAACTGCTGCTAAGCACTTGGTAAAGATCTACAGTGCAAAGGATAAGCCAAAGGACAACACTTTGAATTGGTAGTGCTCGCCCTGAAAAAGAAATTGGAGGAATCTCATGTGTGGTGGAAACACCGAGAAATGTAGGTAAGCATCCTGCATGTCCAGAGAGCACAGTCAGTCACCCAGCTTGAGAAGAGGCATCAGGCCTGGCATGGTTACCATTTGGAATTTTTTGTACTGGACATACAGATTGAGGTCCTTGAGATCTAATATAGGCCTCAGATCTCCAGTTTTTCTGGGGACCAGGAAGAACCTTGAATAAAATCTTGCTTCTTTTGGCGCCTAGGCACTGGCTCAATGGCCTTTTGCACAGAAGGGACTGTATGTCCTCCCGGAGAACAGACAGATGGGCTGGGAGGTAGGTGGAGGGTACTGAAAGAGTCATTGGGGGCATCTCAATAAGTTCTAGAGTGTGACCCCTCACTGTGATCTGAAGAATAAAGACATCTGATGTTATGGTTCCCCACTGATCAAGACGGAGGGAGAACCAACCTCCGATCACCACCTTTTGGTCAGGGACCAGAAGAGGGGGGGGTCTGGCAAGGAGTCAAGTGGAGGCGGATCCAACCGCTGGGTCTGATCCATCACCCCTAGGGTGCTTTGCTGTGGAGCCAGAAGAGGAGGGGGCGGGCAAGGCGTCGGAGGCTCTTTGCTTGCCTTGGGGTCAGGAGGCTGATCTGGATTTGTGGGACACCTTGCAAAAAGGAGGGCACAGTCTGCTCTTGGGCTGAGTATGGTTGAGCGAGTGGACAGACTTAATAGCCCTGCCAGATGCTTGTAGCCACTGAAAGGGGCAATAAGCACCTTCTACTGGACATCAGCTGGGAAACCCAAGACCCTCAGCCAGGAGTGCCTATGAAGGCAAATGCTGGTGGCAGCAGCCCTGGCACCTGTGTCCAAAATATCCTAGAAGGCCCTCAGGAGGTGCTTGCTAATAGATTCAGCATTCTGCAAGCATCTGAGAACCTCCTGTGTTTGGGAATGATCAGGAAGGGTTTGGGTTGAGGCCTTGCCCTTCTTCCAAATAGTATCCTGGTATTTAACCATGTGGGAGAGGTAGTTTGCAATCTTCAGCCTGAGGGTGGAGGAGGCATATACCCTCTTGCCCCAGAGGTCAATCCTACAGAATTCCCTCTCAGAGGGAGGAGACTGAGGTGTTTCAGGCACCTTTGACCTATCATGATCAGCCTTTATAATTACAAAATCGGTTTCAGGCTGGGTAGCATAATGCGGCAGACCCAGGGGGAGCATGGTATAACTTATCAGCCCTGCGCCAGGCAGCAGTAGTGGCATTCCTTAGGGCTGGAAGGACAGGTAGAATGACCTTGGGAGTAGACTATGGAATTTGCAATAAGTCCACTAGATCTCTTCTAGTGGAATCCTCCTCTTCTGTATGGAAGCCCATGGCTGAGGACAGCTGCTTCATGACACTAAAAAAAAAGGGTCCTCTGGAGAAGACTTAGAAGTATGCTTGACAGAGTCCTCACTCACTGAAGAGGCAGTGGACCTGTCAGGGGAAGGAGGCTCTTCCTCCTCCTCTTCTTCTTCAGGTAAGATGAGGTCAGGAAGATACTCCTCCTTGACGCCGACCTGCTCCAGTTCAAGGTCCGATTAATGAGAGACCAATGACGGCCTGCGGGGAGCAGCCCGTGGCAGCCAAAGTGGGATCAATGAAGACGGTGCTATTGATGACACACGTGATGCAGGCCTGTATGCACCCAACTGATGGACCAAGACTATAGTGAATTTGGTCAAACTGTCATTAAGACTGATGACAGTGGACAGCTGCGTCGACCGGGGGGGGGGGGTTCATGGCACAAGATGCGACGACCCATCCAGTGGGCCCTGAGGACCTGGGGAAGCATCAGGCCTCGACGGAAGGGCTGTCGATGACAAGCCCGACATTGACGAAGTGGGGGCCTATGACCCAGAGGCTGACGACCAGCTGCCCCATGCAGCAGGCTGCGGCGCTGTCGGTAGGGGTCTGGTAGGAACAAAGACCTGCACAGCAGCAGGTGTCGGCGCAGCAACAGCTGATAAAAGTACCCCGGATGAAGAAGAGGAGGCCATCAGGAAGTGGAAACACCACCAGTGGGAGCAATACCTAGCTCGGTCCTTTTTATGACTTTTCCCCGAGGAATTGTCTCACGCCTTAGAGGCCAGGGAGCTCAATGAAGCCACCAGCAACTGGGAAGCAGGGACCCCGGAGAACCCATGCCCAGAACTGGCTATCTGTTGCTCCATTAGGAATTTTTTGAGAGCCTTTTTTCATCACCTAAGGGTGGTTTGGTTAAACTGCCAGAGCTCACAGTCTGAGATGTTGTGGTCAGGCCCAAGACAGCAGACAGAGAGTTAGCATTTGTCTGTGTAGGCAATCTTCTTTCCACAGCGGCAGCAACAGAAAAGAGAAGTCAAAGGATTAGCTCTCGACATAAATAAGGTAAAGGAATCTCCTTAGAAAAAGAGATTCAGAAAAGCTAAGTGTAAAAAATCCATAGACAAAAATGGCTCGAAACTGTGTTGGAGCTTCCGAACAGACTCATGCGAGCAGAGTCAATGGCAGGAAAGAACTGAGGAGGGAACGGGGCTGCTCATGCCTTTATAGGGTTGATGACATCAGTAGATGATTTCGACATGGGTGACCCCAGTTGAACTGCTGAAAATATTCCTTGTGGATCCTGCTTCACTGACGGTGAAGTTCCAACTGTGTGACCTGATGACTGAGATGCCCCCAGTGAAGATCTGACAGTCCAACTCCCACTGCAGATGCTGCAACTGCCAGTGGGCACACTGGACCACGCTGGTGCAGGACACCATGTACCCCAGCAGCTGCAGGAAGCCTTAAGCAGGGAGCGAGTGCCCAACCTGAAATGATCAGGCAAAAGAAAGTACAGTTACATAAGAACTTACCATAACGGTAGATCTTCGAGAAAGACTCTTGCAGTAGGTATTCACAAGTAGGACTAAGCCGCCAGGCATCAGGACCCCAAGGAAAAATCTCTAGCTAGCAGTCTCTGGCAGGGACCACCCCATGTCAGGTGACCAGCGTCATCCGACGTCAGTATAAAGGAGGCGGTCCCCACGCCGCCCTCCAGTTCTTTCCAACCAAGAGCCAAAGGTCTGACAGGAGTGAAGAGGATATGGCCCCCATATCCGAAAGAAGAAATTGAGGGGTTGGAGGGAGGGAAGGTAATACCTACTGCAAGAGCCTCTCTCGAAGATCTACCATTATGGTAAGTTTTTACGTAACTGTACTATCTTACTTCGAGAGGGCTCTTGCAGTAGGTATTCACAAGTAGGACTGAGTTCCAAGCAGTCTGGAAAAAAAAGAAAGTGGGAGGAGGAAACACCATTCACAAATGCTGAGCTTCTAGACAGGGATCATGAGAGGATTCCCTGCAGGACAGCTAGCCCGAAGCCTGCTCTGCAGCAAGAGGCAATGTCCAAACTGTAATGTTTTGTGAAGGTATGGACGGACGTCCAAGTTACGGCTGCACAAATCTCAGCCGCTGACACATTCTTAAAGCAAGCGGCAGAGGCCACGACCCCTCTAGTGGAGTGGCCTTTGACCTGACCCGGAAGGGTCTTGTGATACTTGTCATAACAGAAAGTGATACAATTGGCCAACCATCTAGAAAGGCACTGCTTGGAAACAGGGTTGCCTTCTCTCTTGTGAGCGAAAGACACAAAGAGTTGGTCTGTTGTTCTGCGTTCTTTAGTCCTGTGAGTGTAGTATCTCAGAATTCTATGTACATCCAGGGCATGGAGGAGATACTCTCCTTGATTGGAGTGCTCTGTGAAGGAAGCTGGAAGCTTGATGGACTGATTCAAAGTAGATTAACGACCACTTTCGGAAGAAATTTAGGATTACTATGCATGGCCACTCTATCATTGTGGAAAATCAAATAGGGGATTTTACACATCAGGGCTTGCCACTCAGAAATCCTCCGAGCTGAGGTAATGGCCACCAGAAATAAAGTCTTCCAAGAAAGAAACTTTAGCTCTGCCTCCGCTGCGGGTTCGAAAGGGGGCAGAGTAATCTTCTCCAGAATGAAATTCAGGTCCAAAGGGGGAGTAGGGTTGCGAATCGGGGGTCTCAGGTGCAAGACCCCTCACAGGAAAGTCTTAGACACTTCTAGTTGTGCAAACGTCCTGCTCCTGAAAGGGATGTGGTAGGCCGAAATGGCTGCCATATGTACTTTCACTGATGAATAAATAAGGCCCAAGTCATACAGGTGCCTAAGGTACTCCAGAACCTTACTGGCTGGACAAGAAAAAGGTTCTAGGTTATTAGAACCCGCCCAGCTAGTGAAGAGTTTCCACTTCATGGCATAAGTGGACCTGGTGGAAGGCTTTCTGGCCTCCACCAGGATATCTGCTACTGCGGGGGAAACTCCAAAATGTGCTTTAGCTATGTCTAAAGGAGCCATGTGTGAAGGTGAAGAGATTTGAGGCCTGGATGGACCAGGGTCCCCTGCTCCTGGGTCAGCAAGAGTTGCGACAGTTTCAGAGGAAGAGGAGGTTCCTCAGAAAACTGTTGCGGAAGAGAGAACCAGACTTGCCTCAGCCAGAAAGGAGCAATGAGGATCATTCTCGCCCCTTCCGACCTTAACTTGTTGAGCACTCTCGTGATCAGAGGAACTGGAGGGAAGGCGTAAATGAACTTGTCCTTTCAGCACAGAGACAGTGTGTCCCGACACAAGACGTCTCACCCCAGAGTGAGCGAGCAGAAGACGGGAAGTTTGGCATTGTCGGGGGAGGCGAAAAGGTCCATTTGAGGGGTCCCCCAATGCCAGAAGACGTCGTTTAGCAGACTTGGCTGATGAGCGACTTAAAGCGTCCGCGAGAGAGTTCTCCATCTCCGGCACGTGGACAGCCGTCTGATGAAGGCTGTACTGGGATGTCCAGTGACAGATTCTCATGGCTTCCTGGCAGAGGGGATAAGAACGAGTTCCCCCCTGTTTGTTGAGGTACCAGACAACGCACACGTTGACTGATTGTACGAGAAGATGACCAGGACAAACAACCGGAAGGAGAGCCTGGAGAGCATAAAGGACTGCCCTCAGCTCGAGGACGTTTATATGGAGCCTCTGTTCGAACTGAGACCAGCTGCCCTGAATCCGATGAGACCCGAGATGGGCACCCTAGCCTGCCCCTGACGCATCCATCGTCAGGGTCTGGGTGGGTGGGATGGTACAGAACGAGGTCTCCAGATTGAGGTGATCTGCAGCCGTCCACCACTGCAAGTCTCTGATCATAGGATCCAACACCAGTGTCTCGTGATCCAGGTCATCCTGGGACTGATCCCTTTGAGTCCATAGGGTCCACTGAGAGATCCTCATGTGGAGATGAGCTAGTGGGACAGTCGGGATGGCGGCTGCCATCAGGCCGAAAAGGCGGAGGACCTTCCCGGCTCCGACCCTTCTAAGACCCGATACGAACTAAGCCTGGAGTGACAGTGTCTTGGCTCTGTCCGGGGCCAAAAAGGCCTTGCCCAGGGTCGTGTCCAACAGTGCCCTTATGAACTGCAGCCACTGGCAAGGGATCAGATGGGACTTGACAAGGTTGATTGTAATCCCCAGGTTGGAGAAAACTTGAAGGGTGAGGGAAAGGGAGCCCAAGAGTTCCTCCCTGGACAGGGCTGCCAGAAGCCAATCGTCTAAGATGGGGAAGACTTGGACCCCATTGGTATGCAGGAAGGCTGGCACTACCACCAGGTACTTGGTAAATACTCGAGGGCCTGAGGATAGACCAAATGGGAGGGCCCTGAACTAGTAGTGGGACCCCTGAAAACAAAAATGGAGGAACTTGCAGTGGGAGTGGCAAATGGGAATATGGAGGTAGGCATCCTGCATATCCAGGGCGCATAGCCACAGGCCCGGCTGAAGCATGGGAAGAAGGCTCTAGAGGGAGAGTATTCTGAACCGTTTGTACGCCACAAACTGGTTGAGGGAGCGGAGGTCGAGAATGGGCCTCAGATCTCCGGTTTTCTTTGGTACTAGGAAGAAGTAAGAATTGTAACCTGTCCCCTGAAGATGGGGGGCAGGTTATATTGCCTCTTTCAACAGAAGAGAGTGTATCTCTTCCACTACCAACTGCAGATGAGTAGGGGAGTACAATGAGGGAGGAGGTTGTCTGCGAGGTGGTTTCTGAATGAATTCTACCGAGTGTCCTGCTGCAATCAGCTGGAGCACCCAAGCGTTTATCGTTATCCTCTCCCAGCCCGACAGATGGGAGGAGACTCTCCTCCCTACTGGTTCCTCTGAACTGGACAGAGGCAGTGGGGGAGACAGGGAATCAGGAAGTGGAAGGCAGAGTAGCGGCCAAGGCCTCAGGAGCTTTCTTGCTGGGGGGAGGGCCTTGGTAGCTGGCGCGGTCTTACGTTTATTGGGACGTCTGGATTGCATCTGTTTAGCCCTTTGGCGGCTGGGGCACTGAAAGGACCGTTTCTGCCTTGAGAGGGTTTGTACATTGTCTAAACAGACTTTAATGCCAAACCCTTCTCCTGTAATTCGGTGATGATTTCCTTGACATCACCGGCAAACAGCACAGACCCGCTGAAGGGAGCATCGTGAATAGCCGATTGTACTTCAGGGACCAGATCTGACACTCGGTGCAAGGTGTGACGCCACAAGGATACGGCAAAGGCCGAGCTCCTGCTTGCTGTGTCCACCGCGTCATATGTAGCATGAAGCATGTGTCTACAGGCCGAACGCATGGAGCTGACAAGATCTTCCAGTTCCTACTTAGTCTGGAAGAGAGTCCAGTTTTAATTCCACCTGACTAAGGATAGCCTTCTGGTAGTCCCCCATGTGGCCGACGTAGTTGAGGGCCCTCATGCCCAGAGTGGAAGAAGCATAGACTTCCTTCCCGTACTGGTCCAGAAGACGTGATTCCTTGTCAGGAGGGGACGAGCTAAAATGCTTAGGGTTGGCTGATTGGTCATGTGCGGCACTAATCACTACCGAATCAGCCTTGGGGTGAAGGCTAAGGAAGTCCTTCCCCTGAGGAGACTGGTATAGTCTGTCTGCCTTCCGAGGAAGGGGGGCTAACGAGGAAGGTTGCTTCCAAAGAGTGGAAACAAGATCCACATGAGTCTCTATCTAGGGAGTAATCAGGGTGGGAGAAGTCTCCGGGAGATCCGGATGGGCCGCGAGCTTCTTATGCTGGGGGTCTGGCTCCACTGATTGCCACTCACAGGCAGCCTGGATTTTCTTCAGCAGCTCCAGAAAGGAAGGGTCTTCCGGAAGGGACTTTGGAGAACCTTGCAGCCTGGATCTACCTGGAGTGTGGCTCAGGCGTTGGCCCGGAGGGCGTAGGGCCCGAAAGGGGATCCGTTGGGGGGGTCCGGGAACCCAAAAGGCTCTGACGGTCTGTCAGGAAGCAGTATGCTGGAGGGTGACTTCAGCCTGTCTGGCGTCGGGTCCAGTGTCTGAGGATCTGGCGTCGGGGGTTGGGCACCCCCGACGGCAGTGTTTCAGGCTCCTAGACCCCAGCTGGGGAGGGAGGAGCCGCAGGAGACGCAGGGACCTCAGTAGGCAATGTGACAGGTGTGCGCTGTGGTGACTCTCCGGCATCAGCGGTGGAAGGAGAGCCTGACGACGGGTCACTGGCTGGGCGGATGTCGGGTATACTGACGACCGACTTATTGGATGCACTCTGACAGGTAGGTCTGGGTTAGAGGCCATAGCAGGAGTGCGGGCCTCCTTTACCCCAGAGGCTCCCGTCGGGCCCGAGCGCGAGCCGGACGGGGTGTGGGGGGTTGACGCCGGCTTAGATACCACTAAGGCGGCCGTCGAAGGATGATCCCTCGGAGGGGGAAGTTACCTGGAGAGATGCGACTCCAGCCAATGTTGCAGCCACTGTAGATGGCGAGTCCCAATCCCTGTGTTTCTCTTTGTCCCTCCTTTTCTTGCGATGGCCCTCAGGAGAAGTTGACACCTGCCTCCATTTCTTCAGTTCATTTTCCATGGATATCATTTTCTTTTTGAGCAAATGGGCTTCCACGGACTGCTGCCTTAGTTTCCGAGTAGCAGCGTTGAATTTTTGGCAGTGTTCACACTTCTCCTGTGGTGGTCTGGGTCCAGACAGAAGAGGCAGAGGGAATGGCTGCCCTTGTGATGGAGCTGGGATCCACACGAGTTGCACTTGTTTTTATGCGATTCCGATGGCGTTGGGGACGACATGCACAGCAAGGTAGTAACACACAATTATCAGAATACGAAATAAAATTGTCGAAAAGGGTTTATACTTACCCAAATGGCGAGATAGTTTGTGCCGTTCTTCTGTGTGAGGTACTTTCGTAGTTTCTAACGGCAGGAAAGAACTGAGGATGGCATCGGACCGCCCCCCCTTTATACTGACATTGGATGACGCCGGTCACCTGACATGGGGACGGTCCCGGCCAGAGACTGCTAGCTAAAGATTTTTCCGTGGGATCCTGATGCCTGGTGGCTTAGTCCTACTTGAGAACACCTACTGCTAGAGCCCTCGCGAAGTAAGATGTAAGGTTCAGTGCCTGGTCTGCAGGGAAGCGGACCTTGGCTTGTAAGGAGTCTAGCTCTGCCCCAATGAAGTGTGGTGCAGGCCTTTAAAAAAAGCACCCAACCACCTTCGAACTGCAAGGGGATCAGTTTGGATTTGGGCAGTTGTCTAAAAGGCCCAAGTCTCTGCAGGTCTGGCGGGCTAGATTTCTGGACCACACCACGGCTTCCTTGGATGGTCCGACTATCAGCCAGTCGTCCAAGTAAGGGCAAACCCTGATGCCGTTGCACCACAGGAAGGCTGCCACCACTGCCATGCACATGCTGGAGACCCTTGGCATGGACAAGAGGCTGAAGGGCATGACCTGGAACGGTTACAGCACCCCATCTGCATGGAACCAGAGGTATTGCTAGTGGGATGGATGGACCGGGATGTGGAAGAATGTGTCCTGGAGGTCCAGAGGACAGAACCACATGCCCTGCTCCAGAGACTGTATAATCTGGTTCAGACTGACCATCCAGAACTTGCACTTCCACATGAACTAGTTGAGACTGTGCAGATCCAGTATGAGACACCAGCCCCCCCATTTGTTCTGGGACAAGGAAGTACCTGGACATGCACCCCCAACTTACCAGAGTGTCTGGGACATGGGCTATAGCTCCTTTTGCAAGGAGCTGAGCAACATCCTCCCTCAGGGCGGAAGACATGTCCTATGACACAGAGTGCTCCCTCGGAGCATGGGATTGGTAAGGTGGGACAGCTTCAAAACTGAGAGGCAACCCTTAGCCTACTACCTCGAGAACCCACTTGCCTGTAGTACTGATGGACCAATATGGATAAAAGTAGCAAAGCCAATCCCCCACAAGAAGCTGAGTCAGGGACTGGACAGGCAGGAGGTAGACACCCCCCCAATCCATCACTGTGCAGCTCGGGGGCACTGGCAGCTGGGGCCTGGGGGTACCACTTCCCCTGCACTCACCTCTGTTTGGTCCCTGGCTGCAGAACTTGGCCTTGTAGCACCACGTTTGGTATTGCCTGTGCTGGGGCTGCTGCTGCTGAGGCTGTTGTGGCTGAAAGGACTGAAAATGAAAGGCCTTCTTTTTCAGTTTCTGGGTCTTTGGGTCCTTCTGGGACAAAGTCAGACAGTCCACGGTGGTGTTGGACTTTTCAGTCTGAGTGAGATGACCATTCACCGCCTGGGCCAAAGAGGCCGGCCCAAGAAAGGGACACTGGCCAGCTTATGTTAAGTGCCTGCCAAAAGGTGGAGAGCCTCAGCCAAGCCTGGTGATGCATCACGATGGCTGCTACCATGGCATGGGCACTGGAGCTGCCCATGTCCAAGGCCATCTGGAGCAGGTGTTTAGCCAGCACATGGCCGTGGTGTATGACCACTTGCACTGGCAACTGCTTGGCAGCAGGGAGGAGAGGGAGAACATTATACAGCATTCCCAACAGGGAGTGACCAAAGTAGGCTATCATCAGGGTGTATGTCACTTGACGAAGACTGAGTGAGGAAGCGGCAAAGACCTTCTTGGTCACCTGGTAAAGCTTCTTCGACTCCTTGTTGGGGGGCTTTTCCAGGTCCCCAGTATTTCCAAATATCCGGAAGATCATAGGAAGGACATACTTGCAGACCATTCAGCTGAGGGTCCCGGGCAGGATGCTGGATGCTGCCAGAGCTCCAGAGTCAGTCCCAAAATGACCTCAGCCATGGGAAAGGCAAACCCTGGGAATTCGTCCTTATCCAGGATGTCAGTGAAAGAATACTTGGCCCTTTTTTGAACAGGCTCAAAAGAGAAGTTCATGGACTCAGACGTAAGTTGGAGTAGAGCCCCAAATGACACCAGCCCGTGGTCGGTGGTGAACTCTTCGACCGATTCATGGTCGAAGGTATGCGTCCTCAATGACTCCATGGAGGAACTATTTGAGTCATCGGAAGACTCATCAAAAATAGCCCTTGACCGTTTGCCACTGTGAATCACCCAAGACTCACCTGACTGGGTGATTTCTACCAACAGCTGGCCTAGCAAGCTGATCGTAGCACAGGAGTCCTTGGTTGGGGCTCCATGCAAAGCCTATGGTGGAGGTGGTTCCACTAGCAGGGGTAGAGAGACAGGTGTCTGCAACAACTGTCTTGGAAGGACCAGCATTAGCGTGACTGGCACTGGTCAGTCGACCACAGGGGCCAGGGGTAGAGGACTACCCTGCCCGCCAAGGCCCACTGCTGCCAAAGGAGTTCCACATAACGCTGCTGCATGCGTTAAGTGGTTGGGGGAGTCAAGGGAGCAGGTGGATCATGATTTCTACCAGTCCCACAACCGAAGATGGTGCTTTCTGTGCTTCTTACCATGGCTGGCAGGGATCTCAATGAAGGTCTGGACAGCCCAACACATCTCCCAGAACTCTCTGGTGAAGAACGCTCCAACACTGATCCCAGATGGGATCAGCACCAAGTCCAATGAGGAGCCCTTGCCACCACTTCTTCCTTGGCCATGAGTTGAAACATGGATCTTGCAACAGCAGAGGCTGCCTTGCGACCCTTACGCTGCAATGTAGGATCTTGTTCAGCTGGCTGGCTGGCCAAGGAGAACACGTGCCTTGCAATCCTCCAGGGAGGAAGGAAGCATTATCTGGCACAGGCCGCAACCCCCGACATCGTGTGCTATCCCCAGGCACCAGTGGTATGACGTGTGGGTCCATCCACGACATCTTCTGTTGGCATGTGATACACTGCTTGACGCCAGGACCTGGCTTCACTTCTTCATGTTCCATCTTCCATCTCTGAGCCTGGAGGAGAACTGAGGAACATAGCAAAATAGCTGTGAAGAACAGAACAAACTCTTTTAGCAGAAAGGAAGATCTGACATCACAGGGTGTAGCTGGAGGATATACTGCCTGGGTGGATGGGGGAGCTTAGTTTAAAGACGTTCCAACAAATCAGCACTTCTGGTGGAACTGCCCTCATGTGGATTAAGTGAATTACATTCACTAAAATACCACCAACAGCATAATCTGGTTCAAAGTCAGTTGGCATTCATCTGTAACACCCCCCCCCACCCCCCGGTCGTGCCTGAAAATAGGCAGAATTTGTCTAGTGCACTTACCCGGTCAACAAAAACTAAATAAATAAAATATCCATGCCCCTAGAAATACATTTTACACTGCGGTGACCAGAAATGTACACAGTATTTCAAGTGCTGCCTCACCAGTGCCCTACTGTGTAAAGAGGCAGAATCATACCATTTTCATGTTATGTTATACCCCTTGTAATGCAGCCCAGCACTCAAGTGTTGCTGCACATTACTGTGACACATTCAGCTTCCCATCAATGATTACCCCCAGGGTCATCGGACCCTCAGATTATTTTCACAATAAGTTGCTGTCTATTTAAATACCACCTCTGATGTGAATTCTTTGGACGTATGCAAAGGACCTTATACTTACCTACACTAAATCTACTACCACAGTTAACTGAAGTCTCTTTGCAGAGTGTTTTCTTCTTTTCCCAAGAATCTGCCACTCTTATTAACTTGCTGCTATCCCCAAATTTCACTACCTTATTTGAGATCCCCTGACTCTAAGTCAGTAAAAATAAACAGCAGAGGTTCCAATATTGCCCCTTGAGGGACTCCACTGATGACTTCCTTCCAGCATGCTGTCCCATGCCCCACAACCCACATACTGTAGGTGTACCACTGCATAGGTGAACAAAATGCTTCTTCATAGCACTCCTCACTCTATCCCTCTTAATGCAGGGTTTGCCCTCTAGTTCTACTGTAACGAGCAAGATGAAAATGTTTCGCCTGATCTGCCTTATCCAATCCCATTACAATCTTAAAGAAATCTTAAAAACTGAAATCAGAGCTCCCCTCGGCCTTTTTTTCTCTAGGGAAAAAATACTCAGCCAGTCTAAACATTTCCTATAGCTCAATCCCCTCATTCCCATTATCATCTGAGGTGCTCTCTGCTGCACTGCCATTTACAGTATGCCGCAGTGACCAGAACTGCACACTGTACTCCTTGTGCAACTTTATCGGTGCCCTATAAAGTGGCAGAAACACATCACTTTCATGGCTTGTTATGTACCTTTTTAATACAGCCCAGCCTTTCATTTGGTGAACCTAATGCTGCTGCACATTTCTGTGACAGCTTCAGCTTCCTACTAGTGCTGACACCTAAGTATTGTTCATGATCTGTTGCTGCTAGTCTTTTTTCCCCCCTGTATAAACAGTACCCTGACTTAAAACATACTGAACGGTAAAGATCCCAGTACGAACCTCTTGGGAACCCCACCAATGATTCCCTTCAAGTATATTTATCAATACCTTAGAGTCCTGTTGTTTAACTATATCTCTGTCCACTGTGTGTTATTATATACAGTTCCAAATGTCCTTAACTTTGAAGCATCTTCTCTTACGGAACAGTGCTGAATGCATTGCTTAAGTCTATTTCATCAGCTGCCTTTACCGCTGTTTAGATAGACTGGAACACTCTCCCCTTAGTGAACCCATGCTGACTCTCCTTTATCAGATGGAATCTATCCAAATGCCCCCTCTCCTGATTCTTGAAAACTATCTCCTGTATATTTCCCCATAGCTGAGGTCAGGCTCTCTGATCAGTAGTTACCTGGGTCACTTCTACCTTCTTTTATTAAACAGATGGGTCATAATTTCAAGAAAACAACTGTGTGAAACTGCTGCTGAATATGGTGATCTGTGTTTGCCTGACTTCTTCACCATCGTGACGAGGAAAAGAATGTCCACGTATGGTTATGCTATTTCACGTCTCATTCATGGTGGAAAATGATCCCTAAAGTGACATTTTCTGACTTTACTGACTTTGCTCTTGGGGTGGGGGGTAGCACAGCTTAGTGGTTAAAATACAGAGCTATAAACCTAGAGACCTAGTTACAAACCCCACCAACACTACTTACTTATGGTGTGACCTGGACCAGGTCATGCAACCTCTCCATGCTTAACATCCTCTCTGTCGCTCCTCCTCCTTCCCTCCCTGCCTCCCTCCCTGTGCTTAACCAACCTACAGTACCTTCCCTCCCTCACTTCCCCTAATCTTATCTTGTTGTTAACTTTTGCCAAGAATTAGATGTTCACCGGGTAAATCAGAGCAGGAATAAGCTGCAGACCCAAAGCACTGAATGGTTTGAAAAAGAGACTTACACTGACTGTGTTGTTCATCACATATCCTGCAATAACAATGGCTCGTCCTCGGAAGCTCTGCAGGGTTGCAGTAGCAGCACACTGGACCAATTCACCTTCAGGACCAAATGCTGAGCTGTAAGGAATGTTTATGCTGCCTGGAATATGGCCACGGTTAAAGCTGAAAGAACATGGTGAAGGAAAACACAGCCTTTCAGTGGATAAGCAAAGCAACAGTGATGGATCCTTGAATAAAGATTAAAGGCAACAGGAGTACATTTTCAAAGATGCTTTTTGTTCCCGATCTATGAATGATTAACAATATAACTTTTAACCAAACAGCATGGTTTGTTTCTAAACATTCCAGGCACTCATAACCAAAAAGAGTATGTCTTGTGCAAACAGTTCCAAAATTCTTAAATGTTATCATAGTCCACTTCACTTGGCACACAGGGGTTTCTTTAAATTTTAGCAAAGTAAAACATTCTGAGTTGAAATTCAAGTTCTAGTTTTTAAAACAAAAGCTTTTATCATGATTTATAGTATGTTTATATGTACAGTTGTGGCATCTCTCATGGTTATGAATGCCTGCTCAAGTCCTTTTGTGCCAGAAATACAGGTTACTCACCTGTAACAGGAGTTCTAGGAATGGTATATGTTGTTCATCCACACTGTCTGGCAGGAATCCTTGCCGCTTTAAATTTTGCCGGAAGGTCTTCAAGCTGGCTCCTCCCACCCACCCGGGTGGTAAAACTCTCGGCTCCGCCCCATGACGCCAGATCTGGCCCGCTGGAAGCTCAGGTTGTGCGTAGAAGCCGGGGAGGTCGGGTGGGTCGTGTGGATAAACAACATATACCATTCCTAGAACTCCTGTTACAGGTGAGTAACCTGTATTTCTAGGGACATGGATATGTTGTTCATCCACACTGTCTGGCAGACTCCTAGCAGTTCTCCGGGAGGAGGGAGGCAAGGCGCATACCCCCTACTTAGGGAATAGAGACTGGAGAACCGAGGCCCCAAAACCAGCATCCCGTGTGACTCAAGGTCGATGTGCTAGTGGGTGATGAAGGTGTGTGCTGACTTCCAGGTAGCAGCCCTGCAGATTTCCTGGATAGGGACGCCCTGGAAGCAGCCACCGATGAAAGCAGTATGGCGGGTGGAATGAGCTCTTATCCCTCTGGAAGGCTCCATGCCCGTAACTTAAGCAAAGATCTATGCAGGAGGTGACCCACCTGCCTATGATCCGCTTGGCTACAGGTCTGCCAGGTGCGGCTTCATCGTGGTGACAAACAGCTGGCGAACCTCTCCCCGAATTTCAGCCGTGCGCTCCTTATAGTAAGCGAGCGCCCTTCTACAGTCCAGAGTATGGAGCCTATATTCGGCCTCCGAGGTGTGATTGGAGTAGAACACTGGCAGAGTCAACACCTGGTTAAGGTGAAACTCCGACACCACCTTTGGAAGGAATTTCGGTTGGGGGCGCAGGACAACCTTGTCCCTGTGGAAGACCAGGTAAGGAGACTCGTGGAGAGCGCCGAGCTCTCCATCCTTCTGGCTGACGAATAGCCACCAAGAAGGCAGTCTTCCACGACAGGTGAGAGATCACACCTGTGCATTGGTTGAATGGATTGCCCATGAGCTTTCCAATACCAGCAGTAAATCACGGAGGTGAAGAAGGTTCTCGCCTGGAGAAATGCGATCAAGGCCTTTGAAAAAGCGCCCGACCACTTTTTCCTGCGCCACCGACTGCTTCCCGGCCCGCGCCCGGTAAGCAGAGATGGCTGCCAGGTGCACCTTAAGGGTCGTCGACCTAAGCCCTTGCTGAGAAAGGGACCATAGGTAGTCCAATATGCTCGCCAAGGAACAGGAGGAAGGGTCAAGGCCCTTGCCCTGACACCAAATGGAAAATCTCTTCCATTTGAAGGCATAGCATTTTCTGGTCGACTCCTTACGGGACGCCTCAACTACATTGAGGACCTCGTCGGAAAGACCCAAGGCCTGGAACTCTAGCCGCTCAGGAACCAGGCCGTCAGGTGCAGGGATTGAAGGTCCGGATGGAACACCTTCCCCTGATTGACTGAGAGCAGGTCCGGGCAAGCTGGAAGCTGCCTCGGGAGCCTGGAGCTGAGGCTGAGGAGATCTGGGTACCAGTACTGGCGGGGCCAGTCTGGGGCTATCAGAATCACCTGCGCCTTGTCCCTTCTTGCCTTGAGAAGCACCTTGTGGATCAAGGGAAATGGGGGAAAGGCGTAGAAGAGGCCCGGGGTCCACGGCCTCGAGAAGGCATCCCCCTGCAGCGAGCCCTGCTGAGGAGGGTGGGCATGGAACAGCCTCAGCTTCGCATTCTCCCTGGAGGCAAAAGGTCCACCTGAGGTGTACCCCAATGGGAGAACAGATCTTGTACTACCTCCGGCAGGAGAGACCACTCGTGGGACACAGCCCCTATCCGGCTTAGGGCATCGGCAGGGTATTGGAGGCTCCTGCCACATGAATGGCTAGGAGATCCGCCTCCAGGCTGCTGCAGTGACCAAATGAGAGCTTCCTTGCATAGAAGCATGGGCGCGTCCGCCCTGGCGGTTTAGGTGTAATACATGGTCGTGGTATTGTCCGTCTGGACTCGAACCACTTGACCCCGAAGAAACGGAGCGAAGGCGGTGAGAGCTAGGCGGACCGCTCGGAGCTCCAGCAGGTTGATATGGCATCGGGACTCCTGCGGGGACCAGAGGCCGTGCGCTCGGTGTTCCCCTAGATGGGCACCCCAACCCATCAGAGAGGCATCGGTCGATAGGGAGACCGTCGGCTCGGGCGGACAAACGGGATGCCCTCCTGCAGATGAGCCGGAACGATTCACCACTGGAGAGCGTTCCACATCCTCATGGTCACCGTCACTAGCTGGTCCAATGGATCGCAGCGTTGAGACCATTGGCTGGCCAGACTCCATTGAAGGGGGCGCATGTTCCAGCAGGCCCAACGGACCACGCTGGTGCAGGCCGCCATGAGACCCAGGAGGTGCAGGAAGTCCAGGGCAGGGCGCGATTGCCCAACCAGAAATGACTGGGCAAAGGAGGAAAGAACCTCGGCCCTGTCTGCCGGGAGCCGTGCTCTGGCTCGAAGAGAGTCGAGCTCTGCCCCGATGAAGAGAATCACCTGCTTCGGTTCGAGTTCCGACTTGGCCTCGTTGATGAGGAGGCCGACTTGAGAGCAAACCTGGAGGGCCAGATCTCTGGACTGCTCCACCTCCTGTCTGGAGGGGGCTGCTATCAGCCAATCGTCCAGGTAAGGGTACACCCGGACCCCTCGGCGCGGCAGGAATGCTGTCACCACTGCCATGCATTTGGTGAAGACCCTGGGAGCAGGTGACAAGCTGAAGGGCATGGCTCGGAACTTGGAAAGGGATCCTTCCGCTCGAAAGCGAAGGAATCTCTGATGTGACGGACGGATAGGGACGTGAAAGAACGCATCCTGCAGGTCCAGAGAGGAGAACCACATGCCGCGTTCCAAGGATGGTATTATCTGAGCCAGAGTGACCATCCTGAAGGTCCGAGACCTTAGGAACTTGTTTAGGTCGTGCAGGTCGAGAATGGGGCGCCAGCCCCCCATCCATTTCGGAACCAGGAAGTACCTGGACACAAACCTCGGGTCTGAGGGAGGATCCGCCACCTCTCTGATCACCTCCTTCTCGAGGAGGATAGCGATGTCGGCTCGGCGAGCCGACAGTGAGGCTGCAGACCCGGGCCCTCCAGTGCGACGGCTTTGTGAGGGGCGGGCCTGCTCAACTCCAGAGGCAGGCTCTTTCCCACCACTTCAATACCCACTGGTCTGTGGTAATAACGGACCAGGTGGAAAGAAAGTGGCAGAGTCGCCCCCCCACGGGGGGAACCTGGGGTGAGGCAACGAGGTTGGGGGCAACACCCCTCAACCCGTCACTGGGCAGGCTTGGAGGGGGGACCGGCCGAGGGACCTCCTGGGCCTTTACCCCCCTGCTTCCTGGAGGAGGAAGCTGCGGGCTTGGGTTTGGGATGCCAAGTGCGAGCCTGCTGGCCCTGACGTTGCTGGGCCGGACGTGTCGCAGGCGCAGATGGACAAAAGGGCTTAGGCTGTGGTCTGCGGCCCTTGTCCCTCTGAGCAGATGAGACAGAGTCCAAAGTGGCATTGGACTTCTCGATCCTCTGGAGGTGGCCTTCCAACCCAGGGCCAAAGAGGTCGGTCCCCAAGAAGGGGACATCCGCCAACTTGTGCTGGGTATCCGATGTGAATGTGGATATCCTCAGCCATGCCCGACAGCGCATAGCCACTGCGGCCGCGACCGACCTGGCGATGAGTCTCCAATGTCCAGAGCAGTCTGAAGTTGCTGCTTGGCCACTGCTTCTGCCCTGGTCCCGTGATCTGCCTAACCGTGGTCTGCAGGTCAGCCGAGATGAGGACTACCTCGTCCAGGAAGCCCAACAGGCATGGGAGAAATGTGCCATAAGTACGGCCGAGCTGGCCTGATGAAGGCCAAGGGAGGACGCAGCATAGACTTTTCGCCTGGCATAGTCCAATTTCTTGGACTCTTGTCGGGAGGTTTGTCCACGTCCCTAGCGTTTCCGGCATGCCGGAAAACGCTGTCGGTAACTAATCCCTCGGCTGAGGGATGTTCCGAGAAACCAGACACAGAACCGGTAGGGACCGCATACTTCCTGGCCATCCTGGCCGAAGGCGCAGGGCAGGAAGCAGGGCGCTGCCAGAGCTCCAAGGCCGGAGAGTGTAAGGAGGGAGGGAGGTTGGGTTTAGGCAAGAGAGCCTAAGGGATATATAAAAGGAAAGGAATAATAAACTAAAAGGAGAAATAAATGACAGAGGAGACAGAAGAAGAGATTAAAATAGGAAATTGGGGAGAAAGGGGCCCAAATCTCTGGAAGGAGAAGGAGAAGGAGAGGGAAGGAGAGATAAGGGGCGGGGGGGGTGGAAGAAGTAGCACACCCCCAGGAGCGGACTGCAAACTGATATCTTTAGAAGACTATAGTCCAGCCCTGGACTATAGAGCTCAGCTGCAGGAGGCAAGCAAACTTGAAAACAGCCTAGGTCTAGAAGACCAAACAATAAGACAGTGCAGACTGAGGGTGTGTCTCAAACTCTCCCCCCCCCTCCCAAAAAAGGGGAATTTTAAACAGCCAATAAGGCTTAGGGTGAGAAAGCGCTCAATTTCTGAGTCCATAAATAAAATACAGACTGAAAGAAGGGAGGGGCCCCAACACCCCAGACGCCCTAGAATAAGGGAGAAGAGAAAGAGCCCCCAACATCTGCATAAAAACAACAGGAGTCACCCTGTGTGTCTCCACAGTCTCTCCTGCCTAATCACAAGGGAGAGGAGAGTGAAGAAAGAGAAGACACACGGGGGAGTCCAGAGACTGAGGTCCACAGGGGAGGAGGGTGGGATTTAGTGATGAATGGTGAAGATACACAGAAAGAGCAAGAATTACGGTAGGTACTTATCTTCATATCTTATCTGTGTCGCTCTTCACCATTCATCACTAGTGGGTGAGTACCAAGCCCTCCCTGAAGGGGGCCCTGAACGACCCCCAAGGGACTAGGTCCCTTAGCCTCCAGTGGGTGAGACACTGAAGGGAAGAACCTTTACAGGCCTGGGGAGGCCTGGGACTGGTCTGGGCGAGACGGGGATCCCCCAGTGGGGGAAGAAGGATGCTCCGAAAGCCTCCATCTCACCCTTCGAGAGAAAAGATGGGTTCTCCAGTATGTGGAGTAAATCACCCTACACCGGGCCAGGGGTGATAACCAGGATAGGCTAAGCCATGCCGTCCGTCGAAGGCAGATCACTGTCCCTACCACTCTGGATGCCACCTCACTGGCATCATAAGATGCCCTTGCTTGGTGCCTTGCTAGCTCCAGGCCCGCAGAGGGCACTGGCTTGCCTGGTTTCCTCCGAATCAGGCATTGAGGCTAGGAGCTGACCTAGCCTGGCTGCAAAGTGGCCCTGATGTGCTGCAATAGAAAGAGAGATCCGTGCTGAGTAGAATATCTGTTCCCCAGAAACCAAACTGCAGAGTCCCGAGTTCGGGGTCACAGGTGGGGTGCATGCCCAGAGGGTGTGTCCAAGGAGGTCAAGCTCGAAGAGGGATGAGGCAGAGAACCTGGAAACCCAGGGGAAGCGCAACACTGCTGGCCTAGGTCCCTTGGGGCTGGTACGGTGGAAAAGGGATGTAGCCAGAGCTGATGTGATGCCTCCTGAAAAGGAACAGGCCAGGCGGGAGCCACCAGGTGGGCCGCACTGTACTCGCCTAAGAAGGCGCGTGTCACATGCTCTGGATTGCTAACCAGGACTGGGGTAAGGTGGAGCTCGTCTAACATCCTTGCAAGGAAGCGCTGCTAGGAGGACAGGTCAGATGCTGGGGAGATGTGGCCCGAAGGTTCCTTTCCCTCCATAGAGGGAGAAGAGGATGAAGATGAGCTCCCAGGTTCAGGGTCCGGCTGCAAGGAAGCGTGGTGAAATACCTGCTGGTCCAGGGCATGGAGGTAGGTGGGGAAATGTGCAGCAGAACCTCTGAGCTGTTCCCAGGTGAGAGATCCTCAAGGACTGGGAATACCTGGGACAACCGGGGATGGAGACAGAGGCTCGGGGGGCAGACTCCTGGCAACAGGAGAACGGTCTCTGTCAGGGCAGGGGGACCCAACAGGAAACCCTTTGCAGGAAGGGGGATCTGAAGGTCGTCGCAGCTAACAGCCATTCAACCGGGTCAGAACGGTCAGAGCTGTGCCCAAAGGAAGAAATCCCCTCGTGAGGTAACCGGGACTGTGCGAGTCCAGAAAGACGGCCCCTGACCTCAGAAGTTAAAGTCCCTCTTGGGGACTCATCCAGCGAAAGGCGAGGGTCTGCACTGTGGCTCCTCCCAGAATCTGGCTGGGCTCTGGGGAGGGCGCACTGCGCCACGCCTCTACCTCTCAGCCCTTCAGAAACAGAGAGGGACCTCAACCTCGTAGCCACCAACCTAGGTAGCTGGCAACTCCGGGTGGCCTCCGAGGAGTCCACCCAGGGAACCATACCCTCCTCCCTCCTGGTGCGCCCTGAGCTGCCCCAAACTTCGGCTGTCCAAACACACCAAGGAGGGGGGTGCCCCAGCTGGAGGAACAGAAATGCCAGTGACCCCAGGTTGCTCAGCAGTAGTCACGGGGACCACTGCTGGCTGGTCAGACCCCCTGACCCCAAGGTCCACCGGCAAAAACCGACCCCCAGAGGGAGGCTGAGTGGGGGCCGAGGTGCTGGAAATAGAGAGGTCCAAAGAACCAGGGAGCCAGTCTGGATCAGGCCCAGAGTCCGCCTCGGAAGAGGCAGCCTCCGAAGTCCGATGCCAGACAACTTCCCAAGCCCCTCCAGTTCCTGGACCACAAACCGGGGCACCCTGAGATTCGGCACCGCCAATGCTGCCAGAGGGAAGCACAGCCCCACGCCTGGCGCTGACACCAGCCCAGCGCCGCGAGCGGCACCGGAGTCGCGCGCAACCCAGAGTGCGCCTCCGTGCCCCCCCCCGGTGCCACCGACTGCCAAATCCAACACAGCACCATGCCCAACATCAACACCCATCCCAGCACCGTGAGTGGCACCGAAGTCAGGCGCAGCCTTGAACGCAACGCTGCATAACACCCCGGCACTGCGAGCAGCCTCGAAGGCAGGGCCAGTCCCGACCACGGTGCCGACCCCATCCCCTGCACCGCGAGTGGCACCGAGGCCAGGGATGGTGCCAGCTCAGGCCCCAGCACCGCACATGGCACCGGGACTAGAACCAGGTCCAGAAACATCCAAACCACCACCCCCGGTGCCGCCGAGAACTCCGACATCACAAACAACATCTGAGGCGACAGCAGCAGCACCGAGAGAAGGCCTGACGCCAAGCTCAAAGCCCATGGCGCTGTGAACGGTGCCGGGGCCAAGAGCGGTGCCAAGAGGCGGCATTGAGGGTGGTGCTGGTCCCAGCCCGAGGGCCGGAACCACCGAGGAGTTCCGCCACCGAAAAGGCTTACCGCCGCATGCTGCCCCATCGACCTCCGCGGGGCCGCCTGCCCTCCTGCACCGCAGAAGAAACCCCCGCTGCAGCAAGGTTAAAAGAGGTGGCGGTTCCCTCCTCCACAGGCCGTACAGGACTCGGAAGGGACACGAAGGAAGGGATGAGACTCCTCGCCTTGGCCTGGCGACTGCGCATTCGTCCTACGAAAGTCGGCAATGTACGTCTGACCTTCAATGCGCGGTTCTCAATTACACGGCGGTCCATCGAGAAGCAAATGTTGCAGTTATCCATATCATGGTTGGGGCCGAGGCAGGAAAGGCAACGGTCATGCTGGTCCGTCACAGAATAGAGGTGGCCACATGGGCACCAACGCATAGGGGGCCGCCCTGCTTTCGACATTTTCTTGCCCCCCGGACGAGACATGACCGAATGGAAAATAAAACTTTAACAGTACTCGACGCATCTTAAATAAAAGGAAAAGTCTTACCAGTAAGAAGTGACGTTGAGCAGGCGAGCAGAACCAAGGCAACTATCAACTTAGAAACTAACGCTTTGGATAAGGTCGACGGACTAGGCCGCAAACTACCAGTCTCTCACGAGGTACCACACTCGACGGTGGGAGAGAAAGAACTGGGGCTGGGGCGGAGTCGACAGCAGCTAACGGCCAACCCTCGAGCTGCACGTGGAATGTCGGCCTCGAGGGTGGCGCCCGACCCCTGCATCGACTACCATGAAAAAGTCTCCTATGGATCCTAGCTCCGTGCGCTTATACCCACTAGTGATGAATGGTGAAGATTGACAGAAATAAGATCTGCTCTGCTTCACTAAGTAGTTCTCTTACATAAGAACTCAAAAAAGTGTATGCTTTATGTTTCAGGAGGCCAACAGCGAAGTCAGTCGGTCAGGGGCGGGGCTTGAAGGTACCTTAGTAAGTATCCTCATGTCATTATGATTATGATGCCTCTATGATATGCTGTTTCAACAGAATACAGTGATCAAAATAAATCCATTAAAAAAATGAGACTGCGATGATTTATGACTTGCATTACCTGGCTGAGGCCCTCGATGAACAGGAGTCCCCAGCAACTGTTGGGGTTGAGGGGACCTAAGGCCAGCTCTGCTCATCAAAGAACTCTTAGAACCATAAGAGACATTGTTACCATTACTCCTGTTTTGTTACTGTATAAACATTTATAAACTGATCCCAATTTCAGATTCTGTGTCTGTGACCAAACTGGTCTGGACATGTAGGCAGACTGCATATTGCATATCAGCAACCTAAGTATAGCACAACACCCTTAATGAATGTGATTAGTACAGATTTAAAAGTGTAGTTATGAAATGTACTGCAATGTACAGGAGTATGTGTTTAGCACGGTGAAAAGAAACAAACCTGGTGACTTTTTGTTTCTCTCATCTGCAATCAAATGTTTTTTTTTTCGCTCTTTACTTCAGTACCAGTCACTCCTACTTTGTGCTCTGTTTCCAAGGCTACCAGGGTCATGACAAGCGAGAGATTTTGGGAAGACTAAATAAAAAGCAGGTTAGGGATAAGGTGCTAAAATGTTTTGTCTTTCGTTTTCATTCGATAGCTCTAACCACTGGTGCCATGGGTATTTACACAGTAATCCACGCAAGCCCTACTATCCTTTAATTTCCTTTAAAATGTTACTTGCCATCAAAAGGTTGGCATACAGTATTAAGTATTTTTTTTATACATGCTTATATTCACTTTTTTAGTAACATGTGGCTTGATGGATAGCTCCTCAATCCTAATCCAGCATTACTTAAAGTAAATATGAAAAACAAAACATATTTCCACAAGCTAGACTATTCTAGGCATACTGAACCTGCTGGCTGCTGTTCAAGGAATGAGATCATATCATTATCACAGCATCAGAGTCCAGCAGTGTAAGGGGATGGAGGAGAGGGCTGGGGGATAAGAGGAAATGAAACCTGCACTACTGAACAATGGCACCTCACCTCCAAATCTCACACAAAATTCCCAATGGTATCTTGATCCACTACAATAAAACAGACAAGGACAGAGAAGGAGAAATAAAGGTTTAAAAAAGAAAGATGAAGAAAGCAGCTTGTTCAATGACCATATAAGTCCTCAAGTTAATAAAAGGGGGAGGATGGTCGCAGATAGAACGAAGTCCTTCAAAGAAGGGCAAGCCGTTATTTAAAGACACAAACGGTGGGTCAAATTAAAAAAGGACCACTCGTAGACATGTGCCTGCTCTGTAAACAGCCAGTTATATTTTCTATGTTTAAAAGGAAGAAGACAACCAGCTGAGGACAAGGATCATGCACTACCTTAGTTTACTACGAGTCACCACAGCTCTACATATACTGTAGGAAAAAAAATAGTTTTAAAGACTAAAGCCTTGCAAACCACTGTGTTCCACAGTGCTTTGCAAGTCATGAAGAGTACCAACAGTCATTACGTGCAAACAGCAATAAAGAGAGACTGAGTGAGATTAAGGAAAGCACTGGCAGCTTAAGCACAGAGGAGAGACAGAGGTTACGCACAGAGGTTAAGTGACTTACTCAAGGTTGCTGAGTAAGTGGTGGGGTGCTGAGATTCAGACTGGGCTCTCCAAAGATCCCAGGTGTGCACTCTAACCACTAGGCTACACTTTCTTCCCACAATGAAAGGTTTTTCACTTCATTTTAGAAAGCCTTGCTTGGATACATGTGGCCTCTTAGTGGATGAACCGCATGCACTTAGGAGGGATCGCGACACAAGGATAACACTGGTCAAGTTCACGAATGATGTTTCTCGCACACTTGACAACAGTCTTGTAACAAAGGCCATATTCAGGGATTTGTTCAGTGCCTTTGACTCAACAGATCTTGACATCCTGATGACTAGCCTACACAGTCTGGGTTTTGATGAGCTATGTACCTAACATGGATTAAGAGTTGCCCCCGGCTTACTCTGGCTTTTAATTTATTTCACCAATATTGTTGCCAAAATGAAAAAAAGGAATCTTTTTTTGGCTCCAATAGCAAGTGGCACAGCCATCCCTCCAGGACCCAGGTGGTTAAACTGACTAATGCATTGTCTTCCTCCGGAAGTATTTGAATGAAGTTCCTCAGGGTTCCATTTTGGGCCCTCTTCTATTCTTCCTGTTCATCAACCCTTTAGCCCTTCACTGAGGTACTTTAAAAACTCTGCTTTACCTGAAAGATGCAGTAACTTACAGGTGCTCCAGTCACATTGCCAACATCAATATTAGTTTAAATCAGGACTTTGAATCATGCAACTTTGGTTTATTCAAAACAAGTTCGTCCTAAATGAAAAGTCAGGATTTTTATACATATATATATATATAACTCTCTCCGATCCCGCCAGTCCTCGGTAATTCACCTGGGACTTGCCTCCTGCAGTGGGGCCAGGAAGGAGGTTGCCAGCTCCCCCGGAGACCCAATCCAGAAGCCAGGTTGGCCCTCGGGATCGGTGGACCATCACAGAGCCTGCCAAGCTCTTTTTCTGCCATTTTTCTCCTGTCCCCCTCCCCTACCAAGGTAAGGATGTTGGACCATGCCTCCCGACCCGTACTGATTTCCAGCCACCGCCAGAGGGCAGTCAGCAAGTGGGACGACAAGTCTTCCTCGTCCCAAGAGAGGGGAGCACTCCTCCAGACGCTCAATCCTCTCTCCTCCTGCCGACCCCTGGTGGCCCGGGCTCGTTCCCGAACCTGGGTCACCGGCATGGCGTGAGGTGTAGCAACCAGCACCTCAACCTCCAGCGCCACCGGACTGGCTTCAAAGTCAGGATTTTCAGATCCACAACCAGAGTAAATAGAGACTGCTCACCTATAACAATAATTCTACTATAGTGCTAGTATTCAGTTCACATCTATGCTAAGGCAGTATGCTGGGAATAGTTCAACAGCTAGAACAGTCTTCAAGCTTGACCCCCCCCATCCCCCTTGGAGTCATTGTAAGGCTTCTCCCCACTTGATGTCAGATCTGCACGCAGTAAGCAAGAATTCAAGCAAGTCTTGAAAAGGGAGATTGGGTGGATGTGAACTCAGTACTAGCAGCAGAAATATGATTACAAATAAGTTACTTCTGTTTTTAACTACTTAGATGCAGTTTACTATCCACACTTAGGTAAGCTCCGGGCAGTCCTCTGGGAGAAGGGGGCAAGGTGCACACTCCAAATTAGGAGAAAAGAGACTGGAGAACTGGGGTCCCAAATGCTGCTTCTCAGTGACTGAGCATGTTGATGCTATAGACTGATATGAATGTATGTGCACTGGACCAAGTAGCAGGCCTGCAGATCTCCTCAATTGTGATGTACCTAGCAGCCGCAACAGAGGTAGCAGTATGTCTGGTGGAGTGAGACTTCAACCCCTTGGGCAGCTCCTTTCCAGCCAACCTGTAGCACTGATTGATGCAGGAGGTTATCCATTAGCCAACTGTCTGCTTGTCTGACAGGCTGCTTGGAGCAGTTTCTGCGAAAGCCAGGAACATTTGTACAGCCATGCCCTGAAGTCCTGCGGTGCCCTTGCAGTACAAGACTGCATGCATACATCCAAAGTATAGAGGGCACACTCCGCATCAGAAGCATGTAGCCTGAGGACTACTGATGGACCATTATGGGGTCTAACAATCAGCAATTACCCGTAAGAAGGCAGAGTTCCTGTCCAGGGAAATTGCTGCCACGCAGAATCGACCAGCCCAGCTCTTCCGGACCATAGACAGTGCGTGCAATCCAATCAGTCTTCAGTCTGGAAGTGTTTTTTTCACAAGAACGATGTGAAGAGTTTGCTCAGTTCTTCGCAGATAAGGTTGCCACAATCAGGTCTGATCTCCTCCTGACTTTCTCTAATGGGAGTTGTGGTGGACGGCAGGAGATGTCGGACATTCAGTTTGTGTGGTCTGACTTTGGCCTGGCCACAATCAGTGACATTGTGATGGTCATCCAGTTGCTGCAACCGACCAACTGTAGTTTGTACCCGGGCTCCACACGCCTCTTAGTTGGCTGTGTGGATAAAATCGGACCGGTCCTTGCCAAGATAGTCTGGCTGTCCTTGGAGAGGGGGATCTTTTCTGATCTCCTGAAGGAAGCTGTGGTCTGGCCCCTTCTTAAAAAGCCCTCCTTGGACCCAGACTGTCTGGTTAACTACAGGCCTGTCTCTAACCTACCTTTTGTAGGTAAGATTATTGAGAAGGTGGTTGCGTCGCAGATGGACGATCATTTGACTAGCCACAAAGTCTATGATTCTCTCCAGTCCAGATTTAGGAAGAGACACAGTACTGAGACAGCCCTTGTCTGCATACTAAATGACATCCTGATAGCAAGAGATCGAAAGACCTGTTCCATCTCAGTCCTTCTAGATCTTTCTGCTGCATGTGACACCGTGGACCATGTTGCGCTGTTGGAGCACCAGTGGCTCATCTGTGGACCATCTGGTATGGTACTCAGATGGTTTCGATCTTTCCTCGAGGGTAGAACTCAGAGGGTGGTGTCTGGGACTTTTTCCTTGGCACAACTCCCCCATCCTGTGGGGTGCCGCAGGGCTCCATCTTGGCACCCATATTGTTTGCGGTGTATATACTGCTGTTGGGAGCGATTATTAGGTGGTACGGCTTGAGTTTTCACTACTGTGCAGATGATACTCAGCCGTACATGCCCTTTGTGCCTGGCCAGGGTGATGCTGTCTCAGTCTTTAACAACTGTCTCACCGAGATCCAGGACTGGATGACTGTGAGCTGGCTACAGTTAAACCCGGAAAAAAATGAGGTGTTGGTTGTGGGCCCAGGTCGCCAGGAGGCGGGTATGTTGGCAGGATCACCTTCGGGTCTTTGGTTTGGGGGTGTTCAGCTAACTACCTCAGTCTGGGTGCGGAACCTGGGCGTTACGTTTGATGACTGCCTGATCTTTAAATCACAGATGTCGGCAGTCATCAAAACTTCTTTTTACCATCTGAGGAATATTGCTCAGGTGAAGCACTTGGTTCCATACGACAATCTTCCAACTCTGGTCCGCACCTTCTTTACCTCCCACCTTGACTACTACAACACCCTTTACTTGGGGCTACTGGGGGTTGATATCTGCCGCTTGCAGCTGGTGCAGAATGCGGCGGCCAGGCTTTTGACTGGTACCTCTAGGACTAGTCATATAATACCTGTCCTCCGTGGACTGCACTGGCTACCAGTTCAGTGGTGGATCACCTTCAAGGTCGATTTGCTGACCTATAAGGCCCTACATGATCACAGACCTAGTTACCTGCAAGATCTTCTTCACCCCTACTGTCCCCTCTGCTCTCTCCGATCCACCGATAAGGGATTGCTAGTGATTCCCAGGGTCCGTTTGAAGACATCAGGGGCCAGGTCATTCAGTTTTATGGCCCCAACCCTGTGGAATTCTCTACCTCATCGGGTTTGAGATTGCCTGGCTGCCCAAAGTTTTAAAACTGCCTTGAAAACTTATTTATTTAGCACAGCCTACGAATATTTTTAAATGCCGCTATTGTTGACTGGTTTTAGTTCATTGTTTTATTTGCTGTGTTTTAATTATTTATTGTCGTACAAGCGCCTTGGTTTTGGAAAGGCGCTTTTTTATAAATAAAGATTGACTTGACTTGAGGAAGAAGATGGGAAGACAAATCATCTGACTAAAGTGAAACTCCCAAACCACTTTTGGCAGGAACTTTGCAGGAGGGTGAAGGATGACTTTGTCTTTGCAGAAAACCAAATAAGAAGACTCCACTAAAAGCACCCGGAGCTCACCCACCCATCTGGCTGAAGTGACAGTGGCCAGAAAACACAGTTTTCCACAACAGACGTAACATTTCACACCTGTCCTCATAAGCTATGCGGTAGGTCCCAGGGTGGTGGAGGCTCTCGCACTGGAGGGGACAGGTGATCCAGGCCTATGCCTGGTATGCAGAGATGTCAGCCAGATACAACTTGTGAGAGATGACTTGTAATCCCGATTTAGACAGGGAACAAAGGTAGTCGAGGATGCAAGCCACAGGACAGGTGACGGGATCATCGTCCTGCCTTGCATACTAGTGCAAAATCCTTGTCCACCTAAAGGAGAAAGTTTACCACCTCAGCTCATTATGGGATGCCTCCAAAACATGGGGTACCTCATAAAAAAGGCCCACAGCCTGGAATTCTAGCCACTCCAGAACAAGATGGACAGCTACAGTGACTGCAGGTCCAGATGCCTGACAGTTCCTCCAGATCTCTTCAGCAGGTCGGGAAGCAGCAGAATCTGCCCCGGTGTCCTGCTGCTAAAGGTGAGGAGATCCTTTTACTAGAACGGACAGGGCCAGTCCGGGGCTATTTGGATCAGATTCCCATTGTCCCTGTACACACTGAAATCAACCTTGTGGATCAAGGGCAATGGAGGCATACAAGAGGCCCGGGATCCATTGCCAGGAGAAGGCATCCCCATCAGCATTCTTGTCTGAGAGGGGTTGACACAGAACAGCCTTAGTTTTGGGTTCTTCCAGAAGGCAAACGGGTCCAAAAAAGGTGTGTCCCACTAGGTAAACAGCTGTTTCACCAAATCCTAGTGCAGCAACCAACTGTGTGAAGTCTCTCTCATCAGACTGAGAGCGTTCACCAACTTTCTCTGCCTTCAGGCTGCATACCAGGGGTCAGGTGTGGAGCACCTCCTGACTCAGGGAAAATGCGTGCGTCCTGCCTTGCTTGTTCAGGTGGAACATGGTGGTCATGTTGTCAGTGTTGATCTGTATGATCTGACCCCATATTAGTGAAGCAAACTCCATCAATGCCAGGTACACTGCCTGCAGCTCAATGGGACTGATATACTATCGAGTCTTGCTCAGCGACTAGAACTCATGGGCCCTGTGGTCCAACAGCTGAGAATCCCACCCCACCAATACATAGACTGTTAATATGAGGGAAGGCTTGGCTCAGGCAAATGAAAATTATGTACTCCCCTGTAATTTTTGATCTTCTTGGACAAGTCTTCACCATTTATTTATACTTCTGGGTTACAAGCCAGAGGTGCTGAGACCCTGCGGGAGCCTAAAATCGTCAAGAGTGCTGGCGTTGAGGTAGGGATGTGCATATGCAGCACCACAAGGCTGGCACACACCTGTGTAGGCTACCTTGGCGTCGATCCTCCAACCGCCTTAGTACCTTTTTTACTGAGAAGGTGCGGCATAAAATAAGTTAAGAAACACCTAACCTAACAAGGGCATAAGATAGCCTGACTGACCCATATAAGAAAGGTCAATCTAAACAATGTCTTCACAGCTCAACCAACGAGGGAGTGAAGATCAGAGACAGACTGAGTGAGCTCGGGGGGGATGGTGGGTGGGTGTATGAGTAAATGGTGAACACTTGTCTAAGAAGATCAAGAATTACGGCGAGTACGTCATTTTCATACCTTCCTGGATTTAAAAGTCTTCACCATTTATTCATATTTCTGGGTTAGAGTACCAAGCTAAAACCAAACTCCCTGAGTAGGGCGGCAGGAGACGGAGCTCACTCAGGACAAGTCCATTAAGGATTGTCCTGCCAAAGGAAGCATGCTGTCTGGCATGGACATCCAGAGTGTAGTGCTTCACGAAAATGTGCACTGAGCTTCAAGTAGCCACTTTGCAAATGCCATCAATAAGAACTGAGCAGATCTCTGCTAAGGATGCATTTGAAAAGTTTAGTAGGTACTCCAGTATTTTTTTCTGGAGGACAATGAAATGGGTCTAAAAAGACCTTCACACACCATTCTGAGAAATGCTTCCATTTAGTCATTTAAGTCTCCCTGGTGGAAGGTTTATGAGCTGTGAGGAGGATCTGCGAGATTTTCTGAGACACTTTAAACCTGCCAACTTCTATCTCCTCAGGAGGCAAGCGTGGAGATGAAGGGAGCGCAGGTTGGGATGGACCAGAGGTCCCTGTGTTAGGAGGTCCATTCGAAGAGGCAATTGTCTCAGGGGGACATGCAACAACTTGCTTATCAAAGGAAACCAGATCTGTTGAGGCCAGTATGGTGCAATTGGAATCATCTTGCCCCATGTGCCTCCAGTCTGAGCAGCACCCTCTGAATTAGTGGAAGAGGAGGAAATGCGTACAGAAAATGTCTTGTTCACCACAGCCTGAATTTCTGAGGCAGAACAGAGGCAGTTTTACGTTGAGTGGGGATGCAAAAAGGTCCAGGTCATTACTGCCCCACTTGTCAAAAAGTGACTGCACTATGTCTAGTGCAAGTGACCATTCATGAGGATCCGCTTCTGTCCTGATGAGGTGGTCCACCAGATCGTTCTGAGCTCCTGGCAGGTAAACTGCCTGAATCAGGACATTGTGATCGAGGCACTATTCCCATACCCTCATGGCTTCCCTGCACAGAGGGTAGGAGTGTGCCCCACCTTGTTTGTTGATGTAGTACATCACAGACTTGTCTGTCTGAAGAAGAATCACCCTGCAATTGACAACTTCTTCTAAGACTCGGAGGGCAAACAGGGCAGCCCTCGTCTGTAGAACACTAATGTGAAGATGAGACTCCTCCTGGGTCCACACTTCCTGATTGTGGAGGTCCTGGCAGTGAGCACCCCAGCCGAGCAGAGATGCATCTGTAAGTGATGGTGATCTGAGATTTCAGCGGGGCAAAGGGCAGACCTTGTAGAAGGTTGTCCTCCTGAATCCACCACGCAAGTGACTGATACAGGGGCTCTGTCACTTTGATAGGGTAAAACGGAGGATGTGTAGTCAGAGACCACTGTGTGCTAAGCATCTACTGAGTGGTCCTCATGTGCAGATGAGCCAGAGGCACTGTGAAAAAGGAGGAGGCCATGAGGCCTATAATCCATTGCATAGCGTGAGCTTGTACAGGTTTGTTCTCTTTGATGAAGCAAGCCATATGGAGAATGTCATTCCTCTGTCCTCCGGGAGAAATGCCCTCGCTTTTGTAGTGTCCAAGAGGGCTCCTATGAAGAGAAGTTGTGGCGATGGTTGAAATTGTAACTTCTCTAGGTTCAGCAGGACCCCCATGGATGTGAGGAACTGAGAGGCTGTGGATATCACCTTCTGTGTTTCCTGCCTTGACGGGCTTGCCAAAAGCCGGTCGTCTAGGCAGGGGAAAACTTGAATGCTGAGCTTTGGAAGGTGTGTGGCAAGGACTACAAAACACTTCGTAGAGACTCAAGGTGCTGAGGACAGGCCAAAGGGCAGGACTCAGAATTGGTAATATTGGTCCAAGGCCACAAAGCGAAGCTACTTTTGGTGACTTGGGTGTACCAGAATGTGCTGGTAGGCATTCTGCATATCCAAGGATGCCAACCAGTCGTGCTGTTGGAGGAGTGGTAAGCGGGTCCCCAGGGAGATCATCTTGAACTTCTCCCTGAACAAGAACTTGTTTAGCTTTCTGAGGTCGAGAATGGGGTGCATGCTGCCTGTCTTCTTTGGAACCAGAAAGTAATGGGAGTAGAAACCTGTGTTCTCTGCCCAGAGAACTACTTCTACTGACCTGTTTCTGAGAAGACACTGTATCTCAGAAGTGAGAAGGTCTGACTGAACAGTTGACAGACAGTGCTGTCACTTGGGTGGAAGGTCTGGGGGAATCTCTGCAAAGTTGAGAAAGTACCCTCTTGAACAATCCTGAGGACCCACTTGTCCGTGGTGATAAGACTTCACTGGTTGTAAAAAATGAGTCAGATGACCTTCCACAGCCTTGGAAAAATCCACCTCGGGCAGTTGAGGTGAGACTGGGGCTGGATATTCAGAGCGTGGCAGAGGAGGCTGGTTCCTGTTAGGGGCAACTCGGCCTCTTCCTCGAAAGAGCTGCCTGTTACGAAAAAAAATGAAAATTACGTACCTACTGTAATTCTTGATCTAACTGTATATCTTCACCATTCATCACTGGTAGGTTCAGCTGGAGGTGCTAGGACCCCGCAGGAAGCTTTTAGCTCAAAAGCTTTACTTATTAGGAGGAGAAGCCAGCACCGGGGGCACAGCCGCCCTCGAGGCCGACGCATTACGTGCTGCTCGCAGGTTGGCCAGTAACCGACGCCGACCCCTCCAGCAACTCAGTTCTGCTCGTCAGAGAGTGAAAGTAGGGACAGAGGAAAAGAAGAGGACAGTTGGGCAAGGAAGCCCAAGGGACAGAAAAAGGAAAGGATATAAACTAAAAGGAGGTAGAAGCTGACCAGAGGAGGGGAGAGGCCCTAGGTTTTTCCTGGGAGAGGGGGAAGGGCCCCAACTACTGGATAGGCCAGAAGAGGTTGAGAGGGTAGGGAAAAACAGTAAGATAAGAGGGAAAAAGGAAATAGAAAATAAATTAAGTAGATGGGAGGGAGAAACGGCGCAGGAAAAAGGGAGAGTGAAAAAGGAGTGAACTGGTCCCCAGGAGCACAGCAGCGGCTGCTCTATTGCCCCATGCTTAAGGAGAATTTATACGAGCTTCCCCTTTGCCCATGGAAACACACGGGACTGCAGGTTGGCGAGAGAATGGATGCTGCTCAGGACAACATATCCCTGTCTCTTCAAAGATGGTAAGACCAGATCACCCCTTCCTCTCTCAGCGCTTGATCATCCACCCAATTCGCTACTTAGGAGTAGGTTAGGATATCCCTGCTAGGGTTAAGTCCCTTCTGCTGTAGGAAAGAGTCGCACATTGAGATCTCCTTGATCGAATTCAAAGGCGTCTGCCCAATCCGTACTCTAAAAGGAGCTAGGAAAGTTTTCATTAAGAGAGACAAGAGCAGAGGGACCCCGCCCTGTGGGTATCCCACAGATGCTAATATGAGCATAAAAAAACACAAGTGGTCCTTAAGAGGAAAGAAAAAGGGAAGGTTAGGGTCCTTGGAGCCCTGCCAACCAGGACAAGGTCCCTAAAGGAACAAAAGTCCCTTTAAGAGAGTTTTCAGACTAGAGACTCTGGAGAATGTCATTCCAAAAATCTCACCCAGCCGTACAGGACTCCGAGGAACCTGTTTTGGGCAAAGGGGGGCCAAATGCCCCTACTTACCCCCCCCCAAGGTAGGTCCCTGTCACTTCAATGAAGGATCAGTGGACCCAGAGGTGCCAGCAGGACTTTGTCCACAATGGGCCTCAATTGGAGTGGAAGGCAAGCAGGGGAGGAGATACATGATTTTCATATCTTAACTGTATCAGTCTTCACCATTCATCACTGGTGGGTGAGTACCAAACACCTAAGATGCTGGCACTCCCCTGTGGGAGAATCCTCCCTCAGCTTCCTGTGGGGGACGGCACAGAAGGTAGGGGCCCCTTACTGGCTTGGCGAGGCCCGCAACTGGTCAGGAAGACACTGGAACTCCTCTTGCCTAGGAAAAGGAAGGCACCCCATTAGCTCCCGTCTCACCCTGCGGGAGAAAAAATAGGCCCCTTGGAAAGGGGAGGCAATCACCCTATGCCAAGCCAAGGGTAATAACTGTGAAAGGCGAAGCCGTGCCGTTCACCTAATGTAGACCACAGTTCCTGCTAGTCTGGAGACCACCTCACTGGCATCACAAGATGCCCTTGCCTGGTGTCTCGCCAGCTCCAGACCATGCGCAGAAAAGCTAATGGCCTGCCTGGCTGCCTCTGAGTGAGGCATGGATACCAGGATTTGCCCCAGCACCATCCGTAGGTGCCTTGCATAGGTAGCCTGATGGGCCTGGTGCACAGCCATGCACAGTACGAGGCGCACTGCTGAAAAGACTCTGCGGGGCGCTCATGCCTCGGGTGATGATGCCTGGAGGGGGTGTCCAGGAACTCAATGCCTGAAGAGGATGGGGCATAGTACTTGGTGACCCCAGGCATGCACAATACTGGCGCAGACAGTCCCAGGGGCTGGAGATGGGGAAAAGGGACTCTGCCAGACCCTGTGCGATGCTTCCACAAAGGGAACATGCCATACAAGAATGACCAAGCGGTCAGCACTGAACTCGCCTAAGAAGGTGCATGTCGCACGGTCGGTATTACGTGAGGCAAATGGGACAGGTGGAGCTCCTTCAGCATCTCCGTCAGCAATCACCGATAGCTGGCGAGATCAACGTCAGAGAAGAGATGGATGGAGGAGTCCCCTTCCTCAGGGGAGGAAGGTGAAGATGCGGAGGAGCTTAACTCACAGCTTGGAGTAGCTGGTGTCTCAGGTCGGAAGACGACCTCATCCATGGCCCTAACATTATGGTAGAATGCAGCTACCGAAGCCCTGAATTGTTCCTAGGTCATGGGCCTTGAGAGACCAAAGAGGCATGGAAGAGGGAGGGGTGGAGGCAGAGAGACAGGAGAAGAAGACCATTGGATAGGCAGAGCTGCCCCTCTGCTAGAGCTGAGGGAATGCGCAGGTGACCTCTCTCGAGGGAGGGGGCTGCTGATCCCACCTGCCGAAGGGCACCCATCTAGACCGGGACTATCAAGGCGGTGCCCTTGGGAAGAATCCTCCTGATGGGGTGACCAGAGCCATAGTGACCCTTGTGGAAGGACCCTACTGGCCCTACCAACTGCAGATCCCCCTGACGAGTCAGAGGCTAGGAGGGAAGGGTCCGCACTTCTGCTCCTCTAAGGACCACCAGCTGTCCTAGAGAGGAACTTCTGTTCCTTCTTTGACCTCCCTGTCTCCATCCCCTCTGATAGGGATCTGCTCCTCAGGGGAACCCGAGCCCAAGGGCTGGGTCGAGGTCTCTCCCGCACCCGCAAAGGTGCTAGAAACAACCCAAGACCCGGATCCCAGTGCCACTAGCGGTACCGGTAATGGACCTGGCACTAACCTCCATGCCAGCAACAGAACTTGCGTCCACTTCCATGTCCACACCAGGAGTAGCGCCGACGCCATCCCCGGTACTGGTCATGGTGCGGCCAATGGCACCAGGATCCGCCACAACACCGGCTATAGCACCGACTCCGGCACTGAGTGTTGCAGTGGAAATGGCACAGACTGCAGCATCAGCACCCCCAGAGTGCCAACTCCAGCATCAATCTCGATGCCGACCCTGGCACCAGCCACAGCGCCGACCACTGAAGAAGAGGTGCCATTTTGCTTGGACAATACCGGAGGCTCAGATATCCCAGAGCTGGGTAAAAGAAAGCCCCAGAGCTTCAAAGAGGAAATGACCAGGGAGACCAACAGAGAGGCAACCCTGAGATTCTCCCTCTTCCAGCACCACAAATGGCACCGGAGGAAGACCCAGAACCAACCTCAGCAACATTTCGCTCACTGACACCGGAGGCAACGCTGGGAGCCAAAGTGGCACCAAAAGGCAGCACCAGCATGGACAGCGTGTATAGCAACAGCTGTGACTGATGCCGGGGGCGTCCAAACCTCTGAAGAAGAACCGGACTGTGAGGGGTGCTCAGTCGACCCCCCGGAGAAAGATGACTGTCAGCCCAACCCCACACACAGGCCTTTGGACTCCGTGAGAACAGCCCTGGAGGCCTGCCTCCCCCTCGGCCCATATAGGACTGGGGGGGGGACCCGGGGGAAAGGCCCAAAATCCTGGCCTTGGCATCCTATTTAGTGACGCCATCCTCCGAAGGTGGGAGGATCGCGACCCACCTTTAACGCACGCATTTCGAGAACCTATACTTCATCTCAGAGTCCCTGCCATTGTTTGTAAGATATTTAAGTCTGCTCAGAAATTTACATGTATTTTTTTCTTCTCATTGTAATATGTAAGACTACCATACCATGGTGCCTGGTTGCGATGAGCTAAACGGACATGTCAGCTGCATTGCAATGCATAGGTGAGTGCCTTTATCCACTGGCTGTGTCTAGCAAAGGTGCACAGTTGCATCATCCATGCAGTCCTGCTCTGCTGAGCTATAACTGGACACCAGGTGATGGTTCTCAGCCACTTAGAGATTGCTGGATTTTACAACAGTTTTATGTGTTAGCATGGATGCATTGTCTTGTGGATCTGTGTGACTCTGTGGAGGTCTGATTGCTGTTCCCTGGGACTTCATGAAATAGGACATGATGAAAGTAATAGACATTTCTGTGTCTCCACTAGATGGAAAGGAGATGAAGAAAACAAAGGACAGCTCTAACAGAGAAATACATGTTCCCAGTATCACACAGGCAGACACCAAAAATATACGGTAAAATTATTTATAAGGAGGCAGTATAGGCTCAGACTTAGTGCACCAAGCTGTGAATATTTAAAAAAATTGAAATTCCAATTTAGTAGAAATATTAATTTTTAAAACAGTGTATTACCTGCAGCTGTCTACCAAAAATGAAAATTATGTACCTACCGTAGTTCTTGATCTTCTTGGACGAAGTCTCCACCACTCATTGACACTAATGGGAGTACACCAGAGGCGCTAGGACTCAACGGGAGCAAACTTTTTCCAGGAGGGCCAGCGCCTGAGATGGAGCCACAAGGAAGGGGCATTGCAAGCCCGGCGCGTGCGGTAATGACTGTCTTGGCGTTGACTCTCCAACTGCCTCAGTACCTTTTTTCCGAGGAGGTGCAGTGTAACTCACTTAGAAAGGACTAACCTAAAAATTGGACATAAGAAAGTCCGAATGACCTGTGTAAGAAGGGTTATCAACAAAGTCTTCACAGCTCAGCCATTGAGGGAGTGAAAACCAGAAACAGAGAAGTGAGCTCGTGGGATGGTGGGTGGGCGTGTGAATGAGTGGTGGAGACTTCATCCAAGAAGATCAAGAATTATGGTAGGTACGTAATTTCCATATCTTCCTGGACATAAAGTCTCCACCACTCATTCACACTAATAGGAGAGTACCGAGCTAAATAATCCCCCCCCGAGACGGGCGGCAGGAGATAAAAGAGCTAACGTGCTTAGGATGGAAGTCTGTTAAGAATTGTCCTGCCAAATGACTGATGTTGTCTGGCATGGACATCCAAGGCACAGTGCTTAACAAATGTATGCATGGAGCTCCAGGTAGCTGCACTGCAAATATCTGCACATTATGGATTTCTACCAGAGATGCTGCAACTGCTCTGGTAGAATGAGCATACACGTTGCCTTCCAGCTTGACCTGTGCCATAGAATAGCAGTGGTGAAGGCATGCCACCAGCCATGATGAAATGCACCTGAAAGCAACAGGTTGACCCAGCTGGGTCGTGCTGAAGGAAACAAACAGCTATTGAGCCTTGCGAATTTCCTTCGTTCTATCCAGATAGAACCGCAAGGCTCTCTTTACATCCGGTGAATGAAGGGTACACTCCCCCTCATTCTGAAAGTTCTCAAAGTAGGTAGGAAGGACTAAAGGTTGATTCAGATGGAATTTTGATACAGCCTTAGGCAGGAACTTAGGATGAGTCCTAAGAACTACTCTGTCCTTGTGAAATAACAGTGTACGGGGGGTCTGTGACCAGGGCTTGTATTTCAGAAACTCTACAGGCCAAACTAATGGCCACCAGGAAGGCCGTTTTCCAAGTGAGGAATTTCAACTTGCAAGTAGCTACAGGCTTGAAAGGTTTATAAGTGAGCATGTCTAGCACAAAGCTAATGTCCCAGGCTGCAACTGGACATCTAATAGGAGGTCTAGTATGCAGAATACCTTTACGAAACCTCTTAACTATGGGCAACTGAGCCAGTGACATGGAAAGTACCGGCTCATGATATGCCAAAATGGCACAAAGATGAACTTTGACTGTGGAGTATTGCAGACCTGTGTTTGAGAGGTCTAAGAGATACTCCAAGACTTTAGTTGGTGGGCAGAAAAAAGGATTCCAAGAGGATTTTGCACACCAGATAGAGAAACCCTTCCATTTAGCTGTGTAGGTTTTTCTGGTGGCCGGCTTGCGCGCGGCCAAAAGAATACAGTATCTGTAACTCTATGAGAAACATTAAACCTATTCACCTCTATCTCCTCAGGAGCCAAGCGTGAAGGTGAAGCGACCTCAGGTTGGGACGGACCACAGGACCCTGGGTCAGAAGGTTCGTCTGAAGGGAAGCGCTTTTGGGGGTCCAGTAGCCTGTTGAGTAGCACGAACAATATTTGCTTGAAGCTGAAGGGGCAATGAGAATCATTCTGCCCCGGGATTCCAATTTGAGCAGTATCCTCTGAATTAGGGAAGAGGAGGAAATGCGATAGAAAGCATTTTGTCCACCGCAGCCTGAATGCATCCTGACAAAAAACACCAGGTCCTGGATTTCTGGAGCAGAAGAGGGGCAGTTTTTCGTTGAGTGGGGATGCAAAAAGGTCCAGGTCTGGAGTTCCCCACTCTTTGAAGAGTGACTGAACGATGGTTGAGTCGAGAGACCACTCATGAGGATCCGCCTCTGTTCTGCTGAGACGGTCTGCCAGCTCGTTTTGTACTCCTGGCAGGTAAAACACCTGAATCAGAGCCTTGTGCTCCAGGCACCATTCCCACACTCTCATTGCTTCCCTGCATAATGGGTAAGAGTGTGCGCCTCCCTGTTTGTTTATGTAATATATCACTGCTTTGTTGTCCGTTTGAAGGAGAATGTTCTTGTGACAGAGTTAGTCCTTCAAAGCTCGGACTGCATAGAGGACGGCTCTCATTTCCAGGACATTTATGTGAAGTTGAAACTCGTCCTGGGTCCACGTACCCTGGGTGTGGAGAGCCCGGCAGTGAGCTCCCCAACCCATCAGGGATGCATCCGTGGTAATGGAGATCTGATGATCCAGAGGGGTGAAGGGATATCCTTCCAGAAGGTTGTCCTCCTGAGACCACCAGGTGAGTGACCTCTTCAGAGGTTCCATCACCTTGATGAGAAAGGACTGAGGGTGAGTGGTTGGGGACCACTGAGTACTGAGCATCTACTGAGAGGTTCTCATGTGAAGACGAACCAAGGGAACAGTGAACACAGAGGATGCCATGAGGCCCAGCATCCGTTGCATCGAGATAGCTTGAACCGAGCTGTGTTCTCTGATGTATCGGGCCATCTGTAAGATATCGCTCCTTCTGTCCTCTGGAAGAAAAGCTTTGCCACAGGAGTTGTCCAGAAGAGTTCCTATGAAGGGGAGCTTCTGGGAGGGCTGCATCTGTGACTTTTTGAGGTTCAACATGACTCCCACGGTTGTGAGGAAGTCTGAGGCCGTGGCCACAGCCTCCAGAGTCTTTTGCCTGGAGAGGCTTGCTAGAAGCCAGTCGTCCAGATATGAGAATACTTGTATTCCGATTTTCCTGAGGTGCACCTCGAGAATTGTACAACACTTTGTAAAAACTCGAGGCGCCAATGATAGCGCAAAGGGCAGGACTTTGAACTGATAGTGTTGACCCAACGCCACAAACTTTAGGTATTTGTGGTGCTTTGGGTGTATGAGATGTGCTGGTAGGCATCCTGCATGTCCAGAGAGGCTAGCCAATCTTACTGATGAATCAAAGGTAGCAGGGTACCGAATGATATCATCTTGAACTTTTCCTTGTGTAGGAACTTGTTTAACTTTCTGAGATACAGAATGGGACACGTGCTGCTGGTTTTCTTTGGGACCAGAAAGTAATGGGAGTAGAAACCTGTATTTCGTTAATTCAGCGGAACTTCTACTGCCCTGTTGTTCAGCAGGCCTTGTTACTTGTATCTCGGAAGCAAGAAGGTCTGACTGTGCCGTGGACAGCTTGGGCTGTCATTTGAGAGGATGATCCGAAGGGGTTTCTGAAAGATTGAGAGAGTACCCCTCGCGGATTATCTTGAAGACCCATTTGTCTGATGTTATAGATTTGCAATGATTGTAGAAATGAGTCAGATGTCTTCCCACTGCCGAGAAGGAGTCCCCCTTGGGCAGCTGAGGTGGGACCTGGGCCAGAAACTCAGAAGGTAGCACTGGGCGCTTCTGGACCTTGCGCCTTCTGCTGCGCTTTCTTTTACGGCTCAGGGTTCTGGTTTCTGTTAAAATCTCCTCTGCCTTTGCCCCCGAAAGGACTGACGGTTGTGAAACTGACGCTTATTCCCACCCTCTTGCGAGGGGGTGGGCATAGGTCTGGCTGTCTTAATGGCAGACCTGGTCTTCCGTGTGGCCTCTAGTGCTTGCTTCACCTCAGGTCCGAACAGATACATACCATCGAAAGGTAAGGCCATGACTTGCTGTTGGGCGTCATTCGTGAAGCCCGAAGTACGCAGCCAAAAGTGGTAACGGGTGCAGATGCCTGCCGCCACCACCCAGGAAGCGGTACTGAAGGCGTCCATTGCAGCTTTAACCTGTTGGCTATTGGACTCGATACCCCCCTAGTTATGGTTTGAAGTAGCTCTGAATTAACCTCCAATTCAGGCAGAGCTTCCACCATTGCTCTGAGTGAATGCCAAAGAACATACTCATATTGAGAAAAATAGCCCTGGTAGATGGCAATGCGCATGCCCAGGGTTGAGGCAGCAAAGACTCTCTTACCCAAGGTGTCTATCTTGCGAGAGTCTTTGTTAACAGGACGGGATGTAGATTCCTGAGGGAAGACAACCTTATCATTCTCTGCCAGGACAACTATGGCATCAGCAAAGGCTTGTGAGGCCAAGATGGGGTGATCCTTGGGAGAGGCATATTTCCTATCTATGGACTTGGCCACAGAAGGAATAAGAGCCGGATTTTTCCACACCATCTGTGAAAGAGTCTCGAAAGAGGGTTGTACTGGAGGGGTTAAATCCATAGGAATTTCTGGGACATGAAGATATTGAAGACGCAGAAGCTTCCCAGGATCGACTTCTGTGGTCTGAAGAGAAAGAGTCGAATTTAAATTCTTGAGCAGAGACTTAAAGGAAAGGTCCTCAATAACAGGCTCTGCAGGAGAATTGGTCCCTGCCCCACAGGGCAGTATCAGCATCAACACAATCACCCAGTCAAAGATCTGGATCGGGCTCAAAATCATCTCCTGACAGTCCGGGGGGGACTGTATAGACAGGAATGGAGAGAAAACCAGGAGGAAGAAGAGAAGGAAAAAGAAGCAGAGTCAAAAGCCTCTGTAAACTAGATGGTGCCACACCCATCCCCGGTGCTGTCGAAAAAAATGGCGCAGAGAACAAAGAGGGAACCATCATAGAAAATGGCATCGCACACGGTGCCGACAGAGAGTGCGACACCGCACTCGGCACCGACGCCACCCCCCGGCGCCGGAGGTGCTGACAGATAGCGTGGCACCACACGTGTCACCACCGCCAGCCCTGACGCCAACAGAGCATACAGCACTGCAGACAGCGCCATCACTTACGGCTCTGCAAAGGAATTTGGCACCGGAGAAGTCGGCACCGCAGACGACGGCAACGTCACAGAAGTCTGAAAACTGCGATTTGAAGTTACAGGATGAAAAACAGCAGGAGATAAGGACATCGGTGTAGACCCCTGCGCTTCAGCTGTGTGAGGGGGATAGACACCAGAGCGTGGAGTCGACGGCACTGAAGAAGGCACCGTGCGACTAGGAAGTCCTAACCACCCTGCCTGCCACTCCAAAACCAATAAGCCCAAAGGCCCCGGTGACAGACTGGCCGGTTCGGGCAATCAGGCCAACCTCCGAGCCCACTGCTCCATAAGAGCGGCCCAACGGTGAAACTGCTCATCGGAAGCCCCTCCAGTTGGCGGAGAGAAGCTCCGGAGTTGAAGAGGTTGGCCACCAGAGACAGAAACTGGTGACTCCGACAGAGGCGAAGATCGGTGCACGGCCCTAATGACTGACTGTCTATGCACAGACATACCAGAGGGTGACCTCGAGTGATGCCATTTCTTCTTCGACATGTGTACCGAAGAAGAACGCGAGGACGAACAGTGCCAAGAATGGGACTGTTTCTTTTTATGCTTTCAAGGAGACCGCCCATCTCCCTGACCATTGGACCATTCATTGTCAGACCCCCCCCCCCGGGGAGGGCGGCGGACCAGACCTGGCCCAGCTGACTGAACAGCTTTCATATGAAGTCTCCCTACCATCATCTGCCCCACTCATGGTCGACTCCATCATTGGAGGGCTGAAGACTTCTCTCTTGTATAAGTAAGAATTTATTAAAATATAATCAGTACTTCTCGTAGATAAAATACAAAACAATAAACTGAAAACTAAGCTGCTAGTTTGAAGTTTGACTCCCGGTAGGTGAGCGATGTCGTCACTGAAGCGAACTTGATGGCGGGAAAAAAGGAACTGAGGCGGCTGGAGGGTCAATGCTGAGATAGTCATTACTGCATGCGCCGGGCTCGCAGTGCTGCTTCCTCATGGCTCCATCTCAGGCGCCAGCCCTCCTGGAAAATGTTTGCTCCCACGGGGTCCTAGCGCCTCTGGCGTATTCACATTAGTGTGAATGAGTGGTGGAGACTTTATGTCCTGGAAAATCAAGAAAGCAGCTAACTAGTATAGCACTGATATAAACATTGTTGTCCAGCATGTTCATCTGAATTAACATCTAGGTACAATGAACCACCTTCTTACCTAAAAATAACTGGGAAGGTTAGATTGTTTTGTCTGCATTACGGGGGAGGGAAGGTTTGGAAAAGAATGTTCTATTAAAGGGAACTGTCATCTAAAGGATTTCTTAATGTCTGAAAGTCCATAAAAAGCTAATTTGAGTGAACCATTATGTTTATCTGTGAATCTTTGCAGTCTAGAGTTATTCATATGCAAATCAGCCTGTAATTAAGGGCAGCCATGTGTTTTAGGCTCCTGACAGGAAATGATGTTACAAAGGGCCTTGGTCCTCCTTTGACTGTATTTAATCCAACAGGTTAAATAAGAAATTGTTTTATTAAGTGTGTTTAAGGTGTTCTTATAACACTTTTTACATCTATAATTGTTTTGTATGTGCATTTAAACTAGTGAGTTATGACCACTATATTTCAAACTGTTCATAAAAATAATCCATCTTCAGGATTGCTTTAACCTCTAGGCTATACTGCCAGCTGAACACCAAAAACTACACATCTCAAGGCTGGCTCTGTGGTGCCAACAGGTATTGGGGCTCCACAGCAGGATTTCTAAACCCTGGTTGTGTTCACGTGAGTAAAGATTTCTGGGGCTGCCACAGCACCCATTTCTGTCTTTTTCCATTCCCTCTCTTACAGACTTTTGTCTTAAAATTTCGGGTGTGAACTCAGGTTTACAAGATGCAAATGTGGCTACATACCTACTGGCCTGGCATTATGGGGCCAGCCTTGAAATGTGTAGTTTTTGATTATCAGCTGGCAGCACAGCCCTGAGGTTAAAGCAAAGAGCCGTGAACAAGTTTTGTTCATCCAGCAGAATGGGTTTTGATTTCAACATGCTCTACTTGTATATTGTGTGACCAGAGTAAGCCACTTAACCTCCTGTGCTCCCACAACAGACCCGGGAACAAGCTGTAGCTCAGTGTGCCTTTCCTGGACAAAGACACTAAAAACAATCTGAGCATGTGTTACGATTCTGAAAATATTATGCTTTTTCTATTCAGATTTGACTTAAAATAAAAAAAAAAAATAGGACACAATCACTTGTTTATTAATTGCAAAAATACATAGATGGACAACATTGTTAAAACATGCATATCCTGAAGATGGATTATTTTTACTAACAGTTAGAAATGTAAAGGTGATAACTCATTAGTTTCAATGCACATACAAAATTAATATAAATGTAGAAAGTGTTGTAAGAACACCTTAAAACACACTTAATAAAACAGACAATTTCCTATTTAACCTGTTGGATTAAATACAGTTAAAGGAGGACCAAGCCATCGGTGATATTTTCTGTCAGGAGCCTAAAACACATGGCTGCCTCCAGCTCTTAATTACAGGTTGATTTACATATGAGTAACTCTGGACTGCAAAGATTCACAGATAAACACAATGGCTCACTCGAATGAGCTTTTTAAGGGCTTTCAGACATTAAGAAATCTTGTAGATGAAGTTCCCCTTTAAGGATCATCACTCTGCATCTTATCCTCACAGTTCCTTTTAAAGAGTCATTCACCCCAGCCTGCAACCAAAGATCCATATTCTCAGAGGAATCTCCTGTCCTCCATGGCTAATCACTTTTGTAATATTCAGTACTTCAGAAACAGTAACACATTGAAATCAAGGCTTCCCGAGTCATAATTTAAAGTATTAGCACTGCCTTGTGGCTTTATTTTGGCGCTGATGTACTGCCGAGAGGGTTCATTACCGACAGCGGATTTGTGTCATTGCAGAGATTCAACTTTTTTTTTTTTTGCCAGACCCACTACAAAGCAATGTTCAGTTCATTACAGCAGGCAGTTGATGTTACAGCAAGACAGTGTATTACTACCAGTAACAGACGAATGGTTCAATTACATGTTGTGGGGATCATCTAACATAATCTTAATTGTAAAATGAGACATAAAACTCTTCCTTATTTCCCCGTCTCTGGGCAGTCACTGTAAATAAGCACTATACTTTCACTGGAAAAAAAAGAAAAATAAATTACCTGCTGACCCCGCTGACAACAAGTGAAACAAATATGGGTACTGCATGGTCTACAGGAGTCTAGCATTTACTCTCTAAAAAAAGATTTACATTCGTGAAAACACATTTCCACTCTTAGAGCAGCAGTCCATGTTAAAAACACACCCAGACGTGAATAACTGCAGAACTTGTTTTGCGGGAAGAGGGGATGTTGGCCAGGACTGTCTGTGGGATAATCCCCTACTTTCTGCAAACGTTGCTGCGAGATCCTTAACTTCAACCTTTTGCATATCACCAGCAATGGGACATAGAAACAGAAACAGAGACGTTGACAGCAGATAAGGATTGTGTGGCCCACCTAATCTGCCCATTTTTCCTATCTCCATTTAATGTCTCATCTGAGGAAGGGGGTAGGCTTATAGGAAAACTAGATGGATCTGGAAGTCCCCTTCTGCCGTCACCTTCTATGTTTCTAAGTTTTTATGTCTATGATAAGACGGCAACTCCAACTGCGCAGCGGAGTGGTTAGAATGCTTACTTGGTACGTCACAGAACAGGTAACTTTTAAGAATAACAATCCAATGGCCATGGTCACAGCCACTTGTTTCCAAAATACTGTACAGGGAACCACTGAAGCTACAGACTACCATTCTTCAGAATAACTGACAAGTAGTAAAATATCAGGGAGAAGGAAAGCTATTGTAACTCTTGATCTCCTTGGATAACTCCTCCGTAGCACACTTTCTTTGATCTTACAAGTCGGAGGCACTATGCCGCCCAAGGGAACCAGAACGTTTGGGGATGACAAGTGGCATCACATGTATGCTTGCTGCATATAAACAGGCACAGGCCCCAATCACCTCAGTATCTTTTTTACTGAGGAGGAAACAAGAAAAAAAAACCTACAAAGTGAAAAATGTTCAATTTCATAACACAAAAATGCATAAGCTAGCCCAATGGACCCTATAAAAAGGGATTAAAAATGCAGTAAATCATTTTAGCCCGTACAACTGTTTTTGGTGGGGGGGGGGGGAGACAAATAACAAACACACATAGAAATTCTCAAGCTGAGCGCAACTGCCCAACCTGAAATGATCACGCAAAGGATGTAAGGTCCAATGCCCAGTCCGCAGCAAGGCATGCCCTGGTCCAGAAGGAGTCCAGTTCTGCCCCAATGAACTTGATATTCTGTACAGGGTCCAGTTTTGACTTGGCTGGATTAACCAAGAGGCCCAAGTCTTGAAAAATCTGGAGGGCCAGACACCTAAACCTCTCCATTGCCTCCCTGGATACACTTGCTATTATCTTGTCATCCGGGTACGAATACACCCTGATGCCTCAGCACCAATGGAAGGCCACCGTCACTGCTAGCCACTTGGTCAAGATTCTCAGCACAGACAACAGGCTGACCAGCATGATTTTAAACTGGCACAACACCCCCTCTGGCTGGAACCCGAAGTAATGCCAGTGGGACAGATGGAAAGGAATGTGGAAGAATGTGTTCTGGTCAGTCTAGGGAACAGAACCACTCCCCCTAGCTCCAAGGACAGTATGATCTACGAATATACGAACATACGAAATTGCCAGAAGATACAGGCCATTCGGTGTATCTAGTCTGGTTGAGTGTGCAGCACTTCAATCCATTATACTACAGCTGCCCCCCCCCATATGCCCTCTCCCCCATCTCCCACCCCCTCCCGATTTGTATCTCCCTTGAATCTGCCCCACCCCCTCTTGAAGCCCCAACACTCTGCAATTGTACAACTTCCTCCAGCAGAGCGTTCCACCCTGTCACCACCCTTTCTGTGAAATAGTGCCTCCTCAGTTCCCTCTTGAACCTGCCCCCTTCCAGCTTCATAGTGTCCCGTGGTTTCCCTTCCAAATTTCAGATTGAACATACACCTGGTGTCTACTTTGTTCAAACCCTTTAGGTACTTGAAAGTCTCAATCATATCCCTTCTCTCCATTCTTTCCTCCAGGGTATACATATTGAGCTCTCTCAGTCTTTCCTCATATGGTCTGTCCCCAACCCCAAGATCATTTTGTTGCCCTGCACTGTACCCCTTCCAGTAGTATGGTGCCCCTTTTCAAGTAGGGGCGCCAGAATGGCACGCAGTACTCTACGTGCGGTCTCACCAGGGACCTGTACAAGGGCAAGATGACCTCCCCACTTCTAGAAGTAATCCTCCTTGCTATGCACCCTAGCATCCTGTTTGCCTTTGCTGCTGCCTTCCTGCACTGAACAGAGTGGTTCATCTCCCCAGTTACTAGCACTCCCAGATCCTTCTCCTCCTTGGATTTTATTAATGGGACACCCTCCAGCTAGTAATTGTGTCCTAAGTTCTTGCCTCCTAAATGCATCACTTTGCACTTCTTGTCATTAAACCAAGCTGCCAAGTGTGAGACCATTCCTTCAGTTTTACCAAATCCTCCTAAAGAACTTTTGCTCCCTCCCCCCATCTACCTCGGCACTAATCTTTGTGTCATCTGCGAAGAGACTGATCTTGCTATGAATCCCCACTGCAATGTCGGCCATGAAAATGTTAAACAAAACCGGTTCCAGCACTGAGCCCTGTGGTACACCACTTGTTACTGCCTTGGGTTCAGATCCCCCACTACTACCTTCTGCCATCTACCCTGCAGCCATTTCTCGACCCATCTGACCAGTTTCCTCCCTGCTCCCAGACTCTTCAACTTGCAGATCAGCCTACCGAGTGGCAGAGTCAAAGGCCTTGCTGTAATCCAGGTAGAGGACATCCACCACATGTCCGCTGTCCAGTACCCTCATAACCCAGTTGTAAAAATCAACCAAGCTCGTCTGGTGAGATTTGCCTGAGACAAACCCGTGCTGCCTGCTGTCCTGGAGATTGTTATCCTCAAGAAATTGCACCAGTCTTTTCCTTGAGGATTGTCTCCATCAGTTTTCCCACAATTGCAGTAAGGCTTACCGGTCTGTAATTCCCTGGTTCATCCTTGGGCCCACTCTTATGGAGCGGTACCACATGTGCTTCCCTCCAGTCCCTGGGCACGCACCCTGAGTTCAGAGAGGTACTGAAGAGGTCCGCCAATGGCCCTGCCAGGACCTCTGTCAACTCTCTCAACACCCTGGGGTGGACTCCATCTGGGCCAGGTGCTTTGTCCACCTTCAGTGAGTTTAGGCCTTCCCTCACCCTTTCCACTGTGATTTTCCCATCCGTGGTTGCTTCTCCACCACCCTCTCCCACCTCTCCCTTCTTCTCAGGTACAGGCCCATCCCTCTCCTTGGTGAAGACTGAACAGAAGTATTCATTAAGTACTTCTGCCTGCTTAGCCCCCTTTTCTACCCACCCACTTCCCCTCCAGACCCTAACAATTTGATCCTTGCTTTTCCTCTTCTCTCCAATATATCTAAAGAAATCCTTTGCTTCTTCTTTGATCCCCTGTGCTAACCTCTGTTCCCTAGCGACCTTTGCTGCCCTTACCACTCTGCTCACTTCTCTGGATTTCTTCACATATTCTTCTCTGTATTCTGCCCTGTTGGATCTCTTGTAGATCCTAAATGCATTTCTCTTCTCCCTCACCTTCTCCACAACCTCTCTACTCATCCAACTTGGTTTCTTGGTCCTGGCTTTCTTGCTCTGGCTCTTGGCACATGTTTTAGTGGCTTCAGCCAGTCCTGCTTTGATGACTGCCCATTTTTGTTCTGTGTCCATTTCTGGGTGGGTGCTTGCCATAAGACTTTCTAGTATGTGTCCCATCCTGCCAAAGTCCGCCTTTTTGAAGTCCAGGACCCTAGTTTTTGTAGTGGCTACTTCCCTACACAGATTGATTGAGAACCACACTGTGCAGTGGTCACTGCTTGCTAGAGGTTCCTCCACCCTTACATCCCATACCTGTTCACCATCTTCCAGTACCAGGTCTAGTACAGTCCCCTCCCTAGTTGGCTCCATTACCCTCTGGGTAAGGAAGCCATCCTGGAATGTTTCCAGAAGGATCTGCTCCCTGGCGCAAGTGGTTGCTGGAATGCTCCAGTCCACCCCCGGCAGATTAAAATTTGGGTCAGCATGATCATATGGAACTTCCGCTTTCAGACAAATTTGTTCAAATCATGCAACTCCAACATGGAGTGCCAGGCTCTAGTCCATTTCAGCACTAGAAAGTACAGGGAGACATATCCCTGAGTAGACAGGGCATCCAGGACTTGCTCTATGGCCTCATACTCGAACAGCTGAGCAATCTCGCTCTTAGCATGGGCAGCGTACCCTCAGGCACCCTGGATTCCTGAGGATCTTGAGATCGGTATGGCGGAGAGCCTCAAAATCCAGAGGCAACCCCTTGCCATCTAATTCCAAAACCCATCCACTGTAACAGTGGACCACTGTGGCAAGAAGTGAGTGAGCTGACCCCCAACCCAGAGCTTGAACAGGGACTGGACAGGAGGGGGAATGGCACCTTGCAACCCATCACTTAGCAGCTCTGGACGGGGGCTCCAGCCTGCTGGGCACATGATGCCACAGTGTCCCACCTCCTTTTCTTGCCCTGACTGCTGAACATTTGCTTTGGGTGCCAGTGCTGGAACAGCCCCTGCTGGGGCTACGTCTATATTTTCTGTGGCTGGAACCCTTGAGATTGAAAAGGCTTCTTCTTTGCCTTAGCTGGCTTAGGGTCTATCTGGGGCAAAGCCACAGAATCCAGGGCGATGTTGAACTTCTCAATATGAGTGAGCGGTTTCTCTAACCCAAGGCCAAAGAGGTCAACTTGCACTGGGTGTCTGCCACTAAGGTGGACAACCTCAGCCAGGTCCTGCAACAAATGGACATGGCTGCATCCACTGAGCAGGCACAGGATTCAACCAGGTCCAAAGCTATCTGGAGCCGGTATTTGACCAGCATGCAACCCTGGTCTAGGATGGTCTTAGCAATGACCTGCTTGCCAGTCGTGAGAAAGGGGAGAAGTTTCCTGATGAGGCCAAACAAGGAATGGCTAAATCGAGCCATCATCATGGCACTGCTAGCCTGCCAGAGAACCAAGAAGGAGGCCGTGTAGACCATCTCTGCTGCCTGGTCCAACTCCTTGGACACTGTGTCGGGCAGCCTGTCCACGTCCCTTTGGCCCTTTGATCTACAAAAGGTGGAGCTGGTCATAAAAGCCTCCACAGAGAGGTGGTTTGAGAACCCTGAGAGGTTCCCAATGGGGATTGCTTACCTGAAGGCCATAAGGGTAGAAGGTGCCGGGCAGGATACTGGATGATGCCAGAGGTCCAAAGCCAGCCCATTATGACTTCAGTAACACAGAGTGCAACACTGGGAAGCTCTCCCTGTCCAGGATGTAGGTGAAGTTTTTTGTTTTTAACCCTCTTCTGCCCAACTCTGGGACTTCCATGAATTCCAATATCAACTAAAGCAAAGCCTCAAACGAGGTTGAGCCTGACTGGGGGACCTGACCATCTCAGGAGCCACAATTGATTGGATGAATTCTGCCTGTAGCAATGGATTCTCTCCAAGTCTGATAGATCCTCTTACACTACCCTGGTCCACTTCTCAGGGGATGTGGACCACCCATGAGCCTTGGGTGATCTCAATGGACACCTGACCGGGGAGGCTGATGGCCAGGCTGGGACTCCTTTGTGAGGCACCGTTCCTGCAGCTGCAGGGGAACAGACTCCACCATCAATGGAAGTAAGGAAGATGCTGCAGTCTGTGGAGCCACCAGATGGATGGCAGCAACTGGGGTGACCCACGGCATCAATGGTCCTGGGAGCACAGCTCTGCCCAGCAATAGCCTACTGTTGACAAAGCATGTCTTTGTACCTTTGTCGATGACAACACTGATGTTGAGCCTCATCCAAGGACAAAGAATCTGACTGCTACTGGTATCGATGCTGATTAGGACCACAAGTGCCCACCTTTTGGCCGAGGGCAAGTGTCCACTAGCAGGGCCCAAGCAGACTCCTGCTTTGGCAGGGAGATGACAATAGGTCGGCGCCTCTTGGTGAGGACCAGGAGAACAGGGGGTCTGCAAGACTAAAGAAGCCTAACTGATCTCACTTTCCTACAACCAGCTGATCATCTCAAGAAAGATCTTGACCAGCTGACTGAACAGAGTCAAGGTTGCTTGCTCCTATGGGGCTACCATGGAAGCCTTGTCCTGCCCCTCTACCAGTGGTAGCTCAACCAAGGTCAACCAACTGGGGGAATCAAGAGAGTGGGAAAAGAAAAAGTTACTTACCATAGTAACCTTGTTTCTCCCAGGGGATACTCCAATATTCATAACTCTTCTGCAGTATCTGCATGGAGATAGAATGTTATGCTAATGATGGAATCATTGGCACGAGCCACTTTTCAAATGCTGCCACCCATCAACTGCATACATTCTAACCCTCAGATTTCATGGACGCCTGTAAAGACAGGGACCAACATTTAAAATATATAAAATTTAACTTCAAAATTCCCCACCCAGACTTCCAACTGGAGGAAATATAAACTTAGCATAAACAATACCCCAAACTTCTATGTCAGAATCACCTGAAAAGGAAAAAACGAAAGAAGAAGTTCCAATAAAAGTAGAATGTGGCATGCAAACACTAAGGTACATCATGGAATACAGAGGCCACTGGTTCTTAAATGGGGAGGAAGGGTGGGGGAGTTATGAATATTGGAGTATCCCTTGGGAGAAACAAGGTTACTATAGTGAGTAACTTTCTTCTCACCCCAGGAATACTCCAATATTCCTAACTCTTCTACAGACTAAAAAGCAGTACCTTAGGAGGCGGGAAGAACCTATTTTGGAAACAGGCTCTTCAGGACAGCTGTACCAAACCTGGCATCAGCCCTAGCCTGCATATCCAAGCTGTAATGCTTGACAAATGTGTGTACTGTTCGCCAGGTTGCTGCTTTACAGATATCCACCAAGGGTACATCCCTTGCAGCTGCCAGTGTTGCAGCTGTACCCCTTGTGGAGTGGGCTCTAAGCCCTGCTGGAGCTTCCTTGCCCACCTTTGAATAGCAAAATTGGACACACTGGACAATCCAACAAGAAATTGACCTTTTAGATGCTGTATTTCCCTTTTCTACATTCCCATAAGCGAGGAAATGTTGTGTTCTGTCCTGCCTATGAGGCTTAGTGGCTCTAATGTAGTAGCTCAAAGCTCTTTTGACATCCAGGCTATGCAGCCTATGTTCACCAGAAGAAGAATGGTCAGTGAAGAACACTGGCAAAGTGACAGATTGGTTCAAGTGAAAGTCTGAAACCACTCTGGGAAGGAATTGCCTATTTGTCTGTAGGACTACCTTAACCCTGTGGAAGAAAATGTAGTCCTTTTCAATGCATAAAGCCTGGAGCTCACTAATTCTTCTAGCTGAAGTGATGGCCTCTAGAAACACTGTTTCCCATGTGACACACTTCAAAGGTGCTGAAAACACATGCTCAAAGGGAGGGACCATGAGTTGGGTAATGCAGCTATTAAGGTCTCAAGCTGGCACCAGTTCTCTCACCGGTGAAAACATATGAAAAATGTCCTTGAAGAACCTTTTAAATATGGGGTTTGATGCCAAAGAAACGCACTTGCCTGAAGATGCATAGGCTGAGACTGAAGCCAAATGAATCTTTAGTGCAGAAGGCTGTAAGCCTGTGGAATATAAGTAGACCAGGTAGTCCAGTACCAACGGCACTCCTGCCGGGGTTGGACTATACTCCTACTAGAGTTTCAAATAGAAAACCTCTTCCAGTCATATATAGGTTTCTTGGTAGAGGATTTCCTGTATCCTCTTAAAATATCCATAACTGGTTCAGAAAGATGTAAACCAGCATACTCTAGGTCCTCAAGAGCCAAGCTTTGAGCTTGAGTGACTTGAGGTTCGGATACAGGAGCCTCCCCTGGTTGGAGGTCAGAAGATTTTGCCTCCTGGGAAGATGTATTGGTTTGTCCACTGACATGGACAGCAATATGGAGTACCATGGCTGCCTGGCCCAGTCTAGGGCTATCAGAATCATTGTTGCTGGCTGAGACCTGAGTTTCAACAGCACCCTGTATACCAGAGGAAATGGAGGGAATGCATATAGGAATTTCCTGACCAATGCAGAATAAGGGCATCCAGAGGAACCGTGCCCACTACTGGAGGCATGCAACAGAACTGTGGCAAGTGATGACTCTGATGAGAGGCAAAGAGGTCTATTTCTGGAGTGCCCCACCTCCTGAATAAGGTCTGCACCACTTGCCTGTTCAGGGACCATTCGTGATGGTCCTGGCTGATTCGTTTCAGGGCATCTGCCAGAACATTGTTTTGCCTGGCAGATGAATGGCCTGTAGTGAGGAGCTCCAGTGAGTAAGCTAGGTCCAAATTCTCATAGCCTCTGCAGCAAGGAGGCTTGACCTTATTCCTCCCTTGCTTGTTTATGTAGTGCATGGTGGTAGTGTTGTCTGTCCAGACTTGCACTACCTTTCCCTGTATCAGTGGTTTGAAAGCTTGCATTGCCAGAAACACTGCCCTGAGCTCCATCAAGTTTATGTGTAAAAGAGTCTCTGCACTTGACCAAGTGCCCTGGGTAGTGTGCTCTGCTAGATGAGCCCCCCCAGCCCAAGAGAGATGCATCTGTTGTGAGAATCATTCATGGAAAGTAACCCCTTCTCTGAGTTTGTTTTCTATTTTCCACCACTGAAGAGCTTGGATAAATGTTTTTGTTACAGGAACGAGCTTTGAAAGGGAATCCTTTCATTGGCACCAATGAGATCTTAAGTGAAACTGGATGTCCCTCATCTGAAACCTGGAGCCCAGCACTATGCCTGTTGCAGCTGCCACGTGGCCCAGAAGTTGAAGAAAATGCCTTGCAGGCCTTGGGACATTGAGCCTGAAAGAACCTGCCAATTGCAGGATGCTTTTTACCCTGTCTCTGGGTAGAAAGGCTCTGCCCACTATGGTATTCAATTCTGCTCCTATGAACTGCAGAATTTGAGAAGGAAGAAAAACAGATTTTTCTAGATTTAAAAGGAAACCCAGAGATTGCAGAAGCTGCTGAGTCAGCTGTAGGTGCTCTGCTAACTGTTGTGGTGAATTTCCCACCACCAGCTAGTCATCTAGATAGGGGGAATACTGTGACACCCTGTCTGTGCAGGTGAGCCACTACCACAGCCAGACACTTTGTGAACACCCTTGGTGCTAAAGTGAGACCGAAGGGTAGAGCTGAGAACTGATAATGACCTGACAGGAATCTGAACCTGACATACTTTTCTGTGAGACTCCATTATGGGGATGTGGAAATGGGCATCTTTTAGGTCCAATGATGCCAGCCAATCTCCTCTTCAGAGTGATGGCAGAATCAGAAACAAAGTCACCATTTGAACTTTGGTTTTACTTGGAACCTGTTGAGGACCCTGAGATCCAAGATAGGCTGCAGCTCTCCATTTTTCTTTGGTGTGAGAAAATACCTTGAGTAAAGTCCTTTTCCCCTTTGATGCAAAGGCACTGGTTCCACTGCTTTTAGTGAAGAAGGTTTCACCTCTTTTTCCAGCCTTTTGCTTTCCAGGAGGGAAGCTGGTTTGAAAACTCTAATTTTTGAACAGGGGAGGACTTGAAACTTAAAGACAGGCCCTGACCCACTATCTCCAGAACCCACCTGTCTGTGGTGATGGTTTCAATTCTGGAAAAATGGGTCAGCCTGCCCCCCTACTGTGAGAGACTCAGCCTGATCGTGATCAGGACTCCTGCTTAGATTGGGGCTGAGACTGGGCACCACGTCTGGCACCTTTTCTGCCCCTACCCCTGAAATACCCTTGCTGCGGGTACTGGGGTGCCTAACGAAGCACCATGGCCTGATAAAAAGGCCTGGAATGAAATTGTCTGCCCCTGCCTCCCCTATTGAAAGGTCTAGAGGAGGTGGAGGATCTTTGTTTTGCAGAACTGCTATGGAAGGTGGCTTTATACTCATCCACCGTCTTCATATAGGCCTCTGTATGGCTGCCAAATAGGGACTTGCCCTCCACAGGAAAATCCAGAGTCTTATTCTGGGTATCCTGCATGAGGTTTGTGGCTCTCAACCAAGCAATCCTCCTCAGTGCAATGGTAAGTGTCATCCACCTTGCAGCAGTCTCATTACTGTCTGCTGCCATCTGGAACTAGTATTTGGCAGCTTCCAGGCCAAACCTGATCCTCACCTCGGACCCTGATCCAATCCAATTACAAAATAAACTTCAGCGGGCCTTCTCCTCTACCGAATCCTGGTTCCTAAATCATAAACTGCTTCTCAATCAGAAAAAAAAACAAGTCTATTTTCTTCTGCAGCCCCCACAACAAAAACAAACAACTCCACCTCTCCAATGCAACCGAACAAGGAGCCATCCTAGAGCAAACACAATCGTTCAAGTACCTCGGCATCACCCTTGATCCCCACCTCTCATACGTTGTCCATATCAGCAATGTTGCAAAGTCTGCCAATGTGAGGTTAGGCATATTATTCCGGCACAGAAAACACCTAACCCCAGAAGCACTGTCAGTGGCTGTCCAAAGCTCCATCGTCAGCATCATAGTCAAGGCCCCTAGAAATCTGCGGCCGCAGAATTTTGCGCAGAACTTGCAATCTACCGCAGAACTTCTGCGGTGCCGCAGAATTCACTCTTCTTGGTGATTTTTTATTAATATTTCTGTTTATACATAGAATCTGGTTCCCTTCCCCTCTTTTTATGTCCAGACCCCTCCTATATGTTCAGAATGTGATGTTATCATTGCTATAACATCATACATTAGCTAATGAAATGGCTGCATTCTGCAACAGAAATGAACAATCACTTATCTACCACAGCTCCCACTGCCAGAGACGGTGGCACAGCAAATCATGCATGGTGATATTTGTTCAACCTGCACTACAGCCTAATACAATTTTCAGTCTTACATTGTTGCACTATGGCCAACTTAAGCAAAATCTTGTCAATAGCACAGACCTGTTAAATCCATACCTCACTTTGTACAAACCTATTTGTGCCTTTTAAGGTATAGAGACGCTTATCTGAAATGAATAACTGGTAAAATGAATTTAACTGTCTAAATTTTTAAGAAAAATAAAGTAATTATGCCCAGAAAAGTGAAATACAATAATGTCTAGACCTGTTGAAAGAATAGACCTGTTAAATAAATAATTGCACTGTACGTATTTTTGCCAGGGTTATTGATTACATATTGTCATTGGTTGATAGAATCGCCTAAAAGTTATTGAGAAATGTTGTATGCAGGGACAGCTGTTGGGCCAGAGGGTAGCATTCTGTGTTTCCGTGCCGGCAACTCAGGTTCAGAGATTAGCTCTGGGCACGGCTGGGCAGCACAAGGATTGGTGGAACACATCACTGCTCAGAGCCTGGGAACATATGGTGCAGTGTTCTGTCACATGGTGGACACATTGTGATGGGCCGGAGAGCTGTATCTCACAATTGGTTCACATGCATGTCATGGTCTGATGAAAGCAGCAGTGTGTCAGGGAAAGCAGGTTGACATGAAAATGAGTTTTGCAATAACTCCTCTATTCCATTTCCAATGGGACCTGTATGAATAAGGATGCAAGTTCATGAAATAAATATATATATATATATATATATACACACACACATACACATACAGTATCTCTGTCTCTCTCACCACACACACACACACACACACACACACACACACACACATATTTGTATGTATGTTACAGATTGCATATAAATATACAAGTGATACACAGTGGGAACCTTATGAGTGGTGTAGAAAGCACATACAAATACATAAGTGATAGACAGTGGAAACCTCATCAGTGAGATAGATAGCATGCATATAGAAATACCTTATTTATCACATAAGATCCCCTCTGCAGATGTCATTTATGCAACAGGCTAGGACCTTAAGGGAGAGACATTTGTTTTGCCTTTTTAGGCATAACATTATTTTTATGTCTGTTATTTTTTGAACTAGTGTTACTGTGCTTTCCACCATCCTGATTGCTATAACCACTGCCATGAAAATGAAGTCAGGATGACAAGCTGACACTGTGATGTGGTAGTTTGTTAGTGCCGCAGAACTTCCGCAGAAATTACAAACCACTGCCGCAGAAGTTCTGCGGCAAATGGTAGTCTTGCCGCAGAACTTGGTCCCACTGTGCCGCAGAAAAGTAGGGGCCCTGATCATAGTCTATGGTCTTATCATATATGGGTCTGCAACTACCACTGCTCTCAAACATATCGCAACCTTCCTGAATAAGGCCTGTCATCTCACCACTGGCTCACATCGCCGTACCCAAACATGTTACCTTTATTCCCAATCTGGATGGCTTCAACTGAACAAACGCATAAAATACCAAACCTGCATGACAGCCAAGAAAATTATAATGGGGCTTGCCCCACCTAGTGTCTGTGCCCTCCTTAAGCCTAGACATAGGAATGTCACTACAAGGAGATCCAATTCCCATCTACTACATATCCCACGATGTCGCACGACCCAAGGACAAAGATCATTCGCCTATTGGGCATCCAACTGGCTCAACTCTCTTGGCAGCGACATAGCGAACTCCAACACTCGGCCTCTTCAAGTCCAACTCGCGTCTCACTGCTTGTATCCTGCGATTGCCCATCTTAACATTTCCGCCTGCTCCAGCTGCACATACCCCAGCACCTCAGCACTTACAATCAGTCTTTGCACCCCTAGCACCTTACCTGTCATATTCCTCCACAAGGCCCCTGGCTGCACTGTCTCCGCCCTCTCCCACCTCCCCCGTATCTCCACCCTGTCCATGCCCCAACCACCTTCTGTACTCCCCTACCCCTGCACCTCCCCATCTCTACACTCACTTCCCCCACCCACCCCCTTCCCTTGTCTTGCTCATAGCTCAAGTCTTTGTACTGGTTATTACATGTCTGTAAGTCAATGACTATATATTTGTAACTAAAAATGATGACTGTTGCACATGCTGATGTGGAACCTTTGTAAAAGAGCCTCGGCTCAAAGGTATTGTAATCCTAGATTGAAATAAATAAATAAACCTAGCAGTTTCAGCTAGGTCTACTGAAAGAGGAGAAGACGCTTTCTCAGCCATGTCCAGAACAGACTGCCAGACAGCATGCTAGTACTGGGCTGCATAGGCCTGATAGTTCGCTTGCCTAATGGCCAGATAGCTAACCTTTCTTGGCCATACTTTCAATTTTTTGAGAGTCCTTCTCTGGAGGGTGGGAAGCCAGAGGGACTTTTGCTTTGTCACAAGCTGCAGCTTGCACCACCCCTTGGGGTCAGGGTGTGAAAATAAGAATTCAGCACCTGTTCTGTCAAGCTGCTACTTTTCATCCAACCTTTTGTCCAAAGGAGGGACAGACCCAGGAGCTTGGAGGAGTTTTAAAGTATCTCTTTTAAAAAACTTATTTATGGGGAGTGATAGTTTTTTAGTAGGAGTCAACCCATCATTTCCAGATATTCAGCCTCCTCCTCATCTTCTACAGCTTCAGAGGTAGGGATGTCCAAGGCATCAGCAATTTTCCTGATAAAGGAAAAATGAGAAGATTCTATGGTCCTGGGAGGGGAGCCAAACTCCTGTTCAGGGGGGACCTCAGGCTCTATAGGCTCACCTTCTTTTTCCTCCTCCTCCTTACCACGCTACTCAGGAAAGGACGGTGGGTTGGAAGGTGCAGGGGTCTGGACTGGGGACTGTGAAACCACAGGCAGCAGACCCTGCAAAGTTTGCATTATTTTTATTGCTTGTGCAATCTCTGAAGGAGAAGGCACACTGGCAGGCATCACAGAAGTCCCCTTTTCCACAGGGGGTTCAGTATGCTTTGTCTTCTTTACTTTTTTTTCCTGGAACCAGACAGATAGCCGGTTCAGAGGGTCTCTTTTTACCCGTATAAGGGGTAGAAACAGTAAAAGTTGTGGTGTCACCCACAGACCCTGAGGGTTTCGGCTGGTCAGAGCTAGAGGGACACTTAAATTTCTTATTTAATCTCTTCAGATGTTTTTCCAAAGTTCTTTCTGGAAAAGATTTGCAAATGTCACAATTAGTTTTTAAATGGTCAAAACCAAGGCAGAAAACACAAATGGAGTGCTTAGCTGCCTTGGCAAAAACTTCACCACACTCAGAACAGTTTTTAAAACCAGGTTCTCCGGTTCTCTTTTTAGGTTTTTCTGACATAATGAAGAAAAACCGCAACCTCAAAGCACTACAGGTTTTTAAATTCAAAAAACAATAATGTTATCAGTTACGGTCAGTCCAGGAACCGATTGGGGAAACCGAGCGGAACCAGGAACCGACAGAAATAGAACCGGGATTAGCGGTTGGAACTGAAGGTATCGGTTCTAAAAAACAAAGATTTTAGCACATAAAATTTACAAAAACTAGTAAATAACTGGGGGAAAACCCCGAAATGAACTAAAAGTACCTTGGTTCCTCAGTGACTATTCTGAATCGTGAGAAACCGAGAAAACAACACAAAACTAGCTAAATAAACTAATGGTTATAAAAATAACACTGATAAGAGGTAGCAAATGACAATAAATGAAAAATATTTAAGTATTTGTTATTAATAAAGGCTTCTCTGACTAGGTGATGATGAGGAAATCTCCAGTCATCTGGTCTTGACAGACGGAGAGAGAAATTTGAGGGTTAGAATGTAGGCAGTTGATGGGTGGCAGCATTTGAAAAAGTGTCTCATGCCAATGATTCCATCATTAGCATAGCATTCTATCTCCAGGCGGATCTGACCTTAAAGGTATACTGCAGAAGAGTTAGGAATATTGGAGTATTCCTGGGGTGAGAAGCATGATTTTTCCCAGTCCTGTGATCTATGGCAATGGGGCTTCTTGAGCTTGCACTTGAAGGGCTGGCTCTCCTATAGGTCTGGAAGGCCAGATACATTTCATGGAATTTGTCCATGAAAGGTCCTCCAATGGTGGGCAAGCCAGTACCACCGCCGAAGACAAGTTTGGCCAAACTCTTCCAAGACTGTAAGTTGGGCTGGCTGCTGACCTGGTAGCCATCAAGGGTAACTTGCAGTGTTTGTACTTAAAGAGGTAGAAATGAACCTTCCGCTCTTCTAATGATGTCGGATGCACAGCCTGGCATGAAGGACATTGCTTCATGTCGTGATGTTCCCCCAGCTAATATAGTCATGTGTCATGTGGTTCAATGTCTGACATTTTATTGCCGCAATGAACACAGTGTTTAAAACCAGGGTTCAGTCTCTCCATCTTGAAAGCTGTCAACAGAGTGTGAACCGGAAGAAGAGATGTACTTTATGAGCTGAAAACTCTTAAAGTCGAAGTTTGCCAAAGAACTCAGTGCTTGAAAACTATAATCTTCTAACTCATGCAGAGCTGTGAAGGAGGAGATCAGTCCGTTCTAGTGGAAAAGAAGATCTGATGTCAAAAGGGGTGGAGTTGGAGGATACACACTACAGGTGTTGGGAGAAGCTTCACTTGAAGACATCCAGTCACTCTGCTGTATCCAGCAGACTGCCAGTGTACGGCTAGTTAACCGAATCTACAATATTAAAAAAGGAAAAGTTGTAACACACAGAGCCTCATAATACCTGCAGTCTTACCACCTTGAAGCTTGACCTCATCAAATTTCAGAAGCTAAACAGGGCGGGCGTGAACAGTAGTACGATGGGAAACCTCCAGTGAACACCAGATACTGCAGAAAGTGTTGCTGGCAGCTCTGCATAGAGCACTGTCTCCTTGGTAAAAATAAATAACCATATCAATGCCCCAGCATCGTGTATGGGGCCTACCGTGCTGCTAGAGGGACCTGCTATCGAATAAGACATTAAACCGAGGTCCCGTCAGCCTGTTCTGGTGGTTGTTCAGGTGGATGTTAAAGATCCCATGGCACTTCTTGAAAAAGGTCAAGTAATTTCCCTCATGTCCTGGTCAAATTCCCTTATTCCCTAAAACCATCAACAGCTAAACCTGGTTCAATCAGTCAGTTTCCACCTGTATACCCCTCCTGGAACAAGGCTGAAACTGGGGATATTTCCTAGCCATCCTTTCTCGGTCAACAAAAAAACAAATAAATAAATAAATATTCAGAGGACTCTGTGGGCTGCTCAAAGTACATATCCTGTCCTCACTTCAGTGCAATGCCACAATACTGCTATTGTAGAACAGAAATTATGCAAATGATAAGTGTTTAATTTCTATTCCAATTTATTACTGTTGGCATGTGGCACTAAGAGGTGTCAATGCAAAAAACAGTGACTCCTGCAGGCCAGGAACTGGGATGTGTACAGCATGCTGAATATGGCTGTGTAGGAGCAATAGCGCATCCAAATGGGATAGTGCCTGTGCTCCACACTGCTATATGCGATGATAAAAATGTTAACCAGCCCATAATGGATTCAAGTCACAAATAACACATTTGCATCCCACTGTGGGGGCATTTACCAGGCTATACATTTTCTTGTGCCTCAGGAGTAGGGCCGAAGCATGGTACAGCCTGAGTAATGGCGCTGCACCCACCTGACAAGTCAAAGCCTGATGCTCTACCTCACCCAATCCCCTTACCAGCTATATGATTATTATTACTACGATAAATTACATCCCTGGTAGTCTAGTGTTTCCCCCTTCCCTCACTCGACCCTCTTATTATCTTTATTATCTATATAAGAAATGTCCATAGTAATCTAACGAACCACCCCATCCCACTGCCAGTCTTCCCTACCTCCTCCCACAGTCCTGAGACAGCAGCTGCCACATACTCTCCTCCTTCTGTGGTCGCCCACAGTCTGCCATCCACAAATAATCTCCTCTTTCCGTGGCTGCCCAGTCTGCCATCCACAAATACTCTCCTCTTTCCGTGGCTGCCCACAGTCTGCCACCCACAAGTAATGACAAAGAAAAAAAAGTCCAATAAAATAAGTAGCAGAGAAGAGGGGGGGGGGGGCAAGACTGAAACATTCAAATACATAAAAGGCATAAACAAGGTACAGACACAGGAACTTTTTCACTTCAAGAAGGGCAGCAGGACCGGGGGCATGATCTCAGGCTGTAAGGAGGGAGGTTCTCTACCAACACCAGGAAGTTTTTCTTCACAGAAAGAGTACTGGATTCCTAGAACAGCTTGCCCCCAGAAATTCTGGGGGCTAACACTGTGGTGGGATTCAAGAATGCATGGGATAGACACAAGGGAGCCATTACACCAAAAGGCAACTAGAGTGTCAAAACAGGTTTAAAACAATGGGCAGACTAGATGGACCTAACGGTCTCCTTCTGCCGTCAATTTCTATGTTTTTACTACATATGGTGCGTGTACTTCAGTATTTTCCTTGAACATTTTTCTTTCATTCCTAACTTTTGTATTTGTCCTATGTACCCCTCACAACCCACATATGTGGTTACATATAAATTCTCCCTGAAATGTGTTTGGGAGACAGCTTTTCTGCAGTGTCTGGGTGAGATTACATGTAACCACATATGTTGTCATGAGGGGTGGTAGTACACAGGACAGCACCCAAGCTTCAAAGTGTAGGTCATCTCAACTCCTCAATGGAAACAGCTGTGTTGCGTATGGTTGCCTATATGTTATTCTATATGTTGTTCATTGCATTGAATGTTTATGTACACCATCTGGGAGCTCCTTTCTCGTAATCTGCAATGTTATATTATGTTACAGTACGTATGAAATTGGATCTTTGCACTGTGGAAGTGGAATATGAGTCTGAAACTAACAGACTATTTTATCTGCCACCAGCATGCGTTCCCCGTCTGAATAATCTTTGCAGAATTAAAAACTTGGGATCCTTACATTTTGAAGCAGGCAGGCATGGTAGATGATGATGTCCATTTCAAATAAAATGAAAGTTGCTGTCCAACTACAGAAACACTCAATAATCAGGTGCTGGTCCTGTTCCACAAACTTAAGAAAGGCTTAGTAGTTTTAGAAGATTATTCATGTGGATTAGCTTAGTGGTGACAATACTTAAGAGACCACACCAGTACCAAGTTCCCAGGTTTATAGTTCAGCCCTGATTAGCTGTTCTTTAACATACCACTGAGAGAGCCAGCGACTCAAAGGGAATAATCACATTGACTTGCCTTAACAAGGTCTCTGTACTAATCCTCAAAGATTAACACTACTATAAATTTCTACTATCCGTTTCATTTCACCATTATCCAGCTCAGAGGTTATTAGTGTCACAGATTTATGGCAGAGCCTCATTAAACCTGTAACTTACTGGAAGTCAAATGCTAATGGACCCTGGCTACTTTTTGTTAAAAAAAAATCTGTCTCTCTCTCTCTCTCTCTATCTATCTATCTACATGGTTTTACTACAAAACCAAAACATAGCTATACAGCATTGAATATGCAAACTTATTTTACATAATATGCAAAAAATACAGCTGCTTTCCCTGATGATTTATGATGAATGCTACTGGACTATAAATCATAACATCACATTTCGCCAATTAGGCCCATTTCTTTCTAAACGTTCTATACAAACAAAGCATGGGATAGCAGTAAAAGACTCACTGGCCCATCCAGTGTGCCCAACTATACCTAGTACCCCTGTGATGGCCCTAATGACCATCTTCCACCCTTATCCCCTCCCTCTTTTACACCTCCTCCTGCCCTTATCAGGCCCTTGAAGTCCAGGTACAGTTTGCCAATTGCCTGTCCTTTATCGGCCGCTTTAGTAACCCCTATGGAGAACTCAAGTTCAAGTTTATTGCAGGAAAGACTCCATTGAGCAAGCTCATTCACAAGGAGGTCCTGAGGCACATACACATACAGTGGGGAGGGGGGGTGCAGGACCGGGAGACAGAGTGCTGAGGTCTTGGGCGGACCATTACAATGAACTCTCAATGTTGCCAGCATCGCTCAATAAGGATTGTGTGGCATTACCTCCATTGTGTAAAGCCGTGTTGCCTACGGTCCTGTAGACTGTTTCCCTTAAGAAAGTCTACCAATCTTTCTCTTACTATAGCCTTCAGTAATTTTTCTACTATAGATATTAGGCTGACAACTCTATAGTTATCTGTATCATCTTTTTTGCCTCATTTGTGCAGAAACAAATCAGCTGTCCTCCAGTCTCTGGGGGTCACTCCAATGTTCAGCGAGCTGCTGAAAATGTCCACTAGCGGTGCTGCAATCACCTGCACCATTTCCCTTAGTATTCCTGGGTGCACCCCTTCTGGGCCCACTGATCTGTCTACTCTTAGCCCATCCAGCACCCATTCCACATAGACTAAGGAAAATCCTCCTGTCTGGAAAATGAACCCTGGTCTTCTGCGTGACATTCAGGGATACTCACCACTATATTAATGAGGTCTTAAAGAGCTACTGACACCTGAAAGAAAACTTTGAAAAACATAATAAGTTGGTAAAATTCTGCTTGTATTCCATATATATTCTAGATTTCTCCTCCCCATTATTAACTACTGAGGAAATGTGCATGAATACATGATTTTCATCACTTACAGTTAGTTTAAAGTTAATCTGCCTCCATAGCTTACTCCCTACTTCAAAACATAATGCTCTGTTGTGACATCACAATCTGTTGCCATGAGAGTAACTATGATGTCACAAGCAGTACATTATGGCCTCAGGTAGGCAGACAGAAACAGAAATAGATGAACTCTTCAGGAGCAAAAATCCTGTTTTCATGCAATTGACCTCAGCAATAGGTAATGGAGAGGAGGAATAAAGAATGTGAAATACAAGCTGAACTTTATCTAAATATTATGTTTTGTTAAAGTTCTCTTGATGTTGTCAGCTGCCCTTTAAGGGCCACACTGTGGATTTGCTCTATTTTGACTTCAGCAAGGCTTTCAACTTGATGCCTCACAGATGGCTCTATGATGCCGGTTCGACAACTATATTGTCGACCGACATCACAGCAACGGATACATGTCAACCGCAAGTTGCGGTTGATATAAATCTGGCAGGAGACCTTGGTACTTTTTCTATCCAGGGGCTCTGCTCTCCGCACCACCGAACTACAGGATTCCAACTCTGAGTCACAGTTTATTCTGGAGAGTGCAGGACGGGAGACAAGAGTGCTGAGGTCTTGGGCAGACCATTACAGCGAACTGTCAATGTTGTCAGCATCACTGTTCACTGTAATGTTGTCGCCGTATGGTCGGCATATCCTCACAGACATTTGCTGAAGAAGATGGAGGATCTGGGTGTGGCTAAAGACATAGTAAGATGGGTAGGTAAGTAACTGACTAAAAGGAGGGCAGCAAAAAGTTGTGGTCATCGGGGTCAAACTGGAAGACAGGGCAATCACAAGATACCAGAGGGTGCAGGTAAGAAGATTTTTCTCAGACTGGGGAGTAGTTGCTAGTGGGGTGCCCCAGGGATCGGTTCTGGGGCCCATACTTTTTAAAGTTTTTGTCTCCACCATGCAAGTGTCAAAAGGAACATGGATCTGCAAATACAAAGATGACACTAAGGTAGGGGCAATTATGAATGATGCGGAATCCATTATGAAATTCCAGAAGCAACTGCAAGAACTGGAAAATTGGGCAAAACAACATAACCTGAGATTTAATGAAAAGAAGTGTTAAGTGATTTCCTTTGGTTACAACAATACCAAAGCATCCTACATGATCAATAATAAAATTATTATGAGCACTGACTGCGACAGGGACCTGGGGGTAATAATTAGAAACACTCTTGTGTTTGATAAACACAATAATGATATAACAAACAGGGCCAACAGGGTCATTGGTAACATTCTACAAAATATCAGGAGTAGAAAGGATAATGTCCTTGTCCCATTGTACAGATTCCTGGTCAGGCCAATTCTGGAGTATGGTACCCCTTTTAGTACTCCTCAGAGTGTTAGAGCATCCAGAAATATCGAAAGGGTACAGAGGAAAATTAATAGGGTCCACAGTATGGATTATAGTGACAGATTACAGGAAATGGGGTTATACTCGATGGAATTTCGCAAAACGAGAGAAGATTTGTGCTATATATATATATATAACGCCTTCTGGAATGGAATATTGTGGGAATCGGCAGGCTTAGGCAAAAAGAAACTGTCTGGTAGGGCAACTAGAGTACATAGGAATTCTCTACCCCGTCGGATTAGGGAGTGCATGACCGTGGAGAGTTTTAAATAGGCATTAAAATCTTTTCTTTGGGTTAAAGCATATGGTAGTGATGATTTCTGAACTGTACTGTACACTTTATGATGATGATTCTGTTGTGTTCATTGTTTTACTGTACTGCACCTTGAAACTTGAAAGGCGTATTATAAATAAAGTATTATTATCATACATATCAACTCAAGGGGGAAAAGAATAGGATTGCTAAAAGGGGAAGGTGGTACAATCAGAGAGTGGTTGAGGTATGGAATGCTCTACCAAGTGATGTGGTTGGAGTGGGTAGCTTAGCCACCTTTAAGGTAGTGTTGGACAAACACATGGGGCGAAAGAAATGGAATATTGTCCACTGAAAAGTGGCAAGTCCACAAATGGCCCTAGAGGCTACAGGACTTGTAACCCTGCCTGTGAACCTATGAACAAGCTCAGTACCACAGAGATCTGTCCTGGGCCCAGTCCTCTTCACTATGTTCATCAATGACATTGGAGAAGGAAGCTGGGGCAGGTTGCGTCTCTTCGCAGATGAGTCTAAGCTCTGTGGTAGGGTGGATAGTGACAAGGGAATCAGGGGAATGCAGAGTGACTTACAAAAGCTAGGGGGTGGGCTAACGTTTGGTAGTTAAATTCAATTCCAAAAAGTACACAGTAATACACCTAGTGGGTAAGAATCCCAGGACAGAGTACAGGATCAGTGGGTTGAGACTTGGCACTACAGCTGAAGAATGGGAACTTTGAGTTATTATCAATGACAGCCTCAAACAACTGAGCCACTGCAGCAAGATCTATGATATGGCAAGTAGGATGCTGGGGTGTATTAAGAGGGGTACTGATAGCAGGGAGAAGGAGGTAATACTACTATTACCCCTTTATAAGTCTTCATTGAGGCTGCACCTGGAGTACTATGCCCAGTTCCGGAGCCCTTACCTCCAGAAAGATAGGGACAGGCTGGAGACAGAGCAGCGCATGGTAACAAAAATTATTCAGTGCCAACAGGACACATCTTCCGAGGAGTGCCTCAAGGCACTGAACATGTACTTGAAGGAGATCAGAAGGGAGAGGGGAGACAGAGATTGTTAAGTTCCTATAAGGAATTAACAAGGCGAACTGTGAGGACCTATTTAGCCTGAGTACTAGTTCGAGGTCACAAAGACATCAGTGCAAACTACTAAGAAGGAGGTTCATAGAAACACAGAATTTGGGCATGGCCCAGTGGGGCAGAGGGCTAAGACACCTAGTACCTTACTTCGCCACACCGGCAGCCCAGGTTCGGGAATGAACTTGGGCTGCAGGGGTTCGGCCAGAGGGAGAATGGATCGAGCATCCCAATGGATGCTCTCCTTCTCAAGAGAAGGAGGACCGCTGGCTCTACTGTTCTATTGCTAGCTGGGTGACCACAGGTGGCAGTGCAGCTAGAGAGGCTAGTGGGGGGGGGGGACGTTGGCAGGAGCAGCATGTCACACGCTTGCATGGGGACATGTTTGGCGTGCCCTTGATGGCGATGTCCCAGGGGATCAGGAACAAGGAAAAACACTCCTGATGGCAGGATGAAGCCCACCCAGTTCACAGGCCCTGCACCTGGCTACTGAGGCATGGTCTCTCCCTAACCAGATATGGTCCGCACTGGAAGATAAGGTGGGCCTCTGTTGTCCCTGCCAGGAGGGGAAAGCTCTGGGGGAACAAGGAGGGACCTGTCAAAGTCCTGGGGGATGCCAGGGTGACAAGGCTGAGACCAGGGACAGCCAGAAGGAGGCCATCGAGAGAGTGAGAAAAAAAATAAGAAACAGAGTTTGACAGCAGATAAGGGCCGCTTGGCCAGTCTGCTAATTTCTCCCTACCTACTCTGTTACCACAGACCATGCCTAATCTACAGCTCTTTCTCACCCACCCCTCCTTTCCACTACGATTCCTTTGTGTTTATCCCACGGATTCTTTAACCCCATCACTGTTTTCACCCACACCAGCTCCGCTGGAAGGGTGTTCCAAGAATCCACCACTCTCTGTGAAGAAGTATTTCCTCTCATCTCTCATGAATCTGCTCCTCCACCAACTTCATAGAATGTCCACTTGTTGTTGGGCACCTTTTTACTGAAAAATACTTCCTTCCCCTCCCCTCCCCTCAGGAGGGACATGAGGAAGTACTATTTTACAGAATGGGTCATGGAGCTGTGGAACAGTCTACCAGCCAAAGCTGTGGGCACTAAAACAGGTCATGGATCTCACGCAGATCTGGGACAGAATGAAGGGTATAGTGGTCACTTGGGGTGACAGAAACTGCAAGAAGAATGGGTGGAGGATGGGCAGGGCTAGGACCCTAGATGGACAGTAGGCACCAGAGTTAGACAGGGAACTCGGGCAGACTGGATGGACCACTGGTCTTTTTCTGCCATTACTGTCTATGTTTCTACATAATAACTATAAGAGGGTCTCTCATGCTAACTGTTGTACAATTCTGAAGTTCTAATTTTATTTGGTGCACTTAATTTCCCACACATGGGTTTCTCTTATTTTCTTAGAAAATGACACATTTGATTTATAATATGGAATACCGCCGGGAGGAACATACTACCACAAGATCTCAGGGTGTAGCGGCCTGTAGGTAATCCAGGAAAAGTTGCAAAAATGTCACGCACACCAAGGTTAGTGACTGCAGTTAATGCAAATTTCACAGTGTCTTCAACAAAATCAGTGTCATGATACAAAAGTCAGACACAGGTAAGGGGAGGTCAAGCAGGATGTCCAGAATGGAGTGACAGCAACCAGAAATATAGATTACTCACCTGTAATCGTAACTCTACTAGTGGTATACAGTTTGTATCCACACTCCAGCAACTAGCTGGAGACAGCCGAGTCACAGAACATCTTCATGTTAAGCTCCTCTCACCACCTGTGGTGGCATCCTCTGGCTCCACCTTATCGGCATCAAATCTTGCAGGCTGGAAGCAGGGATCCGTGCGTCACCTGCCAGAAGTGGTCAAGCAGTTTGTGTGGATGTGAACTGTATACCACTTATAGAACTATAAGTACATGTGAGTAACGTATTATTTCTACCATTGTGGATACAGTTCACTATCCACACTCTGGCAGACTCATAGCTGTCTTCTGAGAGAAGGGGGAAAGGTACACACCCCTATTTGGTGAACAGAGACTGGATGACTGAGATCCCATAAGCAACATCACAATGATCCAGTATGTCGAGCTGTAGTGGGACATGAATGTGTGTGCCTCAGCCCAGGTTGCAGCCCTACATATCTCCTCAGTAGGGATATCCCTGGAAGAAGCCACAGAGGCAGCGGTATGTCTGGTTGAATAAGCCTCGGCCCTTAGGGGACTCCCTTCCAGCAAACCTATGGTAGAAGTCAATGCAGGATATGATCCATTTGGCAAGCATACCTTTTGCTACTGGTCTGCCTGGTGCAGTTTCAGCATATGTGACAACCAGCTGGCGAGCCTAGTCACAAATTCCTGCTGTGCGCTCCTTGTAATAAGTTGTAATAGCATAACACCATCGGCAGGACAAGGAGATGGAGCCTGTGACTGGTGTCCAAAATCAAGTTAGTAAAATAAACCAGGAGGATGATCACCTGTTTAAGTCTGAACTCCGACACAATCTTCAAGAGCAATTTCACGTGGATGTGAAGGACAGCCTTGTCTCTGTGAAAGACCAGGTAGGGAGACTCCACCAAGAGGTCACTCACCCTTCTGGCTGAAATAATGGCCACCAAGAAGGTGGTCTTCCACAAAAAAATGTAACAGTTAATATTTATGCACAGGCTCAAAAGGGTTGCCCTTGAGCAATGCGAGTACAAGCAGTAGGTCCCAGGGGGGCAGTGGTTGGTGCACCAGAGGGTACAAGTGGTACAGACCTTTGAAGAAGTACATGACCACTTTCTACAGTGCTGCCATTGGCATACCAACCCATGCTCAGTATGCAAAGATGGCAGATGCTGAGACAGGGACCAAAGGGAGTCAAGGATCGTGGCCAGTGGGCATGTGAGACGATCAAGATCCTTCCCTTGGCTCCAGAGCAAGAACCTCTCCCCCTTTGATCGCATACATTCTGTGAGTTGACTCTTTTCAAGACACCGCCACCACATGGACAACGTCTTCTGAATGGCCCAAGGCCTGTAACTCTAGACATTCAGGAACCTGACTGAGAGGTGCAAGGACTGAAGGCCCATCCCCTGTTCTGTCATCAGCAGGTTGAGTGGAGAGGCAACCTCCTCGGGGACTACCAGAATTGTCTGGGCCAGTCTAAAGCAATGAGGATCAGCTGCACCTCATCCTTCCAGGCCTTGATCACTACCTTGTGAATCAAGGGAAAGGGAGGAAAGGCATACAGAAGGCCCAGGGCCCAGAGAAGGCATCCTCCAGCAGCATTCCAGTGTGATGACGGTGGGCACAAAACAGCCTCAGTTTTCTTTTCTCCCAAGAGGCAAACAGGTCCATCTGAGAGGTGCTCCACTTGGAGAACAGTTGTTCTACCACTTCCTGGTGCACAGACAACTCGTGGGACAGCTATCCAACCCAGCTGAGAGAATCCATCAGTTGGTTGTTTTCTCCAGCAATATGAATTGCCAGGAAATCAGCCTGCAGGCTGTGCACCAACGACCAAGTGCAGAAAACCTCCTGACACAAAAGAAAGGATTGTTTTCCACCCTGCTTGTTTAGGCAGAACATGGTGGTCATGCTGTCTGTCTAACCCTGAATGGCCTGACCCTGACTCAATGGAGTGAATTCCATTAGAGCCAGATGTACTGCACAGAGCTGCAGCAGACTGATGTGGCACAGGGACTCTTGGTGTGATCAGAGCCATGGGTCCTGTGGTCTCCCAGATGAGCTCCCCATCCCACTAGAAATGTGTCCTTCATCAGGGTGATGAACAGACAGCTCCTGGTGGATAAAGGGAATTCCTTCCTCCATGGCACATTCATAAGGTAGAAAAAAATGGGCAGACTGGATGGGCCTTGCCGTCCTTATCTGCCATCAATTTCTATGTTTCCATAGGTTCTGGGGACACAGACAGCATTCAATGGCGATCCACAGTGGCTGGTTCACCTGGACTGGCTGATCTAGGTGACCATGGCACTGAGCCCACAGGTGGCCCAGCTCCCACTGGGGAAGGGGGGTGAATCTGCCAGTGTGCCCAATGCACTACACTGGTTGAAGCTGCCATGTATCCCAACAGCCAGAGGAACTCTCAGGCCGGGCACAACTGCCCAACTGAAATGATCAGGTAAAGGAGGGTGAGATTCGATGCTCTGTCTGCAGGAAGGCGGGCTCTGGCCTAAAGGGAGTCCAGGTTCACCCCCACCAACTTGATCATCTGCATGGGGATCACTTCCAACTTGGCAAGATTGACCTGAAGAAAAAAATTACTCACCTTAGTAATTATGTTTCTTCTAATGGAGTCTTGCCGTATTCTGACTATTGCAGTTAGCCCCAGCATTTAAACTGCCCCGGAGAACAAAGGGTTAACTTTCTATGCAGAGCATAGAATGCTGAGCTCGAGCTCGGTTGAGGTCTCTGTCTGCAGCCCTTTGAAATCCAACTGTCAGATTCTTATGAGCAAAAACTCACTAACTACCCTCTGTGGAAACTGTAAAATTTTTACTAGCTAACTGGCAACAAGAGTTTTGAATTCCCAAGGAAGACTCAAGTCAGGAAACCCAAAACCAAAAAACAAATAATAATAATAATAAAACAAACACCCAAACAAAAAGAGGAGGGTGTAATAGAAGCACCCCTGAGGTGCAACACTGCACCTGCCCACCCACTTCCCAAAAACAGGTTCTGAGAGGGGAGGCAGGAAGGGAGGTCAGAATACAGCAAGACTCCATTAGAAGAAACATAATTACTACGGTGAGTAATTTTTTCTTCAAACAACATGAAGTCTTGCTTTATTCTGACTATTGCAGACTACCAAGTAGTACCTCCATGAAGGAGGGACAGAACCTACTTTGGGAATAGGCTCTGAAGTACTGCTGTGCCAAACCGAGCATCACTCCTAGCCTGGATATCCAGACAGTAATGCTTGGTAAAGGTATGGACTGTTTTCCAAGTGGCTGCTTGACAAATTTCTAAGAGAGGAATATCCCTAGCAGCAGCTGTACCTCTGGTGGAGTAAGCCCTCAGGCCTGAGGGTGGAATCTTACCTAGTTTCTCATAGCAGAATTATATACAAGACACAATCCACCTGGCAATAGTTCTCTTGGTGGCAGGTTTGCCCTTTCCCACTTCTCCATAAGTGAGGAACAACTGGAGGGAATCAAACCTGTGACCCTTGGTACGCTCTATGTAGTAACTAAGGGCCCTCTTAACATCTAAACTGTTTAGCCTCGTCTCTCCTGAAGAAGATTGATCAGTGAAGAAGACAGGAAGAGACATAGACTGATTCAAGTGGAAATCTGAAACCACTTTGGGCAAGAACCTTCTATTGGTTCCAAGGACCACTTTATCCCTATGAAAGGAGATAAAATCAGGTTCCACTGACAGGGCTTGCAATTCACTGATATGTCTGGCAGAGGTAATGGCTATTAAAAACACAAGTTTTACAAGTCATGTACTTAAGCTCTGCTGAGGACATAGGTTCAAAGGGAGGTTGCATGAGTTGAGCAATGCAAACATTTAAGTCCCAGGCAGGGGCAGGGTCTCTAAAGGGAGGACTGGTATGAAGCAACCCCTTAAAACATTTACAGAACACAGGATGAGATGATGGTGAGGAAGACTTCCTCACTGACAGAAAAGCAGAAACAGCTGACAAGTGCACCTTGAGAGTAGCTGGTCTGAGGCCTAAGCCATTCAAATGGACCATATAATCTAGAACTGTAGGCAATTCAGCAGTGTCTGGGGAAATATGTTTCTTGGAACACCAAATGCTGAATCTCTTCCATTTGGAGTTATAGGTCTTTCTAGTGGCGGGCTTTTGAGAGGATGTGAGGATGTCCAGAACCCCATGAGACAGGTGCAAATCTGCATACTCTAACTCTTCAAGAGCCATGCCTTGGGATTGAGAGACTGAAGATTGGGGTACCAAATCCTCCACTGAGAGGAGGTTAACAGGTTGTAATTCCTGGGAAAAGACAGGGGAAGATGGACTGCGAGGGACAGCAACAGGGGGTACCAAGGCTGTCTGGCCCAGTCGGGAGCAATCAGAATCACTTTGCAAGGTTGTGACCTTATCTTGACTAAAACTTTGAACAGTAGAGGAAAGGAAGGGAAGGCATACATAAATTTCCCTTCCCAGTTCAGAATCAGAGCATCCAGAGGGACTGAGCCCAAGACTGGGGTCTGCAACAAAGAGAGGAAGTTGGTGACTGTCTGGGGCTGCAAAGAGATAGGAAAAGTGCATTGCCTACCGTAATTCTTGATCTTCTCTTGTATCTTCACCATTCATTACTTCCTGGGTGTAAGCCGGGCGCACCCGCCACAGAACTTTTTTTTTTTTTTTTAAGTTAGCTACCCGCACGCCTCGAGAGTGACGCTATGCGTCATGGCGAGGGGCGGCCGTTAGTAGCACCGACCCTCCTCCAACTCAGTTCTGTGAGCCGGAGAGGCAAAAGAAAGCAGAGAATATAGATAGCGAGGCAAGATAGCCAAGGGATAGCAAAGCAAGGAAGAATGAACTGAAAAGAAATAAGCCGATGGAGGAAGGACAGAGGAGATAAGAGTATCCTAGCCTAGGGACTGCAGGGCCTCATTACCTGGGCGACTCTGGGAGGAGAGATAAGAAAGGAAATGAGAAAATAGAAGAAGAAGAAAGAGAAGAGAGAGATGGGATGTTGAAAGGACCAGAATGCCCAACGAGCATAGTTAGCTTACAGCTGAAGGCTCGAGTAAAGGGGAAGCAAGAATCCCCGGAGATAGAGCTGAAGAGAAGGTTCACCGAACCCGCTAGACAGACCCAGGAGGGCATAGTCCTCATCTTTCAACATGCCATTGTTCTTGATACCTACCTCGGGCTCCTGGCTGCGGAAGACCTTAAACTGGAGGGAACCCGAGGAGGGAGAATAAAACCCAGGCAGCATGAGAGCGCTGCTCAGGGGTTTAGAAATGGAAAATGTAAGCCTTTCAGGCGTCTTAAGATAGAAATGGGACTCAGACTGACTGGCAAGGCAGGCCAAAGGCTTGCAGGCTGGGATCGGATATGGTCAGCACTGCTCTTCTGCAAAATTGTCAGGAGGACATTTAAAAGGAAAACCTCTAAGCAACTAGCGAGAAGGATAGCCTACCTTCTCATTGCCTTCTGTTTATTTTTCCTTTTTTTTAGGTAAAATGTTTTGGACTAGATGCATGCCCGATACCAAGATGCCTATAACAGTCGAAGAGAGTTCCTCAGCATTTAATATTTATTTAATTTTTTTTTTTTGCAAAAGAAAAGGATTAGACGTGCCTGTTCCTCTGCTCTGCAAGGCAAGAATGGGGGGATATTGATTTCAGGGCAACTATCTGGAAAGCGGGAATTGCAGGATCAAATCTGAATAGCCTGAGCCAGGCCAAAAACTCAGAGGTATCTTGCCAGAAGAATGGCAAGAGATAGTTGTGCAGTTTGATCGCCAATGCAATCACTAGATGGCCCATGAATCTTAGAGTAAGTAATTTTTCTGGAAATTAGAACCCCCCAAAGAAAGATTTTTTTTTTTGGGAAAATTAAGGAACTTTCCCTATATTTTAAGAAAATTTTTTTTTTTTTTTTTTTTTTGCAGAGAGGAAGGAGACGGGAGGTGGAGAAGCACAGGAAGAGGCCACTGAGGATGGTGGGCGGGTGAAGTAATGAATGGTGGAGATACAAGAGAAGATCAAGAATTACGGGTAGGTACGTAATTTTCCTATCTTCCTTGTCAATCTTCACCATTCATTACTTCCTGGGTGAGTATCTAAGCCTCTTCCCTGGAGGAAGAGGCCATACCCTGAGGGAACAAGACCCCAGCCTTCTGTTGGTGAGAAACAGGAGGAGAAGACCCTGGCTTATTCAGAAAGCCTAAGTGGGAGAAGAGCTAGGAGGTGCCTCCCGAGGACGAGGAGACGGATGGAGCCCCTGTAAAGTCTCCTAGCTCTGGATGAGAAAAGGGTCCCCGGAGGGCGAGCGCATCACCCCTACGCCGGGCCAGGGGTGACAACCTGGAAAAGGAGCCATGCCGTCCGCCTGATGCAGGTCGCTGTCCCGCAAGCCTGAAAGCCCTCATTGGCGCCATAGACACCCTTGCTTGGTGTCTTGCCAGCTCCAGGCCTACCGCGGAGAGGGCAATGGCTTGTCTGGTTTGCTCCGTGTCAGGCATAGATGCCAGCAGCTGGGACATCATCGACCACAGATGCCGGTTGTAGGCAGCGTGGTGAGCCTGATGTGATGCAATACAAGCACTCGCACGAGAAGAAGAGAACACTCTTCGCCCCCACTGGTCGAACTGGAGAGAGTCCGAATCCGGTGGGCGGTCGTGCGCCAGGCAACGCGCCAGAAGGAGTATCCAGGTATACCAAACCTGAGGACGGGTTGGGAAGGAACCTAGAGACTCAGAGGGGCACAATACCCACGCTGGCAGTCCGCCGGGCTGAGAAGAAGCGGCAGGGAACTGCCAGGATCGGATAGACGCCTCCTGGAAGGGGATAGGCCAGGAAGGTACCACCAGATGCTGGGCACTGAATTCACCAAGGAATTCATGCGTCTCCCGTTCGGTATTGTCTCTCCGAACGTAGGAAACTGGAGATCCCTCACCATCCTCGAGAGGAAACGCTGATATTCTGTGAAATCAGCATCGGAGGACAGATGAGCAGGGGGTTCCTCTCCCTCAGAGGAGGGAGACGAGGATGATGGGGAACTGGAATGTCCAGAGGATTCCTGCGGCGGTGGGGAGAGTCGAAAGACCCGCTCATGCATGTGTCTAACATATGAGGGGAAGGCCGCCGCAGAACCCCTGAACTGCTCCCAGGATAACGGACCCGTAGGACCGACATGGCCCGGGAGCGGGGGTGGTGAAGGCAGAGAGATGGGAGAGGGGCACCTCCAGGAGGCAACTGCTCTCTGCGAGGGCTCTGGAATCCGGGAAGGGAGCCCTAGTAGGAGGGATCCGATATCAAACCAGGCCGCAGAAAGGAACCCTGGGGAAGCGGAGCCTGGAAGAGCCCTGGGGGAGAAACTCCCCTGTGACGACGCCGGGACTGCATGGATCCAGAAGGGCAGTCCACACACACGCCGCCAGAGGACACCCTAGAACCCTGGGGCAGGGGTGGGCTCTGCACTACGGCTTCTGGCCACCCCCCCTGAGGTGACCAAGGAAGACCGGGCAGCAGGCCACCTGCCCCTCAACCCCTCGGATTCCGAGAGGGCCCTCCTCCTCGACTGCAACGTCCCTCTGTCCCTAGAGGAGGCAACAGCACCCTGGGGGGTAGCTGTCACCGGGCCTCCAGAGAGGGGAGCCTCCCCCTCCGTCACCCCTACGTCTGCCCCCGGGCCCTCGGCCACCCCCAGCCGAGGAACCCTCAGGAGACGACGGCAAGGGGGACAGAGGGAGGGGCCCGCTGCGCCGCCTGGTACCCCTAGCCACCGAGGACCCAGATTCCGAAGAATGGGGTGCCAGGATGGGTCCACATCAGAGTCATCGTCCTCCGAGGGAGGGACGACCAGCAGACCTCAATGCTGGCCACCCCAGGGGTCCTCGAGGCCACGGGCCGCGAACGCCCCGGGTACTCAAGCGCGATGCCGCTTGCCCCCACGCCGGCAGCAGGAAGGCCTAACCCCACTCCAGCGGCTCCGCAGGCCCAGCACCGCCGGAGGAGGGGAAAGCCTGGCGAGCCGCGGCCGGCGCGTAGGAGGCGAAGCGGCACTGCCGGTGGCGCCGCCATGTCCACCGGCACCGCGAATGGCGCCGAGGCCAAAACGCACCGCCAATGGCGCCGCCCGATCACCGGCGCTGCGAACGGGCGCCGATCCAAACACGCGGAGACGGCGCCAAGACGATCACCAGCACCGCTGAACGGGCGCTGATCCAAACGGCGCCGAGAGCGGCGTCGGGTCCACCCAGCCAGGCCCAACAGACGAGGGCCTCGACACGGGGAGCCTGCACCTCCGAAGAGGTGACTGCCGAGGTGGTGTCGGTGTCGCTATCCCGGAGGGACCACGACCCTCCCCGACACCGCTGGAAGGGCCTCCTCGCAAGAGAAGACGAGGAGACCCTCCTCGGACCGACAGGGCCCGGAGGGCCCGGGATGGGCTAAGAGACTTACCTGGGCGCCCTTGAGCGAACGCCGTCTCAAGGTCGGCGGGTCTTCGCCGAGCTTGAACGCCGGACTTCTAGGACACGCGTCCATGGAGAAACAGGCATCGCATCTAATCCACGTCATGGTTGGGTCCCAGGCAACGGCGGCAAACGCTACGCCGGTCCGAGACGGAGAAATGCCGCCGCAGGAGCACCGACGATAGGGGCACGGCCCGCTTTAGAAGAACGCTTGCCCAGAACCGACATAACGCCAAATAAACAAGGTTAAACACAGTCGGAAATACACCCGCGCCACAAAGAGAAAAAGGAACAGTCTTACCGTAGGCATCGAGTGTAGAAAAGGGAGTCGGCCGACTACGCACTTTTAACTGAGCTACCGCGAACAGGTGCTGCCCTCGACGGGGAGAAACAGAACTGAGTTGGAGGAGGAGTCGGTCGCTACTAACGGCCGCCTCGCAAATGACATCACTCGAGGGCGGTGCTGTTAGCCAGACTTTTAAAAAAAAAAGCCTGTGGCGGGCAGCGCCTCCGCTTACACCCAGGATGTAATGAATGGTGAAGACTGACATGGGAAGATCTATCTCTGGAGTGCCCCACCTTGAAAAAATCACCTTCAACACCAGAGGGTCCAGGGACCATTCGTAATGGCCCTGTGAGATCCTGCTCAGTGCATCTGCTAGCACATTGTCCTTCCCTGGAAGGTGGACTGCTATCAGAGAGGTTTGCAGGGAATAAGCCAGGGACCACAACTTCAGGCTTCTGTGCACAAGGCCGTAGACGAAGTGCCTCCCTGCTTGTTGATGTATCACATGGTGGTGGTGTTGTCTGTTCTGACTTGAACCATCTTGTTCTGTACTGACTGAGAGAAAGCTTGCAGGGCCAGAAAAACTGCCCTGAGTTCTAGGAGATTGATATGGAGAAGGGATTCCTGAGGGGACCACAGTCCCTGGGCAGTGAGGGCCCCCAGATGGGCTTCCCAGCCCAGAAGGGAAGCATCCGTGGTAAGGACCACTGAATGAGACTGAATGACAAATGGGAACCCTTGCCTTAAATTGTCCTGATCCTGCCACCACTGAAGGGCTTGGATCAGGGTCCGAGTCACTGGAATCAGTTTGGTAAGGGGATCCTTCTGCTGGGACCAAAAGGCCCTCAAATGGAACTGAATGTCCCTCATCTGGAATCCTGCCCCTTGGACCACTGCTGTAGAAGCTGCCATGTGGCCCAAGAGCTGAAGGAAATGCCTTGCTGGTGGGGACACCTGAAGGCTGAAGGAAGAAGCCAGTTCTATAAGAACTCTTGCCCTTTCCAGGGGAAGAATGGCCCTTGCTTTGACAGTATCCAGCTCCGCCCCTATAAAGGTAAGGAGCTGCACTGACTCAAGAAAAGACTTGGGAAGGTTGAGAAGAAATCCTAGAGAAGTGAGCACTTGCTGGGTCACTTGCAGGTCTGACTTGACTTGGTCTGGAGACTGGCCCACTATGAGCCAGTCGTCCAGATATGGAAAAATGGAAATTTTTGCCTTCTTAGAAAGGCAACGACTACTGCCAGGCACTTTGTGAAAACCCTTGGGGCTGACGTTAGACCAAAGGGCATTGCTTTGAACTGATAGTGGCCTGAGGGCAACTCGAACCTGAGGTACTTTCTGTGGGAGCACCTGAAGGGAATGTGAAAATAGGCATCTTTGAGGTCCAGGGAGGCTAGCCAGTCTCCTGGCCTTAGAGAGGGAAGAATTATTCCCAGAGTTACCATCTTGAACTTTGGTTTTAAAAGAAGTTTGTTCTTGTTCAGGTATCTTAGGTCTAGGATGGGTCGCCACTCCCCTGTCTTTTTTGGGGTAAGGAGGTACCTGGAGTACAGACCTTTGCCCCAGTGTAGGGTAGGAACTCTCTCTATGGCTCTTAAGGCCAGAAGAGATGAAACCTCTGCCTCTAGGGCAAGGGTTTCTGGGAGATCTGCAGGTGGAAAAGATCTGGCTCTCATCTTCAGAAATTTTTTGAAGCTGAGAACCAGTCCCTGGCTTACTACTTCCAGAACCCACTTGTCTGAGGTAATAGACATCCAGTCCTGGACAAAGTAAGCCAGCCTGCCCCCTACTGGAATAGGAAAGTCGACCTGGGCAGACCCATCAGGGTGTCTGCTTGGCAGGGGCCTTAGGCTGAGGAGTGGATGCAGCCCTGCTCATCCCTCTTCTGCCTCTCCTCTGAAGAACCCCCTCTGTGAAAAGGAAGAGGCCTGTTCTTGGTAAAAAGGCCTATGGAAATACCTGCCCCTGCCCCTAGACTGCTGCCTTTGAGGAGTTGCCTGCCTCTCCTTGGCCTGAGCACTCCTAGAAGTGGTCCTGTACTCATCCATTTTCTTCATGTAATTCTCTGTCTGCTCCCCAAATAGAGAATTACCCACTACAGGAAAATCCATGGCCTTAGTCTGGGTGTCCTGTGAAAGACTAGTATATCTGAGCCAAGCCATTCTCTGAAGAGCCACAGATGCAGCCATGACTCTTGATGACACATCACTGGAGTCCACAGCAGCATGAAACTGTACTTCTGATGCCTCAGTCCCATCAGCAGCCACATCCTCCAGCTCCTTGACTAGCTGGGGGGAGGCCTGTTTAGCCAGTGCCAGTACAGTGTCCCACCTGGACTTCTGGTACCTGGCTGTATAGGCCATATAGTTCGCCTGCCTGAGTCCCAATGAAGATGCCATGTACTGCTTTTTTGCCATGGCATCAATCTTCCTGGAGTCTTTGTCTGGGGGGTGAAGCCAAGGGAATATCTGCCTTGTCACAGGCAGCAGCCAGCACTACTCCAACACGGCTGCATTGTTAGTATAAAAACTCCATATCTGAGCCTGATAGTGTGTACCTCTTGTCTATCCTTCTGTCAACAGGAGGTACAGTATTGGGAGACTAAGATTTTGAGTGCCTGCTTCCTAAAGGATTTGTGGAGGGGAACAGACAGTCTCCTGGACTTCATTTCCATCATTTCTACATAATCAGGCTCCTCTTGATCCTCTATGGCCTCCTCCATAGGAAGCTGGAGGGGTTTCAGCCACCTTTCTGTAAAACAGAAAGTGGGGAGGGGACTCAGAAAGCCTAGGAGGGGAAACGCCAGAAGGTCTGTCTGGGGAGATGTCCAGTTCCACAGGCACATCAGGCTTTCACCATCATCCTTGAACTCCCCCTCCTCCTCAAACTCCAGTTCATACAAATCTTCAGGGGTATAATCTTGAACCGGGGGAACCGACCGAAACGAGCCCCTGCCAAATGGTGCTGGACTGGTTGGAACTGGGCGAAGCAATTACACAATCTGAATCGTTCTAGCTATTTCTTCAGTGGTAGGAACATGAACCTCTGGATCCAAACCGGTAGATTTCTCTTTGCATTTCCTTTTTTGTAGGAACCGACCCCTCAGGATCGGCTCTCCTCTTGCCCAAAGAAGTATCGCCCTGGTCAGAGGGCACTCCTTCTGGTTCGGTCGGAACCGAACCGGGCTGGCCATCCAGGTCAGCGGACTTCTCAGCCTCCTTTTCCCCTCAGTCTTCCTAATCTCTTTTCAAGGGCAGATTTAGGAAAGTTTTTACAAATTTGGCGGTCTGTATCGAGGTGTTCAAACCCCAGACAGTAAACACAGGTGGTATGGGGATCGGCCTTAGCAAAGACCTCCCCACACTCACTGCAGTGTTGAAACCCAGTGGGCCCGGTTTTCTTCTTGGGTTTCTCAGACATGGCCAACCTAACCAAACTTACCCTTTTTGTGGCAACCGCCAGGCAAGACTCTCTTATCGGTTCCTAACCGTGTCACAGGTGTTGGAAAAAAATGTTCAAAACACATTTTTTTCAGAACCGATAAGGACCAGTAACTACACTATAAAGTAAAAGACAGAAATTCACTAAAAGTGATCGGTTCAGCCGAACTGATCAAACAAGTTTACAATTCCCACACAGAAATAGGTAAAACCTATCTAGTACTCACGGTACCGCAGACAGAGGATGAACCAACTAAGCGGAACAAATTTGGCTTAAAACCGACACTTTAACCGACTTTTCGAACCAAGCTGAAGGAGAAATCTCCGGAGCGACTGTTCAGTGAGGCAGAGTAAAGAATCTGACGGTTGAATTTCAAAGGGCTGCAGACAGAGACCTCAACCGAGCTCGAGCTCAGCATTCTATGCTCTGCATAGAAAGTTAACCCTTTGTTCTCTGGGGCAGTTTAAAGGCTGGGGCTAACTGCAATAGACAGAATACAGCAAGACTTCATGTTGTTTGAAGGCCCAGGTCTTGAAAGGCTTGGAGGGCCAGATCCCTGGACCTCTCCACTGCCTCCCTGGAAATGATTGCTATCAGTCAGTTGCCCAAGTGCAGGTAAACATAGCTAGCAAGATCAGCTGCACTCCTGCGGAGAAAAAGACAGTCAGCACACTTTGAAGTTGCTGGCAGCAGTTTATTGCACTTGTAATACAAAAGTACTTGAAATAATAATTACAGCAATGGCAGCATTAATAATTTCAGTGCTGAAAGTGTTACTATCGCCAACAGAGCAAAAAAAGTTCTACAATGAAACTACGAAATACATGAAAGCAAGAGTACTCAAAGTCGCACCATCAAATTAAGCATAAGGCAAAGTAAATTAGGGGGATGGGGGGTTTATGTTTTTTTTAAACTCATTTGAAAAAATGGTAAACTCACTTATAGGTTATAATGAAATTATCCCTTGATAACATAATTAATTTCTAATATATACCAATTCAAAAGCCTTAATTATTTACTAGAATTAAATGCCACATGTCAGACCTCCTCTAACAATGCAGCAGGGGCACTGATCTTGCTAGCTATGTCAGACTGTTCGGGGTAGCCAACCCTGCAACAGCACCCCCGGGAAGTCGCTGGAGTGTGGAATTCTGACTCCCATAAACTGGTGGACAGCTGCCACCACTGCAAAGCACTTGACGAAGACCTTTGGCTTGGACACCAGACTGAAAGGTATGACCCTGAAGTTGTACAATACCCCTTCTGCACTGAATCGGAGGACAGACGGACTGGAACGTGGAAGAATACATCCTGAAGATCTAGGAAGCAGAAACACTCCTCTTGCTCTAAAGACTGTATGATCTATGTCAGAATTCCCATTTGGAACTTCCATTTTCAAATCAATTTGTTCAAGTCATGCAAATGCAGTATAGGGCGCAAGCCTCCCATCCACTTCGTCAGGAGACACCCAGAGACGCAACCAGGACCTGCTCTAAGGCCTCACATCCTAGAAGCTGAGCAATTTTATTTCTGAACACAGTCAATGTGCCCACGGGCACCCTGGACTCACGAGAAGCCAAGGGTCAGTATGGCAGGAGAGCCTAAAAGTCCAAAGTTGACCTTTTGAAGCCCATGGTAGACCACTGGGGTAAGAAGTGAATTATCTGATGCCTAACCTGAAGCTAGGACTGGGACTGGATGGAAGGGGGAATGGCATCCTGCAGCCAATCACTTAGCAGCCTTGGAGGGCGCTCTGGCCTGCTTGGCACTGGATGCAACCCTGCCCTACTTTTTTTCTTGCCCTGACTGCCAAACTTCTGTTTTGGATATCAGTGCTGAAATCTTCCCTGCTGGGGTTCCTGCTGAGCCTGCTGTGGCCGAATCCCTTGCGGCTGAAAGGACCTCTACTTGGCTTTGGCCAGCTTAGGGTCCTTCTGGGACAAAGTCAGAGTCCAGGGAGCTGTTGGACTTCTCAATATGAGTGAGATGTTCCTCAATCCCTAAGCTGAAGAGGCTAGTGCCCATAAAGGGCATATTAGTGAACTTGTGCTGAGTGTCTGCCGTGAAACTGGATAGCCTCAGCTAAGTCCTACAGTACACGGACATGGCCATAACCACTAAGCGTGTACAGGAGTCGCCCATGTGCAAAGCGGTCTGGAGCTGGTGTTTAGCCAACATGAAGCCCTGGTCACAAAGAGCTTCAGCATCAACCTTCTTGTTGCCTGGGAGCAAGGGCAGGAGTTCTCCAACAAGGCCGAACAAGGAATGGCCAAAGCGAGCCATCATCATAGCATAGCTGTCCTGCCACAGACCCAGAGAGGAGGCTGCATAGACCTTCTTGGCCGCATGGTCCAATTTCTTGGCCTCTGCTGGGCAGCTTGTCCACATTCCCTTGTCTCTTCCACTTTTGAAAGGCCAAGTTGAACACCAGGCCCACTGTGGAAGGGTGGTCAGAGAATCCCAAGAGGCTCCCAGTGGAGACCACATACTTGGATACCATATGGGTAAGGGGCTGGGGCTGAACGAGGTGCTGCCACAGGTCCAAAGCTGGTCTGTTAGTGGCCTTAGCCATGGAGACGGCCACCCCAGGGAAAGTACAGTTGCATATTTACTGTAACAGCAGATCTTCGAGAGGACCTCTTGCAGCAGGTAATACTCTTGGGTCCTCACCAGAGGGCGCTACTATGAACGGTGGCTTCTCATTAGCAGTGTTTGCCTAGGGGCTGCCCACACAAGTGACCTCATCAACTGAGCAACTATAAAAGTGTGGGCGGCCTCAGGCATCCACAGTTCCCCGCCGGCTTCAGCTTGCAGAATGAGAACTGAGGGAAACTGAAGTGCAACTAGATACCCCTATTTTTTTTTTGTTTGGAAATGAGGTTGCTCTTCTAGAGGAGGGGGATGGAGGGAGGGATCGTACCTGCTGCAAGAGATCCTCTCGAAGCTCTACTGTTACGGTAAGTATGCAACTGTACTATCTTCTCCAAGGGTATCTCTTGCAGCAGGTAATACTCTTGGGATGATTCCCATGCAGTAAGGAAATGATGGGTGGAAACCTTAGGATGGGAGACCCTGTAAAACAGCATGGCCAAAAGTGGACCAGTGTCTAGAGGCAATGTCCAGGTTATAGTGCTTTGTGAAGGTATGTATTGTGGACCATGTAGCGGCATTGCAGATGTCGGTGATAGACACCCCTTTGAAGCAGGCCGCAGTAGCGGCGATAGCTATGGCGGAGTGTGCGTGGACAGCTCCAGGTAGAGATTTATTGTATTTGTCATAGCAGAATGTTATACAAAGAGCTAGCCAGTTAGAAAGGGTCTGTTTAGTAACATGGCGGCCCTCTCTGAATCGGGCAAAGGACACAACAAGTTGTGATGTCCATCTGAAAGACTTGGTGCGTGACGTGTAGTATCGGAGAATGCGGTGGACATACAGGGTGTGCAGCAGGGATTCTGCCTGGATTGTCATACTCAAGAAAGAAGACGGGTAATTCGATTGACTGGTTCAGAGTATATTCTGAGACCACCTTGAGCAAGAGGGATGGGTTGGTGCATGGGGAGACCCTGTCCTTGTGGAAAACCAAGTATGGTTCTCTATACATTAACGCCTGCAGCTCTGAAATACACCGAGATGAAGTTACGGCTACTAAAAACAGTGTCTTCCAAGCAAGGAAACAGAGGTCACAGGAAGCCACTGTCTCAAAGGGAGCAAAGGTCAACTTCTCTAAAGGGACAGGTCTCTTAACAGGGGGTTTGAGGTGTAACATACCCCTTAAAAACATTTTCACTAGATGGTGTTGAGAGAGCAGTTTACCTTCCAAGGGTTCATGGAAGGCAGATATGGAAGCAAGGTGGACCTTAACAGAGGAGTAGCTCAAGCCTGTAGAGGCAAAGGAGGACAAGTAGTAGAGGACGTCTGTTAAAGGGCACAAGAAAGGGTCCAAGGGTTTGGAGCTCACCCAAAGGGCAAATCGTGTCTGTTTGGAGTTATAGTTCTGTCTGGTGGTCGGTTTGCGGGATGCTAGCAGTATATCTGCCACTGAGGAGGAAACATTGAGGCAAGCTATGAGAGCATCCTCAGGAGCCAAGCGTAAAGGCGCAGAGACCTCAGACTGGGGTGGAGTAGGGTCCCTTGGTGCTGGGTCAGCAGGTCCGGGCGGAGGGGCAGTGGAATTTGGTCGACCACTGCCAGTTGTTGTAGTAGTGGAAACCAAATTTGATGAGACCAGAGTGGGACAATGAGGATCACTGTGGCTGGCTCTAGCTGTAATTTCAGCAAGGTCCTTTGGACAAGAGGTATGGGGGGGAAGCATATAAGAATAGTCCCATTCAGTTTCGAGACAGGGCATCTGTAGACTGACCCTTTTTGTTCGGTATAATGGAATAGTATATGGCGAGGCGATGGTTCTCTGAGGAGGCAAAGATATCTATCCTTGGGGTACTCCAGGCCTAAAAGATGTCGTGATGTAGAGTCCACTCATGATTCTAAGAGTCGTGACTGAGGGAGTCCGCCAAAGTATTGTGATGGCCTGGTAGATGGATGTCTGTCAGTGTGAGATTCAGTTGTAGGGCTGTGTCCCATAATCGAGAGGTCTCTTCGCAGAGATGTAGGGATCTGTTCCCCCCTTGTTTGTCGAGGTATGGCATGAGGTAAGGACAAAAAGCCTGAAGGGCGAGCTGAACAGCCCTCATCTCCAGAAGACTGATATGGAGAGAGGCTGTGACAGGGTCCCATTGACCTTGGGTCCAACAGGGGCCGAGATGGGCTCCCCACCCATGACTGGAAGCATCTGTAGTTAGGATTTGTGTTGGTGGAGAAGATTATAAGGGATTCCTGGATTGAGGTGTTGATGGAGAGTACACCATTGTAGGGTGTGGCGAAGGGTAGGAGTGACGTCTATGAGGACATCAAAAGACCCTGTTTTCTGTTGCCACTGTTTATGTAGGGCCCATTGCACAGGTCTCATGTGAAGTCTTGTGTGAGGAACTGTGGGGATGGCTACCGCTATGTGTCCCAAGAGGCAAAGCAGTTGTCTGGCCGATAGCTGTCGTGCCTCCTGAAACTGGGAGGAGGGATCCAGAAGTTTTGGTTGCCTGTCGTCCGGTAAGAAGGCTTTGCCTAGGCCCGTGTCCAATACGGCTCCTATGTATTGAAGTTTTTGAGTAGGAATCGGGTTGGATTTTTGCCAGTTCACGGTTATCCCTAGAGACTGGAGTAGCTGAAGGGTGTCCCACCAGGGATGATAGGAGGGCATCTCTGGAGGGAGCTTTGATAGCCAGTCATCTAGCTATGGGATGATGAAGTGCCCTCACCACCGTAGTGCGGCCGCTACCACTGCTAGACATTTGGTAAAGAATCTCAGGGCACAGGACAGCTCGAAGTGGAGAGCCCCAAACTAGTAATGTTGTCCTAATAGGTGAAACTGGAGGAACCGGTGGTGAGCAGGATGGATGGGGATATGCAAGTAAGCATCTTTCATATCCCGGGCGCAGAGCCTGTCCCCTTGTTTCAGGATGGGAAGGATGGAGGTCAGTGTGACCATCCGGAACCTCTTGTACTGAATGAATAGATTCAGACATCTCAAGTCTAGGATGGGACGCAGGTCTCTTGTACGCTTGGACACTAGAAAAACATGGGAGTAAAACCCCTTGTGTTGTTCTGATAGGGTAACAGGTGTAACAGCTTATTTTTGAATCAGGGCATTTAGTTCCTCCCTGAGAATAGGCAGATGCTCTTCTGGATATGAGACTGAAGGGGGGGGGTAAATTCCAGAGTATGCCCTGTTTGGATCACTTAGAGAACCCATTTGTCTATAGTGATGTTTCGCTAGGCCTCTAGGTGAAGGGCAAAGAGACCGCCCACAGCTTCAGAGACTGGCAAGAGGAAGCTGGGGCAAAGAGCTGTTAAGTCAGAGAGTAGTAGGCTGACCGGACCCTCCAGGAGGGTTGGACCAGGAGCCTTTTGAGGTGGGGGTAGTGGTTCTGGATGTGGGTTTTGACTGTTGTCTTCCACAAGCAGATTGCTTATAGCTGCCCCTCTGTCTACCAGAGCATTGAAACTGAAAGGACAAGAGGGAACGGTAGTGATCTGACTGTTGGGAGGAATGGTACATGCCATGGACAGTTCGTATCATCCTACCTGAGGCTTGGAGGTCATCCAAAAGAGTATGGGTTTCTGAGCCAAAGAGTTTTGTGCCATTGAAAGGTACATTTAGGATTTTATGTTGCACATCCGGGATAAAACCCGAAACTCTAAGCCAGGCGTGTCGTCTGAGGGTGATTCCCATGGCCGAAGTTCAGGCCGAGGTGTCCACAGCATCATAGCCAGAAAGCAATAGATGTCAGGAGATGAAATTGCTGGTAGAGATGGTGGCCAAAAGCTGTTCTTTTTCCTGGGAAGGAGGCAGCTTCTTGACCAAATCAATAGCAAAAGGACCATAGTGTGCGCTGGTACTTGACCATATGTCCCATATAGTTAAGGGTCCTTAAGATCATGGTACCAGCTTGGTAGACCTTTTTTCCTATATAGTCCAAGCATCAGGATTCTTTATTAGGAGGTAAGGAGTTCATATGCCTGGGCTGCTTGGTCCAGTCATGAGCAGCGCTAATGACTATCGAATCTGCTTCAGGCACCACCGAAAAGAAAGGGTGGTCAACTGGGAATTGGTACAATCGGTCAGCCTTCCTAGGTATTGCTGGTATGGCAGAGGGTTGATGCCATGCTGCCAGAACAGCATTCTGGTAAGTCTGAATCAACGGTGGGACAACGATTACTGGTTCCTCAGGGAGTTTCAAGTAGTCCGCCATGTCCCTTCTTTGCTTGTCCTGTTCAGTAGTTGCAAATCCCATGGCCTTTTGTATCTGGGCCATCATGTTATGGAAGGAAGGATCATCTGGAGGAGAGGCTGTGGTCTATCGGGCAACACTGTCCTCCAGAGAGGAAATGGTTGAGGCTGTAGAAGGAGGACAAGAACCTTCTTCTGGGTCAAAGTAATCTTGCAGTTCCTCCTCATATTCAGGATAGTAATCCCTTCCAAGGACTGGGGAAGTCCTCAAGAAGAGTCCCTGTCCTCATAAAAACGCTTGGGGCGAGAAAGTGTGACGCCTGAGACCTTTTCCCAGGTGGAGGTGGTTGGTTGCCCTTCATTACTTGCAACACCGTTTGAAAAAAGGTGGCCACGTCAACAGATGAGGTCGTCGAAGTAGAGGAGAGTGACTGCTTCTGGGAGGTTGAGGGAATTATCGATGGAGTAGGACAGGGCACAGTAAGCGGTCTAGAGCCCGGAGTATAAACATCAGGTCCTCTAGAGAGATCTGCTTAACCCCTATAGGTAGCCACCTGGGAAGGAGAATTCTTTGGAATAACCATCAAAAAGAATCCCTTCTTGATGACATAGCCTGAAGTTGTTGTCGATGGCAACTGGAATGGTGATGAAGGAGAGTGCCTAAACATAGGTCTCACTGACGCACTGGACAGACCCATAGAGGAACCGGTCACCGTCAATGAAGAGTCCAAAAATGCTGTGTATGGCATCGTCGACACCACAGATAGAGCGTCGGAAAGCATCATCGATAATAGGGTTGGTAAAGCTGTCAATGAAGACGATAGTCTCAAGTGGGTCATCAATGGCTGGTCACTGGTAAAAGTGGCTGTCAACAAGCACCTACTTGATGAAGACAAAGAGGATTTCTCTTTGTCTTTAGATTTATGCTTTGAAGAATGCTTGTGAGGGTTTGTCCATGAAGGTCTTTAGGGTGAGTGCCCTTCTCCAGAAGAGCAAGGTTCTGCTCCATAATATAGCTCTCGATTTCTTGTAGTTGTCGTCTGGTTGCCTGGTTGAAAGCCTGGCAATGACTGCAGGTAAGGGTGTTGTGTGAGGCCCCCAGACACCCAAAACAAGCTGAATGGTTGTGTTAATGGTATATCTTCCTACTGCAATGGCACTTTCAAAATAGGGCTGGAGATTCTGGTTTGTCTTCCAACATCTGTATCGTCTATGAGGAAGGGAACGGTGAAAAAGCAGATCCCAGTTTGATTTCTCATTGATGAAGCATCGACTACATAGAGAGACAAATCCACTGCGGGCAGAGAGCTGAAGGAGGGGGGAAAAAGAATTGAGGATGCCTGGGGCCACTAACACCTTTATAGTCGCTCAACTGATAAGGTCACTTGTGTGGGCGGCCTCTAAGCAAAACTGCCGATGAGAAGCCACGTGCATGGGAGGCGCCCTCTGAGACCCAAAAGAGTATTACCTGCTGCAAGAGATACTCAAAAGATCTGTCCCTACTCAGGATGTCAGTGAACTGGTATTTAGTCCACTTCTGAACCAGCTCCAAAAGGACTTCCATAGACTTCAACATCAAGTGGAGCAAAGCCCCAAAAAAGGTTGAGACCAAAAGGGAAGGATGTCCATCAGAAGAGTTGCAGTCGAACTGGAGAGTCCATGATGAGGCCATGAAGGACTCACCTTCTGAGTTCGAATGGTCCTCAAAAAATTGCAATTACGTGCCTACCATAATTCTTTCTATGCATCTTCACCATTCATCACCTGTGGGTATGTGGCCAGAGGTCATGACCCCGCGGGAGTGTTTTTTTTGCGGGGATGGGCGGAGTTGGCGCACAGTCAGCGCCGCCCTTGAGGTCGACGCACTGCGTGGCACTCACGGGTTGGCTGTTAGGTGTCATCAACTCCGCCCTCCCGCTAGTTCTGAGTCACCGTAGAGTAAGAAAGGGTTGGGATGGAGAGACAAGGAAGTCCAAGGAACAGACAAAGGAAAAGATATACAAACTAAAAGGAGAAATAAATGATGGAGAGGACAGAAGGACAGTTGGAAATCTAAGGGGATTGGGAAAGGGCCCCAATCTCTGGAAGCAGAAAAAGGAGGGAAGGGGGGAGGGAAAAATTAGAACTAGGGAGGGGGAGGACATACCCTGAACCTTAGACCTGTCTACAGATTGTAAAAGAACTGCAAAGGAGTAGCCAGAAGGCTGAATTGCCAGGATTCAAGGCACAGAATAACTGGCAATAAACTCCGACATGAGTAGAATCAACTATTTTGTGAAAAAAGACAGGATACAGGGCTGTATTCCCCCTAAAACCACCTATCTGGAGGTGGGAAACAAAGTTTCTAAAATAATTTGAGGGAGAAGTCCCTAAGGACAAGGACGGAGTAGGATAGAGGAGGAGAGAGAGAGAGAAAAGAAGAGAGGGCAACCACCAACTCCCACCCCAATGGGGTGGAGCTGAAGCATTATGAGAAGGTGCCTCCCCGATCCTCTCCTCCTGACAGGGAGTAAAATCCCCTGTGCGCCCAAGGTCACCCGCCTCCTGACCCACGTAAAGGAAGAGGGGGGGAACAGAGGGAGGGGGACCCAGAGACTGAGGCCCCAGGGGGATGGAGGGTGGGATTGTGATGAACAGCGAAGATACACAGAAAGATCAGGAATTACGGTAGGTACGTAATTTTCATATCTTATGTGTCAATCTTCACCATTCATCACCTGTGGGTGAGTACTAAGCCCCTCCAAAGGGGACCCTAAACCCTAAAGGACAACGTCCCTTAGCCTTCAATGGGTGAGACACTGAGAGGGAGAACCTTTACGGGCCTGGCGAGGCCCGAGAGTGGGGAGAGTGAGACGGGAACCCCCTGAAGGGGGCAGAAAGTTGCCCAGACAGACGTTGCCTCACCCTATGGGAGAAAAGCTGGGTTCTTTGGTGAGGGGAGGTAATCACCCTATGCCGGGCCAAGGGTGACAACCGGGAAAGATGCAGCCATGCTGACTGCCTAGTGCAGATCGCTGTCCCTATGACCCTGGTAGCTACCTCGTTGGCGTCGTAAGATGCCCTTGCTTGGTGTCTTGCTAGCTCCAGGACACGTGCAGAGAGTGCAATGGCTTGTCTGGTTACCTCCAAATCAGACACAGAGGCTAGGAGTTGACCTAGCCTGGACCACAGAAACCTATCATAGGTAGCATAGTGGGCCTGATGTGCAGAAATTGAAAGAAGTAACCATGCCAAGTAGAAAGTCCTCCTCCCCCAGAAGCCAAAATCCATAGAATCTTGATCCGGGGGCCGGTCACGGTGGGGGGGCGCGAAGCCCATCGGGTGTGTCCAGCTGCATCAGTCCTGACTGAGGATGAGGCATGTGACCTGAAGACCTGGGGCACAATACCTCTGGCTCAGATCCCTAGGGGCTGGGACTCCGGAAAAGGGCCTTTGCCAGAATCGCAACGACCCCTCCTGAAAAGGAGCAGGCCAGCCGGATTGTGCTGAGTGGGTAGGGTGACATGCAGGTCCTCCATCATCCTCACGAGGAAAACACTGATACTCTGTGAGATCAGCAGCAGGAGAGAAGTGGACAGAGGGGTCCTCTCCCCCTGAAGAGGAGGATGAAGAAGAGGAGGACCTTGGAGATCCAGGGGTTGGCTGCTCAGGGTGATGGTGAAACACCTCTCTGTCCATGGCCCTGACATACGAAGAGAAGTGAGCAGCCACACCCCCTGAATTGCTCCCAGGAGAGAGAGGTCCCCTAAGACCAAGAATGCCTGGGAGCACAGGAGAAGGTGACAGAGGAGTGGGGACAAGGCCAATGGCAGACGGCAACAGTCCTCTGTCTGGGCAAGAGAGCACACCAGGGGCCCCAAGGGTAAGAAGGGGTTCTGGAAAACCCTACAGCCGACAGCTGATCAACCAACTGCCTAGGCTGTGCCCTGAAGATTCCCTCGTGAGGTGACCGGGACCGTAGAATTCCAAAAGGACAGCTCCTATCCTCCAAAGTCCAGGGCCCTCTCGAGGAGACCGCGAGAGAGAGGAGGACAGGGGTCTGTGCTATGACTCCTTCCCAAACCCGGGTGGGTCCCGGAAAAGGGTCGTCACATCGAACCTTGACCCCTTGAAGTCCAAAAGAGCCCTTCTCCTCGCACAGACCAGCCTAGGCAGCTGACAACCCTGGTCAGTCCCCGAAGGGACCACCCAGGGAGAAGCACCTTCCCCTCCTGTGGGTGCTCTGATTGGCCCTAAAGTTGGGCGATCCAGGCACAGCACCTGAAGGGGTACCACAACTGAGGGGGCAGAAAACCCTCCGAGCCCAGGCTGCAGAACAATAGTGGCCTGCACCACTGCCTGCTGGTCAGCACCCCTGACCCTGGACACGGAGGCAGCTGCCCACCTCCCAGAGGAAAAAATTACTCACCTTAGTAATTGCTTTTCTTCTCATGGAGTCTTGCTATATTATGACTATATGCAGTCAGCCACTGCAGCTGAACTGCCCCGGAGAGGAAAGAGTTAACTCCAGAGAGTCTGGAGTTCCACAGCGCGAGGGCTCTATACCAAAGCTCTATCTGGCCAGTTTCAAATGAAACTGTCAGATCTTTACGTAAGCTAACACTACAACAAGTCTGTGTGGAAAGCCTCTACACTAGCCAAGTGGCTACCTACTAGTAGGAATAATAACAATATAAACAACAATATAAACAGCAATAACAATAATAACAATGAATAATAGTATTATTAGTTTCTCCCTAACAAGACTATTAGACCCCTTCCCCAAGACTCAAGTCCAGGAAGGGGGCCAACATATTACTTAAAACAGAAATACCTAATTCCCTAACCCTAAATAAAGGGGGTGAAGGGAAGAACTAAAATGGCATGACACAGTGCTTGCACTAATTTGCCACCCATACCCAAGTAGAAGTTCTGAGAGGGGCAGGAGGGAGGGTGGTCATAATTAGCAAGACTCCATGAGAAGAAAAGCAATTACTAAGGTGAGTAATTTTTTCTTCAAACACCATGAAGTCTTGCTATATTATGACTATATGCAGATTACACAGCAGTACCTCCATGGAGGAGGGTCAGAACCTACTTAGGAAATAGGCTCTGAAGCACAGCTGTGCCAAAACGAGCATCTCTCCTGGACTGAATATCCAGGAATAATGCTTGGTAAAAGTGTGAACTGTTTTCCAAGTAGCAGCTTGACAGATTTAGAATGGAATATTCTAGCAGCCGCTAGAGATGCAGCTGTACCTGGTGGAGTGAGTCCTCAGTCCTGAGGGGGTTCTCTACCTAGTTTTGATAACAAAATTGGATACAAGAGACAATCCACCTTGCAATTGTCCTCTTAGTGGCAGGTTTCCTGCCAACCCTCGCCATAGGTAAGGAAGAGTTGGAGGGATTCAACCTGTGACCCTTGGTGCGCTCCAAATAGTAGCTTAAGGCTCTTTTGATGTCCAGCTGTGCAGACTCCTCTCACCTGAGGAAGAATGCTCAGTGAAAAATACTGAAGAGAGATGGATTGGTTCAGGTGGAAATCTGAAACCACTTTAGCAAAACTTTCTGTTAGTCCTGAGGACTACCTTATCTCTGTGGAAAGAGATAAAATCTTCTTCCACTGACAGGGCTGTAGTTCACTTATGCATCTGGCAGAAGTGATAGCCACTAGGAAAACAGTTTTCCAAGTCAGAAACTTGAGCTCTGCTGAGGACAGAGGCTCAAAGGGGTTGCATTAACTGAGCAATGCAAACATTCAGGTCCTGCCGGGAGCTGGTTCTTGAAAAGGAGGGTGGTGTGAAGTAACCCTTTAAAAAACTTGGAAAGCACAAGGTGAGAAGAAAAGGAAGCAGGCTTCCCTGCTGACAGAAAAGCAGAGACAGCTGCCAGATGAACCTTTAAGGTAGCTGGCCTAAGGCCTAAGGAATTTAATGGACCAAATAGTCCAGTAAATGGGCAGATCAGCAGATTCTGGGATAATCTGCTTCTCAGAGCACCAGATGGAAACCTTTTCCACTTAGAATTGTAAGTGGCTCCTAGTGGAAGGCTTCCTTGAAGCCTTTTAAATATCCAAAACACCTTGAGAAAGGTGTAAGTCAGCAAATTCTAACTCCTCAAGAGCCATGCCTTGAGATGGAGGGATTTGAGGTCCGATATTACACTCTCCCTGTGCACAGGCCAGTAAGTCGTGGACTCTGGGCAAGCTCAGGGCAGGTGGACTGTCAAGGACAGAAGCAGTGGGTGCCAGGGCTGTCTGGCCCAATCTGGAGCAATCAGAATCACCTTGCAGGGCTGAGATCTGATTTTACTAGTACCCTGAAAAGAAGGGGAAAGGGGAAAGGCATACAGGAACTTCCCTTTCCAATCCAACTGAAAGGCGTCCAGGGGGACTGATCCCAGCACTGGAGGCCTGCAACAAAACAGAGGAAGTTGGTGGTTGTCTGGGGCTGCGAAAAGATCTATCTGAGGGGTGCCCCATCTGGCAAAGATTGACCCCAGCACCTGAGGATTCAGAGCCCATTCGTGATGGCCCTGAGAAATCCTGTTGAGGGCATCCGCCAGGACATTGTCCTTCCCTGGAAGGTGAACTGCTATCAGGGAGGTGTTCAGGGAGTAAGCCAGAGACCACAACTTCATTGCTTCGGTGCACAAGGCTGATGACTGAGTGCCCCCTTGCTTGTTGATGTACCACATTGTTGTGGTGTTGTCTGTCCTGACTTGAACTACTTTGTTCTGGACAGAAGCTGAAAAGGCCTGAAGAGCTAAAAGGACAGCTCTGAGTTCCAAAGATTGATGTGGAGCAGAGATTCCTGGGAGACCACACTCCTGAGTGGACAGGTCGCCTATGAGCTCCCACCCTAACAGGGAAGCATCCGTGGTGAGGGTGAGGAGTGGAAACGGAATGAAAGGAACCCCTTGTTTAGATTGCTTTGATCCTGCCACCAGTGTAAGGCCAGGATCAGGGTTTGGGTCACTGGAACCAATTTGGAAAGGGGGTCCCTCCTTGAGACCAATAGGCCCTCAAATGGAACTGAATGTCCTCATCTGGAATCTTGCTCCTTGCACTACAGCTGTGGAAGCAGCTCATGTGCCCTAGGAGTTGCAGAAAATGCCTTGCTGGTCGAGAGACCCAGAGGGTAAAGGAGGATGCCAGGGCAATGAGTCTGTCTACCCTTTCCGAGGGAGAAATGCCTGGCTAACTTTGTGTTCAATTCTGCACCTATGAAAGTTAGTACCTGAACTGGTTCGAGAACTGACTTTGGTAAATTCAGCAGGAATCCCAGGAAGTGAGAAGCTGCTGGGTGACTTGCAAGTGGGATTTTACCTGATCTGGGGACTGACCCACTATGAGCCAGTCGTCCAGGTAGGGAAACACAGCAATCCCTTGCCTTCTTAAATGAGCCACTACCACAGCTAGACATTTCGTGAATACCCTTGGCGCAGAGGTAAGGTCAAGGGCATTGCCCTGAACTGGTAGTGGCCTGAGGGTAGTTCAACCTGAGGTACTTTCGTGAGAAGGCCTGATCAGAACATGAAATAGTGCATCCTGAGGTCCAGGAAGCTAACCAGTCCCCTGGCCTCAGGGAGGGCAAAATCATTGTCAGAGTTAACATTTTGAACTTTGGTTTCAAAAGATGCTTGTTCAGGTACCTTAAATCTAAAATGGCCGCCATTCTCCTGTCTTTTGGGGTAAGAAAGTAGCTTGAGTACAGCCCCTGCCCTGATGGCAAGGAGGACCCTTTCTACTGCTTTGCAGTCCAAAAGAGAAGAAACTCTGCTTCCAAAGCAAGGGCTTCTGAAGGATTTGTAGGTGGAAATGTCTGGCTCTCATCTTCGGAAACTGTTTGAAGTTGAGAACCAGACCCTGGTCTATTACCTCCAGAACCCACCTGTCCGGGTTAGGGACACCCAGTTCTGGCTGAAATAAACCAACCTGCCCCCACTGGTACAGGAGAATGCCCTGGCACCCCATCAGGTGCCTGCTTGCAGTAGCCTTAGGCTGAAGGGAGGGGACGTTTACTTGTGCCCTGCCTACCTATGCTCTCTAAAGAAACCCCTCTGCAAATGCAGAGGAGGCCTGAAATTGGTAAAAGGCCTGTGGAAAGGCCTGCCCCTACCTCTGGGAGCGTGCTCTGTGGAGTGGCATGCCTCTCCTTAGCCTGGGCACTTTGTAGGTAGTTCTGTATTCATCCATCTTTTTCATATAGTTTTCTGTTTGTTCCCCAAACAGAGAATTACCCACAACAGGAAAATCCATAGCCTTTGACTGAGTATCTTGGGACAGATTAGTGCATCTGAGCCATGCCAACCTACGAAAGCTACAGAAGTGGCCATGACCCTAGAGGAAACATCATTAACATCAACAGCAGTATGAAATTGAACTTTAGAGGCTTCAATGCCATCAGCAGCCACCTGTTCAACTCACTAGCCAGCTGGCCATGGGCCTGCTTGGCTAACTGCAATACTGTGTCCCACCCAGATTTCTGATATCTAGCCACACAAGCCATATAATTTGCCCTGAGTCCATAGCTGCCATATACTGTTTTTCACCATGGCATCAATCTTCCTGGAATCCTTATCAGGAGGATGTGAGGCCAGAGGAATATTAGTCTTGTCACAGGCTGCAGCTTGTACCACACCTACATGACTACACTGCTCAGTGAGGAAATCTGTATCAGAGCCTGATAAGGTATATCTTCTGTCCATTTTTTTATCTACAGGAGGGACAGAATGAGGATTTTTTTAAAATCTTTGTTGTTTGCTTCCTAAATGACTTATGCAAAGGAATAGACAACCTCCTAGACTCTGGTATATCCATCATTTCTACATAATCAGGCTCCTCTTGCTCATCCACAGCTTCCTCTAAAGGAAGCTGGAGGGTTCTGCAACCTTTTGTAAAACATAAAATGAGAAGGGACTCAGACAGAATAGGAGGAGATTCTAAAGGTCTGTCTGGAGAAATGTCCGGTTCAATGGGCACGCCCAGACCCTCCCAGCCACACATGTAATGATCAAATTGTCCTCCTCTCCTGTGGTTCATAAAATTCTCAACATCATACTCCTGAACCACTGGCACTGAACGAACCAACCTCTTACCAACTGTAGGTGGTCTGGCAGGACCCTGAGACAGTGACTGGACAATCTGTATGGCTTTAGCTATTTCTGCAGCAGTTGGAGAGACAATTTTGGACTCCAAACCTACTGATTTCTTTGTCTTTTTCACTGAGACTGGTTCCCTGAACCAGCCTTCCTTTGCCCGAGGAAGTCTCCTGGTCAGAAGGCATCCTCTGGTCCAGTGGGTACTGGACCGGCTGGCCATCCGGTCAGCGGACTTCTTGGCCTCTCGCTCCTGAGCCGGCCCAATCTCTTTCCAGGGTGGCTGCAGGAAATTTTACACACCTGGCAGTCTGACAGAGGTGGTCAGCCCCAGACAATAAACAAGTGGTGTGTGGGTCAGCCTTGGCAAAGGCTTCCCACAGACATCACAGTGTTGAAACCCAGTGGGCCCGGTTTTCTTTGGGTTTCTCAGATAATGCCAGCCTAACCAAAACTTGCCCTTTGATGGCAGTGCTAGGTAGATACCCTTTATCGTTCCAACCGTGTTACGTGGTATTTGAAAACCTATTTTAAAAGCAAGGTTTTTTTAGAACCGATAAGAACCGGGAACCGCACTCTAAAAGCCCAACCACACTTTAAAACGTTAAATTAAGCAAACCGATCGGTTCAAAACCGAACCGATAATTGAATTTCCACACAGACTTTAAATTTTCTACTTACGGTTTACCAGATAGAGCTTTTAACCGAAATGTGGTAAAATAAATACTTTTTGCCGGTTCAAATGAACCGAAAATACTCGCTTGAACCAAGAAATGAACCGATGTGAAGGAGTTGATCTCCGAGCGACTGTTCAGTGAAGCGAGAGTAAAGAATCTGACAGTTTCATTTGAAACTGGCCAGATAAACTTTGATATAGCGCCCTCGCGTGTGGAACTCCAGACTCTCTGGAGTTAACTCTTTCCTCTCCGGGGCAGTTCAGCTGCAGTGGCTGACTGCATATAGTCATAATATAGCAAGACTTCATGGTGTTTGAAGGGGGCTGGCTCCAGTCAGCCGAGGAAACTACCAGGGTGTCCACGTGGGCCGCCAACTCCAAAGAGTCGGGCAGCCTGTCCGAATTAGACTCCGACTCCGTCTCCGAGGAGGTAGAGACCGAAGTCTGATGCCACACAGTACGTAGATGTCCGCTGCCATCCTGATGGAAAGGGTTACCAGTCTGGGTGTCTGCACCAGAGCTAGCACCAAAGTCTCCAACTGCATCATGAACAGTGCCCGAAGAAGACACGGCACCGAAGGCGGTAGCAGAAGCAGAGTTGATGTCTGCCACAGCGCCATCCTGACCCACGGCGCTGTGAGAGGTGCCGAAGTCAGGGACGCCACCGATGATGGCACTGACAGCTCCCTCGGCGCCACTCACCCCATGGCACCATGTCCTTGCTTGGTGCTGCAAGTGGCACCAGAGCTAGACACGGCACTGTCCACAGCCTTGGCGAGTGAGAAGTGGTTGAAGACAGCACCGTAGAACCTCCCACAGCACCATTGGTGCCGCAAACCAAGCCAACAGCAGAGACGGCTCGAACGAGGGACTGCAAGGACCAGTGCCATTGGGGTCCACGGCGCTACGAATGGCACCCAGACCCAAGACAGCACTGATGGATGGTGTCGAGGATGGTGCTGACCCAGGCTTCCCGGCCCGAGGAAACGACACCAGGGGAGCCTTCGTCCCCGAAGGGGCGATTGCCAGTGTAGTGCCTCCCGCCCACCCCCAGACGGGGATGGACTGGGCCTTCTGCACCACGGAAGGAGCTTCTGCTATGGTGAGGCTACTAAGAGCAGAAGCCCTCTCCTCCACGGTCCGTACAGAACCGGGAGGGGACCTGGAGGAAAGGCCGAGAGACTGCGGCTTGGCCCGATGAGTGCGCGCCCGTCACCCGAAAGTCAGCGGAGCTCATCCAACCTTCCACGTGCGTTGCTCGATGACACGACGGTCCATAGAGAAGCAGGCATCGCACAAATCCATGTCGTGATGCGGGTCAAGACACGAGAGGCAACGGTCATGCTGGTTGGTCATGGAGTACTTGCGGCCGCACGGGCACAGTCGCATAGAGGGCCGCCCCGTCTTCAACGATTTCTTGCCCCCCCCGGCCAAGACACGATCCACTGCAAAACAAGCTAAACAAAAGACTCGACGTCGCTGACAAATAAAGAAAGGAACAGTCTAACCACAGTGGCGTTGAGTGGTGGCGAAAACGGAACCGGCAGGAAGAATAACACGGCATCGTAGAGACTTTCAACACTGACACGGTAGAAACACTAGGCCTCTTGACCAGTAGCTCCTCACAAGGTGCGACCTCTACGACGGGAGACGAAGAACTGGCAGGAGGGTGCAGTTGGCGACACCTAACGGCCAACCTGTGAGTGCCACGCATTGCGTCGGCCACGAGGGCGTTGCGGACAGTGCAGTGACTCAGCCCCCCCCAAAAAAGGTCCCGCGGGATCGTGACCTCCAGCCACATACCCACAGGTGATGAATGGTGAAGACTGACACAGATAAGATCTGCCCTGAGCCATTTCTCAGGGGTGCAAATCTCTCTAGCGCCCTGAATGGCTTCAACAGACTGGTGGCTGGGTGGGAATCTTTGGCAGAGGCCCCAAACTGTGGATACAGGGGAGAGGGCTTCAGTACTAATGTAGAAGAGGCAGATGCAACAGTCTGCTGAGCCACCAGCTAAGGGGCAGCACTGTGGGACCCAGAAGCAAGGCCCTTCCCCAACCAGCAATGGAACAGTATTGCCAAAGAATGACCTCACAGTGCTGACAAAGTCAACGATGATCCTCATCTGAGGATGATGAGCGGACTAGTGCCAGTATCGACACTGATTGGTCCAACAAGATCAGAACCACAATCGGTACCTCAACCTCAGTGGCTTGTGTCCACTGGTGGAGCAGAGTAGACCACCTTCTTCAACAGAGAGACCACTATGGGCCTTGGAGTGGACCCAAAGAGGGTGACCACCGGGTAGCACAACCCGGGTCTACTCAGCTAGCGCTATCGACTGAGCCTGCTCCTCCTGAGTAAGGACCAGAAGAACTGGGGACAGTAAGACTGACATATCCCATGGATCTTTTTTGACAACTGGTCCATGAGTTCGAGAAAAATGTCAACAAGCTGAGGAAAGAATAGCTAAGGGAGTATCAAAAGGGGAAAATAAATGTTTTAGGTATGTTAGTGAAAAAAAGGAAGACAAAGGGAGGGATTGTATGGTTAAAGAGGGAATGGAGGACTGCACAGAAGGGGCTCAAGATAAAGCAAACATCTCAAACAAATACTGCACAGTGTTTACAGTAGAAGGAGAAGGGCGGGACCATGAAAAGGCAACAAGATCTTTGATGGGAGGGATATGGACACTATTTTATTTATTTATTATACATATCGGAAGTACAACCCTTTGAGTCAAGGACTCGTTTCCAAAGGCTCCACGTCAGTTCCAGTGGATTCAACACACAGACAGCAACACAAATGCAATATGGTAGACAGAAGGTTACAGAAGTTTTTTTGTTACATACCAAACAGCGAATAGCAAACAGTATTCATATATTTGCAGGTGTCAGAACAAACAACATAGAATCCCAAGCCTTCCAGTGCCCAGATAGTTACAGTTTACAATGGCAGTACAGAGGTCTATACAGTGCGAAAGCTAGGCTCCAAGGACTAATACAGTAAATTCAGAATTGCAGCCTGAGATAAGGCGATTGTCTTCAAGAGTCTAGGAAAGGGGCCAGGAAGGGAGCGGGGCACCTATGGGCTAGGATCCTGCTTGTGGAGCGAATTCGCAGCTGCAGGTGAAGAAAATTAGGCTCTTGAGAGCTGCCTTAAAAGGACCTATTTTAGTGAGTGAGGAGATCGAAGAAGGGAGGGCGTTGAACCAGTGTGGCGCCCTGTAACAAAAGGATCTCTGGGCAAGTGATGTCCGCACCCTCGGGGCTCTGACAGCGGCCTTAGTGGAGCCAAGGGTAGAGGCAGAGGGGGAAGCAGGGTGGAGGGAGGCAGACACCCCTGGGGGGGAGAGACCTAGAAGTATTTTTTTTAACCAGGAGGCAGGTCTGATATTGTAACTGCTCTTCCAGATTGAGTATGTTGCCCAGTGAGTATAGAGTGTATACATGAGTCCATTTGTCTGCACCAGTGAGGAGCCTACAGGCCTTATTTAGGGATAGTTGGATTCTCCTGAGGGCGGTGGCATCAGCAGCAGTATAGACAGGGAGGCCATAGTCTACAAGAGACAGTACAGAGGAGGAGACAGCCAATCTGAGGGCATCCAGTGGGAGGCAGTCCTTATGATAGTAGAGAAGGCCTATGCGCATGTTAATTGTTGAGGTGAGTAGGTCGATATACAAGTGAAAGGAGAGGGCAGAGTCGAAGGTAATGCCCAGGTATTCGTAGCTGCTAACTTGTTCTAGTGGGTGGCGTGAGCTGGATAGTATATGGAGGGGCGAGTTTTTTGCCTTATTTTGATGGTGGGCAAACAACACGGCTTTTGTTTTTTTTAATGTTAATGACCAGTCTGCAGTCGTTGAACCAGTTTCCAATTTGACTGAAAGAGTGCTGGAGGGAGGCCTGAAGAGAGGAGGGGTCAGGGTGGGAGGAGAGGAGAATTGCATCATCTGCTTAAAGCAGGACCTTGCTGGAGCAGGAGTTGGGTAGGGCATTTACATAGAGACTAAAAAGAAGAGGGCCTTGGATGGAGCCCTGTGGGACCCTGGAGTGGACGAGGCAGGTGCTGGAGAGCGTGCTGTTTATTTTGACACACTGGGACCTTGAAGAGAGATAGCTAGAGAACCAGTCCAGTGGGCCTCGGGAAAAGCCTAGTTGAAGGAAAGTGTCTAGTAGGAGTAGGTGACAGACTATATCAAAGGCCTTGGAGAGGTCGATGTAGACAGCCCCTGCAAGGTGGCCTTTGTCAAGGGTTTCGTGAAGGAAGTTTGAGAACTCCACTAGAGCAGTGGTCATACTATGACCTGAATGGAAGACATGCTGCTCTCTGCATAGGGAATTGTGGGAGGCAAGATATTCAGATAATTGGTCTGCCACTATTTTTCCAGGGCTTTAGAGAGAGGAGGAAGAACAGAGATTGGCCGATAGTTTCCAGGAGAGGAGGTGTCACCACTTTTGAAGATGGGGGTGATCACAGCCTTTTTCCAAGCTAAAGGGAACTGGCCCAGGCAGAGGGAGAGGTTGAGTAAATCAGTTAGGGGTTTAAGTACTACGTCAAGGACCTGCCGTAGGATCCTAGCATCCAGGGGGTCAGAGGAAAGGCTGGTAACACTGAGGGCTTTTGTTACATAGTGCCAAGAGTTTTGTGGTGAGATGGTCCTCAGGTAGAAAGGTGGGCGAGGGAGGGGCTGTGGCTGGGGTGGGGAGGTAGGGTCGAAGAAGTTACTAGGGAGAACTGCGCTGAGATCTGAGAAGGCACTGTTTAGGCAGTTTGCAATATTAGCAGAGTCAATGATAGCGGTCCCATTAAAGTTGAGTAGAGATAGGGGCGGGGAGTGAGACTTTCCATTCAGCTCCTTTATGTTGTCCCAGAAGTTCCGGGTAGACCCCCAGGAGGAGACTAGAGTGGATCTGTAGTACTCTGCTTTAGCCTTACAAGTGGCCCATGTACATCTGTTGTGCTCAGCATTGTAGGACTGCCTGTCCCCAGGCTTGCCTGAGGAACTGGCTCTATGCCAGAGATTGTCTCTGTGGTGAAGCTGTTTGAGCAGGGATGTTGTGATCCATGGTGCACTATGGTGCTTAGTCCGGGTTTTGACCAGCGGGGTAAAGATGTCGCAGGCCTTATTGAAGGAGCGAGTAAAGTAGTCGAGTGCTTCATCAATAGTAGGGGCCCGGTTGATTGGTGACCAGTCCCACTGGGTGAGGTGCTGCTTAAGCCTAGAGAGGTTATCTGGTCGGATAAGTCAGTGGGAGACCATGCTGGGCACAGGTTTTGCTAGACGGCAGGACCACGTGAAAGTTATTGGCGAGTGATCACTCAGGGAGTTTGGATGGACAATGATGTCCACAATTCTGTGCGGGCGGTTGGCAATGATGATGTCCAGTAACGTGTAAGAGCCACTGGATGGGTTCCGACGGGTAGGCTGGATTACCAGCTGTGTTAGGTCCAGGGCTGCAAAAGCATCCTTGGCATGGGCAGATGAACGGGCAAGCCAGTTGGTGTTGAGGTCACCCATTAGTATCTGCTCGCCCTTATGCGGAGGCTGGACAGATAGTCAATTAGAGATTGGATTGCTTGGGTTTGTTTCCGTGGGGGAATGTAGCCTACCGAAATAGTCAGAGGGGCCCTGGAGAGGTCTGGGGTGATTCTAAGTGAGATGACTTGGGTACCGTGGTCGAGCTTGGGAACTGGTAGAGCATGGCCCATTAAACAGTCATGCATATAGATGTCGCAGCTGCCCACGTTTACCAACTCTATCTTCCCTAAAAATGGAGTAGCCAGGGAGAGCTACCGCAGAGTCCGGGGTAGATTTAGACAGCCGGGTTTCCACGAATGTTAGAATGTCAGGCTGATGTTGTGCCATCCAGCACTGGCGGGCAGCGTTTTTTTTTTAAGAGACTACAGATGTTCATAGAGGCTATGCGTAGCCCCGATGTAGGGAGGGTCTGAGTTTGGCAGGGAGGAGACGGGCCAGGGTTTGGATGAATGTTGCCGGATAGGAGTAGGAGCAGGGAGACAAACTTGAAGAGAGAGGACATACATCGTTTGTGTGAGCCGTGGCGCTAGTAAGCTGAGCTAACAGGAAGAGAGCATGGGATGGGCAGAGCATGTATGGTTGGGATAGCATGGTAAAGCATTGGCAATGGTGTGTTGTGGGAGACCAGATGTAGATGGAGCTGGGCAGGATGGGGTGGGGGAGGGTGATGGTGGTGACAGGGTGGGGGGTAGGGAGAACCTCAGTGGGTGGGAGGGTGGATAGAGGGTGGGAAAACCTAAGGGTTATTAGCAGCTGACGTTGGTGACGGACAAAGGTGGGGAATAAAGACTGCTAGGACCAGTAGAGGTACTGATAGATTTGGTCTTAGGAAGAGGCCCATGGTTGTCAGTGTGTGATGTGAGGTCATAAGGAATAAAGCTGGCAGACAGCCACTCAGATACTCCCCTACTAGTAAAGAGGCCAGCCAGAGAAGAGAAGTCTGTTCCTGTGGAGAGAGTCTGGAAAGCACTCGCTAACCTGAAGATAAATAATGTAAAGATATGTTGCCAGATGGGGTATATCCAAGGGTGTTGTGGGAGCTCAGGGAGGTACTAGCTGCACCTCTGACAGACCTTTTTAACAAATCACTGGAGACCGGAGTGGTCCCGGAGAACTGGAGAAGGGCAGATGTAGTCCCAGTTCACAAAAGTGGTAGCAAGGAAGAGATGGGCAATTATAGGTCTGTCTGCCTGACATCGGTGGTGGGTAAGTTAATGGAAACACTATTAATTTTTTTTTTAAATTATTCTTTTCATTGTTCATATTTTAACTTATATACAGATAGGTCTACAGTTATTGCCTTATACAGTACATCGATAGCTGGCACATTGTGGTCAACAGCTCTAAAGATTCAAATGCATTCCCAGTCCAATATTCAGCATCCCCCATATATTTTTCATTGCTCTCTCATAAGTATTACCCTTACATCTCTGGTCCCCACACAGCAATCCACCTATATTGCACCAAATATGCAAGTTCTAATTGCTCTTTAAGGTCTTCAAAACTTCCCCTGCTGCTACTACTACTAGAACACTCCAGTCACTTTTTTGGGTTCCAGATATTGCATGGTGTTGGGGTACTAGGAAGGGCCCCCACAGAGCGGGGGGATCATCCCTCCACGGTCAAACTCATGAACCACCCTTTGGGAGGAAGGGGAAAAAAAAAAAAAAAAGGGCTAGGGCACAAAAGTGGGATCGATCAACATATAGTATAGTTGCCAACGTACCCATTTTACAGTAAAATGCTCTCCTCGCTCATTTACACTATATGTAATCTTTTCCATGTCGTGAATTTGTCGAGTGGTGTCCCACCAGTCACGAATGGTTGGGGGATGCACTGACAGCCATAGTTTAGTTATTACTTTTTTGGCTGCTGTGATAAGCAGTGTAAACAGATATCTTGTATTCGGGCCTCTATAGGGTTTAGGGAACATAAGGAACAAGTAAACCTCTGACATTAACTGAAAATGTGGGTCAATAAGCTGCTGCAACTGCTCTTCCAGTTGTTTAAAAAAGCTCGAGAGCACCGGGCATGTCCAGAAGATATGTGTCAGACTGGCCTCCTGCTCTCCACACCTTCGTCAGCATTCTGCTGACCTATCCTGTGAATAGTGCTTAGTTACTCTAGGCGATCTAAAATATCTTATCAAAACTTTCCAGGCGAATTCACGCCAATGATGCAAGCTTGTGACCTTAGAGGAATAATTACATGCCAGCCGCCAGTCTGCCATAGTCAGTTGGCAACCAGACTCCACCTGCCATTGCATGCGGACATTTTCAGTGGCTCTCTCCCCCTGAGAGTCTAAAGAGTGGTAGTATGTGGATATTAAGTGTTCCCTCTTCCCCGAGTCGCTCAAAGAGATCTGACATTTAATTAATGCTGAATAGTTTTCTGGGTCATGAGCTTAAAGGTAAGCTCTATATAATGTCGAAGTTGTAGGTATCAAAAAATCTCTATGTGGCAGGTGAAACTTTGTCTGAATTTCTGCAAATGACCAGGTAACTCCTTGAGTCATTATTTGAGGTAAGTATCGCAGGCCGAAGCCGTCCCACCCGCCAAATCCAGAGTCTAGAGTATTGGGAGAGAACCCCGGAAGAGCCTGTATCGGGCATAGGAGGGCAGGCTAGATGACAATTTATGTGATTTTTAATTACATTCCAATTTTTAAATTAGCTGTCAACCAGGGGTTCGCGGTTGAGGCCCCCTCTCTCAAGTCTGGACTATATATTGCCGGAAGTAGGAATATCACTTATCAATGCTTTCTATGTCCAACCAATGTGGGCTTGAACTTCTGTTTTGTCTTGCCATTATGTACATCATAGTTATTGCTTGTTGGTAATGTTTTAGGTCTGGAAGCTCAAGACCTCCATCAGTCCGGGAAAGCACCAACACCCTAAGGTTCACCCGGGGTTTCCGCCCCGCCCAGATAAAGTTCCGAATTAGGCGATTAATCTCTTTAAAGAACCTTTGGGGTACAAAAAGGGGGATATTTTGAAACAGATATAGTGCTCTAGGGAGGATTATCATCCTAATTAGTTCTATTCGTTTCAATAAACTCAGTGGAATTACCGACCAGGCCTGTAAGTCCTGCTTCAGTTGTGTCATAAAGGGGGGATAATTATACTTGTAGTAATGTACTCCCTCCCGGGAGATATACACGCCTAAATATTTTAGCTTCGTCAGGTTCCATCTACCCGGAAGGACGTCCAGTGTTGCTTGTGTAGGGGTATAATTGAATGTAAGCAATTCAGTTTTAGTTAGGTTTAATTTATATCCGGACAAACTTCCATATTCGTCTAAGACCTGGCATACCATTGAAACAGACTGCTCTGGATCTTGTAGATATAGGAGGATGTTGTCCGCATAAAGGGCAATTCGGTGTTCAGTTCCCCCCAGAGAGACTCCTCTAATGTTGGGGTGCTCCCTGATGCTCTGCGCCAAAGGTTCTATGGCTACTGCAAATAATAGCGGGGACAACGGACAACCCTGACAGGTGCCTCGTTTTAATGGAAAATATTTAGAGTGGTGCCCATTGACTCTTACACAGGCCTGGGGTGAGGAATATATATTTTGCAGGACCTGAATGAGGCCTGGGGGAAAACCAAATCTATGTAGGGTGGAGTATAGGAGCGGCCATGCCACTCTGTCAAAGGCCTTCTCTGCGTCAAGACTAATGAGCACCGCTGGGGAATCTGTGTCGCTCATCTGGTTGACCAGATAAAGAGAGCGCCTGATATTATCAGTAGTAGTGCGGGCTCTCACGAAACCAGTTTGATCTTTATGTATTAGTGTAGGGAGTACTTGATCCATTCGGTGAGCTAAAATGCTCATGAATATTTTATAGTCCTGATTTAATACTGATAACGGTCTGTACGATGCACAGTCCTGTGGGTTCTTCCCTGGTTTGGGGATCACCGATATGGTTGCATAAGACCAAGAAACTGGGGGTGGGTCACCCTGAAGTACTGAATTAAAGACACGCAGCAGTGTGGGGAGGATTGATGGCCTAGCAGTCTTATAGAATTCTGCTCCGTATCCATCGGGACCTGGGGCTTTTTGAGATTTAGAATTGGTAATAATTTGTATTATTTCAGTGGCAGTTATAGGCTGCATAAGGGCCTCTTTACTTTGGTCATTTAGGGTAGGCAGAGTAAGTGCCCCAATGTATGTTGCAATACTCTCTGGGGATGGAACTGCCTCTGGAGTGTACAATCTCTTATAGTAGGTCCGAAATGCTTCTGCTACATCGTGTGTTTTAGAGAGGGGCTGTCCCCCTACTGGGTGTCTAATATTACCAATTGTTGCTGCTTTTCTTCTTCTACGTGCTTGGTATGCGAGCAAGCGTGTAGCTCGCGGCCCAACCTCATAATACCTTTGCCTCAGGAAAGCTAGGGCAATTTCGGTTTGTTGTATTGCAAGTTTATCTAGCTCTTGCTTGGTGTGCTGTATCTGAGGGAGGAGGGAGCTGTCTCCCTGCTTATGTGCTAGTTGTAGGAAATGGAGAGTTTCTTCGAGTTCGGCTCTGCGCTCTTCGCACTGCCGTTTTTTCTGCGCTGAATACTTAATTATATGTCCCCTTAGGACCGCTTTTATTGTGTCCCAGTGGACCGAGGGGCTTCGTCTGGGGTAGGGTTATCGGTCATGATCTCTGAAATCTTGTCAGAGATAAACTCCCTAAATTCTTTTGTGCGTAGGTAGAATGGGTTTAACCTCCATTGAGTGCTTTTAGGTTGGTCACCTAAATCCCATAATGTACTCACGGGGGCATGATCCGAGATAGCTATATCCCCGATCTGAGCGTTACTTACCATCTGCAAATTTTCCACTTACGTAAATGTAAGATCTATCCGGGAGTACGTGTGATGTACCGAGTAGTAGTATGAGTAATTTTTTGTATGTGGATGCAACTGCCTCCAGATATCACACCACCCAATTTCTGTGACAAATCTTTTAAAGAAGCTTTGGGTCCCAGATGGTCTCTGTGGCTTCCCTTTTGTGGAGTCTAAACTTGGATTCACAAGCATATTAAAATCACCAGCCATTAATAAAACACCTTTGGAAAAGCTCACCACTCTGTCCAGCAAAGGTTTCAGCTGCGCAGTTGTGATGCCCGGAGGGAGATATACGTTAGCCGTGACCTCCTTATCGTTAAGCCTCCCGCGAGTGAGAACCAGGCGGCCTTCAGGGTCTGACCAGGTTCGCTCCGGTTGGTATGGAGTGTGGGAAGGAATGATAATGGCAACCCCCCTTCTTCTTCCACCTTTATATGAGGCACTCAACACCTGTCCCCTACTTAATTTAGCGAGCTTGGCATGCTCCAGTGGACTCATATGAGTCTCCTGTAGAAAAATTATATCCGATTTAGTTCTTTTAAGGTACACCAATGTTTTGGATCTTTTTATTGGGGAGGCCAACCCATTTACATTTAGAGAGAGCAGTTTTAGTTTTGATGCATGCAACATATCGGAGGGTGAGGAAACCGGGCCCCGGGCACCCCCATCCCCCCGCTGGGTGCATCCGAAACCCAAATTTTTCGTAAGACTAGTGACCAGAGTGGACTTGAGGACCTAGTAGAGAAACATATATACAAAAACACATAACTATTTCTAAAGACATATAACACCAAATACAAACATAGCCTACAGGCCAACATGGCCACAGTAACAGTGTGAAACTTTTTGGTACTTCCACCGATTCAGGTCCTACCTGGATCGACGGTAGGATCCAAGAGTCCTACCTGTGAGGTCCTCTTTTTGTCTGAGGACCGTGGGCAACTAGTACCCAAAGGGGTAAGGGTAGTTGGGTTTGGTGACTTTAGTCACAAGGAACAGGCTATAGGCTCCCCAAAGAATATTCATGTAAAAGGACCCTCTTCCTAGTGGAGGAAGGCGGGGGCCGCCACGACCCATAAATGCTGCATAGCGACCACCAACCCCCCCCCACGGAATTCCAGTGGTTCAGACCGAGGCATCCTTAGTTGTCATAGCAATCACAGGTCCCCCCCCATTACCAAATGTTCTTGGAGCCCCGTTTACTCTGTGGGATCAATGTTCAAAGCTTTCCTGGGGGTAATATTAATGCCTTCCAGGGCTAGCAGTTCCACTTCTAAGTGGGGGATCCAGTCCTCAGAGTATTACCTATTAGGTAGGCAGGGACATGGTGGGTCCCATACACCACCATACCCCTATCCCAGCCACAACCCCGTAGTCATAAGTACGCTTTATTTAATAATTGCTTCTCCCTCTACCACCTGGATGGGAGGGTAGCCCCTCGGGGGACAGAGCAGACCGTAATATTGCCATGCCTCCATATTGAAATGAAGTCATTTAGCCTGCATATCAGCTTCGTCTCACTATCCTCCAGTTGGGGCACCAATCTCCAAGTCCCATCCACCTGATTGCGGGGGACCACCCTATTTATCTGTTGTCCTCCCACCCCATCCACCAGGCATCCCCCATTATTTGGTAATGATGCCTAGGACTGGGGGGGGGGGGAGCCCCGACCACAGCCACTCGCGCGATCCCTCTTCCCCGCACCTCGGCCACATCTGGGAAGGTCTAGGGAAGTGGGTCAACCCGGTTTAGTGGCGAATACTGTCCCACGGTCCAAAACTCAGCCCGGGCATATCCTTACCCGCCACCACCACTCCCCAGCAGGCAAGAATTCACGGTCCCCAGGCCATGACTCATTTACTCTCAGTATACCCTTTCCCCTTCCCGCTCCGACCGCCCGTTCCAAAAACCTGAGTCCCTAGGTCCATAGGCCTTATCTTCGCTGTAGCAGTACTGTATGAGTCTGCCTGGTCCAACACTGGCTGAGGTGGATCGGGCCCCCCTTCCGGACATAGTCACAGACTTGCAGGCACCGACCCTCCACCCCCTCCGCCCGTGGGGCCGCTTCAGATCAGCTGGCAGACCCACAGCCGGGGAGTGCAACCCTCTCGTCTACTGCTATGTCTGGGCGGTTGACGGGCATCGGATCACAGTAGGCTTCCGTCTATCCACCCGGCCCCAACCCCCGACCCTCTCAATACATCATATTGGTTCTGCTGGTCCCCGAGAACAACCAAAAGACAGAGGGACGGGAGAATAAGGAAATAAGAAGGGAAGAGGTGACCTCCAGAGAGAGAGAGAGAGAGAGAGAGAGAGAGAGAGAGAAAGAACAAAGTGTAACATTAAACGAACTTGCTAGTCCGAGGGGCCATCAGCCCAGGCACTCGAGGGGAAAGTTCCATTCATAGACCGACCAAGTCCTCAGGTTAGTGCGATGGAAACACTATTAAAAGAAAGGATTATGGAATATCTTGTATCCAACAGATTACAGGGCCAAGGCAGCATAGTTTCACAGAGGGAAGGTCAAGCCAAACAAATCTGACAGATTTCTTTGACTGGGTGACGTAGGAACTGGAGCAGGGAGAATCCATGGATGTGGCCTACCTGGATTTCAGCAAGACATTTGACACTGTTCCACATAGGAGACTGGTAAGCAAGTTGGGAAACTTGGGGATGGGTAATAAGGTGGTAACCTGGGTAAGAAATTGATTATCAGATAGGACACAGAGGGTAGCAGTAAACAGAGTGTGCTCTGAGGAAGGGAGGGTGACCAGCAAGGTACCTCAGGGTTCAGTGCTGGGACTGGTCCTCTTCAATGTCTTTGTAAGTGACATAATGGAGGAACTGGAAGGGGAAGATCTGCCTCTTTAGGGATTACACCAATAACTGCAACAGAGTGGACACTTGGGGGGGGCGGATAAGGAAAGGATGGGCAGGGATCTGAAAGACTGGTCAAGGGTATGGCAGCTGGGTTTTAATGCAAAAAAGTGCAACACAATGCACTATGGAAACCCAGGAGCAGAGTACAAAATGGGTGTAGTGATCCTGACAAAGACCAAGCAGAAAAAGAGACCTACAGATAATTATACTGGATGACCTAAAGGTGGCCAGGAAGTGTGACAAGGAAGTTGGAAGGCCTAGAGGGACGCTGGGGTGCGTAGGAAGGGGTATTGCCAGCAGGAAAAGGGAGGTGGTGCTGCTCCTATGTAGATTACTGGTAAGACCCCACCTTGATTACTGTCTCCAGTTCTGGAGACCACATCTCAGGAAGGAGGCGGTCCACAGGAGGGCTACCAAAATGGTGCAGGGTCTGCATCAAACACCTTATGAGGAAAGGCTGAAAGACCCGAATTTGTATACCCTGGAAGAGAGAAGGGAGTTGGAGAAGGAGATACGACAGAAACCTTTAAATACCTTACGGGGGGTTAATAAGGTACAGGAAGGGGGTGTTTATTTAGACAAAAAGGTGCTCTACAACAAGGGGGCATGCCATGAAGCTGGAAGGGGGTAAATTCAGGAGGGATGTGAGGAAGTACTTCTTCACAGAAAGAATGGTGCATACCTGGAACAGCCTTCCAGCAGAGGTAGTGAGGGGCAAAAACAGGGGTGGGGTTCAAAAATGCCGAGGACAGACACAAGAGAACTGTAAGGGTAAGGAACAGGGGTGGGGGGTGAGGGGAGAGATTGTACTGTAGGTAGGGTCTGCAGCAAAAAATGAAGGTTAAAAAAAATATATACATCCAAAAAAAAATGGGCAGACTCGGTGGGCCCAGCGGCCCTTATCTGCCCTCACATTCTATGTTTCTATGTTCTACACAGACCAGAGTCAAGGTCGTAAGCTCCTGCTCTTTTTAAGTGTCCACTGGAAATTAGTATGTTGTGATGTGTCCCCCGAGGTGCAACATAGATATCCTGTAGTAAAGTGTGGGGTCGATTTAAATCTTCAAAGATACACTTGGTCAGTTGAATATTTTTTTCAAAATTGTTCATTTACTTAGCCCTGACATTTTGCTCCATCTCAAGGAGCTTTTTCAAAGGGCTTTATTTTCTATAATTAATTAAAAAAAATTTCATATAAACATTTGCTTATAATTAATTTTTTAAAGTCTTATGTTAATTATTATTCACAGATTAAGTCAATAGATTACTGTAAGGTTCAGCTCATACTAGTAAATTCCTTTCTGTAACAACTCATATTATCAAACACCTCTGGTATCCTAAAAATGCAGTATACATCCTTAGTAAAGTATCAGTCTTAACTTCATTTTAACCATCGTGCCACTTCCACCACTAAGTGTTCAAACATTTGAAAATTGCTCAGCTTGACTAACCCTGTAACTTGGAAGGCACAGGAATACTTTGCAGCCTTTTGTTGCTTTCACTAAATGCATCTCAAAGTGTCATACAACCAGTAGTTCTAAAAACATCTAACACTCTTTTAGTAAGCATGTTTCATAATGCCATTAACAGTGACGTTCTTTCAGAACTACAGAAATTTCCCCCGGCATGTTACCTGCATTTGTTTTTTTTTTTTTTTTTTTTGTGATTTGTGTTCAATGGCACTTTACAGGCTGTTACAATTAGACCCTTGCCTTCCCTTCCCTCGCTTGCCCCAGCAGCACGGCATCGGCTTAGCAGTTCCTGTGTTCAGTTGCATAGCAACTGATCTCGCGCATTAGAGAGAGTGCAAGACTCCAGGGTATTGCATCACCCAGGAGGCTGGATGAGTGGGCTCAAGAGGGAAGGCAAGAGTCTAACTGCAACAGCATCTGAGACATCTGGTGGAAAGCAACAAAAGGCTGCAAAGTATTCCTGTGCCTTCCAAGTTACAGGGTTAGTCAGGCTCTTAGAGCAGTTTTCAAATGTTTGAACACTTACTGGTGAAGGAGGCATGATGGTTAAAATGAAGTTAAGATTGATACTTCACTAAGGATGTATATTGCATTTTTAGGAGACCAGAGGAATTTGATAATATGAGTTGTTACAGAAAGGAATTTAATAGTATGAGCAGAACATTACGGTAATCCATTTGACTTAATCTGTAAATAATACCATAAGACTTTAAAAAATGAATTAAAAGCAAATGTTTACGTGGAATGTTTTGAATTACTTGCAGAAAATAAAGCTTTTAAAAAAGCTCCTTGAGATGGAGTGAAACGTCAGGGCAAAGTAAATAAACAAGTTTGAAAAAATTATTCAGCTAACCAAGTGAATCTTTGAAGATTTAAAGCGACCCCACACTTTACAACAAGAAGTCTTAACCTGCCCCTTGACCAGTGGAGCTCGGCCAAGTTCAACCGGTCAGGGGACTCCAGGGAGGAAGAAAAGCAAGATTGTTCCTGGTGCCATGGATAACGTAGACTCCCCCAAAGGTCTGGAGGGAAAATACATCTCACGATATTCATCCGTGAATGGCCTTCCCACTGTGGCCCAGCTGGAACCACCTCTATAACCAAGGATGAGTCTACCCCAGGCAACAACACCACCTCTTCCAAGGCTACATGCTGGGCCGCTGACTCAGTAACCACTGAGGGCGGTTTGCAGTATTTGGGCCTACTGAGGTAGAAATGGGCCTTCTTCACATCCAACAATGTTGGATGCATGGCCTGACACAAAGGACACTGTTTCATGTTGTAATGTTCTCTCAGGCAATATAGGCACTTATGCAGATTCATTGCCAGCATCTTCTGGCCACAGCTTTTAAAATGGGTTTCAGTTTTTCCATCCCACAAACTGTCAACGAAGAGTGAACCAGAAGGAGAGATATGCTCAATGAGCTGAAAATGTTTTTAAAAAGTCAAAGTTTGCAAAGGAATTTAACACTTGAAAACTAGAATCCTCTAACGTATGCAGAGCTGCGAAGGAGGAGACCTGTCCCTTCCAGTGGATAAAAGATCTGATGTTGATGGGGTGGAGCTGGGGGATGTCACCATGGGTAGTGGCAGGAACTTAGCTTGAAGATGTCCAGTGACTCATCTGTCTCTAGCTAACTGCCAGAGTGTGGATGTGAACTGTATCCACGACTGTAGAAAAAACACTCTCAAGAAACCAGGGTTAGAATAGATAAATCAGTTTGAAAGCTGGTGGTCAGTTTGACACACTAGCTTTTAAAATCTGGAAGCCAAATTAATATTTTTTAGTGTCCATCATCTTTAAAGGCTCAAAAATCACTTCTTGGACAGGTAGCCAGTTGACTGGCAAATTTCAGAATCTGGTGGTCAAGCCAGTTTTTTTTAATATCCATTGATCACCTGGCTATCTGATTTGTCCCACCCTGCAAGAAACCAAGGTCATATATTGCCAACAACTTGAAGTGTTTCTCAATGAACCTGGTCAGGACCATGTTCAAGTACCAAGCAGGAGGTGGCTCACAAAAAGGCAGGAATATATGGTCAAGGACCTTGAAAAAGCAACTGACCACTCTGATATTAAGGAGGAGAAACCCACTTTAGCTGGAGCGGCTCTTCTTATTTTATGCGCTACTGTCCACACCACTACCACTGCCCTGGTAGAACCCATTGGTCCAGGGATCAGGAGTTGCTAAGTGTTCTCGATCCAGGTTAAAAGCTGCCAGATGCAGAGAGCTTTTGGTGGCTACCCATATCCTTAGGAACTTCCACTGCTAGAGGTACACTACTGGAACCAAGAGCCACTACAGGATGAGGGTTAGTGTTTTTTTTGTAGTGTAGTCTTTCTTTCCAGGCCCCATTATTTAACCCACACAATCTTGTGTATAACCAGTTCTAACACTTTTTTTTTAAATTAGTACTTTATCGTTTTTTTCCCCTTTTCTCCCCTATTCCCAGAATCCCAGCATACAGGCGTCATGCATGCGTGGAGGCGCACACATGCCTCATGATGCCAGCTCAGCCCCTTCCACCCCCTTCCCATGGCTAGCGCCAGAGCTCCCTCTGGTCGGCACTGCCATCCGTCCTCCACCGGGTGGCGGCCAATGACTGGGAAGCCCCAAGTCCCTCCCAGGAGGAGGGAGCTGCCTTGCCATGGCTCGATCTCGCTTCTCGCCCTCCTCCCCCAGTCGACCCCCAACAACCCAGGCTCATTCCCGAACCCAAGTGACCAGCGTAGCGCAAGGTGTGGCATCCAGCACCTCAACCCTCAGTGCCACCGGGCCGGCACTAGTTCGAACATTTTAAGATATTTTTACATTCTTGAATATCTCTCAGCAGGTAAGGGTTCAGTGATCAGCTCATTGGATCCCACCCTACTTAACTTATAGCTGATTAGAATCCTCTGCTTAGCTGACTACCTGTCATTTTCACTGAGCTGCCAACTGTGCTGCACATGTGTTGCTTTTTGGGCCTTAGCTGCCTCTTTCACAATCTTCCCTGCTGCTCTTCACACTTCTGGTGCTGCCACTCATTACCCAGTCACCTGCCATTCGCTCCGTTGCCGGGGCTTTGGAACTGAAGATCTTGTTCTCCCATTCTTTCTCAGTATGGGCCAATGCTGGTTCACTGCTCTGCCTACCAGCACACTGCTGGGGCCCAGCTGAAACCCTGCTCCTGGCTCTGTGAGCCGTCCTAGGTTGCTGCTACCATGCTCTTCCATGTAGGCACTTTCTGCATCCAATGACCTTGCTCTCTGTGGAATTCCCTCCCGGATACAGTTCGCTCCACCCCCACTGTGGATACCTTTTAACACATGTTAAAAACATCCTTATTCACACAGGCCTACCCTGATTATTAACTAACTCCTGAGCTGAATATTTTATTGATTTTTTGATAGTCTGATGTATTTATTGAATGTATTTTAAATGTGTTATCTGTTTTATGAATTGTGAGGTGCTCTGAGCTGTTGAAAAGGGCACTATATAAATAAAATTTGCCTTGCCTCTAGCTCAGTGGGAGCTCACAGTTCTCATTCAGCACAAACTGCAAATACAGGTGGATCCTTCTCTGGAATCCTGCTCCCTGGCTCCATGCCAGTGGGTACTGGGCACCTATATTAAACTTGCTAAATATGACTTGCAGGTAGACCCTGCCTCCGAGGCCTTGCATCCTGGCTCAGACTGAGCCCCTACTTTGATATGTGCACTGGACTTATTCTAAAAAAAAAATTGCAGGTGGACCCTGCCTCCAGAACTTTGTTCCCTGGCTCTGTCCGAGCTCCTACTTGCCATTTGTACTGGACTTGCAATTTAAAATCCTGCAGATAGACCCAGCCTCTAGGACCTTACTCCCTGTTTCAGGCCGAGCCCCTCCTTGCCACTTATACTAGACTTAATACTTAAAAGCCTGCAGGTGGAATCTGCCTCTGGGACCTTGCTCCCTGACTCCCCCATAGCCATTCTACATGGACCCTGCCTCTGTGACCTTGCTCCCTGGCTCCCCCTGAGCCATTCTACATGGACCCTGCCTCTGGGATCTTGCTCCCTGACTCCCCCATAGCCATTCTACACGGACCCTGCCTCTGTGACCTTGCTCACTGGCTCCCCCTGAGCCATTCTATGGTCCAGACATTGCTCCCTTGCACAGCAGTAAGCCTGCCCTACAGCTGGAACTGTGTTCACACTTTCTATCTGTTATCTCTGAGGTTGTGCCTTCTCAAGATCTCCCTGCTAACCATAGGCTGCCTTTTTCCTGCCTACACTGAGGCAACCTTACTAACTCCTATTTGAGCCTTGGGACCTGGCTTCTACAGCTAAACTAAGCTAGTCCAGTGGTAGCAGTCAGACCTGCAATTCAGAACTTTTGTATTCTTGCCACCTCATAGTTTCCTCAAGAACTACAGTGGTAGGCAGCTCTTGCTCCACTGTCAATATGTCCGGATTAGCTAGCAAACAGGAATACCTTCCATCAGAGAATGCAGATCTGAAGTCTGTTCGTTCTGATCCAACACCAAAGAAAACCACTGCCAAATTCATAATCAAGTATAAATACTGGACTGCAGTGAAACTTATCTCCATCTTTAAAGAACTCATGGTTCCACTTTCAGCTATAGCAAAGAAAAAAGACATCTTTGATCTTTATGCTGCTTATCTAAAAGCTGATGCTACTCAACCATCTCTGTAAGAGACACCTGTGCTTCTCAGTCCCTTGGATGAGCTAAAGAACATCATGTTGCAAGCCAGTGCTAATGTAACAAGGCTCGAGACAAAAGTTGAGGCCATGGAACATCTGCTGCCAGACTCTGACCCTGTACCCTCCAACTTGCTTGTCAATGATAAAGCATCATCTTCAACTCTTCCCTTGCCAGGACCTTCTCATCTTGCACCCACCTCCCATGCCTATCATACCAGCTCCAACCATTCCTTGTCATTCTGGAATTCCACTGCCAGCCAAAGTTCCTACCCTCCCTGCCTTCCCACAGCTACGCGGTAACCCTCCAACCTTGGGTTCTTCTCCTTCTGTCAATTCAACACATTTAGTAGCAGCACACTTGAGGAAAGATATTATAGAGGGGAAAGATGTCAAAGTTGTTGACCTTCTAGTTTCATCCTATGATACATTCAAAGACAGAATCATTTCATGTGGTGACACTTCTGTTATTCTGCAAGTCAAAGATCCTCGTCTTATAAAACTGACTGTGCCAGAATTTGTGGCAGCATTTAGCATCTACCATGATATCCACTGTGAAGCCTTTCCCACTCACCGGGAAGAAATGGCTTTGAACCTTTACCTGACTGGATTTATCCATTCGTTACAGTGGTACTATCTTCTATGACTACCATAAGTCTTCAGGCTATCCTTTTGGATCAACACGCCTGCAACAATCTCTTAACCACTCTGGCCGAACCTGATGTCATCTCAGAAACTGGAATAACTCACAAAATGTTCTTTATAGGCCTATTGTCTCATCCTCCATTTCCAACTTACTGTATAAATCCTATTGGAATTGCCACAAGGAAATTCTTAGGGGGAAAAAAAACGATCATAGTGGATCTCTCAGCATCCAATTCTCCCAAATTTCTCAGCGTCAACTTTCTCATTCCTTTGGAAGATTACTACCTCGTCTGCGCATGAATAGATGATGCTATAAAGATTATCAAAATGGCAGGTGAAGGCGCTTGGTTGGCCATAGCAGACACTATGGATGGCTTTAAATTGCTGCCCATAAATCCCACCTTATGGCATCTGTATGGAATTCAGTGGGAGGCTTCTTATTACTTCGCTGTTTGGCTAACATTTGGGTGCAAAAGCAGTCCAAAGCCCTTCAACATGCTGTCTGAATCCCTCTGTTGGATCTTAATCTTATTAAATTACCCTTTTTCTTCATTTTTTGGATGACTTTCTCTTGGTGGATCCTTCTAATGCTCCTCCATCTGTAAGCATTTCGTGCTTACTGGACTTGTCTTCCCAGCTACGCATTCCTCTGGCTACAGACAACAACTAAGCTTGAATGCTTAAGCATCCTCCTAGACCTGGACAGAATGGAAGCTGATCTTCCCCAGGATAAACTGTGGTGTATTTCCACCCTAGTGTGTCTTCCTACTCATATTGCACCTCTTGTACAAAATGAGAACTGTTGTCACTCCTAGGCTACCTTAACTTTGTCATGAAGATCATTCCACAGGGGGGCTCCTTCAGTTTGTATGTGACAGAATTAACCACTACTGGCACCACTTTGGACTACCACATCACTCTCACCTCCTCTAATAAGGCTGATCTCAGCATGTGAAGCTGTCTCATTATGTTCTGTAATGGCATTCCGTGACACACACAAGTAGTTACTTCTGTGACACATCACCATGGCCACATACTGGACCAGGTTTTCTCACTTAGGCTTGAGGTAATGAATTTCAAGACTGATCAGGTCATATGGTCTGATCATTGTTGTTGTTTGGGGCCCCCCCCCTGAAAGTCCCTCCCCTGTTGAGATGATTAGCTATTACCCTTTAAGGGGACTGTCCCAGAGGGACTGCTGGCGGTAGCTGATTAATCTAGTGTAGATGCTGCATGTGCGGTGGGCACGGGCAAGGTGGTGGCCGCCTATAATAAGGCGGAATCCGAGGTGCTCGATGCCATTGCACTGATCCGTATATGACCCAGATCCTCTCACTTGAGATCCCCTTGGTTTGATAGGGATCGCAAGGTGATGAAGATCAGGGGTTGGAAGTTGGAGCGTTGTTGGCAGAAGACCCGATCAGAGGAGGAAAAACTGGCCTTGGTGCTCATTATTATGAGTACCATGGGGCATATCAACTGTAAGAAGGCAGAGTTCCTATCCAAGGAGATTGCTGCAGGGAAGAACAGGCCATCTCAAATTTTTGCACTATGGACAGACTTTTACATCCTGTCTGTCTACAGCCAAAAACTGGAAATTACGTACCTACCGTAATTCTTGATCTTCTTGGACGAGTCTCCACCACTCATTCATACTAATGGGATCTGCGCCGGAGGCACTAGGACCCAGCGGGAGCAAACTTTTTTGCTGGAGGGTCGGCGCCAGAGATGGAGCCGCGAGGAGCGGCACCGCGAGCCCCAGCTCGTGCGGTAATGACTATCTCGGCGTTCACCCTCCAACCGCCTCAGTACCTTTTTTCCGAGGAGGTGCAGCATAACTAACCTAGAAGGACAGCCTAACAAAAACCAGACATAAGATAGTCCAGACGACCTGTATAAGAAGGGTCAACAAAGAAGTCTTCACAGCCTAAAGATTGAGGGAGTGAAGACCGGCAACAGAGGTGAGCTCGGGGGATGGTGGGTGGGCGTGTGAATGAGCGGTGGAGACTCGTCCAAGAAGATCAAGAATTACGGTAAGTACGTAATTTCCATATCTTCCTGGACATAAAGTTTCCACTACTCATTCACACTAATGGGAGAGTACCAAGATAATAATCCCCCGAGAGAGCGGCAGGAGAGACCAAGAGTTCACAGTTTTAGGACAGGATTCTATTAAGGATGGTTCTGCCAAATGAAAGATGTTGTCTGGCATGGACATCCAGGGCATAGTCTTTGACAAAAGTATGCACTGAGCTCCAGGTGGCCGCACTGCAAATATCCGCAATGGGCACGTTGCGGATTTCCGCTAGGGATGCCGCCGACCGCCTAGTAGAGGAGACACACCTGCCCTCCAGCTTAACCTGGCGCCCATGGAATAACAGTGACGAAGGCATGCCACCAGCCATGCAGAAATACATCTGATAGCGACAGGTTGACCCAGCCGGGTCTTGCTGAAGGAAACAAACAGTTGTTGAGCTTTGCGAAAGTCCTTTGTTCTATCTAGATAGAAACGCAAAGCTCTTTTGACATCCAAGGAATGAAGAGAGCGCTCTCCTTCATTTTGAAAGTTCGCAAAGTAAGTAAGAAGGATCAAGGGTTGGTTTAGATGGAATTCTGAAACAACCTTAGGGAAAAACTTAGGATGGGTCCTAAGAACTACTTTGTCTTTATGAAACACACTATACGGAGGGTTTGTGACCAAGGCATGTATCTCAGAGGCCCTGTGGGCCTAGGTAATGGCCACTAGGAAGGCCGTTTTCCAAGTGGGAAATTTAAACTCACAGGTAGCTAGAGGCTCGAAAGGTTTCCGAGTGAGCATGTCTAGCACAAGATTAATGTCCCAGGCTGTGACTGGACGTCATATAGGAGGTCTGGTATGCAGAATTCCCTTAAGAAACCTCTTAATGACAAGGTCACAGGATGCAGTGCAGCTAGAGGCAGCGTTTTCACGGAGCTCCCGTTACCCGCCAGTTTTCTAACTATTTTCAGCCTACAAATTCGATATCTAAAGTTATATTCTACATCCAGTGTAAAGATAATTCTCTTTGGTACTTGGCAGCACCTTGTGTTGTGCATACTAATGTACTTGGAAGCAGATTGAGATGGAAGCAGAGATGAGGCCCGCTGGCATGAAGCACACCCCACCTTCTACGCTGCAGAAATCTTCCAAAAAATCTAAAAACCAGAATTCGGGGCCTGTAGTAAAATCATCCCCTTCCAATACTTCTCCAACTCCTCTTACTGAGGACCATTTCTTGCAAGAGTTAATTCCTTTCAAGGAAACACTAGATGATATCTCTGCTGAGCTGAAATCACTAAGGGGAGATCTCAGTGTCCTAACCACCAGAATGGGAGATTCGGAAGTCAGAACTTCCTCCTTGGAGACCTGGAGGGATAAGATAGACCCAGAAATCATTCATCTTAGACAACAGATCAGTAAACTGCAACTCAAAATGGAAGACTTAAAAGGAAGGAGCCGAAGAAACAACTTGGTGATCCTGAGGGGAGGAGGGAGGGTGGAGGGTGAAATTTGGTCGATGGTTAGTTTTGGGAGGAGGGGGGGAGGGCAGGATGTGCCTTCTAAGGTGGTCTGCTTTTTCATATTTTCATAGCCCACTGCTGCACTGTATATTACATAATGACTGTTACAGCGCTTAAAATTGCTATGTGGAATGTAAGAGGTGTCAGAGACCTAACTAAAAGGTACCAGGTTTTCAAAAACTGTGCTTTGCTGAATGTTGATATTCTCTTGATGCAAGAAACCCATTTGCTCTCATCAGAAGTCAAAGGGCTTCGCCATCAAGGTTACGCTCAGGTTTTGCCTCAGGGGTTGTCCTCTAGTGGGAGTGGCCATTCTGGTTAGAAGCATATTCCCTTTCTGGCAGAAGAGATGTTATTGGACCGAAGGTAGATTCATTATTACGAAAGGTTCACTCTACAATGTGAAGATAACACTAGCGGCGATCTATGCCCCAGTAGAGGGGGGGACCCAGACTTCCTCATGACTCTGGCTGAAAAGTTGAGTGGACTCTTACCCTCAATGCTAATAATTGGGGGGGGGATTGGAATATAGCTCCCTCACAAGATTTGGATAAATCTTATAGACTCCTGAAACCACTCTCCTCCTCGCAACTAGCCCTGAGGAATTTTATGGACTTATTGAGCGTGTGTGACTCTTGGCGTTTACTTAACCCCACAAGACAACTCTTTTCTTGTGTTCATAGTACACAAGACCTGGTCCAGAATTGACCTAATACTAGTCAGCAATAACCTTCTGTCGGGAGTACTCCAGTCTGGTATTGAGCCCATAGTGGTATCAGACCACTTGGTGGCTTGGATTCTGGTCTCCCCAAACCCACAGGTGCAAAGAGACAATGCCTGGAAACTAAACACCCAGCTTTTAAAAGATAGGGGCACAGTCTCCCATATTAGATCCCTCATCACCTCATTTATTGAGACCAATACAGGTTCAATCAAGAGGGAGAATCTGCTCTGGTGTTCCCTTAAATGCTTAATTAGTGGCGAATTTATTAAACTTGCATCTAGGAGAAAAAAATAAAGGGAGGCCAAGATCATGTTATTGTCGAACCAAATTAGGTTGGCAGAGAATAAGTTATCCTCCTCCTCTTCCCAAGATGATCTAGAAACCCTAATGAAACTCAGAAACGAGTACTCAGATTGGATAAGGGACAAGGCAGAGTATGCTCTCCTGAAAACAAAGGCCCTCTATCTCGATCAAGGGGAGAAATCAGGTAAAATGCTAGCTTTACAGTTGAGGGAAATTGAGGGATCAAGATGGATTCCCTCATTGTTATCTTCTAGTGGTTCCCTTAAAACTTCCCCTAGAGATATTTCACAAATTTTTGAGTCATTCTATAAGGAACTTTACAGCAGCAGTACCTTCCACCTCTCTCATTCCCTTGTGGACCAGTTTCTGGAGGACCTCCCCCTCCCTACCCTCCAAACTCACCTAGAAGAAGCTCTGACTACTCCTTTCACGGTAATGGAAGTGGAGGAGGTGATCAAGGAATTGGCTCCGGACAAAGCTCTGGGACCCGATGACTTCCCCTCTAATTTTTATAAAACTTTTGGGAAGGAATTGGCCCCTCTCCTCACGAAATTATTTGAATATATGTTTAACGCTACCACTCTGGACCCTTCCTTGCTGGAAGCCACCATTGTTTTGATACTGATACCAGACAAATCCCCGACCGACCCTGCTAGTTACCACCCAATCTCACTTCTTAATTACGACATTAAAATCCTAACGAAAATCCTATCCCTCAGACTCAAAAGGGTCTGGCTTAACTTGTTGAGTCCCGAACAAGTAGGTCTTGTGCAGGGCAGGTCCTCTATAAACCACTAGCGTACTCTCTCACATATTTTTCATGCCGCCCAAGACTCTCAAATCCCTATGGCACTGATATCATTGGATGCGGAGAAAGCCTTTGATAGAGTCCACTGGGAATTTTTCTGGATTATCTTAAAGAGAATGGGCTTCCCGGAGGTCTTTATTCAATGGATTAAATCAGTCTACCAATCCCCTACTGCCAGAATCTATTGTAACGGGGTTTTCTCTTCTCGATTTCCGCTATTTACAGGCACCCGCTCTATTACTGGGCAAGCCACATGGCAAAAATTGGGAGGTGGTACGACCAGAGGGTGGACGAGATTCTACCAATTTGGGTACAACTTGAGAAAAAGATGCTAACTGAGTTTGGACTTCCCACATCCAGACTCCTCTATTATAACCTATCCACTTTGCCTCCACTTTTACAGGGGAGTGTCATTGGCACTTCTATCAAGGTGTTGAATCAATGCTGGCACTTCTTCAATCTCTCTCCCAGGAAAGACACTTCCCAACCTCTTACCCTAAACTTAAATATTAGGATTGGGGGTCTCCCGCTTTCTCTAGACTGGCTTCCTCAGCTGAGAGATTGCTGTGTCGATGATTTATTCCTGAATAACTCTCTTTTATCTTCCAGGGAGGTTCTGAACAAGTACAATATTCCTCAGAAGCACATTTTTAAAGTTTTCTAGTTACGACGCCTAGTGGCTTCCAGCTTCGGCCCCAATCCTACATCGTCTCATATTAAACCCTTCCTAAACCAGATACAGGATCAAGCAACTAAGGCCCATAGCATCTCTAAGCTTTACTCTTTCCTATTGGATACTAAGTTCCTGGACTACCTGACTGGTTCCAAATGCTGGTCTTCTCTTCTGCCAGATACCCTTCTAGATTGGGAACAAATTTGGGTAGACACATATCGGTATCTCTCTCAAGACAGACATAGACTCACTCAATACCATATGTTGAACAACATGTATTATATCCCAGATAAACTGGTTAAATTAAACAGAATAGCTTCAACACTATGCACAAGGTGTGGCACAGTGGAAGGGAACCTGGTACACATTTTCTGGTATTGTGAGAAGGTGACTCCCTTATGGCAGTCCATCCTATCTAATTTAGACCCTCTTTTGGGCCTGAATGATTTATTCACTATAGAAGTTTGTATCCTAGGTATGCTTTCCAATATACACGTGATGGAGCGTAGATTCCACATGGCTTTAATCTCGATGGTTGTCAAAAATTGGTCCTTAGGCATTGGATAAACCAACTGGTTATCTCATATGCAGAATGGATCAGTCAACTTTCTCTCTGTTTTCAGACTGAAAAGCTAATAGCAAGTTCTCAGAATTGTCTGGTTTTGTTTGATCGGAAATGGGGCAAATTATATGCTCTTTATTTGAAGTAATGTCATGTTGGGTACACCTCTAGCTACCTTGGCAGCTGATATACCTTTATATATCTCATATGTATCAGAATCAGCTCCATTTCTTCCTTCTCTTCTCTTTTCTTTTTTCTTTCTTTTCTCTTATAGAAGGCACATCCTAGGGGTGGGGGGATGGCGGCTTGGGGATTTGGGTGAGGGAGGTAGGGGGTTATTTCTCACTGCTTTTCCAAATCCAGGGATTTCGGTAAAATGCTGTATATTGTCACTCTGCAGCTGCTAAACAGTTTATGTCATTGGCCATAATGTGTAATCCCTGTACTGTTGTCTCAGGTGCATTAACTTTATATAAATAAAAAAGAACTATAATTTCAAAAAAAGAAACCTCTTAACAACAGGTAACTGAGCCAGCGACAAGGAAGGTACTGGCCCATGATAAGCTGAAATGGCACAAAGGTGAACCTTAACTGTAGAGTATTGCAGACCTGAATTTGAGAGGTCTAAGAGGTACTCTAAAACTTTATCTGGTAGGCAGGAAAAAGGATTCAAAGAGGACTCTGCACACCAGAGCGAAAAATGCTTCCATTTGGCTGTGTAAGATTTCCTAGTGGCTGGCTTGCACGCAACCAGAAGAATATTTGAAACCCTGCAAGAGACATTGAACCTGTTTACTTCTATCTCTTCAGGAGCCAAGCGTGAAGGTAATGCTACCTCAGGTTGGGATGGACCACAGGCCCCTGAGTCAGAAGGTTTGTCTGAAGGGGAAGTGGTTTCAGAGGAGCTTCCGACATACTGTTGAGTAGTGGAAACCATATCTGTCAATGCCAGAATGGAGCAATGTGGATCATTTTGTCCTTCTGGGACTCGAACTTGAGAAGTACCCTCTGAATAAGGTGAAGAGGCGGAAAGGCGTATAGAAAGCGTTTTGTCCACTGCAGCCTGAACGCATCCTGACAGAAAATGCCAGGCCCTGGATTTCTGGAGCAGAAGAGAAGCAGTTTTGTGTTGAGTGAGGATGCAAAAAGGTCCAGGTCTGGAGTTCCCCACTCTGCGAACAGTGACTGAACTACGGTTGAGTCGAGAGACCATTCGTGAGGATCTGTCTCTGTTTTGCTGAGATGGTCTGCCAGTTCGTCCTGCACACCCGGCAGGTAGACCACGTGAATTAGAGCCTTGTGCTCCAAGCACCATTCCCACACTCTCATCGCTTCTGTGCATAAGGGGTAAGAGTGAGCACCGCCCTGCTTGTTGATGTAATACATCATTGCTTTGTTGTAAGTTTGAAGGAGAATGTTCTTGTGACAGAGAATGTCCTTCAAAGCCCATACTGCATAAAGGATGGCTCTCATCTCTAAGACATTTATGTGACGCTGAGACTCGTCCTGAGTCCACGTGCCTTGAGTGTGGAGAGTCTGACAGTCAGCTCCCCACCCCATCAGGGACGCGTCTGTGGTAATGGAAATCTGATGATCCAGAGGAGCAAAGGGATACCCTTCCAGAAGGTTGTCCTCTTGCGACCACCAGGTGAGTGATCTCCTCAGAGGTTCTGTCACCTTGATGAGAAAGGACAGAGGGTGAGTGGTTGGGGACCACTGAGTACTAAGCATCCATTGAGAGGTTCTCATGTGGAGGTGTGCTAGGGGTACAGTGAACACCGAGGATGCCATAAGCCCTAGCATCCGTTGCATCAAGAGAGCTGTAACCGAGCTGCTCTCCCCGATGTATCGGGCCATCTGAAGGATATCGCTCCTCCTGTCCTCTGGAAGAAATGCTTTCGCATAGGAGGTGTTCAGAAGAGTTCCGATGAAAAGGAGTCTCTGGGAGGGCTGCAGCTGCGATTTTTTGAGTTTTAGCAGGACTGCCATGGACGGCGCCTAGAGTTCCCTGTCTGGAAGGGCTTGATATGGGAACACCTGTACTCTGATTTTTCTGAGATGCGCTGCGAGAATTGCACAACACTTTGTAAAAACTTGCGGTGCTGAGGATAGCCCAAAGGGCAGGACTCTGAACTGATACTGCTGTCCCAAAGCCAAGAACCTTAGGTATTTGTGATGCTTTGGGTGAATAGGAATGTGCTGGTAAGCATCCTGAATGTCTAGGGAGGTTGAACCCTGTGTTCCATTGATCCAGCGGGACTACTTCCACTGCCCTGCTGTTCAGAAAGCCCTGTATCTTGAAGGCGAGAAGATCTGACTGAAGAGCTGACAAGCCTGGGCTGTCATCTGGGGGGATGATCCAGAGGGGTCTCCAAAAGATTGAGTGAATACCCTTTGCGTATTATCCGGAGGACCCACTTGTCCGAGTTTACGGACTTCCATTGATTGTAGAAGTGAGTCAGACGACCTCCCACCGCTGAGTAAGAGTCCACCTCGGGCAGCTGAGGTGGGACTTGGGCCAATACCTCAGAAGGCGGCACTGGGCGCTTTGGGTCCTTGCGCCTTCTGCTGTGTTTTCTTTTGAGGCTGGGGGGCTTGGTTTTTATTAAAACTTCCCCTGCCTTTGCCTCGAAAGGACTGACGGTCATGAAACTGGTGTTTATTAACACCCCCTCTAGAGGGTACAGGAGGAGGTCGAGACAATTTAATGACTGACCTAGTCTTTTGTGTAGCCTCTAGAGCTTGTTCTACTTGAGGGCCGAAGAGATACACACCATCGAAAGGGAACGCCATTTCCTGCTGCTGTGCATCATTTGTGAAACCTGAAGTGCGCAGCCAGGAATGACGGTGGTTAGAAATGCCCGCTGCCGCCGCTCGGGAAGCAGTATCGAAAGCGTCCATAGCTGCTTTAACCTGCTGGTTGTTGGACTCGACACCCCTGGTTATGGTTTGAAGAAGCTCTGAATTTGTGTCCGACTCCAGAAGAGCTTCAACCATCTATTTGAGCGAATGCCAAAGGATATATTCATATTGAGAGAAATAGCCTTGGTAGCTGGCAATACACATACCTAGGGTGGAAGCAGCAAAGACTCTCTTACCTAAAGTGTCTATCTTATGAGATTCTTTGTTAATAGGTCGAGCTGTAGTAGTCTAGGGAAGTATAACCTTATCATTCTCTGCCAAGACTACAATAGGATCCTCAAAGGCTTGGGATGCCAAAATGGGTCGATCCTTGGGAACAGCATATTTCCTATCTATGAACTTAGCCACCGAAGGAATGAGAGCAGGATTATTCCATACCATTTGAGACAGCGTCTCAAAGGAGGGCTGTACCGAAGGAGTCAAATCCATAGGGATCTCCGGAACATGGAGGTATTGGAGTCTTAACAGTTTCCCAGGATCGATATCTGTAGTTTGGAGAGAAAGAGTGGAAATCAAGTTTTTCAGCAGAGACTTAAAAGACAGGTCCTCGACCACAGGCTCTGCAGCGGGAATAGATCCTGCTCCTTCCACATCATCACCCAGCCTAAGGTCTGGGTCAGGCTCAATGTCATCTCCTGACAGTCCAGGAGGGACTGTATGGACAGGAAAGGAGTGGAAATCAGAAGGAAATGAGGAAGGAAAAGGGTTGAAGGAGTCCTGAAGGATGGATGACGTCCTAACAGGCCTCGGCGCTGAAGAAACGCATTGCGCCGAAATTATGCAGGGCGCCAAGGAGCCACACAGCGCCAAGAAGGCACATGGCGCCGAAGGCTGGACGGCACCGAGCTACACGCACCAAGGACGGTGCCGGCGAAGCGCATAGACAAGGACGGCGCCGATGAAGCGACGGCACCGAGAAAGTCAATGGCACTGAGGACGGCACCGACAGTCGCATCGGCGCCGAGGACAGAGCCGAACGAACCATTGATGCCGAGGGTGTCGAAAACATCCCAAGACTCAGAAAAACAGGATTTGAGGAAAAAGAAGGATGAATACCAGGAGATAAGGGCATCGGTGTGGCCCTCTACACCCTAGCCGTGTGGGGGGGGGGGAACAACTAAGTGTGGAGTCGACGGCACCACGCAACTAAGGAGGCTCAACCACCCTACCTGATCTCCCAAGAAGCCAGAAGGCCCTTGAGTGACCGGGCCAGGCAGCTGAACCAACCTCGGAGCCCATTGCTCCATAAGAGCGGCCCACTGATGAAACTGCTCATCTGAAGACCATTTACTTTCATGCTTTTGAGGGGACCGCCCACCCCCATGGGCATTGGACTGTCCGTTGTCAGACCCCCCCCCTCCAGAGAAGGCAGCGGACCGGACCCCGCCTGGCTGACTGAACAGCTTTCATATGAAGTCTCCCTACTGTCACCTGACCTGCTCATGGTCGACTCCGTCAATGTAGGCTGAGACTTCTTCTTAAATTAAGAATAAATAAACTAAGTGATACTTATTCGAGATATTACTACAAAACAATAAAACTGAAAAACTAAACTGCTAGTTTGATCTGACTCGCAGGCTGACGACATCATCACTGAAGTGCACTCGACAGCGGGAAAAAAGGAACTGAGGTGGTTGGAGGGTCGGCCTTTAAGAATATCATTTACACACGGGCTGGGGCTCGTGGTGCCGCTCTCATGGCTCCATCTCTTGGAACCCTCCAGCAAAAAAGTTTGCTCCCGCTGGGTCCTAGTGCCTTCGGTGCAGATCCCATTAGTGTGAATGAGTGGCGGAGACTCTATGTCAAGGAAGATATGCTTTTTTAACCACATTGTGCAATGAGTTCTCTCAGTTTTTCTCTGACAGGGCGTCCTCTATCCGGTCGGGGGTCCTGTCAGTGAGGCAAGTTCTGACTTGCAGTGGTCGGCCTGGGAGGAATAGAGGCGCTCCAGTTGTCTGGGGTGAGTTTACACCATGGGAGGTTATCAAGGTCACTGAGGTGATCTCAAAGCTGAGGACTGTCAACTGAACCTGTCCCCGACCCGTTTCTTGATGAGATGTGTCGGGACCATTGGCCCAGTGTTCACTGGGATCATCCGGTGCTCGTTGTCAGTGGGAGTCTTTCTGGATGCCTTGAAAGAAGCTCTGGTAAAGCCCCTCTTGAAGAAGCCATCACCTAGACTCTGATGTCCTGGCAAATTACCGTCCAATCTACAACCTTCCATTTTTATGAAAGGTTGTCAAGAAAATAGTGGCGCAGCAGCTCGAGGAGCACCTCATGACCTTTGATATCTATGAGCCATTCCAGTTGGGTTTCAGGGCCAGGAATAGCACTGAAAGGGCATTAGTTAGGGTGCAAAATGATCTCCTAAGGGCTAGAGATAGATTGCCTTAGAGAATATTATGGACTCACCAGTACAGTCATCAACTGGTATGAGTCCTATCGCTCTGGCAGGAAGCAACGGTGGAGACTAGGGGACGTTGCAGCAAGCCGGGCAGGACGAGATCAGCTTGGCTGATGCCAGCAGGGTTGCCGTGTGCCAGAGCATCGGGGCATACCCACGCAGGAGTGGGGGAACCAGTGCAGAACAAGGAAAAGACCGGCTTTGTGGGACAGGCGACGGCACCTGTCCCCCATGGCCTCCGCCGGGTTCTCCTCGGCTGGCGTTCCAGTTCCTCTCTCCGGGGCCCACCTGCAGCCAGAGTCTGACTTACAAGAGAGCCCAAGAGGTGAGGGCTACCTTCCCCAAGCAGGTGAAACCGGGGGGTGCTGGCTGTGGGGGGGGGGGGCACAGACTGAGGGATCCACCGGCAGGCAGGATAAAGGACTGGATGCCTGAGAGAAGGTCCTACGAGCAGTGACCAGAGCGAAATAGAATCAAAAAAAAAAAAATCAATACTATAAATAGTCTTGGTGACTTTTCGCTGAACCCTTTCGATCCAATCAATTTCTTTGCATTTATAAGGATACCAAACCTGGGTGGCATAATCAAAAGGATGTCTCACATATGCTGTATAAAGAGGAAAGATTACTGTTATGTTCCTTGATCGTATATGTCTCTTTGTAGCTCACAGGATTCTATTAGCATGAGTAATAGCAAGGGATGACTGGGATTTAAAGTCAAATTTTTCATCAGTGACTATACCCAACTCCTTCTCATTACTGGTCTGAGACAAGATTTTGCCACAAAGTGTTTAGGAATACCTCTTATTCTTATTACCGAAATGCATCACTTTGCATTTATCCATATTAAACCTCATTTCCCAGCTGGAAGCCCATGTTGATAGTTAAGCAAGATCTTCCTATATTAATTTTTGATCAGCCGCAGTGAGGCATTTACCCCTCAACTTTACATCATTTGTGTATTTAGGCGCCCATGATGTCAGGTTCGTGGACAGGTCAGAAATAAATATTGAAAAGTAATGGCCCTAATACTTATCCCTGCAGGACACCACTGGACACTTTCAAGCTACATGAAGTGTGCCCCCTGATTATTACACACTGTTCTCTATCAATAAGCCAATTAGATTTCCATTTTATAAGCCTATTATGAATGTTTTCTTCCGTCAACCTCTGTATTATAGCCCAGTGTGGTACAAGATCAAAGGTTTTGGAGAAACAAGATATATGATATCACATGGTATGTCAAGGTCTAAGAAGCTGCTTATTTGTTCGTAAAAACACAACATATTCATGACACATGATTTCCCAGGTGTAAATCCATGTTGTTCCATGGCAGTATTGATAGAAGGGCCAATACGATTTTTAATAATACCTTTCAGCATTTTTCCTGGGATAGAGGTAAGGCTTATTGGCCTATAGTAGTTAAGGTTTGAGTCACTACCCTTTTTATTGACTGGAGAAACATATGCCGTTTCCAAACAGCAGAACTTGACCTTTGTTCAGGGAGGATTCAAAGATGGTCTTTAATGGAGTTACAATGCTCCGTGAAGTCATTTTAAGAATTTTAGCAGTTATATTGTCGGTGTCTGGTGTGGAATCCATTTTTAATGTGTTTATACTTTGTCTAATTTCTTCCAGAGACAGAAATTTAAGGAGAGTAGCTGGCTGGGGGGAGAAGGATCGAGCGTCCCTTGGACTGCTCTACTTCTCTGGGAGGAGGGGGGCTGTGTGTGCGGTGCAACAGCGGCATCCAGCAGAGGCTAGGTTCACCGCGACGCACCAACACAGTAATAATTCAGGGGCAGGGTGGACACTAGTCATTACTGCACGTCCCCACTCCTGCTTACAGGGGGGAAAAAAACACATCCTGGGCGTCTCTATGAAGCCCTCCCCCTGGGCTTCGATCAGCCTCCGGTGCTGGCTCTCCTGACCAGATACAGCAGTGTGGCACCAGTAGGGGAACAGTGCTACAACCCCACCCTTTGGGGGGCAAGCCAGGGGTGACAGAGAAGCGTGCTGGCAAGTGCCGGAGGTGGGGGCTCAGGGGGGCTGTGACCAGGGCTGAAACTGACGACCGTGGATGCCAAAAAGTATAAATTAAAAAAAAAAAAAGAAGAAATTTCAGGAGAGTAACATGTTAAACAAAGGTACCTGTTTGTTTGTTTGCATACGATTTGCAGAGCTGCAAATTAAAAGTATTTGCCATTTCATGCGGATCAGAAATAATACAATTATTAACTGAGACCAGGCCAATGGACTGTCTTTAATTTTTAAGGAGTTTATGTAATTGAAAAAGCCTTACTGTTTGATTTGTTTGCAGCTTTTGCCAGCTTCACTTCCACTGTATGTTTTTCCTTTTTTACTGAATATTTTGTTTTTTCAATGAGGACATTTCCTTTTTCTTCTCCGATTTACCACCCACATCTCAGGAAGTCTTTACTAAATTTGAGGAGGCAGTATAGCGCAGTGGTTTAAGGCTCCGAGCTGCAAACCTCGAGACCGGGGTTTGAATCCCACAGCCCCAACTTGCATACTGTGTGACACTGAGCAAATCACTTAACTTCCTTGTGCTTCCAGGTCATACCTGGAAACAAGCTTTCAGCTTGGTAAAAAAAAAAAAATTCATCACCAGCCTTTGGATTTTCAGCTTTCTCCAGTGCAACATGGCTTTCCGAACCCTGGCCAACATAACTTTTAGCTACTTCTGACTTTACTCCTAATTCTCCTCTTTTTGATATCCACCCTATCATAGCAGAAGCCTTTCTGTGTATGCACCTGTGGCACAAACAATCCGTGACTTTCTACTGGGACAATCTGACAGCCGTGCACACCATCAACAGAGGTCGATCGTCATCCCCTTCTATAATGCAGTTCCTTAGAAAACTCACTTTGTTTTTTTTGCAAAAGCATTTTAAAATTCACTGCGTGTGTAACCCCTTGTTACCCGGGGTTACAAGAATCCCAGTAAGACCTAGTGGTAGGCAGAGAAGGCAGCTTGTGAAACTCCAGTTAAATGGGTTTCACACTGTCTCACTCTGTTCTCAGTCTCAGCTGAGACTGAGAGATGACATCACCAATAGAACTGTCGCAGCTGCATAAGCCACATTGGAATCTGCAGCAGAGGGAGAGAACGTTGGGAGTTTTTCAAAGTAGTGAGTCTCCTGTTGGTTTTCAAACAGGAAGGGTCAGTTCCTGTTTGCCTTCTGTAAGAGAAGGTCAGTCTTCAGTTTGCCTTCAAGTGGTGGAGACCGCTGTTCGGGTCTCAGTGCTCCGCTCCCGGGGGGAGTAAAGATCCCCATGTAGATTCCAGGGGCAATCCCCTAAATTCTGCCAGAAGAAAGAAAGCTATTTCAGTTCAGTCTGTGTTTGGAAAGTGGGAAGAGTTCTGATTTGCCTGTGGGGCACCTGCAACAAAAGGGTGAGTGTTTGCTCTAATATGAGAGGGCAAAAAATGTGTTTCTTCAGCCTGGGATATGTGAAGAAATCTAGGATTTGAACTACTATTTGGGAAGCCTATAGGACTAGGATAAACAAATGGAGTAGTGTCAAAAGCTAGAGTGCTGTGTGAATTCAAGCAATATTGTAGAGGGGGTGCGACAGTTCATCCACCATTTAATCTACATTCAGAAGTTTCAGTTTTTCCAGAGAAATGGCTGGGTATGTGCTGTGGGAGCTGGAGGTGGGAACACCCCCCATCTTTAGTAACCAGGTCCACCTCTACGGATTTCTGCTGTGATTGCAACTTGCCTCACGCACTTGGCCAGTGATGAGGGAAGTACCCAGACGTGGGTAGCAAATGGGAAAATCTTTCTAGGAGTTGCAGACTCTAGGTGGTGTCGGGAGCCACAACAAGTGTAAGGAAAATTCTCTTTGTGAGATGGGAGTCAGAAAAAGCAAATGAGGAAATCTCTCTAGGAGTCGCAGACTCTAAGTGGTGTGGGGAGCCACAACAAGAAAATGGGTTCATTCTTCCAATGGACCGCCATTCAAGTGGCCGGCAGGGGAGTCGGGCCAGTCGGGCTGTGTACCCAAAGCGCGTGCAAGTCCGGGCTGTGTGCCTGGTGGGTCCGGAGCCTGAAAACAGTAAATTGGTTCATTCTTCCAGTGGACTGCCTTGTAGTCTCTAATCTGCATTACCAGTAAATGTAGCCCCATGGGGGTCCATCAATGCTTTGTTGTGTTCAGCTAGCTGTGAATAAAAGCCACACTGTAAAATCCCAATCCTGGTTCTGGACATTACAGTTCTTGCTTCCTGTGTTCGGATTTACTTGGGTGCCCCTGTGCAGAGTAGCCAAACCTAGGTCCCCCTGTGCCGAGTAACCTCATCCTCCCCGAACCCAGGTCCCCACCAGGTATTGCTGCCAGCGCCAACAGCATGCCACCTGTCATTTTGGTAAAAAGGCAGGGGTGAGGGGTTACAAAAACGGAGGCACCGCTTTGGATTTGTTCAGGAAGGAAGGTGCTTGGGCAAGGGGGCTAGCGTTTTGGCTATCTGGCAGTGGGTAGCCCAAAAAGCTGAAGCAATTTCCCTAGTGTGTTGCTGTGTGCTGTGAATCTTGTGCTGCTGTTTAAAAAATGCCAACTGTTTACCAAGGAGCTGTAAAGCCAAAGAGTGTGCCCTTGTCCTGCATCATCAAAATTGTTTACAGTATTTTTGCCTGCTTTAAAAATGAACTGTGGTAAATAAAAGTATGGAAGCCTAGGGGTAGCAACAGAGAAATTATGCCCTATATGTTTGAAATGCTTTTAAAATGAATTCTTGTGAAGAAAAGTGTGGAAGACTAGGGGTAGCAACAGAGAAACTGTGCCCTGGACATTTGAAATGCTTTTAAAATGAATTGTTGTGAAGGAAAGTGTGAAAGACTAGAGGTAGCAAAAGAAAGATTATGCCCTGGACATTGGAAATGCTTTCTGTGTGAACTGAGAGACTGCAGAGTAAATGGCTAAGTTATATGGCTGAAATGGGCTCCCGCCGTGGAGTCAGTTAAAAAAAAAAAGTTGCATTCTGCAGTTTAAATTTGCCTGCTCGACGATCGCCGTGAGGAGAAGAGCCCTCGCGAGGAAGAAGAGGCTCATTTGCATGGCGTTGTGTGGTTGGTCAGGCTGCAGTCAGTCCCGCCCCTCAGCCAGCTCTACTGAGACTGCCTCAGCATTCAAGAGGGAGTGAGAATGCAGTGCGTGTACTGGCAGTGGAGGAGCATCGCGGAGTATTCAAAGCGCTGTGAACAGTTTAAAAATAGACTTTTTAGTTTAAAATCGGGCTCAACCCGCAAATCGATCGTGGAAATTAAAAGTTTGGTGTATAAAACGACGATCGCTAGGACTGCCCGCCCGTTTGTATATTGAGGCCTTCAAAAACTGGCTGCAGGCCGTTTTACTCCATCGCAGCAAATTGCTACTGATAACAGTAAGTAAACCTTCATGAAACTGCTCAAACAGTGATTTTCAGCTATGCCATATAAAATGTGTGTGCAGCAGTGTAGTCGCTTTGCAAGTAACAATTGTGTGAAGCCCTGCCAGCAAATGCAAGTCTGTTAAGCCATTGAATGTGTGCATGGAAGTGAAATTAACCTCAGTTTAAAGTTCGCAGCCAGAGAGAGACTGTGGGTTGTAGCAAAATGCAACACTAGTAAAAGCAGGCAATCCTGTGCTAAAACCTGAAGCTTCTAAGGGACTGTGAATTAAATAAATGTTACCAGCTTGTAAAAAGTCCAAGGAAAATCCTGTAAATGTGTGTAAAGCTAGAACAGAGCAAGTTGTGCAGTTTGAGTAAAAGTTATCAGTAGCTGGTGTAAATTGGGTTCGCAGTGGCTTGACCCAGATTCTAAATGTTGATGCACAGGAGTGCTGCCGCCACCATTACAGGGTGGGGTAGTAAAGCAAACACAGCAGCAGAGGAGCCATTTTACAGCTAAAGAGTGTGTTCAATAAAGTGGGACTTTCAGTTACAGTGAACTTTTGTTTATTTTTCTGCAGTTATGGCCTCAGGACCAGCTCGTTACCCGGATCATGCCCGGGTTGCAGTAACAACAGCAGTAAATAGACTGAGAGATATTGAAAAGTGGTGCTATGGAGGGCAACTGCCTCCTGATGTGGCAATTCCTAATTATCCAGTGCGTGTATGCCAAATATGCTTGGGAGCTGGAAGGGACATCTTCATGATTCCTCACTGTGCTGGATGCCTACAAAAATATGGCTTGTAAAGCGCCTCAATTCGTTTGGCCCTACATGGACAAAAATTCAGGAATCTGCAGTTGGCAGCACACAGCACCAGGCAGAGCCTGTGGAGGAAGCCCCTTGGGGAGTGTGGCACAAAGCTAGAGGGTGCAGAGTTAGAGACAGAATCAGAAGTTGAAGTTTTGGATGCTGGATCCCAGAAAGAAAGTTCGGATAAAGCATCAATAGACCCCTGGGTGGGGGGACCTAGCCCAAGTCTCTTAGGTGAAGATGAGATTCGGGAGGCCTTTGAATGGGAGGTGTGGACCTCCACACCTAGTGATGAGTGGATAGTCTCAGGGGTGAGAACGACTGCTCACTCCTGGGCTCAGATTCTCAGTGAAGAGGAAGATGAGGGGGAACCTATGTGGCCTTGTGAAGAAGGAACGGGTACACAGCCTCAAGATCTTGCCTCGGAGGAATGTATTGAAGAAGGTGGTGACGCCACTGCCCTGGCTTTACAGGAAGAAGTCAAGGATCCGTTTCTAATTTCCTTGAGGATGCGTAGCTGGCAGAACCAGGACTGGCCACCCCCAAGCCAGGCCAGCGGTCTCAGATTGACCAAAGCAAGTAAAGAGGAGAGACTGGTTCGTAGAAAGGCAAATGAGATCTATGGTATGACCTTTCCTACCTTTCCTCGAAAAGTCGGGGAAGAGATTAAGAACTGCAGGAAATCCTGGCTCTGGGATGAAGCAATGAAAAGTGTGCATCCTGGGGCCAACCAGCATGTAAAGAATAGACTGTTCCACGAAAAGTATACCCAGTGGAAGAGAGGCAGGACACTGTTTATGGACAGAGTGAGAATAGTGGACGGAGAGGGACGTGAAATCTCCCACTGTGTGAATTATGTGCGCCCAGACGGGGTAATAATTCAAGCCCCTGATCCCGGTACTATGGCCTCAGTGCAAGGACCTCCCAGCAATTAAGCCCGTGCCTACGAAATGGAGAGCCGAGCAGTGGTAGTTAATACTGCCACACTAGACTGTGAAGTGCCCTTATTGATCCGCCAATATGAATAACCAGGACTCAGGTGCCCCACATTCATCAGTCTACAGTGTACTGTCCTGTCCAGCAACCATCGACTGGCCCACCAGATGACTTCAGATCCAGAGAGGACACCAGCCCAGCTGTTTCCTGTTCATCGCCTGGTAATCGGATGACGTCGGACCAGCTGTTTTCTTTTTGTTCCTGTTCTAAGGTTCCGTCTCCAGAGATGACATCGGCCCAGCTGTTCCCAGATGTGCCTTCCTGTGGTTCCCAGAAGATGTCCACCCAGCTGTATCGAAAGAAATGCTGCCAGGGAGAGTCTTCGGCAGAGGTGCAGATTGGTGCCGAATCTCATACTACAAGTGGCTGGTAAGTCTGAACTTTTCTATCTTTATGACGTTGCAGTACACACCCTACACTACAGACTTCAAAATGTGTGAACTGTCCGCAAAGACCCTCCCCTTCGGGACTTTGGCCTGTTAGAACTGTGCTTCACCGGGCTCTGTCCCAGGAGAGACTCTTTATTGGACTAGCCTTCGGGCCTTGTGGTCATTAGTTGGGACTTTAAGGGCACTCCACCCCCCCAAATGTGTACTGTAAATAATGTTGTTGTTTTCTAATGTAAATACTGTTTTTCTACCTTTTTTCTAAAAAATCTTTTTGGGATTTTTCAGTGTTTTTGATGGTAGGGGTTTTAGGTATACTGTGTATACAGATTAGGAGCGTGTGTTTTGTCTTTCTTTTTCTTACAGGTGTTCCTGGGAAGACAAAAGAGAAGACAAGAAGAGGAGGAGGGGCTCATCAGAGTTCCTCGTCAGTGCTTTATTGTGTAGAAATTTAAAGTACTGGGGTGTTACTGTTATGGTTACTGTATTAACCCTTTTCCTTCCACAGGTGTGGTTGTGGGGGGTAGGGAGGAGGCAGTAATTTGGTATTTTAATGGTGTGGTTGCAGGTTGCCCAAGGTCGGGGAGGTCCCCGGGTTGTTTTTTTTGTTTTGAAATATTATGTTAGAGGCTGATAGGTTTTCCCTAGAGGGTTAGGGGGGATAGACAGGCTGTGGTCCTGAATGGCCATTGGGACTGCAGTGCTGATCTATCAGGGCTATGCTCTGGATAGTTCTACCAGAGCCACTAGGTATCCATAGTAAGTGGATAGAGTAGAGGCTGACATGTCAGCTACAGGCCTCTAGGCCCTTAGTGTTACCTGCCTGTGCTTGCACATGGTAGGAGGGGGCCTGATCACCCCCCTCTGCAGGTAGCACATAGGGTGGGATGGCCTAAGGCCGGGTACATAATGACTGCGGACAGTCATTTTCCTGGTCAAGGGCGAGTGTAACCCCTTGTTACCCGGGGTTACTAGAATCCCAGTAAGACCTAGTGGTAGGCAGAGAAGGCAGCTTGTGAAATTCCAGTTAAATGGGTTTCACACTGTCTCACTCTGTTCTCAGTCTCAGCTGAGACTGAGAGATGACATCACCAATAGAACTGTCGCAGCTGCATAAGCCACATTGGAATCTGCAGCAGAGGGAGTTAGATAGAACGTTGGGAGTTTTTCAAAGTAGTGAGTCTCCTGTTGGCTTTCAAACAGGAAGGGTCAGTTCCTGTTTGCCTTCTGTAAGAGAAGGTCGGTCTTCAGTTTGCCTTCAAGTGGTGGAGACCACTGTTCGGGTCTCAGTGCCCCCCTCCCTCTGGGGGGGGGGGAGTAAAGATCCCCATGTAGATTCCAGGGGCAATCCCCTAAATTCTGCCAGAAGAAAGAAAGCTGCCTATTTCAGTTCAGTCTGTGTTTGGAAAGTGGGAAGAGTTCTGATTCGCCTGTGGGGCACCTGCAACAAAAGGGTGAGTGTTTGCTCTAATATGAGAGGGCAAAAAATGTGTTTCTTCAGCCTGGGATATGTGAAGAAATCTAGGATTTGATCTACTATTTGGGAAGCCTATAGGACTAGGATAAACAAATGGAGTAGTGTCAAAAGCTAGAGTGCTGTGTGAATTCAAGTAATATTGTAGAGGGGGTGCGACAGTTCATCCACCATTTAATCTACATTCAGAAGTTTCAGTTTTTCCAGAGAAATGGCTGGGTATGGGCTGTGGGAGCTGGAGTTGGGAACACCCCCCATCTTTAGTAACCAGGTCCACCTCTACGGATTTCTGCTGTGATTGCTACTTGCCTCATGCACTTGGCCAGTGATGAGGGAAGTACCCAGACGTGGGTCACAAATGGGAAAATCTCTCTAGGAGTCGCAGACTCTAGGTGGTGTGGGGAGTCACAACAAGTGTAAGGAAAATTGTCTTTGTGAGATGGGAGTCAGAAGAAGCAAATGAGGAAATCTCTCTAGGAGTCACAGACTCTAAGTGGTGTGGGGAGCCACAACAAGAAAATGGGTTCATTCTTCCAATGGACCACCATTCAAGTGGCCGGCAGGGGAGCCGGGCCAGTCGGGCTGTGTACCCAAAGCGCGTGCAAGTCCGGGCTGTGTGCCTGGTGGGTCCAGAGCCTGAAAACAGTAAACTGGTTCATTCTTCCAGTGGACTGCCTTGTAGTCTCTAATCTGCATTACCAGTAAATGTAGCCCCATGGGGGTCCATCTATGCTTTGTTGTGTTCAGCTAGTTGTGAATAAAAGCCACACTGTAAAATCCCAATCCTGGTTCTGGACATTACAGTTATTGCTTCCTGTGTTCAGATTTACTTGGGTGCCCCTGTGCAGAGTAGCCAAACCTAGGTCCCCCTGTGCCGAGTAACCTCATCCTCCCCGAACCCAGGTCCCCACCAGGTATTGCTGCCAGCGCCAACAGCATGCCACCTGTCGTTTTGTTAAAAAGGCAGGGGTAAGGGGTTACATGTGCATATCCTGGGTTCTTCAAATACCACTATTGACTCTCTCTCCTGTTTAGCTTGCACCTTCAGATTCCTGGCTATTCATCGAATGTGACCACCCCTCGTCACGTGCCCTAATGTTCCTTAACCTGATCCTGACCTAGATTTCTACTCAACTTTTTTGACCAACACCATCTGGAATTCCTTGGCAGTCAGAACCAGATCCTCTTACACTACAGCTTGAAATTTGTACAAGCACTTTTGTGCACAACATGCTTCCAATCCATTCAACAATTCCTCTCACAAATGCTGACCTTCATGGCCTTTTGCTCTGTAGCAAAACTACTCTCCCATACTACCATTAAGCAATATGTTGCAGGTATTCAGTTTCACCTGATAGCCAGGATGCCTAACTGTCCTTCGCTACTAGCAAGAGCACCCATTATGGCCTTTCTCTTACGGTTTCAGAAAGTCACTCTGACCCTTTCTCAAGCGTGTAAAACCACAGATACATGCCTCTTCCAACGCCTAATTCAACTTCTTCGAACCGTGATCTTTAACCTTGAAATCGACACCATGCTCCAACCTACAAGGAGTCTCGCCTTTTACGGCTTCCAACATTCGGGAGAATTAACCACTTCTTCTGAGCTGTTTCTCCAAAACCAGCATCTCAAAGTGTTGAACCTCTTCAAAACTTCCGAGGAGTCCTAGTCCATTCTGCTTTTCCAGTCTAAAATGGACAGAATGCAGCGAGGAATGACAATACCATATTTCAGTGCACACAGCGAATAGTGTCCGATAACTATGTTCCATCATTACATTCAGTCTATTCTTGACAGACTGCATCCTCAACCCTTTTTACTCATGGACACAGGAACCACCATGACTTTCTCTTGATCTACTTGTCACTTGTAGAATCTACTGTCAAGACTTAACCTAAACCCTTCTTTTTCAGGTCATTTGTTCTGGACAGGTACTGTTACTACAGCATCTAGAAAAAACAACCAGCAGACAAAATTAAAACCGTGACCTGTTAGACTTCCTCCTTGTTGGAATCCTACATTCAGCTAACAAAATCTGCCTAGCCCAAAACATTCTAGCCTCCCAACTCTCATGACTGGAACGAAGGAAGGAAGGTGTCCTGTGGCCTTGGACACCCAGAGGTTTCCCCCACCACCACAGGGTTTTCTGCTCCTCCATGCCAAATGACTATTAATTCCAGGAGTTGAATGAGGCAGCACAACAGAATTCATCTCAGCATTCTGGGGATTCCAGGCATTATTCTTTCAGGTAGAGGTCCAGATGCCCTTGGCACCTCTAAAGGGTGAAAATGCTCCGACAGCATCGGCCACAGTACGTTACAAGTACAACATATATACACATGATCAGCTGCCCCGTGAACTCTCAGTTTGCAAGGGTTTGATGATTAGCTGATCAGATTCTCAGCCCAACTTCACTGATCAGCTGATCAGAACCCTCCATCTAGCAGACTGCTCTCCGACTCCCACCCCTCCTCCATCTCCAGCGCTCCTGCCTTGGTATTCTCCTTGGGGAATCCAGGCAGTATTTCCTTCAGCTATGGGTCCACATTCCCATTGCACCTCTAAAAGATGAAAATACTCCAACAGCATCAGCCATTGTATATTACAACAAGCACAACTTAAATACTTATGATCAGCTATGCAGTGAAGTACAGTTATATACATTCTACGTCCTATAATTTATAACTTTTATTACAGTGTACTGTGTTTTAGCAGGGTGCTATAAAAATAACTTCCTATACTTAGTTTTCAGGCTTCATAGCAGTCAAGGCTGGGTGGGTTCATCATACACAGCACACATACCACAGGGCTATAGTAGAAACAGTTATTCATCCCTTTTCCTTGAGTGCCTATGAGAAAGAGAACATTGTTTTTCAAAGGATACTCTTCACTGTTGCGAATGTCGACCACCAGTAGTTTAGGCTTGCTGGATTTGTTTTTTTTGGGTGGGGTCTTGGAATGAAAGGGCCAAGTCAGCTCACACAAGTCAATCAAGTCCTCTGCAGAAATTCGAGGAGACACTTCAGACTTCAGCTCACCAAGGTCTACAGGTTCACGAGACTTCAAAAACAAAACAAATACGTTACTTTTCATGTGTAAAGTAGATGTAAATACAACTTCAACCTAATTTGGAGGATTCTTACCTTTTCTTAAGCAACTTATTATATGTCCAACAGAGGCTGCTTTACAGTACATTAATTTTTCTAAAAGTAGTAATAAAAGCTGCATGTTTTCAATTAATCAATATGTTTATTCATTCAGCAATGAAAAGGAAGAACTTAGCTATAGTTCATTTTCAATGGAGATAGTTTTTTAGAAGGAAGAGGCAAAATTCAGCACTTAAATTCAGGCACTCAGGCAGAAATTAAGTGCAAATTCTTCTTCAGTAAAGAGTTCAGCGTAGATAACTTGGCGACCATAACCCCCACAAAAGACTCAGAGTGTTGCATCATGATGTCATGTTTATTTTTTTATTTGGAAATTGGTGACCAGGAAAAGCACTCTGAGACAATGCTTCTTTCTAGATGCGATCCGGGGGATAGGGGAAGGGAGAACAACAACACAGCGTACATAGTACCAATGAAATAGAACAAAGTAAATGCAAAAGTCTGCACGTTGATACACTAAAAGCACAGAAACAATAAAAGAAACCAAACAATGGTATACTGAGCAACAAAGCAAATACAGTGACCAGACAGGTAGAAAAAGAGCAGTGCAGTAGTTGTTGGGAGGAGACTAATTTAAACAGAGGCAGAAAGCAGGGGGCTCAATTCAGGGATGGAAAGGGCCTCACAAGGGAGGGTCAGGTACAGGGCTGGAAGGAGCAGGAGGGGGTGGGAAGAAGATTTAGCTGGTGCCTGAGGGAGAGGGGGAAAGAGGGAGAGAGGAAGGGAGCAGGTTCCAAAGGAAAGAAGGGCAATATGAGAAGGCAGACTGCCCAGCACAGGACTACGATAGGGAAGGGAGAAGGCGCAAAGATTTCTGGAGCAGAATGAGTATGAGGCAGAGGGAATGAATGGAACAGAGCAGTGAGGAGAGGTATGAAGTAAGGGCCCCAAACCAGTATTTGGAGATGACAGAGACACAGTGGGACTGGTGATGTGAGGGTAGGGGGAGGATGGCTAGGGAGGAGCAGAGGGAGCAGTGGTGAGTTTGAGGGGGATGTGATGTGAAACAGTCGGTCTTTTGCAGGGGGTACTGTTGTCAACTTATTTGCAGTAAGCACCTTAATGCACAAGAACACATAAAAGATACTGACGGAAGAAGACCATAAGACTACATTTAAGAAGAATTTTGCACTTCATGTATGCCCAAGTGTCTGTATTTATGGGGGTGAGTGCTGGATTTTGCCTCTTTCTTCGATACTTTTCGTTCTTGTACTGCCAGCCTTGGAAGCTGCCCTTTTACAATTTCTGATAATTTTTCATACCACTATCTTAAAAAAGTTACACAACAATGTATTAGAATGAGGCACCAAGACCAGTCCAAAACAGATGCAAGTTCCTCAGAATGTCGAAATGCAAGTATATTTATAAATTTTTCTACATGCTAGAACTGCTGTTGAACCTGCAGCTGGCTAAGATCTTTTCTGTGTGAAAACACTGATGGAATCTTTCCATCACCCTATGCAGGAATGACTGCACCACCGGTAAAGGAGTTTGTTGGGGAAGATAAGTATTAACCAAAGTTACTGTCTGGGAATAAAGTGTACCAATTAGAATTACATATCTGCCCTGTGGATCTGAAAAAGAATCCTGGACTTCAAATGGACTTGTGGAAGGAATTAAAATTGCTGTGCCCCTCTTATGCTTCCTTGGATGAGAGAAGGCAAATACTTTATATCTACCCCCACCCCCTCCCCAATGTAATTCAGAGTGTTCAAGTGAGGAGAGGTGGGACTCCTGTAAAAAATATAAATCTGCTTTCTGTTTACCAAGATATTGTATTATCTTATAGTGTTTAATGGGGGAATGTAAACCATTCACATTTTGGGAAAATATTTTAACCGGGACATTAGTCATTGGTACAAGGAAAAACTGTTGGTATGGATTGGTTAGGACATTGTCCAGTCTCCAGAGGGAATAACAAATTAATAGTTATAACTTTTCTGATCTCTCCTCCTGTCCCTGGTGGTCTTATAAGACCAAACACAGCAATCCCAGAGAGAAGAGATCTCTATGTATACACTGCCCCTCGGGTCCCGATTTGTCCAACCTTTTCAGGGGCAAAGAATCTCATAACTGAATTTGTGTCACCACTCTTTTTCAAAATTAACAAAATTATTAAACATAAATAACAAAATATCCTCAACAACTGTTGAGTGAAAATCTGTTTCTTAACCATGAAAACTATGTACATATGGTCTTCCAATAGTGGGGAAGAAAGCAACATCTCCCACCTTTGTCCCAGGTCAAAGGATTCCAGTGTCCTGGGAAAGCAGGACATCACCCATCAACAGGTGGGTAGAGACCGCCCGAGGGGACACCCCCTCTGGAACAGATATGGAGCTACCGAAGCTGTTCCTGTAGTGATTGGGAATTAGACTCCAGTAACAAAACAGTATCCAATACCTATTGTTTTAAGGGGAAACCTTCCTCACCCCACCTCGCTGTGTCCTTTAATCTAAACTAGATTACAACCCCTAAAGGGACTTAATAATGAACAAAGTAATTCTGGGACCCTATCTTAACTCAAATTGAAATTACTCATAAAGTGAAAATAAGGGGGGGAGGGGGAGAGGGGGAAGAGAACACAGCTCACTTCCCTAGGGAGCCAACAAGCTTGTTTCTAGTATCCACCCCTTTTATACTCTGAAAGCTAGCAAAACTACTCATCTCCTATAATCCCAATTTATTACGGGTTAACTGGGGGACTGATTATTATACCCCTAATCAATAGCGGAATAGTCTAGAGACTTTCACTCCTAATAAACACCTCTGTTAAGGGCATCGAGGTTTGGAAGTCAAATATATCCCTTAAACCTTACTTATACTACCATTAACGCCTTCTTGTGGGAAGGGAATATTATTACCCGTGCCTCACAAACGTTGATACCGCCCTCCCCAACCATAACAATCCCCTATCTCCGAGGAGATAGCTCCCCCATTGCTCGCAAAAAAAAAAGGGGAGGAGATAAGGGAAACATTTGTCTCTAATACCCTCTTCACGTCTCATCTGACCCCCCATACATAATCCCGAATACATAATCTCAAAATAAATGTAGTTTATGTCCACTGTATATATATTAGAGGTACCAAACCTGTATCTGTCTATAAGAAACTGGATTAGTCCAGAGTCCCATATTGGAGAAAAGTCAAACAGTTAACCTCCAAACTTCATTGAATATTGGACCTCACAAATATCTTGATGATCTGATGTTTTCGGTTCAAAAGTTTGTTAGAAGGCCATCATTACTCAGAGAAAATAAGGCCCGGGGGGGAGGAAGGGACCACTAGCCAAGTTGCAGCAAGGAAGGGAGAGAGAAAGGCGCTCTCTAGACAGCAACAACCTGCCCAGCCCAAATTAGAGGGCAATCTATTAATATATTTAGAGAGGCGCTGCCTTTAGAAGAGCAATAGCCCTCCCTCGACCCCACTCACAATACTGTGACCAGCCAGCCGGTGCCCTCTTTAACTCTTGGCCCCCCCTCCTCCCCAGCCCTTAGCAGGAGTTGGGGAACAGTAGATATCGCTCCTGCAAAAGCCCTCCAAGTGATCGGGCCATGGTGTCCAAGCCAATCACTCGCATAACTAGAGGTGTGGGGGGGGGGGACCGCCATCCTGGTCGCAGAGATGGAGGGGGAGAGAAAGGCACTTGCCAGGGCACCGCCAACCGCCATATATTTTAGAGGCATGATCTGGTATGGCGCAACCTATAGCAGAGCAATAACCCTCCCACAACCCCTCCAAAATCACTGCCAATGACCGCATATGCTCCCTTTCCACTGCTCCGCCCCCCCCCCCCATCAGCCCAACTGTACCTGATAGAAAGTTATCATCTTATTCAGGCTACAGGGCAGGATTCCGTATTAGTCGCACTCTATCTAGGATATTCTGTAAATTTTGATCCCCAATCTCTACTCAAGATTTTCCTTGGGAGCCAGTTCTAGAGGATATATTCGATTCCCTTGTTGTCATCTTGGGGTCATTTTTTGTTAAGATTCCACATTGGAGAATATCCAATCTGGCCTCCAATGCAGATGTGTAGGTTATGGGTCTGTTAGGAAACTGGACCACCAATTTGGCTGGATAGGGGGTGCGGAACTTCAAGTTCTTTGCTCTGAGAGAGGAGAGAGGTGGGGAATATTCCAGTCTCATACGCTGAGTAGCCGGAGCACAGTCATTATCAAATAGGATATGTTGTTCTCCCCATAGCACCCTCTGCTTGTGCCATGCTTTTAATAGCAATTGGTCCTTTTGATAAAAACTAACAAAGCGCATAACAAAAGATCTTGGGCATGCATCTGGTTTTGAAGGGCGAAGGCCCAGTGCCCTATGTGTCCTTTCTATGTCTAGTTAAAAATCCGGGCCCAAATCCAGGGTTTGGTGCAGTAAAAAGTCAGCAAATGCTACTGGATCGTTTCCCTCCTCTCCCTCTGGTATACCATATACCCTTATATTTTTCCACCTCCCTTGATTTTCCATGTCCTCCAGTCTCAATGATGTATCCAATTGTTCCTCAGCTAGTTCGTGTACCACCCTTTCTAGGACCGAGATTTTGTTTGAGTTGTCAGTTATTTGCACTTCTGCCTCCGCAGCCCTTGACTGCAGCTCAGTAAGGTCCATACGAATTTCCTTTAAGGCATCTCTTATTTTGGAGCGAAATTCCGAAATCACTGCCAGAATAGCCTCCGAATGTGATAATTCAGACATTTGTTTCTTTTTATCTAGCTTCTCCCTTTTGTGTCGGATTAAGGAAGAACTGATAAGTTGGGATCTGAGCTCTGTGGACCATTTTCTTCATCATCAGGAAGATCTCTAAGCGGTTGGTAGCGGTTACGGTCGTGGCATGCCATTTCCCCGAGGTACGCTGTAGAAGCCGCTTGATTTGATTTAGATTTAGTTCTCCTTCCCTAGCTGTCTGCTGTTGGAGTGGGTCTTCTTTTTAGAAAATAAATGCTTTTTAAGGGGAGGAATTGCCTGGAATGGCTATGGTGGGTTGGGAGCTCAACCTCACTGCGTCTTCACGGTGCCATATCCCAACCGGGTGTCCTCTGCTAGAATATTCTGAACACCCGGGACATGCGCTGTGGACAGCTGGAGCTGGTGCTGACCCGCCCAGTACCACACTCGCATTGCTTCCCTGCATAAGGGGTACGATTGAGTGCCTCCCTGTTTGTTCAGGTATCAGCTCACACGCATGTTGTCCGACTGGACCAGGAGTGGTCCCGGAAGGAGGAGGAGGGGCTGGAAGGCCTGGTAGGGCATACAGTACAGCACGCATCTCTAGCATGTTGATGTGTAGTGATAGCTCCTGCTGAGACCAGGATCCCTGGGTTCTGTGATCTCCCAGATGTGCTCCTCAACCCTGACCCAAAGCATCCATGGTCAGGGACTGAACTGCAGGGGAGGCTGAAAGTGGACCCCTCAGCAGAGATTTTCCAGATCTTGACACCAAAGGAGATCCTTCTTCATCGGGTTGGACACAAGAACCCTGTGGTCCGGGTCGTCTGACCTCTGGTTCCACTGAACCCTGAGAGTCCACTGCATGGCTCGCATGTGGAGCCAAGCCAGGGATACTATGGGAGTAGTCACTGCCATAAGACGTAGGAGGCTGAGGACTGTTCTGGCCATAGTCCAGCGGCTGAAGGCCACAAGTCGAGCTTGTCTCTACAGCGTTTCCACCCTAAGGGAAGGAAGGCCTGACCCTGTTTAGTATCCAGAACCGCTCCAATAAATTGAAGGCGTTGGGAAGGAGTAAGGTGAGACTTGGGGTAGTTCACCGTGACCCCTATCCTGTGAAACAGGTCCAGGGTAGCCACAAGAGAGGCCTCCAGGTTGTGCCTCGATGGGGTGGACAGAAGCCAGTCACTGGGGTACGGGAACACATAGTGACCCTGGCGCTGCAAAGCCGCTGCCATTACCGCTAGGCACTTGGTAAAAACCCTGGGTGCTGAGGATAGGCTAAAGGGGAGAGCCTTGAATTGGAAATGCTCCCCCTGGAAGGAAAACCTGAGGAAGCGGTGGTGAACAGTGAAAACTGGGATATGCAAGTAAGCATCCTGCATGTTCAGTGCACAGTGCCAGTGCCCCTGGTAGAACAGTGGCAACAGGCCTGGGAGGGTCAACATGCAAAACCTTTTGTACTCCACGTACAGGTTGAGCGTGCTGAGGTCCAGTATGGTTCGGAGGTCTCACGTTTTTTTGGGGACCAGGAAGAAGTGGGAGTAATACCCCCGTCCTTCCTGCCTCCGAGGAATGCGCTCTATGGTGGATTTCTGCAGTAGAGCCGCAATTTCCTCTCTGATGAGTGGAATGTGACCCTGCGGTAATGAGAGTGACCTGGAGGATTTTCTGGAGGTCTCTCTATGAATTCCAGCGTGCGACCTTGAGCTATGAGCTAAAGCACCAAAGAGTCTGCCATGATCAACTCCCACCCGAACAGGTGACTGGCAAATCTGCCCCACACTGGCTCCTCTGGAATGGAGGGGCAGGCTATGAGTCATGAGGCAGAGGGAGGGTGGGGAAGCACCGCTCCAGAAGCTCTTTGAGACTTGGCGGGGGGTTGGACCCCCGAAGAGGGAGCCCGATGTTTGCCCTGACATTTGGTGGGCTGCTGCCTCTGCTAGCGATGAAACATACGAACGTACGAAGAAGCCAGTAGAAGAAGGCCATTTGGTCTATCAAGTCTGCTCATGTTGCAGGGTCAACAGCTTGAGCTACTGTCCCTGCCCCCTCTCCCCACTCCTCCCATCTTCCCTACTCATGACCCTTTCTCTCCCCCACACCTGTCCCAGCCTCTTTGAAAGCTGCCCACTGTCTTCAACGAGATTATCTCTTCTGGCAGCGCATTCCAAGTGTCCACCACCCGTTCTGTGAAGAAGTGCTTCCTGACCTTCATCCTAAACCTCCCACTCTCCAGCTTAAGACTGTGCCCCATCGTGTTATGGTAGCCACTCAGCTTAAAGAGACTCTCTTTATCAACCTTATTTACCCCTTTCAAGTACTTGAAGTTCCTAATCATGTCCCCTCTCTCTTTTCTGTCTTCCACGGAATACGTGTTCAGTGCCCTCAACCTCTCCTCGTATGCCTTACCCTACATCCCAGCATCTTGTTTGCCTTTGCTGCTGCTTTCTTGCACTGCGTGGAGTGCTTCAGGTCACTAGTGATTATCACTCCCAGGTCCTTCTCCTCCTCCTCTGATGCAGATACTCGGACTCCACCCAGGTAGTACTCTGTCCTGGGATTCTTGGCTCCAATATGCATAACTTTGCATTTCTTGGCATTCAAGCCAAGCTGCCAGATCCTGGACCACCTCCCCAGCTTTTCCAGATTGTCCTGTATCCCTTCTGCTGTGTCAACTCTCCCACTGAGCTTGATGTCATCCACGAATAGGCACATTTTGCCCTTAATGCCATCCCCAATGTCATTGATGATGACATTGAACAACACCGGCCCCAGCACAGAGCCCTGTGGGACCCCACTAGTTACATCTCTGGTACCAGGTAACTCTCCCCCCAACAACCACCCTCTGGGTTCTATCCCTCAGCAAATTTTCCACCCATCTGGCCATCTTTTCCCCAACCCCAAAATCCACCAATTTCCTGATCAACCTTTTGTGGGGAAATATTCAAAGGCCTTGCTGAAATCAAGATAGAGGATGTCTACTGATTGGCCCCTGTCTACTGTCTTAGTGACACAGTCAAAGAAGTCAATCAGATTTGTTTAACATGCTCTCCCCCCCATGAACCCACGCTGCCTCGCATCCTGGAGACCGTGCTCCTCTAGATATTCCACCAACCTTTCCTTTAGTATGGTCTCCATGAGCTTGCCCAGAATGGAGGACAGACTGACTGGACTGTAATTCCCTGGGTCATCCTTGGGACCGCTTTTGTGGAGTGAAAGGACTGCTTAGGCTTCAGATTGGTATGATAGAGGGAGTGTTCCGACTGAAGGGCCTTCCCTCGCTCCTGCAAGTCAGTCATAATGTCCTGGACATCGCCTACAAAGAGCACCGAGCCCCTGAAGGGAGCATCCAGGATGGACGCTTGGACATCCTGGGCAAACCCAGACATCTGCAACCAGGAGTGTCTATGCAGACAAACCACCACTGCCGTGCTTGTCGCGGAGGCATTGATGGCGTCATAAGTCGCACACAGGGTGTGATGACAGGTGAGCTCTGCGGTCTTGACCATTTGTTCAATTTTAGTCTTGGCCTCAGAGCCTGGCAAGGCCTGAAATCGAGCCTTTAGCTGGCCAAAGATGGACTTCTGGTAACAGACCATATGGGCAACGTAATTCAATGCCCGCAAGGCCAAAGTGGAGGACGAGTAGACCTTACAGCCAAACTGGTCCAGTTGCTTCGACTCCTTATCTGGAGGGGAGGTACTCATGTGCTCTGGCTGCTTGGAGCGGTCGTGAGCCGCATTGATGACCACCAAATCATCCTTTGGATGGTTTGCTAGGTGGTTTTTCTGCTCTGGGGAGTCATACAATCTGTTCACCTTCTTTGCGAAGTTTGCAACAGACGACGGCTGCTGCTAAATAGTGCTGGCAAGGTTGTCATGGGGCCACATCCAAGGGGGGGATGAGAAGAGGACTGAGCTCTGGAAGGTCGAAATGCTCCACCAACTTCCAGTGCTGGGGATCCTGCTCCTTAGTCTTCCAGCCATTGGCCTCCTGGATTTTCCAGAGGATGTCCATGAAGGAGGGATCCTCCGGGGGGGACGGGGATACTTAGGGGTCTCCTTGGGTTTAGGCTCCTCTGGCATAGGGGACTCCGAACCAGAAGAGGAGGAGGAGGAGTCTGACTCACAGTCAGGCATAGGGCTCCTGTCGGGAGACTGAGACCGTCGACGAAGGACCTCTCTCTGAGGGTCCTCCCGCTCATGACCCTGACACTCCACCATGGCAGCAGTCACTGTGCAGCTCACAGTAGAGGGGCAAGAATCCATGGACATTAAAGACCGTGGTGCCAGGGTAGGCCAGACCGGCATGGGAGGCTGACGTCAATCCAATTTTGAGACCAACTGGTTCTTTGCCCTGTACCACCAGGAGTCAAAGAGGGCCTCTTAGTCCACCTGAGGCTGCAGAGGAGGCAGTGGAGGAGGCTGGTATACTGGCAGTGCATAGACTGACAGATAACCCGGCGTTGGGTACCAGGGCATTGGATAACCCAGCATCGGGTAACCCAACATTGGCTTTATGTAACCTGGCGTTGGGTACCCAGGCATAGGTAAACCCGGCGTGAGGTAGCCCGGTGAGGGCCCCGATCGCAGAGTAGGGTTATCCAGCATTGGACCCACAGGAGGGACCAGCATTGGCCTTGGACAGGCAACGGGCGCCTCTGGTGTCGGGGCCGGAGTCGGGGTCCCGGCTGGGAGTCCAGAAGGGTCCAACGTAGGGCTCACCGGCATTGGCCGTTCAATTGGGTCAACAAGTCGCCGCTCCTCTGGCTCCGAGTGGGTGGGAGATTCAGAAGGGCCCACTGGGAGCGAAGCAGTGTCCCAAGGGGGGGTTTCCCTTCGGGGAAGCAGCGACCATAGCGGCAGCTGGCGCTGGTCCTGAAACCCCACATCAGACCTCGAGTCGGGGTCCAATGGGAGCGCCGAGGCTGCGCAGACGTCAGCAGAACCAACATCTGACTCACCAGTTGTTACACCCGCATCAGACCCAGGCAAATGTTTGACAGGCATGAGGGTGTCCATCTTTGAGTCCCTGGAGGCATCCGCCCGAACTGTTATCAGCTCGGGTGGGGAGGGGCCAAAGGTTGCTCCAAAGGGAGCAGAGTAGGTCTGGCCAGTCTCCTTGCTGGACAAAGGCCGTTCAACAGTTGCGGTCTCCGAGGAGAGCCACGTGGATGGAGACCGATCCCAGTCCCGGTTCTTGTCCTTGTTCTGTAAGTGCTTCTTCAGTTTCGAGGAAGAAGAGGGAATTCTACACCTGCTGCAGCTGCTTTTCCATGGAAGCTAACTTTTTCTTCGGAAGTTGGGCTTCCAGGGCTTGTTGACGGCATTTCCATGTGGCCTTGTTGAATTTCTGGCAGGCCTTACAGCCCTGGGAGTCGTGGTCAGGCTCTTTCTCTGGTATCTGTTTGCCGCAGGTACACTTGTTTTTGTGGGACTCAGACATAGTTGGTGAAGACATACAATCGGATGTCGAACGAACTAACTTTAAAGTGAAAAATAAGAAAAATCAGTATATACTTATCAAAAATGGCAGTCGACTGTAGCAGCGTTCCACGAGGTCCGACATGCGCAGGTCGACGGTGGGAAAGAACTGGTGGCGGGCATGGGGACCACCCACTATATAGCACTGGACTGACATTGGTCCCTTGACACTGGGTTGGTGGTCCCCCCGCCAGACACTGCTAGCTAAGTTTTCTGTGTGGTCCTAGCGCCTGGCGGCTCAGTCCTGTTATTGCCTACTGCAAGAGCCCTCTCGAAATCTATGGTTACAGAAGTAACCTCTGTTTCTATCAGCCTTGATTCAGTTCCCTGTCTAAACTATGGCAGACTCCTAACAGTCCTCCAGAAGGAGTGGGACAGGCATGCACCCCAGTTATTTGGCAACAGAGACTGGAGTACAGAGGCTGCAAACACAAAATCATGACACAAGAGCATGTTGATGCTGTAGCTGGATATGAATATATGCATCTTCGACCAACTAGCAGCCCTGAAGAACACCTCAATCAATGTACCTGGCAGCAGCATATTTGACAGAATGAGCCCTCAACCCCTTAGATGGCTTCCTGCTAGCCAACCTGTAGCTCAGACTGATGTAGGCGGTCAACCATTGGCCAATCATCAGTTTGGCTGCCGGCTATTCCAAAAGCAGCTTCAGCATAGGTCACGAACAGCTGGTGAGCCTCACTGCGAACCCCTGCCATGTGTTGCTTGCAGTATAGGAGCATCCCGTGTATGGTCAGAGTATGGAGTGCATGCTGAGCATCTGAAGTAGGCTCCAGAAAGTAGTCTGGGACATAAAATGCCTCATTAAGGTGAAACTCTGAGGCTACCTTGGGCAGGAACTTCAAATGGGGTTGAAGAACAACCTTGTTTTTGTGGATAGCCAGATATGGAGACTCCATAGACAGCACTGGAGCTCACTCACCCATCTGACTGAGGTGATAGTGAAAATAAATATGGTTTCTGCAATGAGTACAACATTTCAGACTTGTTTCAGCTCGTATGGTTTAGCAAGCAGTTGGCAAATGTCCCACAGTGGCAGAGGCTCTTGCACCCTGGGGGACAGGTGGTCCAGGCTTTGAAAAAGCACTCAGTCATTTTCTCCTGCGCCACCATCAGCATACCAGCCCCACCCAGTACACAGAGATGGTGGTCAGGTGCACCTTATGGGTCATGGCTTGTAACCCTGATTCAGACAGAGACCAGAGGTAGTCAAGGATCCGTGCCACTGGATAAGTGAGGGGGTCAATCTCCGTGCCTGCACACCAGTGTGAAAACACTGTCCACTTGAATGACTACATTTTACAAGTCAACTCCTTCTAGGACATTTCTGGCACCCGGAGAACATCTTCTGAAAGGCCCAAAGCCTGGAACTCTAGCCACTCAGGTACCAGGCTGAGAGGTGCAGGGACTGAAGTCTGGATGCTGGATCATTCCTCCTTGTCTCACCAGCAGGCCCGGATAGAGAGGAAGCCACCATGGCGTCCTGCTGCTAAGGCTGAAAAGATCCTGGTATCAGAACCGTCTGGGCCAGTTTAGAGCTATCAGGATGAAGTCTGCCTTGTCCCTGCATGCCTGGAGCACTACCTTGTGGATGAAGAGAACTGGGAGGAAAGGTGGACAGAAGGCCCATAGTCCAGAAACTGCAGAAGGCATCCCCCATTAGTGTTCCTGTATGAAGGGGGATTTACAAAGAATAGCCTCAGCTTTCTGTTCTCCCAGGAAGCAAACAAGTCCATCAGAGATGCGCTCCACCAGGTGAACAACTGTATCACCACATCCGGGTGCAATGACTACTTGTGAGATATCTGTCCCACATGCCAGAGAGCATCCACCAACTGGATGTCCTCCCCTGTCACATGCACTGACAGATCATCTGCCTGCCGGCTGTGTTCCAGGGACCAGGTGCTGAGCACCTCATGTCTGAGGGGAAAGGAGTGCCTGTGCTTGTTCAGAGAGAACATGATAGTCTTGTTGCTTGTTTGGACTTGCAAGACCTGACACACATCAGAGGGACAAACTGCATCAGTGCTAGCCACACTGCCGGAAGCTCCCGCAGGCTGATATGCTGCTGGGCCTTGCTTGGTGACCAGAACCCATGGGCTCTGCATTGGTCATGTGAGCCCATATTCCAGCAGTGAAACATCTGTGCTTAAGGGTGAGGGTTGGCTCTGCATGGACAAAGGAAATTCCCTCTGGAAGGTTCTTGGGGCACTGCCACCACTTGATGTTGTCCAGCATCAACTGTGTCAACCTGAAACAGCTAGTCTATGTGATCATGGCACTGAGACTACTGACACTCCCAGCTCCCACTGGAGGAGAAGCATGTGCCAGAAGGCCCAAAGGACCACACTGGTTCAGGAAGCCATGAACCCCAACAGCTGGGGAAATTCCCAAGACAGGCTTGACTGCAAAACTAGAAATGATCAGGCAAAGGAAGCAAGATCCCCCACCCTGTCCACTGGTTAAGTGAGCGCTGGCTTGTTGGGAATCCAACTTTATGCCAATGAAAAGAATCACCTGCTTTGGGACCAGTTCAGACTTTGCCAGGTTAACCAGAAGGCCCACATCCAGAAGGTCTGGAGTTTCAGAGCCTTGGACCGATCCACAGCCTCTCTGAAGATGCCCATGATGAGCCAGTCATCCATGTATGGGTATACCTTGGACTCTCTCTACCTCGGGTTGGCCATCGTGTCCAGCAGGCACTAGGTGAATACTTAGGGTGCCAAGGCACAGGCCGAATGGCATGACCTTGAACTGGTACAAGACCCCTCCCACGTGGAACCTGACATACCACCTATGGCGCAGATGGATGCGGATGTGGAAGAAGGCAACTGGAGGTCCACCAAGCCCTTGGTTCCAAAGATGGTATGATCTGGTTGAGTGTAACCATACAACAACGTTTGCCTACATAAAAATTTGTTCAGATCATGCAGGTCCAGGGTGGGGCACCATCCTCCATCCATTTTGGTACAAAAAAGGTAACAAGACACATATCCCTGTTAGGCCAGGGCATCCGGGACAACCTCAATAGCACTGCACTCTAGGAGCCGAGTGATATTGCTCTGTAGTGCAACTAGGATGTTCTTGGGCACCATGGACTCTCTCTCTGCACTCTGGGTCACTATGGAGGGAGAGTCCTGAACTTCAGAATCAGACCTGAACTCACCACTTCCAGCACCCACTTGCTATATGTGATGGTGAACCACTGTGGATGGCATTGGAGGAGCACAGTTCCAACAGGGAGCTGCAGCAGGGACTGGGCAGGAGGGGGAATGATACCTCACAACCCATCACTTTTTGTCCTTAGAGAAGGCTTCGGAGGAATGGTATCAGAAAGCACCACCGCCACCCCTCCCCCTTATCTGACCGTGACTGCAGGACTTGAGCTTGGCCAGACAGATGTGCTGGTACAGCTACCTCTGCTGCTACTAAGGCTGCTCTTGCTGCTGGGGTTGGTAGCCTGAGCCACGAATGGAATTGTTTTGGGGCTTAGGTGGCTGCTTAGCCTGCTGAGCTGATGTCACCAAGACTCCGATGACACTGGACTTCTCAATGTGAGTGAGAAGATTTTCCATGCCAGGACAGAAGAGGTCAGTACCTGGAGCTGAAGGAGGAGAACTGCCCCAGAGAAAAAGAAGATCTGAGGCCATGAAGGGTGGAGCCAGAGGATGGTACCATGCATGGTGGAAAGAGCCAAGCGTGAAGACGTCTCATGACTGAGCTACGCCCAGTGGAACTGCCACAGTGTGGACAGCAAAATGAATCCAGGTGGATGTGCCAAATTCTTGTCATCCATGCTCTACCAAAGATGACCAAAATATTTGGTCAGTGCATCTAAGGGACATGCTAAGATTGCATGTAGTCTTATTCTTCTGGCTTTGACAGAAATTAATACTTAACACTTGAGAAACAAAGCTGTTGCACAGCACTGTCAGCTCATAAAGTGATTTTCAGCACAATCCTGTACCTTTATAACATTACCCAAAGGAATACATATAGGCCTGCCAAAAGTAGTACGAAGCAGACACACAGCTGTTCCCTAACTAGAGTACACAAAAATGCAAGCAACTTTATTTCTGGATGAACCTTGTTACACTTTCTGGTAGTGGTGAGTGTATGTGTTTGCTGTGTGGCAAATGTGAGATCTGTGGAATATAACAACACATTGTCTCCAAACAGTAAATGGCACAGCCAAAGTGTGACAATGTGCTAAATATTGTAGACAACAGTGTCAGACTGGCCCATCTAGTTACCTGGACATTTCTAGATGGCCTGCTTCAAGTGCTGAACCTCCCCATTTTGCAAACAATGCATATCCTTTCATACAACATTTTTTAAATAAATATTTGTCACGTCAGTAAATTAATACAAAATGCAAGTATGTACCACACTTGTGGTGAATAACTTGGGTAAATAAATCTATAGTTATTTTTGGATAAACAAGGGATATGGCATGGGCCTAGTAAAAATATGCATGATATTTTTTCAAGTTGCCCGTGACCCCATGTCATCATAAGCAGTAAAGCCAAGCATGATGTCACAGGTGTCAGGGATCACAAGTAAAACATCAGGCATATTTTTACTGGGACCATGCCATAGCTGATTTATGAAATGGCATGAGTTGTGTGGCAAACTGGTTGGATGTGTGGCTTTCTCTACGAAGTTACAGTTCTGTAAATAGAACTTTTGAAGTTTATTAATTTTTTCTCCATGGGACAAGACAGTAAGACATGAGGTAACAGGCGAAACAACAGTCAGCACAGCTACAAAAGAAAAGAACAGATACCTACTGAAACAGTAGGTCGTCGAGAGAATCTCCTCCATTGAGCCACATCATTTAACTGTAAGTCGTTGGCATCAACATCACTCGGAAATGCTTGCAGGCTGGGGCCACCCACATCCATGTGCGTCACTGGTGCCTATATAATATGGACATCCCTAGCATGCCTCAGCTCCCCGCTGGAGACAAGCTTGAAGGATCATTGGACCGGCAGGGAGTGAAGCAACCCAGGACGACATTAGGTACAAAGGAGAGGATATGGAAACCTGAGTATGGATGATGCCATGGGGCATCAGAGGAGAAAAACCTTGTGAGAGCAGACAGTATAGTCACTTGACAAGGACAGAATGTGGGGGGGAGAGCTGTGGCTCAATGAAGGAGAGTCTCTTGAAAATCTACTGTTACGGTAGGTAACTATTCTCTCTTCCTTGAGGATATCTACCTCCACTGAGCAACATCACGGAACTATTACCAAGCACTGAGGGAGGACGGCAGGACCACATGTTCCTGAGTATGGAGGCCTTGCAGAACACTGACGCCAAAGCAGGGCTCTGGTGTTCTGCAGAACTTTGTCCTAATTTCTGTGGCAGGGCTTTTTGGCTTCTGTGGCAGCATTTTCAGATTTCTGCAGCATGATGTATTTATTTCTGTGGCAGAATGCAATCCTGCCATTGGTTAAACTATGATGTGATGTCATCAATGACATCATATGTTGAGCATAGAGGAGGGGCTTCAGGATAAACGAAATGGGGAAGTAAGCTGGACACTATGGAAAAACTGTATATTTGAATGAAAATTCACCAAGTACAATGAATTCTGCAGCACTACATATATTCTGTGGCATGTTGCCAATTCTGCAGCCGTGGAATCGCAGAATTCCAGGCGCCTAGAGCCAAAGCCAGCACCTCTAAGAAAGATGATGTCCAGACTGTAGTGTTTAGTGAATATATGAACAGTACTGGCAAGTGGCAGCAGCGCAGATGTCAGCAGCAGACACATTCTGAAAACAAGCCTTTGAGGTGGTCAACCCCAGGGATGGGATGAGCACGGAGAGGACCAGGAAGCTGCTTACTACGCTTCTGCTAACACAACATAATACAACTGGCCAGCCATTTGGGCAGGTCTTGTTTGGAAATCCAAGAGCCCGCCATTTGGGGGCAAAAGCAATAAACAGCTGAGAGGATTTTCTACGATTTTGTGGATGATCCAGGTACCAACACAGTATCCTACAAATGTCCAGCATATGTCAACGATGCACCCCAATATCTGTGGGAGATGAAATGTAAACTGGAAGGTCTATAGTCTGATTTAATGTTCTTTCAGACAAAACCTTTGGAAGAAAACAAGGGTTTGTAAGTAGGGTAACCCAGTCCTTATGAAATATAATAAATGGAGGATCTGTAACCAGGATTAGAAATAGTGTTTTCCAAGAGAGGAAGCACAGCTCAAAAGTAGCCGAAGGCTCAAAAGGAGGTGCAGTAAGGGTCTCTAGGATCAAATTAAAGTCCATACCAGAACCAGATCTCGGACCGGGGGCTGCAGAAGGAGGATTCCCCTTAGAAATCTACAGGAAACCTCCAGCTGGACCAAAGTCTTGCCCTCTGTTAGGCCATGGAAAGCTGACACAGCAGCCATGTGGACTTTTACTGAAGAATACCCTTGTCCTGAGTCCTTAAGGGACTAAAGGTAATCCAGCACTTTAAGAACTGAACATATAAAGGGACCCAGGGCATGCCCAGCACACCACACAGTGAAACGTTTCAATATTTTTGAAAAAGTGTACCAGGTAGATAGCTTTCTAGCCACTGCTGGAGAAATCCCGAAGCAGGAGAGTGCTACGTCCTCAGGAGCCAGGCATGAAGATGCAGGGATTGAAGATCCAGGTGCACCAGAGTACACTGTTCCTGTGGCTGAAGTTCTGATCTTAGGGGGATCAGGACAGGAGGTTCCACTGCCAACTGCTGGAGGAGTGGAAACCAAATTTGCTTGAGCTGATGAGGAGCCACCCATGTCAGGGCAGCATGCTCGGACCTCAGTTTGAACAGAACCCTTTGTATTAGAGGGAACTGGGGAAAAGCATATGGAACCCTCCCTTCCAAAAGCATACAGAACCCTCCCTTCCAAGAGAGGATTAGTGTGTCTCCAGGCCATGGACCAAGAGAGCAGAAATGTGGCAGTTCTGCTTTGTATGGAGATGCAAACAGGTCTATGTCTGGACAATCACATTTTTTAAGGAGATCGTCCACAATGGAGTCTGAGAATTTCCGTTCATGAAAGAGCACACATGATCGACTAAGGTGATTCACCAGTGTATTCAGTGTAGTGGGGAGGAACACTTTTAACAGGAATATGTTGCATTCTACAGCCCAGTGCCAAACTCTCGTCACCTCTCTGCAGAGGATGCACATATGAACCCCACCCCATCGACTGATGCAGTACATCACCAACATATTTTTAGTGGAAATGACAACAGGGACTCCTCTAGGTTGGAGAAGTCCAACCACCAGAGCAGGGAATGATGGAGAGGAGGAGTAACCTGTATAAGATGTTCCAGCTTGTCCGAGTGCTGAGCACACTGCACTCTGAGTAACCATTGTGAGAGCCTCATATAGAGGCAGGCCAGTGGGACAGTCAAGATCCCAGCTGCCATCAGGCTGCTTAATCTTAGCAGACACTGGGCTGACACATAATCGCTAGAGGTAACCAGTTGTGCCTGTGCCACCAGCGACATGGCTGGTCCAAGGGCAGAAACGCCCAACCGAGATCCATGAGAACTGGATCCAGGTCCGACATGCCTCCTAGTGAGTTGTGTCAGACTTCTGGATCCAGTGTTTGCCAAGACAGCCCGGTGTTCCCTTCTAGAGAGGTCTTTTCTAAGCAAATTGAAATATGCGCTAATGAGACCCCTCCTGAAAAAACATCTTTTGACCCGGACTGCTTAACAAATTTTAGACCAGTCTCTAACCTTCCATTTTTAGGAAAGATTATTGAGAAGATAGTGGCTCTGTAGCATAAGGTCCACCTTCATGGCCTGTAACATCTATGAGCTACTCCGGGGCAGATTTAGGTCTAGACATAGTACTGAGACTGCACTGATTAGGGTGCATAATGATCTCCTCAGGGCTAGAGATAGAGGGCAATGGTCAATTCTCATTCTACTCAATCTCTCATCAGCATTTGATACAGCGGGCCATACGTTGTTGTTGGATCATCTCAAGGAGTACTGTGGCCTCGCTGGCAGAATCATCAGCTGGTATGAGTCCTTAATCAGTGGCAGGATGCAGAGGGTGATGATGGGAAATTTTTCCTGACTCCTGAAGCCCCTGCTCTGTGGTGTGCCCCAGGGTTTGATTCTCTTACCTATGTTGTACGCTGTATACATGCTACTCCTGGGTGACATTATCAGACAACACGGCTAGGGTGTTCACTGCTATGCAGAGGATACCCAGCTGTGCCTGTCATTTGCACCTGGGACACCTGGTGTGGTCGATGTACTTAATTTATGTCTGTTCGAGATCCAGGACTGGATGTCCTCTAACTGGCTATGGCTCAACCAGGACAAGACAGAGGTACTAGTGACTGAGGTTGGTCAATGGCAAGGTGTGGGGGCAACAGCGGAGGACTGGTCTGTTCCTTGGTTTCTCCAGTCTGATTGCCTCTACCAAGGTGAAGAATCTGGGTATTCTGCATGAAAGACTTGACACTGGAGGCTCTGATGTTGTCCGTAGACAGGAATGGCTTCTACCATCTTTGTAGCATCTCTCGGATACAGACCTTGATCCTGCCGGAAGACCTGCCCTCACTGGTGCATGCCTTTGTAACCTCCAGACCTGACTACTGTAATGCTCTATAACTGGGGTGGGTGAGGTGGTTTGGTCGGTGCCTTTTGCACCTCTGTTTTGTCCTGTACATTTATATAAATAAATCCCTTAGAGCAGATTCCACCGAGTGTGCAGTTTCTCTGGTTTTCATTGTATTTTTGCTCCCTGTCAGGAGCTTGGCTGCATATCTCTGAGACTCCTCCCTGTTTTCTATACCTATGTTGTTTTAGCAAGCATAGAAATGTCAGCAGGCAGAAGTCCCTGTCCCTCCCGTCATTGCTTCCTTTATTTCATGTCTGCATCTATCCCATCCTCCATCCTGAAAACTTGAGGCCACTGTGGCTACATCCTTCCTCCAGTCATGATGATGGCAAGCAGTTAATTTTATAGCCAATGCTGCACCAAGAATATCCAACGGGTGTGTGTGTGTGTGTGTGTGTGTGTGTGTGTGTGTGTGCAAACATAACATGTCTGACCCCCCCCCCCCGAAGCTGTGCCTCACCTTTGCAATGTGACTGGCCCCAGCTGGCCCAAATATGGGACTTTGGGGTTCACACTTAACGCCACACTCCAAGGTGGCAGTGAGAAGCTGGTCAGGTGGAGAAATATTCTGTTTTAAAGGATTTTCTGAGTGGCTTAAAATGTTGCTAAATTTAATCTGACATGGTAGGCAGTTAGATCACTGCAAAGATGGTAGTAAACACTCTGTTTTGCCCTGCTGCTTTGAAAAATTAAGATCAACAAGGGCAACAGAATATTTTCTGCAGTAGCTCCTGCATTCTTGTTTTTTTTTTAACTCTGTTTTTGCACCTTAACCCCGAACTCTCTCAGGCTACCTCGACTCGCCAGCCTGCTCTTCCGTCCACCATGGTCCTCTCTTCCTATATATGGTTACTGCCCTTCGGTAACTTACACCTGGCAAGCTCCCCAACTCTGAGCCCCTCATGGAAGGGCCGTCATTCACTCCAGCGCTCTCTCTTTCAATCTAGATTGCCTGGCTCGAGCCACTGAGAAGCCAAAGGGCAGAGAGAGGACCCAGTGTTGGGTGTGTGGCAGCTGGCACTGTGAGGAGCCGTCGCCTATCGGGAGAAGGGGAGTTTCTTTTTTAGTTATGCCCTCTATCCCCTTTCACACTGCAAAGCCAAGCGTGCAATGATGCCAAGGACATCCACACGGCTCTTCGTCCCCACTTCTCTGGCCCAGTGCATTGCAGTACCTCCAGTCTCCACTGGGGGCCACTGCGGTGCCAGGCTATTCCTGGATCCCCCCAACCCCAAGAGTGCTCTATCCTCTCTCCCCCCTCCCCCGCTGACCCACGGCGGCCCGAGCTCGTTCCCGAACCCAGGTCACTGGCGTGGCACGAGGTGTGGCGTCCAGCGCCTCAACCCTCAGCGCCACCGGTCCAGCTAGCTCCTGCATTCCTGACAGCATTAGAGAGCCATGTACTGATATATTCAATACTTGCAAAGGCCAGAAATACCTGTGGCTAGTGTACAGTATAAACTAAGAAGTACTGTGCTTCCATATGCTGGAGTTAGTACTGTGCTGAGAAATGAGTTATGAAAGTGGGGTCAGGAGTGCAGCTTAGTTTCATTGCTTGTCTGGCTATGCACTAAATGCGGTTGTTGTAAAACTATCTTTACAATCAAGTAAATGCTGGCACTGAAGACAGCCAATGGGTGGCTTAAAGCAGTAGCGAGAGGTCCTTCCAGTGTTGTTCTGACTGGAGCTGCTCCTCCCACACTTTTCCTTCCGACTGCATTCTGCGCTATGTTTAGCAATGATCAAATGACCATAAAAAAATCACTGTTTTATTAGCATGCCAAAATAAAATGTCAGCAGACAGTAATCCTTACTCATTCTGCCCTTTTAAACTAGGCCAGTTTCCTCCCCTGCGGGCTCCCTGAGCTTATGAGAGAAGTTAAAGGGCAGGTAAGATAGCTTACAGCTCACCACCAACTTTTTGTTATGCCAAAGAAATGTAAAAGCTGTCTACATTAAAGTAATGTATTGACTGTACGACTGACTGTGCAAAATTCAACTGAAACCAGTACATGACCCCCTTCCTTGCACTACTGGTTGATAAACTGATCAACAGGGACTTCCGGTGATATCAGAAAACAAATGGTGGCATGGTCATGAAGCTCCCTGATCTGCAGACAATAACTATTAGAAAGGACCCTCCACACCTGCTCAAACACTGGTAACTGTGAGTGCTACATTCCCAAGACATGTCAACTACCAATGGTACGAAGGCACTTAAATCCAAGCAGTTAAAATAAAGGTTTTGATGGAGGGGAATGGTGGTCCAGGTCTCAGGCAGGCAATCGCCACGTCATCCACTCCCAGTACGGATGATGGAGAGGAACGGGAGAGGCTGAAGGAGTAGTGCCTTATACTCTGTAAACTTAACAGAATAATTAAGGCAATCTATTGAGTGGAGTGTTTGGTTGCAGACCTAAAAGTTGATCTACAGAAAATGGAAAAACATACTGCTGCAACTGAAATGGCTTTCAATGAGATGTAAGACTACGTTGGGACCCATGACAGAGCATCTGCTATATGTACACACAGATGCACAGAAATGTGATGGCAGAGACAGGCACCACGGCCCATCTAGTCTACCCAACACCCGACCTCCCCCCTTCTGTTATTCTTCCACCCACTTTTCCTAACCTCTTAAATCTATCCCAAGCCCTCTTGAGCCCCTCCACCATTTCAGCTGCCACTACCTCCTCCAGCAGCTTGTTCCAGGCCTCCACCACCCTCTCCGTGAAAAACTGCCCCCTGATATTACCTCTGTAAAAAGGTCTGTCTCCCCATACAACGCACAGGGGAAATGCCAAACCTCACCCAACAACTAACACACCGAAATCTGGCCAATGGAAAATCATGTACACAAATGCTCACAGCCTGGGAAATAAGATCCCAGACCTGCAGGCAATAATGTCAGAGGCTAAACTAGACATAGTAGCAATTAGTGAGACTTGGTTTACCAGTAACCACACTTGGGAGGCTTCAGTACCTGGCTATGTACTGTTCAGAAGAGACCAAGGTGCAAAAAGGAGGGGGTGGAGTGGCCCTGTATGTCAATGAAAATATCAAAGCTACAGACATTCAGAATACACATAAGGAGCCAGAAGAACTGTGGGTCACACTGGAAACAGAAAATGGGACAGCCATACAAACTGGGGTTGTCTACAGGCCCCCAGACCAGGGGGAGGACATAGACACATTACTATTAGAAGATATACAAAACATGACAGCTAAAGGGGAGGTTCTGATAATGGGAGACTTCAACATGCCGGATACAGATTGGTCAATACCAGCAGGAACATTTGCCAGAACTTGACACATGGTGGATTCCCTGCATGGGGAGGGCCTCAAACAACTGGTATAACAACCCACAAGAGACAGGGTTATCCTAGATCTAGTACTGACCAACAGGGAAGGGATCACAGATCTCCAGGTAGAAGTTCACCTGGGGGCCACTGACCATCACATGGTATGCTTCAATTTGGTCACTACATCTAAATCATCCCATTCCAAGGCAAAAATATGGGACTTCAGAGGAGCTGACTTTGATAAGATGGCCAACAGAGTTAAGCTAGCCCTGGTAAAAAGAAAAACAGGTGAGGGGCTACAGGCAAAGTGGGCAAGCATTAAGGATGCAATACCTGAAGCAACATCCCATTGTGTTAGACAGAAAAGGAAGTGCAAAAGAAGAAGGAAACCACTTTGGTTCTCAAATAAAGTAGCAGAAAAGGTCAGAGCCAAAAGGCTGGCCTTCAGGAAATATAAGGGAACACAGCGGGGATGAAGATAGGGAGGCATACCAAACTGCCCTAATGGAATCAGGGAAGGCAGTAAGGCAGGCAAAGTCCCAAACTGAGGAAACACTAGCACGAACAGTAAAAGAAGGTGACAAGACTTTCTATAGATACATTAGTGAAAGGAGAAAGTCCAGAGGGGGTATTGCTAAGCTCAAAGGAGATAAGGGGGCACGTGAGGAGGAGGAGGACCCTGTAAAAGCATCTATCCTAAATAGATACTTTTGCTCAGTATTTACTGAAGAGAAGGTAGGGCAGGGCCCACAGCTCAGCACCATGGACACAGGGGGGAGGAGGGAGATGAGCACTACTCCCTTCACAAAAGAAAGGGTCCTACAAGAGCTCGCTAAGCTCAGGGTGGACAAGGCAATGGGACCTGATGGCATACATCCCAAGGTACTTGAGGAGCTAAGGGTGGAACTAGCAGAGCCATTAGCAGAACTGTTTAGTGAGTCTCTGAGCACAGGAGAGGTCCCAGAAGACTGGAGAAGGGCTCATGTGATCCCGCTCCACAAGAGTGGTAGCAGGGAGGAGGCAGGGAACTACAGGCCAGTCAGTCTTACCTCAGTAGTGGGCAAGATTATGGAGGTACTCCTTAAGGAAAGGATAGTGCAACACCTGGAATCCATAGGGCACAGGATCCAAGACAGCATGGGTTTATAAAGGAAGGCCCTGTCAAACTAATCTCATAGATTTCTTTGACTGGGTAATCAGAGTGGTGGACCAAGGGGGAGCAGTTGATGTCACCTACCTTGACTTCAGCAATGCTTTCGACACTGTTCCACATAGAAGATTGATAAATAAGCTGGGCAGGCTCGGGGTGGGTCAGAAGTTGGTCAACTGGGTGGCAAACTGGTTGACGGACAGAAAACAGAGAGTGGTGGTAAATGGTATACAGTCAGAAGAGATGCAAGTCACAAGTGGGGTACCTCAGGGATCAGTCCTGGGGCCAGTCCTCTTCAATATCTTCATTAGTGACATTGCAGATGAACTAGAGGGTAAGGTTTGTCTGTTTGCAGATGACACCACGATCTGCAACAGAGTAGATGATCCAGATGGGGCGGACAGAATGAGAAGAGATCTGGATAAACTAGCAAAATGGTCAGAAGAGTGGCAACTGGGATTTAATGCAAAGAAGTGCAAGATCATGCACAAAGGGAAGAGAAACCCTGAAGCCACCTATAGGCTGGGAAGGGAGCTGCTGGCAGTCACAAAGGAAGAAACAGACTTTGGCATCATCATCACCGATGACCTGAAATCATCCAAGCAGACCTCTAAAGCAGTAGGTAAGGCTAGGGGGATGTTAGGGTATATTAGTAGGGGCATCACAAGTCGTAAGAGGGAGGTAATAATCCCTGTTTACAAGACACTGGTTAGGCCCCATCTGGAGTACTGCATGCAGTACTGGAGGCCACACCTTCACAATGACATTAACCAAATTGAGGCAGTCCAGAGAAGGGCAACCAAAATGGTGCAGGGACTGCATCAGAAGACATATGAGGACAGATTAATGGAGCTCAATATGTATATCCTTGAGCAAAGGAGGGAGAGAGGTGATATGATTGAAACATTCAAACACCTTAAGGCCATTAACAAGGTGAAAGAGTCTAACATGTTTAAATATAAGAAAAATAGCAGGATAAAAGGACACAGCATGAGAATAGAGGGAGGCTGATTAAGGGGGAATGTGAGGAAATTCTTTTTCACAGAAAAAGTGGTAGATGCATGGAACAGCCTACCTCAGGAAGTGGTGGCTATGAATACAGTGCAGGGCTTCAAACAGGCATGGGATAGGCATAAGGGAGCAATACAGATGAATATGGATAGATAGGTCATTGACAGTTTAAAGGTGTGTGGCACATTCATAAGGTAGAAAAAATGGGCAGACTGGATGGGCCTTGTGGTCCTTATCTACTGTCAACCTCTATGTTTCTATGTATTGCCCACCTTCCAGTTTGAGACTATGTCCCCTCGTGTTCACTCCCTTCTTCAATTTGAACAAGCTGTTACCCTCTACCTTATTTGATCCCTTCAGATACTTAAAGGTCTCAATCATGTTCCCCCTCTCCCTCCTTGTCTCCAGAGGGTACAAATTCAGCCCTCTCAATCTTCTGTCATAGGGTACATCCTGCATCCCTCTTACCATTTTGGTTGCCCTTCTCTGCACCCTCTCCATCAGCTCAACATCTCTTCGTAGGTGAGACCTCCAGAACTGCACCCCATACTCCAGATGCGGCCTAACCATGGTTCTGTATAATGGCATCAGCACCTCCCTCTTCCTGCTATTAAAACCCCTCGCAATGCAGGCCAACATTCCATTTGCCTTTCCCACCGCTCTGCTACACTGACTGCCCACCTTGAGGTCACACAATACCATAATCCCCAGGTCCCTTTCTGTTTCCTTCTCCTTAATCACCAACCCCCCAAGGGAGTAAGTTTCCCTCCTATTCTTCCTCCCCAGGTGCATCACCGAGCACTTTTGTGTATTAAACTTCAATTTCCAGGTGTCAGACCACCTCTCCAGCCTCTCCAGGTCACGCCTCATGGCTTGCACCCCACTAGGTGAATTCACCCTATTGCAGACTTTTGTATCATCTGCAGACAGGCACACCCGCCCCTCCAGACCCTCCGCTAGGTCACTAACATAGATGTTAAAGAGCATTGGTCCTAGCACTGACCCCTGTGGCACCCCACTGGTCACCGCCCGCTCCCTGGAATGTGTCCCATTTACCACCACCGTCTGACTCCTTCCCTTCAACCAGTTTTCCACCCACCTGGTGATCCTGTTGTCCACTCCTAGTCTGTCCAGCTTATGTACCATTCCATCACGAGGAACGGTGTCAAAGGCCTTACTGAAACTCAGATAGGCCATATCCACTGCTCCTCCCTGGTCCTCTACCTGTGTCACCCCATCGAAAAACTCTATCAGGTTAGTCTGACAGGACCTTCCCTTGGTGAAGCTATGCTGCCTGTCATCCTGCATGCCATTCATCTCCAAGTATTCTATCAACCTGATCTTAAGTAGTGTTTCCATTACCTTCCCCACCACAGAGGTAAGACTAATAGGACGGTGGTTTCTGACCTCGTCTTTCCACTCCCCCCTTATGTAGTGTGACCACCTCTGCCCTCTTCCAGCCCACTGGCACCACCCCTGTGATCAACGACAAGTTAAACAGTCTCGCTAGATGCGGCGCCAGTTCATCCTTCACCTCGAGAACCCTTGGGTGTATTTCATCAGGCCCAATTGCCTTGTCTACCCAGCTCTTCCCTTACTCCTTCAGCAGTGAATTCTGCCACAGCCACCTGCCTGTGGCTGTCACCCTCCCCACCCCATCCTGGTCCCCTATCCTCCCTTTCCTCCGTGAAGATTGAGGCGAAATAGCTGTTTAATGCCTCTGCTTTTTCGAAGTCCCCTTCCAGTATTGCCCCACTTTCCCCCTTATCCTTCCAATCCCATGCTGTGCCCTCCTCCTTCTTTCTCCAACGTACCCAAATAAGGTTTTGTCCCCCCTCCTTACCTGCTTCACTATCCTCTCCTCAGTGTCTTCCTTAGCCCTCCTTATCTTTTGCCCAGACTCCTTTCTTTTTTCCTTGTCCTCATACTTTTGTGTCCTCCTGTACCTCTTGAATGTTCTAGTCTTCTCCTTGACCTCTAACACCACCTCTCTAGTGAACCATAGAGGTATTTTCTGTCTTCTATTCTTTCTTACCTTTCTTATACATGAGTCCATGGCTTTAACTACCCCTCTCTTGTTGACTGCCCATAATTCCACCACCCCCTGCACATCCACTATCCTCAACATTTCTTCCCCAACTACCTTCCTCATTCCAAGAAAGTCAGCCTTTCTGAAGTCCATTACCTTGGTTCTTGTCCTAACCCTCTCCCTGCCCACTCTCATCCTGAACCTGACAGCCCTGTGGTCACTGGTACCAAGCTCTTTCCCCACCTCCGCTTCCTCCACACTGTCCCCATTTGTGAGGACCACATCCAACAGGTTCAAAGACCCTTTGTTGCAGGAATATGCCCTGAAGAGCCTCTAAGATGCCCCTGCTCCTTGCGGAGATTGCTGTCTGGGCCTCCCAGTTGATGTCTGGAAGGTTTAAGCCCTCAACTATCACAATTTCCCCTTTCCGTGCCATCCTCGCTACTGATTCTACAAAGTGTATATCCCCTTCCTCCCCCCGCATAGGAGGTCTATAGACTACCCCAACACGCCGGTTTTCCCCCTGTCCCCTGTCTAGGGTGACCCACATTATCTCTGTTTCCCCCTCCTCATCCTGCCCTTCCATGGCCCCAATCCCTTCCCTGATATATAATGCCACACCTCCCCCCATTCCCCTCCCAATCTTTCCTAAACAACCGATACCCTGGGATCACCGTCTCCCAGGCGTAGTGCTCATTCCACCAAGTCTCACTCACTGCTACAATGTCTAGGTTCTCTTCCATCATGGTGGCCTCCAGTTCTCCCATTTTGTTCCCAGACTCCTGGCATTTGCAACCAAAGCCCTCCAACATGTAGCCCCATCCCGGCCTTCCCTGCTGCTAAGTGTTTCCTTGATGAGTGTTGTGGCTTGGGGGGGGGGGGAGGCTGATAGCCTCTCTGCTCTGCCTCATGTAAGGTTGGCCCTGTCCTTAGCCACCCCCCCTTATTTAGTTTAAATTGAACTTCCTTGCCATGAAGTCCCCCAGTTTACTCTTTAGTGCAGCTGCCCCTGAAGAGCTCAGGTGAGCCTATCTTGGGCATGCAGCCCCTTCTCCTCCCATGTAGAGCCCCAGTCACCTATCCAGCCGAACCCCATCCGATTGCACCAATCTTGTAGCCAATTGTTGAATGCCCTTATCTTCTCCTTTCTGGGTGTGCTCACTCTTGGTACTGGCAACACCTCAGAGAAGGAAATGGAAGCCAAAACAGTGTTGCTTCTACAGAACCTATCAAGTTCCTCGAACCTTGCCTGTATCTCCATCAGACTGTTCCCTTCCAAGTGATTTGTGCCCAGGTGAAACACCAGATGTGTCCTTTCATCCTGCTGCTTACACCAGGAAGGAATATGATGCCTCACCTCCAGCACCGTCATCCCTGGCATGCACTGTACCCATACTGCATTGTTTTTGCCCCTTCCTTCCCCATTTTAGCCCCTAAATTATTGAGCCCCCAAGAGTGCCACTCTACTGCCTCCTGCTTCCTGGGTGTCCTTTTGGCCTCTAGCTTTGTGTTGCGGGGTTTGGCTCCCTTTGTACTCCTCCTCATGATCCATCCTGACTTGGTTTCTGCCCCTGCTCATCTTTTGTTCCCCATCAACTAGCCTATCCTGATTTTTACCCACACCCAGCATCTGTACCTCTTCACCCTCTCCCTTTAGCCTTTCATCAGACCCCCCCCCCACCTCTTCATCCCTTGTATTTCCGCCTGGCTTCCTTCATCCCTGCAGACCCCTTCTGCATCACTGCTTGAGCATGATCCAATTTCACCTGACCCACCTCTAACTGCTCCTGGCCTTCCCTCGTCTGAATCAATGTGCGAGATTGTGCCATCTGTGCTTGATCCCCTTCCAACTGTTCCTGTCCAGCCAGTCTTTGCAGAAGGTTTTGAGCACCGTAGCCCACTTGGGGAAGTCTTCCTCCTTACCATCTGTCCTGTCTGCATATTTCCCCTCTCCTGCACCCTGCCTGGTGTATGCCCCAGCCTCCTACTGCAGCTCCTACCCTGCAGGGTTTCCTCCAGTTCATTTTCAGCCTCCCAGGAGCTCAACTCCAGCTCTTCCAGTGCTTCCTTCCTGCCCCTTTTCTTATGCCACAGTTCCCCTAGTGCCACCTTTTGGTGTGTCCCTAATGTGCTCGTCCCCTCCTCCCCCTTCCACTGCACCTGAGATCTCCCCCCTACATCCCCCAGCCGCTCTGCACCCCCCTTCTCTGATGGCCCCTGCCGGACCCCTTCCTCTCCAATGTCCTAGACTAGAATACCTAGGAGAGCAAAACTATTTGTTACTTCCACCGTCTGGCCTATTTCACCTATGCTTGTGTTGTCCTTCACACTGGGCATCCGTCTGCAGGGTTTTCCTGCGCCTACTGTCTTGTATTACAACAGAAAAGGGACTTACAGACTAAGAGAGATGATCAAGAGAATTGAGCGTGAAGGAATAACTTTCACATTCATGGGGTTTCGGAGGACATGGAGAAAATATTCCTGGCAATGGCAGATTTCATAGAGCAGATATTGAAATCAGTGCTCCACATTCCTGATAACACTGCTATTCCCATTGAGCAGGTGTACTGCTCACTAGTGCAAAAGCCTACAGACCAGAAAGACAGGCAGAGTTCGACTGTGGTCAGAATACTGGAACACCCAAGAAGTCAAATGATTTTACAAACAACCTGGAAGATGAATGACTTACAGTTAGATGATCAATGCATCTTTGAACAGGATTTCGTAGACCTTCTTAAATGAGAAAATGAAAAACTGTGACAGATATCATCAAGCAGGGAAAGGACCCCAATGTTAAAATTAAATTAAACTACCCAGTTAGGCTGCAAATCTTTACAGAAGAAGGCACCCAATCATTTGAGTCAATCCAGCAGGCAGCACCAACTCTACACAAGCAAGGCCTGGAATGCCTGGATTTAGAGCTGAAAAGCCTGGAGCATGACTTGGTGATAGCTGAATAGAGATGGAATGGCAGCCCAAAAATGGAAATTGCGAACCTACCGTAATTCTTGATCTTCTTGAACGAGTCTCCACCACTCATTCACACTAATGGGATCTGCGGCAGAGGCACTAGGACCAAGTGGGAGCAAACTTTTTTTGCTAGAGGGTTGGTGCCAGAGATGGAGCCACGAGTAGCAGCACCGCGAGTCCCAGCTCCTGTGGTAATGACTATCTCGGCGTCGACCCTCCAACCGCCTCAGTACCTTTTTTTCCAAGGAGGTGTAGCGTAACTAACCTAGAAGGATAGCCTAACCAAAAAAAAAGTATATAAGATAGTCCGGAAGACCCATATAAGAAGGGTCAAGAAAGAAGTCTTCACAGCCTAAGATTGAGGGAGTGAAGACCAACAACAAAGGTGAGCTCGGGGGATGGAGGGTAGGCATGTGAATGAGTGGTGGAGACTCGTCCAAGAAGATCAAGAATTATGGTAGGTACGTAATTTCCATATCTTCCTGGACATAAAGTCTCCACCACTCATTCACACTAATGGGAGAGTATCAAGCTAATAATCCCCCGAGGGGGCAGCAGGAGAGACCAAGAGCTCATAGTTTTAGGACAGGAGTCCATTAAGGATGGTTCTGCCAACAGAAAGATGTTGTCTGGCATGGACATCCAGGGTATAGTGTTTGCCGAAAGTATGCACTGAGCTCTAGGTAGCTGCATTGCAAATATCTGCAATGGACACGTTGCGGATTTCCGCTAGGGATGCCGCGACCGCTCTAGTAGAGTGAGCGTACACTCTGCCCTCCAGCTTAACCTGCGCCATGGAATAACAGTGGCGAAGGCATGCCACCAGCCATGCTGAAATATATCTGATAGCGACAGGTTGACACAGCCGGGTCTCGCTGAAGGAAACAAACAGTTGTTGAGCTTTGCGAAAGTCTTTTGTTCTATCTAGATAGAAACGCAAAGCTCTTTTGACATCCAAAGGATGAAGAGAACACTATCCTTCATTTTGGAAGTTTGCAAAGTAGGAAGGAAGGACCAAAGGTTGTTTTAGATGGAATTCTGAAACAACCTTAGGGAGAAACTTAGGATGGGTCCTAAGAACTACTTTGTCTTTATGAAACACAGTATACGGAGGGTCTGTGACCAAGGCATGCATCTCAGAGACCCTGCGGGCTGAGTTAATGGCCACTAGGAAGGCCGTCTTCCAGGTGAGAAATTTTAACTCAAAGGTAGCTAGAGGCTCGAAAGGCTTTCGAGTGAGCATGTCCAGCACCAGATTAATGTCCTAGGCTGTGACTGGACATCTTATAGGAAGTCTGGTATGCAGAATTCCCTTAAGGAACCTCTTAACCACAGGTAACTGAGCCAGTGACAAGGAAAGTACTGGTTCATGCTAAGCTGAAATGGCACAAAGGTGAACCTTAACTGTAGAGTATTGCAGACCTGAATTTGAGAGGTCTAAAAGGTACTCTAGAACTTTATCTGGTGGGCAGGAAAAAGGATTCAAGGAGTATTTTGCACACCAGAGCGAAAAACGCTTCCATTTGGCTGTGTAAGTTTTCCTAGTGGCTGTCTTGCGTGCAGCCAGAAGAATATCTGAAACCCTACGAGAGACATTGAACCTGTTCCCTTCTATCACTTCAGGAGCCAAGCGTGAAGGTGAAGTGACCTCAGATTGGGATGGACCACAGGCCCCTGAGTCAGAAGGTTCGTCTGAAGGGGAAGCGGTTTCGGAGAAGTTTCTGACATACTGCTGAGTAGTGGAAACCATATCTGTTGAGGCCAGAAGGGAGCAATGAGGATCATTTTGTCCCCCTGAGACTCGAATTTGAGAAGTACTCTCTGAATTAGAGGAAGAGGCGGAAAGGCGTATAGAAAGAAAATGCCAGGCCTTGGATTTCTGGAGCAGAAGAGAGGCAGTTTTGTGTTGAGTAGGGATGCAAAAAGGTCCAGGTCTGGAGTTCCCACTCTGCGAATAGTGACTGAGCTATGGCTGAGTCGAGGGACCATCCGTGAGGATCTGTCTTTGTTCTGCTGAGATGGTCTGCCAGTTCGTTCTGCACTCCTGGTAGGTAGACCACCTGAATTAGAGCCTTGTGCTCCAAGCACCATTCCCACACTCTCATTGCTTTCCTGCATATGGGGTAAGAATGAGCACCGCCCTGCTTGTTGATGTAATACATCACTGCTTTGTTGTACGTTTGAAGGAGAATGGTCTTGTGACAGAGAATGTGCTTCAAAGCCCGGACTGCATAAAGGATGGCTCTCGTTTCTAAGGCATTTATGTGAAGTTGGGACTCGTCCTGAGTCCATGTACCTTGAGTGTGGAGAGTCTGACAGTGAGTCCCCCACCCCATCAGGGACGCATCTGTGGTAATGGAAATCTGATGATGCAGAGGAGCAAAAGGGAAGCCTTCCAGAAGATTGTCCTCTTGCGACCACCAGGTGAGTGACCTCTTCAGAGGTTCTGTCACTTTGATGAGAAAGGACTGAGGGTGCGTGGTTGGGGACCACTGAGCACTGAGCATCCATTGAGAGGTTCTCATGTGGAGGTGTGCTAGGGGTACAGTGAACACTGAGGATGCCATGAGACCTAGCATCCGTATGAGACCTAGCATCCGTTGCATTGAGAGAGCTGACACTGAGCTGCTCTCTCCGATGTATTGGGCCATCTGAAGGATATCGCTCCTCCTGTCCTCTGGAAGAAATGCTTTCACACAGGAGGTGTCCAGAAGAGTTCCTATGAAAAGGAGCCTCTAGGAGGGCTGCGACTGCTATTTTTTGAGGTTTAACAGGACTCCCATGGATGTGAGAAAGTGTGAAGCCGTGGCTAAGGCGTCCAGAGCTCCTTGCATAGAAGGACTTGCTAGAAGCCAATCGTTCAGATATGGGAACACTTGTATTCCGATTTTTCTGAGATGTGCTGCGAGAATTGCACAACACTTTGTAAAAACTTGCGGCGTTGAGGATAGGCCAAAGGCCAGGACTCAACTGATAATGCTGGCCCAAAGCCACAAACCTTAGGTACTTGTGATGCTTCGGGTGAATAGGAATGTGCTGGTAAGCATCCTGCATGTCCAAGGAGGCTAACCAGTCATGTTGATGAAGCAAAGGTAACAAGGTAACAGGGTTCCTAGCGATATCATTTTGAATTTCTCTTTGGGTAGGAATTTGTTTAATTTTCTGAGGTCCAAAATGGGGCGCATGCCCCCAGTTTTCTTTGGAACCAGAAAGTAATGGGAGTAGAACCCTATGTTCCATTGATCCAGCGGAACTACTTCCACTGCCCTGTTGTTCAGAAGGCCTTGTATCTCGGAGGCGAGAAGTTCTGACTGAAGAACTGACAGCCTGGGCTGTCATTTGGGGGGACGATCCGGAGGGGTGTCCAAAAGACTGAGGGAATACCCCTCGTGGATTATCCGGAGGACCCATTTGTCCGAGGTTATGGACTTCCATTGATTGTAGAAGTGAGTCAGACGACCTCCCACCGCTGAGGAAGAGTCTCCCTCAGGCAGCTGAGGTGGGACTTGGGCCAACAACTCAGAAGGCGGCACTGGGCGCTTTGGGTCCTTGCGCCTTCTGCAATGGAGAGTGGGATTGTGATGAATGGTGAAGATACACAGAAAGATCAGGAATTATGGTAGATATGTAATTTTCATATCTTATCTGTGTCAATCTTCACCATTCAGCACCTTTGGGTGAATACTGAGCCCCCCCGAAGGGGGCCCTAGACCCTAAAGGACTAAGTCCCTTAGCTCTCAATGGGTCTGATGAGGCCCGAGACTGGGGAGAGTGAGACTGAGACCCCCCCGGAGGGGGCAGGGGTTGCCCTAACAGACGCCGCTTCACCCTGCGGGAGAAAAGATGGGTTTTCCGGTACACGGAGGAAATCACCCTACGCTGGACCAAGGATGACAACGAGGAAAGATACAGCAATGCCATCAGCCTAGTGCAGATCGCTGTCCCTACGATCCTGGAAACTACCTTGCTGACATCGTAAGATGCCCTCGTTTGGTGCCTTGCTAGCTCCAGGCCACGTGCAGACAGTGCAATGGCTTGTCTGGTTACCTCCAAAGCAGGCATAGAGGCTAGGAGATGACCTAACCTGGACCACAGAAACCTATCATAGGTAGCACAGTGGGCCTGATGTGCAGAAACTGAAAGAAGCAACCGTGCCGAGCAGAAGGTCCTCCTCCCCAGAAGTCAAAATCCATATGAATCTTGATCCAGAAGCCAGTCACGGTGGAGAGCACGAAGCCCATCGGGAGTGTCCAGCTGCGTCAATCCTGACTGAGGATGAAGCAAACTACCTGGAGACTCCGGGGGTGGGGCACAATACCTCTGGCTCAGATCCATACGGGCTGGGACTCCGGAAAAGGGTCTTTGCCAGAATCACAAAAATGCCTCTGGAAAGGAGCAGGCCAGGCGGGCACCACAAGGGCGTCTGCACTGAAATCGCCTAGGAAGGCACACGTTAAATGCTCTGGATTGTGCTGAGTGGGTTGGGTGACATGCAGGTCCTCCATCATCCTCACGAGGAAACGCTGATACTCTGCGAGATCGGAAGCAGAAGAGATGTGGAAAAAGGGCTCCTCTCCACCTAAAGAGGGGGATGAGGAAGTGGAGGACCTTGGAGATCCAGGGGTTGGCTGCTCAGGGTGATGGTAGAACACCTGTCTGTCCATGGCCCTGACATATGAAGGGAAGTGAGCAGCCACACCCTTGAATTGCTCCCAGGAGAGTGGTCCCCTAGGACCAAGAATGCCTGGAAGCGCAGGAGATGGTGACAGAGGAGTGGGGGCAAGGTCAACGGCAGAAGGCGACCGTCCTCTGTCCAGGCAAGAGAGCGCACCAGAAGTCTCAAGAGAAGAAGGGGCTCCGGAAAACCCAACAGCCGACAGCTGATCAACCATGCTGAAGCTGCCTAGGCTGTGCTCTGAAAATTCCCCCCTGTGAGGTGACCGGGACCATGGAATTCCAAAAGGATGGTCTCTACCTTCCAAACACCAGGGCCCTCTCGAGGAGGCCAAGAGAGAAGGGCAAGGGTCCACGCTACAACTCCTTCCCAAACCCAGGTGGGTCCCGGAAAATGGTAGCCACATCGAACCCTGACCCCTCAACCCCTTGGAGTATGAAAGAGCCCTCCTCCTCGCAAACACCAGCCTAGGCAGCTGACAGCCCTGGTCAGTCGCTGAGGGGACCACCCAGGGAGTAGCACCCTCCCCTCCCATTGTGCTCTGATCGGCCCTATAGATGGGCAATCCACGCACACCACCTGAGGGGGTACCCCAAGTGAGGGGGCAGAAAACCCCCTGAGCCCGGGCTGCAGAACAATAGTAGCTTGCACCACTGCCTGCTTGTCAGCACCCCTGACCCTAGACTCGGGGGCGACCGCCCCCTCCTCAGAGGGAGGCTGGCTCTGGTCAGCCGAGGAAACTACCAGGGTGTCCACATGGGCCGCCAACTCCAAAGAGTCAGACAGCCAGTTTGAACCAGACTTGGAGTCCGTCTCCGAGGAGGAAGAGACTGAAGTCCGGTGCCAGACTGTACGTGGACGCACGCTGCCGTCCTGACCGACGGAGGTACCAGTCCGGGTGTCTGCACCACAGCTGGCGCTGAACTCTCCAACGGTACCGGGAACGGTTCCCAAAGAAGATACAGCCCCGAGAGTGGTAGCAGAAATGGAGTAGATGCCTGCAATGGCGCTGTCCTGACCCACGGTGCTGCGAGCTGCACCGAAGTCAGAGACGGTGCTGACAACGGCACTGGCAGCTCCCTCGGCGCCATGACAACTCCCACTGCACCGTGTCCTCGCTTGGTGCTGCAAGCGGCACCAAAGCTAGACATGATGCCATCCCCAGCCTCGGTGCCACAAAGGGTGCCAAGGCAAGAACCGGTCGAAGATGGTGCCGTATAACCTCCCATGGCGCCGTCAGCGCCACAGATGGTGTCGACAGCAGAGACGGCGCTGAGTGGCAGACTGGTGACAAGTACGGCGCCATCAGGACCCACGGCGCCACGAATGGCGTCGAGGTTAAAGATGGCACCGATGGCATCAGGGCGATGCTGAACCAAGCTTCCCAGCCCAAAGAAACAACGCAGGATGCCGTGCCTGAAGGCGTTGCCAGAGCGTGTGCCTCCCCCGGCCCCGGGGAATGGACTGGGCCTCTTGCATTGCAGAAGGGCTTCTGCCATGGTGAGGATACTAGAAGCAGAAGCCCCTCCTCCATGGTCTGTATAGAACCAGGAGGGGAACCGGAAGAAGAAAACCGAGAGACTGTGAAGCAGCCCGGCAGTGTACACCCATCCCGAGGTCGGTGGAGCTCGCCCAGCTTTCCAAGTGCACTGCTCGATGACCTGACGGTCCATGGAGAAGCAGGCGTCGCCACGAATCCGTAATAGTGAAGGCGGGGCCAAGACACGAGCCAGCGTCATGCTGGTCAGTAATGGTGCTAAGGCTGCATGGGCACCGATGCATGAGGGCTTCCCCGTTTTCAATGATTTCTTACCCCTCGACCGAGACATGATCGATGGAAAAACAATTTAAACAAAGACTCGACGTCGCTGACAAATAAAGAAAGGAACAGTCTTACCACAGCGGCGTCCAGTAGAAGCGAAAATGGAACTGGCAGGAAAGAATACTCGGCGTCGATGACACACAGTCGATACAGCAGTAGGCCTGTTGAAAGCAGCTCCTCACGAGGTGCGACCTCTACAGCGGGAGATAAAAAACTGGTGGGAGGGTGGGGTCAACAACCCCTAACGGCCAACCCTGGAGTGCCTCGCAATGCGTCGGGCCTCGAGGGCGGCGCCATCAGTGCGCTGACTCCACCTCCACCCCCACCCCCCAAAGCTCCCGAGGGTCGTGACCTCCGGCCAGAACCCAAAGGTGATGAGTGGTGAAGACTGACACAGATAAGATCATTATGGTGAAGGACTGGTATCATGTCTGCTGGACCTGCCTTGGGCCCACTTATGATATGGATTTGTGCAATGCATGCTTCTCCATGGACTGCCGCACACTGGAGTTTAACACACTGAAGTGGAGTCACCCCATCCCCACTTTCAGAGGCAGACAATGAACCTGTGAGGTGAGGCCAAGGTCAGTTCTCTGGTCCCTTCCCCATACTTCTAGTACTGAGGAAGTACAGGGTCCTCCCCAACCTGGTCTCACCAAGGCATCGGAGGCCTGGGGGGAGAGTGTGTCTGGTGGATAGCCGTCTCCCTGTGGGCAGCCAGCTGAGCACCCCCAGTCTGTCTGCCCTGGGCACCAGATGTCCCCAGTGGTGAAGATACGTGGTAAATCACTTTAACTTAACAGCATGTAACCAAAGAGAGACTTATGCATGTTTAAAACAGCACTGAAAATATAATTAGTTTAAAATGATATATAGGATTGTCATTAGAGCAAATGAATGAAGGCTTTGGGCACAGGATAACTAATATGATAATGAGAACCTGAAATATTGGGAAATTATGTTTAGATAAAGTGGAATCTTGTTATAAGATTTATTTAGGATGAATTGAGGTGGTGCCCATTGACATTGCAATAAGGTTTCTATATAGAATGATTTATGAATGTTATACACTTTACTACAAATATTTGTATTTTATTTTTTAATAGTTCCCCCAGCAGAAGCCAGATGCTGGCAAAATGTTGGGGTACATATGAGAAATAAACCTTAAAAGAGATGAATTAATAACTTGTTTGAAGTGTATGCTTTTTTTTACCAGAGCCGGGGCATCACAGCATTATTGAAGATTTTCACAAACGCACTGTCTCCGCACCCTGAATATTGGTGAACTATAAGAAACAGATTTCCATGGAATCTTTGTTTAATTGACTATACCATCTCTACCTGAGCTATCATGGATCATGGGCCATCTATGACCTATCACCTGGAGCCAACGTGAAAGCCCAGCTGGTGTGATGTTTCAGTAACACACTAACACTGACCAGGTCCAGTTCCATCCTGGCCCTCTGGCACCAAACGCTTCCAGGTCCAGTGCTTCCTCTCCATTGACGTCCTCTGCTGAGGGCATGGAATCCTCCCTCCACATGTCCTCAGCCGCTGAGTAGTCTCTGCACCAGACGTTTCTGGTGGACATGCTGCAGGTGCTGGACACTGGCACTATTGCCACTGGCAATACTTTGTCCATATAGCTGGGACTCCTAAGAGCTTTCAGTGATGTTCATTGTGTCTTCCCTCCCTGGGCTAGAGCCTTCAAGAAATGTTCCAGAACAATTTGGAGACATCCCTTTGCTCTCCCTCTGGGCCCCAAGGGACATCTGCCAATGGTATTTACGCACCCATGGGATCTGTAGGCACAGTACCTCATGCCACCTCTGGAATTTTGGCCATGCAGACCCCAGTAGGGCTTCAATGCCCAATGTGTGACCGAGCTCCTGTTGCTGACTCTGCTCAGACAAATGCTTTGGGTAGGAAGGTGTTCTCCTTGGCTTGCACTATTATGTGCATCTTTGCACATCAGGCACACTTGGTAGCTTGCAACAAGCTATAGCCCAGCCGCCATGCCACATTTGGAGTTGGTCGGGCAAAGCCATCTGCCTTTCTGCCAAGGGCCTGGAGTTGGCGAGACACCAAACAAGGGCATCATGCAATGCCAATGAGGTGGCCTCCAGGTTGGTGGAAACTGGAGTCTCCACTCGGCAGATGGCTTTGCCTCTCAACTAGAACCTATGGCCCAGCGAAAGGTGCTTAACTTCCAGTTTCAGGGGGGCTTACTTTTCCCCTCCGCAGAGTTAGACAGGAGCTTTTGGGGCACTATTCAGTCTGTGTCAGAGTACTTTTGGGTCTTGCTCGATCCATGGGAAGCCCCACCCTCAGGTGTTCTCCCCCACACAGAGGGCTGAGGGTAATAGGTACGTACAGGGTAAGCCAGCTGTTCCCTTTATGGGGAAGCTTGGTACTTGGACCCATAAGTATTAATCAGTGGGGAAGACTGATTCCTGGAAGATATGAAAATTATGTACTCACCGTAATCGTTTATCTTCCAGATTAACTTCACCATTGATTCAGACACCCATCCATCATCCCCCACTCAGCCGAGAGGCAAGGCCTCTAGTAGCTTATCAAAATGTCCAGGGTGCCATGGGAAATGGCACCTGTTATTTCTTGAAACCTAGGAAGCTACCCCTTATAGCCACTGTAGTCTAGCGAAAATGGTGGTTGGGGAGCTCAACCTCTTTTTTTTTTCTCTTAAAAAGAATAACCAATGTCCTTCGCAGATTATTCCAATATTCAATTTTTTCTCCGCCCCAGTGTTTTAGCCTGTTGGGGCTTCTTCAGGGGACTAAGTTTCTAAAAACTTAAAATAATAACTGTAATTACCTATCTTTCCATAATATGCTAATTGTTTTACAAAAAATATAAAAATCACTAATTTAAAACTCCATTGATTCTCCCATGCCAAAAATATTTCATACTTCTATGATGTGTGATTATAGCACAGCATTCTCTCATAATTACATTCAGTGCAAAGCCCTCCTCTTTAAGGTTCCTGCAATTTAAATATTTTTTCAGTGATCTCACATTTCCATATACATTACTATACTCTCCAATCACACTTACATCTCGGGGGAATCACGTCATGCTCACTCTAACCCCCGGGCTGGTAGAACAGCATGTTAACTGTCTGTAATATATAGACTGACCTCCTTAGCAAAGCCATGCAACTCTACGTAGTTTTGTCAGATAACTTTTTAGCATACTCATTCATGCTGCCAAGTGAAATTTCAGTATTTCTACACTGAATACTTAGTACACATAACAAATGTTTGGAACTAACATCCTCTAGGTAGTTTCCTGTTCAATATATTCAAATACATTCTTTAATCCTTTAATTTAATATTGTTTCAATGTGCTTATGCAACTTGATACGATGTATGACTGTGTGACTTACATACATTGCGGCAGTTAGCCGCCTCTCTATCTGTGGGATATACCACCCTATAGGGGTATGATGGTGAGGAACCCTAGAGGAGGGTTCCACCCCTACAGGTGCCGCAGGAATGATTCCCTTGGCTAAAGGTAGGTTAGGAAAAAGTCCATGGAAAAGAGAGACGTGCCACTGGAGGAGGAGGGGAGGATGGTGGGGCAAAGAAAAAATTAATCCTGGACAGTCCAGGAGGAGTGGCCTTTTAAGGCCTGATGGGGGAGTGATGTTGTTGCTCCACCCACTGACCCACAGGCATAGCCTCTATAATGCAATGTGCTTACGCAACTTGATATGATGCATGAAGATACATTGTGGCTGTTTGCCTCTCTATCCATGGGATATACCATCCCATAGGGGTACAACGGCAGGGAACCCTAGAGAAGGGTTCCACCCCTATAGGCGCTGCGGGAATGATTTCGATGGCTAAAGGTAGCTTAGGAAGAAGCCCAAAAAGAATACCCAAAAGACTGTCAAGCATCGCAGAGGCGAGAAATTAGAATAAATCGAGATCAGAAAGTAAGATGATAGACGTAGATGGGAAGGACAGGAGAAGAAGAAGATAGGATGAGGACGATGAACAAAAGGAAAGCTGACAAGATGCAGAAGGACGGACTTCCAAAGGAGAGAGGGAACAGCCGGGGCCACCATCCGACTCCATCCAACAGCGGAACCTAACTATGGAATCTATGAAAGCACTAACCCTGTCTAATATTATGACCATCGGCACAGAGGAGAGGAGAGGAAAAAATCACTTTGAGGAGGAAACCTCTGGGGATCCAAGGCCTAGGTCACTTTCCCTCCAGGCTGAAGGCCATTTTGGTTAGTGACGGCTCAGCTACAGCAATTTAGAGTCGATATTGAGGGAAGAGGAAAAGATTCCAACTTAGATGAAGCTCTCACTCTGTCCTTCTAACAGGAATGCTGTTGAAGGTTGTGAGCGATGTCTCTACAACTAGATGCTCAAATGCAGAGGAGGAGAGAAAAGACCGCTGAGGCACTCAGCCAGCCTACACAAGCCTACGAAACAGGACAGGTGAACCAGAGGCAGTCTTGATGGAGAACAGCATAAAGGGTACCTCCAAACCTGCTCGGGCAGCCAAAGGGGCCCTGATGATGAGAGCCCAACCCCCTTACAGCTTGCAGTCATACATTCTGCATCCAGAGCTGTTGCTGAAACAAGGGACGACTGAAGGTCCAACTGGAGCAAAGAAATTCTCACTATGGGTCAGGTAGAAGGACCCTACTCTGAGCTTCACATGCTCCAGATGTGGACTTCGTAGCTGCAGAGTGAGACTGTCGGCTGCAGGCTAGCCCCAAGCCATGGAGGAATGGACATGGAAGGTATATCTCTGAGTGGAGAGCAGGTCAAGTCAAGGTAGCACAGGACCCATGTGAAAGACATGCTCGATGAGGCGATGTGAACGAGTAGACCTACTGAGAGGTCAGACTGAGTGAAGGAAACCCAAACGAGGGTCCAGAGGAGGCAGGTCGCAGTAGCAACCACGGGAGTACATGAGAACCGGGTCCACTGAAAAGCTAAATCAGGAGTGGAGTGAACTTGAGGAAGGTAGAAACAAGAGCGACCAGGCGAAGCCCACAGCCAACAGGGGAGGTACAAAGTACCAGGAGTAATGAGATATGAGCTACGAAGTTGGAAATGGATGAGAGGAGGATCGAGAGGAATATTCAAGGTTTGCTGATGGAGGAAAGCTTAGAATGATGGTATGGACTGCAAAATGGGAACGAAGGATGCAAAGGGGAAGACGAGGATGGCTAGGTGAAGCCCGCAGCCAACGATGAGTGGGGAAGTTGATGCTGAAGGACAGAATGGTCGAGAAATGAAAATTACGTACCTACCGTAATTACTGATCTTTCTGTGTATCTTCACCATTCATCACTACTTGGGTATAGCTCACCAGAGCTAGGACCCCGCGGGAGACTTTTTTTTTTCCTCCACCCCAGCCCCAGTTCTGACACACCAGACAGTGTATGGAAGGGAGGGTGGGACAAGGCAAGAGAGCCTAAGGGATAGATAAAAGGAAAAGAAGAATGAACTAAAAGGAGAAATAAACAACTGAGGCGACCGAGGAGGAAACTTAGAAAGGAAATTGGGGAGAGAAGAGGGGCCCCAATCTCTGGAAGGAGAAGAAGGATAAGAAAGCAAAGGAAAAGAAGTGAGGGAGGAAGGGGGAAGGACGAGCAACACAACCTCAGAATGGTGGTGCAGCATGTATTTTTTTTTTTTTTTTTTTGGCATAAGGTCCTGACCTAGACTATGAAAACCGGCTGCAAGATAAAAACCTGCAGCGAGGGTCAGAAGACCACGTGGAAGTAGTGCAGGCTGAGGCTGTGTCCCAGCCCCCCCCTCCACCAAATTAAATGTTTTTTTTTTGTTTATTTGTTTTTTTAAACCAACTAGAGGTTTCAAAAATTACAAGGTGGCCTCAAATTGAGGTCACTAAAGAAAAACTCTTAAATATATAAAGGGGGGAAAACATGACCCTCTTCACACTCCACAACCCCTCTAGAGGGGAAAAGGATGGAGAGGTTCCTTCAAACTCAGAAAACAGAGGCATACCCCATGTGTCCTCACAACCCCTTCCCGTCTACATATCAGGAAGAGGAGAGGGAGGGAAAAGACACACGGGGGAGAGGGGAGGAGTCCAGAGACTTAGGCCCCGGGGGAAGGAGGGGTGGGATTTAGTGACGAATGGTGAAGATACACAAAAAGATCAATAATTTTGGTAGGTACATAATTTTCATATCTTATCTGTGTCAATCTTCACCATTCATCACTACTGGTGAGCACGGTTTCCCTGAAAAAGAGGGGGCACCCAGAACAATTCTAAGGGACCAGGTCCCATAGCCTCCAGTGGGTGAGACACTGAAGGGGAGCACCCTTACAGGCCTAGGGAAGCCTGAGACTGGTCTGGGTGAGACGGGGATCCCCTCGTGGGGGAAGGAAGGTGCCCCAAAAGTCGCCGTCTCACTTGGCGGGAGAAGAGGTGGGTTCTCTGGTAGGCGGAGTAAATCACCCTACGCCGGGCCAGGGGTGACAACTGGGATAGGTGAAGCCATGCCGTCCGCCGAAGGCAGATCGCTGTCCCTACCACTCTGGAAGCTACCTCACTGGCATCATAAGATACCCTTGCTTGGTGTCCTGCTAGCTCCAGGTCCCGTGCAGAGAGGGCGATGGCTTGCCTGGTTTTCTCCGAATCAGGCACTGAAGCTAGGAGCTGTTCTAGCCTGGACCACAAGAACCTGTCATAGGCTGCAAAGTGGGCCTGATGTGCAGCAATTGAAAGGGAGATCCGTGCCGAGTAAAATACTCGTCTCTCCCAGAAATCGAAGTCCGCAGTGTCCGAATCTGAAGGGAAGTCACGGTAGGGGGCGCGTGGCCCTGAAGGAGTATCCAGGGAGGTCAACCCAGAAGGGGGGTGAGGCAGAGAACCTGGAGATCCTGGGGGAGTGCAATACCGCTGGCTTAAGTCCCTTGGGGCTGGAACAGTGGAGAAGGGACGAAGCCAGCGCCGATGCAACGCTTCCTGAAAAGGAATCGGCCAGGCAGATGCCACCAAGAGGGCCGCACTGAATTTGCCCAAAAAGGCATGTGTCACATGCTCGGGATTGCTTATAGGTACAGGGGTCAGGTGGAGCTTGTCCAACATCCTCACCAGGAAGCGCCGATAGGAGGACAGATCAGACGCAGGTAATATGTGGACCGATGGTTCCTCTCCCTCAGTAGAGGGAGAAGAAGAGGAAGACAAGCTCCCCACATCAGGGGTTGGCTGCACGGGGGCATGGTGAAAAACCTGCTGGTCCAGGGCATGGAGGTAGGTGGGAAAGAATGCAGCCAATCCTCTGAATTGCTCCCAAGTAAGAGGACCCCAAGGCCCCGGAATACCTGGGACTACCGGGGGTGGAGACAGAGGCTCAGAGGGCAGGCTCCTGGCAACAGGAGAACGGTCTCTCTGTCGGGGCAGGGAGGCCAACAGAAGACCCTTTGCAGGGAGGGGGAACCCAAAGCTGCTGCAGCTAACAGCCATTCAACTGGGTCGGAACGGTCAGAGCTGTGCCCCAAGAAAGAAATCCCCTCAATAAGGTGACTGGGACCGTATGGGCCCAGAAGGACGTCCCCTGACCTCAGAAGTAGAAATCCCCCTGCCGGTCTCCATCAGGGAAAGGCGAGGGTCTGCACTGCAGCTCCTTCCAGGACCTGGCCTGGACCCAGAAAGAGATCGCTGCGCCACACCTCTACCTCTCAACCCATCAGAGTCAGAGAGGGACCTCGTCCTCTTTGCCACTAACCTAGTCAACTGGCATCCCCGAGTAGACTCCGAGGAGTCCACCCAGGGAACCTTACCCTCCCCCTCCTGATGTGCCCTGGGCTGCCCCAGACTTGGACTGTCCAAACACATCAAGGAGGGGGGAACCTCAACTGTAGTAACAGCCTCTCCAGTGACCTCAGGCTGCTCAGCAGTAGCCACAGGGAACACCGCTGGCTGGTCAGACCCCTGACCCTGAGGTCTACCGGTGAAAGCTGAACTGCAGGAGGGGGGAGAGTGGGGGCCGAGGTGCTGAAGACAGAAGGATCTGAAGATCCAGAGGAATCCGGAAGCCAGTCCAGATCAGACCCAGAATCCGCCTCCGAGGAGGAAGACTCCGAGGTCCGATGCCTGACCACCCCACAGGCCCATCCAGCTCACGGGCCCCGAGGTCAGGCACCCTGAGACTCAAAACCCCCAACAGCAGCAGAGGACAGTACAGTTCCACGTCCAGCGCTGACACGTCCCCGCAACCGAAAACGGCCGTGAGCTGCGCACTCTGGAGCACAGCTCCATCACTGGTCCTCGCACCGCCCGAGAGTTGAATCCACGCGGCGTTGCACCCGTGCCAACATCCACCCCAGCGCCAAGAGCGACGCCAAGGCAGACCCAGTGCGACATTACTAACTCCGCGCTAAGGCCGATGGCCGCCACCGGGGCAAAGATGGCACCGTCTCCCATCCCGGCATCGCAATCAGTACCAAGACTAGAACCAGGCCCAGAAGACTCCAAACCAGCAACCGCAACGCTGCCAGAAACCCCGACACTGCGAGCAGAATCAGGGGCAACGGCGGTACCGAGGACAGGCCCAACACCGACCAAAGCATCGCTGTCCAAGTTGATGGTGCCGTGAGTGGCGCCGGGACTGACAGTGACACCAGAGAACAGCGCCAAGGACGATCCTGATCCGGTCCCGAGGGACCCAGAGTGCGACACAGAGGGAGCCTTCACTACTGAAGTAGCGACTGCCAGGACAGTGCCTCCCGACTGACCTCCAAGAGGGTCAGCCTGGGCCTCCTGCACCGTGGAAGAAACCCCCGCCGTGGCAAGGCTAGACAAGGCAGGGGTTCCCTCCTCCGCGGGCTGTATAGGACCGGGAGGGGACCCGGAGGAAGGGCCAAGAGTCCTGACCTTGGCCTGACAACTGTGAATCCATCCTCCAAAAGTCGGCAGCGCACATCCGATTTTCCACACGCGAATCTCAACAACACGGCGGTCCATGGAAAAGCAGATATCGCAGTTATCCATATCATGTCCAGGGCCGAGGCAGGAGAGGCAACGGTCATGCTGGTCTGTAACAGAGTAAAGGCGGCCACAGGGGCACCGACGCATGTGGGACCGCCCCGCTTTCGACGCCTTGTTGCCCCCTGGACGAGACATGACCGGATGAAAAATGAAATAAAACACAGTACTCGACACCGCTTTAAACAAAAAGGAAAGATCTTACTGGAGTCGAAGAAGCGACGTCGAGCAGACGGTCAGAACCGAGGCAATACAACACGATGGACTTAAGCCACAAAATTTCTTTGGTCTCACACGTAGGATCCTCACTCGATGGCGGGGGAGAAAGAACTGGGGCTGGGACGACAACGGCTAACTGGCAACCCTCGAGCGCCACGTAGAGCAGCTGATCTCAGGGCGGCACCAACCCGCGTTGACTCCTCCCATAGACAAAAAAGTCTCCCGCGGGGTCCTAGCTCCGGTGAGCTATACCCAAGTAATGATGAATGGTGAAGCTTGACACAGATAAGATCAAATGAACAATAGGTGGTGGATTGACAGCCTTGAATGGTTTGAAGTGAGGAATGGAATGTACGATGTATGATGATGAAATGAAGCCTGGAAGGCCAGTACGGTGAAGGTAAGATATGAAATGGACAATGTATGGTGATGGAGTGAAGCTTTGATGGCCGGTATAGTTAAGGTAAAATATGAAATGGAAGAGGTATGATGATGGCGGGAAGCCCAGAAGGCCAGAACAGTTATGGTGACGTATGAAATGTACGATATACGATGATGGAGTGAAGCCTTGGAAGCTGGTATAGTGAAATCGAGGTATAAAAGGACGAAATACGATAATGGAGGGAAAGCCTTGAAGGCTGGTATGGTGAAGGGTGAGAAGGAAGGGTAAGTAAGAGGGCAAGTAGGGTATAGGAAGAACGAGGTTCGGTAACAATGAAGGCTTGCCATGGAGTGGAGGAGATGTGAGTTGAGTGGACCAGAACATAGAACTAGGGTATGAGTAGGATATGAATATGTATGGCAATGGCAGGATAGGGAAATACTAACAGCGAAGATGGTATGTGGAGAGGTGGTGGTTAGGAATGGAGTGGTGAAGGGGATGGCGGGCAGAGTATAGAAAGCCCAAAAGAAATAACGACAGACAGCCAGGGGTAGAGGGAAGTACATACCGTAATTCTTGATCTTTCTGTGCATCTTCACCATTCATCACTGGTGAGTTCTGGTCGGAGGACAGAACGCCGCAGGAGCTTTTTTTTTGTGTGTGTGTGTGTGTGTTCAAGAGGCAGAGCCGATGTTGAGATGGCACTGCCCTCGAGGCCGATGCACTGTGTGGCACTCGTGAGTTGGCTAGTAACCGACGTCAGTTCCTCTTCAGACCCAGTTCTGCACACCGGAGAGTGGTTAGAAAAAAGAGAGCAAGGCAAGGGAGCCCAAGGGATAGAAAAAAGGAAAAGATATAAAAACCAAGGAAGGAATAATGCCGGAAAAAAGACAGAAGGATAAGTCCTATGGGTCTGGGACAAGGGGCCTCAACCTCTGGGTAAGGAGGGAGGGAGGGATAGAATAAGGGAGGGAGAAAGGTAAGACAGGAGAAAAAGGAGAAGAAGGGAGGAGGGAGAGAAGACGCCACACTCCACCCGACGGGGTCCAAAGGACTGCCCGAGGACTGCAGAAGGGCAATACTGCTTTAACCATGTCTCTTATTCAAGAAGGAAGAATCTCTAGAAGGAACCAGAGGACTGCTAGTCTGAAGTCCAGAAGAGGAGTAGTGCACCGACTCTGAAGAGTCCTCACTGGGGAAGACAGATGGCAATATCCCTCCCCGAGAAAGGATAAACCAAGAAGGACAGGAATCATCCTGAATAGACACAAAAATAAGCCCCGAATGTCTTTTTTTTATTTTTTAAACCGTCTCTCTGAAGGAGGGTCGAAGAAGAGGAGGCTTATTCTTCAAAATTAAGAGTGATAGGAAATCCCAGAGGGAAACCCTGCCAGGGAAATGGGAAGTGGGAAGGATCACCAGGGCCCCACCATCCCTACTCTAATAGAATGCCTAGAGCTTTAGATAAAGCAGGGAAAGTATGCAAAACGGGTCTGACCAGGAAGAGGGTCCCATTAGGATGGAAACAGAACCTTGGTGACTAAAAAAGGGGTTGCCTCCCTGCTTATCCCCCCAACACTCTCAACACTTTCTAAGGGGACTGAGCAAGAGGTACCAGAACTACTGGCAGGACAGTTTGGAGAGACAAACAGGGAGGAGGTATCACCCAGAGACTGAAGCCTAAGAGGGGAAGGTGGGTAGAAAGCAGTAATGAACGGTGAAGATACACAGAAAGATCAAGAATTACGGTAGGTACATAATTTTCATATCTTCTCTATGTCAGTCTTCACCATTCGTACCTGGTGGGTGATTACCAAGCCCCCTGAAGGGGACCTGGTACCTCCCCGAGGGAAAGAAGTCCCTCAGCCTCCTGTGGGGGAAGACACCAGAGGAGGGAATCCTTCCAGGCCTATTTAGGCCTGAGACTGGACTGGGAGAGGTAGCGTTCACCTTTGGGTAGAAGAGGGAAGTTGCCCCTGATGTTCCCGCCTCACCCTGTGGGAGAAAAATGAAAATTACGTACCTACTGTAATTATGATCTTTCTGTGTATCTTCACCATTCATCACTTTTGGGTATATGGCCGGAGGTCATGACCCCTCGGGAGCTTTTTTTTGGGTGGTCGACGCACCATCGGCGCCGTCCTCGAGGCCGACACACTGCGTAGCGTTAGTGGGTTGGCCGTTAGGTGCTGTTGACTCTGCCCTTCCGCCAGTTCTGAGTTGCCGGAGAGGTGAGACAAGGGTTGGGAGGGTGGGACAAGAAGTCCATGGACAGATAAAGGAAAAGATACAAGAACTATAAGAAGAAATAATGACCAAGAGGACAGAATAAGAAGAAGAAGACAAAAACTAAGGGGATTGGGTAGGGACCCCAATCTCTGGAAGTAGAAAGGATGAGGAAGGGTGGGTTAGGGATTTTAGACATTAAGAAAAGAGTGGGGGAGTTAAAGACCATACCCTGGAACCTTGACCTGTCTCCAGATTGTATAGGAACTGCAAGGAGTAGCTAAAGGCTTACTGCCAGAATTCAAGGCACAAAATCACTGGCAAAAACTCCATTTTAGCAGAGTCAGCTACTCTGGAAGAGAGACAGGATACAGGGAATTCTCCCCCCTCTCAAGGGAAAAAAACTTTTGGTGTAATAAAAGTATTTTCTTGAAATAGTTAAGGATACTGTATGTCCAAATGACAAGGGAACTGAGGAATGACGGGATAAAAAGAGAGGAGGAGAGAACGGAGGGCAACTGCCAACTCCCACCCCAGAGGGGTGGAGCCTAGAGCACTGGAGAAGGAGTGTCCCCCATCCTGACCACTCTCCCTAGAAACATCATCCCCCTATGTGCCCCTGTTTACCCCACCCCTGACTAGAAGAAAGGAGGGGGGCAAGGATGGGCACAGAGAGGAAGGGGGACCCAGAGACTGAGGCCCCAGGGGGATGGTGGGCGGGATTGTGATGAATGGTGAAGATACACACAGAAAGATCATAATTACGGTAGGTACACCATTTTCATGTCTTATCTGTGTCCATCTTCACCATTCATCACCTTTGGGTGAGTGCCGAGCCCCCCCCTGAAGGGGGTTTTCAACCCTAACAGACAGAGTCCCTTAGCTCTCAGTGGGTGACACACTAAGAGGGAGAACCTTGTGGGCCTGGAGAGGCCCAAGACTGGGGAGAGTGAGACGGGGAACCCCTGGAGGGGGAAGGAAGTTGCCCCGACAGACGCCGCCTCACTCTACGGGAGAAGAGATAGGTTCTCTGGTGAGTGGAGTTAATCACCCTACGCTGGGCCAAGGGTGACAACCGGGAAAGATGTAGCCATGCCGTCCGCTGAGTGCAGATCGCTGTTCCTACGACCCTGGTAGCTACCTCATTGGCATCATACGATGCCCTTGCTTGGTGCCTTGCTAGATCCAGGCCACATGCAGAGAGTGCAATGGCAGTCTGGTTTTGCTCGTGTCAAGCAATGAGGGCTAGGAGCTGACCCAGCCTGGACCACAGGAACCTGTCATAGGATGCGTAGTGCGCCTGATGTGCTACGATAGAGAGCAGCAACTGTGCCGAGTAGAACGTCCTCCTCCCCCAGAAGTCAAAATATGAAAATTATGTACCTACCATAATTCTTGATCTTCTCTTGTATCTTCACCATTCATTACTGCTTGGGTGTAGCTGGGCCGCGCGCCCGCCACGGGAGTTTTTTTTTTTTTTGTTAGAGGTCGGTACATGGGCACTCAAAGTGACACTATCTGCGGTGTGCAAGGGCAGTCAAGCGCACACAGTCTCCTCCTACATCCTTAGTTTTGTTAGCGGAGAGGCGTAAATAAAGGCAAAAATAAAAATAGCGAGGCAAGAGAGCCGAGGGATAGAAAAAAGAAAGAATATAAACTGAAAAAGGCATAAGCTGGTAGAGGACAGAAAACAAGAGAGGGAATCTACCTAAAGGGGCCGCAGGGCCTCACTGCTGAGGTGGTTCCAAGGGAGGAACAGATAAAGAAGGGAAAGAAGAGGGGAAAGAAGAAGAAGAAGAGGAAAAAGAAGACAGAGGGATGTTGGAAGGGAGAACTCTGTCAAATCAGAGGTTGGTTTGAGGCTTATAAGCTCGGAACCAAGAATAAGGGAGCAAGGATCCCACTGGATGGAATTTGAGAGAAGGTTCAGCCGAGCTGTTTGAACAGTTTGGATACAAAAGGCAGAAGCTCTACACTTCCCGTCATCCCCAACCCTTTAAACTGTAGCTGAGAGCTCACAGACTGCCAAAGCAGAAAGTCTGTTCCAAAAGGAGAGTGCCCAACTTAGCAAGGGAAAAACCTTATCTAGCACTTTAAGTGTTAACACCAAAGTGTGTATGTTTGTGCGTGTGTGTGTGCGGGGGGTGGGGTAACGCCGTAAGAAGGCACCCCTTTAGGTAAAGAAAGAATGGGAACTCAGTTGGACTCCCTGGAGAAAAAGTGAAGATCGCCAACTCCAGAAGAGTAATGTCAGGACAGAGAAGTATCAGAGACTGACATAGGAGATTAGGGCTTGCCAGAGGGGACCTTGAAAGGAGACAGAGCCAGAGACTGGCTGGTCTCCTAAACTGTGAACTGAACAGCATGGCCAAGAGAAAGACCAATAAGTCACCCCTAGGGGTAGTCAGAAAGAGTTCACTGAGGATAGCACAAGTCCCACTCGTTCCCCTTCTCCCTCAGAAAGGGTATCTGTTCAGATGAACAGACACGCAGGTTTGTTTTCTTTTGGCGTAAAGGCCAACAAAGAAGAGGGGAGGAATGAGCAGGGAGGGGGGGACGCCGCAGTAGGAGGCCCTAGAGGGGAAGGTGGGCGGGTATCAGTAATGAATGGTGAAGATACAAGAGAAGATCAAGAATTACGGTAGGTACGTAATTTTCATACCTTCCCTTGTCAATCTTCACCATTCATTACTGCTTGGGTGAGTACCAAGCCCCCGCAGGGGGACAAGAAAAACCCTGAGGGAACAAGACCCACAGCCTCCTGTTAGTGGAAAACAGAAGGGAGAGACCCTGGGCTAATCAAACGAAAAGCCTAAGGCTGAGGAGAGCTAGGAGATGTCCTTCAAAGACGAGGAGATGGAGGAAGCCCCTGCAGAAGTCTCTTAGCTCTGGTGGAAAACAGGCAGGTCCCTCGGAAGGCGGAGCGAATCACTCTACGCCGGGCCAAATGACAACCTTGATAGACAAAGCCATGCCATCCGCCTAATGCAGATCGCTGCCCCTGCAAGCCTGGAAGCCACTTCACTGGCATCATAAGATGCCCTTGCCTGGTGCCTTGCCAGCTCCAGGCCTATAGCAGAGAGGGCAACTGCCTGTCTAGATTGCTCCGAGTCAGGCATTGATGTTAGGAGCTGAGATAGCATCGACCATAGATGCCTGTTGTAGGCAGCATGGTGTGCCCGATGAGATGTGATGCAGAGCATCGCACGAGAGGAAGAGAACACTCTTCTCCCCAATCAAACTGTAGAGAATCTGAGTCCAGCAGTGGGTCCTGCGCCAGGCGGCGGTGCCCAGAAGGAGTCTCTAGGTATGCCAATCCCGAAGGCAGGTTGGGGAGAGAATCTAGGGACTCAGAAGGGGCACAATACCTCCTCCTGCAGTCTGCCGGGGCTGGGATAGAGTCGGCTGGAGACTGCCAGGAACGGATAGACACCTCCTGGAAAGGAATAGGCCAGGATGACACCATCAAATGTTGGGCACTGAATTCACTGAGGAATTCAAAGTCTCCTGCTCAGTACTGTCTCGCCTAACAAAGGAAATGCGAAGATCCCTCACCATCCTCAACAGGAAGCGCTGATATTCGGTGAAATCAGCGTCGGAAGAGAGGTGAGCAGAGGGTTCCTCTCCCTCTGAGGAGGGAGACGAGGATGATGGGGAACTCGAATGTTCAGAGGACTCCTGCAGTGGTGGGGATAGGCGAAACACCCACTCATGCATGCATCTAACGTATGAGGGGAAGGTCGCTGCTGTGCCTCTGAACATCTCCCAGGATAACGGCCCCGTAGGACCGACATGGCCTGGGAGAGAGGGCGTGACAGAGGAATGAGAGAGGGGCACCTACGAAGAGACAACTGTCCTCTGCTAGGGCTCTGGAATCCGGAAAACGTAGCCCGAGCTGGCAGGGTCCTGGATAACAAACCAGGTCGCAGAACGGAACCCTGGGGATGCGAACCTTGGCAGAGCCTGGAAGGGGGTCCTCCCCTGTGACATGCCTGGGGCTGTATGGATCCAGAAGGAAGGCTCACAGCAACACCACTGAAGGGATCCGCCAAACCCATGAGGGAGAGGCGGAGCTCAGCGCTACGGCTCCTACCCAAACCTCAAGGGGTGGAAGGCAGAAGCCGGCTTGCCTCACCGCGCCCCCTCAACCCCTCGGACTCAGAAGACGACCTCCTCCTCAACGTCAGTGACAGAGCCCATCGATCCAGGAGTCTCCCTGGGGAGTCCCCCGAAGATAGGGTCCCGAGTCCACCCCGAGAGGGTGCGGCAGCACCGGAGACGGCAGCTGCCACAGCCCCCTATGGGAGAACAGCCCTCTCCCCAACCTCCATGCCATCTCCTCTCAAAGGCCCCTGGCAACCCCCAGCCTGGGAGTCCTCAGAAGAAGACTGCTGTGGAGACTGAGGAATGGGCACGCTGGGCCACCTGACATCATGTCCCACAGAAGACTCCGATCCCGAAGAATCATGGAGCCAAGATGGATACACATCCGAATCGTCCACTTCCAAAGAAGAGGTGATCAGCAGGACCTCAATACTGGCCACCCCAGGAGTCTCTTGGGAAACTGCACTGCGAGCAGCGCCGGTGCCACACACAGCGCCAGTCGACACCCCAGCACCCGAAACAATGCCCGAACCCAGTTCCCGACCCACCCGCAGTCCCAGCTGAGTCCCGGCGCTGGGACCCGACCTACGTGACTAGAGGAGTCAACCGGGCTCACGGCACCGCCAGCGCGCCCGAGCGCCATGGTGCCGCCTAACCACCTGCCCACGAGCAGCACCAGGATCGAGACAGCACCAGAAAGCGGCGTCAAGGGTCCACCCACGCCGGGCCCGGCAACCGCGAGCCGCGACACTGGGGGAGCCTGCACCTCCGAAGAAGTGACTGCAGAGGCAGTGTCTCTACCGCGGCCCCAGGAGGGACCACGGCGTTTCTCCAACACCGCAAAAGAGGTCTCCTCCTCGGCAAGACTTGAAGACGGCCCCAAAGTTGGGCGATCCAGGCACACCACTTGAGGGGCTACCACTGCTGAGGGGTCAGAGAACCCTCCGAGGCCAGGCTGCAGAGCAATGGTGGCCTGCACCACTGCCTGCTGGTCAGCATCCCTGACCCTGGCCTCGGTAGTCCCTATCCGCTCCTCAGAGGGGGACTGGCTGCGGCCTGTTGAGGACACTACCTGAGTGTCCACGTGAGCAGCTAACTCTAGAGAGCCAGACTGCCTGTCCGACTCAGAGTCCGACTCCTCCTCCGAAGAGGAGGAGACCGAAGTCCTGTGCCAGACAGTGCGTGGACGCTCACTGCCATCCTGACCAAATAGGGCACCAGAAGCAGAGGCCGCACCACAGTTGGTACCGGTGCCCCCCGCAGCACCGCGAACGGTGGCAGAAGAGGACATGGCTCCAACAAGGGCAGCGGCCTCAGTGCCACAGCCTGACATGACGCCACAAGCGGCGCCAAGGACAGAGACATCGCCGACGATGGCTCCGACAGGGCTCTCGGCACCACGAATGGCACCAAGGCCAGAGACCTCCACTGCACCATCCAGCCCCATGGCACCGCTCGTGGCAACGAGGACAGAGACGGCGCCGACGATGACTTTGACAGTGCTCTCAGTGCTGAGATCCGGAACCCCCACGGCACTGTGTCCATGCCCGGAACCACGAACGGCTCCAGAGCTGGACATGGCGCCGTGCTCAACCTTGGCGCCGTGGACGGCGCCGAGGCGAGAAAAAGTCAGAGATGGCGCAGTAGAACATCCCACGGCACCACTAGCACCATCAGCATCACGAACAGCACCGGCAGCAGCCACGGCACCTACGCCCAAAACGGCGCCAAGAGACGATGTCGAGGACAGTGCCGACCCAGGTCTTCCGAGCCATGGGTCTGACACTGGGGGAGCCTTCGCCCCTGAAGGGGCGACTGCCAATGCGGTGCCTCCCACCCGTCCCCCGGAGGGAACAGACTGGGCCTCCTGCACTGTGGGAGGAACCTTGGCCACGGCTAGGCTACGAGAGGCCGAGGCTCCCTCCTCCTCGGCTCGTATAGAATCGGGAGGGGACCCGGAGGAAAGGCCAAGAGAATGCGGCTTGGCCTGATGACTGCGCACCCGACCCCTGAAAGTCAGCGGAGCCCACCCCACTTTCCATGCGCGTTGTTCGATGACCCGGTGGTCCATGGAGAAGCAGGCATCGCATGAATCCATGTCGTGAAGCAGGCCAAGACACGCGAGGCAATGGTCGTGCTGGAGAACCTACGGCCGCATAGGCACCGTCGCATGGGGAGCCTTCCCGTTTTAGTAAATTTCCTGCCCTCCGACCGAGACATGACCTACGAAAAAGAAACACCAAAACAAGACTCGACATCTCAAAATTAAAATAAATAAAGGAACAATCTTACCAGTCGACGTCGAGTAGGCTATCAGAACCGGCAGGGGAAGGGGCCGACGAACTGCGACTCGGAATTGACACAGAGTCGAACGGTAGGCTAGAAACGAAACTGCATAGAAGTAGGCCTCAAATTCAGCTCTGAAGCTTCCCACGAGGTGACCTCAATGGCAGGAGATGAAGAACTGGAGGGAGGGTCGGAGTCGACAGCACCTAACGGCCAACCTGCAAGTACTACGCAGTGTTTCGGCCTCGAGGGTGGCGCCGAGGGTACGTCGACTCCGCCCACAAAAAAAAAAAAAAAAAGCTCCCACGGTGTCATGACCTCTGGTCATATACCTAAAGGTGATGAATGGTGAAGACTGACACAGATAAGATGGTGGGTTCCCCGGAATGAGGAGGCAGTCACCCTACGCCGGGCCAGGGGTGAGAACCTGAAAAGACGAAGCCATGCTATCCGCTTAATGCAGATTGCTGTCCCAGCTAGCCGGGATGCCACCTTACTGGCGTCATGCGATGCCCTTGCTTGGTGCCTTACAAGCTCCAGGCACCGTGCGCAGAGGGCAATGGCCTGTCTGGTCACCTCCGAATCAGGCAAGGACACTAGGCTCTGTCCTAGTAGAGACCATAAGTGCCTGTTATAGGCAGCATGATGGGCCTGATGTGCTGAAAGAGACAAAGAGAGACGTGCTGAAGAGAACACGCTCCTCCTCCAAAAGTCAGACTGAGCAGAGTCTATCTCCAGGGGTTGGTCATGTCTTGGGCATCTATGCCCAGAAGGTGTGTCCAGGAGCGTCACGCCTGAAGGAGGGTAAGCCAAGACTCCTGGAGACCCTAGCACAATACCTGCTCCAGCAGCCCCTCAAGGCTAGAGAGAGGGTTGAAGGACTTTTCCAGGAATGGTACAACGCCTCCCTGAAGGGAGAGGACCAGGCGGGAACCACCAGGTTGGCAGCACTGAATTTGCCTCAAAAGGTGTGCACCGTCTGCTCAGGATTGCGACTTCCTAACTCTGAGATGTGGAGCTTGTCGACCAACCCTGAAAAGAAGCGCTGATAGCAAAACAAATTAGCAGCTGGGGAAAGGTGGACGGAGGATTCGTGTCCCTCAGAGGAGGAAGACGAGGAGTCCAGAGAGTCAGGCACTGGCTATACAGGGGTACGGTGGAACACCTCCTGCTCCATGGACCTAAAGTAGACAGGGAATAGTGCAGCCATGCACCTGAACTGCTCCCAGGTGAGAGGGCCTGTAGGACCAACATGGCTTGGGAGAGAGGAAGGTGTTGGCAGAGGTAAGGGAGCTAAACACCTCCGAGGTAGAGCATGACCTCTGCCAGGGCTGGGGAACTGAACAGGAGACCTCAAGGATGGAGAAGATCTGTCTGCCAGAACAGTCTGGAGCCGTTCAACCAAGCTGTCAGGACTGAGCCCTAAAAGTGAATCCCCCCTGCGAGGCGACCGGGGCCGCATGAGCCCAGAAGGGTGGCCCCTAGCCTCTAAAGATGAGATTCCTCCCGGGAATACTTCAGGGGGAAAAAAACAGGACCGGCGCTGCAACTCCTACCCGAGCCCCTGTGGGCTCCCAGGGAGGTGCGCTGTCCCCGATTCTGTCCCCTCAACCCTTCAGACTCAGAGAGGGACCTCTTCCTTAGAGTCAGCCTAGGCAGCTCGATCACCATGGCCAACTCCTGAGAGATGGTCACCAAGAGAGCACCCTCCCTTGCCTGAGGCACCCCAGCTGGTTCAAAAATGGGACCGGCCCTAGCACCCAGAGAAGGGGGTACACCTCTCAAGGGAAAGAGAGAACCACTGACTCCAGCATGGCCCCTGGTGCCACCCTGCACACCGGAGGACTGGTTGGAACCACTAACACCACAGACAACAGTAACTACTAAACCCAAAGGAGGGGGCTGAATCAGAGTTGTAGTGCTGGGCAAGGAGGAGTCGGACGACTCCGAAGAATCCGGGAGCCAGTCCGGTCTGCCTCCGAGTTGTCATCCTCATCTGAGGAAGCTCGGACCCAGAACCACTCCTCGATCTCCTCCAGTTCCCAGACCGTGAGCGGCAACGCGAACCGGCCTTGCACTATTCACGGCACCACCACAATCACTGGCACTGTGCGCGGCACCGGGATCCGAGACAGCCCCGGGAGCCGACTCCATGCCACCTGCGCCGCTGCCCCAATCTCTGGTGCTGCAAGTGGTGCCGAGATCTGAGGTGGAACCAACAGACAGCACCAAGGTCGACACCAGACCAGGCCCAGAGGCCCTAGGCCGCGACGCCGAGGGAGCTTTCGCCTCTGAGGAGGCGACTGCTAGAATAGTGCCTCCGGCCTGACTCCTGGAGGAATCAGGCCGGGCCTCCTGCACCATGGAAGAAGTTTCTGCTGAGGCAAGGCAAGATGGGGAGAAAAACCCCTCCTCCATGGGCCATATAGGACCGGAAGGGGACCCGGAGGAAGGGTCAAGAAATCTGCATTTGGCTTCCGAGGTGCGAGCCTGTCCACCAAAAGTCAGCGGCGCATGTCCGACTTTAAACATGCACAGTTATAACACTTGATGGTCCAAGAAAAAATAGGCATCATAGCGATCCATATCATGGTGTGAGTCCAAGCAGCTCAAGCAACAGTCATGTTGGTCCATGACAGAAAAAAGTCAGCCGCAGGTACACCGCCGCATAGGAGGCTGACCCCCCTTGGAGGGTTTCTTCTTGTCCTCCGAACGAGACATGACCGGATGAAAAAACAAGAAACAGAAACAGCACTCAGCGTCGTGTCGGCCCGGTGGTGCTGAGAGTTGAGGCGCTGGATGCCACACCTCGCACGACGCTGGCAACCCAGGTTTAGAAATGCACACCGGGTCGTCAGGGGAGGGATGGGATCGAGCATCCGAGGGATTGTTCTCCCATCCCTAGGGAGGGTTGAGGGATCCCATCGCTCTGTAGTGTCCCCTGTGATGACTGGGGACACTACCAGAGTGGTGCACTTGGGCATGGAGTGTGGCAGATGTCGGCATGTTGTGCCTTTGACGTCACTGCATGCCCGCACTCCAAAGGTCCATTAATGGAGGAAAAAGACTGGGCGTGAGCAAGTAGCTTGATAGCCACGCAATATCTATTGCTTACCAACAAGTGCACTTGCTTCGACCCTACTTGATATCGCTTGCCTCCTCCCATCCCTCTAATCACCTCTCCTTTTCTCTCTCCTATTGCCCTTCATTACCTGTCCTATCACTACCGCTTCTTCTTAATTCACTTCCCCTACTTTCTCACTCAGTTTTGTCTCTCTCTCTCTCTCACCCCTTCTTCCCGCTCTCGTCTCTACCCACAAACCCCTTGTAATGACTGTGTTTAATGTTCTGCTATAATAGCTAGTTCTCCTGCTAAACCTCTCGGTGGGTCGTGTCCTTAATCTCTCTCTGATATTTTACTTAGGCTTCAAAATCCTCTATTTCAACTTGATGCATCTGTTAAGACTTTCCTTCTTACCTCTAGCTCTTGCATGTTTATCCCAGTTTCTCTCTTCTCCCTACCACTGATGACTTGAACAGCATATGCCTCCAACCCTGCTGTTCCACGCTGTCTTAGTCATGTTTATGCTATCCCTCTTTGTCATGATTTGCCTATTCCTGCTTACGTACCTCTTCCTTGCTCATTACTGTTTGTACTTGCTATGCCATGTATTATTGGACTGGGTATGATTATATGTGCTACGTTTATCTAATTCCTTTTGTCATGATTTACTTTTTCTAGTTTATGTAACTTAGATTGCTCATCATTGACTGCACTTATTATGCCATGTACTATTGGACTGTTGTACAATGTTTTGTTCTGTACTCTCCCGGATCGTGCCTGAAAATAGTTATTTTATGGCTAGTGCACTTACCCGGTAAACAAAAACTAAATAAAATAAAATAAATACCGCCCAGAGGTCTGTCGTGGAATTGTGCTGGGGGGGTCTGGTCTCAGCCCGGCATGGGAAGGCATAGGGGGGCCTCCCAGCGGGTCGGAGAGCGGCCGTACCAGACTCCCCATCATGCGAGTGTGCCTGCTGCCCTTCGGGCAGGGGGAACCGGCGTCTGGATGCCCCTGCCGTATGTACCGCAGCAGAAGAGAAATAAGAATGTGATAAAAAATAAAAAGGAATGGTGTTACCAATCGACGGCCCCGAAAGAAGCTGTACAGAACTAGGAACTGACTGACTAGGCCACCGATGCAGATTTGCTCCACATGAGGTATGTGTCAACTCGACGGCGGGAGAAGCAGAACTGGGTCTGAGGAGGAGCTGACATCGGTTACTAGCCAACCCACGAGTGCCATGCATCGTGCTTTGCTCGAAAAGGCGTCATTTTGACGCTGCCCACCTCTCTTGCAAAATAAATAAATAAATAAAGCTCCCATGGGGTCCTGTCCTCCGACCAGAACACACCAATGATGAATGGTGAAGACTGACATAAATAAGATCTAAAGACGGAGGTATGTACGGCCAGACAACGAAACTCCGATCACTACGGGTGGGTAAGCATGGGGGTAAAGGAGGTACGAGGGTTGAGAACGAATGGGTCATTGCAAGCTCCCAAACAGAAGGAAGGATAGACTACCAGTTGTTAATGGGTGAGACAGATGGTACCAGTGGTCAGCAGAGGATACCGAGTATGGCTGGGTAATGGAGTGAAAAGTATTAAAAGGGCAATAGCAGCGGCAGGTGACGTGGAGCGAATGAATCCATGCTGAGAGGACTGGAATGCAGGTAAGGAGATTACGAAAGTAGTAATATACAATACCTAGGAGTCCCTGGTAAGACCAGCAGAAAATGAAGACTGGAATAGCAACAGCTGGCCTACAGGGCAGAAAACCCCAAAATAAAATGGAGAGCTGGAGGGCATGGGTGAGCCCAAGGCCGGGTGGTCAGGACAAAACACAGAGACAAGAGAATGAGAGGCAATTATGTGGCGCTATGGTATGCATCAGCAAGCAGCAGCACCGGCAGGGTCACAGGGACCTGCTCCCCTCCATGGCTATGCAGAAACAGGGTTGGAGGGAGCAGAAGTACATCAGGCTGAAGTGGGGAATCCCCGGTTAGGGATTGCAACCAGCCGGAGCACAGGGTTCCAACAATAAAGGAACAGAACCTGGCAGGGAGTCCGTAACAGGGCTCCACGATGCAAATACGTGGATCCAGGGAAAAAACGGATCCTGGACAGTCCAGGAGGAATGGCCTTTTAAGGACTGATGGGGGAGTGGTAATGTTGTTCCGCCCGTTGAATCACAGGCATAGCCTTTATAAATATCATATTAAATGGCTTGCTCTCCTATATTCCCAACTGGCTTCCGGCGCCTGCCATCAATGGTGGCTCAGGCACATATATCCACCCTGCTTGATATGAGCAGGGTAAAGTACAGTTACGTAAGAAGTTACCGTAACAGTAGATCTTGGAGAGGAGCTCTTGCAGCAGGCTATTACAATTAGGACTAATGCCACAGGCATTAGGACCCACCGGAAAACTTCTCAGCCAGTAGTACCTGGCAGGGACCGCCCCCCGACGTCGGCTCCACCCAACGTTGGCCATGGTATAAAATGGGGCAGACCCAGCTCCACCCCAGTTCCCCCGCCAAGACCCGCGAACGGGCCCTGACAAGAGAAGGAGGCAAAGCCTGAAGATGATGATCTGTACACCTCATTCGGGGGATGGAGGGCGGGAAAGCAACACCTGCTGCAAGAGCTCCTCTCGAAGATCTGCTGTTATGGTAAGTTCTTACATAACTGTACTATCTTACTTCTAGTGGGAGCTCTTGCAGCAGGCTATTACAATTAGGACTGAATCCCAAGCAGTCCCGTGCCAAGGAGGTGCTGAATCCTGGGAGGTGGAAGATAATAAGCTGGAAACAGCAAGTTAAGACAAGAGTCCCTGAAGGACTGCCAAGCCGAAGCTGGCACGGTGTCTGGATGCAATATCCAAGCTATAGTGCTTCACGAAAGTGTGCACCGAGTTCCAGGTAGCAGCTGCACATATGTCCCGAATGGAGACATTCCGCAGAGCGGCAAAAGAAGCAGAAACTCCTCTGGTGGAGTCACCCCAAACCGGTCCCAGAAGGGGTTCATTGTGCTTCTCATAGCAAACTGCAATGCAGTGGACAAGCCACTTGGAGATAGTCTGCTTGGACACCAGTTTACCCAAGTTTTGTGGCGCAAATGCCACAAACAGTTGCTCCAATTTATGCTGAGCAGCCGTGCTCTTAAGGTACTACCTCAGCACCCTGTGGACATGCAGAGTGTGAAAGAGAGCTTATCCTCTATTAGAGGGAGCAGAGAAATAAACTGGAAGGTCAACCGACTAGTTGAGGGTCAACTCCGAGACCACTTTAGGAAGAAACTTAGGATTCATTCTTAGGGAAACCCTTTCCCTATGAAAAATTAAATATGGCTTTTTACACATCAGAGCCTGGAGTTCAGAAACTCTACAAGCAAAAGTAACGGCAACTAAAAAACAAACCTTCCAGGTAAGGTAATGCAGCTCACAATCAGCTGCAGGTTCAAACGGAGGAAGAGTAAGCTTCTCCAACACAAATAGGAGGTCCCAGGGTGGGATAGGATCCCGAATGGGAGGTCTCATGTGTAAAATCCCCTGTAAAAGGGTGCGGGCCACGTCCAATTGGGCAAAAGTTCTGTCTCCTAAAAGGGTGTGATAAGCTGAAATGGCCGACATGTGCACATTTATGGAGGAGTAGCTCAAGCCTTGTTGGTATAAGGAGAGGAGATACTGCAATGCTGAGTTCACCAGACAGGTAAGGGGTCCAGACGGTGAGACAATGCCCATAAGCAGAAACGCTTCCACTTCATAGCATTAGTGGAGCGAGTAAAGGGCTTCCTCACTGAAACGAGTACGTCCGCCACCTCTTGGGATACCTCATACCTGGACTTTGCTACGTCCGAAGGAGCCAAGCATGAAGGTGCAAAGACCGGAGATTGGGATGGACCAGTAAGCCCTGATCCTGGGACAGCAACTGCGAGCATATCGGTAGCGGGACTGGAGGTTCCGTGGACAACCACCAAAGCAGTGGGAACCAAATCTGCCGAGGTCAGAGAGGGGCGATTAGAATCATCTGAACCCCTTCGGCCTGTAACTTCAAAAGAACTCTCTGGACAACAGGAAAGGGAGGGAAGGCATAAAGAAACCTCCTTGCCCAACAAAGGGACAATGCGTCTGGCCAGAAAACACCAGGCGCGTGCTCTCACTAGCAGAAAACTGGCAGTTTGGCATTGCATGGTGATGCAAAGAGGTCCAGCTCTGGATGACCCCATGTGTCAAAGAGCTGGTCCGCTACTGATTGTAGTAGCTCCCACTCATGCGCCTTGGACCGAGACCTGCTTAGGCTGTCGGCCAACTCATTTAGGACGCCTGGAACGTGCACTGCGGACAGAGAGATGTGCAGCTCCAGTGCCCAGTACCAGAATCTCATCGCCTCCCTGCACAGGGGGTAAGAGTAAGCGCCCCGTGCTTGTTGATACAGAAGACGACCGCCACGCTGACCGTCTGAACAAGAAGACAGCCTGGCACGAGGTCCTCTTGGAAGGCATGGAGAGATGAGGACCGCTCGCATCTCAAGACATTGATGGAGTTCTCGCCCATGGGGTCTAGGTATCTTGCGTTTGGCGGTCCCCCAGGTGTGCCCCCCAACCCAAATCTGAGGCATCTGTTGTAAGAGTCTGATTCGGGGGCTCCGGACGGAAAGGGACCCCTTTTTCAAAATTTATCGGGTCCAACCACCTAAGAAGCGTCCTCTTTACTGGCTCTGTGACTCTCACCATGTGGTATAGGTCGTCTAAGCATTGATCCCACTGCATCCTAAGCATCCATTGTGGGATTCTCATGTGGAGGCAGGCCAGAGAAGTGACAGGAATGGCCATCGCCATGTGCCCCAGAAGTCTGAGGAAGGTCCTGGCTCCCGCAAGCAATCGCCCCTCTCTGGAGGTAGAAAAGCCATGCCCTGGACCGAATCCAGGACCTTTCCTATGAAGAAGAGCCTTTGGGCTCTGCAGAAGACTTTGGAAAGTTCAGAGTGATCCCCAGATCTCGGAATAGAATATAGGTGTCTCCGAGAGCTTGAAGAAGGTATGACCTGGACGGGGCTGCAAGCAGCCAATCGTCCAGGTAAGGGAAGACATAATGTCCCTGGCACCTTAGAGCCGCAGCCACTACTGCTAAGCATTTTGTGAAGACTCGAGGAGCAGAAGAGAAGCCGAACGGGAGAATCCGAAACTGATAATGCCCCCTGGAGTGTAAAGTACAGTTACGTAAGAACTTAACACTGTGACAGTAGATCTTCGAGAACAGCTCTTGCAGCAGGTTACACCATTAGGACTGAAGCCGGCAGGCATCAGGACCACGGAAAAAATTCTAGCTAGCTATCTTCAGCGGGACCACCCCGATGTCAGTCCCGCCTCCGACATCAGGTGTAGTACATAAGGGGGCGGTCCGCCAGATTCCCCAGTTCTCCCGCCGGAGACTTCCGGCCGCAGGCTGACATCGAAATGGGAGACCGAGGATCCACCGTCAGAAGACAAAAGGGTAAAACTCCCTGTTAAAAAAGGCTTAAGCCATGCCTCCTCCAAGGGGGAAGGTGGGCGGGAAGGTACCTGCTGCAAGAGCTGTTCTCGAAGATCTACTGTTACGGTAAGTTCTTACGTAACTGTACTATCTTACTTCGAGACACAGCTCTTGCAGCAGGTTACGCCATTAGGACTGATTCCCAAGCAGTAGCGCTTGCAAACACTCTGGAAGGAGGAAACTGGAAAGTTCATTCCAGGTCCTGAATCTAGGACAGGAGACCCTGTAGCACAGCCAGGCCGAAGCCGGCTCTTCGCCGTGAAGCAATGTCCAGGCTATAATGTCTGATAAAAGTATGTACAGAGGTCCAAGTGGCTGCAGCACAAATGGCAGAAGTGGAGACATTCCGAAGTGTTGCAAAGGAGGTGGCCACTCCCTGAGTGGAATGGCCCCGGACTGATCCCAGGAGGGGCTTTTGTTTGATATCATAACAGTATGAGATGCACTGGACAAGCCAGCGAGACAGGGACTGTTTGGATACTGGTTGGCCCATCATCTTTTCAGTAAAGGAAACGAAAAGTTGCTCCGATTTACGAAGCTGCTTAGTTCTGCTCAGGTAGTACCTTAAGCTGCGGTGAACATCCAGGGTGTGGAGCAGCGCCTCTCCTCTATTAAAATAATTAGGGAAGTAGACCAGCAGGTCAATATCCTGATTGAGAGTGAGTGTGGAAACCACCTTAGGCAAGAATTTAGGATTTGTCCTCAGGAATACTCTGTCCTGGTGGAAAATTAAATAAGGCCCTTAACATAAGAGCATGAAGCTCAGAAACTCTTCGCTGACGAACAGCAACTGAAAACAACGTTTCCATGACAGAAAACGAGCTCGCAATCCCGGCAGGTTCGGGTGTGAGTTGCTCCAGGACAAAGAGCAAATCCCATGGAGGCACTGGGTCCTTAATGGGTGGCCTAAGATGTAACACCCCTCTCACGAATTCTCGACAGGCATCTAATTGTGCTACTGTGCGCTGTCCCACCGGGAGGTGATAAGCTGAAATGGCACAGAGGTGCACCCTAATAGAGGAGTAGGCGAGACCCGAACGGAAAAGGAGAGCAGGTACCTAACACCACTTTCACCGACAACCTAAAGGGGAAAGAGCCCGTGTTTACACATAGACAAAAACGGCACCATTTCATGGCGCACGCCGCATGCATTGCCGCTTTCTGGCTGCAGAAAGAACTCCGCAACCTCTTTGCGAGACCCCGTGTCGCAAAATGGCTATGTCTCTTTGGAGCCATGCATGCAGGTTCAGTGTGTAAGTGTCCGGTTGACCAGTGAACCTCCTCCTGAGACAAGAGATGGGAGCTGAATGGCAACGGGAGCAGAGGTTCCCGGGATAGCTGTATTAGCAAAGGGAACCAGATCTGTCTGGGCCAGAAAGGGGCCACCAGGATCATTGTTGCATGCTCCCTACGCAGTTTGAGAAGAACTCTCTGGATCAACGGGAAGGGAGGGAAAGCGTAGTGGAATCTGTCCGCCCAGGAGAGGGACAACGCGTCTCACCAGAAAACACCAGGCCCTGGATCTAGCGAGCAAAAATTGGGCAGTTTTTATGCTGGATGGGGAAGCGAACAAGTCCAACTCTGGAGTTCCCCATCAAGAAACAGATCCTCTGTTACCTCCTGAAGAAGTTCCCACCGTGGACTCTGGCCTGGGAGCGACTCAGGCCGGCTGCAGATAGTGTTGTCCACCCTCGAAACATGTACTGTGATCAGGTTCGCCGTGTCGGATTACTCGCAATCCCACACCTCATGGCCTCCTGAAAAGAGGGGTAAGATGATAAGCCTCCTTGTTTGTTGAGATAATACATCATCGCTGTGTTGTCTGTCTGAAGCAGGAGAGTACTCGACGGATCTCTGACTGAAATGCCTGCAGGGCATAAAGGACCGCCTCATCTCTGGGGCGTTGATATGGAGGTGGGCCCTGAGGGTCCACGTTCCTGGGACTTCACCCGTCCACGTGGCTCCCCACCCAGACCTGAGAGGCCGTGGTGAGGATTACCCGGGACGCGCATAAACGGACGCCGTGAGAGAGTGTCCCTGGTCTAACCACCACTCAGTCTCGAATCACGGTATTCGTGATTCTGACCAGATGCTGTATGTGTCTTGCCTTTGGTCCCATTGCACCTTGAGCATCCACTGAGTTACCCGCATGTGGAGCCTTGCACGTGGACAGTAGGAAATGGCCGCAGCCATGTGTCCGAGTGTCAAGGACCACCCGGCCGACGATCTTGTTCACCTAAAGCCCCTGATGAGGGATCTGATGCGCCCGCCTGTCGCCTGGAAGAAATACTCTTCCCTGAACGGTGTCCAGTACTGCGCCTATGAACTGCAGCTTCTGCGACGGTACCAGGAGAGACTTCTCGTGGTTGATTAGGATACCAAGAGATCGAAACAGGTCCTGGGTACTCTGGATCGCCCGTAACAATGCCTCTCTGGAGGCGGCCATGAGAAGCCAATCGTCCAGGTACGGGAACACATAATGGCCCTGTCTCCTTAGAGACGCTGCCACGACTGCCATGCATTTGGTAAAGACCCTGGGTGCCAATGACAGCCCTCAATGGAAGGGCTCGGAACTGAAGATGATGGTCGAGAAACCTCAGCCGAGGAACTCTTGTGCGCTTGAGCTATAGGATGCAGGTAAGCCCCTGCATGTCTAGAGACGCTAAAATGAGTCCTGCTTCAGCATGGGAATAAGACCTGGAAGAGTTACATCGGAATCTTTGTAGGTGACCGACAAATTGAGGTCGCTGAGGTCCAGAATCGACGGAGGTCCCTGTCTTCTTTGGAACCAGGAAGAAGTGGAATAGTATCCATGTCCTCTGGTTCTCTGGGACGTACTCTCATCGCTCCCTTTGCAGGAGCGAGTACTTCTCATCTGATCAATGACTTGTGCTGACCCGAGTATCGGGAGAGCAGAGGAGGCCTCGAGGTGGCTTCTTCCGCAATTCTATAAAGTGGCCTCTTCCAATTATCTGGAGAACCCACCTGTCGGTGGTTATAGACTGCCATCCTGGCAGGAAATTTAATGCGACCCTGACCATGAAATCCTGTTGATCCTGAGGGGGGGCCGTGAAAGGAGTCAGGCTGTGGCGGGCGAGGGCCCGCTGGCTGGGCTGGCTTCAGAGTGCGCTGGCCTCGACCTGCGGGTTGTTTTCCTGGGTCTCATGGAAACCAGAGCCCTCTGTTGTGGAAATGGGGCGACTGTTGTCTCTCAAGGCCCATCCACGTAAATCGCTTTGGTTCCTACGAAGGAACTAAGCTTCAGTCGGTACATGGCCTGAACCCGACCTCACCGCCTTCCCGGCCTCTTGGAGTTTGGTAATTATCTTCAGAGGGTTTACCAAATAAAACTTCTCTCAATGGGGCGTCCATGATGTTTTCTGGACGCCTGGGGTAAACCGGAGACACGGAGCCAAGAATGCCTCCGAGGCATATGCCTGAAGCTGCTGCTCGGGCCGAGAGTCCGCTGGAGTCGACGCGTCAGAGGCACCTGGGTTCCCACGTCTCAACTGCGACGGAGGAGCTGCAACATCTCCTCCTTCTGCTCACCTTCTGGCAATTTCTCAGCCGCATCCAGACCCTGCCCTACAGGGCATTCTGGAACTGCACCATGGGTCAAATAATTAGGGATCTGATGGCGAGGTAGCGGAAGCATACATGCGCCTACCCATGGCGCCCAGCTGCTTGGACTCTGGGTCCGGTGGCAGGGTGCTCAAATGTTGCGTCTCTGGGACCGGTCATGTGAGGCTGTTATGACCAGAGAGTCGGCCTGAGGATGCTGGAGCTCAGTACTGGTCTTCCCTTGGAGCCTTGCACAGGCGGTCAGCTTTCTTCGGCATCGCCACGAGTGAATGTGGACGCTTCCACGTTGCCTTGGTAACGCCCACGAAAGTGTCTACCAAGGGTGGCACCACCACAGGCTTGGGGTCCTTCTGTCAAGATACTGGCAAGGCGAGCTGCTCGGGGTCTAACTCTTCCACATCCCATCCCATGTTCTCTTGGATGTGTCTCTATGATATCCGAGAACTAAGGGTCATCCGGAGGAGACTCTGGAAGCTCACGTGGGTCCGGAGAAGGGATGGATAGAGGAGATGGGGATCTGGATGTTGAAAACTCTGATCCCGTGTCCTCCGTCAAAGGCGAACAGCGGCGTCTTCTGGGTCTCTTAGGGCTGGGTGACCTAGAAGAGGATCTGGATGGAGGTCTCCTTTTGTCTGGTCTCCCCCTTGGAGGGGTCCTGGGGAGGAGGTAACTGGCCTGCAGACCCAGATGGAGAAGGGGGGTGCAGGAACCGGAGGAGTAACCGGTGTAGGAGGAGGAGGAGGTGGAAGCAGAGGTGGAGTGGGGACCATGTCCTTTTTGATGGTATCCCACCAGTAAGTGAAAAGCTCCTTCACCTCTGAAAAAGAAAGGCCCAACGACGGACCGGGCGCCGGTGGTCGGTCATCGGGTCCTGGCGTCGGCTCCACAGGGGCCTCAGGTTGCAGAGAGGGTTCCCTGGGAGTCTCAACAGGACCGGGGTCGCCCGTCTGGTCCTCGGGCTGAGTCAACCTCCTCAGTGATGGTCTCCTGACCGACGCCGGTTGAGGCGCCGGGTCCTCTCTCGATTGAGAGGGCGCCGTCCCACCGCGCCCGTGATGAGTTGGCGGCCGGGCGACGGTCTTCGGACAGACGACGGCTCTGGGACCTGTGGCAGAGGTCGACGCCGGGCGAACTGGAAGGCCGGGTCCAATGGCCTCTCAAGTGAGGTGAGCTCCTTGGTCTTCCGCTGGGGAGGAGGAGGCAAGTGAACCTGGACGCCGGGTTCAGAAATGGCGGAACCCGACTTGTGGTGATGATGGTGATATCCTCCACTTAGCCAGAGCCTTAGAGGACGAGGAAGGCCTGAAGTCTTGGCCTAAGAAGAGGAGCCTGAAGACTTTCTCACCGTAGCGGGGAGGCTGAGAGCTGGCCCGGAAGGAGAGTCAGACCTGGAGCCGAGCTGCGCGAGTCGGAGGCCCTAGACCGGGACCTGAAGGGGCCTTTCTCTATGCTTCTCAGCGCATGTTTGCGGCCTTCATAAGAATCTCTTGGAAGCCATGGTCTTGAGTTGTTCCTTGAGCAGGAATGCCGTGAGGGCCTTCTGTGATGGATCCGGTTCTGCTGTTGGAACCCTGGCAAAAGGTGCAGGACCGGGTGTCGTGGTCTGGGCCTAGGCACCGGACACAGGCCGAATGCGGATCCTTGAATGGGATCTGCTTCCCACAGGCGCACTTCGAGGAGTGACCGGAGGTCGGAGAGGACATCAGAGAAAAAACTGAACGAAGAGAACGAATTTCCCGTAGGAAAACACTTTACCACACGTCGCGCTGGCTAGAAGCTGAACCGAAGGGTCGAGACATGCAAGTTGACAGCGGAAAGAACTGGGAATCTATGGACCGCCCCTTTATGTACTACGCCTGACGCCGGAGGCGGACTGACGCTAGGGGCGGTCCCCGTCAAGATAGCTAGCTAGAATTTTTCCATGGGGTCCTGACGCCTGCCGGCTTCAGTCCTAATGGTGTAACCTGCTGCAAGAGCTGTGTCTCGAAGTAAGATCCTCAGGTACTTCCTGTGAGGGGGAAAGACCCCGTTACCCACGTACGCGTCTTGCATGTCTAGGGAACAGAACTGATGCAGCAGAGGAAGCAATCCTGGAAGAGTCACCATCTGGAACCTTCTGTACTCTATATAATTGTTTAAGAGCTGAGGTCCAGAATGGGACGAAGGTATTGAGTCTTTTTGGAACCAGGAAGAAGTGGGAGTAATACCCTTTCTCCCATTGCTGCAGAGGGACTGTCTCTATTGCCCTTTTCTGCAAGATGGCCTGGATCTTTCCTCCTTCTATGAGCGGGATGTGAGAAGGAGGATATCTCGAGGACCTTGGTGGGGTGTCTGGAGGAATCTCTGTGAACTCTAGCGTATGACCCCTCCTTATGATATCGAGGACCCACTGGTCCGCAGTAATAGAGCTCGGCCCCTTCAGATGAAGGGAGAAGTGACCTCCTACTGCATCTCCTGAAACCTCCGCCGGAGGGAGGGGTGTCAGAAGGGAGTCACTGGACGGAACAGGGAGTGGGCAGAGAGGCCTGGGAGGACTTGGGGCCACGGGAAGGAGCACCCCCAGGCTGCTGGTTGCTGGGTCTCCTTCGAAAGCCACCTCTCTGGCCCTGTTGGTTGCCATGGGCTTGGGCACCTGAGGGCTTACAAAATGGTTACTTCCTTGGTCTCCTCTGTACATCTGATGGACAGACCAGATGGATTTCCCCGACTCCTGGAGACGAGAGATGAGCGACTCTGTCTCCTGCCCAAACAAAACGGAACCCTGGAACAGTAAGTCCTGGATCCCGGACTGCGTGTCTTGGTGAAAGCCTGAGACCCTCAACCAAGCGTGGCGCTGGAGACAGTCCCCTGACGCTGCCACTCTGGCTGCCATATCTGCAGTGTCTTATGAGGCACATAAAACACGCATGCCTACGTCCAAGTCCGACTTAAGGACATCCAGAATCTCCGTCTTCTTTTCGGAGTCTGGCAAGGCATTCACTAGATCTTGTCCATGCTCCCAGAGCGCATTCTGGTACTGAACCATATGCGTCAGGAAATTCAGGGACCTAATGGAGCAGGTGGAGGCAGAATAGACCTTCTTGCCCACCTGGTCCAAATAGTGAGACTCAGGGTCAGGAGGCTGTGAGCTAAGGTGCTCCGGCTGCTTTGATTTATCGTGGGCAGCTGTAATCATGGAAGAGTCCACCTGAGGGTGCTCAGCCAGGAAAGGTTCATCCCTCGGGGCTCTGTACAGCCTATCTGACTTCTTAGGGACCGCCGGGACCGAAGCTGGACACTTCCAGGTGTCCACTAAAGGAGGCACCACAAGAGGTTTGGGCTCCTTTTGCCTCAGGTACTTGGCCAGTCGATGGCGTTCCGGATCCAGGTCCTCTGTCTGCCATTCATTAGAGGCCTGGATGTGCCTCATGGTGTCCATAAAGGCTGGATCATCAGGAGGCGAGTGGGGCTGGTCCTTTTCAATTCCCGAGATGAAAGAAAAGGAAGAGAAAGAGGGCGACCGACGACTAGGTGACGAGTAGCCGGACCTGTCCCTACAACTAGCCCCACTCGAACGTTGGTGGCTCACCGACCGACGTCGGTCTGAGGACTGACATCGGTCATGAGACCGACGACGGAGCGGTGATCGACGTCAATCCGAGAGCGGGCCCGCCTATCAGAACGGGAACGGCTCCTGGTGTGAGACCTGACCCAGTATCGGCTACCTGATCTTGGTGAGCGCCAGTGTTGGTCTACGGACCGAGACCGGGAACGGGCCTTGGATGGTGGGTGAGGTAGCGGCCTCTCGGGGGTCTTCTGCGGTGAAGGAACACCCTCCAGCTTGGGTTTACCCGATGGATCTGGTACCGGTGACGGGACCGGCTTTTGGGGCTGCTTTGGACCTGGCCCCACCAAAAGGAAAAGAGATCCTGTAGCTCATCCTTAATGAACACCGAGGCCACTGTTCCCAGAAAAGGGACCTCAGAAGTATCCAGCCTTGAATGGGAGCCACCTGGAGAGCCCCGAGGGGAGGAGGACTTGGGGGCTAGAGACGTTGTCCCTTCTCCAGCAGTGTCAGGATCCTTCGCCCCTTCTACCAAGGCCAGTACCAGGACTGGTGACGGTTGTGGGAAGCTGGAGTTTCCTAGGACTCCAGGGGCGTGCCCTTATCGGGTGACGCCAGGACCTTGGCAGGCAGGGCTGTGGCTTGTGCCTTCAAGGTCTTAGTGGTGACTCTTAGCAGAGTCACCTTTGGCTTAGCTGGTTTCTCCCCCGACGGACCTGCTTTAGTCTGTACCTTTTTTGAGGATTTAGAGTGCTCACCAGAGCCCGGAGAAGAGGGCTTTTTTGGTGCAGGGCCGCAAGCGGGAGCGGGACTTGGACTGGTGGTGGGACCGACAACCGTCCTCGTCTCGGGACCACTTGGATTTCTCCTTGCTTGAATGTTTGGCCTTCTCCCCGGAGGTGTGTAGATCCATCTTCTGTTTAAGCAGGAATGCCTTGAGAGCCTTTAGGTGGTGGATCCTGGTCCTACTTGTGAAGCCCTGGCAGGTGGAACAGGCTGCAGTGTCGTGGTTAGGCTCCAGGCAGAATACCCACTTGGTGGGGCCATCCTTAGGTGGAATCTGATGGCCGCAGCTGCACTTATTTGCGATGGGGTCCTGATGAAGAGACCGAGGACGGGGATGACATACGTCGGTACTGGAAAAAAAATGTTGAATAATACGAGAAAGAAGCGAAAAAAATGAGTTTTTTGCTGGTGGCTGGCAAGCCAAGAATTTTTCAACGTGTGCGGGTCGCGGCGGGAAAAGAACTGGGGTGGAGCTGGGTCCGCCCCTTTTATACCATGGCCAACGTCGAGGGACGGTCCCTGCTGGGTACTGCTGGCTGAGAAGTCTTCCGGTGGGTCCTAATGCCTGCGGCGTTAGTCCTAATTGTAATAGCCTGCTGCAAGAGCTCCCACTCTCGAAGTAAGATCTCCTATGACCTCGGTGTCCCTAGTCTCTCCTGCTCCAAGAAGCAGAGCTGGCAGTAGCAACAGGAAGTAGAGACAGGTTCGCCAGACATGAATACTGCTGTAGGTGAGTTCATGCAGAGATGCTTCATTTTCATTTAGACCTTTCACACAATTAATTATACAGTATGTCATGAAACAGCTACATCAAGTTTATGCTAGAAGACTCATTGCTACTATTCCAGCCTTATTAGTTTTTCAAAACTTAACAACTTGTTATTCATTACTTCAAAAGAATTCATTACTCAGTGTACTTCGACTGTTTTCATAAACCAACTGCTCCAACTGTCATTCACCCGTACCTACTCTTCAGCTTCCAGTTCAGAATTTTTTTTTTTTTTTTACACTGTCATTTCACCATTTTACTTGTTAAATACCAAAGCTCTTTTTTCTCTCTCTCTCTCCTCTAAAGAGACGAGGCTGCTGTTTACCTGACTGCACACTGGCTGTTCTTGCATCCAGTTTTTAAAACTCTAAGGCTGCTTGCCACTTTCCTGTGAAGCAAACAGATATTTTTATAATACAGTACCAGTTGACATTGTCACTGGTGATGGGGCTGCCCTGTGGGACACGTACGGCTCTGCTCTCCTCCCCGTGTGTGAAGATTGTGTGGTCAGCATGAGAAACCCAGTGGGGTTTTGAATTTGTGATTTTTTTTATTTTTTTGTACAAAAACTAGCATATTAAGGAAAGATTGGCAATTCTGGTTATTATTTTAAGTTTTTAGAAACTAAGTCCCCTGAAGAAGCCCTACTAGGGCGAAATATTAGTACGGGGACAAAATAAAGTGCTGAGTACTGGAATATTCTGTGAAGGGCATTGGTTATTCTTTTTGGATAAAAAAAAGAGGTTGAGCTCCCACACCCCATTTTCCATCTGGTAGCTCACCTTGTAGGAGCTGGCAGCAGAATTCTCTGTCTCCTCTGCCATGATCCTGTGATGGCAGTCCCTGTTTACACCAAAACAACAACAATAAGAGGGCTGGTCACTTAGGTACCACCCTTGTCCCCCCCCCCAAAAAAAGAGTGGGGGTCACTTGTGCCCCACCACATTAAAAAAATTAAATATATATATTTATATTTATAAAATGGGTAGGAAAAATCCTGTCTGCTGATTGGTTGAAACACATCACATGACCGTGCGTATATCAAAGCGCGACCGCATACCTGCACTTTCACCCCCCTCCAAAACAATTTTGCCATTTTATAAGATAGATAACCCACTCTAGGGTGTGCTGTTGCACTCTGATATACACATGCCTTGGGTGGGTGACGCACATCAAGGCATGCGTATATCAGAGCGCGACCGCACGCCTTAAGAGTGGGTTATCTATTACATATACACACACGCATATATAGATAAATATTTATTTTCCCATTGAGTGGACAGGCAGCCCCATCCCTCCATTTTTTTCCTATCGTCCTTCTCCCTGCCCGAGTTATATCCCCTCAAGGGTATATCTCTGTTAGTTACTATATGCAATAAGTGCTCTCAGCACCACCCAATCTACTCCACTGAGCAGGTGCTCACCTGCCTGGATCTGCGTGCTAGCTTCACATAGAGTACATCCCTGTGGTTGCAGGGAGAAGTAGGGCATGTTCTTCCTTCATGTTGGAATTTTTTGCTTGGTATCCTTTGCAACTTCTGTCTGATGTTTGGGCTTCGCCCACTACACCTGGAGCATGTCAGAGGAGATAAATGAAAATTACGTACCTACCGTAATTCTTGATCTTCTCTTGTATCTTCACCATTCATTACTGATTGGGTTGTGCTGGAGGCATGCACCAATGACGGGAGATTTTTTTTTTTGGAGTCGGCACCAACAGCGTTGCCCCTGAGAGCGATGCACTGTGTCATGCGTGAGGGGCAGCCATTAGGTGCCCCAGACTCCTCCTCCATCTCAGTTCTGGTAGCCGGAGAGGCGAAAACAAAGGGTAAGAAAAAAGGAGGGAGGCAAGAGAGCCAAAGCACAGAAAAAGGAAATGATATAAACTGAAAAACAAATAAGCCGATAGAGGACAGAGGAGAAGAAGATGCCTACCCTAAGGGAACGAAGGGCCTCACCCAAGGGGAGGTTCCAAAGGAGGAACAGAGGAAGGAGAGAGAGAGAGAGAGAGAGAAAGAAAGAGAAGAAAGAGAGGGAAAAAAGAAAAGAGGATGGCGGTAGGGAGAGCTCTGCCGATTGGGAGATTGGTTTAACGCTGATAAGCTCAGAACCAAAAAACAAAGAAGCAAGGAGTGCATTTTATAAAATGAGGAAACGTTTAACTGAACCACTTGTCCAGAATGGACACAAGGCAGATTCTCTACAGCTCCCGCCATCCCCAGCCCTTGAAATCCTAGTTGAGAGCTCACAGACTGCCGAGGCAGAATCTGCTCCGAAAAGGAGTGCCCAACTAGGGAGGGAAAGGAAGCTCACTAGCACTTTGTTAAGTGTTAACTGAGATGTGAGTGGGGAGAGGGGGGGTTAAGGGTTTAAGGCCCTACAAAGGACAACCGTTAAATAGAAAAAGAGTGGAACTCAATCGGACTCCCTGAAGGCAAGGCAAAGATCACCAGCTCCAAGTAATATAGTGTCAGGACAGCTTAGATTAGCAGAGACTGACACAAGGTGATCGAGACATGCCAGAGGGACCTAGCAAAGGAGACAGCCATTTAAGGGATAGTCTCGTTAACTGTAAATTGAATAGCGTGGCTGAGAAGAACCAAAGGTCACCCCCAGGAAAAATCAGAAAAAGTTCCCTCAGGAGAAAAATAAAGTTACTCGTTCCTCGAATCCCTCAGGAAATAGGATCCATACAAAGGGACGGAAAAAGTAAGAGTTTTTATACTTTTTTTTTTTTTTTTTTAATAAAGAAGAGGGAAGGAATGAGCAGGGAGGGGGAGACGACGGAGAAGGAGATTCTTGAGGGGAAGGTGGGCGGGTATCAGTAATGAATGGTGAAGATACAAGAGAAGATCAAGAATTATGGTAGGTACGTAATTTTCATATCTTCCCTTGTCAATCATTCATTACTGCTTGGGTGAGTGCCAAGCCCCCCCTCCCCCCCCCGGAGGGGGGCACAAAAGAAAACCCTGAGGGAACAAGACCTTCAGCCTCCTGCTGGTGGGAAACAGAAGCGACAGACCTTGGGCTAATCAGACGAGAAGCCTAAGGCTGAGGAGAGCTAGGAGGTGTCCCTGGAGATGGGGAGACGGAGGAAGCCCCTGCAGAAGCCTCCAAGCCCTGGTGGAAAAAAAGATAGGTCCCCCGGAAAGCGGAACGAATCACCCTAAGCCGGGCCGGGGTGATGATCTTGACAGATGAAGCCATGCCGTCCGTCTAATACAGATCGCTGTCCCAGCAAGCCTGGAAGCCACTCACTGGCATCATAAGATGCCCTTGCTTGGCGTCTTGCCAGCTCCAGACCTATAGCAGAGAGGGTAATGGCCTGTCTAGATTGCTCCGTATCAGGCATTGATGCTAGAAGCTGGGACAGCATCGACCATAAGTGCCTGTTGTAGGCAGCATGGTGTGCCTGATGAGACGCAATGCACAGCATCGCACGAGAGGAAGAGAAAGTATAGTTACGTAAGAATTTACCGTAACAGATCTTTGAGAGAGGCTCTTGCAGTAGGTAATTACATAGGACTGATCGCCGCAGCGCAGGACCCCACGGAAAAATATCTAGCTAGTCCCTGGCGGGAGACCGCCCACATCAGGTGACCGCGCCAGGAGACATCGGTATAAAGGCAGTACCTGACGTCCGCCTTCAGTTTCTTCGCCACGGGCCAGAAACACGGGAGAGAGGAGCAGATATTTCCTCACTGGAAAAAAAGCTGAAAAGCCTAGGGGATGGAGGGCGGGATAGATACTTTACTGCAAGAGCCTCTCTCGAAGATCTACTGTTACGGTAAGTTCTTACGTAACTGTACTATCTTACTTCCAGCGGGCTCTTGCAGTAGGTAATAACATATAGGACTGAATCCCAAGCAGTCTGGAACAAAGAGAGGCACCGGGAGGAGGAAGACTTCTCCAAAAAGCAGTTCTAGCTGAGCAAGCCTCAAGACAGGAGGCCTTGCAGAACAACCAGCCCGAAGCCTGCTCTACGGCGAGAGGCAACATCCAAACTGTAGTGTTTAGTAAATGTATGGACGAAAGTCCAGGTGGCGGCAGCACAGATGTCTGCCGCAGACACATTCTTAAAACAAGCCGCTGAGGCCGCTACTCCTCTGGTGGAGTGGCCTCTTACTTGACTCGGGAGGGTCTTGTTGTATTTGTCATAACAGAAAGTGATGCAATGAGCCAGCCACTTAGATAACCATTGTTTGGAAACAGCATTGCCTTCCCTTTTGTGAGCAAAAGAGACAAACAACTGATCAGTCTTTCTGAGATCCTTCGTCCTGTTGATGTAGTATCTCAGAATCCGGTGAACATCCATAGTATGGAGTAAATACTCCCCTTGATTAGAGTACTGCGTGAAAAAAGGCAGGTAACTCTATGGACTGATTTAGAGTAGACTCTGCTACTACTTTAGGAAGAAACTTAGGATTCAGATGAAGAGCAACACGTCGCCTTGTGAAAAATCAAGTATGGATTTTACCATCAGGCCTGAGCTCGGAAATTCCTCGAGCAGAAGTAATGGCCACCAGGAAGAGAGTCTTCCACGAAAGGAACTTCAAATCTGCAGAAGCTGCAGGTTCGAAGGGAAGAAGAGTAAGTTTCTCGAGAACAAAGTTCAAGTCCCAAGGGGGAGCAGGAGTACGGATGGGGGTCTCAGATGGAGGACCCCTCTGAGAAAGGTCTTAGAGACCTCCAACTGAGTGAAAGTTTTGTCTGCAAAGGGAACATGATAGGCCGAGATGGCCACCATGTGTACCTTCAGAGAAGAATGACTGAGACCCAGGTCAAACAGATGACGTAGATACTCCAACAGAAGTCCCGCTGAGCAGGAAAAGGGTTCCGCATTCTTGGAAGCGGCCCAGACAGTGAATCTTTTCCACTTTATGGCGCAAGTGGATCTGGTGGAGGGTTTTCTGGCCTCCACCAAAATCTCCACCACTTGGGGAGACACCCCAAAACGGGATTGAGCTAAGTCTGCAGGAGCCATGCATGCAGCTGAAGGGATTTGAGGCCTGGATGCACCAGGGTCCCCTAATCCTGGGTCAGTAAACCTCGAGATAGAGGAAGAGAAAGAGGAGGATCCTCTGAGTATTGTGGTAGAAGAGAGAACCAAAGTTGCCTGGGCCAGAAAGGAGCAATCAGAATCATTTGTGCTCCTTCTGAAGCTAGTTTCTGCAAGACTCATGGGATAAGTGGAATTTGGGGAAAGGCATAGACGAATCTGTCCTTCCAGCCTAGAGACAGAGCGTCGCTCCAAAAAGCACATCACTCTGGAACAAGTGAGCAGAAGACGGGAAGTTTTGCGTTTAGAGGGGATGCGAACAGGTCGACCTGTGGTGTACCCCAAAGTCGGAAGATATTGTCTAGGACCCCTTGATCCAGTTCCCACTCGTGAGTCAGAGCAGAAGAGTGACTTAGCTTGTCTGCCAGGGTGTTGTCGATTCCTGTAACGTGAACTGCCGTGAGGTGAAGGTCATGTTGTGTTGCCCAATCCCAAACACTCACTGCCTCCCTGCAAAGAGGGTAGGACCGAGTCCCTCCCTGTTTGTTGATGTACCAAACCATGCACATGTTGTCCGTCTGGACGGCTAGGTGGCCGGGAAGGATGTACTGGTGAAGGGCTTGGAGAGCGTACAACACTGCCCGAAGCTCGAGCACATTGATGTGGAGAGCTTGTTCTAGCTTGGACCAGGAGCCCTGGGTCCGATGAGGGCCTAGATGGGCTCCCCAACCTTCGCCCGAGGCATCTGTGGTCAGAGTCTGGGAGGGGGGATGACGAAAGAAACAAACTCCCCGAAACAGGTTCTCTCGAACAGTCCACCATTGCAAGTCTTGAAGCATCGACGAGGAGACCAGAACTGGGTGATCTAGGTCGTCCACTAACTGATCCCTTTGGGAGCATACAGTCCACTGAGAAATTCTCATGTGGAGTCGAGCGCGAGGAACTGTCGGGATAGCAGCTGCCACGAGCCCGAGAAGGCGAAGGACCGACCTTGCAGAGACCCTCCTGCAGTTGGACAGCAGACTTATTTGGGTCTGGAGGGTGGACACCCTGTCCGGAGGTGGGAAGGCGTTGCTCGTGGTCGAATCGAGAATCGCCCCAATGAACAGTAATCTCTGGGATGGGACCAGATGAGACTTGGAATGGTTGATGGTAATACCGAGGCAGGCAAAAACCTACTGGGTAAGGGAGAGGCAGTGCAGGAGTTCCTCCCTGGATGAGGCCGCCAGGAGCCAATTGTCCAAGTACGGGAAAACCTGCACTCCCTTGGTACGCAGGTGGGCTGCCACCACTGCCAGGCATTTGGTAAATACTCGGGGAGCCAAGGACAGACCAAACGGGAGTGCCTTGAATTGGTAGTGGTCCCCCTGGAACGCAAAACGAAGGCATTTGCAGTGGGACGGGCGAATGGAAATGTGCAGGTAAACATCCTGCATATCCAGAGCACATAGCCATTGACCCAGCCGGAGGAGGGGCAGAAGGCTTTGCAAAGAGAGCATCCTGAACCTCTTGTAGTCTACGAAAAGATTCAGGGAACTGAGATCCAGAACTGGTCTGAGATCTCCTGTCTTCTTTGGGACCAGGAAGAAATGGGAATAGTAACCCGTCCCTTGCAGATGAAAGGGGAATGGGTTCTACTGCTTGTTTTAGCAGTAGAGCTGAAATCTTCTCCTGGACCAAGAGAAGATGTTCCCTTGAATACGATGACTTCAGAGGGGGGTGACGAGGTGGTTTCTGAAGAAACTCCATCAAGTGTCCTTCTGCGATGAGCTGGAGCACCCAAGAATCTATTGTTACCCTCTCCCAGCCTAGAAGGTGGAGGGAAAACCTGCCTCCTACCTGTTCCTCTGGAGAGTCCGGAGGCTGTGGGAGAGGGGAGGAGTCAGGTGGTGTGGGGCAGCACCGCAGCTGAAGCACCTGCTGCTTTTTTGGGCAGGGGGGGCTTAGCAGCTGTGGGGGCCCGGAGTTTCATGGCCCGCCTTCCCTGGGGTTTCGCCTTGGGCCGATTCCGTCTGCGAAAGGGACAGCGCTGCTGCTGATGGGGACGGTACATGGAATCAACTGACTTCAGTGCCGTACCCTTCTCTTGCAAATCGGTAATGATGTCCTTGACATCACCCCGGAAAAGCACCGACCTCCGGAAGGGTGCTTCCTGGATAACAGATTGCACCTCCGGGACCAACCCTGACACGCGGAGCCAAGCATGATGCCGTAGGCCTACAGCGAAAGCTGAGCTCCGTCCAGCAGTGTCCACTGCATCATATGTCGCACGAAGCATGTGTCGACTGGCCGAACGAGCAAAGTAGACAAGATCAGCCAACTCCTGCTTGACTTGGGAGTCAGACAGGGAGTCCAATTTGGCTACCACCTGGGTCAGAATGGCCTTTTGGTTTCCACCTGGGTCAGAATGGCCTTCTGGTAGTCCCCCATATGGCCGACATAATTCAGGGCCCTGATCCCCAGTGTGGAGGAAGCGCAGATCTTCCTCCCATACTGGTCCAGAAGGCGAAATTCCTTATCAGGTGGCGATGAGCTGAGATGTTTTGGGTTGGCCGACCGGCAGTGAGCGGCGCTAATCACAACCGTGTCGGCACGAAGGTGAGAATCCAGGAAATCAACACCCTCTGGAACCTGATATAGCCTGTTTGACTTCCTAGGAAGTGGGGCTAAAGCCGACGGCTATTTCCAAATGGTGGTAACGAGGTCGGCGTGAGGCTCCATCTAGGGTGGCACCAAGGTAGGAGCTGTCACAGGCAGATCCAGATGTATAGCGAGTTTCAGATGCTGAGGATCTGGTTCCAAGAAGTGCCCCTGATGAACCTCCTGGATTTTCCTTAGCAACTCCGTAAAAGAAGGATCTTCCGGAGGAGACTTTGGAGGAGTCCTGGCCTGGGCTTCCTGCGACGAGAGGGCTCGCTTGCCCTCGATAAACCACGGGAAGAACTGAGGAGTCTGAGGGTGAAGAGGAGGAGGAAGAGGAAAAGACTCCCTTTCCCGACCCAGGGGAGGAACGGACCCCTTGGGAAGCCCCTGGGGAAGCGTGTCCTGCCCCTCTCTGGACCCAGACAGAAGAGCCCTGGAGTCCGGAGGTGGTGAGGGAGTGTGCCGCCTCGGACGTACAGGAACCGGAGATAGCACCATCGTTAGAAGGTGGCTCTCAACCTCTTTGGTGAGCTGAGCTTTGGCCTCAGCCCACCAGGAGGCCAGAGTCTCCTGCAGGTCCACCGGCGGCTGTGGGGGTGGTGGAGGAGGAGGAGGTAGTGGATAAGGATATGGGTTGTACCCGTATGGACAGTATCCCAAACCAAGCTGTGGAAAGCCCGGCGTCGGGTATTGTGGCATCGGAAAAACTGGCGTTGGGTACTGCGGCGCCAGATACTGTGGTCCCGGGTATGTCGGCGTCGGATAAGACGGAGGGTACCCGGGAGCCGGGGGAGCTGCCGGAGCAGACTGCCCGGCCAGCGGCCTCACGGGTGGTCCACATTGGAGGGCCCGAGGGGCCGGAGGAGGGGGAGCATCTAGTTGGGATGTCTCCGAGTCGGTAGAACCGGTCGCCGGGCTGGCGATTAGAGGCCCTGGCGTCGGGCCAGCGTTGGGAAGCCGATGTCAGATCTGGCGCACAGCCAGAGGAACGTCACGGCGGAGGAAGATCCCCAGTGTCGCCTGGGGATGGGGGGGAATCCCCGGGGTCGGGCTGGGGGGACTCTGGGTCCCCAGACGGCAGCGAAGGCTGCAAGGAACTGGGTACGACAGACGTGGGGGGGGTCCGTCGTCGGTTCCTTCGCCGGCCAAATGTCGGATGAGCCGACGTGCGGCTTGAGGGCGAGCTCCCGTTGGGCGCTGGAGGAGCTGGCGTCCGCCTTATGGGAGCCATCACCGGAGGCAGGCCGAGGAGAAGGATCGTCCTTGTCCGGTGGAGTGGAGGCCACGTGCCGCCCCGAAGGGTCGTGCATCTTACCGGTCTTCTTCGCGCGGACATCAGAGGAGCCGACACCCGACTTACCGGAGTCGCCCACGTCAGTAGGCCGCGAGCATGCAGTCGAACCAGGGGCGGAGGCCTCCAATTGCCCAGAGGGTGCCTGCAAGGCCCGAGTGCGAGCCAGACGGGCAGGCTGACACCCCCTCAGAAACCTCCGAGGTGGCCGTCGAGGAGCGGTCCCCCGGAGGGGACGTTACCTGTGTCCTAGCAGCTCCCAAGGGAGACGCGGTAGAGGAGCCCATGTCCCAGTGTCTCTCCTTATCCTTCTTCTTCCGATGGCTTTTGGGGGAAGTGGACGCCTGCCTCCGTTTTTTGAGCTCATTCTCCATTGAACTCATCTTTTTCTTCAAAATATGGGTTTCCAGGGATTGCTGCGGCCTTTTCCGGGTAGCCGCGTTGAAGCTGAGGCAGTGCTGGCACTTCTCGACCGGGTGATCAGGGCCTAGGCAGAACAGGCACAGGGAATGGCCGTCCTTATGCGGTAGTTGGTGCTGCACTATTGCACTTATTTTTGTGCTTGGAGGTGTGGGACTACATACACCGATTTATGGTACCTGACGTTAGTCGAAAACAAACTATTTCGTAAACCGACGAAGATTGGGCTGACAAGCCCAAACTTTTCGCGAGGCTGCAACGAGCTAACGGCGGAAAGAACTGGAAGGCGGGCATCAGGGACTGCCCCTTTATACCGACGCCTCCTGGACGCCGGGTCACCTGACGGGGCGTCCCGCCAGGCCTGCTAGCTAGAAATTTTTCCGTGGGGTCCTGCCCCCTGCCGGCGTCAGTCCTATATGTAATTACCTACTGCAAGAGCCCTCTCAAAGTAAGATCACTCTTCTCTCCCACCGGTCAAATTGTAGAGAATCTGAATCTGGTGGATGGTCGTGGGCCAGGCGGCGGTGCCCGGAGGGTGTTTCTAGGAATGCCAGACCCGAAGGCAGGTTGAGGAGAGAACCTAGAGATTCAGATGGGGCACAATACCTTCTCCTGCAGTCTGCTGGGGCTGGAATAGGAACGGCTGGCGACTGCCAGGAATTTAGAGACACCTCCTGGAAGGGAATAGGCCAGGATGGTACCACCAAATGCTGGGCACTGAACTCACTAAGGAATTCACGCGTCTCCCGCTCGGTATTGTCTCACCTAATGAAGGAGATACGAAGATTCCTCACCATCCTCGAAAGGAATTGCTGATATTCAGTGAAATCAGCGTCAGAAGAGAGATGAGCAGGGGGTTCCTCTCCCTTGGAGGAGGGAGACGAGGATGATGGGGAGCTCGAATGTCCAGAGGACTCCTGCGGCGGTGGGGATAGGCAAAACACCCGCTCATGCATACATCTAACGTATGAGGGGAAGGCCGGCGCAGTGACTCTGAACGTCTCCCAGGATAACGGGCCCATAGGACCGATATGGCCTGGGAGAGAGGGGGGTGGCTGCAGAGAAATGGGAGCGGGACACCTACGAAGAGGCAGCTGTCCCCTGCTGAGGCTCTGAAATCCGGAAAACGAAGCCCGAGCTGGCGGGGTCCCGGACAGCAAACCAGGTCGCAGAACGGAACCCAGGGGATGCGAATCCTGGAAGAGCCTAGCAGGGGATCCTCCCCTGTGATGAACCTGAGGCTGCATGGGTCCAGAAGGGCAGCCCACAGCAACGCCACCAGAGGGGTCCCTGGGGCCCAAGAGGGAAAGACGGGGTTCAGCGCTACGGCTCCTACCTGCACCCCAAGGGGTGGCAGGTGAAGACCAATGCACCTCACCTCGATCTCTCAACTCCTCGGACTCTAAGAACGCCCTCCTCCTCCTCGACCTCAGTGACAACCCACCCTGAGCAGGTGCAGCAGCACTGGGAGTGGCAGCTACTGCAAACCCCTCAGAAGGATTAGCCTCTTCCCCCGTCTCCCCGCCATCACTCTCCAGAGAACCCAAGCCACCCCCAACCTGGGAGGCCTCAGGAGAGGACAGCAGAGGAGACTGAGGAATGGGCGCACTGGGCCGCCTAGCACCTCATCTCACCGGAGACCGCGACTTGAGTCGGGGCGCCAGGGCGGGTCCATGTCCGAGTCATCCTCCTCCTCCGAGGAAGAAGAGACCAACTGGACCTTAATACTGGCCACCACAGGGGTCTCCATAGAAACGGCACTGCGAACTACGCTGATGCTACCCACGGTGCCAGACGGCTTTACGCACCGAGACACCAACCTGGCCTCGACTCCTTAACAGCACCGGTCGGACCCACGGCACCGCCATCGCACCAGGACCCAACGCGCACCGCTTAGAGGAATTGACTGGGTCATGAGCTGCTGCACGCATCGAGAGCCAACACAGCACCACGAACGGCACGCCTCGATCACCGGCACCGCAAACAGCACCGAGATCCGGAGTGGCGCCGGAAGGCGGCATCGAGGGTCCACCAATGCCAGGCCCAGAAGTCCTTGGCCACAACACTGGAGGAGCCTGCACCTCTGAAGAGGTGACTGCCAAGGCGGTGTCTCCACCGTGGCCCCAGGAGGGACTACGGTGTTCCCCCGACACCGTGAAGGAGGCTTCCTCCTCGGCAAGACCAGAAGATGAGGAGACCCCCTCCTCTACAGACCGTATAGGCCTGGGAGGGGACCCGGAGGAGGGGTCTAGAGATCTTACCTGAGAAGCCCGAGAGCGAAGCTGTCCCCCGAAAGTCAGCAGGGCCTTGCCGATCTTAAACGCGTAGACTTCAAGGACGTGACGGTCCATCGAGAAACAGGCACCGCACGAATCCATATTATGGTTGGGTCTCAGGCAGCGAAGGCAAACACCATGCTGGTCCGTTATGGAAAAATGCCGGCCACAGGAGCACCGACACAGGGACACTGCCTGCTTCTGATTTATGTTTGGCTCCCAAACCTGACATGATGCTGAAAACAACTAAAAAACACAGAAAAAGGCTCCTGGCACTGTAGAAATAAGGAATGGTCTTACCGGACTGAAAACGGTTCAGTGGCATCGGAAGGAACTGGAGAAGGAGTCTCAGGAAGGCCTATGACGCAGGTTCAAAGAAACTCTCACACACGCAGTAGCAGGTGCAGCCTCGATGGCAGGAGAAACAGAAGTGAGATGGAGGAGGAGTCTGCAGCACCTAATGGCGCCTCGTGCAGCGACGAGTGCATCGCTTCTTGGGGAAGCGCTGTTGCCGACTCAAAAATTCTATAGTGGTGCACACCTCCGCACAACCTACAGTAATGAATGGTGAAGATTGACAAGGAAGATCCACTTCCTGCCTCCTTAGGATCGCCAGTCCTCCAACTCGTATCACCTTTATCCCTATTTTTCTCCCATCTATCCTAAAGAAAAGAGGGTTATGGGCTTACTTTCGAGTTTACTCAAGTTCTATCTAGTAGCATGTGTCACAAGCCTACTCCCATGGGGCAGGATTCTCTGTGTCACAGCAATTCCCTCGTGATGGGGGGGTGTCAGGGATTCCCTTCCTCTGCCACTCTGTCTGCCTTATCTGAGGTGAGGGCGACCGCCACTGCGTATCGGGTGGCGTAATCGACCACTGTCAGGATAAACCTTTTTCCGGACGAGCTTGGGGTATTCAGGGGCCCCACAATATCCATTCCTACCCTCTGGAATGATCCTCCACAATGGGCAAGGGAAGTAGGGCAGCTTTTGTTTTACTACCTGCCTTCCCTATCTGTTGGAACCAGTGACGAGACCTGCAATATTCCTTCACCTGCTGAGTGAAGTTGGGCCAATACAAATTTTGGGACAATCGCTGCTTGGTACGAGTGATGCCCAGAGGTCCGGACATGGGGATATCATGGGCGACCTTGAGCAACTGCTCACGATACCTCTAGGGAACAACAAGCTGCCTGCCCATCACCCCTCCCTCTGTCCTCAAGTCCTGTGTATACAACAGTCCACTGTCCCAAAACACCCTATGTCTCATGTTTATTTTATTTATTTATGTATCCTCCTGCAATTGGGGGTTCCCGAAAGACTCCTAGGAGCTGGCCTAAGTGCCCCTAGCCTGGATGGTGTTCGGCCTTTAAGTAGTTTATTTGCGAGTGCTTTTAGAGCCTCTGGTACTGTCTCTTTAAGAGCTGTCTGCTTGCAGGCATGCTTAGTTACATGGGGGACTGTGTGGTTCTCTGCTAGAGTCCCGCTTGAGCTGCTGACAAATTGCTCCATTGATGCTGTCACTATATGCACAGGGGGAGCCCTTTCAAAAGATGTAACTGCTTGCCCCATATCAGTTAGAGTGTTAGTGAAAATGTAATTTGTCTAACCTGCCTTTCTTGCAGCTGGGACTCCGTGTGCTTTGCCCCTCCATTTTGGATCTGAACTGCAGAATAGATTCAATCAGGCAGGAGGGGCATCTAAAATGGAGCTTAAGCGTATCAACCAGGATCAGGACTTTCTCGGGAGCTGGCTGGCCATAAGGGATATAGCCAGTAATTCTGGGAAGTGAAGTTCTAGACCGTGGCGCCTTTTCACACCAATGGGGGGAGTTTTGAGTGATTGGCAACTGAAGCCCACCAATTGGACCGGGTGGCGCCCGACTGTAATTCCCTGCCTGGTGTCTGGAAAGGCAGATCCGTTATGACCGTGACTGAGGAAGGAGCTCTGGGCTCCTGCGCTGCAGAGTCTTCACGCGGGAAGCTCGTGTGGAAGCCTAAAGTCGGGTGGCGCATTTGCCGTGGCGATTCGGACTGAATCCGCAATTACTTGGGAACAGAGAGGCTGAACACTTGAGAACCAGGCTCACCCTGAAGAGGACTGGAGAAACTGCTTCATTGCGCTCGGTCTGTCAGGAAAGTGAAGCTGCATTGTGAACTCCTGGGCTGGCAGTAAGTGCGATCGGGACCTGAGAGCAGCTGCCTGGTATAGTAATCTCTTTTACATATAAATGTGTCGGGTGTTTGGGGACGACAGCTCAATGAGTCCTCCTGTCCCGTGTGATTCGACGGGAAGGCAATCGCTTGCAGGCAGACTGAATGCGTTGCTTCTTGAAGCTCTGTGCCTGCTTGCAGAACCTCATCCCCCGGCTGTGCAAAGGGCGTCCGGAAATCCATGACACCCTCGGGGACAGCTTACTGCATTAAGTTAGTGAGTGCAAATCAGGGTAGCTCCCTGCCATCTGTACCTTTAACTGCAAGTGTTTCATCTGATTTTCTCTTTCTTTCTTCATGAACTGAGCCAACCGGCTCCGGATTACAATTGGGTATTGTACAAGTGTTTTTCCATCACAGGGCCCCAACCAGCTGCACCGATCCTGGCTAGCCCCCCCCCCCATCCTGGGTACCCAGCGAAAGTGACATTTAGATACTCTGAAACTGCATACAGTACTGTGACTATTAATGTGATTAATCTAATTAATCCGATTTCCCCGTCCTTGTTACAACCGCTTAAATAAATCAGATCTGTTTGTTTCAGCAAAATTACACTGACTAAGGTATGTGTTTATGATAAAGAATTGTACAGTGGCTATTGTATTACATCATCTTGTTTTACAGGGGATCCCCAGCGTCAAGTTGACCGAGCCAGTCCTGGGGGTAAGTGTAAATGGTGAAGATACTTATGGAGCATTGTGTGGGCCACTAGTAGGAAGAAAAGGGGGTCTCAGTGTCCCAGTGGGCTGTGACCAAGTTAATCAAACTACTGTAAACCCTGACCTCTGGGTGGAGGCACTCGCCATAGAACCTAGGCCCCTCAACCTGTTCGCAGTTAGGCAGGCAGGGGTAGTAGCCCTTGGGATAGCGCCAGCTGGGGGTTACATTTATTTATGACTTTGTTAACCGGATAAGTGCACTGATCCCAGGGACTGTTTTCAGGCATGACCCAGGCCATGTAAGGCAGCACAGAGTAGAAACATCAAAATAACAAGAACATAACAAGAGCAGGTAATACACAGTGAAAGGTTACATTTGTTACATTTCGCAATACATGGTGGCAGTAGTTGAGGGACAACAAATAACAAAGCAAAGTAAGGCTCATGGTGGTACAGGTTCAGTAAATAAGAGAACCTATTTGGCCCTGCCCCTGGAACCTATAAGGGGGGGCTAGTCCTTAAAGCAGTGGCAGGTGGATGCCAACAGGAGCCAGTCTTTAAGGCGAGTTTTGAACTGGCGGTGAGTGTTTATGGTGCGCAGTTCAGTGGGCAGCTTGTTCCATAGTGTGGGGGCTGCTACAGACAGGGCTGTAGCGCCCATGTTCGTGGCTATCCTGGGGATTTTCAGGGAGGGGATACTGGAGGAGTGTATTCAGCAGTGTGAGGTTTGGGCGGTGAGAAGGGGAGCAAGGGGAGATTTATGGCCAATACGGATGGCAGAATCAATAAAACTGTACAGTGCAAGGTCAAAGCGGGCTTGTAGTGGGAGCCACCCCAGTGTAATGTAGAGTGTACAGTGGTGCGTGGAGAAAGGGGCCAGCAGGGAGAAGCAGCAGGCACTGTTATATGCTACTGGTAGTTTTGCTATGGTGGATGCAGAGGTCCTGGAGTAGATGGGAGAGCAATAGTCCAGGATAGGTAGCAGGTTTCCCTGGATGATGGCATGGCAGGCCTCAGGGGTGAGGTATTGCTGGTACCTGTAGACAGCCCCTAGTTTTTGGTGAAATCTTAGAACCAGGGAGTTTATGTGCTCTGTAAAGGAAAGGGAGGGTCAAGCACAACTCCTAGATATCTGAAGTGTATGACGCCCTCTAGGACATGGCCATCAGGGGACGTGATGACTAGTGGTGGGGTTGGGGGGGGGGTTAGATTTGCATTTAACTAGAAAGGGTTTAGATTCGAACAACATTGTTTTTATTTTTTTAGGGTACCATTAAACCTCCGTGTGTCCCATCAGATTCTGCACAAGCCCTCAGCCTCTCCTAACTAGGGTCAGTCCTCTGAGCAGCTGCAAAATCTTCACATTTTCCCAATGCATGGGACATGTCCCCCTCAGTTCCTAAACCGGGGTCCATAGCTCTAGCTTCAGGGCATTCAGAGTCACTGCCATCCCTAACATTCTGACCATTTGTTACCCCTCCCTCCTTGGAGTAACCTTCTGTAGCTGTTTGGTGAATGGCTACGTAGGGAAGTCCCATCTCCCTTTCACTATTCTCCATGTCAGGAGACACTGGCTGGGGAGACAGCCTCCTATTAATTTCCACAGGGGCTTCTATGGGGTTCAGGGAATTACAAGCAGCCTTAGCCATCTGACTGTGGGTAACTGCACACACCACCCTCTGCTGTAGATTATTCCCCATAATCACATCCAGGGCGAAGTTGTCTGCCACTGCCACTTTTTGTACCATCTCTCCTGTCTCACCCCAGTCCAGGAGAACACTAGCTAGTGGCACGGTTTTCTCCTCCCCAGTGAGTCCCCTCACAGTGACAAATGGATTAGGTATAAGTTGTTCAGGCTCAACCAAATCCTCTTTTACCAGGGTACTCTGTGTCTCTCAACCCATGGGTCTGCACCCCATTTACAATAACCGGGTGTATCTACTCCCTCATGTTCACAGGCATATTCTCAGGGATACACAGTGTGCCCACCTCTTTTTGAGGAATACTATTTCCACTCTGTGCTTGTTTAGGACACTGTCTAGCAATATGCCCTGGCTGCTTACAAAACCAACACTCATCACCCCCGAGACATCCCTTCTTAGTAACTTGGGGCTTCCCCCTTTCTGCAGACACACTGAGGGTTTTAGCTGCCCTGAAGGTGCGCTTTTCCCTTTTTGCCCAGCAGCACCTTCTCCCCCACTTCCTTTCAAAGCAGGCCTGCTCCTGGCATAGCGACCTGAGAGCTCAGCAGCTTGCTGTGCTGTTTTTGGATCCCAGTCCTCCAGCCAGGTTTTCAGCTCCACTGGGCAAGCCCAAAAGACCTATTCTAAAAGTATAAACTCCTCAATTTTCCCCAAAGAGTTAGCTTCCACCCCATCCCACTAACATTTTAAAAACTGCCGTTGCTTTGTGACTAATTCTTCAAACCTCATTTCAGGGCTTTTTTTTGGATTTTACGGAATTTAACCTTGTAGGCCTCAGGAGTTAGTTCATACTTTTTAAGTAAAGCAGTTTTTTTTTTTTTTTTTATCATGTCACTATTTTTCTGCCTTGCTGCAGCAACTTTACCATCGGGGGCATCCAGTCGCCGGCCCTGCCTGCTGGGACAGCATCAGGCTCACTCGCATGATAGGAGATCAGGCACGGCTGTCGCCAGTCCACCGCAGGGCCTCCCTGTACCCTGTTCAGCTGGACCGGCCCCAGACTCCCCCAGCGATTCCAAGAGAATCCTCCTGCCGAGGTAGGGCGAGGCGATTAAGCTGCACGGTCACGCCCAGCCATTTTTCCTCCAGTAAGGTCCCCTGATGGAGCTCGGGCATGCAAAGACATCCATGCACTCACGTACAGACATCTGCCGCACTCTCCCTCTGCTAGCACTCATGTCTGCAGTACCCCCGGGGGTCCCCAGGAGCTGCTGCAGTGTGGTGTGCTTCTCCAGCCCACCCCAGGACTAGGAGAGCTGTCGGTGGATGCTCAATCCTAGTCCTCCCCTGCCGACCCCCGATGACCCAGGCTCGTTCCTGAGCCTGGGTTGCCGGCGTGGCGTGAGATGTGGCATCCAGCGCCTCAACTGTCAGTGCCACTGGGCTGGCCAAGTAAAGCATTATTAGTTTCTAATAGTCTTTGCCGTCCTCATTGTCCAATTGGCCTAGCGCCTCACACCCTTTTCCAGTACGCAGTGGGAATACCCGAAAGCTTCAGGCCTCCTGGGGTACCCCGGTATGGATACAGACCTTTTCAAACAAATTAAAAAATGCATCCCTATCCCCACCTTTAAATTCAGCTATTAATTTGGATTTCAAATTATACCCCAGCCCTAGAGTTTCAGGTTCACCCCTGACACTTACCTCCTCTGGCGCTAGTCGTTGGAGTCTTAGCCTCTCCAATTCAAACTCTCTCTGGTGCTGCTGTTCCTTGGCCTCTCTCTGGTGCCGCATTTCCTGCATCTCTAGTTCAAACCTCTTCTGCTCTCTTTCTTGCTGGGCTTCGAACTTTCTCTGTTTCAGCTCCACTTTCCTCAACTCCAGCTATAACCTGATCCTTTCCAGCTCCAGCTCTGTGGTGGCCTTCCCCTGGTGCTGTGGCTCTGGGTTCCCTCTGGTCTCACTGTCCTCCTTTCTAGGACTGGACACTGCAACATCCCTTGGCACCCCCACGCCCAAGGTCTGGTCCCTTTCAGTCAATGACTGTGACTCAGTGCCCCGGGCTGCCGCCTGTTCATCAGCTGCCTGGAAGACTTCCATGATGTGCTTCTTACTGAGCCCCTCAACCTGGACCCTTTTCTCCTGGCACAGCTGCTTCAAATCTTCTGCAGTGTAGTCACTGTCATGTCAAAGTCATCTTTCTTCCATACACCGTCACTAGTCTGCCTCTTACTTGCAGCAAAAAGAAACAAACAGGGTGGGGAACTATATCATGTAACCAATTTTCCCTTTTCCAATTTTCTACCCTCTTTACATGTGGTTGTTCAAACAGTTCGCCAATCATAGTGCTGCTCACCAAATCTGTCACAAGCTCACTCCCATGGGGCAAGATTCTCTGCATCACAGAGAATCCCTCTTGTGACGGGGGGGCAGGGATTCCCTTTCTCTGTCCTTTTACCATGCTCGCTGTCTCACAACTGAACGTACTCAAGAGGATTCCAGGGCACCCTCTATTTGTGTAAGGGGGTACAAATATAGTCCTGAGTCTGTGTTCCTGGGATGGAAACCTCTCGGCCACTGTACAACGAACAACGAAGCCACAGACATGTATAGGCTTCGGAAGGGGGGAGCATACACCCTATTATGTGTCTTTCCCCAGAAATTCAGAGCTCAGTTCAAACCCCCACAGACTCCTCCTAGACCTCTCATATTTCCTCCCCTCCTTTAGTCACACAGAGTCCCTAGTGGTTCTTTCCTTTGGTAGGGTTTTGGCCCTTAAGCAATCACACAGGCATAGTATAGTTTAAACAACCCTTTCTCAAGGCAACACACACAAACAACACTGGTAGAATTACTTTAAAAGTAAGCCAAAAGCTTAACTAATTAATTAATAAATGCAGTAAATAACATAAAGACAAATAATTTTAGATATTGGTTTGGTTACAGAATATTGAAAATAAAATGAAAAATATACATAAAAACGTACACTTTAAAACTCTGAGATTAAAGTTTACCTCAAGTTCTTAGTTGCTGTATTTTGAAGTGCAAAGTCTTTACAAAGGCAGCTGAAAATCTTGGTTATTGGTAGTGCAGAATTCTTGAAGAAAATGTCTCTGCTTTCCTAAGCAGGCAGGGTCCCCAAAGGCAAAAAGGCTAAAGGCTCTGATATAGTCTCTGCAAGCTTGTTTTATGGGCTTCTCAAATGGTAGGTCTCGAGGACAGTGGCTTGCCCTCCGACTGGCTAGCATTCTATCTCTATGGCTATGCATTCAATCAGCTTTTAGTATTTTATTACAAAACAACAAACGTGCATTTCTGAATATGAGGAGGGAAAAAAAGCTCAGAGATCAGCTAGTCTAAACCAGAACTCTAGGGGAAAATCCAGCCTCCCTCCTTGCAAATGGCAGTAATTAAGCTATCCTCAGTACAGCCATTTACTTCAATGGTAGCCCATTGAGCTATAATGGGATTATCTCAGGGCAGACTTGCAGAGACAAAAGAAATCCAGACCGAATGGCACCACTGGATGTCCTGTCCTTTCACAAGCACAAAGGGATATGCCTTGCTTCCAGCTCTGCTTAATTATTCTTCTGTCTCCTTTTAAATGATTTAATTAAACTCCAGTCCCTGGCTAGAAGCAGACAGATTCTCTGCCCAGTAACAAGAGTTACAACATCATTCCCCAGGGATCATGTACTTTGTACCCATGATCCCTTGCAACTTGACCTGTTTTTTCATGGCCTTCCCTGTTGTATTATATACATAAAATAATATGAAATATGACCAAAACAATAAGGTATGGCTCTATTATGCCACATCATGAAGCTATTGTTTCTGGGAGCCCAGATGTCATTGCTCCATTTTTACCTTCTCATTTGCAAGGGGGTCGCAGTTTGGTTTTCCCTTTTTGATGTTTCTGATAGAGCCATCTCATCAGGGCTATTGCCCAATCTTTTTATCTAATCACTATCCACACTCTGTCTTGCTAGTGGTAAGAAGCTATGGCTCCTTTTAAGACCCACTACCCTTGTGCCACCTGGTAGGCACAACCCTTAGTCTCTGAGGAGGTAGTCAGGTTCCGTTTGATTGTTTATTTTATTTCCTATTTCTGTTTACTGTCCCTTTGGTTACAAATTATCCAGTCCTTTCCGCATGCGACATTGACTCCCTCCATTAAGAGAAAAGCTCCCACGGGTTCCTAGTGCCTGCGGATCTAGATCTATAAGTATGACTTAATGGTGAAGATATTCTGGAACATCAACAATTGGGGCAAGTACTTAATTTTCATTACGTTTTCTCAATTTATAACTGGAAGGACTATTAAAACCATTTGCTTGCCTTAAACAAGAATTTGCTATGAGAAATACAGATTTGTTTAGGTATTTGTAGGTAGTCACCTTTCATCGGATGGGCACTCGCACGATTTGGCAAATAATCCACACCCACTACAGGTTTATACTGAAAAGGTGTGCGGTCAAAAAAAGAAGATATCAAATATGATTACTCTGTACTGCACTAACAATGGGGAGGGCACCAAGAAGATCCAGGAGGTCTGCAAAACTGAGGCAGGGCTGCATTTGGAGCAAAAAGACTGGGATAACATCTGGGAGGGGTGTTCTGCATTTCTGTTTCTCGGATAACACTTGGAAAGGATCTTCCACATTTCTGTTTCTAACAACTGGAAAATGTTTAGATGAAAAATGGTGATACGGTTTTTCTTGACTCCCTCATAAACAAAACACTATGCACTGGGAGGTAGTGGTAATTGCTGGAGAATGTGTGAACAGACGGGTATCCCTTACCACATTTCTGGGACTGCCCCATGTTGCATCCCTTTTGGGATTTTGTTATATCTAGATTTGACGAACTGATGGGGATTTGGTTTCAACCACAGGTTGAACACATGATCTTGGGGGAGGATGCATCATGGGGTTCGTACCAACAGGCAAAAGTCCTTTTTGGGTATCCTGGTAATGGCAGCTGGTAGGGTCATAACTAAGAAATGGCTGAAACTGGGATGCCCACAACTTTTAGACTGTATTTCAGTTATTAAGACAATCTACCAAGCCTGCCCACCAGCACAGCGGTAGCACTACCGCTTACAATGCCAATGACCTGGGTTTGGAAACAAGTCTGGGGTGTCAGAGGGCTGGCCGTGGGGAGGGACTCCTTTCCTCCCTCTGGGGGTGGGGAGCCTGGAAAGAGGCAGCCTGAGCTGCAAGGTTGGGAAGCCTTGGTAGACGGCGGCACATGAGCCATGATGTCATTGCATGCTATATCTCCCACGGGGATGAAAATGGGAAAACACCCTGGCTGCTGCAAGGATGATCGCCATCCTCCGCAGGCCCCTCATGGCGACTCAGGCTCCATCTGGACTTGGTCCTGGCTGGTCGAGGGACTCCCTGCCACAGAGGGCAAGCCATGGAGGACTACAGGAGAGTTAAGCCCTGAGAAAAGTCAAGGTGACGGAGCTGGGAGGACAAGCAGGATGGAGGGCCGGCTGGTGAGATGGGAGTATTAAAAGAAAAAAAAAAAATGAAAACAAATTTACTGAAAGGAAAAAAAAAATCATAGCAGATTTGAAGTTGCAGAGGGACACATTTCAGGGGTGCTGGCTTCCCTTTTTATACATTGTTGGAGGAATTAGAGGGTCAATCTGTTTTTTCACAACAGGTAGGCATCTCATAATGTAAGTCAATTTATTGATGAATAGATGTCTACATTGATAAATACAAGACCATGAGTCCACTGAGAGTTTATTCTGGTTATCTATTGTTCATACAGACGGAGTTTTTTTTTTTTTTTTTTTTTTTAAATCGGCGAGGTTTTCTTTAGATCATCAGTATCAATGGTAAAACAGCAATGTATTACAACTAACAAGCCTTTAATGACATTACTTGTTAATACGTCAGCCTTTATTTAGACTGTGAATGTGTCTGCTCTGTATGCTGAATTACTGAATGCTAAATAAAGTGAATGATCAGCAAGGGCTATTAAATACGATCCGAAGTAGCTTCTGCATCACAGCAACACACAAGACTCATACTGCTATTTTAAACTTTACGAAACGGCCAGAAATACCTTATGGTGACATAAAAAAATATAGACTTTTCACATACTTTGCAGTTAGCACTGCTTATGAAAAAAGTGATTAAAGCTGGGGTCACCACTTCACTAAATTGTGTAGATCAAAACTAGACATCACAAAGCTTTCTAAATTTACTGCTGTTGAAGATCAAACATCTACTTACCCCCAAACTTTTTTTTTAATTAGAAGTAAAAGCTGCTTAAGCATTATGAAATAAAAAAAAAAAAAAAAAAGAAAATCAGGAGATCAAAGCTTTCTTGCAACAGCAAGCCATAAAGAAAGATCCTATCATGTTTTCATTGAGCTGTACTCTATCTTTAATGCTTCCTGCCACCTTTCAATGGGAGTCCTTTCCTTTGATACAACAGCATTGGGGCACTGCTGGTTCCCCGTGGGTGAGCTGCTGAACTCCAGGAAGGCTATGTGGTTCAGTGGCTAGAGCACTTAAGCATGGAAATGAAAATGACGTACTCACTGTAGCTGTTGATCTTCCAGAATATCTGCACCATTCATTCACAGTGATGGACCTTAGCCAGAGGTGCTAGGACTTAGCAGGATCAAAGTCTTTTTCAGCTTAGGGAGGGGACCGATGTTGGTGCTGGCACCACCCACGAGGCCGATGTACTGATGTTGTGCACAGGACCCAGCCAGTAACTGACGCTGGTCCCCTCCCTGCCTCAGTTCTGTTTGCCAGGAAAAGGAAACAAGTGGGAGAGAAAAAAGAGAGAGGGCTATAGACTCTTAGCACAAAGGGAATGGAAAAGGATACAGGATATAAAAATAACACAATAAACCTTGACTACCAACTTACAAGAACTAAGGGATAGGCCTAAGGGTGGCACAAAAGTAGTGGGTATAACAGCCCGAACCTATTCCAGCTACCTGGACAGGAAGATGGAGAGACAGAAAGGAGGGAAGCCACCCTGACATATAGCTCTGGCTGGTACACAGGGGCCTAGGGGACCTCTGTGTAGTTAAGATGGTAGAAATAAATACCAACATAACTAAAATGCATTTGGGCTCCCAAGAGGACAAAGAATTTAGTAGGGTAAGAACCATAAAACTCCTCAAGAGGAGCAGATAGCAAGGGTGAACAGACTGAGTCTGGGAGCACAAATACTATCTTCTTGTCACTCCAAAGGGAGTGAAGAAAAAGGAGATAATGGATGTGAAAAAGGTAAATGTGACAAACATGAATAGCATGAATTCCAACAGCTCGTTGACCAGCTCACATGACAATGCCTTTGGCTGCATTACTATGTCATACTATACTGTCCTTTGTAATTTACTACATGTACTTGCTGTTTTGACTCTGTATCTATCTTTATTTACATGACATGGAACCTTTGCAAAAGAGCTCTCGGGGGCTCAAAGGTGTTAATCCCAAAACCCTAATAAATAAACAATAAATAAAATAAATATAAGCACCCAGCCCAACAGGCTGAGAAGGACAGTGTAGAAAATCCAACTTCATCTGCCTCTCCCTGCAATAGAGGAAAAAGAGGAAGAACTGAACCTTGTCCCATGTGTCAGGTACTGCCACATAGCAGGAGCGTAGAGGTATGGACAAAGTGGAGCCAATGTTGCAACAGCGGCAATAAAATATAGCTTAAGAGATATTACTTAGAAGGGAGAGGTAGAGTGCTTTTTTTTGTTTGTTTGCTGGGAAGAGGACCCACATCTAAATTTTGTCGTTATGAAAGGAGTTTTACCAAGAGGAGCAAAACAGCTCCAGAAAGAGAGCAGTAAGATGGATGTGAGTGCACTGAGGCTCAACAGGGTGAGCGGCCGAGGAGCTCTGACTCTTACATGAGCTGGGATAGTGTGCAGGTGTGTGAATGAATTGTGAAGATGTTCTGGAACATCAGCAGTTACGGTGAGTATATAATTTTCATATCTTCAAGAAATACAGGTTACTCGCCTGTAACAGGAGTTCTAGGAATGGTATATGTTGTTCATCCACACTTATTGGCAGGTATCCTTGCCGCTTTAAATCTTGCCAGAAGGTCTTCAAGCTGGCTCCTCCCACCCACCCGGGTGGTATAACTCTCGGCTCTGCCCCATGACGCCAGATCTGGCCCGCTGGAAGCTCAGGTTATGCGTCGAAGCCGGGGAGGTCGGGTGGGTCGTGTGGATGAACAACATATACCATTCCTAGAACTCCTGTTACAGGTGAGTAACCTGTATTTCTAGGGACATGGATATGTTGTTCATCCACACTTATTGGCAGACTCCTAGCAGTTCTCCGGGAGGAGGGAGGCAAGACGCACACCCCAATACTTACTTGGGAAAGAGAGACTGAGAACCGAGGCCCCAAAACCAGCATCCTGGCGTGACTCAAGGTCTCATGGTAATGGGTAATGAAGGTGTTTGCTGACTTCCAGGTAGCAGCCCTGCAGATTTCCTGGATAGGGACGTCCCTGGAAGCAGCCACCGATGCAGCAGTATGGCGGTAGAATGAGCTCTTATCCTCTGGGAGGCTCCATGCCCGCATCTTATAGCAGAGATCTATGCGGGAGGTGACCCACCTACTTATCGTCCGCTTGGCTGCAGGTCTGCCAGATGGGCTTCAGCCGTAGGTGACAAACAGCTGGGTAACCTCTCCCGAATTTCAGCGCACTTTTGTAATAGGCGAGCCTTCTAGGGTCCAAAGTATGGAGCCTATATTCGCCTCCGAGGTGTGATTGGGGTAGAACACCGCAGAGTCAACACCTGGTTAAGGTGAAACTCCGACACCACCTTCGGAAGGAATTTCGGTGGGGGCGCAGGGACAACCTTGTCCCTGTGGAAGACCAGGTAAGGAGACTCGATGGAAAGCGCCTGGAGCTCTCCCATCCTTCTGGCTGACGGATAGCCACCAAGAAGGCGGTCTTCCACGACAGGTGAGAGAGAGCACACCTGTGCATAGGTTCGAATGGCTTGCCCATGAGCTTGCCAGTACCAGCAGTAGATCCCACGGAGGTGGAGGTTCTCGCACCGAGGGAATGTGATCAAGGCCTTTGAAAAGCGCCAGACCACCTTCCTCCTGCGCTTAACGACTGCTTCCGCCCGCGCCCTGTAAGCAGAGATGGCTGCCAGGTGCACCCTTAGGGTCAGTGACCTAAGCCCTTGATTAGAAAGGACCATAAATAGTCCAAGATGCTTGCCAAGGAACAGGAGGAAGGGTCCAAGCCCTGCTTCTGACACCAAATGGAAAACCTTTTCCATTTGAAGGCATAGCATTTTCTGGTCGACTCTTACGGGACGCCTCAACTACATTGGAGGACCTTGTCGGAAAGACCCAAGGCCTGGAACTCTAGCCATCAGGAACCAGGCCGTCAGGTGCAGGGATTGAAGGTCCGGATGGAACACCTTCCCTGATTGACTGAGAGCAGGTCCGGGCGAGCTGGAAGCTGCCGGAGTCCTGGAGCTGAGACTGAGGAGATCTGGGTACCAGAACTGGCGAGGCCAGTCTGGGGCTATAGAATCACCTGCGCTTGTCCCTCCTGCCTTGAGAAGCACCTTGTGGATCAAGGGAAATGGGGAAAGGCTGGAAGAGGCCCGGGTCCACTGCCTCGAGAAGGCATCCCCTGCAGTGAGCCCTGCTGAGGGGGCGGGCATGGAACAGTCTCAGCTTCGCTCTCCTGGAGGCAAACAGGTCCACCTGAGGTGTGCCCCAAAGGGAGAACAGATGCTACTACCTCGGCAGGAGAGACCACTGTGGGATGCAGCCCCATCCGGCTCAGGGCATCGGCCAGGGTGTTGGAGCTCCTGCCACATGAATGGCTAGGAGATCCGCCTCCAGGCTGCGACGAGTGACCAAATGCGGAGAGCTTCCTTGCATAGAAGCATGGAGCGCTGCCCCGCCCTGGCGGTTTAGATAGTACATGGTCGTGGGTGTTGTCCGCCTGACCCGACCACTTGACCCCGGAGGAACGGAGCAAAGGCGGTGGAGAGCTAGGCGGACCGCCTGAGCTCCAGCAGGTTGATGTGGCATCGGGACTCCCGCGGGGACCAGAGGCCGTGGGCCCGGTGTTCCCCCAGATGGGCACCCCAACCCATCAGAGAGGCATCGGTCGATAGAGAGACCGTCGGCTCAGGACGGACGAACGGGATGCCCTCCTGCAAATGACCTGGAACGATCCACCACTGGAGAACGCTCCACATCCCCTGTGTCACCGACACAAGCTGGTCCAAAGGATCGCAGCGTTGTGACCACTGGCTGGCCAGTCCCCATTGAAGGGGACGCATGTTCCAGCGGGCCCAACGGACCACGCTGGTGCAGGCCGCCATGAGACCCAGGAGGCGCAGGAAGTCCCGGCCAGGGCGCAATTGCCCAACCAGAAATGATTGGGCAAAGGAGGAAAGAACTCGGCCCTGTCCGCGGGAGCCGCCTGGCTCGGGAGAGCTGAGCTGCGCCCGATGAACAGAATCACCTGCTTGCCTCGAAACCACTCTGGCCTCGCTTGATAAGGAGGCCCAGTTGAGAGCAGACCTGAGGGCCAGATCTCTGGACCACTCCACCTCCTGCCTGGAGGGAGCTGCTATCAGCCAGTCGTCCAGGTAAGGGTACACCCGAACCCCTCGGCGCCGCAGGAATGCTGTCACCACTGCCATGCATTTGGTGAAGACCCTGGGAGCTGGAGACAAGCCGAAGGGCATGGCTTGGAACTCGAAAAGGGATCCCTCTGCTCGGAAGCGAAGGAATCTCTGGTGAGACGGACGGATAGGGACGTGAAAAAACGTGTCCTGCAAATCCAGAGAGCAGAACCACACGCCTCGCTCCAAGGATGGTATTATCTGAGCCAGAGTGACCATCCTGAAGGTTCAAGACCTTAGGAACTTGTTTAGGGTCGTGGAGTCGAGAATGGGCGCCAGCCCCCGTCTGCTTCCGAACCAGGAAGTACCTGGACACAAACCTGGTCTGGAAGGAGGGTCCTCCACCTCTTATCACCTCCTTCTGGAGGAGGAGAGCGGCGTCGGCTCGACGAGCCGCCAGCGAGGCTGGGGACCCCGGGTTCCCGAGGGGCGCATGCCTGAAGGGCGGTGCCTGCTCGAATTCTCAGAGGCAGGCCTCTTCCCATCACCTCCAAAACCCACCTGTCCGTGGTAATAGCGGACCAGGCGGAACGGAAGTGCGGAGCCGCTCCCCACGGGGGACCTAGGGGTAAGGTGACGGGATGGGGCGCACCCCCAGCCCTGTCCACTGGGCAGGCTTGGAGGATGGACCGCCGAGGGACCTCCTGGGCCTTTTCCTCCCTGCCTCCTGTTAGAGGAAGCTGGCGCTTGGGTTTGGGATGCCAAGGTCGAGCCTGCTGGCCCTGACGTTGTTACCGGCGCGCCGGGGCGAGAAGGACGAAGGGCTTGAGCTGTGGTTGCAGCCTTTGTCCTTCTGAGCGGAAGAGACCGAGTCCAAGGTAGCATTGGACTTCTCGATCCTCTGCAGGTGACCTTTCACCCCAGGGCCGAAGAGGTCAGTCCCCAAAAAGGGAACATCCGCCAACTTGTGCTGGGTATCCGGAGTAAAGGTGGATATCCTCAGCCAAGGCCGCCGACGCATAGCCACTGCGGCCGCCAACGACCTGGCACATGAGTCCCCAATATCCAAAGCAGTCTGGAGCTGCTGTTTGGCCACTGCCCTGGTCCCGCACCTGCTTGACCGTAGTCTGCTGATCCGCGGGGAGATGAGGAATGACCTCATCCAGGGAGCCCAACAGGGCATGAGAAAAATGTGCCATGAGGACGGCCGAACTGGCCTGACGAAGGCCGAGAGAGGACGCAGCATAGACTTTTCGCCCGACATAATCCAATTTCTTGGATTCCTTGTCGGGAGGTTTGTCCACATCCCTGGCGTTGCCGGCGCGCCTGGAAAACACGGTGAACAACCAACCTCAGCAGAGGGTGCTCCAAAAACCGGACAGGGAACCGGTAGGGACCGCGATATTTCTGGCCATCCTGGCCGGCGCGAGGACAGGAAGCAGGGCACTGCCAAAGCTCCAGGGCCGACCCACTATGGCCTCGCCACCGGAAAGGCCTCCGTCGGAGAATCCTCGGTCCAGAATCTCCGTGAGGGATACCTGGCCCGCTTGGAACGGGTTCGAGCTTCATCCCGTGGATTCCGAGATGAGCCGAAGCAGTCCTAGGAAGGACGACGACTATCGCCCATAGACTGTCCTCCTGAGGACCCAAGTCCAGTCGCTTGGAGAAAAAGGAGGAATTATCCTCGGACTCGGAGGAGTCCTCAAGAGCTGCCTCTGGCCTGAGCCACCCTCAACCTGCCGAGGCCGGTCGGGAGTGAGGGTAACCGCACAGCCGATGGGGTGAGCCCTTAGCCGACCGAGAATCCTGGTCGGAGCCCCAAACAGTGGCTGTGGAGGCGGAGGTTCCACCGGAATCGGTGGAGCAGCTGGTTTTGGCCGAACAACCGGCCTGGGTACAGGCTCCTCGGGTAAGTCGAGGGGTTGTGTCGGCCGCTCCGGTGACAGCCACTTAATGGTCGGGGAAGGCGCATCGCGCCGGCTTACTCCCGGTCAGAAGCTGCTGCCACATGAGGTCCTTGTAATGTCGACGAATTTCATTTATCGGTTTCCTCGTCCAGGGGAGGAGATTCCAGGACGAAGCGTAACGCCGCATGCCATCGGGCTGCGTCGAGACCGACCGCTTTGCGACGGCGGGATCGGCTGGACCGCGAAGAGGTCCGAGACCGAGACCGAGAGCCTCGGCTCTTCCGAGGTCGGTGCGGTGAAGTGTCGGCAGGAACCGGCACTCCCTTCGGCTCGGAGGGTTCATCCGAGGGCTCCGGAACCGGAGGCACAGGCAAGCCCACGGGATCCTCAACTCCCTCCGGGGGAACCGGGGAGAGAGGAATCTCGGCTTCTATGGGCGACAGCCCGTCCTAGCGGTTCGAGAAAATCTCGGCTTCGTGGAGCAGGAGTCTCAGTCAACTGATGACCTGGCCAGGGCACCGTGGAGACCAGTGGCCGAAGCCGGCGGTCGACCGAAGTCACGGCCCACTACTGGGAGAGGGACCTTTCCCGCCCCAAGAGCGCCGACGGAGGGATTTCACCCTTGTCCTCTTTTGAACGAGAAAGGTCCAGCAGACGTTGGCCCTTCTCCCAGTGGAGAGGGACAGACATAGCTCCTTAAATGAAGCTGTGTAGGAAGAACCCAGAGAGAGCGGATAAAGTACGCGGCGAGGAAGATACGGCCCGTGCCGCCTTCCTCCTCTTCGGCGATCATCTGCTCGAGCTGATCCGTCGGAAACCACGCCCGCCGCGGACACCGCCGACCGGGCCTCCTTAGACTTCACCGAGGGAAACGCTTCGGGACGGCCCAGTTGCAATCGGGCAGCACGGTCTTCGAGGACGAGGCCGAGAAGGAAGAGCAGGTCGCAGTCCTGCGGTGGTCGCTCAAGGCCTCAGACAGTAGACACATGTGGAGTGTGGATCCGTCCGAGACATCTTCTGATTCGCAGGGCATCTCCGAAACCGAGTCGATTGTCCATCGCAGCCACGAGGGATCAGGCATCAAGTCTTTTAGCAAAACTTAAATTCGCAAAACGGAAGAAATAGGAACTAGTCACAAACGCAGAGCGTTAAGGAGGGAACCTGAGCTCTAAGCGTGTAAGGAAGATCTCAAGGCCATGGGCGGAGCCGAGAGTTATACCACCCGGTTGGGTGGGAGGAGCCAGCTTGAAGACCTTCCGGCAAGATTTAAAGCGGCAAGGATACCTGCCAATAAGTGTGGATGAACAACATATCCATGTCCCTAGAAATCAATCTTCTCCTTTCATACTGATGAGTCAGAGTACCAAACGTTTCCCAAAAGATGGGAGGAGCTGGCTCACCCCGGTGGACAGTATCCCTCAGACCTCTGTGTGGGGGACAAACACCTGAGGGCAGGGACTCCCTACATGTGTGGAAGGACCCGAGACTGGTCAGGGGCAGGCAGAGGCTCCTGTGACCTGGAAGCAGGAGGTTGCCCGACAACTCACACTGGACCCTGTGGGAAAATATTTTAGACCCTTGGAAATGCGAGTTGAACACCTCACACTGAGCCAGAGGTGCCAACTGGGAAAGGTGAAGACATACCATCTGGGAATGCTGACTGCTGTTCCTACCAGCTTGGAACCTATCTCAATGGCACTGTACAACACCCTTGATCGGTGCCTCATCTGCTACAAGTCCTGGGCGCAAAGCAGAATGGCTCTCCAGGCTGACACGTGGTCAGGCACTGAAGCTAGTATGTGACCTAACTCGACTACAGACACTTCTTATAAGCTGCCTGATGCGCTTGGTGTGCAGCAGTGCACATAATGGTGTGTGCCATGGCCAAAATCCTCCTTCCCCAAGCATCTACCTCTGCAGAATCAGCCTCAGGAGGATCATCACGTACAGGGTGTTTAGGCCTAGTGGGAGTCTGTAGTACCAAAATTCCCCTGAGGTGCGATGAGGCACAGCTCCTGCAAATCCCGTGGAAGTGCAATACCTGTCCTGGACATCCTCTCAGGCTCAAGAAGGGGAGAAGAATGGATACAGACATTCCTGAATGTCTCCCCATAAGCCTGAGACAAAGGAAGGATGACACATGAGTCATCACTGAAATCCCCAAGGAAGCTCAGAAACAGGGTATCAGGACTGTGACCCACAAAAAAAACCCACACGTTTAGCTCCTTCTGCATCTCCATGAGAAAACACTGTTACACAGTGTACTCAGGCAACTACAAACAAGTGGATGGAAAAAATCCTCTTTCACAGATGAGAAAGTCGGAGAGGAGGAGTTGGACTCAGATAATGGAGGTGCAGGGGCCACAGGCCGGGTGAGACTGCAGGTGGTACTGGTGGAACACACTGCTGTTCTTCCATACAGATGCCAGGTCATGGGCGCAAGAGGACCCATAATACCTAACAGTTCGGGGAGGGCAGGTGACTGGGAGGGATGCAGAAGCCAGAGGCTCCACAGGGCCACAGGAGTGCTCAAGGGACCTCTCTGGGGGAGGAACTGTCAAACTCTCCCAAGTGGAGCTGGCCAATCTTAGAGGTCTGAATTAGACCGTGCCCGTGGGGGAGGGACCCCCGGTGAGGACAGCGGAGCCATACACATCTCACAGGGCACCCCAATCCTCACAAGCAACAATGTCAGCCAGTTCCAGGGGGGAATGAGCTACTGGGCCACTATTGGAATCACAGCCAGCACTGCCTCCAGCATGGGTTACAGGATCAGCAGTAGCAGGTAATCTTCCCTCACCAGGAATAGTTCCACCCATCCAAGCCAAGCCCTAATCCAGAGCCCGAGTCACCCCTCAGAACCACCCCCATACTCAGCACAGTGGATGGCACTGGGACAAGACCTGGCACCATGAACGACACCAGATCCAGAGCCAGTTCCACAGATGGCACCAAGCTGAAACCAGTGCTGCAGGTGGCTCTAGAAACAGCCTCAGCACTGTTCCCTGCAACAGGCTTAGGGACAAAACTGGGGGCACACCATCACCAGCGCTGGGCTTGGAACTGGGCCCAGGGTCAGTTCCATCACTGTCGTCCCCATCCCCAAGCACATGGCCAGCATACTCCTCTGGGCCACCAGCATGTCTAGGTGAGGAGATGACCACCACCTCAGACTTCAGGTCAGAGTCGGTTTCAATTCCAACCCTGACACCAGAAGGGGACTCTGTCTCATGACCAGCGCTGCCTTGCTCACCGGTACCGGCGGGTGGTACCAGGAGCTGGGGTAGCACATGGCCACAACACCAAAGTGCATATTGTTGTATACTGAGTGTATAGCTTTGACCTCAGCACTGAGGACATCCACTGCCAAGGAGGGCCGAAGGACTGCGGGGTGCTCAGTTACCCCCCCCACCGCAGGAAGTCAACTGTCCACCAGACCCCATCCCAGACCTCCAACATCTCAGTGAGGCAACTGCAGGGAGGATCTAGGTCTTCCTCAGTACCAGAAGTACTGGGAAGGGGCCTAGGGGAAGGTTTAGAGACCTTACCTCGGCATCTTTGGTGCAACACCTGCCTCCAGAAATGGGGGGCGAACGACTCCACTTTAATGTGTGAATTTCCAGAGTTTGCTTGTCCATCAAGTAGTAGTCATTGCACCTATCCATGTCACAGTCCAGTCCAAGGCAGGCCTGTGACTTCAATGCTGGTCCGATGCTGTGGGATGATCTTCGCAGGGGCACCGACACAAGGGGCACAGCCTTTCTTCTTTTTCTCTTCTTCTTCTTCTGCCCCTTCAAACATGGCATCTCGATATAAGAAAATAATAAAATGAAAAGAAAAGAGTTTGTGCCGAACTTATATAAAAAAGTAGTACAGAGAGGAAAATGGTACCAGAAAATGGTGCCGGAAAGCATTCGGCATACAAACATGGTAAGCAACGCCAAACTGAGGAGAAAAAAAACAGTGAAGGCACAGTAGTTTTCAACTTCATTTGCTCCCATGGTGCACATTTGATGGTTGGAAAGACAGAACTAAGGAGGGCAAACTGGTCCAGTGGCATGGAAAGCTAAGGCACTATATGCTATTCCTCCCACCATGCCGATGACCCGAGTTCAGGAACAAGCTCAGGTTGATTGGGGGGGGAGGAGGAGCATCCAGACAGTTCTCCTCTCTTGGGGTGCGGAGACATGCATCTCATCCTTTGGCCGACACCGTTTGGAGGCCAGTGGTAACACCAGTGCTGAGCAGCATAGAAGAACGAGGCCACGGTTCTGTAGCATGTGTGCACATACATGTGTTTATGTGCTGCCATGGCTGGAGACAAAGGAAAGAAAATGGAAAATGGTTGGCACAGGCTTCCTTAAGGCCTTCCCACCTACCCCCGTCACAATGCCATCACCTGGGCCACAAAGCTCACTTCTGGATGAGAGTTACTTGGTGAGGAGGACAGCCTTCCCCTTCCTGGCCCCACCACATGGGGGGCAATCTGAGGGGGGAATGTGAACGATGTCAGTATGCCAGCCTCATAGGCAGCGCCAGCACCGACGTCGGTCCCCTCCCTAAGCTGTGAAAGTCCTTGCTCCAATGGGGTCTTAGTGCCTCCAGCTAAGACCCATCAGTGTGAATGAATGAATGGTAAAGACTGGAAGATCACAAAACTGCAGGTTTAAATCCCACTGCAGTCACCTGTTCAGTGCGTGACCGTGAGATAGTCACATGATCTCCCTCTGCTTCAACATATCCTTCTGCAACATTGAGTATATTTTATTTATTTATTTTATTTTACAATTTGTGGCTGGGAAATGCTCACTGAGCAAAAGCTAGTTTCCAGGTACAGACCAGAAGGAGGTTATGTGGCTTACTCAGGATCACACAGTATCCAAGTGGAGCTTGCGGGAATCAAACCCAGATCTGCAGGATTTACCAAGCTCATTCGGAGCTCTAGGCTATATTGCCACCCAGTTAGCATAATTTTAAAGGCACAGCCAATGCCATTCATGGGTCTATCTTTAACATTACTTGCTATCTGTCAACGGGAGCCCCAACTATTAATCATGACCTCACTGAAAATAATTTAAGTACCTTTCAGCACTTGTACTTCAGTTTTGTAAATCCTCTGAAATGTAAAATAATGACCATGTTGTGCAATGCCATTTTGAGTATAGACAACAGCTCCGGACTGCTCATTTGCATGCATTCAATACCAGTAAGCAGTGTGGAGCCACACACTATACTCGAAATGGCGCAGCACAGCACAGCCATTACTTACGTTCCGGAGGATTTACCAAACTGAAATACCATTCTTTCCTGAGAAGCCCCAAATCTGGGGGTTGGGGGAATCTGTTGGATAGTGGGTTTTCAATGAATTGTGTTTTCTGTTAAGGAATGTTTCTATTAAGTTACTTTAATTTTTGAAGTTTGTGTGTCCAGAAATAGCTTTAACATTAAGAGGAACATCAGTAAACTTTTGTGGAACAAAGGTAAATTTGAGTTGAAAATATGTAATCCTTTGCCAAATGCATAGCAGTTGAGAGGTATGCTAGAAGGTCAGACTTTAGTGTATTTCAAAGACACAGCTCCTACTTCCAAGAAAGGTCAGTTCACGCTCTGTACTGTTTCTTTAATATGTCGCTTTGTTTTTAATGAATAGCTGGTATATACCATACATCATATGTGATGGCAGCTCTGTACTAGAAGAAGAATTTTATTACAGTAAAAATAAGAGTGTTGTTCCAACCAGTAGACTCACAAGTAAAAGTGTAATGTCCAGATTTGTTTCATTCTGTTATGCACTTAAAAGCTTATATATAGTAGACACAAAGATAATGCAGAGACAAGTATAAGTCTTTAATGAGATGATATCTGATTTAAACAGAGATACTACTGTGGTTGTACTTAAATATTTTTATTTCATTATTACAAAATGACAGTTGCTGTTCATTTTAGGGTGGGGCTATGGCACGGTTTCCACGTGGGAAAAAACAGATTTTTGCCTCGACCTGTTTGCTGTATGGATCATATTTCTAAAATACAATTTACTGTGTGTTCCCATAAATGTCAGGTTTCTGCTTTATCCTTAATATTGAAGTTTATGTTTCATATGATACAAATCTGTTGGATCTCTTGACAGTTGTGTTTTTTTTAATGGCAAAGGCAGGCAAAGAGAGGGAGTCCCTCACACGTTGGTACAGAAAAATATACAGTGTAGTGTATGTCTTTGGAATGAAGTTTTTGCTCGTATTCATACACACTTTTATAAATTCTAGTGTTCAGCATTTTGTGATTAATTTATTTACCAAGCATAGCCGAGCTCAGGTGCAATACCTCATTTTTTCCCCTGGGAAAACCCACATTAAGGATTTATACTTTGGGTGGTGGGCTTGTTTCAGAAAATAGCGTTTGGCTTATATGGGCCCACTATCCTTAGATGTAGTATTCTTTAGACTAGGAAAGTGCTACACATATCTGGCCCTCTGCTCTGCATTTTGAAGCGTGGTGCTATGCGTTTGCATGCTGACATGTTGAGCGGTATTCCCTGGAGTTCGTTTGGATCCCAGTTCAGTGCTGGTGGAGTAAGATCAGTGAACAGTTATGGCAGAGGCAGCTCGAATTGCTCCCAGTTCAGTGCTGGTGGAGGAAGACCCACAAATGACATTTCATGTAGGCAGAGGCTGTGAATTTAAAATTATGCTAAATTCTACCCCTTAACTGGGCTGGAGTTGGCTGTTGCTTCCATTTCAGAAAATATAGTTACAGAAGAACTTACCATAACAGTAGATCTTCAAGAGAAGTTTTTGCAGCAGGCCACGCCGGTAGGACTAAGCCATCAGGCGCTAGGACCACACGGAAAACTTCTAGCTAGCAGTCTATCATGGAGACCGCCCACCGCCGATGTCAGTCAGCTGACATCAGCCTAGCCTATATAAGTGGGCGGTCCCCCACACCTACTTCAGTTCTCCTGATGGAGACCCCATACAGGCAGCTGAAGGAGAACCAAGAAAATTTCCCAAGAGCCAAAAGAAAGGCAGAAAGCAGTGCGAAAGACAAAGAGCAGCAGGGGAAGGAGGGAGGGAAAGCAGGGTCTTCTGCAAGAGCTTCTCTTGAAGATCTACTGTTATGGTATGTTCTTATGTAACTGTACTATCTTACTTCAAGGTAGGCTCTTGCAGTAGGCCACACTAGTAGGACTGAGTCCCAAGCAGTACCGGATATCACCTGGATAACCTCCACTGGGAGGAGGACAGATCAGCAGCTAAGACCTCAGGAGAGAAGGCCCTGAAGAACTGCCAGGCTGAAATTGGCCCTGCACCGAGAGGCAATGTCCAGACTGTAATACTTGGTGAAAGTGTGGACAGAACTCCAGGTGGCAGCTGCACAAAAGTCCGCAGCAGAAACATTTTGGAAACAAGCTATGAAGGCAGGTATACCCCTTGTGGAATGGCCTTTAACCACCCCGGAAGGGGGTTTGTTGTACTTGTAGTAGCAATAAACAATGCAACTCGCTAACCACTTAGACAAACACTGTTTGGAAACAGGAGCGCCCTCTCTCTTGGGGGCAAAGGAAACAAAACAACTGGTCAGTGTTCCTGAAAGATTTCATGCGGTTCATATAGTACCACAACATCCTATGTACATCCAAGGTATTAGCAGGTGGATGGATCAATTTTTTTTTTTTTTTTGCTTAAAACTTTTATTGAGATTTTACGCATGTAAAAACAGTTACATACATTATATAAAAAAAATCATACAGACTCTATACACTAACATAAAGAAAGAAAAAACTCTATTTACATACGTCCACATATCCCAAATAGATCATATTCCTTGGTCAATTCCAGTTATTCCATATCTTTTGACCATTTCATAAGTTTATATTACGGTTTTAAAATCCATACATGCCACATTCCCCCTTTTCCCTTCAGGTTCTACGCCATTAATCCCTACTTTTGTGTCTTAGACCCCCATCTGTAAAATCATTGCTTCTTCCATAGTTAGTGTTGTCAGGAAGGGGCTCCATAGAGACATAAAAGTATCTATTCTACCATTAATTTGATAGGACCTCTTTTCCAATACCAGGGCCCCTGTAATCAAAGCACACCACTGCTCAATAGAGGGGTCCCTTGCTGACAACCAGCTGTTCAGTATGACCTGTCTGGCGCGTGAGAGTAGGACCCCTACCCACTTTCTATGTGGGGCCCACTCCACTTCCCCTCTCATCTTTATACCAAACATAAGGTCAATTGGGTTGAAAGGGATGTCCACTCCCATATTCCCACTCATAGTCTGTGCTGCCTTTTTCCAAAATATTTGCAGTCTGGGGCAGGCCCAAAAGCAGTGCAGGTATGTACCCTTCTGTTCCTTGCATCTGTTGCAAGTATCCAACACTTCCAGCTGGTATCTGTGTAGTACCACCGGAGGGCAACAGAGCCTATGGATAAATTTATAGGCAGATTCCTTATATTTATTTGACAGTAAAAGGCCCATATGTGTTTCTAATATGATTCCCCAGCTGTGATCAGAAATTGGGAGTCCTAAGTCCCTATCCCATAGCCCCTTGGTGTTACTTGTTCTATCCCGTAGATTATCTTGGATTACACGGGCCACTGCTCCCACCATCCCTTTAGGGTTCCTCCTGGCTCTACAGATCAGGGTCTCAACCTGTTCCAATGAGAATGACTGTGGCCTCTGCTGGATGGATCAATTTAAAGTAAACTTAGACACCACTTCAGCTAAAAACTGGTATGCAAAGACACCCTGTCTTTGAGAAAAACCAAATGAGGCTCCTTACACATAACAGCCTGAAGCTCGGAAATCCTTCAAGCAGAAGTAACAACTAAAAAGCGTTTTCCATGACTGAAAGCACCACTAGCAACTCATGGCCAATTCAAAGGGAGGTAAAGTGAGTTTCTCGAACATAAAGTTGAGGTCCCATCAAGGGACCGGGTCCCGAATGGAAGATTTTGGATGCAAAATGCCCCGCAGGAACATGCGGGATACCTCAAGCTGGGCGACAGTTTTGCCCTCAATGGGTGCATGGTACACAGAGATGGCAGAAAGGTGCACCTTAAGGGAGGAGTACCCCAAGCCTGAATCCGAAAGGGAAAGGAGGTACTCCAACACCTGATTCACCAGGCAGGTGAAAGGGTCCAAATGGCGGACAGCAGCCCAAATGGAGAAGTGCTTCCATTTCATAGCACAAGTGGCCCTGGTGGGAGGTTTCCTGGCAGTCACCAGAAAGTACAGTTATGTAAGAACTTACCGTAACAATAGATCTTCGAGAGAGGCTCTTGCAGTAGGTAATTACATATAGGACTGACGCCAGCTAGAGGCAGGACCCCACGGAAAAATTTCTAGCTAGCAGTCCCTGCCAGGGACCGCCTACTATGATCAAGGCCATGCGACGTCACTGTATAAGGCGGAATCTCGTCAGCCACCTTCCAGTTCTTTCCCACCACAGGACCAGAAGGCCCGGACAAGAGAGAAGCGGAAGTTCCCGTTTCTGGAAAAGGAGCTGAAAAAGCCTAGGGGGAAGGAGGGCGGGAATGAATTACCTACTGCAAGAGCCTCTCTCGAAGATCTACTGTTACGGTAAGTTCTTACGTAACTGTACTATCTTACTTCGAGAGGGCTCTTGCAGTAGGTAATTACATATAGGACTGAATCTCAAGCAGTCTGGAACAAATAAGAGGCACCGGGAGGAGGGAACTACTCCAGCAAGAAGTGGTAGCCTTGAAGGCCTCAAGACAGGAGGCCTTGCAAAACAGCTAGCCCGAAGCCTGCTCTATGGCGAGAGGCAATGTCCAAACTGTAGTGTTTTGTAAAAGTATGAACCGAAGTCCAGGTGGCAGCAGCACAGATGTCTGCCGCAGACACATTCTTGAAACAAGCCGCAGAGGCTGCTACTCCACGAGTGGAGTGACCTCTGACTTGACCCGGAAGGGTCTTGTACTTGTCATAACAGAAAGTGATGCAATGAGCCAACCACTTTGATAGGCATTGCTTGGAAACAGCATTGCCTTCCCTTTTGGGAGCAAAAGAGATGAACAACTGATCAGTCTTTCTGAGTTCTTTTGTCCTGTTGGTGTAGTATCTCAGAATCCGGTGAACATCCATGGTATGGAGTAAATATTTCCCTTGGTTGGAGTACTGCGTGAAAAAGGCAGGTAACTCTATGGACTGATTTAAAGTAGACTCTGCTACCACTTTAGGTAGAAACTTAGGATTCATGCGAAGAGCTACTCATTCTTTGTGAAAAATCAAATAGGGGATTTTACACATAAGGGCCTGGAGCTCAGAAATTCTTCGAGCCGAAGTGATGGCCACCAAGAAGAGCATCTTCCATGAAAGAAACTTCAGATCTGCAGAAGCTGCAGGTTCAAAGGGAAGAAGAGTAAGTTTCTCGAGGACAAAGTTCAAGTCCCAAGGGGGAGCAGAAGTTCGGATGGGGGGCCTCAGATGAAGGACCCCTCTGAGAAAGGTCTTAGAGACCTCCAGTTGGACAAAGGCTTTATCTGTGAAAGGAGCATGGTAGGCTGAGATAGCAGCCATGTGCACCTTCAAGGAGGAATGGCTGAGACCCAGGTCAAAGAGATGATACAAATATTCCAGCAGAATAGCCACTGAACAGGAGAAAGGCTCCACGTTCCTAGAGGTGGTCCGCATAGAAAATCTCTTCCATTTCATGGCATAAGTGGACCTAGTGGAGGGTTTTCTAGCCTCCACCAGAATCTCCACCACTTTTGGAGAGACGCCAAAACGAGATTGGGCTAGGTCTGCAGGAGCCATGCATCACGTTGAAGGGACTTGAGGCCTGGATGGACCAGGGTCCCCTGATCCTGGGTCACCAAACCTCAAGATAAAGGAAGAGGAAGAGGAGGAACCTCTGAGTATTGTTGTAGAAGACAGAACCAGATTTGCCTGGGCCAAAAGGAGCGATGAGAATAATTCTCGCTCCTTCCGTGGATAGCTTCTGCAAAACTATTGGGATCAGAGGAATTGGGGGAAAGGCATAGACGAATCTGTCCTTCCAGTCTAGAGACAGAGCGTTGCTCCAGAAAGCGCCTCACTCTGGAGCGAGCGAGCAAAAGCTGGGAAGTTTTGCGTTTGGGGAGGCAAATAGGTCTACCTGTGGAGTCCCCCAAAGGTGAAAGATATCGTCGAGCACCTTTTGATCCAATTCCCACTCGTGTGCCCTGGCAGAGGAGTGGCTTAGTTTGTCTGCCAGGGTGTTGTCGACTCCTGGAACGTGGATCGCCATGAGGTGAAGGTTGTGAAGAGTTGCCCAATCCCAAACCCTCATAGCTTCCCTGCATAGAGGGTAGGAACGAGTTCCTCCCTGCTTGTTGATGTACCACACTACGCACATATTGTCCGTCTGGATGGCTAGGTAGCCAGGAAGAATGTACTGGTGAAGGGCTTGGAGAGCGTAGAGCATAGCTCGAAGCTTGAGCACATTGATGTGGAGAGCTTGTTCCAGTCTGGACCATAGACCCTGGATCCGATGAGGGCCCAGATGGGCTCCCCAACCTTCGCCTGATGCGTCCGTGGTCAGAGTCTGGGAGGGGGGAGGATGAAAGAAGGGGACCCCCTGCAAAAGGTTCTCTCGAACCATCCACCATTGCAAGTCCCGTGCCATCGGCGAGGAGATCAGGACTGGTTGATCTAGGTTGTGTACAAGTTGATCCCACTGGGAACGAAGAGTCCACTGAGAGATTCTCATGTGGAGTCGAGCTTGGGGGACCGTCGGAATAGCGGCCGCCATGAGCCCCAGAAGACGGAGGACCGACCTTACCGGAACTCTCCTGCTTTCTGATAGCAGGGAAATCTGGGATTGAAGAGAGGCCGCCCTGTCTAGAGGCAGGAAGGCCTTGCTCGCCGTCGTATCAAGGACAGCTCCGATGAACTGAAGTCTCTGGGAGGGGTCCAGATGGGACTTGGAATGGTTGATGGTAATACCCAGGCAGGCAAAAACCTGCTGGGTGAGAGAGAGGAAACGCAGGAGTTCCTCCCTGGACGAAGCCACCAGGAGCCAGTCGTCCAGGTAAGGGAACACCGGAACTCCCATTGTACGCAGGTGGACCGCTACCACAGCCAGGCATTTGGTAAATACTCGGGGCGCCAAGGAAAGACCAAATGGGAGCGCTCTGAATTGGTAGTGGTCCCCCTGAAAAGCAAAACGAAGGTACTTGCGATGAGAAAGGTGAATGGGAATGTGCAGATAGGCATCCTGCATATCCAGAGCACAAAGCCATTGACCTGGACGCAGGAGGGGCAGAAGACTCTTCAGAGAGAGCATCCTGAACCTTTTGTATTCCAAATAAAGGTTCAGGGAGCTGAGATCTAGAATGGGTCTGAGATCTCCCGTCTTCTTTGGGACCAGGAAGAAATGGGAATAGTAACCCGTTCCTCGAAGATGAAGGGGAAGGGGTTCTATGGCCTGCTTCGCTAGAAGGGTCGAGATTTCTTCCTGGACTAAAGGAAGATGGTCTCTGGAGTACGTCGACATCGGAGGAGGGTGGCAGTGTGATTTCTGAAGAAACTCTATGGAGTGCCCCTCCGCTATAAGCTGGAGCACCCAAGAATCCGTGGTTATCCTCTCCCAACCCGGAAGGTGGAGGGAAAATCTCCCTCCAACCGGTTCCTCCAGTAGATCTGGAGGTGGTGGGAGAGGGAAGGAGTCAGGTGGTGTGGGGCAGCGCCGCAGCTGAGGTACCCGCTGCTTTTTTGGGCGGAGGGGGCCTAGCAGCTGCGGGGGCCCGACGTTTAGTGGCCCGCCTTCCTTGGGGTTTCGCTTGAGGCCGTGTCTGTCTGCAAAAAGGATGGCGCTGCTGAGTATGGGGACGGTACATGGAATCCACAGATTTCAGGGCCATCCCCTTCTCTTACAAGTCGGTGATGATGTCTTTAACATCACCCCCGAAAAGCACCGACCCCTGAAAGGTGCCTCTTGAATGGCGGATTGCACCTCCGGGACCAAACCTGACACGCGGAGCCAGGCATGATGCCGTAGACTTACGGCGAAAGCGGAGCTCTGCCCAGCAGTGTCCACTGCATCATATGTTGCCCGTAACATATGGCGTCTGGCCGAACGAGCAGAACGGACAAGATCTGCTAGCTCCTGTTTGACTTGAGAGTTAGGTAAGGAGTCTAGTTTAGATTCCGCCTGGGTAAGGATGGCCTTCTGGTAATCCCCCATGTGGGTGACATAATTCAGGGCCCGAATTCCCAGTGTGGAAGAGGCATAAATCTTTCTTACACACTGGTCCAGGAGGCGAGATTCCTTATCCGGAGGAGACGAGCTCAAATGTTTTGGATGTGCCGACCGGCCGTAAGCGGCGCTAATCACAACTGAGTCGGCACGAGGGTGAGAGTCCAGATAGTCTACACCCTCGGGAGCCTGGTATAGCCTGTTAGACTTCCTGGGAAGTGGGGCTAACGCCGACGGTTGTTTCCAAATCGTGGTAACAAGGTGGGCGCGAGGCTCGATCCAGGGTGTCACTAAAGTTGGAGCTGTCACAGGCAAGTCCAAATGCTCGGCGAGTTTTAGGCGTTGGGCATCTGGTTCCAAGGAGCGCCACTGGTGAATTTCCTGGATTTTTCGAAGCAACTCCGTGAAGGATCGATCCTCCGGAGGAGACTTCGGAGGGTCCTCGGCCGGGCTTAGACGGAGAGCGGGTGTTGCCTTCTCGAACATCCGTCGGAAGAATCCGAGGAACCGAGAGGAAGAAGAAGCAGAAGAAGAATAAGACACCTCACACGACTAGGGGAGAACAGGTTCCTTGGGTGGTACCCATGAACGCGTATCCTGCCCCTCTCTGGATCCAGAGGGAAGAGCCCTGGAGTCTGGAGGCGGTGAGGTAGTGTGCTGCCTCGGACGTACGGGGGCCGGGGGTGGCTCTCCACCTCCTTGGTGAGCTGAGCCTTGGCCTCAGCCCACCAAGAGGCCAGAGTCTCCTGCAGATCCACCGGCGGCTGGGGAGGCGGTGGAGGTGGAGGAGAAGGAGGGGGAAAGGAGTATGGGTTGTACCCATAAGGTGAGTATCCATAACCCAGCTGTGGGAAACCTGGCGTCGGGTAATGTGGCGTTGGGTACTGCGGCGTCGGAGGAACCGGCGTCGGGTACTGCGGCGCTGGATACTGTGGTCCCGGGTACAACGGCGTCAGATAAAATGGCGGGTACCCAGGAGCAGGGGAGGCTGCAGCAGACGGCTCACGGGGCCCCACGGGCGGATCCACGCACGGGCCCGGGGCGGAGGGCCTGATGGAAGGGGAACATCCCGCCGCTTGGCAGGACCGCATTGGAGGTACCAGCCGGAAGAGCCGGCCGAGGGGCTGGCGTCCGGGGCCGGCGTCAGATCCTGGTCCGTCGGAGGGGGTCTGACGGAGGTGGAAAATCCTCTCGCCACCCGGGAAGGAGGAGAAAATCCCGGGTCAGGTTGGGGTAACCGGCTCCCCAGATGGCAGTGAAGGCTGCGGGAACCGGCACGACGGACGGAGGGGGTCCGTCGAGGTTCCGTTGCCCAGCGCGACGCCGGAGAAGCCAACGGGCGGCTTAGGGGCTAATTCCCGGCGGGCGCCAGAGGAGCCGGTGTCCGGCTTACAGGAGCCCTCACCGGAGGCGGGCCGAGGGGGAGGGGCGGCCCGGTCCAATGGGGAAGTGGTCGTGCGCCGCCCCGAAGGGTCAGGCGTCTTATCAACCCTCTCCATGCTGACGTCAGAGGAGCCGACATCCGACTTACAGGAGTCACCCACGCTAGTATAGGCCGCGAACCTGCGGCCGAATTGGGGACGGAGGCCTCCATTCGCCCGGAGGCACCCACAAGGCCCGAGCGAGAGCCAGATGGGCGGGCCGACGCCTCCTCCAAACCCTTGGAGGCTGCTGTCGCATGGTCCCCCAGAGGGGATGTTACCTGAGCCGCATCTCCAGCGGGAGACGCGGTAGAGGAGGACTTCTCCCGGTGCCTCTCCTTGTCCTTCTTTTTCCGATGTCCTTCCGGGGAAGTGGATGCCTGCCTCAACTTTTTCAACTCTTTCTCCATAGAAGACATCTTTTTCTTAAGGAGATGGGCTTCAAGGGACTGTTGGCGTCGTTTACGGGTGGCCGCGTTGAAGTTGAGGCAACGCTGGCACTTGTCGACCGGGTGATCGGGGCCTAGGCAGAAGAGGCACAGGGAATGGCCTTCCTTGTGTAGCAGTTAGGCGCCACACGAGTCGCACTTGTGTTTGTGCTCGGAGGGTGTAGGGGATGACATACACCGACGATGTACCTGACGAGTGTAAAAGAATATAGATTTTCGGTAAAAAAAACGAAAGACAGGGCTGACGAAGTACGAACTTTACTGCGAGGCGCTGCACGAGCTAACGGCGGGAAAGAACTGGAAGGTGGCCGACCGGGACTGCCCCTTTATACCAATGTCGCATGACGCCGGTCACCTGACGTGGGGGCGGTCCCTCGCCAGGGACTGCTAGCTAGAAATTTTTCCGTGAGGTCCTGCTGCCGGCCGGCATCAGTCTTATATGTAATTACCTACTGCAAGCGCCCTCTCGAAGTAAGACCATCTGCGACCCTAGAGGATACCCCAAAGTTGGCAATAGCTAGGTCTGCAGGAGCCACACATGTAGATGCAGGGACTAAAGGTCCAGATGGACTAGGGTGCCCTGGTCCTGGGACAGCAAGCCGGTGCACAGGGACAGAGGCACCAGAGGTTCCATCGCCAGCTGCTGTAGCAAGGGGAACCAAATCTGACGTGGTCAGAAAGGGGGTATATGAATTGTCTCTGCCCCTTCCATCTGGAGCTTGAGCAGAACCCTCTGCAAGAGTGGGAAGGGAGGAAAGGTGTACAGAAACCTCCCCTTCCAGGAGAGGACAATGGGTCTCACCAGAAAACTCCTGGCCCAGGATCGCACGAGCAAAAAAGTGGCAGTTTTGCACTAAGCAGGGATACAAAGAGGTCCAACTCTGGATGGCCCTACCTGTTGAAGAGATCTTCAACCACCGAGGTTAGAAGCTCCCACTCATGGGCACGTAACCTGGAGCGATTGAGACTGTCGGCCAAAACATTTTGAACACCTTGAACATGAACGGCCAAGAGCTCCAGACCATGCTCGATGGCCCAATACCACACTCCCAACATGGGGGTATGAATGCCTTCCCCCCTGCTTGTTGATGTAGTACACCACACACATACTGTCTGTCTGCACTAGCAGCAGGCCCGGGAGGAGATGAGTGCTAAAGACCTGCAGGGCATAGAGAACCGACCGCATCTCCAGGATGTTGATATGAAGACCCTGCTCTATGTTCATCCAGGTACATAGAAACATAGAAACATAGAAGTTGACGGCAGATAAGGACCGCAAGGCCCATCCAGTCTGCCCATTTCTTTTTCTACCTTATAAATGTGCCATCGGCCTTTGCTCTGTCAGTGACCTATCTATTCATAGTCATTTGTATTGCTCCCTTATGCCTATCCCATGCCTGTTTGAAGCCCTGCACTGTATTCATAGCCACCACTTCTTGTGGTAAGCCATTCCATGCATCTACCACCCTTTCTGTGAAAAGAATTTCACATTCCCCTTAATCGGCCTCCTCTAATCTCATGCTGTGTCCTCTTGTCCTGCTATTTTCTTATATTTAAACATGTTAGACTCTTTCACCTTGTTTATGCCCTTAAGGTGTTTAAATGTCTCGATCATATCACCTCTCTCCCTCCTTTGCTCAAGGGTATACATATTGAGCTCCATTAATCTGTCCTCATATGTCTTCTGATGCAGTCCTGCACCATTTTGGTTGCCCTTCTCTGGACTGCCTCAATTTGGTTAATGTCCTTGTGAAGGTGTGGCCTCCAATACTGCACGCAGTACTCAGATGGGGCCTAACCAATGTCTTGTACAGAGGATTATTACCTCCTCTTACGACTTGTGATACCCCTACTAATACACCCTAACACCCCTAGCCTTACCTACTGCTTTAGAGGTCTGTTTGATGATTTTAGGTCATCAGTGATGATGATGCCCAAGTCTCTTTCTTCCTTTGTGACTGCTAGCAACTCCCTCCCAGCCTATAAGTGGCTTCAGGGTTTCTCTTCCCTATGTGCATGATTTTGCACTTCTTTGCATTAAATCCCAGTTGCCACTCTTCTGACCATTCTGCTAGTTTATCCAGATCTCTTCTCATTCTGCCCACCCCATCTGGATCATCTACTCTGTTGCAGATCTTGGTGTCATCTGCAAACAGACAAGCTTTACCCTCTAGTCCATCTGCGAGGTCACTAATGAAGATGTTGAATAGGACTGGCCCCAGGACTGATCCCTGAGGTACCCCACTCGTGACTTGCATCTCTTCTGACTGTATACCATTTACCACCACTCTCTGTTTTCTGCCAGTCAACCAGTTTGCCACCCAGTTGACCAACTTCTGACCCAGAACTCGAGCCTACCTAGCTTATTTATCAATCTTCTATGTGGAACAGTGTCAAAAGCTTTGCTGAAGTCAAGGTAGGCGACATCAACTGCTCCCCTTGGTCCACCACTCTGGTTACCCAGTCAAAGAAATCTATGAGATTAGTTTGACAGGACCTTCCTTTGTAAACCCATGCTGTCTTGGATCCTGTGCCTCATGGATTCAGGTGTTGCACTATCCTTTCCTTAAGGAGTGCCTCCATAATCTTGCCCACTACTGAGGTAAGACTGACCGGTCTGTAGTTCCCCGCCTCCTCCCTGCTACCACTCTTGTGGAGTGGGATCACATGAGCCCTTCTCCAGTCTTCTGGGACCCCTCCTGTGCTCAGAGACTCACTAAACAATTCTGCTAATGGCTCTGCTAGTTCCTCCTTTAGCTCCTTAAGTACCCTGGGATGTATGCCATCAGGTCCCATTGCCTTATCCACCCTGGAGCTTAGCAAGCTCTTGTAGGACCCTTTCTTTGTGAAGGGAGTAGTGCCCACCTCCTCCCCTGTGTCCATGATGTTGAGCTGTGGGCCCTGCCCTACCTTCTCTTCAGTAAATACTGAGCAAAGTATCTATTTAGGATAGATGCCTTTACAGGGTCCTCCTCCTCACATGCCTTTTCTCCATTATGCTTAGCACACTTCTCTGGACTTTCTCCTTCACTAATGTATCTATAGAAAGTCTTGTCACCTTCTTTACTGTTCGTGCTAGTGTTTCCTCAGTTTGGGACTTTGCCTGCCTTACTGCCTTACCTGCTTCCCTTAGGGCAGTTTGGTATGCCTCCTCATCTTCATCCCGCTGTGTTCCTTATATTTTCTGAAGGCCAGCCTTGGCTCTGACTCTTTCTGCTACTGTATTTGAGAACCAAAGTGGTTTCTTCTTCTTTTGCACTTCCTTTCTGTCTAACACAATGGGATGTTGCTTCAAGTATTGTATCCTTAATGCTTGCCCACTTTGCCTGTACCTCCTCACCTGTGTTTCTTTTGCCAGGGCTAGCTTAACTCTGTTGGCCATCTTATCAAAGTCAGCCCTCTGAAGTCCCATATTTTTGCTTTGGAATGGGATGATTTAGATGTAGTAGCCAAATTGAACCATACCATGTGATGGTCACTGGCCCCCAGGTGACCTTCTACCTGGAGATCTGTGATCCCTCTTGGTTAGTCAGTACTAGATCTAGGATAGCCCTGTCTCTTGTGGGTTGCTGTACCAGTTGTTTGAGGCCCTCCCCTGCAGGAATCCACTATGAGTCTAGTTCTGGCAGATGTTCCTGCTGGTATTGACCAATCTGTATCTGGCATGTTGAAGTCTCCCATTATCAGAACCTCCCTTTAGCTGTCATGTTTTGTATATCTTCTAACAGTAATGTGTCTATGTCTCTCCTCTGGTCTGGGGCCTGTAGACAACCCCAGTTCTTATGGCTGTCCCATTTCCTGTTTCAGGGTGACCCACAGTTCTTCTGGCTCCTTATGTGTATTCTGAATTTCTGTAGCTTTGATATTTTCATTAACATACAGGCCACCTCTCCCTTTTGCACCTCGGTCTCTTCTGAACAATACATAGCCAGGTACTGAAGTCTCCTAGTGTGGTTACTGGTAAACCACGCCTCACTAATTGCTACTATGTCCAGTTTAGCCTTTGACATAATTGCCTGCAGGTCTGGGATCTTATTTCCCAGGCTGTGAGCATTTGTGTACATGATTTTCCATTGGCCAGATTTTGGTGTGTTGTTGTTGTGAAGTTTGGCATTACCCTGTGCATCGTGTGGAGACAAACCTTTTTTCACCTGGTGATGCAAATGAACGGCAAACACGCTGAATTCCTGTTTGACCACTAGCTGAGGGGGAGGGTGTTCCATTTGACGATGGGGTGCTGCACCCCTCTCCCATTGCTAGTTTAAATATTCTGCAAAGACGTCAAACTTCTGCCCCAATGCACTGACTCCCTCTTTAGTCAGATGCAGTCCATCAAATTTAAAGAACTTTCGCTCCCAGAACTGTTGCCAGTTCCCTACAAATCTGTGTCCTTTTTCCTGGCACCAGTCCTTGAGCCACGTGTTTAGCTCCCCTATCTCCCCTTCTCTGACCTTCCGTCCATCTGCTCCCTTCTCCCAGACTGGCAGGATCTCAGAGAAGGAGATGCCGGACGCAAATAGATGATAGTTTTGTCACCCAGCCTAGTCAGGTGTTCCTTGGTCTCCACAACTGACCGGTTGGCGTAGATCATTAGTCCCTATGTACTAGGACATCAATGTTTTCTCCTGCTTTGTGAACAATTTTAACAATGCGGTCAGTGTCTCCATGCTGATGTACCTGAGACATCTGACCATCACCCCTGGCTGGAGATGGGTATCAACTCCCCGAATCATGGAGTCTCCTATGATCAGAAGTTTTTTGGATTTCCTTTGTGCTTGTTTAGTTTTGGTTCCTGATTTGGGTGAGTATTGTTGTGCTAGCTCCTGTGCCACAGTGTCCTGCTCTGCAGTGTCTTCTGCCTCTTTATTTGATTTCAGAGATAGAGGCAGATACCTGTTTGTAGTGTTTATATGGTTTTTGGAGGTAATGTGTTGGAGAGTAGAGAGTGATGGGGTACCTGATTTTTTCCTCCTAACCACCTGCCAACCTCCTGGACCAACTACCCTCTGCGCCTAGGTTTTTCTGTTGGATGCTGGGGAAATGCGTGGTGGTTCTTATAATGTATTTCCTCTTCAATATGAAATTTGAGGCGTGCAATCTCTGCCCATGCTGCCTGGAGCTGAGACCTAAGATCTCCAAAGGCCTCAGCATGTAGGACAGTGTCCTAAATCTTGTAAGACTGTCCTTCTGAAAATTGTTCCACAGTACCTGCAGTTAATGAAATCCATTCCAAATAAGTTGCTGGGTTTGTAACCTAGTCAGAGTAATTAGAAGGAAAAAAAAAATGCAAGTAATGGTTTAATTGTGCTTTGTTTAACTTGTTATAACAAGTTAAATTACTAGTGCCCTGGTGACTGGTGATTGGCCAGATGAGCACCGCAGCCCAGGCGGAATACATCTGTCATTAAAATCTGGCGGGGGTCGAGAGCTGAAAAGAGACCCCCCGAAAGGAGGTTGGCCGGATCCAGCCACCATGATAGAATCCTAAGGACCAGGTCAGATACCAGGACCAACTGGTCAAGGTCGTCCATCCATTGGTCACGGGACCCTCAAGGTCCACTGAGGAACCCACATATGCACGTGGGCCAGGGGAACTGTGGCAATAGCACATATGGGTCAGAAGGCACAGGAAAACCCTGGCAAGGACCTGCCAGCTGGAGAAAACCAGACGGGCCTGCTCCATCAGTTGCTCCACTCTGTCCTCGGGCAGAAAAGCCTTGCCCTTACTGGTGTTCAGGACTGCCCCTATATATTGGAGGCACTGGCAAGGGAAGAGGCAGGACTTCGGCAGATTTATAGTGATCCCCAGGGCCTGTAAATGATGTACGGTGTATTTCAGGGTCTGAACTATGCGGTCCCTGGAAGGGGCTGCTAGCAGCTAGTCATCCAGGTAGGGAAACACATAGAAGCCCTGCCTCCACAATGCAGCTGCCACCACTGCCAGGCATTTGGTAAAAACCCAAGCAGCTGAGGAGAGGTCAAAGGGGAGGGACTGGAATTGGAAGTGGGTCCTCTGAAAGTGGAAGTGGAGGAAGCAACAATGGGCAGGAAAGACCTTGGAGCACAGGTAAGCATCCTGCATGTTCAGCGAGCAGAGCCAGTCCCCCTGGTGCAGAAAGGGTAACAGCCCCTGTAGAGTGACAATCCTGAAGCATCTGTAATTGATGTACAGATTTAGATGGCTCAGGTCCAGGATGGGCCGGAGATCCCTGGTCTTTCTGGGGACGAGGAAGAAGTGGGAATAAAAACCCCCTTCCCCATTGAGCCTGACGGATGGGCACTATGGCTCTTTTTTGAAGAAGAGCCTGAATTTCCTCCCAAACCAGAGACAGATGTGTGCGGAGGGGGTATGTGGGGTGGAGTGGACTGGTGGATTTTCAGGTGGCCACCCAGAAACTCCAAAGTGCGACTGCAAAGGGTGATCTGAGTACCAATTGTTCTGTAGTTACCTCTGCCACCCCTCTAGGTGGGAGAGAAAACTAACCCGACCGCCTCCATCGGATCCTCAGCCGGAGGGTTAGCTAAGGAATCAGGAGGTAGGGGCAGGCACAGTCAGGGGGACGCAGGAGCCCTGGGGGCTCTGGTGGTGGCAGCAGCAGGGACTGCTGTGGCCTTATGCTTGTGCTGACCCTTGGCAGGCTGGTTCTGAGACTGCTTGAGCGACGACCTGCGAAAAGACTTATGTAGACTCGCCCTAGGCTGGATGTGATAGAGTGAATGGACTGACTAGAGGGCCTGCCCTGACTCCTGCAGGGTAGAAATGATGTGATAGAGTGAATGGACTGACTAGAGGGCCTGCCCTGACTCCTGCAGGGTAGAAATGATGTCCTAGACATCTCCCCTAAAAGGATGGATCCCCGGAAGGGGGCATCCATAATGCTAACCTGCATGTCCGCAGCAAAGCTGGATACCCGGAGCCAAAAATGGCACAGAAGACTCACCCCACACAGCAGCTCCTTGCCCAGAGACATCTACAGCATCACAGGCACCTTGGAGAAAATGATTGCCAATGTCTGAGCCCGACTTCATGAGTTGGGTAAGCTGTGTCTTAGTAGGGTCCTCTGGTTAAGGTCTGTACCAGATCTCTGGCTTGGTCAAAAAGGACATTCTGGTATTGGATCATGTGGGCCAGATAATTTATGGCCTGGATAGCATAAGTAGTACAGGCAAAAACCTGTTTGCCAAGGTGATCCAGCTGCCAGACTCCCGGTCCGGTGGGAGGGTGCTAAGGTACATGGGCTTCTTAGTTTAATCATAGGCCACATTAATCACCACCGAATCCACCTTAGGGTAGCTCCCCAGAAAAGGTTTGCCAGCCGGGGCATGGTAAAGGTGGTCAGCCTTTTTAGGCACAGGAAGGGTGGTTCCAGTCTGCCTTAGTGACATCCTCATAGGAGTCAATAAAAGAGGGCACCACTACCAGGAGGGCATCCTGCTGCCAGAGCTAGATGGCCGAAGGGCGTCTCTCCTGGTCCTGCTCCTGTGTCTCCCAGCCCATGATGGACTAGACGCAGCACATAACATCCACAAAGTATGGGTTGTCAGTGGGATTTGGGCACCTCTTCTGCCTGGTCACCCTCTCCGAAGACTCCCCAGGAGAGAAGGAACACCTTGAAGAATCAGAGTCATCCTCAGTAGTGTCACTATCTGGGATCAATGCCATGGGCTGGCGATCGTCCCTCCAGGAACCTGAACCGATGTTAGGTTTAACCCCAAAAGACTCCAATGTATGGGAATTACTTGGACATGCCCTATCTGGATTCTGGGACTGGGAATCCTAGGGAGGGTGGTGGGGGGACTCTGGAGGCAGGCCCTGAGGGGCGGAGGTCTGCTTTTCCATAAAGGACTACCACACCAAAAAAAGGGCATTATAATCTACCTGGGGTGCTATATTATATACCGGCAGGAAAGGAAACAAAGGTGCCCGTGAAGGGTATGATGGCTGAAAAACCGATGAAGGGTACCCTGATGTAGATGCACCCGGCACTGGGTGGGAATCTGACGATGGGCCAGCAGATGCCAGCTGCAGCATAGGTTGCAGTAGGGATGACTATGGACTTGGGCCCAAAGGTTGGGGTTGCGGCAGCACTGCCAACAGCCCAGCAGGTGACAACCTGGAGCGCCTGGGCGAAGGATCTGCCAGCGCTGGCCCAGCTGGGGAAGTTGGTGCCTGAAGGGATAGAGACTCCTGAGTTAAAGGCAGAGGTGACGCCGGGGAGGAAGAAATGGTGGTTGCCCACTGTGGGCACTGCCTGGCAGGGCTGATGTCTGTCCCAGTGACGGGAGCCAATGAAGGCAGTGCTGTGGCCGGGGTGATGGTTGTAGAGCCAATAGCCGAGAGACCAACACCGGCCAAGCCACCTGGCTGAGAGCCCGTAGAAGATATAGGCCTGAGTGTCAGGGTCTGGGGAGGAGGAGAATAAGTTCCCTGCCCTGAAGAGCCACCACCTGAAACAGAAATAGCGGTGGGTGGGTGGTGGAGCCACCGTAAGCCTGGAGGAAGTGAGGGCGGGAGGAGTCAACCCCCCACAGGGGGATGACCTGGTCACGGTTGAAGGTTTGTTGGCGGGCTGCGAACGTGAAGCTGACTGGGCCCGAGCCCAGTATTTATCCTGGTGCTTATGCTCCCCAGACTTCTCTCTGTGAGAAGATGAAGAGGCCCCAGAGGACTGTACTGGCTGGGCCAGGCCGAAAAGCCCCTGGACTGTAACTCATTCGCCATTGTGACCAACTTCTGCTTCAAAAGATCACTCTCCAGAGTTTTTAAACGATGTCTCTGAGTGGCCTAGTTGAATTTCTGGCAAAACTGGCAGGCTTCGGTGTCGTGGCTGGGGCCTAGGCAGATAAGGCATGCAGAGTGTCTGTCCTTTTCAGGGATCTGTTTGCCGTAGGCACACTCCGAGGAATGGTCAGAAGATGAGACTGGTGTAGAAGACATAAACATGTTGAAAAGAACACGAAAAAGATGTTTTACACTTAAAGAAAATAAAAATAAAAAAGCGCTGTAAGCGTGGGAAATGGCGGTAGCTTGCTGAGGTCCGATGTGCACGTGTTGATGGCGGGAAAAAATGGAGGTAGGTATCCCATGATAGACCACTAGCTAGAAGTTTTTTGTGTGATCCTAGCGCCTGGCAGCTTAGTACTACCGGTGTGGCCTGCTGCAAGAGCCTCCCTCAAAGTAAGATCTGGTAGAAAGAGCAGGATGGGACAAACCAAGTTGCGAGATGACCAATGGGCATTAAAAAAATTGATTTGGCTACCAGATCTTGAAAATGCATGACCAATTGGCCACCTGCCCACAAAATGTTGTTTTCTCACAGTGGGAGTAATGCTGAATACAACCCTTAAAAATGATGGCCGCTATAAATTTGGCTCAGCCACCAGATACTGAAATCTAGTGGCCAACTGACCACCAGCCTACAAACTAATATGTCTTACCCTGGGAGGGAGTCTGAATGTTAAGGTAGAATGGGCTTTTTCACTCCTAGTTCAATTCAGGTAGATAAGACTCCTGAATGTTAAAGTGCAGGTGGCGCAGTCTGAAGCTGCAGTGGGCAGATACTGAATGGAACCTGATACAATATCCTGGAAGGAACCCGAAGCAATAGAAGCCAAGAGGTTCTTCTTACTAGAAGAGAGAACATCAGTCTGTCTGTCTGTCCATAGAAAAATACAAAACTACAGGTAGAATCAGATGAGACCTGATTCTCCTTGATTTTAAGATTGGAAGGGACTCTCATGTCATCAGGGAGATGCGCCAGAGGCCGTAGAGAGGAGTGAGTTTCTACAGCAGAGTACCTCAGGTTAAATCCCTCCCTGTACCCGAACTGAAAAAAATGGCTCAAACTCTTTTTTTTTTTTCATTTGTTTGATAAAGTGAAGTAAGTTCTGTCGTAGTATCTGGGGAGAAAACAGCATAAATGGTAAAGCCACTGAATGATGTATTAGCATGTAGTCTTTTAGCATAGCCGCATACCTGGCTCCACAAACACCTCACATTTTGTAAGGAAATAGCTATCTCCACTGAATACAAGCACTGCTCAGCTGATAATGGATCTGTGCACACGCTGATCAGAACGAGCAAATGCATGCCAAGATCTGGGTCAGCAAAAAGGTGCTATTATACCTATCCACAGTGAAATCTCAGTTTACTATAAAAGATTCCAAGCATTGTCCAGTTTTATTTAGCGGTAAAAGCTCCTAGTTCCCTAAAATCTGAGTATTTTATAAATGTTTTGATTTCTTTTCTCCCAAAAAAAAAAAGATGCCCACCACATTTGGCTTAGAAATAGGATTGTTGACCAGGCAAGTGTTAGGACTGAGAAAAAAACCTCATGGTCTCAGCATAGGAAGTACATAGAAAAATAGATTTGACAGCTATGCTAATATTTTTATTAACTGTAGCTGAAAAGAATAGTTACTTACTATAACAGTAGATCTTCGAGAGAATCTCCTTTTATTTATTTTTTTTATTTTAGTCTTTGGTAACTGGGTAAGGCCTACTAGGCACAAGTGCCTGTTTTCGGGGCCACCTGGGAGCACTGGGCAGTTAAGTGACTTGCTCAGAGTCACACAGTGGCCCGGATATTCAAACTGCGCCAGGCTGTGGCGCAAGCCTGGGCGCAGCTCAACTTTGTTGCACAGGGGTGTGGCCTGGGCGATATTCAATGGAGCTGTGCTATGGCGCAGCAGCTTTGAATATCGCACCCTGGCCACCCCCACTGTGCATGGCGCAGTGGCACTGTGCCAGCGCAAGTGGCCAGAGTGAAGCATGGAGATGCGCTGGCGCAAGTGCCATTGCGCCATGCACAGCACCTGCGATATCTGTGTGACATGCAATGGGGCCATAATTTATGCAAGGTGCACAGGGGGCTATTTTGCATCTCATTAGCCCCACTTGCATGTCATTAGCATGATGCACCGATCCCCAGCGACTTGCACCTGGCGCCCTGCCAGGCAGCAGCTGTCGGGGACCGACGCCCCCTGCAGCCCGATCGTGGGCATTCCTGTGATATAAAAGAAAACGTCCAATAACCCTGGTGGTCCAGTGGACCTCTATAGCCCGATTATGGGCAACACCATAGTCCCTCCAAGATCCCTGGTGGTCCCAGTGATCTCTATGGTGCCCGATCGCTGGCATCACCATAGTCCCTCTCCAATAACCCTGGTGGTCCAGTGGACCAATCGCCGTTCGATCGGCATCCGTAACACAGAACAGACCCCTACCACCCTGGTGGTGGTCTAGTGTACCCCACTCCCACCACCCACTGAGCCCCACCGCCTACCCCGTCAGCCGGTGGGTGGCAGCACCCCACCCGCCTGCTGCCCTGCCGCCCGCCGACCGACTAAGTCAGATGCTGCACACCATTGGTTCACAGCGTGAGCTAATGGGCGTGCAGCACATACCATACTACTCAGTCCAGATATGTGAATGAAACCACCAGGGTGGTAGGGGTCTCTTTCTGTGTTATGGATGCCCGCAATTGGGCGGCGATCGGTAATTGTTTACCTGTAATGTACTCTCCCAGGTCATGCCTGAAAATAGGCACATTTTTGCCTATTGCACTTACCCAGTAAACAAAATCTAAATTAAGAAATAAACTATTAACTTAGAGATTAAGGAGTGGGCCTAGGTGGCTCAACGGTAGTGGGACTAAATTGGAGCCAGAGCCTCTTATCATTAGCCAGGTAGAGGATGGACAGTGTTAGGAGAAACAGGACAGCAGCCCTGAGCAAAAAGCTCTAGCAAGCAGCAAATGCAAATCAGTTGGTAAAAAAGCTGAAATGGAAAAAAAAATGACATCTGGATTCCCAACAATAACTGCTCCAAGCTACTGGATAAAGCTTGAGAAAATTCGAGAGTCAACTCACAACCTTGTTTTCTCTAAGACTGGAGAAAAAAGGTGATGAAGAGTATAGGAGCTGCGGGACTAGCAGTCCTGGGGAAGCAAGATCTGGCCATCTCCGCTGGCAGGCTCCAGGCAGAGTGAGCAAGGCCCATGCACAGAAAAAAGTGACAAGGGATACCAAAAGAAACAATTCCAACATGAAAGAAAAGAAGACGCCCACTTCTCCCAGCAACCACAGGGATGTATCCTGTGTGAAGCTAGTATATAGATTCAATCATGTGCACTGCACCCTACCCCAGACAGCGCATCAGCTCACTGGAGTTAGACTGGATGGTGCTCAGGGCACATGTTGCACAGAGCAACTAACAGGGATATACCCTACAGGGGATATACCCCGGAATGGGAGAAAGATGGAGAGAAGGTGGCCACCTACTCACGCCATGACAAAAGCTAAGGCTCTCTTTCTTTTTTTTGTGCTTTTTTTGGGGGTGGGTTTGACAGGACAGCCAAGAGGGCCCCACTTCCTTTTATTTATTTTTTTTGGGGGTGAGGGTTGGCACCAAAATGCCCAACCCTCTTTTTTTTTTTTTTTTTACACCAAAACAACCACCATAAGCCACGTAAACAGTAAATACTTCCTGTACCCAAATGGTGAGCTGCGTGGGGGAAGGTTGCCAGGCATCTGAATCAATTGTGAAGATACTGTAGAACTAATATATTTCACTTTTATTTTTGCTACGTTCGCCGAATGGACTAATACTGCAAAATTAATAGGAAAGTGAAATATATGTGCCGTGGAAATCTGCAAACATTAGATCGACTGAACACCATCTGCTTTTTATTAACTGCCCCTTTAAAATACCTTTAACAAATGAAACGCAGTTGTAGATACACTACATAAACATTTTACTTACTCAAAATCAATAACATATTAATGACAGACATCTAAAATTATTTAAAATCATGATTGTGCACTGTGCATTAACAGCATGCCAATACTGGTACTTTCACAGGCACAGTAGGATTGAGAAAAAAGTCAAATGAGTTTTACTTCTACAAATTCATCAACACACATTAATGACAGACATTTACATTACTGTATGCACTGGGCAGTGTGAGCGTGCTTATACTGGCAGGTACAGTAGGATCAAGAAAAAATGTCACTTAATCCAGGCATTTAGCATGTGCCTCCAAATAACTGCTTGTTGGAACACTCTGGGGCAGTCTTCAGTCTTCCTTGCTGTCTCCCCAAAACTGCAAACAAGTCACTGGGTGTGTTTCTCTTTAAGTGCCAGCATCTTAATATCAGCTGTTACCTCACTTGCACTGTTACCTTGGCTTAGTTGGCTTGTGATGCAACCGTCATACCAAGCAATGAAATGCTGCTTCAGGGATTTTTTTTTTCCATATAGCTTTTTGCTTCCCCATTACCACCACCTGAGCCTTCTTGGCAATGGGGAAGACATAGATTTCTGTATTTTCCTCCCCATTACCTCGGATAACGGTCGCGCATGGGCGTGGAGGTGCACATGTGCTCCATGGCTCCAGTGACGGCCCCTTCCAACCACCCCGCCTAATGTCAGGGTTCCCTATGGCTTGGCGCTACCACCTAGCCTCCACTGGGTGGCAGCTAAGAGTCAGGGAACCCTCATATTCCTTTCCCGGAGAGGAGAGTTGCCTTGCGGCATCTCAGTCCTGCTCTGTACCTCCCTCCCCCCCAATCCCCAGCAGTCACCTGGCAGCCCAAACTCGGGTCACTGGTGTGGTGTGACGTGTTTCATTCAATGCCTCAACCCTCAGCGCCACTGGACCAGCTTGCTTCAAGAAGTCTTTAAACAGTTTGTTTACTGATGTCCAATGGTTGCAGCTCATCCGTGCACGATGCGAGATAAAAACGGGGATAATATCATATGATTCTAAACATTTAGGACTTCCTCTCTTGTATGAGCACGGAATAAGTCCATCAGTAGCAGGGTGCGTTGTTCCTTAGGTAAATCTAGTCCTACTTCAGTAAATTCCTTGTAAGGGAAATGGAAATTACATACTTACAGTAATTATTGATCTTCTTGAACAGTCTCCGTCACTCATTCACACTAGCGGGGATAGCGCCGGAGGTGGTAGGACCAAGCGGGAGCCTAAAATTTTCTGAAGGGTCGAGCGCAGAGAGGACCACGTGCAGCGTGGCACTGCAGATTAAGCTCGCGCCTGTGTAGGCTATATCTCAAGGCCGACCCTCCAACCGCCTCAGTACCTTTTCGACCAATGAGGTGCAGCTTAACTAATGAGAATAACTCATCCTGAGTTTCTGGGCCTCAGAGGGCCCAGATGGCCTTTGCAAGAAAGGTCAAAGAATAATGTCCTCACAGTCTGAATCATAGGACCATGAAGACCAGGAAAGAAAACGAGTGAACCCAGGGGATGGTGGGTGGGCGTGTGAATGAGTGGAGACTGTCCAAGAAGATCAATAATTACGGTAAGTACGTAATTTCCATATCTTCCTGGAGTAAGTCTCCACTCATTCACACTAGTGGGAGAGTACCGAGCTAAAACCAACAACCCTGAGTAGGGTGGTAGGAGATAGGGTTCACTCAGAAAGGACAGCCAAGGACTGTCCTGCTAATGAAAAAAGCTGTCTCGTAAGAGCATCTAGAACATTGTGTCTACAAGATAAGTGCTCGAGTTGTAACTCGCCACTTTGCAGACGACTGCAATGGGCACAAAATGAAAGTCTGCCAGGAAGCCGCAACCACTCTAGGAGAGCGGCAAGAACCTGGCTTCACAATTTGGTCTTGGATCAAAATTAATAGTGTCAAAGACATGTACTAATGTAATGTAAAGGGACCTCAGGAACTGAAAGAGTCAGAGGTAAAGTCTACTGGTTCAGGGTAGACCAGAAACTGCAGAAGGAAACCCCCACTATTAAGTATGGCTGACCTGTAAACAACAGGTCCAGGAGCACTTGAACCCCTTACTTGGTGAGAAAGGGGGTCCAGGTGGGGTTAGCCCATCAAGGAGAATGGTCTCCACTTAGTCACAGGAATCTTCGTGATGGAAGGCCAAGCACGACTTAGAAGCCTCCTGTGGTGGTCTAGTAGAACCAGATCTTACCCACTGCATATTCCAAAAGGAATCATCCTGCCCCTGTGTGTACAACTGTAGCAGCAGTCTCTGAACTCAGGGAAGAAAGGAAAAAGTGTACAGGAGGAAGTGTCCACTGTGGAAAAAACATTCCGACAGACAAAAACAGGGGCTGGATTTCTAAGGCAAATAGAGGCAAATGTGCGTCGAAGGGGGACACAGCAGGACCAAGTTAGGGCTAACCCATTTGTTGAAGTGACTGAAAGAGGCAGTGACTCAATGCGGTGAGGCACTACCCACTCTGGCTTCCCTGAAGGGAGCAGGAAAGGATTCTAGTTTGTTTGCCGAAAAACAAACATCACAACTCCATCCCGCACTTGAAGAGGATAGCTTCGTGAGCAACTGGCGTGGACCAGTGCGCAGGAACCGAAGGTGTGAATATTTGAGAAGCTACCTCAGAAAAAGGACCTACTTGACCTTCCATCAAGAAGGAGAAAATCGCCTGTTAAATTAAGCAAGCAAGGAAGTAGGAACCCGAGTTCCGACTCGGTGGAGAATCGCTTTTACTGCTGCAAGGCTCTGCTCAAGAGAAGAAAGCCTGATAAAAAGAAAGGGGAATTAACAGACTGGGCAGTCGCCTAGGTCTAGGAAATGTCTCTGAAAGAGAGAAATCTCTCTTAGAGAAAGAGATGACCCATACTGCCGCCGGATCGGACTCCCCCTAGGGGAAGAAGAAATCAGGTACTCTTTACCGTACTCTGGAGACGAGCACCTCAGGGGCTGAGGCAGAACCTGACCAGATCCAAAAAGGAGGGTATCGGGTAATTTCAGCTAGGCCCTGTGCTGTGATAAAAATCATATTTATATATTTTTTTTTAGTCCAAGCCTAACAAGGCTTTCAGGCTGCTATTTTGCAAGGACTGCCTTGATACAAAAAGACGAAGACGTTCTCCATCTGAGTGCAGAAGGAGCCTGAGCGTCCATAATGAAATCATGACCGGACTAACAATCACAGCTGGAGAGATGTTAACCACCTGTGCCGAAGAAGCCACCGAAGAGGCAATATCACAATGGGGCTATATACCCCTATCAAAGGAGCGGAAGAGTCAGAGCGGCTCCCAACCATTAAATTAGAATGTTCCACTGAGTGTAGCTGTCTTGAAGATTGAAAAAGTCTAGATGTAGAAGTGTATGGTCCACAGACGCAGTGTGAAATACTATGGACGCAGTGTGAAATACTATAGTGGACCTCATTACTGAAGAACTACTGAAAAGATTTTCCATCACGGACTCTGATGATAGAGAGGACGTGCCCTTCAGTATATAAAATGAGTCGTCTGTTGTATTACTGACCAGAAGAACAGGGAAAGACCCATCTAGATGCACTTCTATCCCAGAAGGACTTCCAAGAGAGGTCTAGGTCAGAGCCACTAGAGACTCCACCATCAGGAAGGATGTCGAGGGGCTTGGTACCACGCCGGGAGCAGAGAAAGTGCTGAGCAGAAAGAGATTCCGCTGGCAGAGCAGTACAGCAGAGTTCTATCGGCAGAAAACCACTGGATGACAAGATCCCACATACCCCTACTCCCTAAGATGTGTGGAAAAATAATCTGTAGAACAGGAGTTCATTCTGCGATAAACATCCCGCCACAAGTTCTGTGGAAAAGAAGTCCGAAAAGGAAAAATGTGTCACTAATTCTGCCATACAGCACCCACTAGCACCCGTGTGGCACCAGCACCACTCATGGCACAGGAGGGCACCAAGCAGTGCCTATGCCAACCTGGGCAATACCCGAAGGCAGCCACGCCAGTATGTTCAGGCACCCCGGCACTCATGTAGCAATGGCACCCGAGGGCACCCCCAACACTCATAGCACCACAGCACCCATGGCAAGAATGGCACCCGAGGGCACCAGTGGCACCCATGGGCAACGGGGGTGCCACCCGTGGCACCCACAGGTACCCCCGGTGCCACACATGGGTGCCCACAGTGCCACCCGCGGCACCCACGGTGCTCCCGGCACCACCCATGGCATCCCTGGCACCCATGGCACCCATGGGCGGCACCGTGCACCTGCGGGTGGTGCCTAGCACCTGTGGGTGCTGCAGATGGCACCCGCAGGTGCACGGCACTGCCCGTGGGTCCACAGCACCACCCGCAGGTGCACGGTGCCACCCAGACACCCACGGCACCACTGATGGTGCAGACAACCAGTGGCAGCAATAAGAGCACCACAGCGCTGCACAGGCGATGGTCCTGACCACAGGCGCGACCAAGGCACCGAGGCCTGGCAGTGCCAGCAAGGCACTGAGCCACGTGCCAACAGGTCTGGCGCCCGACCAAGGCCACCAGGCTCGGCCCGACCAAGGCACCCAGCCACAGCGTAAAGGAAAATGTCAATGGAAATCCTGAGAAGCGGAGAAGGAAAAAGGTGGTGCACGTACCAGCTCCTGCATGGAAAAGGGAGAGGGGGGTAGGCAAGGGGGGTCGACATGATGGCAAAGGCACCAAGAGGGCACCTCGCCATTTGTGATCCAATCGACTCGGCTCCGGTCCAATGGCTCCGAGGCCCGGAGGTCCCGAAATCAGGAACAGAGCCAGGAAAAACTGGAAAGTCAAACCCCCTGTTCCATAAGAGCGGCCCAGAGGTAAAACTGCCCACCGGAGCTCTAACGAGGACAGAGATGGAGCTCGAAGTTGAGAATGCAGTCGATAGGAGTGGGGCCAAGAGGAACCCACAAAGTTGGTTCAGACCCATCGCCCCTCCCGAGCGAAGACACTCGTGCAGGCATACCAGCAGGCAGCCTCGGCGGCACCTATTCCAGTCTAGCAGGAAGGGCTGAGGTTAAGCGGAGCTGGATCCCGGAACCGCTAGGTTTGTGCTTGGAGGACTGTCCTCCCCAGAGCACAGGACTGTCTGTAGTCAGACCCCCCCCCTGTTAATTAAGGGCGGCGGACCGGACACAGCCCTTGTGCCACAAAAACTTTCAAACGAAGTCCTCCTACCGTCACTGCTACCGTCTAAGGACGACTCCGTTGATAGCAGGAAATAATTTCTTTTTCTTCTTCTTCATAATCTTCTTGTTCGTAAAATAAGAAATTACTGCTTAAGATATTAAATCATTAAAAGCTGCTGTCGTATAGATGAAAACTTCGACTCCTGCAGATGAGCGACGTCGACATCCAAGCGCACTCAATGGCGGGAGAAAAGGAACTGAGGCGGTTGAAGGGTCGATGCTGAGATAGCCTACACAGGTGCGAGCTAGTCTCATGGTGCCACGCATACGTTGTCCTCTCTCGGTGCCAACCCTTCAGAAAATTTTTGGCTCCCGCTTGGTCTCTGGCGCTATCCCCACTAGCGTGAATGAGTGATGGAGACTTCGTCCAGGAAGATCAGTATTTGCTCAGTGTACTCTATCACTGTAGTGGAGTTTGCCCAGTAGTTTCCAGAGTGTGTAATGTTCTAGCCCTTTGGAAACTGAAAATGTAGGTGACAAGCTGCTGTGCGTCCTTTGTACAGTAGATAACTTGGTGACTCAGAAAGCCACCGGCCAGGGTGACACTAAGTGCCAAAAGTATTTGCCTTTTGACTAGACCCCGGAGTCAGTTGAAAAACCAATTATGACTGACTTACCACACATTGTGACTGATTTTTTCAAGTAGTTTGAAATTTCTGACTTCAAGTAACTGAAGAAAATCCAACCAAGTTTTTCAACTTTCACCATCGTTGAATTTTATTATGTAGTAGTTTGTCATTCTCTTTTTAAACTTCGTATCTTTTTTTTAATCAAAATTTTAACTATAAAAGTTAATGAAACGTATGGAAAAGCCCCCCCCCTTGAAATCAATGGGGCACGTGCACACACAGCCTTCGCCTTCTGACATCACAAAACAGTGCTGCGTGTGCCTGCGTGGGGGCATGTTGGTGGGTTAAGGTCAGTTTTTAGCATTTGGGATTTAGCAGCATTATAACTTCATAAATGGGCAGAAACTAAAGGAATTATTTATGCCCCTCAACTCTGGGGGGGGGCAGATGAGGTATTGCATATGTTGGAGGGAGCAACAACTAGTCAGCAGCAGCTAAGAAGCTGGCTGCTCTTTAAAATGCAAATACACAGTGCAGTGAAACAAATCCACACACAGCAGGGACCCACTAAAGCACAATAACCAGTCAAAACAACAACAAAATATACTAAGTCCCTAAAAGTAACAAGTTGAAGCAGGGCAGTAAAACAGTATATGGTATAGAAAAATAAGCAGCAGTAATACTAGTTATTTAGGAAAAGAACTGATTGTCTAAAATACAGTATAGGTAGGGCCTCTTAAACACCCCACAGAAGCTAGAAGGTAATCTTTTGCAAACAGAGCTAACCATCAATATATGTTAGTTTACTAGTAGTCGAAGAATATGTGGAACTAAAAACAGTTTATGGGAGGACCCTTAGAAATACCTCATATATGGTATACCAGAACTGAGATGTATTCATAGTTTAAATTTAAAGCTAAAAAATTCATGCATATTAAAAAAACATTTTCTGACCATTTCTGAACTTATTTTGGCTTTCAGCATGTACACTAATATGTTTTGTAAATAATTTTACTCATCTTGCAGTGAGGACCTTAATAATTAGTCTATCCGATTCCTACAATGGCAAACAACAAACATTTTGTACATTGGACCCGACTGAGCATGCTCCGCGCTCCGGCCTCCTATGGGTCTGGGAACTCTCCAACCGACCACCTGCGCCTGGCCTGCTCCATGACCTCTTGGGGAGTCTGACCTACTCACAATGCCACCACAGTCAGAGAGAGCCCAGCCGGGCCACCAGCAGTAGATTGATGATGACTGATCGCCTTGGCTTTTCAAATTTGGCCACCTGGGCACCACAGCCCCCAAGCCCTCAACCAGCCAGACAAGCCAGCCAAGCATGCAGCAGACACACAGGCAGACTTAGCAGTCTGTGAGACCATCCTCCTCCTCCTCCTTCTTCCTACTGCCCACTACCCACTGCCCAGTCCTGGTGGGCCGTACATACACATCCCATACAGTACCTTGCTCACTGTAGTAGCCTATTGCAAGTTCGGTCAGGTGTTGGGTGATGATTCAGTCAGTGTCAGTGCGTGGCTCCATGGCTCAGGCTACCGCTGCTGCTCTACTTGGTGGTGGTGCTGGTGTTTTTTTGGAGCTGTGTGCTCCCTCCTCCTAACCCACACAGTCGGTCCCCAACCCAGACCCACGCCCTCACTCCAATACTCTGCGCAGTGGAACTAGTGCACCTACCACTCCTCCTCCTCCTCCTCGACAACTCACAAGACCTTACCAAGGCTGAGTGAGAGTCACTCGACGGGCCTGGCCGTTGGGGTCACTGGCTGATCCCGACCATGACCAGACCACTGACTTGCTGGCTTCACACGATTGCTGCCTGGCTTTGCTGGAGGACTGACTGGGACCTGCACAGCCACAAACTAGTCTCTCTCTCTGGGCATCGGACACGTCAGGATAGTGGACACAGTTAACTTATTTCTAAATGAAAGGCTGAACCATCAAACTTCATCCCTGCAGAAAAACGCTGCTCACTCCGTTGCCCACACACCAACACAGAAGCCTCTTCTCCTGACCGTCTCCTCTCCTATGTAGGCATGCTGTCCCCGCCACCTTGTGCAGCCAGTCACAGACACTCTCAATCTCCTGGCTCCTCCTTCCAACTCTCCTAATTGGTGGCTGCTTCATGTCCAGCAGCCAGGGGTGCATTTTATTGGCTGTAAGGCTCAGTGCTGGAGGTTGAGGACCACTACATTTTCAGTCCCCCTGGCCTCCTCCTCCCACCCAGGAAAGAAAAAAATAGAAAATACACTGCAGTGCACCACAAAAACAAACCTGGACTGGTCATGGAATCATCAAATGCAGTGGATTTCAGCTCCACTATTTTATGACTGCAACCCAATGCAATTGCAACTGATTGCAACTGCATTGAATTGCAACTGACCATTTCAACTGCCAATGACTGCTCCGGGGTCTACTTTTGACACCGTTACTCCTCAAATTGTTTGGCCCCAGTGACTTCCATAGTCCACTCCTACACAGGTATCATGTTTATACCAGTTTTGTCCATGTTTACCACTAATTCAATGGGAATCAGCTCATTTTTACATGCTATTGTAATGCAAGCTAAAAAGGCTTCTCTTAGTTTTTGGTAGTCTGTGGGTGCTTTTCAAACAGCTTTGGTGCCTTTTCTTTCTGAATATCCCATGTGACTAAGAGAAGTCCATGCCCACTGGCATGACAGACTGATACTACCCCCATATTTAGCGAGCAGCTGAGGGTTGTGTGCTTTGATAACCCCTACTGTCACTGCATGTGTGACCCTCACGTTGACAACAGAACCTTCTGCTCTTAAACTTTGTATAACCTTTTTTAGCTCCTTTTCTATATCTACTAGCAGCATGTGTGGTCTCACAAATGGTCGTTGTGGTAGCTCTGGTTTAATGTTAGCAATGTCAGGATTTGATTTCACTTTTGCCAGATAATCTTGTTTAAATTCATGTGCAGTACTGTCATTTATTGTCTGTTTATGCTTCGAGTTAAAGTACCACACTGAGCTCGTGAAACTGTTCTCACTGGTGTAGTGGTCAAGTTGAAATCGAGTTGCTGGTGAGTATTAGGCATATTCTCTTTTTTCCTTTTTTGTGGTGGAGTCGTACAGAATTGTAATTCACTCACGACTGATTCTACCATCTGACTGGACAATCCAGCACTGTAAGCCAGCTAGTCAGCATCAACACCATTAATGAATGCTATCCCGTTTGGTGGCCTCTGACCAGCTTAGCCAGCTGTACAGAGACTTTCCAGTGCAGCAGCAGCAGAGTTGTGTGATGGAAGTCACCGGGGCAAGAAGAAGTATGATGGAGTATCCAGAGAAAGAACAGTTATGTAGGAACTTACCATAACAGTAGATTTTCAAGGGGATCTCAGTCATCAGGTCATACTGTAGGAACTTCACCGTCAGTGAAGCAGGATCCACACAGACGATTTTCCAGCAGTACAATTGGGGCCACCTACGCTGATGTCACCTGCTGACATCATCAACCCTATAAAGGCATGAGTAGTCCTGCTCCCTCCTCAGTTCTTTCCCCCAGAGACCAAGGAAGCAAGATCATTCCATGGGGGATGGAGGAGAGAGAGAGGAGCCCAGGCTAAAATAAAAGTCTGGATGCACCAGACAGCCAGTTCTGATAAGAGAACCACAAGAAAAGGGGATGGTGGGAGGGAAGGCAGACCTGATGACTGAGATCCCATCGAAGATCTACTGTTAGGGTAAGTTCTTACGTAACTGTTCTGTCTTATTCAGGAGCTTCTCACTTATCAAGTCACACCATAGGAACGAGTCCCAAGCAGTTACAAGTGCAGCAGGACAGTATGGGAGGTAGGCAAACCGAGGCCTAAGAAAGAAGGCCCTGAAGAACATCCCGGCCAAAGCCTGCTTGGGCTTGGAAGCAATGTCTAGACTATAATGCTTGGTGAAAGTGTGGACAGTACTCCAGGTGGCAGCAGCACAAATGTGAGCTGCTGAGACCTCTTTGAAGCAAGCCACAGAGGTAGCCATGCCCATCGTGGAGTGGGCTTTCACCGCCCCTGGCAACTCCTTGCCATGTTTATTGTAGCAGAACACAATACAGCAGGCCAACCATTTGGATAAACGCTGTTTGGAAACTTGAACGCCCTCTCTTCCATAGGTAAAAGAAACAAAAAGCTGCTTTGACTTTCTGCAGTTTTTAGTCCAGTGTAACTGATACTTCAAAATTATGCACTTATCTAAAGTATGGAGCAGTGCTTCCCCTGGATTGGCACGCTCTGGGAAATACACGGGAAGGTGGGTAGATTGGTTCAGGGTAAACTCAGACACCACCTTGGGGAGAAAATGAAAATTACGTACCTACCATAATTCTTGATCTTCTTGGACGAGTCTCCACCACTCATTCACACTAGTGGGATCTGCGCCAGAGGCACTAGGACCCATCGGGAGCAAACTTTTTGCTGGAGGGTCGGCGCGTGAGATGGCGCCGCGAGGCATGGCGCCATAAGCGGTGGCTCACGCGGTAATGACTATCTCGGCGACGACCCTCCAACCGCCTCAGTACCTTTTTTACCAAGGAGGTGCAGCGCAACTAACGTAAAGAGTAAACCTAACCTTAAAAAACGGACATAAGATAGTCCGGACGACCCGTGTAAGAAGGGTCAGCAAAGAAGTCTTCACGGCCTAAAGATTTGAGGGAGTGAAGACCAACACAGCGGTGAGCTCGGGGGATGGAGGGTGGGCGTGTGAATGAGTGGTGGAGACTCGTCCAAGAAGATCAAGAATTACGGTAGGTACGTAATTTTCATATCTTCCTGGACATAAGTCTCCACCACTCATTCACACTAGTGGGAGAGTACCAAGCTGATAATCCCCCAAAAGGGCGGCAGGGGAGCCAGAGCTCACACGTCTAGGACAGAAGTCCATTAAGGATAGTTCTGCCGAAGGCGGAATGACGCCTGGCATGAACATCCAGTGCATAATGCTTAATGAACGTATGCACTGAGCTCCAGGTGGCGGCATTGCAGATATCTGCAATTGGAACATTGCGAATTTCCGCTAGGGATGCGCGACCGCCTAGTAGAGTAGCGTACCTTTACCTTCAATTTAACCTGTTGCCATGGAATAGCAATATAGAAGACATGCCACTAACCATGATGAGATGCATCTGATAGCGACAGGCTGACCCAGCCGGGTCTCAGCTGAAGGAAACAAACAATTGCTGAGTCTTGAGAAAATACTTGGTTCTATCTAAGTAGAACATGCAGGCTCTCTTAACATCCAAGGAATGAAGAGACCATTCTCCTTCATTTTGGAAGTTGCGCAGTAAGAGGAAGCACCAGAGGTTGGTTTAGATGGAATTCTGACACACAACCTTGGGAAGAAATTTAGGATAGTCTGAACTACTTTGTCCTTATGGAACACAGTATACGGAGGTCCGTAACCAGGGCATGTATCTCAGAGACCCTGCGGGCTGAGTTAATGGCCACTAGGAGCTGTCTTCCAGGTAGAATTTTTAGCTCACAGGTAGCTAGGGGTTCGAAAGGCTTCCGAGTGAGCATGTCTAGCACAAGGTTAATGTCCCAGGCTGCGACCGGACGTCTAACAGGGGTCTGGTATGCAGAATTCCCTTAAGAAATCTCTTCACCATAGGTAACTGAGCCAGAGACAAGGAAGAAACCGCTCATGGAACGCAGAAATGGCACTAAGGTGAACTTTAACAGTAGGTACTGGAGACCTGAGTTTGATAGGTCCAAAGGTACTCAAAACCTTGTCTGGAGGACAGGAAAGGGATTCAAGAGGACTTTGCACACCAGAGAGAAAGCTGTTTCCACTTAGAAGCGTAACTTTTCGGGTAGCTGGCTTCGAGCAGCCAGAAGGACGTCTGAGACTCTACGAGGACGTAAACCGGTTCACTTCTACCTCTTCAGGAGCCAAGCATGAAGGTGAAGTGACCTCAGGTTAGGGTGGACCAACGAACCCTGAGTCAAAAGATTGATTTGCAAGGGTAGTGGTCTCGGAGAGGCTACCGACATACTGTTGAGTAGAGGAAACCATAGTTGCCGAGGCCAGGAGGGAGCAATGAGAATCATCTTGGTCCCCTGAGACTTGAACTTGAGGAGAACTCTCTGAATTAAAGGAAGCGGTGGAAAGGTGTAAAGAAAGCGTTTTGTCCACCACAGCCTGAACGCATCCTGACAGAAAATGCCAGGCCCTGGATTTCTGGAGCAGAAGAGAGGCAGTTTCTGCTGAGTGGGGATGCAAAAGGTCCAGGTCTGGAGTCCCCACTCTTGAACAGTGACCGAGCTACGGCTGGAGTAGAGACCACTCGTGAGGGTCTGCCTCCGTCCTGCTGAGGTGATCTGCTAAGTCGTTTTGTACATCCAGCAGATATACCGCTTGAATTAGAGACTTTGTCGCCAAGCACCACTCCCACCCTCATTGCTTCCCTGCAAAGGGGATAAGAGTGAGCACTGCCTGCTTGCTTGTGATGTAATACATCACAGCTTTGTTGTCCGTTTAAGGAGAATGTTCTTGTGACAAAGAACATCCTTCAACCTCGGATCATAGAGGACCGCTCTCATCTCCAGGACATTTATGTGGAGCGGAGTACGAGCTGAGTCCATAAACCTTGAGTGTGAGAGAGAGACAGTGAGCTCCCCATCCCATTAGCGATGCGCCTGTGGTGATGGAGGATCTGATGATCAGAGGAGCAAGGGAATCCTTCAGGAGATTGCTCTCTTGAGACCACCAGGTGAGAGACCCGTGGGGCCCGTCACCTTGATGGGATAAGACTGGGGGTGAGAGGTCGGTGACCACTGAGCGGAGAGCATCCATTGTGGTCCTCATGTAACCGAGCTGGGGTACAGTGAACACTGAGGACGCCATGAGACCCAACATACGTTGCATCGAGAGAGCTTGACCGATCGGTTCTCCCGGGCAACGGGCCATCTGAAGGATGTCGAGTCTTCTGTCCTCTGGGAGGAAAGCCTTGCAAAGAGGTGTCCAGAAGAGTCCCTAGAAAAGGAGCTCTGGGAGGGCTGCAGTTGTGACTTCTTCAGATTTAGCAGAACTCCCATGGGACGAAGAAGGCGAGAGGCCGCTTGAACGGTTTCCAGAGTCCCTTGGCTGGAAGGACTCGCTAGGAGCCAATCGTCTAGGTAGGGAAACACTCGGAGTCCGAGCTTCCTGAGATGCGCTGCGAGAACTGCACAACACTTTGTAAAAACTTGCGGCGCCGAGGATAGCCCAAAAGGCAGGACTCTGAACTGATAATGCTGACCCAGAGCTACAAACCTCAGGAATTTGCGATGGGTCGGGTGGATGGGGATATGCTGGTAAGCATCCTGCATATCCAGGGAGGCCAGCCAGTCGTGCTGATGCAGCAAAGGTAACAGGGTACCTAGGGAAATCATTTTGAATTTCTCCCTGGGGAGGAATTTGTTTAACTTTCTGAGGTCTAGAATGGGGGCGATCCCCAGATTTCTTTGGAACCAGAAAGTAATGGGGTAGAACCTCTGTTTTCGCTGATGGTGCACCAGTTCTATTGCCCTGTTGTTTAGAAGGCCCTGGATCTCGGTGGTGAGGAGGTCTGACTGAGAGGTTGACAACCTGGGTTGTCGTTTGGGAGGGCAATTCGGGGGGTTTTCCAAAAGATTGAGAGAATAACCCTCGCGAATTATCCGAAGGACCCATTTGTCTGAGGTTATGGACTTCCACTGATTGTAGAAGTACATCAGACGACCTCCCACCGGAGGAGAAAGTTCCATCTCGGCAGTGTGGATGGAACTGGGGCGGCAATTCATAAGGTAGTGCTGGGGCTTTAGGCCCTGTGGTTCTGCTGCGCCTTCTTTTGAGGTTGGGCAGGTTGGCTTATGAAGCTTCCTCTGCCTCTGCCTCGAAAGGACTGGCGACTATGAAACAGCGTTTACCTACATGCCCCGAGAGGGGGGTAGGCGAGGTCTAGCGAACTTAATGGCCGACCCTAGTCTTCTGAGTGGCCTCTGGGCTTGCTCTACCTGAGGCCCAAAAGATAGGAGCCATCAAGGGGCAACGCCATTACCTGCTGCTGAGCATCATTCGTAAAGCCAGAAGCACGAGCCAGGAATGGCGTCGAAGTACAAATACACCCGCGGCTGCTGAACGAGAAGCAGTGTCGAAAGCGTCCATGGCGGCTTTGACCTGTTGGTTATTGGACCTAATACCTCTGATATAACGGTTAGAAGGAGCTCGACTTGGAGTCGGAATCTGGAAGAGCTTCAACCATTCGTTTCATAGAGTGCCACAGTATATACTCATACTGAGAAAATAGCCTTGATAGCTGGCACACGCGATACTTGGGTGGAGGCAGCAAAGACTCTCTTACCTAATGTATCAATTTTACGAGACTCTTTGTTAATAGGTCGAGCTGTAGTAGCTTGAGGAAGAACGACCTTGTCATTCTCTGCCAGGACTACAATAGGATCCGCAAAGGCTTGGGATGCCAAAATGGGACGATCCTTGGGAGCTGAATATTTCTTATCAATGGATTTAGCCACTGAAGGACTAAGAGCAGGATTATTCCATACCATTTGAGACAGCGTCCCGAAGGAGGGTTGAATCGGAGGAGTCAAATCCGTAGGGATCTCCAAAGCATGAAGATACTGGAGTCTTAATATTTTCCCAGGATCGATGTCCGTAGTCTGGAGAGAAAGAGTGGATCTCAGGTTCCTCAACAGAGACTTAAAGGATAGGTCCTCGACCACAGGCTCTTCAGAAGGTGAAGGATCCTGTTTCTCCACTTCATCACCCAATCGGAAGGTCTGGGTCAGGCTCAACATCATCTCCTGATAGTCCAGGAAGGACTGCTTTGACAGGAAAGGAGTGAAAATAGGAGAAGAAGAAAGAGCAGATAGAAAGGGAGAGTCCTCAGGCCCCCGCCGAGGAGGCGAAAGGAGTGTAAACGGGCGCCGCTGGAGGGTGCATGGCGCGAAGAAGCATCGCCGCACCGCGAAGCGGCACCGCGCTGTCTTCGGCGGTACCGTGGCGCCCGCTGAAGACACCGGCACCGCCTGGCGCGCCATGAGACCCGCTGGCACCGCGGACGGCGCCGCGAAGACCCAGCGGCGCCGAAAACAGCGCCGCATGTTTAGCGACCCTCGCTGGAAGGCGCCGAGGACACCCCTGGAACCTGGAAAGCAAGAGAGGGAAAACCAGAGGATATAAGGCATCAGTGTGGCCCCCGCGCCGCAGCCATGTGAGGGGGGGAACACTCATCAGGAGTCGCTGGCACCGAGGGAGGTGCCGCAGCGACTAGGAAGGTACAACCACCCTGCCTGATCGCCCGACGAGCCCGGCAGTCTGGGCAACCGAGCCAGGCAGAAGAACCAACCTCCGGAGCCCATCGCCCATAAGAGCCGGCCCACTGATGAAATCTGCTCATCTGGAGCCCTACCTATAGGCGGGTGGGGTTCGGATGTTTAAGACGGCGGAAACCGGACGCTTGGCGACCCGGCGAGGAGACCGCAACTAGGGCACGAGCAACCGACCGCCGACGCCAAGAGACGATCAGAGGGCGACCGAGTGATGCCTTCTTTTGACCTGTGGGCCGGTGAAGAGCTCGAGGCGGAACGGGTGCGCAGAGAATGCGACTGCTTATTTTTATGCCATGGGGACCGCCCATCCCCGGCATCGGACTGACCGTTGTCGGAACCCCGCTTGAGGGGAAGGGGCTGACCGGACCCAGCCCGACTGACTGAACAGCTTTCAATGAAGTCTCCCTACCGGCCACCTGACCTGCTCATGGTCGATTCCATCCAGTAGGTCGAGACTTCTTTACATAAGTTAAATTTAAAATATAACAGAAATAGGAATAAAATTAAGCTTATACTACTATAGAGATAGGTACAAAAAATAAACTAAAAACTGTCGCTGGTTGAGAGTTTGACTCGACAGGCGGCGGCGTTGTCACTGAGCGCACTCGGCGGTCGGAGAAAAAGGAACTGAGCGCTTGGAGGGTCGTCCGAGATAGTCATTACCGCTACGAACATCAGTCACGGGCGCCGATGCGTCTTCGCAGCCTATCCTCGCTACCGACCCTCCAGCAAAACGTTTGCTCCCGATGGGTCCTAGTGCCTCCGGCGCAGATCCCACTAGTGTGAATGAGTGGTGGAGACTTATGTCCAGGAAGATCTTAGGATTCATGCATAAAGACACCCTGTCTTTGTGAAAAATCAAATAAGGCTCCTCACACCAGAGAGCCTGATGCTCGGAAATCCTTTTAACAGAAGTAATAGCAACCAAAAACAAAGCTTTTCATGAAAGAAAGCGTAGCTCACAAGTCGCGGCTGGCTCAAACGGCATCAGTGTCAATTTCTCCAAAACAAAATTCAAATCCCAAGCCGGGATAGGGGTAAGGATTTGAAGTTTCAGGTGCAGGATTCCCCTAAGAAAAGTACAGGTCACATCCGGCTGAGCCACAGTACGACCATCCATGGGCTTGTGAAAGGTAAAGATAGCCGAAAGGTGCACCTTGAGGGAGGAATACTGGAGGCATGAGTCCGACAGTAATATCAGGTAGTCCAGAATCTGGCTCACATGACAGGTAAAAAGGTCCAGATGGTGCTTAACAGCCCAGATGGCAAACCTCTTCCACTTCATGGCATATGTGGCCCTAGTGGAGGGCTTCTGAGCCACCACAAGGACATCAGCTACCTTCTGGGAGACTACAAACCAGGCAATGGTTATGTCCCCAAGAGCCAGGCATGCAGACAAAGGGACTTGAGGTGTGGATGAACTAGGGTCCCCAAGCCTGCATCAGCAGATCCTGGCAAAGGGGCAGAGGCACCAGAGGTTTCACTGCTAACTGTTGCATTAATGGAAACCATATCTGCCGTGGCCAGTAGGGTGCGACCAGGATCATTCTGGCCCCCTCCATCTGAAGCTTGATTAGCACCCTCTGAATCAGAGGAAATGGAGGGATGAGATAAAGGAACCTCCTACTCCAAGAGAGGGATGTGGCATGCCAGAAAACTCCAGGCCCTGGATCTAACGAGCAGAAACTGGGCAATTTTGTATTGAGTGAGGATGCAAAAGGTCCAACTCTGGATGTCCCCATCTGTCAAACAGATCATCTCCGACAGATGACGGAAGTTCCCAATCATGCATCCTGGACTGAGTCTGGCTGAGGCTGTCCGCTAGAGTGTTCAGTACACCTGGGACATGGACTGCTGAGAGTTCCAGGCCGTGGTCCAGTGCCCAGTACCAGACTTTCTTGGCCTCACTGCAAAGGGGATACAAATGCGTCCCCCCGCATGTTGATGTAGTAGACCACACTGAGATAGTCTGACTGGATCAACAACTGGCCTGGAGAGATGTGGTTCTGAAAGGCCTGCATGGCATACAGAACTGCTTGCATCTCGAGGATGTTTACATGGAGGTATGTCTCGATTTGGGGCCAAGTACCCTGAGTCTAGAAGGGACCAAGGTGCACCCCCCATCCCAAACTGGCGGCATCCATAGTGAGAATCTGCTGAGGGGACAAGATCAGGAGAGGGACCCCTTTTAAGAGGTTCTGGGATCCATCCATCACTGGAGCACCTTGCAGACTGGAGAGAAGACCAGCACTAGCTGCTCCAGGTCATCCGTGCATTGGTCCCACTGCACCAGGAGGGTTCACTGGAGCACCCACAAGTGCAGTCTGGTCAAGGGGACTGTGGCAATGGCCACAGCCATGAGGCCCAGGAGTCTCAAGTAAACCCTTGCTGAAACAAAACAGCTCTGAGCCACCACCTGAGCCTGTGATCTGTGGCATTCTGTTCCGTCTGGAAGCAGGAAGGCCTTGGCCTGTGCAGAGTCCAGGACAGCTCCTATATACTACAGCCTCTGGGACAGGATCAAAACAGACATGGGCAGGTTGACAGTGATGCCCAGGGAGTGGAACAACTGGATGGTCCTCTCCAGAGTTTGAAGGAGCTGATCCCAGGACGGGGCTTTGAGAAGCCAGTCATCTAGGTGGGGGAAGACGTTCAGGCCTTCTCGCCGAAGGGCAGCAGCTACTGCTGCTAAGCATTTTGTAAAAACCTACAGCACAGAGGATAAGCCAAAGGACAGGACTCTGAATTGGTAATGTTCACTCTGAAGAAGAAACTAGAGAAATCACATGTGCAGTGGGCACAACGAAATACGCAGGCAAGCATCCTGCACATCGAGAGAGCACAGCCAGTCGCCCTGTTTGAGCAGGGGCAGCAGCCCTGGAAGAGTGACCATGCAGAACATTTTGTATTGGATATAGAGGTTGAGGTCTTTGAGATGCAGAATAGGCCTCGGGTCTCTGGTTCTTTTGGGGACCAGGAAGAACCTGGAATAGAATCCTCTGTTCTTCTGCTGCCTGGGCAATGGCTCGATCGCCCTTTTCTGCAAAAGGGAGTGCACCTCCTCCTGAAGGACCACTGCATGTTTGGCACGGTAGATGGAGGGTACTGGAGAGTCTCTGGGGGCTGTTCCAAAAGCTCTAGTGTGTGACCCCATTCTATAATCTGAAGAATCCAAATAAATAGCAGTTACGTAAAAACTTACCGTAACAGTAAATCTTCGAGAGAGGTTCCTGCACTAGGCCTTCATAGTTAGGGCTGCGCCCCCTAGCATCAGGACCGCACGGCAAAACTGTAGCTAGCAATAATTGGCGGGCCCCACCCACCCTCCAGTTCCTTCACCAGAAATCTCAAAGAGGAAGCGGAAAAAAGGAGGGGTAACTCCTGGGACCCTGTGCCCTGGATGAAACAGAGTCCTGGGAAGGGAATAAAGAGGAAAAGAAAAAACACGGGATCTAGGGGAAGGTGGGTGGGAAATCTAGACCTACTGCAGGAACCTCTCTCGAAGATCTACTGTTACAGTAAGTTCTTAAGTAATTGCTATATCTTACTTCGAGAGGGTTCCTGCAGTAGGTCTTCACAGTTAGGACTGAATACCAAGCAGTCAACTAAAAAAGGAGGAGTCGGAGACGAGGATCCGGGAGGAGGAGAATGTCTGCCAACTGCAGGTCTTTCATGACAGTAGACCTTGCAGGACCGCTAGGCTGAAGCCAGCCCTGTGCCTAGAAGCAATGTCCAGACTGTAATGTTTAGTAAAGGTGTAGACGGAGGACCAAGTGGCTGCTGCACATATGTCCACAGTGGACACATTGCTGAAAAAGGCAGTGGAAGTGACCACTCCCCTAGCTGAGTGGCACGTAACCATCTCCGGAAGGGGCTTGTCATACTTCTGGTAAATGTAATGTATACAATTTTCCAGCCACCTTGACAAAGTCTGTTTGGAAATAGCCTTGCCCTGACACTTGGGAGCGAAGGCTACCAAAAGTTTGCTTGATCTGTGAACCTCCTTAGTCCTTGAGACATAATATCTCAAAATCCTATGCACGTCAAGGGTGTACAGGAGATACTCCCCCCTGTTGGAGTGTTCTGGGTAAAACACGAGCAGTTCAACATTCTGATTAAGACTGAGTTCCAAAACCACCTTTGGAAGAAAAGAAGGATTAGTCCACAGAGCCACCCGGTCTCTGTGGAAAATTAAATAAGGCTCTCTACAAATTAGAGCCTGAAGCTCTGAAACTCTTCAAGCTGAAGTGACAGCAACTAAAAAGAGCATTTTCCACACTAAGAAATGTATATCACAGCTTACAGCTGGCTCAAAAGGGGGCAAAGTAAGCTTTTCTTTTTTTTTGTAATTTAAAGTTTATTCATACATTTTCCACCATAAAAGGCAGCATAAAAAGGAACTGGTAGAGACTCATTGAAACATAGTAAAAAGATGCTGCCCCCCCCCACCTCCCCTTACTGCAGTAACCCATCTCAGCGCCCCTAAATGCCGAGCCTCTAATCAAAAGACAATATAGAAGCATCAACCCTAATATAGGTTTAGTTTAGAGCCAGAGAGATTAGTGAGTGAAGGGGATCCCAAATTCTAGCATAAACTGCCAGTCTGTTATGTAGGCTGGCTATTGCTTTTTCTGTGTGCAAATTGGATAATACTTCTCTTACCCATTCCTGGAAAGAAGGGGAGGACCTGTCTTTCCAATGACAGAGAATTATTTTCTTAGCCGACAAGGCAACCATGGATATGTGAAATTTACGCACCCTGACTCTAATAGAGGACAGGTCCCCCAACACACATACCTCAGGGATAAAGTATTCTTGAAGGCCCAACAAGGGGTCTAAGGAAGTTTGGATTGAAACCCAAAAGGTGGAGATACTATGACAAGACCAAAGCATATGAAAAAGTGTGCCCTCATCCTGCAAACATTTATTGCACTTATTAGAGTCTAAGTAGCCCCACTTATGAAGCTTAACCAGGGAGTAATATAAGTTGTGCAATACATGATATTGCATGAGACGCAGTCTATCCTGAGAAAAAAATTTATGACATGACTTCCAGAGAGAATGCCAATCCAGCTGCAGATGGGGAGAAAGTTACTCCAAAATCTTGATGGCCCAAATGGACCCCCGAATTTTTTGTGAAACAAAACCTGATATAGTTTAGAGATTACACCAGGAGACCCAGAAAGTGGGGATACCTCGGGTATCAGAGAGGAGATGCTCTGAGAGGGAGGAGTACTCCCCAGGGTGATTACCAGTAAATGTCTCAATTGCAAGACTTTGAAGTAAGAAGAAGTTGGGATGAGAAATTTCCTAACCATCTCTTTCACTGATAACCAATGCCCCTCACCATCAGTAAAGGTCGAGAGCTTCCCCTCTTCGAGTTGAGGCAACCAAAGATGGGAGATTTGATTCTTGTTAATAGTAAATGATGGAGAGTTCCAAATAGACTGCCCCAGATCCAGATGGGGAGAGTACTGCAAAAAAGAACATATTTGTAAGTAGACCTTTAAGGAGGTCCTTAATATGGGACAGTCTACAGCCATACTTACTTGGGATAACTTAAGGAAAAATAATGCAAGAGGGTCCAAATTTTTGGCCTTGATTGCATCCAATTCTATTTTGAGCCATATGGGTTGTGCTTCCTCTGGGCCAGGAGATACCCACCGCAAACATTTCGCAAGGTGACTAGCCCAATGATATATAGCCAGATGGGGGATTCGCAACCCCCCCTTCCAGTTTTGGAGCTGCCAGCTTATGGTAAGCCAAACGGGGATACCTGTAGGCCCAGATGAATTTAGTAAAAATACCATGAACCTTTTTGAACCAGAGTAAAGGAACAAAGGCACTGAGAAGGGACAACGGATAAAAAATCCTAGGAAATACATTCAATTTAATTATATTAATTCGGCCCCACAGAGAGATAGGGAGTTTAGACCACCTCTCTAGGTCATGTGTAATTCCCTGCAATAAGGAATCTAGGTTTTCCTTGAACCATACTAGGGGGTTACGTGAAAGTTTGATACCCAGATACTTGAAAGACCTGGGTGTCCAGCATAGCCCAAGGGGGCTAATATCAGGCTTAAAGACTTTGTGATTTAATGGAAAAAATAGGGACTTACTGGCATTCAATTTATAGTTAGACAGAGCACTAAACCTTGCCACTTCACTTAATAAGGCCGGGACGGAGGATACCAGATGGGACAGATGTATTAACAGATTATCAGCATATGCAGTGACTTTCACTTCATGTCACCCAATTCTCACTCCTTGTATAGAATCATTATTGAGAATATTTTGGATAAAAGGTTCCAGATGTAAGTTAAATAATAAAGGGGAGAGGGGGCACCCCTGTCTAGTACCTGAGTGAAGCGAGAAAGGATGGGAAAAGGCCCCATTCGCGTAAATTCTTGCCGAGGGGTTTTTATAAACGGCGGCAATCCAGGAGATAAACAGAGAAGGGATGTGGAAGGCCTCCAAAGTGTGGAAACGAAAATTACGTACCTACCGTAATTCTTGATCTTCTCTTGTATCTTCACCATTCATTACTGCTTGGGTTAGTGCCGGGGGCGCGACCCGCTACAGGAGTTTTTTTTGTTTGTTTTGGAGTCGGCTCAACAGCGCTGCTCCTCGAGAGCCGACGACTGCGCCATGTACCAGGGGTGGCCGTTAGGTGCCGCAGACTCCTCTTCCATCTCAGTTCTGGTAGCCGGAGAGGTGAAAACAAAGGATAAGGAAAAAAGGAGAGCGAGGCAAGAGAGCCAAGGGACAGAAAAAAGGAAAGGATATAAACTGAAAAAGGAATAAGCTGGTAGAGGACAGACAGAGGAGAGAGAATTCCTACCCTAAGGGAATGCAGGGCCTCCTTTCCGGGGCGGCTCTAGGGGAGGAACAGATAGAGAGAAAGAGAAAAGAAGAAGAAGAATAAGGAAAAGAAAAGAAAGCATGTTGAGAGGGGAGAACAGTGCCCATAGAGGCACTGGTTGAGAGGCTTATAAGCTCGAGATTAAAAACCAGGGAGCAAGAATCCCTGTTGATAGGACTGAGAGAGGGTTCGACTGAACCGCCTGCACAGATTGGGCATAAAGGGCAGATTCTCTAATCTCTCATCATGCCAAGTCCCTACATCCTAGCTGAGAGCTCACAGACTGCCCGAGCAGAAAATCTGTTCCGGAAGAGAGTGCCCATCTAGGAAGGGGAATATGCCCCTTAACACCCTATTAAGTGCTAACACAGAAGTGTATGGGGAAGGATTATGCCGTACGAAAGGCAGTTCTGTATGAAAGGATAGAGTGGGAACTCAATCAGACTCACTTAAGGCAAGGTAAGAGCAACCGCCAAGGCTAAGTGCAATGCACCAGCCAGAATGAGCTGAATAATAATAACACCTGCCAGGGGAATCTAAACTCTTTGAGGCCGAACCAGGCACGGTCTCTAAACTGTGAACTGCGAGCACGTGATTAAGGTGCCCAGAGGTCACAACCTAGGGCCAGTCAGAAAGAGTTCCCTCAGAATAGGTGAAACACAGACCCTGCTCGTTCCTCTTTACCTTGAGGAAAAAAGGATCCATTCAATAAGAACGGAAAATAGAAATTATTTTTTTTGGCATAAAGGCCAAAGGGAGGAAGAGGAACGAGACGGGAGGGGAAGACGCCACAGTAGGAGGCCACTGAGGGAAAGGTGGGCGGGTATCAGTAATGAATGGTGAAGATACAAGAGAAGATCAAGAATTATGGTAGGTACATAATTTTCATATCTTCCCTTGTCAATCTTCACCATTCATTACTGCTTGGGTGAGTACCGAGCCCCCCCCCCCATAAAAAAGGGGGGGGTAGAAACCCTGAGGGAGCAAGACCCCCAGCCTCTGCTGGTGAGAAACAGAAGGAAAGACCCTGGGCTAATCAAGAGAGAAGCCTATGGGGGAGAAGAGCTAGGAGGTGCCCCCGAGGACGGGGAGATGGAGGAAGCCCCTGCAGAAGTCTCCTAGCTCTGGAGGAAAAGAGACGGGTCCCCCGGAAAGTGGAGCGAATCACCCTACGCCGGGCCAGGGGTGACAACCTTGATAGACAAAGCCATGCCGTCCGCCTAATACAGATTGCTGTCCCTGCAAGCCTGGAAGCCACCTCACTGGCGTCATAAGATGCCCTTGCTTGGTGTCTTGCCAGCTCCAGGCCTATAGCAGAGAGGGCAACAGCTTGTCTGGTTTGCTCCATATCAGGCATTGATGCTAAGATTTGGGAAAGCATCGACCACAAATGCCTACTGTGGCAGCGTGATGGGCCTGATGAGATGCAATGCAAGACATCGCACGCGAGAGGAAGAACACTCTTCGCTCCCCCCGGTCGAACTGTAGAGAATCGAGGTCCGTGGACGGTCATCGCCAGCGCCGGCGGCGCACCCGGAGGGAGTCTCTAGGTATGCCAAACCCGAGGGTGGGTTGGGAAGAGTACCTAGGGATTCTGAAGGGGCACAATACCTACGTTGGCAGTCTGCCGGGGCTGGAGAAAGGGCGGCTGGCAATTGCCAGGAACGGATAGATGCCTCCTGGAAGGGAATAGGCCAGGATGGCACCACCAAGTGCTGGGCACTGAATTCGCCAAGGAATTCACGCATGTCCCGTTCAGTATTGTCTCGCCTAACACAGGAAATTCGAAGATCCCTCACCATCCTCGAAAGGAATCGCTGATATTCAGTGAAATCAGCATCAGAGGAGAGATGAGCAGTGGGTTCCTCTCCCTCAGAGGAGGGAGACGAGGATGATGGAGAGCTTGAGTGTCCAGAGGACTCTTGCGGCGGTGGGGATAGGTGAAAAACCCGCTCATTCATGCACCTAACATATGAGGAAGGCCACAGAGAATCCTCTGAATGCCTCCCAGGATAACGGAGCCCGTGGGACCGACATGGCCTGGGAGAGCGGGGGGTGGCTGCAGAGGAATGGGAGATGGGCACCTATGGAGAGGCAACTGTCCTCTGCTAGGGCTCTGGAATCCGGGGAACGGAGCCCAAGCTGGCGGGTTCCCGGACAACAGACCAGGTCGCAAAACGGAACCCTGGGGATGCGAAGCCTGGAAGAGCCCAGAAGGGGATCCTCCCCTATGGCGAACCTGGGACAGAATGGATCCAGAAGGGCAGCCCACAGCAACGCCACCAGAGGGGTCCCCGGGGTCCAAAAGGGAAAGACGGGGCCCAGTGCTACGGCTCCGAGCCACACCCCGAGGGGTGGCAGGCAGAGACCGAGACACCTGAACCCTGCCCCTCGACCCCTCGGACTCCGAGAACGCCCTCCTCCTCGACCTCAGCGACCTCCCACCCCGAGGGGGTGCAGCAGCACCAGGGACGGTAGCTGTCACGAGCCCCTCAGGAGGGAGAGCCCTCCTCCACCCCCGCCCATCACCCCAGGGACCCTAGACCCCCAGCCTGGGGGTCCCCAGGGAGGACGCAGCGGGGACAGAGAATAGGCGGCTGGGCCGCTTAGCACCTCGTGCCACGGAGACCCTGACTCTGAGGGAGTCAGGTTGCCAGGATGGGTCCACGTCTGAATCATCAGCCTCCGAAGAGGAAGAGATCAGCTGGACCACAATACTAGCAACCCCAGGGTACCCAGTGAAATGGCGCGCGAACAGCACTGGTGCGGGCGTCGCCAGAATGACCTCCGGACCCCAGCGACACTAAAGCCTGGCCCGGCCAGACCCACGGCACCGCCATCAGCGCCCAGGACCTCGTGCCGCCAGAAACAAACCAGGCCCGCGGCACTGCAGCTGGCACGACAGCCAACACAGCGCGCCGCCATCAGCACCGGCGCCAATCACGCGCTGGGATCCAAACGGTGCCGAAAGCGCATCGAGGGTCCACTGATGCCGGGCCCAGCAGGCATGGGCCTGGACACTGGGAGCCTGCACCTCCGAGGAGGTGACTGCCGAGGCGGTGTCCCGCCCATGCCCCGGGAGGGACCTTGACGCTCCTCTGACACCGCAAAAGAAGCTTCCTCCTTGGCAAGAGAAGATGAGGAAGCCTCCTCCTCTACAGACCGTATAGGCCCGAGAGGGGATCCGGAGAAAGGGCCTAGAGACCTTACCTGGGAATCCCTGGAGGGACGCCGTCCCCCGAAAGTTGGCGGGGCCTTGCCGATCTTGAACGCGCGGACTTCTAGGACGCGACGGTCCATGGAGAAACAGACATCGCACACATCCATATCGTGGTTGGGTCCCAGGCAACGAAGACAAACATCATGCCGATTCAGGACGGAAAATGCCGCCACAGAGCATCCGACGTATAGGGTGCAGCCCTCCCGACTTTATGTTTTGTCCCAACCTGACATGATGTGAAAAAATTAGACTAAAACAGCTAAAAGCTCTCGGCGCCATCGAAGTAGTAATAAACAGAACGGTCTTACTGGGTGACGCGCCGAGAGAAGCACGAGAAGGAGTCTGGCTTGTATGACGGAAGGCCTAACTTCAACTATCCGCAGTAGCAGGTGCAGCCTCAACGGTGGGAGAAATAGAACTGAGATGGAGAAGAGTTGCGGCACCTAATGGTAATACCCTTCGGCAGATGACGAGTGCGTTGTTTCCGAAAGCGTCGCTTGGAGCCGTAATAAAAACCAACTCCATTAGCTGGTGCGCGCCTCCGGCACTAACCCAAGCAGTAATGAATGGTGAAGATTGACAAGGGAAAACCAAGAAATTCCAGCTCACACGGTCAAATGCCTTCTCGGCATCCAAGGAGACCAGGCCCGCAGGGAGCTCCGCATCCCTGGTAGCCGAGAAGACATGCAACAAAGTGCATAAATGGTCAGAACATGAGCGCCCTTTCATGAATCCAACCTGCTTTGTACCTACTAACCCAGGAAGAACCAGTGCCAACCTGTTGGCCAGTATTTTAGAGAGAAAAATAATATACTGGTTTAAAAGAGAGATGGGTCTATAACTTTGAACCTTATCAAGGTCTTTATCAGGTTTGGGAAGCAGAACTATCAGGCTCTGAGAGATACAAATCTGTCTCCTCCCAGATAGGATTTGTTGAAATAAACGACCAAGTATTGGTACAAGAAGGTCTCGAAAGACCTCGTAAAATAAAGCAGAAAATCCATCTGGACCAGGGACCTTATCGGCAGGCAATTCACTAATAACCTTAGCAATCTCCTCCTGGGAAATAGGGACAACCAGAGTTTCACTGCACCTGTCAGGAAGAAGGGGCAAGTGGGAATCTCTTGGATAACCTTGTATATCTTCAGGGCGAAGGGGGGTACTCTATGTTGCTATACAGTTTAGAGTAATAAGCAGCAAATTCTTGAGCTATCTCAGCAGGAGACACCTTAAGAGATCTGTCTGCTACTGAACTGATAAATCTCATTGACTCCTGTTGTTTAATACGCAATGCCCGTAAACGTCCCACTTTTTCCCCCTGATCGGTGTATTTAGCTCTGGTACGAATAATAGCTAGTTCTGCTCTCTGAAGTAACCCCAGGTACTTATCCTTTAATTTCAGGAGTTTCTGAGTATCCTCATCTAGGGATTAGCCAGAAGGTTAGCTCTAGAGATCTGATTTGAGATAATAAGGATTTAAGCTCTTCCTCCCGCCTCTCTTTCCTACCAACCACCATGCTAATCAGTATCCCTCTCATGAAGGCTTTGAAGGCCCCACAAGATATCAGGTTTTACGCCCTAAAGGGTTTAGTGAAAAAAAATTTATTTTTTCCCTAACAAGTTTGCAATATTTAACATCTTTAAGGAGTTGATCGTTGAGCTTCCATCTAGTTTCCCTATTAAATGAATTGAGCAGTACCAAACTGCATGCCACTAGTGAGTGGTCGGAAATTGGGCCAGGTGGAATCGAGGAGGTCTTCACCCCAGGCAGGAGGCACTGAGAAATAAGTAAATAGTTGATGTGGGACTGCGAGCCATGCGCCATGAACCTATAGGTAAACTCCCTGGAATCAGGATGTAATACACGCCAGACGTTGCAGAGCCCACATTGATCTAATAAATCCCTGAATGCCTTCTGCCCAGGGGTAGCCCCACCTAGGCCACTGCCCAGTCTGTCTAAATGAGAATCAAGTACTTGATTGAAATCTCCTCCTAAAATAATTTTAATGGGAATCATTGGAAGAATGATAGATATAAGCCTCATAAAAAATCCAGGGTCGTCCAGATTAGGGCCATAAACACAGCCCAACAGTATTGGGACGGACCAGAGGGTAACTTTGACCAGAATAAACCTACCCTCGGTATCTCTGATCACTTGTGTAGGAGAGAAAGGGATACTCCTGTTAATCACGAGCATGACCCCACAACAATTTGTGGTGCCCTGGGCACTGTAAATCGATCCCACTTGTTGCTTCCTTAATTGCAAAGCTTCCCCTTCTAGTAAATGGGTTTCTTGCAAAACAGTTATCTGTGAACTGAACAGACTTAAATGTTTGAGAATCTGATATTGCTTATGTTGCTTTCTGATCCCCTTAACATTCCAAGACACGAATGTTAACTCATTCACCATCCAGAAGAGATATCAAGCTGAAATAATTATACTCAGCACACGAGGTGAAAATCCCCTTTACATGTATCCCCAGGGTTACTGCAGTAAAACCTACCCTCTTCCCTAGCCCCCCCAAAAGTAGATACCGCCCATCCCCTCTAACCTCCCCCCACCTCCAACCGTGCCCGGACCTCGCCACCCCAAATTGTCACAAGCAACGCTCAGCACAGTACTGGTTCTAATCCTCTACTCCTGCCCCCTGATAATGAACCTTGATATTTAGCGCTGTTGCACACAGATCACAGCCTTCAGAGATCAAGCCCTGTCAGTTATATCCCCAACAAAGAAGAATGGTCCTGGGCCTTCGCCTCAGTCCAGCCAAAGCATGGACATGAGAAAAATTGACATGGGGGGCTATGATAAGGCCATCTCATCACCCACATATTCGTGATAACCCAGATTGAGATCGGAGGCGCCGGGTGAGCCGCCAGAACTCGGGACCAGATCAGCAACACCTGAAGGGAGAAATGCCCCAGCTCGTGTTAAGAGCAAGAATTAAAATGGGAAAAGCTGAAATCGTTCGACCGGAGAAGGCATAAAAGCTACCTTTACCCACTACAAGCCGGTATCCGGTAAACAGAGCCTCCCTGAAAGATTGAGAGTGCTAAATAGGGCCTCTGCTAAATCCTTCTCGAGTAGAGTTTCCCCGCAAGTCCCCAGAGGTTGGAACGCCCTCTAGCGGTTGATTCCCTGGCCCAACCAAATGAAGAGCCGAGATGGAGAAAGCCCAGGACCATCCCAGTAACAGCCCAGAAGGAGAAAACGAGAAACTAGCCCACAAACCAAACTGGGCTCTTTCAACTCCCCCAACAAAAATAGTCAGCCAAAACCTGGCCTACAACCCTCAAGGCCCGCAAACCCCAGTGTCCATTGCATCAGACCAGCATGGCCCATTATGAGACAGAAAAAAAAGAAAAGTCGGGGTGGTCTGCGGTGATCCCCCAAGTCCACTGCAACGTATGCAGTCGCCCAAGTCTTCACATTCCTAAAATTTCTTTAAGGAAAGAAAAACAAAAGTTCGAGTTCTTGACTCTGTGCGATACTCAATACTGTGCCACCACCATTCAAGGGTCCTTAAAGAGATCTGGCAGCATGGACTTAAGGCTCCTCAGAGTTTCTTCAGGGTCTTCATAGCTTTTCCAGGATCCATTAGTTGAAATCTGTAGTCTAGCCGGATAACTCATTCTGAACTTCAGACCTGCAGCAATTAGCTTAGAAACAATAGGGTGGAACGCCTTGCGTTTCATGCGAACCGAGATGGGTAGATCTTGTGAGATTCTCAGCTTTATATGTTCCCAGCGAACCTCTTGCAAAGCATGCACTTTTTGTAGGAAATGCTGTTTCTCTAAATAATTCAGGAACCGGCACACAATAGGGCGGGGGGGAGGTTCCTCAGCGGGTGGCTGAGGCCGTAAAGCCCTGTGGGCACGCTCTATAATGTAGCCAGAGCCGAATGGAGATGGGCCAGCCACCCACTCAACCAGTTTCTGAATAAATGCCACAACATTTTGGCCTTCCTCTTCCTCCGGTAAACCGAGAACCACTACATTATTTCTTCGGCTCCGACCCTCTAGGTCCTCGAGCTTAGCTTCAAAACGAGACAATCTCTGGTGCATCAAAACCAGTTCAGGGTCGAGACTACCAATTCTTTTCTCTATAGAAGCAATTTGGGCTGCGTTATCGGAAACGAACAATGAGAGTTCATCTAATTTTCTGGATAACGACTTCAAATCCATTGCCATATCCTTCATTTCCTCTCGAAAGGGTTTGAATTCCTCGAGAAATCTGGACAGCGTTAAAGGCTCCTGATCACCACTTTGGCTCGGGAGATCAGAGCCAGAACCACTCGAGGCCCTGGATTTCTTAGGGGCCTTCTCCGGAGTTGCTGGAGGGGTATGCTTCTGTGGGGCTTTCTTCATATAAGCCTCTATCTGCTCGAGATATAACCAGACCAGAGTGCAACAGCTATTGCACAGCGTAGAATCTCAGAAACAAGAGAAAATAGTAAATTAAAACACCAAAACAAGATCAAATAAAAAATGGGAGGCAGGAGCTTCTTGAGGGAGCTGCTACTCAGCACTCTGCATCACATGATCTCCCTCAAAGTAAGCTTTTCTAACATAAAATTAAGATTCCTGGGGGGAACAGGATTCCGGACCGGAGGTTTGAGATGAAGAATCCCCTTCAAAAAGGTTCTGGAAACCTCCATCTGAGCTAGAGGTTTGCCCTCCACCAGAAGGTAGTAGGCCAAAACTGCAGAGAGATGGACCTTCAGGGAGGAATAACTGAGGCCCAACTCTGACAGGTGTAAGAGGTACTCTAAAACTTGGGAAGCAGAGCAGGAAAAAGGGTCTAAGCCTTTAGCTAAAGCCCATATGGAAAATCTGTTCCACTTCATGGCATACACGGATCTGGTGCAGGGTTTTCCAGCCTCCAATAAGACCTGAGTGGCTCTAGAAGAAACACCATAGTGAGAAACCACTAAGTCCACAGGTGCCATACATGAAGGTGGAGTGATTTGAGGCTCAGGTGTACCAGGGTACCCTGCTCCTGGGACAGAAGGTTGTGAGAGAGAGGAAGAGGTACAGGGGGTTCCAGTGCCAACTGCTGTAGCAACGGGAACCAAATCTGCCGAGGCCACGGGGGGCAATGAGGATCTTGTGTGCCCCCTCTGCCTTTCAGCAGAACCTTCTGAAGGATAGGAAAGGGAGGGAAAGTGTATAGAAATCTCCCTGTCCAAGATAGAGACAGTGCATCTCATCAAAAAGCACCACTCCTGGGAACAAGCGAGCAAAAGCTGGATAGTTTTACGTTGAATGGTGAGGCTAAGAGGTCTATGTCTGACCGACCGCACTGAAGAAAGAGATCTTCTACTACCACCTGCTTTAGTTCCCACTCGTGAGCCGTGGCGACTGATTGGCTGAGACTGTCCGCCAGAATGTTGTGAACACCTGGCACGTGGACTGCTGTCAAGGATAGGCTGTGTTGAACAGCCCAGTACCACACCCGCATCACCTCCCAGCAAAGGGGGTAAAACTGGGTGCCTCCCTGTTTGTTTAAGGACCAGAAAGTGGCCATGTTGTCTGTCTGTCTGGATGAGTAGTGTTCCCGGAACCAAAAGGGACTGAAAGGCCTGAAGAGCATAGAGCACTGCTCTCATTTCCAGAATACTGATGTGACGGTTTTCCTCCATGGGTGACCAAGTGCCCTGTGTTCGATGGTCTCCCAAACACACTACCCATCCCATGTTCGAGGCATCCGATGTGAGAATCATGGAGGGAGATGTAGGGTGGAAAGGGACACCCACTGAAAGGTTGGATATGTCCTGCCACCAAGGGAGATCCCTCTGAAGGCTGTTGTAGACTAGGACCTTCTGGTTCATGTCGTCCAGGCGCTGGTCCCATTGGGCTCGTAGAGACCTTTGGGTTACCCTCATGTGCAGTCTGGCCAGAGGAACTGTGAGTATGACAGCCACCATCAGCCCCAACAGTCACAGGACCGAACGTGCTGTGGTCCAATGAGATGAAGCCACCAATGCAGCTTGAGAGATTAAGGTCTCTGCCCTGTTGGTCGGAAGAAGGGCCTTCCTCTGGACTGTATCCAGTACTGCTCCAATAAATTGGAGGCGCTGGGAGGGTAACAGCTGGGACTTGGGGTAGTTGACTGAGATGCCCAGGCTGGAGTATCAAGGGTCCTCTTGCAATGGGTGCTCATGACCTTGTTGAAACCCTGGCAGATGGAACACTCTGCGGCGTTATGCTTAGGCCCCAGGCAGAGGACGCAACAGGAATGGTTGTCCCCGTGCAGGATCTGCATGCCGCACTTGGAGCACTTTTCCTTGGGCTGACGAGACAACAGAAAAAATTACTTACCATAGTAATGTTGTTTCTTTTAATGGAGTCTTACTGTATTCTGACAATATGCAGCTAGATTGACTGGTTCAACTGCCCCGGAGAACCAAGAGTTAAACTGTATGCAAATGCATAGAACGTTGAGCGCGAGCTCGGTTTTCAAACTACTGTCCTCTGTACGTTCTAGTAACTGATCAGATTCTATGAAGCAACCTAGATTAATATGTATGTAATGGCCAAAACTAAGCCTAAATGGACCCCAACAGGGACAACATAAGGAAAAAAACCAAAGGGCATATAAAAGACTCAAGTCACAGATGTCCACAGAAAACCATTACCACTAATGGTTTAAACCATAAAGTTGCTGCAGAAGAGCCACCCTTCTCCAGGTTCTGAAGGGGAGGTAGGATGGGAGGTCAGAATACAACAAGACTCCATTCGAAGAAACAACATTACTATGGTAAGTAATTTTTTATTCAAACAACATGAAGTCTTGCTGTGTTCTGACAGTATGCAGGCTATAAAGCAGTGCCCCCAGGAGGTGGGCACAGAACCTATTTGGGGAATAGGCTCTGCAGTACTGCTGTGCCAAACCTGGCATCACTCCTTGCCTGAATATCCAGGCTGTAATGCTTAGTAAATGTATGGACAGACTTCCAGGTGGCAGCCTTACATATCTCAAGCAAGGGGACTTCCTTGGCAGCGCCACGGAGGCCGCAGTGCCTCTGGTAGAGTGGGCCCTAAGACCTGCTGGGGGGTCCTTACCCAGCTTACTGTAGCAGAACTGGATACAAGCCACAATCCATCTGGCTATAGTCCTCTTTGCAGCTGGCCTGCCCTGACCAACCTCACCATAAGTAAGAAAAAGCTGGGAACAATCCTTCCTTAGCTCTTTTGTCCTGTCCATATAAACAGCTAATAGCTCTTTTAACGTCCAGGTTGTGCAGTCTGCATTCACCTGAACTAGAGGGATCTGAGAAAAATACAGGCAAAGTAATGGACTGGTTCAGATGAAAGTCAGAAATCACCTTAGGGAGGAATTTTCTATTAGTTCGGAGCACAATCTTATCCCTGTGAGGTGAAATATAGTTGGGCTCCACAGACAAGACCTGAAGCTCACTGATTCTTCTAGCAGAAGTGATAGCCACTAGAAAAACAACAGTTTTCCAAGTGAGAAACTTGAGTTCTTAAGAAAACATAGGTTCGAAAGGAGGCTGCATAAGCTGACCTATACATATGTTCGGGTCCCATGCAGGAGTAGGTTCCCTATGTGGGGAATGAAGATGCAACAACCCCTTGAAAAGCTTTTTGAAAACTGGTGTGCAGCCAGAGAAGATGCCTTCCCTGCTGAGAGATAAGCAGAGACAGCAGAAAGATGTACCTTCAGGGTAGATGACTGTAAACGCAGAGACTGAACACGGTCAACCTACAGAATTGGAACGACCTTATCGGTGCCCATTGAGAAAAAACCCTAGTCTGGGAGTGCAAAGCCATTCAGTCTCCTCTGGGCTGCTCTGGTCCTCAACTGAGATGGGTTCAGACATAGGGCCAGGGGAGAATTCTTCAACCTGGTTGGCCCTTGACCCTAAGCTGTGCTGCCTTTGGTACCGAACTCAGGATCAGAAAATGACCTAGTCACAGCACTCCCCAAAATGGCACCACCCTCAGTGTCAGGGCTCAGTACTGGTTTCAGCGCCTACCTTGGAACTGCCACCACCACCAGCACGTCACCATCACCGGCACCATGTGTGGTGTCAGGCCCAGAACTGACACCTGGACCAGAGCCAAGTCCATCACCAGGGCTGGCCTCCTCCTTGGAGCCACAAGGGCTGCACAAGTCAGAGATCAAAACCAGTACCTCCATGACTAGAAGCCACCTGGTCCCAGCATCGGTCCCTCTCTTGGCACGGACAACAGTATTAGGAGAGGGCCCAACGCTGACACCGCAGACAGTGTCACGTGCCGGGGCAGTATCAGGTCATGACACCAAGGTGTTCTCTGGTGCAGACCGAGGGTATAGCTTTGGCCTCATAACTGGGGAAGTCTGCTTCCTGGGGCTCTTCTACAGTACCAGAGGAACTGGGAAGAGGCCCAGGGGAAAGCCCCAGATACCTATATGCTTAGTAACATGGGTTCACTGTCTGCCTCTGAAGGAGTGACTCAGATGACCGAATTTCAGTGTGTGTACTTCAAAGGTGCATTGGTCCACTGAAAAGCAGGCGTTGCTTGAATCCATATCATGTTTTGTGCCAAGACAGGTCCAGTAAACTTATTGGTGCTTCATTGCAATTGACTTTCTATAGCGACATTGATGCATGAGAGGGGCTTTCTCTGGCCTAGTTTTCTGTTTCTCGGACTGCAACATGAAAAACAAAATAACAAAAACAAAGCTGACACTGTGAAATGGAAGAACTAGGCTGTGAAGCAGAAAATACATTTTCAATGATGGTCAAACTGAGGTGCTGTCACTCCCATGGTGCGCACTCAATGGTAGGAAGAACAGAACTGAGGTGCATGAGGGAGTCAACAAGGGTTATTGACTGGCGCGAGGCACCACGTGGATATGTGCTGCACGCAACTGGTGTCTGTAGCTGATGTTAGCTCCCTCCCTAGAAGAAACTACCCAGTGCCTCTGGCCCTAGACCCATATGTATGAATAATCAGTGGTGAAGATTGATTCAGGCAAGATCTAAATACCCTGAGTAAGGAGGCCTTGAAGGATAATAAATCTAAATCTGTCATGTCTATGAGAGACAATGTTCAGACTGTAATGTTTAGTGAATGTGTAAACAGTACTCCAAGTGGCAGCAGCGGACACACTGCGAAAACAGGCCTTGGAAGTAGTCATGCCACAAGTAGAATGAGCATGGACAGGATTAAAAAGCTGCTTACCATGCTTCTCGTAATCAGAAATGAATGCAGCAGGCCAACCATTTGGAAAGGCCCTGTTTCGAAATGAAGAGCCCACCATCCTGGTGGTGAAAGCCACAGATAGCTGACAGGATTTCTTACAATCCTTAGTTAAATCAAGATACCAACGCAACATCTGACAGGCCTCAAGCATGTGCAGATGACGTACCCCACTATCCGTGGGAGTCGAGAAAAAAAAAACTTAAGGTCAATAGTCTGATTTAGCTTACACTCTTTTGTGACCCTTTCTCCCTTTGGCACCACCTGCCCCATTTCTGGGATTCTTCTTGCAGGAGTCTTTATGCCACTTTGAGGCAAGTGCCTGCTCTCCTCCTCTGTGAACACAGAGCAAAGGTAGTAGTTCAGAACAGCTGCCATCTGCTCATCCTCTATTACCCTGCCCCTGCTCTGTAAGCCTAATAACTCCCCCTTTTGTCTTCCTTTTTTCCCTAATGCATCTAAAGAACGGTTTCCCCCTTGACCCACTCAGCAATATGCAGTTCTGTGTCTATTTTTGCGTTCCTGACTGCCTTCTTGGCCTCCTTCATCCTTAACCAGTATTCACTCCATTCCTCATCTCCCTTTTGCTCTTTGTATCTAATGAATGAACTTTTTTAGCTCTCTCTCTCTGCCTTGCTGCCGCACTAATTTTCTTCGAGAACCACACTGACCTTTTGTGCCTGTTACTCTTGGTAACTATTCTTAGGCATGACACAGTTGCCTCTGGAAAAGCCCTTTTTATTACTCCCCACTTCTCCTCGACCCTTCCTGATTTCATACACTCCCCTCAGTTTACACTTGACTAGTTCCCTCATCTGGTCAAAGTCTGCTCTTCTGAAATCCTGAACCATGACCTTTGACAAGGTTATACTGGTACCCAGGGCCCATTCAACTCATATGGCGCTGTGGTCACTGGACCCCAGAGGCTCCACAGTCCTCACCCCACCCAACCTTTCTGAGTTGGTGAGCACAAGGTCAACAACGGCAGTTTGCTTTGTGGATTCTCTGACCAGCTGCATCGCCAGGCAGTCCTGCAATATATTTAGCAAGGCCTGACTCCTGGCACTCTAAGCTGCTGGAATGTCCAAAATCTTCTTCTAGTAGATAAACAGGTGAAATATTTATTTTTTACTGTGGTACAATTTATCAAAATGTGTATTCAGATAAGTAATCAGAAATTAAGAACGGTGTACACCAAACACCATTCATTAAACTGGACATTTCTGATAAACAGTTTACTGAAGAAGAAATTAAACAAGTAATCATTCATATTACATCCCGTCAGAAATATAAAGCCCCAGGGATGGATGGCCTATTGGCGACATTTTATGATGCTTTTAAAGATAGTCTTATTTCTTGGTTGAAGTTTATGGTAGAGGGAATTTTAAATAGCACAGTGGCATCTCCCATTATGTTAGTAGATTTTATCCTACTCACTCATAAAGAAAACAAAGATCTACCTGTAACCCCCCTGCAAATGGGGGTTCCCAAAAGACTTCCAGGAGCTTGCTTGAATGCTCCAAGCCTGAATGGTGTTTGGCATTTAAGCCATTTATCAGTGAGTGTTTTTAGAGCCTCTGGTACTGTCTCTTTAAGAGCTGTCTGCTTGCAGACATAATTAGTTTGTATGGGGGACTGTGTGTTTCTTTGATTGAGTACCACTCAAGCTGCTGCCAATTCACTCTATTTTTGCAGTCACTAGGAGTGCAAAGGAACCTATCTGAAAGATGTAACTGTTTGCCAGAAATTATTTAGAGTAATAATGAAATTACAGTTTGTCTAACCTGCTTTCTTTGCAGTCAGAACTGTGTCTGCTAGTTCCCCATTCTAGTTTTGAACTGCTGAACTGGACCAATCAGTGTGGGGTAAGCTAGCTCTAAAATGGTGCCTTGGACAATCAGAACTTGGACTCATAATCTGAGCCAGCCACAAGAGGATTGTATGGGCAGTGACTCTGGGAGATGTAGTTTAGACTTCAGTGCCTTTTGGACCAACAGCAGCAGTCTATTGTGAGGACAGCCAATCCAGTCAAGAACTGGGAGGAACTCAAAGGAAGTGCCCGTTTTGTCGGGTTGGAGTTTCAGTTGAGCTTTGGCAGTGAAGAAGGAAGGAGCCCTGTGCTTTTCAGTGTGCAGTTTTAGTCAAAAAACGTGTGTAAGGCCCAGAGTTCGGTCTGCAGCTTGTTAGGACTGAATCCATCCTGTGAAAGAATCAAAGGATCCCTGAGAGTAGAAACCAGGCTCACCCTGTAGAAGACTGGAAGAATTGCTGAAAATTGCACTCGGTCTGTCAGGAACTGAATCTGCTGTGTGTTCTCCCGGTATTGTGCAGTAATTAGACGGATACAGATGCAGCCTGCCTGGTATAGTGCTTTTTTTATGGATGTGTGAAGAGGTTTGTGTACCTCAAGTGAGCCCTGCTGACATTGAAGGACCCTATCTTATTTGGAGGTCGTGAGTACTAATTCAGGGTCACTCCCTGTTGAATTGCACATTAAATCCAAATGGAATTACTGTACTGCTGACTGTTTAATTCTCCTTTTCTCTGTGTGAAAGGGCCCCTACCAGCTGCCACGGTTTGGACTAGCCACTAGGGCTTGATGTACCCAGGACAGTAACTGATAGGGATAGGCCTGTGCACAGAGCCATAGGTAGATTATTAGAGTGATAAGCTAATTAACCTGATTTCCCCTGTCCTTGTTATATCCCCTAAATAAATCAGAGCTGCTTTGTTTCAGCAAAGTTATACTGCCTGAGGTATTTGTCTATGTTAAAGTACTGTACTGTGATTGTTGCACTGTATCTCATTTCACAGGAGGTCCCAGTGCGGAACCAGACCTGGGGTAAGTGTATACTGTGAAGGTAATTCTGATATATTGTGTGGGCCACTAGTGGGAAGAAAGGGGTTGCAGTGTCCCAGAGGGCTGTGACCAAGTTAGTTTAACTATTGCAAACCCTGACCTCTGGGTGGAGGCACCCGCCATTGGATCCAGGCCCCTCAACCTGTTAGTGGCAAATCAGGCAGGGGTAGTAGCCCCTGGGATAGCGCCATCTAGGGGTTACATACCTTTACCAGGAAATTTCAGGCCCATAGCCTTGTTGAATACCGATTAACAAACTGCGGCAAAATTCTTGTTAAAAACAATAGAAAAATTACTACCTTATACTATAAACTCCAACCAAGCAGGTTTTCTTAAGGGACATACTATATTTCAGGTGATTAAAAAAAATACAAACAGCAACAGGGCTACACAGAATTCATGGCAAGAATGTTCGGCGCTCACGGTAGATGCATCCAAAGCTTTGGATATGCTCCAATGGGAGTATATGTTTATCTGCTGGAAAGAATGTAGCTTTACATTAAATATCTTAAACATTTATTCTGTGGTAGACCACTGACATATTTTAAGGTTATTAACCATAAAACAAATGCACTAGTGATGAAAAATGGTGTAACGCAGGGATATCCTCAATTGCCCATACTGTTTATAATCACTTTGGAACCTCTACTGGGGCATAAACAGAAGAATCAGGACATCAAAGGACCACCATTAAGAAATGAAATTATAAAGGTCAATGCTTGTGTAGACAACATTATGATCGTCATGTCAGATATGCAATCTACCTACCCTGCCCTTTTGAGGGAGTTTGATAAATTTGCTAGCCTTGCTGGATACAAACCGAATAAGGATTTAAAAAAAGTACAACAACAATAATACAGTACTTAAGGCCACCTGTCTTTGCGCTTCCATGCTGGCAACCCGGGTTCAGTAGCATGCCCGGGGTTGCCAGGATCGCGCAGCCAGGCTGAGAAGTGTGCCCATAAAGAGCATGAGCCAGCTGGGGAGGTGATGCCTGGGTTCCGATGCAGCAGCCCCCCTCCCCACCCCCCATTGAAAGCCGGGGAATAAGCTCCTTCGCGGAAGTGGAGGTGAGGGTGGCATCAGCTCATGTGCGCTGCTGTCACCGAGGTCAACAAAGGCATGGCTTGCCATCATCAGATGGTGGGAGGGACCAAGTGAACAGAGGGAATGAAAATCCTTGTGCCGCGACCACCATTAATAACAGTCTCCCTGGTCCTCAGGCTCCATTCCGCATGGATTACCACCAGATACAATGGCAGGATAGTGGCATTCGAGGCTGGGGATTGGTGGCTGACCCGAAGATAGGAGAATAACGGTGATCGTAGGCCAAAAAGTGCTATAGAAAATAATACAGTACCTATTACTAAGCTATCAGACACAAAAATATGGTAAAGGTCATTAAAATAGAAAAAAATATTGTATATTGAAGTATTATCCTAATAAGGAATATTGTGTTGACTAAACAAACAAACATAAGTGCAGTCTTTGACAAAGTTTATAATATGTTATATAGATGGCACAGTCTCTCGTTTTCTTCTCTCTCTCTCTGGGGCAGGACAGAGAGACTGGAGATAACAGCAATGGCTCACCTGTTGTATGCATAACAAGCTATTATCGGACATATACCCCATAGCAGCATTAACAGGTTTAGAGTGATTTTTAGCAAATTCCTATAGAGAGGGGGTACAACAAAAATAGTTTGGCAAACTAAATGCACACTTCAGAGGTAAAGAGGGATGGGATGTCTAGACTGCAGTGTTGTACAGCAGTTAGGTTGATTTCGATATGGGAGACTGGCTTGAGAATGACAAGAAGGAAAACTCCAACACAAATTTATGGTCTCAATTATTAAAAAAAAAGAGGGAGGTTAATCCCTATATTAATTTAATTCTGTTTTGGCCACAGCCATATCAGAAAGTTAAGAACCTGCCTTTTAAAAATATCATTACAATAATTAAAGCTGCATATTCTATAGAGGATACACACTTCATTTCTGCAGATAAAAGTAGACATTTCACAGTAGAGCTATTGTACATCATTGAAGAAATTACAAGCAGAGAATACTTCAAGTTTCTTGCAGGGAAACTCCTTTGAGCAAGATCATTCACAAGGAGGTCCTGAGGCATGTATACATACAAAAGAAATCACATACTTGAAATCATAGTACATATACATACTGTGGTATGGGTTGATATTCTGGGCCAAAAAGGTCTCTTTTCTTATGGAGAATCGAAGCAGAAGTACCCAGACTTACAAATCAACTAGCTGGAATACAGTGTTTTTTTTATCAGCAATTTATGCCGCCTACACCTCTGGCCCGCACACTTCTGTCTGAACCTCCCAGTGCCATCCCTGGTTTCCCCAGGACTTACCCTTTCATTTCCATGGCATGGCATTTCCGGTCACCTGGGTGGGGCCTGCGAAGGTCGGACATCATCCTGTGGCCAGTGGGGATTTCCTCCTGCATTTTTGTTGCCTCCACAGCCGCTCGTGTGATATGGCATAATGGGCAAGCTCCACCTCCACGGACATGTCCTTAAATGCCTGTGTTTGGCTATTGTGTGTGTGCCCGAACTGCGCTATCACTGGGACACCTCCAGGTGGCAGGCAAGCAGTGGGTCACACAGCCCCCCTCCTCCGAGGGAGGAGAGCTGTCTGGTGGGGGTCGCGTAATCCCCCCCCCCCGGCCAGCCCCCAAACAACCTGACTCTGTTTCTGAATTCGGGTCACCGGTGTGGCAGGCGGTAAGGTGCTAAGCACCTCAGTCCTCCTCATCATGGGGCCAGCTTTGGAATACACTGCCTTAATGGGAAATGTCCACCTGGAATCGGACCCCACCTCAGTGTGAGGTGGGGTCTGATCAGCATTTTCACAAAAATAACTTTCATGCCTACTTAAAGTTTGTGGAATAATTTACTTTTTATTTGGTTGATCCTGCTGTCCCTCCCACCAGCATTTTGAATCTAAGCACCCCTAGCGGCACACACACAACCTCCAGTGGCTGTCCCAAGGATGATGCATGAGACGGAGTAGCCACAGGAGCGTGCATGGGCTTACTATATAGTTGGAGCTTTTAATAGCTCTGGTTTGCAATGTACATGTCCTGGTACTATACCGAGACCAGATATAGGCTGGCAGTGAACCCATTTCACTACCACAGGTTAAGGCTACCACTGGGGCTTAGGGTAGGGGATTGAAAAATGTGCTGTTTAAGTGATAAATTATATGTTTACAGTATGTAACAGCAATGATACTCCAAACTGTGCCCATACAAGGCTGGCCCGTTGGCGAAGTGGTCAGGGCTTCCATCTGCATCTCTGACATCCCGGGTTCTGAAATGGACCCAAGAGTCGGAAGGCCGACTGGGGAGAGAAGGGCTGAGTGTCCCATGGACTGCTCTCCTTCTCTGGGGGGAGGGGAGTTGAGTGCCTGGCGCATGGCTGACCTCTGGCATAGGCCGGGGAGAAGGTGCCGGCAGCTGCATCATTGCTGGAGGCAGGACTGACACTGGCGTATGTGCCACTGACGTCACTGCAGGTCCCACCTCCCAGGGCCAAAAATGTGTAAAAAGTGACCTGAGCAGGATGACGCCCACCTTGCACTGCAGGTCCCGCACCTCTGCCTGTGGCACCATCAGAAACGCATTCCAGTGTCCGATGGGAGGTTGAGCCCCCTTCCGGAGGCCCTCCCCGGGGGGGGGGGGGCAAGCCAGGGAGAAATCCCAGGATGGAAGTATCCCATGGCCGTATAATGGCATCCGAAGGGTGGCTGTGCTCCCTCCCACAGCCACGCTCTGAGAGGCAAGCCAGAGTGCATCTCTGGTTGGGTAAGTCCATGGAGGGAGGGTGACGGGGCTGGGCCAATGTGGGCCGGTCCGTGGTGGACAATAAAGTATAGCAAATTTAAAAAAAAGAACTGTGGCCCATACTACCATGATGAACTGTGGCAGTAGTTACTTCAATGAAGAAAGCACTAAAAGTGATTTTCCAGTTTTCCACCATAACATTACAGGAGGAATCAGCAGGACTCAAATCTCATAACATTTCCCCCAAAAGCAGGACATGCCATTCTTTATTATTAATGACATCTGCATGAGGGCAGGTTCCTTGCTTCTTAGACGTCAGCTGTTGCTGCTGCTTTTCTTGTCCTGAAATCATAATCATCTGCCTGTGACGTCACAATAATGTCCATGGCAAAAGGTTATGATGTCATGTGTAGAACATTATGACTTAACAGTTATAAGCAAGGAGAGCAGATGAAGTCAAATAGAAAGTTAATGCAAATGTCTTCAGTAGTAAAAATTGTAAGGTGCCGAAATTCAGACTGTGGGGAAATTTTGTGCAACTCAGTCCTGCTGATGTCAACTGTAAAATTTGCTAAAAACCCGAAGATCCCTTTATTATACAGCAAGATAATTATCAAATGGTAGTCCCGTAACAGGGAGTATTAAGATAGATGTGATTCATGATTTAATTTTTTTTTTTTAACCAGGAGAGAGAGACATTAAGTTGAAAGCTTTTTTACAGGTGCAATCCGGGAGTACAAGGAAGTTTAATGACTTGCTCACTGTCACACAATATGCAAGTAGGGGCTGTGGGATTCAAACCCAGGTCTCCAGGTTTGCAGCTCACAGCCTTAAACCACTGCACTATACTGCCTCCTAAATTAAACCCTAAAATGGATTATTTATAGCTCACTTTGTTAGATAATCTCTGTGGTATGAGAATTCCAGAGAAACTCTGAAGTTTGTCCTAAAATGCCTCTTATGGTTCATCTATATATTTTGGAAGCAGCTGCATTTTGAAGTTTATTCCTTCAGAGAAACACAGAAACTGTCTACAGAAAAGGACTGCTTGGCCCACCCAGTCAGTCCATATTTTCTCTGCCTATTCTGTCTCGGCCAACCCCACCTGGTTTCCATCAACCCTCCCCATCCCTGCCTATTTACCAATATTCCCTTATGCCTATAGCATGCATGTCTGAAGCCCCACTGTTTTCGCTCCCACCATCTCTACTGGCAAACTGTTCCAGATGTCCACCACTCTTTCAGTGAACTAGTGCCTTTGTACTTCTTCACATTACTCTTAAATTCCCCCTTCCAGCTTCACTGCATGCTGTCTTGTCCAGGTACACCTCTCATTTACACAGAAGGGGATAACGGGGAGGGTGAAACTTTTGAGGAAAAGCGGTAAGTAGGGGAAAGAATATGGAGAAAAGCAATAACTGGGAGCCAGCCAGTGTGAACAGTGGTAGAGCTACTGCTCGCCACATCGGCGATGCAGGTTCGGGAATGAGCCAGGGTCGTTGGGGGTTGACTGGGGAGGAGGACCGAGGGTCTGACAGGATATTCTCCTCCTCCTCCTGGAAGAGAAGGTCTCTGTTTCTGCTGCAGTGCTGCCATCTGAATGACTACAGGTGCAAGTGCAGTGTAAAGAGTAAATCTAACCTTAAAAAACGGACATAAGATAGTCCGTACGACCCGTGTAAGAAGGGTCAGCAAAGAAGTTCTCACGGCCTAAAGATTTGAGGGAGTGAAGACCAACACAGCGGTGAGCTCGGGGTGGAGGGTGGAAGGAGAGTGGGGAGACTCGCCCAAGAAGATCAAGAATTACGTAGGTACGAATTTTCATATCTTCCGACATAAGTCTCCACCACTCATTCACACCAGTGAAGAGTACCAAGCTGATAATCCCCCAAAAGGCGACAGGAGGCCAGAGCTCACGTGTGTCTAAGATAGAAGCCGTTAAGGATAGTTCTGCGGAATCGTGAATGACGCCTGGCATGAACATCCAGTGCATAATGTAACGAAGGTATGCACTGAGCTCCAGGTGGCGGCGTTGCAGATATCCTAATTGGAACATTGCGAATCTCCGCTAAAGATGCTACATCACCTCTAGTAGAGTGAGCCGCATACTCTACCTCCAATTTAACTTGAGCCATGGAGTAGCAATGTCAAGGCATGCCACTAACCATGATGAGATGCATCTAATAGCGACGGGTTGACCCAGCCGGTGTCGCTGAAAGAAACAAACAGTTGCTGAGTCTTATGAAATTCTTGGTTCTATCTAAATAGAACTGCAAGGCTCTCTTAACATCCAAGGAATGAAGAGATCGCTCCCTTCATTTTGGAAATTAGCGAAGTAAGAGGAAGTACCAGAGGTTGGTTTAGATGGAATTCTGACACAACCTTGGGAAGAAATTTAGGATGAGTAACGGAGAACTACCTTGTCTTTATGGAATACAGTATACGGAGGGTCCGCACCAAGGCATGAATCTCCAGACCCTGCGTGGCTGAGGTAATGGCCACCAGGAAGGCAGTCTTCCAGGTAAGAAATTTTAGCTCACAGGTAGCTAGGGGCTCGAAAGGCTTCCGAGTGAGCATGTCCAGCACCAGGTCAATGTCCCAGGTTGCAACTGGACGCCTAACAGGGGGTCTGGTATGAAGAATCCCCTTAAGAAATCTCTTCACCATGGGAAGCTGAGCCAGAGTCAAGGAAGAAACCGGCTCATGGAACGCTGAGATGGCACTAAGGTGAACTTTAACTGTGGAGTACTGGAGACCTGAGTTTGATAGGTCCAAAAGATACTCCAGAACCTTGTCAGGAGGACAGGAAAAGGGATTCCAAGAGGACTTTGCACACCAGAGAGAAAAGCGTTTCCATTTGGAAGCGTACGTTTTTCGGGTGGCTGGCTTCAGCGCAGCCAGAAGGATGTCCGAGACTCTACGAGAGACGTTGAACGGTTCACTTCTACCTCTTCAGGAGCCAAGCATGAAGGTGAAGTGATTTCAGGTTGGGATGGACCAACGAACCCTGAGTCAAAAGGTTGATATGCAAGGGAAGTGGTCTCGGAGAGGCTGCCAACATACTGTTGAGCAGAGGAAACTATAGTTGCCGAGGCCAGGAGGAGCAATGAGAATCTTTTGGTCCCCTGAGACGAACTTGAGGAGAACTCTGGATTAGAGGGAGCGGTGGAAAGACGAAGAAAACGCTTGTCCACCGCAGCCTGAACGCATCCTGACAGAAAATGCCAGGCCCTGGATTTCTGGAGCAGAAGAGAGGCAGTTTTGCTGAGTGGGATGCAAAAGTCCAGGTCTGGAGTCCCCACTCTTCAAATAGTGACCGAGCTACGGCTGGATCGAGAGACCACTCGTGAGGGTCTGCCTCCGTTCTGCTGAGGTGATCTGCTAGATCGTTTTGTATACCTGGCAGATAAACCGCCTGAATCAGAGACTTGTGCTCCAAGCACCACTCCACACCCTCATTGCTTCCCTGCAAAGTGAGAATGAGCACCGCCTGCTTGTTGATGTAATACATCACGGCTTTGTTGTCCGCTTGAAGGAGAATGTTCTTGTGACAAAGGATATCCTTCAGAGCTCGGATCGTGAGAGGACCGCCTCTCATCTCCAGGACATTTATGTGGAGAAGAGTTTCAACTGAGTCCATACACCTTGAGTGTGGAGGAGTGACAGTGAGCTCCCCATCCCATTAGCGATGCATCTGTGGTGATGGAGATCTGATGATCCGGGGGAGCAAAGGGAAACCCTTCCAGGAGATTGCTCTCTTGAGTCCACCAGGTGAGAGACCTTCGAAGGGGCTCCGTCACCTTGATGGGATAAGACTGGGGGTGAGAGGTCGGAGACCACTGAGTGGAGAGCATCCATTGGGTGGTTCTCATGTGCAACTGGCCAGGGGTACAGTGAACACCGAGGGGCGCCATGAGACCAACATGGTTGCATCGAGAGAGCTGTAACCGATTGGTTCTCCCGATGTAACAGAGCCATCCGAAGGATGTCGAGTCTTCTGTCCTCTGGAAGGAAAGCTCGTGGAAGAGGTGTCTAGAAGCGCCTTATGAAAAGGAGCTCTGGGAGGGCTGCAGTTGTGATTTTTTCAAATTCAGCAGAATTCCTATGGACGTGAAGAAGACGAGAGTCGCTTGCATGGCTTCCAAAGTCCCTTGGCTGGAAGGGCTTGCTAGAAGCCAATCGCCCAGGTAGGGAAACACTGGAGTCCGATCTCCTGAGATGCGCCTGCGAGAACTGCACAACACTTTGTAAAGACTCATGGGCGCAGAGGATAGCCCAAAAGGCAGGACTTGAACTGATAATGCTGGACCCAGAGCTACAAACCTGAGGAACTTGTGGGTCGGTGGATGGGGATAGCGTTGCAAGCTCCTGCATATCCAGGAGGCCAGCCAGTCGTGCTGATGCAGCAAGGGAACAGGGTACCTAGGGAATCATTCTGAATTCTCCCTTGGAGAAATTTGTTTAACTTTCTGAGGTCTAGAATGGGACGATTCCCCAGACTTCTTTTGGAACCAGGAAGTAATGGGAGAACCCTATGTCATGAGATGCGGGGGCACCAGTTCTATTGCCTGTTGCTTAGAAGGCCCTGATCTCGGCGGTGAGGAGGTCTGACTGAGAGGCCACAACCTGGGTTGTCGCCTGGGAGGACAATTCGGGGGGGTTTCCAAAAAATTGAGAGAATAACCCTCGCGAATTATCCGAAGGACCCATTTGTCCGAAGTTATGGACTTCCACTGGTTGTAGAAGTACATCAGACGACCTCCCACCGGAGGAGAAAGTTCCACCTCGCAATGTGGATGGAACTTGGGCCAGCACTATAAAGGTGCGCTGGGGCTTAGGCCCCTGCGCTTTCTGCTGCGCTTTCGAGGTTGGGCAGGTTGGCTTTGATGGAAGCTTCCTGCCTCTGCCTCGAAGGACTGACGACTATGAAACTGACGCCTGTTCACATGCCCCCGAGAGGGGTAGGCGGAGGTCTGGGCCAACTTAATGGCCGACTAGGCTCTCTGAGTGGCCTCAAGGCTTGTTCCACCTGAGGGCCGAAAAGAAAGGAGCCATCAAAGGGCAGCGCCATTACCTGCTGCTGAGCATCATTCGTGAAGCCAGAAGTACGCAGCCAGGAATGGCGCCGAGTACAACACCATGGGCTGCTGAGCGAGAAGCAGTGTCGAAAGCGCTCCATAGCGCTTTGACCTGTTGGTTATTGGACCAATACTTCTAGTATCGGTCAGAAGAAGCTCTGACTTCGGAGTCCAATCCGGAAGAGCTTCAACCATTCTTTTCAAGAGTGCCACAGGATACTCATACTGAGAAAATAGCCTTGATAACTGGCAATACGCATACTTAGAGTGGAGGCAGCAAAGACTCTCTTACCTAATGTATCAATTCTCACGAGACTCTTTGTTAATAGGTCGAGCTGCAGTAGTTTGAGGAAGAACGACCTTATCATTCTCTGCCAGGACTACAATAGGATCCGCAGAGGCTTGGGATGCCAAAATGGGACGATCCTTGGGAGCTGAGTACTTCTTATCAATGGATTTAGCCACTGAGGGAATAAGAGCAGGATTATTCCATACCATTTGAGACAGCGTCTCGAAGGAAGGCTGGATCGGAGGAGTCAAATCCATAGGGATCTCCAAAGCATGAAGGTACTGGAGTCTTAATATCTTCCCAGGATCGATGTCTGTAGTCTGGAGAGAAAGAGTGGATCTCAGGTTCTTCAACAGAGACTTAAAGGACAGGTCCTCACCACAGGCTCTGTAGCAAAGAAAGATCCTGTTTCCTCCACTTCATCACCCAACCGAAGGTCTGGGTCAGGCTCAACATCATCTCCTGATGGTCCGGAAAGGACTGTTTGGACAGGAAAGGGTGAAAATTAGGAGGGAGGAAATAGCAGAGAAACAAGGAGAGTCCCCGAGGCCCCCGGCGCCGAAGGCAAATCGGATTTGAAACGGCACCGCGAGGGCACGCGCCGAAGAGGCACGCTGGCACCGCAAGCGGCGCCGCTGACTGCCGCACCGGCCATGGTGCCGCTGGTCTGCGGCGCCGCAGACGGCGCCACAGACCCAACGGCGCTTATAGGCGGCACCGAAGCCAACAGACCCCGCGAAGGCACCGGAAATGCCCAGGGACCTGGAAAGCTAGAGAAGGAAAACCAGGAGATAAGGGCATCGGTGTGGCCCCTGCGCCGCAGCCATGTGGGAACACCTGCGCTGAGTCACCGGCATCCAAGAAGGCGCCGCGCGACTTGGAAGTTCCAACCGCCCTACCCGATTGCTGGAGGAGCCCGGGGGCTCCGTGGCAACCGAGCCAGGCAGGAGAACCAACCTCCGAGCCCATCGCTCCATAAGAGCGGCCCACTGATGAAACTGCTCATCTGGAGCCCTACCTACAGGCGGGGAGGGGCTCCGATGTCGAGGACGACGGTTACCAGCAGTTGGCGACTCCGAAGAAGGAGAACGGCAACTAGCTACGATAACCGACCGTCGACGCGCAGACATACCAGAGGGCGACCTCGGTGATGCCTTCTTTTGACCTGTGGGTCAAGAAGAGCTCGAGGCCGAACGGTGCCGAATGCGTAACGCTTATTTTTATGCGACAGGGGACCGCCCATCCTCGGCATCGGACTGACCGCTGTCAGAACCCCGCTGAGGAGAAGGAGGCTGACCGACCCAGCCCGCTGACTGAACAGCTTTCACGTAAGTCTCCCTACCGTCACCTGACCTGCTCATGGTCGACTGCGTCCAGTAGGTCGACACTTCTTCAAGTAAGTTAAATTTAAAATATTAGAAAAATTTAACGAAAATAGAATAAAATTAAGCGATACTACTATCGAGATAATGTTACAAAAAAAAAAATAAACCGAAAACTATGCGCTAGTTTGAAGTTTGACTCCCGACAGGCGAGCGACGTCGTCACTGAAGCGCACTCGACGGCGGGAAAAAAGGAACTGAGGCGGTTGGAGGGTCGTCGCCGAGATGGTCATTGCCGCTCGAGCCGCTGCTCGCGGGCGCCATGCCTCGCGGGCCATCTCTGCCCGACCCTCCAGCAAAAAGTTTGCTCCCGATGGGTCCTAGTGCCTCCGGCGCTAATCCCACTAGTGTGAATGAGTGGTGAAGACTTATGTCCAGGAAGATCCACCTGTCCGTGGTGATAGTGGACCAGGCAGAAAGGAAGTGGCAGAGTCGGCCCCCCACAGGAGGATTCAGAGCTGGCGTGACGGGAGAGGGGTGGCAGTCCCCACCCTGTCACTGAGCGGCTTGGAGGAGGAGGATCCAGGACCTGAACCTCGGCCTCCTTTACGGACCTGGGAGGGCCCGGGCTTGGGCTGGGGGCGCCAAGCTTGAGCCTGCGGCTGCCATTGCTGCTGCCCTCCTTGAAAGGAGGGTTGCTGGGCCACAGGGGAAGAGTGACGAAAAGGCTTCTTCTTCTGCTGCTTCTTACTCAAAGAACCTTTAGCTTGGGAGCTGCAAACTGACCTGAGCCCTCAGAGCAAGTCAGGATGGAGGAAACAAGGAACAGCCATATGAGCTGATTCTTAAAGATATATAAATACATATAACTGACGAGTAGGTCTATAGTCCTTATGAGAAGGATTGTGATTTCCAGTTAGTACTGTAGTTGGTTGCCTTATGCTGTGTGCAAGGGCATTTGGGATTAAAATTTCTGTTAGAGGCTGGGCTTGGATTAGTTAATTCTACTTGCTGTAGGGAGAGTTAGTGTGGAGAGGCTGTATAGGTAGTGTGGACCATGGGTAGGACTGTTGGGTGCAATGGTCATGGGGCTGCAATGCGGATGAACATACTGTGGAGGCTGGGAGGGTGCCCAATATGCCACAGGCTAAGGAGGCTCAAGAAAGAGGTTCAGTGGCTTGGCAGGGAGCTGGGGAGGTTGAGGGATGAGGGGAGGATTGCGTCAGTAGGAGGGCTGACATCTGAGAGTATTGTAGGGGCACCACAGAGAAGAACAGTGGGTCAAGGAAGGGGGGAGGGGGCAAACTAGACAGGAAGCCAGCTGATGAAGGGTGGACTCTAGTAGGATCTAGAAAAAGAGGAGCAGCAGTAGGCAGGAGGGAGGAGAAAACACACAGTAAGGCAAAGGGGGATAGGGAACATGTTTGCTTTACTAGCAACACATAGGAAACAGGATGCAGGAGGTGACTGCACAAGAGATAGCATTCACAAAAAGAAGGGAGTGGAGGCATTACTAGAGGAGAGATTGAGCATGGTGTGGAAGGGGGAGGGATAATACTCGGAGAGGTGAGGAGGGACAGGGAGGTTGGCGGTCAAACAGGAGGAGGGGTCTCAATTGAGAGGGGCAGGGGGGAAGACACTGGGGCGCATGGTAAAAACACAGTCTTGAGTGGCCCCAAAAATGAGAACCTGGGTGGGGGGTTAGCGATGGGCACAAGGAAAGAGGAGAGGGGTGTACTGCTGTTGTGGCACTCCATACTCAAGGGGATCAGATGGGGCAGCAAGGGGGAGAGGCACAGTCAGATATGGGTGGAGTCCATACCAGGATTAAAGGCAGACAAGGCAGGACAGGCAATCCTAAGATAAGTAAGGAGTGGTAAGAGGAAACCACACATTGTGGTACATGTGGGGACAAATGACCTAGCGGGGGAAACAGTGGAGGAAAAACAAGGGAGAGTACTGAGTAAGTGGGAAGGTTGTGCGAGGAGACTAGGGAGTCTCTGGCCTTCTCTGAAGTGCTCCCAGTACCCTGCACAAGCACAGTTAGAAAGGAGAGGATTAGGGAGTTGAACACATGGTTGGTAGAATGGTGTCGAGCTAAGGGGTATGGCGTTGTGGGTGGCTGGGGCAGTACCTGGGATAATAACAATCTGTTTGCAAAGGATAAGCTGCACCTGAGTGGGGAGGGGAAGGAGGTATTAAAGCAAAGACTGGGGAGGTATATTGTGACAAGGGTGGATTTAAACTAGACTCAAGGGGTAGGAAACTAAGGTTTGGGGTGGTATACAGGCTGTTGTCCCAGTCTGAGGAGCTTGACAGGGAATTAGTGGCACAAATCAAAAAGGTATGTAGAAAAGGGAAGGTGGTCAATGTGGGGGATTTCAACTTGCCGGGGGTTGACTGGAGCATTCCGGTCACCTCCAGTGCTAGGGAGCAAATGCTCCTGGACGCGATCCAGGAGGGTCTCCTGACACAGTTGGTTACTGTACCTACTAGGCTAAAGAACACTTTAGATCTGGTATTGTCGAATGGGGAGGCAGTGAGGAAAATAAAGGTAGAGGACCCACTAGCCGACAGTGATCACCAAATGGTGTTGTTTAATATCACTATGTGCGGGGAGCCAGAGAAATCAGTTACTCGGGTGGTAAACTTCAGGAGGGTGGAATTTGGGAGGATGCAGAAAGTATTGAAAGGGAAACTGTAGGGCATAAGGCAGGAGATGGACGTGGAGCAGAAATGGGATATTATTAAATGGGGGATTACAAAGGCAATAGAAGCCTGCGCCAAGGCACAGAGTAAGAGGAGCAGAGCAAGAAAACCATGCTGGTTGAACAGCGAGGTTGTGGAGGTGGTGAGGGCAAATGAGTGGCGCACCAGAGGTATAGGAGGACAGGGAAGGAAGTGGACAGGGAGGAATATGCAAGATGGTTCAGGGAGGTGACCAGAAAAGTGAGAGAGGCCAAGGCCCAGAGGGAACTGAGATTAGCGCAGGGAATTAACGGGGGGTGGGGTGGGGGGACTTTTTCAGATACATCAGGGAGAAAAGGAAGTGCAAGGAGACAATAGTGAGGATAAAAAGGGATGGGGAGTGGACGGAAAAGGGAGAGGAGCAGACAGAAGCACTGAATAAATACTTTTGGTCAGTGTTCACGGAAGAAAAGGGGGGACCGCTAACAGCATGGGCTGGCTGGGTGGGGACAAGGGGAAGAGGAGGCGACAGATGGAATTAAAAATTACTCACCTTAGTAATGTTGTTTCTTCTAATGGAGTCTTGCTATATTATGACTAATGCAGTTTGTCCCACCATTAGAACTGCTCCGGAGGTGAAAGAGTTAACTTCCATGCAGAGCATGGAACTTAGAGCGCGAGCTCGGTTAGAAAAGCTCTGTCTGGGATATTTCAAACCGAAACTGTCAGATCTTTACGAGCAAAACTCACTAAGGCTTTGTGTCGAAGCTGTAACCTACACTAACCAACTGGCTACTAAAATATTAACACATTTTCCTGGTCCCAACACCAAGACTCAAGTCAGGGGACCAGAAAAGATAAAATAAAACACAACACCCAAACACCCCAAAAAGAAGGGGTGGAAAACATAAAAGGGGGCATCAATAAGTGCCAACAGTGGACTGCCCACCCCATACCCAAAGTAGAAGTTCTGAGAGGGGCAGGCTGGGGAGGTCATAATATAGCAAGACTCCATTAGAAGAAACAACATTACTAAGGTGAGTAATTTTTTCTTCAAACAACATGAAGTCTTGCTATATTATGACTAATGCAGACTACATAGCAGTACCTCCATGGAGGAGGGACAGAACCTACTTAGGGAATAGGCTTCTGAAGCACGGCTGTGCCAAACCGAGCATCCCTCCTGGCCTGGATATCCAGGGAGTAATGCTTGGTGAAAGTGTGTACTGTTTTCCAAGTAGCTGCTTGACATATCTCTAAGATACGGATGTCTCTGGCGGCAGCTAGAGACGCAGCTGTACCTCTGGTAGAGTGAGCCCTCAGGCCTGAAGGGGGAACCTTACCCAGTTTTTGATAGCAAAATTGGATACAAGAGACAATCCACCTGGCAATGGATCTCTTAGTGGCAGGTTTCCCTTTCCCAACCTCACCATAAGTGAGAAATAGTTGGAGGGAGTCAAACCTGTGACCCTTGGTACACTCTATGTAGTAACTTAGGGCCCTCTTAACATCTAGCTGTGCAGCCTCTCACCAGAGGAGGAATGGTCAGTGAAGAACACTGGAAGTGAAATAGATTGGTTAAGGTGGAAATCTGAAACCACCTTAGGCAAAACTTCCTGTTAGTCCTGAGGACTACCTTATCCTGTGAAAGGAAATAAAGTCAGTCTCCACTGATAAAGCCTGTAACTCACTTATGCGCCTGGCAGAAGTGATGGCTACTAGAATACAGTTTCCAAGTCAAGTACTTAAGCTCTGCCGAAGACAGAGGTTCAAAGGGGTTGCATCAGCTGAGCAATGCAAACATTAAGATCCCAGGCAGGGCAGGGTCCCTGAATGGTGGATTGGTATGAAGCAATCCCTAAAAACTTGGAAAATACAGGGTGAGCAGAAAAGAAGAGGGCTTCCCTGCTGAAATAAAAGCAGAGACAGCTGCCAAATGCACTTTCAGGGTAGCTGGTCTCAGTCCAAAGAATTAAGATGGACCATATAGTCCAAAACAGTGGGCAAATCAGCAGATTCCGGGAAATATGCTTCCCAGAACACCATATGGAAAACCTTTTCCACTTGGAGTTATAGGTAGCCCTGGTGGAAGGCTTCCTGAAGCTTTCAAGATTTTGAGAACACCTTGAGAAAGTTGTAGATCAGCAATCTTAACTCCTCAAGAGCCAGGCCTTGAGGTTGAGGGATTTGAGATTTGATACCAGACTCTCCCCTGGGCACAGGTTAACAGATTGTGGTTCCTGGGGAGACACAGGGGAAGATGGACTGCTAAGGACAGAAGGAGTGGGTACCAGGGCTGCCTGGCCCAGTCTGGAGCAATCAGGATCATCTTGCAGGGCTGAGATCTGATTTTGACTAGCACCTTGAACAGGAGAGGGAAGGGGGGAAAGGCATAGAGCAACTTCCCTTCCTAATCGAGGAGAAAGGCATCCAGGGGGACTGAGCCCAACACTGGGGGCCTGCAACAAAAAAGTGGAAGTTCATGATTGTCTGGGGCTGTAAAAAGATCTATCTGAGGGGTGCCCCATCTGGCAAAAACTATCCCCAGTACTAGGGGATCCAGTGACCATTCGTGATGGCCCTGGGAAATCCTGCTGAGAGCATCTGCCAGGACATTGTCCTTGCCTGGGAGGTGAACTACTATGAGGGAAGTGTTCAGGGAATAAGCCAGAAACCACAACTTCATCACCTCGGTGCACAAGGCCGAAGACCGAGTGCCCCCTTGTTTGTTGATGTACCACATTGTAGTGGTGTTGTCTGTTCTGACCTGTACCACCTTGTTCTGAACAGATGCAGAAAAAACCTGAAGTGCTAGAAAAACAGCTCTGAGTTCCAACAGATTGAATGTGGAGCAGAGATTCCTGAGGGGACCACAACCCCTGGGTGGAGAGGTCTCCCATGTGAGCTCCCCATCCCAAGAGGGACGCATCTGTAGTAAGGGTCAAGGAGTGAGATAGAGGGATGAAGGGCACCCCTTGTCTCAGATTGCTCTGATCCTGCCACCGCTGAAGGGCCTGGATCAGGGTTCGGTCACTGTGATTAACTTGGATAGGGAATCTCTTCTTTGAGACCAGAAGGCTCTCAAATGGAACTGAATGTCCCTCATCTGAAATCTTGCTCCTTGCACTACAGCTGTGGAAGCAGCCATGTGTCCTAGGAGCTGCAGGAAATGCCTTGCTGGTCAAGAGACCTGCAGAGTGAAGGACGAGGCCAGGGCCACCAGGGTCCTTACCCTTTCTAGGGGAAGGAAGACTTTGGCCTGCTTTGTGTCCAGTTCTGCACCTATAAAGGCGAGTACCTGGACAGGTTCCAGAACTGACTTTGGAAGACTGAGAAGAAAGCCCAGAGAGGTAAGCAGCTGTTGGGTAACTTGCAGGTGTGATTTGACCTGGTCTGGAGACTGACCCACAATGAGCCAGTCGTCCAGGTAGGGAAAGATGGCAATCTTTTGCCTTCTTAAATGAGCAACTGCTACTGCCAGACATTTTGTGAATACCCTTGGCGCAGAGGTAAGGCCGAAGGGCATTGCTCTGAACTGATAATGGCCTGAGGGCAGTTCGAATCTGAGGTACTTTCGGTGGGAGCTTCTGATAAGAACATAGAAGTAGGCATCCTTGAGGTCCAGGGAAGCTAGCCAGTCCCCTGGCCTTAGGGAGGGTAACATCATTCCCAGAGTCACCATTTTGAATTTTGGTTTTAAAAGGTGCTTGTTTAGATATCTTAGGTCCAGGATGGGCCGCCACTCTCCTGTCTTTTTTGGGGTAAGGAAGTACCTGGAGTACAGACCCTTGCCCTGGTGTAGGGGAGAAACCCTTTCTACAGCTCTGAGAGCCAGGAGGGTTGAGACTTCTGTTTCAAGGCAAGAGTCTCTAGAGGGTTTGCAGGTGGAAAGATCTGATTCTCATCTTTGGAAATTTTTGAAGCTGAGAACCAGACCCTGGCTTACTACTTCAGGACCCACTTGTCTGATGTTAAAGACTCCCAGTCCTGGATAGTAAGCCAGCCTGCCACAGGTAATGGAGAACCGCCCTGGGCATCCCATCAGGGTGCCTGTTTGGCAGGGGCTTTAGGCTGAGGGGTGGGAGCAGGCCTGCTTGTACACCGCCTGCCTCTCCTCTGAAGAACCCCTCTGAACATAAGCTGAAGAGGAGGCCTGGTCTGGTAAAAGGCCTGTGAAAGGCCTGCCTCTACCCCTGGGGGCTGCCTCTGAGGAGTGGCTTGCTGCCTTGGCTTGTGCACTCCTATAAGTGGTTCTGTATTCATCCATTTTTCATATAATTCTCTGTCTGCCCCCAAACAGAGAATTTCCCACCACAGGAAAATCCATAGCCTTAGCCTGGGTATCCTGTGACAAAGTAGTACACCTGAGCCAAGCCAATCTCACGAAAAGCCACAGATGTAGCCATGACTCTGGAGGATACATCATTAGAATCCACTGCAGCATGGAATTGCACCTTAGATGCCTCAATACCATCAGCAGCCACCTGCTCAGCTCCTTGGCAAGCTGGCCAGGGGCCTGTTTGGCTAAAGCCATGACAGTATCCCATCTAGATTTTTGGTATCTCGCAACATAAGCCATATAGTTTGCTTGTCTGAGTCCCAAGGACGCTGCCACGTATTGTTTTTTAGCCATGGCATCAATCTTCCTGGAGTCCTTGTCAGGAGGATGTGAAGCCAGGGGAATATTAGCTTTATCACAGACTGCAGCCTGAACTACCCCAACATGGCTGCATTGCTGTGAAAGAAATTCTGTATCAGGACCTGACAAAGTGTACCTCCTGTCCATCTTTTTTTCCACAGGAGGCACAGAATTAGGAGCTTTTAAAATTTTTATTGTTTGTTTCCTAAAAGATTTATGTAAAGGAATAGACAATCTCCTGGACTCTGGGATATCCATCATCTCTACGAAGTCAGGCTCCTCTTGCTCATCCACAGCCTCCTCCAAAGGAAGTTGGAGGGTTTCAGCAACTTTTTTATAAAACAGAAAGTGAGAAGGGGACTCAGCAAGCCTAGGGGGAGATTCTCCTAAAGGTCTGTCTGGGGAGATGTCCGGTTCAATGGGCACATCCAGACTTTCAAAATCACATTCACACTGTTCATAATCATCCTCGCCCTCCTCTGGTTCATAAAACTCCTCTATACCATATTCTTGAACCGGTGGAACCGGCCGAACCGACCTTTTGCCAGATAGTGGCGGTTCGGACAGAACCGGGGAAAGTGACTGGACAATTTGTATTGCCCTGGCTATCTCTGCAGCAGTTGGAGAAGGGATTTTTGACTCCACACCTGCTGACTTTCTAGTTCTCTTTGCTGGAACTGGCTCCTCAGAGTCAGCTTCGTTTTCGAGAAGTCTGGCCTGGTCAGAGGCACTCCCTCCAGTTCGTTGGAACCCGAACCGGGCTGGCCATCCGGGTCAGCGGACTTTTTGGCCTCTCGTCCTGAGCCTACCAACTCTCTTATCTAGGGTAGCTGCAGGGAAATTCTGCAAATCTGGCAGTCTGCATTGAGGTGGTCAAACCCCAGACAATAAACACATGTGGTGTGGGTCAGCCTTGGCAAGGCTTCCCCACAGACACTACAGTGTTGAGCAACCAGGGCCCGTTTTTCTTTGGGTTCTCTCAGACATAATGCCAGCCTAACCAAAAACTTCCCCTTTTTTTCGGCAGTGCCAGGCAAGACACCCTTATCGGTTCCCAACCGTGTCACGGGTCGTGGAAAAAACCGTAATGAAATCTGGTTTTTTTAGAACCGATAAGAACCGGGAACCGCACTCTAAAAAGCCTTAAAACGCTTCAGAATGAAGTTTCAACACAATCTGATCGGTTCAAACTGAACCGATAAACATTTACAAGTTCCACACAGAAAACCTGTCTATTACTTACAATACCATAAACAGAGCTTGAACCGATCGGTTTGTGGTTAAAATAATGATAATCGCGGTTGAATTTAACCGAGAAAATGAACCGAGCAGCAGGAGGAATCTCCGGAGCGACTGTTCAGTGAGGCGGAGTAAAGAATCTGACAGTTTCGGTTTGAAATATCCCAGACAGAGCTTTTCTAACCGAGCTCGCGCTCTAAGTTCCATGCTCTGCATGGAAGTTAACTCTTTCACCTCCGGAGCAGTTCTAATGGTGGGACAAACTGCATTAGTCATAATATAGCAAGACTTCATGTTGTTTGAAGAATTGAGGCAAGTAGAGTCCCAGAGGGACTGAGAGCACTGAAGGTAGACAAGGCACCAGGGCCGGATGGCATCCACCCCAGGGTGCTGAGGGAGATGGCGGAGGTGTTGGCGGAGCCACTGGCGGATCTCTAGAGCACCTTACTGGAGTCAGGATGTGTGTCACTGGACTGGAGGATGGCACATGTAGTACCATTACACAAGAGCGGGCCAAGGGATGAACCGGGTAATTATCGTCCGGTAAGTCTCACCTCCATAGTGTGCAAACTCATGGAAACGATACTAAAGGAAAGACTGGTATCATACCTGGAGGACAATGGCCTCCAGGATGTGAGGCAGCATGGGTTTGTTTCAGGGAAGTCTTGTCAGACCAACTTAATACAGTATTATGACTGGGTGTCAGGTGAGCCGGATAAGGGTCATGCGGTGGATGTTCTTTATTAAGGCCTTCGATTCAGTGCCTCACTGGCATCTTAGGGGGAAGCTAACTGGTGCAGAGGTAGGGGCAAAAATGATGAACTGTATTACAAGCTGGCTGAGTGGGAGGCTGCAACGGGTGGTGTTGAGAGGGGAGCTCTCAACTCTAAGGCCGGTGACGAGTGAGGTGCCACAGGGCTCTGTGCTGGGGCCAGTATTATTTGGGCTCTTCCTATCAGACATTGCACATGGGGTGGTGAGCAAGGTAAGTCTGTTCGCTGATGACACCAAAATCGGAGCAGTATTGGATGGAGGGGAGGGATGGAAGCCGAAGCAGGGAGACCTAAACAAGCTAGAGGAGTGGTCAGAGAGGTGGCAGCTGAGGCTCAATGCAAAGAAGTGTAAGGTTATGCACTTTGGGGTGAAGAACCCAAGGAGAGAATACTGGCGGGGGTTAAGCTGGGGATCACTGAGGAGGAGAAGGACCTAGGTGTAATGATAACAAGGACCATGAACAACACTGCCCAGTGCAGGAGAGCGGCTGCAAAAGCGAACAAAATGCTGGGGTGCACAGCGAGGGGGGTTTCATCCAGGTGAAAAGAGGTGATCTTGCCCCTCTAAAGGTCGCTGGTGAGGCCACACTTGTGTGCAGTTTTGGAGGCAATACCTAAAGCGTGATATCAGGCTACTGGAGTGGGTGCAGAGGAGGGCAACAAAGATGATATGTGGAATGGAGGGGAGAGACTATGAGAGCAGGCTGGGAGACCTTAATATGTACACTCTGGAGGATAGAAGGGATGGGGAGACATGATAAGAGACATTCAAGTATCTGAGGGGAATTGATAAGGATGGGGCAGATGGGATCTTTAAGCTAAGGAGCAGAGGGACACCAGGGGGCATGGGCTAAGAATAGAGGGGGGAAGGTTTAGAAGGGAAATGAGGAGACACTATTTCACAGAGAGGGTGGTAGCAAAATGGAACGCACTGCCAGAATAGGTTGTATCATGTAAATCTGTGAACAACTTCAAAAGGGCATGGGACAGGGAACAAGGCAGAGTGAAGGTGGGGAAGGTGGGGGGGTGGCAGTGGGATGACAAAGGGAAGGGGGGTTGGGGCAGTTGCAAACTAGGGGTGCTAGCTGCACACTCAAGCAGACTTAGATAGACCAGATGGTTTGTTTCTGCTGGCACAATCGTATGTGTGTATGTAGAAGTAGCATCCTAGGTGTCACTGGGCTGCTCAGTATGCTGAAGGTGACCAGCCACACCTGGGCCAAAAAGGTCGGTGCCCAGGAAAGGCACATCAGCTACTTTGTGCTGAGTGTCTGCCAGGAAAGAGAAGAGTCTCAGCCAAGCCCTACAATGAGAGGCAACTGCGGCTGCCATCGAGCAGACACAAGAATCCCCAATGTCCAGGGCTGTCTGAAGCTGCTGTTTGGCAACAGCCCGGCCCTGATCCCGGACCTGCTTGATCGTGGTCTGCATGTCCATGGGGAGGTGTGGAAGGACTTCATCCAAAGACCCCAAGAAGACATGGGAGAAATGTGCCATGATGATGGCGAACTTGCCTGACAGAGCCTAAAAGATGAGGAGGCCGCTGAACTTCGAGCAAATGATCAGGATTTTTGGATTCCTTCTCGGGAGGTGGACAGTGTCGATAGAACTGCCTAGTGCATGCCTGGTGACCTGAGGGCTCACCAGGCTCTTGGGTCGGCAGTGCTCTGTGAACCCCGCAAGGGACCCCAAGGGCACTGCATACTTGCGGGGTATGTAGGCAGACAGAGCTGGACAAGAGGCAGGGCGCTGCCAAAGTTCTAGAACCAGGCCAACTATGGCCTCGGCCACTGGAAAGGCCTCCACCAGGGTACCCCCTCTCTTGAGGATGTCCGTGATAGGGTACTCCGCCTTTTTCTGGATAGGTACCAGGGGCTTCCCTGTAGACTCAGAGATAAGGCGAAGAATGCCCTGAAAAGACGAAGTACTTTACTCCGTCTCTATCCTACCAGCCAATTCGTCATCCCCGGGATGAGAATGTAGGCTGGTCTCATCCAAATCCGAGGAATTTGGATACAACGGTCGACCGCCCAGGTCACCTTCGACCCACCAAGGGCGGTCTGGGGTGACAGTGACCGAAAGACGCCAGGGAAGCCCGGTGTCTGATCTGTCTCCCTTAGAAGGAGCCCCTCCCACAGGCTGCTTGGGCGGTGGTTCCATCACAAATGGTGGAGAGACCGGTATAGGCCAAACAGGAGGTTTTGCCGGCTCTGCAGGTGGGGAACCAACTTAATCAGCTCCAGGAGTCTGCTTTTGGCCTCGCAGGCAAAAGCCAAATATAATGGCCAGGGTAGAAGGCGGGATCAGCTTGTGACGGACAAAAATCAGCTGTTGCCACATGAGGTCTTACGTGAGTGCTGGAGTTTCCGCCAGAACCTCTCCTCATCTGAGGAGGACTAGGACGATCGATGGCGTTGCCCCTTTCTCAAGCGCTTGTAGCTCTTCCTCGGCCTGTCAGTCGAGGGGGTCCTAGACCTCGATCGAGATCAGATGGGCTGATTCGGTCACCCAGGAGACACCGGCAGGACTGGTGATTTCCCGGGGTCGGGGACCACTTCCTCAACAGGATTCCCAGTGGACTGGGTCTCCTTGTCGGGGAAAGAAAGGACCGGAGTCCGACTGAGAGAATCGTCAACTGGAGTCGGCGACAATGGGTCGATGACTATTTCAACTTCGTCGATTGACACTTCAGTCGACTGGCCAGATGGCAAAGCCGAGAAGCCAGTGGCTGAAGAAGCAATTTCAACCAAAGTCGAGACTGCTGGTTCCTGGGACCGAGATCTCTCCTGATCCTAAGAACGTCTTCACTGAGATGAAGAAGATCCTGGGTCCTTTTCCCGCTTACGGGACCAAGAGGAGTGCGTGCCCACAGGACCCTCTCCCTTAGTCGGGAGAGACTGGCACAACTCTTGGAAGGAACCCAAAAAGGTGGAGCCCAGGTTGAGCGGAACAAAGATGCTCTGAGAGGAAGATTCTGTGGCCCAAGCCGCTTCCTCCTTGAAGGCTTGCATGTGTTCCAATTGCTCGGCGGATCCCGTGGCTGCAGAAACTGCCCACTGAGCCTCCTTTGATTTCACCGAGGGTTCCATTTTCCAGCCTCCCCAACTTCATGCTAGACGGTCGTTGAGGGATGTTAGGGTGAAATGCAAGACAGAAGTACCGCGCCGGTGTCATGGCCGACACCAAGCAGTATCTTGCATGCTGTGTGGGATTTTCTGCTGCATGAACACCGTGAGAAATCCAGGGAAGACTTGTCTTCCATAATCAAGTAGAGGAGTCGCTGGCCCGCCAATGCGAACTAGACGGTTTGAATAACCGGTTTAGCTTTAGACCACAAAATGCAGAAGCACGAAGGAGGCAACCTGAATCTTCCAGCAGAAAGGAAGATCTGGCGTCATGGGGCACAGCAGAGGGTTGTACCACCCGGGTGGGTGGGAGGAGCCAGCTTGAAGACTTCTGGCGATCCTTAAAGGGAAAGGGGACATGCCAATCAGTGTGGATGAACAACATATCCACTATCCTAGAAAACGGAACTTAAGAAACGTCCCGGTTTCAGGCAATACATGGACTGCACAGTATGGACAGTCCTACCGGAGTCCTGTAGCTTGGAAATTAGCTTCTCTGAGTCTTCACCGAAGAGCACGAAGCCTTTAAATGGGGTATACAGAAGGTTGGTCTGAACATCTGGATCGAACCTCAAAACCTGGAGCCAGGAGTGATGCCGGAGGCAGATGCCAGAGGCGGCCACCCTTGCAGAGGTGTACAGAAGGTTGGTCTGAACATCTGGATCGAACCTCAAAACCTGGAGCCAGGAGTGATGCCGGAGGCAGATGCCAGAGGCGGCCACCCTCGCAGAGGTGTCTGCAGAGTCATAGGCTGATCTCAGGACATGTGTGCCGACGTCCAAGCCAGTCTGCAGAAGCTTGGCAAGCTCAGCCCTCTGAGGGCAGTCAGGCAAGCCCTGTACAATGTCCAGCTCTTGTTCCCAGAGGGCATTCTGGAACTGGACCATGTGAGTAAGGAAATTGAGACTCTTAATACTGCAAGTGGCAGAAGAGTACACCTTCCTGTCCAATGAATCCAGCTGTTTAGACTCCCTGTCTGGCGGCTGGGTGCTCAGGTGTTTGGGCCTCTGCGAACGATTGTGAGCTGCCGAAATCACCACCGAATCAGTGGTAGGGTGTTTGGCCAAAAAGGGATGGTCCTTAGGGGCCCAATACAGTCGATGTGCCTTTTTGGGCACTGCAGAAGAGGAGTGAGGATGCCTCCAGGTAGCGCAAGTGACATCCTGGAAGGTGTTCACCATGGGAGGGATGACCACCAGCTTGGGATCTTTTCGGCGGAGGTATTTAGCCAGCTGCAAGCGTTCAGGGTCAAGGGCCTCTGTATCCCAGCCCATGTTCTCCTGGATGTGTCGCATGACCTCCATAAAACTGGGGTCATCAGGAGGGGACTTAAGATGCCCCTCTGGGTCCCCAGGAGCAGAGTCTATGTCTGAGACCGGTAAAGAAAAATCAGAGTTGACATATGACTCAGAAAAGGATGGGAAGGGGAACAGTGTATTTTCCTCTTACGTCTTCTGTCCAGAGAAGGTGAATGGGAGGAGCTTCTTGAGCGAGTCCTCCGGCGCCTGGAGTTATCAGTGTGCTTTCTGGGTGCAGTCAGCTCCTTTCCAGCCTCATCTCCAAAACTGCAACAGTGTCCAGATTAGGGACCACTCTGGTGTCTGGGTTAGGGACAGGAGTAGGTTGAGCCGTGGGTGGAGGCGGGCCCATAGGGAGGTCCTGCTTCACCGTTTCACACCAGTGGGAGAAGAGCTCCTTGACCTGCATCATGTTGAACCTGGGAGACCTAGGCACAGGAGAAGCAGCCATGCCAGAGTCTTTGCCGGAGCCGTTGTCAGGGGAGCACTGGTATTGGCTTAGGCGCACGGCGCCCGTGTCAGGACTGACCGGCATCAGTCTGATAGGCGGTGATGGGGGGCGGCTTTGGTTACCCTATTGTCAGGCTCCGACGGCAGGTGGGCCAGTGTCTGCTGAGGATAGGGGTGGCCTCGGAGCTGACGTCGGGCCGTGCTGAGAGAAGCCGGCATTGGGAGCACTTTGACCGGCGGCGGCACAACCTTGGCTGGCGGTAGGATGGAGGCAGACGGGGTGACGACAGGTCGTCAGTCCGGCACCTGTTTGTCCCTAGGATCTGACGGGCATTCTTGAGAGGATTTGGACTTAGGACAGTCAGAATGCTTGAGATGCTTGTCCGACGAATGCCATCCCTCAGCCGGGGGCGGACGGCAGTCGGAATCCTTGGATTTTGGCGGGAGGGATGAGGCCCTAGACACCAAAGACCAAAAGGCCTTTTTTAACTCCCGAGACTCGGCCACAGAGCAGGAGGCAGAGCGGGAGGAGGACTTACCTTGGCCCGCAGAGGAAGACTGATCAGAGGACAGGCGCACCTTAAGAGGCTGCAGGATAGAGACGGAAGACTTTTGAGCAGCAGAGGCAGAAGCAGGCAGCTTGAGGGAAGTCAGGTGGGAGTCGTGACCGGAGGAGCTGGATCTGGAGGCCGAGTGGGAGTCTGTGCACCTAGGCCTCGAGGGAGACCTCTCCCGATCCCTGTGCTCGCAGTGCTCCTCTTTATGGTGCTTCTTATGAGCGGGCAATGGTTCGCATTCCCCCAAGGACGAGGCTCTCGCCATGGTGGACAACTTAGACTGCATGAGGTAGGCCGAAAGGGACTTTTGCCTCCTGATGCGAGTCCTGCTACTAAAGGCCTGGCAACGGGAGCAGGCACCGGTGTCATGGTCAGGCCCTAGGCAGTAAAGACAGCAGGAGTGGCCATCCTTAAAAGGAATCTGGTGCCTACAGGAGCACTTGTTAGGGTGCCCCTTTGAAGAAGTTGATAAAAGCTAAGAATAAATAAAATTTTTAGTGGAGAATAGAAGGAGCGGTCGGTACTGAACGAGCGGTAGCCGATTGTGAACTAACCCGAGCCGACGGCGGGAAAGAAATGAAAATTACATACCTACCGTAATTCTTGATCTTCTTGGATGAGTCTCCACCACTCATTCACACTAGTGGGATCTGCGCCGGAGGCACTAGGACCCATCGGGAGCAAACTTTTTGCTGGAGGGTCGGCACGAGAGATGGCGCCGCGAGGCATGGCGCCGCGAGTGGTGGCTCGTGCGGTAATGACTATCTCGGCGACGACCCTCCAACCGCCTCAGTACCTTTTTTACCAAGGAGATGCAGTGCAACTAACGTAAAGAGTAAACCTAACCTTACAAAACGGACATAAGATAGTCCGTACGACCCGTGTAAGAAGGGTCAGCAAAGAAGTCTTCACGGCCTAAATATTTGAGGGAGTGAAGACCAACACAGCGTGGAGTCGGGGGATGGAGGGTGGGCGTTGATGAGTGGTGGAGACTCGTTCAAGAAGATCAAGAATTACGGTAGGTGCGTACTTTCATATCTTCCTGGACATAAGTCTCCACACTATCTACACTAGTGGGAGTACCAAGCTGATAATCCTCAAAAAGGGCGGCAGGGGAGCTAGAGCTCACATGTCTAGGACAGAAGTCCATTAAGGATAGTTCTGCTGGCAGGAATGACGCCTGGCATGAACATCCAGTGCATAATGCTTAACGAAGGTATGCACTGAGCTCCAGGTATGCATTGGAGATATCTGCAATTGGAACATTGGAATTTCTCTAGGGATGCCACAAGATCACCTAGTAGAGTGAGCGACACTCTACCTTCCAATTTAACCTGTGCCATGGAATAGCAATGTCGAAGACATGCCACTAACCATGATGAGATGCATCTGATAGCGACAGGCTGACCCAGCCGGGTCTCGCTGAAGGAAACAAACAATTGCTGAGTCTTACGAAAATTCTTGGTTCTATCTAAGTAGAACCGCAAGGCTCTCTTAACATCCAAGGAATGAAGAGACCGTTCTCCTTCATTTTGGAAGTTGGCGAAGTAAGAGGGAAGCACCAGAGGTTGGTTTAGATGGAATTCTGACACAACCTTGGGAAGAAATTTAGGATGAGTACGAAGAACTACTTTGTCCTTATGGAACACAGTATACGGAGGGTCCGTAACCAGGGCATGTATCTCAGAGACCCAAGGGCTGAGGTATGGCCACTAGGAAGGCTGTCTTCCAGGTAGAAATTTTAGCTCACAGGTAGCTAGGGGTTCAAAGGCTTCCGAGTGAGCATGTCTAGCACAAGGTTAATGTCCCAGGCTGCGACCGGACGCCTAACAGGGGTCTGGTATGCAGAATTCTTAAGAAATCTTCACCATAGGTAACTGAGCCAGAGACAAGGAAGAAACCGCTCATGGAACGCCGAAATGGCACTAAGGTGAACTTTAACCGTGGAGTACTGGAGACCTGAGTTTGATAGGTCCAAAAGGTACTCCAGAACCTTGTCTGGAGGACAGGAAAAGGGATTCCAAGAGGACTTTGCACACCAGAGAGAAAGGAAAATTACGTACCTACCGTAATTCTTGATCTTCTTGGACGAGTCTCCACCACTCATTCACACTAGTGGGATTGGCGCCGGAGGCACTAAGACCCATCGGGAGCAAACTTTTTGCTGGAGGGTCGGCGGGAGAGACGGCGCCTCGAGACACGGCGCCGCGAGCAGCGGCTCGAGCGGTAATGACCATCTCGGCGACGACCCTCCAACCGCCTCAGTACCTTTTACCAAGGAGGTGCAGCGAACCAACTAAAAGGGTAAACCTAACATTAAAAACGGACATAAGATAGTCCGTATGACCCGTAAGAAGGGTCAGCAAAGAAGTCCTCACGGCCTAAAGATTTGAGGGAGTGAAGACCAATACAGCGGTGAGCTCGGGATGGAGGGGGTAGGGATGAGTGGTGGAGACTCGCCCAAGAAGATCAAGAATTACGGTAGGTACGTAATTTTCCTATCTTCCTGGACATAAGTCTCCACCACTCATTCACACTAGTGGGAGAGTACCAAGCTGATAATCCCCCAAAAGGGCGGCAGGAAAGCCAGAGCTCACGCGTCTAAGATAGAAGCCCATTAAGGATAGTTCTGCCGAATGCGGAATGTCGCCTGGCATGAACATCCAGTGCATAGTGCTTAACGAAAGTATGCACTGAGCTCCAGGTAGCGGCGTTGCATATATCTGCAATTGGAACACTGCGAATTTCCGCTAGGGATGCCGCGACCGCCCTAGTAGAGTGAGCGTACACTCTACCTTCTAATTTAACTTGAGCCATGGAATAGCAATGATAAGGCATGCCACTAACCATGAAGAGATACATCTAATAGCTTACAGGTTGACCCAGCCGGTGTCGCTGGAAAGAAACAACAGTTGCTGAGTCTTACAACATCCTTGGTTCTATCTAAATAGAACCGCAAGGCTCTCTTAACATCCAAGGAATGAAGAGCTCGTTCTCTTCATTTTGGAAATTAGCTAAGTAAGCGGAAGTACCAGAGGTTGGTTCAGATGGAATTCTGACACAACCTTGGGAAGAAATTTAGGATGAGTACGGAGAACTACCTTGTCCTTATGGAATACAGTATACTGGAGGGTCCGTAACCAGTGCATGTATCTCAGAGACCCTCATGGCTGAGGTAATGGCCACCAGGAAGGCAGTCTTCCAGGTAAGAAATTTTAGCTCACAGGTAGCTAAGGGTTCGAAAGGCTTCCGAGTGAGCATGTCCAGCACCAGGTTAATGTCCCAGGCTGCAACTGGACGCTTAACAGGGGGTCTGGTATGGAGAATCCCCTTAAGAAATCTCTTCACCATAGGTAACTGAGCCAGAGTTAAGGAAGAAACCGGCTCATGGAACGCTGAGATGGCACTAAGGTGAACTTTAACTGTGGAGTATTGAAGACCTAAGTTTGATAGGTCCAAAAGATACTCCAGAACCTTGCCAGGAGGACAGGAAAAGGGATTCCAAGAGGATTTTGCACACCAGAGAGAAAAACGTTTCCATTTGGAAGCGTGACGTTTTTTGGTGGCTGCTTCCGAGCAGCCAGAAGGATGTCTGAGACTCTACGAGAGCGTTGAACCGATCTACTTCTATCTCTTCAGGAGCCAAGCATGAAGGTGAAGTGATTTCAGGTTGGGATGGACCAACGAACCCTGAGTCAGAAGACTGATTTGCAAAGGAAGTGGTCTCGAGAGGCTGCCAACATACTGTTGAGTAGAGGAAACCATAGTTGCCGAGGCCAGGAAGGAGCAATGAGAATCATCTTGGTCCCCTGAGACTCGAATTTGAGGAGTACTCCTGGATTAGAGGAAGTGGTGGAAGGCGAAGAAAGCGCTTTGTCCACCGCAGCCTGAACGCATCCTGACAGAAAATGCCAGGCCCTGGATTTCTGGAGCAGAAGAGAGGCAGTTTTGCGTTGAGTGGGATGCAAAAGGTCCAGGTCTGGAGTCCCCACTTCTTTGAACAGGGACCAGCTACGGCTGGATCGAGAGACCACTGTGAGGGTCTGCCTCGTTCTGCTGAGGTGATCTGCTAGGTCGCTTGTATACCTGGCAGATAAACCGCTTGAATCAGAGACTTGTGCTCCAAGCACCACTCCCACACCCTCATTGCTTCCCTGCAAAGGGATAAGAATGAGCACCGCCTTTGCTTGATGATGTAATACATCACTGCTTTGTTGTCCGCTTGAAGGAGAATGTTCTTGTGACAAAGGACATCCTTCAGAGCTCGGATTGCATAGAGGACCGCCTCATCTCCAGGACATTTATGTGGAATGAGTTTCAACTGAGTCCATACACCTTGAGTGTGGAGGAGAGACAGTGAGCCCCCATCCCATTAGCGATGCATCTGTGGTGATGGAGACTGATGATCCGGGGAGCAAGGGAATCCTTCCAGGAGATTGCTTTCTTGAGACCACCAGGTGAGAGACCTTCAGACGGGGCTCCGTCACCTTGATGGGATAAGACTGGGGTGAGAGGTCGGGGACCACTGAGTGGAGAGCATCCACTGGGTGGTTCCTCATGTGCAGTCGGGCCAGAGGGACAGTGAAGACCGAGGACGCCATGAGACCCAACATGCGCTGTATCGAGAGAGCTGTAACCGATTGGTTCTCCTGATGTAACGGGCCATAATGGGATGTCGAGTCTTCTGTCCTCTGAAGGAAAGCCTTCGCTGAAGAGGTGTCTAGAAGCGTCCCTATGAAAAGGAGCCCTGGGAGGGTTGCAGTTGAGATTTTTAAATTCAGCAGATCTCCCATGGAGTGAGAAGACGAGAGTCGCTTGCACGGCTTCCAAAGTCCCTTGGCGGAAGGGCTTGCTAGAAGCCAATCGTCCAGGTAGGGAAACACTTCGAGTCCGACTTTCCTGAGATGCTGCCTGGAGAACTGCACAACACTTTGTAAAAACTACATGGGCGCGAGGATAGCCCAAAGGGCAGGACTCTGAACTGATAATGCTGACCCAAAGCTACAAACCTGAGGAATTCTATGTGGGTCAGGTGGACGGGATATGCTGGTAAGCATCCTGCATATCCAGAGAGGCCAGCCAGTCGTGCTGATGCAGCAAGGGTAACAGGGTACCTAGGGAAATCATCTTGAATTTCTCCTGGGGAGGAATTTGTTTAACTTTCTGAGGTCTAGAATGGGGCATCCCCAGATTTCTTTGGAACCAGAAAGTAATGGGAGTAACCCTGTGTTTCGTAGATCAGGGGCACCAGTTCTATTGCCCTGTTGTTCAGAAGGCCCTGGATCTCCGGTGAGGAGATCTGACTGAGAGGCCGACAACCTGGGTTGTCGATGGGAGGACAATTGGGGGTTCCAAGAAACCGAGAGAGTAACCCTCTAATTATCCGAAGAACCCATTTGTCTGAGGTTATGGACTTCCACTGGTTGTAGAAGTACATCAGACGACCTCCCACCGGAGGAGAAAGTTCCACCTCGGGCAGAGTGGATGGAACTTGGGCCAACGACTCATAAGGTAGCGCTGGGAGCTTTAGGTCCCTGCGCTTTCTGCTGCGTCTTCTTTTGAGGTTGGGCAGGTTGGCTTTTATGGAAGCTTCCCCTGCCTCTGCCTCGAAAGGACTGACGACTATGAAACTGACGTCTGTTCACATGCCCCCGAGAGGGGGCAGGCGGAGGTCTGGCCAACTTAATGGCCGATCTAGTCTTCTGAGTGGCCTCTAAGGCTTGCTCCACCTGAGGGCCAAAAAGAAAGGAGCCATCAGGCAGCAGCCATCACCTGCTGCTGAGCATCATTCGTGAAGCCAGAAGTACGCAGCGAGGAATGGCGCCAGTACAAATCCTCGCTGCTGAGCGGAAGCAGTGTCAAAGCGCCCATGGCGGCTTTGACCTGTTGGTTATTGGACTCAATACCTCTAATAACGGTCAGAAGAAGCTCTGACTTGGAATCTGAATCTGCAAGAGCTTCAACCATTCTTTTCATAGAGTGCCACGGATATACTCATACTGAGAAAAATAGCCTTGATAACTGGCAATACAGATACTTAGAGTGGAGGCAGCAAAGACTCTCTTACCTAATGTATCAATCTTACGAGACTTTGTTAATAGGTCGAGCTGTAGTAGTTTGAGGAAGAACGACCTTGTCATTCTCTGCCAGGACTACAATAGGATCCGCTAAGGCTTGGGATGCCAAAATGGGACGATCCTGGGAGCTGAATACTTCTTATCAATGGATTTAGCCACTGAGGGAATAAGAGTAGGGTTATTCCATACCATTTGAGACAGCGCCTCGAAGGAAGGCTGAATCGAGAGGAGTCAAACGTAGGGATCTCCTCAAGCATGAAGATACTGAGTCTTAATATCTTCCCAGGATCGATGTCTGTAGTCTGGAGAGAAAGAGTGGATCCCAGGTTCTTCAACAGAGACTTAAAGGACAGGTCCTCGACCACAGGCTCTGTAGCAAAGAAAGATCCTGTTTCCTCCACTTCATCACCCAACCGAAGGTCTGGGTCAGGCTCAACATCATCTCCTGATGGTCCAGAAAGGACTGTTTGGACAGGAAAGGAGTGAAAATTAGGAGAGGAGGAAATGGCAGAAAAACAAGGAGAGTCCCCAAGGGCTGCCGGCGCCGAGACGGCAAAACGGGCTGAAGACGGCACCGAGGAGGCGCACGGCGCCGAAGAGGCACGCGGCCCCGCAACGCTTCGGCGGCGCACGGGCGCGCTAACGGCGCTCACGGACGACGCCGCTAACGGATCGCAGACGACGCCGCCAACGGGCGCCGCCGATCCAACGGCATTCACCGGGCGCCATGAGATAACGCGCGCCACCAACGGCGCCGAGATTCACGCGGGCGCCGCCAACGGCGCCTGCAGCCCGGGCGTCCTCAAACGGGCGCCGACACGGCCACAGACCCTGCAGAAGGCGTGAAAAGCCCCGAACCTGGAAAACAAGAGAAGGAAAATACCAGGAGATAAGGGCATCGGTGAGGCCCTCGCGCCGCAGCCATGTGAGGGGGAACACTCAAGCACGGAGCCGCTAGCACCGGAAGAAGGCGCCGCATGACTAGGAAGGTCCAACCGCCTACCTGATCGCCGGAGGAGCCCGAGGGCTCCGAGGTAACCGAGCCAGGCAGAAGAACCAACCTCCGAGCCCATCGCCCATAAGAGCCGCCCACTGATGAAACTGCTCATCTGGAGCCCTACCTATAGGGCGGGAGGCTCGATAAACGAGGACGACGACATCGGAAGTTGCGACCCAAGAAGGAGACCGCAACTAGCAACGATAACCGATCGCCGATCGCCAAGAGATACAGAGGGCGAACTCGAAGTGATGCCTTCTTTTTTGACCTGTGGGTCGGAGAAGAGCTTCGAGGCCGAACGGTCTTGTGAATGCGAATCGCTTATTTTTATGCCGGGCGGGGACCGCCTTATCCCCCGGCATCGGACTGACCGTAGTCGAACCCCGCTGAGGAGAAGGAGGCTGACCGACCCAGCCCGCTGACTGAATAAGTTTTCATAATGTAAGTCTCCCTACTGGCCACCTGGCCTGCCGTTTTGTCGACCTCGTCTCAGTAGGCCGAGACTTCTTTATGGCAAGGTTAAATTTAAATATTAGAAAAATTTACTTAAAAATAGAATAAAACTAAGCGATACTACTATCGTGATAATGTTACAAAAACAAACTGAAAACCATGCGCTAGTTTGAAGTTTGACTCCTGACAGGCGAGCGAGACGCGGCCACTGAAGCGCACTCGGACGCAGGAAAAAAGGAACTGAGGCGGTTGGAGGTCGGCCGAGATGGTCATTACTGGCTGAGCTCTGTCATGGCGCCGCGTCCGGCGGGCTGCCTCTCGCGCCAACCCTCCAGCAAAAGTTTGCTCCCGATGGTCTTAGTGCTCCGGCGCCAATCCCACTAGTTGAATGAGTGGTGGAGACTTATGTCCAGGAAGATAAGCCGCTTACTTAGAAGCGTAATCTTTCGGGTAGCTGGCTTCCGAGCAGCCAGAAGGACGCCTGAGACTCTACGAGAGACGTTGAACCGGTTCACTTCTACCTCTTCAGGAGCCAAGCATGAAGGTGAAGTGACCTCAAGTTGGGTTGGACCAACGAACCCTGAGTCAAAAGATTGATTTGCAAGAGAAGTGGTCTCTGAGAGGCTGCCACATACTGTTGAGTAGAGGAAACTATAGCTGCCGAGGCCAGGAGGGAGCAATGAGAATCATCTTGGTCCCCTGAGACCGAACTTGAGGAGAACTCTGAATTAAAGGAAGCAGGAAAGGCGTAAAGAAAGCATTTTGTCCACCTGAGCCTGAACGATCCTGACAGAAAATGCCAGGCCCTGGATTTCTGGAGCAGAAGAGAGGCAGTTTTGCATTGAGTGGGGATGCAAAAGGTCCAGGTCTGGAGTCCCCCACTCTTCAACAGTGACCGAGCTACGGCTGGGCCTAGAGACCACCTGTGAGGGTCTGCCTCCGCCCCTGCTGAGGTGATCTGCTAAGTCGCTTTTGTACACCTCGCAGATATACCGCTTGAATTAGAGACTTGTGCTCCAAGCACCACTCCCACACCTCATTGCTTCCCTGCAAAGGGGATAAGAGTGAGCACCGCCTTGCTTGTTGATGTAATACATCACAGCTTTGTTATCCGCTTGAAGGAGAAATGTTCTGTGACAAAGAACATCCTTCAACGCCTGATCGTATAGAGGACTGCTCTCATCTCCAGAACATTTATGTGGAGTTGAGTTTCGAGCTGAGTCCATACACCTTGAGTGTGGAGAGAGACAGTGAGCTCCCATCCCATTAGCGATGCGCCTGTGGTGATGGAGATCTGATGATCCAGAGGAGCAAAGGGAATCCTTCCAGGAGATTGCTCTCTGAGACCACCAGGTGAGAGACCTTCAGGGGCTCCGCCACCTTGATGGGATAAGACTGGGGTGAGAGGTCGGTGACCACTGAGCGGAGAGCATCCATTGGGTGGTCCTCATGTGTAACCGAGCTAGGGGTACAGTGAACACTGAGGATGCCATGAGACCCAACATACGTTGCATCGAGAGAGCTGTAACCGATCGGTTCTCCCCGATGTAACGGGCCATCTGAAGGATGTCGAGTCTTCTGTCCTCTGGAAGGAAAGCCTCATGGAAGAGGTGTCCAGAAGAGTCCCTATGAAAAGAAGCCTCTGGGAGGGCTGCAGTTGTGACTTCTTCAGATTTAGCAGAACTCCCATGGACAAGAAGGCGAGAGGTCAGCTTGAACGCTTCCAGAGTCCCTTGCCTGGAAGGACCCACTAGGAGCCAATCGCTACGATGGGGAAACACTCGAGTCCGAAGCTTCCTGAGATGCGCTCAGTAGAACTGCACAACACTTTGTAAAACTCCAAGGCCGAGGATAGCCCAAAAGGCAGGACTCTGAACTGATAATGCTGACCCAGAGCTACAAACCTCAGGAATTTGCGATGGGTCGGGTGGATGGGGATATGCTGGTAAGCGTCCTGCATATCCAGGGAGGCCAGCCAGTCGTGCTGATGCAGCAAAGGTAACAGGGTACCTAGGGAAATCATTTTGAATTTCTCCCTGGGGAGGAATTTGTTTAACTTTCTGAGGTCTAGAATGGGGCACATCCCCCCAGATTTCTTTGGAACCAGAAAGTAATGGGAGTAGAACCCTGTGTTTCGCTGATGCGGGGCACCAGTTCTATTGCCCTGTTGTTTAGAAGGTCCTGGATCTCGGGCGTGAGGAGGTCTGATTGAGAGGCTCACAACCTGGGTTGTCGCTTGGGAGGGCAATTCGGGGTTTTCCAAAAGATTGAGAGAATAACCCTCGCAATTATCCAAGGACCCATTTGTCCGAGGTTATAGACTTCACCGATTGTAGAAGTACATCAGACGACCTCCCACTGAGGAGAAAGTTCCATCTCGGCAGTGTGGATGGAACTGGGGCCTGGCAATTAGTCAAGGTAGCGCCAGGGCTTTAGGCACCTGGGCTTGTCATGCCTCTTCTTTGAGGTTGGGCAGGTTGGCTTTTATGGAAGCTTCCTCTGCCTCTGCCTCGAAAGGACTGGCGATTATGAAACTGACGCTTGCCTACATGCCCCCGAGAGGGTAGGCGGGGTCTAGCCAACCTAATGGCCGACCTAGTCTTCTGAGGACTCTAGGGCTTGCTCTACCTGAGGCCCAAAAAGATAGGAGCCATCAAAGGGCAACGCCATTACCTGCTGCTGAGCATCATTCAGAAGCCAGAAGTACGGAGCCAGGAATGGGCCGAATACAAACACCGGCGGCTGCTGAACGAGAAGCAGTCGTAAAGCATCCATGGCGGCTTTGACCTGTTGGTTATTGGACCAATACTTGATAACAGTTAGAAGGAGCTCTGACTTGAGTCGGAATCTGGAAGAGCTTCAACCATTCGCTTCATAGAGTGCCACAGGATATACTCATACTGAGAAAAATAGACTTGATAGCTGGCAATATGCATACTTAGGGTGAGACAGCAAAGACTCTCTTCCTAATGTATCAATTTTACTTAGACTCTTTGTTAATAGGTCGAGCTGTAGTAGCTTGAGGAAGAACGACCTTGTCATTCTCTGCCAGGACTACAATAGGATCCGCAAAGGCTTGGGATGCCAAAATGGGACGATCCTTGGGAGCTGAATATTTCTTATCAATGGATTTAGCCACTGAAGGAATAAGAGCAGGATTATTCCATACCATTTGAGACAGCGGCCTCAAGGAGGGTTGAATCGGAGGAGTCAACCGTAGGGATCTCCGAAGCATGAAGATACTGAGTCTTAATATTTTCCCAGGATCGATGTCCGTAGTCTGAGAGAAAGAGGATCTCAGGTTCCTCAACAGAGACTTAAAGGATAGGTCCTCACCACAGGCTCTGTAGCGTGAAGGATCCTGTTTCCTCCACTTCATCACCCAACCGAAGGTCTGAGTCAGGCTCAACATCATCTCCTGATAGTCCAGGAAGGACTGCTTGGACAGGAAAGGAGTGAAAATAGAGAAGAAGAAAGAGCAGATAGAAAGGGAGAGTCCCTAGGGCCCCAGCGCCGAGGAGGCGAAGGAGTCGAAACGGCCGCTGGAGGCGCACGGCACCGAAGAAGCACGGCACGCAAGCGGCACTGCTGCCGCGCCTCTCTGAGTGGTGCCAGCGTGCCGTGAAGACATACGCGCAGAAGACTCAGCGGCGCTCGACAAGCGTAGCGACTTCACGGAAGCCGAGGACACCCTGGAACCTGGAAAGCAAGAGAAGAGAAAACCAGGAGATAAGGGCATCGGTGTGGCCCCCGCGCTGCAGCCATGTGAGGGGGGAACACCTAAGCACGAGTCGCTGGCACCGGCAAGGAGGCGCCTCGACTAGGAAGGTCCAACCGCCTCTGCCTGATCGCCTCGACGAGCCCAAGGTCCGGGAACCGAGCCAGGCAGAAGAACTAACCTCCGAGCCTATCGCCCATAAGAGCGCCCACTGATGAAACTGCTCATCTGGAGCCCTACCTATAGGCGGGTGGGGCTCCGATGTAAAACGGCGGAAACCGGAAGTTGGCGACTCCGAAGAAGGAGATCGGCAACTAGAGTACGATAACCTGACCATCAGCAGATGTATCAGAAGCGACCTGGTGATGCCTTCTCTTTTTTGACCTGTGGGCGAAGAAGAGTTTCGAGGCGAACGGTGCCGAGAATGCGACCGTTATTTTATGCCAGCGGGGACCGCCCATCCCCGGGCATCGGACTGACCGTTGTCGGAACCCCGCTGAGGGAAGGGGCTGACCGACCCAGCCCGACTGATTTTAAAGATGTCACACGTAAGTCTCCCTACCGCTACCTGACCTGCTCATGGTCGACCATTCAGTAGGCTTAGACTTTTACTATAAGTTAAATTTTAAAATATAACAGAAATAGAATAAAATTAAGCGATACTACTATCGAGATAAAATTACAAAAAATAAACTGAAAACAATGCGCTAGTTTGAAGTTTGACTCCCGACAGGCGAGCGACGTTGTCACTGAAGCGCACTTGACGGCGGGAAAAAAGGAACTGAGGCGGTTGGAGGGTCGTCACCGAGATAGTCATTACCGCTACGAGCCACCGCCATGACGCCCATACCGCGAAGCGCCATCTCTCTCATACCGACCCTCCAGCAAAAAGTTTGCTCCAGATGGGTCCTAGTGCCTCCGGCGCAGATCCCACTAGTGTGAATGAGTGGTGGAGACTTATGTCCAGGAAGATCTGGAGCACGTGGTTTGTAGCAGTTCTGCTGGTCATGCCATTAGAGAGGCTGCCTGCAGGGACTAGAAAGGTAAGTCATCAACAGAGGTTTCTGGTATTAGTGGTTTTCTTCCCCATGGTGCCTAACTCTATAATATGTACTGGTAAAACTTCACGTAACACTGAATGCTGAAGTGGCCCAGATGGTATAAGATGAATATGATAAACCATTTATCTTTTTTTTTTATCTTCTGTAGGATTTCCTATGTTCCTATCTAAATATTATATCCCTAGTTACTTCACAGAGATCTCAGCCCCACCAGTATCTCATTTTTTTTTTATCAGTCTCCTTCTAGTCCTTCCTACTTTACCTTCCCACATCCGACCCACCCCCCCCACACACACACACACCAACCAGCCAAACTGTGGATCCTGCAAGGACCGATGTCCTCCATGGCGAAGGTCATTCATGCTAGACAGCTACAGACAGAGTTGGCTCCCTGACCCACCACATTGACACCATGCCACTGAATGGCACTGGTCAAATCCTCTCGTTGCCATTTCTATTCATAGTGATGAATTGTGTTGGACCATGGGGAGAGAAGGTTGCTACTACCTGCAGTCAAATGGTTGATTGGCGGCATCATTACTGTCATGGCGCACTTCTCTCTTGCTGCAACTCCATGAGTGTCCAGGGCAGCGCCTGGTGTCAGCATCTTCATGTTCTCCCATCAGTGACCACTCTTATAGCCTTGAAGTCAGGAGTGGGGGGAGGCAGGTATGGTTCCCTTCAAAATGGCTTCCTATCCTCCTGGGCCAACAGGGGGCAGCCATTCTATGGGAACTGGAGGAACCCACCCTGGAGCTGAGTCAGCACCCGTGGGACGGCTCTTCCACCCCTGCCACTGCTGACTGGGACTGCAGGCCCAGGCCATGAATCGATAGTCACCTGAGTTGAAGGTAAGCATCTTCACCACTAGGCCATTGGGGCACTATATAATCTAATTCTTAACCCGCTTCACACATATAAGTATTAGAAAACAATATTATTCAGAAGGGAGAATTAATTTCCAGCATGAGGTTTTAAATGACGACAAGTAAGTCAAAAAGGAACCATGGAAGCACACTGTTTACTTTGCTGACATCTAATCTTTGCATGACCATCAAGTCCATCCTTTATGGTTCATCTGAAAGATGGTACTTTTACAGGACAGTACCCTTTAGTATTGTCTACAGTGCCAATGCTGAGTATGAACCTATGTTCTCGGTGTAGGATTAAACCCCATGATCTTCTGGCCCAGAGGCGGAGGTGCATTCATTTAGACACACAGACTTATGTGAAAGTCTCCAACATGGGAGTATTCATTCTTAGCAAGAATTATCAATGACAACACTAGAAGAACGAAAAAAAAAAAGTTGATAAAAGCTGATCTCGTGTAACAGATTCAAAGCACCTGGCTGGGATCTCTGCAGGCAAAAACAACCTCCGGGTTAGTTTGGAAACTCACCCACATGATTCTGACGTCAAAAGGCCACAAGGTCAAGAGTCTAGAATACACAAAAACGCTAAAGGCTGAAATTGATTAACAGATGGTGTTCACAAAAAACAACTAGTATGCAAGTAAAACATCGACCATCCCAGCCTTAAGCAAAGTACAGGTGGCAACAGATGTCGGTCAAAAGCTTGATGACATACTTTGATCATTTCAATAAACTTTTTAACATTTAGGTCAGAAGTGATATATTATATGACCTGACAAAGATACAGAAAACACACACACACACTCACAATCTATGTAACTGCAAATATTTAGTAGTCAAGGGACCTGTTCTACATCTCAAACTTAAACTATGACTTCTAATTAAAACTGCTACTGTGTTGTGGACTTTTTACGGAGGGAGGGAGGGAGGGAGGGAGGGAGGGAGAGAGAGAGAGAGAGAGAGAGAGAGAGGGAGAGAGAGAGACTACTCAGCAAGAAACTGAAATTTAAATACTAAAACATTTTAAAACACCAAGTATAACAAAACAAACGTATGACAGCCTAGTTGTCTTTATAAGCAGGATGTCAATGCAACAAAGCAAATTCAGCCGCCATACTGTGATGAATAAAAAGGGCAGACAGACAATACACATAAAGAGCATGCATGTGAATTCCGGAGTGGGGAGCAGGTGAGCGTGACTCTAGGGACTGTCAACCGTCTTGGTGCCTGTAAGTTTGTTTTTGTTATTATGCCCTTATGGAGTATCTCTTCATCTGTTTGCGATATATGTACCAGAAGTGATCTTTCTTCTGTAAATCTGTCTAATCAATTAATGAATGTGCATGTGATAATCGAAGAGGAACATGCAAGAGTCATGCTGTTAGTTATAACACTAAAGGTAATACTTTCCTTAGTAGCTTAATGCTGTAACACCAGATATGATCCATTTCAGTAAAAGTTTTTTTTTTTTTGCAGCTAATCTTTTTTTATTGAATAGTTTCAAGAAAAAAACATACAACAAATACAAACAAACCATTCATCCACATGTAATACACACGTCTAATAAATGAATATTGTTAAGGACTATACTTAGGTGACTGTAAAACTGAATATAAGTGCGTATCAGCTAAGTACATACTAACATAATAAGATGCCACTAGAGTAGGCCAAAAGGTCTATCGAATCTGCTCGAAAAAGCAGCACACAGTCTAGACACCATTACTGCGCCCCCGCCCTCACCCATAATCCCCCGACTCCATCCCCCACCAGAGTTACACCGCCATTTCTGGCATTCCTCAGCTTTACCTTTGTCTTATATCTGTCCCAACCCCTCTTGATCTCCTCCACTGTATCAACAGCCACCAGTTCGGCAGGCAGTGCATTCCATGGGGCCACCACCCTCTCTGTAAAGTAATGTCTCCTAGTCTCACCCCTGAGCCTACCGCCAACCAGCTTCATGGAATGCCCCCGGTGGTCCCTTCCTCCCTTAGATGAAACACACTATCAAGGCTGACCCTGTTCACTCCATTTAGATATTTAAAGACCTCAGTCATATCCCCCTGTCTCTCCTCTCCTCCAGGGAGTACATGTTCAGCACCTTAAGTTTCTCCTCATAGGATCTTGCCCCCCAGACCATGTATCATCCTTGTTGCCCTCCTCTGGACCCTTTTCAGGAGGGCAATGCCCTTTTTCAAGTACGGGCACCAAAACTGCATGCAGTATTCCAGGTGCGGTGGGACCAGGCAGTTATACACAGGAAGAAGTACCTCCCCTATCCTCGAGGTTATCCCCTGGCAGCGCACCCGAGCATTCTATTCGCTTTAGCCGCAGCCCTCCTACACTGCTCAGTGTTACTCATTCTATCATCCATGAACACTCCAAGATCCCCCCCCCGAAACCTACAATTTCTTCCCACGCAAAAAGTACTCATGATCAGGGTTCCTAAGTCCTAAGTGGAGAACACTGCATTTCTTAGCATTAAACCTCAATTTCCAAGTGCGTGACCACCTCTCGAGAGTTTCCAGGTTCCCCTGTAGGGTCCTTCTACCCTCCTCCCCATCCACCACCACCACTCCCAGCTTCGAGCCATCAGCGAAGAGGTATTTGGGAAAAGATTATTTACATGAAACTTAAGAGACTCTCTTTACATATAGACATCAGACTAGAAAAGAAGTTCTTTTCTCTTGATGGTAAATACATAGGCATGCCTAGTCTGCACAGCCTGATTTCACTCCTGCTGCCGCCAAGGGAAGTGTCTTGCTGCATGCTCCCTACACTTGCCTGTGGTAAGAACCGTTCAGTGAACTTTATTGCCCCAAGCCAGTGCAAGCTTAGAAAATCACCTTGGCAGCAGAAATGTCAGAATTAGTTTCAAAAAAGATTAGAACCGTTTTAGAACGCAGGGGTCCAAGTTTTAATTTAGAACTGGAACACGTATGGGTTCTAAGTCTTAAGGGTTCTAAATACAAAATAAGATGCCTTTTTTGTTTGTACTTTCAAAAAGAGGAGCTACCAGCCTGGAAAACAAACAAATTATTGAGAATGGTATCCTTACAAGACCCTAACACCCAAAAGTCTGATGATGACAATCCCGGTGCCAAAATCCTGATGGACAGAACCCTGATGGTATGGTGGACCTCCTGACAGCCCACATTCCCCACAGTATGGTGACTCGGAATTTGTCTATATATATTTACTGGGGGTGCAGAGCCCAGGAACCATTTGCAGTGTGGCTGTCTGCCGTCAGGATTCTGTGCATCGGGATGTTGGTACCGATTGTCAGAGTTGAATTTTTGGGTGTCGGGATCTCATAATATATCCTTTGGAATTACATCCTAAAATGTTGTGGAGCATGACAGAGAGAACATGAGAATGTGCTGTTCATATTCTGCAGGGCCACACGCATGGAACTGTGGCACTTAACATCTGTATTTCGACAGGCACAATGTGTTTCTCTTTTCTGCATGTACAGGAAACAATACTGCAGTGCTGAGAGTGCAAGTCCTTTATTTATGTTTTTTTCTCCTCTCCATATCTTTATCAGTTATCTCCCTCCAGTCATATACACAAAAGAGTTTGAGTTCTAAAGAAAATTTGAACCCTGTAACTATTTGCAAAGTTCTAGACCAGAAACAGAATCCAGACCTTCAGCGAGTTCTGACAACCCTACTTGGAAGCAAGAAGGGAGCCGTGTTAGCCAACCAAAGATTGTCATCTGGGGGTGGAGCTTAAGCATACAAAGCACATGGAAGCCCAAATTTTGCAGCCCAATTTCACCCCTGCTGCCACCATGTCTCTCAGAATTAAAATTCATAGAACTGGCCTTCAAAAACCATAGCAAATGGCCAGAATGTGTAGCACTTTCTTATTTTAAAGAATAAATATGCCTACAAATAGTGTACCTAATATATTTAGTGTTAAAGGAAAGCTGTCATCAACAGAATCTCCCCACCCCTTAAAGCCTTACCCCCCCCCCATTAGGCGTTTCGTAATAAAAACACATTTTGTTTAGGTGTTTTAACTCACTTTATTTTATTGTTGAAAAGTCTGGGGTTCCGTAACACGGCAGACGCTGCGCGGTTCCATTTCAAGTGAAACTGCGGCACAGCACCACTCATTTCGATACAAGTGTATTGCCCCTGCTGCTCATCAGCCTTGCATCACATTAATTAACTGCCACTTCCAGGCTCCCTAGGTCATCTGTCATCCCTTGGCTCTGACTTATCCCTGCTGGAGGCCCATCCCCCTCGCTGCAGCCAAGGGAGGGAAGAGCCTTGTGTATCTGGGGTAACATCTGGAACCATCAGCATGCCAAGGGGTCATGTAACAAGGGAGGAGGGTGTTATAAAACTGGGACAGAGAAATCCTGTACTGTGACTGATGGAATCTGATCATATAACCATGCAGCGATTTATCTAATTTGTAACACAAAAAAAGACTTCTGTATCTTAGCAATGCAACTATAATAGAACTCCATGGCAACAGTAAACCCACATTCTAAAAAAGATAAACAGGACAACTATACCTTAGCAATGTGAACAATGCCAGTTCACTTTTTAAACAAATTAAAAAGTGTTCTTCAATCTTCCTAACTTTTCAGGACAAGGCCATTACATAAACAGGTTAACACACTCCTGGATTAAGATATACTGCAGCACTTCAGGAGTTGTTGAAGGCCGTAGATTAGATCTTGTGCCTCTCAACACACCCAGTTTAATGCACATCCTGTCATGTTTTACTGTTTACTAATCTGGCATACTGATACAAGGCATGCATTCCAGGTTTTTCTTGACCTCCCTCTGACCACTTCCCTTATAAGCACACACACGATGCAGCATCTGGGGAGAGGGGGTATGGGGATATGTGGTCACCCACTTCGCCAAGTGCACCACCAAGCCCCACCAGTACCTCAAGAATAGTTCAAAGTGAAAACTGTATCTCAGGAGGAGTGTATCTTTTTTTTTTTTTAGTTAATCTTTTCTTCCTCTCCTCTTTGCAGGCCTGTGCCCTCCATTCAAACTGACCTTCCCAGCACTGTCATATGACATCTCATGTGGACTTACTGGCATCTGCCCCTCTCAGCCCCCACGGCTCCCCCCTTGTAGTGGGGGATGCAGGACCCCAACTGCTGCATTTTTTATTTATTTTTTTTTATTTATTAAACTCTAGGATTACAAGTACCTTTGAGCAGTGACTGCTCATTTACAAAGGTTCCACGCAGAGGATGGGGTGACATAACACAAAGGTGAACAATGGTTACAAACTTAACATGTCGATTACTAAGGCCTAAATAGTACAGTCAATAAGTTGAAGTAGAACAACATAAGCTAGCTTTAACAAAAATTCATGGTAGAACAGTATCTTTGTAGGAGGAAGTCAGGAAGAGGCCGGCAGGTAGGTGCCATTGTCAGACAAGGATGGAAAGAGCGAGGGGGACAGGGGCCAGTGGCCACAGATAGGTGTGTGTCCTTAGGGAGGGGATGGGTGGGTGAGCAGGGGACAAAAGGGAGTGAGGGGGGAGGCTGGTGCCATGAAAGCAAGGCCAGAAAAGCAGGTTACAGCTACTGTTAGGGTAGGGGGTATAGAGCAAAGCTTAGGGGAGGCAGTCACACTGTGTGGTAGAGGGGAGGAATAGACGTAGTTGCCTTTTAAAGGGGCATAGTGCTACTGCTGCAAGAGTTTCTTTGTTAAGGGTGTTGAACCAATGAGGAGCCCTGTGCAAGAAGGATATCTGACCCAATGAGGTCCGGCGCCTGGAGACCTGGAAAGTCCAGTCATATGGATCCAGTTCTAGAGTGGGCATCCATGTCACTGGTGTGGGGCTTGCGGAGGGTCGGTCCTTCACGTTGTCCCCAGCCTGTACTTTTCCTCCTTTTTCTCTCATCCCTCAGAGTTGCCTGCCTGTGGATGTGGCGTGAAAACTGAAACAAGGGAAAGCACACCTGTCGGCCTCCCAGGAAACCACATACTATATGGCAATATGTAGGGGCTCTGACCTGTGTTCCATATTCTGCACTAATAAATGTTTTTATTTTCATTATATCTGCTGTGTGCACTACTTTTTTGCCTAAATGTGGATGTTATGCGACATCCACCAGCACCTCCCCACCTTCTAAACTGCTCCAGAGTGCACTGCCACCTGTGGTCACTCAGCTGCCCTCCCTCCCTGGAGAAGGAACATGGCTGCTGGGACGCTCGATCCTCCTCCTCCTGCCCCCATCCAGCCTCCAGCAACCTGGGCTCGCTTCCAAACCTGGACTGCAGTGATGCGAGAGGTAGTGTTGTCGTTGCGCCACCAGCTGGCATAGGAGGAGAGTGTCTTAACAGACATTCTTTCCCCCTCCCTGCTGATCTCCGTTCCTGTCATCCGAGGCATGAGCTCGGGTCAGGTCACCGAGGAGCTGTGCCACCGTTCAGCACCACAGACCTGGCTTAGCCGCATTGTTCTGATTGCATTAATTATATTTTGCACTGTAATCTACGTTTCCATAGAATAAACCCTTAGGTGGTCAGTGGCTTTGCCACATTTTTTTCCATTTGTGTGCCATTTAGCAGCAGAGCTTTATTTCAGGCCACTGTTTGGTTTGTATTTCGGTGTCATCATTGTGCAGAATACCGTATATACGTAAACTGCATTCTGCCACACCTATGTACATATGTTTTAATGTATGCATTTCTCAAGCAGGACAAAATGTTTACGACCATATTAGTCCTCGAAAAACTGGATTCACTGAACGCTGTGATCACTTTTATTAGACCAACAAAGTAATTGTACATAGATGTAACAGTACACTAATGTCACAAATGCTGTGTATGATAACATCTACGCACAATCTCTATGTTAGTCCAATCAAGAGTAATGCAATATTCATGGAATTCTGTAGTATTATGCATGATGGCCATTTTGTATACGTACATCCCACTGCTAAATAAAGGCCTGCCAACTGCAGTTCCTGCTTTTACATACTGTATTTAGTAAGAATGTGACTCAACAACCATAAATTCAAAGAGATTTGAGGTAGCCCCAGCCCATACAGTGCATATATAGGTTAATTGCCTTTTGCTGGCAACTGTAATGCATCAGTCTCTATACTGAAGTAAATTATATACATTTTATACTGGACCTTAGAAACCCCTTCTTTTGGCATACCCAACTACTGGTGTGTCTGCCCACTGTGTACTGTTTTGCTTCTATGTACTCTAAACCCCCCAGGATACATCTTATTTATTTGTTTATTTGTACACTTTATTATCACACCCCGAAATAAGCTGATTGCAGCTCAGTCTGTTTCCCTTGGACAAACATTTAAAAGAAATAAAAACAAATAGTGTAGGCCAAGCTTTCATTGTCCAGGGAGAAGGCGAAGTCACCCCCTGTTGGCCTGTATGTCTGGGCACAACTACACAGTTTGCAGCACAATAAGTACTGGATGTATGCTTATGAAGATGGCTTGTAAGAGATTCAGAGACAAAGTGGACAGGAGACACCGAGTGGTATTACTACACATAGGGATCTGGGTGTTCCACATTTTGGTCATTTGTTCCTCACTGGCTTGCTGAGCTATGCTGCACAAGCAGCAACAGACGTTATGAGGAGCAAAACATTTCTTTGTATTGTGGTCTGCAATTTTGTCTTCATAGTATTTGTCCAAATGTTGGCTTTTGCGCCACATTTTATTGTACATATTATTTACTTCAAATGGGGGTTTAATTTAATTGTTAATATTTGGTTGTTTGTGTTTTGTTTTTATTTTGTTTAATGCTCTCTCAAGTAAGAGTTGTGGGAGTAGTGAATTGCATTATTTATTTATTTATTTATTTTGTTTGTTTTTAATATTTATTTTGCTTTTCCCTGGTAGGGCCTCCTGTCAAGTTCAGCTCTGGTCACGGCCCCCGAACGTCCACCTACCGTCTCTTGCCGTCACCCCCCGCTTGACCCCCAAAGGGCAGGTCTGCGGCACTGGTCCCGCTGCTTCCCAGTGCCGCAGAACCAGTATCTGGTTGGGAGAGCCGGCAACAGAGCCTAACTGAAGCCCGAGGAGGGCTTCATAGAGACGGAGGCCCCACCTTCATTTTTCCCCTGTGAGCTGGGGCGGAGACGTGCAATGACGCTCAATGTCTATCCCACCCCAGAGAGCATCGGCAGTGCATCGTCACAGGATGGCAACCCGACTTCCGGCAGGTGTCACTCCTGTGTGATCACAGAACCCTCCTCACCCCCGAGAAGGAGAGCAATCCTGGGGACGCTCAATCCTTCTCCCCCCGCCGGCACTCTGAGATGACCTAGGTCCGTTCTGAACCCGCGTCGCTGGCGTCAAAGCAGAAATCCAACTGCTGTGTCAGTGGGCCAGCTCTGGGTTTTGTTTTATGAGGGGCTTTCTTCTTTTGGCTTGGTGTATCCTATTCATTCTGGAACAGTAACATGTGTTGGAGGCCTGCCCCCCCGGGTTGTGCGCTAGTCATTCTCTGCCACCCGTGCCCTCTGCCCATCCCCCCCTTTAAAGTTTTCAACCTATCAGCGCTGCAGAGCGCTGGGCATTGCCTGTAGAGGGGGCAGGGCAGGGGGGTGCGAACGGCGGAGGATGAATGAGCAGGGCTCTCACTTCAGGGTACTTAGGTCCAGAAGACACCCTGGGGTGAAATGAATTCTAGAACGTGGTCCTCCATGTCTGGTCTTAATACCCAAGGGCACCACCATTATTGGTGGGCAGGTGGCCAGGGCGGCCCTAGAGACCCATCCAACTCGAGTGGTGTTGTGCAATGCCAGATCCATCAAGAACAAGACTGCAGTTACTGCACATCTTGTTAGGACAGCTGATCTGGCTTGCATTACTGAGACCTGGCTGGATGAAAATGCTGGCCCCACGTTGGAGGCTGCAATTCTGTTTGGGTACTCAGTGATACACTGCTCAAGATTGGGATGAGAAGCGATTCCTTCAGGAAGTAGCGGATTTTATGACTGACATGGCGTTTGAGTCGCCCAAGCTGACAGTCCTAGGCGATTTTAACGCATGGGTCAATGACCCACCATTCATCACGATCCCACCCTCCATCCCCCTGAGGCCTCAGTCTCTTGGTCCCCCTTCCTCTCTGTGCCTATCCTTCCTTCCTTTCTTAGGAGTGCGGTAAAACAGGGTCACACAGGGGGATAATGTTCCAGGGAGAGTGGGCAGCAGGGGGGGCACTCCTTCTCCAGTGCCTTGGCTCCTTCCCTGTGGGGTGGGAGTTGTCAGCTGCCCTCCTTTCTTTCCTCCTCCCTGTTCCCATCCAACCTATTACTCCTCGTTTAAAAATAAAAAAAAAGAAATCCCCTTTTTTTTCACCAATAATCTTTTCTTGACAGGATGTTAATTCCCTCTACCCTATCCTTCTTCCAGAATAGCCGACTCTGCTTATCTGGAGTGTTTGCCAGTTATTCCGTGCCTTGAATTCTGGCAGAAAGTCTTTGCTACTCCTTGCAGTTCCTATACAATCTGGAGACGGACCAGAGTCTGGGATGTGTTAACCTTCTTCCCTCTCTTCCTAAATTCTTTACCCACCCTACCTCCCTCTTCCTTTTCCAGAGATTGGGGCCCCTCCCAATCCCTTTAGTTTCCTACTCTTCTCCCTTCCTGTCCTCTCAGTCGTTATTTCTCCTTTTGGTTCATACATCTATTCCTTTTTCTGTCTCTTGGACTTCCTTGTCCCACCCTCCACTCCCTTCCTCTTACCTCTCCGGCGACTCAGAACTGTCAGGTAGGAGGAGGAGTCGACGCAGCCTAATGGCCAACCTGCGAGCACCACGCAGTGCATTGGCCTCGAGGGCGGCGCAGATGGTGCGTCGGCTCCACCTACCTTTAAAAAAAAAAGCTCCCACGGGGTCCTGACCTTTGGCAGATACCCAACAGTGATGAATAGTGAAGACTGACACAGATAAGATCTTTAATTTTACAATCATCGGCATGGCTATCTTAGAAAGCGCTGAAGTGCTGCATGCTCTGAGTGAACGAAACAAAATCACATTTTATTATAATTACCTTATGATGTACGTTTGAACGTTGTTATCTGAGGAAATCTATCTTTTCCTTGTGTGGTTCTACCATCATTAACTGTAATTCCATGCTGTTAACCTATCAGTGCGATGTGGCATTGATGGGTTAACAACATGGAATTAAGTCGCATGATCGGCAGTAAGCTAGCGCTGCCACGCAAACATTCAAAACTCAGTTTCTCCTCAGTGAGAAAAACGACGGCTTCCACATTTGATAGGAGTCCCCCCCGACCCGCACCCATGCTGTAATCCTTGCAGACACTTTCAATCACTCACCAGTATAGTATGGCATTTTTTAAATGTATTCTTGCCTGTTAACTAATTTTTTTTAATTCCATTTCTTTTATTTGACGTGGTCAATAAAATACCGCTCCTCTCTGCAGCGAAGCCTCATGGACGGAGCTTGCTACTGAAGGCAGCGTTGTAATGTCACGCAGTTCCACGTGACATGTGCCAACCAACCGGATCCTTCATTAGCTTGATCGTTAAAAAAAAAAAAAAAAAAAAAGCTGTTATTACTTAATTTTGTGGTTAAAAATAGGCAAAAAGTGGGCTCTTTGTTTAACATGTTAGCCAATACATTTTTTTTCTTTGGTTTGACACAACAGACTCGCTGCCATCTTACTTCCATAAGGTACGTACATTTACAGTTGTAAGGTGTGTGGAGTATAAGGCGTGAAGGTTAAAATGTAGGTGTCATTTAGCTTTCCTAATGTAAGGTACCCATACACTATAAAAGCTAATGGATGGGCATAGAACGATAACCAACAGTGTAATCGCTTCTCAAGGTTTACCAAGTTATCATGGAAACCTCTCGAAGCAATTACAGCTTGCTTACCATCTGATGGCCATCCATTATCCTCTATATCATGTGAAGGCCTCGAACACAACGCTGCTATTAACTGCTTATTGCTAGGCTACTTAAAAATCAGTATTGTCCTTTTACCTCATTTCCTTCCCCTACACAGGGCTCATAACAGTCACTAGCTTGGCAGCCTGCAAGAAAAAATTACTCACCTTAGTAATCTTGTTTCTTCCAATGTATTCTTCCATATTCATAACTCTCTGCAGTTAGCTTGCTCAGTAGAACTGCCTGGAGAATGGAACTGTATGCTAATGATGGAATCATTGGCACGTGACAATTATTCAAACTGCTGCCCTCATCCGCTGCACATTCTATCAACGTCTCAGATTTCAAGGAAGTCCACAAGGCAACCTATTAAAATACTCGAGCAACACTCTGCTTGATACAAACAACTACAGTCTATACCTACACACTACAGCTGATACTAATGATTATGATATCAGACCTACCTCAAAAAGACCAGAATCACCTGGGAAAAAGAAAGGTAAAATAAAACCCCCACAGGATTAAGGTAAGTGTGCCTGTGTTTGGGGCCATCAGGTAACAAGACCATTCAGAGGCTCTGGTTCTGGAAGGGGAGGTAGGAAGGGAGAGTTATGAAAATGGAAGAATATATTGGAAGAAACAAGATTACTAAGGTGAGTAATTTTTTCTTCTAACCCCATGTATTCTTCTCATATTCATAACTCTCTGCAGACTTCAAAGCAGTACCTTTGGAGATGGGCAGAGAACTTATTTAGGAAAGAGGCTCTGCAGAACTGCTGTGCTAAACCTGGCAACACTCCTGGACTGCAAGTCCAAACTATAATGTTTAGTAAAGGTGTGTACTGTTCTCCAGGTAGCCGATTTACAGATCTCCACCAAAGGGATATCTCTAGAAGCTGCTATAGAAGCAGCTGTGCCCCTAGTAGAGTGGGCCCTGAGGCCAGCTTTCCATTTTTTGTGTAACAAAACTGAATGCATTGTACTATCCAGCGAGAAATTGATCTCCTGGAGGCTGGGATGCCCTTTTCCACATCCCCATAAGTGAGAAAAAGTTGTTGTTTATCACCTCTGTAATCCTTGGTATGGGTCATATAGTAACTCACTGCCCTTTTCACATCCATACAATGGAGTCTGCACTCTCCTGAACTGGCCCATTCTGTGAAGAATACTGGCAGTGTCAAGGACTGATTCAAGTGGAAATCAGAAACCACCTTAGGGAGAAACCTATTAGTTCGAGAAGTACTACTTCATCATTATGGAAAGATAAATAATCCCTTTCCACACATAATGCTTGCAATTCATTTATTCTCCTGGCAGAAGTGATTGCTATCAAAAACAGTCTTCCATGTGATATGCTGCAAGTGTGCAGAAGACAGCATTAAGACATTGACTCAAATGAAAGTTTAATGAGCTGAGCAATACAACTGTTCAGATTCTACACTGGAACAAGTTCCTTAATAGGAGGGTACACGTGACATAGCCCTTTAAATAACTTTTTGAAAATGGGATTAGAAGCAAGGGAAACAGTTTTCCCTGCATAAAGAAAAGCTGAAAATTGTTGCCAAATGCACCTTCAGAGATGTATGTTTTAAACCTTGCGAGTGCCAATCAGTAAGGTATTCAAACAGCACTGGGATTTCTGCCAGGGAGGGAGGGAGAAATATGTTTGGCATCACACCAGACAGAAAACCTTTTCCATTTAGCATTATAGGTTTTCATAGTAGATGGTTTTCTATATCCTTTTAGGATATCCAGAACAACTTGTGGAAGTTGTAAGTTTGCAAACTCTAAATCTTCAAGAGCCAGGTCTTGAGCCTGAGAGACCTGAGGTTCGGATACAGGATCTTCCCTTGGTGGGAAGTCAAAAGATTGTGCCTCCTGGGTAGGACGATTGGAGTGGACAATGACATTGACAGCAGAAGGGGGTACCATGGCTGTTTGGCCCAGTCTGGTGCTATCAATATCATGGACACAGGCTGTGACCTGAGTTTGAGTAGCACTCTGAAGATGAGAGGGAAGGGAGGAAAGGCATATAGATGCTTTCCTGACCAGTCCAGGGCCAGGGCGTCCAGGGAAATTGTGCCCCTGACTGGTGGCCTGCAACAGAATAGGGGCAACATGTGATTCTCGTGAGAGGCAAAGAGATCTACCTCTGGAGTGCCCCATTGTCTGAACACTGAGTCCAGTACCTGTCTGTTCAGAGACCATTCGTGATGTGCCTGGTTGATCCTGCTTAAGGGATCTGCCAGGGTATTGTCCTTGCCTGGTACATGAATGGCTTGCAAGGAAGCTTTTAGAGTGTAAGCCAGTTCCCAGATTTTCATGGCCTCTGTGCACAGGGGATCCAAACTTGTTCCCCCTTGTTTGTTTATGTAAAACATTGTAGTGGTGTTGTCTGTTCTGACCTGCACCACCTTGCCCTGTATTAACTGGAAAAAACTTTTTAGAGCCAGAAATACTGCTCGGAGCTCTAGCAGATTTATGTGGAGGAGAGACTCCACACTTGACCAAGTGCCATGGGTAGTGTGCTCTCCTACATGAGCACCCCATACTAACAGAGAAGCATCTGTTCTAAGAATAACTGAGGGATTTTCCCTCTGAAAGGGAACTCCTGCCCTTAGATTGTGGATATCTGTCCACCACTGCAGGGACTAGATCACCGACTTGTTACAGGGATCACTTTTGACATATGGTCTTTTCTTTGGCACCAGTGTCTGTAGATGAAACTGAATGTCTCTCATTCGAAGTCTTGCTCCCAAGACCACTCCTGTTGCTGTAGCCATGTGTCCCAGTATTTGCAAGTATCTTCTTGCAGAACATGGCTTTCCCAACTCAAATGAGGCAATCAGTTGCAGTATAGACTGAACTCTGTCCTCTGGAAGAAAAGCTCTTCCTTTTAAAGTATTCAGTTCTGCTCCAATGCAATGCAGGACTTGAACCGGTGTGAAAATTGACTTTTCCTGGTTTAGCAGGAAGCCCAGAGACTGTAACATATTTTTTTGTTATTTCCAGGCATGCTTGCACCTGCTGAAATGACTTTCTCACTATTAGCCAGTCGTCGAGGTATGGAAAAACTGTAATTCCTAGTTTTCGTAGGAATGCTACTACCACTGCCAGGCATTTTGTGAATACCCTTGGTGCTGAGGTTAGATCGAAGGGCAGGGCTGAGAACTGGTAATGACCTGAAAGGAGTCTGAACCTGAGGTATTTTTTGTGAGACTCCCTTATAGGGATGTGGAAATAGGCATCTTTTAAGTCTAGAGATGCCAGCCAGTCTCCCTGCTGCATGACAGGTAAAATTAAAGGTAGGGTCACCATCCTGAACTTTGGCTTTTCCTGGTATCTGTTCAGATGCCTTAGGTTCAGAATAAGCCGCCACTCCCCATTTTTCTTTTTGGTAAGAAAATACCGGGAGTAAAATCCTCTGCCCCTCTGAAGGGCTGGTACCTGCTCCACTGCTTTTATGCTGAGCAGGGTTTGAACCTCCTTTTCCAGGAGCTATTCTTCGAGAAGGGAGGCTGGTTTGAATAGCCTTGACTTCAGAGGAGGGAAGGACTTGAAACTTAGACAGAATCCCAGGCTCACTAATTCCAATACCCCACTCGTGATCTTGCTCCACAAGCGTGGTATCAGGGAGGAGGCAGGACACTACAGACCAGACAGTCTTACCTCAGCAGTGGGAAAGATTATGGAGGCACTCCTTAAGGAAAGGATAGTGCAGCACCTGGAATCCATAGGAGCACAGGATCCAGGACAGCATGGGTTCACAAAAGGAAGGTCCTGTCAAACTAATCTCATAGATTTCTTTGACTGGGTAACCAGAGTGGTGGACCAAGGGGGAGCAGCTGATGTCACCCACCTTGACTTCAGCAAAGCTTTCGATACTGTTCCACATAGAAGACTGATTACTAAGCTGGGTAGGCTCGGGGTGGGTCAGAAGTTGGTCAACTGGGTGGCAAACTGGTTGATGGGCAGAAAACAGAGAGTGGTGGTAAACGGTATACAGTCAGAAGAGATGCAAGTCACAAGTGGGGTACCTCAGGGATCAGTCCTGGGCCAGTCCTCTTCAATATTTCATCAGTGACATTGCAGATGGACTGGAGGGTAAGGTTTGTCTGTTTGCAGATGACACCAAGATCTGCAACAGAGTAGATGATACAGATGGGGTGGGCAGAATGAGAAGAGATCTGGATAAACTAGCAAAATGGTCGGAAGAGTGGCAACTGGGGTTTAATGCAAAGAAGTGCAAGATCATGCACATAGGGAAGAGAAACCCTGAAGCCACCTATAGGCTGGGAGGGAGTTGCTGGCAGTCACAAGGGAAGAAAGAAACTTGGGCATCATCATCACTGATGACCTGAAATCATCCAAGCAGACCACTAAAGCAGTAGGTAAGGCTAGGGGGATGTTAGGGTGTATTAGTAGGGGTATCACAAGTCGGAAGAGGGAGGTAATAATCCCTCTTTACAAGACACTGGTAAGGCCCCATCTGGAGTACTGCGTGCAGTACTGGAGGCCACACCTTCACAAGGACATTAACCAAATTGAGGCAGTCCAGAGAAGGGCAACCAAAATGGTGCAGGGACTGCATCAGAAAACACATGAGGACAGATTAATGGTGCTCAATATGTACACCCTAGAGCAAAGGAGGGAGAGAGGTGATATGATCGAAACATTCAAACACCTTAAGGCATTAACAAGGTGAAAGAATCTAACATGTTTTAATATAAGAAAAATAGCAGGACGAGAGGACACAGCATGATATTAGAGGGAGGCTGATTAAGGGGTAATGTGAGGAAGTTCTTTTTCACAGAAAGGGTGGTGGATGCATGGAATGGCCTACCTCAGGAAGTGGTGGATATGAATACAGTGCAGGGCTTCAAATAGGCATGGGATAGGCAGAAGGGAGCAATACAAACAAGTATGAATAGATAGGCCATTGACAGAGCAAAGGCCGATGGCACATTTATAAGGTAGAAAAAGAAAGGGGCAGACTGGATGGGCCTTGCGGTCCTTATCTGCTGTCAACTTCTATGTTTCTATGTTATGGCCTGCAGGCCTGAAAGAAGTGAGCCAGTCTGCCCCCTACTGGTATTAGGAAGCCGGCCTTGGCAAAGGAGTCAGGGATTTTGTTTCGGTGGGGCCTGAGCCTGGGCGGATTGGGAACCCCTCCTGGAGCCCCTCCTACCTCTGGCCCTATAATACCCAGTCTGCTGTGGGTATGGCTCCAGCTGTGAATCAGCTTGAGGCTGACAGAAGGGCCAACCACAGGACCTTCCTCTACCGCCCCTTCCATAAGGCCTAGAAGAAGTAGAAGGCCTGTCTTTGGATGAATTACTTTTTTTTTTTTTTTTGTACAGCTCTTTTTCTGGCTTTGCTGAGCCCTGGAGAACTTTCTTGGGCATCCACTCACCCCAGCTCTACCTCCTGGCCTGAAACTTACCAGCGTCCTAGCACCAGCCCGGCTATCCCCTCGGCTCTGAGCCCTCCCGCGGTGGGACCGCCCTATCCTCCCAGGGCACCCTATCTGCAAATTCGGGACGGGCTGGACTGGGCTCGACCCAGGAGCTGGATGAGTCCGGCCAATGGAGTGTGGCAGCAGGGTGGTGCAGTCGCCTATCTCCAGGAGCGGGATTTTCTTGTTTTTTTTTTTCCTCATTGCGCCCTCGCCCCCCCTCCCAAGTGGAGCCCTGACATGCAATGACACCAGGGAACGTTTTGACATGGCTCCGCAGCCCTCTAGTTAAGCCCTGTAGCGTTGCGGTACCTCCGGTCTCCACCAGAGGTAACCGCGGTGCCGGGCATAGTCCCAGGATCCCCCCAAGGAAGGAGAGCTGTCTTCCGGATGCTCGATCTGTCCCTTCCCCTGCTGACCCCCAGCGATCCAGGCTCGCTCCCAAACCCAGGTCGCCGGCGTGGCACGAGGTGTGGCGTCCAGCGCCTCAACCCTCAGCAGCACCGGGCCGGCTCGGATGAATTACTCTTATAGGTGGTTTTGTATTCATCTACCTTTTTCATATATTCTTCGGTCTGTTTGCCAAAGAGGGAATGATCTTGAACAGGAAAGTCCATGGCCTTAGCCTGGGTGTCCTGTGTTGGATTTGTAGCCCTTACCCAAGCAAACCTTCTCAAGGCTACAGTCAGAGCCATAATCCTAGCAGCATTATCATTGGCATCTGCTGCCATCTGGAAATGGAAATTACGTACCTACCGTAATTCTTGATCTTCTTGAACAAAGTCTCCACCATTCATTTACACTAATGGGATCTACGCCGGAGGCGCTAGAACCCAGCGGGAGCAAACTTTACGAGAGGGTCGGCACCAGAGATGGAGCTGCGAGGAAGTGGCACCACGAGTCGTGGCTCGTGCAGTAAAGACTACCTCGCCTTCGACCCTCCAACTGCCTCAGTACCTTTTTTATCCGAGGAGGTGCAGCGTAACTGACCTAGAGGTCTAACCTAACAAAATCGGACATAAGATAGTCCGAATGACCCATGTAAGAAGAGTCAACAATACAGTCTTTACAGCCCAGCCATTGAGGGAGTGAAGACCAAAACCAGAGATGTGAGCTCGGGGGATGGTGGGTGGGCGTGTGAATGAGTGGTGGAGACTTGGTCCAAGAAGATCAAGAATTACGGTAGGTACGTAATTTCCATATCTTCCTGGACTTAAAGTCTCCACCACTCATTCACACTAATGGGAGAGTACCGAGCGAACAAACCCCCCGAGATGGGCGGCAGGAGAAACTAAGAGCTCACATACTTACGACAGAAGTCCATTAAGAATAGTCCTACCAAACGACAGATGTCATCTGGAATGGACATCTAAAGCATAGTGCTTAACGAAGTATGCACTGAGCTCCATGTTGCCGCACTGCAAATGTCTGCAATGGGCACATTACGGATTTCCACCAGAGATGCCGCGACTGCTCTAGTAGAGTGAGCATACAGCCAGGTCTCGCTGAAGGAAACAAACAGTTGTTGAGCCTTGCGAATTTCTTTTGTTCTATCCAGATAGAATCACAGTGCTCTCTTAACATCTAAAGATGATTCTGAAAGTTAGCAAAATAAGTAGGTAGGACTAAAGGCTGGTTTAGATGAAATTCTGAGACAACCTTAGGAAGAAACATAGGGTGAGTCCTAAGTACTACTTTGTCCTTGTGAAATACAGTGTATACAGTGTTCTGGTCTGTGACCAGAACATGTATTTCAGAAACTCTATTGGCCGAAGTGATGGCCACCAGAAAGGCCGTTTTCCAAGTGAGGAACTTCAACCCGCAGGTAGCTAGAGGCTCGAAAGGTTTCCAAGTGAGCATGTCTAGCACAAGGTTGATGTCCCAGGCTGCAACTGGACGTCTGATAGGAGGTTTAGTATGCAGAATGCCCTTAAGAAACCTCTTAACTACAGACAACTGAGCCAGAGACAAGGAATGTACTGGCTCATGATAAGCTGAAATGGCACAGAGATGAACTTTGACAGTAGAGTACTGCAGACCTGAATTTGAGAGGTCTAAAAGGTACTCCAAAACTTTATTTGGTGGGCAGGAAAAAGGGTTCGAAGAAGATTTTGCACACCAGAGAGAGAAACGCTTCCATTTGGCTGTGTAGGTCTTTCTAGTGGTTGGTTTACTCACAGCCAAGAGAATATCTGAAACCCTATGGGAAACATTGAACCTATTCACCTCTATCTCTTCAGGAGTCGAGCGTGAAGGTGAAGCGCCTTCAGATTGGGATAGACGTCAGGCCCCTGGGTCAGAAGGTTCATTTGAAGAGGAAGTGCCTTTGGGAGGGTTGCCGACAGACAGTTGAGCATCGGGAACCATATCTGTTGAGGCCAGAAGGGAGCAATGAGAATCATTCTGTCTCCCTGAGACTTGAATTTGAGAAGCACCCTCTGAATTAGAGGAAGAGAAGGAAAGACGTATAGAAAGCGTTTTGTCCACTGCAGCCTGAATGCATCCTGACAGAAAATGCCAGGTCCTGGATTTCTGGAGCATAAGGAAGACAGTTTTGCATTGAGTGGGGATGCAAAAAGGTCCAGGTCAGGAGTTCCCCAATCTTTGAAGAGTGACTGAGTGACGGCTGAGTCGAGAGACCACTTGTGAGGATCTGTCTCCGATCTGCTGAGACGGTCTGCCAGTTCGTTCTGCATGCCTGGTAGGTAAACCGCGTGGATTAGAGCCTTCTCTCCAGGCACCATTCCCACACCTCATAGCTTCCCTGCATAATGGGTAAGAGTGTGCACCACCCTGTTTGTTGATGTAATACATCACTGCTTTATTGTACATTTGAAGGAGAATGTTCTTGTGACAGAGCATGTCCCTCAAGGCCCGGACTGCATAGAGGATGGCTCTCATTTCCAGGACATTTATGTGAAGCCAGGACTCGTCCTGAGTCCACGTACCTTGGGTGTGGAGATTCTGGCAGTGAGCTCCCCACCCCATCAGGGACACGTCGGTGGTAATGGAGATCTGACGATCCAGAGGAGCAAAGGGATACCCTTCCAGAAGGTTGTTCTCCTGCAACCACCAGGTGAGTGACCTCTTTAGAGGTTCTGTCACCTTGATGGGAAAGGACTGAAGGTGAGTGGTTGTGGACCACTGAGTACAGAGCATCCACTGAGAGGTTCTCATGTGGAGATGTGCTAGAGGTACAGTGAACACTGAGGATGCCATGAGACCCAGCATCCGTTGCATCGAGATAGCTCGAACCGAGCTGTTTTCTCTGATGTATCGGGCTATCTGTAGGATATCACTCCTTCTGTTCTCTGGTATAAAAGCTTTCACACAGGAGGTATCCAGAAGAGTTCTTATGAAAAGGAGTTTCTGGGAGGGCTGCAACTGCGATTTGTTGCGATTCAGCAGGACTCCCATGGACGTGAGGAAGTCTGAATCTTTGGCTACGGCATCCAGAGTTCCCCGCCTGGAAGAGCTTGCTAGAAGCCAGTCGTCCAGATATGGAAACACTTGAATTCTGATTTTCCTGAGATGCACTGTGAGAATTGCACAACACTTTGTAAAAATTCACGGTGCCGAGGATAGCCCAAAGGGCAGGACTCTGAACTGATAATGTTGGCCCAACGCCACAAACCTCAGGTATTTGTGGTGCTCTGGGTGTATAAGAATGTATTGGAAGGCATCCTGCATGTCCAGGGAGGCTAGCCAATCATGTTGATGAATCAGAGGTAGAAGGGTACCTAGAGATATCATCTTGGACTTTTCCTTGTGAAGGAATTTGTTTAACTTTCTGAGATCCAGAATGGGGCGCATGCCTCCATTTTTCTTCGGAACTAGAAATAATGGGAGTAGAAACCTGCGTTTTGTTGGGCCGGCTGAACTACGTCTACTGCCCTGTTGTTCAGAAAGCCTTGCACCTTGGAAGCAAGAAGGTCTGATTGTACTGCCGACAGCCTGGGCTGTCGTTTTGGGGGATGATCCGGGTGGGGTGTGGGTTCTGAAAGATTGAGCTAATGCCTCGCGGATTATCCAGAGGACCCATTTGTCTGATGTTATAGACTTCCACGGTCATAGAACTGGGTCAGATGTACTCCACTGTTGAGGAAGGCGGTGGGACCTGGGCCGGGAACTCAGAAGGTGGCACTGGGCGTTTGGGGTTTTGCCTTCTGCGCTTTCTTTTGTGGCTGTGGGTGTGGCTTTTGTTAAAGCCCCCCCACCTTTGCCCCAAAAGGACTGACAGTTGTTAAATTGACGCTTGTTGGCACCCCCCCTCCCCGAGAGAAGGCGGGTGTGGGTCGAGCTATCTCAATGGCTAACCTAGTCTTCTGTGTGGCTTCCAGAGCTTGTTCCACCTGGGGTCCAAACAGATACATACCGTCAAAGGGTATGGCCATGACCTGCTGCTGGGCATCATTCGTGAAACTCGAAGTACGTAGCCCAGAGTGGCGACGGGTACAAATGCCCACCGCTGCTGCTCAAGAAGCAGTATCAAAAGCGTCCATTGCAGCTTTAACCTGTTGGTTACTGGACTCGATGCTCCTGGATAGGGTGTGAAGTAGCTCTGAATTAGTTTCCGACTCAGGCAGAGCTTCTACCATTTGCTTGAGCGAATGCCAAAGGACATATTCATATCGAGAAAAATAGCCCTGGCAGCTGGCACTACGCATACCCAGTGTAGAGGCAGCAAAGATTCTCTTACCTAAGGTGTCTGTCTTATGAGAGTCTTTATTGATAGGCCGGGCTGAGGATGCCTGAGGGAGGACGGCCTTGTCATTCTCTGCTAAGACTACAATGGGATCAGCAAAAGCTTGAGAGGCCAATATTGATCAATCCTTGGGAGCAGCGTACTTCCTATCTATGGACTTAGCCATGGAAGGGATGACAGCAGGATTGTTCTATACCATCTGAGAAGGGGTCTCAAAAGATGGTTGTACTGGAGGAATTAAATCCATAGGGATCTCTGGGACATGTAGGTATTGGAGTCTTAAAAGCTTCCCAGGATCGATTTCTGTAGCCTGGAGAGAAAGAGTGGAATTAAAAATTTTCAGCAGAGACTTGAAGGAAATGTCTTCGACCACAGGCTCTGCAGCAGGATTAATCCCTGCTCCTTCACCATCATCACCCAGAAGATGATCTGGGTCAGGCTCAAAATCATCTCCTGACAGTCCAGGGGGGACTGTATGGACAGGAAAGGAGTGAAAATCAGAATGGAAATTAGAAGAGGAAAGAATCGGAGTCGAAAAGCCCTGGAGGCTGGATGGCGCCACACCAAACATCGGCGGCGTAATGAAGAACACGGTTGCCAGACCCAAGAGTAGGCGCCATCGGAGCACAGGCCCAGCACAGTGCCGACAGGCCACAGCTCGACAGAGCCCCGGTGCCATGCACGGGATCCGAGAGTGTCCCAAGGTCTCGAAAACTGTGAAAAAATTAACAGGAGATAGAGGCATCGGTGTGGACCCCTGCACCGCAGCCACGTGAGGGGGGAAAACACCTGCGCATGGAGTTAACGGCACTGAAGAAGGTGCCACGTGACTAAGAAGGTCCAACTGCCCTACCTGGTCCCTCGAGTGGCCCGAAGGCCCCGGAGTGACCGGGCCAGGCAGCTGGACCAACCTCTGAGCCAACTGCTCCATAAGAGCAGCCCACTGATGAAAACTGCTCAGTGGAGGCCTGTCCAATAGGCAGGGATGGGCTCCGATGTTGAAGAGGTTGGGCACCGGAGCCAGAAATCGGCAACTCCAAGAGGAGAGAAGACCGGTGCCTAGCCCCAATGACCAACCGTTGACGCGCAGACATACCAGAAGGTGATCGCCAGTGATGCTTTCTCTTTCGACTTAGCGCTAAAGAAGAACTCTGGTACGAATGTTACCTAATGGGACCTTTTTCCTTTATGCTTTTGGGGGGACCGCCCATCTCTCTGAGCACTGGACCATCCGTTGTCAGACCCACCCTCCAGGGAGGGCGGCAGACCAGACCCAGCCCGGCTGACTGAACAGCTTTCATACAAAGTCTCCCTACCGTCACCTGACCTGCTCATGGTCAACTCCGTCAATGGAGGGCTGAAGACTTCTTTATTAAAATCTACTTGGTACTTTTGAAGATCAATTACAAAACAATAAACTGAAAACTATGCTGCTAGTTTGAAGTTTGACTCCCGGCAGGCGAGCAACATTGACACTGAAGCGCACTCGACGGTGGGGAAAAAAGGAACTGAGGCGGTTGGAGGGTTGACGCCGAGGTAGTCTTTACTGCACGAGCTGCGGCTCCTTCTCTGGTGCCGACCCTCTCGAAAAGTTTGCTCCTGCTGGGTCCTAGCGCCTCTGGCATAAATCCCATTAGTGTGAATGAGTGGTGGAGACTTTATGTCCAGGAAGATCTGGTACTTGGATGCTTCCAGTCCAAATCTGGCTGTTTCCGCTAGGTCATCAGAGATAGGAGAGGGACCCTTCTCTGACATGGCCAAAACAGACTGCCACAGTGTATTTTTATACTGTGCAGCGTAGGCCTGGTAATTAGCTTGTCTGATCCCCAGAGAGACAGCTAAATACCCTTTCTTCGGCATACTGTCCATTTTCCTTGAATCCTGCTCAGGTGGGTGAGAGGATAAAGGAACCCTCGCTTTCTCACAGGCTACCTGCTGGACTATACCCTGATGATCAGGGTGAGAATACAGGAAATCAGTCCCTTTCCTGTCCAGTTGGTACTTCTTGTCAGCCTTCTTATCCAGAGGCGTGACAGAGTTAGGGTTCTGCAGGACTGTGAATAAATCCTTAAGGAATTTATTGATAGGCAGAAAAATCTTTTTAGTGGGTGTTAACCCCATAATTTCCATATATTCTGCCTCCTCCTCATCTTCTATGACCTCGGTGGTAGTCAGGTCAAGGGCATCTACTATTTTCCTCACAAAGGAAAAATGAGAGGAAAAATCCTCAGGCCTGAGAGGAGAGGAGAGCCAAAGTCCTGCTCTGGTGAGATTTCCAGTTCAGTGGGCTCACCATCATCATCCTCTGGTATGTCATACTACCCAGTATCTATTTCCTGAGACTGGGGATCTGAGGAGGGAGTAATCTCCTGAACCCTTGGAGGAGGAGGGGTTAGAGAAGGTATAAACCCCTGAATTGCCTCAATGACTTTAACAGCCCTGGCAATTTCCTCAGCAGTAGGCAGACTGTGAGGCACAGAAGAACCCACTGTAGGTTTTGCCAGGGGTTCGACGTGCTTGGTCTTCTTTGACTTTTTCGAGGGGACCGGAGAGTCAGCCGGCCCACTCAGCCTTTTTAAAGTGGTTGACTCACCCTTATCAGGGGTGGTAAAGGAAGAAACTGTGGTTTCACCTGCTGATTTTGAAGGTGTTGGCTGGTTAGAGCCTGACGCACCTCCTAACTTTTTATTCAACCTCTCCATTCTTTTTTCCACAGTTTTCTGTGGAAAAGATTTGCAGATTTCACAGTCAGAATTAAAATGTTCGGTTCCCAGGCAGAACACACAGCCGTCATGCTTGGCTGCTCTGTCGAACACTTCCCCACACTTGACACAGTTTTTAAACCCTGGGGGACCAGTCTTTTCCTTAGGTTTTGCAGAATGCTCCAATTTCAGAAGAAAAACCTCAACCTCAAAAGATATTTCTTTTTTTTTTTTTGCAGACAGTTCAAGAACCAATTAGGCCCCAAAAGAACCGATGAAATTTGTAAATTCGGAACCCGGTCAGCGGTTCTCGGAACCGATACAACAGTTCACAGTAACCGGGTTAGCGGTTAGAAAAGAAACCGGGTTAGCGGTTTCAACAAGACAAATATATCTTTAAACAATAAAATTTTTTAAACGAAAATGAAGAAAATAAAGTGGAAAAAGTCCTCAACTAATATAAAACTACTCGGTTCCTCAACGGTTATACCGAACCGTGAGGAACCGAGAAATAAACGCTAAATCTAACTAAACTAAAATAAACTAGACGTTAGAATAAAATGAAACAATAAGTGAAGGCAGCAGAAAGAAAATTATGCATAATTAGGGAATTATACTTCACAATAAGCCAACAACAACCTGAGGGATCTCCTGGGCGTCTAGACTTCTGAGGCGTAGTAAGAAATCTGAGACGTTGATGGAATGTGCAGCAGATGAGGGCAGCAGTTTGAATAATTTTCACGTGCCAATGATTCCATCATTAGCATATAGTTCCATTCTCTAGGCAGTTCTACTGAGCAGGCTAACTGTAGAGAGTTATCAATATGAGAATAATACATGGGGTTAGAAATACAGTATTACATTACGTGGTTTTCCAGTTACTAGCCTTCAGGGCCACTAGATATGCCACTGATGCATGGCCCATGTGCTCATCTGCTGTGCTCATGCCAATGTAGGTGAAAGAGAATCAAAGAAGAATCGTACACTGAAAGTTCTATGGGCTAGTCGATTATTTGACTTACTATTCCAGACAAGTAGTAAGCATTGTTTATTATACAATGGGGTCCAAAAACCTGTAACCTGTTTGGTCAACTGGCACCTAACCCATGGGTAAACCCTAACATAACCCACAGGTAAAGTGCCAGACGATCAATTTAAAATAACAAAAAATCAATACACTGCTTGTACACCAAAAAGTTTCATTTCGGACGTCATCCTAAATATCCCATCGATCACCTTAACGATCATTTTTCAAATGCTAAACCAGCAAAAAACAAAACAAAAAAAGAATGGTTTTCAACAGCAAGGAACCATAAATGGTCACACTATGCACTACTATCCATCAAACCACTATGGCACTTACATTTCCAGCACAGCAATGTAAATCCAAACTCGAATCATATGTGCCCAAAACTCAATCCGCAGCTCTCTCTCCACTCCTTCCCAGCTACCTGTGAACACCCGCCTGCACTTCACATATCTATACTGCGGTACTGATCACATTCTCAACTACAGGAGCTGCTCACTGCCTGCACAATGCTCTCTCTCCCAGGCTACCACACTCTCTCCCTTTTAAAAAAATAAATAAATGAGAAAGAACATAAGAAATAAGCATCTGTGTGTGTGTGTGGTGGTGGTAGTGGGGGGGGGTTGGAGAGGCATGGCTTTTTCAACCATACTCTTCCTAACAACATGGGAGTATTTAAGTAGGGAGGAAACATATTACTATAAAACTCAATAAAAATGTAATTTTTAAAACAATAAATATAACCTTTTAATAACGTATTTAACCGTTTACTTATAGATCATTGTATTATTACAATAATGCACTCCAGGGCATAGGTTATGCTGGGATTTGCACACTTCTGGTGTGGTTAAAGTCATCCAGCCTGCAGTCTTGTGACGCACTACACTAAGCGTGGGTAAATTCCAGCATAAGCCATGGTGTGTCGATCATTACTGCTTAATTCTAATTCTGCTATATGCCAGCCCGGTGGCGCTGAGGGTTGAGGCGCTGGACGCCACACCTCGCGCTATGCCGGCGACTCGGGTTCGGAGCCTGGGCCGTCAGGTCGGGCGCGGGGTGGAGAAGGATCGAGCGCCCGTTAGACTGCTCTCCTTCTCCGGGGGTGGGAGTGGGAACGCCTCGCTGTCTTGCCGGCTCCTAGCGGTGGCTGGGGGCTATGGCAGGTCAGGGGCAGAACTTGAGGGACGTGCTGTGGCAGACGCTGGGAGGGGGCACGTGCGGTAGTGCGCGCGCTCCGGTCCCTTGGTGTCATTGCACGCCACAGACGTATGGGAGGGAAAAACAGAGAAAATCCTTGCGGGCTACATGATGGCTGGATGAGCAGCCCCTCGCCGGTTTCTGCCTGGATGCTCCCCCTGCACTGGGAAAACCCCCTCGGATCCCGTGGCGGTGGTCGCGTGCCCACCACAGTAAACAGATCGCTGTGTTGGTTGGAAGGTAAGGGGGTTGAGCTTGGGATGGGGGCGGACTGGGGGATGTTAGTCAGGCTGGACTGGGGGGGAACCATTGGTAACACCCCCCCAGCCTCAGAGGAGATAAGAAAATATACAAAAAAAAAAAAAATTCTGCTATATGTGCTGGAAAAATGAGTTAGGGTAAGAATTTATTTACAGTATATCAGCATATGATGGACTAGGAGATGGTGCAGAGAAGGGAATTAAAAATGGGCAGCAGGGCCAGCTCGGTGGTGCTGAGGGTTGAGGTGCTGGACGCCACACCTCGTGCCACGACAGCGACCCGAGTTCGGGAGTGAGCTCGGGTGCCAGGGATTGGCAGGGATGAGGAGAGGATTGAGCACCTGCAGGGCTGCTCTCCTCTCCCGAGGGAGGGCTGGGGACGGCCCAGCGCACCAGCGGCTCCCGATGGAGATCAAGGGCACTGCAGTGCATGGGCTTCACGTTGAACAGCATGGCTGATGCAGGCAAGGCTGCCATGCGCCACTGCGTCAGAGGTACCCATGCAAGGGGAAGGGCTACCAGAACAAGGAAACCCCGGCTCCATGGGGTAGGTGATGGCACCTGATCCCCATGCCCTCTGCTGGGTCCGCGTCACCTGTCCTTCCAGTTCCTTCACCTGAGTCCTCATCCGCAGCCAGAGATTGACTAGTAAGTGCACCCAAAGAGGCGGGGCCCCACCCTGGAGGGGTTAAGCCAGGGTGTTGGCTGTGGGAGGGGAGGAGGCTCAGGTCGAGGGGGCCTTGTGCAGGCAGGAACAGGCAGGATGCCCAGAGGCTTCATGGCCGTGACCGGAGTAAAATAGAGTTGGAAAAACAAATAAAATGAGCAGCAGATCATCACACAAGCTATTCACATGAAATTTAGATTCCAACCCCCCGCCCATTCTGAATATCATGTAGCAAGTCCACGTGGTTGCATAGGTAATTCTGGAATTCATAAATGCATTTATTAAGACTTACTCACCAGGCCAGTCTTGGACATGTCCTGATAGTCCGATAAACTGTAAGATGACCTGGTGACTCCATTGTTCTCAGTAGTGGGTTTGGGGGGCTGAGCATGCTGTCTGTATGTAGCGCTCCTGGGTGTCCAGCGAAAAAGATTAATCGACTCACGGACACAACGCTCAATGTCAATTTCTGGAAAAGAAAAGGAAAAAAACAAAATAAAATTAACAGAGTACAATAGTTTCTTTAAAGAAACAAAGACCAAATCCCATGCTTCCATATAAACTCAGTTTTAGGTATGGTACATCATTAGGTCCAGTAACAAAGTGAAACCCTAAGTAGCATAACAGTCTGTACAACAAGTGGAGTGAAATACCACAGTCCTGATGCACTCACATCAGGAAAGGACCAAACCTTGATCTCGCCAAACATATCAAGCTTCTTTAGATTCATTGTAAAAATCCTACACTAATGCATAAATTAGGGTTATAAAGCCACAATAGTATGGAAATATGATTTTAGGGTTTTCAACAGTAACTCCCACCCCATCACTATCACCTACCCTCGTGACCTACGAGCAAGCTATAGGTCCAGGGCCATGCCCGACAGAAACACAGAATTTGTCAGCAGAAAAGGACTGCTTGGCCCACCCAGTTTACCCAGATGGTCCTTGCCTAACCTGTCTCCACAGACACTAACTGGTCTCTGGAGACTATCCATCCTCCCTGCCTATTAACGAATAGTCCCCTAAGGCCTTTAAGTCTTGGATCTATAGCTTGCTTCACTCAGGGCCCATAGGAGTGTCATTATGTAGGGTTGTATGCATACCATCAGGCTTGTGTGACACAGCTCAAGATCTTTAGCTTGCTTGGCAGGGCTGAAAGAACAAATCTGTGATGGATCAGCAGGACATATAACATGCTTCAGCAAACTGGTGGTGCACAGCCTCAGACCTGTAGCTTGCTTCACACAGGGCCCTATGGGTCATATGAGGAGCAAAAAATGCATGGGGCATGCCCCGGACCAGCAGCTTGCTTCACACAGGGCCCACAGCAGATCTGCCTGGCACAGTCCTGGACATGTAGCCAGCTTCAGCAGACATGTGGGTTGCAACCCAGAACCTGTAGTTTGCTTTGTGCAGGGCCCTGGGGGCCCTAGGCAAAGCAACAAACACGTAAGGCAGTGACTTGGACATATAGTTTGCTTTAGGCAGGGCCCTGCAGTCCCTACACAAAGCAGCAGATCCATGGGGGCACAGCCCTGAACCTACAGCTTGGCCCTGGGTCATGAGGGTAGGGATGGGGGTGGGCATTAGGGCTGAAAATAATACCACATATCCCTCCTTTTGTGGCTTTGTAAACCTAACGTGTGCATTACTGTAACTCTGCAATTGATGTCCTTATTGTTGTATAGTGTCTAATGTTCTGTTCTAAGTAATAACTTGCTTCACACAGGGCCAGCAAGCTCATGGTTTTCTTCACACACGGCCCTGTGGGAAGTACCAGATTAGTCATAACTTGCTTCACACAGGTGCGCAGGACTCACAGCAGCTGAGTCGTAACTTGCACTTTGTAAACACCTGCGTCGCAGAGGAAAGTTCAAAGGAAAGGACTCTGAAAGTAGTTACATAAGAACTTACCATAACAGTAGATCTGTGAGGGGGATCTCTTGCAGCAGGCCACACCTATGGAACTACCGCTGTCAGGTACTAGGACCACCCGGAAACTTTTCTAGCTAGCAGTCTATCTGGGGGCTGCCCATTCCGACATCGACCAACCCTATAAGAGTGGGCGGCCTCTGCTCCCTCCCCAGTTCTCCTGTCGGAGACCAGAGCAAAGTATCTCCTGCTGAGGAACTGAGGAGGTACCAAAGGTTCCTGCCAACATGGAAACAGAAAGAAATCTACAGACAACAGAAAGGTCTATCAGAGCTAGGGGGAAGGAGGGAGGGATGGCATGGCCTGCTGCAGGAGATCCCCTCACAGATCTACTGTTGCGGTAAGTTCTAACGTAAATGTACTATCCGACATTGGGGGTATCTACTGCAGCAACCTACATCTATGGAATGAGTCCCAGTCAGTTCTGACAACAGAATAGCGGTATCACATCATTACCACACGTGCAATACTACGTGGACATAACAGCGCAAAGATATTGCACTGAACATTCCGTCGCAAGATGAATACAGTGCAGACTGCATTAGCTGGGCATGAATTACAATGAATTCGGGTGGACTCTGAGTGCCTATCTGACAGGCCGTGGCTATATTATAACAGGGGGGGCCTGATGATTGCACACTGATGCTTGGCGCTTTCTATTGCATTGGGTTACATTTAATTTGAAAGCACGTCGCCTACCTGGCTGTCCGGAAGGTGGGTTTAACGTTTGTTGCAGTCAGTGGGTGGTCCTCCATGACAGTGCAACTCGCCGCCTCTGAACTGCAGGTTGCCCGCGTACATAACAAAGATATGGTTGGAATGGCTGTAATTCGCGTGCAGAGTACTGATCACAATGAGACTTCCCTCATATTTCAGCATCCCAAAAAAAAAAAAATTTTTTTGCAACATACTTTCTTTGTCATGCATAGTTAAAGTTTGTCCCACACCATTGTGTGGGTAATAAAAAAAACAGGTTACTCACCTGTAACAGTAATTCTAGGAGTAGTACATTGTTGTTCATCCACACTTCTTGGCAGGTACCTTGCCGCTTTAAGATGTGCCGGTCTGGAAAGTCTTCAAGCTGGCTCCTCCCACCCACCAAGGTGGTATACCCCTCGGCTCCTCCCCATGACACCAAATCTTGGCCCGCTGGAAGCCAGGTTTGTGTGTCGAAGCTGGGGAGGTCAGGTGGGTCAGTGTGGATGAACAAAATATACCACTCCTAGAACTACTGATACAGGTGAGTAACCTGTTTTTCTAGGATCGTGGATATGTTGTTCTATCCACACTTCTTGGCAGACTCCTAGCAGTTCTCTGGGAGGAGGGAGGCAAGACGCACACCCCCTGCTTAGGAAAGGGGGACTGGAGAACTGAAGCTCCAAAACCAGCATCCTGGCATGACTCGAGGTCGATGTGGTAATGAGAAATGAAGGTGTGTGCTGACTTCCAGGTAGCAGCCTTGCAGATTTCCTGGATAGGGACGTCCCTAGAAGCAGCTACCGATGCAGCAGTATGGCGGTTGGAATGAGCCTTAAGCCCTACGGGAGGCTCCCTACCCGCCAACCTATAGCAGAGGTCAATGTTAGATGTAATGCATCGAGCTATTGTCCGCTTGGCTGCAGGTTTGCCAGGTGTGGCTTCAGCGTAGGTGACAAACAGCTGGTGAACCTCTCCCCGAACTTCCGCCATTCGCTCTTTGTAGTAGGCACACGTTCGTCTTGGGTCCAAAGTATGGAGCCTGTACTCAGCCTCTGAGGTGTGACTGGGGTAGAACACTGACAGAGTAATCACCTGGTTAAGGTGAAACTCTGACACCACCTTCGAAAGGACTTTCGGGTGGGGGCGTAGGACAACCTTGTCCCTGTGGAAGACCAGGTAAGGAGACTCGATAGAGAGCGCCTGTAACTCCCCAGTCCTTCTGGCTGACGTGACAGCCACCAAGAAGGCAGTCTTCCACAACAAATGTGAGATGTCACATTTGTGCATCGGTTTGAATAACTTGCCCATGAGCTTTGCCAAAACTAGCAGTTGATCCCACGGAGGTGGAGGTTCACACAATGGAGGGGATATGTGATCTAGGTCTTTAAGGAAGCGCCAGACCACTTTTTCCTGCACCACTGACTGCTGACCAGCCCGCGCCCAGTAAGCAGAGATGGCTGTCAGGTGCACTTTAAGGGTCATCAACCACAGTCCCTGCTGGGAGAGGGACCAAAGATAGTCTAAAATGCTAGCCACTGGACAGGATGATGGGTCCAACCCTTTGCCCTTACACCAGATGGAGAATCTCTTCCATTTAAAGGCATAGCATTTTCTGGTTGATTCCTTAAGGGAAGCCTCAACAATGTTGAGGACCGAATCGGAGAGACCCAAGGCCTGGAACTCTAGCCGCTAGGAAACCAGGCCGTCAGGTGCAGGGATTGAAGGTCTGGGTGGAGTACCTTCCCCTGACTGATGGAGAGCAGGTCCGGGCGTGCTGGAAGCCACCTCTGGAGCCTGGTGATGAGGCTAAGGAGATCTGGATACCAGAACTGGTGTGACCAGTCTGGGGCTACCAGGATCACCTATGCCCTGTCCCTCCTGACCTTGATGAGCACTTTGTTAATCAAAGGAAGGGGAGGGAAGGTGTAGAAGAGGCCAGGGGTCCACGGTCTTCAGAAGGCATCCCCCTGCAGTGAACCCTGCTGACGGGGGCGGGCATGATACAGCCTCAGCTTTTCGTTCTCCCTGGAGGTGAACAGGTCCACCTGAGGGGTTCCTCAGTGGGAGAACAGATCTTGTACTACTTCCTGGTGGACAGACCACTTGTGAGATGCTCCGCCCATCCGGCTGAGGGCATCGGTCAGCTGAGTCGAGGTTCCCGCCACGTGAATGGCTAGGAGATCTGCCTCCAGGCTGAGCATGAGGGACCACATGTGGAGAGCTTCCTTGCAGAGGGGCAAGGAGCGCATCCCGCCCTGCCTGTGGAGATAGTACATGGTTGTGGTGTTGTCTGTCTGGACCTGCACCACTTGACCCCGAACAAACGGAGTGAATGCGAACAGAGCTAGCCAAACCGCTCGAAGCTCCAGCAGGTTGATGTGGTATCGGGACTCCTGGGGGGACCAGAGCCCATGTGCTCTGTGCTCCCCCAGATGGGCACCCCAACCCATCAGAGAGGCACTGGTTGTCAGGATGACTGTCGGCTCAGGGCAGACAAATGGGATCCCTTCCTGCAGGTGGGATGGGACGAGCCACTATTGGAGGCTGTCCCACATCCTCTGGGTCACAGAGATCAGCTGGTCAAGATGACCTGAGTGCTGAGACCAATGGCTGGCCAGTTCCCACTGGAGGGAACGCATATGCCAGCGGGCCTATTGGACCACGCTGGTGCAGGCTGCCATGTAGCCCAGAAGACGCAGGAAGTCCCAAGCAGGGTGCAATTGCCCAACCAGAAATGACTGAGCAAAGGAGGAGAGAAGAAAAAAATTACTCACCATAGTAATGTTGTTTCTTCTAATGGAGTATTGCTGTATTCTGACAATATGCAGTGAGCCCCAGAACTTGAACTGCTCCGGAGAGGAAAGGGTTAACTCTATGCAACAGCATAGAATGTTGAGCTGGAGCTTGGTTTTCAAACCTCTATCTTGGTACATTCTAATGTAACCATCAGATTCTTACGAGCGCTATACTGTACTAACCAATAGCTACAGAAACTGTTTTGAAATTTTTAGCTATAGGCCACAAATACTTGGGTCCAGAAAGACTCAAGTTGAGAAGGCAAGGCAAGGCAAGGCAAATTTATTTAAAAGACGCCCAATCCCAGAGGCTCTGGGTGCCGTACAAAAATTTAAGAGCATTTAACAAAATCATTCATACATAAATGAAATAATAAATCACAAACTATAAAATTAATCATACTCTAATCAACAAATGCTTGTGAGAATAATAATGTCTTCAGGCGAACCTTAAACACATCTATAGTGGGGGCCTCTCTGACCAGAGCTGGTAGTGAGTTCCATAGAACGGGAGCTGCAACACTGAAAGCTCTATCACCGGCTGATTTGAGCCTCATTCTAGGAACGGTCAGGAGGCTACCACTGGAGGATCGAAGAGGGCGGATAGAGGGAGTAGGTGTCAGGAGGACTGACAGGTAACCAGGGCCCTGTCCATGTACGGCCTTAAAGGTGAGAAGACCCACCTTAAAGAGGATTCTCCACCTGACTGGCAGCCAGTGCAACTCACGCAGTATCGGTGTAATATGACAAAATTTTGGTTGCCCAGTCAGTAACCGGGCAGCTGCGTCTTCGGAGAAGTCCCCCAGTGACCCCGAGATAGAGCGCATTACAGTAGTCCAGCCTAGATGTGACTAAGGCATGTATCAGGGTAGGGAGGTCCAGAGGCGGAACAAGGGGCTTAATCCTGGCAATGTTTCTGAGATGGAAAAAAACAGGTTCGAACCACGGAAGCTATTTGAGCCTCCATGGTCAGATTCCTGTCCAGAATCACTCCAAGGTTACGCACCCAAGAGGAGGCCTTCAATGACACAGCTCCAAGGACAGGTCCAGTTGCTGAATCAGAGGCCATCCTATCACGAACTCTGTTCGACTCCACTACCAATACCTCCGTCTTGTTAGGGTTCAGTCGCAACCAGCTGGAAGCCATCCAGTCATTTACCGTATCACGGTCAGACAGAAGTTTAGCACATCCACTGCACTGGCTGTTCCTGGGGCGAAGGACAAATATAGCTGAGTATCATCGGCATAACAATGAAAACTCAAGCCATACTTCCTAATGATCCCCCCCCAGAGGCAGCAAGTATACTGCGAACAACATTGGGGCCAGTACCAAACCCTGAGGGACTCCACAGGGAAGGAGACAGGGTATAGATGAGGAATTACCCATCATAACCCGCTGCTCCTGTTGGTAAGAAAGGACTCAAACCAGTTGATGACAGTACCGGTGAGTCCACACAACTCCCTGAGGCAGACAAGCAACACGCAATGGTCCACAGTGTCAAATGCTGAGGAGAGATTGAGGAGAACAAGAATTGTCCTGTCTCCTCGATCTCTAGCCCTGAGGAGGTCATTCTGCACCCGAACAAGCACAGTTTCTGTGCTATGTCTGGCCCAGAAAGCTGACTGGAAGGGATCATACATCTCATGAGTCACGAGGTGCTCTTCCAATTGAAGCGCTACCACCTTCTCCACCACTTTCCCAAAAAATGGGAGATTGAGATAGGACGGTAATTTGCCATGATCTCCGGGTCCAAAGAAGGTTTCTTTAAAAGGGGTCTCACCAGAGCCTCCTTCAAGGCATCCGGAAAGACTCCCTCAAGTAAGGAACACTGTACAATCACGGCAAACACCGGGCCAACAGAGTCAACGCATCTCATTAAGAAATGCGTTGGCACTGGGTCCAGTTCACAAAAGGTGTGCTTCAAATTGACTGCCACCTCGATAACCTCACTCACCTCCACTGGTCTAAACTCCCCCCAACTCGGTGGAGTGCACTCAGAGCACATTTGGCGACCACTGTCAGCTACAATATTGCTAGCTGAGGAATCCTCCCGCCGGATCAAGGACACCCTGTCCGAGAAAAAACGAGCAAACTCCTCACAATCTTTGTTAGAAAAAACCTCCCCAGGCTGCAAACAGACTGGATGAAGAAGTCTGTCTACAGTCCGGAAGAGTGAAGCTGGTCGGTTCCTCCCAGCAGCAATCTCCTGGACAGGAACACTGCCTTCTTACGGTTGATTGCCTCCTGATATGCACAACAGTGCATACGCAGGACCAGTTTGTCTGCCTCCAGGCGGGACCTTCTCCAGCAGCACTCTAGTCTCCGACCCCTCTTCTTCATCTCCCTGAGGTCCCCATCAAACCATGGGGACCTCAGGTATGAAGTTCTGGGTCGTACACGGACAGATGCGAGGGAGTTGATGGTGTCAGAGAGCACCTTATTATAGGTGTCGACCCTGGCACCAACACCTCCGACGCATGCAGCACCCACACTTGATAACTTAACTGCCACCAAAAATCCCTCAGGGGTGAGACCCCGCAAAGGGCGACAATTAATCATCTTGGCAGGGGAAGGGCTTATGGCGGGAGCCCCAAGCGTGAACCTCACCGTGCAATGATCGGACCAAGAAACCCGATCAATCTCGAGATCAGTGATCTCAAGCCCCAGTGAGAACACCAGGTCCAGTATGTGGCCATCCTGATGGGTGGATGCAGCAACGACCTGCGTCAGTCCTAAAGAGGACATAACTTGCAAGAAATCACTGCTGCATCTTTGATCTCTATCATCCACCCAAACATTGAAATCCCCCAGAAAAATGCATCTGGGGGATCCCAATGTTTCACCCACGATGAACTCGGCAGACTCCTGCAGGAAATTCCCCATCGGGCCAGAAGGGCGATAGATGAGGAAAATCCTGCAGCCCGCGCCGACACCACCGCGGATAGCCACATCACTCAAAAGAACCTGGAGTTTCCACTGGGTGCACGGCGAAGGTCAGGCTGGATCTAAAGCAGATGGCTACACCGCCACCCCTGCGATTCACTCTGGGACAGTGCACCACGGTATACCAGGGAGGGACCGTGGCCTCAAAAATGAGGCCTGCATCATCACCCACCCAGGTCTCCGTGATGCAAGCCAGATCGACCGATGAAATCAAGGCAGCAATAATTGCCGTCTTGTTTCTGATCGATCTGGCATTGCACAGCACTGCCGTCAGAGGATTGGAGGGTGGTGCAGCCCCTCGGGTTACCTGACCACTCGGTCTGGTGGACTCCTTGGGGACAGGCACCAACCACGTCTGGCCTCTCCTAGATGCCCGTCGTAACCCAGGGCGCCTCCTGGACCTAACAATCTCTATCCTACCATCACCCATACCCAAATCACCCCACTGCCAACAATCAACACGACCCCCCACAATCCCTACTTCCCGACAGCGTCTAACCGTAGTATCAGACACAGGGAGAGGGACGGAGGGACATAAATCATATAGCAGTGAATGGGTATAGGTAATCCTAGCCCCCATGGATCCTTCCACATAATCCCTACGCATTCCAAACAATAAACACAGACTACTAATTAGATACAAACTAAATAACAGCAAAATAACTACCTAACCTACTTAATCCAACAAACCAATATATTAAAGCATAAACTCCAATATTACATTTCTTACCACAGATAAATAAATACAAATTAAAACTACTTAACTAACACACATTAAAATCGAGTCATAGACCGACCCGTTTCCCTTCTACAGTAGAAGCCGAAATTTTAGTGCCGAGTGGCGCACGCTTGCGCTTGAGAGCGGCGCTTCACTTTTATCGCAGCAATGTCTCCGCTCCCCCTCACTCACACCTCCAGCCAGATGAAAACAGCAGACAGCACACAGTCTCTCACACCATGCAGGTCTCAAGAAGAACCCAAGAAGAACCTTATGTAGATAGTGATAATAGCAATGACAATAAACAACAACTCAAAAAATACCCAACCTACCCCAGATGGGTCAGAAAGGCACACCTCTGGGATGCAACACTGTACCTGCCAACACACATCCCAAAAACCAGGTTCTGAGAGGGGAGGCAGGAAGGGAGGTCAGAATACAGCAAGACTCCATTAGAAGAAACATTACTATGGTGAGTAATTTTTTTCTTCAAACAACATGAAGTCTTGCTGTATTCTGACAATATGCAGACTACCAAGCAGTTTTCCCCTGGATAAGGGGATCACAGAACCTTATTTTGGGAACAAGCTCTGCAGTACTACTGTGCCAAACCTAGCATCACTTCTGGTCTGAGTGTCCAGAGAGTAATGCTTGGTGAATGTATGAACTGTTTTCCAGGTGGCTGCTTTACAGATTTCCAATAGAGGTATATTCCTAGCTGCTGCCAAGGAGGCAGCCGTACCCCTGGTCGAATGAGCCCTCAGGCCTGAGGGAGGCTCTTTTACCAATTTTGTGTAGCAAAACTGGATAATAGAAACAATCCACCTGACAATAGTTCTTTTGGTGGCAGGTTTACCTTTTCCCACTTCTCCATAAGTGAGAAACAACTGGGTACAGTCATTCTTATGGGCCTCAGTATGCTCTATATAATAGCTTAATGCCCTTTTTACATCCAGCCTGTGCAATCTGCACTCACCTGAAGAAGAATGGTCAGTGAAAAACGCAGGCAGAGGCATGGATAGGTTAAGATGAAAATCTGAAACCACTTTAGGAAGAAATGTTCTATTCGTCCTAAGGACCACCTTATCCTTATGAAAGGAAATTAAGTCAGGTTCCACTGACAGAGCCTGCAAATTCACTGATTCTCCTGGCAGAAGTAATGGCTACCAGGAACAGTCTTCCAAGTCAAGTACTTTGGATCAGCTGAGGACAAAGGTTCAAAAGGGGGTCTGCATAAGCTGTGCAATACAGATATTCAGATCCCAAGCAGGAGTAGGCTCCCTAAAGGGAGGGTTGATATGAACCAGACCTTTGAAAAATTTACTGAACACAGGATGAGAAGCTAGGGAAGATCCTTTCCCTTCAGAGAGAAAAGCAGAGACAGCTGCTAAATGAACTTTAAAAGTAGCAGGCCTGAGGCCTAAACTATTCAGATGGACTAGATAGTCCAGGGCTGTGGCAATGCTAGCCGAGCCTGGTTGAATATTCCTCAGAGAACACCAAATGTTGAATCTCTTCCATTTGGAATTATAAGTCTTTCTGGTGGAAGGTTTTCTAGAAACCTTAAGGATATCCAGTACACCTTCAGAAAGATGCAAATCGGCATACTCTAGCTCTGCAAGAGCCAAGCTTTGAGTCTGAGAGACTGGAGATTGGGGTATCAAATCCTCCCCTGAGAGGAGATCAGGAGGTTGTGCCTCCTGGGAAGAGAGAGAGAGGAACTGTCACTGCAAGGGACAGCAACAGGGGGTACCATGGTTGCCTGGCCCAATCCGGAGCCACCAGGATCACTGTGCAGGATTGAGTCCTGATCTTCATCAGTACTCTGAATATCAGAGGGAAAGGAGGGACGGTATAAAGAAACCTGTTTGTCCAATTTAACAGGAGAGCATCTAGAGGAACAGACCCCAGGACTGGAGGTCTGCAACAGAACAGTGGAAGCTGATGACTGTCTGGGGCTGCAAAGAGATCTATCTCTGGAGTGCCCCACCTCTTGAAAATGGCCTGAAGAACATGAGTGTTCAGGGACCATTCGTGGTGACCTTGAGAGATTCTGCAGAGGGCATCTGCCAGCACATTGTCCTTCCCTGGAAGATGTATTGCTATCGGGGAGGTCTGGAGAGAATAAGCCAGCGGCCATACCTTCATGGCTTCTGTGCACAAGGCCATGGACCGAGTGCCCCCTTGTTTATGTACCACATGGTGGTGGTGTTGTCTGTCCTGACTTGCACCACTTTCCCTTAAACCGATTCTGAGAATGGCTGAAGGGCTAGAAACACAGCTCTGAGTTCCAGGAGACTGATGTGAAGAAGAGACTCCTGCTGTGACCAAGTGCCCCGCGCAGTGAGGTCCCCCAGATGGGCTCCCCAACCCAGAAGAGAAGCATCTGTGGTGAGAAAAACTGAAGGTGTCTGATGGAGAAAGGGGACACCCTGTCTTAGATTTTCTTCCTCCAACCACCACTGGAGAGCCTCGACAAAAGTCTGAATCACTGGAATTAACTTGGTGAGAGGATCCTTCCTCTGGGATCAGAAGGACCTTAGGTGGAACTGAATATCCCTCATCTGGAATCTGGCCCCCTGGACCACTGCAGTGGAAGCTGCCATGTGGCCTAGAAGTTGGAGAAAATGCCTGGCTGGACGAGACACCAAAGGTCTGAAGGAGGCGGCCAGATCTGTGAGAGTCTTTACCCTTGAAGAAGGGAGGAAGGCCCTTGCCTGAATGGTATCCAGCTCTACCACTATAAAGGTGAGAAGCTGAACAGGTTCCAGAACTGACTTGGCTAGACTGAGAAGAAATCCTAGTGAACCAAGAAGCATCTGGGTAACAGCCAGAGCTGACTTGACTTGGTCTGAGGACTGCTCTACAATGAGCCAATCATCTAGGTAAGGAAACACTGAAATGCCCTGCCTTCTGAGGAAGGCTACAACCACTGCTAGACATTTTGTGAAGACTCTTGGAGCAGATGTCAGGCCAAAGGGCATTGCTCTGAACTGGTAACGGCCTGAAGGCAATTAGAATCTGAGGTACATTCTGTGGGAGCACCTGATAAGGATGTGAAAATTGGCATCCTTGAGGTCCAGGAAAGCTAACCAGTCTTCTGGCCTCAGAGAGAAAGAATTATTCCCAGAGTCACCATTTTGAATTTCGGCTTTGTGATATGTTTGTTCAGATACCTTAGGTCTAGGATGGCTCACCACTCCCCTGACTTTCTGGGGGTAAGGAAGTATCTTGAATACAAGCCTTTCCCTCTGTGAGGCAGGGGTACTTGTTCCACAGCATTCAGGAGCAGAAACCTCTGCCTCTAAAGCAACTGTTTCCAGTGGTTTGGCAGGTTTGAAGGATCTTGCCCTGATTTGGGGAAATCTCTTGAAAATTACTTCCAGGACCCATTTGTCTGAAGTGACAGTCTTCCATGCCTGGAAGAAATAAGCCAGCCTGCCCCCTACTGGAACAGAGGAGGTGACCTGGTCTGACACATCAGGGTGTCTGTTTGGCAGGAGCCTTAGGCTGTGAAGAGGATGCAGCCCTGCTCATCCCTCTTCTGCCTCTCCCTCTGAAAAACCCCCTCTGCTGGAAAGAAGAGGAAGCCTGGGCTTGGTAAAAAGGCCTGTGAAAAGGCCTGCCCTGCCAGCCCTAGACCGCTGCTTTTGTGGAGTGGCTTGCCTTTCCTTGGCCACTGCACTTCTGTAGGTGGTCCTATAGTCATCCATCTTTTTCATATACACCTTTGTTTGCTCCCCAAACAGAGAGTTGTCTGTGACAGGAAAATCCATGGCCTTAGCCTGGGTATCCTGTGAGAGGCTAGTACATCTGAGCCAAGCAAACCTCTGCAAGGAGACAGATGTAGCCATGACTCTTGATGCCACATCACTGGAGTCCACAGCAGCATGGAATTGGACTTTGGATGCCTCTATGCTATCTGCAGCCACCTGCTCCAGCTCCTTGGCCAGCTGGGGAGGGGCATTTTGTGCTAGTTCCAGCACTGTATACCACCTAGATTTCTGGTACCTAGCTACATAGGTCATATAAGAGGCCTGTCTGAGTCCCAAGGAGGATGCCAAATATTGTCTCTTTGCCATGGCATCCACCTTCCTGGAATCCTTATCTGGGGGTGTGTGAAGCCAAGGAAATGTTAGCTTTGTCACAGGCTGCAGCCTGCACTACACCAACATGGCTGCGACGGGAATAATGGAATTCCATCACAGAACCTGACAGCATATACCTCATGTCCATCTTTTTTTCCACTGGAGGTATAGAAATGGGCACTTGTAAAAATGTTTGAGTCTGTTTCCCTAAGGATTTATGTAAGGGAATAGACAGCTTCTTTGACACTGGGACATCCATCATTTCCACAAAGTCAGGTTCTTCTTCCTCTTCAGAAGCCACCACAGTAGGTAGCTGGAGAATTTCTGCCACTTTTTTGTAAAACAAAAAGTGGAAGGGGGACTCAGAAAGCCTGGGAGGAGAAACACTGGTAGGCCTGTCTAGGGAGATGTCAGGCTCTACTGGCTCATCTAGGCCTCCAAACTCATCTTCATCTTCACCCTCATACCCGGGATCCCCTTCCCATTCCACATCATAATAAGCCTCCGGATCATAATCCGAAGGGGCTGGAACTGACTTAACCGACTGTCTTCCAGAAGGTGTTGGTTCGATTGGAACAGGAAGAAGCGATTGTACAATATTTATTGCTCTCACAATTTCCTCAGTGGTTGGGATCTGTGGGACCGGATCCAAACCAACTGACTCCTTTTTCCTTTTCGAAAGAACAGATCCCTCGGAATTGGTCTTCCTTTTGCCCAAGGAGGTATCGCCCGGGTTAGCATACACCTCCTCAGGCTCGGTCAGAACCGAACCGGGCTGGCCATCCGGATCAGCAGATTTTTGGGCCTCTCTCTCCTTCAGCCTAGCCAAATGTTTCTCTAGCGTGGCTTTGGGAAAGTTTGCACAAATGTGGCAGTCTGTTTTGAGGTGGTCAAACCCCAGACAATAAACACAAATGAGGTGGGGATCAGCTTTAGCAAAAACCTTCCCGCACTCAGTACAGTGTTGAAACCCAGTGGGACTGGTTTCTTTCTTGGATTTGTCAGACACTGCCTTTCTTTAAATAAAGTTACCCTTACCAGCATTCAAGCCAGGTAACACAAACTTTTCGGTCACCAACCGGTTCAAGGGTTGTGTAAAAAAACAGAATAAAACGTTGGTTTTTTTTAGACCAAAAAGTACCAGACACCACACTTTACCAGAGAAAATCACAGTAAACACAAGAAAACCAGAAATGGTTTGGTTCCCAACCAGACCGACCGATGAGGAACCGAAGAAAAAACAATTTCTATCACTATCTACCCACTTACACTACCTGTACCGTAGACAGAGATTTGAGGACCAAAAAGAAGTTGAACGGTTAAATAAACCGAACAATTTACTGTAACCAAACCAAAGCAGCGAAATCTCCAGAACGTCTTCACAGTTAGGCGGAGTAAAGAATCTGACGGTTACATTAGAATGTATCAAAGACAGAGGTTTGAAAACTGAGCTCAAGCTCAACATTCTATGCTTCTGCATACAGTTAACCCTTTCCTCTCCAGAGCAGTTCAAGTGCTGGGACTAACAGAACATTGTCAGAATACATCAAGACTTCATGTTGTTTGAACCTCCGCCCTGTCCGCTGGGAGCCAGGCTCTGGCTCAGCAGGAGTCGAGCTCTGCCCCGATGAACTGAATCACCTGCGAAGGCACGGGTTACGACTTAGCCTCATTGATCAGGAGGCCAAGGTCAAGGCAAGTCTGGAGGGCCAGATCCCCTTCTGGCCCGCTGCACCTCCCGCCTGGAGGAACCTGCTATCAGCCAGTCGTCCAGGTGAGGGTACACCCGGATCCCTCGGCAACTCAGGTAAGCCGCCACCACTGCCATGCATTTGGTGAAGATCCTGGGGGCTGAAGACAGGCCGAAGGGCATGGCGTGGAACTCGTAAAGGGTTCCCTCGACTCAGAAGCGGAGGAACCATCAATGGGACGGACGGATCGGGACGTGAAAGAACGCGTCCTATAGATCTAGGAAACAGAACCACATGGCTTGCTCCAGGGATGGTATAATCTGAGCCAGAGTTACCATCCGGAAGGTGCAGGACCTGAGGAACTTGTTCAGGTCGTACAGATCTAAAATGGGGCACCAGCTTCGGTACCACAAAGTACCTGGAAATGAACCCTGGGTCTGAAGGCGGGTCCGCAACTCTGTGCACCACCTCCTCGAGAAGGAGCTGAGCTAAGTCATCTCAGAGAGCCGACTGAGAGGCTGCGGACACCAGATCCCCCCGTGGGGTGCGGGCTCGAAATGGAGGAGCTTGCTCGAATTCCAGAGGCAGGCCTCGACTGAGCACTTCCAGAACCCAACGGACCATGGTGATAGCGGACCAGGTGGAAGGGAAGTGGCTGAGCCGGCCCCCCATGGGAGGTCCCAGGGGAGATGTGATGAGATTGAGGGAGACACCCCCAACCCATCACTGGGAAGGCTTGGAAGAGGGTCTGGCAGAGGAGCTGCCAGGACCTCTCCCCCGGGCTTCCTGAACAAGGCAGCCATGGACTTGGCCCGAGAATGCCAAGATTGAATATGCCAGCCATGCTGCTGCTGGGCTGGGCTGGCCACAGGAGTGGACAAACGAAAGGGCCTGCAGTTCTGACGCTTGGGGCCCCTGTCCTTCTGTGCAAATGTGGTGGAGACCAAGGTGGCATTGGACTTCTCTATACATTTGAGGTGGTCCTCCATGTCAGGCCCAAACAGGTCGGTGCCCAAGAAGGGGGCATCTGTCAGCTTGGGTTGCGTATCAGCCATAAAGGTCAAGATGCGCAGCCAAGCCCTGCAGTGCATGGCCGCTGCAGCCACTACCAAACGGGCATAGGAGTCACCAATGTTTAGAGCCATCTGGAGTTGTTGCATCACCACAGCCCTACCCTGGTTCCGGACCTGCTTGACCGTGGTCTGGAGGTCTGCCGGGAGATGAGGAATCACCTAGTCCAGGGAGCCCAAGAGGGCATAGGAGAAATGTGCCATGACAATGGCTGAACTGGCCTGACGAAGGCCAAGGAAGGAGGCTGCATAGACCTTCTTCCCGGAATGGTCCAGTTGTTTGGATTCCTTGTCCAGGGGTCTGTCTACATCCCCTTTGTTGCCTGAATGCCGAAAGACGGAGTCGGCCACCAACCCCCACCACAGAAGGGTGCTCTGAAAACCCAAAAGGGACCCCATAGGGACCACATAGCGGGTCATGCAGGCAGAAGGCGCAGAGCAAGATGCAGGATGCTGCCACAGCTCCAAGGATGGGCCCACAATGGCCTCAGTCACCAGAATGGCCTCCACTGGAGTATCTTCTTTGTCCAGAATCACTGTGAGGGGATACTTGGCCCATTTCTGCACAGGCTCGAGCTCCATTCCCATGGACTCAGAAATGAGCCGATAAATACCCATCAGCGAGGTAGGGCCCTCGTCGATGGAGAGACCCCAAAGAGACTCAGTGTCGACAGGACGAGAGACCATGGAGGAATCTTCAGACTCTGAGGAGTCCTTGTAAAGTGGGCAACCACCCGTGTCACTCTCAACCTGCCTCAGGCAGTCGGGAGTAAGAGGGACCGACAACCGATGGGGCAAGCCTTGGGCTGACTATGAGATTCCTAGGTCGGAGCCCCGGATTTCGGTTGCTCAGGTGGCAGTTCCACCCAGATCGGTGGAGTAGCCGGCTTCGGCTGAGCCAGCAGGGCCTTAACCGGCACCTCAGTGATGGTGGCTGTGGCCAACATTGGTTGCTCGGGCAAAAGTCACTTAATGGCTGGGGTAGAAACTGGAATCGGTTTTGACCCAGACAGGACCAACTGCTGTCACATTAGGTCTTCGGAGCGCCAACACAACTTGCGCCGGAGCCTCTCCTCACCTGAGGAGGATGAAGATGAGAAGCGGCGCCATCGCGGACCAGTACTGTCCGATGTCGAAGTCGAGGAATGAGACTTCGACTGTCGGTGGGGCCAACGGGGGACCTCAGAAGGAGTTGAGGAAACCAGCGACTCCTCCTGGTCAGGTTCCTTGTAGGATGGGTCCTGCCCAGCGGGCTGAGCAGACCCGTCCGAGGGCACCGGAAACCAAAATAAAGAGTTGTCCGCTAGATTGGGTGACAACCAGCCAATTAGCTCGAGAAAAATCTCGACTGTGTCAACAAGCGTCTCAGACGATTGGTCTGACAGAGTTACTGTGAAACCAGTGGACTTGGCCGCGACTTTGACTGAAGTCGAAACAGGGGTTTCCTGTGAGCGGGACCGTTCCCGGTCCCAAGAGCGTCGACGTTGCGACTTGTCCTTTTTCGACTCCTTCTTCCGAGAGCACGAAACATGCAACCCCAAAGGGCCCTCTCCCTTGGTAGAGAGAGACTGGCACAACTCTTTGAAGGAAGCCAAATAGTAGGATCCTAGTTGTAGCGGAATGAAGGCCAAAGCCGAAGAGGAGCCCGCCGTGGCCTGAGCCACCTCCTCCTCAAAGGCCTTAAGCTGTTTTAGCTGATTAGCGGACCCCGAAGCTGCGGAGACCACCCAACAGGCATCCTTGGATTTAACCGGCAGGTAACGCTTTTCCCATTGCCCCAGTTGAAGTCGGGCAGCGTGGTCTTCCAGAACCAAAAGTGAAAAGGACCGACAGAGATCGCAAGCCTGCGGATCGTGGTCATATCCCAGACAGTAGACCCACGCAGTGTGTGGATTGCTGCGAGACATCTTCTGCCTGCAGGGGCACCGGTGAAACCCAGAAACCGATTTGTCTTCAATCATGGTAGTGAGAGAAGAATGCGAAGATGAAACTCGAGAGAGTTTTAAAATAAGTTTTGGAAGCGAATCCGAATCTTCTAGAGCCATGGCCTAATACACGTGGGAGCACTAAGGAGGGAACCTGAACCTTCCAGCGGAAAGAAAGATCTGGCGTCATGAGGCAGAGCTGAGGGTTATACCACCCCGGTGTGTGGGAGGAGCCATCCTGAAGACTTTCCAGCACATCTTAAATCGGCAAGGTATCTGTCAAGAAGTGAGGATAGAACAACATATCCACGATCCTAGAAGTACCCGATTTCTGCAGAAAGTGTGAGACACAGAGCTGGGCACAGGGTCACATGGCTAAGACAGAGAAAGACAGGTAACAGCAGCGGTTCAGCTGTGTGCAAGGTTTGAGGGACAGAGAGAGAGAGAGAGAGAGATAGTGAGCAATGGACTGGGACAGTTCTCTCTCTCTCTCTGTCTGTCTCTATCATTTTTCTTCTCTTCACCCCAGCTGCTCTGCTGGATGGGGCTTGTTGGATATCATTTTTTTTTCTCTTTTATTTGGAGGGTCCCTACTGTTAACCCTCAGCCCTGGTCACGGCCCCTGGGACTTCCTCCACCATCTATGGCTGTCTTTTTCCCCCGTTACCCCCGGCTTGCCCACCGGTGGGTGGGGCCGCAGCATCAGACCCTCATATCTGAGACACGGAACTAGTAACTGGTTGGGGGAATGATGGCGATGGTGGCTAACTGAAGCCCCAGGGAGGGCTTCACCTACACAGTGGACCCTCCCCGCCTACTCCTTTTTTCCGCTTTTCTGTTTCGGAGGCGGGGACATGCAGTGACGCCAGCATCTGCCCCGCCTCCAACACTGTCAAGCGCCGGTAGCGTGAGTGACTCCTGGCCTCTGCCAGGGGTCTTCCTTACACCGGACAGTACCCCACCCTCCGCTCGAAGAAGGAAAGCCATCCATGGGATGCTCCATCCTTCTCCCCCCCGGCCGGCCTTCCAGCAAACCGGGTCCGTTCCCGAACCCAGGTCGCCGGCGTTGCAAGTGGAAATCCAACTGCTGCGCCGACGGGCCGGTACATTTGTTGGATATAATTTACAATAAGAAGGGTATCGCAGAGACCGCATTTTGTGCTGGATAGACTAGCGCTCGATTGCATCCACACTGTATTACTTTGTGATGTAATGACCATGCTTAAAATTACCACGCTGCTTTTTTCTTGCGTGGCATTGACATGGAACCCAGAATAGCCAGTCTGAGAGGTTGGAACCAAGAGCCTAAGAAAGTAGGCCCTGTAGAACAGCTAGCCTGAAATTGGACCTGTGCCTAGAGGCAATGTTCAGACTGTAGAGCTTAGTAAATGTGTGGACTGAACTCCGAGTAGCCGCTACACGGATCTCTGCAGCTGAGACATTTCTGAAACAGGCAGTGGAAGTCACCATACCCCTGGTGGAATGTCCCTTGACATCTCCAGGAAGTTCCTTGCCATACTTTCCGTAACAGAACGTAATGCAAGTCAGCCCGGTGGAGCTGAGGGTTGAGGCTCTGGATGCCACACCTCGCGCCATGCCGGTGACCCGGGTTCTGGAACGAGCCCTGGCCATCGGGGGTCAGCAGGGGAGGGAAAGGACTGAGCATCTGAAGGACAGCTCTCTTTTCCTGGGAGGGAGGGAGTTACATGCTCAGCGCCTGACTGGCCTCTAGTGGAAGCCAGAGGCATAGCAAGTGCACGAGTGTAAAGAAAGGGTTGGGAGTGGAAGACGTCGGCAGAGACGACTTGACGTTGGGGCATTTGTCACTCCCATAGAAAATGGGAAAAAAAAAAACTGCAGCACTCCCGGTAGATGGAGCACCAGGCCCCAATCCCCAGTGCCCCTGCCTGACCCGGTACCAGCATCCCGAAGAGAACAAGAAGGACTTTGGGGTTGCCCCTACCCTGTGCCTGCCTGGGGGACACAGCCACGGCTACACGGGTGATGGACTGCACCAGGCTCCAGGAAAGAGGGCAGTGACTAGAAGGCCATAGGTGTCTCCCGAAGAGTGGGAGCGCTGCAGGCAGGGGGAGTATAAAAGAGTAAGCAAAAAAGGAAAAAAAGAATGTACTGCAGTTGGCCAATCATTTGGACAAACACTGTTTAGAAATAGGGATGCCCTCTTTCCCAAGGACGAAAGAAACAAACAACTGTTTGGACTTCCTGCAGACTTACCGACCTTCTCCGTGCGGGCGTCGGAGGAGCTGACGTCCGGCTTATCGGAGCCGCCTGCACCAGTAGGCTGCGAAGCCACGGCTTTACTGGGGGCGGAGGCCTCCAAGAGCCCGGAGGCGCCCGAAGGGTTCGAACACGAGCCAGACGGGTGGGTCGATGCCGCCTTAGAAGCCTCTAAGGCAGCCGTCGAGGAGCGGTCCCCTGGGGACGCGATTTTAACACGGCAACTCCTGAGGAAGTCCTTGCGAGAGAGGAGCCCTTGTCCCGGTGCTTTTCTTTGTCCTTTTCTTGCAATGGCCTTCAGGGGAAGTTGATGCCTGCCGAAGCTTTTTGAGTTCTTTCTCCATGGAGCTCATCTTCTTTTTGAGAATGTGGGCTTCCAGGGACTGCTGCCGCCTTCTCTGGGTGGCCGCGTTAAAACTAAGGCAGTGCTGGCACTTCTCTACTGGATGGTCGGGGCCTAGGCAAAAAAGGCACAGGGAATGGCCGTCCTTGTACAGGAGTTGGACGCCGCGTGAGTCGCACTTGTTTTGTGCTCAGAGGGTGTAGGGATGACATACACCGACGAACATTGACGCTTTATAAGAAAAAATGCGTAAAATACTTCCGGTAAAAGAACCAACGAAGGAGCCTGACGTAGCAAGGAATCCTTTCTGCTGGCAGCTGGTATGAGCTAACGGGTGGAAAGAACAGGAAGGCGGGCGTGAGGGACCGCCTTTATACCGACGCCTCTGGACGCCGGTCACTTGACGGGGGCAGTCCCGCCAGGGACTGCTAGCCAGAAATTTTTTCAGGGTCCTGCCACCTGCCGGCGTCAGTCCTATATGTAATTACCTATTGCAAGAGCCCTCTCGAAGTAAGATCTGTCCTACCTCTCATCGACTTCATTTCCAGGTGCACTCTCAGTCTCACCTCCAATTCTAGATTGGTTTGTCCCTCAAACACTGACCACTGGACCAGGATCTCCGAACAGCAGTTTCCTGACCCTTCTGAGCCCCTTGATCCCCGATGCAGCCTGATGAATGCCTTCTGGAATTACAACTTATGGAATAAATTAGACGCTACTGAGGGGACTTTCCGTTTCATTTTCCCCCTTCCAAACTTCAATAAAGAAAGAATCATTCCCAAATTTCTTCCTGCTAGCTTTTATATTTTAGCTCCTGCACCCCAAATGATTCCAGGAATGCAAAGGTCACACATCCTTCATCAAACAAATAAAGCAGCTCCATGGGGCTATCTGAACTTTTTTACAGAATACCCAGACTGGACATTCTGAGCAGCAATAATGGTTTACAGGCAGTACAAGCAAGGCTTCATCACTCTAACCTCTTGGACGATTTACACAAGGAACCTCCTTACTTAGAAAACCCACAGGCTCCTGGCTCACTGGTGCTGGTAAGTGAAATCTTTTTTTTCTATTCTGGGTTACATATTCTCCGTCTGGTATGGCACTGGTCGCTGCCCTATCTCTGGCACGGGAAAGCGTGCTGCTTCCCCCATCTGGCCCCTGGACCTTGGCCCAAATCTCAAGCGGTATCAGGATTTTTTCCTCTGACCCTGTAATCCACTCTCGCTTTACAGGGAACATAAACCTGCAGGTGCTCCCAACCTCACAGCACCCATTCCCTCCTTACAACTCAGCTTTTCCTTTTGTACTGCTCTCCACTGGTGCAGCAGCCCTCAAACCCGGCCCTGCTCCAGTACTTGAGCTACCCTGGAATGAACTTGCCCTGCCTCAGGAGACCCCCTGAACCCTGCCACCGCCCAGGCCCCTCCAAGCAGCCCACCTCTGCAGATAGCACCCCAAATTCTCTTTTCCGCTCCCAGCTGACCCTTCTGGAGGATCCAGACCTAGGCCCACATCCCTATCAACACATCCTGGGCTTGTGGTAAGCTCCAGCCATAGGCCACCCACCAAGGCCTGTCCTAAGACCTGCGACCCACCTGGACCTTTAATGCTGGCGCCCCAGGACCTGCCCCTCCAAGCAGGTCCCCTGAACTGGGAGAAGGGCTACCTGGCTCCCTCTGCCCTCAGGCCACTCTGCTACATCGGGTACGGAGCACAGTCACTGCCACCGGCCTCCCCCCACCAAGGGGACCCTGAGCAAACTACTCCATGGGATCTCTATCCTGGCCTCCTACTGAACCTGCACCTCCCTTACCCAGACAATGCAGGACCTGGCTGACCTTCCTCCCCACAGAGCTTCCTTCTTGGCTCCTCGACACCATGTCACTGCAGAGGCCAGCCCTTTCTGCCACTTGGGGGGGGGGTTACCCCCCACAGGCCCACCCGGACCGCCAAGCTCTCTTTCTGACTGCCTACTCTGCTCCTCCATCCCCAGACCAAACGCCCCGGCCGGAAAAAGCCCCAAAACTTCCTGTCTCCAGCCTTATATAACTTCCCTAACCTACAATCTGCTGCCACCTACAGGCGTCCAGCAGATACTGACCCCCAGAGCACTAATAAATTCCCTAGCTCAGGAGGGGTCCTAAATGGGAGCATAAGCCCCTCCCATAAGGGGGGGCTTACACTCTTCCCCCACCCAAAAAATCATTCTCTCCTAGGAATGATGGCAAGGGTCCAGTGATGGTCTCCTCCCATCAAACTGGGAATGCGCACTCCCCAGCCTTCTGGAAGCAAAACACACCATACCTGGCCACAGGCACCACCTAACCTGTCTCTCTAACCCAAACACACCCTAATAACTAAAACCTACCTGCGCCAGGGGGTAATTTTAACACTGTTAGAAAAACCTTCATTATTTCTTTATCAAAACAGATAACCATAATCATTGTTTTCATAATGATTTGACTTTACCATTAAATAGTCAAACAGTAATGAAGTAGTTTCTAAAGTTATAGCTACACCCCAATATACCTCCCACCAATTAGAGCAGGTTACTCTGTGTACAGTTCCCAAATCACTCACTCACTAGCACTAGTCTTCTCCAACTTTCACACCATTTTTTCATGATTAGTAAAATTTTCCTTGTAACAGTAACATCATTTTAAATCCCCCCTCAATTTTTTTTTCTCCTTTAGAAATACAAACATAGACTTTGATGGCAGATAAGGACCTCTTGGCCCACCTAGTCTGCCCATTTCCCTACCTACAGGATAAGCTGCAGATCCTAGTTAACCAGCAGCATATTTCTTCCTACCCCCCACAAAAATTGCCTTATGTCTGTCCCATTCATTCTTGAATTCTCCCACAGTTTTAGACCCCACAACCTCCTCAGGAAGGCTGTTCCATGAGTCCAACACCCTCTCTGTGAAAAAATACTTCCTCACATTGCCACTGAACCTCCCCATCTTCAAATTGTGTCCCTTGTTCTTGCACATCTCTTTTTCTGAAAGATGCTACCCTCTGGACTTTGTTGATTCCACCGAGGTACTGCTCTATCATGCCCCCGCCCAAGGGTATACATATTAAGCTCCTTTAGTCTCTCCTTGTATGACTTCTCTTGCAGACCATACACCATTTTAGTTGCCCTCCTCTGGACTGCCTCTATCCTTTCTATGTCCTTGCAGAGATGGGGTCTCCAGAACTGGACGCAGTACTCCAGATGGGGTCTCACCAACTGTCTGTACAGAGTGATAACAACTTCCAGTTTTCTGCTGGTGATGCCTTTCCCTGTACATCCCAGTATACCCCTAGCCCTCTCACTGCCTTCTCACATTGCTTGCTAACCTTAAGGTCATCTGATATGATTACCCCCAGGTGCCTTTTCATTTTTGTTGTTGTTACTACCCCCCCCCCCCCCATTGTGTAATCTTCCCCTGGGTGTTTGTTTCCCAGGTGCATTATGTTGCACTTCTTTGCACTGAATCCAAGCTGCCATACTTCTGACCATTCCTCCAACCTTGCTAAGTCCCTTCTCATCCTTTCCACACCTCCTTGTGTATCACCCCTGTTGCAGATCTTTGTGTCATCTGCAAAGAGGCATACTTTTCCTTCCAGTCCCTCTGCAATGTCACTTATAAAGACATTAAAAAGGACTGGACCCAGTACTGAACCCTGCGGTACCCCACTAGTAACCCCTCTTTCTTCAGAGTGGTCTCCATTTACAATTACATTCTGTGTCCTGTTGTCCAACCAATGTTTTACCCAGGCTACCACCCTGGAACCCACTCCCAGGCTGATTAATCTGACAATTAATAGGAACTATATGCAGTCACCATGTCCTGCTCCATAGAGCAATTGCCCTGGCGCAGTTCATAAGTCTGAAATCCAGGAGGCCTAAGTTGCAGTGCCAGTTAGAAAGAAAATAACTTGCACTCCAGAGCCAGGGGAGTGATACCCCAATGAAGGATGTCCATATTCCAGTATTCTTGATGAAAAGTTCCTCTTATTTTACAAGTACAACCTCACTCACAACACAATAAGCACTTCTGTCCTAGGTACCCTGGCGCTTCGCCAATTAAGGCTTCATCAGTGGGATAAGCACCTGGTTTAGGACTACTTTATTTACAGGCATGTAATTAATTCTTCCATCAGATCAACCAATCAGACACAAGTATCAGTTTTACAACCATTTCTTGCCAAAAATAAGGTTTAAAATAAAAACCAAATAGAGTTTCATAAACATCTCATATTGCCTTGCATGTATATAATAAACAATTTTAAAAAATTTAAATAATAATGAAAAAATGTAAACTGACCAGTCAGATCGCAGTATTTATAAACTCATGAAAAATAAATGTTTTGCAATCTACTTTTGTTTACCCTTATTTAACACACCCTTTACTTAAGAAGAAAAAAGGCAAACACTTATTGATCAGACATAACGCAGGTTTATAACTAAATAAGTTGCAAGTCCCCCTCCTGGAGGGAAATAATAGTCCGGGTCTGCCTTGGTGGTCATATCTCCAAAGGAGCCCCAGTCCAAAATGTAATACTTGGTCTGTATCCCAGCCAAGTCATGGACCAAGGCGAAATGTTTGAACAGAGTAAGGCCAGACCAAGTTCCTGTGTGATACATCATCCGCGCCTGCTGTATCAACTGCAGCGATGGGGCACTACCTCCTTCAGGGCGATTCTTCAAGCGTGCCATTTGTTCTTTGAAGATCCACTCCTCCTTCATCTCCTCGATAATGTCCCGTATCCTTTCAGGCACGTGAGGATAAGTCATATGGGGATACTCCACACGCAGCCTCCTACGGACCCACGTCTCTGCCAGACTCCATTCTGGCAGGTCTTTCAAACTGGTCCTCCTGGCTTGCCCAACTGATAACCCTATCACCCTTCAATACTTTATATTCAACAGGTCACTGGAATTTAACCCATCCATCCAGGTCCAGAGGGTCTTTGCCCGGACCGGAAGCTGTGGGTGCAGTCCACCAAGGTGATCACGGGGTGATGATAAGGCCTGGGGATTGCCCTACTCACTTGGTAGTCCTGGAACTGGAATGTGCTACCAATGTACTTTTCCCCATTCAGCTCCTCCAACTCCCTTTGATCTCCGGCACTCTCCCTGGTTACTGCTGGTGCAGAGGCAGACTCGGAGCCAAACCCGCTGGGCTTTATTTTAAACTTGGCTCCCGAGGTAGACTCCAACTTAGATGAAAGGGCCTGTGGGCTACCGCCAGACAGGGGCTGAGGCAGGCACCGCCTGGGCCCTGGGGGATCTCCTACGAGTTGTCTGAGACCCCTGCCCCTCCCTCTGCCACTGGGATAGCCAGTAGCCAACGGGAACTGGGGCAGATGTCTGTGCTCCCTGTCACCTTCTTTCCTTGTTTTTTCCCCTGCACCTTCCTCTTCTTCAGCCTCCATGATGCCATCTGGGGAAATGCTCCCGGTCTCATCCACATGGGCACAAGTACCTTCCCCTAGGGAGAGTCTATCAAAGGCTCCCGAATCCTCACTAGCCGGTGACCACAGTACATAGGAGTTCGCAGTGGAACTGGGAGGAACCCCCAAATTTGGAACTAGTGGAAAACCTGCATAATTTCTGCACACAGGCATTCTGGCAATGCCTTCCCCCTTATACCCACACCTCACACATCGAGCATTTGCTTGTCTTTTCTCTCCCAGCTTTCCAGAGCCAGAAGAGCAGTGAGGCAGGAACTGTGGCCAGTGGTTCCTCCCAAGGGTCGCCTCTGCTCCAATCTCCTCCCTGCCAGATACTACCCACCCCCAATTCATGGTCTGCTTAAGTCTCTTTTGCTATGCCTCCCAGTACCCACAACAAGGAATCACTCACTTCTTTGGTTTTCTTTCTTTTCTCAATGGCACTGTCCGTTTGCTTTGGGTGGGGTGTGTGCAATAACTCACTCTCACAGCTCTAAACACTGGTTCACTCTCTGGTTCCCGCTCGGCTCTGCACCCTCCAATTTCTTTTCCCAAGATGGCGTGTCTTCTGCAGCTGCTGTAGCGTCTCTATAGCCATCATCCAATCAGAATCCGCCTGAGCATCACGTGACCAGCAGGTCACGCACGCACACCACACCAGGCAGGCTGAAGCCAACTTTCAATTCAGGCCTATCCCACAGCAATTTTTTTCTGTGCCACAGGGCCCAACCAGGCTGGGAAAGCCTGCCAACACATTAGACCTTAAGGTTCGGGGTCCAGCTGAGTTTTGGGGTACAGGTAACATCCCAGTTGAGCCCCATGTGTAACCTCCTTGGACCCCTCATCTAGGGACATAAATCATCATCGCAGTTGTTCCAGAGAGCATTAGGGAGGACTACATCAAGTGCAACACCGGAGTCAGTGCACCCCCAACAAGGCAGGAAATACATCTGTCCTACCTCTTGTCGACTTTGTTTCCTGGAGCACTCCTGATCTTGCCTCAAATTCTGGAGTGGTTTGTTCCCCCGAACACTGACCACCGGACCAGGATCTCTGAATTGCAACCTCCTGACTCTTCTGAGCCCCAGAACCCCTCGATCCCTGATGCAGCCTGATGGATGCCTTCTGGAATTACAACTTATGAAATAAATCAGACACAAGGGAAGGAGCTTTCCAGTTCATTTTTCCACCTTCCAAACTTAAATAAAGAATCATTGCCAAATTTCTTCCCAAGTAGCTTCTTTATTTTAGCTCCTGCACTCCAAATGATTCCAGGAATGCAAGGGTCACACATCCTTCATCGAATAAATAAAGCAGCTCCATGGGGCTATCTGAACTTTTTTACAAAATACCCAGGCTGGACATTCTTAGCAGCAATAATGGTTTACACGCAGTACAAGCAAGGTTTCTCTATGCTATCCTCTTGGATGATTTACCCAAGGAACCTCCCTACTTAGAAAATCCACAGACTCCTGGCTCATTGGTGCTGGTAAGCCAAATCTTTTTTTTCTATTCTGGGTTAAACATTCTCTGTCTGGTATGGCACTGGTCGCTGCCCTATCTCTGGTGCAGGAAAGCATGCTGCTTCCCCCACTTGGCCCCTGGACCTTGGCCCAAATCTCAAGGGGTAACAGGATTTTTTTCCTCTGACCCTGGCCCCGTAACCCACTTTTTATTGCTTTACAGTGAAAATAAACCTGCTGGCGCTCCCAACCACACAGCATCCTTTCCCTCTTTACAACTCAGCCTTTCCTTTTGCACTGCTCTCCACTGGTGCAGCGGCCCTCAAATACTGGCCCTGCTCCAGTACCTGAGCTACGCTGCCACAGCCCAGGCCACTCCAAGCAACCCACCTCTGCAGATAGTGCCCAAATCCTTTCTTCTGCTCCCAGCTGACCCTTTCGGAGGGTCCGGCCCTAGGCCCACATCCCTATCAACACATCCTGGGCTTGTGGTAAGCTCCAGCCACAGGTCACCCTCCAAGGCCTGCCCTAAGACCTGCGACCCACCTGGACCTTTAATGCTGGCACCCCAGGTCCTCACGCTCCAAGCAGGTTCCCTGAACTGGGTGAAGGGCTCTCTGGCTCCCTCTGCCCTCAGGCCACCCTGCCACACCGAGTACGGGGAGAGGCACTGCCACCACCCCCCGGTGGGGACCCTGCCACTGTCCCCACAGCCTTGGCAGCCTGAACAAACTACTTCACAATCTCTAAGGGCTCCTGCCTATCCTGGCCTCCTACTGAACCTGCACCTCCCTTACCCCGACGATGCAGGACCTGGCTGACCATCCTCCCCACAGAGCTTCCTTCCCGGCTCCTCGATGCCACATCACTGCAGAGGCCTTCCCTATCTGCCACCTTAGGAGGACTGCCCCCCACAGGCCCACCCGGACAGCCAAGCTCCATTCTTGACTGCCTACTCTGCTCCACCAGCCTCGCCCTCCAGCCCCAGGCCTAATGCCTGGGCTGCAAAAAAGCCCTGAAACTTCCTATCTCCAGCCTTATATACCTTCCCTAGCTAACCATCTGCTGCCACCTGGAGGTGTCCAGAAGGTACTGACCCCCAGAGCAATAATAAATTCCCTAGCTCGGGGGGGGGGATCCTAAATGGCAGCATAAGCTCCTCCCACAAGGGGGGGGCTTACAATCTTAACCCTTGCCAGGTATACAAGACTATTTCTAAGTCAAATGTGGTGGCCATCATTTTTGCTTCAGAAAAACAAAATTAAAACATATAGAAGATACTTTTTCGGTGGAACTAGAAAATTTCTCCACCACTTAAAACTGGAAGATGTCTGGAATCTTTCTTTTACGCTGAAAAAAATGGTGGGGTCAAATTTTCTGCCTAGTTTCACTGCACTGCTACCTTAAATTTACATTGAGGAAGGTCTATTGTCTTATTCACAGTGTACCTGCTACTGTATATAATACTGATGTATGTTTTCACTACATTATCTTTCTATTTAAAATTAGTTTTTAATCTTTTAAATAATTCTGCTGTAAAAGGAGACTGTATCCTCCAGCGAGTTTACCAGGTTAACAAATTCTTAAAAATAATCCCACCATCCGATCATCTAGTCCCAATCACCCCCATCAAGTCATCTCTCTGTGCTGAAAGTAATGGTTTAATTGGTCCAGCGCAGCACAAAGATCCTCGTCTTCTCACTCTCACTGCTGGGTATTCTCACACAAAGCAATACTGGGACGGGAATGGCAGCATTTGGGCATAGTGGGGAGAGGATGAGGATCTTCGCACTGCGCTGAATCTGTTAAAAAATTGTTTTCATTATTTATTTATCCTACCGTGGTCAGTTGTCGTCACACATTTCTGAGCATTCAGCTAAGCAACCACCCAGACCTACTATCAGACAACCCCAACTCATGCCCTCCATGTGTTACAATCCACAGCAGGGCCAAAAGGGAAGGCAGGCATCCCCATCGTTGCTCATTGGAGCACAATCTGGTAAGGCTCTGGCATGTCTGGCGTGGGGACTGAGCATACTGTCACCATCACACAGATGGCCACCATTTTCTACCTGTATTTGCTTCCCGCGGTACCAAGAATAGCCCCTGCAAGTCTCATGTGCATGCAGTGACACCCTGGGGAAAAGGTACGTTCCCTGGCTCACCAGAGGGGTTGCTGCAGCACTGGATCACATAGTGCTAGCCCCAGTCTGCCTGAGAGCTCCCGAGTCTGATCCTGAACCTGGATCGCCAGCATGAGAACATGAGACACTACCCATTGGACCATCAGATGGCTTTTAAAAAATTATTTTAATTTACAGGGGTGGCTTAATGGGGGGATAAGGATTTGGTTGGAGGGTGGTGGGCCTGAGATGGGTTAGCTTTTACCACATGAAAAAGTGGGAAAGGCAGACATTCATTTTTTATCTATTCATTCAATTTGTTAACTGGTAAGAGCACTGGACCAAGGGTCCTTTTTCAGGCTCTACCCAGGCTAAAGCATTGCAATACATTAACAAAAAAACAAATAATATCAAATACAGACATAACTGCAAACAATTACATAAACACTGAGTAAAGAGATGTTCCCCTAAAATGTTTTTTTTAAAGACAGACAATGAACAAGGTTTACAAAGAAATTCTGGCAAATTATTCCAATAGCTGGGAGCAGCAATTGAAAAGGCTTGTGCCCCTACTTTAGTTTTATGATATTTTTTTTCTCAAGTACTCCATGAGACAAACGTAAGTTGATATGTTGGCAGACAGGGTCAGGGAGGCTGCTGCCATTAGGTGGGGAGATGCTGGTGGTCAGAGAAAGTACAGTTACGTAAGAACTTACCGTAACAGTAGATCTTCGAGAACAGCTCTTGCAGCAGGTTACACCATTAGGACTGAAGCCGGCAGTCGTCAGGACCCCACGGCAATTTTCTAGCTAGCAGTCTTCAGCGAGGACAGCCTCCAACGTCGGTCCCGCCCCCGACGTCAGGCATAGTACATAAGGAGGCGGTCCCGCCATAATCCCCAGTTCTCTCGCCGGAGACTTCCGGCCGCTGGATGACATCAGAAGAGGAGACCGAGGACCCGCCATCAGATGGCCAAGACTAAGAACCGACCTTTCCGATCCTAAGGATAGTGATAGGCTGGAATCTACTTCCTCCAAGGGGGAATGGTGGGCGGGAAGGTACCTGCTGCAAGAGCTGTTCTCGAAGATCTGCTGTTACGGTAAGTTCTTACGTAACTGTACTATCTTCTTCGAGATACAGCTCTTGCAACAGATTACACCATTAGGACTGATTCCCAAGCAATGGCGCCTTCAAAAAGCCATCGGGAGGAGGCAAGATGGAAATTGAGACCCGTCCTGAGCCTAAGACAGAAGTCCCTGAAGAACGGCTAGGCCGAAACTAGCTCTTCGCCTTGAGGTGATATCCAAGCTACAATCCCTGATAAAGGTGTGCACCGAACACCAGGTGGCTGCGACACATATAGCCGATGTAGACACGTTCTTCAATGCTGCAAAGGAGGTAGCCACCCCTCTTGTGGAATGGCCCTTGACCACTCCTGGTAAGGGTTTCTTACGTTTGTCGTAACAAAACGAGATACACTGAATGAGCCAGTGTGAAAGGGTCTGTTTTGAAACTGGGGCCCCTTTCATCCTCTCAGCAAAGGAAACAAACAGCTGCTCCACTTTCCGGTGCTGTTTGGTTCTAGTCAAATAATACCCGAGACACCTGTGAACATCCAGGGTGTGGAGCAGTGTTTCTCCTCGATTGGTGTACTTAGGAAAGTACACTGGTAAATCAATATCCTGGTTAAGAGTAAGGGCTGAAACCACCTTAGGCAGGAACTTAGGATTCGTCCTCAGGGACACCCTATCCTGATGAAAAATTAAATAAGGCTCCTTGCACATGAGAGCATGTAATTTGGAGATTCTTCTCGCCGAAGTAACAGCAACCAAAAACAACGTTTTTCACGACAGAAAACGCAGCTTGCAATTTGCGGCTGGTTCAAAGGGTGGCAGCGTAAGCTGCTCCAGGACAAAGGGTAAATCCCAAGGAGGGACGGGATCCCTAATGGGCGGCCTAAGGTGGAGGACCCCCTTTAAAAAGGCACGGGTAGTATCCAGCTGGGCCACCATGCGGTGGCCTATGGGGGCATGATAAGCTGAGATTGCACAAAGGTGCACTTTAATCGAGGAGTAGGCTAGCCCGGATTGAAAGAGGAAAAGCAGGTACTCCAGAACCAGCTTCTCAGGACAGTCTCAGGGCGAGAAACCGCGTGCTTGAGACCACAGACAAAACCTGCGCCACTTCATGGCGTATGTTGCATGTGTCGCCAGTTTTCTGGTGCCAGAAAGTACATCTGCCACCTCTTGCAAGACCCCGTGTCACAACATGGCTATGTCTCTAGGAGCCAAGCATGCAGGTTCAATGAATGTAAGTCCGGGTGGACTAGTGAACCCTCCTCCTGAGACAACAGGTGGGAGCTGATTGGCAAGGGAAGCGGAGGTTCCCGGGACAACTGATTCAGAAGCGGGAACCAAATTTGCCTGGGCCAAAAAGGCGCTATCAAAATAAGCGTCGCATGCTCCCTGCGAAGTTTGAGAAGGACTCTCTGGATCAACGGGAAAGGAGGGAAGGCGTAGAGGAATCTGCCCGCCCAGGAGAGGGACAACGCGTCTCGCCAGAAAACACCAGGCCCTGGATCTAGCGAGCAAAAATTGGGCAGTTTTGCGTTGGATGGGGACACGAATAGATCTAATTCTGGAGTGCCCCATCTGTGGAACAGATCCTCTGCCACCTCCTGTAGAAGTTCCCACTCATGGACTCTGGCCTGGGAACAACTCAGGCTGTCTGCAACAGTGTTGTCCACCCCAGGAACGTGAACTGCAATGAGGTTTGCGCCGTGTCGTATTACCCATTCCCACACCCTCATGGCCTCCCTGCAAAGGGAGTAGGAGTGTGTGCCTCCTTGTTTGTTGAGGTAATACATCACCGCAGTATTGTCTGTTTGTAACAGGAGAGTACTCGGTGGATTCTCCGACTGAAAGGCTTGCAGGGCATAAAGGACCACCCTCACCTCCAATATGTTGATATGGAGATGAGATTCCTGGGTAGTCCATGTTCCCTGAGACCTCACCCCGTTCAAGTGCGCTCCCCACCCCAGCCCTGAGGCGTCTGTGGAGAGTGTTATCACCGGGGACGGCGCTGTGAAAGGAACCCCCACCGACAGGGTTCCCGGATCTAGCCACCATTGCCAGTCCCGAACCACAGCCTTCGTGATTCTGACTGGATGCTGCAAATGGTCTTGCCTTTGGTCCCACTGCACCCTTGACATCCACTGGGTTACCCATATGTGGAGTCTTGCCATTGGGACTGTTGGAATGGCCGCAGCCATGTGTCCGAGCAGGCGAAGGACCAATCTGGCCAGGACGGTCTTCTTCGCTGATAGGTCCCTTATGAGGGATCGTATGCATTCCGCTCTGTCTTCGGGAAAGAAGGCTTTCCCCCTGACAGTGTCCAGAACTGCCCCAATGAACTGCAGTTTCTGGGACGGTACCAGGAGAGACTTCTCGTAGTTGATTAAGATGCCCAGAGACCGAAAGAGAGCCTGAGTATGCTGAATGGCCAACAGCAATGCCTCCTTGGAGGAGGCCATGAGAAGCCAGTCGTCCAGGTACGGAAACACGTAGTGGCCCTGTCTCCTCAGAGACGCTGCCATGACTGCCATGCACTTGGTGAATACCCTGGGTGCTGATGACAGCCCGAAAGGAAGCACTAGGAACTGATAGTGGTGGCCGAGAAACTCGAAGCGCAGGAACCTCCCGTGCGCCTGAGCAATAGGGATGTGCAGGTAGGCGTCCTGCATGTCCAAGGACGCCAAAAAAGCATCCTTCTTCAGCATGGGGATTAGTCCCGGGAGGGTCACCATGTGGAAGCGCTTGTAAACGACCGACATATTGAGGTCGCTGAGGTCCAAGATTGGACGGAGGTCCCCTGTTTTCTTTGAAACCAGGAAGAAGTGTGAATAATAACCTGCTCCTCTCTGGTTCCCTGGAACATGCTCCAAAGCTTCTTTCTGCAGAAGCGTGAGCACTTCCTGCCTTATGAGCAGAGCGTGCTGACCCAGTAACGGGAGAGCAGAGGAGGCCTTGTGGGGGGCTTGTATACGAATTCTATATAGTGGCCTTTTACGACCAACTGTAGCACCCACCTATCGGTGGTGATCGACCGCCACCCTGGCAGGTGGTCTGCGATGCGACCCCCAACCTTTGTTTCCCATTGATCCTGAGGAGGGGCGGGGGCCGGGAAGGAGTCATGCTGTGGCAGCAGAGGGTCCTGCAGGTTGGGCCGACTTAGTAGCACATTGGCCTCTACCTGAGGACGTCTTGGCCTGGGCTTTCCGAGAGAAGGAACCCCTCTGTTGCTGGCCGGAACGAGGTTGTTGCCTCTGGGTCCGGCTGCGAAAACGACTCTAGTTCCTACGAAAGGAACTGAGTCTAGATCTGTACATGGCCTGGACAGATCTAATAGCCTTCCCAGCTTCCTATAATTTGGTGATGACCTTTTCCGAGGCTTCACCAAACAAAACTTTGCCATGAAAAGGAGCTTCCATAATGTTTTTCTGGACATCCTGGATAAACCCGGAGACACAGAGCCATGAGTGTCTCCGGAGACATACGCCTGAGGCTGCCGCTCTGGCCGAAGAGTCCGCGAGAGTCGTATGCGGCTCGGAGCACCTGGGTCCCCACGTCTGAACCTGTGCGGAGGAGCTGAAGGAGTTCCTCCTTTGGCCACCGTCTGGCAATTTCTCCGCCAGTTCCTGTCCCTGTTCCCACAGCGCGTTCTGGAACTGAACCATGTGGGTCAGGTAATTCAACGATCTAATGGAGCAAGTCGTGGCCACGTAAGTGTGCCTGCCCAGCACGTCCAATTGCTTAGACTCCGGGTCAGGTGGCTGCGTGCTCAGATGTTGCGGATTCTGAGACCAATCATGAGAGGCTGCAATGACCAGGGAGTCGGCCAGAAGATGGTTAGCCAGGTACTGGTCCTCCCTTGGGGCCTTGTACAGGCAGTCAGCCTTCTTCGGCATTGCCGGGATCGAATGTGGATGCTTCCACGCTGCCTTGGTGACGTCCACGAAGGTGTCCACCAAGGGTGGCACTACCACAGGCTTGGGATCTTTTGCGAAGGTAGCGAGCAAGGCATAGTCTTTGGGTCGAGTTCCTCGCCATCCCATCCCATGTTCTCTTGGATGTGTCTCATCTCGGAGAATGAGGGATCATCCGGAGGAGACCTAGGGAGGTCACGTGGGTCCGGAGAGGGGATGCTGATTGGTGAAGGAGACCTGGAGCATTCAGAGATATCAGATCTGGAATCCTCCGTAGACGTTGAATACCGACGTCTTCTGGGTCTCTTGGGGCTGGGTGACCCAGAAGAGGATCTTGACGGAGGCCTTCTCTTTTCTGTAGATCTACCCCTAGGAGGTGCTGCTGGGTCCTGGGGGGAAGGTGCTCGGCCTGCTGACCCTTTTGGTGAAAGAGGGGTGCAGGCGTCGGTGGTGCCGCGGGTGGGAGGAGGGTGCGTGGTGACCACATCCTTTTTGATGGTGTCCCACCAGAAAGTGAAGAGCTTCTTCACTTCCGCCAAGTTTAAACCCATAACGGACTGGGCGCCAGTGGCTCTGTCGCCAGGGCTGGGCGCTCGGCTCCCGGGGTCTCAGGTTCTGAGAGGCTCCCGTGGGGTTCACGCCGGTCCGAATCGCCCGCCTGGTCTTTGGGCTGGGAAGACTCCTCCTCTGACAACGCGGTGTGGTCCTCCTGGCTGCGGTATCTGACGTCGGTCCCCCAGCCGGCGTCCTGGAGGGTGAATGCCTGACCGGTGACGGGTGACGAACTATCGCCGGTTCCCAGGAATGTTTATGTACCTTAGCCGACATCAGGTCCGACGTCCGCTTAAGGGAGGTCAGCTCCTTGGTCTTGCGTTGGGGTGGCGGCGGCAGGGAGACTGACCAGACGTCAGAAGCTGAGTGCCGGGAAGATGACTTGTGATACTCCCCTGACCTGGATGAGGCCTTAGCCGAGGAAGCAGGCCTGGAGGTCTTGGCAGGCCACAGAGTAGAAGAACCACTGGCCAATTTGACCACAACCGGGGGAGGCTGAGATTGGGCTCTCGACGGGGAGCGGTCCGACCTGGAGCTGGAGCTGCGGGAGTCCGAGGCCCTGGAGGGCGATCTGGGTCTCATCTTCTCCCGGTACTTCTCGTGGTGCCTGTGTGACTTCCCCGAAGATTCCCCTCTGAAGGAAGGTTCCATGGCCTTAAGCTTTTCTTCAAGAAGGAGAGCCTGGAGAGCCTTCTGTCGGCGGATTCTCGTTCGGCTGTTAAAGCCCTGGCACAAGGAGCAAGCCTGGGTGTCGTGATCCGGGCCCTTGCACCGAACGCAGGCCGAATGAGGGTCTTTGAAAGGAATCTGCTTCCCACAGGCACACTTCAAAGAATGGCCCTCCACTGAAGTTGGGAGGACATCAGATGAAGAAACGGATGAAAAATAGATTTCCTCCGAAGTTTGTGAAAGTTTGGAAGGATTTCCAAGTCATCGCTCGCTAGACTTAACTGATGAGGTCGAGACATGCAAAGCCGATGGCGGGAAAGAACTGGGGATTCTGGCGGGACCGCCTCCTTATGTACTACGCCTGACGTTGGGGGTGGGACCAACGTCGGAAGTGGTCCCCGCTGAAGACTGTTAGCTAGAACATTCCCGTGGGGTCCTGACGCCTGCCGGCTTCAGTCCTAATGGTGTAACCTGCTGCAAGAGCTGTATCTCGAAGAAGATCTGGAACCAATCTGTATCCCAAAATGCTCTTCAATGTAGAAGCCAAAGGAGAATACAGCTGCCAATCCATGGGGTGGGTGGGTAGGTAGGTGTGTGTATGTGTGTTTTTTTTTTGGGGGGGACCCTATTACTAAAGCACTCTATAATCCAGGAGGGTTGAACAGACTGAGGAAAACATAACACCAGCGAATAGCATGTAAAGCCTTAGCAATTTGATTATAACTAAATTAGTTGTTTTCAAAATAGGACCCAAAATGGAATTAAATATTTATTTTACTTAGTTTTTGTTGACTGGGAGAGGGCTAATCAATTCTGCCTATTTTCAGCCTCGTCGGGGGAAGGGGGGGGATACAGATGGAAACTAACTGAAATTGAAGCAAATTAAGCTGTTGGTGATATTTTTAGAGAATGTGGGAAATTTGGCCAGGATACCAGGGAAATTTCCCTCTCTTTTTGAGAGGTGCCATGGGATCTTTAATGTTCACCTGAACAACCACCAGACCAGGCAGACGGGACCTCAGTTTAACGTCTCATCTGAAAGACGGCACCTCAGGAGTTCAGCATCCTCTATATGATGCACTACAGTGTCAGTATTGGGATTTTACCCCAGGTGCCTAGTGTGGGGCTTGAACCCACAACCTTCCACTCCTCTGGCCTCAGAGGTGAGTGTGCAACCTGCTGAGCCACTGACACCCTCCAACCAAATTCTTATCCCCCCATTTAACATCTGAACACACAATCAGAAGCCAAAACGTATCCATAATTAGGTGACCATGGCAAGGTGCTGACATCTTCAATAACTAGCATCAGGAAAGGAAATTAACCCTTAATCTTCTGGAGTATCTCCTCCATAGACCCATACTTTTTGGTCTTATGCCAGAGGCAGGGGAGCCACCAGGCTATAGCCTGAAGGCCAGGGTCTTCATTTGTATTTTAAAACTGAGCAACTCTGCCTTAACTCAGCAGGCCACGAACATCTTTCATCCACTACAATGCCTTGGCCTTCACTTTTCAAAATCCTGCTAACTCCTAGGCAGAATCCCCGGGAGAATCAGAACTTTTTGGGAATGGTGGCACAGACATATGTGCTGGTGTATGAATGGCACTGTCAGCCCCTTACTCCTCATTAACTCTTTCTTGCAGTGAAAAACTACTACTGTAACCCCCCTGCAAATGGGGGTTCCCAAAAGACTTCCAGGAGCTTGCTTGAATGCTCCAAGCCTGAATGGTGTTTGGCATTTAAGCCATTTATCAGTGAGTGTTTTTAGAACCTCTGGTACTGTCTCTTTAAGAGCTGTCTGCTTGCAGACATAATTAGTTTGTATGGGGGACTGTGTGTTTCTTTGATTGAGTACCACTCAAGCTGCTGCCAATTCACTTCATTGTTGCAGTCACTAGGAGTGCAAAGGGAACCTATCTGAAAGATGTAACTGTTTGCCAGAAATTATTTAGAGTAATAATGAAATTACAGTTTGTCTAACCTGCTTTCTTTGCAGTCAGAACTGTGTCTGCTAGTTCCCATTCTAGTTTTGAACTGCTGAACTGGACCAATCAGTGTGGGGTAAGCTAGCTCTAAAATGGTGCCTTGGAGCCGAATCAGAACTTGGACTCATAATCTGAGCCAGCCACAAGAGGATTGTATGGGCAGTGACTCTGGGAGATGTAGTTTAGACTTCAGTGCCTTTTGGACCAACAGCAGCAGTCTATTGTAGTGACAGCCAATCCAGTCAAGAACTGGGAGGAACTCAAAGGAAGTGCCCGGTTTTGTCGGTTGGAGTTTCAGTTGAGCTTTGGCAGTGAAGAAGGAAGGAGCCCTGTGCTTTTCAGTGTGCAGTTTTAGTCAAAAAACGTGTGTAAGGCCCAGAGTTCGGTCTGCAGCATGTAACAGCTTGTTAGGACTGAATCCGTCCTGTGAAAAGAATCAAAGGATCTCTGAAGAGTAGAAACCAGGCTCACCCTGTAGAAGACTGGAGGAACTGCTAAAAGAATTCACTCGGTCTGTCAGGAACTGAATCTGCTGTGTGTTCTCCGGGTATTGTGCAGTAATTGCATCGGGATACAGATGCAGCCTGCCTGGTATAGTGCTTTCTTTTATATGGATGTGTGAAGAGGTTTGTGTACCTCAAGTGAGCCCTCTGACATTGAAGGACCCTATCTTATTTGGAGGTCGTGAGTACTAATTCAGGGTCGCTCCCTGTTGAATTGCCACATTAAATCCAAATGGAATTACTGTACTGCTGACTGTTTAATTCTCCTTTTCTCTGTGTGAAAGGGCCCCTACCAGCTGCCACGGTTTGGACTAGCCACTAGGGCTTGGGTACCCAGGGACAGTAACTGATAGGGATAGGCCTGTGCACAGAGCCATAAATAGATTATTAGAGTGATAAGCTAATTAACCTGATTTCCCCTGTCCTTGTTATATCCCCTAAATAAATCAGAGCTGCTTGTTTCAGCAAAGTTATACTGCCTGAGGTATTTGTCTATGTTAAAGTACTGTACTGTGATTGTTGCACTGTATCTCATTTCACAGGAGGTCCCAGTGCCAGAACCAGACCTGGGGTAAGTGTATACTGTGAAGGTAATTCTGATATATTGTGTGGGCCACTAGTGGGAAGAAAGGGGGGTTGCAGTGTCCCAGAGGGCTGTGACCAAGTTAGTTTAACTATTGCAAACCCTGACCTCTGGGTGGAGGCACCCGCCATTGGATCCAGGCCCCTCAACCTGTTAGTGGCAAATCAGGCAGGGGTAGTAGCCCCCGGGATAGCGCCATCTAGGGGTTACACTACCATTAAGGAAGAGGGAATAAAATGGTTATCTGACTAGAAATCATGGGTTTGTAATAGAAAAAAAACTGCAGTTACTGCTGTGGGCATGGACAAAAAGGAAGGCTACTTCAAGCAGAGGGAAGGAAGGAAAGAACTAAATGGAAAGTGACAAGTGTACCAACTGCATGCCAGATACTAAGTACATAACATACACAGCAAGTTATGTGACCCATGAAAGAAAAGGGGAACAAAAATGGAAATGACGTGCCTACTGTAGTTCTTGATCTTCTTGTACGAAGTCTCCACCACTTACTCACACTAATGGGAGTACGCCAGAGGCGCTAGTACCAAGCAGGAGCAAACTTTTTCAGGATGGTCGGAGCCTGAGATGGAGCGGTGAGGAAGCAGCACTGCAAGCCAGGCACGTGCGGTAATGACTATCTCAGTGTCGACCCTCCAACTGCCTCAATACCTTTTTTTCCCCAGAGGAGGTGTAGGGTAACTAACCTAGAAAGGACTAACCTAAAACTCAGAAATAGACAGTCCGAATGACCCATGTAAGAAGGGTCAACAAAGTCTTCACAGCTCAGCCATAGAGGGAGTGAAGACCAGAAACAGAGAAGTGAGCTCGGGGAATGGAGGGGGGGCGTGTAAATCAGTGGTGGAGACTCCATCCAAGAAGATCAAGAATTACGGTAGGTGTGTAATTTCCATATCTTCCAGGACATAAAGTCTCCACCACTCATTCACGCTAATGGGAGAGTACCGAGCTAAATAATCACCCCCCCCCCCCCGAGATGGGCGGCAGGAGATAAAACAGCTCACACGCCTAGGACACAAGTCTGTTAAGAACTGTCCTGCCAAATGACAGATATCGCCTGGCATGGACAACCCAAGGCACAGTGCTTAACGAAAGTATGCACTGAGCTCCATGTAGCCGCACTGCAAATATCTGCAATGGGCACATTACGGATTACTGTCAGAGATGCCATGACTGCTCTGGTAGAGTGAGCGTACACTCTGGCTTCCAGCTTGACCTGTGCCAAAGAATAGCAGTGGCGACGGCATGCCACCAGCCATGCTGAAATGCACCTGATAGCAACAGGATGACCCAGCCAGGTCGTGCAGAAGGAAACATACAGTTTTTGAGCCTTGCTAATTTCCTTTGTTCTATCTAGATAGAACTGCAATGCTCTCTTTAAATCCAGCGAATGAAGGGTACGCTCCCCTTCATTCCGGAAGTTCGCAAAGTAGGTAGGAAGGACTGAAGGTTGATTCAGATGGAATTCTGAGACAACCTTTGGCAGAAACTTAGGATGAGTCCTAAGAACTACTTTGCCCTTGTGAAATACAGTGTACAGGGGGTCTGTGACCAGGGCGTGTATTTCAGAAACTCTACAGGCCGAAGTAATAGCCACCAGGAAGACGGTTTTCCAACTTAGGAATTTAAACTCTCAAGTAGCTAGAGGATCGAAAGGTTTATGAGCGAGCATGTCTAGCACAAGGTTAATGACCCAGGCTGCAACTGGATGTCTAATAGGAGATCTAGTATGCAGAATACCTTTAAGAAACCTCTTAACTACAGGCAGCTGAGCCAGTGACATGGACAGCACTGGCTTATGATATGCCGAAATTGCACAAAGATGAACTTTGACTGTGGAGTATTGTACACCTGTGTTTGAGAGGTCTAAGAGATACTCCAATATTTTATTCAGTGGGCAGGAAAAAGGATTCCAAGAGGATTTTGCATACTAGATAAAAAAACACTTCCATTTAGCTGTGTAGGTTTTTCTGGTGGCCGGCTTGCGCACGGCCAAAAGAATATCTGAAACTCTACGAGAAACATTAAACCTATTCACCTCTATCTCCTCAGGAGCCAAGTGTGAAGGTGAAGCGACCTCAGGTTGGGATGGACCATGGGACCCAGGTTTAGAAGGTTCGTCTGAAGGGGAAGCAGTTTTGGGGGGTGACGATAGCGTGTTGAGTAGCAGGAACCATATCTGCCGAGGCCAGAAGGGGGCAAGGAGAATCATTCTGCCCCCCTGGGATTCCAATTTGAGCAGCATCCTCTGAATTAGGGGAAGAGGAGGAAATGCGTACAGAAAGCGTTTTGTCCACCGCAGCCTGAATGCATCCTGACAAAAAAACGCCAGGTCCTGGATTTCTGGAGCAGAAGAGAGGCAGTTTTGCGTTGAGTGGGGACGCAAAAAGGTCCAGGTCTGGAGTTCCCCACTCTTTGAAAAGTGCCTGAATGACGGTTGAGTCAAGAGACCACTCGTGAGGATCTGCCTCCGTTCTGCTGAGACGGTCTGCCAGCTCGTTTTGTACTCCTGGCAGATAAACCGCCTGAATCAGAGCCTTATGCGTCAGGCACCATTTCCACACTATCACTAGTTCCCTGCATAATGGGTAAGAATGTGTGCCACCCTATCTGTTGATGTAAAACATCACTGCCTTGTTGTCTGTTTGAAGGAGAATGTTCTTGTGATAGAGTATGTCCTTCAAAGCTCGGACTGCATAGAGACGGGCTCTCTTTTCCAGGACGTTTACATGAAGTTTAGACTTGTCCTGAGTCCAAGTACCCTGGGTGTAAAGATCCCGGCAGTGAGCTCCCCAACCCATCAGGGACGCATCCATGGTAATGGAGATCTGATGATCCAGAGGAGTGAAGGGATATCCTTCCAAAAGGTTGTCCTCCTGAGACCACCAGGTGAGCGACCTCTTCAGAGGTTCCATCACCTTGATGAGAAAGGACTAAGGGTGAGAGGTTGGGGACCACTGAGTACAGAGCATCCACTGAGAGGCTCTAATGTGAAGAAGAGCCAAGGGTACAGTGAACACTGAGGATGCCATGAGGCCCAACATCCACTGCATCGAGATAACTCGAACTGAGCTGTGTTCTCTGTTGTATCGGGCCATCTGTAAGATATCGCCCCTTTTGTCCTCTGGAAGAAAAGCTTTCGCACAGGAGATGTCTAGAAGAGTTCCTATGAAAAGGAGCTTCTGGGAGGGCTGCAACTGCGACTTGTTGAAGTTCTACAGGACTCCCATGGACGTGAGAAAGTCTGAGGCTGTGGCCACGGCCTCCAGAGTCTCTTGCATGGAGGGACTTGCTGAAAGACAGTCGTCCAGATATGGGAATACTTGTATTCCAATTTTCCTGAGGTGCACCGCAAGAACTGCACAACACTTTGTAAAAAAATGAAAATTACGTACCTACCGTAATTATGATCTTTCTGTGCATCTTCACCATTCATCACTTCTGGGTAGATGGCCGGAGGTCATGACCGCGCGGGAGCTTTTTTTTTTTTTGGTAGGTGGAGTCGATGCAGCACTGGCACCGCCCTCGAGGCCGACGCATTGCGTGGCGCTCATGGGTTGGCCGTTATGCGCTGTCGACTCCGCCTGCCTGCCAGGTCTGAGTCGCCGGAGAGGTAAGAGAAAGGGAGTGGAGGGTGGGACAAGGAAGTCCAAGGGATAGAAAAAGGAAAAGATGCATAAACTCAAAGGAGAAATAAGGACTGAGAGGACAGAAGAAGAAGAAGAAGAAGTCGGAAACTAGAGGGATTGGGAGGGTCCCCAATCTCTGGAAATATAGGGGGGAGGAAGGGTGGGATAAGGATTTAGGAATTAGGATGAGGATGATAAGGGAGAAAAGGTTTAACCATACCCTGGACCTTGGTCCGTCTCCACATTGTATAGGAACTGCAAGGAGTAGCAAGGCTTCTTGCCAGAATTCAAGGCACAGAATGTCTGGCAAAACTCCATTTGAGCAGAATCGGCTTATTCTGGAAGAAGGACAGGGCACAGAGAATTATCACCCTCTCAAGGAAAAGATTTTTGGTAAAAAAAGAAAAAGAGTTTTTTTTTAATAAAGGATAGTCCAAAGGACAAGGAAAATAAAATGGACGGAAAGAAGGAGGAGGAGAGAATGGAGGGCAACTGCTAACTCCCACCACACGGGGTGGAGCTAACGCACTGAAGAAGGGGAGCCCCCATGCTGACCACTCTCCCCAGAAATTATCCCCCTATGTGCCCTCGTCTACCCCACTCCTGACAAAGAAAGGGGGGGGGGTTGAGAATGGGCACAGAGAGGGAGGGGGACCCAGAGACTGAGTCCCCAGGGGGATGAAGGGCGGGATTGTGAAGAATGGTGAAGATACACAGAAAGATCATAATTACGGTAGGTACGTAATTTTCATATCTTGTCTGTGTCAATCTTCACTATTCATCACTTCTGGGTGAATGCCGAGCCCCCCCAAAGGGGGATTTCTTTTTAACCCTAAGGGACAGAGTCCCTTAGCTCTCAGTGGGTGACACACTAAGAGGGAAAACCTTCAGGGCCTGGAGAGGCCCGAGAGTGGGGAGAGTGAGACAGGGACCCCCCGAAGGGGGAATGAGGTTGCCCCAACAAACGCCGTCTCGCTGTATGGGAGAAGAGGTAGGTTCTCTGGTGAGCGGAGTTAATCACCCTACACTGGGCCAGGGGTGACAACCGGGAAAGACGCAGCCATGCCGTCTGTCTAGTGCAGATCGCTGTCCCTACGACCCTGGAAGCTACCTCGCTGGCATCATAAGATGCCCTCGCTTGGTGCCTTGCAAGCTCCAGGCCAAGCGCAGAGTGCAATGGCTTGTCAGGTTTGCTCCGTATCAGGCAACGAGGCTAGGAGCTGACCTAGCCTGGACCACAAGAACCTGTCATAGGCTGCATAGTGGGCCTGATGTGCAGAAATAGAAAGCAGCAACCGTGCCAAGCAGAAAGACCTCCTCCCCCAGAAATCAAAGTCCAAGGAATCTTGGTCTGGGGGCCGGTCACGGTGAAGGGTGTGAAGCCCATCAGGAGTATCCAGCTGCGTCAGTCCTGACTGAGGCTGATGCATAGAACCTGGAGACTCAGGGGTTGCGCAATACCTCTGGCAGAGATCCCTAGCGGTAGGAACACCGGAAAAAGGTCTCTGCCAGGAACACAATGATGCCTCCCTAAAGGGAGCAGGCCAGGGGGGCACCACAAGGGTGCCCCCACTGAAGTCGCCCAAAAAGGCATGCACCGAGTGCCAGGGGTGAGGTGCAAGTCCTCCAACATCCTCACGAGGAAACGCTGATACTCAGTGAGATCAGAGGTTGGAGAGATGTGGAAAGAAGGCTCCTCTCCCCCAGAAGAGGGGGATGAAGAGTTGGAGGGCACCGACTGCTCAGAGGGCGGCAGCTCGGGGGAGGTTGAAAAACCTGTCTGTCCACTGCCCTGACATAAGCTGGGAACCGAGCAGCCACAGCCCTGAATTGCTCCCAGAAGAGAGGCCCGCTATGACCAAGGATGACTGGGAGCACAAGAAAATGTGGCAGAGGGATGGGGACAGAGCCAAGAAGAGAAGTCGGCTGACCTCCACCTGGGCTAGGGAGCGGACCAGAAGCACCCGAAGAAAAAGGTGCTCCAGAAGACTCCACAGCCGACAGCTGAACAACCATTTCGGTACTTCCTTGGCTGCACCCGGAAGAATCCCCCCCCGTGAGGTGACCGGGGCCATGTAGGTCCAGAAGGACGGTCCCCTACCTCAAAAGAATGGGGCTCTCTCAAAGAGATCAAGGAGGAAGAGTGGAGAGCTGCACTGTGGCTTCTCCCAGAGCCCAGGCGGGCCCCAGAAAAAGGTCGCTGCGCCGACCCCATGCCCCTCGACCCCTCGGAATCCGAGAGAGCCCTCCTCCTCGAGAGGGCCAGTCTAGGTAGCTGACAGCCCTGGCCAGCACCCGAAGGTGCTACCCAAGGCACAGTACCCTCCCCTCCCACAGGTGCTCTGATCAGCCCCAAACTTGGGTGATCCAGGCACACCACAGGCAGGAGTACCACTGCTGAGGGGTCAGTGAACCCACCAAGACTGGGCTGCAGAGCAATGGTGCCCTGCACCACTGCCTGCTGGTCAGCAACCCTGACCCCAGTCTCGGCAGCCCCCGACTGCACCTCAAAAGGGGGCTGACTCCGGCTTGTCGAGGACACTACAGGGCTGCCCACAACAGCAGTCAACCCCAAGGAGTCAGACTGCTCGTCTGACTCTGAGTCCAACTTCACCTCTGAAGAGGTAGAGGCCGAGGCCCTGTGCCAGACCGTAGGAGGGCGCCCGCTGCCATCCTTGCCAAACGGGGTGCCAGAAACCGAGACCGCACCCGAGCCAGTGCCAGTGACCCCTGCAGCACCGCGAATGGTATCCGAGGAGGACATGGCTCTGGCCCGAACAGCAGCCCCAGAGTCAGAACCCGTCACGGCACCGAGGGCAGAGATGGTGCCGCCTGGCTCCATGGCGCCATGAACGGTGCCGAGGGCAGGGGCAGCGCCAACCACGGCACCGACAGCAGAATCTGAAGCCCCCACGGTGCCATGTCCCGAGCTGGAAACGGCGCCGTGCTCAACCTCTGAGAGGCAGAAGAGGACAACAAAAATGGCACTGTAGAGACTCCCACAGCGCCGCTAGCACTATCAGTGCTGTGAACAGCGCCGACAGCAGCCACGGCGCTGAGCGACAAACCGGCACCGACAACGGCTCTGCCAGGGCCCACAACACCACAAACGGCGCCAAACGACGGCGTCGACCAGGGCCTTGCGAACCGCAGGTCTGACATCGGGGGAGCCTTCACCTCTGAAGGGACGATGGCCTTGGCGGCGCCTCCTGTCCGCCCCCTGAAAGGAGCGGATTGGGCCTCCTGCACCGCAGAAGGAGCCTTGGCAATGGCCAGGCTATTAGAAGCCGAGGCTCCCTCCTCCTCGGTCCATATAGAACCAGGAGGGGACCCGGAGGAAAGGCCGAGAGTACGAGTTTTGCCCGACGACAGTGCGCCGTCGAATTTTAAAGTCAGCGAGCCACCCCACTTTCCAAACACATTGCTCGATGACCCGGCAGTCCATGGAGAAACAGGCATCACACAAATCCATGTCGTGAAGCGGGCCAAGACATGTAAGGCAACGGTCGTGCTGGTCGGTGATGGAAAATTTATGGCCGCAAGGGCACCGTCGCATGGGGGCTGTCTCGTCTTCAAAGTCTTCTTGCCCTCTGACCCAGGTATGACCTACGAGGAAATAAAACACCAAAAACAGACTTGATGTCGCAAAGAATAAAAATAATTGGAAAGGTCTTACCAAGCGACATCGAATAAGGCAACTAGAACTGGCGGGAAAGAAACTGACGGACCTGCGGCATGAAAGAATGGTTGACGGACTCGAAAACTGCTACTGCATAGGCGGTAGGCCTTGAAGTTCTCTGGAGCTTCCCACGAGGTGACCTCAATGGTGGGAGATAAAGAACTGGCAGGCAGGCGGAGTCAACAGCGCATAAGGGCCAACCCGCGAGCACCACGCAATGCATCGGCCTCGAGGGCGGTGCCAGTGCTGCGTTGACTCCGCCTACCAAAAAAAAAAAGAGCTCTCGCGGGGCCATGACCTCTGGCCATCTACCCGGAAGTGATGAATGTCTGGGCGCATCCCTCCAGTTGTGCCTCTCCACAAGTCATTCACTACTCTGGTGAAGCATGGTTCCTCTATGGAGGCACCTGCAGTGGAGACCAAGGAGGATGCTGGGAATCTCCACAATGGAGCCCCACAGGACAGTGGTCCAGGACCCCACAGGGGAAGGAAACAATTCCTGGTGGGGGACTCAACTGTTAGGGGGTAGAACTGGGGGAGGGAGGGGAAAGGGAGGTAAGGTGCCTGCCCGGCGCCAAGGCTTGGAGGCACAGGAATCGAATCCTTAGGATAGTGGAAGCAGCAGCAAGGGGGAGGGAGATGGATGTCATTATCCACCTAGGGACGAACGACCTGGCTGAGAATGGGATCAGAGCAGTGCAACAGGAGTTTAAGGAGTTGGAGAGGGGCCTTAGACAAGTAGCACACATGGTAACTTTCTCGGAAGTGCTATCTGTCTATGGCATGGAAGAGGCTAGGGCACTCCACACCATGGGATTCAATGACTGGTTGAAAAGCTGATGCACAGCTCAGGGATTTGGCTTCATTGGGGACTGGGGCTCCACCTGGAGGGATGCAGGCCTATACAGGCGTGATGGTCTGCATCTATCCTGGAGGGGAACCAGGATCCTAGGTGATAGGTTTAAATGCTTCAATGGCAAGCATTTAAACTAGCCAAGGAGGGAGGCACTGAAGAGAAGAAGGGAAATCCTAGTCCCCCCCAAAAAATCAGGGTAATTAGTGAGGTAAACACCAAGATAGAGCAGTCAACAGGGAGAAGGGCAGGGGTAAATGGAGAAAAAGACAAAGGCAGTAGGGACAGGGATGGGGCAAAAAGAAATAAAGCCATAAAATAATGGAGGGTAATGAATACCAATGCCCGTAGTCAAGGTAAAAAGCTCCCTGAAATGGTGGCCTTGATGGAAGAGGGATGCCGGGATATTGTGGCAGTCACAGAAACATGGTACACAGAGAACCCTGACTGGGATGTCAACATGCCAGGGTACACAATCTACAGGAGGGACAGGGAGGGAAGAAGAGGAGGAGGAGTAGGTCTCTACGTAAGGGAAGGGATCAAAGCAACAGAACTAAAGGGTAAACAGGGAGGAGAGGAGACACTGTGGGTCACCCTGGAGACTGGAAATGGCTCACAATCTGCACAGGGTTGTATCCAGACCCCCGTCTCAGGGGGAGGAAATGGACAAGGAAATGATAGAAGGCATCCTTGGGATAGCAGAGAAAGGGGAGTTATTGCTGATGGGGGACCTGAATATGCCAGATGTTGACTGGAGCACCTTTGCTGCAGCCACATCCAAGAGCAGGGCCATTCTCGATGCTCTACTGGGTGCATGCGTCAGACAGCTGGTTTTGGAACCCACTCGGGAGAGAGCAATCTTAGACCTGGTACTCTCAAATGGGGATGGAGCGAGGATCTCTGATCTTGAAGTGGGTAGCCATCTGGGAACAAGCGACCACCAAACAGTATGGTTCACGATAAACTTAGCTGTTCAGTCAAGCCACACAAAAGTGAAGATACTGGACTTCAGGAGGGCTGATTTTGTCAAAATGGGAGTGCCTCAGAAAAGCACTAGCGTACAGGCAAGAAGGTGGGGTGGAGCAACAATGGGGAAACATCAAAACTGCCATCACAGAGGCAACAAGCCTGTGTGTGAAGCAAATAAACAAATCAAAACATGAGAAAAAAACACTATGGTTCTCAAAAGAAGTGGCTGAGACGGTAAGGGAGAAAAAGATAGCATTCAGGAAGTATAAGGAAACACAGAAGGAGCAGGACAGAGAACTGTACCAGTTAAAGCAGAAGGAAGCGGGTAAGGCAGTCAGACCAGCAAAGGCCCAAACCAAGGAAAAGATAGCCAACTCGGTTAAGAAGGGGGGATAAAACCTTTTATAGGTACATTAGGGAGCAAAGAAAGACTAAGGCAGGGATACTGAGGCAGAACAAAGAGGAAGGTGGTTGGGCAGAGAGCGACAGTGAAAAAACAGGGATACTGAAATAATACTTCTGCTCAGTATTCACAATGGAAAAGCAGGGGGAAATACCTAATCAGGTCAATAAAAGCACTCTGGATAGGGGGGTTGATATTAGTCCTTTCACAGAAGAAAGGGTTCTGAAAGAACTCTTAAAACTGAAGGTGGATAAAGCAATGGGGCCTGACGGGATTCACCCCAGAATTCTAAAAGAACTAAGGGAAGAACTAGTAACACCACTGACTATCCTTTTTAATAAATCATGGGAGGATGGCGTGGTACTTGAGGACTGGAGGAGGGTGGATGTGATTCCCCCTTCACAAAAGTAGGAGTAAGACAGATGCAGGAAACTATAGACCTGTCAGTTTGACCTCAGTGGTAGGGAAAATGATGGAATCACTTCTGAAGGAAAGAATTTTTGAGTACCTAGAGGCCAGTGGGGCACAGGACCCAAGGCAGCATGGATTCACAGCGGGAAGGTCATGTCAGACAAATCTAATAATTTCCTTGACTGGGTGACTAAAGCAGTAGACCAGTGAGGGGCTGTGGACATGGCCTACCTAGACTTAAGCAAGGCATTTGACACAGCCCCACACAAAAGATTAATAAACAAATTAGCCAGCCTGGGACTGGGTCCCAGGGTGGTAGCCTGGGTAAAACACTGGTTGGGCAACAGGACACCACGGGTAATAGTAAATGGAGTCCACAGTGAAGAAAGGAGGGTTACTAGTGGGGTACCGCAGGGTTTAGTATTGGGGCTGGTCCTTTTTAATGTCTTTATAAGTGACATTGCTGACGGACTGGAAGGGAAAGTATGTCTCTCTGCAGAGGACACAAAGATCTGCAACAGGGTTGATACACAACGTGGGGTGGAAAGGATGAAAAAGGACTTGGCAAGGTTGGAGGAATGGTCAAATGTATGGCAGCTTATATTCAGTGCAAAGTAATGCACCTGGGAAACAAAAACCCAGGGGAAGAGTACACAATGGTGGGGTGAGATACTGACAACAACAAAAATGGAAAGGGACCTGGGGGTAGTCATATCAGATGACCTAAAGGTGGGCCAGCAATGTGAGAAGGCAGTAAGAAGGGCTGGGGGGATACTGGGATGCATAGGGAGAGGCATCACCAGTAGAAAAATGGAAATTACGTACCTACTGAAATTCTTGATCTTCTTGGACGAAGTCTCCACCACTCATTCACACTACTGGGATCTACGCTGGAGGCGCTAGGACCCAGTGGGAGCAAACTTTTTTGCAGGAGGGTCGGCGCCAGAGATGGAGCCGCGAGGAGCGGCACCACAAGCCTCGGCTCGAGCGGCAATGACTATCTCAGCATCGACTCTCCAACTGCCTCACTACCTTTTATCCCAAGGAGGTGCAGCGTAACTAAGCTAGAAGGATAGCCTAACAAAAACTGGACATAAGATAGTCCGGAAGACCCGTATAAGAAGGGTCAAGAAAGAAGTCTTCACAGCCTAAAGATTGAGGGAGTAAAGACCAACAACAGAGGTGAGCTCGGGGGATGTTGGGTGGGCGTGTGAATGAGTGGAAAAGACTTCGTCCAAGAAGATCAAGAATTACAGTAGGTACGTAATTTCCATATCTTCCTGGACATAAAGTCTCCACCACTCATTCACACTATTGGGAGAGTACCGAGCTAATAATCGACCGAGAGGGCGGCAGGAGAGACTAAGAGCTCACAAATTTGGGACAGAAGTCCATTAAGGATGGATCTGCCAAATGAAATATGTCGTCTGGCCTGGACATCCAGTGCATAGTGTTTGACAAAAGTATGCACTGAGCTCCAGGTAGCTGCATTGCAAATATCTGCAATGGGCACGTTGCGGATCTTCACCAGGGATGCCGCGACCACTCTAGTAGAGTGAGCGTACACTCTGCCTTCCAGCTTAACCTGCACCATGGAATAACAGTGGTGAAGGCATGCCACCAGCCATGCTGAAATACATCTGATAGCGACAGGCTGACCCAGCAGGGTCTCGCTGAAGGAAACAAACAGTTGCTGAGCTTTTCGAAATTCTTTCATTCTATCTAAATAGAAATGCAAAGCTCTTTTGACGTCTAAAGAATGAAGAGAATGCTCCCCTTCATTTTGGAAGTTCACAAAGTAAGTAGGAAGGACCAAAGGTTGGTTTAGATGGAATTCTGAAACAACCTTAGGGAGAAAACTTAGGATGGGTCCTAAGAACTACTTTGTCTTTTATGAAACAATAGTATACAGGCGGGGGTGTCTCTGACCAAGGCATGTATCTCAGAGGCCCTGCGGGCCAAGGTAATGGCCACCAGGAAGGCCGTTTTCCAAGTGAGAAATTTCAACTCACAGGTAGCTAGAGGCTCGAAAGGTTTTCAAGTGAGCATGTCTGGCACAAGATTAATGTCCCAGGCTGTGACTGGACATCTGACAGGAGGTCTGGTATGCAGAATTCCCTTAAGAAACCTCTTAACTACAGGTAACTGAGCCAGTGACAAGGAAAGCACTGACTCATGATAAGCTGAAACGGCACAAAGTTGAACCTTGACTGCAGAGTATTGCAGACCTGAATTTGAGAGGTCTAAAAGGTACTCTAGAACTTTATTTGGTGGGCAGGAAAAGAGATTCAAAGAAGATTTTGCACACCAGAGCGAAAAACGCTTCCATTTGGCTGTGTAAGTTTTCCTAGTGGCTGGCTTGCACGCAGCCAGAAGGATATCTGAAACTCTGTGAGAGACATTAAACCTGTTCACTTCTATCTCTTCAGGAGCCAAGCGTGAAGGTGAAGCGATCTCAGATTGGGATGGACCACAGGACCCTGAGTCAGAAGGTTCATTTGAAGGGGAAGCACTTTCAGAGGGGTTACCGACATACTGTTGAGTAATGGAGACCATATTTGTTGAGGCCAGAAGGGAGCAATGAGGATCATTCTGTCCCCCTGGGACTCGAACTTGAGAAGTACCCTCTGAATTAGAGGAAGAGGTGGAAAGGTGTATAGAAAGCGTTTTGTCCACTGCAGCCTGAACGCATCCTGACAGAAAATGCCAGGCCCTGGATTTCTGGAGCAGAAGAGAGGCAGTTTTGTGTTGAGTGGGGATGCAAAAAGGTCCTGGTCTGGAGTTCCCCACTCTGTGAATAATGACTGAACTACAGTTGAGTCGCGAGACCATTCATGAGGATCTGTCTCTGTTCTGCTGAGACGGTCTGCCAGTTTGTTCTGCACTCCCGGCAGGTAGACCGCCTGAATTACAGCCTTGTGCTCCAAGCACCATTCCCACACTCTTGTTTCCCTGTATAAGGGGTAAGAGTGAGCACCGCCTTGCTTGTTGATGTAATACATCACTGCTTTGTTGTCCGTTTGAAGGAGAATGTTCTTGTGACAGAGAATGTCCTTCAAAGCCCGAACTGCATAAAGGACGGCCCTCATTTCTAGGACATTTATGTGAAGCTGGGACTCTTCCTGAGTCCATGCACCTTGAGTGTGGAGAGTCTGACAGTGAGCTCCCCACCCCATCAGGGACGCGTCCATGGTAATGGAAATCTGATGTTCGAGAGGAGTAAAGGGATACCCTTTCAGAAGGTTGTCCTCTTGCGACCACCAGGTGAGTGACTCCTTCAGAGGTTCTGTCACCTTGATGAGAAAGGACTGAAGGTGAGTGGTAGGAGACCACTGAGTACTGAGCATCCATTGAGAGGTTCTCATGTGCAGGCATGATAGGGGTACAGTGAATACCGAGGCTGCCATGAGACCTAGCATCCACTGCATTGAGATAGCTCTTACTGAGCTGTTCTCTCTGATGTATCGGGCCATCTGCAGAATATCTGTCCTTCCATCCTCTGGTAGAAAAGCTTTCACACAGGAGGTGTCCAGAAGAGTTCCTATGAAAAGGAGCCTCTGGGAGGGCTGCAGCTGTGATTTCTTGAGGTTTAGCAGGACTCCCATGGATGTGAGAAAGTCTGAGGCCGTGGCAATGGCATCGAGGGTTCCCTGCCTGGAAGGGCTTGCTAAAAGCCAGTCGTCCAGGTATGGGAACACTTGTATTCCGATTCTTCTGAGATGCGCTCCGAGTACTGCACAACACTTTATAAAAACTCATGGTGCCGAGGACACCCCAAAGGGCAGGACTCTGAATTGATAATACTGGCCCAAAGCCACTAACCTCAGGTATTTGTGATGCCTTGGGTGAACAAAGATATGCTGGTAAGCATCCTGCATGTTCAGGGAGGCTAACCAGTCGTGTTGATGAAGCAAAGATCATAGGGTTCCTAGAGATATCATTATGAATTTCTCTTTGGGAAGAAATTTGTTTAATTTTCTGAGGTCCAAAATGGGACGCATGCCCCCAGTTTTCTTTGGAACCAGAAAGTAATGGGAGTAGAACCCTGTGTTCCGTTGATCCAGCGGAACTACTTCCACTGCCCTGTTGTTCAGAAGGCCCTGTATCTTGGAGGCGAGAAGTTCTGACTGAAGTACTGACAGCCTGGGCTGTCGTTTGGGGGTACGATCCGGAGGGATCTCTAAAAGGCTGAGAGAGTACCCCTCGCGGATTATCCGGAGGACCCATTTGTCTGATGTTATGGACTTCCACCGATTGTAGAATTGAGTCAGACGACCTCCCACCGCTGAGGAAGAGTCCCCCTTGGGCAGCTGAGGTGGGACGTGGGCCAACAACTCAGAAGGCGGCACTGGGCGATTTGGGTCCTTGCACCTTCTGTTGTGTTTTCTTTTGAGGCTGAGGGGCTTGGTTTTTATTGAACCCCCCCCCCCGCCTTTGCCTCGAAAGGACTGACGGTTATGAAACTGGCGTTTATTAACACCCCCTCGAGAGGGGGCGGGAGGAGGTCGAGCCAATTTAATGGCTGACCTAGTCTTTTGTGTGGCCTCTAGAACCTGTTCTACTTGAGGGCCGAAGAGATACACACCATCAAAGGGCAACGCCATGTCCTGTTGCTGGGCATCATTCGTGAAACCTGAAGTGCGCAGCCAGGAATAGCGGCGGGTACAAATGCCCGCTGCCGCCGCTCGTGAGGCTGTAATGAAGGCGTCCATAGCTGCTTTAACCTGCTGGTTGTTGGACTCGATACCCCCTGGTTATGGCTTGAAGAAGCTCTGAATTAGTGTCCGAGTCCGGTAGAGCTTCAACCATTTGTTTGAGCAAATGCCAAAGAATATACTCATATTGAGAGAAATAGCCCTGGTAGCTGGCGATACACATACCCAGGGTGGATGCAGCAAAGACTCTCTTACCTAAAGTATCTATCTTACGAGATTCTTTGTTTATAGGTCGAGCTGTAGTAGTCTGAGGAAGGACAACCTTATCATTGTCTGCCAAGACTACAATAGGATTCGCAAAGGCTTGGGAGGACAAAATAGGTCGATCCTTGGGAGCAGCATACTTCCTATCTATGGACTTAGCCACAGAAGGAATGAGAACAGGATTATTCCATACCATTTGAGACAGTGTCTAAAAGAAGGGTTGTACTGGGGGAGTTAAATCCATAGGGATATCTGGAACATGAAGGTATTGGAGTCTTAAAAGCTTCCCAGGATCGATGTCCACAGTCTGGAGAGAAAGAGTGGAATTCAAATTTCTCAACAGAGACTTAAAAGACAGGTCCTCAACCACAGGCTCTGTAACAGGATTAGGTCCTGCTCCTTCCACATCATCACCCAGTCTAAGATCTGAGTCAGGCTCAATATCGTCTCCTGACAGTCCAGGAAGGACTGTATGGACAAGAAAGAAATGAAAATCAGCAGGAAAAGAGGAAGGAAAAGAATTCGGAGAGGAGAAGCCCTGAAGATTGGCTGATGAAAAGCCCGGCCTCGGCGCTGAAGAAGAACACAGCACCGAAAGGCTACACGATGCCGACAAAGCAGACGGCACCAAAGAAGAACACGGCGACGAAAAGCCACACGGCGACGAAAAGGGCACAAGGCGCCGAGAAACTCAATGGTGCTGAAAAACCACACGGTGCCGAGCAACCCACCGATGCCGATGACCCCAACACCAACCCAGGACCCTGAAAATTTGGATTTGAGAGGAAAGAAGAAAGAATACCAGGAGATAGAGGCATTGGTGTGGCCCCCTGCACCACAGCCATGTGAGGGGGGAAAACACATGAGCATGGAGTCGATGGCACCGAAGAGGGCGCCGCATGACCAGGAAAGCCCAATCGCCCTGCCCGATCTCCTGAAGAACCCGAAGGTCCTGGAGTGACCGGGCCAGGCAGCTGGACCAACCTCCGAGCCCACTGCTCCATAAGAGCGGCCCACTGATGAAACTGCTCATCGGAAGCCCTACCAGAAGGTGGGGAAGGGCTCCGTTGTTGAAGAAGTTGGTGACCAGAAACAGAAACCAGCGACTCCGAATGAGGAGGACCGCAACTGACCCAATGACCGACCGTCGTGACGCCAGACATATCAGAAGCTCTCTCACGTGATGCCTTTTCTTTCTTGACCTACAGGCCGAAGAAGAGCTCGAGGCTGAACGGTGCTGAGAATGCGAACATTTTCTTTTATACTTCCGGGGGGACTGCCCTTCCCCTCAGGCACTGGACAGTCCGTTGTCAGACTCCCCCCCTCCGGAGAAGGCGGCGGACCGGACCCAGCCCGGCTGACTGAACAGCTTTCATACGAAGTCTCCCTACCGTCACCTGACCCGCTCATGGTCGACTCCCTCAATGTAGGCTGAGACTTGTTTCTTTAATAAGAATAAATTATTGTAAGCGGTACTTTATTCGAAAAATACTACAAAATAAAAAACTGAAAACTATGCTGCTAGTTTGAAGTTTGACTCCCGTTGGGCGAGCGACGTCGTCACTGAAACACACTCGACGGTGGGAAAAAAGGAACTGAGGTGGTTGGAGGGTCGACGCCGAGATAGTCATTGCTGCATGAGCTGAGGCTCGCGGCTCCATCTCTGGCGCTGACCCTCCTGCAAAAAAGTTTGCTCCCACTGGGTCCTAGCACCTCCGGCGTGGATCCCAATAGTGTGAATGACTGGTGGAGACTTAATATTCAATAAGATCAGGAAGTTGTTGGCCCTCTGTACAGACAGTTGGTAAGACCACATCTGGAGTACTGTGTACATTTCGGGAGACCCCATCTCCGCAAGGAGATAGACAGGGTGGAGGCTGTCCAGAGGAGGGCAACCAAAATGATGCAGGCTCTGTATCAGAAGATATATGAAGAAAGACTAAAGGAACTAAAGATGTACAGCCTCGAGGAAAGGAGGGAGAGGGGGAACTTTCAAATACCTCAAGGGAATCAACAAAGTCCAAGAGGGTAGAATCTATTAGAAAAAGAGATGTGCAAAAACAAGGGGGCACAATTTGAAAATAGAAAGGGGACAGCTCAGAGGTAATGTGAGGAAGTATTTCTTCACGGAGAGGGTTGTGGATACATGGAACAGCTTTCCTGAGGAGGTCGTAGAGTCAAAAACCGTGGGGGAATTCAAGAATGCATGGGACAGACATAAGGCAATTCTAATGGGGGGGTAGGAGGAAGTAGGCTGTTGGTTAACTAGGATCTGCAGCTTGTCCGTTAGGTAGGGAAATGGGCAGACTAGGTGGGCCAAGCGGTCCTTATCTGCCATCAAATTCTATGTTTCTATGTTTCTGTGAATGGTGAAGATTGACACAGACAATATCTAGAGGCACCGAGGATAGCCCAAAGGGCAGGACTCTGAACTGACAGTGTTGACACAACACCACGAACCTTAGGTATCTGTGGTACTTTGAGTGTATGAGAATGTATTGGTAGGAATTCTGCATGTCCAGGGAGGCTAGCCAATCATGCTGATGAATCAAAGGTAGCAGGGTACCTAGTGATATCATCTTGGACTTCTCCTGGTGTAGGAACTTGTTTAACTTTCTGAGATGCAGAAGGGGGCACATGCTGCCAGTTTTCTTTAGGACCAGAAAGTAATGGGAGTAGAAATCTGTGTTTCGTTGGTCCAGCGGAACTACTTCTACTGCCCTGTTGTTCAGAAGGCCTTGTACCTCGGAAGCAAGAAGGTCTGAGTGTGCCGCCAACAGCCTGGGCTGTCGTTTGGGAGGATGATCCGGAAGGGTTTCCAATAGATTGAGAGAATACCCCTTGCGGATTTTCCTGAGGACCCATTTGTCTGATGTTATAGATTTCCACTGGTTGTAGAACTGAGTCAGACGTCCTCCCACTGTCGAGGGGGAGTCCCCCTCGGGCAGCTGAGGTAGGATCTGGGCTGGAAACTCAGAAGGTGGCACTTGGTGCTTTTGGATCTTGTGCCTTCTGCTGCGCTTTCTTTTGCGGCTGAGGGTTCTGGTTTCTGTTAAAACCTCCTCTGCCTTTGCCCCAAAGGACTGATGGTTGTGAAACTGATGTTTGTTCCCAGCCCCTCGAGAGGGGGCGGGCCTAGGTCTGGCTGTCTTAATGGCAAACCTAATCTTCTGTGTGGCCTCTAGTGCTTGCTCCACCTGAGGTCCAAACAGATACATACTGTTGAAAGGTAAGGTCATGACCTGCTGTTGGGCGTCATTTGTGAAGCCTGAAGTACGCAGCCAAGAGTGGCGACAGGTGCAGATAGCAGCCGCCATCCGGGAAGCGGTATCGAAGGTGTCCATTGCAGCTTTAACCTGTTGGTTACTGGACTCGATACCCCTAGATATGGTTTAAAGTAGCTCTGAGCTAACCTCTGATTAAGGCAGAGCTTCTACCATTGCCTTGAGTGAATGCTAAAGAACATACTCATATTGAGAAAAATAACCCTGGTAGCCTGCAATACGCATGCCCAGGGTTGAGGCAGCAAAGACTCTGTTACCCAAGGTGTCTATCTTGCAAGATTCTTTGTTTATAGGATGGACTGTAGATTCCTGAGGGAGGGCAGCCTTATCATTCTCTGCCAGGACCACTATGGCATCAGCAAAGGTTTGTGAGGCCAAAATGGGGGCGATCCTTGGGAGGGGCATATTTCCCATCTATGGACTTGGCCACAGAAGGAAGAAGAGCCAGATTCTTCCACACCATCTGTGAAGGATTCTCGAAAGAGGGCTGTACCAGAGGGGTTAAATCCATAGGGATTTCTGGGGCATGAAGATACTGGAGACACAGAAGCTTCCCAGGATCGATTTCTGTGGTCTGGAGAGAAAGAGTAGAATTTAAATTCTTTTGCAGAGACTTAAAGGAAAGGTCCTCAATAACAGGATCTGCAGGAGGATTGATCCCTACCCCCAGGGCAGTATCAGCATCAACATCATCCCCCAATCGAAGATCGATCAGGCTCAAAATCATCTGCTGACAGTCCAGGGGGACTGCATAGACAGGAATGGAGTGAAAACCAGGAGGAAGAAGAGAAGGAGAAGGAGAAAGAATCAGAGTCAAAAACCTCTGGAAACCAGATGGCACCACACCCATCCCAGGCGCCGTCAAAGAAAACGACGCTGAGGACAAAGAGGGGACCGTCATAGAAAATGGTGTCGCACATGGCGCCGACAGAGAGCGCGACACCGCACTCGGTGCTGCTGCCAGCCCCAATGCTGAGGACAGCACCGACATAGCACACGGCACTGCAGATGGCGCCGACACCATTTGCAGCTCCGCAAAGAACCTCAGCGCCAGAGAAGTCGACACCGCAGACGACGGCAACCTCACAGAAGTCTGAGAACTGTGATTTGAAGTAACAGGATGAAAAATGGCAGGAGATGAGGGCATCGGTGTAGACCCCTGCGCCGCAGCCATGTGAGGGGGATAGACACCACAGCGTGGAGTCAACGGCACCGAAGAAGGCGCCACACAACTAGGAAGTCCTAACTGTCCTGCCTGCCACTCCGAAACCAAAAGGCCTGAAGGCCCCAGTGACGGATTGGCCGGTTCAGGCAATCAGGACAACCTCTGAGCCCACTGCTCCATAACTGCAGCCCACTGATGAAACTGCTCATCGGAATCCCCTCCAATAGGCGGACAGGAGCTCTGGTGTCGAAGAGGTCAGTCACCAGAGGCAGAAACTGGTGACTCCAACAGAGGCGGAGACCGGCACTTGGCCTTAGTAACTGACCCTCTATGCTCAGACATACCAGAGGGCGACCTCGAGTGATGCCGTTTCTTCTTCGACCAGTGTGCCGAAGAAGAACTCGAGAATGGGACCGTTTCTTTTTATGCTTTCGGGGAGACCGCCCATCTCCCTGAGCATTGGACTGTCCGTTGTCAGACCCCCCCCCTTCCAGGGAGGGCGGTGGACCAGACCCGGCCCGGCTGACTGAACAACTTTCATACGAAGTCTCCCTACCGTCACCTGCCCCATTCATGAGCGACCACATCACTGGAAGGCTGAAGACTTCTCTCTTGTATAAGTAAAAATTTATTAAAATATAATCGGTACTTATCGTTGATAAAATACAAAACAATAAACTGAAAACTAAGCTGCTAGTTTGAAGTTTGACTCCCAGTGGGCGAGCGACGTCATCACTGAAGTGCACTCGATGGCGGGGAAAAAAGGAACTGAGGCGGCTGGAGGGTTGACGCCAAGACAGTCATTACCGTACGCACTGGGCTCACAGTGCCGCGTCCTCGCGGCTCCATCACAGGCGCCGGCTCTCCTGAAAAAGTTTGGTTCTGCTGGGTCCTAGCGCCCCCGGTGTACTCTCATTAGTGTGAATGAGTGGTGGAGACTTTATGTCCAGGAAGACTGATACCTACTCCAGCAAGAGGCAGCTAAATAAACTTATGTACTTGCAATTCCCCATGAAGCCCGTTTTTTGATTTTATAGGAATGCCTTTCCATGGTGGCTAGCAGACCATCGGTTGGTAAGCCACCACAATGTACCATACTCTTGGAGTCAATGAAAATCAGATTGCTTCCAAACAGTATGAAGGTATCACAGTTGGCCTGCGTATAAAACCAATAATGGGACCTACTTACCATGGTCACGTAAGCCAATTAAATCTATAAGAGAAAATGGGGCATAAAACTGCTCAATGAAAAGGTACCACAGGAAGGTGGAGAACTTCAGGTGTTTTCAGAAGGAATGCCACCTGGACAGCAATCGGCCGACAGGAAACAGAGAGAGAGAGAGAGAGAGAGAGAGAGAGCACTAAAATGGTTCTTTGTTTGCCATGAACATTTTATTCTCCTAGTTACAGTCTGGCCCCATTCAGCTCTAAGCCCGACCAGTCCCATCACCATCTCTGGGACTTACCTGCACTCCAGAGATCACCCACAGTTTTACTTCCATGTCGGGGCCAGAGAGGGGAGGGGAGGGGAGGATCATTCTCCCCCACCTCGGTGCACAATTCAGACAAACAAGTCAGGGCCCGGCTGGTGGAGCTGGGCCTGCGACGGGGTGAGCAACGTCATCCTGCCGGAAGGTTTTTTATGCATTTTCTTCCTGCTCGCCTACCTTGACAACAGGCAGAATCTCGTCAAACCTCGACATGGATACATCCCTTGTGGGAAAGACAAGCTCCCTGGCCCACTGCAGGGGTCACCAGAGTTGTGGAACCCAATGTCATCCCTCCATGGGCTGGGACCACTGACAGGTGTCAGTGTTTCCCCCACCTAGCTGCCCGGCCAGCTCCATGAGCTTATTCCCAAACTCGTTTTGCCCTTATGGAAAAGTGTAAAGCTACCCACTGCACCATTGAGAAGCCCTTGAAAATGTTTTTAAGGGGGACTGGAGGGAGGGGATGAGTGTGGTTCTAGGGAGGAGATACTAGAAGATTAAGAGTTACTTGTAAATGACATTCCTATGTAACAATCCCACCCCACCACTAGAGGGTGAGAGTCCGTTAGTAGGATGCTAGGCCCTGAGACTACTAATAGGTACTACCTCTGACTGCAGAGTCCAGTGATGGAGCTTAGTGCCAGTGAGAAGGGAGCCAGGGTGCCCTCAAAGTCACTTGTCTCTAGTCACTTGCCAGACTACCTGAGGTGGGCACCGATCTCACATTTTGCAGCTGTAGATGGAAATAACTTTAGAGACCAACTCATATCAATGCCCAGTTGCCTAACAGCCTGCAAGGAAAGGCCTAAGACAGCAGTCAAGATCCCAGGGAAGGGATCTGGAGGCATTTAATGTAGATTGCTGTTAAATCCTGGGTGTATGTAAGGGACACAGCAGGACAGTGAGTGAACCCTGAGGGAATTCCCCCTCAAGGGGAGTCCCTGGTAGCCTTGCCATGCAGGGAGGGTCCCAGAGAAGATTAGGTGTTCACCTTTTGGGGGCCATTTGTGGTCCTGTGACTGAGAGATGCTGCCAGCCAAGCTGCTAATGGAGACAGACCTGGAGAAAGGAAAATTACGTACCTACCGTAATTCTTGATCTTCTCTTGTATCTTCACCATTCATTACTTCCTGGGTGTAAGCCGGAGGCGCGCACCCGCCACGGGAGCTTTTTTTTTTTTTTTTAAAAGTCTAGCTAACGGCACCGCCCTCGAGAGTGACGTCATGCGTCATGCGCGAGGGGCGGCCGTTAGTAGCGACCGACTCCTCCTCCAACTCAGTTCTGTGAGCCGGAGAAGCAAAAGAGAAAGCAGAGAATACAGATAGCGAGGCAAGATAGCCAAGGGATAGCAAAGCAAGGAAGAATGAACTGAAAAAGAAATAAGCCGATGGAGGAAGGACAGAGGAGATAAGAGTATCCCTAGCCTAGGGACTGCAGGGCCTCATTACCTGGGCGACTCTGGGAGGAGAGATAAGAAGGGAAATGAGAAAATAGAAGAAGAAGAGGAAAGAGAAGAGAGAGATGGGATGTTGAAGGGACCAGAATGCCCAACGAGCATAGTTAGCTTACAGCTGAAGGCTCGACTAAAGGGGAAGCAAGAATCCCCCGGAGATAGAGCTGAAGAGAAGGTTCACCGAACCCGCTAGACAGACCCAGGAGGGCATAGTCCTCATCTTCAACATGCCATTGTTCTTGATACCTACCCGGGCTCCTGGCTGCGAAGGCCTTCAACTGAGGGAACCCGAGGAGGAGAATAAAACCCAGGCAGCATGAGGAGCTGCTCAGGGTTTAGAAATGGAAATGTAGCCTTCAGGCGTCTTAAGATAGAAATGGACTCAGACTGACTGGCCAAGGCAGGCCAAGGCTTAGGCAGGCTGGGATCGGATATGGTCAGCACTGCTCTTCTGCAAAATTGTCCAGGAGGACACTTAAAAGAAAAACCACAGCAACTAAGCGAGAAGGATAGCCTACCTTCTCATTGCCTTCCTGTTTATTTTTCCCTTTTTTTTTTTTTTTTAGGTAAAATTTTTAGACTAGATGCATGACCCCGATACCAAGATGCCTATAACAGTCAAGAGAGTTCCTCAGCATTTAATATTTATTTATTTATATTTTTTTTTTGCAAAAGAAAAAGGATTAGACGTGCCTGCTCCTCTGCTCTGCAAGGCAAGAATGGGGATTTTGATTTCAGGGCAACTATCTGGAACACGGAATTGCAGGATCAAATCTGAATAGCCTGAGCCAGGCCAAAACCCCAGAGGTATCTTGCCAGAAGAATGGCAAGAGATAGTTGTGCAGTCTGATCGCCAATGCAATCCACGAGATGGCCCATGAATCTTAGAGTAAGTAATTTTTCTGGAAAATTAGAACCCCCAAAGAAAGATTTTTTTTTTTTGGAAAAATTAAGCAACTTTCCCTATATTTTAAGAAAAAATTTTTTTTGTTTTTTTGTTTTTATATGCAGAGAGAGGAAGGAGACGGAGGTGGAGAAGCCACAGGAAGAGGCCACTGAGGGGATGGTGGGCGGGTGTAAGTAATGAATGGTGAAGATACAAGAGAAGATCAAGAATTACAGTAGGTACGTAATTTTCCTATCTTCCCTTGTCAATCTTCACCATTCATTACTTCCTGGGTGAGTACCAAGCTCCTCTTCCCCTGGAGGGGGAAGAGCCATACCCTGAGGGAACAAGACCCCAGCCTTCTGTTGGTGAGAAACAGTAGGAGAAGACCCTGGCTTATTCAGAAAGCCTAAGTGGGAGAAGAGCTAGGAGGTGCCTCCCGAGGACAAGGAGACGGATGGAGCCCCTGTAAAAGTCTCCTAGCTCTGGATGAGAAAAGACGGGTCCCCCGGAAGGCAGAGCGCATCACCCTACGCCGGGCCAGGGGTGACAACCTGGAAAGACGAAGCCATGCCGTCCGCCTGATGCAGATCGCTGTCCCCGCAAGCCTGGAAGCCACCTCATTGGCGTCATAAGATGCCCTTGCTTGGTGTCTTGCCAGCTCCAGGCCTACCGCGGAGAGGGCAACGGCTTGTCTGGTTTGCTCCGTGTCAGGCATAGATGCCAGCAGCTGGGACATCATCGACCACAGATGCCGGTTGTAGGCAGCGTGGTGAGCCTGATGTGATGCAATACAAGCACTAGCACGAGAAGAAGAGAACACTTTTCGCCCCCACCGGTCGAACTGGAGAGAGTCCGAATCCGGTGGGCGGTCGTGCGCCAGGCAACGGCGCCCAGAAGGAGTATCCAGGTATACCAAACCTGAGGACGGGTTGGGAAGGGAACCTAGAGACTCAGAGGGGGCACAATACCTATGCTGGCAGTCCGCCGGGGCTGGGGAAGAAGCGGCAGGGAACTGCCAGGACCGGATAGACGCCTCCTGGAAGGGGATAGGCCAGGAAGGTACCACCAGATGCTGGGCACTGAATTCACCAAGGAATTCACGCGTCTCCCGTTCGGTATTGTCTCTCCAAACATAGGAAATCCGGAGATCCCTCACCATCCTCGAGAGGAAACGCTGATATTCTGTGAAATCAGCATCGGAGGACAGATGAGCAGGGGGTTCCTCTCCCTCAGAGGAGGGAGACGAGGATGATGGGGAACTGGAATGTCCAGAGGATTCCTGCGGCGGTGGGGAGAGTCGAAAGACCCGCTCATGCATGTATCTAACATATGAGGGGAAGGCCGCCGCAGAACCTCTGAACTGCTCCCAGGATAACGGACCCGTAGGACCGACATGGCCCGGGAACGGGGGTGGTGAAGGCAGAGAGATGGGAGAGGGGCACCTCCGAGGAGGCAACTGCTCTCTGCGAGGGCTCTGGAATCCCGGGAAAGGAGCCCTAGTAGGAGGGATTCCGGATATCAAACCAGGCCGCAGAACGGAACTCTGGGGAAGCGGAGCCTGGAAGAGCCCTGGGGGAGAAACTCCCCTGTGACGACGCCGGGACTGCATGGATCCAGAAGGGCAGTCCGACACGCCGCCAGAGGACACCCTAGAACCCTGGGGGAGGGTGGGCTCTGCACTCACGGCTCCTGGCCACCCCCGAGGTGGCCAAAGAAGACCGGCAGCAGGCCACCTGCCCTCAACCTCGGATTCAGAGGCCTCTCCTCGACTGCAACGCCCCTGTCCCTAGAGGAGGCAACAGCACCCGGGGTAGCTGTCACCGGCCTCCAGAGAGGGAGCCCTCCGTCACCCCCATCGCCTGCCCCGGGACCTCGGCCACCCCAGCCGAGGAACCCCAGGAGACGACGGCAAGGGGGACAGAGGGGCCTGCCGCCTGGTACCCCTAGCCACCGAGGACCCAGATTCCAAGAATGGGGGTGCCAGATGGGTCCACATCCGAGTCATCATCCTCCCGAGGAGGACGAGACCAGCAGGACCTCAATGCTGGCCACCCCAGGGTCCTCGAGGCCACGGGCCGCGAACGCCCCGGTACCAAGCGCGACGCCCCCCCTATGCCGGCAGCAGGAAGGCCTAACCCCACACCCCAGTGGCTCCGCAGGCCCGCACCGCCCGGGAGGGGGTACGGGCGGCGGCGGGAGGTGAAGCGGACCGTCGGCGGCGCCGCGATGCCCATCGGCACCGCAATGGCGCCGAGGCCAAAACGGCACCAGCTCGATCACCGGCACCGCGAACGGCGCCGATCCAGCGACAGCGCCGATCCGAACAGCACCGAAACGGCGCAAGATCGATCACCAGCACCGCCGAACGGCGCCGGATCTGAAACGGCACCGAGGCGGCGCCGAGGTCCACCCGAGCCAGGCCCAACAGTCGAGGGCCTCGACACGGGGGGAGCCTGCACCTCCGAAGAGGTGACTGCCGAGGCGGTGTCGGCGTCGCTATCCCGGGAGGGACCACGACGCTCCCCCGACACCGCGAAAGGGGCCTCCCCCTCGGCAAGAGAAGACGAGGAGACCCCCTCCTCCACGGACCGTATAGGCCCGGGAGGGGACCCGGGGGAAGGGCCAAGAGACCTTACCTGGGCGTCCCTTGAGCGACGTCGTCCCCCGAAGGTCGGCGGGGTCTTGCCGAGCTTGAACGCTGCGGACTTCTAGGACACGCGGTCCATGGAAAACAGGCATCGCATCGTAATCCATGCTCGCGGTTGGGACCCAGGCAACGAAGGCAAACGCTGCGCCGGTCCGAGACGGAGAAATGCCGCCGCAGGAGCACCGACGCATAGGGGCACGCCCGGTTTTAGAAGAACGTTGGCCCAGAACCGGACATAACGCGAATAAATCAAGGTTAAACATAGTCGGAAATACACCCGCGCCGCATAAAAGAAAAGGAACAGTCTTACCGAGGCGCCGAGTGTAGAAAAAGGAGTCGGCCTAAGACGCAGTTAAACTGAAGCTACCGCGAACAGGTGCTGCCTCGGCAGGGGAGGAAACAGAACTGAGTTGGAGGAGGAGTCGGTGCATACGGCCGCCGCTGCATGACATCACTCTCGAGGCGGTGCCGTTAGCTGACCTTAAAAAAAAAAAAAAAAGTTCGCATGGAAGGCCACCGCCTATTACACCCAGGAAGTAATGAATGGTGAAGATTGACAAGGGAAGATAGAGACTGAGCTGTTCAGTAAGGTAGGAGATAGGCCTACACTAAGTACAGGAGATCCCGAGCCAGGATGGGTACTGGAGCTAACACCTCTGGCAGAGGGGCTGTGGCAATTGTCAGCCACTGCCAGAGGGCAGGCTGGAGTATGTGCTGCTGTGCTTAGCACATCTGTCAGTGCATGTGAAGACACTGATTTGATGCGTCCAGCACAAAGGTGACCCCAGGGCTCCAGTAGGGAGATTGGCTTGGTATGAAGTGGTGGCCCCCAGCACCAGGGTACCTCAGGATGCCATCAGTTAACAGGAAAGTAAAGTCCCTGCAGCGGGGATGCCTCCAGCATCACCCACTGACCTGGCAGTACGGTGTCACTGTCTGTGAAATGTGTAAACCCAAAGCTGATGGCCTAGTAGGAGAAACTGGTAACGTTAAGCAGAGTAGAAAAGGCTGTGAACTTCGATATAACCTCACCCACTGGTGTATGGAAAGAGGAAAAGAAGAGGGTGTGTGGCTCCATATGTCAGTGGAGGGTGCAACTTTTACAAATGGACTCTAAGGTTCTGAATCAAGTCCGGGGTCAGGACTGAACTTGTCTGTACAGTGCTAACCAGGAGTGCTTTCAGGGACAGGGTTCTCATGTGCATGATTACAAATAGTTTGGTAAAGAGTGACTACCGCTTAAGCCACCCTTGCAGTGTGACAATTTCTGTCAGATCACATGTCCGGGTTGAGTTCGTCACATGGTCGTGGAAAATGTACAGTTTATGTATCTAGATCAGGGGAGCGTTCTGGTGGGCAGTCCACATTACTTCCAGACAGAGAAGATCTCCCTGAGCCATGCCCACCCCTGCTGTCACCAAGAGAGGTTTATCATGTGGTGCAGTCTCAGCTGAGGCAGAACAGCAACAGCGGGCTACAGGCAGAGAATAGCCGACAAAGGGCTGCACTTTGGGGGCTTGTCCTCTAGGATATTATACATGTCATTTTGTAGATTTGTCACCCAGGATGTTGCTATGGCATTTTTTGGGATTTGAAGTGGGAGTGGGGGGGTTATAGAGCTGGAATTTGGTAACTCACAGAGAGGGACAGCAGTGTGCCTTGTGGATTTATCGGGTCCATGGTGACCAGTCAGTCCAGAGGAGCATGTCTGTTTCTCAGGTTCATGACCAGCGGAAATGAGAGCCCAGAGATCAACAATGTGCCTAGGGTGAATCAGCCACTTGCCCTCCTGACAGTACATACTTGGAGATGAAACTGAATATACACCACTGCACCTTTCCTTGTTATAAATATTTTTTATTAAACACGTTAATGAATATTACAACTGAATAAAAAGAAAATTCTTTTTTCATAGTAGTATTACTTGAAGGGCACTGAGGGGGAGAGAACAAGATGATCTTTGAGTAGGAGGGTTCAACTTTTGCTCTGTACAAAAACAAAATTGTAAACCATGAAAAGGGTACCTCTCCACTGCAGAAGGGAGCTTAAAAAGAAGGCACACAGCAGAAACCTTGGAATAAGCTACTGGAATATGTGATATTAAGCAAAACAAAAACAGAATAAAAAAAAAAAAAAAAAGACTGAACACTGCATGAGTGTCACTGGAGAGTTTGCCTTGTAATAAATATGAAGTTATTTATGGGCTTACTGGCTTCTCAGCTTCTGCATACCTAGTATGAATCCTAGGATGAGAAACACATGGAGAAAGTACCCTCTGATGAATCTGAATTGAAAACTAGTTCCACAGAGCAATACGTTTACTGAGTAAGCCACAGCCCAAAATCCTCGGGGAAAGTCACGATGCCTGCAGTGTCGGGGACGAACCCCATTCCAATGGCTACAAATGGCCATGTAACCATCCAAACAACCTTCACAACTCTGACCTACATCCACACAGCTGGCTTCAAAGTTGGTTGAAGCAATAAGGAGCTTTAGGAAGATTTGTCATAGCTTGGATCAATAACTTGAGTTATAGTATTCTTATCTTGAGTGGAGGAACAGTGGCAGAAACTGAAAGGAGCCATAGCAGAGACAACAGGCCTCTGTGTAAAGTTAATAAACAAAGCAAAAAGAAAGAAAAAAAACACTATGGTTTTCAAAAGAGGTAGCAGGGAAAGTTGGGGGGGACAGGCATTCAGAACGTACAAAGAAACACAGAGGGAGGGAGACAGGGAAGTGTACCAGGCAAAACAGAAGGAGGTGGGGAAAGCAGTCAGGAGTGCAAAGGTGCAAACTGAAGAAAGGATAGCAAAGTCAGTAAAAGAAGGTGACAAAACCTTCTTTAGGTATATCAGGGAAAGGAAGAAGACCAACGGAGGGATTGTGAGGTTGAATAAAGGGGGTGTGTGTGTGTGCAGAGGGGGACCTAGAAAAAGCAGAAATTCTAAACAAATCCTTCTGCTCAGTATTTACAAATGAAGGGGAGGAACCAAAATTAGGGGGTAGAAACACACAAGGGGGGGAGGTGGACACCAGTCCATTCACGGAGGTGACAGTCCTAAAGGAACTCTCCAAAGTAAAAGTGGACGACAAGACAATGGGACCAGATAGGATGCATCCCAGAATACTGAAAGAACTCGTGGAGGTTCTGGGGCACCACTGACAGTCCTATTTAACAAACCACAGAGGAGGGAGTGGTGCCGGAAGACTGGAGGAGGGCGAATATGGTACCACTACACAAAAGTGTGAGCAAGGTGGAGGCTGGAAATTACATGCCAGTCAGCTTGACCTCATTGGTGGGGAAAATCATGGAATCCATGTTAAAGTAAAGGATTGTGGTATATCTGGAGGCTAGTGGGGCACAAGACCTGAGGCAACATGGATTCACAGAAGGGAGATCTTGTCAAACAAATCTGAGAGATTTATTTGACTGGGTAACCAAGGTGGTGGATCAGGGATGGGTGGTGGACATGGCCTACCTAGATTTTAGCAAGGCATTGGACACCGTCCCACACAGGAGGCTAGTAAACACGTTGCACAGTCTGGGAGTAGGTCCCAAGGTGGTACAATGGGTGAGAAATTGGCTGAGCAACAGGACACAGAGCGCGGTGGTAAATGGAGTACAATCCCTGGAGAGGGAGGTGACTAGTGGGGTGCCATAGGGTTCAGTTCTGGGGCCAGTCCTATTCAATGTCTTCATTAGTGACATTGCGGAGGGGCTGGAAGGGACGGTATGAATCTCTGCAGATGACACTAAGATCTGCAATAGGGTAGACACTCCAGATGGGGTGGAAACAAATTAGAAGAGACCTAGGCAAACTGGAGGAGTGGTCAAGAGACTGGCAACTTAAATTCAATGCAAAAAAGCACAGAGTTATGCACTTGGGCTACAGGAATTCTGGAGGGGAATACAAAATGGGTGGGGGGGATACTAACAACAACAAAACTGGAAAGGGACCTGGAGGTAAACATAACAGATGATCTGAAGGTGGCCAAACAATGTGAAAAGGCGGTGGAGAGGGCTGGAGGGATGCTGGGGTGCATAGGGAGGGGCATCACCAGTAGAAAACAGGAGGTAGTGATGCCACTGTACAGACAGTTGGTTAGGCCACATCTGGAATACTGTGTTCAGTTCTGGAGACCGCATCTCCAGGAGAACATTGACAGAACAAGAGGCTCCAGAGAAGGGCAACAAAAATGGTGAAAGGGCTGCACCAGAAAACATATAAGGAAAGACAGAAAGACCTCAATATGTATACCCTGGAGGAAAGGAGGGAGAGGGGGGATATGATAGAGACATTCAAGTACCTCATGAGACTCAATAAGGTACAGGAGGGCAGCATCTTTCAAAAAAAGAGACGTGCAAGAACAAGGGGTCACAATATGAGGTGGGGGGGGACTCAGGGGAAATGTGAGGAAGTATTTTTCACAGAAAGGGTGGTGGATGCATGGAACAGCCTCCCAGTGGAGGTCGTACAGCCTAAAACGATTGGTGAGTTCAAGAATGCATGGGATAGACAGAAGGCAACCCTAGTGATAGGAAAGAGAGGGTAAGCAACTGATCATTTAGGAATAGGAGTTAAGTAGGTAGGGAAATGGGCAGACTAGGTGGGCCAGGAGGTCCTTATCTGCTGTCAAAATCCAGGTTTCTATGAATGGAACAGCTGGAATGAGAGGATGAAGCTTTCAGATGAGAAGGAAAGGGAATAAAACAAAAGGTTAACTGAGTTTTTAATCAAAGGTAACCATTCTGGAAGCACTCTCAGCTATGCCATTCTAGAAGCACTCTCAGCTATTGACACCAAAACTGTGATGCAGAGGAAAAAAATCAAAACCTTGGAGAATGCAATTTGTTACCGGACTCTCAGGTTTGTGGGTCTGCCTAAAATGTTTGATACTAATTTGGAATAAGACAATAATTTGTAATCAACTAGAGATTTTATCAAAGATACAATGATCTACACACTTTTGTTACCTCCTGAGAATTTATCATATATACATATATGAAATGAAATCTTACAGAGTAGCAAGCAAATGTCTGATGAATTCATAAAATTCTACTGTTGCCCCCTCTCACGCTCCAAATTCTGATTTCTTGTCTTCACAAGCTGCCTCTCGGAGCCAAACCACAAACTCAAAATACCTGATGTCTCACACAATAATGTGCAGTTTTACTTTTGAGCCCGATCAGAATATGTTGTTTTGGCTAGCCAGACGTCTGCTTCTTTTCACAGCAAAGGAAGAAGTGCTTTATAGCTTTTCATTGTAATACTCTGGAGCTTGGAGGAAGTTTTTCAGTAACAAAACCAGCACTGTGATAAATGAAGCTAAATGGGAACGCCTTCGTATTCTTGAGGTAGACCAACTGGCCGAATGTCTTCAAATGCATCTTCAACATGGCACTGATTCCAACGATCAAGATCTGTATCAGTGGCATCCAATTCACAGCCTGGAAAAATTAATCAACCCTTGGACTCAACAACCTGCAGTGTTAATGGAACATGCTGCAGCTCAGACGAAGATCCCATCCGTAAGTGGAACCAGGAACGTGGAATTAATCAGTACTTGACTTTTTTTTTTGTTTGAATGACAAAATCTGATATAGCTCTCGGCTGCTGAGATTTCTCTGAACCTTTGCTTATATACTTGCAGGATTTCAAAATGCTCTAAGTAAACACCATGTGGACTTAAATTTTTGTAAGCACTTTTACTGAATCTGTGTCCAGACTGTGGGGTGCAGAATGTGTTAAGTACTGCTAAGTAGGGTTTTTTTCTTCTGTAAAGTAGGTTGTTTATGGGTGAGAGCTTCTACTGTTTTAAATGCTGATGCATATCCATAATTAAGCCCTACTTGTCCTGTGATTTTATTATTTTATTTTTTTTAAAAGCAGAGTGATGTACTCAATAATTTTCTAAATATTTAAATTTATTTATATAGAAACGTGTTACTATCTTGAGTTTTTTTGGAAAAGAAAGGTTACTGATAACGTAATAAACGAATGCAATCTTGACCCCATCACTTATATTGAAGTTCAGATTTAGTACTGTAGAGTAACTACACATACCGGACTAAATTCTTACTTTGGGGGCACTGTAAATATACAGTCTCATTCAGCTTTTGTTTTCTGTACTGTACAATTGAAAATAACAAACATTTAAAACAAAAAATACGTACGATTATACAAACTGAAGGGTGGAATGAGGCTTGTTACACAGAGAGCGTCCCCCCACTTCTCAGTGGTCTTTTCTAGCTATGTTTGCCTCCTGTAAATATATACATAACCTTTTCTCTATATTTCCTGCCTTTCTGAGTTTCCTATACTACTTTGGAGTGAGGTTCCTATACTGTACCTACCACTCACTGTGAGAAGCAGTATTTCACACTGTCCCTTTGCAGTTGCTTATTATGGCCCCTGGCTGTACTTTCATTTTGTCTAATACTGAACCTAAAATCCTCACATAATTCTGCATCATGTCTGAAACAATGCAGTATAATTAAGTCTCTTCTTCGCCTCTGCCTACAGCTAAACATGTGTAGGGCATAAGTCTCTCCCTGTATTCCACGGTGCCTCAACCTATCATCCATCTACTTGCTCTTCTTCGGACTCTTTCCAATCTGTCTATATCCTTTCGATGATACAGACTCCAAAACTGTGCACTACTATCAAGTTTAACAAATTCACCAGCATACAAATACCCCCAGCACCAGAGAATACGTGCAGAACAGCAACTGTCAAGTTGTTGGTGGCTAAAATATCATTCACAGTACAGTAAGTACACTTTCCGAGACGTGGTACAATGACCTTTTCAGACACAAGGCCAGCTATTAGCAGCATGCATTATCAGCTGAAGCAAATGCCACAATGAATGAGTTCAGCTACAGTAGGTTACCTCCCCCCTCTCCACACACGATAAAACTCTTTATAGTATGTAAATCTGGATAAGAACAGAACAGAAGAAAAAATTACTCACCTTAGTAATGTTGTTTCTTCTAATGGAGTCTTGCTATATTATAGACATTAGCAGTTTGATCCAGCTCTAGAACTGCCCCGGAGTGAAATGGTTAAAACCATTCCAAAATAGAATTTTGGCACGAGAGCAGCTCTATCTGTGTCATTTCAAACTTGAACTGTCAGATCTTTACGAGCCAAACTCACTAAGGTCTGTGTGGAAGCTGTAACCTACACTAGCCAAATGGCTACCTAAATAATAACAACCATTAATGGTCCCAACACCCAAGACTCAAGTCAGGGGACCAGAAATACTAACACCATTCTAATAATATGAAAATGGAACATAAGTATAATAAAACACACACACGCGTACACATACACACCCCCAAAGTCCCAAAGGGGACAAAATGCTAACAGGACATAAGTAGTGCCCACACTAAGTTGCCCGCACCCCACCAAGTAGAGGTTCTGAGAGGGGCAGGTTGGGGGGGAGGTCCATAATATAGCAAGACTCCATTAGAAGAAACAACATTACTAAGGTGAGTAATTTTTTCTTCAAACAACATGAAGTCTTGCTATATTATAGACATTAGCAGAATACACAGCAGTACCTCCATGGAGGAGGGCAGAACCTACTTAGAAATAGGCTCTGAAGAACAGCTGTGCCAAACCGAGCATCTCTCCTGGCCTGGACATCCAGGAGTAATGCTTGGTAAAAGTGTGTACCGTTTTCCAAGTAGCAGCCTGGCAAATCTCTAATAAAGGAATGACTCTGGCAGCAGCTAGAGGCGCAGCTGTACCCCTGGTAGAATGAGCCCTGAAACCGGGGGCTCTGCCCACTTTCTGATAAAATTGGATGCAAGAGACAATCCATCTGGCTCTGGCATCTGATCTCTTGGTGGCAGGTTTGCCTTTCCCAACTTCACCATAGGTAAGGAAAAGTTGGAGGGATTCAACCTGGACCTTTGGTACGCCTATATAATAACTAGAGCTCTCTTAACATCCAGGCTGTGCAACCTCTCTCACCAGAAGAGGAGTGATCAGTGAAAAATACTGGAAGGAGATAGATTGATTAAGATGGAAATCTGAAACCACCTTAGGCAAAACTTCCTATTAGTCCTAAGGACTACCTTATCCCTGTGGAAAGAAATAAAGTCAGTCTCCACTGACAAGGCTTACAATTCACTTATGCGTCTGGCAGAAGTGATAGCCACTAGAAAAACAGTTTTCAAGTTAGGTACTTAAGCTCTGCAGAAGACAGAGGTTCAAAAGGGTTACGTTAACTGGGCAATGCAAACATTAAGGTCCCAAGCATGGGCGGTTCCGAAAGGAGGATTAGTATGGAGTAATCCCTTAAAAAACTTGGAAAACACAGGATGAGAGGAAAGAGGGGATGACTTTCCTGCTGACACAAAAGCAGATACAGCTGCCAAATGAACTCTCAGGGTAGCTGGTCTGAGACCCAAGGAATTAAGATGTACCATGTAATCTAACAAAATGGGCAATTCAGCAGATTCTGGGGAAATATTTTTCCCAGCACACCAAATGGAAAACCTTTTCCATTTAGAACTATAAGTAGCCCTAGTGGAAGGCTTTCTAGAAGCCTTTAGGATCTCAAGAACACCCTGAGAGAGGTGTAAATCAGCAACTCTAACTCCTCAAGAGCCAGGCCTTGAGGTTGAGGGATTTGAGGTCCGGATACCAAACCCTTCCCTGGGCACAAGTCAACAGATTGTGATTCCTGGGGAGGCACAGGGGAAGATGGACTGTCAGAGACAGAAGGAGTGGGTACCAGGGCTGCCTGGCCCAATCCGGGCAATCAGAATCACCCTGCAAGGCTGAGATCTGATTTTGACTAGTACTTTGAATAGGAGAGGAAGGGGAAAGCATAGAGGAACTTCCTCCCAATCCAGAAGAAGGGCATCCAGGGAACTGAGCCCAGCACTGGAGGCCTGCAACAGAACAGAGGAAGTTTGTGATTGTCTGGGGCTGCAAAAGATCTATCTGAGGGATGCCCACCTGGCAAAAACTATCCCAGCACTTGAGGATCCAGGGACCATACGTGATGGCCCTGGGAAATCCTACTGAGGGCATCCGCTAGGACATTGTCCTTCCCTGGAAGATGAACTACTATGAGGAAGTGTTCAGGAATAGGCCAGAGACCACAACTTCATTGCCTCGGTGCACAAGGCCGAAGACCGAGTGCCCCCTGTTTGTTGATGTACCACATTGTTGTGGTGTTGTCTGTTCTGACTTGTATCACCTTGTCGTGGACAGATGCAGAAAAAACTGAAGAGCTAAAAGACAGCTCTGAGTTCCAGCAAATTGATGTGGAACAGAGATTCCTGGGGGACCAAACTCCTGAGTGGAAAAAGTCGCCCATGTGGGCTCCCCAACCCAGAAGGGAAGCATCTGTAGTGAGAGTCAAGTCGTGAGAAGGGGAAATGAAGGGACCCCACTCTTAATTGCTCTGATCCTGCCACCACTGGAGAGCTAGGATCAAGGTTAGTCACTGGGACCAACTTGGAAAGGGGTCTCTTCTCTGAGACCAAAAGGTTCTCAAGTGAAACTGAATGTCTCTCATCTGAAATCTGGCTCCCTGCACAACAGCTGTGGATGCAGCCATGTGCCCCAGGAGCTGCAGAAAGTGTCTTGCTGGTGAGAGACCTGCAGAGTGAAGGAAGAGGCCAGAGCCACTAAATTCCTTACCCTTTCTGGGAAGAAAGGCTCTGCTAGCTTTGTGTCCAATTCTGCCCCTATAAGGTGAGTACCTGGACTGGTTCCAGAACCGACTTTGGTAGGTTTAGCAGAAAACCAGGGAGGTGAGAAGCTGCTGGGTGACCTGCAGGTGAGATTTTACCTGTTCTGGGGACTGGCCTACAATGAGCCAGTCGCTAGATAGGGAAAAACAGCAATCCTCTGCCTCCTTAAGTGGGCCACTGCCACTGCTAGACACTTTGTGAATACCCTTGGAGCAGAGGTAAGGCGAAGGGCATTGCTCTGAACTGGTAATGACCTGAGGGCAGTTCAAATCTGAGGTACTTCGATGGGATCTTCTGATTAGGACATGGAAATAGACATCCTTGAGGTCCAGGGAGGCTAGCCAGTCCCTGGCCTTAGGAAGGTAAAATCATTGCCAGAGTTACCATTTTGAACTTTGGTTTCAAAAGATGCTTGTTCAGATATCTGAGATCTAAAATGGGCCGCCATTCTCCTGTCTTTTTGGGGTAAGGAAGTATCTGAATACAGACCCCTGCCTAATGCAGGGAGGAACCCTTCTACTGCTCTGAGAGCTAACAGGGATGAGACCTCTGTTTCCAGAGCGAGGGTCTCTGAAGCACTTGCAGGTAGAAAAAGTCTGCTTCTCAACTTGGGAAACTTTTGAAGCTGAGAACCAGACCCTGGCTTACTACTTCCAGAACCCACTTGTCTGAGGTTAAAGAAGCCCAATTCTGACTGAAGTAAGCCAGCCTGCCCCCACTGGTACAGGAGAATTGGCCTGGGCACCCCATCAGGGTGCCTGTTTCATAGGAGCTTTAGGCTGGGGGTGGGAGCAGGTCTGCCCACCCCTCGCCTGCCCTGCCTCTGAAGAAGCCCCTCTGAGCATAGGCAGAGGAGGCCTGAGTCTGGTAGAAGGCCTGTGAAAAGGCCTACCCCTACCCCTGGGGGCATGCCTTTGAGGAGTGGCTGCCGCTCCTTAGCCTGGCCACTCTTGTAAGTAGTCCTATATTCATCCATCTTCTTCATGTAATTCTCTGTCTGCTCTCCAAACAGAATTTCCCACCACAGGAAAATCCATAGCCTTAGTCTGGGTATCCTGTGACAAACTAGTACACCTGAGCCAGGCCAACCTCTGAAAAGCTACAGATGTGGCCATGACCCTAGAGGAAACATCATTAACATCCACAGCAGCATGAAACTGAACCTTAGAGGCTTCAATGCCATCAGCAGCCACCTGTTCTAGTTCACTAGCCAGCTGGCCATGGGCCTGCTTGGCTAATTGCATAACAGTATCCCATCTAGATTTCTGATACCTAGCTACTTAAGCCATATAATTTGCTTGCCTGAGTCCCAGAGAGGCTGCCATATACTGTTTTTGCCATAGCATCAATCTTCCTGGAATCCTTGTCAGGAGATGTGAAGCCAAGGAATATTAGCTTTATCACAGGCAGCAGCCTGAACTACTCAACATGACTGCATTGCTGAGAAAGGAATTCTGTATCAGGGCCTGACAATGTATACCTTCTGTCCATCTTTTATCTACAGGAGACAGAATTAGGAGCTTTTAAAATTTTAATTGTTTATTTCTAAAAGACTTATGTAAAGGAATAGACAATCTCCTAGACTCTGAAATATCCATCATTTCTACAAATCAGGCTCCTCTTGCTCATCCACAGCCTCTTCTAAAGGAAGCTGGAGGGTTTCAGCAACTTTTTTATAAAACATAAAATGAGATGGGGACTCAGACAGCATAGGGGGAGAGTCTAAAGGTCTGTCTGGGGAGATGTCCGGTTCAATGGGCACACCCAGACCTTCCCAGCCACATTCATACTGTTCATAATCCTCCTCCCCCTCCTCTGGTTCATAAAATTCCTCAATATCATAATCCTGAACCACTGGGACCGGACGAACCGACCTTTTACCAGATAGTGGTGGTTCGGACGGACCCTGAGACAGTGACTGGACAATCTGTATGGCTTTTGCTATCTCTGCAGCAGTTGGAGAAGGAATTTTGGACTCCAGACCTGCTGATTTTCTTGTTTTCTTTACTGGAATTGGTTCCTCAGAACCAGCTTTCCTTTTGCCCGAGGAAGTCTGGCCCTGGTCAGAGGGCACTCCCTCTGGTTCGGTTGGCACCGAACCGGGCTGGCCATCCGGGTCAGCGGACTTTTTGGTCTCTCGTTCCCTGAGCCTGCCCAATCTTTTTTCCAGGGTGGCTGCAGGGAAATTCTTACATACCTGGCAGTCTGACTGGAGGTGGTCAAACCCCAGACAATAAACACATGTGGTGTGTGGGTCAGCCTTGGCAAAGACTTCCCAACAAACATCACAGTGTTGAAACCCAGTGGGCCCCGTTTTTCTTTTGTAACCAAAAACTTGCCCTTTTAACGGCAGTGCCAGGCAAGACACCCTTATCGTTCCTAACCGTGTCACGGGTATTGGAAAAACGTAATAAATCCGTTTTTTTTAGAACCGATAAGAACTGGGAACCGCACTCTAAAATAGTAATTTTAGTTTTAAATGAGTTTAAACCCACTGATCGGTTCAAAACCGAACCGATAACTACAAGTTCCACACAGACAAAATCTTCATTTCCTTACGGTTACCACAGATAGAGCTTGAACCGAGCGGTTTTGCGGTTAAAATAAAACTATTCTCGGTTAAATCCAACTGAGAAAACCCTCTTTAAACCGAGAAATGAACCGAGCAGAAGGAGAAATCTCCGGAGCGACTGTTCACTGAGGCGGAGTAAAGAATCTGACAGTTCAAGCTTGAAATGACACAGATAGAGCTGCTCTCGTGCCAAAATTCTATTTTGGAACGGTTTTAACCATTTCACTCCGGGGCAGTTCTAGAGCTGGATCAAACTGCTAATGTCTATAATATAGCAAGACTTCATGTTGTTTGAAACAAGCATTTGTCAATGCCAAATGTTTGCTTGCTGGCATTGGCATTGGTAGTGTAGAAGTTACAGAGCTGCATAATAGGAATGGCAGTGAAGTATTGAACTGAAGCCAACCCCACCACCACCACCCTGCAGAGAGTGACAGGCATTGGGGTGTGCCTTTGGGTCGTCAGGCATAACGGCCATGCCATTTCACCACACCCTACCCTGCAGACACTGACAAGTGTCACGGTGTGCCTTGGGGTCTTTGGCCTTTATGCGCACCCCATTCCATCAGGAAATACGGTGAGATGGGTGCGGTATAGGAGAATGGGGTGAACTTTGGGTCCGAAGAGTCCAAGGCATACCTCGATGCCTCTCACTGGCTGCAGTGTGTGGAATGGTAAGAGCATTACAGGCAAGAATCCCAAGTCACACCTCTGATGCCTGTCATTCTCTACAGGGTGGGGCGTTATGGTTGGAAACCCTAACACCTCAGGCATTCGTTGGTATTTTCACTCCAAATTTTCAACATGGTTTTTTTGTGACCCCCCACCTCATGAACAGTGGCAATATCAGTTTGTTAGCCGAAAGCTGCTTATGCACAGTGACTACGGCATTTAGCACTACAGGTGCAAAAACATATTCCGAACAGGATGTGAAAAATGACAGCTGTACTCTTCATGGGGAGGTGTAAAAAATGGTAATGTTGCAATGTTGCAAATCTGCAGTAAAAATATTAAAAAAACTGGTGAAGTCACGAGCGTGCATAGAAACTGTGCAACGCACACCCGTAATGTAATTAGTTTAGGGATTTTTTACAGCAGATTGTCAACACAGGCATTTTGGGACCTCCGATCACGAACAGTTTCACTGTGATTTTCTTTATCTGTCCCGAACAATGATTTCCCACAGCAACCATGCATCTCTGCGCTGAAAGTGTGAAAACACATTTTGGCCATGTTGTGAAAAATGACAGCTGCACTGTTCATAAGGAAGTGTGGAAAAATGCCACTCGTGAAAATCTGGACTGAAAATATTACAAAGTCATGAACTTACAAGGGTGCGTGGAAACTGCGCAATGGTCACTCGTAACACAGTCATTTTTAGGAATTTTTTCACCAAATTTTCAACATAGCCATTTTAAGACCTGTGCTCATAAACAGTGTCACTGTGATTTTCTTAATCTGTCCCATACATTGATTTCACACATTGACTGCGCCATTGCGCGCTACATGGGCGGAAACACGTTTTGGGCAAGATGTGAAAAATGACAGCTGTACCGCTCATAAGAAGTGTAATAAAATGGCAAATGTTGAAAATCTGGAGTGAAAATATTGAAAATTCGCAAACTTACGAGCATGCGTAGGAACTGCGCACACACGCTGGTAAAACAGTCATTTTTTTGAATTTTTTCACCAAATTTTCAACATAGCCATTTTAAGACCTCTGCTCATTAACAGTGTCACTGTGATTTTCCTAATGTGTCCCATACATTGATTTACGCACACCGACTGCACCATTGTGCGCTACATAGGCGGAAACACATTTTGGGCAAGATGTGAAAAATGACAGCTGTACTGCTCATAAGGAGGTGTGGTAAAATGGCAATGTTGGAAATCTGTGGTGAAAATATTGAAAATTCGCGAACTACGACGTGGTAGGGAATTACTCAACGCAGCTCATAAAACAGTCATTTTTAGGAATTTTTCCACCAAATTTGCAACATTGGCAGTGTCGTTTCGTTACTCGGTCCCGAAAGGTGATTTCGCGCAGTGACTGCGAAATCACCCTTCGGGCCTGATTAACGCCATGACAGTGAGAGCATTCATGAGAAGGGGTCCCAAAAACCTCATGTTGAAAATTTGGTGCAAAAATTCAAAAAAATGCCTGAGATATGCAGCAAAGTTGAAAAAACCCTATCTATCCCATTATATAGCTTACGGCATTTCTCAGTTCGCGATCGGCTTTGAAGAGCACAGGCGTGTTCCCGGTCCACGAAGATCGTCGCGCCAGAGTCTGGAGGTAAGTATGGGGTGAGGGGGTGTGAGGAGGCAAGTGCGCAGTGGGTGGCGCGGGTGGGGCAGAGACAGCAAGGGACCGTTTTGTGTTTCTGGGTTGTTGTTTTTAAAAAGGATGACGGCGGGATATTTCGCCACGCTGGGTGGGCTCCCAGTGTGGCACAAGAACGACTGTTTGGGGGCATGGAGCAGGCAGAGTTGGGCACCCTGTTGGCGACAGCATCTGTTGCCACGCTGGGGTGGGCTCCCAGCGTGGCACCCTGTACTCTCGGGGGGACAGTGGAGCCGACAGGGGATTAGGCACCCCGTCGGCTATACAATGTAGCCACGCTGGGGTGGGCACCCAGCGTGGCATGTGGAACTCTGTTTGGGGTGGGAGCCCAATACCCCATTGGCTATACAGTGTGTGCGTGGGGGGGGGTGAGCACGCAGTATATGTGTGTGTGTGTGTGTGTGTGTGTAGGGGGAGCGCGCATGAGCAGGTGATATCTTATCGCTGCTCACTGGAGCGTAGCTCCCCCTGTCAACTGTACTCCACTGCGTTTTGGACTGCTGTCATAGACAGCTCCAGCAGTGCCTGCAAACACACTGACTGAATTGGAAGAGGGCTGCCACACCTCCGAAAACTCGGATGATGGCACTATGTTTCTTGCACATGCATGCAAGCAAACATAAAAATGTAACAAACCAGGGACCTCTAACAATTTTGTTTAAGTGGTTTGGGTTCTATTTTCTCAAAACCTCAGTTTCTTTTTGGTTAACATATATTCTGAAAGACTACGTTTCACTTGGGGCCTGGAAGTTTTATTGTATACTCATCATAGCAGGCACACACAATTATTTCTTCTGTTTCTTCCTTACTATTTCCATCTATTGATAATTATTAATGGAGACATAGGAACACTCATACTGAACAGATCATTTTCATTTTTAGTTAAAAATCACCACTGTGTTGACAATTTTAATCCGTTGCTGAAAAATGTTCACAGCGTTCAAGTAGTCCAGGTTAAAATATCAACTGCAGCTTTTTTATAACCCGCTTTGATTAAAAATAAAAACAAAATTTAAGCTCATATTTCTGAGGTTCTCACCCCACTTTCCCACGGTCGCGTTTCAGTCAAATTTGTTTATGCAGAATCTACATTTAATAGTGCTAATTGCACTCTAGCTAAACTGCTCTGATTGCAGAAAGAGAAGCAATTTTCGTGCTCCGTTCTTGGGTTGTGAAGAAATTGTTTTATATTCACCTCTTTGTAAAGAAGTGGAGATTTAAGGCACAGAGCCTTTCCACAAATTGCACTTGGGCTGACTGGCAGCATTCAGGCGCTATAATAGAGCATTATTTGGCCATTCTGAATAATGTAAAGCGCTTGCTGAAAGCCATTCTCCTGAAAATTGCTTTAACTTTTAAAAAGATTATGATTCACGCCAAACCAAGCTTTTGTTACATTGTCATTACTCCAAAATGTTTTCAAGTTTCAAGTTTATTGCAGGAAAACTCCATTGAGCAAGCTCATTCACAAGGAGGTCCTGTGACATAAACACTTAAAGTAGAAACATAGATAGGTAATAACAGTATATACATGAAATGCACGTTACATGATACAGGCTGGATATACATACAAGGGTACCACATAGGGCGACCGCCTTACAGGTTGCACACTGATAAATGAAACATGATGACTGGTGTGTGCAATACATATATTTTGGCAGCTAGAACAAACAGACAACTACAACTGATATGGGGGTGATCTGACAGAGTAGCAGTGAAGTGTAAGCACAGATAAAGCCAGGAGTAGAAGGGAAGGAAAGCAGTTAATATGACAAGCAATTATACCTTACCAGTGAATAAATATGGCACAAATGGGGAAGGAAGAGACTTAATGACAGTTGCAGGTGTCTTTTATTTTGCCTGAACTTAGCGATTTGTAGAAGTTTATTGAAACTGTGCTAAGTTAGTTTAAAACTGGTTTGTAATTGGTTCCAAATGGAGGAAGGGCATATGCAATAGCACATTTACCAAAAGAGGTCCGGCGTCCTTGGTATGTCAAGCATAATAAAGTCAGATTTTCTTAACAGTATGCACTATGTGAGATACTAATACAGGGAAGAGAGATAGCTTGGCAATTTCTGCAGGAGCAGTTTAAGAGTCCATAGCCCAGGATGGAGCAGGCATCTAGTAGTAAGGGATGTCCAACCAACAGCTGCATATAAGTCACAGTGATGTGAACGGTGAGGGAGTTGATAATGAACCATAGCATACCGGTGATAAAGGATGTCCAGTTTACTTAGATTTGCAAGAGTGGTGGAGGAATAGATTACATCGCCATAGTCGAGTAGGGGGAGAAAAGTGGCCTGTACAAGCTTGTTTCGAGTTTCAAGGGGGAAAAGGGGCCTATTTCTGTAGAAGAAACTAACCTTGCTTTTAACCTTCTAGAGACATCTTCGACGTGGTCATTGAAAGATAATTTATTGTCAATCCAGACACCCAGATATTTAAATTTGGTTACAACTTCCAGAGGCTCGTTTAGCGTAGTGACAATGAAGTCTTGGGCAAGGGTACTGGGGGGGCCTGTGACAGCACTGCGGGAGAATATCATCACTTTAGTCTTCTTAGCATTGAGCAGAAGCTTTGCCTTTATTAGATTATGCTCAAGTTGTGCGAAGTCCGCTTGAAGCACTCCCTTGACTTCAGATAACGATGAGCCAGAAGTATACAACACAGTATCATCCGAAAAACTGCAGATTGGACGTAGATATGTTAGCATCTAAGTCATTAATGTACAGAGAAAACAAGATAGGGCCTAAGATGGATCCTTGAGGAACTCCTCTGCAACTGGCAAGAGCAGCAAAAAAAGCCTTCCGCCTTTACTTTTGGAATCTTCCAGTTAGGTAGCTAGAGAACCACTGGGTGGTATGGTATGTGGCACCCAACTTTGCAAGGCAATTGACTAATAGTTTGTGATCAACAGTATCAAAAGCTTTGCTGAGGTCCAAAAGACTGCGCAGTTACCTTCTTAGCATCTATAGCAGAGATCCAATCATTGGTTACTTTTGCTAGTGCAGTGATTGTGCTATGATTAGCCCGGAAGCGGATTGAGCTGGGTTAATGAGAGAGAAGGTTTCAAGTGAGATTTTAACTGAATATGGATCAGTTTTGAGAACTTTAGAAAGGATAGGCAATATGGAGATAGGCCTATAGTTGTTTACATCGATGGGTCACCAGATTTAAATAGAGGGAGGATATGTGCTGATTTCCAGCAGGACAGTACAGTAGCAGATGTAATGGAAAGATTGAAGATGTGGAGAATTGGGGCAGTGAGATGGGGTAGCCTGACCTTAGGAAAAAGGGTTCCAAGCCATCGTCCCCTGCGCTTTTTTTGGTGTCTAAGTTAAGAAGAGAATCTTCTACTTCTTTATAAGTTATCTCATGCAATTGGAAGGGGCTGGGTGCAGGACTAGATGTAGGGGGAGGGGTATGCTGGCTCACCGCAGCACCAGCATAAGGTGACAAGTCAAAAGCTAATCCAGCTGTGGCAAAGTGGGAGTTTAGTTCCTCCAGGATTAGGGACTTGTTTTCCACAGTCTTGCCACTTGTAACTATCTTTGTTGGGACAGAGGGGGCCATGGGCCGTCCTTCTATAGCTTTGATAGTCTTCCATATTTTATGAGGGTTACCTTTAGCTTGTTCGAGAGTAGAAATATAATAGTTAGCTTTAGCACAGCGAAGTTTTTTCACAGAGTTATTCCTGGATGTTCTAATGTGTAGCCACGCTGGGTGGGCACCCAGCGTGGCATGTGGAACTCTGTTTGGGAGTGCACAGTCAAGTGGGGGATTGGGGAACTTCGCTATTATAAGCAGTGTGTGCGTGGGGGTTTTAACAGACAGCTCAAGCAACACTTCGGAATAATGCTTTGATCTTTGTTTTAAAACTACATTTTTAAACTTTAAAATGCATAGTATTTGATGGACGGTGTTTGACCCCGAAAAGGTTTCAGCAGATTATACCTTTTTTCTGTAATGAATAACTTCTCTCATTAATCTTTGTGGGATATTTGGAGCTTGCATTTCTCACCGAAGAACAGGTTACTGTAATTCTGACAGACAAAAGACAATTTCAGAGGAGAAAAAATAAAAGGTTTTGAAACACATCACGCATTTCATTTGATTTAGGAACAGTACCATACCTGGGGCATGACGTCTTTATAATATCTGATCACTTGGGATCAGGATTACTCAGGTTCACAGTTTTCACAGCTTACTGTGTCCATTTTATTCAGAGCATAAAATAATCTATTCATCATTCTCCTCCCTCTCCTGCCTTGGGGTTGGTCAGAAACGCCTCACTGACACTTCATAATCACCTTGAACCCATCAGAGATCCCATAAATAAACAGGGCCATGAATTCAAGGGGAGAGAGAGAGAGAGAGAGAGAGAGAGAGAGAGAGAGAGAGTGTGCGTGTGTGTGTGAGTGAGAGAGAGAGAGAGAGAGAATCACTTGTTTTAAGCTTATCCCAGTGTCCCTAGAATTGATCCATATTTTGCCTTTCATATAGGCTGTATATCCAAGGGATGTCCATAACTATCAAGAATGCGTAGTCCCCCAGGACTGACTTAATTCTGTCATGCTCCATATGTAGAAAAACTTTAAGTTTGTAAAGCTAATACACTGACTAGACCGTGTGTCCACCTTTCACTTGAGATGATACATTTAGTACCTAATTCTACTATTATTATAAACCACAATCTGAGAGTGGTTTATGTTACTACAACCGTTTGGTGCTGCTCATCCCCGAACATAAGGGGATACAAAATGTCAGCCGAGTTATAATCAGGGTCGGACTGGGAAGCAAAGGGCCCACCTGGAAATGGGGTCACAGGGGCCCTGGTACCAGCCGCATTATACCTTCATGTACAAACTGCTGCACAGTTTTACCATCAGTGGTATGCCCTAGCATACAAACTGTATCCTGTATTTTCAACCATAAAGTAACAGCATGTATCCCATTTGGAAGAAAGCTATTTCCTGCACCAGTTATAAAGACATAAGGGACTGTGTTTATGAAGTTTATTGTATATACACACATACACATAGTATATGTATGTTTATAAGATGGGTAAGAAAACTATGTAAAAGGCCACCCTCCTGACTGGATGAAGCATTATTGTTTAGGTCTTTGGTAACCAGGTAAGGCCCACTAGGCACAACTGCTTGTTTTCAGGGGTGACTTGGGAGCACTGGGGAGGTTAAGTGACTTGCTCAGAGTTGCACAGTGTGCAAATGAAGGTTGTGGGAATCAAACTCAGGTCTGCTGGATGTATGGTACCAAGCTCATTCACAGCACATTACTCAAGCCTCTAGGATATACTGCCAGCCACAGGGACCACACATATGCCCTTTGTTTCATCCCTTAGAACTTTCTGGACATTTCATAAGACAGATAATCCACTACAGGACATGCTGTCGTGCTCTACTATATGAATGCTTTGGATGGTTAAACGCACTCAGCCTACGGCCTTGTGCATCACTACACACACCAAGGCGTGCAGATATCAGGGTGCGACTGCACACCCGGTAGTGGATTATGTATTACATATCACGTACCTCTGGTATGTAAATAAAACCAAACTTCATAACACGCAGTCACAATGCATTATTCTCAGTTTTCTAAGGAGGCAGTATAGCGTAGTGGTTTAAGGCTCTGAGCTGCAAATCTGGAGACCTGGGTTTGAATCCCACAGCCCCCACTTGCATGCTGTGTGACCCTGAGCAAGTCACTTAACTTCCCTGTGCTCCCAGGTCACACCTGTAAACAAGCTTTCAGCAAGTGTGCTACTCCTGGTTAAACAACTGAAAACCAAAAAAAAAAACTTCCTTTCCTTGTACTGGCTCCACTCAGCCTGCATTGGGAACTGTGTTAACTAAGTCTACTACTATTAGTAATGCATATACTTTTACTTCAGTATCGTCCTGCAATGACACACAAGTATTGAAAATATTAAAAAGTTCAGATCGGCAGTGTCAATGTGATTATTTTTTTTCTCTGTTTCCCCATTCCCTTTGCTTTTCACCCTTTTTACTGTGGATTCATCTTTTCATTAGTCTTCCCAGCATCCTTTCATTATTTTTCTGCTCAACAGTTGTGCTCATTTGACTATACTCTTGCTTTAATGTTTTGGGGTTAATCCCCTCTGCCCTTTACACAGCCATCCCACAAACCTTGGGCCAGACAGACACCCCTGAATGTGCTACCATTGGCTGCTGTCTGATAATCTTTGCAAGACTTTGTGTATACTTTCTACCACTACCGGACCTTCTTCTGCACTAACCTTCCTCACATTCCAAATAAAGGATGTCCTCAGTTTTAACACTTACTCCAATCCATCCCATATGTGCAGTAAAAGATTTTAAAAATATCCTAATGACAGCAAAGTTCTGGGTAACTTTGGCCTATACCCCAGACATAATAGCATTGGCAGTAAAGCTCTCATCCTCCAACAGGTGGGTGGACTGTGGACAACTGTGCTTTCAGTCAAGTGTCCCCATTCTCTCCTTTGTTTGCATACCCCATGGCACCTCCCTTTCTATGGGTGTTTGTCTTCCCTTCCCACCACAGAAGACATACCAACCCCTTCCCCCAAGGTTAGAGCATGATGCAAACAGATCAAGGCAACATCTTACCAGCTCAGGGAAGTTAGGACCAAGACAGTTGTCAGCATGTCTCAATTGCTAGCACATTCCTCTCCAGACCAGGAGGTTGTGGGTTCTAGTCCCACACCAGGATTGAGCCCATACCCCTGTAACCTGAATGCAGTATTAAGGGGATGTACTGTCGAGGCATGCAGTGGGCTTAACAAAGAAACATAGAATTTGATGGCAGATAAGGACAGCTTGGCCCACCTACTTTGCCCATTTCCCTACCCAAGGGATAAGCTGCAGATCCTAGTTAACCAACAGCCTACTTCTTCCTACCCCCCACTAGAACTGTCATATGTCTGTCCCATGCATTCTTGAATTCCCCCATTGTTTTTGACTCCATAATCTCCTCAGGAAGGCATGCACCCACAACCCTCTCCATGAAAAAATACTTCCTAACATTACCTCTGAGCCGTTCCCCCATCTATCTTCAAATTGTGCCCCCTTGTTCTTGCACATCTCTTTTTCAGAAAGATGCTACCCTCTTGGACTTTGTTGATTCCCTTGAGGTACTTGAAAGTTTCAATCATGTCCCCCCCTCCTTCCTTTCTTTCCTCGGGGGTATACATATTAAGTTCCTTTAGTCTGTCTTCATATGTATTCTAGTGCAGACCCTGCACCATTTTGGTTGCCCTTCTCTGGATAGCCTCCACCCTGTGTATGTCTTTGCAGAGATGGAGTCTGTCTGTACAGAGGGATAACAACTTCCTGTTTTCTGCTGGTGATGCCCATCCCTATGCATCCCAGTATCCCCCCAGTCTTCCTTACTGCCTTCTCATATTGTTTGCCTACCTTTAGGTCATCTGATATAACTACCCCCAAATCCCTTTCCATTTTTGTTGTTGTCAGGATCTCACCCCCATTGTGTATTGTCCCCTGGGTTTCTGTTTCCCAAGTGCATTACTTTGCATTTCTTCGTTGAATCTAAGCTGCCATACATTTGACCATTCCTCCAATCTTGCCAAGTCCCTTCTCATCCTTTCCACGCCTCCTTGTGTATCAACCCTGTTGCAGATCTTTGTGTCACCTGCAAAGAGACATACTTTTCCTTCCAGTTCCTCTGCAATGTCACTTATAAAGACATCAAAAAGGACCGGTCCCAGTACTGAACTCTGTAATACCCCACTAGTAACCCCGTTTCTTCACTTGCCCAGCCAGCCAATGTTTTACCCTGGCTACCACCCTGGGACCCACTACCATGCTGGCTAATTTGTTTATTAATATTTTGTGTGGGACTGTGTTAAATGCCTTGCTAAAGTCTAGGTAGACCATATCCACAGCCCCTCCCTGGTCTACTACTTTGGTCACCCAGTCAAAGAAGTCTATTGGGTTTATCTGACAAGACATTCCCGTGTGAATACCACCATCCAACAACCAGTCACCCATGCAAGTTTAAGTTTATTAAAGGGCCAACACTCCATGATAGTCCAAATCCTCTCATCACATCTTGACCTGAATGGCATCATTCTTGCCTCAGTGGTGTAATGGGGGTGCATTACTTGGGCGAGAATGCTTAATGCTAGTATTTGGGCCTGAAGGTAATAGGAGGATTGGGATCATCATGCAGTATTGGACCTATTGGTGGCTGGCGACTGGGGGGGGGATAGACTAAAGGGGTACATACAGCCCAGAAGGGCCGAGTGGGTGGGGTGGATCCCCTTCAGATCAGTAAGGAAAAATGTAACTTGTTTCATACCAAGTCAATGAGCAAGAGCTGACCACCTCCTGGTTTAGCCCTCCCAGCAAACACCCCTCCACATTTAGTAACCCTGATAGCTTTAGAGCAAAAAAACACCACAAAACAATAGGTCCCTGCTAGCTTGCCCTCATTCATCACTCATATACAACACCACCTGTTGTTGGACTCACCCCTTTCACTCTCTGCTTAGGATCCTGGCTGTTGAGTCCTGCTCATATGTTTCACTCCTCAGATGGTGGCCCTAGAGCATCACAGGTCAACACAGAGGTCCAAACAACTCTATCTGAGTTGACCAACAGAAAACTCATCCTAGTGGCCTCTAATACCACAACCCCTAGACACTGCACACACAGTCTCTCCCTCCTTTAGGTTCGACCCTGTGCTGTCAGTCAATCAAACAGTAACTCTAAGAGGGGCACCGGCTTGCTAGTTGCAACCAACTCTTGTCTCAGACTCCTGCTTTCAATCACCAACAATGTCAGACTAGCTGGCATTATTATTCTGCAATCCTCATGGCTAGTTTTTATTTAATTTTATACAGTGACTACAGTGGAGTGCATTGACGGAGTAGCAATGCTTTCTACTAACGCTCTCCAAGACTTAAAGGGAAGTGTCCACTTGAAATCAGGCTCCACTTCAGTATGATTTGGGGCCTGATTAGCATTTTTGCAAACAATCTAATTTTTTTAACTTATATATAGCTGAGTTATTTATATTGTATCCAGTTGATCCTGCCATCCCTCCCACCAGCATTTTGAAAGCAAGCACCTCCTAGCAGAACATCACAACGTCCCGCAGTTGTCCCGAGAATGGCGTATGAGCCATGGAGTAGCTGCGGGAGAGTGAATGGGGTCCTGTATATTTGGAGCTATTAATGGCTCCAGTTTGTACTGTAGCTGTCTCAGTGCTATACCAAGATCAAGTATAGATTAGCAATTCACTGCTTTCAAAGTGGCAATGGGATCAACCAGATAAAATCTAAATAACTAATCTCAGTGCAAGTTAAAAAAAACTGTTTGCGAATATGCTAACTGGACCCTGCCTCACACTGAGGTGGGGCCTAATGTTAGGTGGACGATTCCCTTCAAGTAATAATGTAAGGTTTATCTCAGCTGGTGATGTTAAAATAAATAGAAGGTAAGACAGTAAAATAAATACATACCATTGATGTCCCTGCCACCCCCAGGTGGGGGTACTGCAGTGGGTCCTGATGCCCTCCCTCCCCAGAGCAGGTGAGCAAGCACGAAGATTTTCACTGTAGATGATCCTCAGCTCCAGACAGTCTCGGACCCCCTCACACCACCAAACAAGACAAAGATTCCCCAACAACAGCAGATGATGCCCAACCCCAGCACCAGACTCTGGTTGAATGCCCCAGTGCCCCCACCCCCACACACACACACATGCACTGCAGACAGTCTAGACCTCCTCACACCACCAAATGAGACAAAGATGCAGATGAACCCAACCCCATCACCAGATTCCAATTCATCCCCTCCCCAAAAAAAAAAAACACACTGCAGTCTCGGTTCCCCTCACTCCCAGATCAGACACAGATTTCCCACCAGCAGCAGATGTTGATCCCCAACCCCAGCCCCAGACTCTGGTTCAATGCTGCCCAGTGGAGGACAGTCTCAAGCCCACACACACACTGCAGACAATGTTGCCCCCCCCCACCAAACCAGACAAAGATTCCCCGCCAGCAGCAGATGATCCCCAGCCCCAGTACCAGACTCTGATTCAGCCCCGAAGTGATGGACAGTCACAAGCTCAAGCACATGCACACTTCCCCCCAACCAGACAGATTCCCCACCAACAGCAGACGCTGACAATCCCAAACCCCCAGAACCAGACTCTGGTTCAACACCCCCAGCGATGGACAAAACAAGACCCCACAACATACACACTGCAGACAGTTTCAGCCCACCATCACCACCAAACCAGACATTCCTAGTCAAAAGCAGATGATCCCCAACCCAGCACCATACTTTGGTTCTACCCCAACAGCGGTGAAAGTCTCAAGCCCCCACCTACACAAACACACACACTGCAGTTTCAGTCCCCGCTCTCACCCCCAAGCTGACAGAGACAGATTCCCCACCAACAGCAAACTATCTCCAAACCCAGCACCAGACTCTTCTCATCCCCCCCAAGCTTTGATCAAACACCACCTCTCAATAGTTGATAGTTTCAAGCACCCCTCCATCAGTTTTTAAAACACCCTACCCAGTCGCACTACCAGCTGCAGCCTCTTAGGCCAAGCAGAATCCCCCCCCTGCACAACTAGCACAGAGCTTCTATGGCATCCACATCCACTCCACCCACCCCCCAGTCGTGACCATCATCCACCAGCACAAAACTCAACCACAGCCTGAGCCTCACCCTCTAACCTGATGTGTAAGCTAGCTGTGACTACAGTCATGCGCCGATCTATCCCGCAGCCTGCTTTGATTTTTTGACCTGCAGGAGAGGAGCCTGTGCATGACTCAGTCCGAGAGCCTGCTGCTGCAGCTCTGATTCCACCAGAAACCATCCACAGACTGCTGCTGGGTACACTACAAAACAAATACAATCCATTTTAAAAAGCCTGCTGATCCCCCTTCCAACAGCTCAACAGTTTACTATGTAAACAGCCTTTTTGCCTACTGATTGGCCGCCGGCCAACGCAACTCTGACTCACCCCTTCTGAGTCCCTATCCCTCCCGTCTCAAACTTTATATGCAGAGTCCCTGTAAAATTGAAATGGTCACGTCAACTGTTCGGATGTTTTCACTGAGGAAGGACAACCGTGTCAAGTAAAGGAGGCAGAGTGCATCAGGGCAGTTCCTCCGGCGCGAGAACTGAGTTTTGCAACATGTTGGGCACCTGGACTTGCCATTCCGCCTCCTTGATTGGATGAGAGACACTCCTTTCTGCATTTGCCGCACCATGATTGGGAGAGAGAGCCAGCCAGCGGTACTTCAAAGCGCGCACTCGGTACTGGGAGGCAGAGTTGAGGCGAGTGTGTCGCAGCACGGCAGAGGTGGGAGCCGTTCAAACCGAGACCTGTCAGGCAGTAGTGACCTGCGCGTGCCTCAGGCAGATGGGCAGGCAGGGAGGGAGGACGGCCAAGTGTGAGTGACCGCGCGACCAAGCCGGAGCAGCAGCAGCAGTGTGGCGAGTACACCACGGGCTATGGCTACTTCTATACTTGGGGTAAGTGAGTCAGTCCTAGCCAAAGACTAAGGCCACTTTTTCACATTTAGTGGAGCCCATAAATAGCTAAGCACTTTATTGGGATTAAAGAGAGCTTTAAGTGTGAAGAGAGGTAAAAGTAATGGGGTGTTATCTAATATGCCTTCGTGAATAAGTTGTCATCTCAATCGCCTCCAAAGGTCATGCAACTTTTAATATTATTTTGCTTGACTTCTGTGATAGTTGCACAAAAACGGACGAATGTTGTGTGTGTGTGTGTGTGTGTGTAGGGGGAGCGCCGCATGAGCAGGCGATATCTTATCGCTGCTCACTGAAGCATAGCTCCCCCTTTCAACTGTACTCCACTGCATTTTGGAGCTGTCATAGACAGCTCGAGCAGGCATTGGAGAACTGCGGCCACGCCTGCAAACACACTGACTGAATTGGAAGAGGGCTGCCACACCTCCGAAAACTCGGATGATGGCACTATGTTTCTTGCACATGTGTGCAAGCAAACATAAAAATGACTGCTTTTATCAGTACTCTGAAGAACTTGGACCGAATTTTAGGAACATTTACTAATACTCGGTTCTAAAAGCTGCCTGCAGTGAATTCTTCCGTAATCATCTTGTCAAGTCATTACTGCAACCCTAACCTGCCACTACAGATGACAGCTAGTTACAACACTAATGATGTGCAGACTCTACCAGGTTTAATCTGAAATGGTACATCTTCATTCTTTAGGTAGAAGATACAGGAAATGCTACCATGCTAACAGCTAGACAGAAGCCTGGTCATTCAGTGGAACTAATGTTTTCTGTTACGATTCTTTAAAAAAAAAACAGGTTTCTCACCTGTAACCATAGTTCTAGGAGTGGTATATGGTTCACATCCACACGATGGCAGTACTTCCTTAAGAGCTGATTCACCAAAACATTTTTTAAGTAAAGCTCCTCCCACCACTCAAGTGGTATATCACTCGGCTCCACCCGATGATGTCAGATTCTGCACGCTGGAAGCAGGGATCTGTCTGTATGCCACTTCCAAGGGGAGGCTGGGCGGGTGGTGTGAATATGAATCACATACCACTCCTAGAAAGTACAGTTACGTAAGAACTTACCTTAACAGTAGATCTTCAAGAGAGGCTCTTGCAGTAGGTAATTACATATAGGACTGACGCCGGCAGGTGGCAGGACCCCACGGAAACATTTCTAGCTAGCAGTCCCTGGCGAGGGACCGCCCCGTCGGGTGACCGGCGACAGGAGACGTCGGTATAAAGGGGCGGTCCCTCACGCCCATCTTCCAGTTCTTAGCCGCCAAGGGCCAACAGAGGCCGGACGAGATAGAAGCGGATATTTTCTTAAATGGAAAAGGAGCTGAAAAAGCTTAGGGGCATGGAGGGCGGGAAAGTATTACCTACTGCAAGAGCCTCTCTCAAAGATCTATTGTTACAGTAAGCTCTTACGTAACTGTACTATCTTACTTCGAGAGGGCTCTTGCAGTAGGTAATTACATATAAGACTGAGTCCCAAGCAATCTGGAACAAGAAGAAGCACACGGGAGGAGGAAGGCTACTCAAAGTAGATCCTCTAGCTGTGAAGGCCTTAAGAAAGGAGGCCTTGCAGAACAGCCAGCCCGAAGCCTGCTCTACAGCGAGAGGCAATTTCCGAACTGTAATGTTTCATAAAGGTATGGACAGAAGTCCAAGTGGTGGCAGCACAGATGTCTGCCGCTGACACATTCTTGAAACAAGCCGCTGAGGCAGCGACTCCTCTGGTGGAGTGGCCTCTGACTTGACCCGGGAGGGTCTTGTTGTACTTGTCATAACAGAAAGTGATGCAATGAGCCAACCATTTGGACAGGCATTGCTTAGAAACAGCATTGCCTTCCTTTTCTGGAGCAAAAGAGACAGAGAGTTGATCTGTCTTTCTGAGAACCTTCGTCCTGTTAGTGTAGTATATCAGAATCCAGTGAACATCCATAGTATGTAACAAATACTTCCCTTGATTGGAGTACTGAGTAAAAAAGGTGGGAAACTCTATGGACTGGTTCAGAGTAACTTAGGATTGGTATGCAGAGCCACACGTTCCTTGTGGAAAATTAAGTATGGAATTTTACACATCAGGGCCTGGAGCTCGGAAATCCTCCGAGCAGAGGTTATGGCCATGAGAAAAAGTGTCTTCCAGGAAAGGAACTTCAAGTCTGCAGAAGCTGCCGGCTCAAAGGGAGGCAGAGTTAGTTTCTCAAGAACAAAATTCAAATCCCAAGAAGGGGCGGGAACTCGGATAGGAGGTCTCAGGTGGAGAACCCCTCTGAGGAAAGTCTTAGAGACTTCCAACTGAGCAAACGTTCTGTCTGCAAAGGGAACACGATAGGCTGAAATGGCCGCCATGTGGACTTTCAGGGAGGAATGACCAAGACCCAGGTCGAAGAGATGGTGCAGGTACTCCAGCAGACGACCAACAGGGCAGGAGAAAGGCTCAGCGTCTTTTGAAGCAGTCCAAATTGTGAATCGTTTCCACTTCATAGCATAAGTAGACCTGGTGGAGGGTTTCCTAGCCTCTACCAGAATCTCCGCCACTTGGGGGGAAACTCCAAAGCGGGCCTGAGCTATGTCTACAGGAGCCATGCATGAAGCTGAAGGGACTTGAGACCTGGATGGACCAGGGTCCCCGATCCTGGGTCAGCAAACCTTGTGACAGAGGAAGAGGAAGCGGCAGTTCCTCTGAAAATTGTTGCAGAAGAGAGAACCAAACTTGCCTGGCCAAAAGGGAGCGATCAGAACCATTCATGCTCCTTCTGACCTTAGTTTCTGCAAGACCCGTGGGATCAAAGGAATTAGGGGAAAGGCATAGATGAATCTGTCCTTCCAATCTAGAGTCAGAGCGTCTCTCCAGAAAATGCCTCGCTTTTCAACCAGCAAGCAGAAGACTGGAAGCTTTGCATTTTGAGGGGAAGCAAACAGGTCTACCTATGGTGTTCCTCAGCATAGGAAGATATCGTCTAGGACCCCTTGATCCAGTTCCCACTCGTGGGCCCAGGCGGACGAGCGACTCAGCTTGTCTGCCAAGGTGTTGTTGACTCCCGGAACATGAATTGCCGTGAGGTGACGGTCGTGTTGTACTGCCCTATCCCACACTCTCATTGCTTCCCTGCAAAGAGGGTAGGATCGAGTCCCTCCCTGTTTGTTGATGTACCATACCACACACATATTGTCTGTCTGGATGGCTAGGTGGCTTGGAAGGAGATACAGGTGGAAGGCTTGGAGGGCATAAAGTACTGCCCGAAGCTCGAGCACATTGATGTGAAGGGTGTGTTCGAGCTTGGACCAAGAGCCCTGGATCTGATGAGGACCGAGATGGGCTCCCCAACCTTCGCCCAAGGCATCTGTAGTTGGAGTCTGTGAGGGGGGAGGAATGAAGAATGGAACCCCCCGAAACAGGTTCTCTCTGACCATCCACCACTGCAAGTCTCGAACCATGGGAGGGGAGACCAGAACAGACTGATCCAAGTCATCCACCAATTGATTCCATTGGGAGCGGAGCGTCCACTGGGAAACTCTCATGTGGAGCCGAGCGCGAGGAACTGTCGGGATAGCAGCCACCATGAGCCCGAGAAGGCAAAGAACTGACCTTGCAGTGACTCGCCTGCAGCCGGACAACAGGCTTACCTGAGTCTGAATAGTGGCCGCCCTGTCCGGTGGCAGGAAGACCCTGCCCAGGGTCATGTCCAGTATCGCCCCAATAAACTGGAGTCTCTGGGATGGGATCAAATGAGACTTGGAATGGTTGATGGTAATACCCAGGCAGGCAAAGACCTGTTGGGTAAGGGAGAGGCAGCGCAGGGTTCCTCCTGGATGAGGCCGCCAGGAGCCGGTCGTTCAGGTACGGGAAAACCTGCACTCCCCGGGTACGCAGGTAGGCCGCCACCACTGCAAGGCATTTGGTAAACACTCGGGGAGCCGAGGAGAGGCCAAATGGAAGTGCCTTGAACTGGTAGTGGTCCCCTTGGAAAGCACAACGGAGATATTTGCAGCGGGATGGGCGAATGGCTATATGCAGGTAGGCATCCTGCATATCCAGAGTACACAGCCACTGGCCCGAGCGGAGGAGGGGCAGAAGGCTCTGCAGTGAGAGCATTCTGAACCTCTTGTATTCCACGAATTATGTTCAGGGAACTGAGATCTAGGATAGGTCTTACCTCTCCTGTCTTCTTCGGGGCCAGGAAGAAATGGGAATAGTAACCCGTTCCCTGAAGGGAAAGGGGAACCGGTTCTATCGCTTCTTTCAGTAACAAAGCTGAAATCTCTTCCTGGACCAGAAGAAGATGTTCCCGAGAGTACGACAACCTTTGGGGAGGGTGACGAGGTGGTTTCTGTAGAAACTCTATTGAGTGTCCTTCTGCGACTAGCTGGAGCACCCATGAATCTGTTGTTATCCTCTCCCAGCCCGGAAAGTGGAGGAAGAACCTCCCTCCTACCGGTTCCTCCGGGAAGCCCAGAGGCTGTGAGAGAGGGAAGGAGTCAGGTGGTGTGGGGCAGCACCGCAGCTAAAGCACCCGCTGCTTTTTTGGGCGGAGGGGGCTTGGCAGCTGTGGGGGCCTGGCATTTAGTGGCCCGCTTTCCCGGAGGTTTCGCCTTTGGCCGATTCAGTCTGCGAAAGGGACGGTGCTGTGGTTGATGGGGATGGTACATAGAGTCAACGGACTTTAGTGCCGTCCCCTTCTCCTGCAGATCGGTGATGATGTCTTTGACATCGCCTCCGAAGAGCACCGACCCCCAGAAGGGCGCTTCCTGTATAGCGGACTGCACTTCCGGGACCAACCCTGACACACGGAGCCAAGCATGACGTCGTAAGCCTACGGCAAAAGCTGAGCTCCGTCCAGCAGTGTCCACTGCATCGTAAGTCACACGAAGCATGTGTCGACTGGCCGAATGTGCAGAGCGGACAAGGTCAGACAGTTCCTGCTTGACTTGAGAGTCCCGTAGGGAGTCCAACATGGTTTCCACCTCAGAAAGAATGGCCTTCTGGTAATCCTCCATGTGACTGACATAGTTCAGGGCCCTGATCCCCAACGTGGAAGAAGTGAAAATCTTCTTTCCATACTGGTCCAGAAGGCGAGATTCTTTATCAGGTGGTGACGAGCTAAGGTGTTTCGGATTAGCTGACCGGCCGTGAGCAGTGCTAATCACGAATGAGTCAGCACGAGGGTGGGAATCTAAAAAGTCAACACCTTCTGGAGCCTGGTATAGCCTGTTCGACTTCCGAGGAAGAGGGGTTAATGCCGATGGTTGTTTCCAAATAGTGGTAACAAGGTGGGCATGAGGCTCAATCCAGGGTGGCACCAAGGTAGGAGCTGTGATGGGCAGATCCAGATGATTAGCGAGTTTCACCTGCTGTGGGTCTGGCTCCAAGGATTGCCACTTATGTACTGTCTGGATTTTACGTAGCAGCTCCGTGAAAGAAGGATCCTCCAGAGGAGACTTCAGAGGACTCCTTGGCCTGGGCTTTGATGGAGAGCGAGGCTCGTCATCCTTCTCGAAGCAGCCATCGGAGGCGTCCGAGGAAGAAGAGGATAACTCCCTTTCCCGTCTAGCGTGAGGAACGGACCCTTTAGGAAGCCCTCGGGGAAGTGTGTCCTGCCCCTCTCTGGACCCAGAGGGTTTATCCCTGGTGTCTGGAGGAGGTGAGGGAGTTTGTCACTGTGGACATACGGGAACCTGTACCGGCACCGTCGTCGGAAGATGACTCTCCATCTCTGTGGCGAGCTGAGCCTTGGCCTCAGCCCACCAGGAGGCTAGAGTCTCCTGCAAATCCACCAGTGGCTGGGGGGCGATGGAGGAGGAGGATGAGAGGGATAAGGGTATGGGTTATACCCATAAGTCGAGTATCCATAACCTGATGGCGGGAAGCCCGGCGTCGGGTACTGCGGCGTCAGGTAGGCTGGCATTGGGTACTGTGGCATCGGATACTGTGGTCCCGGGTACAACGGCGTCAATCACGACAGGGTCCGGTACCAGGGCAGGGAGCTGCGGGCAGAGCTGACCGCGGAGGCCCATGAGTGGAACTGGAGCAGAAGGCCGGGGCAGAGGGCCCAGCGTTGCGGCGGCATCTGGAGGCGGGATGTCGCCCGGGTCAGCACTACCGTGTGGGGCCAGCGGCCGAGGTGCCGCATCGGACCGGCGTCCAGGGAGCCGGCGTCAGATCAGCAGGAGGTTGATCCAACGGAGGTGGAACAAAGACCTCAGCCTCGCCCGGGGACAGAGGGGAAAAATCCCCGGGGTCGGGCTGAGGAGACTCAGGGTCCCTGGAGGGCAGCAAAGGCTGCGGGGAGCTGGGAACGGTGGACGTGGGAGGGTCCGGCATCGGCTCATCCACTGTGTGGATGTTGGGCGGGCCGACGTGTGTCTTGTCAGCGGGATCCGGGTGGGCGCCGGAGGGGCCGGCGTCCGACTTAATGGATCCCTCGCCAGAGGCAGGCCGTGAAGGAGGGGTGGCCTGGTCTGGCGGAAGAGGGGTTGTGCGCCGCCCCAAAGGGTTGGGTGACTTACCGACCTTCTCCATGCGAACGTTGGAGGAGCCGACATCCGGCTTATCGGAGCTGCCCATGCCGGTAGGCCGGGAATCCATGGGTTTACCGGGGACGGAAGCCTCCAAGAGCCCAGAGGCACCCGAAGGGCCCGAGCGCGAGCCAGACGGGTGGGGCGACGCCGCCTTTGAAACCTCTAAGGCGGCCATCGAGGAGCGGTCCCGGGGACGTTACCTTCAACACGGCAACTCCCAAGGGAGTCGCGGTGGGAGAGGAGCCCTTGACCCAGTGCTTTTCTTTGTCCTTTCTCTTGCGATGGTCTTCAGGGGATGTTGACGCCTCCCAAAGTTTTTTGAGTTCCTTTTCCATGGAGCTCATCTTCTTTTTGAGAATGTGGGCTTCCAGGGACTGCTGCCGCCTTCTCCGGGTGGCCGTGTTGAAACTCAGGCAGTGCTGGCACTTCTCAACTTGATGGTTGGGGCCTAGACAAAAAAGGCACAGGGAATGACCGTCCTTGTGCGGGAGTTGGGCACCGCACGAGTCGCACTTGTTTTTGTGCTCGGAGGGTGTAGGGGACAACATACACCGATGGATGACTGATGATTATAGAGAAAAAGTGAAAAAACACTCAGTAAAATAACCGTCGAAAGGGCCTGACGAGCAGGGAACTTTTCCGCGAGGCACTGGCATAAGCTAACAGCGGGAAAGAACTGGAAGGCAGGCATGAGAGACCGCCCCTTTATACTGACGTCTCCTGACGCCGGTCACCTGACGTGGGGGCAGTCCCTCGCCAGGGACTGCTAGCTAGATATTTTTCCATGGGGTCCTGCCACCTGCCAGCATCAGTCCTATATGTAATTACCTACTGCAAGAGCCCTCTCGAAGTAAGATCTACAATTGTAGGTGAGTAACCTATTTTTCTATGGGCGTGGATATGGTTCACTTATCCACACGATGGCAGATTTCCAGCAGATCCCTGGGAGAAGGGGTCAAGGCGCACACCCCCTACTTGGCAAACAGAGCTTGGAAAACCAAGGACCCAAAAGCAGCATCCCAGTGAGACTCAAGGTCAATGCTGTAATGGTAGATGAAGGTATATGCTGACTTCCAGGTGGCAGCCCTGCAGGTCTCCTGAATAGGGATGTCCCTGAATGCAGCCACAAAGGCAGTGACATGTCTGGTGGAATGAGCCTTGAGCCCTACATGAGGCTCCCTACCAACCAGTCTGTAGCACAGGTCAATGCAGGAAGTGATCCACCTGCAAATCATCCTCTTAGCTGCCAGTCTGCCAGGTGTGACTTCAGTGTAGGTAACAAAGAGCTGGCAAGGCCCACCCTGAACTCGTATGCTCCACATAGCACGAGAGTGCCTGCCACAGGTCCAAAGAATGAAGACTGAATTCGGCCTCCGAAGCTGGATTGGTAAAGTAAATGGGAAGTTTCATCACCTGATTAAGGTGGAACTCCGAGACAACATTTGGGTGGGGGCGAGAGACTACCTTGTTTTTGTGGAAGACTAGATAAGGAGGTTTCAATGAGAGTGCCTGGAGCTCACTAAATCTTCAGGCCGACATGATGGCCACCAAGAAGGCTGTCTTCCATAACAGGTGTAAAATCTTACATCTATGCATAGGGTACTGCCAGAACCAGTGATAAGTCCCAAGGTGGTAGTGGCTCATGCACCGGCGGGGACAAGTGGTCAAGGCCCATAAAGAAGCAGCTGACCACCTTCTCCTGAACCACTGTCGGCATACCAGCCCATGCCATATATGCAAAGATGGCTACCAGGTGTACCATAAGGGTCGTGGAATGCAGTCCCAGCTGGGACAAGTGCCAGAGGTATTCCAAGATGCTAGCCACAGGGCAGACCAGGGGATCAAGTTCCTGGCTCTGACACCAAATGGAAAACCACTTCCATTTGAAGGCATAATATTGATTAGTCGACTCTTTTTGAGACACCCCGACAGTGTGGGGAATATTCTCTGAAAGACCCAGATCCTGGAACTCTAGTCACTCAGGAACCAGGCTGTGAGGTACAGGGATTGAAGGTCTGAGTGCAGGACCTTCCCCTGTTGTCTGGTCAGCAGATCTAGGTGAAAAGGCAACCGCCATGTAGGCCTGCTGCTGAGGCTGAGGAGATCTGGGTACCAGAAGCAATGAGGCCAGTCTGGAGCTATGAGGATCATCCATACCGTGTCCCTCGGCACCTTGACCACGGCCTTGTGGTTCAGGGGAAAGGGAGGAAAGGCGTACAGGAGGCCTGGATTTCAGAACTCTCTCGAAGGTATCCCCCACCACCAGTGTCCCAGGCTGTGGGGGGGCAGGTGCAGAATAGTGTCAGTTTTGGGTTCTCCCGTGCGGCAAACAGGTCCAGCAGAGGGGTGCCCCACAGGGAGCACAAGTGGTTCACCACCTCCTGATGCAGAGACCACTCACACAACATCTCGCCCACCAGGCTGAGAGTGTCTGCTAGATGACTGTCTGCTCCTGCGATGTAAATTGCCAGGAGATCTGCACCCAGGCTGCGCACAAGGGTTCAGGTGTGGAGAGCATCCCGACACAACAGAAGGGAGTGCGTTCCTCCTTGCCTGTTCAGGTAGAACATGGTCACGGTGTTGTACGTTTGCACTTGAATGACCTGATCCCCTGACCAGAGGAGGAAATTCTGTTGGAGCTAGCTGCACTGCACAGAGCTCCAGCTGGCTGATGTGGTAACGGGACTCCCTGGGTGACCAGAACCTGTAAGTCCAGCAGTCCTCCAGGTGCGCTCCCCATCCCACCAGAGACGTGTCTGTCGTGAGAGTGACTGTTGGTTCTGGGCAGACAAATGGGACTACCTCCTTCAGATATCCTGGTACCACCCACCACTAGATGGCATCCTACATCAGCTGGGCCACTGTGACTGGCTAGTCCAGGTGCCCTAGGTGTTGGGACCACTGACGGCCCAACTCCCACTGCAGGTGCTGCATCCACCAATGAGCAACAAGACCACACTGGTACAAGATGCCATGTACCCCAGCATCCATGGGAAGTCCCAGGCAGGGGCCCAACCTGAAATGATCAGGCAAAGAAGGTAAGATGCCTGCCGATGTCTGCAGGGAGGTGGGTCTTGGCCCACAGGGAGTTTAGCTCTGCCCCAATGAAGCAAATCACCTATGAGGGGATCAGTTTGGACTTGGCCAGGTTGACCAAGAGGCCCAAGTCTCTGCTGGCCTTGTGTGCCAGGTTCCTGGACTGCTCCACTGCCTCCTTTGGATGACCCGGCTATCAGCCAGTCATCCATGTAGGGTAAACCCTGATGCCCTGGTGCCGCAGGAATGCTGCCACCACTGCTATGCACTTGGTAAAGACCATGGGCGTTGAGGAGAGGCAGGATGGCATGACTTGGAACTTGCTAGAACAACCCTTCAGCATGGAACCGGAGGTACCATGAGTGGGACGGAAGGACTGGGATGTGGAAGAATGTGTTTGGGAGGTCCAGGGAGCAGAACCACATGCCCTGCTCCAGAGATGGTATAATCTGGTTTAGCGTGACCCTCCTGAACTTGCACTTCCTTAGAAACTGGTTCAGACTGTGAAGTTCCAGTACGGGGTGCCAGTCCCCCCATCTGTTTCGGGATCAGGGAGTAGCTGGATATGAACCCCTGACCTGCCAGGATGTCTGGGATACGGGCTACTGCTCCTTTTGTGAGGAGCTGAACAACGTCCTTCCTGAGGGCGGACAGCGTGTCCTGTGACACTGAGAACTCCCTTGGAACATGGGATCAGAAGGGGGAAAGGCGGTCAAAATCTCGAGAGAATCCTCTGCCAACCACCTCAAGAACCCACTTGTCCATAGTGATGATGGACCAGTGAGGCCAGAAGTGGCAAATCTGACCCCCCTCAGGAGCTTAGTCAGGGACTGGACAGGTGGGAGGTGAAAATTCCCCGACCTGTCACTGGGTAGCTTTGGAGGGGACACTTGCCACTGAGGACAAAGGGTACTACTTCTGCTAGCCACACCTTTTTGGGCCTGGCCAAAGAGACATGATCGTGGTGCCAGGCTTGGGAACTGCCCCGCTGGGCTGTTGCTGCAGAGATTGTTGTGATAGGGCACAAAACAGAAGGCCTTCTTTTGTTTTTGGCCTTTCTGGTCTTTCTGGGACGAAGCCACAGAATGTGCGATGGCATTGGACTTCTCAATCCTCGTGAGATGTCCATCAACCCCTAGGTCAAAGAGGTCACTGCCCAAGAAGGGAACATCAGCCAACTATTGCTGAGGGTCAACTAGTGCTCAGTGTCTTCCGTGATGGTGGAGATTCTCAGCCAGGCCCTGTGACACATCATGACAGCTGCTGCCATGGCACGGGCACAGAAGTCACCAATGTCCAAAACTGTCTGGAGCAGATGTTTAGCTAGCACTTGACCATGGTCTCGGATGACCTTTACTGTAGGCTGCTTGTCAGCAGACAGGTAAGGGAGAACATTATCGAGCACTCCCAGCAGGGAGTGACCGAAGTGGGCCATCATCAAGGCATAGCTTACACGACAGAAACAAAGGGAGACTGTAGCTGAGGACTTTCTTAGCAGTGTGGTCAAGCTTCTTTGACTCCTTGTCTGGAGGGGGGGTGCTTGTCCACATCCCCTACTGACACATTTCCAGAAAACTGGAATTGGAGACCAGACCCTCAGCCAAGGGGTAGTCAGAAAATCGGAACAAGGAGCTGGTAGGAACTGTGTATTTGCGGATTATATGGGCTGAGGGTACCAGGAAGGAGGCTGGATGCTACCAAAGCTCCAGAGCTGGTCCAAGAATGGCCTCGACTATGGGAAAGGCAATGACGAGGGATTCATCCTTATTCAGGATGTCAGTGGAGGGGTATTTAGTCTCTTCTCAACTGGCACTAAAGAAGTGTTTATGGAATCTGACATAAGTTGGAGGAATGACCCAAAAGACATCAGCCTTGGTCAGTGGTCAGCTCCTCAACTGATTTCCAGTCGAATGAATGCATCTTCAAAGATATTATGGAGGATGCACTGTAGTCATTCAAGTACTCTTTAAAGGCAGCCTGCAACCGCTTATCACCATGGACCACAATGGAATCATCACAGTGAGTAATTTCCTCTGGCAACCAGCCTGGCAAGGTTCACCCATGCCGCAGCGACACACATTTTGCTGACACTGATTATGGTGCAGGCAAAGTGCCGCCTGGCATTACAGTGCCAGGCATTTCATCTCTCTGGAGTTACAGTGCCAAAGTGCCCTCCCGGGAAAGGAAGGGGGTACAAACTGTGTGGGCACAAAGGGTGACATGAGTGAGGGGCAATCTAAAATCAAAGTCACCCCTTTCACTGTCACCCTTGTTGCGGCGCCGTAATTGCTGTGACCAAAATGAGTTGGCAACTTGACGGACTATGCCTGGCAAGTCAATGCTTGGACAGGAGTCCTTCATAGGAGCCCCCCCCTCCACAGGCGGCTGTTGGAGGCGGTTCCACCAACAACGGTGGAGAGGCGCGTGTCAGGGACAACTGTCTTAGGTGGACCCTACCCAGCGCCGCCAAGGTCCACTGCTGCCCGAGGAGCTCCTCGTAGCTGCACTGCATCCACCAGTGGAGCATCTCCTCATCCGAAGAGAAAAAGAATGAGAAGCATCAGTGGCAATGCCTCCTGGTTGAGTGGGACTGAGAACTTGAGGAGCCCCTCAGCCTCGACCTATACCTTGACTGTTGACCCAGGGACTGATGTCAAGGAGGTAAAACTGGGGGTGCGGTGTAAATCACTGGGACCAGTTTCAGCTGCTCTACCTCCAGTTAAGGCTGATACTCACCAGGGTTGGCCGTAGACAGCAACTGCTCCACACCCTCCTGGGTGAGAACCAGGATGACCAGGGTCTTGGAGACTGACTCTTCTCGACCCCATCTGACAACTGGTCAACAGTGTTGAGAAAAATCTCAACCACCTGATCGACTGGTGTTGAGATCTGCAAGCTTGATAGGGGTACCATGGAGCTAGTGACCCATCCCTTGGCCAAATGGAGTTCAGTGCAATACTGAAATGAAGTCTATGCACACTGGGAATTGATGCTCTGAAATACAAGGCTATGAAACAGGGCTCCACACAGCTACTATGCCGGTGAGGGAGGGAAATCATCATGGGACCAGTCTGTGGAATAAATTGTGCAAGGAAACGGGGATAGAGAGGGAGATCTGCTAGATGCCAGGGGTCACAGAGAGAACAAGATGCAGGTGAGGGGCCACTGGACCACCAGGGCATATGCAAGAGGACAGGAATGCTTTAAGGAACTTTGCTCCAGAAGCGGACCTCAAGTTACCAGATGCACAGGAAGGGGAAACAGCAGTTACGTAAGAACCTACCGTAACAGTAGATGTTCTAGAGAGGTTCCTACAGTAAGTCTTCACAGAATAGGACTTCGCCCCCTAGTGTCAGAACCGCATAGCAAACTTCTAGCTAGCTATCTATAGCAGGGGACTGTCCCCGGCATAACATGACGGATGTTAGCGTGACTGTATAAAGGGGGCGGTCCTCACGCCCACCCTCTAGTTCTCCCGCCAGAGACCTAGGAAGAGGAAACAGGAAAAAGGAGAAAGGAGTAACAACTCCTGAACCCCTGAGCTGCTAATAACAAAGCCCTGGGAAAGGAAAAGAGGAAAGACACAGGAGCTGGGGGAAGGTGGGAGGGAAATCATGACCTGCTGCAGGAACCTCTCTCGAAGATCTACTGTTACGGTGAGTTCTTACACAACTGCTATATCTTTCTTCGAGAGGGTTCCTGCAGTAGATCTTCACAGAATAGGACTGAATACCAAGCAGTCAAAGAAAAAAGGAAGTCGGAGACTAAGTTCTGGGAGGAGGAAGCATCTACCAACTAGAGGTCTGCTTAGGACAGAAGGACTCGCAGAACAGCGAGGCCAAAACCAGCTTTGCGCCTAGAGGCGATGTCCAGACTGTAATGCTTGGTGTAGGTATGGACAGAAGACCAAGTGGCCACTGCACAAATATCCACAGTGGACACGTTCCTCAGGAAGGCCGCAGGCCAGCCATGCCCCGCAGACTTTGAGTGGCTTTTCACGCCTCCGGAAAGGGACGCCCCTGCACTTGTGGTAAATGTACGAGATGCAGTTAGCCAACCATTTTGACAAACCCTGTTTGGAAATGGCCTTGCCCTGACATTTGGATGCGAAGGTGACAAATAACTGGTTAGACTTATGATCCTCTTTGGACCTAGAGATGTACTATCACAGAATCCTATTCACGTCTAAGGTGTGCAAGAGGTATTCCCCCCTGTTGGGATACTCTGGGTAATATACCGACAGTTCAATATTCTGACTCAAAGTAAATTCTGAAACTACCTCCAGAAGAAAAGAAGGGTTAGCCGCAGAGCCACCCGGTCTCTGTGGAAAATCAAATATGGCTCCTTACAAAATTGGGCCAGAAGCTCCGAAATCCTTTGAGCAGAAGTATTGGCAACTAAAAAGAGCATTTTTCAAGATAAGTAACGCATGTCGCAACCTGCTGCTGGCTCAAAAGGGGGCAAAGTAGGTTTTGTTAAAATTGCAAATCTTGGGGGGCGGGACTGGATTATGGACGGAGGCTAGATGGTGGTGGGTCCCCTTAAGAAATGTTCTGGAGACCTCCAACTGAGCAATGGTTTTGCCCTCCAACAGAAAGGCAGCAGGTGGAAACAGCATATAGGTGGACCTTGGCAGAGGAATAACTGAGGCCCGAATCAGACAGGTGCGAGAGGTACTGGGACCTGGAATGCCAGGAAACAAGAAAGGGTCCAGACCTTAGGCCGTTGCTCGAATAGAAAATCTCTTCCATTTCATAGCATACATAGATCTCGTGGAGGGTGTTCTGGCCTCCACTAGGACCTGAGCGACTCTGGAAGAGACACCAAAGCATGAGACGGCTATCTCCAAAGGTGCCACGCATGCAGGTGGAGAGACTTGAGGCTTGGATGCACCAGGCTGCCCTGCTCCTGAGACAGAAGATCGTGTGAGAGAGGAAGAGGTACCGGGGGGTCCATCGTCAGCTGCTGCAGCAGAGGGAACCAAATTTGCCGAGGCCAAAAAGGGGCAATGAGAATCATGTGAGCCCCCTCTGCCTGGAGCTTCAGCAGAACCTTCTGAAGAATAGGAAAGGGAGCGAAAGAGTACAGAAATCTTCTTATCCAAGAAAGTGACAGTGCGTCTCACCATGAAACACCACGCCCGGCAACGAGCGAGCAAAAGCTGGGTAGTTTTGCGCTGGATGGGGAGGCGAAGAGATCTAATTCTGGCCAACCTCACTGAAGGAAGAGATCTTCCACTACTTCCCGCTTTAGCTCCCACTCATGAGCCCGTTCGACAGTGCGGCTGAGACTGTCCGCCAGGACATTATAGATTCCTGGGGCATAGACTGCTGTCAATGTCAAGCCATGTTGGACTGCACAGTACCACACCCGCATCGCCTCCCTGCAAAGGGGGTATGATTAGGTGCCTCCCTGTTTGTTGATGTACCAGACCGTGACAGTGCTGTCGGTCTGGATCAGAAGTGTTCCCAGGAGCAAGAGAGATTGGAAAGCTTGGAGAGCATAAAGCACTGCCCTCATCTCCAAAATGTTGCTATGCAGATGCTCCTCTAGGGGAGACCATGTTCCCAGAGTCCAGTGGTCTCCCAGGTGGGCTCCCCAACCATGGCCCAAAGTGTCCGTCGTGAGGGTCATGGAGGGGGGCGGGGGATGGAAGGGAACCCCCAGAGAAAGGCTGGCTAGATCCTGCCACCAGACGAGATCCCTCTTCAAGCTGCTGGAGACTAGGACCCTGTGATCCACGTCATCCATGCATTGACCCCACTGAACCCGGAGGGACCACTGGGTCACCCTCATATGTAGTCTGGCCAATGGGACTGTGGGTATGGCAGCCGCCAAAAGACCCAACAGGCAGAAAACAGAGTGCGCTGTGATCCAATGGGAGGAGGACACCAATGCGACTTGCTGAATCAGGATTTCCACCTTGTCTGTAGGTAAAAAGGCCCTGCCCTGGACCGGGTCCAGCACCGCTCCAATGAACTGAAGGCGCTGGTAGGGTGAGAGCTAAGACTTGGAATAGTTCACAGTGAAGCCAAATCTGGAAAAAAGGTCCAGGGTGGTGGAAAGAGAATCCATCACACTGTTCTGAGATGGAGCTGACAGCAGCCAGTCATCCAGGTTGGGAACACATAAGTCTCCTTGCAGCGCAAGGCAGCAGCCACCACAGCCAGGAACTTGGCAAAAAAACCCGTGAAGAGAGGCCAAAAGGAAGAGGCCAAAAGGAAGGTCTCTGAACTGATAATGGTTCTCCTGAAAGGAGAATCTCAGGAAATGACGGTGAGCCGGGAGGATAGGGATGTGCAGGTAAGCATCCTGCATGTCCAGTGAGCACAGCCAATGATTTTGTTGGAGCAGGGGAAGGAGTCCCTGGAGGGTCAGCATGCAAAACCTCTTGTACTCTACAAAGAGGTTGAGCAGACTGAGATCTAGAATGGGTCTCAGATCTTCTGCCTTTTTGGGCATTAGGAAGAAGTGGGAGTATTATCCCCTTCTTATCTGCCCTCGCAGAACTGGCTCTATGGCTGACTTGGTCAATAAAGCTTGAATTTCCTGTTGAATAAGGCTTACACGGCTTGACGGGTAGTGGGACCTTCCTAGTAGATTGCCCAAGGGGGTCTGTCCAGGAACTCGATAGAGTTCCCTCTTGCGATGAGATGGAGGACCCAAGCATCTCCAGTTATCACCTTCTATACTTCCAGGTGAAGGGCGAACCTTCACCCCACTGGCTCCTCCAGAAATAAGTGAGGAGGTGGGGGGACCCCCTCAAGTTAGGATGTGGAGGGTAGAGCTACTTTGCCACCACCACCAGCTGTTTGGGACTTCGCCTGAGGAGTTTGGGTACTGGAACTGGTGGCACGACACTTGGCCCAAGCGGTACATGGAGCGGACATCTTTAAGAGACCTCCTACTCTCTTGTAGCTCCATTATTATGTCTTTGGTGTCGCCCTCATAAAGGACGGAACCCCTGAAGGGGGCATCCAGCAGGGTGCTCTGGATGTCTTGCGCCAGTCCCACAAGACAGAGCCAGGCCAGGTGCCTCAGGCAAACTCCAGTAGCAGTGCAACAAGCCACAGAATCAACAGAGTTGTAAGTGGCCCATAAGGCATGGTGGCAGGAAGACTTGTTAAGTCTTACTTTCTCTAGTAGCCTATTCCTGAGGTCCTTGTCCAGAATGGCCTGAAGTTCTTTTTCTAAGTCATAAAGAGCCAGCTTCTGAAAGGACACCATGTAGGCCACATAATTTAAAGATTGAATGGCACAGGTAGAAGAGGCATAGGCCTTGCGGCCATATTGGTCCATTTGTTTGGACTCCTTGTCTGGTGGTGAGGCACTCAGGTGTTTAGGCTGGGATGATCTATTGTGGGCTGCTGTAATTACAACAGAGTCAGCCTCAGGTTGGGTAGTCAAATGGCAAGCCCCTTCCAGGGGGTGGTAGGCTCTGTCAGCTTTTTTAGAAACTGCAGGAACAGATGACGGCTGTTGCCATGTGGTTGAGGTTAAGTCCTCATGCGGTGCCATCCATGGAGGAATAGGGAGGGGATCCACATTGGTGAAGTCCAGATGTTCTGCCAGTCTCTTTCTCTTAGAGTCCATTACCTCGGACGCCCAACCACAGGCCTGTTGAATGGACCGGAGGAGTTCCACAAAGGACGGATCCTCTGGTGGAGACTTTGGAGACTCCTTGGGCTGAGGCTCTATCGGGGAATGAGGCTCTGAATGGCCCACTGAGTCAGAGTCCAAATCTGAATTGGAGGACTCCAGTCTGCTGGGCAAAGGAGTAACATCTGGGGCCACCTCTGTGACCCTGGCACCCAAGGGAACCCCCATTGAGTGCCTGTCCAAATCCCATCAGATGTCTGGTCACAGGGGATGAGCTTTTTGTCCTGTGGGTCGGGTGGCCATCACAACTGGTTGGGGTTGTCCCAACTCTTACAAAAGTTAGGATTTAGCATTCTTCCACCAAGCCAGGACAGTCTCTTAGGATTCCGGCTGGGGGGGGTGGGGTGGGATGGGGTGGAGGTGAAGGCAGCGGAGGCTGGAGCCTGGGTACCCCATGCCATAAGGGGAGTAGCCAGGTGTCTGGTACCAGTAGTGGTACGGATTGTATCCATGGTACATGTGACCCTGGCCCGGTGTCGGGTACCCTGGTGTCGGCATTTGTGGTGGGTAACCCGGCGACGGCCCTCTCGGTGTCAGGTAGCAGGGGAACTGAGGCGGTGGGTAGCCGGAATAGTTGCCCATGGGGCCCAATGGAGAAGGGGCAGAAGACCCAGGTAGCGGTGGTGCCGAGGGACCGCTTGGGGTAGATGGGTCTGTTGGCAGGTTTTGGGTTGGTGCAGGGAACCCTGAAGGGCCAGAAGGGTGCTCCGACATTGCAGAAAAATGTCCCTGGTCCATGTCTAAATCTGACGGAGTATGAACCGGGGAGTGGGGGTCTGAAGGTGCCCGACGTTAGAACAGAGACAGGCGAGGGGGGGGTAAGGTGATGGGAACCCCCATCCACAAGTCTGCTGGGAAGGCAGGAGCCTCAGAAGGAAAGCCTGATGCAAGAGAGGTCTCCATGACAGCAACGCTTGATTCCCGCAGGTTGGGGGGGGGGAGAGAGACGTTGGGCTGGGTCAGAGAGGACCGGGAGAGAGAACTCTCATGGGACCGGGGGGAAGGTTGGAAGCTCGCTCTGTGCAGCATCGGAAACCATGCAAGTATCCAATGGGAAAGCAACTGCCGAGCGGACATCGGTCGAGCCAGCAACCAACTTATCGGCAGCAACCTGGCAGGCGTCAAAAGGAGCCGACATCCGACTTACAGGAAGAGGTCAGGCCGACAACAACTGGGAGGCTGGAGTCTGGCTGGTCGACCAAGGCTGGGGACCCGGTGGCAGAGCTGGAGTGAAACTTATCAGCTGAGCTTGCAACAGACCCCGAAGAAAGGTCCTCTGGAGAGGAGACCCCTGAACTGCCCACTGATCAAGGCGGGGGGGGACAGCATCTGATCCACTGGGACGGATGGAGACCTATGAGGTGGAGTACTCACTGATGTGGAGGCCCCACCCGATGTGACATCGGCTGTCTGGCGATGTTGAGTGGAGGGAGAACGGTCCCACTCCTGACACTTCTCCTTTTTCTTCGGGGTGGTTGAAGAAGAGCATTCCCTCTGCTCCTGAAGCTCTTTTTGCATCAATGCAAGGTGTTGTTTTAGAAGGTGAGCATCAAGGGCTTTCTGGCAATGGGAGAGTGTGGCCTAGTTAAAGGAATGGCAGATTTGGCAATCTGCTACCTTGTGTTTGGGGCCCAGCCAGAGAACGCGGTGGGAGTGGTCTTCCCCGTGCACAATCTTTTTTATTTTTTTTTAACTATGTATGCTCCGAAGGGCCGAGGCATCTCTCAGAGGTGCCTACTCAGCACATCCCCATCTACTCCCATACAAACTCCAACCAGTACTCCCTCCCATGGAGACTTCCCAGCCCCTCGGATCACCTCCCAGGGAGGTCCCACCTCTCCTACCTTGGCGGCGTCTTCCTGAAATTAGAGAGTTTGTCTCTCAAGGGTGGCACCTGGGGATCTCTAGATGTGGTAGTCAAATGTTGTGGATATACAGGGATGGCTCCTGAGACCCTCATCGCCTCCTCAGTCCTCCAGAGTTTTTTCGTTATGTTACCCTTTCCCTGGAGCTCAGACATGCAATGACATCCTCCAACATCCGCTGCAGCTCCGCCCCAGCTTACGCTATGGCTCGCCATGTACCTGGTGATACCTCTGACTGACGTCAGAGGTCGCTCAGGGGCGGCACAGTTCCCAGAACCCTCCCCGGGAAGGGACAGCAGCCCTCTGGATGCTCGATCCCTTCCTTCCCCTGCTGACCCCCGGCGGCCCGAACTTGTTCCCGAACCTGGGTTGCCGGAGTGGCGTGAGGTGTGGCGTCCATTGCCTAAACCCTCAGTGCCACCGGGCCAGCATGTTCCCCTGCAGGATGTGCACGCCACACTTTGAACACTTTTTCTTCTGTCTATGCGAAGATATACAAGACAATGTTTCAGAAAAATGATGGAAAAGGCAAATACTTATACTGATAAAGATGGCGGACGACTGAAGCTGTTCAACCGCAAGGTCCAACGATTCAGGTCGATGGCGGGAAAGAACTGGAGGGCGGGCGTGGGGGCTGCAACCCTTTGTACAGTCACGCTGATGTCCATCATATAATGCCAGGGGCGGTCCCCGCTATAGATTGCTAGCTAGAAGTTTGCCATATGGTCCTGACACCAGGAGGTGCAGTCCTATTCTGTGAAGACCTACTGCAGAAACCCTCTTGAAGTAAGATCAATTGTTCCAGAAGCACCTCTGCCCCATTTCTGGGCAAGCAACAGCACCCTGTGGCTGGCGCTATGTCATGTGCAGACATCCATGTGTGTCATACACTAGTATGTTAGTGGGTGCAAAACACCATCTACATCCTCTAACATCTGGCAACCTCATTTGCATAGCAACATCTTTGCAGGGATGACTTCTCTTTTCTGCAGCTATGAACAACTCATAGTATGGCGGCACAATGGGGAAGCTGTTCGCATCCCATTTTTTTGCCTCCACACTTTGCAACTAAGAACTAGGGCCCAAATGTTTTCAGTTGGGAGCCAGTGACTATCGATTGAAAAAAATAGCTTAGAGTCCTGTGTATGCTGCTACAAGTTGATGAAGCTGGCCAACCCTGAAAACAATTTCCATTCAAACTTTGTTTCTAGAATCTCTGCCTGGTTCTTACTTGGGAGATTACCATTAAAGGCCAATGAATGAAGTGAAAAGTTGTTTCACACCCCCTTAAAAAAAAAAAACTGAACTATATTTAATGTTCAAACAAAAATCATTCTGAACACAACAGATCTGTAACTTGAGCTGTATGTATTTTTATGCTGTTAATACTTTACAGTTGGCAGGGGTGGACATAAAAATAAGACAGGGCTTTCCAGTGTCTCCAGTCACAGCTGAATGCCAGGTTTCACCAATCACAGCACATACACATAGCCTGCAGCTCTTACAACTGTAATGAACCTCAAAGTAGGAAAAAACAGGTTACTCACCTGTAACAGTAGTTCTAGGAGTGGTATATTTTGTTCATCCACACTCTTTGGCATGTCCCTTTCCCCTTTAAATCTTGCTGGAAGTCTTCAAGCTGGCTCCTCCCACCAACCGGGGGGTATATACCTCGGCTCTACTCTATGACGCCAGATCTTAGCCTGCTGGAAGCAAGGTGATGCGCCTAAAGCTGGGGAGGTCAGGTGGGTGCGTGAGGATGAACAACATATACCACTCCTAGAAATACTGTTACAGCTGAGTAACCTGTTTTTCTAGGAGCGTGGATATGTTGTTCATCCACACTCTTTGGCAGACTCCTAGCAGTTCTCCGGGAGGAGGGAGGCAAGGCGTACACCCCCTACTTAGGAAACAGAGATTGGAGAACCGAGGCCCCAAAACCAGCATCTCGACGTGACTCAAGGTCGATGTGGTAATGGGTAATGAAGGTGTTTGCTGACTTCCAGGTCGCAGCCCGACAGATTTCCTAGATAGGGATGTCCCTGGAAGCAGCCACCGGTGCAGCAGTATGGCGAGTAGAATGAGCTCTTATCCCTCTGGGAGGATCCTTGCCCGCCAACTCATAGCACAGACCTATGCATGATGTAATCCATCTTGCAATGGTCTGTTTGGCTGCAGGTCTGCCAAAAGCAGCTTCAGCGTAGGTGACAAACAGCTGGTGAATCTCTCCCTGAATTTCTGCCGTCCCCTCCTTGTAGTAGGAGAGAGCACGTCTAAGGTCCAGGGTATGGAGCCTGTACTCGGCGTCTGAGGTGTAGTTAGGGTAATATACCGGCAGAGTCAACACCTGGTTAAGGTGAAACTCTGACACCACATTCGGAAGGAATTTCGGGTGGGGGCGCAGGACAACTTTGTCCCTGTGAAAGACCAGATAAGGGGAGTCCACCGAAAGCGCCTGGAGCTCCCCTGTCCTTCTGGCTGATGTGATAGCCACCAGGAAGGCCGTCTTCCATGACAAGTGTGAGAGCTCACACTTGTGCATGGGTTTCAATGGCTTGCCCATGAGCTTTGCCAAAACCAGCAAAAGATCCCACGGAGGTGGAGGTTCACGCACCGGAGGGGATATGTGATCCAGGCCTTTGAAAAAGCGCCCGACCACTGTCTCCTGCGCCAATGCCAACTGACTGGCCCACGCCCAGTAAGCAGAAATGTCTGCCAGGTGCACCCTAAGGGTCGATGACCGTAGACCCCCTTTGGAGAGAGACCAAAAGTAGTCTAAAATGTTAGTCACAGAGCAGGATAAGGGGTCCAGACCCTTACCCTGACACCAAATGTAAAACCTTTTCCATTTGAAGGCATAACATTTCCTGGTCGATTCCTTACGAGATGCCTGCACAACTGTGCAGACGTCCTCGGAAAGACCCAGAGCCTGGAACTCTAGCCACTCAGGTACCAGGCTATGAGGTGCAGGGATTGAAGGTCCGGATGGAATACCTTCCCCTGGTTCAATGATATCAGGTCCGGGGTGTACAAAGCCGCTCCGGGGCCCTGCAGCTGAGGCTGAGGAGATCTGGATACCAGAACTGGCGGGGCCAATCTAGGGCTACCAGGATCACCTTCACCTTGTCCTGCCTCACCTTGAGTAACACCTTGTGGATCAAGGGAAATGGAGGGAAGGTGTAGAGGAGGCCTGGGGTCCACGGCCTCAAGAAGGCATCCCCCTGCAGTGAGCCCTGCTGAGAGGGGCGGGCATGGTACAGCCTCAGCTTGGTGTTCTCCCTGGAGGCAAACAGGTCCACCAACGGTTTGTCTCAATGGGAGAACAGATTGTAAGCTACCTCTGGATGAAGAGACCACTCGTGGGATGTCTGGCCTATGCGGCTGAGAGCATCCGCCAGTTGGTTCGAGACTCCTGCCACATGGATGGCAAGAAGATCCACCTCCAACTGGCTGATGAGGGTCCAGATCCAGAGTGCCTCCTTGCATAGCAGATGGGAGTGCGTGCCGCCCTGTTTGTTGAGGTAGTACATGGTCGTGGTATTGTCCATTTGGACTTGAACCACTTGACCCTGGAGCTGAGGAGTGAAAGCTGACAGTGCCAGTCTGACTGCTCTGAGCTCCAGCAGGTTGATGTGGCATCGGGACTCCTCAGGGGTCCAGAACCCATGGGCTCTGTTGTCCCCCATGTGGGCTCCCCAGCCCATGACAGAGGCATTGGTCGTGAGAACGGCAGTCAGCTCGGGGCGGACAAACGGGATCCCTTCCTGCAGATGACTTGGGATGGTCCACCATTGGAGAGCGTCCCACATCATCTGGGTGACAGTGACCAGCTGGTCGAAAAGACCCTGATGCTGAGTCCACTGAGCGGCCAGCTCCCACTGGAGTGGGCGCATGTGCAATCTGGCCCAACGGACCACTGAAGTGCATGCCGCCATGCAACCCAGAAGGCGCAGGAAGTCCCGGGCAGGGCGCAAGTGCCCAACCAGAAATGACTGGGCAGAGAAGGAAAGAACCTCCACCCTGTCCACCGGAAGCCGAGCTCTGGCTTGACAAGAGTTGAGCTCTGCCCCGATAAAGCCCATCACCTGAGAGGGCACGAGTTCCGATTTGGCCTCGTTGATCAGGAAGCCTAATTGGGAACAGGTTCGGAGGGCCAGGTCCCTGGATCTTTCCACCTCCTGCAGGGAGGAACCCGCCAGGAGCCAATCGTCGAGGTAGGGGCATATGCGAACCCCCTGACGCCACAGATGGGCTGCTACCATTGCAATGCATTTGGTGAAGACTCGAGGGTCCGATGACAGGCTGAATGGCATGTCTCAGAACTCATACAGGGTCTCTTTGACCCTGAAGCGGAGGAACCGCTAGTGGGATGGATGGATTGGGACGTGAAAGAATGCGTCCTGTAGATCCAGTGAACAGAGCCACATGTTTCGCTCCAGAGATGGTATGATCTGGTTCAGAGTTACCATCTGGAAGGTGCGAGACCTGAGATATTGATTCAGGTCATGGAGATCTAGGATGGGGTGCCAATCCCCCGTCTGCCTGGGCACTAGGAAGTACCTGGACACGAAGCCTGGGTCTGTAGGAGGATCCGGCACTGGAGCTACCGCCTCCTTGTGGAGGAGCTGAGCAATGTCGTCCTGAAGGGCCGACTAAGTGCCAGCTGAGATTCTTTCCTCCCATGGGGCATGGGCTCGGCAAGGAGGGTACTGCTCGAACTCTAGAGGCAGTCCCCGACCGACCACTTCCAGGACCCACCTGTCCGAAGTGATATCAGACCAGGCGGAAAGAAAGTGGCGGAGCTGGCCCCCCATGGGAGGACCCAGAACTGGCGTGACGGGAGTAGGGGTGGCCAGCCCCTGACCCGTTACTGCGCAGGCTTAGAGGAGGAGGAGGCTCCTGGACCAGCACCTCGGCCTCCTTTGCGGGGCTGTTGGGGACCCTGCTTGGGCCTAGAGCACCAAGCTTGAGCCTGCTATTGTTGCTGACCTCCCTGGAAGGGGGTCTGTCTAACCGCAGGAGAAGAGTGCTGAAAAGGCTTCTTCTTGCACTTCTGCTAGTTCTTGCACAAAGAACCCTTTGCAGAAGTGGCATCCAAGGTGACACTGGACTGCTCTTTGCACTGGAGGTGACCTGCCATTCCCGGACTGAAGAGGTCGGTGCCAAGGAAGGGCACATCAGCTAACTTGTGCTGAGTATCCGCCAGAAAAGAGGATAATCTCAGCCAGGCCCTGCGGCGAGTGGTCACTGTGGCTGCTAGCGAATGGGCACAGGAATCTCCACTGTCCAAAGCCGTCTGGAGCTTCTGTTTGGCAACAGCACGGCCCTGGTCACGGACTTGCTTAACCGTGGTCTGCATGTCCGCTGGGAAATGAGGGAGGACTTCATCTAGCGACCCCAAGAGAACATGAGAGAAGTATGCCATGATCACTGCTGAGCTGGCCTGTCGAAGGCCCAAGGATGAGGCCGCATATACCTTCCCGGCAGAATGGTCCATATTTTTGGACTCCTTGTCCAGAGGGCGGTCAGTATCCACTGAGCTACCCGTGCATCTAAACACCGAGGCAGTCACAAGGCTCTCGGCCGAGGATGCTCAGTGAAGCCCGCCAAGGACCCCATGGGTACAGTGTACTTGTGAGCCATGCGGGCAGACAGAGCCGGGCAAGAGGCAGAGCACTGCCATAGCTCAAGGGCCGGGCCAACAATGGCTTCAGCCACTGGGAAGGCCTCCGTCGGGTATCCCCCCTCTTAAGGATATCTGTGAGAGGATATTCTGCCTTCTTTTGAATAGGCTCCAAGGGCATACCGGCGGACTCTGAAATAAGTCAAAGGATGCCCTGGAAAGAGGAAGGACCTTCCTCCAGGCCTGTCACTGACAACTCATCATCAGGGTGTGAGTGAAGACCAGTGGTATCCGAGTCCGAGGAGTCGGGATACAGGGGTCTCCCGCCTATGTCCCCTTCAATACGCCAAGGGCGATCGGGGACAACAGTGATGGACAGACGACGGGGCAGGCCCGTATCTGTCCACTCCTCCTTCGAGGGGGCCCCTCCCTGAGGCTGCTTAGGCGATGGCTCCACCAAAATTGGTGGGGAGACCGGAACAGGCCAAACCGGAATGCGAGCCGGTCCCACCGGAGGGAGAACTGGAGTCTTCGGTGCCGGAGGTGGAGTCGGTGTCGGCCTAAGAGGCTGGGGCCAAGTAATGGGTGGTGGAGCCGGCTTTTGACCAGTCAGAATTAGCTATTGTCACATGAGGTCCTCATAATGTCGAAGGAGCTTCCATCAAAGTCTCTCCTCGTCCGAGGAGGATGAGGATCGGTGGCAGCGCCTCTTCTGGGAGTGTTTGTGACCCTTTTCCAGTTTTTGACTGATGGGGTCCTAGTCCTCGATCGAGACCGACCGTGTCGGCTTTGTCGATTGGAAGAGGCCGGATTCAGAAAAAAAAGAGGTTCCGGCTCCTGTCCCTCGAACGGGATACCGGAAGGATGGGTCTCCTCATCGAGGAAAGAAAGGATGGGTGTCCTCTCCAAGGAGTCATCAACCGGGGTCGGCGACAATGGCTCAGTCGGGTCGAGAGAAATTTCGGCCGGTTCTGCCATATCCTCGGCCTCGGTGCCTTGGCCTGACGGAAGGTCCGAGAAGCCGGCTGCCGAGGAAGCGATCTGACCGAGGTCAAGACCACCAGGTCCTGGGAATCGGACCACTCTCGGTCCCAGGACCGTCTTCTTCGGCCAGAAGATTTAGGGTCCTTGTCCCTTTTCTTAGGGTGGGAGGAGTGTGAGCCCGAGGGCGCCTCACCCTTGGTAGGGAGAGACTGGTGCAGCTCCCGAAAGGACCCAGAGAAAGTGGAGCCCAGGTTAAGTGGCACGAAAAAACTTCGGCTGGCCAAAGCTTGAGCAGCTTCCTCTTTGAAAGCCGCCATCTGATCGAGCTGATCGGCGGATCCCACAACCGCGGAAACCGACCACCTGGCCTCCTTCAATTTCACCAGTGGATTGCGAAGCTCCAGTCTCCCTAGCTTTAGGCGCATCTTGTGGTCATCCAGGATGTAGGGATAGAAGGCCAGACAAATGGTGCAAGAGGTGGTGTCATGCATGACACCCAAGCAATAAACGCAAGAGAGGTGGGGATCGATGCGCAGCATTTTCTGTCCGAAAGGACACCGGCGAAACCCGGGGGATGACTTGTCCTCCATATCCGATGTGCTCGGATCGGAATCATAAACTCTTACAAGTTTCAAAGAAAGCAAATGCAGTGAAAACCGTCGATTAGAATCCAGGGCCTATGGTACTGCAGAAGTAGCACGAGGGAACCTGAATCTTCCAGCGGAAAGGAAGATCTGGCTTCATGGGGCGGAGCCGAGGTATATACCACTCAGGTGGGTGGGAGGAGCCAGTTTGAAGACTTCCGGGCAAGATTTAAAGGGGAAAGGGACATGCCAAAGAGTGTGGATGAACAACATATCCACACTCCTAGAAATGGAAATTACGTACTTACCGTAATTCTTGATCTTCTTGGACGCAGTCTCCATCACTCATTAACACTAATGGGATAGTGCCGGAGGCACTAGAACCAAGCAGGAAGCAACACTTTTCAGAAGGGTCGGTGCCGAGACAGGACCATGCATACGTGGCACAGCGAGACTAGCTCATGCCTGTGTCAGCTATCTCGGCGTCGACCCTCCAACCGCCTCAATACCTTTTCAATCGAGGAGGTGCAGCGTATCTAGTAAAAATAACTTATCTTAACCTTCCAGGCCTGAAAGGTCCAGATGACCCTTGCAAGAAGGGTCAATTGAGCAATGTCTTCACAGTGGAACCACAAGGCCGTGAAGATCAAAGAAAAAAAACAAGTGAGCCCAGGGGAAGTTGGGTGGGCGTGTGAATGAGTGGTGGAGACTGCGTCCAAGAAGATTAAGAATTACGGTAAGTATGTAATTTCCATATCTTCCTGGACTGCAGTCTCCACCACTCATTCACACTAACGGGAGAGTACCAAGCTAAAACCAAACCACTCAGAGTAGGGCAGTAGGAGATATGGTTCACTCAGAAAGAATGTCCAAGGATTGTCCTACTGAGAAAAGAGCTGTCTGAAAAGAAGATCCAGAACATAGTGCTTACAAAGGTATGCACTTGAGCTCCAACTCAGAAGACTGCAACGGACACAAAAATGAAACTCCGCCAGGAGGCTGTAACCACTCTAGAAGAGCGGTGAAAACCCGGCCTCTCAATTTGGTCTAAGTCAAAAATTAATAGTGTCGAAGACATGCTACTAAACTAGCCTAAAACATCTCAGGGCAAGAAGGTGATCCAACTGAGGCAAGCTGAAGCTACACAAAAAATGCTGGAGTGTAGTCCTTCATTCGGTGAAGAAAGTCATAGAACCATTCAAACAACCAAAGAGTAAAGGGAGCACTCCCTTCCTTTTGGAGGTAAGGCAAAAAGGTTTACTAACTGAAAGAGCCGGAGGTAAAGTCTACTGGTTCAAGGTAGACCAAGAAAGTGCAGATGGATACCCCACTACCAATTATGGCTGGCCTGTGAACAACAGGTCCAAGAGGCACTTAAACCCCTTACTTGGTGAGCAATCGGAGGTCCTGGTGGGGTTAGCCCATCAATGGAGAAAAGTTTCCACTTAGTCACTTAAGCCTTCCTGATGGAAGGCCAAAGCATGACTTAGAAGCCTCTTGTGGCGGTCTGGGATAACCAGAGCCTACCCACTTCTTATTCCAAGAGGAATCATTCTGCCCCTGTTTGCCTACAACTCTAGTAGCAGTCTCTGAAATGAGGGAAGAGAGGAAGAGTATACAGGAGGATGTGTCCACTGTGGAGAAGCATTCCGACAGGAAAAAACAGGGTCTGGATTTCTGAGGCAAGATACAGCCAGATCTGCGTCGAGAGGAGACACAGAAAGGACCAAGTTCAGGCTAACCCATTTGTTGAAAGTGACTGCCTAATGACTGAAGTGACTCAACATGGTGAGGCACCACTCGCTCTAGCCTTCCTGAAAGGGAGTAGGAAAAAAGCTTTAAATTGCTTGCTGATGAAAAACGAACAACACTGTTTCATCACCTGCTCGAAGTGGGAAACTTTGTGTCAGAAGGTCTCCTTTGCCCTGGAGGTAACTAGGGGAGCTCCTAAGAGAAGGAGCTGCTGAGAAGGTGAAACTAACACTTTCCCTTAAATGGAAAAACTCTTCTTGGAAACGGGAGAAGAGAGCTGAGCAACTGTTTCCGAAGAGTCTAGTCTGGAGCGAATGGCACAGAATCAATGTGCAGGACACGAAGGTATGAATACCAAGAACCCATCTCTTGGACAAGGACCTACTTGACCTTTACGGTCGAGAAGGGAGCATGTCGTCTGTTACCTGGAGCAAGCAAGGAAGTAGGAACCTGTGTTCCGACTCACTGTGGAGTCATTTCCGTTGCTCTGATCAAGAGAATAGGGTCTGAAGAAACAAAACCAACAGACTGGGCTGCCACCTAGGTCTAGGGAACATCTCTAAATTAAGAGCAAATCTCCCTTGGAGAAAAGCGATGACCCATATCTCCACTGGACTGGACTGGACTCCTCCAAGAAGTAGAAGAAGCCAGGTGCTCTTCTGTAGTCAAGAGATGACCGTCTCAGGCAGCTGAGGCGAAACCTGTGCCAGATCCAGAACGATGGTATCGGGTAGTTTCGTGCTAGGCCTTCTGCTGTCAGTATATATATATATATATATATTTTACAATTAGAGCCTGACAAGGCTCTCAGGCTTCTACCTTGAAAGGCCAGCCTGATACAAGAATGACGAAGATGTCGTCCATCTGAGGGGCAGGGGAAACCTTGAAACTGGGACTGGACCAATAATCACAGCTGAGGAGATGTTACTCACCTGTTGCAGATGAAGCCACCGAAGAGGCAGTATCACGGGGGGCTATATATCCCTCTCAAAGGTGCGGAAGAGTCCGGAAGGCTCCTGACCATTGAATTACTGTGTTCTACAGAATGTAACTGTACTGGCGACTGAAAAGAGTCCAGATACAGAAGTGTTTGGTCCACGGAAGAAGTTCGAGATGTTAAGGTGGACCCCATATCTCTGAGGAGGAACTGAAAAGAAGAACTTCCATCACAGATTCTGCTGACAGAGAAGACTTACCCTCCAGTTTCTAAAATGAGTCATCCACTGTATCACTGACAAGTAGGACAGGGAGAGACTCATCCAGATGCACTTCTATCCCAGAAGGATCTCCAAAAGGAGGTCTACGTCAGAATCACTATAGACTCCACCACCAGGAAAGATGTCGAAGAGCTCGATGCCACTTAAGGAGCCAACCAAGTGCTGAGCGGAATGCAGAATTCCGCCAGCAGAATAGCGCAGAACAAGAGCCCACCAGTGGAAAACCACCGGAACGACACAGGATCCCACATGGACCTCCACCCACTAGGATCTGTAGAAAAATTCTGCAGCACAGTACTTCATTCCGCAGAAAACTCCTTGCAAAAACTTTCACGGAAGAAGAGTTCTGCGGAAGGAAAACTCTGCCACCTGTCAGACGGCACCAACTGGCACCACCCATGGCACCGGCATCACCCGTGGCACATTCTGCGTCACCGGACACCTGTGGTACTAAATGTGGAGATGTCCGGCACCAGCGGTGCTGCGCAGCACCAACAGCCCCATCCATGGTGCCGTGTGGCACCGACAGAACCAACGGTGCCATCCATGGTGCCGTGCGACACCGAAGGTGCCACCCACGGTGCAACATGGTACAAATGGCACCGACGATACCAACTGCGCCATCCACGGCACCAGTGGCACCAACGAAGGCACCACCGACAACACCAGCAACGCCGTCCACAGCACCAATGGCACCATCCATTGCACTGCACATCACCAGTGGCACCATCCATGGCACCGTGCGGCCCAGCGGCACCGCGTGGTGGTGCCAACGGCACCTGAACATCCTGAGGAAAAGGGAGAAGGAAAAGCAGTACCTGTGCCGGCATCCGCATGGAAAAAGAGGAGGGGGTAGGCACGAGGGGTTGAAGTGATGGCAAAGGCACCAGAGACGGCATCACGCACATCCTGACCCAAATGACCCGGTCCAGCGGCTCTGAGGCCCCAGAACCGGGAACACTGGACAGGAGTTGAACCCCCTGCTCCAAAGGAGCAACCCAAAGGTGAAATTGCTCATTGAAACTCCATCGAGAACAGAGATGGAATCCGGTGTCAAAGAACGCAGCTGTTAACAGTGGGGCCAAGGGAAACCCACCAAAGTCAATTCAGGCCTACTGCCCTCACCACTGGGATAACCCCGCAGACGTATTCAGAGAGCGAATTTTGAGCGTATGGATTCTTCTTCTTCCCCTAAGGAGGAGGAAGAGCTCGAGGTCAAGCGGAACTGGATCCCCGGAACCACCAGATTTGTGCTTTGGCGGATTGTCCCCGAGCACAGGACTGCCCGTGATCAGACACCCCTTCGCAAGGGTGGCGGACTGGACATAGCCCTCGGCCATGGCACAACTTTTCAAACAAAGTCTTCCTACCATCCACCGTCTGGGGCAGCTCCGTTGATGGCAGGTGAGAATTTTTCTTCTTCATAATCTTCTTTTACTGCTTCTTAAAATAAGAAAATAATACTAAAATGTTAATTAAACGAATACTAAATGGCTTAATGCTCCTGTCATATAGACGAAAACTTTGACTCCGGCAGACAAGCAACGTCAACATCCAAGTGCACTCGACGGCGGGAGAAAAGGAACTGAGGCGGTTGGAGGGTCAATGCCAAGACAGCCTACACAGGCACGAGCTAGTCTCGCGGTGCCGCGCATGCATGGTCCTGTCTCAGCACCGACTCTTCTGAAAATGTTTGGCTCCCGCTTGGTCCTAGCACCTCCGGTGCTACCCCGTTAGTGTGAATGAATGGTGGAGACTGCAGTCCAGGAAGATCACCAAGGCCAATAGAGGCATTTCTGTTGAACAGTTCTTCTGCCCTTTAAAATAGGAGAGGAACACTCAGACAAGAAATGAAAATTACATACTTACCACAATTGTTGCTCTTCCTGAATATCTAATATATCTATTTGGTAAGAACTTAATCTGCATATGTTCCAGAATCAATCTTCATCTTTGATTCCCACCTATGGGTCTGATTACCAAGCTGTCCGTTCTTCTGAGGGAAGAGCTGGCTCACCCTTAGGGTAAAGGGGTACCTTGTCCCTCTGTGTAGGGGAGAATACTTGGGGGCAGGGACTCCTTACAGGTCTGGTGAGACTTGAGACTGGTCACAGCCAGGTGGGGACTCCTGTGGCACAGGAATGGGAGGGCACCTCAACAGTTGCCGCCTGACCCTGGGGGAAAAGAAATGAGCCCCCTGGAAAAGCGAGTTTAGCACCCTACACCGGGTACAAGGTGCCATTCAGGAAAGGTGAAGCCATACCATCCCCATGGGCAAACTGCAGTTCCTGATAGACTGGAAGCCACCTCATTGGCATCATACGATGCCCTTGACTGCAACCGGCTATCTCCAGGCCCCGAGTAGAAAGACTAATGGTTTACCTAAATAGCTTTGAGGCATGGCAGCTAAGAGCTCACCCAGCTACAGCCACAGGCGATGACTGACGGCTGCCTGATGTGCCTAGTGCGCAGATACACACAAGGGCACATGATGAGGTAAACATCTTCCTACCATAAGCATCCGTCAGAGCTGAATCTGCCTATTGAGGTCGATCAAGTGTGGTTTGTCTAGGCTCCGACGGGGTCTGCAGTACTTCCAGCTCTTAAGAAAGAGGAAGTCCTATACCTGCAGATCCTGTAGATGCACAACACCAGAGAAGGAGGTCCCTGGGGTCAGGTAGACAAGAGAAGGGATGCCTCCACACTGACCCTGATGCTTCCTCGATGATTCTAGGCCATAGAGAGATGACAAATGTGTCATCATTGGGAACCTCAAGGATTCCCTATGGCAGGACTGTCAGATTGTGGCTAGAACAGGAACCTAGGTCAAGTACCTGAGCTTCTCCCCCAAAAAGAAAAACAAAACCCTTTTATTCCTTGACTTTGTTCTTAAGACATTTTGAACTCATTGATTTGCTTGGGGTGTTTTAGCGTCGGAATTACTTATCTCTTCCTGGGCAGTGTAAATTATAGAGGGTTGCATACTTTCTCCCTGCTCACTGTATATTGCCTTATGTATTTTGCTTACTCCTGCCTACTTTCCTAAGGATGTTCACTGTATATTGCCTTACATATTTTGCTTACTCCTGCCCACTTTCTTAAGGACGATGCTCAGAGTGATTGCTGGACTATCAACAGAAAAATAACGTTCTCTGGGTCCTGGCAAGCATATCCCTATCTGCCTGTAAATTTCTGGGGAGAGTGTTCTGGCAATTATTTCTGAGCTTCTGACTGCCTGTCTAAGTTTAAGCGCTTTCACCCACGTTTATCTTGTCCCATCAGCTGTACTTGCGCACTGTGCACACCAACCAGTCTCCCTCAAGGCCATATCTCTGGTCCTTTACTGTCACCTTGTCGAGGTGGGAGTTAGTGGGAACTGCTTACTTCCACCTTGGAATGGAGTCTCCCAAGCTTACCAGGGATGGTGTCATGCCTTCCTCACCTAGTGCTGCCCTCCTCATTGGTCTCTTCTCTGGCCTTGTTCTCTCTCCCTAATGGTCACTGACCCCTCTCAGTTAGCGGAGGACAACTGGGGTATGTCTGTCCCCTATGAGGTGTTTGACTTCACCTTCTCTAACATCATAGCCCTTGACAGGCTGCCTCCCTGCCTTACCCGCTGCCTTGATCTCAGATGCCTACTGTGTCCTTTCTTGGTGAGGAGACATCCTGCCCTCAAGCCCACGACCAGAGGTACCACCTTCCGATGGCATCTTCTCTGGCTATTCCTGGTGATACAGGCCCTGGCTCGTGATATTGAACTCAATCCTGGTCCTACCTATCAGGCCTCCTCAACACCCACAGAATGGAGGTCAGGCAAGGGGTTAAAACTTGCTCACCTTAATATTAGCAGTCTGTTGCCCAACCAGGATAAACTTGCCGCCTGGGCTACACATTATAAGCCTGACATTCTTGGCATTACAGAGACTTGGCTAAAACCCTCAGTCTCTGACTTGGCCAGTGTGCCTCCTGGCTTTGAGTTCATTAGACAAGATCGGCCAGGTAACAAGTGGAGTGGAGGCATTCTAATATACTTTAAGCGTCATCTTAAAGTGTCTCTGGTGGCGCATCAGCAGACCTCTCTGTCCTCATGTGAGCTGCTGCATGTTATGCTGCTACTTGGGAATACAAAGAAGCTGCACATTGTATGTACATACAATCCCCCAGTGGTGGTCTACCTGGCCTTGCCCACCTCCTGGACACCGTTGGTCCTAATGTTGGGGACAACGAACTACTAATCCTAAGGGATGTGAACCTGAACTGGGTTGGAGGCAATTCTAAGCAATTTGAGCTTCTACTTGCAACTCTAGCCCTGACACAGCTTATCCAGGAGCCCACTAGATGGTTGGCTAATAGTATCACTAACTCTCTACTGGACTGGATTCTGCCAAATCGTCCTGAGGGGATCAGCTCTGCTGGAACTCTGCCTAACTCCATCTCAGATCACACCCCGGTATTCTGTGTGTGGAAAATCCCCCCCAAATAAATTCCCCACAAAATCATTCATGTTAGAGATTTCTCTAGGTTTGATCTGGGGGCATTTCAGGAGGATCTGAGGCTCACTGACTGGTCTGGGGTGTTCAGTGCCCATGACCCCTCTACTGCTGTCACCCAGTTTCTCAATATATTTGCTGCCCTGCAGGACAAGCATGTCCCCCATATTAGGCGGAGGGTAAGGGGGTCTGCCACAAAATGGTTGCATGGGAGCCTCTTAGCCCTTATACGGGCTAGAGACAAGTGTTGGACTCACTTCAAAAGCACGCGAGATCAGTACATCTTTCAACAATACAGGAAGCTCAGAAATGAGTGCAAAAAAGCCATTATGGTGGCAAAGAGTGAATTATGTAAATCTGCCCTACTTAGCTCTGCTAAGGACCCACAAAGGCTCTGGAGGAACATAAAAAAACCTCGTCAGTGGCTCCTCAAATTCTGGGGTATCTGACATGATCATTGGTGGTACCACTTGCAATAATCCACTCACGATTGCAGATGCTTTTAATTCCCACTTTTCGGACCTGTCAGCATTCACCTCCCTTTTACCTGCTGATGAGAGTACCAGTGGCCCTTTGGCCTCCACCCCGCAGGAGGTTCACCCCTCCCGCCCATTATTTTATCTCAGGGCTGTGTCTGTCACAGAGACTTCTCTCTGGTCTCTCCCTGCACTCCAGTGCTGGTCTTGATAATCTGGAGCCCAAGCTTCTGAAGCTAGGTGCCCCCCACATTGCCTTCCCAGTGGCGCGTATCCTAAACCTATCCCTTGCCACTGGGGTTATTCCTGACATTTGGAAGGTGGCGAAGATTGTCCCTGTACCGAAGCAGGGTGATCCCAAAGTCCTTGATAACTATTGGCCGATCGCCATCCTATCGGCTATTAGCAAACTCCTAGAGAAAGTTGTGGCTGAATGACTCACAGAGCACATTCAAGCTCATAAGTTGCTGTCCCCTGCACAGCATGGCTTTTGAAAAGGGTATAGCATGTCCACAGTCCTAGTCTCTGTCTCATCTAGTATCAGAGCTGCTATGGACCAGGGAAAACTCTCTGGAGCTATATTCATTGACCTATTAAAGGCCTTTGACCTTGTGGACCATGCATTACTCTGCACTCAGATGCGGTCCCTTGACCTGTCCCCTCCTGCCCTGAATTGGCTTACAAACTACCTTCAGGGCAGAGTATAGTCGACCAAATTCAACAAGGTCCTCTCTGATCCTACTCCGGTGACCTCTGGTGTCCCTCAGGGCTTTGTCCTGGGGCCTTTTATCTTCTCTGTATTTGTTAACAATCTCCCAGCCACTGTAACAAACCTGTAGCACCACCCCTTATGCGGATGATCTGGTCATCCTGGCACACTCCTGGGACATTGTGACTCTCAACCTTCAGCTGACTGAGGACTTTAAGAATATTCAGTCCTGGGTAACCTCACACAAGCTGGTCCTCAACCTGAAACAAAACTCAGGTCATGTTGTTTGGGTCATCAGCCAAGATCAAAGCCTCTCCCACCCCTCTGCGTGTCAGTGGTGCTGATGGTATTCCCCTCCTAATCACAACTTCTATCAAATACCTTGGGGTGACACTTGACCCCCAACTGGACCTAGGGAGTCAAATCCTAAATGTCTGCAGAACCGTAAACTGTAAACTGGGTCTTGCCTACAGGGCAAAGAAAAATCGACATCTGCTGCTTGTCTAGCACTTGCCAGAGGTATGCTGCTCCATTCGCCTAGCTATGGCCTTCTCCAATTTGCCCGTACCTCCAAGGTTCTCCTTACTCGGTGGCACATGACTTTCAATAATATAAGTTGCGTGCTCTGGCTGCCCCACACCTCACCCACCACTGTGAGTTATACGAAAAACTTGGCTGGCTTTCCCCGACAAATCACTTGAACTTTGGGCCGGGCTGCTTCGTGCGTAAAGTGATCAGAACTGGCACCGCTCTGGGGCTGGCACAGCTTCTCTTGCCTTCTGACCCCTCCTCCTCCTACTCCCTCAGATCTCAGGGTCTTGGGGTGCTCAAAGTCCCCTTTACCCGAACCCTTATGGGGGATAGGGACTTCGCTACAAGTGCTCCTATGCTCTGGAACTCCCTTCCTGCCCATGTTCACTCTGCCCCCTCCCACCAGTGCCTCTGGAATTCCCTGTGGGAGCATCTGAAGCTGAGCTCTGCGTGTAAGTGTTCTAAGCCTCCTTAATTCAATGATCTCTGCATTGGGCTCACACTTGGTTACACATGATTTGCTTGATTACATACTCAGGAACTAATCTGTTTCTGTGAATCTGCTAATGTTCTCATGTACGCTGTGATTACTGTCTCTGCCACTGAATGACTTGCACTATTTATTTTTTGTATGTATGTATATTACCTATTACTGCTTACAGCAGACTATCTATGTTAGTCCGTTTCTCTTGATTCAATGTACTTGGCTCTACTTATTGTTATCTACTCTGCTTGTATCTGTATCTTTGTTGTACTCTCCCAGGTCGTTCCTGAAAACAGGCATATAACTTGTCTAGTGTACCTACCTGGTCAACAAAAGCTAGATAAATAATAAAATAAGAATCACTAGTACAGAGAGTACTCTGCAGCAAGGACAGGTGGAAAGACGATTCACTGACCTCTGAGGAGGACGTTAATGAGGATGAAGCACTGACACCAGAGGTTGTTGGCGCCGGGCAGAAGGGCAGGAACTGGGCCTTGTCAGAGTCCCTGTGGAAGATATCTAGGGCACCAACAAACACTCTGCGTGCCCTCCTGGGTTTGTAGCCCCTCAGTGCCTATGAATGTGGGTAACCTCTCTAAAAAGTGGTAACGCCCCGGAGAGGGGAAAGACTCAAAGTCTTGAGGACAACTACCTGGGCTGCAAGACTGCACAGCGGACATCGCTCAAGGGAAGTGACTGGCAGAGTCCCCCGAGAGGTCTTCCTACAACAGAGAAGTGATCTGATCGGTGCCCATGGGGGGAATTCCCAGGTGAGGACAGCAGAGCCATACAGTACCCATTTGGTGGCCCCGGTCCTGAATGGTGGCAGTGTCATCCAGCAGCTCTGGGGAGAGCTAGCTTCTAGGCCGCAATCAGACAACAAGTCAGCACCACCTCCAGTGTTGATATCAGGTTCGAGAAAGCCCTCTGAGACAGGTTCATCACCATTGTCATGGCCAACACAGCCCTTAGCGCTGGGCTCGCCATCAGCTCTACTGTCTACCCTAGAGTCATTCCCGACTCCCAGGACAACACTATCATGTACCAGGCCCAGAACCTCCAACATCTTGGTGAGGCGAGCACAGGAAGGATTCTGGACTTCCTCAGTATCAGAAGTATTGGGAAGGAGCTCAGGGGAAAAGCCCAGGGACCTTACCTTGGCATCCATGGTGTGATGCCTGCCTCCAGAAGTGGGAGGCAAAGGACCCCACTTCAGTGTGTGAATTTCAAGGTTCCGGTGGTCCACAGAGAAGCTGGCATCGCACCTATCCATATTGTGGTCAGCACCAAGGCATGTCCAACATTCGGCATACCAGTCCTGGACAGCAATAGGGCCCACCCAGGAGCACCGTCGCAGGGGTGCTGACTTTGTTCTTTTTCCTAGACTTCTTCTTTTGCTCCTTAGGATCTTGCATGAAAACAATGAAAATTAGAAGAAGAAAAGGTTTGGCACTGAAGTGAATGAAAGGAAGGTGGTATCAAACAAAAAATGGTGCAGAAGAAGCTTCGGCTTCGAACAGAGGTGGCGATGAACTGAGGAGTAGGGTATGATACAGTGATGACTGCAGCTGCTCCCATGGTGTGCACTTGACAGCAGGAAAACAGAACCAGGAAGGGGACCGGTGTCAGTTACTGGCCAGCCCACGTGCATGACATCACTATGCCCAACTTGTGCATGGTGCTGGCACTGTTGTCAGTCCCCTCCCAAAGCTGCAAAAGACTTGCTCCCGTGAGTTCCTAGCACCTCCAGCTTAGACCCATCAGTATGACTGAATGGTGAAGATTGATTCTTGGAAGATCTAGAGCGGTGACGCACTTTACAATAGCAATGACAAAAATTACTGAGGTGCTGTCACTCCCATGGTGTGAATTCAATGGTGGAAAGAACAGAACTGAGGTTCGTAAAGCAGCCAGCGTCAGTTACTGGCTGGTGCGCGACACCACATGCAGAGAGCATTTCTACCTGGCATGACTCCTTACCCCAAGGGGCAAGCATTCATCAGCTAATGCCGTCATCCCTCCCTCCTTCCCTGCAGCAGCTCCACATCATACCCAGGACCCCTACTTTTCTGCGGCACAGTGGGACCAAGTTCTGCGGCAAGACTACCATTTGCTGCAGAACTTCTTCGGCGGTGGTTTGTAATTTCTTCGGAAGTTCTGCGGCACTAACAAACTGCCACATCACACTGTCAGCTTGTCATCCTAGCTCCACTTTCATGGCAGTGGTTATAGCAGTCAGGATGGTGGAAAGCACAGTAACACTAGCTCAAAACATAACAAATTTATCAAAATAATTTTTTGCCTAAAAAATCAAAACAAATGTCTCTCCCTTAATGTCCTAGCCTGTTGCTTAAATGACACATGCAGAGGGGATCTTAATGTGATAAATAAGGTATTTCTATGTGCATGCTATCTATCCCACTAATAAGGTTTCCACTGTCTATCACTTACACATTTGCATGTGCTTTCTACACCACTCATGAGGTTCCCACTGTGTATCACTTATATTTATTTATTTATTTATTTAGCTTTTGTTTACCGGGTAAGTACACTAGACAAGTTATATGCCTATTTTCAGGAACGACCTGGGAGAGTACAACAGGTATTACAGACCACATCATTACAACAGGTATTACAGACCACATCATTACAGCGTAGCAGGTAAACGAGTGCAATATTGTAACTTAGTACACTGAGTGTTACAGACCGCATTATAACAGCATAGCAGGTGAACAAGTACAATACAGTAACTTAATACATTGAGTCAGCAGAACAAACAAGGCAGAAAATGAATCACTATGTATACAGACAAAGGTAAAGTACATAATGAGCAAGCATTCGGTAGCATTGAGCATACATGTAGCATAGGCAAGTGCATAGGAAGAGATGGTCCGAGGTCAACTATTTATATGCAATCTGTAACATACGTACAAATATGCGTGCGTGTGTGTGGTGAGAGAGACAGAGATACTGTGAGTGTGAGTGTGTGTGTGTGTATATATATATATATATATATATATATATATACATATACATATATATATTTATTTCCATGAACTTGCATCCTCATTCATACAGGTCCCATTGGAAATGGAATAGAGGAGTTATTGCAAAACTCATTTTTCATGTCAACCTGCTTTCCCTGACACACTGCGTAACGCCATCAGGCCATGACATGCATGTGAACCAATTGTGAGATACAGCTCTCCGGCCCATCACAATGTGTCCACCATGTGACAGAACACTGCACCATACCTTCCCAGGCTCTGAGCAGTGATGTGTTCCACCAATCCTTATGCTGCCCAGTCAGCTCCCAGAGCTAATCTCTGAACCTGAGTTGCCGGCACAGAAACACAGCATGCTACCCTCTGGCCCAACAGCTGTCCCTGCACACAACATTTCTCAATAACTTTTAGGTGATTCTATCAACCAATAACAATATGTAATCAATAGCCCTGGCAAAAATGTGTACAGTGCAATTATTTATTTAACAGGTCTATTCTTTCAACAGGTCTACACATTATTATATTTCATTTTTCTGGGCATAATTACTTTATTTTTCTTAAAAATTTAGACAGTTAAATTCATTTTACCAGTTATTAATTTCATATAGTGTCTCTATACCTTAAAGGCACAAATAGGTTTGTACAAAGTGAGGTATGCACTTAACAAGTCTGTGCTATTGATAAGGTTTTGTTTAAGTTGGCCCTAGTGCAACAATGCAAGACTGAAAATTGTATTAGGCTGTAGTGCAGGTTGAGCAAATATCACCATGCATGATGTGCTGTGCCACTGTCTCTGGCAGTGGGAGCTGAGGTAGATAAGTGATTGTTCATTTCTGTTGCAGAATGCAGCCATTTCATTAGCTAATGTATGATGTTATAGCAATGATAACATCCCATTCTGAGCATATAGGGGGGTTTTGGATATAAAAAGAGGGGAAGGGAACCAGATTCTATGGATAAACAGAAATATTAATAAAAAATCATCAAGAAGAGTGAATTCTGCGGCATCGTAGAAGTTCTGCGGTAGATTGCAAGTTCTTCGCAAAATTCTGCGGCCGCAGAATTCTAGGGGCCTTGATTATATGGTACTGTGCTCAGCCTCCATGCTGACCTCGACTGGGGATCCGGAGCTCGAGAGGTGTACCCAGGTTCACCACTTGGTAAGCCGCAGTGCTCACTATCAGGCTCTTGGGTCAGCCCTGTAGTTAAAATTTACTATCAAGATACCACCTCTGACACTCAGATTGGAGGGGTTTACAGGGATCATTCTGCAGCTGCTGTAATGTTTTTTCTGCAGGTTACCACATACTGAAACCAAAGAGCAGCAAGAATTCCCAAACTACCTGCAACCTTCCGATTCCCAGCAGAGGTGGAAATACAAACACATCAGCATCATGTAGCTACAAGTGGGAACCCTGGATAATTGAACAGAGGAATCTTAGCTTTAGGTGAAATAGCATTAATCTTGCTAGCTGACAATGTAGAGCGTCCTAAGTGAGCAGGTGTGTGCTGCTAATTGTCCTGTTCGCCTTCCGAACCCCCGCCAGCCTATACGTGACTTAGAGCCATAAAGACAATTATAGGTGCTATTTGTAGCCTCTGAATCACGAATACCTTAGCTCCTAGGCCATGAATCTCTTCTGTTGCATTATAAATACACCTGCCATGACCCTACAGTGCACATAAAACCATCCAGCCGACACAGTTAACCACAGCACCGGTTGCTATAATTACAACTCTAACCTATCATAAAACTTTTACTGCCCCCCCAACACACACGCACACACTCAGATTCTTGTTTGAAGGAGACTGCACCTGCACAGAATTTGGAATTACTTGCTGAATACTACTCAGAGTCTACCCTGTAATGTATTTTATTTGCGAGGTGCCCTTCTGGCCAAACAAAATAGTTAGAGACAAGAACACTGAGCACGTCACATCCATCAATTAATGTTACCACTTCCAAAGTAATGTTGGAGGTTTCTGACCTCACTATTTCTAATTCAGATATCTACAGCTGAAAACAAATCCCTTCGGGTGCCACGTAACACAACTCATCTTCCTTCACTGATTACAACTGCCAGTAGGGTTTCCCCTCTAGAAATAACTGAAATTCTTTCTTTTTTCAAGTATGAAGATACGCTGCAGGTCCACATCTTTTTTTAGCAAGACCTCTGCTCTAAGACGTTAGGATAAAAATTATTTTTCTATCTAAACTATTCCATAGAACTTCTTACACTGAAGCCTTTCTTTTTCTTAAGCACTGAAAATAATACTCCCCTGAGGGGGTTTGTAACAGTTCTGTGTAGTTGCTAATGCTGCTCTAATCTTTCTGTCTGAATACAGATCCCTATACTACAGCACGTAACATAAGATTTACTCCACCGTTCGCTTCTACAAGGGAAATGGTGCATCCAGCATTCTAATCCCACGCAACCTTGTTGCACACCTACCATCACACAGAACATGGGGTTCTGCGGGGGAGGGGCAGGACCTAAGAGTACCAGGATGTTCATCCTCCCGCTTTTCTGCCACCCTCCATTCGTATCAGTGTCATGGTGCAAAGCCACTTGTTGGCCATGCCATGCATGCATGAAATAACAGCCACGCGCCTACCCCTCGTATAGAAACCAGAATCACTCGACTCACTGCAAGTTGCCCCTGTCCAGCACCGACCACCCCGGACTGTGTTCTTCTCAACTGCAGCCTTCCAGCTGCAGGAACTGAAGTCCACTCCCAAACCTGGGTTGACTGCGTGGATGCGCACGGATATGGAAGGGATATGGCCATAGTTAGACAGGGGTGTCAAAGGTAAGTGAGGGGACAGGCCATTAAGATTAGATAAGACTAGTAAGGTAGGATGGACTGACCAGACCTAGTCCGCCATCAGTTTCCATGTACCTGTGAAATGCAGCACATTTCAACTGGGCCACCAGGAGGCCCCACAGCCGCCTGTCATATATTCTTAAAACAAATTAAGAATGTCATGTGAAAAACAGTATCTACAGGAATGATTAAAGCCAAATCCAAATATCTGCTAAGCTGCAGCAGCAAAGTACCTTTCAGTATCTTGGTGTGAATCTGCTACAGTGCTCCCAGATTGATCAATCTGGCCTTTTCCCTGTAACTCCATGCTAATTTTCCTAGGTTTTTCTCTAGACTATATTAGTTCCCATGCAAGCTGAATTGTTCTGTTTTCCAATATAACCAATGTAAGTCTATGGAACAACTTCATTGTAGATGGCTCCATTTACCTGTAAAATACAGGAATCCATGTACATCTGGGAGCCATTTTTATTCCAGTTTTAAAAACTGAAGACAGAAAATAGAAAAGCACATTTCCAAGGCTTACATTGTCACCAATGAGTTTCTCTACTAAGTTCCTCTTGCAGGACAGTGCAGTCAGTCTACCACCTCTAACCACTGAAAGTCTGCAGTCTAAATAAAATGCAGTCATTCTTATCAAGAAAACACTACAAGTTGTGTGTCTACCTGCAGGAAATCAATGATGGTATTTTATCTTCATAAGAGAATCTTTTCTCACTGTGTTTGGGGCAATGCCATCAAACTACAAATGCATAAATATGACCCCACAAAACATTCTGATTTATACTTACAATTCTCAGTATCACACTCACTGCACCATAGATAATTGAAAGTTATGTACGTACTGTAACTGTTGAACTCAAAGACTATCTTCACCACTGATTACCACTCCTGGGTCTGGGCTGGAGGCACGAGGACCCCTCGGAGGCAAAGCTTTTGTCAAGGGGCTGGACACAGCTACTGGGCATTGCACCCACACACCCCCCACATGGTGCTGTGTGCCAGTCAATAACCATTGCTGGCTCCCTCACTAACCACAGTTCTGTTCGCCAGGAGAGAAACACAGTGAGGAAAAAAATAAGAGAGGGAAGAATTGTTCCAGCCTAAGGGGATAAGGAAAGGGAAAGGTAAATAAACAAGGAAATCTAGACAAACCCCTGACTACCACCCCTTGAATAAAAACCAAAAAGGGTACACTAGGTAGCCTAATGGGGTAGTTGGGTATGGAACCAGAGCCTCCCAGCACTAGCCAGTCAGGAGACGGATAAGGATCTTAGAGGCAGCAGCCCTGCATTATGTGGCTCTAGATAAAAAGCAAGAGGGATGCCCGGAACTGGGATCCCCTTGCAACTGAGCTGGCAGAATGTACCACATAGGAATGAATCACATTGACTCCTGAGTATCCAAACATCATGCTACCAGATGGAGGATTGACGGAATAGCTAGTCAAACTATGTCCCCTTTTCCCCTCAGGGAAAAACGAAAGGAATCTCAGGTGCATGTGGAGCTGTAAGGCCGAAGAGCCCAAAGGAGCTGAGATGTGTTCTTCTCCTCAGGCACCCCTTAGGGAAGTGGGATAACAGCCCAGCTGGCATAAGAGAAAAAGAAGGGCAAACAAATATGAAAATTAAGTACCTACCGTAATTATGATCTTTCTGTGTATCTTCACCATTCATCACCTTTGGGTTATTGGCCGGAGGTCATGATGACCCCTTAGAACATCTTTTTTTTTGGGGATGGTAGACTGGCCGCACCATCAGGCGCCTCGAGGCCGATGCACTGTGTGGCACTCCAAGGTTTGGCCATTAGGTGCTGTCGACTCTGCCCTCCCGCCAGTTCTGAGTCGCTGGAGAGGTGAGGAAAAGGTTGGGAGGGTGGGACAAGGAAGTCCAAGGACAGACAAGGAAAAGATACATAAACCAGAAAAGAAATAAACGACTGAGGGGACGAAGAAGAAGGAAGACTAACGGGATTGGGTAGGGGCCCCAATCTCTGGAAATAGGAAAAGGGAGCGAGGAAGGATTTAGGATAAGTTTGGGGGGGGGGGGGGAGAAGGGTACCAACCATACCCCGAAACCTTTACTTGTCTCCAGATTATATAGGAACTGCAAGGAGTCGCCAAAAGACTCACTGTCAGAATTCAAGGCACAGAATCACTGGCAATAACTCCAAAGCAGAAAACAGCTATTCCCGGAAGAAAGACAGGACACAGGGTTATTCTCCCCCCCCTCAGGGGAAAACATTTTTGGAGTAAGAAATTTTGGTTTCTTAAGGAAATTAAGGATATGTCCACAGGACAAGGGAACTAAGGATTGACAGGACAAGGAAGTGGAGAGAATGGAGGGCAGCTACCAACTCCCACCCCACAGGGGTGGAGCCAAAGCACTGGAGAAGGAGTGCCCCCCCCCGTCTTGACCACTCTCTCTAAAACATTATCCCGCTATGTGTCCCCGTCTTACCCCTCCCCTGACTAACAGAAAGGAGGGAGGTGAGAATGGACACAGAGAGGGAGGGGGACCCAGAGACTGAGGCCCCAGGGGAATGGCGGGTGGGACTGTGATAAATGGTGAAGATACACAGAAAGATCATAATTACGGTAGGTACGTAATTTTCATATCTTATCTGTGTCAATCTTCACCTTTCATCACCTTTGGGTGAGTGCCGAGCCCCCCCGAAGGGGGTTTTCAACCCTAAGGATCAGGGTCCCTTGGCTCTCAGTGGGTGACACACTAAGAGGGAGAACCTTCTGGGCCTGGAGAGACCCGAGAGTGGGGAGAGTGAGACGGGGACCCCCCAGAGGGGGAAGGAAGTTGCCCCAACAGATGCTGCCTCACTCTACGGGAGAAGAGATAGCTTCTCTGGTGCGCAGAGTTAATCACCCTACGCTGGGCCAAGGGTGACAACTGGGAAAATACAGCCATGTCGTCCACCTAGTGCAGATCGCTGTCCCTACGACCCTGGTAGCTACCTCACTGGCATCATACGATGCCCTTGCTTGGTGCCTTGCTAGCCCCAGGCCATGTGCAGAGAGTGCGATGGCTTGTCTGGCTTGCTCCGTGTCAGGCAATGAGGCTAGGCGCTGACCCAGTCTGGACCACAGGAACCTATCATAGGCTGTGTAGTGGGCCTGATGTGCTGCGATAGAGAGCAGCAACCATGCCAAGCAGAACGTCCTCCTCCCCCAGAAGTCAAAATCCAAGGAATCTTGATCTGGGGGCCGGTCATGGTGGAGGGCACGAAGCCCATCAGGAGTATCCAGTTGTGTCACTCCTGACTGAGGATGAGGCATGGAACCTGGAGACTCTGGGGGGGGCGCATTACCCCTGGCAGAGACCCCTAGGGGCAGGAACTCAGGAGAAAGGTCTCTGCCAGGAACGCAACGATGCCTCCCGAAAGGGAGCAGGCCGGGGGGGGGGCACCACAAGGGGTACTCGCTGAAATCGCCTAGAAAGGCGTGCACCAAGTGCTCTGGATTGCTTTGAGTGAGAGGGGTGATGTGCAGGTCCTCCAACATCCTCACGAGGAATCGCTGATACTCCACAAGATCAGCAGCTGGAGAAATGTGGACAGATGGCTCCACTCCCCCCAGAAGAGGGGGATGAGGAGTCAGAGGACCTCAAATGCTTAGAGGGTGGCTGTATGGGTGGAGGTTGAAAAACCTGTCTGTTCTTGGCCCTGACATAAGCAGGGAACCGAGCAGCTATGGCCCTGAACTGCTCCCAGGAGAGACGCCCACTAGGACCAAAGATGCCTGGGTGCGCAGGAGAATGTGGCAGAGGGATAGGGACAGAGCCGACAAGAGAAACTGACTGATCTCCGCCTGGGCTAGGGAGTGCACCAGGAGCCCCAGAAGATGAAGGAGCTCTGGAAGACTCCACAACCGACAGCTGAACAACCATACTGGAACTGCCTTAGCTGTGCCAAGAAGAATCCCCCCTGTGAGGTGACCGGGGCAGTTTAGGTCCAGAAGGACAGTCCCCTTCCTCTAAAGAACGGGGCCCTCTCGAGGAAACCAAAGGGGAAGAGTGGAGATCCGCACTACGGCTCCTCCCAGAGCCCAGGTGGGTTCCGGAAAAAGGCCGCAGGACAGAACTCAAACCCCTCAACTCCTAGGAATCCGAGAGTGCCCTCCTCCTCGAGAGAGCCAGCCTAGGCAACTGGCAACCCTGGTCAGCTCCCGAAGGGGCTATCCAGGGAGCAGTACCCTCCCCTCCCATGGGTGCTCCGATCGGCCCCAAAGTTGGGCGATCCAGGCACACTCCTCCCCCCCCGAGGGGGTACCGCTGCTGAGGGGTCAGAGAACCCTCTGAGGCCAGTCTGCAGAGCAATGGTGGCCTGCACCACTGCCTGCTGGTCAGCACCCCTGACCTTGGCCAAGGCAGTCCCTGACCGCTCCACAGAGGGGGACTGGCTGCAGCCTGTCGAGGACACCACTAGCGTGTCCACGTGGGCCGCTAACTCCAGAGAGCCAGACTGCCTGTCCGACTCAGAGTCGGACTCCTCCTCAGAAGAGGTGGAGACCGAAGTCCTGTGCCAGACAGTGCGTGGATGCTCACTGCCATCCCACCCAAATAGGGCACCAGAAAGACAGACTGCATCAGAGTCAGTACCAGTGCCCCCCTCAGCACCTCAAACGGTGGCAGAAGAGGACACGGCTCCAACAAGGGCAGCAGCCTCGGTGCCAGGGCCTGACACAGCACCGTCCAGCCCCACGAGGACAGCGACAGCGCCGATGATGGCCCCGACAGTGCTCCCGGCGCCGCGAACGGTGCCATCCGGCCCCACGGTGCCATGAGTGGCGCCATGGAAAGAGACGGTGCCGACGATGGTGCCACCGGCGCCGAGATCTGGAACCTCCATGGCACAGTGCCCATGTCCAGAACTGCGAATGGCTCCAGAGTTGGACACAGCGCTGTGCTCAACCTCGGCTCCGTGGATGGCGCTGAAGCAGAAAAAGTCAGAGACAGCGCTGCAGAACCTCCCACAGCACCGCTAGCACCATCGGTGCCACGAACGGCATCGACAGCAGTCACGCGCCGAGTGACAGACCGGTGCCAACGACGGTGCTATCAGGGTCTATGGCACCGCGAATGGCATCAAGGTCCAAAACAGCATCGACAGATGGCGTCAAGGACAGCGCCGACCCAGGCCTTCCGAGCTGCGGGTCCGACACCGAGGGAGCCTTCGCCCCCGAAGGGGTGACTGCCAATGCGGTGCCTCTCATCCGTCCCGCGGAGGTAACAGTTGGGCCTCCTGCACTGTGGGAGGAGCCTCGGCCACGGCTAGGCTACAAGAGGCCGAGGCTCCCTCCTCCTCAGTCCATACAGAACCAGGAGGGGACCAGGAGGAAAGGCCGAGAGAAGGCAGCTTGGCCCGATGAGTGCGCGCCCAACCTCCGAAAGTCGGCGGAGCTCGCCCCCACTTTCCACGTGCAATGCTCGATGACCCGGCAGTCCATGGAGAAACAGGCATCGCATGACTCCATGTCGTGAAGTGGGCCAAGACACTCGAGGCAATGGTCGCGCTGGTCAGTGACGGAAAACTTACGCCCGCATTGGGCACCGACGCATGGGGGGCCGTCCCGTCTGAGAAGTCTTCCTGCCCTCCGACCTTGACATGACCCATGGGAAAAAAAAAGACTCGACATTGCAGATGAAACAAATTATGGAAAGATCTTACTGGGTGATGTCGAGTGGGCTAACAGAACCAGCAGGAAGGGAGCCAATGGACTTTGGCACCAAGGAGAATCGACACGGAGTCGAAAAGGGATTCAATTTGCTGCGTAGAAAGGCAGGCCTCAAAATCTCTGTCTCGAAGCATCCCATGAGGTGACCTCGATGGCGGGAGACAAAGAACTGGCGGAAGTGCGGAGTTGACAGCACCTGACGGCCAACCCATGAGCGCCATGCAGTGTGTTGGCCTCGAGGGTGGCGCCGATGGTGCTTCGGGTCCGCCCGTCCAAAGAAGCACCTGCGGTGTCATGACCTCTGGCAACTAACCCAAAGGTGATGAATGGTGAAGATTGACACATATAAGATCAAATGGATAGTTTGGCATAGCGGAAGAAACACCAGAGAAAATGACCTGATTCTCCTTCAACAATAGAGGGTGTATCCTGTGTAAGATCTAGTGTACTGGATCCAGTCCAGTGCACAACACTCTTCCACAGACACTGCAGCTGCCAAGTAGGGTTAGACTGGATAGTGCCCAGAGGCATAGACTGCATTTATTAACCAACAGGGATAAATCCTGGGCAGGGAGAAAGAGGACAAGAAAGAAATATGAGGAACCCCCATGCCTTCTCTCATTTTTTTTTTTTTTTTTGGGGTTAGTACAAAGGCCCTAAAAGGAATCCCTACCCCACTTCTGAAGTTTTTTTTTGTTTTGGCAGGTGTGTGAACCCAGCAATGGGCCCAAAACCCTTTTCTTTTTTAAAACAATGACTCCATAGGGAGTACAACTGTGGAGATGCCATGGCACTAGATGGCACCAGCCAGCACTATCAGGATGAGCTGCCCAGAGGTCCTGGCTCTGCTACTGCGGGGTGTGGTGGGTGGGTGTGGTAATCAGTGGGCATGATATTCAGGAAGATCAACAGTTACAGTAAGTATGTAACTTTCATATCTTCCATGAATCAGTCTTCACCATAGATTCCTATTCATGGGTCTAGGTACCAAGCTTCCCCTCTTGGCTGAGGGTGGAACTGGCTCACTCTAAGGATAACAGGGGATGAGAACACCTGAAGGCAGGGGCTCCATACAGGTCTGCCAAGACCCGAGACTGGTCATGGCCAGGTGGGGGCTCCTGTGGAACAGGAGCAGGAGCATTCCCCGACAGTTTCTGCCTGACCCTAGAGAAGAAGAAATGAGCCCTTTGGAAGTGTGAGTTACGCACCTTACATCAGGCCAAAGGTGCCAGTCGGGAGAGGCGAAGCCATGCTGTCTGCCTAATGCAGACTGCGGATTCTGTCAGTCTAGAGGATGCCTTACTGGCATTGTAAGATGCCCTTGCCTGGGCTGTGCTACGACACTGGGTAGAAAGGTCAATGGCCTTCCTGTCTTGTTTGGTGACAGAGCAGCTAACATATTGTAGCTGCAACCATAGGTGCCAGTTATAGTTCGCCACATGAGCCTGATGTGCAGAGATGCTGAGCATCCACATGAGCAGAATCTGCATCTGTGGGTTGGTCACGAGCGAGGCTCCGTGGTCCTGATAGAGTTTGCAGTACCTGAAGCCCTGAAGTAGGGTGAAGTACCTTACCTGCGGACCTTGTGGGTGCTGTATGGCGTGAGGACTCTGGGGATGACCAGATGGAGAGGGGATGTCTCCACACAGCACTAGATGCCTCCTCCATGACCCTAGGCCAAGCAAGAACAACTACAGTGTCTATGTTCGGAATTCCAAGAAGTCCCAACCCAATGGCAGTGCTACCAGATCGTGGCTCGTGTGGCCTTTTTTTTTTGTTAAATATTTTTGGCCAGGAAAGACACATTAAGCTGAGGCTTGTTTCTAGGTGTGTCCCAGGAGTACAGGGAAGTTAAGTGACTTGTTCATGGTAATACAGTATGCAAGTGAAAGCTATGGGATTGAAACCTAGTTCTCTGGGTTTGCAACTCAGTACTTTTAACCTCTACATAAAATTGCCTCCAGGCTTCAAGGTCGAGTGCCTGGATTACCTCCACTTGGAATTGCTGGTTCAAGGCATTCTCAGCAGTAGAAGAGAGGTAGACAGATGATTCATTGCCTGCACCAAAAGACGATGATGGAGACAAAGCGCTGCCTCTGGGCAGGGTCAGTACTAGAAAGAAGGGCCTGGACAAGGCCCTGTCTGACTCCCCTATACCAATCATCTAAGGCACCAACCCATGCTCATTGTTGTTCCCACATCAGAGGCCCCTCAGGGCCTATCAACTAGGGCATCCTTTCCAGGAATTGATGAGGCCATTCTAGACAGGATTGAGACTCCAGGTCTCTGGGGCCTCATCCTGAGCTACAGAAATTCAGAGGAGGCCTTGCTCAAGGGGTGGGCCCAGCAGATTCACCTGAAGGGTGTCCTCCTACCTCTGAGGAGTGACACAATTGGTGCCCATGGGGGATAGCCTTGGTGAGGACTGTGGAGCCATTAAGGGGGACTCCAGTTCTCACCGGTGGTAGTGACCTCCAACGACACCAGAGAAAACTCCATTCTTCAGGCTGCCTCTGACACCAGGCTCAGGTCCAGTGACAGCCTCCGAGACAGGGTCATCCCTGCCACCATGGCCAGCAAAACCCTCAACACTGCGCTTGGTGTTGACTTCGACATCGTGTTCAGAGCCATCACCCTCCTCCATGTTGTGGGTGACACCAGAGTTGGGGATGACATCTGGGATGACATTGTCATCAGTACCTCAGCTACAGCTAGACCCAGGACTGGCATCATTACCATCGCCACCCCTGTCTCCATGTTCGGAGTCGTTACCCTTCTCAGTATTGCTAGTGGCACAATGCATGGTGACAATATCTGAACTGTCAACAGTGTGGGCAACAGCCTCAGTGACAGTCCCTCTCCTGACACCATGAACTGTGTCGGGAGGGGGCTGGCGTCATACCCTGTGTCACCCACTGCATTGTCACCACAAATGCTGAGAACAGTACAGGCAAAGCCACAGGACGATGTTGAAGTGTCCACCAGTGCAGACTAAGCATATAGCTGCATCTTGCCACTGGGAACGTCTGCTGCTCACGAAGGAGTCCACTGTCCACTAGACCCGGAAAAAAGAGACAGGGCAGCTCAAAAACCACGGTGCGTTGTTTCAAACAACTTCAACATAAAAATAAACAAATGAAACCACACTCAAAGACAGTTGTAAAATGTTTAAATAAATTTATTCATCAAACAGAGCGCTCTGGCAGCAGACCCAGTCACAAAATTGCCCCAACATTTCATGCAGGCGTGCTGTCAAGAAGCCTCTTATAAGCATTTTATAACTGGCTTTGAGTGAGGTTTCATTTTTTTTTTTTATATGTCCACTAGACCCATCCACCAGAGCCTCTTGACGCTTCAGCATAGTGAAGTCGAGAAGGACTCCATACTTCCACAGAACCAGAGGTTCCAGGAAGAGGCAGAGGAGAAACGCTTAATGACCTGTTCTTGTATGCACACATGCAAAGTCTGCCTCCAGGAGGGGGTTGGACAACCCTGTCTCAATACACAGTTCTTGAGAGTATAGCAGTCTATGTCATGCTCTGGTCCAAGATATGCCACACACGTCTGAAGCAAGTCCAGAACATCCATCAGTTTCCCACAGGGGCAATAACGCATAACAAGTGGCTGTCAAACATTCTTGATGACGGACCCTTTTTTATTGGACTTCGGCAATGTAGTAAAATAACAAACAGAGGCAACACTGCAAATAAAGAGAAAATTATTAATGCAGCAGTTAAACATCAAACTAACAAAATCCACAGTTAGGTTTAACCCTAACTCTGCCAAGCCCCATGCAACCCCGCCCCCCGTGAATGCCAACAAACTAAATGCAAGAGCACAGCTGAGGATCCCATTTATGAAAGATCCTACACAAAGCAAGTTAATGTACCCATTAAGAGTTTTTAAAGTATCCAAAGTAAAGAAATCCAATGTACGTTATTTTTGTTTTATAACGCTAACTCTGGCCCCGCACCATCTCCGTGAACTCCACCAAACTGAGTGCCAAAACATAATCCAAATCCCAGTCTCAAAGAACCCTGCATGAAACAAGTTAGGGCTCAAGTCCTGTTTAGTGCAGGGCACAAAGGACCCTGCACATCCTGCTTCGCATAGGGACTGAAGGGGCCTGTGTGAGGTAAGTTAGGGGTCAAGTCCTGTTTTTTGTTTTGCGCCTTGTGCAGGAAGTGAAGAGCCTTGCATGTCCTGATTTGCAACTGTGCTAAGCAAGTTACAACTCTTTTTTTTAAAGTAAGGAGATTAACATAGTTTTTGCCATGAATTTCCTTTCTTTTTTTTTAGGTAGCCATAGTACCTTAGTACCTTAGTGCATGCACTGAACAGGGTCCAACTTGGCTTGAATCCGCAAAACATGGGATGAGTGCTAACTTGGTTCGCAGACAAGCATATCAGAAGGTAAGTCCCAATTTGCTAAGCCCAGAGCCCGTAGGACCTTGCAGGAAACAGGAGCTGTGCCCTAACTTGCTTTGTGTGAAGCAACATGCACAGGACCCTGTGGGCCTTGTGCAAAACACAACGTGCGTCACACCTAGCTTTAGGCAGGGGCCAGTTGGACCCTGCAAGAAATACACATAAAAACACAGAATGTGTTGGCAGATGGGGGTCCATATGGACCATCTAGTCTGCCCATGTATACTACCCCCCTCCCCATGAGTCGTAACTTGTGTTATGACTTGGAATATTTTAGTTGGCCATTTTGCTGCTTTAAACATTTTGTTAGTAACATTTTTCTCAATGTATTTTTTAGCTGTTAAAAGCGAAGTCTTGTAATGTGCCTACTGCTCATGATCATGGACTCATGGAAACAGGCACAGACTGCGATTACTCCACAGACCAGGCAAGAATCCAAAAATGTGTGGATTTTACAGACTGATTTCTCTTCTCAGTATGGACAACAAATTATTTACTGCAAAAAATTCAAGAAAGAAAGAAAGAAATACATTTTGGTTGCCAGATTGCAGAAGCATGTGCAGGCCCTAGTCCACTCAGATCAGATCAGCCACATTAAAGGCAGTACTGCGTGTTAATATTTAATACTTAATTATTATTTTTTCTCAATCCAACTCACCCAAATTTCAAGTCACTATATCAATGGATGCTGAAAAAGCCTTCAACCAGATGGACTGGGGCTTCCTATGAACCATGCTTCAATGAATGAATTTCATCCCTAAATGTCTGCAGTGCATATCAAAGCTATACTCAACCTCACAGGCTAGAATAAAGGTTAACGGGCTCCATTCATCCAGTTTTCTACTTCACAGAGGAATGAAACATAGTGCGTCTCTGCGCGCCCCGTTTATGCTTCCTGGTACCAAACCTCTGGCAGCCAGTAAAGACAGAATCCAAACATCATGGGAATTACCAAGGCAGGTGAAGGGCATAAAGTATCACTTTATGTGGATGACTCTTAATTTTTATTGTGTAACCCAAAAACATCAACCCTGAATTAATGACTTTATTATACCAATATTTATTCAACTTATTGACCGGGTGAGAGCACTGGCAGCAAGTGCCTTTTCAGGCACGACACGGGTGCAGCAACACAGGCAACAGAGACAAAACAATACGTCAGGCAACAGACAAAGTACAATATGACAACAGAGGATATTTAAAAGAAACAGTGGTGTAGTAGTATACATGAATTCAACAGATTTACAATAAGTTTGAAAAGAGATGAACATTTGGAGCAGAGCATGGAGTTGCATACACTGAAAGTGAAGGAAACAAAGGCTGGTATAGAACTGGTTTCTATAAAAATGGTACAGGGCTTGCACCAAAGGTCAGACAAGGAGAGACTGGAGGTGCTCAATATGTATACCCCAGAGGAGAGGAGAGAGAGAGAGAGAGGGGAGATATGATTAAGACCTTCAAATACCTAAAGGGAATAAATAAGCACAGGAGGGCAGCATCTTCCAGGAAAGGAGATGTTCTAGAACAAGAGGGCATGACATGAGACTGGAAGAGGATTGACTAAGGGGCAATGGGAGAAAGTACTTCTTCATGGAAAGGGTGGTGGTGGCATGGAAGAGTCTCTCAGCAGATGTGCTGGGGGCAGTCAGTATGGGAGTTCAAAAATGCATGGGATAGTTACAGGGGAAACCTAACAATTCAGAAGATGAGGTAAAGCCAGAGATCAAGTAGGATCCACGGCTTTTGTGGTAGGTAGGGGAAAAAAGGGCAGACTGGATGGGCCTATTAGTCCTTATCTGCTGTCAATTTCTATGTTTCTATGTTGGTAACATTCTTTTTGCATGGGAGGTTGCAGTCAGTAGAGACAGTGAGAGAGAAGTGGGAGAGAGTAAGGGAGAAACGGTAGCGATCACTACAGAGAGGGAAGCAGGGAAACCTGAAAGGGAAAACAGGTAGGGGAGGTAAGTGCATAGCTTGTTAGAGTAGATACGCTGGTCGATAGTCAGCTACAAAATCAATTTTCAAAATCAAAAATACTTAAGATTAAGTGGAACATGCCCATCTAATTTTAACAACATAGATCAATTTGCATGAGTCAAACATAATACAATTAGGTATATTCATATCCAAGTTATAACTGATGTGTCCAAACTGTTTCACAATAATTAACAAAATCTAATGCAGGAAACAGAGACCAATTTGAACAGATGGACACTGCTACCTTTTCTTCTTTGGGGCCGAGCTTCCATACTGAAAATGAATGTGCTACCAGGCGGTCTTTCCTATTTCAAACCCACCCCACTGCTATTCTACACACATTCTGGAGGGACCTACAGTACATAGGAAAGCATGTATGTTTCTCTGGCAAGAGATTAGGCCCAGAATCAGGCAATCCACACTGAAGTTACCCAAAGAATGGAGGTAATTGCCCCCCTAATTTTAAAATGTATTAGTGGGTGGCACAAATGTCAGCCATGGTTACATGGATCACCCAACGGCGGGACTCCGGCTGGTATGGTGCTGAAAACGCAGTGGTGACACCCTATCCTCTATACTCCCTACTCATGATGCCCATCTCTTACGACAAGTTCAGCCATATTAGCAAACCATGGATGACTCGCACAATTAAATTTCTAATGCAAGTCAAAAAGCTTACAAATACCCTGAATATGATGGGCTCCCTTACTGTGATAACAAGCAACCCAGAATGTCCTCATCCAAGGTCACATCAGGGATTTCAGGCCCGGAACTTAAAACCTTGACAAGATTTGCACAAAGGCAGATAGTGTTGTTTAAGCAACTAAAAGATAAATATGAGTTATCTGATCAAGACATTTACAGATTCCTTCTAATAACACATTTCCTACAGACAGGACAGAGTACAGCATGTATCCCAGGAACTGTTACCCATGGAAAATTTCTCATATTGATCAATTAAGATAGGAGGTAAACAGTGGTCAACATCAACCCTATATAAAATACTCACATTAGCTAAACCTAGACACTATATATATATATATATATATATATATATATATATATATATACATACATATACACACAGTATATGTAAAAACTACTTGGGGAACTGAAACCTAAGAACAGAACAAAAGTGAGATAATATCCACATGATGAGGACCCTTATATTCTCATCTCCCTTCTGCAGGGAATATGGATGGAAAAATGTTTTTCTAGGTCCAATGAAAACAAAACACTTGGAATATCAGGATCTGATTTGTGCTTATTTTGGGTATGTGTAGGGGTGTTTATTTTCCACACATAGCTAAGGTCCTGCAATTTATGACCTGTAAACCATCAAGGACATCACCATTAACTGGTTATCCCCCATCCCCCAACAAAAGACAGCTGGAACTCCAGAATTAATTCAGCCTACCAAATGGAGAGTATCATAGCAGACAAATTCTGCTTTAGATGGCAGCCATGCAAAATAATGCAAAATAATAACCTGAAACATGAGGAGCTGGTGCAGTGGAATTGGGTGGGGGTTGGGGGGTTAAGAATAAGACACCACAACGTATAATGTATTCCTTGGGATTCTGTAACACCAAGGGAGGAAATTAGATTTATGATCAGATATGTACTAGATCGTAACTCTGAGATAGTACATGCTTATCAATACAGTGCACACAAGACGTTTCAAGTTGCATTTCTTTTTTTTTTAACTCGGCTTTATTGAAAGTTATTGCTGTTTACAACCATCTCTTTAAAACATTCCAAATAACATTCCTTTACAATTCCAATGCTTATTTATGGATTCACCTTTCACCACAGTAGTTTATCATATGTTAATGTTTCCTCTTATAACTGTAGATTATCTGGTATATAAAGTATCGGAGGTTGTTACTATATGCGCTGTTCAGTATTACATATTCCATACTTCCAAACAGAGAGTATCATTCCTAGAGTCACTGCCTGTAGTGTTGTGGTTTTCCTAGCCAAGTATTGAATTGTTTTAATTTAACTGACTAACAGTACCGAGTGACTATCCGTCCCCCATGGGACTAGTCTGAAGTCCTTATCCTGTGCATCTACCCATCGAGCAGGATCAAGCAGGACCGTTCCACTGCCCATGTTGGAAGGGTTAATGGGCGGGCACTGGAAGGGCTCTATGTCTTCCAGCTACTTGTCAATGATTGCATATTTTCAGTTAACCCAAACTTCCAGATTTATGGGCCCTCTGCTGCATAGATCCCCGGTCCTCCCCTATATTAATAGTTACTCAGTTTCCGGTCTCGCCTCCCCCCCTCCTCCTCAGTCTCACCATTTGGGTCTCTGTTGTATCAGCTTTGGGTGTTTGTCTCTGAGTACACCAGTGCATTGTAATTCCTGTCAGTGCTGCCAGGCATAGGGTTCTGAGCATCATTTGCTGTGGTAGGCGACCTAAGCCCAGGGTTCGTTTCCCTAGAACTACGTTCTCGAAGGTGTGTGGTATCCTGCAGCCCCACACATCATCCAAGGCAGCATGTACCTGATTCCAGTACGGCGCAATAAGGGGACACCTCCAGAAGATGTGGTAGTGTGTGCCTACTTGGCCACACCCTCGCCAACATGCATCCGAGCCTCCCTACAGGAAGTGTTTGGTGGCTGTGGGGTACGGAAATATCGGAGGAGTCATTTCCACCGGAATTCCTGCTATGTGGGTGACAATGTGTTCTCCAGCTGATTTTCCACATGTATTCCCACTCCTCATCTACAAAAGTGATCTGGGCTTCCCTCTCCCAGGCATCTCACACTGCTCAGAATTCTGGGTGATCTGAGCCCTGCAGCATTTTATATGCCATGGCTATATTGCCTCTTCATTACTCCAACCTGGCAGCCCAACAGAGGAATTGTTCCAGTTCAGTGAGGTCCCCGTTTATCAGGTTTATTTTCCCTTCCATCTGCACGCAGTGACGGGCCTGCAAGAATCTGAAGAAGTCTTGCCATGGAAGACCAAGCTAGTGTTGTAATTCAGCAAAGGAAAGACGGACATCGCCCGAGAGTAGCTGTTTGAACCTTACCAAAGAGCTCCTATTCCAATGTCTGAAACCCATATCCCCAGCTGAGGGTGTGAAGTCAGGGTCCTCTATTATGGCTGTCATCGGGCCTATCTCATTTGGCGTTTCCGAGATTAGTCTAGCTTTCCTCATCATCCGGAGGGTATGGGCTGTGAGCGGGGTTTTGATCACTGCCAATAAGCGGGGAGTTATCCGGGCATGTGGCAGTGTGAACAGAGGCACTGGGAGGCCTCCATCTTCCTCCAGATCCAGCCAGCCTGAGTCATAGTTTTGCTTTATCCAGGTTACAACCGGAGTCAGCTGGGATGCCACATAATAAAGGCACATGTCCGGGAGTGCCAGTCCCACACTCTCTCATGGGAGAGTTAGCATTCGCCTTTTAACCCTGTGATGGTGTCCCACCCATACAAAGGACACTATTGTATTTCTATGGACTATTCATAATAGACCCTCTGCACTAACGGGCAAGAATTATGCGTGAAATGCATGTAACCTGCCCGTGCTGCCCCACACTCCAGCACAGGCATGCACTGACTGACATTCACAACCACCAGCCACCTGTCTGATCCCCCACCTCCTCAGTGTGCAGCACTGTGGTGGAGGATCGTGGCAGCGTGAAGGAGGAGCACGGGATGCCAGAGGGCATCCAATAGGGCAGGGGGTCCTGGGACTGCATGCACCGTACAGTGTTTGCCTGAATGGCCACCCCCCCAGCCCTCCCTGGTGGCCAGATGGGCTGTGGCAGCTGTGTTCGGGGGAATCCCGTTGCTGCCTCATCCCACCCGTAACATGTGGAGGTGGCGTGTATATGTTTACGGGACTGTCACCCTCCAATACATTTTTCAGCTCCAAACCAGCATGGAAAGTCATCCTACATGTGCACAGCATGGGGCATGCCTCCCGACATGCCCCCCCAGTGCAGAGCTGCGTTGCCGGCCAGGGGCTTCATCATGCAGGGCGCGAGAGCAAACCCATCGTGAATGCTGCCGGTGGTGTGCAGGTTCCTGCTGTGTGGCATTCAGACATGGGAATGCCTACATGCTGCCCTTATGTGGCACATAGGCATTCATGCATAGACCCCATTGGGAGCATCTGCTACTGCCATTCGTCGCTGAACAATAGCTTGGCCGAATTTATCTCTGAATGGTCTATGTGATGCTGCACCATATTTTCAGCCACAGTTTTCTCTTAGAAGAACTGATTCATTTTACAGTGGACTTTCTTACCGTCAAGTCTAATGCTTAGTTGGCCTGCTGGCATAAGTGGTAGTGCTACTGCTTGCAACTCCAATGAGCTGGGTTCCAGAATGAGCCTGGAGCATTAGAGGATCGGCTTGGGGGGGGGGGGAGTAGGATTGAGTGTGCCAGGGACTGCTCTCCTCCTCAGGGATAGGTGGGCTGTGGTGCTCAGTGAAAGTCCAATGCTTGGCAACAGATGCTGGTTGGTGAGCCTGATGCTGCATGATGCAAGGGGATTGGTGGGGAGGCAGATGTCAGTGTGTCAGGTGTAGAAGCACGTCTGATGTTACCAAGATGTCACTGCATGTCCTCCCCCCCACCCCCACCAGGAACTGGAAACCGGAAAACCCCTCTGGCTGGGCAGATGACACTGCTCCTTGCCACACCCTCTCAATCAGATCCTGACCTCCTGGGCCTCATCATCCCTTGGGTCTTCACCTCTGCCTGCTGGGCACTAGACAATTGTACAGGAGCATCATGGAGCTGAAGGCAGACTCATCTCTAGGGGTATAAGCCAAGGGTACCCAAAGCAGATGAGTTACGGGTGGACTGGGGTCACAGGCCAAGAAGGATCTTGGTGGGGCGGGATCAGGTGCTGGAGTCAGTTGAAAGAGGTCCTGGCCAACTGTGTCAGGGGATAGACAGAACCAAAAAAAAGTCTAAAGCTTAATTTGGACTAAATTAGGAATTTAGGTAGAATTATTTTATTATGTTTCCTGTGAAATTTGCACATTATTCCTAAGCTACCTAAAAAAAATACAATACTGCTGACATTTTACAAGAGTAAAGACTGCTTACACCAAGAGCCTTGAGCTAGGTAAGGTGTTTTTTTGCAGCTGAGATATTTATTGATGTCTGCATTTGCTTAATCTTTGGAAATTATGATTTATTTTATATAGATTTTCTTTTTCAAATATCTGACAAGTTTCAGTAGTGATTTTTTAAGCAATAAGGCATGACCAGGGATTATGTTAATGGTCTGTTAATCACCTTCTAGGGGTGTAATGTGGCACGAGGCATAGCCGAGTTCCACTTTCCCCAAGAGGGTGATTAACTGATCATTAACATAACCCTTGGGAATGCCTTATTGCTATTATAATAAAAATGTTTTTTAATAGTGTTAAACCTTCTTCAGCATATGATTAAGCTCTACATGTATGTTAATAAAAGATTAACATAAGGCTGTTAGAATGTTTACAGCCAATCAGAAAGCTCCATTTCTCAGACCATTTTTATAATGATTATTAACAGTGCCACATGATTGAACTGTATGAGCCTGAATACACTGTCCCAGCATTTTTGCGCACATGGTAATAGGTACATCAATACATTATGGCCAGGATATTCAGACTGCGCCAGGCTGTGGCGCAAGCCTGGGTGCAGTGCAACTGGGATGCGCCAGGGCGATGACGGGGTGATATTCAGTGGTGCTGCGCCATGGCTCAGCACCACTGAATATGGCACTGTGGCCACCTGCATTGCGCATGGTGCAGTGGCACTGTGCCAGCGCAAGTGGCCAGAGAGGAGCAGGGGGATGCGCCAGCACAAGTGCCATTGCGCTAGGCGCAGCAACCATGATATTCAGTGGTGGATATGCAAATGGAGCCATAATGCATGCAAGGTGCAAATGGGTCCATTTGCATGTCATGATGACTCCATTTGCATGCAGGTGCGCCGATTCCCGGCGACTTGCGCCTGGCTCCCTGCCAGGCTGCAGCCATTGGGGACCGACGCCCCCTGCCCCTCGGTGGTCAACGTGCCCCAACGCCGATCATGGGCATTCAATGAATTAAAATCCTTGGTGGTCCAGTGGACCCGATCCCACAGCCCGATTGCGGGCTTTCAATGAAGTAAGATCCCTGGTGGTCCAGTGGACCCGATCCCACAGCCCGATCGCGGGCTTACGGTAAGTGAAATAACCCTGGTGGTCAGTGGTACCCCCTCCTCCACCCACCCACTCAGTCATGCCACCTGCTCCCCCAAGTCAGCAGCGGGTGGCACGCATCGACCGCCCGCCGACCTGACAGTGTCACGGTATGGCGTCGCCCACTGGTCCACAGCATGGACCAATGGATGTGCAAACCGTACTGTGCTACACGGTCCCAAAATGTGAATGAATCATTCATTTCACATAGTAGGATTTAATAGTACAACCTGATCTGCGCCGATATTGCGCTGTGGTCAATGCGTGCGGCCAGCCATCACTGTCGATGAGCAACTTGTTGAGGTGCTTCCACCCGCCTCTGACTGGGAGAGTGGGTGCGGGACTGAGTGGGTGGGTCGTGAGGGGATTCCGCTGGACCACCAGGGTTATTTCACTTACTGTAAGCCCACGATCGGGCTGTGGGATCGGGTCCATTGGACCACCAGGGATATTAATTTCATGAAAGCCCGCGATCGGGCATGGGGGGGCACCGCGACGGACGGTGCCACCAGAGCTCGGGTGGCCACCCACAGCTGGCAGCTGCCATGTTGCGCCCTGCAATATGGCAGCTCACCTGTGGGTGGCCAGCTGTTGCTCCTTTTTTTTTTGGCACAACTGTTGCGGCGCACATAGGGGTTGTGCTTGCCTATGCTCAGCACATCCCAGGCTGAATATCGGCATGTGTGGGGTATGCATGGGCACGCCCTCCCGACTTGTGCCGCATACATTACTGCTATGTCCCAGCGCATTGGGATTAGTGCCATGCACATTCCCCATTTGAATATCGCCATATGCATCAGTGGGTTGCACATGGCACCTGTTCATTGCCATGCGTAACCCTTTTGAATATCCTGGCCTATATCTGTGTTACTAAGAGACTTATTATGCATATCTGAGGAAACCAGCAAAACACTCTGATCTAGTGCTAGCCTTGCTTCAGGAAATCTCATGTGGATTTTCCCTGCACTAGTGGAAACTCTGTGATACATCATTTGTAAGTCAGGAATATGACTGTATGTTTGGATTTAATATTATTTTTGAATAAAGCATGCGTTTCAAAAAAAATCTGGTGCTGAAAAAAACCTAAATCTGCACGCATGCGCAGCGCTCTCTTTCTTGGGTGTAGTTTTTTTTTTTATGTGCTTTGAAAAGACGTAAAAAAGAGAACTAAGTCAGAGAAACAGTGTTTTGAGCAAGTAACCCATCTTATTTCATTTAGTACCAAATTTTAAAATCACCTTAATTTTTATATTTTAAGAGCTTTTCAGCCTAAACTTAGATCATGACTTAGTTAACCCCACCCCCGACCAACATATATGCAGTCAGTTGCAAATCCCCACCGATATGTGTTTTTGGGTGTTGCCCCAACCAAAATACATTTCGGAGGGAATTCACAACTGACCACGTATATGGCCATGAGGGAAAGTTGTAACTGAGGAATGCTCCAAGTTTGGGCCAAAAATGCGTTAAATTCTAAAAGTGATGATCATTTCAAAACTTGGTGCTAAAAAACCTAAGTCCACACTTATGTGTAGTGCATGGTTTCTCAGACTTAGCTTTTTTTTTTGTATCTTTTCAAAAGAAGCAAAAAAATAAGTTTAAGAAATTTTAAAACAATAACTTTTATATTTTAAGAGATTTTTGGTCCAAACTTGGGTGGTTACTAAGTTAGACCCCGTCCCCCACTGACCACATAAGTTGTCTAAGTGAAATCCCCCTCAAAAGGTATTTTTGGGAGTTGTGCCCCCGGTGGGTGAGGTGGGGTCTGGGGTGATGTATGTGATGAAGCAGCTACAATTGCAGCGGCTTCGCATAAGGCCCACAGGACCATGCACAAAGCAAGCTACAAGTTCTGGACTCTGCTCGACAGGGCAGCTGCTTACACAAAGTAAGCTATTATGGCTATCTAGCTCAAAAAGAAAGAAAATTAATTGCAAAAAATTACATTAATGCACAAATTAGGTTTATTATGACAGCCACAAAAGTAAGAAAATTCAGCATCAGGGTTTCTTGAACCTTAACTCCACCAACCCCCATCCGCCACTTGTGAAGTCAACGACAGGTCTGGTGCAATGCGTGTGATTATGCAGCTGCTTTGCATGTGGTCCGCATCACAAAACTACCAACGCAACTTGCACTAAACGGTACCCTTTGTTGACAGTCTCACAGGAAAGACCAAGGATTTATGGGCATGGAGTCTGAATTTACCCCTTGCCTACATGGTTGTCTCTCCATGACAGGGTTAAGGCACACTGTCAGGGCAGTGTGGGAGCTTGCACTGTGATCACCCATACTGTAACGTCTGCTCTACTGTTTACTACATTGTCTTAGTAGAGCTGCTCCTATCATCATCTAATCACTTTCAAGAATGTTAAATTTAACGCTGGATTGGCAATGATTTTTTCTGATGTTGGTGTGAAAGGCAAGAAACCAAGGGAGGTCACTTAAGGGCAGTCTCTTCAGGGGGCACTAGAAAGCCACCTTTGAGGCAGGACGTACTCAGTACAGGCTCTCCTTGGAAGTCTCACAAACCATTGAAACCTTCCTAAACAATTCATTTCGGGCTTTCTTGCTTGACAGAAGTCATTTCCTGACAGCCCCGGATCAGGAGGATACCAAATTTACAATGACCAGGCCCAAGAGTCAGCAGTCGGGGGTGGGGGGGGGGCTAAAAATGCAGCTGCGCAGCAAGCCAAGGCTGTGGGTAGCTCCTACATAGACGGCCTACCAACACCAGAATAATCGCCATGGAAAGTTCTCCTTGAATCTATGTGGGCCATAGATTCTAAAATAGAGCAAACTCTCACCTGATTGGAATAGCAGGATGCCAAAACAAAGGACTTAGCAGGCAGAGTCGAGGAATCAGACAAGTGCTCTTCTTCAACACTGGCAACTGTTGCTATGCTCATGCAAGAAAATGGACAAACTCGGAGTCATATGGAAGCCCCTGAAAATGAGGTTCGGGCTGGGAATCTTAAGACTAGTGGGGATCCCAGAGCGCGCTGAAGTCCCAGATTTGCTGGACTACATTTCGACATGGATCCCGGAACATTTAGAGCTACCTGAGCACTTTGAGATTGCCCATTTTCAGAAAGCTTACCGGGTTAATTTCAGAGCTGCCACACAAAAGACAACTTCACTACAAAAGGTGCTTTTCAAGTCTACAGGGGTAGAGGCTTGGGACCTGGGGATAGGAGCCACTCATACAGCCTATCTCTTGTACATTACTGAAGCTGACATTAAATTTTACCCAGACCTATCCTGTACTACACGAGCCCGGCGTTAAGAAATTTGATGCAGTCCGTCAGTGTTTACGTGCACTGGTGATCCTGCACTCTTTCCTGTTACCGGCTCGCCTTCACATTGTTTACAGAGGCAAGATGTGACAATATAATGATCTCACTGATGCTGGCCAGTGGGCGACCAAAACAGCCAAACCCCCACTTCAGAGCGGGAAGCAGCCAATAACACATCGGAGGACACTTGAACAAGTACCTGGACTTGTGTTAAACAAACAACTTTATTTGAGACAGCATTTGTAGACATTTTCTGTCTCTCGTTTGGCTGCCTCATTGTATTCCTATTCCTCCTGCCAGGGCCTTTGACCTTTTTGTCCGTAATTATGGGTTATTGGTTTGGGAAGGGGGTTAGTGGGGAGCTGCACGATTCTGCTGTGGATTTCTTATGGCGTTGGCCACATGGTCAACTAGCATCTTTAAAAAGTGTGTACTCTTCCCCCCTGACCGATCCAGATGCTAAATGTTTACACAATGTTGTTGATATGTTTTATTTTGGTATTTAATCACCTGCTTCGTTAACTTGTATTGCCCCTACTTATAATAACTCAGAAGGGATTGGTATCTAAATGTCATACTGTCAAGTTAATATGGTTCTATAATGTTGAAATGTTCTCCATCATTAATGGTTTGTGGGCAAAAGAGATGTCTGGTATAAAGTCATAGACTCTCTTAGTTTCATGTATCCTTTTGTAAGGTTTAAATAGCAGTTAATGATAACTATATTCAGTCTGCCTAATAGTTCTACCTTACAGGATAACACCTACAGCCACTGAAGGGGTTGTCACGGACTATAGACTGCCTTCAGGTATTTTTTTTATCTCCCCCAATTTCTACTGTTCCAGAACGCATAAATACAACGCATATCAAAAGTTTGACTTGGGTGGATTACTTGTACCTGCCTATATTTTCTACATTATGCATGAGTGTAAAATCTATGTTTTCTTTTTATGAAAATAATACATTTAAAAAGAAAAAAAAAAGCAGTCTCTTTGGGGAAGGAGAAGGATAAAACAGCGGATACTGTAATAAGAAGAGCCTTAAGTGTTACTTATCTAGTGCTTATAGAGCTGGATCCTAGCCAGCATCAGTAAGAAGATCACAAGAACACTAAAGCAGACTGACAGCAGCAGGTGTCAAAGGGAACTCAAGACAGCAGAAGCAGATAGGGATAAAAAAAAATATCTGCACTTAGTTAAGTGGCTAAAGAGAGGGGGTGGACACGGTTTCCTTAGTGTTAGACTTCATGTAACACAGATCCCATCATTGCCAATATCTCACATACCAAGAAGCAGAACTTCTGATCTGTGCTATTGATCAATTCCTCAAAAGTAAGATGTATTTTTTTTGTTAATTTAATATGCACTTTCCCCTCAGGCAACTGGCCCCCCATCAGTTTTGCCCCTTCACCCAGCCCCATCACCTGCCTTCCCCAGGACTTACCTCTTCTCCTCTGTCACCCTGGCTTACCCCCCAGGATGAGGCTATTGGGAGAGGCCACTACTCCTGATGGAGACTCGATTGTTGCCTCGGAAGGAGAGCACCATGGCTGGCGGTGTGGGACCTGCAGTGAGGTATAGATATCCTCTTGCAGTAGTTGCCAATTGTCCCACTTTTCTTCCCCTGGACACCTAGAAGAGCTGCCAACGTGCATGCATTACAGAACATAGAAATATAACATTGACACACAGAAGCTGTCGGCAGATAAGGACCTCTTGGCCCACCTAGTCTGCCCTATTTTTCCCACCTACAGTGCCACTGCAGACCCTACTCAATCTCCGTCATCCATCCCACCTGTTCCTCGGCTCCGCTTGCACTGCCACCTGCGGTCACCCAGGTGGTGGTAATGAAGTGGAGACCATGCTCCCTCCCTTGCTTAAGGTGAAGAGCATCATCTGGGATGCTCAACACACCTCCCCCTGGCCGGCCCTCTGACTACTCTGGCTTGTTCCTGAACCCAGGCCATCAGCATTGTGAGCAGTAGCTCTACTGCTATGGTGGTGGGAAAGCCCTTTCAAAAGTAAAAGCTGATTACATAGTACATAATGCAGGATGTGAACTGCAGAGAAGCCTGTAAAACAGTACCGTAGACAGGTCCTGTTAAACCTGGATTTCAACAGAATCCATTGGAACTGAGATCACTAATTCACTTAGGTTGAACTTCAGTGAGGACTTCAATAGTAGAGGACAATGGGCTACATGACAGCAAGCACCATGGGTCTGTGTCATCGAGGTCATGCCAAACCATCCCGATACTTGACTGGGTCACCAGCATGATAGAGGGCAGGCGATAGATTTGCTCTACCTTGACTTCAGCAAAGCCTTCAATTTGGTACCACATGCAGTAGGAAGCGGCTAAAAAAGCTGGAGGACTTGGGTGTGGTGCAGGGTTCCGTCAGGTGGGTAGGGAACTGGCTAGGGGAGAGGCAACATTGGGAAGTAGTGAACAGGGCCAAGTCACGGGACAGGTGGGTCATGAGCGGGGTGATGGAGGGATCAGTCCTGGGACCTATCCTATTCAATATGTTCATCAGTGACATAATGTAGGGGAAGGTATCCAGGGCAAAATATGTCTCTTTGCTGATGGGACGAAGCTGTGTGGCAGGGTAAGACAGTGAGGAAGGGGTGAGGCAACTTCGGAAGGACCTAGAAAAACTGCAAAGGTGGACTAGAATCTGGCAGTTGAGATTCAACAGGTCTCTGGTGAGATCTCATCTAGAATTATTATTTTTTAATACTTGTTTATTGAAAATTTCCATCTTGCATACACCACAGATGACATTTGATAAAGTCAAATACAAGTTGTTTTCTACTTCAAAATCCCAATGCAGCCCTCATCTACTACTTTTCTTAATCAATTTATCTTTTATACTGTTTTTGAACCCACTGCATCCACCACCTTCTCTGTGAAAAAATACTTCCTCACGTTGCCCCGAGCCATCCCCCCATTATCTTCAGATTGTGCCCCCTTGTTCTTGCACTTCTCTTTTTCTGAAAGATGCTACTCTCTTGGACTCTGTTGATTCCCTTGAAGTACCTGAAAGTTTCTATCATGTCCCCACCTCCCTCCCTCCCTCCTTTCCTCAAGGGTATACATATTAAGCTCCTTTAGTCTCTCTTTGTATGGTTTTTGGTACAGACCCTACACCATTCTAGCTGCCCTCCTCTGGATCGCCTCCATCCTGTCTATGTCCTTGAGGAGATGATGGTCTCCAGAACTGCACGCAGTACACCAGATGAGGTCCCACCAACTGTCTTTACAGAGGGATACCAACTTCGTTGTTTTCTACTGATGATGCCTCTCCCTATGCATCCCAGTATATCCCCAGCCCTCCTTACTGCCTTCTCACACTGCTTGCCTACCTTTAGGTCATCTGATATGACTACCCTCAGGTCCCTTTCCATTTTTGTTGTTGTTAGTAACTCCTCCCCATTGTGTACTCTTCCCCTGGGTTTTTGTTTCCCAGGTGCATTACTTTGCACTTCTTTGCATTGAATCTAAGCTGTCATACTTTTGACCATTCCTCCAACCTTGCCAAGTTCCTTCTCATCCTTTCCTCCCCTCTTGTGTATCAACCCTGTTGCAGATCTTTGTGTTGCCTGCAAAGAGGCATACTTTTCCTCCTGCCTCTCCGCAATGTCACCTATAAAGACATTAAAGAGGACTGGTCCCAGTACTGAATCCTGCGGTAGTCTACTAGTAACCCCACTTTCTTTGGAGCGGGCTCCGTTTACTATTACCCTCTGCGTCCTGTTGTCCAGCCAATTTTTTTTACCCAGGCTACCACCCTAGGACTCACTCCCAGGCTGGCTAACTTGTTTATTAATCTTTTTTGAAATTTCTTTTATCCCCTCCTGAACGCCTCGTCGCTTCCACTCCTTCGGCTTGCTCAATGCCCACCAGTCCCCCATTGAGTCTGCCCCTAGAGTGCCTCTCAGGTGTCTCCTACCTGCCTCCTTACTCCCTCGGAGCACCTTGCACAGCGGGTCTGCCCATGTTGCAGACTGGGTGGCTGGAGGCGGCCGTCATCAGGGCGGCGAGGGGTTGTTTCGATTTTTCTGTCCTCCCTCCCACCGCTGGGGCGCCTCGGCTCGGGCGGAGCGATGTACACCGCCTGCCAAGTGCCAATGGCATCCTCCCTCCCGACTCCCAACCCAAGGAGCCGCCATTGCCCTGAGAGTCGGTGCTTCCACCGGCTCTCACGGGCGTCGGGTGTATTAAACATCCCTGGTATCCCTCCCCGAAGGAGGAGAGCATCCGTTGGGACGCTCGATCCTCCTTCCCCCTGCCGACCCGCGACGAGTTTATTAATCTTTTGTGTGGGACTGTGTCAAATGGCTCGTTAAAGTCTAGGTAGGCCATATCCACAGCCCTTCCCTGGTCTACTACTTTGGTCACCCAGTCAAAGAAATCTATTAGATTCGTCTGACATGACCTTCCTGCTGTGAATCCATGCTGCCTTGGGTCCCGCGCCCCGCTGGCCTCCAGGTACTCAAAAATTCTTTCCTTCAGAAGTGATTCCATCATTTTCCCTACCACTGAGATCAAAATAACAGGTCTGTAGTTTCCTGACTCTGCCTTGCTCCAACTTTTGTGAAGTGGAATCACATCCGCCCTCTTCCAGTCCTCAGATACACCATCCTCCCATGATCTGTTAAAAAGGGTAGTCAGTGGTGTCACTAGTTTTCCCCTTAGTTCTTTCAGAATTCTGGGGTAGATCCCATCAGGCCCCATTGTTTTGTCCACCTTCAGTTTCAGCAGTTCTTTCAGGACACTTTCTTCTAAAGAACTGCTTGGCCCACCCAGTCTGCCTATTTCCCTATCTACTGGATAAGCTGCAGATCTAAGTTAACCAACAGCCTACTTCCTGCTACCCCCCATAGCTTCTTACTTTCCCTTATGAATTATGGTTCTGTAATTTATTCCTTCTCATCAGAAAGAATGCTTAATAAGCTTAAGTCTACTTACCACAGTATCATTCATTTTGCAACAGGGCTACCAAGAATGACACATCACTGCATCCTATATAGGTCACTAGGCTGTTTATCTTTGGTCGATACACTTAATTTGTGATCACTGATTTTCTTGCATAAGATTCATTTGGGTCTGTTACCAGATTGTATTGTCAGTTTGTTCCCCTAAATTTCTAATGTTGTGTTCACTAGATCACAGAGTAGAAACACTTTTCAAGACCCCTTTTTTATGTTGTCTAGCATGTGCGCAAGCAACATCTTGCAGTAGCAGCACATTCAAAGGTGTGCCAGAGTTGGCGAATGCTTTAGTGGGTGCATCCCTCAGCCACCAATTAGCGAGCATGCTAACGATAACAGCAGTTTCAAACAGCAGTGTAGCAAATTCCCAGAGGGCCTGGGTGCAAGACGATGTTACAGGGCCCCTCCTCAGTTTTAAATAAACAACAGAATTATGATTTGGGCCCCTCAAACCTCGTGGGCCCGGGTGCCACTGCACCCCCTGCACCCTTGTAGCTATGCTCCTGGTTTCAAAGACAGCCACAGAGTTGAAAGAAATCTGCTGCTTCAATGAGGTGCAGTTTCCTCAATGGAGCATTAGATGACAAGGCTCCGTTATGTGCCTTTCCTAGTGAAACATTCCAATAAATATAGCGGCTCTTGCTTCCCGCCACACAATCCCCACAAAGCTGACACTTAGGGATGCCCAATCCCTGTGTCAGCATGTCCCCCCTCAGTTCAATTTGTTTGCCAACAGGGGTGCCCAGTCCTCATCGGCATCATGTTCCTCCCCCCCACCACACACTTTCTTTGCCGACAGGGGTGCGCATCCCAGTGTGCCCAAATTCATTTTTTTTTTACTGGTAAAAAGAAAATCATCCCCGAAGTCCGGTTTCTTTTTTTTACCTGTAAAGAAAAACAGTCTCGTCGTCCCACCGCACCCCTCCCCAACCTGCACCCATCCTCTGTACCCCACCTACCGCACCCCCTCACCCCATACTTACCTCTGGAGGGCAGGCACTGTGACCTTCTATGGAGCAGGAATATGTCTGAATTCTTCAAATGCCAACCGGGAACTGAACAAAATGTGGTAAGCTTTATAATGGCAGGCAATGGGGGGTTTCAACTTAGGTGGATATCTCAGCCATTCTGGGGAATTTTGGTACCAGATTTTCTAATATTTTCAATCCAGATTTTCAACATTGCCATTTTTTCACACCTCCTTATGAACAGTACAGCTGTCATTTTTCACATCCTTCCCAAAATGTGTTTTCGCACCTGTGGTGCACAATGGCGTGGCTGCTGTGGGAAATCAACTTTCGGGACAGATTAACAAAATCACAGTGCCACTGTTCATGAGGGAAGGTACCAAAATGCCTATGTTGAAAATATGGTTAAAAAAATCCCAAAAATACTTGCGTTACGGGCGTGCGTTGCGCAGTTTCTACCTGCAACTTGTGACTTCACCAATATTTCATATTTTCACTCCAGATTTTCAACGCTGCCATTTTTTTAAACCTCCTCATGAACAGTACAGCTGTCATTTTTCATGCCCTGCACGAAATGTGTTTTCGCACCTGTGGCACCAAGTGGCACAGTCGCTATGCAAAATCACCTTCCGGCTAACAAACTGATAATGCCACTGTTCATGAGGTGGAGTCACAAAGAGCCCATGTTGAAAATTTGGAGTGAAAAATCAACAAATACCCAGGGCATTAGAGTTTCCAACCGTAACACCACACCCTGTAGAGACTGACAGGCGTCAGGGGTGTGACTTGGGATTGTCAGCTGTAATTCTCACGCCATTCCACCCACACCCTGCAGCCAGTGACAGGCATCGAGGTGTGCCTTGGAGTCTTTGGCCCCAAAGTTCACCCCATTCTCCTATACTGCAGCCATCTCAGCATATTTCCTTATGGAATGGGGTTAGCATAAAGCCCGAAGATCCCAAGGCACACCTCAACATTTGTCAGTGTCTGCAGGGTAAGGTGAGGTGAAATCTCGTGAGCGTTATGGCCGACAACCCAAAGGCATACCCCAACGCCTCTGTCAGTCTCTTGTAGGTGGGGGTGGGGTTGGGATCGGCTCAATACTTCACTGCCATTCCTATTATGCATCTCTCTAACTCCTGCACTACCAACACCAATGCCAGCAAGACAACATTCGGCATTGACAAATGCTTGTTATATATGGCATTTCCACAAAATATAATTACATTTTTTGGTACGAAACTTTACAATAAATTGCCAAATTCTATTGTTAGTTGCACTAAAATCTCTTCCTTTAAGAGATCCCTTAAAATTACCTACTCACTGACTCTACTTGTGTTTTAGTTAAATTGTATATAACTGTTTATTTTATGTTTATATTTGTTATACATTCTTGTATAATTTTGTAATTTGTATTTTTGTACTTTTATGGGGGGTTTTCACTGGACGCTTGTGAAAATGGGCAATTCTGCTCACAAGCTTTTTCAGTATAAAATAAAAATGAAACAAAATGAAACATATAGCAGAGGGCTTAGTGGGCACCCCTGCCTTGCCCCTTAATTCACCTAGACTGCAGGACCTAATTTGGAATTCACAAGTAAACTAAGGACAGTCACCCATATGTTGTCATAATCCAGTTCACTAGCTGTGCTGGAATGCCACACTGAAGTAGAATTTTATCCAAGTATGCATGTGGTACCCGATCAAAAACCTTCTCTTGATCCATCACCAGGACAAAGCCTTCCACAACCCCTTTATTACCCCTTTCCCACAGTTCCCTTGAAACAGGTTGTCTGCAATACTTCTCTGTTTAATAGCACAGGTTTGTGATGCAGCAATAACAATTGCAGTAATTTCTGAGAGTCAGAGCTAAGAATTAACACAAGATTTTCAGGTCTGAGTTCAAGAAACTCAAATGTCTTCAATTTCAGATTTGTCCCCATTTTTGAAAAGGAGCATCAGGATGGCTGTCTGCATGCATGCAGGAACCGAACCTCTCATATACATTTCATTACATGATACCTGCAAAACAGGAGTTAAGTATGCCACAGACCCTTTATAAAATTCTGAAGACAGCCCATCTGACCCCAGAGTCACGTTATTACCCAGATGGGCAATGGCCCACTCCATCTCAGCAACTTGGACTGGGTTGCGGTCAGAACGTGGGGTGGTATTTCTGGAATGTTAGTCCATCTAGGATGGTTGAAACCCAGCTTACATCGACTTCCGTAACAAATGAATCTTCTAAGTGTTCCTGAACGACATCCATGATGTTCTCCATAGAGGTAGCTAAAGTTCCACCGCTTTTCTTCTTAACACAGGAATGGACCCAATGTGACACTCTCTCCTGACTTCCAGAAAATTTATCTAAGTGTTGCGACTTCCCTTGTGTGCCAAATCTGGTGTCCTGTTCTAGGGAGTTGGACCTATTATACTGGCACTGCTTCATCTCATCTTCTGTTATTTCAGTTTGTTCAGACAGGTCAGTGTCCTCCTCGTGCATTCGAGATATCAGCTTGTGCAGCTTAGCCCTAAGCCCCAAATAATGTATGTATTGTGTATTGCTCTTTCTGTTGCCCACTTTCTGAAACATAAGTTGAAAGTCCTGTTTAGAGTCTGCCCACCATGTTGCCATGTTATCACAGGCTGGGATAACTGAACATCTGGCTTGATACAGTTCCAGCCATTCGCAAGAGTAGGGGTATTTTAAAAGAAAACATAACAATCATAAAGGAAATCATGACAAATCATAAAGAAAACAAGAAAAAGAAAGGAACGATAATAATTAAAAAAAAAAAACAAAGCCAACTAAAAAAAACACTGTATAAACATTACATTTATACCTCTTCCTAACCTAGAAAATTCATCCCATGTTCCATTCCAGTAATCACAGTGATAAGCAGGAAAAAGATTTGCACAAATTTTCCACCTGTCCAACAGAAAACATATTCATTTCCCTTATTTTAAGGATGCACAAAACTTTTTCCACCATTTAAGCAATAGAAAGATATGAACGGCCAATTTATTGTAGCACTAACTGGCGTTGTGCCTGCCAAAAATAAATTTTTTAACAGGCAAAGAAAAGAATCAAAGTGCTATCATTATAGGCTCTGGACTGTGCACAAAACCACTCAAAGAGAATGTTTTCATACGTCAGTCTCTCCGGCCATGGATTTTCCACTATAGTGCAGCAAAGGACCAAAAACCTTTAACATAACTGCATTCCAGTAAGAAATGCTGCATTGTTTCCAAATGATCAGGACACCTAGGACACATCTGTTCCTCTACCCTCTTGTGTTTATTATTACCTCTTACTGATAATCTCCCATGGCAACAAAGCCAAACTGTATCCCACATCTGCCAGGGTACACAAGGATCTAAAAGTTGTGCAACTGCTATCTGAAACTTATCAGATCTACAATCATTAAAAGCTGGCTCTACCCGAAATTTCGTGTGTATTATCTCAACATACAGAGCAGTTCTAGACAAAGTCTGAACCTGATGCCTGGATAACTTCCAAATTCCCATTTTCTTAATTGCTGGAACCACACAGACTGGAAGAGACAATAATATTGTTACTTTAGGTGCATTCAATACCCATTTGTGTAAAAAATGTTTCACAACCTCCGACCGCCAAGGAAACCATATGCTATGTATGGACTTACTTGTTGACGAAAATGATGTTGTAAAAAACAAATACTTAAAAAATGTAATTGGATGAAAGATATTAAGACCTCCATCCTTAATCGGGAGGTATGTGAGGTACTCGCAAGAGTAGGGGATTTTACCCGGTGTCCTGACCAACATTCCCCTTCACATAAAACCTGTTCGTGCAACCAAGGCTGTGTGTGGGGATTGTTGTGCAAAATGGCTGCCACTGCGTATTCAGTCAGTTCAGTACTAATCTCGTATTGCTTGTAAAATGCTTTGGGATATAGTGAATATGAAAAGCGCTATATTAAACCAGGTTACTCATCTGTAACAGTAGTTCTAGGAGTGGCATATGGTGTTCATCCACACTTCTGGCAGTGTCCTTTCCCCTTTAAAGCTTGTTGTAACGTCTTCGAGCTGGCTCCTCCCACCCACCCGAGTGGTAACTCCCTCGGCACCGCCCCGTGACATCAGATCTTGCTCGCTGGAAGCCAGACCATTGTGTCACTTGCCAGGGGAGGTCGGATGGGTCAGTGTGAATGAACACCACATACCATTCCTTGAACTACTATTACAGGTGAGTAACCTGTTTTTCTAGGGAAGTGGATATGGTGTTCGTATTCACACTTCTGGCAGACTCCTAGCAGTTCTCCGGGAGGAGGAGGCAAGGTGCACACCCCCTACTTAGCGAATAAAGATTGGAGAACTGAGGCCCCAAAACCAGCATTCCGGCAAGACTCAAGGTCGATGTAGTAATGGGAAATGAAGGTGTGTGCTGACCTCCGGGTAGCAGCCCTTCAGATTTGCTGGATAGGGACATCCCTGGAAGCAGCCCCCCAAGACAGCAGTATGGCAGGTGGAATGAGCTCTAAGTCTTACGGGACGCTCCCTACCCCCCAACCTATAGCAGAGATCGATGCAGGCTACAATCCACCTGCCAATCATCCACTTATCTGCCAGTCTGCCAGGTGCAGCTTCAGCAAAGATGACAAATAGCTGACAAACCTCTCCTCAAACTCTAGCCGTGTGCTCCTTATAACAGGATAGTGCTCAACGGAGGTCCAAAGTATGGAGCCTGTGCTCAGCCTCAGAGGTGTGGCTGGTGAAGTACACCGGGAGCTTAATCATCTGGTTAAGGTGAAAATCTGTCACAATCTTCAGGAACTTCAGGCTGCGGCGAAGGTCAACGTTGTCCCTATGGAAGACCAAATAAGGAAACTCCACCGAGAGCACCTGGAGCTCACTGATCCTTCTGGCTGATGTGATAGCCACCAAGAAGGCGGACCAGTGCACTGGCTTGAATGGCTTGCCCATGAGCTTTGCCAACACCAGCAACAAGTTCCAAGGTGGTGGTGGTTCACGTACCAGAGGGGAAATGTGATGAAGGCCTTTAAAAAAGCACCAGACAATGATCTCCTGCACCATCGACTACTGACCAGCTTGTGCCCGGTAGGCAGAGATGGCTGCCAGGTACACCTTAAGGGTCATCGACCGAAGGCCTGATTGGGAGAGGGACCAAAGGTAGTCGAAAATGCTAGACACCGGACTAGATGAAGGGTCCAGCCCCTTGCTCTAGCACCAAATGGAGAACCTCTTCCATTTGAAGGCGTAGCATTTTTGAGTCAGTTCCTTCTGAGATGCCTCAACCACAGTGGGGACATCTTTGGAGATACCCAAAGCCTAGAACTCTAGCCATTCAGGAATCAGCCTGTCAGGTGCAGGGACTGAAGGTCTGCATGGAGTACCTTCCCCTGACTGAGGGAGAGCAGGTCTGGGCAGAGAAGAAGACACCTCAGGAGCCTGCTGCTGAGGCTGAAGAGATTGGGTTACCAGAATTGGCATGGCCAGTCCAGAGCCACAAGGATCACCCATGCCTTGTCCCTCCTTGCCATGAGCAACACCTTGTGGATCAAGGGAAATGGAGGGAAGGCATAAAGGAGGCCCAGAGTCCAGGGCCTCGAGAAGGCATCCCCCTGCTGCATTCCCTGATGAAGGGGGCAGGCACGATACAGCTTCAGCTTTGTGTTGTCCCTGGAGGCAAACATGTCAACCTGGGATAACAGTCTGTGTACTACCTCCGGGTGGAGAGACCACTCATGAGACACCTTGCCCGCACAGCTGAGAGCATCCACCAGGTGGCTGCAGACACCAGTCACATGGATGGCAAGAAGATCGACCTCCAAGCTGCGCAGGAGTGTCCACACGTGGAGAGCTTCCCTGCACAGAGGAAGGCAGTGCGTCCCACCCTGCTTGTTGAAGTAGTACATGGCTGTGGGGTTGTCCGTCTGGACCTGGATCACCTGACCCTGAATGTGGGGAACAAAGGTAGTCGGCACCAGCCGAACTACCCAAAGCTCCAGCAGGCTGATGTGGCACCGGGACTCCTCAGGGTCCAGAGCTCGTGGACTCTGTGTTGCCCCAGGTGGGCATCCCAGCCCATGAGAGAGACATCGGTTGTCAGGATGACCATCAGTTCAAACAGGATACCTTCCTGCAGATGTTTAGGGACTAACCATCACTGGAGGGTGTCCCACATCAGCTGGGTCACAGTGACTGGCTGGTCGAAGTGGCCCTTGTGCTGAGATCACTGACGTACCAGCTCCCACTGCAGACAGTACATTCTCCAGCGGGCCCAAGGGACCACATTGGAGCAAGCCACCATGTACCACAGTAGGCACAGGAAGTCCTGAGTAGGGCACAACTGCCCAACCTGACATGATCGGGCAAAGGAGGAGAGAACCTCCACCCTGTCTGTGGGGAGCTGAGCACTGGCTCTGCAAAAGTGGAGCTCCACCCCAGTGAAGTTGATCACCTGCGAGGGCACAAGTTCTGACTCAGCCCTGTTGACCAGGAGGCCAAGGGAGACACAGGTCTAGACAGCCAAGTCCCTGGAACTCTCCACCTTCTGCCTGGAGGGACCAGCAATCAGCCAGTTGTCCAGATATGTAAACCTGGAACTCCTCGGCACCTCAGGTAGGTTGCCACCATTACGATGCAATTGGTAAAGACCCTGGGGGCCGAGGACAGGCCAAATGGCATGGCCCAGAACTCATAGAGGATTCCCTCCGCCCAGAACCGGAGGAATTGGCGGTGGGATGGACGAATTAGGATGTGAAAAAATGCGTCCTGAAGATCCAGGTAGCAAAACCACATGTTCTGTTTGAGAGATGGTATGATCTGAGTTAGAGTCCCATCCTTAAGGTGCGTGGCCTGATGAACTTGTTCAGGTCGTGCAGATCTAAGATGGGGCGCCAGCCCCCCCCAGTCCATTCTGGCACCAGGAAGTACCTGGAGAGAAACCCTGGGTGTTCCAGAGGGTCCGAGACAGAAGCAACAAACTCCTTGTGGAGGGGCTGGGCTATGTCATCCTGAAGGGCTGACAATGTCGATGGACATTATGCCCTACTGTGGGCATGGACTCGGCAGGGAGGGTAAGCCTCGAACTGCAGAGGCAGACCCTGACCGACCACCTCAAGGTCCCACCTGTTTGTGGTAACAGCGAACCAGGTGGAAAGGAAGTGGCGTAGCCAGCCCCCCAAGAGAGGACCCTGGGGAGGTGTGATGGACATGAGGGAGGCACCGCTCATCCCATCACTGGGCAGGCTTGGAGGCAGAGGAGGGTCTGGCTGAAGCGCCACTGGGGCTTCGTCCTCCAGGCTTGCGGACGATCACAGCCACAGACTTTGTTCGAGGTTGCCAGGCCTGCGCCTGCTGTCCATCTTGGGGCTGGGCTGGCCACAGAAGCAGAGAGGGGCCAAAAGGGCTTCTTTTTAGGCTGCATAGAGCCCTTGGCATCTGAGTGGATGTCACCAAGTCCAAGGTGGCACTGGACTTCTCGATGTGAGTGAGGTGCCCTTCAACCCCAGACCCAAACAAGTCGGTACCCAGGAAGGGGACATCCGCCAGCTTGTGCTGGGTATCTGCTGTGAAGGTCAAGATCTACAGCCAAGCCCTGCGGTGCATGACCACCATGGCTGCCATGGACTTGGCGCACAAGTCGCCAATGTCCATGGCCATCTGAAGCAGTTTGGCTACAGCTCAGCCCTGGTCCTGGACCTGCTCGACCATGATCTGGAGGTCGGCTAGGAGATGAGGGAGGATCCCATTGAGCATGCCCACAAGGGCATAGGAAAAGTGGTCCATTAAGAGGGCTGAACTCACCTGGTGAAGGCCAACACAGGAGGCAGCATAAACCTTCTTGGCCGAATGGTCCAGCTTCTTGGACTCCTTATCAGGTGGTCTGTCAACATCACCCGCATTGACTAAGTACCTAGACACAGAACCCACCACAAGGCCCTTGGCAAGGGTGCTCCATGAACCCTGAAGGGGACCCAATAGGGACCGCATACTTGCAGGCCGTCTGGGCCGATGGTGCAGGGCAGGAGACCAGATGATGCCACAGCTGCAAGGCAGGGCCCAGAATGGCCTCTACCACCAGTAATGCCTCCCCAGGGGAATCATCCTGGTCCAGGATCTCGGTGAGTAGGTAATGTGTCCGCTTCTGAATGGGCTCCATCTTGAGATCCGTGGACTCCGAGATAAGACAGAGCAGGCCCATAAAGGAGGTAGGACCTTCCTCTGTCAAAAGATCCCCCACTGACTCTAGTTCACTGGACAAGAGTGCAAGGAAGAACCCTCCAACTCCAAGGACTCATCAAAGAGGGGTTTACCACCGGAGTCCCCACTGACCCTCCGAGGACAGTCAGAAGTGATGGTGACTGACAGCTGATGAGGGGAGACCCAAGGCCTGGCAGGACTCCTTGGTCAGAGTGCTGGTCTTCGGCTGTTTTGGTGGCGGCTCCAATGGAATCGGCAGAGAAGCCAGAGGAGGCCAAGTCCGGACCTGACAGGTTGGCTCCTGCCAAGGTGGAGAAGGAGTCAGCCTCTGTGGCGAGACCCAGGTGATGGATGGGGTTGGAGCAGGAACAAGCTTCATCCCAGTAAACACAAGCTGCTGCCACATCAAGTCCACATAACCTTAACTCAACTTGTGCCGAAGCCTCTCCTCACCCAAGGAAGATGAGGACAAAGAACAGCAGCGTGCCGCTTCCCTGAGCGCTGAGAGTGTGAGCATCAGCATTGATATGGGCTGCTCGACTCAGAAGATGTAGAGTGGGACAGCGACCTCGACAGTCAGGGGGACTGATGGTGGGTCTCAGAGGGAGCTGGCAAATGCTGAGGAACCTGGAGTCTCCCGAAGGAGGGGCAGATCAGCTGACTGATCATTCTCTGAGTCAAAGGCAGGACGGGAGTGCAGGATAGGAAGTTGTCAGCCTCTTTGGGTGACAATGGGCTGACTGGCTCAAGAAAAATCTTGGCTAGAAGACTGACTTGCATCTCGACCAATTAGCCTGATGGGGACACTGTGGGGTCGGCGGCCTGGGCCGAAGCATCGATCGAAGTCAAAGCCTCAGAGGAAGTACGGGAATTGCAAGCCTGAGAGTACTCCCAATCCCATGATTGATGGCGAGACCATTTCTTGGTCTCTTTTTTAGATGGACTTGTGCTTGGAGGGACCTTACCCATGAGTGGGAAGGGCCTGGCACAATTCTTTGAATGCCCTAGTAAAGGAGGCACCTAAGGAAAGCGGCAAATAGGCTGAAGCCAAAGAAGCATGAGCTGCGATCTGAGCCACGGCATCCTCCAATGCCACAAGTTGTTCAAAAGACCCCACAGCCACAGATACCATCCGACTGGTACCCTTGGATTTGACTGGCAGGTCCTGATCATCCGTACAACCTAAAAGCAGGCAGGCATGGTGATCTTCCAAAGTGGATGGGTGAAAAGTGCGGCAAATGCCACAGGTCTGGGGATCCTGCTCGTGGCCCAGGCAATAAATGCACATGGTATGCGGATCCGTCCGGGATATCTTCTGCCCGCAGGCACATTTCTGGAATGGATGCATTAACTGCAGTCTAGCGCCAGCTGAGGAAGCTCCATAGAGTGAAGCGCTGGAGTGACTGCCTTCAGTCAGCTGGCAGTTGGTTCTCTGTATGTACCTTTGTGTATCTTACACAATAAACTACCTTGATTTATTTAAAACGGTCTGGACTGAATTCATTCAGAACACAGAGCTGCTCAATGTTCCTGAGTGCAGTAATAACTGGTTAAAACATTTCCGGAAACCTGGAGTAGATTTCACGTCGTCCATGCTGATGGTGTGACGAATAGCCTGAAGACTAAGTTTTTTAATTAAAGTTTGAAGAAATACAGCAAAGGGCATTTTCAGCTGGAGAGTGGTAAGGAGGGAACCTTCTTCTTCCAGCGAAAAGGAAGATCCGATGTCACGGGTTGGTGCCGAGGGAGTTACCACCTGGGTGGGTGCAAGAAGCCAGCTCTTGTTTTACATTTAGATAATATGTCTGGAGTGTAATTAATATATGTCTGTCTGTATGTTTCATATCTAGATAATGTGTTTGGAATGTACAGTAAGTAATGTATGTGAAATATTTTCGGATCTCACTGGAATGAGTTTTAACTCAGCCGAGTTGCTGATTCATTAACATTAATGAATAACATTTTTACTACTACTACTAGCTTGAAGACATTCTGGTAAGCCTTAAAGGGGAAAGGACATTGCCAGAAGTGTGGATGGACGCCATAGCCATGTCCCTAAAAATACCGATTATTTTTCTTCTGACATGCCTGGGATAAGACCATGATGTTGCAAACAGTCGTAGTCATAAGATGATGAGCCACACCTTGAAGAACACAGCCTAGTGCCTGAGCCTTCAGGTGAGCATCACAGTGTGGAAAGTCACCTAAAGACCCAATCAAGCTTCTAAGATCCGGTCAGGCAGTTCTCATTGTCTTCCTCCTCACTGGTGTGGGAGAAGCAGCACTAACGCTTCCCCTCTCATGCCCCTTTCAGCTTTGATCAGTGCGAAGCAGAATGAAGTTAAATTCTGGACATTACTGAGATCTTTTTAGATCCTTAATCAGCTTTGGTGTCTCTCGATGTCTTGTCCACGTCCCCCTTCAGTGCATTCTTAGTGCCCTTATCAGGGTCTGGTGCTGTTACCTCGAACTTTAGCACAGAGTATCTTCATATTGGTCTGACATTGTACATGCTACCAAGAGCACTGGTCTCTGCACTGCCATGGCCAGTCTCTGTGCCATCGGTACCAATCATGGTGCAAAGGGGACAACTAGCAGTGTCACTGTTGGCACCAAGCAAGATCTGCTCAGCACTATTCACACTAAGCCACATGTCCGCAGCTTCTCTCAGTTCCACATTTGTCATCGCTGATATATTGGAGTCACTACCTTGTTAACAGTCAGTTGCTTTTAGGCCAATTAAGACAGAGTCCTTCTTACCCATAACTTTCAGCTATGGCTGCCAGTTTACTCTGGTGCCAGCTTCTCATCCCTCAGTTTTTGCTCAGCCTTACCATGACCCAGTTGACAGCAAGGCAACCTTCAGCCACAATGTTAGAGATTGACTCTTTTATGATGCTACCTACATCCCCGCCTTTTCTGCCCTTCCTTTACTTCTAGGGAGCGATGGGGCATGTCAGTGAGCCTCTAACTATCCTGGGATCAAGGCTGGGACAAGTAGTAAATGAAAAGTATGTATTCACCATAATTCTTGATCTTCTTGGACAAGTCTTCACCATTTACTCACTGGATGTTAAAAGAGCCCTTTGGTTCTACACTGCTAGAACTAAAGACATTTGTCAATCCAAGCAGCTCTTTGTTTCCTTTACTGCCACCCGGCTGGGTCAACTGGTAATCATTAAGTGTATTTCCTCTTGGACAGTCGCTTGCCTTCACCACTGCTACCCTATGGTGCAGGCAAAACTGGAAGGCCAGCTACATGCCCACTCTACCAGAGTGGTTGCTACGTCCCTGGCAGAAATCCGCTCTGTCCCCATTGCTGAAATCTGCAAAGTGGTTACTTGGATCTCAGTGCATACTTTCGTTAAGCACTATGCCCTGGATGTCCACACTTCCTTTGGCAGGACAATCCTTAAACGGACTTCTGTCCTGAGTGAGTTCTGTCTCCTACTGCCCTCCTTGGGGAATTTTTGTATGAGCTTGGTACTCTAAGCCAGCAGTATGAATAAATGGTGAAGACTTAAGTCCAGGAAGATATGAAAATTACGTACTCACCAAAGACAATGTTTCCCAGTTGGCTCTTATTATACAGGTCAGAAAGGCTATCTTATGCCCTTGTTAGGTTAGGTATTGCACAGTTAGATTATGCTGCACCTCCTTGGTAAAAAAGGTACTGAGGAGGTTGGGTGGGTTGCCACCAAGACAGCCTATATGGCACAAGCCAGTCTCGTGGTGCCGCGCAAGCGTGGACCTATCTTGGCATCGGCCCACCTGAAGATTTTTGGCTCCCTCAGGGTCCCAGCGCCTTCGGCTTGAAACCCAGCATTACGAATAAATGGTGAAGACTTAAGCCCAGGAAGATCTTCCCATTCTGGCCCACAGCACCCTGTAGTGATGGGACTGAGCAACAGGAGGAGGTCGGATAAGCAGCCTCATTAGACAATACCTCTTCTTCAGGACTGTTGCTGGCTTCTGGACTCTAGAAACTAGATCCTTAAACTCTCTGAACAGCAGCTGACACTACTCAAATCTCAGTCAGGCAACTCAGGCCGAGGAGTTGCTTCCCAAGAAGCTAACTCAGCCTTCATTTCAAGTTTTTGGTGCAGTCGTAAGTCCTCTTTGCTGACAACTCTACACGTATGGGGTTTTATGTACATTATATATTACAGCCAGATACATGGACAACTGCCAGCAAAGTTAGTATACGTACTATTGACACACCCTCCCCTGATCCTATTACTATGTATATACAGCCCCTGCTGTCCCATTCCCTACTTCACATCATCAAAAAGCTGATTTTAGGGGTGTGGCTGCAGTGCTCAGTGAATGCTCGATGTGCACATGGAAGCTATGAACTGAGCACAGAATGTTAACTATTTATTTTACTATTGGACAGATACATTCTAAGGAAGGCTACAAACATTAGCTCCTCAGGCAGGCAACTCCTTGGTACAGTATGAGTTATCCACCCCAATCGTGTCAGCTAATTTTTATATGTATTCCTGCAAAAACTTGAAAACAAACTTATTTACCAATGCAAGTGTTTTAAATAATGTTACTGTTTTGACCTACCTGTGTAACTGTGTTGTGTATATGTTTTCTAATGCAATACATAGCAGGACAACTTTGAAAACAGGACTTTGTCTTAATAGTCCCACCCTGGTTAAAATTAAAGGGGAACTGTGAGCAATAAGAGCCTCACACTGATCCCAATTAGCACTTTTTGTGCAAAAACATATTTATTTACTTACTTACTGTTTATTGCAGTGTAGTGGACTACATCAGGCTAATTTCACTGCCTTGTAAGGTGACTTTTCCTGTAACCAGAATCCCCTGTAGCTGGCATCAGAGGAGGGCTGCAGTAGTGGGAGATTCAATAGCCTGCAGTGAATGTCAGAGTTTTTTTTTTTTATAAGCTGTAATCTTCAGTTTGCTGGTCTGCTGTTTTCCTGGGGCTAGGTAGAGTCTCAGAGGACTGTACTAAGCCCAGTGAGCACAGCGGGATCAGCAGACATCTGACTTCGGCTTACAGAATCTTTAACATGTATACTGAGGGCTACTGAATCTCCCTTTGTAGTCTATTTCTGTCCGGTGGCATGTCAAAACAGTATGCAATTAAAACGGAAAAAGAAAAAACTGATTACAGGCACTAGGTTTTGGACAAATGAACATTATTCCTCAGGTAGATGAGATGAAGACACACAGGTTTATATAGGTAGAAGGAAAAAAAAAGGCGTGGAGGTGGGAAATGTGGTGCAGAGAAAATCGAGCCCCTGAGAATCAGTTTGGTCCACTGTTATTCTAACACATTCATTCACTTTCAACGGAATGTATGAAGCTGGTGTGTCAAGCATTTTTCTGTATACAGTGTAAAAAAGGTCAACTGAGTCTCAGCCTGCCTGAAATGCTACAAGCGAGACATCAGCAAGCTTTTAACAGGTACTTAACAGCTAGGATAGTTAAAATGCTGGACTACAGATGCCTACAGACCTACCTAGTTGAAAACGTGTGAATAAACTAAGCCCTGAAGTATTATTCGAACGCAAAGTACTGGGATGTGAAAAACCTGTTCATTTTGAATAGAGATAAACAGATTCTAAGACAACTGTGATTATGTATCTGAAACATAATGTGAACAATTGATTACATTTATGCACATCAACCAAGGCAATATCAAGTCATTCACATTCCTCTGTGTGTGTCTGTGTGTGTAACACCTGGATGAACTGTTAATAATGGACCCCTCTGGCAATACTTCCTGTTACTATAGCAACAAAGATTTTCTTTCCTAAATAGAGAGTAAATTGGCTTTCTTTTCAGGTATGTATTGAGAATTACTGCCACAAATTAAAACAAAACATTTCACTGAAATGCTAATCCCCGCGTATCCAGATTAACGATCATTATCCTTTGATTGACTTGACTTGCACACAATGCAAGGCCACTGTAAATATGCATTAGTCTACCATGTGTCTTGAACAAAAACAGTTCGGCTTTTTTTGTATGGTGACATAACATTGCTAGTGAAATGAAACAGCTTTTTGAGAACTCGGACAGCACACAGTCAATTATTATAAAACTAACTTTAAATTGCTGAAATCCAGAAGGCACTTGTTCAGGGCAGGTTATGATGGTACTATTTTCCATATCAGGATTCTATGGGGGAGGCTAGGGGAAGAGCAGATCCGAGCATAAATTCTGGCCACTTAACTCTGACTGATCAGTTGATCTGTGCTGAACTAGCCATGCTGGACCAGTCCTTTCTCTTACTGGCGAATGCATTTGGAGGAAAGGTTCCTTCTGTTAATAAGACCTACAAGTATGAAACCACCAACTTATCTGCCTACACTCAGTCAAAGGGATTAACAGGTTTATGTTTACAGATTTCTGTACTGATGATGACTACATCCCTGCTGATCTGCCCAGGTTAGTCCATCAGAAATGTTAACATTTCTTTTGGCCAAAGCCTTTCACTCAGCATTGTCTGGGACTTGATTCAAGCTTCAGCAATATGTATATTTTTGTTCGCTGGTCTGAACAGTGTTTGCTTAATGAACTCACTCTGGTATTTGGACACTGCCAATAATGACCTTATTAATACATTCAATGATCAATCATGTTTCCTTTGGATGCACTGGACTACTTTCATGCTGACATACGAGATATGGCAACAGAAAGAAAATACTACCTGTTCAAATGCTGTAGTTACCATGTGCCATTTTACCTCTTCATTTATTAAAATGCTTTGTAGTGAATGTTTAATGTTTGCGAGAGGAGTCTGACTTGACAGCTCTAGTGATGACCAAAATGCTCTATTTAACCACACAAAAGGTATAGCAGAGCTAGCGGCAGTGAAAGGGTAGTTCAGAGTACATACCCATTCAGTTTTTTGACTCTGCGTGAGGCTGCCAACAACAGTGGCAATTAAATAACTGTGATGGCGCTTCTAAGAGTGGGACAACTGTCCACTATGTCCGTGAGAAATATAAAATCTTTAAAAAGTTGAGTGTTATGCAAAGTACTGCAGCTTCACTACACCCTTCGGATAGTTCTCCACATACCCAGTAAAGTGCATCATGCTCTGTCATAAAGGACAGAGGATCTGCTCATTTCAAATGTTTAGTCTACTTGTGAACCTGAACACCAACCTGAGAACACGTGGTCACAAGTGGAAATTAACAGGAGGGAGGTTCAGGAGGGATGAGAGATAGCAGTCCTTTACAGAAAGTGGTGGTGCAACCTTGGAACAGTCTGTTGGCTGAGGTGGTGGGTGCAAACACAGGGGATTCAAGCAGGGCAGGGACATAATGAAGGGAATAGTTGTCACCCAGGGTGACAAGACTGAGGAAGAATATAGGGACAGGGCAGGGAGGGTTAGTACCCTGGAGGAACAATATATTCCAGGGATTATAGGGCATATGAACAGACTAGATGGACCGCTGGTCTTTTTCTGCTGTCATGGTCTATGTTTCATAGTATGGGTGGGATAGGTGTATGAGGCTGGTAATGGTAGGTGGAAGGGTGGGGAGGAGGGTACAAAGTAAGGGGCAGTGGGCTACTGCTAGGGTACTTGCAACAGACCACAGTTGTGCTGGACAGACTAGATAGGCCTTTTCTGTCATCACCGTCTACGTTTCTATGTAGCTAAGTGCCAGCTTCAACAGCTGAAGACTACACAAAGTGCCATTCTGCACAGTGCTTCACCTAGTGAATCACTTGCGAAAAGTTGTGCAAGGTGCCACTTCAGAGTTATAAAAAAAGTAAAAACTCTCCCAAGTGCCTGTCTGACCTTCCCCAGGCCCTAATGTTCATCTAAACATACCCTCTATCTACCCACTCACTCAGCAACACTCCATTCACCACACTTCCCCCACCAGCCCAGTAAAAAGGTAACACCTCCCACCTCAGCCCACCCACTCAGTCAACATCCTATACTTAACCTCTTCTCTCCCCTCATCTCCCTGAGCTTACTTTAACTCCCTTAATTTCATGTAACCTCCTTTGGTCACTTTTTTGGCTAGTGCCAACTTATTTGTGGCTTGCAAAGCATATTGGGATACAGTGTGTATTAAAGGCACTATATAAAAGCAAACTGCTTTCCTTTCCTCAGTCACTATCGACCTGGGCAGGATACAAACCAGTGACCTAGCAGTGAAAGGCTCCATAACCAGCCAACAGTCCACTAAGCCATTCAGACTAGTAATGCAACTAGTTTACCTAATAGCAATGTCTACACTGATTGAGAGATACATGGCTTTGTAAATTTTTTTTTTATTTCTTTCCCCCCCGTCAATGAGAACTGTAACAGATCAACAAATGATTCCATGGTCTTATTTTATAATGAAATCTGCAGTCATTTTACTAACAGATCACATTTTTAATTTTCTGTGGACAGCCCATTAAGCAAACTTATAAACTAGGAAATAGTTTGTCTTCAACTAGTTTCCCAGCATGTTATGCACCCTATTCATAGACCTTAACATACTAATCAGAAATGTAAAACAAGCAAACAAGCAGCATACCAGGACAAGCTATAGTAACTCCAGCAGCTATGTATGTTAGCTATGTATGTGAGGGATAGTAGGCCAGGGGGCAAGGACCGGGTGAAGGAGAAACGTCCCAATATGTACAGAGAAGGACAATTGGGGTGGTCTTCATATACTTTACATGGCATGTTTGGAAGGATTGTAGTTGTACTGGCTGTGGGGCGGCAATAATGCTAAATTGCGCCTGGAGGTAGGGAGGTTGCCCACTCTGAGCCAGATGGATAGGGTTGAGGCTAGCCCGGGACACGTCTCGTCAGATGGCGGGGCGAGATCCTTAGCCAGGGAGGCAGATGTCAGGGAGGGAAGAAATGAAAATTACGTACCTACCGTAATTCTTGATCTTCCTGGACGAGTCTCCACCACTCATTCACACTATAGGGATCTGCGCCGGAGGCACTAGGACCCATCGGGAGCAAACTTTTTTGCTGGAGGGTCGGCGCCGGAGATGGCGCCGCGAGGCACAGCACCGCGAGCCACAGCTCGCGCTGTAATGACTATCTCGGCGTCGACCCTCCAACCACCTCAGTACCTTTTTTACCAAGGAGGTGCAGAGTAACTAACCTAGAAGGGTAGCCTTAACCAAAACCGGACATAAGATGGTCCGGACGACCTGTATAAGAAGGGTCAACAAAGAAGTCTTCACAGCCTAAAGATTTGGGGACTGAAGACCAACAACAGAGGTGAGCTCGGGGGACGGAGGGTGGGCATGTGAATGAGTGGTGGAGACTCGTCCAAGAAGATCAAGAATTACGGTAGGTACGTCATTTTCATATCTTCCTGGACATAAGTCTCCACCACTCATTCACACTATTGGGAGAGTACCGAGCTAATAATCCCCCGAGAGGGCAGCAGGAGAGACCAAGAGCTCACGTTTCTAAGACAGAAGTCCATTAAGGCTGGCTCTGCCAAAGGAAGAATGTCGTCTGGCATGGACATCTAGTGCATAATGTTTAACAAAAGTATGCACCAGGCTCCAGGTGTACGTTGCAAATATCTGCAATGGGCACGAATTTCCGCTAGGATACCCTTGACCGCTCTAGTAGAGTGGTAAACCCTACCCTCCAACTTAACCTGTGCCATGGAATAGCAGTGGCGAAGGCATGTCACTAGCCATGCTGAGATGCATCTGATAGCGACAGGTTGACCCAGCCGGGTCTCGCTGAAGGAAACGAACAGTTGCTGGGCTTTGCAAAAGTCCTTGGTTCTATCCAGATAGAAACGCAAGGCCCTCTTAACGTCCAAAGAATGAAGAGAACGCTCTCCTTCATTTTGGAAGTTCGCAAACTAAGAGGGAAGGACCAAAGGTTGGTTTAGATGAAATTCTGACACAACCTTAGGAAGAAATTTAGGATAGTCTGAAGAACTACTTTGTCCCTATGGAACACAGTATACGGAGGGTCTGTAACCAGGGCATGTATCTCAGAGACCCTACGGGCTGAGGTAATGGCCACTAGAAAGGCAGTCTTCCAGGTGAGAAATTTTAGCTCACAGGTAGCCAGAGGTTCAAAAGGTTTCCGAGTGAGCATATCTAGCACAAGATTGATGTCCCAGGCTGCAACTGGACGTCTTGTAGGAGGTCTGGTATGCAGAATTCCTTTAAGAAACCTCTTAACCACAGGTAACTGAGCCAGAGATAAGGAAAAACCGGCTCATGATATGCTGAAATGGCGCTAAGGTGAACTTTGACTGTAGAAGTACTGTAGGCCTGAATTTGAGAGGTCTAGAGTACTCAGAACTTTATCTGGTGGGCAGGAAAAAGTTCAAGAGGACTTTGCACACCAGAGCAGCAACTTCCATTTGGCTGTGTAAGTTTTCCTAGTGGCTGGTTTCCGTGCAGCCAGAAGAATATCTGAAACTCTTGAGACACACTGAACCGGTTTACTTCTACCTCTTCAGGAGCCAAGCGTGAAGGTGAAGCGATCTCAGGTTGGGGTGGACCACAGGCCCCTGAGTCAAGAGTTCATCTGTGGGGAAGTGGTCTCGGAGGAACTCTCAACATATTGTTGAGCAGTGGAAACCACAGCTATCGAGGCCAGAAGGGAGCAATGAGGATAATTTTGTCCCCTGGGATTCGAACTTGAGGTACCCTCTGAATTAGGGAAGAGGTGGAAGGGCGTAAAAGCGTTTTGTCCACTGCAGCCTGAGCATCTTGACAGAAAATGCCAGGCCCTAGTTTCTGGAGCAGAAGAGAGGCAGTTTTCGTTGAGTGGGGATAAAAAGGTCCAGGTCTGGAGTTCCCCACTCTTGAACAGTGACTGAACTATGGTTGAGTCAAGAGACCACTCGTGAGGTCTGTCTCTGTTCTGCTGAGGACAGGTCTGCCAGTTCGTTCTGAATACCTGGCAGGTAGACCGCTTGAATTAGAGCCTTGTGCTCCAAGCACCATTCCCATACCCTCATTGCCTCCTTGCATAAGGGGTAAGAATGAGCACCGCCCTGCTTGTTGATGTAATACATCACTGCTTTGTTGTCCGTTTGAAGGAGAATGTTCTTGTGACACAGAATGTCCTTCAACGCTCGTACCGCATAAGGGACGGCTCTCATTTCTAGGACGTTTATGTGGAGCTGGGACTCGACTTGAGTCCACGTACCTTGAGTGTGGAGAGCCTGACAGTGAGCTCCCCACCCCATTAGGGATGCGTCCGTGGTAATGGAGATCTGATGGTCCAGAGGAGCAAAGGGATATCCCTCCAGGAGATTGCTCTCTTGAGACCACCAGGTGGTGACCTCTTTAAAGGTTCTGTCACCTTGATGAGATAGGACTGCGGGTGAGTGGTTGGGGACCACTGAGTACTGAGCATCCATTGCGTGGTTCTCATGTGCAGACATGCTGGGGAACAGTGAACACTGAGGAAGCCATGAGGCCTAGCATCCGTTGCATCAAGAGAGCAGTAACTGAGGTGTTCTCCCGATGTGACAGAGCCATTTGAAGGATATCATTCCTTCTGTCTTCTGGAAGAAAAGCCAGCACAGGAGGTGTCCAGAAGAGTCCCTATAAAGAGGAGCCTCTGGGAGGGCTGCAGTTGCGATTTATTGAGGTTCAGCAGAACTCCCATGGACATAAGGAGGTGAGAAGCCATCTCTACGGCGTCCAGGGTCCCTTGCCTGGAAGGGCTTGCTAGAAACCAATCGTCCAGATAAGGGAATACCTGTATCCCGACCTTTCTGAGGTGCGCTGCAAGAACTGCACAACACTTTGTAAATACCCGCGGTGCCGAGGATAGCCCAAAGGGCAGGACTCTGAACTGATAATGCTGTCCCAGAGCCACAAACCTCAGGAATTTGTGGTGCCTCGGGTGAATAGGAATGTGCTGGTAAGCATCCTGCATGTCTAGGGAGGCTAGCCAGTCGTGTTGATGAAGCAGAGGTAACAGGGTTCCCAGAGAAATCATTCTGAATTTCTCCTTGGGGAGAAATTTGTTTAGCTTTTGAGATCCAGAATGGGGCGCATACCCCTGGACTTCTTTGGAACCAGAAAGTAACGGGAGTAGAAACCCGTGTTCCGTTGATGCAGTGGGACCACTTCTACTGCCCTGTTGTTCAGAAGGCCCTGAATCTCGTCGGCGAGAAGGTCTGACTGAAGGGTCGACAATCCGGAGGGGTCTCCACCAGATTGAGTGAATACCCCTCGCGAATTATCCGAAGGACCCATTTGTCTGAGGTTATGGACTTCCACTGGTTGTAGAAGTGCATCAGACGACCTCCCACCGGAGAGGAAAAGTCCACCTCGGGCAGCTGACATGGGACTTGGGCCAGACATTCATAAGGTAGCGCTGAGCGCTTTGGGCCCTTGCGCTTTCTGTTGCGTCTTCTTTTGAGGTTGGGCAGGTTGGTTTTTATGGAAACCGCCTCTGCCTCGAAAGGACTGCGATTGAAACTGGCGTTTATTGACATGCCCTCGAGAGAGGGGGCAGGAGAAGTCGAACCAACTAATGGCTGACCTAGTCTTTGAGTAGCTTCAGAGCTTGCTCTACCTGAGGACCAAAGATCGCACCATCAAAGAGCAGCGCCATTACCTGCTGCTGCGCATCATTCTGAAACCCGAAGTGTGCAGCCAGGAATGACGTCGGGTGCAAATACCAGCAGCCGCTGAACGGGAAGCAGTGTCGAAAGCATCCATGGCTGCTTTAACCTGCTGGTTGTTAGATTCGATACCTCTGGTAATGGTTTGAAGAAGCTCCAGCTTTGCATCCGACTCCGGAAGAGCTTCAACCATCTGCTTGATAGAGTGCCACGGGATATATTCATACTGTGAGAAACAGCCCTGGTAGCTGGCAATACGCATTCTTAGGGTAGAAGCAGCAAAGACTCTCTTACCTAAGGTGTCTATCTTACGAGATTCTTTGTTAATAGGTCGAGCTGTAGTAGTTTGAGGAAGAACAATCTTATCATTCTCTGCCAGGACTACAATAGGATCCTCAAAGGCTTGAGATGCCAAAATGGGATGATCCTTGGGGGCTGAATATTTCCTATCTATGGATTTAGCCACCGAAGGGGTGAGAGCAGGATTATTCCATACCATTTGAGACAGCGTCTCGAAGGAAGGCTGAACCGGAGGAGTCAAATCCGTAGGGATCTCCGGAACATGAAGGTATTGGAGTCTTAACAATTTCCAGGATCGATGTCTGTAGTCTGGAGAGAAAGAGTGGAACTCAGATTCTTCAGCAGAGACTTAAAAGACAGGTCCTCGACCACAGGCTCTGCAGCAGAGATAGATCCTGCTTCGTCCACTTCATCACCCAACTGAAGGTCTGGGTCAGGTCAATGTCATCTCCTGACAGTCCAGGAGGGACTGTATGGACAGGAAAGGAATGAAAATCAGAAGACAGGGAAGAGGAAGCAGGTGAAAGGAGTCCTGAAAAGCAGAGGAGCTTGAGGCCCCGGTGGCAGGAGGCGCCTGGCACCGAGAGCGACACAGAACACTGGCACTCAAATGCCGCCGAGGACCACGCGGTGCCCAGCAGCGCCCGAGCACATGGTGCCGAGGCGGCGACGAAATCCATGGCGCCGAGGAGGTGCGAGAACCCGCTGCAGCACCAATGCCAGGCGACCGAAGCCTCACGCTGAGGATGATACCGAGTGCACCACCGCGCCCGAGGCTCCGCCTGGCCGCCGAGGATGCACCCCCAGACTCCGAAAAACAGGTTTGAAGGAAGAGGCAGGAGATAAAGGCATCGGTGTGGCCCCTGCGCCGCAGCCATGTGGGGAGGACACCTAAGCGTGGAGTCGGCAGCACGAAGAAGTAAGCGCGCGACCAGGAGAATCCGACCGCCCTACCTGGTCTCTCAATGAGCCCGAAAGCCCACGAGTGACTGAGCCAGGTAGCTGAACTAACCTCCGAGCCCACTGCTCCATAAGAGCGGCCCAGTGATGAAACTGCTCACCTGAAGACCTACCTGTGGGCGGGGTAGGACTTCGATGTCGAAGCCGCTGGCTACCAAAAGCAGAGGTTGGCGACTCCGAAGGAGGAGACCGGCAACTAGCCCCGATAACTGAACGTCTACGCGCAGACATATTAGAGGTGACCTCGGTGATGTCTTCTCTTTTTGACCTATGGGCGAAGAAGAGCTCGAGGCGAGCAGTGCCGAATCGACCGTTTATTTTATGCTTCGAGGACCGCTCATCCCGGGCATTGGACTGACCGTTGTCAGACCCCTCCTCCAGAGAAGGCGGCGGACCGGACCCAGCCCGACTGACTGAACAGCTTTCATACGAAGTCTCCCTACCATCACCTGACCTGCTCAAGGTCGACTCTGTCAAAGTAGGCTGAGACTTCTTTTTTTTTTAAAATAAGACTAAGCGATACTGTTATCGAGATAATATTACAAAATAACAAACTGAAAACTATGCTGCTAGTTGAAGTTTGACTCCCAGCGGGCGAGTGACGTCGTCACTGAAGCGCACTCGACGGCAGGAAAAAAGGAACTGAGGCGGTTGGAGGGTCGACGCCAAGATAGTCATTACAGCGCGAGCTGTGGCTCGCGGTGCCGTGCCTCGCGGCGCCGGACCCTCCAGCAAAAAAGTTTGCTCCCGATGGGTCCTAGTGCCTCTGGTGCAGATCCCAATAGTGTGAATGAGTGGTGGAGACTTATGTCCAGGAAGATACAGGGTACATGGTCGAAAGTGCGAGGGTGAGGGGTCAGGTCAGGATTGATTGAAGCAGGGAAGCCTGGAGGGGCGGTGTGGGAAATGAGGTCAAAAGGGGGGGCAGGACAGGAGGAGGGGTTAAGAAACAGCCAGGAGGGGCAGGCAGTGAGTCACTGGGTTAAAAGGAGGAGGCTGGCATAGAGTGTTACAATACCTTTGAGCTATTACGTGATTTGGAAGGAGAGGAAGGGGCGTGTGGAGATGTGGGGGACAATGAGACCGGAAGTAGGGAGGTGGGTAAACAGAGGGGGTTAGTGTCCAGGAAAGGAAATGCAAGCAATAGTTCAAGTGGGATAAGAGGGGAATTAATTGTAAAGCAAAGGGAGGAGGGAGTTCAGATAGCAGGAGTGGGAGTTGGGGGCACAAACAGAGACAAACGAGGAGAAACAGAGTCAAAGGGGGGACCCCCCAGAAAAGGAAGAACAGTACCAACAGAGGGACCACAGGAGATGGGGACCCACAAGGAGGGAAAGGAGGGGGATATGTTAGAAGGACTGAGGAGGAGGAGGAGGGAGAGAGGGATGGGGTGATGGTCAGAGCCAGGGGGTTAAGAGTGGATGTGAGAGATATAAAGGGGATAATAAATCAGGGAGAACTGAGGAAAATGAGCATGAAAAGGGTGGCAGGAAGGAGAGGGCGACCAGGGCTTCTCTCATAAAGAGGCAGGAAGATACCCAGGGGAAGGAGAAACCGGGTAAAGGGGAGGGTGTGGTGTCGGGTACACAAAGCGGAGGCAAACAAAAGACAGATGGGGTCACAAAGGTACTCCTGCTGGGGGACTCCATGATTAAGGGTGTACACTGGGAGGTGCAGGGGAGGGAAAACCCAGTCAAGTTAAGGTGGGTAAATGCCTGGCTCAGGAAGTGGGGGGAAGAAAGGGGGTCAGAGGTGCTGGGGGACTGGGGTGGAGGTTGGGAGGATAAGGGACTATATGCCAGAGATAGGCTTCACCTAAATCAGATAGGGAAGGAAATCCTAAAACAGGGGATGGCGGACTATATTCACACTAGGTGGGGTTTAAACTTGTGAGGGGGAGGTGTAACAGGGGGACTTACTGGGAGACCTTACCTCTCGAGGAGGGACCTGGACTTCAGCCTGTAGAGTCAGGCGAAAGCCTAGGGGGTGAGCGTAACGTAGGTGAGATTGGAAGGCGGATGTATATGAGATCCGGGGGAGGGGGCGTTATGGTAAAGGGGTGTAAGGACTTGGGTTGGAGGGTGGTATTACTAAATGCCAGAAGCCTGGGTAATAAGATGACAAAGTTCCAGGCCACGCTATGCGAAGGAGGAGTAGATACTGTGGCAGTCACGGAAACTTGGGCTAACCTTAGCCACGGTTGGGACTTGCAGGTGAGTGGATACATAGTACTCAGGAAGGATAGAAAGGAGGGTGGGGGGGGTGGTTATGTTCGTTAGGGACAATACAGAGATTAGTCAGGTAGAAGAAGCAGAGGGAAATATGAAGACCTTATGGGTCACCGTGTGAAACCCTGCAGGTGGAAAGATCAAGTTGGGAGTGGTCTACAGGCCCCCAGGGATAGGAGAGGCACTGGATGAGTGTCTGAAGGATAACATTAAGAGCCAGTGTGGATCAACAGGGGAGGGAGTAGTGTTGATGGGGAATCTAAATATGCCTGCTACTGATTGGGGAACCATGACTTCCATGGGGGCCAGGGAACAGAGGCTGCTGGATGGCTTCCAGGATATGTTCCTCACTCAGCAGGTGATGGAACTTATGAGGGATGGGCATGTCCTGGGCGTGGTTCTGGCAGAAAGAGATCTGGCGGTGAAGGATCCCTGGCAGGGAGGGATCATGATCTATCTGGTTTCAGCTAAATTTGGGGGCAATGGCGGTGGATTTTGGGGGGGTAGACTTCAGGGGCATGGCGGTGATTCTCAAGGAGCACTTGAAGGGGATCACATAAAGGATGGATGTAGAGGGGAGTTCATTAAACGGGGGCTTCAGGAGGCCGTCATGACCTGTGCAAAAGTGAAATGCAAGGGGGTGAGGTCATGTTCACCGTGCTGGTGGTCTAAGGAGGTTCAGAAGGTTGTTAGGGAGAAAAGGACCACCTACAGAGATTACAAAAAAACAAGGAGGGATAGGGAAAAGGACAAGTACCATCTCACGTCTAGACAGGTCACCCGGGTGGTGAGGTCGGCAAAGTCCAGTAAAGAGCAGGGGCTTGCACAGAGGATACGGGGAGGGGAAAAGGGGTTCTTCAGGTACATTGGGGAGTGGAGAAAAACCAAGGGACATACTGGCAGACTGAGGACAAATAAGGGGTGGGTAGAAGAGGCAGGGGAACAGGCGGATGTGCTAAATGAGCATTTTGCCTCTGTGTTCACTGGGGGGGTGGAATTTGCAAAATGGGAGATGTTGCACATGGAAGGGGCAGGGGGGGTAGGAGGGCTGGAGCACCAGTAAAGGCGGGGGAGAGCGTTACCTCACAGGTATCAAATCAGGACGGCTCTACTAAAAAGGGGATAGGGACAAACGATGCCCCAAGGGTATCACACCAGGAAGGATCTGCTAAAGGGGGGAGGGACTGACAATGCTATACCCACAGAAAGGGTGTGGAGAGCCCTCAAAGCTCTAAAAAAGGATAAATCTCCAGGCCCAGATGCCATTAATCCCAGAGTGCTTTGGGAGATGGTGGATGTACTGGCTGCACCACTGGCGGAATGCTTTAATTTGTCACTGGAGACGGGGGGGGGTACCTAGGGATTGGAGGGTGGCACATGTGGTGCCAATCTATAAAGGGGTATCTAGGGAGGTGCCAGGTAACTACAGACCTGTCAGTTTGACGTCAGTGGTAGGCAAGATGCTGGAGGGGATACTTAAGGAACGCTTCGCGGGGGTTCTTGGAGGGTATGGGACTTCTGGATAGTCGTCAACATGGGTTTGTGACTGGTAGATGGTGTCAAACTAACCTTGTGGAGTTTTATGAATGGGTAACATCGGAACTAGACAAGAGAAGACCTCTGGATGTACTGTTCTCGGAATTCAGCAAAGCGTTTGACTCAGTCCCTCACACTGGACTACTGGAGAAATTGAGGGGGATGGGGTAGGTCTATTGTTGGTGAGATGGATTGGAAACTGGCTGGCTGGGCGTACCAGAAAGTAGTGGTTGGAAAGGAGGTCTCGTCTCCTAGGGAGGTCATTAGTGGGGCACCACTGGGCTCGGTCCTGGGGCCGATACTGTTTAATGCCTACATCTCACATATCAGGGACGGAATAGGGTGTGAAATGAGTCTCTTTGCGGATGACTCCAAGCTGGGGGCAGTGGTGGAGGGGGAAGAGGGGAGGGTGGCCCTGCAAAGGGACCTGGAGACCCTGGATAGGCGGTCTTGCACCTGGAAAGAACAGGTTACTCACCTGTAACAGTAGTTCTAGGAGTGGTACATGCTGTTCATCCACACTTATTGGCATGTCCCCTTTCCCTTTAAGGATCCACCGGAAATCTTCAAGCTGGCTCCTCCCACCCAACCGGGTGGTATATGCCTTGGCTCTGCCCCTTGACACCAAATCTTAGCCCGCTGGAAGCCAGGTGTTGTGCGTCCGCAGCGGGGGAGGTCTGGTGGGTCCGTCTGGATGAACAACATATACCACTCCTAGAACTACTGTTACAGGTGAGTAACCTGTTCTTCTAGGATCGTGGATGTGTTGTTCATCCACACTTATTGGCAGACTCCTAGCAGTTCCCCGGGAGGATGGAGGCAAAGTGCACACCCCCTACTTAGGGAACAGAGATTGGAGAACTGAGGCCCCAAAACCAGCATCCCGGCATGACTCAAGGTCAATGTGGTAGTGGGTGATGAAGGTGTTTGCTGACTTCCAGGTAGTGGCCGGACAGATTTCCTGGATAGGGATGTCCCTAGAAGCAGCCACCGATACAGCAGTATGGCGGGTAGAATGAGCTCTCATCCCTCTGGGAGGCTCCTTGCCCGCCAACTCATAGCACAGACCAATGCATGATGTGATCCGCTTTGCTGCAGGTCTGCCAGAAGCGGCTTCAGTGTAGTGACAAACAGCTGGCGAACCTCTCCCTGGAAGGAGGCTGAGTTGGCTTATGCCCGGACAAGATCAGCTGTTGCCACATGAGGTCTTTGTAGTGCCGGAGTTTCTGCTGGAGCCTCTCCTCATCCAAGGAGGACGAGGACGACCGATGGCATCGCCTCTTACAGTGCTTATGGCTCTTCCTCGGCCTGTTGGTCGAGGAGGTTCTAGACCTCGACCGAGATCGGGCGGGCCAATTCGGTCGCTCTGGATACACCGGCGGGATGGGTGACTTCCGGGGGTCTAGAACCAGGTCCCCGATGGGAATACCAGTGGGCCAGGTCTCCTCATTGGGAAAGACAAGGACCGGAGTCCTTTCCAAGGAGTCGTCAGCTAGAGCCGGTGACAGTGGGTCAATGATGTTGATGACAATCTCGACCTCATCAACCACATCTTCAGTCATCTGGCTCGACGAAAGGTCCAAAAGCCAGCGGCGCGAAGCCGACCTCAACCGGTCGAGCACGCATGTTTGGGACCGGACCCTCGTCCTAAGAGCCTTCACAAAGATGAAGGTTATTTCGCTCCTTCTCCGCTTACAGGATCGGGAGGAGTGTGAGCCCTCTCTCTGGGTGGGAAGAGACTGGCACAACTCCTGGAAGGAGCTCGAAAAAGCAGAGCCTAGGTCAAGAGGAACGAAGAAGCCCCAAGTGTCGATGGCACAAGTCACTTCTTTCTCAAACGCCATCATGCGTTCCAATTGTTTGGCGGAGCCCGCGGCCTCAGAAACCGCCCACCTAGCCTCCTTGGACTTCATCGGAGGGTTCCTTTTCTCCGGTCTCCCCAACTTTAAGCGTGCCAGGCAGTCGTCCAGAATGTTGGGATGGAAGAACAAGCAAAAGTTGCAGGACGAGGTGTCATGGCCAACACCTAGGCAGTAGACGCACGTGAGATGGGGATTGGTGCACAACATCTTCTGGCTGCAAGGACACTGGCGAAATCCAGGGGAAGATTTTTCTTCCATGATTGAAGACGCAAAAGCGTGATCGCAAACTCGAACGAGTTTTAATTTTGGTAAATCTGAAGTTTTGAAAGCCAAGGCCTACAAAATGCGTGAGCACGAGGGAGGCAACCTGAATCTTCCAACAGAAAGGAAGATCTGGCATCATGGGGCAGAGCCGAGGTATATACCACCTGGGTGGGTGGGAGGAGCCAGCATGAAGAAATCCGGTGGATCCTTAAAGGGAAAGGGGACATTCAGATAAGTGTGGATAAACACCATATCCACGATCCTAGAATTACAATTTAACACCTCCAAGCGCAAGGTGTTACATCTTGGGTGGGGGAACCCCAAGCATGAGTACACCATGGGAGGGGAAGTGCTGAAGGCCATGGAAGGGGAGAAAGACCTGGGGGTCCAGGTGGATGTCAGTATGAACAGTTCTGAGCAGTGTAGGGGGGTGGCTGTAAAAGCAAATAGGATGTTGGGCTGCATTGCACGGGGGATTACCTCGAGGAGCAGGGACATGTTTCTGCCGCTGTACAATGGCCTGGTCAGACCACACCTTGAGTACTGTGTACAGTATTGGAGGCCACACTTGAGGAAGGACATCCAGCTTCTGGAGAGGGTCCAGAGGAGAGCAACCAAAATGATCTGAGGTCTAGGGGAGATGACGTATGCCGAGAGACTAGAGGAGCTAGCCCTGTTCTTATTGGAGGAGAGGAGGGATCGGGGGGATATGATTGAGGTCTTCAAGTATCTTAAGGGAATAAATAGGGTAAATCAGGAGGGGCTCTTTAGGCTGAAGAAGGGGGGAATCACCAGAGGACACAGCTGGAAGCTCGAGAGAGGAAAGTTTGGGGTGAAAGGAGGAGGAGGTATTTCACTCAGAGAGTGGTGCAACCGTGCAATACGCTGCCTTGTGAGCTGGTTCAGGCTATGGGTTTCAAAGAGAGGGTGGAACAGGTATAGGAAAGGGACAAGGCAGGCTTGACTTGCGCCGGGGGTGCTGAGATGGAGGATGGGAGACATAGGGATACAGCAAGGAGGGGGTGGTTTCGGTACCCACCCTGGGTTCTGAGGCTCGAGCAGACTCAATAGACCATAAGGCCTAATCTGCTGGCGACTAGTATGTTAGTATGTTATTAGTACTTCTTCAACCGCCACCACCAACTGGCTACTGTGGAAGAGAAAAACAAAGAAAAGAACAGATGATACATCAAAAAGAATACCATTACTGCCTCATAAGTCACATGGGGGACCCTGGTGCTGATTACATGCTGACACCACTCATACATCCACCCTGAAGGATGGCAGCATCTAGTGGGATGCTTCCTTATCTACCTGCCAGCTGAAAGGGGCAGTCCCAGGTTTGGGATGGGAACTGGGGTCTCTTTCACAGCATGGGTCAGCACAGTCACTGGATTACAGAGCTGGCCATTGCGCAATCTGTTGTCTTAAAAGAATTTAGAGCTGGCCAACATGTGATTTGTTCTCTTAGAAGAATTTGGGGCCCAATTCTTCAACACAACAAACTGTCGCAAAAGAACAAAACTGGCAAAAGTCTTTTGCCTACCACCACTAAGCTGTGCTCCAAGGGGGCTGCAACTTACTTTGTGAGCCCACGCAGAAGTAGTTGGAGTCACCATGAAAATGGATCACAGGGTTGTAAAGCATGTCAACCTTCACTTTTGCCAGTGGAGAAGGTCTCTGACACCCGCAGCATTAGAATTAATTAGGACAGCTGAAATGCTGCACTCACAGCCTCAGAGCCTGGGAGTATAATATTGGCAAGGGACAGAACAGTAGAGATTGGCGGCACGGGGGTATGCAGCTAGGGAAGAGGGATCCCCTGGACACTAGGGACTGCTACAAGCATGGGAAGCAGGGATGACGTGCGACTGGCGCTACACCATATACAGACCTCTGTTAGTGTTAAAAGCCAGGTGTTTTTTTGTGCCCTCTAACATCTAACAACCCTAATCTGCATGCTGATGGTCGTTCATTCCTGTTGTACATAACCAAAATGTGTAACGGTGCAATGAGGAGGCTGTGTGAATCCCAACCTGCACCTCCACGTGCTGGGACTGAGAATTTGACCCTAACTGTTCAAGCCTGCTAGTCTAGCAGTGTCTCCCTAACCCCTACATGGAGACATTTCTGTCAGAGAGCAAATCTGTAGTATTTCAAGCATACAACACTGAACTGATTCCAAAGCTGCACCAAAGAAAAGGTTCAGAAAGACTCTCTAACCATAACCTACAGTACAGTAGTGCCAAAAGCTCTGGATAGATAACGATGTTCTGTGGCTTACTAGACTCCACTTGAGTGATTTTCGTTTGAGGCTTCACTGAGAGCTGTCGAGATAATGCAGTGAACTATAACATCTGATATCCGGTCCCATACTCTTATTTGCTAGCTTCCCTTGATTATTTGTGCAAAACAAACTTTCTCAGAGTAAGAAGGGTTTCAACTGGCAATATATATAGCATAACATTCTTGCTGATGTGTAACCCAGACTATGGAACAGAACACAGAAGACTTGAACAACCTTTTGCACTCCTAAAACTACAGCAAATCTTATTAGGTAATAATAATCAGCCCGGTACTGAAACAGCCAAGTTTCCAGTTGGTACATGCTTTGTTAAAACTTTCACACATTAAATGTTGTATTCCATTAGCTGTGCAGTCACCCTGTATGCAAGAGGACCAAAAGCAGAGTTGCTCATACCTTCCAACATTGTTTAACATGTTCAGTAGCACGTAAGACACCTGCACATTAGGTGGTTCACTACTATCTGTAAATGGGCAACATCTACAAGTCTGTATCTGTCACTGCATGTTTAAAAGCACTTTGTTGATCCCTTCACCCTGATTTCACTTGACAGACTACACAAACTTACTGACTCTATGTACGTAAAACCTTTACACCATCTGATTTTGTGATCTTAGCTATTTTGGAAAAAACACATCCTGTGATCTCAATTCATAATCTGTTTGGCTGGTCTGGAGCTGAGTTTTGAAATAACTGGGGAGTATTACCACAAGCAACTTCCCCAATCAAATCTTTCCACTGAATTTTATCTTCTCTCTTCAAGAGACACGAATCCTGTGAATTTATGTAAGTCGCAGTGGTGGGTTCTATTACTAGAATTTCATACGAATCTGCAGTTTGTTGCATGTAGCTGTTAACACAGGCCTCTCAGAATGCAATTTAGCCCCCCATGTTCAAATCTATTTAAAAACTAAACATTTTTGTTTCAGAGAACATGGAGCTTTGTACTAGGAAGTGAACAATCAGACAATTTCAGGCCAGAAGTGCAACCCCCACTCTAAACCCATGTATCACCATATGGACTCGTGTGTGCTGTGGGGATAGGGGATAATGTATTGGCAACTCTCACAGTAATGCTAACAGCAATGGAGTAGGGGACTGCATCCCTTATGAGAAAGCCAACTGCCACCAAAGCATGCATAGCTGAATCCCTGGCAGGACAGAGGGCTGAGGCGCTGGTCGTCACACCTAGCGCCATGTCGGCAACCCGCATTCAGGAACGAGCGCGGGTTGCTGGGGTCGGGAGTGAACGAGTTGGATTGAGCATCCAATGGACTGCTCTCCATCTCCGGGAAGGGGGGTTCCTTGCAGTCGGTGCGTGTCTGACCCCTGGCAGAGGCTGGGGCTCGGCACAACACTGCCTCCATAACAAGGGGTGGGAGCATGGTAGATGCCTGGTGGGGATATGTGCAGGTGTGTGCGTGTGCCCACCACTGGCGTTATTGCACGCTGAACTCTCGCAGGGGAGAAAACGGAAAAAGTCCCTGGTGGCTGCTTGTGGCTGCTCGTGGTGGCTTGATGGCTGCCCCTGGCACTTAGTACCCGGAGTAACACCATGAACCAGATCCTGATGAGTGGGTGAGTAGGAGGCTCCCTGTCGCCCCACCACGGGGGGGGGGGGAGTAAGTCATGGGGGTTACAAGGGTGAGGGTCTGAAGGGGACGGAGGCTAGGGACGGCGGCCGAACGAGGGGCCGACCAGGGCCAGATGAGAAGAGAAAGAAGTAGCAAAAAAAAAAAAAAACAGTGTTAGAGATGGTGGACTGCTATGCTCCAGTGTGGCAGACACCTCTGCGCTACTCCTTCGCTCCCAGGTTTATGTCAGCAAGGGTGCTGGCAGCAATACTGGTATGCAGATGGAAGAGACAGCATGCATTTGCATACTGATATAAACAATTATTTTTTAATAAAGAACTTTATGGGGGACTCCATGATAAGGTAAATAATCTTTTTCATACATTGTAGTGAGAAAGAAATAATGTGACCTACTGGGAACTGAACCCAGACCCCCGGAATACCATCCCAGTGTTCTAACAACAGTGCTATAGGCTCACATGGTTAGACCTGAGGTTCCTGGACACACTTCCTTTCTCTGGTATTGCATATCCACAACAAGAAATGATTAATATGACAATTAGATATATTTAGTGTAGCATTAGCCAGCGCTTATCAATTTAAATCACAAATTGAAGTGAGCAAGAAATAATGTGACCTACTGTGAACTGAATCCAGGCCCCCAGAATACCGTCCTAGCACTCTAACCACTGAGCAATAGGCTCACATGGTTGGACCTGAGGTTCCCAGATCTTTTTCATATAATCTTGTGATCACTTACTTTAGAAGTCCCCTTCTCTATGAAATGTTGGAAATGGAAATTACACTTTTACTGTAATTTTTGATCTTCTAGGAATATCTTGTTCTTCATTGATTTACACTAATGGGTCTTAGCAGGAGCCACTAGGATCCAGTGAGAGCCAGAACGTTTTAGAGGGCTGGTTCCGAGATAAGTAGTACACATGTGCAGCACCGCGAGCCAGTGTTCGTTGCCACCTGTTTACGTCAGTGCTACCCCCCCATCTGCTTCAGTACATTTTTTACCAAGAAGGTAGAAACATAGAAGCTGACAGCAGAGAAGGACCGCAAGGCCCATCCAGTCTGCCCATTTTTTATACCATATGAATCTGCCATAGCCCTTTACTCTGTCAATGGCCTATCTATTCATACTCATCTGTATTGCTCACTTATGCCTATCCCACGCCTGTTTAAAACCCTGCACTGTATTCATATCCACCACTTCCTGAGATAGGCCGTTCCATGCATCCACCACCCTTTCTGTGAAAAAGAACTTCCTCACATTACCCCTTAATCGGCCTCCCCTCTAATATCATGCTGCGTCCACTTGTCCTGCTATTTTTCTTATACTGAAACATGTCAGACTCTTTCACCTTGTTAATGGCCTTAAGATGTTTGAATGTTTTGATCATATCACCTCGCTCTACCTCCTTTGCTCTAGGGTATATATATATATATATATATATATTGAGCTCCATTAATCTGTCCTCGTATGTTTTCTGATGCAGTCCCTGCACAATTTTGGTTTCCCTTCCTCTGGACTGCCTCCATTTGGTTAATGTCCTTGTACAGATGCAGCCTCCAGTACTACACGCAGTACTCCAGATGGGGCCTAACCAGTGTCTTGTAAAGAGGGATTATTACCTCCCTCTTACGACTTGTGATACTCCTACTAATACACCCCAACATCCCTCTAGCCTTACCTACTGCTTTAGTGGGCTGCTTGGATGATTTCAGGTCATCAGTCATGACACCCAAGTCTCTTTCTTCCCTTGTGACTGCCGGCAACTCCCCTCCTAGCCTATAGGTGGCTTCAGGGTTTCTCTTCCCTATGTGCATGATCTTGCACTTCTTTGCGTTAAACCCCAGTTGCCACTCTTCAGACCATTTTGCTAGTTTATCCAGATCTCTTTTCATTCTGCCCACATCATCGGGATCATCTACTCTGTTGCAGATGTTGGTGTCACCTGCAAACAGACAAGCCTTACCATCCAGTCCATCTGCAATGTCACTGATGAAGATACTGAAGAGGACTGGCCCAAGGGCTGATCTCTGAGGTACCCCACTTGTGACTTGCATCTCTTCTGATTGTATACCGTTTACCACCACTCTCTGTTTTCTGCCTGTCAACCAGTTTGCCACCCAGTTGACCAACGTCTGACCCACCCTGAGCCTACCTAGCTTATTAATCAATCTTCTATGTGGAACAGTATTGAAAACTTTACTGAAGTCAAGGTAAGCAACATCAACTGCTCCCCCTTGGTCCACCACTCTGGTTACCCAGTCAAAGAAATCTATGAGATTAGTTTGACAGAACCTTCCTTTTGTAAACCCATGCTGTCTTGGATCCTGTGCTCCTATGGATTCCAGGTGTTGCACTATCCTTTCCTTAAGGAGCACATGGGAATGATGAGGGGACGTGCACCCTGGATCCGTCATTGCTACTCTCCTCCCTATGTGGGGCATCGTTGGCAATCAGGAAGTGGTGGATATGAATACAGTGCAGGGCTTCAAACAGGCATGGGATAGGCATAAGGGAGCAACACAGATGAGTATGAATAGATAGGCCATTGACAGAGCAAAGGCCTATGGCACATTCATAGGGTAGAAAAAAAAATGGGCAGACTGGATGTGCCTTGCGGTCCTCATCTGCCATCAACTTCTATGTTCCTATGTTTCTGCCATCAATAGTCCCAACTCCCAGCCCCTATCCTGGTGCACTAAGTGAGCAAGCTTCAAAGGGAAATTACAGGCAGCAAAAGGAGAAAAAGCTGTGGAAAAGTTTACCACAAGATCATGATGTTGTCTTGCTGCTGCTCTCCCTACCTGGTGACGATAATTAGGATGGTCGGTAGTTTTTTTTAAACTGTTAAGAAAAAAAAAAAACTCCACCGCCGCTCTCACCCGCAACCCCCCCACTGTGCACCCACCTCCCCGTACCCCCTACACCCTCACTCACCTGACATATATAGCCACAACACAAATTGCTGATATTTTTATTTATTTATTTAGCTTTTGTTAACTGGGTAAGTGCACTAGCCATAAAATGACTATTTTCAGGCATGACCCGGGAGAGTACAGACATGCAGAAACTTAACAGGATAACAATTTATAAGTGCTTTACATGCAATGAGTTAAAGAAGATACAATATATCGGAACATACAAAGTAGACCATTCATAAGTTCATAGGTGCCTACCTATGCAATGAATAGAGAAGACCTTGGACAATAAATTATCAGGTGACATATATTGCAAGCGGAGCTCTGTGGGACGTTTGCTGCTGCAAGTTATGCATAAAAAAGAAATGAATGTCACATGGTGGGCGGGTGGTTGCTGGTATTTGGTCGTGAATGGGACATTCATTTCACAATGGTCTGACCGGCGACCTGCTATTCAAAACACATTTTGCCCATGGCAATATACCCATGACATTTTGGATGGCAACTTTCCGTCCATATGCCATGTCTTCCTAGTGGAAGGTTTACACACAGCCAAAAGTATTTCAGAGACCCTCTGAGACACTTTGCACCTATTCACATCTATTTCTTCAGGAGTCAGACTTAAGGTGAAGGGAGAGCGCAGGTTGGGATGGACCAGGTGACCCTGTTCAATAAATCCATCCTGAGAGATACAGTCCTCTGTTTGCTGACTAACCAAATCTGTCAAGGCCAGCAGGGAGACACTAGAATCATCTTGCTCCTTTGCATCTCCAGCTTGAGCAATACCATCTGCAAGAGAGGGATTGGAGGGAATGCATACAGAAGCCAATTTTGGCACTGCAGTATGAATGCATCCTGACACAAAACACCATGTTCTGCATTTCTGAAGTAGAATTGAGGCAGTTCAGTATTAAGTGGGAACGCAAAAATGTCCACATCTGAGGTACTCCACTCGTTGAAGAGCAATCTCATGACATCTGGAGCTAGTGACCACTTGTGAAGATCAGTTCCTGTTCAACTGAGTTCATCTGCCACAGTGTTCTTGACTCCTGGCAGATAGATTGTTTGGAGTAGGAAAGGGACTATTTCCACACTCTCATCGCCTCTCTGCAGTGAGAAAAAGTGTGCACTCCTCCTTGTTTGTTGATGTAGTACACGGCAGACTTGTTTGTCAGTCTGTAGAAAGATTGTTTTGTGACTGACCAGGTCAACTAGTTGCATCTCCAACACGCTGATGTTGAGATGAGTCTCTGATGGGTTTCAGACGTCTTCTGTTTGGAGGCATCGACAGTGAGCCCACCACCCCAAAAGGAAGACATCGGTGGTGAGAGTCACCTGAGGCTCCGAATGGGAGAAGGGAAAGCCCTGGAAGAGGTTGTCCTCCACTGATCACCATATGAGAGACCAAACCAGAGGTTTGGTCACCTAAATGAGGTAAATTTGAGGGTGTGATGCCTGTGATCAGTGTGTGCACTAAGCTATCCACATAAGCAACCATGCCAAGGCTACTATGGACACTGAGAAGGCTATCAGACCCAGCATGCACTGCACATGGAGTGGGCTTGCACAGTCTTGCGCTCTGGGATGTAGCAAACCAGCTGAAGAATAGCTTGCAGTCTGCTCTCTGGAAGGAAAGTGCTGGCCTGGGTTGTGTCCAGGAGAGCTCGTATGAACAGCGGCAGCTGGGGGGGTTGTAGCTGAGACTTCTTGATGTTTTGGCAAGACCACAATTGAAATGAGGAACTGAGAGGCAATGGTCATTGTCTGTTACATTTTTCGTCTGGATGGGCTAGAGATTAGCCAGATGCCCAGGTATGAAAACTCTTTAGAGTCCTAATTTCCACAAGTGCGCAACAAGTACTGCAGAGCACTTTGTAAAGACTCATGGCGCTGAGGAAAGCCCAAAGGGCAGGACTCTGAACTGGTAGTGCTTACACAGTACTACAAAATGGAGGCATCTGTGGTGGCTTGGGTGCACCAGCATGTGCTGCATATCTTGCATGTCCAGGGATGCTAACCTGTCCTGAGGCCTCGGGAGGGGAAGCATAGAGCCCCAAGAACTTATTTTGAATTTTTCTTGATTCTGAGGTCAAGAATGGGACACATACCCCCTGATTTCTTTGGAACCAGGAAGCAGTATGAGCAGAAACCTGTGTTCCATTATGACTCTGCCACTATTTGCACTCGTCTGCTGTTCAGAAGGCCTGCAATCTCCTCTGTTAGAAGCTCTGATACATGAGCTGACATAGAAGGTTGCATTCCAGGTGGATAGTCAAAGGGAGTTCTGTAAAATCCAGGAAATGGCCCTCTCCTATGAGCCTCAGAAACCATATGATGTTGTAATGGATTCCCACTGATGGTAAAACTGGGCAAGGCCCCCCACCCCACACGGGAAGAGAGGTCTGTTTCAGGCAGCTGAGGCAAGACCAAGGCCATGGCTTCAGAAAGTGGCACTAGATGCTTTTTGTGCCTGTGTCTTTGGCTGCACAGTCTTCTGAGGCTGACCTCTATATTGGGCTCCTCACCCTTGCCACGAATGGATGGCTTTTTCTTTTACACTCTATTTCCCTCCAGTTGCCACTATCCGGGGCCCCTTCAGCTGGACTGCCATGTCCCATCTGCCGAGATCCTCCCTACCAGTAGATCTGCTCCCCCAAACCACCCGCAACACACCATCAGGGTACCCCTTAGTCATGACCCCCTGGGGCAGGGCCGTCTACAGCTCCTTGGCGCTTACCATATCAATTAGGCCCCTAGGTGGAGGTGAAGATTGTGGGTTAGCAGGTCCCTGGGGGGCAGGATCCGGCACTGGACGTGGAGGCAGCCTACATCTACCACCCAGGCGGCAGGGCTTTTCCTGCTGGTTTCCTCCCCGAGGGCGCAGATGTGCAATGTCGTCCAACAAGCCTGCACCACTCCCATGGATGTCCGCCATCGCGCCCACCTTTTCCATGGTGGCCTGGGAGTCGCCGATAGCAGGGATGCCATGACCAACCCTCCCCGAGAGAGGACAGCAGTCCTCCAGACGCTTGATCCTTTCTCCCCAGGCCAACCCCCGGTGACCCAAGCTCGGTCCCAACCTCGAGTTGCTAGCGTGGTATGAGGTGTGGCATCCAGCACCTCAACCCTCAGCACCACTGGTCCGGCTTTTGATGGCTTGTTATGGACAGACCCTCATCCCTTGTCCCTCTGAGGGTTAAAGGGAGCTGGTCTGGAAGTCTTAAAGGTCATTCTAGTTTTATTTGACGCTTTAAGAGATTGCTCCACCTGCTGTCTGAACAGATAGGTTCCATCAAAAGGAACATTCATAACCTGTTGTTGGATGTCTTGGGTGAAGCCAGAAGCCAGGTATGCCGCCAGATGCAAATGCCTGCACCAGCAAAGTGAGAGGCAGTATGAAAGGCATCCATGGAGGCTTTAAGCTGGTGATTGTTAGACTTGCTTGACAGTCAGCAGACTATCCTGTTTAGCCTCTAAATCTGGCAGAGTCTGTCAGAGATTTAAGCTTGCTCCAAAGGGAATACTCATGCTTTAAAAAATGTCCTTAGTAACTAGCAATCTCCATTCCCAGGATAGCTGAAACATGAGCTCATTTACACACAGTGTCCATCTTGCGTGACTCCCAGTTAATGGGATGCACAAAGACATCCTTAGGGATAATGGCCTCATCATTCTTGATGAGCATGACAAGAGCATCCGTTATGGGTTGAATAACATACACCGATTTGTCCTTGGGGTCAGTGTATTTCTTATCAGCCTGCTTGGGGACAGCTGCCACTGAAGTGGACCTGTGCCAGACCCCAATCAGACAGGGTCTCGAAAGCGGAGGAATGAGAGAAACTAAATTAACCAGTATATTAGACAGTTGTTTGCCCTGGTCAATGGCTGCTGGCTCAAAATTCAGTGCTGAGTGCATATTTCTGAGCAGAGCCTGAAAGGGAAGATCCTCCTGAGGCACAGACACAGGAACTGGGTCTGAGGTATCTAAACTATATAAAAAGTAATTATCGCTGCCTCCAGAAATGATGAGGTTGAGGTCAAACTCGTCCCTCTCTTTACCCTCTTCAGAAGGGGGGAGTAAAAGAGGGGTTGGGAATGCTGGGCACACTGGCCCCAGCGCCAGAGGTGGCACCAGAACCAGATCAGGCACTGGGAAGGTCCCTACATTCGAGGGCGGTGCCAGAAACAGTACCATATCCAGTACTGGGTCAGGCCCTAAAGGGCCAAAAATGAAAATTACGTACATACCGTAATTCCGGATCTTTCTGTGTATCTTCACCATTCATCACATTTGGGTATGTGGCCAGAGGTCACGACCCAGTGGGAGCTCTTTTTTTTATTTTTTTGATGGACCGAGTCAACGCACACGATAGCGCCACCCTCAAGGCTGATGCACTGAGTGGTGCTCGCGGGGTTAGCCATTAGGTGTCACTGACCCCGCCCTCCTGCCAGTTCTGAGTCACCGTAGAGTAAGAAAGGTTTGGGGGGGGGAGGACAAGGAAGTCCAAGGGACAGACAAAGGAAAAGATATATAAACTAAAAGGAGAAATAAATGACGGAGAGGACAGACAGGAGATTGAGAAAAACTAAGGGTATTGGGAAGGGGCCCCAATCTCTGGAATCAGAAAAGGAAAGGGAAGGAGGGAAGGAAAAATAAGAAGTGGGTAGGGGGAAGAAAATACCCTGGATTAATTGACTGTTCCCAAACTGAGATTATGAGCTGCGAAGGAGTAGCCAGAAGGCTGTACTGCCAGAATTCAAGGCACAGAATTACTGGCAACTAACTCCAGCTGAAGCAGAAGAGGCTATCCTGGAACAGAAGGGGACAGGAATCCAGGGTTGTCCTCCCCCAAAACCAAATAACTGGATAGAGGAGAAACAAATAAGTCTCCCTAATTAAAAATGAGGGATGAGTCCCTAAGGACAAGGACGGAGGAATACAGAGAGGGACAGAGAGAAAGAGAGAAAGAGAGGGCAGCCGCCAAATCCCACCCCAAAGGGGTGGGGCCAAGGCACTGAAGGGTGAACCACCCTTTTCCCTGATCCCTACACCCCTCACCAAAAGCCGAAGGAAAATTCCCCCTCTGTGCCCAAGGTCACCCCGCTCCTAACCAGCGGAAAGGAAGGGGGGCACACAGAGGGACAGAGACTGAAACCCCAGGGGGATGGAGGGTGGGGTTTGTGATGAATGGTGAAGATACACAGAAAACTCAGGAATTACAGTAGGTACATAATTTTCATATCTTATCTGTGTCAATCTTCACCATTTATCACATTTGGATGAGTACCGAGGCCCCCCCCGAAGGGTGCCCTAGACCCTAAAGGACTAAGTCCTTTAGCTCCCAATGGGGGTTAACACTGAGAGGAAGAACCTCTATGGGCCTGGTGAGGCCCGAGAGTGGGGAGAGTGAGACAGAGACCCCGGAGGGGGCAGGAGGTTGCCCCGACAGACACCGCCTCACCTTATGGGAGAAAAGGTGGGTTCTCCGCTACGCAGAGGAAATCACCCTATGCCAGGCCAAGGGTGACAACTGGGAAAGATGTAGCCATGCTGTCCGCCTAGTGCAGATCGCTGTCCCTACGACCCTGGAGGGTACCTTGTTAGCGTCGTAAGATGCCCTTACTTGGTGCCTTGCTAGCTTCAGGCCACGTGCAGAGAGTGAAATGGCTTGTTTTGTTACCTCCAAATCAGGCAACGAGGCTAAGAGTTGACCTACCCTGGACCACAAGGACCTATCATAGATAACTTTGTGGGCCTGATGAGAAGAAATTGAAAGTAGCAACCATGCCGAGTAGAAGGTCCTGCTCCCGCAGAAGTCAAAATCTGCAGAATCTAGATCTGGGGGCCGTTCATGGTGGAGGGCGCGAAGCCCATCAGGAGTGTCCAGTTGCGTCAGTCCTGACTGAGGATGAGGCATATGACCTGGAGACTCGGGAGACACAATACCTCTGGCTCAGATCCCTAGGGGCTGGGACTCCGGAAAAGGGCCTTTGCCAGAAACGCAATGACGCCTCCTGGAAAGGAGCAGGCCAGGCGGGACCACAAGGGCGGCCACACTAAAATCGCCTAGAAAGGCACGCATCGAATGCTCCGGATTGTGCAGAGTGAATGGGGTAACATGCAGGTCTTCCATCATCCTCACAAGGAAACGCTGATACTCAGCAAGATCAGCAGCAGGGGAGATGTGGATGCAGGGCTCCTCTTCCTCAGAAGAGGAGGATAAGGAAGCGGAAGACCTCAGAGATCCAGAGGTTGGCTGCTCAGGGGGAGGTCAGAACACCCGCACGTCCATGGCCGACGCAAGTAGGGAAGTGAGCAGATGCACCCCTGAATTGTTCCCAGGAGAGAGGTCCCATAGGGCCACGAATGTCTGGAACAGCAGGAGATGGTGACAGAGGAATGGGGACTAGGTCCAGAACAGAAGGGGACCGTCCTCTGTCCGGGCAAGAGAGCACACCAGAAGCCTCAAGAGAAGGAGGAACTCTGGAAAGCCCAATAGCAAACAGCTGATCAACCATGCTGGGACTGCCTAGGCCATGACCTGAAGAATCCCCCAAGAGGTGACCGGGACCATGCAAACCCAGAAGGACGGTTCCTTCTCTCCAAAGACCAGGACCCTCTTGAGGAGACTAAGAAGGAAGGGTGGGGGTCCATGCTGCGACTCTTCTCCAAACCCGGGTGGATCCCAGAAAAAGGTCACCGCATTGGACCTTGACCCCTCCGAGTCCGAAAGAGCCCTCCACCTTGCAAACACCAGCCTAGGCAGCTGAAAATCCTGGTCAGTCCCTGAGGGGACCACCCAGGGAGTAGCATCCTCCCCTCCCGAGGGTGCTCTGGTTGGCCCTAAAGTTAGGCGATTGAGGCATACCACCTGAGGAGGTAACCCAACTGAGGGGGCAGAAAACCTTCTGAGCCCAGGCTGCAGGGCAATAGTGGCCTGAACCACCGCCTGCTGGTCAGCACCCCTGACCCCAGACTCAGGGGCTACCGCCCGCTCCTCAGAGGGAGGCTGGCTCCGGTCAGCTGAAGTAACCACCATGATGTCCACATGGGCTGCCAACTCCAAAGACTCGGACAGCCGGTCCGAGCCAGACTCGGAGTCTGCCTCTGAAGAGGTAGAGACCGAGGTCTGGTGCCAGATCGTACGCGAATGCCCGCTCCTGTCTGGACCGAGAGAGAAGCCAGTCCTGGTGTCCACACCAGAGCTGGCACCTAACTCCCCCATGGCACTGCGAACGGTGCCTGAAGAAGAGACGGTGCCGAGAGCAGCAGCAGAACCGGAGTCTATGTCCCCATGGCACTGTGAATGGCAATAGGGTCAGGGATGGCGTCGGCAGCGACCCAGACAGCTCCCTCGGTGCCATGAGCGGTGCCGAGAGTGACACCTCCCACGGCACTGTGTCCTCGCCCGGCGCCGCAAGCAGTGCTGGAGATAGACACTGCACTTTCCCCAGCCTCGGCGCCACAAACGGTGCCAAGACAAGAAACGGTTGAAGATGGTGCCATAGAACTTTCCACTGTGCCGCCAGCGCTACTGGCACCGCAAGTGGCATCGACAGTGGAGACAGAACTGAGCGGCGGACTGGTGCCGACCATGGCGCCATCAGGGCCCACGGTGCTGTGAATGGTGCATAGGCCCAAAACGGCACCAATGGACAGTGTTGAGGATGGTGCCAACCCAGGCTTTCCAACCCGAGGAAACAACACCGGGGGAGCTTTCGACAATGATCATGCTGGTCGGTAATGGAGTACTTGCGGCCGCACGGGCACCAACGTATTGGAGGCCGCCCCACTTTCAGCGACTTTTGGCCCTCCGACCTAGACATGATCAATGGAAAAACAATGAAAAAAAAAAACAGACGCGATATCTCTGAAAAATAATAAAGGAACAGTCTTACCAAACAGCGGCGTCGAGTAGGGCAAAACAGAACAGGCAGGTATAACTCGGCGTTGAAGGACACGAAGGCTAGACAAGTAGTTGCTTGGAGCGCCTCACAAGGTGCAACCTCTATGACAGGAGATGAAGAACTGGCAGGAGGGCGGGGTTGACACACCTAACAACCAACCCGCGAGTGCCACGCAGTGTGTTGGCCTCGAGGGTGGCGCCATCGGTGTGTCAACTCCGCCCATCAAAAAAAAAAAAAGAGCTTCCACAGGGTCGTGACCTCTGGCCACATACCCAAAATGTGATGACTGGTGAAGATTGACACAGATAAGATCTCAGCATCGAATCCAACACTGAACCAGGTGTAGACAACCCAGCTGGTACTGAGGCGACTGGCAAAGCTACCATTGCCAGCCCCATCCCTAAATGGGATAAGGGAGCAGTCAAGGAGACAGATGCTGGTGGTGCTGCCCCCAGCAACGATCCTGAGGTTGCTGCCGGACACGAACACATTACCTGACCAAACGACACAACCTGCAGTTCCGGTTCCACCAGCTCTGAAGTACCAGGGAGCAGCTCTACTATTTCTGCCACCTGGGCCAGACGCTGCACCCACTGCTCTATAAGAGCTACCCACTGGACGAACTGCTCACTGGAGTTGACCGCTTACAGAGACGGACTCCGGGCTCAAGATATCGATCTCACGTAACCAGAGGCCTTTGGTGACACCAACAGTGTCGATGAGTGCCCCCGACTCCCAAGAAATCAAGAATATCATGGCAAGACCTGAGAGAGGGTGATCTTGACTATTGCCACTTCTGCCCCTTTTGACAGAAAGTGGAAGAAGCTGAGGCTGAGCAATGCCTAGACCCTGACGCACAGCATGTGTGGGATCAGGACTGCATTTTTTTGTGCTTGTGGGAGGACCGTCCTTCCTCCCAGGCACAAGACCGCATGTAGTAAAAGCACTTCCCGGATAGGGAAAATGGACTGGACCTGGCCCTGCTGTTATAGCAGCCTGCCTCTTTGGGCTCCCTACTATTCTCCGTGGTCCTCAATGGTATGCACACCTGACAGTGACATTTCGACAGCGGTGGTCCCTACAGCGACAACAGCACCACGTTACTGTAGGGAACCCGCTGGAACCCAGCACTGTCTGTCGGGGGTCCTGTACCTCCCCTGAATCAGCTCCAACCTGAGTAGAGAATCTTGGGTGGGGGTGCCCCATCTTGGGATTCGGCAAAAGCCCCTCCAAAGAAAACACTTGTGCTGCACAGAAACTGGCAGCCGACTGCAAACTGTGGTCGATCTGCCGGTTTTGCTGTCTAGTCATTCGACGAACATTTTTTCGATGACCAGTCGTGAATCCGTCATCAATCACCGACGCTTGTTAGGGATTAGAAGAAACTACGAGTATTTGTGACAAAATACTAAAACTAACATAAAACAATTATAGGTTTAAACACTAAAACTGAAAGAATTGAAGGCTGCTGTCATATAGACATGAAGTTCTGACTCAGAGGATGAGAGACAAACCTTGACATGCACTCTACAACAGGGGGAAAAAAGGAACTGAGGTGTTTGGGGGCTGGTGCCAATGTAAACAGGTGGCCACCTTTGCTGGCACATGGTGCCACGCATACACACTGCTTACCTCAGTGCCAGCCCTCTGAAAAGTTCTGGCTCCTGCTGGGTCCCAGCGCCTCCAGCTAAGACCCACTAGTGGGAATCAATATGAAGACTGATTCCTGAACGACCTACAGTACACTTCAAAACTCCTTTTGTACTTATCTGACAAATTACTGTATATAGTTGCAGTCCAATGAATGATGGGAAGCATACTAACATACTAAATTGCCAGCAGAATAGGCCTAACAGTCTTTCGTGTCTGCTCGTTTGGTCAGCCCCACCCTGGGAGTTGACCTTGCTGCCCCCTCACCCTCTCTGGCTTATCCCTTCTCAGTCTCGGACATTCTCGCTGCACTGGATTTTGCTTCCAGAACCCTTCCCCTTACCTGTCCCACCCCCTCTTGAACCCCTCCACGGTCTCTGCCTCCATCAGCCCCCTGGGCAGCGCATTCCATGGCTCCACCACCCTCTCAGTGAAGTAGCACCTCCTCCTCATTTCTACCCTGATCTCCCCTTCCTTCAAGCACCCTGACAGCTCCTCCCTATTTACCCCTTCATGTACCTGAAGACCTCTATCATGTCCCCCCAGTCCCTTCTCTCTTCCAATGTGTACATATTTAGCTCTTCGAGCCTCTCCCCATAGGTCCTGTCCCCCAAGCCTCAAATCATTTTGGTTGCCCTTCTCTGGACCCTTTCCAGGAGTTCAATGTCCCTCTTTAAGTGTGGCCTCCAAAACTGCATGCAGTACTCAAGGTGCGGCCTCACCAAGCAGTTATACAGAGGGACTGTCCCTTCCTTCTGGAGGTGATTCCCCTAGCGATGCATCCCAGCATCCTGTTGGCCTTGGCCGCTGCTCTCCTACAAGTCTCCAAGTTGTTCACCTTGACATCCACCACCACCTCCAGGTCCCTCTCAACCATCGAGACTTGTAGCATTTCCCCCCACAGGGTGTACATCTGGCCTGGGTTTCTGGCTCCCAGGTGCAGTACCTTGCATTTCCCTGCATTGAACCTCAGCTTCCACTTTCTAGACCACCTTTCCAGAGTCTCCAGGTCCCCCTGTAGTGCCACCCTCCCCTCCTCCCTGTCCACCACCGCCCCCAGTTTTGAGTCATCCGCAAAGAGACTCATCTCACTCCTGATACACATCCTTATGTCACAGACATAGGCGTTGAACAGGACAGGCCCAAGGACTGATCCCTGTGGGACCCCACTAATGACCCTCCTTGGGGATGAGACTATCCCGCCAACTACGACCCTCTGGGTCCAGTCCTGGAGCCAACTGCCTATTCTTCTGATCATCTGGTTCCCCACTCCCATTTCTCCTAGCTTATCCAACAGGCCCCCATGAGGAACAGAGTCAAAGGCCTTGCTGAAGTCAAGAAAGAGGATGTCCACCGGTCTACCCAGGTCCAAGGCTCTCGTCACCAAGTCATAGAACTCCACAAGGTTTGTCTGACACGATTTCCCCTTGGACGAATCCATGCTGTGTATCGTCCAGACACCTCAACTTTTCCATGTGCCCCTAGCCTCTCCTTGACAATGCCCTCCATCACCTTGGCCACCACCGATGTCAGGCTGACGGGCCTGTAGTTCCCTGCCACCTCCCTTGATCCCCCCTTGTGGATAGGCACTATATGCGCCACCTTCCAGTCCTGGGGCACCTATGTCCTCAGAGAGATGCTGAACAGCTCCACCAGGGGTTTCTCCAGGATATCTGCCAGTTACTTCAGCACTCTGGGATGTAATTTATCCGGCCCCAGTACTTTCTTCATCTTAAGGGACCTGAGGGCTTCCCTCACTCTGTCTGCCATGATTTCCACTTCCGCTACCTCGTTCCCCTGCTTAGCCTTCCCCTCTCCTCAGACCCGCCGATCGGTAAGGGTCCCCCCTCCTCAGTTTCACCATCTCCTCCCATGTATGATGCAGCCCCCCCCCCATTTTCCTTGGTGAAAATTGAGGTGAAGTACTCATTTAGTACTTCAGCCTGCTCCTCCGAGTCTTGTGCCCATCCCTCCTGTTTTAATCCTGCTAATCTGCCCTTCATCCTTCATTTTTCCCAGTGTCTAAAGAACCTTGTCCCTCTCCTAATTTCCCTGGCTAGGTTATGCTCCTTCCTTGCCTTAGCTGCCCTCACCACCCTAGTGGCCCTTCTGGCCATCAGCTCGTACTCCCCTTAATCCCTTTCACTCCTTGAGCACTTGAATTGCCTATAGTCCACCTTCTTTAACCCCTCACCACCTCCTGAACCTCTCTGGTCCACCAGCAGAGCTTTCAGGCCCTACCGCATTTTCGTCTTACTCTTGCACAGGTGCTGGTAGCCTCCTGCACCCACCTCCTGATGATTTCCCACCTACTGTCAGCATCCATGTCTGGCTCAATCCCATCCAAATGCTCATTAAGGATCCTTACCATTTCCTTGAAATCTGCCCCCTGAAGTCAGTTACCTCCATCTTTGTGCGGCCTTCTACCCCTCCTAGGTCCAGTCAGAACCAGACCGTGGCATGGTCGCTCCCCGCCAACTGGTCCCTTACCTCCAGGCCCCAAATCTGGTCACTGTCTGCCAGGACCACATTCAGTACCCGCACCTCCCTGGTCAGTTCCCCTACCTGCTGAGTTAGGAACGTGTCCTGAAAGACATCCAACAACCTCTGTTCCCTGGCCACCAAAGGATGTCACAGTCTCCTAGTCTGTTCCTGGCACGTTTAAGTCTCCCAACTGTTGTACAATTTTCTTTGGAATACTTTGGGTCAGACATCATTGACTCTCTTGAGGATGGAGGGAAAACTTCAGGAAAACCTGCAAAAGCTGGGCATTTGGTCAGACTCCGGAAGTCTCAGATTCACTGAAGCCAAATACAAAGATGCTACACTTGGGAAGGAAATACAGAGGTAGAAAGTACAGTTACGTAAGAACTTACCGTAACAGTAGATCTTCGAGAACATCTCTTGCAGCAGGTAACACCATTAGGACTGAAGCCGGCAGGCGTCAGGATCCCATGGAAATCTTCTAGCTAGCAGTCTTCAGCGGGGACCGCCTCCGACGTCGGTCCCGCACCAGACATCAGACGTGTACATAAGAAGCGCGGTCCATAGATTCCCGAGTTCTCCACAGGAGACTCCGGCTGCAGGATGACATCAGAAGGGGAGACCGAGGATCCGCCATCAGAAGAAAAGAGCGTAAGCTCCTGCCAAGGCCTGGTAGGCCATACCTCCTCCAAGGGGGAATGGTGGGGGGGAAGGTAACTGCTGCAAGAGCTGTTCTCGAAGATCTACTGTTACGGTAAGTTCTTACGTAACTGTACTATCTTACTTCAAGATACAGCTCTTGCAGCAGGTAACACCATTAGGACTGATTCCCAAGCAATAGCGCCTCTAAGCATTCTGGGAGGAGGAAGTTAGGAAAGATCTTGAACAAGTCCTGACTCTAGGACAGGAGACCCTGTAGAACGGCAAGGCCGAAACTGGCTCTCCGCCGTGATGTAATATCCAGGCTAGAGTGCCTAATAAATGTGTGCACAGAGCTCCAAGTAGCTGCAGCACAAATGGCCAAGGTGGAGACGTAGCGCAGTGCTGCAAAGGAGGTAGCCACCCCCCTTGTCGAGTGGCCCCGGACTGTACCCGGGAGGGGCTTCTGTTTGCTGTTGTAGCAAAATGAAATACACTGGACAAGCCAGCGAGAAAGAGTCTGCTTTGAGACTGGTTGGCCCAGCATCCTCTCAGCGAAGGACACAAATAGTTGCTCCGACATGCGAAGCTGTTTAGCTCTGTTCGGGTAGTATCTTAAGGAGCGGTGAACATCCAGGGTGTGAAGCAATGCTCTCCTCTATTAGAGTACTTGGGAAAGTACACAGGCAGATCGATGTCCTGGTTGAGAGTGAGGGCAGAGACCACCTTAGGCAGGAATTTAGGATTCATCCTCAGAGACACACTGTCCTGGTGGAAAATTAAATAAGGCTCCCTACACATGAGAGCATGAGCTGGAACTCTCCTTGCTGACGTGACAGCAACTAAAAAGTAACGTTTCCACGACAGAAACGCAGTCTAATCTGCGGCAGGTTCAAGGGGAAGCGGGAGTTGTTCCAGGACAAAGAGCAAGTTCCAAGGAGGAACCGGGATCTTTGATGGTGGCCTAAGGTGCACACTTTCTCAGGAAGTCTCGAGAGGCATCTAGCTGAAGACTGTCGCGCCTGTCCTACCGGAAGTGGTAGGCCAAAATCACAAGAGAGGTGAACTTGATAGAGGAGTAGGCAGACCGGAACGAAAGAGGGAAAGCAGGTATTCCAGAACCAGTTTCACTGGGCATTCTAAAGGGGAAAGGCCGCGTGCCCGCGACCACAAGCAAAAACGGTGCCAATTCATGGCATACGTCGCATGCGTTGCCGGCTTTCTGGCCGCGGAAAGGACTTCCGCTACCTCTTGCGAGACCCCATGTCGCATAATGGCTATGTCTCGAGGAGCCAGGCATGCAGGTTCAGTGAGCGTAAGTCCGGTTGGACTAGTGAACCCTCCTTCTGAGACAATAGATGTGAGCTGAAAGGCAACGGAACTGGAGGTTCCCGGGACAATTGCGTCAGCATGGGGAACCAGATCTGCCTGGGCCAGAAAGGCGCTACCAGGATCATTGTTGCGTGCTCCCTGCGCAGTTTGAGAAGGACTCTCTGGATCAACGGGAAGGGAGGGAAAGCGTAGAGGAATCTGTCTGCCCAGGAGAGGGACAACGCGTCTCGCCAGAAAACACCAGGCCCTGGATCTAGCGAGCAAAAATTGGGCAGTTTTGCGCTGGATGGGGAAGCGAACAAGTCCAACTCTGGAGTGCTCCGTCGAAGAAACAGATCCTCTACTACCTCCTGAAGAAGTTCCCATTCGTGGACTCTGGACTGGGAACGACTCAGGCCGTCTACGATTGTGTTGTCCACCCCGGGAACGTGAACTGCGATCAGGCTCGCGCCATGTCGGATTACCCAATCCCACACTCTCATAGCTTCCCAGCAAAGGGGGTAAGAGTGTGCGCCTCCCTGTTTGTTGAGGTAATACATCACCGCCGTATTGTCTGTCTGAAGCAGAAGAGTACTCAACTGGATTTCTGACTGAAAGGCCTGCAGGCGTAAGGACCGCCTTCATCTCCAAAACGTTGACGTGGGTGGGCTTCCTGAGGGGTCCATATTCCTGGGACCTCCCCCCGCTCAGGTGTGCTCCCACCCCAGCCCTGGGGCGTCTGTGAGAGGATTGCCTCAGGGCGGCTATGTGAGACCCCATGAAAGTGTCCCAGGTCTAGCCGCATTGCAGTCTCGAATCACGGCGTTCGTGATTCTGACGGATGCTGTGGCATAGTGGTCTTGCCTTGGTCCCACTGCACCTTGAGCATCCACTGAGTTACCCGCATGTGGAGCCTTGCCAAGGGATGGTTGAATGGCCGCAGCCATGTGTCCAGAGCGAAGGACCAACCTGGCACGGGACAGTCTTCTTCGCCGAGATCCCTGATGAGGATCTGATGTGTTCGCTTCACTCGGGAAGAAAGGCTTTCCCTTGGATGGTGTCCAGAACTGCACCTATAAACTGCAGCTTCTGGGACGGTACCAGAAGAGACTTCTTGTAGTTGATAAGAATGCCCAGGGACTGGAACAGATCATTGGGTGCTCTGAATAGCCAGCAACAATGCCTCTTTGGAGGTGGCCATGAGAAGCCAATCGTCCAGGTATGAGAACATGTAGTGGCCCTGTCTTCTTAGAGACACTGCCACGACTGCCATACACTTGGTAAAGACCCTGGGGACCGATGACAGTCCGAACGGAAGGGCCCGGAACTGAAAATGGTGGCCGAGATACTCGAAGCACAGGAACCTCCTGTGCGCTTGAGCTACTGGGATGTGCAGGTAGGCGTCCTGCATGTCAGGGGCGCTAAGAAGGCGTCCTTTTTAGCGATTGGAATGAGCCCTGGAGGGTCACCAGCAATGCTGTAGGCGACCGACATGTTGAGGTCGCTGAGGTCCAAGATTGGACGGAGGTCCCCTGTTTTCTTCGGAACCAGAAAGAAGTGGGAATAGTATCCAGATCCTATCTGGTTCTCTGGGACATACTCCACCACTCCCTTTTGTAGGAGCGCGAGTACCTCTTGCCTGATGAGTGATTTGTGCTGACCCGAGTAACGGGAGAGCAGAGGAGGCCTTGTGAGTGGCTTGTCCACGAATTCTATAAAGTGGCCTCTTTTGACCAACTGAAGAACCCACCTGTCGGTGGTTATGGACTGCCACCCTGGCAGGTGGTCCGCGATGCGACCCCCGACCTTGGTGTCCCGTTGATCCTGAGGGGCGGGGGCTGGGAAGGAGTCATGCTGTGGCGGCTGAGGGTCCTGCGGGCTGGGCCGGCTTAGCTGGTCGTTGGCTTCAGCCCAAGGACGACTTCCTCTGGGCTCTGCAGGAGAAGGAGCCCCTCTGTTACGGGCCAGTGTGGGACTGCTGTCTCTGCATCCGGCCTCGAAAACGGCTTTGGTTCCTATGAAAGGAACTAAGCTTGGGTCTGTACATGGCCTGGATAGACCGCACCGCCTTCCCGGCCTCCTGAAGTTTGGTTAGGACCTTCTCCGAGGACTCACCAAAAAGGACTTCTTCATGAAAAGAGGCGTCCAGGATGTTCTTCTGGACGTCCGGGGTGAATCCGGAGACACGGAGCCATGAGTGTCTCCGGAGGCATACGCCTGAAGCTGCCGCTCTGGCCGAGGAGTCCGCGGAATCATACGTGGCTCGCAGCACCTGGGTTCCCACGTCCGAAACCGTGCGCAGGAGTTGTAGCAACTCCTCCTTCTGCTCACCTTCTGGCATCTTTTCCGCCAGATCCAGTCCCTGCTCCCACAAAGCGTTCTGAAACTGTACCATGTGGGTTAAATAGTTGAGGGATCTGATGGTGCAGGTATAGCCAGATCGTCGGTCGCCTGCCCATAGTGTCCAGCTGCCTGGACTCTGGGTCCGGTGGCAGGGTGCTCAAATGTTGCAGCCTCTGGGACCGGTCATGAGAGGCTGTAATGACTAGAGAATCGGCCAGAGGGTGTGATGCCAAGTACTGGTCCTCCCTAGGGGCCTTGTACAGGCGGTCAGCTTTCTTCGGCATCGCCAGAAGCAAGTGTGGACGTTTCCACGCTGCCTTGGTGACGTCCATGAATGTGTCCACCAAGGGTGGCACCACCACAGGCTTTGGATCTTTTGGCCGAAGATATCTGGCAAGGCGTAATCTCTCGGGGTCTAGTTCCTCTGCGTCCCAGCCCATGTTCTCCTGGATATGCCTCACAATCTCTGAGAACGATGGGTCATCCGGAGGAGATCTTGGAAGCTCACATGGGTCCGGAGAAGGGACGCTGATCGGAGAGGGGGATCTGGATCCGTCCGAGAAGTCCGATCCCGTGTCCTCCGTCGAAGGCGAATGGAGGCGTCTTCTGGGTCTCTTGGGGCTGCGTGACCCTGAAGAGGATCTGGATGGAGGTCTCCTTTTTTCTGGTCTACCCCTAAGAGGATCCGTAGGCTCATGGGGGGAAGGTACTCGGCCCGCAGCCCTGGGTCGAGTAGGTGTTGCGGGGGCCAGTGGAGTCACAGGTGGAGGAGGAGGAAGAGGAGGAGGTGTGGGAACCACATCCTTTTTTATGGTATCCCACCAGTAGGTAAACAACTCCTTGACCTCGGATATACTGAGGCCCGACGACGGGCCGGGTGCCGATGGCTGGTGTCCGGGTTCCGGTCGGCTCCCCAGGGGTCTCAGGTTCAGAGAGGGTTCCCTGGGGAGTGCGACGGGACTGGGTTAGCCCGTCTGGTCCTCGGGCTGGGTCAGCTCCTCCTCTGTGATTGCCTCCTGACTGACGTCGGTGGGAGGCGTAGGGGTTCTCCTCTCTGTAGGTACGGACGTCGGTCCCCCGGCCAGCATCCGTGGTGGCGAAGGCCTAACCGGCAACGGGCGTCTGGCGGTCGTCGGTTCTCAGGACCGATGGTGCTTGGCCGACGTCGGGTGGGCCGGCGTCGGATCCGACGATCTCTTGAGTGAAGTCAGCTCTTTGGTCTTCCGCTGGGGAGGAGGAGGCAAAGAGACTGACCAGGCGTCGGGCTCCAAATAGCGGGAACCAGACTCGTGGTGGTGGTGGCGGTCCCCCGACCTCGGCAGGGCCTTGGAAGCCGAAGAAGAGGAGGGCCTGGAGGTCTAGGCCTGGGGAAGAGAGGAGGAACCCGAAGGAATCTTCACCGCTGCAGGGGGAGGCTGACAGCGGGCCCGGGAAGGGGAGCGGTCGGACCGGGAGCTGGAGCTACGGGAGTCAGAGGCCCTAGACGGGGACTTGGATCTCACCCTCTCCCTATGCTTCTCAAGGTGTCTCTGGGCCTTGTCAGAAGATTCCCCCTTGGAGGCTGTGTCCATGGCTTTAATCTTTTCCTCGAGTAGGAACGCCTGTAGGGCCTTCTGGCGACGGATCCGGGTCGCTATTGAACCCCTGGCAGAAGGAACAGGCCGGTGTCGTGGTCTGGCCTAGGCACCGGACGCAGGCCAAATGTGGGTCTTTAAATGGGATTTGCTTCCCGAAGGTGCACTTAGATGGATGGCCTTCCATGGAGGTTGGAGAGGACATCAGACAGCAACTATGCAGAAGAAACAAACTTTTTCCTAAACAGAAGAACTTAACCAGGCGTCACGTGCTAGAAACGAACCGAAGGGTCGAGACATGCAAGTCGACGGCGGGAAAGAACTGGGGAATCTGGCAGAACAGCCTCCTTATGTACTACGCCTGAGGCGGGAGCGACGTTGGAGGCGGTTCCCGCTGAAGACTGCTAGCTAGAAGATTTCCGCGGGGTCCTGACGCCTGCCGGCTTCAGCCCTAATGGTGTTACCTGCTGCAAGAGCTGTATCTCGAAGTAAGATCCTATATACTGTGCGGTGCTCCCCTTGTTGCAGTAGAGGAGGAAAAGGACCGGGGAGGGGGTGTTGTAAGAGACAAGGGAATGAAGCATGGCAAGCAGTGTGCGGTCACTGTCAACAGGACCAGCAAAATGCTGGGGGAGGGTATTGGGGGGGAGGGGTTAAAAAAGAAATCAGGCAGTGGAGGTACTCATATCACTTTACAAAGTCCTCGTCAAACACACCCGGAGTTCTGTGTGTACTTCTGGGTTCATCAATATCAAAGGACACTTAAGGCAGTTAAGAGGGTACAATGCTGGGCCTCCAAAATGACCTGGGATTTGTGAGACAAGAGCTAGGAGAGGACAATGGTAGTCCCTATCATTTTCACCTTGGAGAAAAGGAGGTTGGGATGGGACGTGATCTCAGTCTTTTGTATACTCAAGGGAATCGACAAGAAATGAAAATTACGTACCTACCGTAATTATGATCTTTCTGTGTATCTTCACCATTCATCACCTTTGGGTTACTGGCCAGAGGTCATGACCCAGTAGAACTTCTTTTTTTTTTTTTTGGATGCGTGATCGGCGCACCCTCGGCGCCCGCCCTTGAGGGCGGCGACATTGTGTGGTGCTCATGGGTTGGCCGCTATGCGCTGTCGCCACCTTCCACCAGTTCTGAGTTGCCTGAGAGGTGAGGAAAAGGGTTGGGAGGGTGGGACAAGGAAGTCCAAGGGACAGACAAAGGAAAAGATAAATAAAACAAAAGGAGAAATAAATGACTGAGAGGACAGAAGAAGAAGGAGACTAAGGGGATTGGGTAGGGGCCCCAATCTCTGGAAATAGGAAAAGGAGAGAGGAGGAATTAGGATAAGCTTTGGGGGGCAGGTAACAACCATACCCTGGACCATGACTTGTCTCCAGATTGTATTGGAACTGCAATGAGTAGCAAAAAGGCTCAGTGACAGAATTCAAGGCACAGAATTACTGGCAATAACTCCAAAAGGCAGAAAACGGTTATTCTGGAAGAAAGACAGGACAGAGAGAATTCTCTCCCCCTCTCAGGGAAAATTTTTTTTTTTTGTGTGTGAGAAAATTTAGTTTCTCTAGAACAATAAAGGATATGTCCAATGGACAAAGAAAATTAAGGATTGACGGGAACAAAGGAGGAGCAGAGAATGGAGGGCAACTGCCAACTCCCCAGGGGTGGAGCTACAGCACTGGAGAAGGAGTGCCCCCCCATGCTGACCACTCTCCCCTTAGAATATCATCCCCCTTTGTGCCCCTGTTTATCCCACTCCTGACAAAAGAAAGGAGGGGGGCAAGGGAGGGCACAGAGAAGGAGGGTGACCCAGAGACTGAGGCCCCAGGGGTATGGCGGGTGGGATTGTGATGAATGGTGAAGATACACAGAAAGATCATAATTACGGTAGGTACGCAATTTTTATATCTTATCTGTGTCAATCTTCACCATTCACCACTTTTGGGTGAGTGCTGAGCCTCCCTGAAGGGGGTTTTAACCCTAAAGAACAGAGTCCCTTAGCTCTCAGTGGGTGACACATCAAGAGGGAGAACCTTCGGGGCCTGGGGAGGCCGAGAGTGGGGAGAGTGAGATGGGGACCCAGGGATGGAAGTTGCCCCAACAAACGCTGTCTCGCTCTACGGGAGAAGAGATAGGTTCTCTGGTGAGTGGAGTTAATCACCCTACTCTGGGCCAAGGGTGACAACAGGGAAAGATGCAGCCATGCCTCCCGCCTAGTGCAGATCGCTGTCCCTACGACCCTGGTAGCTACCTTGCTATCATCATACGATGCCCTCACTTGGTGCCTTGCTAGCTCCAGGCCACATGCAGAGAGTGCGATGGCTTGTCTGGTTTGCTCCCTGTCAGGCAAAGAGGCTAGGAGCTGACCCAGCCTGGACCACAAGAACCTGTCATAGGATGCGTAGTGGGCCTGATGTGCTGTGATAGAGAGCAGCTACCATGCCGAGCAGAACGTCCTCCTCCCCCAGAAGTCAAAATCCAAGGAATCTTGATCTGGGGGCCGGTCACGGTGGAGGGCGCGAAGCCCATCAGGAGTGTCCAGCTGCGTCAATCCTGAGCTGGGGGTATGTTTACATGTCGATGGGACGTTTCGGAATTAGCGACTATGGGTTAACAAACTTGCAGAGCAAAATGGAGCAGAGGATTATTTAGGTAAGTCCCTGACCTATGAGGCAGTGTTTTTGGAGCACTCTACGAAGTACCTGTTTATCAGACCTTTAAGTCTCTTGACTAGGCCTCCCTCCTCGCTGATCTTTGGTCTACTGATTGGTCCCTCATCTCTGCAGCCAGTAATATAAATTCTGCCTTATTATATTTTCTGTCCAAACTGTTGGCCGTTTAGGATCGTCATGCTCCCCTGCGAAAAACGAGAGTGCGAGGTTCACATCTTCCCTGGATATCAGCTGAGGTACCTACTTGTCTCTGTACTAGAGACCTTGCCTGATGTACTTTTAAAATCTCTGGCTCACAGTCTTCACTGACCATTGAAACACAGAAACATAGACTCTGATGGCAGATAAGGAACGCTTGGCCCACCTAGTCTGCCCATTTCCCTACCTACTGGATAAGATGCAGATCCTAGTTAACCAACAGCCTGCTTTTTCCTACCGTCCACCAGAATTGCCTTATGTCAGTTCCATGCATGCTTGAATTCCCCAACTGTTTTTGACCCCACAACCTCCTCAGGAGGGCCGTTTCATGCGGCTACCACCCTCACTGTGAAAAAATGCTTCCTCATATTGCCCCTGAGCCGTCCCCCCCTCTATCTTCAAATTGTGTCCCATTGTTCTTGCACATCTCTTTTTCTGAAAGATGCTACCGTCTAGGACTTTGTTGATTCCCTTGAGGTACTTGAAAGTTTCTATCATGTCCCCCTCTCCATACTCTCTTCAAGGGTATACATATTAAGCTCCTTTAGCCTCTCTTCGTATGGCTTCTGTTGCAGACCCTGCACTATTTTAGTTGCCCTCCTCTGGACTGCCTCTATCCTGTCTATGTCCTTGTGGAGATGGGGTCTCCAGAACTGCATGCAGTACTCCAGATGGGGTCTCACCAACTGTCTGTACAGAGGGATAACAACTTACTGTTTTCTGCTGGTGATGCCTTTCCCTATACATCCCAGTATCCCCCCAGCCATCCTTACTGCCTTCTCATATTGCTAGCTTACCTTTAGGTCATCTGATACGACTACCCCAGGTCTTTTTCCATTTCTGTTGTTGTTAATACCCCCCTTCCCCCATTGTTTACTCTTCCCCTGGGTTTTTGTTTCCCAGGTGCATTACTTTGCACTTCTTTGCACTGAATTTAAGCTGTCACACTCTTGACTATTCCTCCAACCTTGCCATGTCCCGTCTCATCCTTTCCACCCCCACCCCCCCCGTGTATCAACCACGTAGCAGATCTTTGTGTCATCTGCAAAGAGGCATACTTTTCCTTCCAGTCCCTCTGCAATGTCACTTATAAAGACATTAAAAAGGACCGGACCCAGTACTGAACCCTGCGGTACACCACTAGTAACCCCCCCTTTCTTCGGAGTGGACTCTGTTTACTGATACCCTCTGTGTCCTGTTGTCCAGCCAATTTTTTACCCAGGCTACTACCCTGGGACCCAATCCCAGGCTGGCTAATTTGTTTATTAATCTTGTGGGTGGGACTGTGTTAAATGCCTTGCTAAAGTCTAGGTAGGACATACCAATTATAGACACCTTCGCAATGCCTGAACTAAAGCCGTAAGACTTGCAAAGTCTCAGTATTTTGCTTCCACACTTCAGAACGACATTAATAGCCCCCTCCAAGTTCTGGAAGGTTATCCATTCCCTTTTCACCCCTCAGACCCTGTCTCCCTCTCCTATTCTCAAGGTAGGTGACTCCATTCTCTCTGAGCCTTCTACTGTTGCTATACCTTTTAACTTCTATTTTGCAACCTGTGCCCTTTCTCTTATACCCTCCTCCCTCACCGCTTTTCCCTCCTTCTCTCCTATAACTCTCTCTGTCTCCTTAAAGGCTCTGTTTGCCCTTAATCCACTGAAGGGAAGCAGTCCTGATGGCCTTGACCCTAGGCTTCTCCTCCTCTGCACCTGCCATTGTTCTCCCCATTACTCTCCTCCTCAATATTTCCTTCTTCTCTACTGCTGTTTCTGATGTTTGGAAATATGCTATTGTCATACCTCTACACAAAAGTGGAGATCCCACCTCTCCTGGTAACTTCCGTCCTATATCGCGCCTCCCACCTTGGTTAAGTTACAGAACCATACTGTTCTATCTCAGTTCATTTCCTTTCTTGACAACTCCTCCTTTTTCGCACCTTTCTAGTCTGGTTTTAGGAAATGCCACTCTACTTCCACCTTCCTCCTTCGGCTCACTGACTCCATACTCACAGGTATGGATCAGGGACTGATTACTTGTGCCATTTTTATTGATCTTGCTAAAGCTTTTGACACCGTGGCACATCCCCTCGTTACGGACAAACTTAAAGCTTCAGGCCTCTGACTCTTGAGTCAATTGGTTTTGTTCTTACACTGAAGGAAGGTTTCAAGCAGTTCAGATAGCAAAATCCATTTCTTCTCCACTCCTCATTAGCTCAGAGGTCCCTCAAAGGTCTGTGCTTGGCACTTATTCTTTTCCATTTTCCTAAATGATCTTCCCACTGTCTGTTCCACTGCGTCCATTCATATGTACGCTGATGACACAGTTCTGTTTGCTTCTGGCTTCTCTTCCCATGACCTTACCTCCTAGCTGCAGCTGGATTTCAGCAACATTCAGTGCTGGTTTAAGTCTAACCAGTTGTCCCTGAATGCCCCAAAAAACAGTGTCCTTGACTTTTGGCACCTGTCGGAGACTTTCCAGACTTATGTCTCTCCCACTATTTAACACCCTTGATGGTGCTAAGATTAAAGATGCTTCCTCCTTTAAGTACCTCAGGGTCTGCCTTGACCGACATCTTGAGTTCTCAGTGCATACTGATACAATTCACCATAAGCTTCACATAAGCTTGGAGTACTGTACAGGAATAAAGCATGTATTCTACTTCCTGCCTGCCAAGAAATCGTAGTAAAAATGATTTTCCCTATCTTTGACTACGGTGACTCAGTCTACAGTGGTGCCCCTAAATCCTCCCTTGCCTGACTGGCCCTCTTTTTTCATTCCTTTTGTTGTTTTGTTTAAGATTGCCCCCCTTGTACTCACCACTGCTCTCTTTATTAAGGCCTTTTTCTACCTTCTTTTGATGCTAGGCACCTTTCTCATTCTGCTTCTTTTATATCCAAATTCTGGTTCAGCTCCCTTTCCTCCTATTTTAAATCCCTTCTGTCCTCTCCGCCATCCTCCTCCTACCCTCTCTGCAACAATATTTCCCCTTCTGTCTCTATTCCTTCTAGAAAACCTACTGCTGCACAATCTACCTTTTTTTTTTTTTTTTACAGATTTCCCAAACTTTGGTCCTCCCTTCAATTTGATCCTTCCTCCTTAAAGGCTTCTGTTATCCTACCTGCAACTGTCTATGACCCCCTTCTCTTCTTATTCCCTTTCTCTATACATATACAAGTGTGTTTTAATTTTACTGTATTCATTTATTAATTTGCCTCTAATTTTTATAATTATGCTTCTTAGTACTTATTACTGTATTTGACTTCTTATCTTCAGCAGTTTTACTGTTTAGCTATCTCCTTCTTCCCCCATCCCCCAGGATGCATCTGGGAATGAGTTGTTCTTGGCTCAGTGTGTCTTTCCTGGTTAAACTTATAAATAAATAAATAAACAAGCCAGATCAAATTTCTGCTTACCAATGGTAGGCAGCCCCTATAAATTAGTACAGTATGTACAGTATGCAGAACATACTTATTCATCCCTGCTTATGTGTGTTTGGGGGGGGGGGGGCAACCGAGACCTAGAGCCTCTTCCTACCATAAATTACTATGTTACAATGTTACAGCGGGCCCCTAGTTTTTAACTTTCTTAATGACTTGATTTTTATAGTTCTCAAGGTTCAATCAAGGATCAATTAGGACACCTAGGTATTGAGATAAGGCACACGGCTCTCTGAAAGGGAGGGCGCAGTGCATCCAGCATTCGCACACCCTCTGCTGACTAAACAAGCAGCACTGGCCATGAAACCAGTTGCTCACCTGCCCTACCCTTTCACCTTGGATGGCGGAAAGGGGCATTTATGCCAACTTTTACTCACTGGGGTGGGAAGAAACAGGAATAAGCAAAATAAAAAGGCATCCAGATACTTGAACAGGTGAGCGTGGAGGAGTCAAGATGGCAGACACGCTGGAGGGCTGAGCAGACGTTGCTGCTGATCACAGAGGCGAGAAGCATCTTTTCCATATGGGCTAATGACAAACTTGAACACTACAGATGAGTACTTTTTATTCTATCATTTAATACTGTTGAAAGCCTTTGCCTATCACATTCTACACGCGGCTACATTTGATTTGCTTCCTCTGACGCCAGGATTCTTTTGGCGAGTTAAATGGATCCACCAGCTCGGTTACTTGCTGTAGTTTAAAAAGGGGGTAAGGTCAGGAGTGTATGTTGCAGAAAATTTGTCAGGTACAAGAGCCAAAAGAGAGACAAAAAAATATTGTGAAGGAGCCGAAAGTGAAACGAAAAGTTTAGCGCTCAAGGCCTAAAAGACTCTTTGAGGTCTGCTGATGCTAAACAATCCTCGGACAATTTTAATAAAATACTTTAGGTCCCCTGCCTGTATTCTAGCATGCCCTGTATCTGACACTCCACAAAACAGTGCACCTGAAAGCAACTCACCTTTACTATCGGTGATGTTTAATCCATTCAATTTGTTCACAGCTTCCCCTACCGCAAATGTTGCCCCGAGTCTTGAGATTCACTCGCTAACCCCCGGTCATTCTATGGAACCACCAACGGCGCATATGGCAACAACAGAGGAGAAACCAGAAGGAGCTGCTAACCTGCAGCAACAGGTACCGACATGGAACATGCAAAATACTGCAGCGTCTATGGACAATGTGCAGAAATGAAAATTACGTACCTACCGTAATCCTTGATCTTTCTGTGCATCTTCACCATTCATCACTAGTGGGTATAGCACACCGGAGCTAGGACCCCGCGGGAGACTTTTTTTTTTCTCATCATGGGCGGAGTCGACGGAGAGCCGGCGCCGTGTTCGAGGCCGATGTTCATGTGGCGCTCGAGGGTTGGCCATTAGCTGCAGTCGACTCCACCCCAGCCCCAGTTCTGACACGCCGGAGAGTGTAAGGAAGGGAGGGTGGGTTGAGGCAAGAGAACCTAAGGGATAGATAAAAGGAAAGGAATAATAAACTAAAAGGAGTAATAAATGATTGAGCAGACAGAAGAAGAGATTAAAACAGGAAATTGGGGAGAAGGGGCCCTAATCTTGGGAAGGAGAAGGATAAGGAGAGGGAGGAGAGGTAAGGGGAGGGGGGGAAGAGTAGCACACCCCCCAGGTGCAAAATGCACACTGACATCTTTAGAAGACTATAGTCCATCCCTGGACTATAGAGCTCAGCTGCTGGAGGCAAGCAGAAGTTGCAAGCAGCCTAGGTCTAGAAGACCAGACAATAAGAGGGTGCTGGCTGAGGGTGTGTCTCAAGCTCTCCCCCCTCCCTCCCAAAAGGGAAATTTTTAAACAGCCAAAAGGCATGGGGGGGGGGAGAGCTCAACTTATGAGTCTCTAAATAAAATATATACTGAGGATGGGGGAGGGAGAGAGAAGGGGGCCCCCACGCTCCAAGACTCCCCAGAATAACGGAGAAGAGAACAGAGGGCCCCCCAAGATCTCCATAAACCCCCCCAAGGGATTCACCCCATGTGTCTCCACAGTCCCCTCCCGCCTAACCGAAAAGGAGAGGACAGCGAAGAAAGAGAAGACACACAGGGGGGAAGGAGGAGGAAGTCCAGGGACTGAGGACCACAGAGGGAAGGAGGGTGGGATTTAGTGATGAATGGTGAAGATACACAGAAAGATCAAGAATTATGGTAGGTACATAATTTTCATATCTTATCTGTGTCAATCTTCACCATTCATCACTAGTAGGTGAGTACCGAGCCCCCCCTGAAGGGGGCCCTGAACAACTCTAAGGGACTAGGTCCCTTAGCCACCAGTGGATGAGACACTGAAGAGGAGAACCCTTAAAGGCCTGGGACTGGTCTGCGCGAGACGGGAATCCCTCAGTGGGGGAAGGAGGGTGCCCCGAAAGCCTCCATCTCACCCTTCGGGAGAAAAGATGGGCTCTCCGGTATGCAGAGTAAATCACCCTACGCCAGGCCAGGGGTGATAACTGGGAGAGGCGAAGCCATGCCATCCGCTGAATGCAGATTGCTGTCCCTACCACTCTGGATGCCATCTCACTGGCATCATACGATGCCCTTGCTTACTGCCTTGCTAGCTCCAGGCCCTGCGCAGAGAGGGCAATGGCTTGCCTGGTTTCCTCCGAATCAGGCATTGAGACTAGGAGCTGACCAAGCCTAGACCACAAGAACCTGTTGTAGGCTGCAAAGTGAGCTTGATGTGCTGTGACAGAAATAAAAATTACGTACCTATTGTAATTATGATCTTTCTGTGTATCTTCACCATTCATCACAGATGGGTACTGGCCGGAGATCAGGACCCCACGGGAGCCTTTTTTTTTTTTTAAAAAAGGATAGGCGGAGTCGACGCAGCATCGGCGCCGCCCTCGAGGCCGACGTACTACGAGTGCTGCCTGAGACTAGCCTTAGCTGTGCCACTCCACCTGCCTACCAGTTCTGAGTCGCGGAGAGGTAAGAGGAAGGGATGGAGGGTGGGACAAGAGAGTCCAAGGGACAGAAAAAGGAAGAGAAAAACTGAACTAAAAGGAGAAATAACGACTGAGAGGACAGCACAGAGGAAGTAAGACTAAGGGGATTGGGTAGGGGCCCCAATCTCTGGAAAAGGAAGAAGGGAGGGAAGGGGGGAGAGAGAATTTAGGAGAGAGTGAGAGGTAACAGGATCAGGACCCTTGTCCATCACCAGACTGTATAGGAACTGCAAGGAGTAGCAAAGCTCATTTGCCAGAAATCAAGGCACAGAATAACTGGCAATACCCCAAAAGCAGAGTCGGCTATTCTGGAGAAGGACAGGGTACAGGGACTCAGTACTCTCTCTGTAAAGATATTTGGTGAAAAAAAGGGAAGTTGTTTTTTTTTTATTTTTTTTTTTAGATTAGATGGATAACAGAAGGAGGGCAACCACCAGCTCTCACCGCGTAGGAGTGAAGATATGAAGTAGAGAAGGAGTGCCACTCGAACTGTACCCCTTAGGGAAGAAACTACCCCCCTGTGTGTCCCAACTTTACCCCGCTCAAAAAGAGGGGTAGGCACAGAGGGAGGAGGATCCAGAGACTGAAGCCCCAGGGGATGGCGGAGGGATTAGTGATGAATGGAAGATACACAGAAAGATCACAATACGGTAGGTAACGTAATTTATATCTTATCTGTGTCAATCTTCACCATTCATCACAGATGGGTGAGTACCAAGCTCCCTAAGGGGCTGATTCATTGTACCCAAGGGACACCGTCCCTTAGCCTCAGTGGGTGACACACTAAGGAGGGGAACCTTCTGGGCTGAGGAGGCCCGAGAGTGGGGAGAGCGGGCGACGGGTCCCCGGGGGGAAGAATTGCCCCGACAAACGTCGTCTCGCCCTACGGGAAAAGAGATAGGTTCCCTGGTGAGCGGAGCAAATCACCCTACGCCAGGCCAAGGGTGACAACCGGGAAAGGCGAAGCCACGCCGATCTCCTGGTGCAGATCGCTGTCCCTACTACCCTGGTAGCTACCTCACTGGCATTGTAAGATGCCCTTGCTTGGTGCCTTGCTAGCTCCAGGCCACGTGCAGAGAGTGCGATGGCTTGCCTGGTTTGCTCCGAGTCAGGCAAAGCAGGTAGGATCTGACCTAGCGCTGACCACAAGAACCTGTTGTAGGCTGCATAGTGGGCCTGGTGAGGGAGATGGAGAGAAGCAACCGTGCGAAGTAGAAAGTCCTCCTCCCCAGAAATCAAAATCGAAGAGTCCTGATCTGGGGCCGGTCACGGTGGAGGGCGCGAAGCCCTGCCAGGGGTGTCCAGGTGCGCAATCCGACTGTGGATGAGGCATGGAACCTGAGACTCGGGAGCGTAATACCTCTGGCTGAGGTCCCTAGGGGCAGGAACTCCGGAGAAGGGCCTCCTGCCAGAAACGCATGGATGCCTCCCGAAAGGGAGCAGGCCAGGGCGGCAGCACAAGGGTGGCCGCACCGAAATCACCTAGAAAGGCGTGCGCTGCATGCTCAGGATTGCTGACCGACAGGGGAGAAAGGTGAAGGTCCTCCATCATCCTCACGAGGAAGCGCTGATACTCGGAGAGATCAGCGGCAGGAGAGATATGGACAGATGGTTCCTCTCCTTCAGAAGAGGGGGATGAGGAGCTGGAGGTCACCATACGCTCCGAGGGTGGTTGCTCGGGGGGGGGGGTTGAAAAACCTGGCTGTCCATGGCCCTAATGTAGGCAGGGAACTGAGCAGCCACCGCTCTGAACTGCTCCCAGGTGAGAGGGCCGCTAGGACCAAGAATGCCTGGGAGCGCTGGAGAATGTGGCAGAGGGATAGGGGCAGAGCCGAGAGAAGAAGTCGGCTGACCTCTGCTAGGGCTAGAGGCGGACCATGGACACCCGAGGAGGGTGTCCTGAAGACCCGAGCCGACAGCCGTACAACCACGCTGGTACTGCCTAGCTGCGCCCAGAAGAACTCCCCAGTGAGGCGACCGGGGCCGTATAGATCCAGAAGGACGGTCCCCTGCCTCCAAAGAATGGGACCCCCTCAAGGAACCGGAAGGGGAAGGGTGGAAGTCCGCACTTCGGCTTCGTCCAGGGCCGGGTGGACCCCAGAGAAAGGCCGACGCGCCGACCCCACACCCCTCGACCCCTCAGAGTCCGAGAGGGTCCTGGTCCTCAAGAGGGCCAACCCTAGGTAGCTGGCAGCTCTGGACTGCCCCTCAAGGGGAGACCCAGGGAGCATATCTCCCCACCGTGAGACTTCCCGATGGGCCCCAAAGTTGGGTGATCGAGAGACACTCACGGAGGGGGTACCACCGCCGAGGGTCAAGGAACCTCCAAGGCCAGGTTGCATGGCAATGGTGGCATGCACCATAGCCTGCTGGTCAGTACCACTGACCCCAACCTCGGGGAGAACCTGACGCTCCTCAGAAGGGGGCTGGCTGTGACAAGTCGTCGAGACCACCGGCTCACCCTCCTCTGCAGACAACCCCGAAGGGTGTGACTGCCCGTCCGACTCTGAGCCCGACTCCGACGAGGTAGAGTCCGAGGCCTCAATCCAAACGGTAGGAGGGCGAGGAAAGGTGACCTTACCAAGAAGCCCAGTAGCCAAAGCAGTGGCCGAGGCGGCACCCGTGCCCTCCATAGCCCCGCAAGCGGGGCTGACAGAAGGCGGCAGGGCAGCTCGCCAAAGGTCCTGGAGCCAGGGCCAGCCGCGGGCACCGTTAAGTCTACCGGGCACCGGGCGTACCAGAAAGAGAGACAGCGCCGACAGCAGCCCCAGCAACCGCCTCGCACTGACGACACCGCCAGGCCCTCGCGCCGCGAACGCACCGAGGATCAAGCGCGCCCGACGGCTCGAAGCGGACTCGGCGCTGAACACGGCACCGCTTAAGCTCCTCGCCGCCGAGCTGCACCGAGAGCACCAATGGCGCTGAGGGCGGCGCCGACAGAGACCTTAGGCCCCACGGCGCTGCTCAACCTCAGCGCCGAGGACGGTGCCGAGGCGAGACATAGTGAAAGCTAGCCGAATCCAGGGTCACAGCGCAGAGCATCGCCGCGCTTGAAAGCCCACAGCCGGAGAGACGAGTCGGCACTGAAGGGCCCATGCAGCGCCGAACGCGCCTCGACGGCGCCGACCTGGGCCTTCTGGACTGGCGGGAGTGACATCGGGGAGCTCACCCCAAAGGGGCGCGTGCCTCCCGCCCGCCTCCCGGGAGGAAGCGGACGGGCCTTCCTGCGCCGCGGAGGAGCCTCGCCAAGGCTAGAGAAGCTGAGGCCCTCTCTCCTCAGTCCGAGTAGAACCGGGAGGGGACCCGAGGAAAGGCCGAGAGCGCTTGGCCCGGACGAGGCAAACCTACCTCGAAAGTCGGGCGGAGCTCGCCTACTTTGAACGCTGCTGTTCTAGGACGCGCGGTCCATGGAGAAGCAGGCATCGAACGAATCCATGTCGTGAAGCGGCCAAGACACGCGAGACACCGTCATGCTGGCGGTAACGGAGTACTTTCGCGGCACATGGGCACCGACGATAGGGGCCGCCCGCCCAGAAGGTTTCTTGCCTCCAACCGCCGATACATGACCTGGGCGGAAAACACCAAAATAGACACGACGCCGCTATACTTTAAGATAAATGGAAAGATCTTACCGCGACGCCGAGTGGAGGCAGAACCCAGAACTAGCAGGAGACCGACGGACTGTCGAACGGATAAATGCGAAAGGCCAAGGCCTAAAAACTGTCAAACTTCTTCAGTGGCTTCCCACCAGGTGACCTCGAGGCTGGAGATGAAGAACTGCAGGCAGGCGGAGTTTATTACAGCTTAACGAAGCAATCCCAGCGCCACGTAGTACATCGGCCTCGAGGGCAGCGCCAATGCTGCGCTGCACCCCGCCTCATCCTTTAGTAAAAAAAAAAAAAGGTTCGCTGGGGTCCTGCTCTCCACAGTACCCATCTGTGATGAATGGTGAACATTGACACAGATAAGATAGAGAGATCAGTGCTGAGTAGAACACTCGTCTCCCCCAGAAATCAAAATCCGCAGAGTCCAAGTCCGGGGGGCGGTCATAGTAAGGGACGTGAGGCCCAGAGGGGGTGTCCAGGGAGTTCAAACCCGAAAAGGAATGAGGCAGAGAACCTGGAGACCCAGGGGGAGTGCAATACCGCTGACGTAGGTCCCTTGGGGCTGGTACGGTGGAGAAGGGACATAGCCAGAGCCGATGTGATGCCTCCTGAAAAGGAATAGGCAAGGCAGGAGCCACCAAGTGGGCCGCACTGTACTCACCTAAGAAGGCGCGCGTCACATGCTCAGGATTGCTGACTGGGACTGGGGTAAGGTTAAGCTTGTCTAACATCCTCGCAAGGAAGTGCTGATAGGAGGACAGATCAGATGCTGGGAGATGTGGAACGAAGGTTCCTCTCCCTCCGTAGAGGGACAAGAGGATGAAGACGAGCCCCCAGGTTCAGGGTCCGGCTGCACAGAAGCGTGGTGAAACACCTGCTGGTCCAAGGCATGGAGGTAGGTGGGGAAATGTGCAGCAGAACCTCTGAACTGTTCCCAGGTGAGAGGTCCGCGAGGACCGGGAATACCTGGGACAACCGGGGAGGAAGACAGAAGCTCAGGGGACAGGCTCCTGCCAACAAGAGAAAAGTCTCTGTTAGGGCAGCAGGGCCAACAGGAAATCCTTGGCAGGGAGGGTGATCCGAAGGTGCTGCAGCTAACAGCCGTTCAACTGGGTCAGAATGGTCAGAGCTGTGCCCAAAGGAAGAAATCCCCCCGTGAGGTAACCGGGACCATGCGAGTCCAGAAGAATGGCCCCTGATCTCAGGGGGGACTCCTCCAGGGAAAGGCAAGGGTCTGTACTTTGACTCCTTCCAGAACCTGGCTGGTCTCTGGGGAGGGTGCACCACGCCACACCTCTGCCTCTCAACCCTTCGGAATCAGAGAGGGACCTCATCCTTGTAGCCACCAGCCTAGGTAGCTGGCAACTCCGGGCAGCCTTCAAGGAGTCCACTCTGGGAACCGTACCTTCCCCTCCTGGTGCACCCCGGGCTACCCCAAACTTGGCCTGTCCAAACACACTGGGGGGGGTGCCCCAACTGGATGAATAGCAACACCAGTGGCCACAGGTTGCACAGCAGTAGTCATGGGACCACCACTGGCTGGTTAGCTCTGACCTTAAGGTTCACCGGCGACAACCGACCCCCAGAGTGAGGCTGAGTGGGGGCCGAGGTGCTAGAAACAGAGGGGTCCAAAGATTTTGAAGAACCTGGAAGCCAGTCTGGATCAGACCTAGAGTCTGTCTCCAAAGAGGCAGGCTCCGAGGTCTGATGCCAGACAACTCCCCGAGCCCCTCCATTTCCTGGACCCTGAAGCGGGGCACCCTGAGATTCGGCACTGCAAATGCCGCCAGAGGGAAGTATAGCCCCACGCCCATTGCTGCGAGTGGCACCAGAGTTGGGCGCGACCCCGAGCATAGATCCATGCTCCCCCCAGCGCCACCGACTGCCAAACCCAACATGGCACAACGCCCGACCCGGCATACACCCCGCACTCGAACGACACCGGAAGCTGCCGCTGACCCAAACACGGCACCGCATAACACCGCGATGTGAGCAGTGCCGAAGGCAGGTCCGTCCCCGACCGTGGCACTGACCCCATCCCCGGCGCCGAGGACAGGGACAGAGCCAGCTCCTGCCCTGGTGCTACGCAAAGCGCACAGTGCCGGGACCAGAACCGGCCCAGAAACATCCAAACCTCCACCCCTGGTGCTGCCGAGAACTCCGATGTCACGAGTAGCATCAGAGGCAATGGCAGCGCCAAGATGAGGCCCGACGCCGACCGCAGTGCCGCGCTCAAAGCCCACTGTGCCACGAATGGTGCCGGGCCAAGAGCAGCACCACGAGATCGGGTATCGAGGATGGTGCTGGCCCAATCCATGAAGGGCCCGGAACACACCGAGGGAGCTTCGCCACCAAAGAGGCGAGACTGCCAATGGTGTTTCTCCGACTGACTCCCTGGGGGCCAGCCTGGGACTCCTGCACCATGGAAGAAACCCCGCCGCAGTAAGGCTAAAAGAGGTGGGGGTTCCTCCTCCAGGGCCGCCATAGAACTGGAGGAGGACCGGAGGAAGGGCCGAGAATCCTCGCCTTGGCCTGGCAACTGCGCATTCGTCCTTCCGAAAGTCAGCGGGGCATGTATGACCTTCAATGTGCGGTTCTCAATTACACAGTGGTCCATCAAGAAGCAAATGTCGCAGTTATCCATATTGTGGTTGGGGCCGAGGCAGGAAAAGGTTCAAAGTGCTGGTCCATCACGGAACAGAGGCGGCCACAGGGGTACCGATGCATAGGGCAGCCCCACTTATCGCCTTCGCCCCTGGACGAGACATGACCGAACGGAAAATAAAATAGAAACAGTACTATTTATGCCAAGCAGGTGAGCGAGAACCGAGGCAACTATCACTATACTAACGCTTAGAAGGATCGGACGGACTAGGCCACAAACTATCAGTCTCTCACGAGGTACCACACTTGATGGCAGGAAAGAAAGAACTGGGCGGAGTTTACAGCAGCTAACGGCTAACCCTCAAGCGCCACGTGGGAACATCGGCCTTGAGGCAGCGCCGGCTTGCCGCCGACTCCTCCCAGATAAAAAAGTCTTCGCTGGGCCCTAACTTGAGGCTTATATCCACTAGTGATGAATGGTAAGACTGACACAGATAAGATATGAAAATTACGTAACGTACTGTAATTCTTGGATCTCTTGGACGAAGCCCCACCACTCATTCACACTAGTGGGATTAGCGCCGGAGGCACCAGGACCCATCAGGAGCAAACTTTTGGCTGGAGGGTCGGGCGCGAGATGGCGCCGCTGGAGGCACGGCACTGGGGAAAGCAGCCGTCGAGCGGTAATGACTATCTCGACACGCACCTCCAACCGCCTCAGTACCTTTTTTACCAAGGAGGCAGCGCAACTAACGTAAAGAGTAAATCTAACTTTAAAAACGGACATAAGATAGTCCGCATTTACTCGCGGTAAGAAGGGTCAGTCAAAGAAGTCTTCACGGCCCAAAGATTTGAGGGAGGAAGACCAACACAGCGTGAGTCGGGGATGGAGATGGTGAATGAGCAGGATCATTCAAGAAGATCAAGAATTACGTAGGTAATGCACTTTTCAGTATCTTCCTGGACATAAGTCTCCACCACTCATTCACACTAGTGGAGAGTACTGCGTGATAATCCCCAAAAGGGCGGCAGGAGACCAGAGCTCACGGGACTAAGACAGAAGTCCATTAAGGATAGTTCTGCTGAATGCGGAATGATGCTCTTGCATGAACATCCAGTGCATAATGCTTAACCAAGGTATGCACTGAGCTCCAGGTGGCGGTTGGCAGATATCTGCAATTGGAACATTGCCACTTCCGCTAGGGATGCCGAAGGCGGTTCCCTAGTAGAGTGAGCGTACAATTTCACCTTCTAATTTAACTTGAGCTATGGAATAGCAATGCCGAAGGCATGCCATAACCATGAAGAGATGCATCTGATAGCGACAGGTTGACCCAGCCGGTGTCGCTGAAAGAAACAAACAGTTGCTGAGTCTTATTAATATCCTTGGTTCTATCTAAATAGAACTGCAAGGCCTCTTAACATCCAAGGAATGAAGAGCTCGCTGCCTTCGCTTTGGAAATTAGCAAAGTAAGCGGGAAGTACCAGAGGTTAGTTTAGATGGAATTCTGACACAACCTTGGAAGAAATTTAGGATGAGTACTGGAGAACTATCTTGTCTTTATGGAATACAGTATACGGAGGGTCCGTGAACCAGGCATGTATCTCAGAGACCCTGCGGCTGAGGTAATGGCCACCAGGAAGGCAGTCTTCCAGGTAAGAATTTTAGCTCACATGTAGCTAGGGGTTCAAAGGCTTCCGAGAGAGCATGTCCAGCACCAGGTTAATCGTCCCAGGCTGCAACTGGACGCTAACAGGGGTCTGGTATGAAGAACTCCTTAAGAAATCTCTTCCAATAGGTAACTGAGCCAGAGTCAAGGAAAAACGCTCATGGAACCTGAGATGGCACTAAGGTGAACTTAACTGTGGAGTACTGGAGACCTGAGTTTGATAGGTCCAAAAGATACTCCAGAACCTTGTCAGGAGGACAGGAAAAGGATTCCAAGAGGACTTTGTACACTAGAGAGAAAAACGCTTCCATTTGAAGCGTCAGCTGGGTGGCTGGCTTTATGAGCAGCCAGAAGGATGTCTGAGACTCTACGAGGACGTTGAACGATTCACTTCCACCCTTCAGGATCCAAGCATGAAGGTGAAGTGATTTAGGTTGGATGGATCCAACGAACCCTGAGTCAAAAGATTGATTTGGTAAGGAAGTGGTCTCGGAGAGGCTGCCAACATACTGTTGAGTAGAGGAAACTATAGTTGCCGAGGCCAGGAGGAGCAATGAGAATCATTTTAGTCCCCTGAGACTCGAACTTGAGGAGTACCTCTGGATTAGAGGAAGCCGTGGAAAGGCGAAAGAAAGCGCTTTGTCCACCGGGCATGCGAACGCATCCTGACAGAAAATGCCAGGCCCTGGATTTCTGGAGCAGAAGAGAGGCAGTTTTGCTGAGTGGGATGCAAAAAGGTCCAGGTCTTGAGTCCCCACTCTTTGAACAGAGACCCAGCTACGGCTGGATCGAGAGACCACTCGTGAGGGTCTGCCTCCGTTCTGCTGAGGTGATCTGCTAGGTTGTTTTGTATACTGGCAGATAAACCGCTGAATCAGAGACTTGTGCCCAAGCACCACTCCCACACCCTCATTGCTTCCCTGCAAAGGGGATAAGAATGAGCACCGCCTTATGCTTGTTGGATGTAATACATCACAGCTTTGTTGTCCGCTTGAAGGAGAATGTTCTGTGACAAAGGACATCCGTCAGAGCTGGATCGGATAGAGGGACCGCTCTCATCTCCAGGACATTTATGTGGAGATGAGTTCTAACTGAGTCCATACACCTTGAGTGTGGAGGGAGGACAGTGAGCTCCCCATCCCATTAGCGGCGCGCTGTGGTGATGGAGATCTGATGATCCGGGGAGCAAAGGGGAATCTTCCAGATTGCTCTTGAGACCACCAGGTGAGAGACCTTCAAGGCCCGGCCACCTTGATGGGATAAGACTGGGGTGAGAGGTCGAGACCACTGAGTGGAGAGCATCCATTGGGTGGTTCTTTGCGCACCGGCCAGGGGTACAGTGAACACCGAGGACGCTATGAGACCTAACATGCGTTGCATCGAGAGAGCTGTAACCGGTTGGTTCTCCCTCGAGTGTAACGGGCCATCCGAAGGATGTCGAGTCTTCTCTCTCTGGAAGGAAAGCTCTCGGAAGAGGTGTCTAGAAGCCGCCCCTATGAAAAGGAGCCTCTGGGAGGGCTGCAGTTGGGAGATTTTTTCAAATTCAGCAGAACCCCATGGACATGAGAAGACGAGAAGTCGCTTTGCACGGCTTCCTAAAGTCCCTTGGTTGAAGGGATTGTTAGAAGCCAATCGTCCGGTAGGGAAACACTGAGTCTGATCTTCTGAGATGCGCCGAGAACTGCACAACACTTTGTAAAAACTCATGCCGAGGATAGCCTAAAGGGCAGAACTCTGAACTGATAATGCTGACCCAAAGCTACAAACCTGAGGAACTCTATGTGGGTCGGGTGAAGGGGATATGCTGGTAAGCATCCTGCATATCCAGGAGGCCAGCCAGTCGTGTTGCTGCAGCAAGGGTAACAGGGCACCTAGGGAATATTTTGAATTCTCCCTGGGGAGAAATTTGTTTAACTCTTCGAGGTCTAGAATGGGGTATCCCCCAGATTTCTTTTGGAACCAGAAAGTAATGGGAGTAGAACCCTGTGTTTCGCAGATGCGGGGCACCAGTTCTATTGCCCTGTTGTTCAGAAGGCCCCTGATCTCTCGCGGTGAGGAGGTCTGACTGAGAGGCCGACAACCTGGGTTGTCGCCTGGGAGGACAATTGGGGTTTCAAGAAATTGAGAGAATAACCTCGCTAATTATCCAAAGGACCCATTTGTCTGAGTTGTGGACTTCACTGGTTGTAGAAGCACATCAGACGACCTCCCACTGGGAGGAGAAAGTTCCACCTGGCAGAGTGGAGTGGAACTTGGGCCAGCATTATAAGGTGGCGCTTGGGGCTTTAGGCCCCGCGCTTTCTGCTGCTGCCTTCTTTTGAGGTTGCAGGTTGGCTTTATGGAAGCTTCCTGCCTCTGCCTCGGAAGCGACTGAACGATCATGAAAGTGACGTTTCGTTCACATGCCCCTCGAGAGGGGGCAGGCAGAGGTCTGGCCAATTTAATGGCCGATCTAGTCTTCTGAGTGGCCTCTAAGGCTTGCTCCACCTGAGGGCCAAAAAGATAGGAGCCATCAAAAGGCACATTACTCAGCTGCTGAGCATCATTCGTGAAGCCAGAAGTACGCAGCCAGGAATGGCGCCGAAAGTACAAACTGCTGCTGATCTAAAGCAGTGTCAAAGCGCCCATGGCAGCTTTGACCTGTTGGTTATTGGACCAACACTTATTAACGGTCAGAAGAAGCTCTGACTTGGAGTCCGAATCTGAAGAGCTTCAACCATTCTTTTCATAGAGTGCCACAGGATATACTCATACTGAGAAAAATAGCCTTGATAACTGGCAATACGCATACTTAGAGGAGGCAGCAAAGACTCTTACCTAATGTATCATTCTTACTGAGACTTTGTTAATAGGTTGAGCTGTAGTAGTTTTGGGAAGAACGACTTGTCATTCTCTCGCCAGGACTACAATAGGATCTGCAAAGGCTTGGGATGCCAAAAAGGGACGATCCTTGGGAGCTGAATACTTTATCAATGGATTTAGCACTGAGGGAATAAGAGCAGGATTATTCCATACCATTTGAGACAGCCGCTCAAGGAAGGCTGGATCGGAGGAGTCAACCTGAGGGATCTCCAAGCATGAAGATACTCGAGTCTTAATATCTTCCCAGGATCGATGTCTGTAGTCTGGAGAGAAAGAGTGGATCTCAGGTTCCTTCAACAGAGACTTAGGACAGGTCCTCGCACCACAGGCTCTGTAGCAAAGAAAGATCCGTTTCTCCATTCATCACCCAACCAAGGTCTGGGTCAGCTCAATCATCATCTCCTGATGGTCCAGAAAGGACTGTTTGGACAGGAAAGGAGTGAAAATTAGAGAGGAGGAATAGTCAAGAGGCACGCTGAACTGCAGCGCCCGGGCGGCACTGCTGGACAGCGCCGCGCAAGCCACCGCGCCAACGCCACTGCGCTGACCACGCGGGCGCCATGCAGACCGACGGCACGCCGCCAGGCGCCACTGACCACGCTGCGTCAGGACGGCGCCGGAAGACCCAGCGCATCAAAACGGAGCCGGCTAAGCCAACAGACTCTGCAGAAGGCGCTGAAAAGCCCCAGGAACCTGGAAAGCTAGAGGGAAAAACAGGAGATAAGGGCATCGGTGTGGCCCCTCGTCGCAGCCATGTGAGGGGAAACACCTAAGCACGGAGTCGCTGGCACTCAAGAAGGCGCCAGCGATTAGGAAGGTCCAATCGCCCTACCTGATCGCAGGAGAGCCCGAGGGCCTGAGGCAACCGAGCCAGGCAGAAGAACCAACCTCCAGCCCATCGCCCATAAGAGCGCCCACTGATGAAACTGCTCATCTGGAGCCCTACCTATAGGCGGGAGGGGCTCGATGTCGAGGGACGACGATTACCGGAAGTTGGCGATCCAAGAAGGAGACTGGCAACTAGAACGATAACCACGACCGTCGGCACAGACATACCAGAGGGCGACCTCGGTGATGCCTTCTCTTTTTGACCTGTGGGCGAAGAAGAGCTTGAGGCTGAACGGTGCCGAGAATGCGACCGTTTATTTTATGCCCGACGGGGACCGCCCATCCCCGGGCATCGGACCGACGTCTGTCAGAACCCCGCTGAGGAGAAGAGGCTGACCAGACCCAGCCCGGCTGACTGAACAGCTTTCATACGAAGTCTCCCTACCGTCACCGGACCTGCTCATGGTCGACTCCGTCCAGTAGGCCGAGACTTCTTCAAGTAAGTTAAATTTAAAATATTAGAAAAATTTAACGAAAATAGAATAAAATTAAGCGATACTACTATCGTGATAATGTTACAAAAAAACAAACTGAAAACTATGCGCTAGTTTGAAGTTTGACTCCCGACAGGCGAGCGACGTCGTCACTGAAGCGCACTGCGGCGTGGAAAAAGGAACTGAGGCTGTTGGAGGGTCGCCGCGAGATAGTCATTACCACTGAAATGCTGTCAAGGCACTGCGGCTCATGGGCGCCATCTCTCACAACACCTCCAGCAAAAAGTTTGCTCCCGATGGGTCCTAGTGCCTCCAGCGCTAATCCCACTAGTGTGAATGAGTGGTGGAGACTTATGTCCAGGAAGATCTGCACACATTCGGGACCTTTGGGAAACAATCTTAAGGACATGCTTAACCCCGAGCAAGCCGGTCCTCAGGCTACAAATGGCTACCATGAAGCAAGCTCATACCCAACTAGAGACTGGAGATTCGAGACAGCCAGGTCCAAAGCACGCTGAGAAGCAAGCTCAGTCAAACGATAGTGCTGGACAGATAGGCAATTCTAAAGAGAAACAGGATAACAGAGAAATAAATGGAAAAGAGGAACCATATAGAAAAGTGCTAGCAGGGGACAAAGCACCACCAAGAGACAAATTGCCAATCCAAACATAGTGTGAACCCTCGTTCAACCCCCAAGAAGATTTAATAACTGAAATGAGAGAAGGATTTAAGAGTATTAAAACATCTATCTCAGCACTGACTAGTTCAGTATCAGACTTGGTGCAAAAGATGAACTCTCTGACAATAAGAACCACAGAACTTGAGGAGAGCATAAGTTCAGTGGAGGACTCACTGAATCCCTTAAATGCTAAAATAAAGGAACATTGTGCAGAGTTACAGGTCCTACAGCTCAAAATTGAAGACATGGAAACTTGGAGCAGAAGGGTCAACCTCAAGCTGGGAGGAATTCCTGAAGGGCTCAAGGGAACGAAGCCAACAGAATTCTTTGAAAAGCTGCTTCCGGAAGCTTTAGATAGACCTTACCCTGAACAGAAGATAGAACTTGACTGAGCTCACAGGGGGATAAAGAAAGTATAGTTACGTAGGAACTTACCGTAACAGTAGATCTTTGAGAGAGGTTCCTTCAGTAGGTCATCACAAATAGGACTGACGTCACCTGATGTCAGGCCGCACAGCAGACTTTTCTAGCAATCCCTGACGGGGGACCACCGCCCACCCGACGTCATGTGACTGACATCAGCATGATGGTATATAGTGGCGGTGCCACCCCACGCCCTCCAATTCTCCCTGCCGAGGCCTAACAGCAGGAGCCGAACAGGATTGGAGACCCTGTAAAATTAAAATGAGGGAAGGAGTAAGGAAAATATATGACCTACTGAAGGAACCTCTCAAGATCTACTGTTACGGTAAGTTCCTACGAATTGCAATACTATCTTACTCAAGTGGGTTCCTTCAGTAGGTCATCACAAATAGGACTGAGTCCCAAGCAGTCCCTCTAAGGAGAGACCGAGAGAAACTAGGAAGGGGGCAAAACAAAATCCACGGAAAAGACTGAGGTCCGAAAAGGACCCAGCCTAGGACAACAGATCCTGCAGGACAGCTAGGCCAAAGCCAGCCCTCTGCCTAGAAGCAATGTCCAAACTATAATGCTTGGTAAAGATATGGACAGAACTCCAAGTAGCGGCGGCACAAATATCCGCTGCAGAAAAATTACGAAGGAAGGCTGCAGAAGCGGCCATGCCCCTAGTAGAATGATCCCTGATAACACCCGGGAGGGGTTTGTCATACTTTTGGTAACAGTATCTGATGCAGTTGCCCAACCATTTGGAAAGGCCCTGCTTGGAAACCGTTTTGCCTCGAGTTCGAGGCATGAAAGAGACAAACAATTGGTTGCAAGAGCGCAAGTCCTTGGTTCGGTGTGTGTAACACCAGAGAATCCGGTGCACATCCATCGTATGGAGGAGTGTCTCACCCCCATTAGTGGGAGCCGGATAACATACCGGAAGCTCTACCAATTGGTTCAGAGTAGCTTCCGACACCACCTCTGGAAGGAACCACGGAAATAAGGTAAGGCTCCTTACAAACCAACGCATGAAGCTCCTAAATTCTTCGAGCTGAAGTGATGGCAACCAGAAACAACGCCTTCCAAGACAGAAAGCGTAGGTCTCAGCTCATTGCTGGTTCGAAAGGAGGCAAGGTGAGCTTTTCCAGGACAAAATTCAGGTCCCATGGTGGTGTTGGACTGCGGATGGGGGGGTTTCAGATGGAGAATCCCTTTCAAAAAGGTCTTTGAGATATCCACCTGAGCCACGGGTTTACCATCCACCAGCTCGTGGTATGCTGAGATAGCTGAGAGGTGCACTTTCAGAGAGGAATAGGCTAGACCTGAGTCCGATAAGTGAAGGAGGTATTCCAAGACTTGTGGGGCCGAACAAGAAAAAGGGTTCCAGCCCTTCGTGGTTGTCCAAATAGAAAACCGCTTCCACTTCAATGCATAAGTGGAATGGGTGGAAGGTTTTCTGGCTTCGACAAGGACCTGTGCCACTCGAGAGGATACCCCAAAGCGAGAGAGGGCTACGTCCGCAGGAGCCATGCATGCAGATGCAGGGTCCTGAGCCCCGGATGAACCAGACGACCTTGATCCTGAGTAAGGAGATCGTGAGTCAATGGAAGTGGAACCAGTGGTTCCCTGGATAGCTGCTGAAGCAGTGGGAACCAAATTTGTCTCGGCCAAAGAGGAGCGATGAGAATCATCTTGGCCTTCTCTGTCTGTAGTTTGAGGAGGACCCTCTGCAGAATGGGAAATGGAGGGAAGGCATATAAAAATTTCCATGTCCAGGATAGAGACAATCGCCGCTCCAGAAAGCTCCTGGCTCTGGAGCGAAGAAGCAAAACAAGGAAGTTTGCACTGAATTGAGAGGCGAATAGGTCGAGTTCCGATCACCCCCAATTTTGGAAGATGGATTCCGCCACTTCCTAATGAAGTTCCCTCTTGCGAGTGGGGGTCCGCGATCTGCTGAGACTGTCCACCAGGATGTTTAGAACTCCCGGTACATGTACGGCCACTAGGGACAAGTGGTGCAGGACTGCCCAGTTCCACACCCTGGTCGTATCCCTGCAAAGAGGATACGACCGGGTTCCTCCTTGTTTGTTGATGTACCAGACCACCGACATATTGTCCATTTGGATGAGCAGTGTTCCCTCAGACAGCAGGGGTTGAAAGGCCTGAAAGGCATACAGGACCACCCTGAGTTCTAGAATACTGATGTGAAGAGAAAGCTCCAAGCCGGACCAAAGTCCCTGGGCTTGGTGTTCCCCCAGATGCGCACCCCACCCCATGTTCGAGGCATCCATGGTGAGTGTGGCTATGGGCGCTGGTCTTCAAAACGGGAAACCCAAGGAAAGATTGTGTGGATTCATCCACCATAGAAGATCCTTCCGGACCGCTAAGGAGATGAGGACCAAATGTTCCAGATCGTCCAAAAGCTGGTCCCATTGAACCCTCAGGGACCACCGAGTGATCCTCATGTGGAGCCTGGCTAGGGGAACGGTACATATGGAAGCTGCCATGAGGCCTAACAGGCGAAGGACCTCCCTGGCTGGGATGGTCCAGCAAGACACCACTTTGGTGGCCTGGTGGACCAGAGTCTCCACTCTGTCCTGAGGAAGGAAAGCTCTGCACTGGACCGTGTCGAGGACCGTCCCAATAGACTGTAGTCTCTGGGTGGGGATGAGGTATGATTTGGGCACAGTGACAGTGATCCCAAGTCGACTGAACAGGTCCAGGGTAAACGACAGAGCCCCCAATAACGCATCCTTGGAAGGGGCCGCTAGAAGCCAATCATCCAGGTAGGAAACACTGCAATACCTCTGCGGCATAAAAACGCCGCAACCACCACTAGCCACTTGGTAAAAACCCGAGGTGCCAATGATAGGTTAAAGGGGAGTGCTCGGAACTGGAAGTGCTCCTCGCAGAACAGGAAACGCAGGAACTGACAGTGGTTGGGGAAAACAGGGATATGTAGGTAGGCATCCTGCATATCCAGGGTGCAAAGCCAGTGGTTCTCCAACAGGAGCGGCAGAAGGCTCTGTAGCGTCAGCATGCAAAACTTCTTGTACTCGACAAAATGATTCAGCTGACTGAGATCTAGAGTGGGTCAGAAGTCCCCGGTCTTTTTTGGAACCAGGAAAAATGGGAGTAGAAGCCTTTCCGTTTGCCCTGGAGGGACTCACTCAATTACTTGTTTTAGCAAGAGCGAATTTACTTCATTTTGAATGAAGAAAGCCTGATCCCAAGAGTATGAGAACTTCACCGGAGGGTTTCCCGGAGGGATTTCCAGTAGCTCTATAGCGTGACCTGAGGGCACTAATTGCAGGACCCACTCGTCGGAGGAAATTGCCCTCCACTCCTGAACCTGGAGAGCGAACCTCCCCCCCACCTGCTCCTCGCTGAGAGGCTGAGGAGGCAGAGGGGCCGGGGAGTCAAGAAGTGGCGGGTCGGTCAGCGGGAGGACACCCTGACCGATGCAGATTCTTGGAGGCGGGGGGGGGGGGGTACCCGTGGCCTTCCGCTTGCCTTGGCAACACGCCTGAGCGGATTTCCCCTGCCGCCAGGTCCTCTTCCGAAAGGGTTGCTGTTGTCTTCATTGAGAAGCACCCGATCGGTACATCGACCAAACAGATCTAAGGGCAACACCTTTGTCCTGTAGGTCTGTAATTATATCTTTGGTGTCGCCTCCGAAAAGGACGAGCTGTGGAAAGGGGCATCCTGAATCGCCGACTGAACCTCGTTAGTGAAGCCAGGAGTGCCGTCTCAGGGCCATGGAATTGACTGAATTGTAGGTGGTCCGTAAAGCATGTTTACAAGAAATCCTGGAGAGGCGAAGATCCTTGGCGAGTTCCTCCTTGAGAGGTGAAGGATTCATATACTGGACCTTCGCCTCCAACCTGGCCATAGTCGCTTTTGGTGGGACACCATATGACCTATAACTAAGAGGGGCCGGGTACGCGTGGCGAAGAATACACTTTCTTGCCAAACTGGTCCATCTGCCTCGACTCCTTATTTGGAGGAGTGGTGCTCAAGTGCTTGGGCGTATTGGAGCGATCATGAGCCGCTGAAATGACCACGGAGTCTGCCTTCGGATGGGACTTCAAAAACGAAGCATCCTTAGGCACCCGGTAAAGCCTGTCCGCCCTCTTGGGGACAGCCGGGACAGATTGAGGCATCTGCCAGATGGTGGTGGTGAGATGTTGGTGGGGGGGCCATCCATGGAGGAACTGGGACTGGAGAAAGGGACTCCAAATCGAGGTGCTCCACGAGTTGCTGTCTCATTGGGTCCTGTTCCTCTGACTCCCAATCGAAATAATCTTTGAGGGCCCTCAAGATATCCAAGAAGGAAGGATACTCAGGTGGCGATTTCGGTGAGGTCTTGCCTCTTGGCTCGGGTTCCTCCACAATTTCCTCCTCCGAAGAGTCCTCTCTCCCATCAGAACTATCATTGGCCTCCACCACTTGACGATGTTCAAAGCGAGAGAGGGGAACATCCAGTCGAGTCTTCCCCGAGAGGTGGACAATCGGACCCGAACTACTTGGGGAAGGGGACTTATGAAGCGGCGGATGTGGGAGTCTTGCTTCTAGGTCCAAAACTAACTCTGACCTCGGCCCCTGCCACCAAGACTGTAAGAAAGACTTGAAATCCGGTGCAGCCGGAGGGGGTGGAGGAGGAGTTGGTTGAGGCTGGGGGGGAGAAGGAGGAGGAACAGCAGCTGGTGTAGGGTAATACCCATGCGGACCCATGTAATGGGTATATGGATGATAATCCTGATAAGACTGTCCCACTGGACTCCATCCAGGAGCGGGAACCTCTGGGTAAGGATCCCCAGGATACCCGTGGGTAATGGGGGACAGTGAGGGGATGGTTATAGAACCCCGTCATCAGCCCTGACGTCGGAGGAACCCATGTCGGACTCGCTGTGGTATATATTAAATTAGGATCCGGTGTCAGAACAGTCCATATTATAGAGACTGATGTCAGCACCGGCGCCACCTGATCCGGTGCCGGAAAAGGATCCGGCTTCAGAGGAGCCGGCGTCGGCGCCGGACGGAGGGTCTCAGTAGTAGGAGTCGGGTCTGGCGTCAGGGCTGACGGAATAGGCATGACCACCAGGCCCGGCGTCGGGACTGTTGTAGGGACCGGCAGCGTTGGAGGTGCTGGTGGTCCCGGCATCGGGACTGCTGTGGTAACAGGCAGCGTTGGAGTCGCCAGTGGTCCCAGCGTCGGAACTGTAGTGACTGGCAGCAATGGAAGTGCCCACAGTCCGTCCTGGGGCTGAGGAAGGGCCTCCAAAGAAAGGCCGTCTGGCCGAGGAGGAGTCTCCTGACACTGGTCCCCAGCGGGGGAGCACGGGGAAGAAATGAAAATTACGTACCTACTGTAATTATGATCTTTCTGTGTATCGTCACCATTCATCACCTTTGGGTACATGGCCAGAGGTCATGACCTTGTGGGAGCTTTTTTTTTTTTAGGAAGGTGGAGCCGACGCACCATCGGCACCTCCCTCGAGGCTGACGCATTGCGTGGCGATCACGGGTTGGCCGTTAGGCGCTATCGATTCCGCATGCCTGCTAGTTCTGAGTCGCCGGAGAGATAAGAGGAAGGGAGTGGAGGGTGGGACAAGGTAGTCCAAGGGACAGGAAAAAGGAAACGATATCAAACTAAAAGGAGAAACAACGACTGAGAGGACAGAAAGAAGAAGTCGGAAACTAAAGGGATTGGGAGGGGCCCCAATATCTGGAAATAGAGGAGGGAGGTAGAGTGGGACAAAGAATTCAGAAGGTAGGAAGAGAGGGGAGAAGGATAACACATCTCAGACCTTGGTCTGTCTCCAGACTGTATAGGAACTGCAAGGATTGGTCAAAGGCTTCTTGCCAGAATTCAAGGCACAGAATGGCTGGCAAAAACTCCATCTGAGCAGAATCAGCTATCCTGGAAGAAGGACAGGGCACAGAGAATTAACACCCTCTCAAGGAAAGATTTTGGTGAAAAAGGAAAAGGAGTTTTTTTTTTTGTGTAATAAAGGATAGTCCTAAGGACAAAGAAAAATAAGATGGATGGAACAAGGAGGAGGAGAGAATGGAGGGCAACTACCAACTCCCACACCACAGGGGTGGAGCAAACACACTAGAGAAGGAGTGCCCCCCCATCCTGACCACTCTACCCAGAACATTGTCCCCCAATGTGTCCCTGTTTACCCTACTCCTAACAAAGAAAGGAGGGGGGCGAGGCTGGGCACAGAGAGGGAGGGAGGTGGACCCAGAGACTGAGGCCCCAGGGGGATGGAGCGTGGGGTTGCAATGAATGGTGAAGATACACAGAAAGATCAAAATTACGGTAGGTATGTAATTTTCGTATCTTATCTGTGTCAATCTTCACCATTCATCACCTTTGGGTCAGTGCCGAGCCCCCCTGAAGGGAGTTTTCTTTTACACCCTAAGGGACAAAGCCCCTTAGCTCTCAGTGGGTGACACACTAAGAGGGAGAACCTTCAAGGCCTGGAGAAGCCCGAGAGTGGGGAGAGTGAGATGGGGACCCCCCGGAGGGGAAGGAAGTGGCCCCGACAAACATCGTCTCGCTCTACAGGAGAAGAGATAGGTTCTCTGGTGAGCAGAGTTAATCACCCTACGCTGGGCCAACGGTGACAACCGGGAAAGACGTAGCCATGTCGTCCGCCTAGTGCAGATCGCTGTCTCTACGACCCTGGTAGCTACCTCGTTGGCATCATAGGATGCCCTCGCTTGGTGCCTTGCTAGCTCCAGGCCACGCGCAGAGAGTGCAATGGCTTGTCTGGTTTTCTCCGTGTCAGGCAATGAGGCTAGGAGTTGACCTAGCCTGGACCACAAGAACCTGTCATAGGCTGCATAGTGGGCCTGATGTGCAGAAATGGAAAGCAACAACCGTGCCGAGTAGAAAGCCCTCCTACCCCAGAAGTCAAAATCCGAGGAATCTTGATCTGGGGACCAGTCACGGTGAAGGGCGTGAAGCCCATCAGGAGTGTCCAACTGTGTCAATCCAGAATGCGGAGGAGGCATGGAACCTGGAGACTCCGGGGGGGGGGCGAATACCGCTGGCAGAGATCCTAGGGGCAGGAACTCCGGGGAAGGGTCTCTGCCAGAAGCGCAATGATGCCTCTCGAAAGGGAGCAGGCCAGGGAGGCACCACAAGGGTGGCCTCGCTGAAATCGCCTAGAAAGGTGTGCGCCGAGTGCTCTGGATTGCTTACAGTGGCAGGGGTGAGGTGCAAGTCCTCCAACATCCTCACGAGGAAACGCTGATACTCAGCGAGATCAGCAGCTGGAGAGATGTGGACAGAAGGCTCCTCTCCCCGAGAAGAGGGGGATGAAGAATTGGAGGGCACCGACTGCTTAGAGGGTGGCTGTTTGGGGGGAGGTTGAAAAACCTGTCTGTCCATTGCCCTAATGTAAGCTGGGAACCGAGCAGCCACAGCCCTGAACTGCTCCCAGGAGAGGCCCGCTAGGACCAAGGATGCCTGGAAGCACAGGAGAATGCGGCAGAGGGATGTGGACAGAGCAGAGAAGAGATATCAGCTGACCTCCACCTGGGCTAAGGAGTGGACCAAGAGCACCCAAAGAAGAAGGTGCCCCGGAAGACTCCACATCTGACAGCTGAACAACCATTTCAGTGCTGCCTTGGCTGCACCCGGAAGAATCCCCCCTGTGAGGTGACCGGGGCCATATAGGTCCAGAAAGACAGTCCCCTACCTCAAAAGAATGCGGCTCCCTCAAAGAGACCGAGGAGGAAGAGCGGAGAGCCGCACTACGGCATCTTCCAGAGCCCAGGTGGGCCCCAGAAAAAGGTAGCCATGCAGACCCCAAGCCCCTCGACTCCTCAGAGTCCAAAAGAGCCCTCCTCCTCCTCGAGAGGGTCAGCCTAGGTAGCTGACTGCTCTGGCCAGCACCCGTAGGAGCTTTCCAGAGCACAGTACCCTCCCCTCCCACAGGTGCTCTGATCGGCCCAAAAGTTGGGCGATCCAGGCACACCACAGGTGGGGGTAACACTGCTAAGGGGGTCAGTGAACCTACCAAAACCGGGCTGCAGAGCAATGGTGGTCGGCACCCCTGACCCCAGTCTCGGCAGCCACCGACCCCACCTCAGAAGGGGGCTGACTCTGGCTTGTCGAGGATACTACAGGGCTGCCCACCCCAACAGTCAACCCCAAGGTGTCAGGCTGTTTGTCTGACTCAGAGTCTGACTCCAGCTCCGAAGAGGTAGAGGCCGAGACCCTGTGCCAGACCGTAGGAGGGTACCCGGTGCCATCCTTGCCAAAGGGGGTGTCAGAAACTGAAACCATGCCCGAGTCAGTGCCAGTGCCCCCTACAGCACCGTGAGCGGAATCCACAGACGGCACAGCCCCAGCCCCAGCCCGAACAGCAGCTCTGGACTCGGGACCAGCCAAGGTGCATCTGGCCCCACGGCGCCACGAGCGCCACCGAGGGCGGAGATGGAGCCAATGATGGCCCTGACGGTGCCATCTGCACCGAGGGCAAAAGCGGTGCCAATGATGGCGCTGACAGCGGAATCTGACGCCCCCACGGCGCTGAGTCCCGAGGACACGGCGCCGTGCTCAACCTCGGTGTCACAGACAGCGCCGAGGTGAGACGCAGACAAAGATGGCGCTGTAGAAACTCCCACAGCGCCGCTAGCAGTATTGGTGCCACGAACAGCACCGACAGCAGCCATGGAGCCGAGCGACAAACCTGCGCTGACAATGGCTCCGTTAGGGCCCACGGCGCCGACCAACGGTGTCGAAGATGGCACCAAGGCAGGCCTTGCGAACTGCGTGTCCAACACCGGGGGAGCCTTTACCCCCGAAGGGGCAACTGCCGCGGGGCAGCGCCTCCCGCTCCCCCCCCTGAAAGGAGCGGGACGGGCCTCCTGCACCGTGGAAGGAGCCTCGGCACCGGCCAGGCTACTAGTAGCCGAGGCTCCCTCCTCCTTGGTCCGTGTAGAACCAGGAGGGGACCCAGAGGAATGGCCAAGAGTACGTGGCTTGGCCCGATGAGTGCACACCCAACCCCCAAAAGTCGGCGGAGCTCTCCCAACTTTCCACACACGTTGTTCGATGACCCGGTAGTCCATGGAGAAACATACGTTGCACGAATCCATGTCGTGAAGCACGCCAAGACACGTAAGGCAATGGTCGTGCTGGTCGGTGATGGAAAATTTACAACCACAAGGGCACCGTCGCATGGTGGGCCATCCCGTCTTCAAAGTCTTCTTGCACGCCGACCCAGACACGACCTACGAAGAAAAAAACACCAAAAACAGACTTGACGTCGCCAAGAATAAAGTATATGGAAAGATCTTACCAGCGACATCGAGTAAGACAACTAGAACCGGCAGGACACGGCACCGATGGACTGTGGCACGAGAAATAGCTGGAGAACGAACTACATGGCGGTAGGCCTCAGATTGAATCTGGCTTCTGTGATGCTCGATGTGAAGGAGATGGGGTGCTCTGTTAGGTGCTCTACTCTAAAGGTGGTGAAAGAGATGAGCGAGGCACCAAGGTCTGAATTATGTGGATAGGATAACCGTTACCCAGACAAGGAGAGGCAGGAGTCAACTTAGTGCTTCAAGGCCCGCAGGGCATTTATTTTGTACCAAGGGTAGAGAGACACAATCACAAGAGGGAAGAGGGGTTGCCCGAGAACAATAGGGCAATAAGCAAAGAAATACTTTTATCTACTATACTAAGGTTATTACCACAAGAATAAACTTTAGGCCTACTGCCACTCTTATTCTGAAATTATTCTACACTTCTATACTCTTAGATGAGGATCAGGTGACATAAGCTACTCAGAACTGTACCAGGGTAATTATCATCACACATTTCCATATAAGTCCAGAAATTACAAGAGTCCAGACATCCGCCGTCTTCGTGTACACTGTCGTTCTTCGTTGGTAGCTACAAGGGAAGCAAAACAGAACTGTAGAACCCTAATCACAATTCCCAGCAAGGACCTAGTTAAGGCCACTGGGGTAGTGAGAGGTTTGGTAAACAGACCATATATTCTTCGGCAAAAGCCCACTCTCTCCATGGCTGCCGGAATGTAGAACCAGAGCAACTGATTACTGAAAATAACCCACTGAAAACAAAGGTTCTTTGGCCAAAACCCACTTCCAGGGTCGCCAAGGATGAAGATAGATCAAGATCTGCGTGGTGATGAATCCAAAGGAGGACTACCACGACCTGACTGATGCTGCAGCACTCCAAGGGCCAGCTAAACTCGGAAGGAACTCTGACAGGACCAGGAACCATAAGAATCTGAAAAGATGATGGTTGACTCAGAATCAGGAACTAACACAAAACAAAGAAACGGCGGATGCGTCCTGTACTCGGCTTCAACGGACTCGACTTTCGGCGAACGACCAGGTGGGGCACAGACTAGGTTCACCAGGATGAGCTCACTCTTCTGTAGAGGGCGACCAACTTCGGGACATCTGGAACAGGAACCATACGGAACGACACTGGCATGGCTGTCGTGATGCGTTTCGGTGGACGTACTTTCAAGCTGTGAAAACAAGAAAACGGCGAGTACGACTTGTACGACTAGCAACGGACTCGACTTCGGCGGATGACACAGACGGACATGATGAGCTGATGGATGGTCCCACAGAAGTGAAGAATGCTGAGAGGACATCTTCTTCTGAGTAGAGACTGATTCTGAGTACGTGGTGTTACAGACCACACTATGAGACTGCAGTGTGGTAGAAGATTGAAACTGTCTTCATACGGTAATGACCATATAACTGAAAAATGCCCAAAGAACTGTGGAATGATACAATAATTTGCCGGAGGAGGGCAAACTATAACTTCAGGAGTAATTATTACTGATGAGGGCCAATGTCCAGGTGCTTAGAGCAATAGCTCAGGTACTTAGACCAACAGTTCAGGTACTTAGAACAATAGTTCAGGTACTTAGAGCAATAGTTCAGGTACTTAGGGCGATAGTTCAGGTACTTAGGGCGATAGTTCAGGTACTTAGGGCAATAGTTCAGGTTAAGCAGTACAGTAATTACAGTAGTTTCACAGTATAGACAAATCGAACACTCTTAAATGAACCCCTGTTTCTAAACGTAGGGTCTTCTGGAATAGGATCTCTTTCAGTACGTCGTGGCTAAGGAATCCTATCTTTAGTACCACTAGACTGGCTTGCCCTATTCCGATAAGCCGGGGCCTCCCTTTAGTACCACTAGGCTGGCTTGCCCTATTCCGCTAGGCCGGGGCCTCCCTTTAGTACCACTAGGCTGGCTTGCCCTATTCCGCTAGGCCGGGGCCTCCCTATAGTACCACTAGGCTGGCTTGCCCTATTCCACTAGGCCGGGGCCTCCCTTTAGTACCACTAGGCTGGCTTGCCCTATTCCGCTAGGCTGGGGCCTCCCTACAGTACCACTAGGCAGGCTTGCCCTATTCCGCTAGGCCGGGGCCTCCCTTTAGTACCACTAGGCTGGCTTGCCCTATTCCGCTAGGCCGGGGCCTCCCTTTTGTACCAAGCTTTACCTCAGGCCTAATGCCCTACTTTTACCTCGGGCCTGATGCCCTACCAAAACTTGGGCCTGGTGCCCCACCTTACATTGGGCCTGGAGCCCCACTTCCTATTGGCCCTGGTGCCCCTCTTTACTTTGGGCCTGGTGCCCCTCTTTATCATGGGCCTGGTGCTCCACTTAATACTGGGCCTGGTGCCCCACTTTACATTGGGCCTGATGCCCCACTTGATAATGGGCCTGGTGCCCCTCTTAATATTGGGCCTGATGCCCTTCTTAATATTGGGCCTGGTGCCCTACTTTATTTTTGGGCCTGACTTGCCCTTTTAAAACTGCATGGCCCCTTTAATCTGCAGGCTCCCTGAGCCTGCTGTCAATCCTTAGACAGGTTGCCACCTTTAATCCGGCCCCCTAATTAATATTCATAGGCCTAAGCTTGGCCTTAGTGTCCTGGCCCCTCCCTGCTGGCGTCGCTACCTGCCCACCCTCCTGACTATTAAGTTGGGGTCCTAATGACCCGATTCCCCTGTGGCGCTTGGTCGCCTTTCTTCGCGTCTTCCGCGCGCTTTAAATTAAATAAAACAGAGTATCTCTGGACAGGCGGTCAGCACGTAGCGTGTGCTGCCACCAACTCACCGCTCCGTCGTCCGCTGGAGGGCTGCTGCGATGTGGGGAGGCGGGAGGTACTCTGGCAGAGGAAGGGACTGAACAGGTGGCTGGGGGACGACCAGGGGGCCTCAGCAGGCCGACAGAGAGAGTGAAGATGTGGCACTTCAGTGCCGCCAATGTGGGACTGAAAATTAAACTTTTAAAACTACAGGGGGGCTAAAACAATAAAACGAAGGGGCTACACAGCCCCAAACCGTGGCAAACAGTCGTTTTACGTCTTTGTGGTGCCCGATGGCACCACCGACCACAAACCCACGTTGAGCAGGGAGGCTTCAGGCAGGAGAGGCAGCACAGGACCACAGCAAGCCCAGAGGGACGCTTCAACTCAAGGTAAGCCCTACACTGTCCCTTGACTTCTGTGTCCTGTCTCCTCAACCTCTGCCCAGGATCAACTGAACAACAGAACAAATATTTTTTAAACTTAAACCTGCCTGGGTTCTAGATTGGCTGGAGTGGAATGCTGTGCATGAGCCACTCAGTACAACATTCCATCTAGGCCATTGTGACATCTATTGCTTTTAAATCTTCCTTTTGACCATACTGTAAGTGCACAGGGCACTTCTCTGTATTATTTTAAATTTTTTCCATTACAAGGAGGTGAATCTTTTATTTTCAGGGCCCCTTATCCTAGTACCCTGCTGCCTACACCTACAGCAGGTATTCCGAGCACCTGTGAACCCCTTAATTTATTTATTTATTTTAAACTTTCTGGGATGCCACAACTTTGAGGCATTACAGATTCGGGCCCACCTAAAAATACATGTCCCCATGTATTCCCTTAACACTTTTATAAAATTTATCGTCTTAACAACCTCTAAAATCTTACTTAACACTCTATGAAGTCTTACGTTAATAAAACACTCTTAAAATCTCTAAAATATTCTTAAAACATCTACTATACTGTAAATTTTTGCAGTTTTACCCTAAAGTGACTGTGTCTGGGAAATTACTTGGATTAGATCTACCTGTTGTACCAAGGTATGAGTTGAAAAGCTTCTGTGATATACCTTCTAAGAGGGATACCTGTGTTCGATCTTTGAGATCTGCGGGATTGGAAATCAACAGGTATTTGAACAATACGTTCTCCTTCCAGGAAATCCGGTATTTCTGGAGCTATCACTGGTACACAATTCGAATGGTCCTGGGAATGCATATACGGAGTACGAGTCCAAGGTTCTGTACACCAACTGGTTGGTGCTTCTAGTTCCCACATTTTGTCTTTTGTGGACTCCTGCCTCTCTTTTGGCGTAGGACTGTCCTGTTCTTTAACGATCACAGTGTCTCTGAAAGTGGAAGCTTTTAGTAGATTGTGATGGACAATCTTGGTACCATGTCCAAATTCCTGTTGGATCTTGTATACCGGTAGTTCAGGATAAGGTATCTCAATAATATAATAAGGTTCTGGTTCCCACTTTGAAGACAGTTTGCTGCATTTTTGGGTCTTCTTCAACATTACTCTTTCTCCAATAAGTAAAGGTGTAGCTTTGGCCTTGATATCGTAGTTTGCTTTCTGCTTTTGCCGTGCTTGCTCCATGTGTCTACCAACAATTTTTCCAGCTTCCTGTAAACGTTGATTATGTTCTTGGACCCAATTTGTCACTGGTTTCTTTATTTCAGTTTCTTCCTGTGGTACTTCCAGCACTAAGTCCATCGGAAGTCTTCCGTGTCGTCCAAACATTAAATAATGAGGTGTATAACCCGTGGAGCAATGAATCGTATTATTATAAAGATACGTGAGTTCGGGAAGTAAAGCTGGCCAGAAGGGATGTTTATATTCTGGTAGAGCTTGCAACATTTCTAGGAGAATCTGGTTTGTTCTTTCGCAAAGTCCATTACCTTGGGGGTGGTAAGAAGTGGTTTTTAACTTATGGCTTCCATACAGAGCGCAAAGTTCATGAAAGAGTTGAGATTGGAAAGACGTTCCTTGATCTGTTAGGATTTTTGTAGGATATCCGTAAGGTCGTACAAAACATCTCATAAAGGTTTCAGCAGTAGTTCGAGCAGATAGGTCTTTTACTGCGCTTGCAACCACGAACTTGGAAAAGTGATCCACCATAGTGAGGATATAAGTGTGCCCATTTGTGCTAGGGTCTAACTTCAAATGATCAAAAGCAGCTAGTTCCAATGGTGCGTTACTGACTACTGGATGGAGAGGAACTCTCTGATTCACCTTTTCCTTGCGCTTTAAGTTACATGCTGGACATTCCTCACACCATCTTATTATATCCTTTTGCATTCCTATCCAATAAAATCTCCTTCTGATGATGGCTTCAGTTTTCTTGTGACCAAAATGTCCTGAATTATCATGGTACACCTCCAACACTACGGAAGCACTGGTCTTTGGAACTACGATTTGAGTTACTTCTATATGTGTGGTAGGATCTCTACTTTTCTTAACCAGACGATAATCTTCTATGGTCAGACGAGTTCTGTGTCTCCAAAGTTTCATCACTTCTGTGTTCAACTTCTTCCTTTCTCTTTTGGTCATGCGCTTCTGTTGAGCAACTAGAGCTTTCACTTGGCGAACTATAGGGTCTTTGCTTTGTAGTTTTACCCATAGATTCTTTTGATTCGCAATCATGTCATCCACTTCTGGTTGATCTTCCACTTTAAACTCGGGAGCAATTTGACAACATGCCTGTACAATCTCAGCTGGTACCTGCAAAAAAGGTGGTATTTCTATATTTTCCAGCGGGGTGTCATCTATTTCTGACTCTCCTTGTTCAGGCATCCAGGACAAGGCATCAGCGTTAGCATTAGATTTACCGGAGCGATACTTTAAGGAAAATTGGTAATTCGCGAGTCGAGAGGCCCACCTTTGCTCGAGGGCTTCTAGCTTTGCAGTATTCAAGTATGCTAAAGGATTATTGTCCGTGAAAACCGTGAAAGGGGTGGCAGCTAAATATTGTCGAAATTTCTCGGTGATAGCCCAGACTAGCGCTAAAAATTCCAATTTGAAAGAGCTATAGCGGGCATCGTTCCGCTCAGAGACTCTTAATCCTCTGCTTGTGTAGGCTATTACTCTTTCCACGCCATTTTGTTCTTGTGCGAGTACCACGCCCAATCCTTTGTTGCTGGCATCGGTATACAACAGAAAAGGTTTTGCATAATCTGGATACACCAATACAGGAGCCTAAGTTAGTATCTTTTTCAATTGATCGAAGGCCTCTTGTTGCTCAGTACCCCATGTAACCAGGCGATTCTTTGGGACTCTACCCTCTGCTGATCCTCTCAAAAGTTTGTGTAAAGGCACAGCAATTTTGGAGAAGTTCTTAATAAATCTTCGATAATATCCAACAAATCCCAAGAATTTTTGGACCTCTCTAATGGTAGTAGGGACAGGCAATTTCTTTACTGCTTCGATCTTCTCTGGGTCTGGCGTCACTCCATCTGCGGAGACTATATGTCCCAGATAACTCACTTTAGTCTGTAACAGATGACATTTAGAGGGCTTTATTTTCAGACCGTATTGGATCAACTTTTGGAACACTTAGTCCAGGTGACACAAATGATCTTAGTGAGTTTTTGAGTATACAATGATATCATCTAAATATAACAACAAGGTATCGAAATTTCGGCTTCCAAGACAATGTTCCACCAGTCTTTGAAAAGTTCCCGGTGCATTACACAATCCAAAAGGCATCCTGGTGAATTCAAAGAGACCCATGGGGGTAATAAAGGCTGTTTTCTCTTGATCCTTTGGTGCCATAGGAACTTGCCAGTATCCGCTGGTTAAATCTAGAGTGGAGAATACGGCTGCTGATTGAAGAGCCATGAGGGAATCCTCTATCCTAGGCAAAGGATACGCATCCTTATGAGTGATGGCATTTAATTTGCGGTAATCCACACAGAATCGTATCTTACCATCCTTTTTTTTTTTACCAGAACAATTGGAGCTGCCCAAGGGCTGTGACTTTCTTTTATCACATCAGCCTCTTTCATTTCCTTAATCATTTCTTTGACTTGCTAGTACATGGCTGGTGGAATAGGCCTAAATCGTTCTCGGATAGGCGGATGTCCATGGGTATTGATGTGATGTTGTACTCCACGAGCTAACCCAAAATCTAAGGGGTGTTGGCTAAATGCTTCCTTTCGGTGTAAAACCACTTTCAAAACAACGGCTCTCTGCTTCATGCTGGTCTTCAGATTGCCTACTTTAATCTCCTTGGTCCATTCTGGTCTCTGGTCACTTTCCATCCCATCTTCAGGCACTTTCTCTATTTCTTCCACAGCTTCGACAATGTCCTGTAAACACACCGTGTGGATCTGAGCAACCGGCTGGTTCCGGTACAGCTGTACATCGTGAGTCCCGTAATTTAGCTTTTCGGACTGGTATCCTACCTCTGATCACCGTAGCTACACTCTGAGCTACTTATTGGCTCTTCCTTGTTCATTGGTAAGGTTCCACTAGGGCATCATAATCTTGACCCTCGGCCACCTTTGCTTTACACCACAGAGTGGTTTCAGTGCCTGGCTTCAGGTTACTGGTCTAGAATCCGTCACTCTTACTTTACCAATTTCACCATCAGCATTAGCCGAATGCGTTGATGGCATTGCAGGTGTGAGATGGTTTGTTGCCGGGGCATGTTTCTCCACTTTCAGTGCGTGTTTGGCTTGCTGTGGAGGACACTCACTAATTCACGAAGCAATTCTTTAGACGTTCATCCCTAGAATTAGTGGTGGCAGTTGATCACTCTAGATAAGTCACAATGATGCCTTGTGTTGCACTGAGCGTTCTTTCCTAGCTGTACATCGCTTCTAGATAGCTCTAACTATGGTACTTCGTCACCGTTGCTCGCTATTAACTTTACCCATGATCTAGAGGTGGCTTCAGATCATTAGGGTGTCCAATATCTCCAGAACTCTCGCCCTGCAATGTGGTAACCTGCATCCGTGTCTCATTAATGCTATAAGCTCGATGCCATCGACCTTGACTGGTATCACTGGGCTTCTACCAACAAAACACGAGTGCTCTAGTGGGACTGCTGGACCTGATCGGCTGCTCTTCGAGGGTCGGTCCTCATCCCCGAAGAATTCCTGTTTAAATTTAGGGTGTTATTGACTGGTTGACCACATCTCCTTTCTATATGGCCACTAACACCACACCGGCGACATATGGGCCTTCCTTGGCTATCAAACTTATCTGTGGAGTGTCTCCCTTCACTCCTTCTCGAGTGGTTCATTTGGTCACGCTTCCGCTCTTTCCCTGATGGAACGAAGCTTCCCTCATTCTTCCAACCAGCTTTCCAACTCTGCATTTCCTTATACATCTCTGCCATCTGGTTGGTCAGTGTAGCAATCTGCTCAGTCAGCTCTGAGTGTTGTCGAGCACCAGTCTGTACAGAACAGATCAGTGTCTGTATCCTTGGTTCATGCATCTGCTCATGTTCTGAATGCCGGCTTGGGTAGGCAACAGCTTCTCTTCCCGGTTCTCGTCTTTGTAAGGACATTTCCTCTGGCTGGAGTCTTGATTGCCAAGAATGGTCTTCTTTCCATCCTTTGGTAGTGTAGGTCTGCCATTGAGTTCCCACAGAGGTTGCCGTTTGGGGGTATGCCGGAGCCTCCTCTCTGGAATGTCCTGAACCAAATATTCGAATAGCTTTCTCCTTAAAATCCAGAAAGTCGACTTCAGGGTTTTGTAAATGCAGCATGCGTAGTTCTCTCTTCAGGGCCTCACTTTGCACTCCTTCAACAAATTTTTCGACTAGTACTCGATCTGCATCTCGGACCTCTGCTGCGTCTTTTTTATTTATTTTATTTTATTATCTAGTTTTTGTTGACCGGGTAAGTGCACTAGACAAATCCTGCCTATTTTCAGGCACGACCCGGGGGAGGGGGATACAGATGAATGCCAACTGACCTTGAACCAGATTAAGCTATTGGTGGTATTTTTAGTGAATGAGGGAAATTTGGCCAGGGCACCGGAAAATTCCCCTGCTCTTTTCGATAAGTGCCATTGGATCTTTAACATCCACCTGAACTACCATCAATCCAGGCAGATGGGACCTCGGTTTAACGTCTCATCCGAAAGATGGCACCTCAGAAGTGCAGCACCCCTCTCATGCTGCACTACAGTGTCAGTACTGGGATATTAACCCAAGTGCCAGATGTGGGAACTGAACCCACAGCCCTCTGATCTCCTGGCCTCAGAGGCGAGTGTGCTACCTACTGAGCCACTGACACTGTCTCTTTATCGCTCGTAACAGCTCTTGCAAACTCAGTGCAAACTCCCTCAGGGTCTCTTGAGACTTCTGGGTACGCGAAAAGAACTTCATTTTGAGGTCAGACACGGTCCTAGCATCGAAGATCTGCTGTAGCCTCTGGAGTATCTGGTCCGCTGTGGCTTTTGCGCCACTCGGCCATGACTGGACTTCTTGGTGGGCAGCTCCCTTTAGTTGCCCAATTAAAATTTCAACCTTCTGTTGCTCGGGGATCTGTTACAGCCGAAACATGGCCTGCATCTTTGAACGGAATTCCCCCAGGTTGCTGGTTCCGTCCCCATCTTTCTCTCCAGAAAACTGTGGAAGCCATGGCGCTCCGAAGTAATACGGCATGGTTAGTGGAGATGGTGGGATATTCTCTCTAGGTCCATCTCGATCTCCTCCAGCCGACTCTCTATCTCCCCCAGACAATCCACTACTACACCCTGGCTCCATCTGTACTTCTTACTAAGCCACTCCAACTTTGGACTCCTCGTATAAATAATTATCTCTATCCTGCCGACTATGCCAAAAATTTGTGATGCTCGATGTGAAGAAGCTGGGGTACTCTGTTAGGTGCTCTACTCTAAAGGTGGTGAAAAGAGATGAGCGAGGCACCAAGGTCCGAATTATGTGGATAGGATAAACGTTACCCAGACAAGGAGAGGCAGGAGTCAACTTAGTGCTTCAATGCCTGTAGGGCATTTATTTTGTACCAAGGGTAGAAAGACACAGTCACAAGAGGGAAGAGGGGTTGCCCGAGAACAATACGGCAATAGTTCCTGATCCTAGGATTGCAGCCTTTGCAAACTGTGTGAGAGGCCTTTCGGCACCATGCAATTCTGCTTAAAGTTGAACCAGCATAACATTCTGTGGTGATTTGCATATGCAGCCCATGATGCTTTGCATTGTGTGGGCATGTGTGATTTTGTATTTTCAATAAGCAGAGAAATACTTTTATCTACTATACTAAGGTTATTACCACAAGAATAAACTTTAGGCCTACTGCCACTCTTATTCTGAAATTATTCTACACTTCTATACTCTTAGATGAGGATCAGGTGACATAAGCTACTCAGAACTGTACTAGGGTAATTATCATCACACATTTCCATATAAGTCCAGAAATTACAACAGTCCAGACATCCGGCGTCTTCGTGTACACTGTCGTTCTTCGTTGGTAACTACAAGGGAAGTAAAACAGAACTGTAGAACCCTAATCACAATTCCAAGCAAGGGCCTAGTTAAGGCCACTGAGGTGGTGAGAGGTTTGGTAAACAGACCATATATTCTTCGGCAAAAGCCCACTCTCTCCAAGGCTGCCGGAATGTAGAACCAGAGCAAATGGTTCCTGAAAATAACCCACTGAAAACAAAGGTTCCTTGGCCAAAACCCACTTCCAGGGTCGCCAAGGATGAAGATAGATCAAGATCTGCATGGTGATGAATCCGAAGGAGGACTACCACAACCTGACTGATGCTGCAGCACTCCAAGGGCCAGCTAAACTCAGAAGGAACTCTGACAGGACCAGGAACCATAAGAATCTGAAGAGATGATGATTGACTCTGCAATCCTAGGATCAGGAACTAACACAAAACAAAGAAACGGCAGATGCATCCCGTACTGGGCTTCGACGGACTCGACTTTCGGTGAACGACCAGGTGGGGCGCAGACTAGGTTCTCCAGGATGAGCTCACTCTTCTGTAGAAGGCGACCAACTTCGGGACATTTGGAACAGGAACCATAGGGAACGACACTGGCACGGGTGTCGTGATGCGTTTCGGCGGACGTACTTTCAAGCTGTGAAAACAAGAAAATGGCGGGTACGACTTGTACGACTGGTGACGGACTCGACTTCAGTGGATGACACAGATGGACGTGATGAGCTGATGGATGATCCCACAGAAGTGAAGAATGCTGAGAGGACGTCTTCTTCTGAGTAGAGACTGATTCCAAGTATGTGGTGTTACAGACCACACTATGAGACTGCAGTGTGGTAGAAGACTGAAACTGTCTTCATAGGGTAGTAACCATATAACTGAAAAATGCCCAAAGAACTGTGGAATGATACAATAATTTGCCGGAGGAGGGCAAACTATAACTTCAGGAGTAATTATTACTGATGAGGGCCAATGTCCAGGTGCTTAGAGCAATAGTTCAGGTACTTAGACCAACAGTTCAGGTACTTAGGACAATAGTTCAGGTACTTAGGACAATAGTTCAGGTACTTAGGGCAATAGTTCAGGTACTTAGGGCAACAGTTCAGGTACTTAGGGCAATAGTTCAGGTTAAGCAGTGCAGTAATTACAGTAGTTTCACAGTATAGGCAAATCGAACACTCTTAAATGAACCCCTGTTTCTAAACGTAGGGTCTTCTGGAACAGGATCTCTTTCAGTACGTCGTGGCTAAGGAATCCTATCTTTAGTACCACTAGGCTGGCTTGCCCTATTCCGCTAGGCCGGTGCCTCCCTTTAGTACCACCAGGCTGGATTGCCCTATTCTGCTAGGCCGGGGCCTCCCTATAGTACCACTAGGCTGGCTTGCCCTATTCCGCTAGGCCGGGGCCTCCCTATAGTACCAAGCTTTACCTCGGGCCTGACGCCCTACCAAAACTTGGGCCTGGTGCCCCACTTTACATTGGGCCTGGTGCCCCAATTTTGTATTGGGCCTGGTGCCCCACTTCCTATTGGGCCTGGTGCCCCTCTTTACTTTGGGCCTGGTGCCCCTCTTTATCTTGAGCCTGGTGCTCCACTTAATACTGGGCCTGGTGCCCCACTTTACATTGGGCCTGATGCCCCACTTGATAATGGGCCTGGTGCCCCTCTTAATACTGGGCCTGGTGCCCTTCTTAATACTGGGCCTGGTGCCCTACTTTACTTTTGGGCCTGACTTGCCCTTTTAAAACTGCGTGGTCCCTTTAATATGCAGGCTCCCTGAGCCTGCCGTCATTCCTTAGACAGGTTGCCACCTTTAATCCCGCCCCTAATTAATATTCATAGGCCTAAGCTTGGCCTTAGTGTCCTGGCCCCTCCCTGTGGGCGTCACTACCCGCCCGCCCTCCTGAATATTAAATTGGGGTCCTAATGACCCGATTCCCCTGCGGTGCTTGGCCGCCTTTCTTCGCGCCTTCTGCGCGCTTTAAATTGAATAAAACAGAGCCTCTCTGGACAGGCGGTCAGCACGTAATGTGTGCTGCCGCCAACTCACCGCTCCGTCGTCTGCTGGAGGGCTGCTGCGATGTGGGGAGGCGGGAGGTACTCTGGCAGAGGGAGGGACTGAACAGGCGGCTGGGGGACGACCAGGGGGCCTCAGCAGGCCGACAGAGAGAGCGACGATGCGGCGCTTCAGTGCCACCGACGTGGGACCGAAAATTAAACTTTTAAAACTACGGGGGGCTAAAACAATAAAACAAAGGGGCTACACATCCCAAAACTGCGGCGAACAGTCATTTTACGTCTTCGTGGTGCCCCGATGGCACCACCGACCACGAACCAACGCTGAGCAGGGAGGCTTCAGGCAGGGGAGGCAGGACCAGAGCAAGCCCAGATGGACGGCTTCAACTCAAGGTAAGCCCTACACTGTCCCTTGACTTCTGTGTCCTGTTTCCTCAACCTCTGCCCAGGATCAACTGAACAACAGAACAAATATTTTTTAAACTTAAACCTGCCTGGGTTCTAGATTGGCTGGAGTGGAATGCTGTGCATGAGCCACTCAGCACAACATTCCATCCAGGCCATTGTGACATCTGTTGCTTTTAAATCTGCCCTTTGACCATACTGTAAGTGCACAGGGCACTTCTCTGCATTATTTTAAATTTTTTCCATTACAAGGAGGTGAATCTTTTATTTTCAGGGGCCCCTTATCCTAGTACCCTGCTGCCTACACCTACAGCAGGTACTCCGAGCACCTGTGAACCCCTTAATCTATTTATTTATTTATCTTAAACTTTCTGGGATGCCACAACTTTGGGGCATTACACTTCCCACAAGGTGACGTCTATGGCAGGAGACGAAGAACTGGCAGGCAGGCAGAGTCATCAGCGCCCAACGGCCAACCCGTGAGTGCCATGCAATGCGTCGGCCTCGAGGGCGGCGCCGATGGTGCATCGGCTCCACCTACCTAAAAAAAAAAAGCTCCCATGGGGTCATGACCTCCGGCCATGTACCCAAAGGTGATGAATGGTGAAGACTGACACAGATAACATCCCCCGAAATCAGCTGGTCCACCAGCGACCCCTTCAGCCTCACCAGCCGTGTCCGAAGTAGAATGAGAGGACACAGGCGAGGGAATAACAGTGAGGTGGAGCTGTCTCCCTTGGGTCCCACAAACATCAGTTGTAAGTGCAGAAGGCCCGGGAACCGAAACCCATGCTGTCGTTGGGGTCGGCCGACTTAGCAGGTGTGGTCGGGTGAGCCCCCGCCAACTTAACGACTAAGGCCGGGTGACTGCCCCCGGCCGGGGGAGTCGGCCTAATGGCCACCAGGCGGTCTCCGGAGGAGCCGGAGGCCGACTTACCGGCTAGTGCAGCGCGGATGCCGGAGGAGCCGGCAGCCAACTTATCTACATGAAGTTTCTCCATACCTGGGTGCTTCGACGGTGGCTGGGCCTTGCTGGTAGAGGGCCTGACGTTGTCTGCAGAGCGAGCCTGCTCCCTCGTCTTCTCCTTGTGTTTTTAGGGGAAGATTTGTCGGACGAGTCCCTAATCTTGTCCATCTTCTTCTCAAGCGAAAGTAGACAGGCCTTGAGAAGATGGGCCTCCCACGCCTGCTGTCCACCGCTTTTTGGTAGCCTGATTGAAAGACTGACAGTCAGGGCAGGAGGAGACTGGATGGTCTGGGCCTAGGCAGATGACGCACTCGGAAAGCCCATCTTTGTGCGGTATCTGAGTGCCACACTTGAAGAACTTTTTCTTCGGAGAAGACATGAACTATTTAAACTAAAAGATGAAATGCAAGTTTTTAGAAAAACGCACGAAAAAATACTTTCCGACGGACGATGAATGGAGTCTGCGAAGTGACTAGCACGAGGTGACAGTGGGAAAGAACTGGTGGGTGGGCGTGGGGACCGCCCACTATATACCGTCACGCTGACGTCAGTCACGTGACATCGGGTGGGCAGTCCCCCCGTCATGGATTGCTAGAAAAGCCTGCCGTGCGGCCCAACATCAGGTAACGTCAATCCTATTTGTGATGACCTACTGAAGGAACCCTCTCGAAATAAGATCCCTAATTACCAAGGCTTGCAGCTGTGATTTGTCAACCTGCTTCAAAGACACCAAGATAAAGAAGCAATCCTGAGGAAAGCAAGGCTGGGAAATGGTTTAATGGCAGCAGGCACCAACATACAAGTATATCCTGACTTCCCGTTTGAAGTTCTGAATAAACGTAAAGCATCTGCGAATGTTACAACTCTGCTAATATAAAGGAACATTAAGTTTATGATGATCCCCCCAGCCAAACTGAAAGTTTGGTTTCATGGAAGAATAAGAATCTTCTCCTCCCCACTGGAAGCAGAAAGAGTAATTAAGCAATGGCTAACAGAGGAGACGAGCAGCAATGTTTAATAGCAATGGGGGAAAAGTTAGAAGGAAAAGAAAAGGGTGCTTACACTGTATCTCTGCGAAAACCTACTATAAATTAATACTATTAATAATGTAGGCATATATTAATATTATTATAGGGTACTATGGCTACAAGCTTCACTCCTCTAGGGGGTATGGTGGGGTTGTCTCAAAGCAGTCCACTAGCCAGGTCACTTGGTGCCAAATGTGTAAGGTGCCGAATGAGTACCAGCTATCTTGCAAGAAGAGGGTGGAGGGGTTAGGTTAGGGGCCAGTTATATGGAAAGGAAAAGGAACGAATCTAGAAAACTTAATTGGGAACTGGCTATTGCTCACATTATCAAGTTTAGCCACTATGCATACTGTTTAGAAATAGCTACCCACATAATCTACCCTTTAGGGCTTAAAAGGCGGGATGTTGAGGGATGGATAAGGGAAGGGGGAGGCTTGGATAAAAAACTTAAAACTAAGAAGAGAAGACATGTAAGAGTAACTAAACTAGTAAAAGGGAGTACAGAACACATAAGTAATACAGCAATACTTGATTTGGGAAGAAATATCCTGCTACAAAATGAACTGAATTTGGAAAGGAGAGTCCAGCCCTGCAAATACATGGGTGCCAGTTTAGGCCAAATGGGGCATGGGTCCCAAAGATTTTCTGAAGTAGCTCAGCCCTACCAATAATTTTAATATAAAATGCTTTTTTGTCCTTTCTTTCTGTTTCTGGTACATGTGCGCGTGCGGGCGTGCCTCTCTGTGTGACCTGCAGCGGGTGGGCGGTGCCCCCAGCCCCGAATCCCCAACTGACTGGCAACTCCATTTGCTGGTGGCATTTTTTTAAATCACAGGTGCACCCTCTGTGACTTGCAGTGGCCCTGCTAAGTGATTCCTTCCCTACTCCATGAGCCCATTCACAAAAAATCATTGGTAAACCGTGGCATTTTTTAAACTTGACGCCTTTTAAACCCTATATGCACATGTGCCCAAAGAGAGAGGGGGAAATCTCATATTGGGCAGCGATGGGCCCATGGCAGAGAGGAAGACTTAAACTGAGGTGGGCGTGAGGAGGATCCGTGACCTGACTGCGACAGGTGTAACACTGTGGAGGCAGCGCCAGGCAGTAACTCAAGGGACTGGAACGGGCCATCCATCTGAACTTAGCAGAGCGGCCAGGCCCAGCGGCACAGCATGAAGAGTCCATCCCAGGAGCAGCTGAGAGTGCTAGGGAAGTTGTGCGGTGACCCAGTGGTGGACAATTAATGTGCCCAGTTGGGGGGGGCTGTGGTGACCCTGTCGATGTAGGCTGTGAGTGGCCAGGCGGGTTGCGCAGGCAAGGGAGGACAAGCAGCTAGCAGCCTAGTTGCTGAAGAGAATGGAGCGGAGCTGTGGAGGAGTCGGTTGAGCTTTCCAGCACAGAGCAAGAGCAGCCAGTTGACTAGAGAGCAGAGAAAAGAAGAGATCAGCATGCACTCTAGATGGTAACAGTAATGTACACCTCCTGGCTCTAAGAGGCAACTAGTTAGTACAGCCAGCAGACTGCAGTAGTCAGTTAAGGTGGGGATGCAAGGGGAAGACAGTGGCAGAAAGATGAGCACAGCCGATTGTTGACCCAAGCCAGGCATCAGGCCAGCACAGCATGTGAATGAGAATGATGATGGGCACATTGAGCACAAAATCAAATTAAACGCGGACCTGTGCTGCCCTGTTTGCTGTGCACTATTCTCACCCTAGTCCTATCAGTTGAGAAAAATAATTGAAATAATATTGACCCATTCTTCAATTAGATGGAACCCTGCTCTAGAAAACTGAGGAACACAAGCCCTAGGGTGCTCTATAGATGTGTCCACTATAGGTGGCAAGCTCATCCACAGTTTGCATCACGGTGGTGGGCCACAAAATGTGTGTCATGATGTGCCCCATGGAAGCTTTTTATGTGGGAGATGTAAAGTGGACTGTTGGATGCAGAAAGAGTTATTCACACATCCCCTGTCAGGCAGAAAATATCCTATATGAGACTTTATTAACTATGCAACTACCTCAGTGGTTTTATATTGCTGTGTGCTACTGTAAATCCTTTAGTTTTATGATAATGTGGGTAAAACTACATGAAAATTAAGAATTTGTGTAAGCGAATATTAAGGTGCAACTGAAACGGGGTGTTGAAAATGCCCTTGTAAAACATGTGCACCAGGGTACTAGCCATGGTTTCAAGTTCCAGGCAACATAAAAACTCCCATTAGGCCCTAGGGGAGGTGACCGTGACAAAGAAAACTAAATTATAAAGAGTACTTATTGACAGTACGAACTGGGTGCCACTCACTCTACTGCCAGTAGCCTCAATTATTTTTGCAGTTGGGCCTCATCCTCAACTGATTATTGTGTCCTAGCCTTGCCTCTACGTTTATTGTTATTTGACTGACTGTATTCTTTGGCAATAGGGACCCTCTGTATCTTACATAGTATCTGTGTATAGTAAACACTGATTGGGTACCCTTGCCTATACCTCTTTAGTTCTTCTTTTCCATTCCCCCACCTCCTTCTATCATAGAAACTCAGACTTTGATGCCAGATAAGGACCGCTTGGCCCATGCAGTCTGCCCATTTCCCTACATATTGGATAAGCTGCAGATCCTAGTTAACCAAAAGCCAACTTCTTCCTACCTCCCATCAGAGCTGCCTTATGTCTGTCCCATGCATTCTTGAATTCTCCCACTGTTTCTGACCCCACAACCTCCTCAGAAAGGCCGTTCCATGCGTCCACCACCCTCTCTGTAAAAAAAATACTTCCTCACATTGCCCCTGAGCTGTCCCCCCCTCTATGTTCAAATTGTGCCCCTTGTTGTTGCACATCTCTTTTTCTGAAAGATGTTACCCTCTTGGACTGTTGATTCCCTTGAGGTACTTGAAAGTTTCTATCATGTCCCCCCCTCTCCCTCCTTTCCTCGAGGGTATACATATTAAGCTCCTTTAGTCTCTCATATTAAGTCCCCTTTGCCTTTTGAACAGCATTCCCAATATCCCTCCTCTCCCTCCATTCTTCCCCTCACCTGAGCATTATTGCGCAATACATTTGTAACAATGTTTTTTATCAGAGCACTCAGCACTTTTTAAGTGGTTTTAACTTGGTGTAGCTAGTTATTTCACATGGCAACAAGATATCCAAATGTTCATTGGTTGGGGCTACATATATGTATGTTATTATGTGCCTTCCTAGTGGAATTGGACATGAGATTTCCAGAATGGCAAAGCACTGTTGTTGAGGGGACACGGTGATGCTGCTTCTCGATGGAATCATTTTAGTGAACATATCAGTAAAGAGACCTAAGCATATCTCTGACTATTGGTAAGTCTGTTCTAGGACTGCATAATGGATAAGCTCGCCTGACAAGTTTTAATTTTTAGGCACACAATTGCAGTTTGTACAGTGCGCTCATCCACAGGTATTACCGCGTCAATATTTTTGACAGTGTTCCTAATATGTAAACCTAAGCTAAGTTTAAAAACAAGGTTTTTAAAGAGTATTTTCAATTTTTTCTCATACCTGAGACCAGGGGCTTATCCCCCAGACCCCCACGTTACCATACAGGGGAATCTGTTCCCACAGACTCCCACTTAGGGGAAGGGGTTTGACCCCTGACTCCTAGGTCCCACCAAAAATTTTACAAAGCCGGCTCCTATGGCCCTGGAGATCTGACGCCAATACAAAGCTTGATTGTAGTTTTTTGAAATGGAATCTATTTGATGACTTGGAATGTAAAAGGGGCGAGAGATAGAATTAAAATCAGGGCAGTTATTAATCAATGTAAAAGGAAAATAGTTGACATTTTGTTTTTACAAGAGACTCGCTTTGAGACCAAAGGCTTTAACGATTTCAAAAACCTCTATAGGGTGCATGGAGTCGTCTTTCAGTATAATACGAAAGCAAGAGGGACAGCTATCTTAATTAAAAGGAAGACAGGCTTTCGAATAACTGCACAGACTTGGATAAAGATGGAAGGTACTCTATCATAAGGGTAAAAAAGAATTATATTGAATATACGTTAATCTCAGTATATGCACCCAATGAAGAAAATCCTGACTTTTTTAATAATTTATTCACAACAATATCATTATTCCTAGGACCATACATTGTAGCAGCAGACTTAAATATAACACTGAGCTACCTGGATAGGAGTATTGGCACTAAAGAGAAAAAACACAGAATGATTCCATTCATTAAGAACTATATGCAGGGACTTAGCTTGGTGGATCCCTTGAGAATCCAGTCCCCAGACGTAGAAATATATTCTTTTTTTCCTAACATTCATATTCTAGGATAGATTTTTATTTGGTATCTAGGCAAATTCTGCACAATGTTAGAAATTAAAAATATGATCCTATTAGCATTTTGGATCATGCACCAGTCCATGTCACACTTCAATTGGAAGAGGTACGGTTCTCTCCTAGACAATGGGGACTTAATCAGAAAATACTAACCGATGAAGCCTTTAAGCCTTTAAATTACTCATACATAATAAAATAAACAATTTTATGAGACAATGATTCTTAAGAGGTAAGGCTTAGTGTAAAATGGGATGCTCTAAAGGCCTATATTAGGGGTGTTTGTATCACATTTGGATTTATACAAAAAAAAAAAAAAAATCAGAAGATGGAACTTTAAATAACCTAGAGACGACTTTAGCTCAAGCTGAAGCACACTTAATAACTGCAGGCATAGGCCTTCCAAAAGTTCTATGGTTAAGAGATAAAATAAAGCAAATAATGGAAAATAGAGCTAGGGGGCCGCATTAATGAGGGCTAGGGCAAAATGCTATTTTCTGGGAGAAAAGCCTGATAGACTACTAGCCTATTAACTCCAATCTGAAGCATCTCAAAATATAATAAATTCAATAGAAGATCAGAATGGCCAACTAGCCATAGACCCAAAATCTATAAATGAAGCTTTCAGAAACTTCTATAAGGAACTCTATTCTCAGGAAATTAGAACCGGTCCCCTAAAAGTCGAGGACTTTCTAGAAAACCTAAATCTAAAAACACTAGATCTCCAAGATAAACAGCTATTAGAGAATCAGATCAGTATACAGGAAACCATGGAGGTGATCAATACCCAATAGTAAGTCACCGGGCCCGCACGGATGTATAAATGAATTTTTAAAAACAATTCCAACAAGACTCATCTCCTGTACTCTGTCTTCTTTTCAGTAGTTTCCTTAAAGAGAATGAGCTACCACTTTCTTTTTATCAGGCAACAATCACTTTAATACTGAAACAAGACAAAACATCAGAGAAATGTGGTTCTTACCGTCCCATATCACTACTAAACACAGACTATAAAATCTTCTCAAGAATTCTAGCAAAAAGACTAGCCCTAGTTATTCATACAATAATATACCCGAAGCAAACTGGTTTTATACCGCACAGGAAAGTAACAGATAACATACGCCAAATTCTTAATATTATGGAGTCCACATCACAAAAACATGCAGCATTGATCGCCACTGACGCAGAAAAAGCGTTCAAAGGGTATGTTGGGACTATCTATTCATTAATACTTCAGAAGCTGGGCTATGGTGGAAACTTCATAAAATTAATTAAACTGATTTATAAAGCTCTGATAGCCTGTATTAAAACTAATATTTAAATATCACCTTATATACAGTTACAAAGAGGTACCAGACAGGGTTGCCCGCTCCCTTCATTTCTTTTTAATATCTACATAGAACCCTTAGCTCAAGCAATGAAACAGACTCAGATGATCAAAGGTATAAAACTTAAGGGGGACAAACTGCATCATATCATTACACACAGATGATATTTGATTTATTTAGAAGATGCTTTAACATCTTTAGCACCTTTATTGAATCTGATAAAAACATTCTCAGACATTTCAGGATATAAAAATCAGGTAAAAACTGAAATTTTGCCTATCGATACAGAATTCCCATTATCTGATTTGAAACAAAATATAATTTAGAAACAACAAAAAAAATTAGATATTTGGGAATCTATCTAACTCAAAAAAGAGAGAATATGTATAACATAAACTACGACTCAATAATGCAAAAAAAAATAATTAACGCTATGGCAATTGCTACCACTAACATTAATAGGCAGAGTAAACGTTATTAAGATTAGTATTCTGACTAGATTGCTGTTTTTCTTTCAAGCACTTCCAATACGGATACCAACAAAAACATTTTGATGCCTGGAAACTATGATTAGGAAGTTTATTTGGCAAAATAGGCATCCTAGAATGAGCCTAAATAAGTTATATGCTCCAACTGATAAAGGAGGGTAAATTTTCAGTGGTATTTTTATGCTGCACAACTAGCACAGATTGAGCCCTATGCACGAAACTAAAAGTTGCCTACACACCGTGCAACCAAGGTGCGTAGGCAACCTTATGTGTGAATGCCACTCAGTGGGGGTCCCGTGGACCCCCGGCAGCATTCACCAAGGGTGCTCAAGACACCTGCGTGTCCGCCATCCGAGCACCTCGGGGAGCAACATGCAGTTGGCGTGACAGGGACGTGCCTGCACTACATGGCATTCACTATGCCGCCTAGTGCCAGGTCGGGGGTGCCAAGTAGCCTAGGGACCAGGTGTATCCCGGTGTGCACCCCCATTTGCACCATCCGCCGGGTGCTGCGGTAATGAGATACAGGACTGTGTGCTGCCCCAGACCACTAGGCAGCAGTGGAGGGCTGGGGCAGTGGCTGGGGTGATGGACCGAAGTTTAGCGACTCCTTGCCACTTTATACGGCACACCCCTTCTCCCTACACATGGGTGCATGGGATCCACTGTGGGAACCAGTACGGGCATCCGATTGGATGCCTGCTCGGGTCTGCAGCTCCACCCCCGACCGTCCACAAAACCATGTGTGTGAAGGGGGCGTGGCAATGGAAAGGCACCATGCAAGTGCATGCCTTTGTGCATGCCACTCCCTGAGCCTGTCTGGGTTACAATGCTGGTGGGGAAGGCATGCCCTTATTACAACCTACACCGCCGTGCATAGGGGCCATTAAACCTGTCTTCTCAGTTGAGGCAACCCCTGACTGGGTCTGTATTGAGAAGGTAAAAACACAGCTAAAGAGTCTGACTGTTATACCTCAAACACAATAAAATATATCTAAAGATAAGCCTATATGTTTTAGTTCCAGAAAGACAACAGTTAAAATCTAGGCAAAAATGCATAGAATAATAGGTTGGAAGGGCAGCATAACTCCATATACATGCCTCAACTTAATAGCGGCCTTTAAAAATAATTATTTTATTAAAAAATGGTAACAAAAAGGATTATTTTAACTTGGACACTTTTATAACCAAGGGGCTTTTATGGACTTTCCTACCATCAAACAAAAATTTAACTTGGAGGAAGGCCAGTTCCTTACCTATCTTTGGGTAAGATATTTTATAACAACAAAATTAGGTTCAGTCAAAGAGCCGGCCAAATCACCAACAGAGGAGATACTGGATTCAGATAATAATAAAAGAATTATCGGTCTAATATGTGCTTAGAAAAAAATCCTTGCCATTGGATAGATTTTTTGAAAACTGGAGGAAGGATATAGGGCTAGGCTTGACAGAAGACAAGCATTTGTCAATGCCGAATGTTTGCTTGCTGGCATTGGCAGTGGTAGTGTAGAAGTTACAGAGCTGCGTAATAGGAATGGCAGTGAAGTATTGAACTGAAGCCAACCCCACCACCACCCTGCAGAGAGTGACAGGCATTGGGGTGTGCCTTTGGGTCGTCAGGCATAACGGCCACGCCATTTCACCACACCCCACCCTGCAGACACTGACAAGTGTCACGGTGTGCCTTGGGGTTCTGGTCCTTATACGCACCCGATTCCATTAGGAACTACGGTGAGATGGGTGCGATATAGGAGAATGGGGTGAACTTTGGGGCCAAAGAGTCCAAGGCATACCCCGATGCCTCTCACTGGCTGCAGGGTGTGGAATGGTATGAGCATTACAGGCAAGAATCCCAAGTCACACCCCTGATGCCTATCATTATCTACAGGGTTGGGCGTTATGGTTGGAAACCCTAATACCTCAGGCATTCGTTGGTATTTTCACTACAAATTTTCAACATTTTTTTTTTTGTGACCCCACCTCATGAACAGGGGGAATATCAGTTTGTTAGCCGAAAGCTGCTTATGCACAGCGAGTATGGCATTTAGCACCACAGGTGCAAAAACATTCCGAACAGGATATAAAAAATGACAGCTGTACTGTTCATGGGGAGGTGTAAAAAATGGCTATGTTGCAAATCTGCAGTAAAAATATTTAAAAAAATGGTGAAGTCACGAGCGTACATAGAAACTGTGCAATGCACAGCCATAATATAATTAGGTTGGGGATTTTTTACAGCAGATTGTCAACTCAGGCATTTTGGTGCCTCTGATCATGAACAGTGTCACTGTGATTTTCTTTATCTGTCCCGAACAATGATTTCCCACAGCGACCACGCATCTCTGCGCTGAAAGTGTGAAAACATACTTCAGCCATGTTGTGAAAAATGACAGCTGTACTGTTCATAAGGAAGTGTGGAAAATGCCACTGGTGAAAATCTGGACTGAAAATATTACAAAGCCATGAACATACGAGGGTGCGTGGAAATTGCGCAATGCTCACTCGTAACACAGTCATTTATGGACTTTTGTCACCAAATTTTCAACATAGCCATTTTAAGACCTCTGCTCATGAACAGTGTGACTGTGATTTTCTTAATCTGTCCCAAACACTGCTTTCGCACACCAACAGCACCATTGTGCGCTACATGTGCGAAAACACATTTTGGGTGACATATGAAAAATGGCAGCTGTACTGTTCATAAGGAAGTGTAATAAAATGGCAATGTTGAAAATCTGGAGTGAAAATATTAAATTCGCAAACTTACGAGAATACATAGGAACTGCGCAACGTACGCTCGTAAAACAGTCATTTTAAGGAATTTTTTTCACCAAATTTTCAACATAGCCATTTTAAGACCTCTGCTCATGAACAGTGTTACTGTGATTTTCTTAATGTGTCCCATACATTGATTTCAAGACATCGACCGCCATTGTGCGCTATATGGGCGAAACACATTTTGAGCAAGATGTGAAAATGACAGCTGTACTGCTCATATGAGGTGTGGTAACATGGCAATGTTGAAGATCTGGAGGAAAATATTGAAAATTTCTAGAACTTACGAAGGCGAGGAACTGCGCAATGCACGCCCTAAAACAGTCATTTTAGGAATTTTTCACCAAATTTTCAATATAGCCATTTAAGACCTCTGCTCATGAACAGTGTCACTGTGATTTTCTTAATTGTCCGTACATTGATTTCGCACCGACTGCGCCATTGTGCGCTACATGGGCGGAAACACGTTTTGGGTGAGATGTGAAAAATGACAGCTGTACTACTCATAAGAAGGTGTGGTAAAATGACAATGCTGAAAATCTAGAGTGAAAATATTGAAAATTCGCGAACTTATGAGCGTGCGTAGGAAAAGTAAAACAGTCATTTTTTTGGAATTTTTTTACCAAATTTTCAACATAGCCATTTTAAGACCTCTGCTCATGAACAGTGTCACTGTGATTTTCTTAATTTGTCCTACATTGATTTCGCACAATCGACTGCTACCGCCAGCGCCAGATGTATGAAACATCGCTTTGGGTGAGATGTGAAAATGACAGCTGCACTACTCATAAGAAGGTGTGGTAAAATGGCAATGTTGAAAATCTGGAGGAAAATATTGAAAATTCGCGAACTTACGAAAGCGCATGAGGAAAAGTAAAACAGTCATTTTTGGAATTTTTCACCAAATTTTCAACATAGCCATTTTAAGACCTCTGCTCATGAACAGTGTCACTGTGATTTTCTTAATTTGTCCCGTACATTGATTTCGCACACCGACTGCGCCATTGTGCGCTACATGGGTGGAAACACATTTTGGGTGAGATGTGAAAAATGACAGCTGCACTGCTCATAAGAAGGTGTGGTAAAATGGCAATGTTGAAAATCTGGAGTGAAAATATTGAAAATTCGCGAACTTACGAGCGTGCATAGGAAAAGTAAAACAGTCATTTTTTGGAATTTTTTTACCAAATTTTCAACATAGCCATTTTAAGACCTCTGCTCATGAACAGTGTCACTGTGATTTTCTTAATTTGTCCCGTACATTGATTTCGCACACCGACTGCGCCATTGTGCGCTACATGGGCGGAAACACGTTTTGGGTGAGATGTGAAAAATGACAGCTGCACTACTCATAAGAAGGTGTGGTAAATGGCAATGTTGAAAATCTGGAGTGAAAATATTGAAAATTGCCAACTTACGAAGGCAAGAGAAAAGTAAAACAGTCATTTTTTGAATTTTTCACCAAATTTTCAACATAGCCATTTTAAGACCTCTGCTCATGAACAGTGTCACTGTGATTTTCTTAATTTGTGCCGTACATTGATTTACGCACACCAACTGCGCCATTGTGCTCTACATGGTCGGAAACACGTTTTGCGTGAGATGTGAAAAATGACAGCTGCACTACTCATAAGAAGGTGTAGTAAAGTGGCAATGTTGAAAATCTGGAGTGAAAATATTGAAAATTTGCGAACTTACGAGCGTGCGTAGGAACTGCGCAATGCACGCTCGTAAAACAGTCATTTTGAGGAAATTTTTCACCAAATTTTCAACATAGCCATTTTAAGACCTCTGCTCATGAACAGTGTCACTGTGATTTTCTTAATTTGTCCTGTACATTGATTTCGCACACCGACTGCGCCATTGTGCGCTACATGGGCGGAAACACGTTTTGGGTGAGATGTGAAAAATGACAGCTATACTACTCATAAGAAGGTGTGGTAAAATGGCAATGTTGAAAATCTGGAGTGAAAATATTGAAAATTCGCGAACTTACGAGCCTGAGTAGGAACTGCGCAACACACGCTCGTAAAACAGTCATTTTTAGGAAGTTTTCCACCAAAATTTCAACATAGGCTTTTTGAGAGCCCACCTTATGAACAGTGGCAGTGTTGTTTTAGGTAACGGCCCGGAAGGTGATTTTGTGAGTGATCATAAATCACCTTCGACCGATAACGCCATGACAGTGGCATCATTCATGAGAAGGGGTCCCAAAACCCCATGTTGAAAATTTGGTGCAAAAATTCCAAAAATGCCTGAGATATGCAACAAAGTTGAAAAACCCTATCTATCCCATTATACAGCTTACCGGCATTTCCTCAGTTCGCGGTCGGCTCTGAAGAGTGCAGACGTGTTCCCGGTCCACCGAAGATCGTCGCGCGGAGTTCGGAGAGTAAGTATGGGGTGAGGGTGTGGGGAGGCAGGGTGCAGTGGGTGAGTGCGCAGGTTGTGGGGGCAGGAAGACTACTGTGAAACCGTTTTTACAGTTTTTTTTAACATGGCGGGACGTTTGCCACGCTGGGTGGGCTCCCAGCGTGGCACAAATGTGGCTGGTTGGGGGCATGGAGCCGACAAGTTGGGCACCGCCGTGGCCATAGATCAGTTGCCACGCTGGGGTGGGCTCCCAGCATGGCACCCTGTACTCTGGGGGAGGACAGTGGAGCCAACGGGGATTGGGCACCCCGTCGGCTATAACACTGAGTTGCCACGCTGGGGTGGGCTCCCAGCATGGCACCCTGTACTCTGGGGGAGGACAGTGGAGCCAGGGGATTGGGAACCCCGTCGGCTATACCACTGAGTTGCCACGCTGGGGTGGGCACTCAGCGTGGCATCTGGAGGCTTTGGGGGGTGCTTACAGCCGACAGAGGGATTGGCACCCCGTCGGCTATAGGATGTATGTGCGTGGGGGCAGCACGCAGTATGCGTGCGTGTGTGTGTGTAGGGGGAGCTGCGCATGAGTAGGCGATATCTGATCGCTGCTCACTGAAGCGTAGCTCCCCCTTTCAACTGTATGCCACTGCATTTTGGAGCTTGTCATAGACAGCTCCAGCATGCATTACGGACTGAATGGGCTCCAAGCACACTGACTGAATTGGAAGAGGGGGTGACACACCTCCGAAAACTCGGATAATGGCACTATGTTTCTTGCACATGTGTGCAAGCAAACATAAAAAATGGAAGGAAATTATCCTCGAAAACTTAGAAGTCTCAAAAAATTCCAGACTTAAACAAATTCAATTCAATATTTTCCACCGAGTTTACTATACACCAAAGAAATTACACAAATGTATTAGTAATCTAACTGATAAATGCCCTAGGTGCGAGACCCAGACCGGATCCCTTCCCTATATGTTAGTTAGCTGTCCTAAATTATTAAGTTATTGGACGGAAATTTTCTCTACAGCCACAAAGGTTTTTGGAATAGATTTCCCTTATGACCCTGGAATTTAAGCAACCCCTGGTTATTAAGGAAGGAAAACTATTACATATTATGCTGATTAATGCAAAGAAACCTATACTTCAGCTCTGGAAACAAAAGGTGCCTCCATATACCAGGAACTGGCTTAATATGCGTACAGACTGTGGCAGTCTTGAGAGAATTTTTTATGCTCAAGAAAACAAACTTACCAACTCTCTGGAAATCTGGAATCCTTTTCTAGAATTTTTTAACTTAGAGTTCTCTTGCTCCTTAGTTAATTCCTTTTTTAGTCAATTTATCTGAAAATTGTTGTGACTTTTACTGAAGGAGTTTAAACTTTTAAAAAATATCACCTGATTCAATGTCTTCATAATCAGTGATGGTGGGGGAAAAAAAGAATAGGTGAGCATACAGGGGTCATAAAAACACATACAGGGGACAGCAAAAAATGACCACGGTCCATCTAGTTTTTTCATTTGCTACTTATTCACAAACTGCTTGCTTGAGTTCCTGTGCGACATATGGTTTCATTTCTCCTTTATGTACGCTCTTTGGGTCTGTCGTGTTCAGGCAACTGCAGCATCCAAAATAAAAAAAAACTCAGGGAAATCTCCCCACTTCAGTGATTTAAATAATGTACCCAATAATGTTTACTACTCTTTGGTTGAAACAAAATGCTTCCTCACATCACCTCTAAATCCAGCCCACCTTAAGCATAGGGTATGTCCTCCAGTTCTGAAATTACTCTGAGTTTTTATTTCTAACAATGCATTGACTTTTTACCACGTAAGTAAGCAAAGTACACACATTTCATATATCTGAAGATGCTGTGCTGCAGCCCTGCCCCCATCAAAAACAGAGGGTCTCCTCCTTCTCTGCCTCACATCTGTCTGTGTCATGGCTCTGACCTAGGCAGATCAGAAATAGCTGGCATCTGCCCAGACTAGAGAACCAGTTTCTGTGGTACCGGCCAGTCAAAGTAGCACAAGTACTGAGGCAACCATGAAAGATGGGGGCTCCTGGACCTCTTTCAGCATACTGGCAGGCATTCATAATGCCTTCCTCCTGCCTAGGAGCCTGTTCCTGTCAGCAGCAGGGGGCATGTGAGCACATGTGCTTACCCTGTGGAAAGCTCTCAGTAATCAATCAGATGGCGGGATTTCTAGTGCTCAGCTTCACAAAGGCAGATGAATGGTTTATTTTCGACAGGTTTGTTGGAGCCATGGTTTAGAAGCAGTGGGGCTTTCTTATGTAAACTTCAACCGAACATGTGTCTTGGGGGTGGGGAAGGGGATAAGAAAAACAGAATGACAAATGACTTTCACCTTTTCTTCCCTAGAGAAACTCCTCTCTGCTTTCTAGTTGCTGTTTCACTGGCACTTGGCCAGGACTCCATCCAGAGGATAAGATTAACTGAGTTGTATACAAGGTCAACAAGGACTCCACTGGACAATGCAAGCAAGACATCCAGACCAGAGTTTTGCTCATTCCCATTCTTAAAGACAGGCTTTCAACATCAGGTTTTTATCTCAACTTGGGTTTTCTTAATTTTATAATATAGTAAGATGGAATATGACTCCTTTAAAGTTTGAAAACAGCATAATGTTTTAGAAGAACTCTTTCAGCTGTCCGGCTAATGCAACTGTAGAGCTACCGCTTGCCATCCAGACAACTTGGGTTCACTCCCCGAGTCTGTGATGTCTGGTGCTGACCCATGAGCTGGGGTTCTGGCATCTATTTAGACACCTCCTGTCTCAGGGAGGAAGGGCACCCTTTCTGCTGCACAACTGCCCCCGGTGGCCCAGGGGGAAGAGTGTGTCATGCTGGAATAAATAAGTGGTCCCTCTGAAGTGGCCTTTGCGTCAGCATGCACCTGGTCATTTGGTGAGTGACATGGAGGTGTCACACGCAAAAAAGAGGGGCCAGGAGGGGCCAAGGTAGGGTGGGAGTCACCTGCCCTTCTTATGGCCCTGATATGCACTCTCCCAGGTCACTTCTCAGCACCATGTCCTGGGGAGGGATAAGGGAAGGCACAGCAGCACAAGGCAGATGAAGCCACCCACTCCCCCACACCACAGCAGGGTCGTTCTGACTCCTCCTATACCTTGCTGGCTCCTCTTCCCAGGCCTTGACCACAGAGTGAAGTATCCTCCTCCTTTGTTGGTGACCGGGAAGGGGGGCCACCCACAGGGGACAAGCTGTGGGCTATGGTAAGGGTGTCCAGAGAGGATTCACAGCACTGGCTGGATGGAATATCGGAGAACTCCTACAGTGAGCAGAAGGGCTTGGGCGGGTGGAAGAAGGACCTGGAAGCTGGTGAGAAGAAATGGGGGCAAAAATACAAAACCAGAAAAAAAAATGAAGCATTGTCCAATGTTATGGTAAACTGTACAATCCAATACCCTGATTCATACCCCTACACTAATCTCTGTAATAGCCACAAGTCTGAAAGAGTTGCCTTGACAGATTTAGGTCCACTCAACCAACAGCATATTTTCATCTTCTGGGGCCTGGACTTCAAAACATGAAGAATCTTTAAGCATTAATACATAACATGAGCTGTAACACTTTTGACCTTCATACAAACATCAGAAATGGAATAACCCACTTCAGGTGTGGAGTGATGCCTTGATAACTGCACTGCTTCACAACTCACACCAGGTATGCAGTTACTGTGACATCTTGGTACACCCAATTGTGCATACTTAATCATACCCTAGAGGTGTAATAAGGAAAGCTGAGTGCCTTATATCCCTATAAATAATTCACACTGATTAACTGTTAAACCAGTCCTTAGAAAGCACTAATTCTATTAATGAAACTGGGTGCTTGAAGTTCTTTTTGTATTTATAGTACTTTTGCTTCTGAGGTTCATAGATCTCATAGACAGTCACAAGCAAGAAAGAGCTATAGACCCATTTACAGAAGGGCTCTGGCCACAAGTGCTACATTGGAGAATTAGAATAAGCATACCCCCAATAAATCTCATACCAAAAATCAGATTTCTCCGTTACTTCGTTTTAAAGTTATGAGCTATTTTGTAATCCTGATTTCACTCCCTGTTCAAAAAAGCCAGTTTCAGTGAAGAATAATCTCCTGAGCTCACTGTCTAGTCCTCCCTGTCAGTAAGCTTATACAGTGGGACCTGTTTCTCCAAAGTTTAAAGTGATTTATGGAAGGTTGCCATAGCAAATGGGCATAGTAACCTGTAGAGGTAGTACCCAATGCCCTGAGTGACCACTCCCCGGTGCTTTGTCACTGATCGTCTACTGTGAGAAAGCCCCCCCCCCAAAAAAAAACTATCCTCCAACGCCGCCTCAAACCTGGCAAACTTCGGTCACTTAGACAATGTCTCTCAGCTAGTGACTGGTCCCCCATTGCAACCACATTGGACGTTGACTCTGCCCTAGACCACTTCATTGGTATCTTCAACTCTGCCTGCGACCGGTATGCAACCCTAAGCAAAAAGGTCATCAAAGGGGTTGACATACCTTGGATGTCGCAAGCCCTGCTGGACAAAATACAAGAACGTGACAATATATGGCACATTGCCCTGGAAACTGGTAGACCCGCTGACAGGCAGCGCTACCAAGAAGCACGTAATAAATGTACTTGGAAGTTTTGTAAGGCCAAAGCTGAGTATTACCAAGCCTCGCTCGCTGTCACATGGGACTCTGGGACTCCATCAAAGAGCTCAGTGGCAAAGCCTCCACTGCACCCCCCTCCCAGCTCTGGGCCAATGGGTCTAACACCACAGACCCTGCCCTGATTGCAAATACATTTAATGCCTCCTTCTCCGACCTTACTAGTGTTCTCCCCCCTAATTTCTTCTCCCCACCCCAACACCCCCTTGCTCCCCCTCTGCCCCCCATTCTGCTTTAAAGCCATATCTCAGCGTGAAGCTGCCTCCCCTTCTCCTCAAGGCCCTCAGCAAATCACATTTCAGCAGTGACACACTAGATCTTAAACTGCTTAGGCTCACCTTTAACTGGGCCAGTTTGCCCTCTAAATGGAAATCAGCTCTCATCACACCCATCCTTAAAAGCGGTGACCGCACTCTGCTTGGGAACTACCGCCACGTCTCAATCCTGCCTCCCCTCTCCAAAGCCTTGGAGACAATTGTGGCCACCCAGCTTACAGACTACCTTTCCAAATATAGCCTCCTGTGTCCCAAGCAGCATGGCGTCCACCACAACTACAGCTGTACCACCATAGCCCTCTTGGAGTTTACAAATGCCCTCCACACATCTCTTGACACAGGCCACATTGCAGGTGCTGTTTTCATAGACCTTTCCAAGGCGTTTGATACGGTGCACCACACACTACTCCTGGATTCCCTCACTGAAATGGGCCTGTCTCCTGAGATCACTGACTGGTTTGAAAGCTATCTGTCAGAGAGAACTCAGACAGTCAGGCTTGCCTAAAACCAGTACTCCCCCCTCCAAGTCAGGTCTGGGGTCCAGCAGGGCTCTATTCTCAGCCCCCTACTTTTCTCCCTGTTCCTCAACTCCCTGCCCAAGGACTGTTCTGGGAAACTACTCCTGTATGCGGACAATGCCATCCTCTACAGCTCCCACATTGATCCCACAGCGCTCCATATTGCACTCCAAAAATCATTCACGGAAGCTGAATCCTGGTTCGTTCGACATAGGCTGGTCCTAAACTACAAAAAAACAAAAGCTATGGTGTTTGCCCACCCCCAAACAAGAACATAGGGCTACCGCTGCTAATACTGAACTCTCTAAATGACCCCCTTGAGCAGGTTACCTCATTCAAATACTTAGGTATCACCCTAGACTCTGGGCTCACCTACCATGACCACATCCGAAATCTGAGCACCGCTGCCAACGTGTGTATTAACTTACTTCACCAGTACAATCACTGCCTCCCACCAGAAGCTCTCCACCTAGCTGTCTCAGTGACAATACTATCACTCATAGATTACGGGATCATCATCTATGCAGCAGCCGAAAATACGCACCTAAACAAAATTAGGCTGGCCCTTAACAAGGCCTGTAGACTAGCCACTGACTGCGAGAGACTTACACATACCTGCACTCTTTATGCCTCCACCAACTGGCTAAACTTTGACGGGAGACTCAATAATCAGACCTGCTTTTTTGTTAAAAAAATTACAGCAGGGCTACTCCCACCTGCTCTCATCCCCCTACTCCAGGCACCCTTGTCTACCCGCCTCACTCAGCAATCAGAGACAACCCACTTCCAGGTAACTCTCTGCAAGACCTCCTTGGGTCAAAGAACTTTAGGTACCAGGCCCCTAGCTGGCTTAACTCCCTTCCAAACTCCCTCTTCACAGAACCCAAACTTGGACGGTTCAAGTCCCAGCTAAGAGACCTAATCTCTCTTGACTCAGTATGTGACTGTCCTGATCTCTAGCCCTACCCACCCACCCACCCCGACCATGGAATCTCTCAGGTCCTGCCGCCTTAGAGCGTGCCTATATTTGACAATAGACACCCCAGTCCAGCCTAGGATTACAAATTAACCACCAGGGCATGGCTGGCACCACTGTCATGTATTCTGTTAACTGTCTCTACTATGTACCTATGCTTGCAACTCGCTGCATCTTTGTATCACCAGCTGCCATACTGTGTTACCTGTAACCCTTTTGTAACCATTTTTGTAACTATTGTGTACATTTGTTATTATACCTGATGTCTCTGTATTAAATGGCGTGGAACCTTTGTAAAGATGTCTTTGACTCAAAGGTATGGTATCCGATATCATCAATAAATAAATAGAAATCAGTCTCCTAACATTCAAACTGCCAAAAAGTACTGTTTTCCAGGACAAAAAAATACTTTATTTCAGTGCTCCATTTCATTTGCATAGCCCTGCCCCTTTTTTCTCAGTGCTGCAACCTCCAACCTTTACATCTTGCAAGGGAAACAACGTTTTTAAAGTGATTTAGCAAGCTTTGCCATAACAAATGGGAGTAGTAAACTGTACTAACCTGTAAGAATTGTGAGTTAATCTCCTACCATTCAAACTGCCCAAAAGTGTTTTTTTTCCATGAAATACTTTTATTTCTGTGCTCTGCTTTATTTGCATAACCCACCCCCTTTTTTCCCCTCAGTGCTGCAATCCCCAAGCATGACGTCATGCAAGGGAAAAGTACAGTTACGTAAGAACTTACCGTAACAGTAGATCTTCGAGAGAGGCTCTTGCAGTAGGTAATTTCATATAGGACTGACGCCGGCCGGCGGCAGGACCCCAAAAAATTTCTAGCTAGCAGTCCTGGCGAGGACCACCCGACGCCAGGTGACTGGAGGCCATACGATGTCAGTATAAAGGGGTGGTCCCGACCGCTTCCAGTTCTTTTTTCTCGCCACAGGTCTGGAAGGCCCGAACGAGAGAAGCTGATGTTTCCATTCCTGGAAAAGGAGCTGAAAAAGCCTAGGGGGATGGAGGGCGGGAAGGTATTACCTACTGCAAGAGCCTCTCTTGAAGATCTAATGTTACGATAAGTTCTTACATAACTGTACTATCTTACCTCGAGAGGGCTCTTGCAGTAGGTAATTACATATAGGACTGAATCCCAAGCAGTCTGGAACAAATAAAAGGCACCGGGAGGAGGAAACTACTCCAGAAAGTAGTACTAGCCTTGCAAGCCTCAAGACAGGAGGCCTTGCAAAACAGCTAACCAAGCCTGCTCTCTGGCGAGAGGCAATGTCCAAACTGTAGTGTTTCGTGAGTAGCATAGGCGGAAGTCCAGGTGGCGGCAACACAGATGTCTGCCGCAGACACATTCTTGAAACAAGCTGCAGAGGCCGCTACTCTTGTGGAGTGGCTTCTAACCTGACCCGGAAGGGTCTTGTTGTACTTGTCATAACAGAAAGTGATGCAATGAGCCAACCACTTCGACAGGCATTGCTTGGAAACAGCATTGCCTTCCCTTTTGTGAGCAAAACAGATGAACAACTGATCAGTCTTTCTGAGATCCTTCGTCCTGTTGGTGTAGTATCTCAGAATCTGGTGAACACCCATGGTATGGAGTAAATATTCCCCTTGATAAGAGTACTGCGTAAAAAAGGCAGGTAGCTGTATGGACTGATTTAAGGTAGACTCTACTACTACTTTAGGTAGAAACTTAGGATTCGTGCGAAGAGCAACTCGTTCTTTGTGAAAAATGAAATAGGGGATTTTACACATAAGGGCCTGGAGCTCGGAAATTCTTCGAGCCGAAGTAATGGCCACCAAGAAGAGCATCTTCCACGAAAGAAACTTCAGATCTGCAGAAGCTGCAGGTTCGAAGGGAGGGAGAGTAAGTTTCTCGAGAACAAAATTCAAGTCCCAAGGGGGAGCAGGGGTACGGATGGGGGGGCCTTAGATGAAGGACCCCTCTGAGAAAAGTCTTGGAGACCTCCAGTTGAGTGAAAGCTTTATCGGCAAAGGAAACATGGTAGGCTGAGATAGCTGCCATGTGAACCTTCAAGGAGGAATGGCTGAGACCCAGGTCGAACAGATGACGTAAGTACTCCAACAGAAAAGCCACTGAACAGGAGAAAGGCTCCACGTTCTTAGAGGCTGCCCAAATAGAGAATCTCTTCCACTTCATGGCATAAGTGGCCTGGTGGAGGGTTTTCTAGCCTCCACTAAAATCTCCGCCACTTTTGGAGAGACACCAAAGCGGGATTGGGCTAGGTCTGCAGGAGCCATACATGTAGTTGAAGGGATTTGAGGCCTGGGTGAACCAGGGTCCCCTGATTCTGGGTCAGCAAACCTCGAGATAGAAGAAGAGGAAGAGGAGGAACCTCTGAATATTGTTGTAGAAGAGAGAACCAGATTTGCCTGGGCCAGAAAGGAGCTATCAGAATAATTCTCGCTCCTTCTGTGGCTAGTTTCTGCAATACTCGTGGGATCAGAGGAATTGGGGGAAAAGCATAGACGAATCTGTTCTTCTAGTCTAGAGACAAAGCGTCACTCCAGAAAGTGCCTCGCTCTGGAACAAGCGAGCAAAAGGTGGGAAGTTTTGCGTTTTGGGGAGAGGCGAACAGGTCTATCTGCGGAGTCCTCAGAGCAGAAAGATATCGTCTAGCACCCCTTGGTCCAATTCCCACTCGTGTGCCAGAGCAGAGGAGCAGCTTAGCTTGTCTGCCAGGGTGTTGTCGTCTCCTGGGACATGAATCGCTGTGAGGTGAAGGTCGTGTTGAGTTGCCCAATCCCAAACCCTCATTGCTTCCCTGCATAGAGGGTAGAAGCGAGTTCCTCCCTGTTTGTTGATGTACCACACTACGCACATGTTGTCCGTCTGGACGGCTAGGTGGCCGGGAAGAATGTATTGGTAAAGGGCTTGGAGAGCATATAGCACAGCTCGAAGCTCGAGCATGTTGATGTGGAGAGCTTGTTCCAGTCTGGACCATAAGCCCTGGGTCCGATGAGGGCCTAGATGGCTCCCCAACCTTCGCCTGATGCGTCCGTGGTCAGAGTCTGGGAGGGGGGAGGATGAAAGAAGGGGACCCCCCGAAACAGGTTCTCTTAAATCATCCACTATTGCAAGTCTTGTACCATCGGCGATGAGATCAGAACTAAATGATCTAGATCATCCACAAGTTGATCCCACTGGGAGCGAAGAGTCCACTGAGAGATCCTCATGTGGAGTCGTGCTCGGGGGACCGTCGGAATAGCGGCTGCCATGAGCCCTAGAAGATGGAGGATCGACCTCGCCGGGACTCTCCTGTGTTCTGATAACAGGGAAATCTGGGATTGAAGAGAGGCCGCCCTGTCTGGAGGCAGGAAGGCCTTGCTCACAGTCATATCGAGGATAGCCCCGATGAACTGTAGCCTCTGGGAAGGGTCCAGATGAGACTTGGAATGGTTGATGGTAATAACCAGGCAAGTGAAAACCTGCAGGGTGAGGGAGAGAAAATGCAGGAGTTCCTCCCTGGACGAGGCCGCCAGGAGCCAGTCGTCCAGGTAAGGGAACACCTGTACTCCCATTGTACGCAGGTGGGCTGCTACCACAGCCAGGCATTTGGTAAATATTCAGGGGGCCGAAGATAGACCAAAGGGGAGTACCTTGAATTGGTAGTGGTACCCCTGAAAAGCAAAATGAAGATACTTGCGATGGGAAAGGCGAATGGGAATGTGCAGATAGGCATCCTGCATATCCAGGGCACAAAGCCATTGACCCGGCCGAAGGAGGGGCAGAAGGCTCTGCAGAGAGAGCATCCTGAACCTTTTGTATTCCACATAAAGATTCAGGGAACTGAGATCCAGAATGGGTCTGAGATCTCCCGTCTTCTTTGGGACCAGGAAGAAATGGGAATAGTAACCCGTCCCTTGAAGATGAGAGGGGACGGGTTCTATCACCTGCTTTGTAAGAAGAGTCGATATTTCTTCCCGGACCAAAGGAAGGTGTTCCCTTGAATAGGACGACTTCAGAGGGGGGTGTCGGGGTGGTTTCTGAAGAAACTCTATGGAGTGCCCTTCCGCTATAAGCTGGAGCACCCAAGAAATACAGGTTACTCACCTGTAACGGGAGTTCTAGGAATGGTATATGTTGTTCATCCACACTGTCTGGCAGGTATCCTTGCCGCTTTAAATCTTGCCGGAAGGTCTTCAAGCTGGCTCCTCCCACCCACCCGGTGGTAAACCTCGCCCGCCCATGATGCCAGATCTGGCCCGCTGGAAGCTCAGGTTGTGCGTCGAAGCCGGGGAGGTGAGGTGGGTAGTGTGGATGAACAACATATACCATTCCTAGAAATACTGTTACAGGTGAGTAACCTGTATTTCTGGGGACATGGATATGTTGTTCATCCACACTGTCTGGCAGACTCCTAGCAGTTCTCCGGGAGGAGGGAGGCAAGGCGCACACCCCCTACTTAGGGAATAAAGACTGGAGAACCGAGGCCCCAAAACCAGCATCCCGGCGTGACTCAAGGTCGATGTGGTAATGGGTGATGAAGGTGTGTGCTGACTTCCAGGTAGCAGCCCTGCAGATATTCTGGATAGGGACGTCCCTGGAAGCAGCCACCGATGCAGCAGTATGGCGGGTAGAATGAGCTCTTATCCCTCTGGGAGGCTCCATGCCCGCCAACTTATAGCAGAGATCTATGCAGGAGGTGACCCACCTGCTTATCGTCCGCTAGGCTGCAGGTCTGCGAGGTGCGGCTTCAGCGTAGGTGACAAACAGCTGGCGAACCTCTCCCCGAATTTCAGCCGTGCGCTCCTTATAATAAGCGAGCGCCCTTCTAGGGTCCAAAGTATGGAGCATGTATTCGGCCTCCAAGGTGTGATTGGGGTAGAACACCGGCAGAGTCAACACCTGGTTAAGGTGAAACTCCGACACCACCTTCGGAAGGAATTTCGGGTGGGTGCGCAGGACATCCTTGTCCCTGTGGAAGACCAGGTAAGGAGACTCGATGCAGAGCGCCTGGAGCTCTCCCATCCTTCTGGCTGACGTGACAGCCACCAAGAAGGCGGTCTTCCACGACAGGTGAGAGAGTTCACACCTGTGCACTGGTTCGAATGGCTTGCCCATGAGCTTTGCCAGTACCAGCAGTAAATCCCATGGAGGTGGAGGTTCTCGCACCGGAGGGGAAATGTGATCAAGGCCTTTGAAAAAGCGCCAGACCACCTTCTCCTGCGCCCGACTGCTCCCTGCGGCCCGCCTGCAAGCAGAGATGGCTGCCAGTGCACCCTTAGGGTCGCCGACCCAAGCCCTTGACGAGAAAGGGACCATAAATAGTCCAAGATGCTTGCCAAGGAACAGGAGGAAGGGTCCAAGCCTCCTGTCCTGACACCAAATGGAAAATCTCTTCCATTTGAAGGCATAGCATTTCCTGGTCGACTCTTACGGGATGCCTCAACTACATTGAGGACCCGTCGGAAAGACCCAAGTCCTGGAACTCTAGCCGCTCAGGAACCAGGCCATCAGGTGCAGGGATTGAAGGTCCGGATGGAACACCTTCCCCTGATTGACTGAGAGCAGGTCTGGGCGAGCTGGAAGCTGCCTCGGGAGCCTGGAGCTGAGGCTAAGGAGATCTGGGTACCAGAACTGGCGGGGCCAGTCTGGGGCTATCAGAATCACTTCGCCTTGTCCCTCCTTGCTTTGAGAAGCACCTTGTGTATCAAGGGAAATGGGGAAGGTGTGAAGAGGCCCGGTCCACGGCCTCGAAGGCATCCCCTGCAGCGAGCCCTGCTGAGGGGGCAGGCATGGAACAGCCTCAGCTTCGCGTTCTTCCTGGAGGCAAACAGGTCCACCTGAGGTGTGCCCCAATGGGAGAACAGATCTTGTACTACCTCCGGCAGGAGAGACCACTCGTGGGATGCAGCCCCTATCCGGCTCAGGGCATCGGCCAGGGTGTTGGAGGCTCCTGCCACATGAATGGCGAGGAGATCCACCTCCAGGCTGCGTACGAGTGACCAAATGCGGATAGCTTCCTTGCACAGAAGCATGGAGCGCGTCCCGCCCTGGCGGTTTAGATAGCACATGGTCGTGGTATTGTCCGTCTGGACTCGGACCACTTGACCCCGGAGAAACAAGCAAAGGCGGTGAGAGCTAGGCGGACCGCTCGGAGCTCCAGCAGGTTGATGTGGCATCGGGACTCCCGCGGGGACCAGAGGCCATGCGCCCGGTGTTCCCCCAGATGGGCACCCCAACCCATCAGAGAGGCATCGGTCGATAGAGAGACCGTCGGCTCGGGGCGGACAAACAGGATGCCCTCCTGCAGATGAACTGGAACGGTCCACCACCAGAGAGCATTCCACATCCCCTGGGTCACCGTCACTAGCTGGTCCAATGGATCGCAGCGTTGTGACCACTGGCTGGCCAGTCCCCACTGAAGAGGGCGCATGTGCCAGCGTGCCCAATGGACCACGCTGGTACAGGCCGCCATGAGACCCAGGAGGCACAGGAGGTCCGGGCACGATTGCCCAACCAGAAATGATTGGGCAAAGGAGGTGAGAACCTCGGCCCTGTCCGCCGGGAGCCATGCTCTGGCTCGAAGAGAGTCGAGCTCTGCCCCGATGAAAAGAATCACCTGCTTCGGCTCGAGTTCCGACTTGGCGTCATTGATGAGAAGGCTGATTTGAGAGCAAATCTGGAGGGCCAGATCTCTGGACCGCTCCACCTCCTGTCTGAAGGGGGCTGCTATCAGTCAATCATCCAGGTAAGGGTACACCCGGACCCCTTGGCGCCGCAGGAAAGCTGTACCACTGCTATGCATTTGGTGAAGACCCTGGGAGCTGGAGATAGGCCGAAGGGCATAGCTCGGAACTGGAAAAGGGATCCCTCCGCTCAAAAGCGAAGGAATCTCTGATGTGACGGATGGATAGGGACGTGAAAGAACGCGTCCTGCAGGTCCAGAGAGCAGAACCACATGCCGGGTTCCAGGGATGGTATTATCTGAGCCAGAGTGACCATCCTGAAGGTTCGAGACCGTAGGAACTTGTTTAGGTCGTGTCGGTCAGAATGGGGTGCCAGCCCCCCGTCCGTTTCGGAACCAGGAAGTACCTGGACACAAACCCCGGGTCTGAGGGAGGGTCCGCCACCTCCTGATCACCTCCTTTGGAGAAGGGAGAGCGATGTCGGCTCGGGCGAGCCGACAGTGAGGCTGCGGACCCCGAGGCCCCCGAGGTGCGACGGCTCTGAAGGGCGGGCCTGTTCAACTCCAGAGGCAGGCTCTTTCCCACCACCTCAACACCCACCTGTCCATGGTAATAATGGACCAGGCGGAAAGGAAGTGCTGAGCCGTCCTCTCTACAGGGGAACCTGGGGTGAGGTGACGGGGTTGGGGGCGACACCCCTCAGCCCGTCACTGGGCAGGCTTGGAGGAGGGGCCGCAGGGACCTCCTGGGCCTTTACCTCCCTGCTTCCTGTTGGAGGAAGCCCCGGGCTTGGGTTTGGGATGCCAAGCCCGAGCCTGCTGGCCCTGACGTTGCTGGGCCGGACATGCCGCGGGCGCAGAAGGACGAAAGGGCTTAGGCTGTGGTTTGCGCCCTTTGTCCTTCTGAGCGGATGAGACCGAGTCCAAGGTAGCATTGGACTTCTCGATCCTCTGCAGGTGACCTTCCACCCCAGGGCCGAAGAGGTCGGTCCCCAAGAAGGGGACATCCGCCAACTTGTGCTGGGTATCCGAAGTGAAGGTGGATATCCTCAGCCAAGCCCGACGACGCATAGCCACTGCGGCCGCCACAGACCTGGCACATGAGTCCCCAATGTCCAAAGCAGTCTCAGCTGCTGTTTGGCCACTGCTCCCTGCCCCGGTCCCGCACCTACCTAACCGTGGTCTGCAGATCCGCGGGAAGATGAGGGACGACTCGGTCCAGGAGCCCAACAGGGCATGAGAGAAATGTGCCATGAGGATGGCCGAACTGGCCTGGCGAAGGCCGAGGGAGGACGCAGGGTAGATTTTTCGCCCGGCATAGTCCAATTCTTGGACCCTTGTCGGAGGTTTGTCCACATCCCTAGCGCTCCGGCACGCCGGAAAACGCTGTCGGTAACCAACCCTCAAGCCGAGGGGTGTTCCTAAAACCGACAAGGAACCGAGTAGGACAGTATACTTCCTGGTCAAGGCGCAGGGGCAGGGAAGTTAGGGCGCTGCCAGAGGTGCCCAAGGCCGGGCCCACTATGGCCTCGCCACCGAAAGGCCTCGAGGGAATCCCTCGGTCCAGAATCTCCGTGAGGGGATACCTGGCCCGCTTAGAAATGGGTTCAAGCTTCATCCCGTGGACCTCCGAGATGAGCCGGCAATCCCAGGAAGGACGAAGGGCTATCGCCCACCGACTGTCCTCCTGAGGACTCCAAGTCCATTCGCTTGGAGAAAAGGGAGGAATCGCCTTCGACTTGGAAGAGTCCTCAAAGAGCTGCCTCAGGCCTCGAGCCACCTCCACCCGCCGAGATCGATCGGGAGTGAGGGGTGACAGACAGCCATGGGCAGTCCCTGAGCCGACCGAGAATTCTGGTCGGAGCCCCAACTAACGGCTGTGGAGGCGGAGGTTCCACCGAATCGGTGGGCAGCTGGTTCTGGCCGAACAACCGCCTGAGAACAGGCTGATAAAACGAGGGGATGTTTCGCCGCCCGTGACAGCCACTTAATGGCCGGGAAGGCGACACGGGCGCCGGCTTGTTCCCGGTCAGAAGGAGTTGCGCGTTACATGAGGTCCTCATATCTCCGACGCAACATGCGCCGAAGCCTCCCCTCGTCCGAGGAGGAGGAAGAGGACGAGCGGCGGCGCTGCTTGCCGCGGTGCCGAGACCGAGACCGCCTATGACGGCGGGATCGGCTGGACCGCGAAGAAGTCCGAGACCGAGAACCTCGGCTTTCCGAGGACGGTGCGGGAGGTGTCGGGAACCGCACCGGTTCGAGGGTTCAACCGAAGGTCCGGAACCGAGGCACAGACAAGCCAACGGGTCCTCAACCCCACCGGGGAACTGGAGAGGGATTCGGCTTCCTGCCGACAACCCGTCCAACGGGTCGAGAAAAATCTCGACCGCATCGACGGGAGTCTCGGTCAACTGGCCTGACGGGGACACCGTGAGACCAGTGGCCGAAGCCGAGCGGTCGACCGAAGTCGACGGCCGACAACTCGGGAGAGGGATCTTTCCCGCTCCCAAGAGCGTCGACGGTGGGACTTACCCTTGTCTCTTTTTGGACCGAGAAAACGGTCCAGCAGAAGTTGGTCCCTCACCTTTAGTAGAGAGGGTCAGACAAAGCTCCTTAAAAGAAGCTGAATAAGAGGCACCGAGAGAGAGCGGGACAAATGCCGCAGCCGAGGTAGAAGCAGCCCGTGTCGCCTCCCTTCTTCGAGGGCGATCATCTGCTCGAAGCTGATTCTGCCGAGCTCGGCCAAGCCGCTGAAAACCGGGCGACCGGGCTTCTTTTGACTTCACTGGAGGAAAACGCTCCTCGGGACGCCCCAGTTGTAAACGGGCAGCATGGTCTTCAAGGATGTAGGCCGAAAAGGAAGAGCACAGGTCGCAGGCCTGCAGGTAGACGCACGTGGAGTGCGGATCCATCCGAGACATCTTCTGCCCACAAGTGCATCTCTGGAAACCGGGAGTCGATTTGTCCATCGCAGCCGTGAGGGAGAGAAGACCGAAGTCTTTTAAGCAAAAACCTTTTAAATTCGAAAAATCGAAGAATTAGGAACCAGTCTTATACGCAGAGCGTTAAGGAGAAAACCTGAGCTTCCAAGCGGTAAGGAAGATCTGGCGTCATGGGGCGGAGCCGAGAGTTTTACCACCCGGGTGGGTGGGAGGAGCCAGCTTGAAGACCTTCCGGCAAGATTTAAAGCGGCAAGGATACCTGCCAGACAGTGTGGATGAACAACATATCCATGTCCCTAGAATCCGTAGTTATCCTCTCCCATCCCAGAAGGTGGAGGGAAAACCTCCCTCCTACCGGTTCTTCTGGGGGGGTCCGGAGGCGTTGGGAGAGGAAAGGAGTCAGGTGATGTGGGTCAGCGCCGCAGCTGAGGCACCCGCTGCTTTTTTGGACGGAGGGGGCCTGGCAGCTGCGGGGGCCCGACGTTTAGTGGCCCGCCCTCCTTGGGGTTTCACTTGTGGCCGACTCCATCTGCGAAAGGGATGGCGCTGCTGGTGTTGGGGATGGTACATGGAATCCACTGATTTCAGAGCCATCCCCTTCTCCTGCAAGTCACTGATGATGTCTTTGACATCACCACCGAAAAGCACCAACCCCCTGAAAGGTGCCTCCTGAATAGCGGATTGCACCTCCGGGACCAAACCTGACACGCGGAGCCAGGCATGACGCCGTAGACTCACGGCAAAAGCAGAGCTCCGCCAGGCAGTGTCCACTGCATCATATGTCGCCCGCAAAATGTGGTGACTGGCCGAATGAGCAGAACGGATGAGGTCGGCTAACTCCTGTTTGACTTGGGAGTCAGGTAAGGAGTCCAGCTTGGATTCTGCCCGGGTAAGGATGGCCTTCTGGTAATCCCCCATATGGGCGATGTAATTCAGGGCCTGAATTCCCAGTGTGGAGGAGGCGTAGATCTTTCTTCCATACTGGTCCAGGAGGCGAGATTCCTTATCCGTAGGAGACGAGCTCAGATGTTTTGGATGTGCCGACCGGCCGTGAGCGGCGTTAATTACGACTGAGTCGGCACGAGGGTGAGAGTCCAGGTAATCTACACCCTCGGGAGCCTGGTATAGCCTGTTAGACTTCCTGGGAAGTGTGGCTAACGCCAACGGTTGTTTCCAGATTATGGTAACAAGGTGGGCGTGAGGCTCAATCCAGGATGGCACTAAAGTTGGAGCTGTCACGGGCAGATCCAGATGTTCGCCGAGTTTAAGTTGCTGAGGGTCTGGTTCCAGAGAGTGCCACTGATAGACTTCCTGGATTTTTCTAAGCAACTCCGTGAAAGATGGATCCTCCGGAGGAGACTTCAGAGGGGTCCTCGGCCAGGGCTTAGACGGAGAGCGGCGCTCGTCGTCTCTCTCAGAGCATTCCTCGGAAGAGTCCGAGGAATCCTAGAGGGAAGAAGAAGAGGAAGAATAAGACTCCCTTACGTGGCTAGGGGGAGGAACGGGTTCTTTGGGTGGTACCCATAAACGCGTGTCCTGCCCCTCTCTGGATCCAGAGGGGAGAGCCCTGGAGTCCGGAGGCGGTGAGGGAGTGTGCCGTCTCGGACGTACGGGGGACGGGGGCGGCACCATCGCTGTAAGGCGGCTCTCTACCTCCTTGGTGAGTTGAGCCTTGTCCTCGGCCCACCAAGAGGCCAGAGTCTCCTGCAGATCCACTGGTGGCCGTGGGGGTGGTGGAGGTGGAAGAGAAGGGGGAAAAGTGTACAGGTTGTACCTGTAAGGCGAGTATCCGAAACCCGGCATCGGGTATTGCAGCATCGGGTACTGCGGCGTAGGGTACTGCAGCACTGGATACTGCGGTCCCGGGTACGATGGCGTCGGATAGGACGACGGGTACCTGGGAGCTGGGGAGCTGCCGGAGCAGACGGCCAGTCTGCGCCCCACAGGCGGTCCATTAGGGGCCCGAGGGCAGAGGGCCCAATGGAAGGGGAAATCCCTGCCGCATCGGAGGCACCGCGCCGGGCTGGCGCCTGGGGGCCGGTCCAGATCCAGTTCCGCTGGAGGAGGGTCTGACGAAGGAGGAAGATCCCCGCACCGCCGGGATGGAAGAGAAATCCCGGGGTCAGGCTGGGGTGACTCAGGCTCCCTAGATGGCGAAGGCTGCGGGAACTGGGTACGACGGACATGGGAAGGTCTGTCGTCGGGTTCCACCGCCAGCTGCGGAGGAGCTGGCGCGGCTTGGGCGAGTTCGGCGGGCGCGGAGGAGCCACGTCCGCTTACTGGAACCCTCGCCGGAGGCGGACCGAGAGGAACGGGCCTGGTCCGGGGAAGTGGTCATGCGCCGCTCGGCGGTCAGGCGCTCATCACCTTTCCATGCGGACGCCGGAGGAGCGACCGGCTTTAGAGGAGTCGCCGACGCCAGTAGGCCGCAAGCCTGCGGCCGAACCGGGGTTGGAGGCCTCCATTCGCCCGCAGGCGCCCACAAGGCCAGAGCGCGAGCCAGACGGGCAGGCCGACGCCTCCTCCAAACCCTTGGAGGCGGCCGTCGAACGGTCCCCCGGAGAGGACGTTACCTTATCTGTGTCTCCAGCGGGAGACACGGTAGAGGAGGACTTCTCCTGGTGCCTCTCCTTGTCCTTCTTTTTCAGATGTCCTTCGGAGGAAGTGGACGCCTGCCTCAACTTTTTCAACTCTTTTTCCATAAAAGACATCTTTTTCTTGAGGAGATGGGCTTCCAGGGACTGTTGGTGCTGTTTCCGGGTAGCCGCTTTGAAGTTGAGGCAATGCTGGCACTTCTCGACCGGGTGATCAGGGCCTAGGCAGAAAAGGCACAGGGAATGGCCGTCCTTGTGTGGCAGTTGGGCGCCGCACGAGTTGCACTTGTTTTTGTGCTCGGAGGGTGTAGGGGATGACATACACAGACGATGTACCTGACGACTGAAAAGAAATAACTATTATACGGTAAACCGACGAAAAGACAGGGCTGACTACATGAACTTTACCACGGTATGCCTGCACGAGCCAACGGGCGCGGAAAGAACTGAAGGCGGGCGTCCGGACCGCCTTCATACCGACAGTCGTATGACGCCAGTCACCTGACGTGGGGGCGGTCCCTCGCCAGGAACTGCTAGCTAGAAATTTTTCCGTGGGGTCCTGCCGCCGGCCGGCGTCAGTCCTATATGTAATTACCTACTGCAAGTGCCCTCTCGAGATAAGATCAAAGTTTATGAGCACTGTTTTTTGAAACAGAGTCCTCTGTTGATCAGTCTTGGTTTTGCAGACATCTACACTACCGACATACGAGACATCTCTCAGTAAAGCACTCTTGTCAGCTAGATACTATATGCATAATGCCTTGTTTGGAAAATAAACATATGAGAGCTTTTATTGTTAAAGCCACTACAGAAATATGAGACTGCACCTCACAGTAAGGGAAATGGAAAACAACTTCTTATTGTACCCACAATGCCTTGTTATGTACATCTACATATTAGGCACAGACACCACCACCAAAATAAGGGACTGCACCTCAGAGTAACTAACATTTAAAGCACCTGTATAATGTACCCAGAATTCCCTGGTGCTGTATGTAAAACAGGATGGAAGCAGTCCAGAGGAGGGCAACTAAAATGGTGCAGGGTCTACATCAGAAACCATATGAAGAGAGACTGTGGGAGCTTAATATGTATACCCTTGATGAAAGGAGGGACAGGGGGGACATGACAGAAATTTTTAAGTACGTCAAGGGAATCAACAGTCCAGGAGGGTAGCATCTTTCAGAAAAAGAGATGTGTAAGAACAAGGCGGCACAATTTAAAGGTAGAGGGGGGACGGCTCAGGGGTAATGTGAGGAAATTCTTTTTCACGGAGAGAGTGGAGGATGCATGGAACCGCCTTCCTGGAGAGGTTGTGGGGTCTAAAACAGTGGGGGAATTCAAACATGCATGGGACAGACATAAGGCAATTATAGTGGGGGGTTGCAGGAAGTAGGCTGTTGGTTAACTAGGATCTGCAGCTTATCCATTAGGTAGGGAAATGGGCAGACTGGGTGGGCCAAGTGGTCTTTATCTGCCATCAAAGTCTATGTTTCTATGTTTCTATATTGACCGCTCCCTTGCATGGCATCATTCTCGGGGTGTGGCCACACAGAAAACTGGAGAGGAGACAGAAACAAAGTGCTGATAAAACAGCAACAAAACTGACTATGACAGAATTTTGTTACAAATTAAATTGCAGCTTCACCCTCTGAAACATGGCTGGCAATGACATACTATGTGAAAAAGGCATTTGGGGAACTTCCATAAATCACTTTAAACTTTGGAGAAACAGGTTCTATAAGCTTGCTGACAGGGAGGACTAGACTGGAAATTCAGGAGATGACATCATCAACAGCTCTTCACTGACACTAGCTTTTTTGAACAGGCAGTGAATTTAGGGTTGTAAAATGACTTGTAACTTTTAAACAACGTAACGTAGAGATCTATTTTTGGCATGAGGCTGATTGGGTCTATGCTGATCCAAATTCTGAATTTACTAATAACAGAAATTTTGACCATAGTCCCACTTTAATGCTCGCCCCTTTACACAAGGGAGACTCTATAAATGTTGCTTGTGAAATATTCATCTAACCTATGAAGGTGGACATATTCTTACTACCCACCATTTCATGAGGGAGACTGTTCCAGATTGTAACCACTCTCTGGTTGAACCAGTCAGCTTTCCGCACATTATTTATTACATGTTTCTTCTATTAGCTGTGAACTGAGGGCTCCTGTATTGTAATTTTGTTCTTTCAACCCAAGCCCAAGCAGACCCAAAGGTCATTAGTGGTACGTGAACCAAAGAGCAAACAAAGGTCTCCCCTTAGCCTTCTGTACTCCATTGTACACAGGCCCAGGGCTCTGAACCTTTTCTTATAATTCAAGTCCCTTAGTCCAGTGACCATCCTAGCTGCGTTTCTCTGAGCTCTTTCAAGAACTTTGGCCTCATTCTTAGTGCTGGGTGATCATGGCTGTGCACAATATTCCAGGTGGGGCCTCACCAGAGACGTGTACAGCGGCATCACTGCCCTTCTGTCTCTGCCTGTGACGTGCCTTCTGACACTATTCAGTATTTTTGTTGCAGCTGGAGCACTTGAACAACAAGGTACAGATGATACCTTGCTGTTAACACTTTTAAACTTCTATTGATTGTGTTGACCCGCAGTGGGCTGTGATGTGCCGCCAGATGGTGGTGTCCGGCAGAAAACAACATGCTGCTGCCTGTAACTGTATGTTACTTTGGGCAGACTAACAAGTTCTTATTGTGAGGGCGAAGCTTGCTTACCCCTGTGCCTCAGCTCTCATAGTGTGGGGGAACACATGAAAGAGGGGAAACTCATCTTGGTTGGGATTGGCCAAGCAATGCGCAGGATCATGTGGGGGCTCCTGAGGAGCAAGAACTGGCAGAATCCCAGAAAGATGACCCACTGTGAGAAAAAGAAAGACATACTGTGAATTTAGTACCGTGCGGCTAGCAAGGGGTACTAGCGGGCACAAGTGAAGCTAGAACATCCATCTGATACAGATGGCTGAAACTATGATGGGGAGGCCACCTCACTGGTAGCGTAAGGTGTCCTCAACTGGTGCTGGACCGTCTCCAGATCCTAACAGTAACGTCCACAGCCTGCCTTACTGAATTGCTCACAGCCATAGCAGAGAGATCTTAGTGAATGATTTCAGTCCTTTATTCTCTATTTTCCCCACTTCCTTTTGTTGGTTGGAGCTGCCATTGATACTTAACATTTTCATTCCTTTGTGCTGTTCTGTGAGAACACCATAATATCCCTTCTCTGCATTTTTTTCAAGTTTCTTATTTCCAGGAATATGGACTTGTTAAATTATTCTCGGTTTCAATTTTGTTACTATGTTTTCCTCTTATATCCTTTGTCTCTTGCAGCAGCTTTTCAAATTCTCCTTTGTCTCTCCACTATTTGCACTTATTTTTTATTTTATATATATTTTCTTTTATTTTTTTTGTACTTGCTATTTACTGCCTTCCCCTGCCCCTACGCTCAGCTTCTTCAGGAGTGCCTGACATCTGCCTCGATCCCTTCCGTGCCTGGAGCCCATGGTGGTCCCCCATGTAACTGGATTTCCCCAAAGCGGGGCGAGCAGGGCCCAAGCACCTCGAGCTAATGTCGCCGTCGGGGCCCGGTGGGACAGGTGGGGACCACTAAGGTCTGTGCTGGTGCTCCGCTCACCCGGAGCAATGGAGGTGTTTTCCCTGTTTCTCTCGGCATGCAATGCGCGCCCAGACGCTCAAGGCGGAGCTCTGCCGACGTCTGGCACGACCAACCCTCCTATATGGCCAGGCACTTGCTGTACTCCAGGCCTCCGCCTGGGATCAGTCAAGCACCGAGCCTTGTCCCCCCTCCCTCCCTGGAGAAGGCGAGCAGTCCACGGACATTCAGCCTTCTCCCCCTGGCCGGCCTTCCAGCTCCCCGGGCTCGTTCCCGAACCCGGGTCGCCAACGTCAGGAGCGATAGCGCTACCACTGCACCGACGGGCCGGCCCTGTATATATTTTCTGTACAGGATTTAAATTTACATACTACATATTTCCTAGTGCTAGTAATTTTATCTGGTGCTGCCTGATGTTTGACAGTGCTAACTACATGTACATTTACAGTGCACTAACTAAATAAGTATGTTATCACTTTACAGAGCACCTTTCTTGGTGCTTTCAAGTCCACACAAAGAGCTCCCTTACCCGACTAGGAGTGCCTATGTGCTGCTGAAGAGGTTTATAATAAATGGATAGTAGTGTTTACACACCATAGGTAGTGACTGGCAAACTGCGTTATACACAGATGTGTATAATTGCATGTATATATCACACTTCAATTAAGAACAACCCCCAAAATTCTAAAATCGATGAAAGAAAAACCCCATATCTTTATTTCACCTCATGCTTTCACTTCACACTAACAGCCATCACTCTCACCTTTGCCTCTCAGCTCGCGCTGTACAGTCCCTCGCAGAGCCATGAGAGAAACCGAAATGGACTGCCAATCAAACTTGCAACCATTCAAGAAACAGAAAAGATCAATTCTCTGAAAAAAAAACATGCAGCACTAGCACCAAATTAAATCACCGACCACTAAAAATGGAACTCATAACTCTTGCCATGCAATTCTCACTAAAACTGCACTTTTCTCTCACTCCCTAAGGGTGCAGAAGTTCACGGTTACAGCCATGGGAAAAAAAAAACGAAGCTGAAGAAACTTCTTTATTGTTACTAAAGGAGTATTCCTCTTCAGAATGTTTTTCAACTCGTTACTAAATTAACTGCTTTTCAGTACTTACACAAAGTTTTTCTAGTTGCCAATTTCGGCCATTCAGGAATCTACAAGTAGGGTACACAACAAGATGTAACACCTTATTTTTGACAATTTGAAATGTTTTACTTGTTTAAACAGTAGAAAAAAGTTAAAGTTCTCATCAATAAGTTCATAAGCAAAAAAATTCATTCTTTTTGACATTCTATGCATGTTCTCTTTACTAAATAATAAAGGCAAAGTAGATAAAGGGACCATTTATCGGGCTTTGCACGAGGGGTTTATGGAGCATCGCACACCTTGGGTGTGCATAAAATCCTCATTACACACACTTCCCCATACATTATTCTATATTTAATGTACCCCTTAAAGGAAGGGAAGGGGGTCACAATTTACCCCAAAGGGGTTCGACACACAATCCCTTTCCACTTCCTTATAGCCAATTCCATCCCCGTACTCCAACGTTTTGTGACATCGATACAGGGAAAGCACAGGGGCACACTCCATTCACTTGAATGCAGTGGCTTTCTGCAAGTTGGTTGCCCTATTTTAAATCAGGTTTTGGCACAAATCAATGCCAAGGTTAAACTGACAAGCACTGCATTAGCTGGACCCTGGCATCGATCTGTGCCAAAATCTGATTTAAAGGGGCTGCCCCATGGCTCAGAAGTGCAGCAACCCAGGCTCAGAAGTGATCCTGGGTCTGCCGGGATCAGGCGTCCAGGCTGGAAGTGCTGCCAAAGGAAGCGCGAATCAGCCAGGGAGGGAGATGGTCAGACTCCGGTGCAGTAGTGGCCTCTTGCTGTGAGCTTGCTCTCTCACAAGGGTTGGTGCATGTCCAGAGTGTACTGCTGCTGTTGAAGTCAATAGAGACTGTGCTTACCATCAAGGGCTGGTGGGAGGGACATGGGAGAAGAATGCAAGAGGTAAAATGGAGCTTGGACTATCCAACACCCTGCTCACTCACTGTGGACCCACACAATCGCCCTGGATGCTTCATCACACACTGGATGTTAATGGGAAGATGGACAGCCCTCCCCTCTTCACCCTGCCATGGATTGTGGGGACCGAGCAGAGGTAAGTTCCGGGGGGGGGAGACGGATGCCGATGGTGCGAGAACAGAGCAGAGGCTGAAGCAGCTGCCTAGATCCCAGGAGGATAAAAAGTAGATGGAAAAAAAAAAAACAGATTTCAAATTGTTAAATCAGCTTGCAAAAAGATGCGCCATTCAAGTGAATGGAGTATGCCCCTCTATCTCCCTATACCAACGTCTCAAAATGTGAGAGTGCAGGGGTGGAGCTGGCTATGAGGAAGTGGAAAGAGATCGTGCAGCGAGCCCCTCAGGGGCCAAATTACAATCTCTTCCCTTCTTTTAGGGGGTACATTAAAACATTATTCAGTAGCACATAGCAGCTCTCATTCAGGTAAGGGAGCTCCCTGTTTAGGCTTGAAAGCACCAAGCACATATCACTGATGGTGCTCTTTAAGCATTATTTAACTGCTGTCTGCACTGGAACCATCCCTTGAGGAAGCGTCCCATTTTTCATACGAAACTCCGAGGCTTTAGTGTTACACTTCTGTCTGTGTGACAGAATAAATCTTTTTTGCAGCATGTAAATTTGCATTCAGTTGTGCTTTGTTAGAACATTTTCCTCAGGAATGGCTGTTAGTGTTTGCTCTTCTGTTGTCAATTCTGTCTGGTTCCTGCCCCACTGCCAAGACCACACGGTCTGTGTTTGTGAGACCGAAAAGGAGGTGCCCATCCTAATGAAGGGGAGGGCACTAAAGCTAAGCACATCTCCATTACAAAAGACAGAAGCAGCGTCATCGAGAATGGCACTGGAAACCTCGAGACCTAGTGGCAGAAATGGAATGGGACCTATGTCATCTTTTCTTTTTCTTGTTTGACGATGAGGTCAACTGACCCCAGGAGCATGACACAGGACCATTTTTCCTTTTTATGACTCCACTCAGAACAGCCTATGTGTACTAGTCTATCCTTATTGTCCTGTCTGGATATTAAAAAACAATCTGGGCAATAAAAGGCATCATGCTTGGTAATGAGACACTCCAAGTAAGAGGAGTGGGAGTCTTGAGCTGAAATCGTGTTGCCACTGGAGCAAGTTTTAAGAGAAAAGTTACCTAACATAAAGGTCATTGACTATAAGGTAAGACTGCCACGGCACCAAGGCTGGAATTTAAAAACAAAATGTTGCTGAAAAAACATTAAAAAAGTTGAAACAGTGCTGAATGGTACTTAAGAACAAAACCCTGAGAGAAACTACATGTCAAGCTATAGAAGTCAACATTAGTTGATGAACAACAAAGTTCAGGCCCACAATGAGAAGAACTGTATGCTACGATGGTGAGTAAACAAGAACTGATGTGGCTGCGGCAGACACAAGCATGGTGTCACTGGTGAACGCTGGCCCTGAAAGGCCTGTTTCCAAGTCCTTGTCACCCCAGATCTAAAACCAAAAAGTATGGTTCTAATGAGGAGAAGACTGATTCTAGAAAGATGAAAAGGACTTCAGCTTCTAGGGCAGTCAATCTACCACCTTTCACAAGCAGTCAGAAAAATGTACAAATCTGAAGAAAAACAATCTTTAAACATCTTTACATTTTTAGGGAGGCAGTATAGCACAGTGGTTTAAGGCTCTGAGCTGCAATCTGGTGACATCCAGCAGACCAGACCTGGGTTTGAATCCCACAGCTTCCACTTGCATACTGTGTGACCCTGAGTAAGTCCCTTAACTTCCCTGTGCTCCCAGGTCACACCTGTAAAAAAGCTTTCAGCTTAGAGTGCTACTCCTGGTTAAACAACTAAAATAAAAAATTAAAAAATATCTTCTCAGTGCTGCCAGATTCTGCTTACTCACTCTGCCTCAGCACGCTTTCACTTGTTGCATGCAAAGCACCTGAGGATGCACTGTTTAGTGAACTGCGAAATACAGTTCATTATAATTTGATTTTAACATTAATTTTCTTATTTACTATAGGTATTTACAGCCTTGTAACTGATGAGTTCCTATGTTATTTCTTACTAATGGATAGTTCTGATGTAGAAACCCCCACTGAGTTCCTGCATCACTGCTAAAACATCATAGACTGTTAGAAGCACCGAAGCAGATACATGCAGGCTGGCATTTTAAAAATAATATATAATAAATACAATACACCAGAAGTGAATAAAAACACTGTAATGGCGTCCAGATCACTGGTGTTTCACTTTCATGATTTACAAATATACCCAGAACCCCTCAATGCCACCCTAATTACAGTTCGGTGAACTTAACTCCTTATGTGGCTCGCAGTATAGCCTAAAGGTTAGAGTAATGAGCTGTGATTGAGCTTGGTACATCCAGCAGACCTGGGTTTGATTCCCACAACCTGCACTTGTGTACTGTATGACTCTGAGCAAGTCACTTAACCCCCCCATTGCTCCCAGGCCGCCCCTGAAAACAGGAACTTCTGCCTAGTGGGCCTCACCCGGTTACCAAAGAATAAAATAAAAAAATAAAAAATTTTTTACTGTCAGTGTTAGCAGCAGACCTGAAGGGCGATCCATACCTGGTAAATCGGAGAAGAGTAGGATGCATTCATTGAAGCCATTAGCCAATAGTCGATCCCTTAACTGCTGCAGGATGGCAACACCGATACAGAATGGGAAGGAGGAATTACCCAGAAGCAGAGTATCCCAGAGGTGAAAGATCTTGTGCAGAGGAAACACATCTATATAAGGCCATACAGAAAAAGAGAAAGAAATGTATGTTCTAGTGCAACAAACTTCTTAACGGCCAGTAAAAATGCCCTAAACCACCACCATGTTACAAAAACAATTTCACTATGAAGACTTTTTTTGTTATAAACCCTAACAGAGATCTTTTAATTTTTTTTGTTAATCTGTTGACCCCTGTTGCTACCTATCAAGGACCTCTTTGGAAATGCCCCTCCCCCCAGTAGTCACCTGGTGTTCCGTGGACTTACCCATTAGCTCCATGTCCTCAGATCTTACCCCCCCCCCCCGTGGCAGGGTCCCCTATTGCCACAGAAGCAGATCCAATGTTAGACAAGTGTCCACGTCTCCGGTGCACAGCCTGTGAGGGGTGGGTCTGTCATCCCAAATGAGTCAAGGATTTAACACTGTTCCTGATCCCTGTGGGATGATAATGACACTGAGGAGTACTCAAGCTCAGGTGCATGAAAGCATGAATAGTGCGAAACTGTCGCCCCCCCCCCCCCATCACGCAAAAAATGCCACTCTGTATGCACTGCCATCGGTGATCACCCCGGTGGCAGTACTGCATCAGGGGCAACAGCCCTCCCTCCACAGAGGAGGCAATAGTCTACTGGGACACTCGATCGTCCTCCCCCCAGTCGGCCTCCCGACAACCCAGGTTTGATCCCAAACCCGGGGCACTGGCATCGTCAGTAGCCCAACAGCTGGGCCAACAGGCCAACCCTAACAGAGATCTTTTAATTTTATTTGTCTTTATTTACTGGATTCCAACCTGCCCACAATGGACCAGCTCCCCCCACCACCCCATCCCCTGCCATCTCCAGGATTCACCCCATCTCAGAACCTTTGTGACATTTATCACCTGTCAGCGACTGTCTCTGTGACTCACCAGGCCTTTCCAGGGTCTGGATCTAGGGAGGTGGGTACCTTGGTCGGCAGTGTGAAGCTTGTGTGGAGTCAGTAGTCACCCTGCTGCAGCTGATGGCTGTCCTCCTATTTTTACCCATCCCCAGGTGGCTTGCACAGCATGTGTGGGGGTGTGCCTCGGATGCAGCAATGTGCTCCTAATGGGAAAAGAAGCTACCAAGCCCACTGGTAGAAGTCACAGCAGTGCCAGAGCATGCCGTTTCCCCTCTTCTGGCCGGGCTCTCCCCCAAGTGCTGGCTCCACAGTTCATATATGTACCCGGGTCACCAGCAATGGAAGTGTGACACACTTCCGTTCACCCATCAGGCAGCCAACCGAACAGATATCTTAATTTCAATATCAAACTTTTCAGCTCTCAAAATGCACACTTTATTAGCTGGTCACACAGAAGAAATCTTTTTTTGTTGTTGTTTTTTTTTTCCTGTCATTTGCCATTTATTTTTATTTCTGCAATTAAATTAACCATACTATTACTGTACTTCCTTTTATCCCAGAAAAGCTACTACTAATCAGAATGTCTTTCTTTAGGAAAACACTGTTGACAAAAAGTGAGCACTTCGTACTCTCGGAGGTACCACATGTGAGAGGGAGCCTGGATTTAGAGCAGTGTGTAGAATCCAAAACGGATGCAGGGAGCAAACAAAACTCCAAACTGGTTTCTTAGTGTGACTCTCCAAACCACACTCAAACATGCTAAAGATTCAAACCCAGTGCAATACATCGTGGGTATTCCAAACCTTGCGTGGGGAGCAGGCAGCTACGGCTTAACTGGAACACAAGCTACCTTTTTAATAAGCTTTCATAATAATTTCTAGATAGACTGTGAATGACAGACATATGTTTCATCCTGTTGGGATGCCTCAGTGAGGAGCAGTCTCTGAATCAAGTCAGGAACCAGGTCAGCTTGAGAGCTAATCAGCCATTTAGCACATTTGGCATTTAGAGTTCTCTCTATGCACCTGTTCTGGATCTCACACATGGTTCTTCTCCCGAACTGCCTCTCTAGTATGGTACCTCCAAATGTACTAAGTCTCTGATTACCTCTGGGGATGACCCAGTACAGTACTTGGCTGAAAAAATGACTGCACTGCACTGAGGAGTCCCAGTAGGACAACACACCTGTCTGCTGTTTGTCATTTTCAGCCTATACTAGAGCAGATGCAAATGCTTGATCAAAAGGCAATTTTTGATCTGGTAAAGATTTGCCAGCCTACTTGCAGACCCATGATGCCTTGCACTGGGTTTGAGGCTTTACAGTGCATGTGGTTTAGAGAGACATGTAGAAACCAGACAGCAAGTGAGCTATGGCACGCATCCTGTGGGATTTGGTTCCTGTTTTGGGTGATGAACAGAAGTTCATGTGAAAGGTGATGGTTCAGTGACTTTGGAATCTGCCAGTATCTGCCTATCCCAGAGGGGCCTGGTACAACTGGAACAGCCACACTGCTACCAGTCAGTTCTGGTTCAGAGCCTCCGATCCAAGGTTAGATTTTTTTTTAAGGGGCTTGCCATCCACGAATCTCCCAGAAGTGCCATGAGCCATCAAAGGGCCACAACTGCAGCTGACTGCCCACTAGGACATGAACAGACCAGGTCTAACAAAGTGGGCCACTTGCAGGTAACCCCCCCACCCCATGGCTGTACATTGTGGCAGAACTGGAGATTCGCTGCAGATTCTGCTGTATACTGTAACTGTGACTGAGCCCGAGCTTGTGAAGCAATCAATGGAAGCTAGTGTTCAGATGTCACATGACGTATTTCCAAGTGTCAGTTGCACATTTTCTGTAAGTGCCTATATCATAATTACAATGTGAGCATGTGCAGTACACACACATATAAACACATGTGCACACGAATATACAGCACTTATTTATGATCTGAAGAATAGTGTGTGTGTGTGTGTGTGCTCTCTGTCCACCTATCTTCTTTTGGTCTTTAAATCAAGATAATTTAGGACCGTGCGAGTACCTTTCTTTGAATATTCAGCCAAGTATTTGCCCTCACCACCTAGATGCTCAGCAATCTGTTATTTGGTATACAGATATTCATAAAAATATTTATTCAAAAAACTGTACAAAAATAAAAGATCTATTCCCTCCCAAGTTACCCAGGGCCAGCCCTGTGGTCAAATTCCATCCCAGTCATCTCCTGCCCTCTACTCTCCCTCCCACCATCCTCCCAAGCCAAGATTCCCCCCAAAAAATTAGGACACAGCCTAACTTAAATCACACTCCTCTCATTAGCCTGCCCCCTCACATCTTAATTATATGTAATGTGGCACCCCAACCCCTAATGAGGGGGTCTGTATCACAATATCCAGCCACCTCAGTCGCTTCCCCTCTCCTTCTATGCATCATTTGCCTTCCCGGTGCTCAAGCAATGAATGATCATGAAGAGCATATGACCGGAGGGAAACTAGGCAGCCTGAGTGGTCACAACTCTGCCTAGCATCATCTGGTTAACACCCTCAATAAATCTGAGCTAAAGGATTATGTTCAACTTTTTACAAGAAATAATTTGTTTTATCTGGTTAAGAAAATAAAATAAAAATACTCACGTGTAAACATGGTGAGAAACACGGAATGGCATAGAGCTAAAATGAAACAGAAATGTTTTAGAGGAAAATAACAATGCTTGTCATATTATCCTGCACAGCAGCCATTGTTCCCCATGATTCTGAGGAATTTACATACTAACATACTAAAATGCCAGCAGAATAGGCCTAACGGTCTTTCGTGTCTGCTCATTTGGTCAGCCCCCCACCCTGGGTGCTGACCTTGCTGTCCCCCTCGCCTTCTCTGGCTTCTCCCTTCCCAGTTCCGGATATTCTTGCTGCATTGGATTTTGCTTCCAGAACCCTTCCCCTGTACCTGTCCCACCCCCTCTTGAATCCCTCCACCGTCTCTGCCTCCACCAGCCCCCTAGGTAGTGCATTCCATGGCTCCAGCACCCTCTCAGTGAAGTAGCACCTCCTCCTTTCTCCCCTGAATCTTCCACCCTCCAGCTTCCACCCATGCCCTCTAGTGGCCACTTCCTCCTTCCTTCGAAGCACCCTGACTGTTCCTCCCCTATTTACCCTCTTCATGTACCTGAAGACCTCTATCATGTCCCCCCCGGTCCCTTCTCTCTTCCAATGTGTACATATTTAGCTCTTTGAGCCTCTCCTCATAGGTCCTGTCCCCCAAGCCCCAAATCATTTTGGTTGCCCCCCTCTGGACCCTCTCCAGGAGGTTAATGTCCCTCTTTAAGTGTGGCCTCCAAAACTGCATGCAGTACTCCAGGTGCGGTACTAATTTACAGTCAGTCACTTTGATGGCAGGTGTATAACGCCATAAACAGGACCACAAAGCAGAAAGTTAAAATTACTTCACTATCTCATTTCATAATTCCTTTCCCTTTCTGCACCTCAATACATACAACTTCATGAGACACTACAGGCCAACACTGCCCCCTAGCATAGGGCTGCTGAAAACACTCAGTGTCCTAATGTGAAAACAAAGCGGTAAGATCTGACAGGGAGTGGGGTATTGCCCGCATGCCCATGGGCATGACAAGGCCTGACATTGCAGGGGGAGAAGCTTACAGCCCCTAGAGGTGTGAATATATACCAATACCCCACACCCTGAAGTGTTTTATTGTGCTTAAACAATGGATTAAAAAAAATATCTAAAAAAAGACACAAAAAATGCAATAAAATATTGCTTAGAAAATGTAAACAGTCCCTCCACAGATGGTTTCTACCTGTCAGTTTGTCTTTCTACACAAACAGTAGAAGGGTTGCTTGTTTACCATGGAACATAAAAATTCAATATGTAAGCAATAAGACACGACGAGGTGTGCGTTAGACAGTTCTAACGCACGGCTAGAGAGCTGTAATGAGGCATGAGGCTGCAGGCCGAGTGCGCTCAGCCCCCTAGCCGTGCATTAGAACTGTCTAACGCACACCTCGGAGTGGTTTATTGCACTTATGAAATGGGCATCTACACTACGGATGCATGTGTAAGGTAAAACAGCTGCATTAAGTAATTAAAAACTTAAATATTTTTCCTTCATTTAAATAAAATAGTTACTCCAACTTCAGTTTACTGTTGTATTTTTTTGAGTTCAGGACTTTTGACCTGTGAAGGCTGGTGTAGTTGTAATTTTTTTTCACTTGTGTGGCTGTCATAGCGATAACCCCTCCCCCCAATTCCGTTTGGTATGTGGAGATGGTAGTGAACGCGATGCTTGTTTTTTCTTCCTATATCGTTTCTACTGATCTCTATATTGTTAGGGCAGCAGGCAGCACCATGGAGGACACGGCAATAATGTCTGAGCTACATGGGGCAAATCGAGTGCAGAAATGCAGCTGGGAACCACATAGGTAAGGATGTGGTGAACTTCAGCGTGATAGGAACAACAGGGAGAAATATAAAGTTTTTACAGAAAAAATGAGAGAAATGACAGGGCTAAGGGATGGAAGTATTGAGCGGGTGGCAGGTCATTTGTTGAAAAGCACTGCGAGCAGGCGGGCAGAACAGGAAGAAAGTTCTACATTTTTTTTTCTATTAAAATGTGTTGTGATCAAGAGAGGGAGGTCATCTGTGACCACGAGCGCAGTATGTGGGGGTGAAAATTTGATAAATGGGAGGAAGAGATGGAAGTAGGTAGCAGCTAGCAGGTTGGTCGTTGAGGAGCACTGCGAGGGATTGGGGGGAAAGGTGGGCATGTTCAGAACAGACTGTGACACTCTCAAGTTTTTTTTTGTTTCATTATATGTTGTAATGCAGGCACTTTTCAGTGTTAAAGTTGGAGCTGGAAATGTTGAAAGACTGAGGGCAAGTGAACAGGAGGTCAGAGGTATTTAATTATTTTTTTCCTGTTAGGCTGGCACCACTGTTGGCAGAAAACAAGATGGCGGCTATCTGTTTTCTGAAAATTCTCTGTGGACAGCATCACTCATATCAACGCCCAGTGGGCATTACTGGGGCTTATTCCTGTTCGTCAGACACTTTAGCGCACAGTCAGTGGCCAATCAGATTGCTCAGATTTTGGTACCCATTTCATAATCTGCTGTATTCCTCTAATAGACTGCCCCCCACCCCCAAGCATGGAATGTTAACATGGAATGCATGAATTCTGCAACATTCCCCTGGCATACACTCACACAGAACACACACACACACACACCATCATATGTAACCAGACGCTCAGTTTTATCTGGGGCAGGGTTAGCAGCAGAGATTCCTCTGTCAAGCTGCTTAGACTATGAGTGGGATTTTTCACGGAAATCAAAGAAACATCAAAAATAAAAAAATCTGACAAGTGCATGATTTAAAAAAAATATGTTTACGTGTATAAGAGAGGAATCACGAGTGAAAATATCATTCAATTATTTTTGTATTTTTTCAATTTAATTTAAAGAGCACCTTTCCTGGTAGCAAATACAAAAGGCACCAAGAACCCTTTCCTCCTCTAGAGTCCAGTGATGCCTAAAAATATTTATTTTTTATTGCAGGGTTTTTCGGAGGGAAGGGATCATATTTAAGCTCCATGGAGCTGAGAGCCCGACCCGTCCATTTCCTGATTTGAAGCTCCACCCCCTGCGCTCTCACATATTGAGAGGCAATAGTTGAGAGAGCGTGGGGGTGCGCGCTATAGACTTCTATGGGACCAATGCAAAAGGAAGAGGGTCACTGGCTACAGCATTGGTGCTCAGAAGTCCAATAACATATGAACATACGAAGAAGCCATCAGAAGAAGTCCATCTGGTCTATCAAGTCTGCTCGTATTGCAGGGCCACAACTTGAGGTAATGTCCCTGCCCTCCCTCCCCACTCCTCTCATCCTCCTTACCCATGATCCTTACTTTCCCCCTATGCCTATCCCAGCCTCTCTTAAAGCTGCTCACTGTCTTCAATAAGATGACCTCTTCCGGCAGTGCATTCCAAGTGTCCACCACCCTCTTTGTGAAGAAGTGCTTCCTGACCTCCCTTCTAAACCTCCACCCTCCAGCTTAAGACTGTGCCCCCTAGTGTTATGGTAGCCACTCAGCTTAAAGAGACTCTCCTTATTCACCTTATTTCTTCCAGGGAGTACATGTTCAGTGCCCTCAACCTCTTCTCATATGCCCTACCCTGCTGACCCACTATCATCTTTGAAGCCCTCCTCTGGACCTTCTCCAGCAGGTTAATGTCCTTTTGTGAGGTGTGGGCACCAGTACTGAACTCCATACTCTAGCTGCGGCCTTACCAGTGACCTGTACAAGGGCAGTATAACCTCCTCTCTCCTACTACTGATCTCCCTAGATATGCATCCCAGCATCTTGTTTGCCTTTGCTGCTGCTTTCTTGCACTGCGTGGAGTGCTTCAGGTCACTAGTGATCATCACTCCCAGGTCCTTCTCCTCCTCCTCTGATGCAGATACTCGGACTCCACCCAGGAAGTACTCTGTCCTGGGATTCCTGGCTCCAATATGCATAACTCTGCATTTTTTGGCATTGAAGCCAAGCTGTCAGATCCTGGACCACCTCCCCAGTGTTTCCAGATTTTCCTGTAGATCCTTTATCCCTTCAGCTGTGTCCACTCTCCCACAGAGCTTGGCATCATCCGCAAATAGGCACATTATGCCCTTAATGCCATCCGCAATGTCATTGATGAAGACATTGAACAACACCGGCCCCAGTACAGAGCCCTGTGGGACCCCACTGGTTACCTCTCTGGTACCAGATAACTCTCCACCCACAACCACTCTCTGGGTTCTGTCCCTCAGCCAGTTTTCTACCCATCTGACCATCTTTTCCCCAACCACAAGATCCACCAACTTCTTGATCAACCTTTTGTGGGGCACAAAGTCAATGCCTTGCTGAAATCAAGATAGAGGATGTCTACCGCTTAACATAACAAGCTGTAGACAGGACTCGGCATTCAGTTCACAGAAAGAGGCACTACACACTGGGGCTCAGTGCACAAAGTGAAAGTACAGTTACATAAGAACTTACTGTTATCAGTAGAGCTTTGAGAGACTCTCTTGTCATCAGGCCACACCTATAGAACTATAGCTGCCAGGTGCTAGGACATGGAAACTGTTTTGCTAGCAGTCTACTAGGGGCCGCCTATGGCGATGCCAGGCTTTGATGTCAGACATAGATGTCCTGCACTACATAAATATGGGTGGCCCCATGCCCTCCTCAGCTCCCTGCTGGAGACCATACTCAGAGGGCCTCCTCCAGAGGAACTGAGGGAGATTTAAAGGTTCCTGCTACCAAGCAAGGTAGAACAGAAGGCATACTTTTCAGGAAAGAGACAGGAATGAAGAAACTCTGAGTCCAAGGGGGACAGAAGGTGGGACGGTATGGCCTGATGAAAGAGAGTCTCTTGAAGCTCTACTGTTATGGTAGGTTCTTACGTAACTGTACTATCCTTTTTGAGGATATCTCTTTCATCAGGCCACACCTATGGAACGAGTCCTAAGCAATACTGACAGGGAGACACTCTGAGTGGCTGGAGGCTATATGCCTAAGAAAGGAGGCCTTGAAGCACAGCCAGGCCAAAGCCTGCCCTTCTTCTAGAGGCAATGTCCAGACTGTAGTACTCTGTGAAAGTGCGAGCAGTACTCCAAGTTGCAGCAGCACAGATTTTTGCAACTGAAACATTCCTAAAACAGGCAACAGAAGTGATCATGCCTCTGGTTGAATGGCCACGATTCCACAAACAAATCCAGGAAGTTCCTTGCCATACTTCCTGTAACAAAAAGTAATACAGTTAGCCAGCCATTTTGGAAGGCACTGTTTAGAAACTGGTACACCCCTCTTTCCCAGGGGTAAAAGAAACAAAAAGCTGTGAGGACTTCCTGCAGTCCTTTGAATAGTTAACATAGTATCTGAGTATTCTATGTACATCTAATGTATGGAGCAATGCTTCCCCTGGACTGGCATGCTCTGGAAAATCATCTGGCAGGTGGATGGTTTGATTTAAAGTAAACTCAGACATCACCCTTTGGTAAAAGCTTAGGGTTAGTACGCAAAGACACCCTGTCTTTGTGGAAAATTAAATAAGGAAGCTCACACATAGGAGCCTGAAGCTTGGAAATTTTCGAGCAGACGTAATAGCAACTAAAAATAATGCTTTCCACAACAGAAAGCATTGCTCGCAAGTTGCGGCTGGCTCAAAAAGAGCCAAAGTCAGCTTCTCTAACACAAAATTCAAGTTCCAAGCCAGGACTGGACTGCAGATGGGAGGCTTCAAGGGTAATATGCCTCTCATAAACATATAGGATACTTCCAGTTATATAACTGTACAGCAATCAATAGGCACTTGGAAAGCTGAAATATCAGCCAGGTGCACCTTAATGGAAGAGTATTGCAGACCAGTGTCTGAGAGGGACAGCAAATACCCCAGAATCTAATTCATTGGACAAGTGAAGGGATCCAAGTGGTGGGAAGCTTCCCACAGACCAAAGTGCTTCCACTTCATGGGATAAGTGGCCCTGGTGGAGTGTTTTCTAGCAGTCACCAGGACGTCAGCCACCTTTTGAGACACCCCAAATCTACCCATGGCTATGTCTTCAGGAACCATGCATGACGATGACTTGAGGTCCAGATGGACCAGGGTGTCCTTCTCCTGTGACAGTAAGCCTTTGAATGGTGGTAGATGTACTGGAGGTACCACCGCCAACTGCTGCAGTAAGGGGAACCAGACCTGATGAGGCCAGAAGGAAGCTACGAGTATCAGAGTCACTCCCTCCATCTGGATCTTGATCAGCACCCTCTGATTTAGAGGGAAGGGAGGAAAGGCATAGAGGAACCTCCTTTTCTGAGAGAGGGACAGCGCGTTTTGCCAGAAAACTCCAGGTCCTGGAACAAGCGAGTAGAAAAGTGGCAGTTTTGAGTTGAGTGGGGACACAAAAAGGTCCAACTCTGGATGACCCCATCAGTCAAACAGGTCTTCCACTACTGAGGTCAGCAGCTCCTACTCATGTATTCTGGACTGCAACCTGCTTAACCTGCCTGCCAGACAGAGATGTTTAAATTCAACTTTACCTCCACACAGAAGTTGCAGCAGACCTATCCTATGAAGTGGAATCTTTCTAGCTTAAAATAGTTGGGCATAACACTTAGAAACACTAACACCTTTTTATTTCAGGATAATTATGCACCATTAGTCAAGCAGGTGGGTGAGGATATAAAGCGGTGGAGTTTGACCCCTTTACTACTGTACGCAAGAGTGCAGGCAGTAAAGATGAACCTGTTGCCTAGATTCCTGTTCATGTTCCAAAGTGCCTCAGTTAGTTTATGTAAACAATGGCTAATAAATATAGAGAGGAAACTCTACAAATTTATTTGGGCAGACAGAAGACCTAGGACTCATAGTGCCCTTCTTCTCTCTAAAAAATGCTGGGGGGGGGCCGGATTTAGCAGCCTACTGGTTGGCTACACAAGTGAGATGGGCCATGTTGTGGCAGCAATCTCAGATAACAGCACACTGGTGCACCCTTGAGGTAGCTCAGGTGACTGCTCAGATGCCTATGGCTTCCTTATTTACCCCACCATTGCACTGCCAGGCAGTGGACACATGGATTTCAGTGATGTGAGCCACTATGGCAGCTTGGGACAGATTTCGAGCTAACCCCTTAATAAGTAAAATCTTATGGAAATACCATGAATTCCTCAGAAATAAGAATTTTTGGCCAGCTCATGCCGGCGACCCATGTTTGCAGTGCAAGCGGGTCGCCAGGGGTCAGCTGGGGGGGAGGAGGAGGATGATTGAGCATCCCCAAGACAGTTCTCTTCCTCCGGGGAAGGGGGGGATGCAGCAGTTGGTGCTAGCTTGGCCCCTAGTGGAGGCTGGGGACTGACACACTGATGCTTCTAAGACTGAGGGCAGAGGCAGGGTACATGCTGGACGTGCCACGTATGAGAGCATGCATGGCACCATCACTGGGGTCCCTGCACACCCCCCTTGGGAGAAAAAGCAGTAAAAATGATGGTGGTTGGATGACGGTGGGAGCCCGCCAGCCTTGCCCCGGCCAGTCGGACCAGCAAACCGAATACTGCGCGATGGGGAGAGCGCCCAGCTGCCGGGGCGGGGAGTCCTGAGGAAGAAGCTGGCACTGACAGATGTTGGGGGAAGGGGCTGCAGGGGGGAAATAGTTACTAAAAAAAAAAAAAAAAATTTAGATTTTTCCTCGAGGCTCATTAGATCCCTGGTATGAATGTCAAGCTCAAGTGGGAGTACAATATCCAGCACAGATATTCAGGGATGACACTATATTTACCTTTGAGGTGTGTCAGAGGGAGTTTGGGTGGCTACCAACAGACACTTTCTGGTATTTTCAGATACAAAACTATATACAAACTCAACAAATAAAACATGCTAAGGCCCTAACTTCCTCAATGGTTGCCCTAACTCTTTAAGATTTATTAACCACTTCTAACCTCAAGGGAGCCATTTCCCATATTTATCAAGTTTTGGCGGCACATAAGGAAGACATGTCTACCTATATTGAAAAAAAAATAGAAGGAGGAGGTGGGGTTTCATTTAGTAAAAAATGAATGCCAAAAGATCTGGAGAGGTGTTTTTAAAACCTCCTCTTCGGCTCGGAGGCAAGAATTTGCATGAAAAAATTAAATTTCACAACTTTATCACACCTCACATTAAAGTTAAGTGGGATGTGACTGGAACTGCCAGATGTTGGCGAAACCGTGGGGTACAAAAAGCCACGCATACCCACATTTTCTATACATGCCAGGTTATACAAGATTTTAAAACACAAGTGAACAGAAGGTTGACAGACGTTTTCTGGACTACTACCCGACTGCAGTTTTATCATTTAATTTTGGGCTTGCCTCCTTCTGCAGTGTGAAGGGCCACGGCAAGCTACCTATGGTTGATCTGCATTGCAGCGGTTGGGAAGGCCATAATGTGGAAATGGTTAGATCCCACACTCCTCCTTCCATCACAGATTGGGAACAAGTTATAAATAAAATACAAGAAATGGAATAACTGACATACTTGACTCTGGGCAAAATGAAGTTTATTGAAAGATGGACTAAATGGATAGTGGAAAGTGAGTAGTCTCTTACCCACAGGGAGGTAATGTCATGGGACAGGACTAACAGTGGGGGGGAGGGATTGGACGGGGCCACCATAATACATTTCATGTCAGGAATTTACTGTCCTCCCCGGCCACCCGGGGACCCAGGTAGTAGCCACTGAACGAAAGACAGAATTTCTTACGAATGAAACAGGTTCCTTGCCCATTGTTTTTATGGAAAAGTTTGTTTTTTAATGTTATATATTTTAGATGTTTTATGTATGGGAACATTAAGACTGATGAAAATGATAAGCTTTGAGTTGCATTTTGATAAGTATAAACCTGTACCCTCTTATACTTAGTCATCCCCACATAAGTGATGTAAACATCATACTATGGGTTGAAGGTGGAAAAACATTTTAACCTGTTCTCTCTCTGAATCACTTGTACCATTTTATGAGATTCAAATGATGCATATTTGAAACTGTATACCTGTAAATTTGAAGAACTTCAATAAAGTAAGTAAAAAAAAAAAACACAAAAAAACTGTCTGCCAGGACGTTTTGGACACCTGGAACATAAACTGCTGACAGTTCTAGAACGTATTCTGGAGCCCAGTCCCAGATTCTCATTGCTTCTCTGCACAGGGAGTATGAACGGGTACCTTCCTTGTTTGTTTATGTATTACACTACACCGATATTGACTGACTGCACCAGCAGAGGCACCAGAGACAGGTGACTGTGGAAGGCTTGCAGGCCATACAGAACGGCTCTCATCTCTATGATGTTTATGTGGTTCAGTTCAAGCACCCTGGGTCTAGTGAGGCCACAGATGTGCAGCCCAGCCCATCCCCGAAACGTCCGTGGTGAGGATCTGATGGGAAAGAATTAGGAAAGAACCCCCCTGAGCAGATTGCTGGCTTCCATCCACCACAGAAGCACCTTCTTTACAGGCAATGTTACTAGAACCTTCTGTTCTAGATGGTCAGTGCGCCGATCCCATTGGTCCCTTAAAAGTCCACTGGGGGATCCGCATGTGCAGCCTTGCTTTGAGAACTGTAACAATGGTTGCTGCAATCAGGCCCAGCACTCTCAGGAATGTCCTGACTGTGACATACCTGTTGCTGTAAAGCACCTGGGCCTGTACTATCAGGTACTATGCCCTGTCCTGGAGCAGGAAAGCTGATCCCTGAGCGGTGTGCAGTATAGCTCCTATGTACTGGAAGTGCTGACAAGGAGTCAAGACTGACTTGTACAGACTGACCATAATCCCTAGGGCATTGAAAAGCTATCTGGTACGCCCTAGGGTGTGAGACAGTTGCTCCCTGGACTGAGCTTTGAGCAACCAGTCATCCCAGTAAGGGAAGACAAAGTCCCTTCTTTTTTTGTGTTTATAGAGATTTTTATGGTATTTTTCATAGGTTTTCTCCCGCCTTACCCCACCTGAGGCCCCGGCACATGGCCGTACGTGTGTGTGGAGGCACACACACACACACACACGCACACCGGAAGCCAGCTCAGCCCCGTCCGCCCACCCATACTGCTGACCCATCCTCGCCTACACTTCCCCACCAGATGTCCACCTGGTGAGGGTGGAACTACAAGGGGGACAACAACCCACCCCCACCGGCACCGGGAGAGGAGAGCAGCCCGCCGGCTTGCTAAATCCCGCTCTTCCCTCTCCCCGTGCCGGCACCCCAAAGTCCTGAGGTCATTCCCAAACCCGGGATGCTGGCGTAGAGTGAGGTATGGTGTACAGCGCCTCAGCCCTCAGCACTACTGGGCTGGCTATAGTACCTTCCTTCTGAGGGCTGCTGCCACTACCAATAAGCATTTGGTAAAGACCCGTGGTGGAGATGACAAGCCAAAGGGCAATACCCTGATCTGGTAGTGTTACCCTTGAAATAGGAACTTGAGGTACTTCCTGTGAGGAGAGCAAACCCTGATGTGTAGATAGGTGTCCTGCAAGTCTAGGTAGCATATCCAGTCCCCTCGTTGCAGTAGGGGCAGCAGGCCTTGCAGAGTTACCATCCTGAACTTCTCGCTCTGAATGTAGAAGTTCAGATTTCTCAAATCTAGAATGAGCCTCAAGTACCCTGTGGATCTGGGGACTAGGAAGAAGTGAGAATAGAAAAACAGGTTACTCTCCTGTAACAGTAGGTTTAGGAGTGGTATATAATGTACATTCACACTTCCGGCAGTGTCCTTTCCCCTTTAAGCCTTGCCAGAAAGTCTTCAAGCTGGCTCCTCCTACCCACGCGGGTAGTAACTCCCCCGGCACCACCCCATAATGTCAGATCTTGCCTGCTGGAAGCAAGACCAGTGTGCCACTTGCCAGGGAGGTCGGGTGGGTCAGTGTGGATGTATATCACCACTCCTGGAGCTAATGTTACAGGTGAGTAGCCCATTTTTTCTAGAGATGTGGGTATGATGTACTATCCACACTTCTGGCAGACTCCTAGAAGTTCTCTGGGAGGAGAGAGCAAGGCACATATCCCCTCTGTAGGAAACATGGATTGGAGAACTGAGGTCCCAAAATCAGCATACCGGCATGATTCAAGGTCAATGTGGTAATGGGAAATGAAGGTGTATGCTGACTTCCAGGTAGCAGCCCTGCAGATTTCCTGGATAGGGGCATCCCTGGAAGCAGCCACCGAGGCAGTGGTATGATGGGTGGAATGAGCCCTTAGCCCTGTGGGAGGCTCCCTACCCAACCTACAGCAGAGTTCAATGTAGGATACAATCTACATGCCAACTGTTCACAAACCCAAAACAGTCACGGCACTCCCATCCCTGTAACATCCTTTATTACAAGTGAAAGCAGTGGCCCATGGATGGGAGAAACAGCATGTCCACACAAAAAGAAGTCTCTGACGTTTCAACCAAACAGTTTTTTTCAAAGATAGGAACAATATAAAGTGCATATGTGCACTTAAAATGTTCTTGGGTTAATAAATAATGACTGAAACAGGAAGTCCCCTAAAACAACATGTTCAGACATGTAGATAGGAAGATAGTGGCCCCTAGTGGCCTATATCTATAATATACTGTTGCATAACCATGCTAACCAGTGGGATGAGTTAACTTACATAATGGGCCCTTATGTTTAAAATGGTAATAACACTGGCCAGAGAAATGGTTATTTGTATTAGTTTATATTGCTGGAAAGCGCTCTCTAATCCAGGCTTAGAAACAACTATTTCTTTTTGTATAGGCCTAGTTGTGAGCCTCTTGAGAGACAAACTGTTTAATTGACTTTTGTGGGTGGGCTATATAAACCCCACAAAATCCACATATAGGCAGATGAGCTGAGAAGCTGGTCTCACTTGTCTGAGGTAAGACAAGAGGAAGGACCTGAACCTAGATAGGTACTGGTAGCAACACAGCAGGAAAAGATGAATTGACTATTTGAACTGTCTTTGAAACCTGAAGGAAGGTGAATCTAGGAAATCACACTGTGCTATTATTTTTGTTTTGTAAATATTATGTTTATTATTTTTATACTTTTGTATAAATTAAAGCTACACTGAGGTGTGTTGCACCTGATATATTGTGTCCAGTGTTATTCTTACCCACAGTCCTATTACAGGGACCACTCATGAGATGCCTCGCCCACACGGCTGAGAGCGTCCGCCGGCTGGCTGGAGACACCGGCCACATGGATGGCAAGGACATCAGCGTCCAGGCTGAACATGAGCGTCCAGATGTGGAGAGCTTCCCTGCACAGAGGAAAGAAGTGTATTCCACTCTGTTTGTTGAGGTAGTACATAGTCATAGTGTTGTGTGTCTGGACCTGACCAACCTGGCCCCAAATACGTGGAGCAAAGGCTGTCAGTGCCAGCTGAACCACCCGAAGTTCCAGCAGGTTGATATGGCATCGGGAACCCTCAGGGGTGCAGATCCCGTAGACTCTGTGGTCCCCCAGGTGGGCATCCCAGCCCATCAGGGAGGAATCGGTCATCAGGATGACCGCTGGCTCTGGGTGGACAAACGGGATCCCTTCCTGCAGATGTTCTGGGACTAACCACCAATGGACGGCATCCCACATCAGCTGGGTCACATGACCAACTGGTTGAAGTGCGCCTTGCACCGAGACCATTGGTGGGCAACCTCCCTTTGCAGAGAGCACATTCTCCACTAGGCCAACAGACCACGCTGGTGCATGCCACCATTGTGACAGGGTTGGATAGGATCCTGTCCTAGTTGTTATGGAGAGTTTGAATGCAGGGATCTGTTCTTTCCTTTCCTGTCTCATCTGTCTGGTTGCGCAACCAAATTTTCTATGATACCTAGCATTTGATCACCTCGACAGTCTTGTAATTCTCTGCTTCTCACTGTCCCTCAGTCTTCCTTTGCTGTTTCTATCTTTTCCTCCCTTGCATATCTGCTGGTATAAAAATACATGCAAATCATTATGTGGAAATGTAACGGATGTTGGGATCCCTTTGTTTAAAAATGACATAGTGTTACCATTGAAATGTATATAGTTTGAGATGATTGCAAAAAGCTATTGGGAACTCAAGGGGTTAACCTGAGAGCAGTTTTTAAGCCCTTTTTCAGAAGAGCTGTGGAGAAGGGGCCTCGGATCTCGGACATTGTGTTCTTGCTGCACCTGCCTGACACTTACAAGAACACCGGAAATTTACAAGAACATTTTAGAAAAAAACAGGATGCTTGTTAAGGAGGGGGGTTGCAAGGACTTATAAAAGAGAGCTGCAATTTCTTGCAAGAGACACACAGAGACTGAAGAAAAACTCAAATGTTCTCTGTTTATTCTGCCTTTGTAAATAGTTATACAGAACAAGTTTATTGTTTTTATGTTATTGCTAGTACTAATAAACACTTTTTGCGAATTCTACAACTACTACTGATTTTTCCTGTGCTTCCTGACCTGTGCCTCGATGACAGCCAAGTATCCCAGGAGACGCAGGAAGTCCTGAGCAGGGCACAACTGCCCAACCCGAAATGATCGGGCAAAGGAGGAGAGAGCCTCCGCCTGGTTTGCCAGAAGTCGAGCCCCCGGCTTCACAAGACTCGAGCTCCACCCCAATTAAATTAATCACCTGCGAGGGTATAAGTTCCGATTTGGCCTCATTGACCAGGAGGCCAAGAAACAGGCAGATCTAGAGGGCCATATCCCTAGACCACTCGACTTCTTCCCTGGAGGGACCCGCTATGAGCCAGTCATTCAGGTAGGGGTATACCCGGATCCCTCGCTGCCTCAGGTAGGCTGCCACCACTGCAATGCATTTGGTGAAGACCCTGGGAGCTGAGGAGAGGCTGAAGGGCATGGCCTGGAACTCATATAGAATCCCCTCCACTTGGAACTAGAGGAACTGGTGGTGGGATGGACAGACTGGGATGTGGAAGAACGCATCCTGAAGATCCAGAGAGCAGAACCACATGTTCTGCTCCAGAGATTGTATGATCTAAGACAGAGTGACCATCCTGAAAGTGAGCAGCCAAATAAATTTGTCCAGGTTATACAGATCTAAGATGGGGCACCAGCCCCCCATCTGTTTAGGCACCAAGATGTACCTGGAGACAAACCCTGGGTGTACTGTAGGGTCACAGACAGAAGCCACTACCTCCTTCTGGAGAAGCCAGGCAATGTCTTCCTGAAGGGCTGACAGAATGTCGGTGAACACCCTGTCCTCCCGTGGGGCACGGGCTTCGCAAGGTGGGTAAGCCTCGAACTCTAGAGGCAGACCCTGACCTACCACCTCGAGGACACACCTGTCTGTGGTGACAGTAGACCAGGAGGAAATGAAGTGATGGAGCCGGCCCCCACAGGAGGACCCAGAGGAGTCGGGACAGGCATGAGGTAGGCACTTCCCATCCCATCACTGGGTAGGCTTGGAGCAGTAGGGACTAGCTGAAGGACCAGTAGAGCCTTGACCTCCAGGTTTCTGGATGACTGAAGCAACGGACATCGGCTGGGGATGCCAAGCTTGGGCCTGCTGACCAGCAGGAGGCTGGGACAGCTTGGCTGCAGGGGCAGAGAGAGGCCAAAAGGGCTTCTTCTTTTGAGCCTTGGAGCCCTTGAGATCCCCCTGGGTGCAGGTCACCTAGTCCAAGGTGGCAGTGGACTTCTCAATATGAGTCAGGTGCCCTTGGACCACCGGCCTGAACAAGCTGATGCCCAAGAAGGCGACATCCATCAGCTTATGCTGGGTATCCACCATAAAGGTCAAGATTCTCAGCCAAGCCTTGCGGCGCATGCAACTGTAGCTGCCACAGACTGAGCACAAGAGTCACCAATGTCCATGGCTGTGTGGAGCAGCTGCTACTTAGCAACAGCTTGACCTTGATCCCAGACCTGCTTGACCGTAGTCTGTAAGTCAGCCAGGAGCTGGGAAAGCACCTCATTGAGCGTGCCTAAAGGGGCATGAGCGAAGTGGGCCATCAAAAGGGCCAAACTCACCTGCTGATGGCCAAGAGAGGAGTCAGCATTGACCTTTTTGGCCATACGATCCAGCTTCCTAGATTCCTCGTCGGGAGGCTTATCTACATCCCTGACATTGCCAGTGCACCGGAAGTCAGTCGGCTACCAGACCCTCAGCCGGAGGATGTTCAGTGAATCCCAAGAGGGAACTGGTAGGGACTGTGTACTGGAGAATCTCAGTGAGCGGGTACGTAGCCCATTTCTGGATGGGCTCCATCGGGAGACCGGTCAACTCCAAGATAAGTCAAGAGAAGGCCTGAGAAAGAGGTGGGACCATGCCCTGCCGACATACCCTAGGCCAACTCAGTATTCAACAGATGGGAGTGTAAGGAAGAGCCCTTCAACTCCAAAGATTCGTCAAAGAGCAGTCGACCACCAGAATCCCCACTGACCCTACGGGGGCAATCGGGAGTCATGGTGATCAACAGCCACCCCAGAAGCCTGGGGGCAGTAAGTGCATATGGAAAAATGAACCGTGGGCGGCATCTCCACCTGATTCGGTGGAGAGGCCGGGACAGGCCAAGGTAGTTCCAGCCAAGCTGGAGTAGGCTGAGGCCTGGGTGGCAGTAGACACGTAATAATGGGGGTGGGAACCGGAAGCTGCTTAACTGCCAAGAACACGAGCTGTTGTCTCATGAGCTCCTTGTAGCATAGACGCATTTTGCACCAAAGCCTTTCCTCATCCAAGGAAGAAGAAAAGGAATAATAGTGGCAATGCCACTTGCCCGAATGTTGAGAGTGGCAACACTGATGTCAACGTAGGCTGTTTGACTCGGGACTTTGGGATCAGGACCTCGACCATCGGGGCTGCCAACAATGGGTCTCAGAGGGAACCAGCGAAAGCAGAGGATCCTCCAGGTTCACTGGATCCTGAGGAGGAAAGAGCAGATCAGCATTCTAGTTCGACCTTCCCTGGGAGGTAATAGGCAGGATCAGAGTCCTAGAAAGGGAGGCATCGGCCTCATCTGGTGACAATGTATCGATCGGTTTGAGGAAAATCTCGACTGGTTGGTCGGTGAGTGTCTTGACCAACTGGCCTGACAGTGAGACCGTGGAGCCAGCAGCCTGGGCCGAAAGATCAACCATAGTCAAAACCGCCATAGAAGCGCAGGAATCCAAGGCCAGAGAGCACTCGCAATACCACGATCGATGGCAAGACTTTTTCTTAGTCTCTTTTTTAAACTTAGATTTTGTACCCGAAGCAGGGCCCTGCCCAAATGTGAGGAGGGCCTGTCATAAATCTTGAATCCCCCATGAAAAGGTGGTGCATAAAGGAAGCGGAAAAAATGCCGAAGCTGAAGAAGCATGCTCCATGGCCAGAGCTGCAGCTTCCTCAAATGCCTCAAGTTGTTCAACGGACCCCGCTGCCGTGGAGACCACCCCACGGGCATCTTTAGATTAAACCGGAGGATCCCGTTCATCAGGACGCCCCAAAAGAAGATGAGCATGCCGGTCTTCCAACATGGTAGGATGCAAGGTGTAACACAGGCCACATGCCTGGGGACCATGTTCGTGGCCTAGGCAGTAGACGCACATGGTGTGCGGTTCCATATTGGGCATCTTCTGCCTGCACGCACATTTTTTAAATTCTGATGCCGACTTCAAGTCGTCCATCACAGAAGAGATAAAGGAATCGCCCGAAGACAATTATTCACAAAGCAATGTTTTTTTTTGAAGCAAAGGGCCCACTCAGTGCTAGATTGGTAAGAAGGGAACCTTTTCCTTCCAGCGGAAAGGAAGATCTGGCATCACAGGGTGGTGCCGAGGGAGTTACCACCCGGCTGGGTGGGAGAAGCCAGCTTGAAGACTTTCCAGCAAGCCTTAAAGGAGAAAGGACACTGCCAGAAGTGTGGCTAGTACATCATAACCACGCCCCGAGAACCCCTGTTTCTCTGTTCCCAAGGAACTAGTTCTATAGCCCTTTTCTGCAGCAATGTGCGGACTTCCTCCAGTAGCACTGGAATGTGGTCTGAAAGGTAGTTTGAATGATTTGGAGGGAGGTCTGGAGGTAACTTCAGAAGTTCTAGAGCATGACCTTGCGCTACAAGTTGCAGGACCCAGGCACTGTTGTAATCCCTATTCCATATGTCCAGGTGAAAGGAGAAACTACCCCCTACCACCGCCCCCTGAACTACTGGAGAGAGCGGGTCTAGTAAGGAGTCATGCTGAAGTGGAACCAGTGGTAGGGGCCGCATCTCCACCTCTGGGAGCTTTAGCAGTAGTGGAGTTTGGAGCAGGCATAGCTGCTGCTGCTCTGCTTGCCCAGCTGTCTGGACCCTGACTTGGGTCTGTGGGTGCCAGGACAAAAGGGTACCCTCTGCTCACTTCTTAGCTGGGTGTGGTAAAGGGAGTGAACTGACCAAAGGGTCCTCCTAAGGCTTGCAGGTAATTAAGGATATCCTGCACATCTGCCCAAAAGAGCTTGTAACCTCTGACAGGGGGCATTCAAAATAGATTTCTGGATATCCCCAACAAATCCTGACACCCTAAGTCAAGAACGTCTCCTGAGGCAGATGCCAGCTGCAGCTGCCCTTGCTGAGGCATCAGAAGTATCACAGGTAAGCCAGCCAGGTAGCGCCGAGGGTTGAGGCTCTGGACGCCACACCTCATGCTGCACTGGTGACCTGGGTTCAGGAACGAGCTCGGGCCACTACTTTCTGATCATGCTACTACAAGCAGAGTCGGTATCCATGTGCATATGTGAGTTTGCACAATTTTTAGAAACCGGACTCCACTGTAAACATAAGTTACCATGGATGTACAAATGCCTGGTTTCATTTTTTCAAGTTTTTTTATTTAATCATTTGTTAACCGGGTAAGGACACTGAACCAAAATGGTCCTTTTTTCAGGTCCGACCTGGGATTCACCACAAAACATTAAACATCAAATATCATACAATACAATCACAACAAACAAACATGACCTACAATTACAAAAAACTTTAGACAAATATTGCTTAAGAAATAACTTGAACTTCCTCATAGAGTTTGCATTCAGGATATAGAGGGGAAGAGAGTTCCACAGCAGGGGTGCAGAACTAGAAAATGCTCGCGACTCAAGTTTTTGCTTACACATTGGTGTTTCCAGAATCAAGCCATCTGATGGTCTTAACATAGAAGGTATATTCCATACTGTAATCAAATCAGCTAAGGGAAACCAAGATTTTAAGTAGATAGCCTTAAATGTTATGCATCCAAATGAATATTCTATTCTAGAAATAAAAGGCAACCATCCCAAACTAAGATACACTTCACAATGGTGAGTACGGTAAGGAGCAGACATTACAAAATGACAAATGTTATAAGTTACAGTTAAAGTGTGCAACTCCTTTTTACCCAAATTGTGATACAGACAAGACCCACACTCAAGGTGAGAGAGTAAAGTACCTACAGCAATGGCCCTTCTTGTATTTTCTGTAAAATGATTTTTAAATCGATACAACAACCCTATTTTTTTATTTACCAATCTACAAAGTGCTGTAACCTGAGGAGAAAAACTTAGCAGAGGGTCAAGTAATATCCCCAGGTACTTAAAAGTTTGTACCTGTTTGATAACTGTCCCTGCTGAATCTCAAATTACCAATTCCAAATTATCCCTTAAAATATGGCTAGTGCCACATAACATTGTCCTTGTTTTCTTCGAATTCAAGACCACTGAGTTATCTACAAACCAACCACACGTCACATCAAAATCCTGTTGGAGGTAAGAAGTAAAAACAGGTTACTCACCTGTATAACAGTAGTTTTAGGAGTGGAATATGTTGTTCATCCACACTGTTTGGCACATCCCTTTCCCCTTTAAATCTCGCCGGAAGTCTTCAAGCTGGCTCCTCCCACCCACCCGGGTGGTATATACCTCGGCTCCGCCCCATGCCACCAGATCTTAGACCACTGGAAGCCAGGTTGTGCGCGTCCGCAGCCGGGGAGGTCAGGTGGGTCCGAATATAGGATGAACAAACATATACCACTCCTATAACTACTGTTACAGGTGAATAACCTGTTTTTCTAGGATTGTGGATATGTTGTTCATCCACACTGTCTGGCAGACTCCTAGCAGTTCTCTGGGAGAAGGGAGGCAAGGCGCACACCCCCTACTTAGGGAACAGAGAATGGAGAACTGAGGCACCAAAACCAGCATTCCGGCATGACTCAAGGTCAATGTAGTGGTAATGGGTAATGAAGGTGTCTGCTGACTTCCAGGTAGCAGCCCGGCAGATTTAATGGATAGGGATGTTCTTGGTAGCAAGACACCCGATGCAGCAGATATAGGCGGAGTAGAATGAGCTCTTATCCTCTAGGAGGCTGCTTGCCCGCCAACTCACTCAGCCTGAGACCCATGCATGATGTAATCCATCTTGCTAAGGTCCATTTGCCGTAGATCTGCCAGAAGTGGCTTCAGCGTAGGTGACAAACAACTGGCGAACCTCTCCACGAATTTCTACTGTCCTCTCCTTATAATAGGAGAGAGCACGTCTCTGGTCCAAAGTATGGAGCCTGTACTCGGCGTCCGAGGTGTAATTAGGGTAGTATACTGGCAGAGTCAACACCTGGTTAAGGTGAAACTCTGACACCACCTTCGGAAGGAATTTTGTGTGGGAGCGCAGGACACCTTTGTCCCTGTGGAAGATCAGATAAGGGAAGTCCACCGAGAGCACCTGGAGCTCCCCTGTCCTGGCAGATGTGATAACCACCAGGAAGACCGTCTTCCACGACAAGTGTGGCAGCTCACACCTGTGCATTGGTTCGAATGGCTTACCTATGAGCTTTGCCAGTACCAGCAGTAGATCCCACGGAGGTGGAGGTTCACGACTCGAGGGACATGTGATCCAGGCCTTGGAAAAAGCACCCAACCACTGTCTCCTCAGCCAATGTCGCTGACTGGCCCGCAACTGTAAGCAGAAATGGCTGCCAGGTGCACCCCAAGGATTGATGACCGTAGACACCCTTTGGAGAGAGATCAAAGGTAGTCGAGAATGTTAGCCACAAAACAGGATAAGGGTTCCAGACCCTTACCCTGACACCAAATGGAAAACCTTTTACATTTGAAGGCATAACATTTCCTGGTCGATTCTTTTCGTTATGCTTCCACCAAGATGTAGACATCTTTGGAAAGACCCAAAGCCTGGAACTATAGCCGCTCAGGTACCAGGCTGTGAGGTGCAGGGATTGAAGGTCTGGATGGAAGACCTTCCCCAGGTTCAGAGATATTAAGTCCAGGCAATGTACAAAGCACGCCCGAGGGCCTGCAGCTGAGGCTGAGGAGATCTGGATACTAGAACTGATGCGGCCAGTCTGGGACTACAAGAATCACTATGCCTTGTCCCTCCTCACCTTGGGTAACACCCCTGTGGATCAAGAAAATGGAGGAAGAAGAGGAGAGCCTGGGGTCCATGGCATCGAGAATGCATCCCCCTGCAGCGAGCCCTGCTAAGGGGGGCAGGCATGATACAGCCTGAGCTTGGTGTTTTCCCTGGAGGCAAACAGGTCCACCATCCGTTTGCCCCAATGGGAAAACAGGCTGTAAGCTACCTCTGGATGGAGAGACCACTCGTGGGATATCTGCCCTAAATGGCTGAGAGCATCCACCAGCTGGTTCGAGGGTCCTGCCACATGGATGGCTAGGAGATCCGCCTCCAACTGGCTTATGAGGGTCCAGATGTGGACCGCCTCCTTGCACAGCAGACGGGAGTGCATGCCGCCCTGTTTGTTGAGGTAGTACATGGTCATTGTATTGTCCGTCTGGACTTAAACCACTTGACCCTGGAGCTGAATAGCGAAAGCTGATAGTGCCAGTCTGACTGCTCTGAGCTCCAACAGGTTGATGTGGCATCGGGACTCCTCGGGGGTCCTGTTGTCCCCCTGTGGGCTTCCCAGCCCATGAGAGAGGCACTGATCATAAGTACGACTGTCAGCTCGGGGCGAACAAATGGGATCCCTTCCTGCAACTGGTCTGGGGTGGTCCACCACTGAAGAGTGTCCCACATCTTCTGGGTTACAGTGATCAGCTGGTCGAAATGACCATGGTGCTGAGTCCACTGGGTGACCAGCTTCTATTGGAGGGGGCGCATGTGCAACCGGGCCCAACGGACCACTGAGGTGCACGCTGCCATGTAACCCAGAAGGCGCAGAAAATCCAGGGCAGGGTGCAAGTGCCCAACCAGAAATGATTGGGCAAAAGAGGAGAGAACCTCCACCCTGTCCACCGGGAGCTGGGCTCTAGCTTGATAAGAGTCGAGCTCTGCCCCGATAAAGCCCATCACCTGGGAAGGCACGAGTTCCAACTTGGGCTCGTTGATCAGAAGGCTGAATTGGGACAGGTCTGGAGGGTCAGATACCTGGACCTCTTCACCTCCTGTTAGGTAGGACCTGCCAGGAGCCAATCATCGAGGTAGGGGTGAATTCTGACTCCCCAACACCGGAGATGGGCCGCCACCACTGCAATGCCTTTGGTGAAGACCCAAGGGGCCGATGACAGGCCGAACGGCATGGCTCGGAACTCATACAGGGTCCCTTCGACCCTGAAGCGGCGGAACCGCTGATGGGACGGACGGATTGGGATGTGAAAGACACGTCCTGCAGATCCAGTGAACAGAAAATGAAAATTACGTACTACCCGTAATTCTTGATCTTCTTGGATGACTCTCACCACTCATTCACACTAATGGGATCTGCTTGCGTGTAGCACTAAGACCAGCGGGGAAGCAAACTTTTTGCTGGAGGGCGGTGCAGAGATGGTGCCACGAGGAGCAGCACCGTGAGCCTTAGCTCGTGCAGTAATGACTGTCTCAGCGTCGACCCTCCAACCGCCTCAGTACCTTTTTTTCCAAGGAGGTGCAGCGTAACTAACCTAGAAGGATAGCCTAACCAAAAACTGGACATAAGATAATCCGGATGACCCATATAAGAAGGGTCAACAAAGAAGTCTTCACAGCCTAAAGATTTGAGGGACTGAAGACCAACAACAGAGGTGAGCTCGGGGGATGGAGGGTGGGCGTGTGAATGAGTGGTGGAGACTCGTCCAAGAAGATCAAGAATTACAGTACGTATGTAATTTTCATATCTTCCTGGACATAAGTCTCCACCACTCATTCACACTAATGAGAGAGTACCGACTAATAATCCCGAGAGGTGGCAAGAGGACCAAGAGCTCACAGTTTAGGACTGAAGTCCATTAAGGATGGTTCTGCCAAAGGAAGAGATGTCGTCTGGCATGGACATCCAGGGCACAGTGTTTAATATGCACTAAGCTCCAGGTAGCGCATTGCAAATATCTGCTATGGGCACGCTGCAGTTTCTGCCAGACATGCCAACGCTCCTAGTAGAATGAGCGTAACTCTGCCTCCAGCGCCTGCACCATGGAATAACAGTGGCGAGGCATGCCACTAGCCATGCTGAGACACATCTGTAGTGACAGGTGAACCCAGGCGGGTCTCGCTGAAGGAAACAAACAGTTGTTGAGCTTTACGAAAGTCTTTTGTTCTATCTAGATAGAAACGTAAAGCTCTCTTAACGTTCAAGGAATGAAGAGAACGTTCTCCTTCATTTTGGAAGTTTGCAAAGTAAGAGGGAAGAATCAAAGGTTGGTTTAGATGGAATTCCGAAACAACCTTAGGAAGAAATTTAGGATGGGTTCTAAGGACTACTTTGTCTTTATGGAACACAGTATACGGAGGGTCTGTGACCAAGGCATGTATCTCAGAGACCCTGCGGGCTGAGGTAATGGCTACTAGGAAGGCCGTTTCCAGGTGAGAAATTTTAGCTCACAGGTAGACAGAGGTTCAAAGGTTTCCAAGTGAGCATGTCTAGCACAAGGATTGATGTCCCAGGCTGCGACTGGACGTCTTATGGGGAGTCTGCTATGCAGAATTCCCTTAAAAACCTCTTAACCAAGTAACTGAGCCAGTGACAAGGAAAGTACCAGCTCATGATAAGCTGAAATGGCACAAAGGTGAACTTTGACTGTAGAGTACTGCAGACCTGAATTTGAGAGGTCTAGAGAGGTACTCAAGAATTTTATCTGGTGGGCAGGAAAGGGATTCAAAGAGGTTTTGCACACCAGGCGGCAATCTTCCATTTGGCTGTGTAAGTTTTCCTAGTGGCTGGCTTCAGCGCGCCAGAAGAATATCTGAAACCCTCACGAGAGACATTGAACCTGTTCACTTCTATCTCTTCAGGAGCCAAGCGTGAGGTGAAGTGACCTCAGGTTGGGATGAACAACAGGCCCCTGAGTCAACAGGTTCGCCTGAAGGGGAGTGGTTTCAGGAGCTGCCGACATATTGTTGAGTAACGGAACCACATCTGTCGAGGCCAGAAGGGAGCAATGAGGATCATTTTGTCTCCTGAGATTGAACTTGAGAAGTACCCTCTGAATTAGAGGAAGAGGCGGAAAGGCGTATAGAAAGATTTTGTCCACTGCAGCCTGAACACATCCTGACAGAAAATGCCAGGCCCTGGATTTTTGGAGCAGAAGAGAGGCAGTTTTGTGTTGAGTGGGGATGCAAAAAGGTCCAGGTTTGGAGTTCCCCACTCTGCAAATATTGACTGAACTATGGCTGAATCGAGAGACCATTCGTGAGGATCTGCCTCTGTTCTGCTGAGGTGATCTGCCAGTTCGTTCTGCACTCCTGGCAGGCAGACCGCTTGAATTAGACACTTGTGCTGCAAGCACCATTCCCACACTCTCATCGCTTCTCTGCATAAGGGGTAAGAGTGAGCACCGCCCTGTTTGTTGATGTAATACATCACTGCTTTGTTGTCCGTTTGAAGGAGAATGTTCTTGTGACAGAGAATTTCCTTCAACGCCCCGGATCACGATAAAGGATAGCTCTCATTTCTAAGACATTTATGTGAAGCTGGGACTCAACCTGAAGTCCACGTACCTTGAGAGTGTGAGAGAGCCCACAGTGAGCTCCCCACCCCATCAGGGGCAGCGTCTGTCGTAAGGGAAATCTGATGATCCAGGAGGAGCAAGGGGATACCCTTCTAGGAGATTGTTCTCTTACGACCACCAGGTGAGCGACCTCTTTAGAGGTCTCTGTCACCTTGATGAGAAAGGACTGGGGTGAGTGGTTGGGGACCACTAAGTACTGAGCATCCACTGAGAAGTTCTCATGTGAAGGCGTGCTAGGGGTACAGTGAACACTGAGGATGCCATGAGACCTAGCATCCATTGCATCGAGAGAGCTGGAACAGAGTCACACTCCCCGATGTGACGGGCCATCTGAAGGATATCGCTCCTCCTGTCCTCTGGAAGAAAAGCCTTCACACAGGAGGTGCCCAGAAGAGTTCCTATAAAAAGGAGCCTCTGGGAGGGCTGCAACTGCGATTTTTTGAGGTTTAGCAGGACTCCCATGGACGTGAGAAAGCGCAAAGCCGTGTCTATGGTGTCCAGAGTTCCCTGCCTGGAAGGACTTGCCAGAAGCCAATCGTCCAGATAAGGGAACATTTGTATTCCGATCATTCTGAGGTGCATCGCGAGAACTGCACAACACTTTGTAAAAACTCGTGGCGCCGAGGATAGCCCAAAGGGCAGGACTCTGAACTGATAATGCTGTCCCAGAGCCACAAACCTTAGAATTTGTGATGCTTTGGGTGAATAGAAATGTGCTGGTAAGCATCCTGCATGTCTAGGGAGGCTAGCCAGTCGTGTTGATGAAGCAAAGGTAACAAGGTTCCCAGTGAAATCATTCTGAATTTCTCCTTGGGCAGAAATTTGTTTAGTTTTCTGAGGTCCAAAACGGGGCGCATGCCCCCGGTTTTCTTTGGAACCAGAAAGTAATGGGAGTAGAACCCTGTGTTCCGTAGATGCTGCAGCACTACTTCTACTGCCCTGTTGTTCAGAAGGCCCTGAATCTCTGCAGCGAGAAGGTCTGACTGAAGGGTTGACAGCATGGGCTGTCGTTTGGGAGGACGATCAGAGGGGCCTCACAAGATTGAGAGAGTACCCCTCGTGGATTATCCGGAGGACCCATCTGTCTGAGGTTATGGACTTCCATTGATTGTAGAAGTGCGACAGACGACCTCCCACCACTGAGGAAGAGTCCACCTCAGGCAGCTGAGGTTGGACTTGGGCCAACGACTCAGAAGACGGCGTTGGGTGCTTTGGGTCCTTGCGCCTTCTGTTGCATTTTCTTTTGAGGCTGGGGGGCTTGGTTTTTATGAAAAGTTCCTCTGCCTCGAAAGGACTGACGGTTATGGAACTGGCGTTTATTAACACCCCCTCGAGAGGGGACAGGAGGAGGTCGAGCCAACCTAATGGCTGACCTAGTCTTTTGTGTAGCTTCTAGAGCCTGTTCTACTGAGGGCGGAGGATACACACCATCAAAAACAACGCCATTACCTGCTGCTGTGCTTCATTAGTGAAACCTGGAGTGTGCAGCCAGGAATGACGGTGGTACAAATACCAGCCCCTCTGAAGCAGTATCGAAGCATCCATAGCCGCTTTAACCTGCTGGTTGTTCGATTCGATACCCTGGTAATGGTTTGAAGTAGCTCTGACTTTATGTCCGATTCTAGTAGAGCTTCAACCATCTGTTTGAGTGAGTGCCAAAGGATATACTCATATTGAGAGAAATAGCCTCTGGTAGCTGGCAACACGCATATACCGTGTGGAGGAAGCAAAGACTCTCTTACCTAAAGTGTCTATCTTACGAGATTCTTTGTTAATAGGTTGAGCTGTAGTAGTCTGGGGAGGACGACTTTATCATTCTCTGCAAAACTACAATAGGATCCGCAAAGGCTTGGGACGCCAAATGGGTCGATCCTTATGCGGGCTGAGTATTTCCTATCTATGGATTTAGCCAATCAAGGAATGAGAGCAGGATTATTCCATACCATTTGAGACAGCGTCTCAAAGGAGGGCTATACCGGAGGAGTCAAATCCGTAGGGATCTCCTGGAACACGGAGGTACTGGAGTCTAGCAATTTCCAGGATCGATGTCTGTAGTTGGAGACAAAGTAAGAAAATCAACAGCTTTCAGCAGAGACTTAAAGACAGATCCTCAGCCACAGGCTCTGTAGCAGGAATAGATCCTATTTCTTCCACTTCATCCCCAAGCCTAAGGTCTGGGTCAGGCTCAATGTCATCTCCTGACAGTCCAGGAGGGACTGCATGGACAGGAAAGGAGTGAAAATCAGAGGGAAATGAGGAAGGAAAAGGGTTAAAGGAGGAGTCCTGAAAGGTGGATGATGCCCTAAGAACCCCCCGGCGCCACAGAAACGCACGGCGCCGATGAAGCGCATGGCACCGAGGACAGCGCTGACGAAGCACACGGCACTGAGGATGGCGCCAAGAAGCCACACGGCGCCAAAGACGCACACGGCGCAGACAGATGCATCAGCGCCGAAGACGGCGCCGAGCGAGCCATCGACGCCGAAAACATCCCAAGACTCTGAAAGACAGGATTTGAGGAGAAGGGAGGAAGAAGAGCAGGAGATAGAGGCATCGGTGTGGCCCCCTGCGCCGCAACCATATGAGGGGGGAAACACCTGCCGGGAGTCGACGGGTGCTATGTATCAGGAGGGGCTCAACCGCCTTACCTGGTCTCCCAAGAAGCCCAAGGCCCCTGAGTGACCGGCCAGGCAGCTGGACCAACATCCAAGCCCACTGCTCCATAAGAGCGCCCACTGATGAAACTGCTCATGTGAAGACCTACCAGAGGGCGGGTAGGGTCTGGCGTCAAGACGTGCTGGCTAACGGAAACAGAAGCAGGAGACTCAAGGAGGAGACCGCAACTAACCCCAATAACTGACTGTTTACGAGCATATACCAGAGGCGACCGAGTGATGCCTTCTCTTTTGACCTGTAGGTCAAGAAGAGTTCGAGGTCGAACGGTGCCAGGAATGCGACTGTTTATTTTTATGCTTCGAGGGGACCGCCTCGGAAAGCATTGACTGACTGCTGTCAGACCCCCTCCGGAGAAGGCGGCGGACCGACCCAGCCCAACTGACTGAACAGTTTACACGAAGTCTCCCTACCGCACCTGACCTGCTCATGGTGGACTCCTCAAAGTAGGCTGAGACTTCTTTGTAAATAAGAATAAACTTAAGCGATACTTATTCGAGATATTACTACAAAATAACAAAACTGAAAACTATGCTGCTAGTTTGAAGTTTGACTCCAGGCGAGCATGACTGCCACCTGAAGCGCACTAACGGGGAGAAAGGAAGTGAGGCGTTGAGGGTCCTAGTGCCCCAAGCGCAGATCCCATTAGTGTGAATGAGTGGTGGAGACTTACGTCCAGGAAGATCTAAATGTTTCGCTCAAAGGATGGTATGATCTGGGACAGAGTGACCATCCGAAAGGTGCATGACCTGAGAAACTGATTCAGGTCGTGGAGATCTAGAATGGGGCACCAGCCCCCTGTCCACTTGGGCACCAGGAAGTACCAGGAGACAAAGCCTGGGTCTGGAGATGGATCCGCTACGATAGCAACTGCCTCCTTGAGGAGGAGCTGAGCAATGACATCTTGAAGAGCCGACTGGGTGCAGGCAGAAATCCGTTCTTCCTGAGGGGCGCAGGCTCGGCTGGGAGGGTACAGCTCGAATTCTAGAGGCAGTCCCTGACTGACCACTTCGACAACCCACCTGTCCGTAGTGATAGCGGACCAGGCGGAAAGGAAGTGGCGGAGCCGGCCCCCCACGGGAGGACCCAGAGCTGGCGTGACGGAGATAGGGGTGGCAACCCCCACTCCATTACTGGGCAGGCTTAGAGGAGGAGGCTCCAGGACCTGAGCCTCGGCCTCCTTTGCGGGCCTGTTGGGGTCCAGGCTTGGGCCGAGGGCGCCAAGCTTGAGCCTGCTGCTGATGCTGCTGTCCTCCTTGGCAGGAGGACTGCTGAACCGCAGGGGAAGAGTGCCGAAAGGGCTTCTTCTTTTTCTTCTGCTGGTTCTTGCCCGAAGAACTCTTGGTAGAAGTGGCGTCCAAGGTGGCACTGGACTGCTCAGTGCACTGTAGGTGACCAGCCACTCCTGGGCCAAACAAGTCGGTCCCAAGGAAAGGCACATCAGCTAACTTATGCTGAGTATCCACCGAGAAGGAGGAGAGCCTCAGCCAAGCCCTGCAGCGAGAGGCCACTGCGGCAGCCATCGAGCAGGCACAAGAATCCCCAATGTCCCGGGCCATCTGGAGCTGCTGTTTGGCAACAGCATGGCCCTGGTCCCGGACCTGCTTAACCGAGGTTTGCATGTCCACAGGGAGATGTGGGAGGACTTTATCTAATGACCCGAGAAGGGCATGAGAGAAGTGTGCCATGATGGTGGCCGAGCTGGCCTGACGAAGGCCCAAGGAGGAAGCCGCATAGACTTTCCACGCTGAATGGTCCAATAGCTTGGACTCGTTATTGGGGGGACGGTCAGTGTCAGCAGAACTGCCAGTACACCTGAACACAGAGGCGGTCACCAGGCTCTCGGCCAAAGGGTGCTCTTTGAACCCAGCAAGGGACCCCATGGGCACCGCTTACTTGCAGGGCATGCGGGCAGATGGTGCTGGACATGAGGCAGGGTGCTGCCACAGTTCAAGTGCCGGACCAACAATGGCCTCGGCCACAGGAAAGGCCTCCGTCGGGGTATCCCCTCTCTTGAGGATGTCCATGAGAGAGTACTCTGCCTTTTTCTGGATGGGTTACAGGGGCATCCCTGTAGAATCAGAGATGAGACGGAGGATCCCTTGGAAAGAGGAAGGACCTTCCTCCATCCCTGTGCCAACGGACGACTCATCTTCCCTAGGATGAGAGTGGAGCCCCGTGACATCCAAGTCTGAGGAGTCGGGGTACAGCAGCCTGCTGCCCAAATCACCCTCAACCCGTCGAGGACGGGCCAGGATGACTGTGACCGACAGATGTTGGGGAAGCCCAGTATCTGGTTGGTCCTCTTTGGAAGGAGCCCCTCCCACAGGCTGCTTAGGTGGTGGCTCCACCACTATCGGTGGAGAGACCAGCAAAAGCCAAACCAGAGGATGGGCCGGCCCTGCGGATGAAGGAAACCAAAGGCTTCGGTTCCGAGGGGGTCGGCTTTGGCCTGAGAGGCGAGAGACAAGTAAAGGCTGGGGTACGCGGCGGAGCCGGCTTCTGCCCGGTCAAAATCAGCTGTTGCCACAAAAGGTCCTCGTTGCACCAACAGAGTTTCAATCGGAGCCTCTCCTTATCTGAGGAGGATGAGGACGACCTGTAGCGTTGCCTCTTTTGGGAGCGCTTATGGCTTTTCCTTGGCCATTCAGCCAAGGGGGTTCTAGACCTCGACCGAGATCGGGCAGGCTGACTCGGTCGCTTGGGAGACACCAGAGGGATCGGTGAAACCCTGGGGTCCGGAACTGGGACCTTGATGGGGACACCAACGGGCTGCGTCTCCTCATCGGGGAAAACGAGACTGGAGTCTCTCCAGGAGTCGCGGCCACGGCCGCTGACAGAGGGTCGATTGGATCAAGAACAATCTCGACTTTCATTGGCCATATCCTCAGTCGTCTGGCCAGGTGTAAGGTCTGTGAAGCCTGTGGCCGAGGAAGAGATCTCGACTGAGGTCGAGACCGCATACTCCTGGGACTGAGATCTCTCTCAGTCCCAAGAGTGCCTTTGTTGAGATGAAGACAAGCTGGGTTCTTTGTCCCTCTTCCGAGAGCAGGAGGAGTGTGAGCCCACGGGAACCTCACCCCTGGTGGGAAGAGACTGGCACAACTCCTTAAAAGAACCTGTGAAGGTGGCGCCCAGGTTGAATGGAACGAAGAAGCTTCGATTCGCCGAAGCGCAGGCGGCTCCTTCTTCGAACGTCTTCATGCGTTCCAGCTGCTCGGCGGAACCCGCAGCCACGGAAACTGCCCATCTAGCCTCCTTAGACATCACCGGAGGATTCCTTTTCTCCAGTCTCCCTAACTTTAAACATGCAAGGCGGTCGTCCAGGACATTGGGATGGAAGGCCAGCAAAACTGCAGGACGAGGTGTCATGGCCGATACCTGGCAGTAGACGCACGGAGATGGGATCAGTCATGACATTTTCTGGTCGCAAGGACACCGGCGAAATCTTGGAGAAGATTTTTCTTCCATGATCGAGGATGCAAAAGTGCGATCACTAACTTGAACGAGTTTTAATCTCAGTAAAACTGCAGTTTTGAAAGCCAGGGACTACGAAATGCGAAAGCACGAGAGAGGCAACCTGTATCTTCCAGCGGAAAGGATGATCTAGCGTCATAGGGGGAAGCCGAGGTATATACCACCCGAGTGGCTGGGAGGAGCCAGCTTGAAGACTTCTGGCAAGATTTAAAGGGGAAAGAGACATGCCAAACAGTGTGGATGAACAACATATCCATGATCCTAGAATACCAGTTACCAATTTATCTTGATAAAATAAAATCATCTTCATAAAGAATTGTTTTACATGCAGTACATTGTGACAGTAGTTGGTTTACAAATAAAGAAAATAACAAGGGTCCTAATATGGACCCCTGTGGAACTTCACAAACCACAGGGGCCACAGATGATTCAACTTTGCCTATATATACCACTTGGGACCGATTGGATAAATAATCCTTCATCCACTCAACTGATCCACTAGAAAAACCCAATTCTAATAAATTATGGAATGCCAAATCATGTTCAGTCAGGTCAAACGCCTTGGTCAGGTCCACAAACACCGCTCCAGTCATTAATCCATTCTCAAATCCCCTAAGAACTGTGTCGGTAAACCTGACCAAGGACGTACCTGTCCTATACTGCTGCCTAAAACCATGCTGTTGTGAACACAACAAACCCTGATTTTTCCAAATACTCATTTATCTGGTTAGAAACTAACTCTAATTTGTACCTTGAAGTGTCAGTAACCATCTCGGTGATGTTTAGAAATGAATAAATATTACTTCATCTCTAAATGCTGTTACACTCACGGTGACAGAGTAACTAACTGTTCATAGATTTGTTTTTTTGTTTATTCGTGCTTCAATCAAGGGACATAATTACTATAGCTGGCATAACAAAACCTCAAGTGTTTTTACATTTCACCTTTACAGGAAGGCAGTGGAAGGGGGCGCCACTAGACACCAGGGAAAAGGTGGCTCACTGCAGCCCACAGCACAAGTTCCAGCTGCAGATGAAGAAGTCAAGAAAGTCCTGGTGTTTTCATACAGAGAACTTGGGAGAATGGCTCCTCTCGCTAAGCTGGGCATCTGAGATTTTGGGTGCCCAGAAAAGGTATTTCAGACCCTCAACTCCAGGTCTGAATGGCACTTGTATAGCACCACATCACCAGCATAAAGCAGGGATGTGGCACCATCACAATTTTTGGGGGGAAATCATGTTGAATAGGGAGAACAGCAGGGGGCCCAGAATTGAACTCTGTGGAACCCCATCTGTGATCTCCCGCATAGAGGACTGACTGCACCTTTTATTTATTTTTTGTTGACCAGGTAAGAGCTCTAGACAATAAAATGCCTATTTTCACGCACAACCTGGGAGATTACAAAGTCATGAGGAAAAGACAAAACAGAAGGTTTACAACAAATTCAGTGATCAAAGTGGACATTACAGTTAGGACAGGTAGGAATCAGCGAAACAACAAACAGCAAAACAGTAAGGATAGTGCATCATAATTGAATACAGGCAAAAAACAATAATAATAAAGGGTCAAGGCATAAGAGCAGTAAACAAGTGGATGTAATAAAGAGTACATTTCTATATAGTATATATAGAACATAGTACATAGATTTCTTTGACTGGGTGACCAAAGTAGTAGACCAGGAAGGGGCTGTGGACATGGCTTACCTAGATTTTAGCAAGGCATTTGATACAGTCCCACACAAAAGATTAATACACAAGTTAGCCAGCCTGGGAGTGGGTCCCAAGGTGGTAGCCTGGATAAAAAATTGGCTAGACAACAGGATGCAAAGGGTAGTAGTAAATGGAGTCCACTGTGAAGAAAGGAGGATTACTAGCGGGTACCGCAGGTTCAGTACCGGACCCTCCTTTTAATGTCTTTATAAGTGACATTGCAGAGGAACTGGAAGGAAAAGTACGCCCTTTGCAGATGACACAAAGATCTGCAACAGGGCTGATACACCAGATGGAGTGGAAAGGATGAGAAGGGACTTGGCGAGGTTGGAGGAATGGTCAAATGTATGGCAGCTCAGATTCAATGCAAAGAAGTGCAAGGTAATGCACATGGAAACAAAACCCAGGGCAAGAGTACACAATGGGGGCGGTGAGATACTGACAACAGTAAAATGGAAATGGACCTAGGGGTTTTTATCAGATGACCTAAAGGTGGGCAAGCAATGTGAGAAGGCAGTAAGGAAGGCTGGGGGATACTGGGATGCATAGGAGAGGCATCAATAGTAGAAAACAGGAAGTTGTTATCTCTCTGTACAGACAGTTGGTGAGACCCCATCTGAGTACTGTGTGCAGTTCTGAGACCCCATCTTCGCAAAGACATAGACAGAGTGGAGGCTGTCCAGAGGAGGGCACCAAAATGGTGCAGGGTCTGTACCAGAAGACATACGAAGAAAGACTAAAGGAGCTTAATATGTATACCCTTGAGGAAAGGAGGGAGAGAGGGGACATGATAGAAACTTTCAAGTACCTCAAGGGAATCAACAAAGTCCAAGAGGGTGGCATCTTTCAGAAAAAGAGATGTGCAAGAACAAGGGGGCACAATTTGAAGATAGAGGGAGGACGGCTCAGAGGTAATGTGAGGAAATATTTTTTCACAGAGAGGGTTGTGGATGCATGGAACAACCTCACTGAGGAGGTCGTGGAGTCAAAGAACAGTGGGGGAATTCAAGAATGCATGGGACAGACATAAGGCAGTCCTAGTGGGGGTTAAAAGGAAGTAAGCTGTTGGTTAATTAGGATCTGCAGCTTATCTGTTAGGTAGGAAAATGGGCAGACTAGGTGGGCCAAGCGGTCCTTATCTGCCGTCAAATTCTATGTTTCTGTGTTACATATATAACCACTAGTAGATTCAGGAACAATGAGCAAATGTCTGAATAACAATGTAGATATTATGATTCAGGCAGGCAGTCAGCAAGTCACCAATATCAAAAACGATTATGGACTTTAACATTAATTATAAGTACATCCAAAAACAAAGTAGCTATGGATCAAAGCATAAGGGCATCAATCAAATGGATTTCATTAGAGTAGTAAAAAGACCACCAGCAGATGCAGAAGCATATGTCTGAGGAACTCAGATAGCCGAGTAATTTCTTTTCAATGTAAGGCGGGACAGACAAACCTGTAGGTGAGAGGGTACAGAGTGCCATATCCTAGGGGCAAATAGGTGAAAGCCTGTTCACCCATTTGGCAGGAGCGCTTGGGTAGGGCCAAGGGAGCCTGATCACTGGAGCACAGGGAGTAGGCATGATTGGCAGATGTTAACATGGAGGCCAGTAAGGCAGGTCTGGATGACCTAGGGATGTTGTCAGTCATATAGCTAAGGGTATAGAGGCACCGGTGGGGGGTAGCCCAGACTGGAATATAGCATCCAGTGGAGGGGTCAGTTGAGGAGCCGATAGGCAAACTGACTAACATTACTGTAGAAGACAATCCATTTGTGGAGGTTACATGCACTTGCCTGATAAAAAGAGGTGAGCCCAAAGAGAAGGCTAGGAAGCAGAACACCCTGGGCAACTGCAACTCTAGTTGCAGGAGTCAAAGCATATCGGACCCTGTAGGCAAGCCCAAGTTTGACATTTATGGCCTTACAGGTGTCTGAGATATGCTGCAAAAGGTGACCCCTAGATATCTGAAGTGGTCAGCTACAGAGACAGGGGAGCCATCAAGGCAGTGAATGTCTAGGCCAGTTGCACAAGCCTGAACCTTTTGAGAGGACCCAAAGAAAATAGCCTGAGTCTTGCTGGCGTTCAGGACCAAGCGATTTTGGACCAGCTAGTTTTGAACTCATGGAAATCAGAGCTGAACCTATTGTTGATATCACTCATGCATTTGGAGCTAGAGTAAGGCACCATATCATCATATCATCAACATATAGAAGGGTATTACAGTGGGATGTGGTGGTTGGGATGTCACTGATAAAGATGGAAAATAATAGAGGGCCCAGGACAGAACCTTGGGGAATGTCAACAATAATAGTAGCTTGGGTAGAGTGGATCTTGTTAAACACAACAAATTGCTGGTGGTTGTATAAGTAGCTAGACAGTCAACTAGAGGCTGTAGTGGAGACACCTAGGGATGCCACTTTGTGTATCAGAGGGGTATGCTTTACCAAATCGAACGCCTCTGTAAGGTTGATGAAAATAAACACAGAAAGCACGCCCTTATCCATACAAGATTTGACATCACTGGTGAGCTGTACAAGAGCAGTAGCAGTACTGTGAGCCGGCCTGAATCTATGCTGGGCTGGGGACAGCGGGTTATATTTTTGTATGTGGTCCAGGATCCTTGGAGGAAATTAGTTTTTCCAGAAGTTTGCTTAAGGTAGGCATGATTGCAATTGGGTGGTAGTTTTCAATGGATCTGGTGTTGCCCTTTTTGAACACTGGTATAATCTTTGTCACTTTCCAATGTTTGAGGATGTTGGCAGTGGTGAGTGAGAGGTTAAAAAGTCGGGTGACAAGAAAGGCAAAAAGAAGGGCAAGGTAGCTGCAGTTAGCGTTATTTATAACCATGTCAGGAGGATTTTAGGTTGTACTGTTACCCAAAAGACCCTTAATTTGGGAGCAGAAACTCTTGGGAGTCTCTGGCAGAAGCATGTTTGACCTATTACTTGTGACCAGACAAGTAGAGGCCGAGTCAGGAACAAGACATTTGGTCAAGATCCAGCTGCTTCAGTTTATGCAGAAGTAGTTTGTGATTCACCAGATCAAATGCCTTGATCAAGCTGATAAAAACAGCACCAGCTATTAGACAAGCCTCTAGTTCATTAAATAGATCTGTCGTGATCCAAACAAGGGCCGTGTCAGTTCCACAGTCCTTTCTGAAGCCATGCTGGGCATCAGTTAACAGAAAATAACTCTCAATGTACACCTGCAACTGGTTATAGATCAGTCTCTGTAAGGTTTTTACCAGAGTACAGAGAATGGAAATAGGACGGTACTGTTCTACTAGTTCCCTTCGCTCCACCTTTGTGTACTGGAACAACATGAGTAACTTCCCATTTTCTCAGTAAATCACTCTGTAGGAGGGACAAGTTGAAAAGAGCTGTAATGGGAACAAAGAGGATGGGGCACCGAGCTTGAGCAGCCTGTGCTCAAGACTGTCACGACCCACAGAACCATCAGGTTTTATCCTAAGCAGCTGGTCTAGCACCTCCTTCCTAACAGCTTAAAATGAAATTCAGGACGATTAAGCAGAGGGATGGCAAGATGAGAGAAGGCAGGATTCAAAGAAAAAACGCCATGGGGCTCCTTATACTGGGCTAGCTCCATAAAGAATACTGTATATTAAATGCATCAGCAGCAATGGTAGGGTCACTAATTGTTTTGGCCTCATACAAGATGTAGTGGGAGAGGGTACTCATTTTACCTTTGAGGTCACTGTTCAGTTCAGACCAGAACCATTAACATCTTTGAGCCTTCCAATATCAGCCCAAGTGATGCTGACAAGGTTGTCAAGGAAGACACCTTTGTCAAGCCGAGAGTATTTCCTTACAGTTACAGTTCTGGAAGCCGGTTTGATGAAGCAGTTACTCCAAATGCAGTAAACTGGAGAATGATTACTAAGTGTATCAGCCAGTACTACTGCTGCCCTGATCCTGTTGTTTCTACTGACAAGGACCCAGTCCAGCAGGGAGTGGTTACCTGTTTTAGCATGTTGGCAAGTGGGTTCCTTAACATTTTGGCTAAGGTGTAGGTCTTGTAAGATGGAAGCTACAGGGGCCACCACTAAACCTGACATTTTACTAACATACGAAATTTGCCAACAGATAAAGGCCTAGAGGTCTATCAAGTCTGCTCGAATGTGCAGCTAGCACCCCTTATTCTGCAGCTGCCCCTCCCTTCCACCCTTCCCCTTCATTAACCCTCCCCCTTGTCCTGTCCCATCCTCGTTTGAAGCAGTCCACTGTTCTACTGCATACCACTTCAGCAGGTAACGCATTCCACCCAGCCACCACCCTCTCTGCAAAAAAGTGTCTCCTCATCTCCCTCCTGAACCTTCCTCGCTCCAGTCTCATATCATGGCCCCTGGTGGCCCTCCACTCCCCTTACTTTGAACAGCCCCTCTGTACCCATCTTGTTTATTCCTTTCATGTATTTAAAGGTTTCAATCATGTCACCCCTGTCTCTCCTCTCCTCCAGTGAGTACATGTTCAACTCCTTCAACCTCCTCTCGTATGAAAAGTCCACCAGCCCCTTGATCATCTTTATCGCTCTGTGCTGCACCCCCTCCAGTAACTTAATGTCCCTCTTCAGATACGGACACCAGTACTGCACGCAGTACTCCAGGTATGGTCTAACTAATGACCTATACAGTGGCAGAATCACCTCCTCCCTCCTCGAGGATATACCCCTTGCAATACAACCCAGCATTTTGTTGGCCTTTGCAGCTGCCTTCCTACATTGTGCCGAGTTGTTCATTGACCCTGTAATGAGCACACCCAGCTCCTTCTCCTCCTCTGTCTGGGCTAGCTGCACTCCCCCCTAGCTGGTAACTCCTCCTTGGGTTCTTCATCCCAAAATGCAGCACCTTGCACTTTTTGGCATTAAAGCCCAGTTGCCAGGTGTCTGACCAGGTTTCAAGCTTTGCCAGATCATCCTGCAACCCCTGCCATCCCCCTAGGTCATCCACCACCGCGCCTACCTTGGTATCATCAGCAAACAGACTGATCTTGCTCTTGATGTCCCATGATATGTCTGCAATGAATATCCCAAACAACACTGAGCCCTGTGGAACACCGCTCGTCACTGCCCTTGGGTGTGAGCACCCACCCACCACCACCCTCTGTTGCCTTCCCTGCAGCCAGTTTCCTACCCATCTCACCAGCTTTGCACCCACCCCTGTGCCTACTAACTTCCTTCCCAGCCTTCCATGTGGCACTGAGTCGAATGCCTTACTGAAGTCCAGATACAGGACATCCACTGCATGGCCCCTGTCCAGTTGCTAGTTACCCAGTCATAGAACTCGACCAGGTTGGTTTGGCAGGATCTGCCATGTAAAGCCATGTTGTCTGCTGTCCTGTAGTCCTTGGCCTCTAGGAGGGCCACCAGCCTCCCTTCAGGATAGTCTCATTAGCTTACCCCACGATGGATGTGAGCTCACTGGTCTGTAGTTTCCTGGTTCATCCTTGGGGCCACTCTTGTGGAGGGGCACCACATGAGCCATCCTCCAGTCCTGAGGTACACACCCAATGTAGTGAGGCATTAAATAGGTCTGCCAAAGGTCCTGCAAGGCCATCTGCCAGCTCCTTCAGTACCCTGGGGTGGATGCCATCTGAGCCTGGCGCCTTGTCCACCCTCAGTGCCTTCAAACCCTCTCGAACTCTGCTCTCCATGATTTCCCCATCTGTCACCACTTCCCCCCCTGCTTCTGCCATTTCTCCCATCTTGGGAGTCACCCCCCTCTTCTCTTTAGTAAATACTGAGCAGAAGTCAATCAATCAATCAATCAAAATCTTTATTTAATCAGGCGAACATCATTGAGCATAGCTCATTTACAAGATGGACCTGAGTGGTCAAGAAGTGCAAGTGTTAATACATTGACAAGGGTAGCATAAACAGTAATACAATGACAGGGGTAACATAAACAGTAATACAATGACATAAGTGCTAATATATAACAATATACCTATGTACACGGCACATTAAAACTTTTAATCTGTGAGACAGAAGGCAATGGGCACATCAGGAGTAATATGTAGATTATAGGACCTAGCAGGCATTTTGAGGGTGAATCTTGGGACTGGAAATGGAGTTTATCAGCATATAGGAACCACGAAAAAGAAAGAGGGGGTAGGGCCGGGTTTAGGCCTTTGGAAGCAGTTGCAGAGTTCTGGGAATAGGGTGGTGAAAGTACTCATTTAGTGCTTCCGCCTTATCGCACCCTGCTTCCACCCAACCCCCCTCCTTCCTAATCCTTACTATGTGGTCCTTATAGCTTCTTTTCTCCCTGATGTACTTAAAGAAGTCCTTCTCCCCCTTCTTAATGCCTTGTGCCAGCCTGAGTTCCGTAGATGCTTTGGCTCCCCTTACTGCCCTTGTCACCTCCTTCGATTCTGTCAAGTACTCCTCCCTGTCCTCCCCCCTCCCTGTTTTCTTGTACTTCCTAAAGGCAGCTCTTTTCCTCCTTACCTTTTCCATGACCTCCTTGCTCAACCAGATCGGTTTCTTAGCCCTAGCCTTCTTGCTCTGGGCTTTGCAGCAGGTTTTGGTTGCCTCCACTATCCCCAGCTTTATGAGCTCCCACCTCTGGTTAGTGTCCATACTAGATTGAATTCTGGCCAGGTACCCTTTTACCACTTCCCCCATCCTCCCAAAGTTGGCCCTCCTGAAGTCCAGCACTATTGTGCCAGATTCCACTCCTTCCTTGCCTATATCCAATGTGAGCCATACTGAGAGGTGGTCACTCCCTGACAGCGGTTCCTCCACTGTAAGTTCTCTCACAAAGTCCCCATTTGCCAGCACAAGGTCAAGGGTATTTCCTAACCTGGTAGGTTCACTGACCATTTGCAGCAGGAAGCTGTCCTGGAAGGCATCCAGCAGTACCTGCTCCCTTCTGTTCCTGGTTGTTGGGGTGCTCCAGTCCACTCCAGTTTGCAGGTGAGAGCTGCCGAAAAGGAGTTTCACTGACTGCACATTATTTCTCTGAGTGTGACATTGCTGTGACAGTGGGCTGGAAACGTAATGCTGGGACAGAGAATTTTATTTTGAACTTCCCGCTAGTGTGCTGCTGCGATTGGGGCTGGGACTGCCGACAGCTGGGGCTAGTTTAATCATAAAAAGCTCGTGCATGCAGATGCGGCGTCGTGAGTGTGAGCGCCCACTCGAGAAAAACAAAAAAAAAGGACTGTAGGCTTATACATTGTGTTTAAGTAGAATATTGCTTTGAACAATGCATTTTTTTAGTATTTTGGGGGGCTGGGTATTAATAGGGCTATGGTTAGCTAGCCCATATATATCGGATATAAATGAAAATTTTATACGTAAAGGATCTGCTTTTATGATTATGGAGGTTTGTATTCAAGATCACCATACTTTAGTTAGGAGGCGAAACACATTTACAAACTCTCAAAGATTATGTATGGGATTACTAAAAATCAAGAAAAGATCGTTTAATGTGGTGGAGAATAAGATTATGAGTTTGTTTTTTTCTGCCCTTCTGATACAGTGTGGTGATGTTGAAGTTAACCCTGGACCTAAAAAGCAACTAGGGGTAACAATTATTCACGAAAATGTAAGAAGTCTTGTATGTAAAATGGATGAATACAGGGTTTGGGCATCTGATTTACCTTGTGATATTTTAGCCATCTCAGAGACATGGTTGCATTCTGGTATTTTCGATGAGGAAGTGGCATTGGTAGGGTATAATCTGGTAAGGCAGGATAGGGGTAAAAGGGTTGGGGGTGTATTGTTTTATTTAAGGAATTCCTTGGGTCCATATCAAATATTATTTGGGAAAACAGTGGAAGGGATCGATAGTTTGGTAGTTAGGTTGATAAAATTGAAGTTAACAATTGGAGTATTTTACACACCCCCCAAAACTAAATTAAGTTATTTTGACACTCTAGCTGATTTTCTTTTTGAAATTTTGAAAGATCAAAGTGTAATTCTAACTGGAGATTTTAATGCAGCCTGGGGACAAACAAGAGGTAATAAACTTAGATCTAGTTTTGATATATTAGGCTTACAGCAATTGATACAACATCCAACTAGAAGTTTAAATAATAGAACTGTTGGTACTATATTAGATTTGTTTTTTATTTCAGATGATTTGAAGGTTGAGAGTTGTAAGGTGTTACCATTGAATATGGGGGATCATAACCCTATTCAGTGTCACCTATTAATTCAAAAAGTTAGGTGTAATGATGACTATGAGTTTTGGGTTCATGACTTTAGGCATTTCAATGAGTCATCATTTAGGGACAGGCTTAGAAAGTTTGACTGGTCAAGGATATTCTTGATTCCTGACTTGGATTTAGCCATTCAAAATTTACGATTCCTTCCTTCATATAATTCAAATTCATGCCCCTAAAATAAAAAAGATTAATAACATTAAAAATCCATTATGGCTTAATGACAAATTGAAAACTCTTTTGCGTATTAAAAATAGAATTTGGAAAAAAGCCAGAAAATCTAAACTGGAGGGGGATTGGGATCTTTTTAAAAAATGGAGAAACAAATGTAAACATAAAGTAAAATTGGCAAAAAAAGAATACTTCCAGAGTTCTTTTGATAATTTGCATGATCCAAATAAATTCTGGAAGGTTATTTCTAATCTAAGAACTCCCGTGAAATCACAGACTTTAATTAATTTAACAGTGGGAGATAGTTTGGTTGATAATCCTTTAGAAGTGGCTAATTTGTTGAACCACTATTTTAAGGACTTGCCAGATTTAAAGATACCTGACTTAGGGAGTGTTGCCCAGGTGGGTATACATTCGATACTTTCTCCTTGAGTAATGAGGGTTTAATTTGAAGAACATAGGGATACAGGATGTAGTTAGAGAATTGAGGAATCTAAGAATATCAAAACGTGCTGGAATAGATAATATTGATCCCATATTTTTGAAATCGGGGGCAGATGTTATAGCTCCTATAATTACTTATTTTTATAATTGGAGTATTCAGTCTTCAGTGGTTCCTAATTGTTGGAAAATGGGTGAAATTATTCCTATTTTTAAAGGTGGTGACATTACAGCCCCTTCTAATTATAGACCAATTACTTTACTTCCGATTTTGTCTAAGGTGCTGGAGAAGCTGATAAATAATCAGCTTGTGCAGTACCTTGACCACTTGGAGTTGATAACAAATTGTCAACATGGTTTTAGAGTGGGTAGGTCCACGAGCACTGCCCTACTTGATTTTGGTAACCTGGTGGCAACATCATTGAACCAGGAAACCAAACTGGGGCAGTGTTCGTGGACCTAAGTAAACTTTGACTTAGTTCATCATGAAACATTATTGTTTAGAATGCAAAATTTAGGGATATATCATAATTCATTACAGTGGTTTAGATCCTACTTAACTAATCGAAAACAAAGGGTGGTCTGTGGGGACGCTGCTTCGGATCTTCTGGATTTGAACCGTGGTGTACCTCAAGGGTCAATTTTGGGCCCTATGTTATTTAATCTCTATATTAATGATCTCCCTGCTTATGTAGTTGGTTCTGATGTCAGACTTTATGCAGATGATATAGTATTAGTAGCATCTGCTAAAGATCCTGGGGAACTGAGGCAGCGACTCCAGGCAGACTTCTCTAATATTGAAACTTGGATAAGAAATTCCGGACTTTTGATAAGTACTGGGAAGACTCAGAGTATGATTTTTTCAGTAGGACCTAAACCTAAGAATGAAATAACTGATTTCAATATTAGTTTTTGGATGGGAGTAAGGTACAAGGGTTAATATTTATAAATATTTGGAGTTTTGATTGACTATCGTTTTTCTTTTTCAGATCATATTTTGTCACAAATAAAAAAAGTCAACCAAAGACTGGGGGCATTAAGAAGAGTGTCAGGATGTCTGACTAGGGATGTTAAGATTAGACTAGTAAAACAATTGTTGTTGCCTGTACTAGACTATGGTTTATCATTATATATTCACTCTTATAAAAAATATTTACACAAATTGGACCAGACTTATTATAGGTTGGGGAAATATATTTTAAATAATGGACCTCGTGTCCATCATTGTATAATTATCAGGAACTTGGCTGGTTAGATCCAACAACACGAAGGAATATATTTGGCTTACTATATGTCACGGTTTGATATATTTAAAGTGCATCCTTTCACGAAATTTGATATGTCATAATTCTGATTCTATATATTCAGACATTTTCAGGAGGACTACTAAAAAGTTGCCTATGATACAAATTATGAATCGTATGGGGGTATGGTGTTACAGAACAGTTTAGCGGGGATATGGAATAAGTTACCTCGACATATAACTGAAATTTCTGATTTGCGTATTTTTAAACTGGAATTGTATTCCTATTTAAATGTTTGTTGTAATTGTTATTAGGTAAATCTGATTTTGTATTTTGTCTTATCTTGCATTGTCTGTTTATTGTAAATGCCACAGGTTTCTGTTGTAAATGGGGATCTTCCCCAATCAGATTAACCTGTATAAAAATAAAATTTTAAACAAACAAACAAACAACTCCTGGCATGTTGAAGTCCCCCACAATCACCACACTACCCTTCTCGCCGGTCCTCCTGGTCTGTCCCGCTAGTTCCCTGTCTAACTCCTCCGTCTGAGATGGTGGCCTGTACACCACTCCCATTCTAAGAATCCTATTTTTGGAATCCTGGATTTGCATCCAAAGTGACTCTGTACTACCCTCCTCCCTTTCCTCCCTTACACACTTCAGTCCTTCCTTCACATATAGTGCCACCCCCCCTCCTTTCCCAATCACTCTGTCCCTACGAAATAATCTGTACCCTGGTACAGACAGGTCCCAGTCATTGTATTGGGTGGCCCATGTTTCTGTGATGACTGCAATGTCCACCTCTCCCTCTGCCATGAGAACATGTAACTCTGCAATTTTCCTTCCAAGGCTCCTAGCATTAAGGGTAACCACCTTCCACCCTTTTCCTCCCCTCCCATCCTGCCCTCCTTTCCTAGTATCACCAACAGTACTTGCAATTTGTCCTTTGTCACTGTTATGGGGGGTAAGCTCATATGGTTTCCCAACCTGTGGTCTCTGCATATCTCTTCCCCAACTGCCACCCACCACTCCTAGTTTAAATTCCCAACTTCCTCTATGTACTCCTCCATCCTCTGTTTCAACACTTTCTTTCCCTCCTCACTCAAGTGTAGTCTGTCCTTGGCATAGAGACTACTGTCCTCCCAGGTCCCTCCCAACCCCCCAACAGCCCATACCCTTTAGCACAACACCAGGTTCTTAGCCATCCGTTAAATTCCTCTATTCTCAGCTTTCTTGTTGTGCTTGCCTTTGGCACAGGAAGTATCTCTGAAAAAGTTACTGATCTTAATTGTAACGTCTAATAATAATGCTCTACCAAGTTCAATATCCACCAAATGAGTAACATTAATATTATGTTCCATAAAACATATGCCTACACCACTACAAGTATCCGGCCCCCCCGACCTGAAACTAGAGCCCCAAACCCATGCATTTGAGGCCACAGTAATATCAGCAGAGAGCGATAGTCTAGTATCTTGTAGGTAAACAACGTCATACGCACAGTCAGAAAAGATCGAGAAGGTAGCCAGCCTCTTCTTCTCTGACAAAATGCTGTTGGTATTTAGAGAGGTTAATTTAACCTCATAATGCCTCATTTATAAAAAAAAAAAAAGCACCTTCAAGGTACTTTTCTGGATGAGGCTCTAACCCCCCATCCGTCTCTTCTTAGCTCTGGCTGATAGAATCCAGATCTTCCTGTTTTTCTGTGTCAGACTGAAATTTAGCCTGAGATGAGGCCCAGGATGCAGCGTCCAAGTCTCTATCTTCCTCTGAAATACCTTCCTGTAGCACAGAATAGGAATTAGACACAGGGACAAAGTTTGCAGAGGGGGAAGACCCTCCTTTGCTTGATTTCCCCTTCCCTTTAGAGTGCACAACCTTGAACTCAGCCGTTTTGTCTAGCATCTGCGTCAGCCCCCAATACCCCATGTATGGCATCGGTTGTCCTGCCCTAGCCTCCGCTGGGAACCCGGGCAACTCCGACTGCAGAATCCCCCCTCCCAGAGGAGAGCTGTCCAGCGGACGCTCAATCCTTTTCCTCCCCGCTGACCCCCCACGCTCATTCGCGAATGCGGGTTGCCGGCGTGGAGTAAGGTGTGGCATCCACGCCTCAACCCTCAGTACCACTGGGCCAGCCTGCAGATTTTGTTTTTTGAATATAGAAATCCTACACTCCATAGTCCGCATCCTCCGTGTTGTGGAAGGCACCATTCTTGTATTGTAGGTGTCTTGGGAGTCAGCCAGAGTTTAGTTATCGACTTCTTAGCTGCTGTTAGTAGCAGATGCAGGAGGTATTTAGTATTAGGACCCCTGTATTCTTTGGGGAGTATCGGGGAAGAGGTACATTTCTTTTGTTAGCTGCAGTTGGGGGTCGAATAGCTCCTTCAGGTGTTCCTCCAATTTTTAAAAAAAGGATGTGAGGGCCATGCACGACCACATGATGTGTGTGATTGGCCCTTACCTCTCCACATTGTCGCCAGCAGTCTGCCGTGTTAGTGAGGGAGTAGTGTCTTGTCACTACTGGTGTTCTAAAATATCTAAAGATTCTTCCAAGCAAACTCACGCCATTGGTGTGAGCTGGTGACTCGGGCCACATGTCTGCATGCTGCCTGCCAATCTTCTTGTGTGAGGGGGCAGCCTATCTCATCCTGTCATTGCAGGCATATGTTTTCTGTATATGTTTTCCCTTGGGAGTTCAGTGCTCGATAGTAGGCTGATATCAAGTGTGAGCTCTCCAGATTCATATTGAGATAGAGCTGGGTGCCTAGCAATAGGGGGTATCTATCAGGAATTCGAACTGCCATTGGTTGGCCCTGAAGAAAGTTCCATAGCTGTAAATATCTATAAAAGTCCCAGGAGGGGAGGTTAAATCACCTCTGAATGGACTCAAAGGTCCACAGTACCCCTTGTGAGATTATTTGTGAGATATATCTTAAACCATATCTCTTCCACTCCTGAAAGCCATGGTCCAGTCTGTTTGGGAGAAAATCGTCCAGGCTGGCGATTGGGCAGAGCAATGCTAGAAAAGGGGTCAGCTGCTGGGTTTTTTTAATGGTTTGCCAGATTTTTCTGCTGTGCCTAATCCATGGGTTTGGGGAGGCTGGGAGCACTTGCCCCGCCCCTGGGCTGTACAAGGACTGGAAATAGTTCCTATCGGGGGAGAGGGGTTTTCTCTATTTGTATCCAATGCGGTGTGATTGTCCTATTCTGCCTGGCCATTAAGTGGCTTAGATTCACTGCGAAGTAGTATAACTGTAGGTCTGGGAGGAACAACCCTCCTTCCTGATGTGGAAGGGTAAGCACTTTCAGCTGGACCCGGGGTCTCTAACCAGCCCAAGTAAACTGTGAAATAAGGCGGTTCCAAGTCCTGAAGGTCTTCTTAGATATAAAACTGGGAATATTCTGGAATAAATATAGGGGTCTGGGAAGGGTGACCATTCGAACTAAGTCTATCCTCCTGCTGAGACTCAGGGGAAGAGTAGCCCATGAAGCTAAGTCTGCCTTTAACTGTGATAAGAAGGGCCCATAGTTGTTTTTATAGGCTGCTTCACTCATCTGGGATATAAATACCCCAAGGTATTTTAATTTAGTTAAATTCCACCGACATGGTATGACGTTTCGGATAAATGCTGAGGGTGAATAAAGAAAGGACAGAATCTCCATTTTCGCCAGATTCAGTTTATATCCTGAAACCTGCCAAACATGTCCAAAGCTCGTTTTATAATCAGGAGGGTTTCTTCAGGATTTGAGAGGTACAATAAAACATCGTCAGCATACAGTGCCTTGAGCTTTTCTTATGTATTGTGCTAGGGGCTCAATATAAGCCGCAAACAGAAGGGGGGACAGAGGGCAGCTCTGTCTGGTCCCCCTTTTCAGAAGAAAGTATTTAGAGTGATGACCTCCCACTTTAACACATGCCTGAGGGGATTCATAGACATTCTGCAGGACTGATATCAGAGGACCAAGGAGGCCTAGTTTTTCCAGGACTTTATACAGGAAGGGCCAGGTGACCCTATCGAACGCCTTTTCGTCTAGACTGATCACTACCAAAGGGGTGTTCGAGGTCTGCATTTTATGAGTGAGGTGTAGAGTATGCCTAATATTATCAGTTGTGGAGCGGCTCCTCACAAAGCCCGTCTGGTCTTGATCAATCAACTAAGGCATGACTTGATCTAGGCGTTGAGCTAGAATATGCATAAGTAGCTTATAGTCTGCATTCAGGACCGAAATCGGTTTGTATGAACTGCATAGCTGTGGGTTTTCTGGCTTCAGAATAGTTGCATAGGACCAGGACGGGGGGGGGGGGGGTCGCCCTCCAAAACTGAATTAAATAAAGTGAGGAGTTCAGGGTTGGTCTGCTGTTTCATGGCTTTATAGAACTCGCTCCCATATCCATCCGGACCAGGTGCCTTTAGGGATTTTGATGTGGAAATCGCGGCAATAAGATCATGCTCAGTTACAGGGGAGGTCAGTGCCTCACCCTGGTCCGTCGAGAGGCGGGGAAGAGTTATCCCTTTTAAGTAATCTACGATCAAAGGCGCTCCGGGTGTATGCTCAGGAGTATAGAGTGTGGAGTAGTACTCAGTGAATGCGTCTGTGATATCATGCAAATTAGTAAGGGGCTGACCTCCAGACGGGTGCCTCAGAGTAGTGACCGTTGAAGCCTCCCTCTGCCTCCGCACCTGGTAAGCCAGTAGTCTAGTAGATCAGGGTCCCACTTCATTATACCTCTGCCTCAGGAAAGTTAGGGCAATTTCAGTTTGTTGTGGTACTAAGTGATCCATCTCTGCCTTTATTTCCTGAAGCTGAGGCATGCCCGAGGAATCCCTAGCCTTATGTGCCATTTGCAAGAAGTGGAGTGTCTCCTCTAACCTAGCCCTGTGCTCCCTACGGCTTCTATTCAGCACCATTGTGTGCTGAATAATGTGACCTCTAAGCACTGTTTTTACTGTGTCCCAGTGTATTGCTGGAGATACTTCATCTGGGGGATTATGCTCCAGAATTTCGGTTATTCTATCTGAGAGAAACTCTCAGCATTGTTGGGAGCGCAAATAGTACGAGTTAAGCCTCCATCTGTTATTTTTAATTTGAAGGCCCATTTCCCACAATGATATCAGAGGGGCATGGTCGGAGAGGGTGATATCACCCAATTGGGCATCCACTATAAGTCTGGTCTATGCGGGAGTATGTCTTGTGAACCGCAGAGCAATGGGAATAATTTCTAGTATGTGGATGTAGATGTCTCCAGACATCGACCCACCCCACCTCGGCCGTGAATCTTTTAAAGTTCGCTTCGTTGCTCTCAGGATAGAGGAGTCCAGAGAGGGATCCTGCACCAGGTTGAAGTCTCTTGCAAATAGGAGGACTCCTTTTGTATTCTGTATAACCCAATCCAGCAGGGCCTTCAGTTGGGAGACAGGAAGCGCAGGAGGGGCATATACATTAGCTAAAGTGACTTCCACTCCATTTAGTGTGCCCTGGACTAATACCAGCCTGCCCTCTGGGTCCTCCAGATTGCGCTCATGCTGAAAAGGAGTCCCAATCGGTATAATTATAGCCCGGCCCCGCCATCTGCCTCGCCCATAAGAAGAGCTGTACAGAGTACCCTGGCTCAGTTTAGCCATCTTGAGATGCTCCGCAGCATTTCGGTGTGTCTCCTGGAGGTAGATCAGGTCAGCTCTACTCTTACGTAGATATGATAAAACTCATGTGCGCTTACTCGGAGAGGTTGACCCATTAATGTTTTGGGAGAGCAGTTTTACACTGGGGTTAGTCATATTTGCACTTATTGGGTTCCACCTTCCGGGGGGACACTCCGTACACACTTTTTTGGTTTTCAGTTAAATCCTTTTGAAGTATACCTGTCTTTTTTACCAAACGGTAACAAACGCATTGCAAGTAACAACAATAAACATTTAAACAAAATGCGAAGAACCACAAACATAACCTGATCTGTGAAGAGTCCAACTGTGTACCCAGCACAGGGGTTGAAGAACCAGTACTTCCAGGTGTGAGAATCTGATCCAGATTCTGAAGTAAGGAGAAGTCCTTACTGTGAGGCTTCATCTCCCAATGAGATGCCTCTGGACACATATTGTGTCCGATAGAGAAAGCGGATAAGGGTTAGTGGGACCTCTTGAGTAGGTCCATCAAGACCTCCTGTGTTGGTATAGTTCCTTGACCGTGTGTCTGTGGTACTGTGCGGTCTCCAATTATACCTATCCAGTGACTGGTGATAAATCTGTATGGGGGCAGGTGGGGGAGAAGGGGATCAGAAGACTTACCCGGGAGAAGGCCCAGTGCGAGAGAGGCTCGGAGGGGAAAGGCCCTCAGAACAATCTGAGCATCTCTTCCCGATCCCCCTCATCCAGCCGAGCCACAGTCCTCAGTTTCATGGGTCCTTGAATGTTATCTACAATATCCGGAGGGGTTCCGGCCTATTCAGCGCCAGTGAACGAGCCTAGTCAGGAGGGGGATGGACAGTTTCCCAGCGCCAAAGGTCCGGGGTGACCAGGGACAGTCCAACATCCCTAAAAACATGGGTCATGTAAAGCACCTGGAGTAGCTCCCACTAACGCAGATAACTGCAAGAAAGGGAGCGTAGCACTTTAAACACGTGCCGCAGGGCTCGTGTATCATGACCACCAGATGCAGAGAGCCTGGCATAATTCCCGCCTCCCCACTCCCAAAGGCCAGGAGGAGGCCCATTTCTAAATTTATATTGTGAGCAGATGCCATTAAGGGGGGAGATCCAACCCATGCCCCCTCTCCCGGCCCATGAACCCATAGTAAGAGTGAGGCACAGCACCAACTCCAAGTTGAAAAAGTACCCCCGCCCCTGGGAGGAGTGGGCGGCTTCACTGAAGGAGAGGCGGGGCAGAGGGCCCACAGCCTAGAGGGCTGCCACAGCAGGAACAGGCGGTGCTAGCCCCCCCCCGACCACAGCCCTTCGTGGAGAGGCATTGCTGGATTAGAAAACCTACCCTACCCCCACCCCAGCAAAAACACTTAAACATTTGTCCCAGTCCTGAGCCACACGCTCAGCCATACCCAAGAGTCACTTTCAGGGACATCCCTCAGAGTTGCAGTGTCCTCTCGCAGCTTTCAGCCGTCTGCTCCACGTTCCTCAGCCCGACCATCCTCCGACTGTGGCTGTCTGGCCTTCAAAGCCTCAATGAATGTTCTGTATCGCCTCCAGTCCCTGCCGCTGCCTGGCTTCTCGTTGTCCGTTATTCCACACTTTTTGGGAGAGCTTTGCTGTGATGGAAGTTCCTGGAGGGAGTCGCTGTTGTTGTACCTCAATCTTCCTGTTCCTCAGCTCCTGTAGCGCCCCGGCTGGGTTCTCAAAGGTGATGGGGCCCTCCTTAAAGTAAACGGTCAGTTTTGCGGGATATGGGGTCCTGAATCTGATCCCTTTTACTTTTAAGTCTCGGAGGATTGGAATATAGGCCTTCCGCCTGGCCATTATCGCTGGTGAGTACAGCCTGTCCCCTGAGTAGAACACTGAGCCTGCTTTCCATGCAGTATAAAGGACACACTCTTCATCTTGATAGCGCAAGAATTGCACTAGGATAGTCCGTGGGCATGCTCCCAGGGGTGGCATAGGACCCAGGGTGCGATGGGCTCTGTCGATTTCCAGAGACAGGGAGCTTGGGAGGGCTAACAAATCGTGGAGCGTGGCCTGGATGAATTTCAGTATATAAGAACCTTCGGCCCCTCAGAGAGACCCGAAATCCGAATATTGTTTTGGCGGTTTCTACTCTCAGCATCCTCCGCTCTGTCCTACAGGGTTTTTGATGGTATGATGCAACTGTACTATAGCCCGTTCAGTCTCTGTAACCCTCTGGCCTGATTTTTGTTTAACTCCTGGCGCTTTTCCATTTTATTTATATCGGTGCGGAGTGCTGTTGCAGTAGATCACATCTCTTTGCGAAATTCCCTGAGCTCTGTTAGCATTTGTGCCATTTGCCTCCGCAGGATGTCGGTGGGGATCTGGCCACTCACTGTGGAGCCCTGGTGGAAGCCAGCTGAGGCCTGTGAGCCCTCGCTCTCTGATTCATCCTCTCGTAATCCCACAGCATCTGGTAGGTCTGTTGGTCTGTTTTTCACACAATCATTCTTTTTAGGCATTTTCTACCTCGTACTGTAGTTTTACAAATACAAATCTCAATTCTAATGTGATTTTTTTGTAAAAGTTCTATATGTGAAATATCTTTTTGTTGCAGTGTGCAAACATCTAGCATTCCAAATGAACCATTTTATAACTACAAATAACAGATTCAGAGAATTTTTATCCCATTGTTTCCAAGAGCCATCAAATTGCCCACATAGGATTATGTCACTACTGATCTTTTCAAAACATCTGACCTTCCATTGTTGGGCCATAAATTTCCAAAACTCTGAGATATAACTACATGTAAAAAATAAGTGTTCAATGGTTTCTTGTTGTCACTGACATAACGGTCTAGTGCACATACGATCTTGTATTTGTTTGTGTTTCTAGTTCACTTTAACATTGAGTAGGAAGGTAGGGGAATTTCCTCGGTGTCCTGGCCAAATTTCCCCCATTCACTAAAAATACCACCAATAGCTTAATCTGGTTCATTGTCAGTTGGCATCCATCTGTATCCTCCGGGACGAGGCTGAAAATAGGCAGAATTGTCTAGTCCTCCTTTCCCAGTCAACAAAAACGACATAAATAAATAATTTAAAGATTTGCAGGCCATTTCCCACAGCTGTTGGACATCACTGGTTAGACCTTTATTATTGAATACTCACTGTGTGACCCTGAGCAACTCCCTTAACTTCCAAGCGCTCCATACCACCCACCTACGGAAACGGATGGAAGCAGGACTCCAGTGATAATAAGATAGTGCATCTCATTTGGAATATCCAGGGTACATGCCTTATTAAAATGGGTAAAGGCAGGACCCCACTAAAAATGAGCAGCTCACCTGGGCTATTCTTGGTAAAAAAAAAAAAAAATCTAACAAAGAATATATATATGCCAGTAGTCACTGGCTCTTTCCAGTCCCCCTTCCCTGGGCACAGGAAGCAGTGTGGTTTAGTGGTAAGACCACTGCTGAGAACTGAGAAATCACAAACTGAAACCCCACTACTGCTAAATGCTCGCTATGTAATCCCAAGCTACTCAGTGCCCCAACTCCACCCACCAACCTACAGAAATGGGTAGAAGCACAGCCCCACTGGAAATTACATGTTGCATCTCAGCCGGCTATCCTGGTGAAATACAAGGTAAGAAAACAAAAATAAAAATTGCTTGGCTTTCCTGATCTTAACCCCCACCCTTACAAGCAGTGTTGCCTAATGGTTAGAGCTCTGTTTGGAACCAGGAAATTGCAGGCACAATCCCAGCTAGTGAGAAATATTTAAGTAATCATGCATGACAGGGCAAGTGTTGTGGGATTTACTCATGCCTTGTGTGGTGCATCATGAGGCGCACAGCTGAGTGACTTTAACCACACAAGAGGTGGGTAAATCCCATAACTATACATGCCCTGAAGTGCATTATTATAATTATAAAATGGATCTGTATAAAAAAAGTAAAAAAAAAAGAATTATGAATTTAGTTCAAAGAAAGTAAACATTTAATCAGTGGGGATCTTTACCGGTTGTTGCAGGATTTGTTCATAGTCATGTGACATGTTTTGACCAGTAGGGTGACCCATTTTATAATCACCGAGTAACCCTAAGCAAATCACTTAACCTTCCAGTGCTCTGGTCTACCCAGCTGCAAAAACTGGCAGAAACAGAACCCCACAGGAAATGGGATGTTGCATCTCAGCTGCACTATCCTGGGTAAATACTTCATAACAAATGAGTAAAAACAGCAGTTGCATCTCAGCCAGGCCATTCTTGGTAAATAAATTGCAAAAACAGAAAACCAAAACATGGCTGGCAGCCACTGGCTTTTCCCAGTGCCCCCTCCCCATAGGCAGTAAGGATTAGTGGTTAGAGCGCTGTTGGGAACCAGAAGATTGCAGCCGCAACTGTGACAGCCAAATACGGTGCGACCCTGAGGAAGTTACTGAAAATTATATATTTTGCCAGCCCAGTGGCGTGGAGGGCTGAAGCATCATGCCTTACCTCCTGCCACGCTGGCGACCTGTGTTTGTGGCGCGAGCAGGACACCGGGGGTCGGCTGGGGTGAGAGAGGATTAAGCATCCGGAGGACAGCTCTCCTCTCCTGGGGAGGGTGGGACTGGTGATCCGTGCATGCCATGGCCTCTGGCAGCAGGTGGAGGCTAGCACACCGATCCCACGGGGGTGGAGACAAAGCAGATGCCCGGCGTAGTTATGTGGGTGCTGATGGCTTGGGCCATTGGTGTCATTGCACGCCAAGTCCCACACTCGGGGAAACGGGAGAAAATGGAGGCAGAAAACACCGTGGACTGGCAGGATGATCCCAGCCCTCCGCAGGCGCTGCACCTGGCCAGCTGGCACCTCAAGTCAGAGGTGAGTACCATTGGACGCCTGGGTGATGAGGCTGGGGGACTGGAGGAAGGGCACCAGTCCGTGAGGAACAAAAGAAATCAAGTAAAAAAAAGAAAAAAAAGAAAATGATTTTTTTTTCCACTTTCTTTATTCCCCCACCTCTCTGGCCCCATAGGTCTCTCTCCATCTAGGGCTCTGGGACCGGCATGTTCTCCCACACAGCCTGAGACCCACACCGCCGCACATCCGTCCCTGGATACTCCTGCTCTCTCGCCCGGCTGTGCCGTGCCGACCCCCTGGCTCTGAACCCCCAAAGGTGGGGCCACCAACTCCTCCGGCACTCTATCTGGAACTCTAGTGGGCTGCTAGAGTGAGGAAAGGAGCCGGAGTTTGGGAGTGCTGAATCCGGCTGTGAGCGTGGGATGCCAGGGTTCCATTTTTCCTAGTTTCTGGTCCCCGGAGCGGACGTGCATGGACATCCAGTGTATGACAGGTGCACTCCCCTACCCACCCAAAGGGCATCCACCACAACCTCCACTCTGCAACGGTGCTCCCACAAGTCATGATGCTCCCAATCTCCACTGGGAGTTGCCATGCCATGGGAGACACAACCCACCCGCCCCCAGGAGAGGACAGCAGCCCTCTGGATGCTCAGTCCTCTCTTGCCTCTGCCGACCCCCGACTCACGCTCATTCCAGAACCCGGGTTACCAGCGTGGCGCGAGGTGTGGCGTCCAGCACCTCAACCCTCAGCACCACTGGGCCGGCTGAAAATGAGATGTTGCATGTAAGTGAAACTATCCTGGGCAACTACACTGTAAAAATGAGAAAAAGCAGGACCCTACTGGAATCAAGATGTGCATTTTACCTGGGCATTCTTCAGTAAATCAACTGTAAAAAAAACAAAAAAACAAAGAAAAACAATATTGCCCACAGTCCCCTGACTTTTCCAGTCCAGCTAACATAGTACATGCTTTATCAGCAGTCGTTAAAATTAATTTACCCGGTCACTGGCTAAGCATAACAATTTCACTTATACAACATGCGACCAAACATTAAGGCATTCACCAATGCTTGCCTTTACTGTGCATCAGCCAGCATATGAATTCTAACTCAGTGCAGCCCGGCCCACTCCGACTGCCTGACTAGCATACCTATACAGGTGGTATAAAGCTTAATAATCAACTGCAGTGTCCCCCCTGAGAAGACTCGTTAGAGTGCTTTCTGCTTAAGTTGCATTCAAACCTAAGCACAAAATGGTGATCGGAATAAATCAGTAGAGGTGCAAACTTTCAACATAAATGAACGTCTGCATTAAACATTAAATCAAAGAAGTATGCTTGTCTCACACACACACACACACCCACACCCACACCCAATGCACTTGTACAAAGTGGTATTCCATAATCAGTAGCAGCACACAATCTGATAAAAAAAAAAAAGCTTCATATCTCAGTCCTGTCTAAATATAAAACCAATGTCAGGATACCATAAGTGCAGAAAAAAAGAGACTCCCAGCGGAATGTATGGAGCATAAAGATGCTCATATGGCGGCAGTACCTGCCAAAGATGGGCAGCCTTTTTAGATAAAATAACTGGATGTGTGCAGCAGACGAGGTGCAGACTCCTGTCACATTCCATGATAAAGTTTCATGCCTTGAATACTGGCTGCCAAAGGATTATTTTTACACTCCCTTCTTGTGAATGCTGTCTAAATCATAGTACCTCAGAAAATGTGACACTGAGTAACAGCTACCCAATCTACCTAGTCAGGCCAGTATATGTAGAAGACCAGAATGTGATTCAGGGAGGTGGTCCCTGGTCACTTCATGTTCCCTGTTCTGTTTAGTGCACGTTTAAAAGCAGTAGATTAGCATATAGTATGTTAGAACTGAGACTGTGTAACCTATCCACACTCGCTAGAAAAACACCATTCACCTCATCGCCAAAGCAAGCGTGAGTTTCAGATTCATTTGTTATTCCAAGCACACCAAAAACTAGGGACAAAATACCTATTCCTGGCTGTGGATTTTGAAAACGAGGTGTGAAACAATGGAGGCAGTATAGTGTAGTGGTTTAAGGCTGCAAACCTGGAGACCTGGGTTTGAATCCCATAGCCCCCACTTACATACTGCGTGACCCTGAGCAAGTCACTTAACTTCCTTGTGCTCCCAGGTTGCACCTGGAAACAAGCTTCTGCTTAGTGTGCCTTTCCTGGTTAAACAATTTCCCTTTTCCCTTAATTGCAGTGCATGTGAAAGTAAAGCAAAACTATACCAGAAGGCAGTACACCATATTTTTCAGATGGAAATATCAAAATTTACATTTTTAGTAGTCTGAAATACCAAATTTAAACCTATACATCTAGCCGTGCAATATCAGCTTGCAAGCAGCAGTATGACTTTGAAATTTTTTTTTTGCAACAAAGCGTGCTGCAAACCACAGCATTAGAATGCCTGCTACATTTCAAGTAGGAGGGTAAGCTGTTTTGTTTGTAAGGCACCCTTCCAAAAAATCTGATCACCAGAAATACAAAATAATAATCAGCAAGACCTCCCAAAAATATGAGGGGCATCAGAGACACAACCAACAGCCATTATAAAAGTAAAAATTAATAGAACAGAAAAAGCCTGTTGAAGGAAATCGTTAAAAAGTTAACTTCTCAAAACTATATATGGACACGTTTGAGGGGATTTCCTTGGGAAAAATGTTCCAAAGACCAGGGTCAGTAGCCAAAAGTAGACCATCACTGGCTGATTAGCCTACAATATGTAATACTTAAAAGCTCCTGACCTGTGGAACAGGTTGCTCTCCCAGGCACAGGGGGAGTCAGAAGGTCTCGGAGATACAGAGGGACAAATCTGTTTAGCGCTTTACATGTAAGTAAAAGCATCTTGTTGTCAACTCACTGCTTAACAAGCAGCCAGTGCAAAACCTGTAGCAAGGTGGTGATATGATCTGACTTTTGAATGCAAGTCATTCACCTCATTGCTGCATCCTGCATCAGTTGCGGATGATAGATCTAAGCACAAGGCAAGCCCTAATTAAAGGTATTACAGCAAACTGCAAGGAGAGAAAGCTTGCACAGTGTTCTCTCATCAGAGGTTCCAGAAAGGGGCACAGTGCGTTAATATATATATTTTTTTTATCAAGCTTTTGACCCCCTTCACCACCTCCCACCTACTTTGTACGGGAGCACATGATAGAGCTGGCAGGTGGCTCTGGACCTCCCCTCCCGGGAGCTCAGTCTCAGGACCCCGTCTTGCACCAGACCCTCCCAGCAATCCACCATGGGTTGCTGCCCCCTCGTGGCCGGGCTGAGGGTGAAGGCGTCGACTCCCCGGAGACCAACATCTAGACTCCGGGGCCATCATGGAAGCCTGTCAGCTCCATGTTTTTATACATTTTTCTTCCCGTCTCTTGCCGCGGTTGCTTACACGTGTGGGGGCATGCGCATGCAGCGACCTGCGGCACCCTCCCAACTCTAGTCGCTCCTGACTGCACTACCTCCGGGCCTCCACCCGGGGGCAGCCTTGCATCAGGTGCAGCTGGGTCCCCACCCGGGAGGGGAGAGCTGCCTTACAGCTGCTCAATCCATCTCCCGGCCTCCACCTCCCACCCGCCAACCCTCGCTGAACCAGACTCTTTCCTGAACCCAGGTCTCCGGCATGGCGTGATGTGTGGCATCCAACGCCTCAATCCTCAGCACCACCAGGCTGGCTAGTATGTTAATATTTTTTAAGTGACAGAAGCAGCCCTTGACTACTGCTGACACCTGAGATACAAAAAGTCAGGTGCTTATCAAAGATCACTCCAATACTGTATACTGTTCTGTCTGCCTTAAAAAAAAACAAACAGGTGAAGCGACAGAGTGATACTGATAGAGTGTTCAGGACCCCAGTCTTTCATGCCAGTATATTTACTTAAATACAGGACAACCAAAGTGACAAACACAAAGCCGGCCCATAGGCACAGCATTAGTGCTACCGCTCGTGGCGCCAGCAACCTGAGTTTGGGAGCGAGCTTGGGTCGCTGGGGGCCGACCCGGGGGAGGAGGAGGACTGAGCATCCCAGGATGCTCACCTCCTCCTGGGGAGGGAAGGTTCCATCCTCCACTGCTATATTGCCACATGGGTGACCACAGGTGGTAGTGTGTCTGGAGGATGGATGGGAGGGCAGGAACTTCGCTGGCATCAGTGGGCGGACACATGGACAGGTGCATGCGGACTGGCATTGATGTCCAGGTAGGCAATATCCCTAGGGGTGAAAAAAACAAGGAAAATGGCCCCGGCATCTCCACGATGATGGCTCACGGGAGCTCCCGGGGCCTCCATATCTCACCGGTGCCTACCTGACGAAACGCAGAATTTCGGGGGACTGCCCCACCCTGACCCCACCTGGAGGGGTCAACAGCCAGAGCTCCATGGAGGTAGGCAACTGTGGCTGGTGGGGCTTGCCCGCGGAGCCTGAGGATCCCAGAGGAGCCGGAGGGGTGGGGGAAAAACACAAATTACAAAAAAAAAAAGTGACAAACACTAAACACCCCGGCTTCTGCCTTAATCTGGACCCCATCAAGAACAGGGAGCCTAAGGCTGCAGTTAGAAATAGAAGATGGGGACAGGAGGAGGTGCCACAGGACTATGGGTGTGTTCAGAGCATACTGTTCTTTCGATCGGGAATCAGGCATGGGTGGGGGGGCCCTACACTATGAAAGGGGCTATTCTGTATTATATACATCGGGATTGGGGGTACTACTTGACTACCAGGGCTGGCAGGCAGCTGTGCACCTACCTGCACTTCCACAGCCTTCCTGTGGGTGGCTGGCCAATTTAGGCATCCTTTTTCGGTGCCTAACTTTGGGAGGCTCAATTCTGGTATGTACTGCAGACGTGCCACACAGTGTGGCTGAATACTGCTCTGCGTGGCATATTCATGGAGCTGCCCCCCTTTATTTGTACGACTTACATTATTTCTGTGCGGTGGCGCATTTGGAAATGCGTGGCGCATTCGGAGATGCGTGACTCATCCTTCCCTTTTGAATATCGCGTTTCCGTGCATTTTCTGGGTTATGCCACGCATCTCCGTTTTGGGCCAAGATGCGTTGTACATCTCCTTTGAAAATGGGGGCCCATGTTCTCTTGCACTCTTTCTGTATAGAACCTGTTCAGGTGCACATATCCAATGTGTACACTATAAATGAACAGCACCTAGGCAAGTGAACAATTTTAAAGTTTTACTTTAGGCCTGAATAGAAAGTCATAGCTACTTAGCACACCATGCAACTCCAACAGTGAAATAAAGAAAAGTTAAGATGCTGAAAAAAGGGTTAAAAAGATATCCAGTAAACAATACTTGAGGTACAGCATGTCAGACTGGCAAAGCTGGGCACTGCACCACAGTTCTCTGCGTAGTCGTCTGCCAGCAGGAAACAAAGCAACAAACACAATAATGTGCTTCCAGGCACTGAATATCAGCTGCAAATCAGCATGTTTACCTGCACTGTCAGTTCTGATTCCTGTCCTGGATATGGGATACAGTATTTGCACGTACACGGGTTCACTACATTTATTGTTCATCTTCCTCCTGTCACCCATAACGCTTCAGAAACATTACTTCAGATGTCTCCTTAACATCCATTCAGAAACAGCTAGCCCATCTGCATAGGATCTGCACCCCAATCCCAAAGCACTGGAGGGCAGAAAGGAGGAAAACTGAGAGTTTCAGACAGCGACTTCCTCCTCTAGGTGGGTAAAGCTGCTGGGGGGGGGGCATTCACTGGCTCGTGGTGACCCAGGGTCGCAGTGACAGCTATGAATGTGTGTTCAAACAAGAGAAATGAGATGTCTGGCTGACATGCCCATTTCTGTCCATGGTCTATCAGCATGCCATGCCTCTGTGAGAGGGGTGGGAACAGAAAAAAACAACACAGAAATAACCCCAGACCTGAAGGACACTTTAAGGTCCCATGCTACTGTCTGGAGGTATAGCTGCATTGTCGCTGGAGGGTTACTGTACCAAAAGACCCACCATAAGTGTGGAAACTGCAGTAATGATGGTTGATCAAGATATGGCAGCATTTGCCGACTCGGAGGTCACCAGGGACTGATGGGGCAGTGTTGGCAGGAAGAGGAAAATGAATTAATAAAAAAAAAAAATCCATTCAGAAATGTTTAATAATATTACAGTTTTCAGCACTTACATCTGGAATAAATCCAATCTCATTGAGATGGTTACTTAGCTCTGGGTCATGGAAGGCAATCATCTGGGAGAAGACCGTCAGGTATTCTGAAACGAGACGAACAATTATGATATTCATCTGAGTTAAGCCCTTGGATCAATTTATTCAATAAATCAATATTTGCTAACTAGAAATACAGAATCCCTTTTCTCCGAGAACTGAGAATGCAGAACCTAAAAAAACCTGTAGTGAAACATAAACAGGATTTTGAACACAATTCTAAAACCTTTTTTTTTTAACCTGTATTGCCAGACTGCCCACTTAGGGTTTTCTCCGCTGCTTCCACAGTCCAAACAGCAGTTCCCCAGCTACTGTAACTATATTAATTTGATGCAAAACATAAGCTGCATGTAATACACATCTGCAACACTAAAGAACCTCAAAAGAGTTCGAGACACACCACCTGGTGCACCCATGAGTGGTCCTGCTCACCCTAGTCACAGTGACTGTTTTAGAAAGCAAGACCTCGCCATTCAGATGCTTGCTGACTACCTTTCTGGCCTACCGCCCAAAATGGCCCAGATAATTGTTGGTGACCTGAATATGAACTGGCTCTCTGCCACGGCCTTCCAAACCAGAGATATCTTTGCCGCCCTTGACATGTCTCAGCTTGTCACCACCCCAACTAGATTCAACCCCTCTACTGGCTCTAGTACCCTCCTAGATATCACCATTACCGACCGCCCCCAGAGGGTGCTTGATATCAGTGCATTTCCCAACTCACTTAGTGAGCACTCCACGGTCATATTCTCTTGGTCCACTGCCAACAGCAAACCTGTACCACAAACCACCCAGTGACGTCGCCTACTCCCAGGTGGCCTGCGTCACCCTTAAACTGTACCTCTCACAACTGGATTGGTCCCCTATCAGGCTTGCACCGTCCATAGACAAGGCACTGGATTTTTTCACTCGCACTTTCAACACTGCCTGTGACCTCTATGCCCCCTTCACTAGAAATCGCACCAAAAAGCAAAACAGGCCCTGGGTTACCCCTTCCCTCCTTCACAAACTTATAATGAGAGACAGCCTATAGCACATTGCAGTGGAATCTGGCAAGCCAGCTGATAGGCAAGCGTACAATGCTGAGCGCAATAAGTGTACTTGGGCCATTCGACAGGCCAAAGCCCAGTACTACCAATCCGCTCTTGTCTCCTCCTGGGGCTAGAAACTTTTGGGATAATATACAGAAGCTGAATGGGAAAACCCGCTCCCCACCCCCCTCTCAACTCTCCTTTAATGGCACTGTCTGCTCTGACCCTCTTGGCATTGCAGACTGCCTAAACCACACTTTCTCAGACCTGAGTTCTGTCCTGCCCAGTAACTTCTTTGACCCCATCCCAGTAGCACCCCGCCCACTCTCCAGAGACCTCCTTTCTACCTACATACCATCTCCCCGTTGGAGGCTAGACCCCTTCTGCAAAAAGCCATTAGTGGTAACAACCCCAGCACCGACCTACTGGGACACTAGGCTACTTCGTCTGACGTTGGATGCTATCCTAGTCCCACTTACCAAGCTGCTCAACCACTCTCTGTGCCTGGGGCAGTTCCCCAGCACATGGAAAACCGCCATCATCACTCGAACCCTAAAGAGCAGCGATCGAGCGTCCCCAGGTAACTATCAACCTATCTCCATCCTCCCCTCACTCTCTAAGGCCCTTGAAAAAGTAGTTGCCAACCAGCTTGCCGAATATCTGGCCATGCACAATATCCTGTGCCCTGAACAGCATGGCTTTTGTGTAGGTCATAGCACCACAACTGCGCTACTTGAATTCTCCAACTTCCTGCACTCTTCTCTTGATGCCGGAAGTCCTGCCAGTGACATGTTCATTGACCTCTCCAAGGCCTTTGACACGGTTTGCCATCCTCTCCTGCCTGACTCCCTCAGATGCCTTGGTTTCTCCCCCAGCCCCCTTGTGTGGTTCACCAGCTACCTCTCTGCCAGAACTCAGTGTGTAAAATTCAATAGCACCCTATCTGGCACATGTCCTGTCCGTCCTGGGGTTCCCCAGGACTCCATTTTAGGCCCTCTCCTCTTCAGTCTCTACCTCAACTCCCTCCCCTTGGCCTGCCCAAGTAAGATCCTCCTCTATGCGGATGACGCTGTGCACTTCGTTGCTAACCCCAACCCCAACACACTCCAGGCCACCCTCCAACAAGCTTTTGATGGAGCTGAGCATTGGTTCACATCATAAAGGCTAGTCCTGAACCTAAAGAAGACCAAAGTTATGCTCTTCTCACACCGCCAAAGCAAAGCCAGTGGTGCCCCTCTTGTGATACTGCCTAGCACACTAAACCCCATTGAGCAGGTTTCCACCTACAAGTACCTGGGCATTACCTTTGGTTCGGCACTCTCCTTCCATGCCCATATCAATGCCCTTTCTGCTGCCACCAATGTCAGGATTGGACTGTTATACCACCATAGGGACTGCCTACCACAAGAGGCCCTTAGATTGGCAATCACCTCCTCTGTCCTGTCGCTAATCGACTATGGGCTGCTCATCTTTGCTGCTGCTGACAACACTGCACTTGCAAGAATCCAGCTCTCTATAAACAAGGCCTGCAGGCTAATGTTGGGAGCCCCTAGGTACACCCATACGTGCCTGCTGTACTCCACCACCAACTTGCTCAACCTTGAATAAAGACTCGCTTCCAAACCTGCCTTCTTGTAAAAAAGACTCCTGCTAGGCTCTCCCTGCTGCTTACCTCCCTTGAAGCTGCAGCCTCCCTCAGCCTCCACCCGCAGCACTGTCAAAACCTCCTTTATTGTCCCCAGGGTAAGGACTTCTATGGCCCAGAGATTCTTTTGCTATCGGGCTCCCTACTGGTTCAATTCCCTCCCAGCCAACATAGCTGACTCCACTAAGCTTGGTCCTTTCAAGATCTCCCTCAGAAGCCATCTGACAAGCACTCGCTGCTGCAACTGCACATAATCCCCCACCTGCCCCTAACCTTCACCCCAATTATGGGTCTGCCCTGTCTACTTTTACTGTATATACCTGGGGTCTCAGGCAACATCTGCTGACTACTGTAATAAAATATCTCTGGTTGCTACCTGATGTGGTACTCGTGTACCTACATTATGACTACTGTGATCTATCTATTACCAAGCGTGTACCACCAGTGAATGCCTGCAACACTGGTTGCTTTTTTAATCTAAGTGTTATGTACTGTACTGTTTTGTTTGCTGTGATGTATTGCTCTCTTGACTAGGTGCCTTTGTAAATGAGTCTATGACTCAAAGGTTTGTAAACCGATGATCTAATAAATAAAATAAAAATAAATAAATAAATAACTAATGGACAGATGTTAAAGTGTTATTCAGGTGTTGTTAAACACTACCGCACTCGCTATGGGAAGCCAAAGTTGTACTTTGAGCCCTTAACTAATTTCATACTGTGTTCGGAACCTCAGCAGGGACCTTATTTTTGAAGCTTGTATTGTATCGAACACCAATATGATATTAATATACAATTTCTTGTAATCAATTTATACAGTTTTAGGATAGTTTTTTTGCATTTGATATAGTATTATATAAATTATAAAATGGACTACATATTTTAACAAAGGGTTGTTGGGTCACTCAAGCATTAAAAAAAGAGAATAGAGGGAGGCCGATTAAGGGGGAATGTGAGGAAATTCTTTTTCACAGAAAGAGTGGTGGATGCATGGAACAGCCTACCTCAGGAAGTGGTGGCTATGAATACAGTGCAGGGCTTCACACAGGCATGGGATAGGCATAAGGGAACAATACAGACGAATATGGATAAATAGGTCATTAACAGTGTAAAGGTGTGTGGCACATTCATAAGGTAGAAAAAATGGGCAGACTAGATGGGCCTTTCGGTCCTTATCTGCCGTCAACCACTATGTTTCTATAACTGCTTTCCAATCGGTAAAAAAAGACATGCCAAGTGGCTAGCCAATGTTTTCTAATGTAATGCAGTTTGGCTAATGCAGTAGTAATAATAAATGTATTCTCATAAAAGAATAGGAGAAATGCCATTAGCAAAACAGCTTATTTTCAAGAGACTCCAGTACAAAATTTCCAAGGTGAAAATGTCAACATTACATAGAATAAATCTGACACTATTACAAAGGGTGCCCAGTAAGACTGGTCATAACATGCAGCTGTAAAAGGTAGCATACTGTGCAAAATATATTTAAGTTATATAGCTAATGCACTTAATAAGTCTGAAGAATTGGTCAATATATCATATAGAGAATAATGCATGGGCAGCCATGCACAACAAGGCTATGTTTCCATTGAGGGTTTCTGATGATATCATTGGAACCTCAAGAGGGAAGCATGGTTGCCCATGTGTTATACAGTATATGGTACGAAACCTAACATTTAAAAAAAATATGTTATTTTCTTGTCAAGAAATCATGGGTTTAATATTTTTTTTAATAATAAAAAGCACCCTCACACAGCTGCTCAGAACCCACATTGGTAAGGGGTATGTTTCTGTTTTTTAAAATGATGAAACAAGAGGAGAGTTTGTTTAAGGAGAATGCATGGGTGCTGTGTGTAGGCAGCGGGATGAAAGTAAAACAGCAGGTGGCATAAGATTCCATTCTAATTAAAATGCTATTGTGCCACAAAAGGGTACAACATCATTCCATAACTGTTGAACTGTGGTGCAACAGCTCTTTAGCCAGGATGGAAATACATGCACAACAAGGAGTAACCATATACCATTAAAATGCAATAACTGTGTCTTTTTTTACATTGCCATTTGTATTGTAAAATATAGTAACTGAAAGCCACAGAAGTACGGGAGAAGTGAGCCACGTGGATACCGCCACCTTTTAGATGTCTGAATAAAAAGCCAGAAAACAAAGAACATCATTTAAAGTGGACTGAATCCAGATATTAGAAGGTGAAAAGCCAGAGAACAAAGGATGCTGTAAAAGGTGGATCATATCCAGAACATAATATATTCTGGTGGCAGAGTTTATGGTTACCTATAAGGAAATATGGTTTAATCTAAGAGCAGCTTCTTACATCATTTCTCTCCTTTAGTTGGTTTAAGTCCTCTTCAGTTTAGCATCCTTTCTGATAGTGTAATTTTCATAATATATTTTGTTAATCCTCAGAAACCAGATCGCCAGACCCGCAGCCAAAACGCCCCAACTTCCTATATTGGCGCATCACCATCGCTTTACGATAAACAGTATTGAACTGCAGGTCAGGTTCACAGACGCAGGGGTCAGCTTATGCGATCATTAAACCTTAGCGTTGTTCTGATAGTTAGCGCCACTTATCAACCAACAAGGGTCATTGTTAACTGATCAGTGGCCTTCTTTTATCAAAACTGGCACTTAAAGGGTTTAATAATTCACGTAAAAAACGTCCCCTTTACAGTCTATGGAGCGTGCCCCCGTGCAGTTCCAGTACTGACATCATGAAGTTGGGGCGTTTTGGCTGCATATCTAGCGATCTAATTTTACGAGGAATATAACAAAAAATATATTTCTTAGAAAATTACACCATCAGAAGGATGGCTAAACCGGAGGGTAAGCTACTAAACCAGCTAAGTGGGGAGAGGGTGGTCATGTGTAGAAACCTGCACTTTAATACCATATTACTAGACTCCCTGGAGAAGGGGAGAATTGTCCCCAAAACGTAGGAAAAGCATACATGTCTGGAAGTTACTGTTGAATCAGTAAATAAAATACTGAGAATTAGGAATAATTTGGTGAGTGGGCCCGTTACTCCAATCCGTCTGTGCTGTAAAATACAGTAACAGCAGATCCAATTGTCGGCAGCCCATGACATGAGCGAGTAGATTTGGGTGAATAAAAGCAACACAATAATAGCGAAGGAGGGATGGGTGACTGTGATTACTGAGCGACGGTACAATGAGCAAGTGTATTGTAGCGATTTCTCACTGGAGGAGTAGTAGTGAGGAGTACAAGAGGAGTTGTCATGAGGCTGCCAAGTGTGCTGGCAGTGTGGTACAGAGGATTAGGTTGATGGATGTGTGTGCTGCAGTGGGACATAGGATGGGGTTCGAATCCCACAGTTGCTGCTGTTTTATCTTTGTGTAAGTGTACTTTTTTTTTTAAAGTACTGCAGCCACTTTTCTCCCTCCGTCCGGTGTTTCTCCCCATGCCTGGGTCCAGCACCCCCCAGAGTTGATGATATCAATTACAGGGGGTGCGGGGGCAGAGCCCCCCCTCATAAAAGTATATGGCTCCCGGGGAGAACATTAAGGACCTACTTTTAAACTGGTCCTCACTGTAATGCACGTCGGCGTCTTGGTATTCGCCGATGTGCACTTGCTGATGTTGCTGTCGTCAAAATTCCATCATTGTTATTACATAGTACTCCAACAGTCTACCCCCTCCCCAAACAGTTGGGCCCAGTTGGCCTACACTTCAAACATCCATTTAGATTCAGGATCTGCTATAGAAACAGGTGGACAATGATGAGATGACAGGGTTGCTGATCCTTTGTGACTATTGGGGATATGGTGTCACTGCCTGTCTGAGCCGCCACTTCATTACCTTCCATATCTAGCTTGTTCACTGGGCACCCAGTCATCCCCCACCTCCCCGACTGCTCAAACCTGAGACTTCAGTAGCTCAGCTGCTGTGACTCCATGTGCCACAATATTCTCTCTTTTGGTCCTGCCTCAATTCTCAGCTCTCTACTCAAACTGCTTTGGTTGATTTTCAAGACTGTATTTCTCAATCTATGGATAATGGTTTACCAGTGGATTCTATCTTTATCTAAAGCTAATTAATTACAAAACAGTTCTATCTCAGCTATCTCTTCACGGTTTTCCTTTTTTTTCCCCTTCTACTGACTTGGCAAGTGTGGCGTTAGGTAGATTGTAATATAAAAAAAAACAAATACATGTGAAGAAGCTGCTAGGCCACACTGATGACTGTGGTATTATAAAAATGCACATAAAAGGCAATATTCTACAGTAGCTACTTATACATGCTATACAGTACTCAGAAAACTGAATCTAAGATATGTTATCCCCATGGTGAGTTCAGTTACGATTCATTTGATAAAGAACATTTAACAAAACTAAGGATTTGTATCAACCTGGTCACTACACAAGAAAAAAATAGGTAACTAATTCTTAGACCAGTGGTCTACTTTATACAGTGTCAAGGGTCGAACAAATCTTGTTGCTGGAGTAAGTCTCTCTCCCTTAAAGTCCTGAGATTGCCGTTCTTCTAAAACACATGCACTACGCAGCAGGTGCTATGTTTAGCTGCACTTTAAGTATTGTAAGTAAAAGTCTCGGAGCTAGCATAACAAAGACCTACTTAATAATACTCAGACCTGAAAAAAAAAAAAAAAAAACACTGGTCCATATTTAAATCTAATCTTTTGGTAAAACTAACTGCTTAATGTCCCACTAAAAGTTCACAAAGTGATCCCACACTTCATTAACTGAGCCCAGAATCATCTCCTCAGTGCTTAAAATGCATTTGTCTGTCTTCTCTACCCACTTGGCCATGTCTTTTGGCTAACCAGATTGGAATATTTTCCCACCATAAATGATCCGCAGCTGAGTGAAAAGTTCAACGACCCCAGCACAAGGAGCCTACTATGATTATGATTTATTTCTTCTGGCTCTCATATGGAATGACAAATGGGGAAAAATTTCACATCTTCGATGATGAGGGGATAAATAGCAGTTATATAACAACATACCGTAACAGTAGATCTTTGAGAGAGGTTCCTGCAGTAGGTCTTCACAGTTAGGACTGCGCCCCCTAGCATCAGGACTGCACGGCAAAACTGTAGCTAGCAATCATTGTCGGGGACCGCCCCCGGCGTCAGGTGATGGATGTCAGTGTGACTATAAAAGGGGCAGGCCCCCACCCGCCCTCCAGTTCTTCTGCTGGAGACCTCTAAAGAGGAAGCAGAAAAAAGGAGTGGGAACTTCTGGGAACCACTGAATGAGACAAAGTCCAGGGATGGGAATAAAGAGGAAAAAACACAGGAGCTGGGGGAAAGGTGGGAAATCTAGACATACTGCAGAAATCTCCTGCGAAGATCTACTGTTATGGTAAGTTCTTACGTAACTGCTATATCTTACTTCAAGAGGGTTCTTACAGTAGGTCTTCACAGTTAGGACTGAATACCAAGCAGTCAAACAAAAAAGGGTGAGTCGGAGATGAGGATCCATTAGGAGGAAAATGTCTGCCAACTACAGGTCTTTCATGACAGTAGACCTTGCAGGACCGCAAGGCCGAAGCCAGCCCTGCGCCTAGAAGCAATGTCCAAACTGCAATGTTTAATGAAGATGTGGACGGAGGACCAAATGGCCACTGCACAGATGTCCGCAGTGGACACATTCCTGAAAATGGCAATGGAAGTGGCCACTCCCCTAGCAGAGTGGCCCTTAACCATCCCTGGAAGGGGCTTCTCGTATTTTTGGTAGATGTAGTGCATACAATTTGCCAGCCACCGTGACAATGTCTGTTTCAAAATAGCTCTGCCCTGACACTTGGGAGCGAAGGTTACAAAGAGTTGGTTTGATTTGTGAACCTCCTTAGCCCTTGAGACATAATATCTCAAAATCCTGTGCACGCCAAGGGTGTGCAGGAGATCCCCCCCACTGGAGTGTTCTGGGAAGAACACCGCAGCTCCACATTCTGGTTAAGAGTCAATTCCAAACCACCTTTGGAAGAAAAGAAGGATTAATCCACAGAGCCACCTGGTCTCTGTGGAAAATTAAATAAGGCTCTCTGCAAACTAGACCAAGCTCTGAAACTCTTCTAGCTGAAGTGATAGCAACTAAACGAGCATTTTTCACGCTAAAAATGCATATCACAGCTTGCTGCTGGTTCAAAAGGGGCAAAGTAAGCTTTTCTAACGTGAAAATTAAGATCCGGGTGGGGGGACAGAGGTCTGAGTTGAAGGATCCCCTTCAAGAAAGTTCTGGAAATTTCCATCTGAACTAGAGTTTTGCCCTCCACTGGAAGGTGGTAGGCCAAAACCGCAGAGAGATGGACTTTCAGGGATAAATAACTGAGGCCCAACTCTGACAGGTGCAAGAGGTACTCTAAAACTTGGGAAGCCGAGCAGAAGAAAGGGTCTAAGCCTTTAGCTGAAGCCCATATGGAAAACCTCTTCCACGTCATTGCATACGTGGACCTGGTGGAGGGTTTCCTAGCCTCTAGTAAGACCTGAGCGACTCTAGAGACGCCATAGCGAGAAACCGCTAAGTCCACAGGTGCCATGCATGAAGGTGGAGAGATCTGAGGCTTGGGTGAACCAGGGTGCCCTGCTCCTGGGACAGAAGGTTGTGGGAGAGAGGAAGAGGTACTGGGGGTTCCAGTGCTAATTGTTGTAGCAATGGGAACCAAATCTGCCAAGGCCGCAGGGGGGGCAATGAGGATCATGTGTGCCTCCTCTGCCTGGAGTTTCAGCAGAACCTTCTGTAGGATAGGAAAGCATAAAGAAATCTCCCTGTCCAAGATAGAGACAGTGCATCTCGCCAAAAAGCACCATGCCCGGGAATGAGCGAACAAAAGCTGGGTAGTTTTGCGTTGAATGGGGAGGCGAAGAGATCTAAGTCTGGCCGACCACATTGAAGAAACAGATTTTCTACTACTGCCCGCTTTAGTTCCAACTCGTGAGCCCTGGTGACTGATCGGCTGAGACTGTCTGCCAGAATGTTTTGAACACCTGGCATTTGCACTGCTGTCAAGGATAGGCCGTGTTGAACAGCCCAGTACCACACCCGCATCTGCCGCCCTGCAAAGAGGGTAAGACCGGTTGCCTCCCTGTTTGTTTATGTACCAGGCCGTGGCCATGTTGTCTGTCTGGATGAGAAGTGTTCCTGGAATTAGAAGGGACTGAAGAGCATATAGCACCACTCTTATCTCCAGGATGTTGATGTGAAGGTTCTCCTGCATGGGCGACCAAGTGCCCCGAGTCCGATGGTCTCCCAAATGCGCAGGTTTGAGGCATCTGATGTGAGAATCATAGAGGGAGATGGAGGATGGAAAGGAACACCCACCAAGATCCTTCTGAAGGCTGTTGGAAGCTAAGACTTTCTGGTCCATGTCATCCAGGCACTGGTCCCACTGGATTCGTAGAGACCACTCGGTAACCCTCATGTGCAGTCTGGCCAGAGGGACTGTGGGTACAGCAGCTGCCATCAACCCCAACAGACGCAGGACCGAACGTGCTGTGGTCCATCAGGATGAAGCCACAAACACCTCTTGAGATATTAGGGTCTCTGTTCTGTCAGTCAGAAGAAAGGCCTTGCTCTGGACCGTATCCAGTACCACACCAATAAATTGGAGGCACTGGGAGGGTAAAGCTGGGACTTGGGGTAGTTGACTGAGATGCCCAGGCTGGAAAAAAAGTCCAGAGTGAAGGAAAGGGACTCCTTCAGACTGTCCGGAGAAGGGCTGAGAACAGCCAGTCATCCACATACGGGAAGATGTAAATGCCCCAGCGATGTAGGAACACCGCTATCACTGATAGGCACTTGGTGAAGACCCGAGGTGCCAAGAAGAGGCCGAATGGGAGAGCTCTGAACTGGAAATGTTCCTCCAGAAAACAGAATCTCAAGAAGTGGTGGGGGGCCGGTAGAATGGGGATATGGAGTAGGCATCCTGCATATCCAGGGAACACAGCCAAGTGTTGGGTTGGAGCAGGGGTAACAGTCCCTGGAGGGTCAACATGCGGAACCTCTTGTAGTCTACAAAGAGGTTGAGCATGCTGAGATCTAGGATAGGCCTGAGATCTCCCGTCTTTTTTGGGGACCAGGAAGAAATGGGAGTAAAATCCACTTCCTCTTTGTTCTGGTGGAACTCGCTCTATGGAAGATTTCTGCAGTAGAGCTTGAATTTCTTGTAAGACCAGACGTTGCTGGCCTGATGGGTAGTGCGACCTTCCCGGAAGGTTGGAGGGAGGTCTCTCCAGGAACTCTATTGAGTGACCTCTTGCTATGAGCCGAAGAACCCATGCATCTGCGGTTACAGCCTTCCACCCATCCAGGTGGAGGCCGAATCCCCCCCCCCACACACACTGGTTCCTCCACAGGAATAGGAGGGAGCAGGAGGGGGAGTTGGGAGTCAGGACGCAGAGGGGAGGGGCGCTTTTCCCCCAGAGGCAGTTTTGGGAAACTTTGCCTGGGAGGTTTGAGCACCAGAACCCGAGGAGCGAAGCTTGTTCTGTCGTCTGCCCTGGCTCTGTTTATTCAATTTCCACTGGTGACGAAAGGGCTGCCGGGGTTGCTGGCCCGAACAGTACAGGGAACAGACATCCTTCAAGGATTTGACGTGCCCTTGCTGCTCTGTAATACTATCTTTGGTGTCACTGCCAAACAGAACTGGACCACTAAAGGGAGCGTCCAGACCGGAACTCTGCACATCTTGTGCCAATCCTGCCAGGTGAAGCCAAGCAAGGTGTCGAAGACAGATGCCTCTAGCCGCCCCATGTGCCACCGAGTCGACCGAGTCATAGGTGGCACAGAGGGCATGGCGGCAGGATGATTTGTTCATCCTACTCTTTTCCAGGAGTTTGTTCCTGAGCTGTTCATCGGGTTATCTCCTGAAGATCCTTTTCCAGATCAGACAAAGCTGATTTCTGAAAAGCCACTATGTGGGCTACATAATTCAAGGAGCGAATGGCTCAAGTAGATGAGGCATAAATCTTGCAGCCATACTGGTCCATCTGCTTCGACTCCTTAACTGGAGGGGAGGCACTGAGATGTTTTGGGTGTGCTGACCTATCGTGAGCTGCCGTGATCACAATAGTCAGCTTTGGGTTGGGCAGTGAGGTAGGAAACCCCTTCCGGGGGTGGTAGGTCCTATCAGCCTTTTTTGAGATGGCCAGAATGGACGACGGATGCTGCCAGATTTGTGGAAATGAGATCTTCATGCGGCCTCATCCAGAGAGGAATGGGGAGGGGGGCCGCATTGACCAAATCCAAATGTTCTGCCAGTCTTCTGCATTTGGGATCCAATTCTTGGGAAGCCCATCCGTAGGATTTCTGAATTGACTGGAGAAGCTCAGCGAAGCACGGGTCCTCTGAAGGGGATTTAGGGGATTAATTTGGCTGAGGCTCAATGGATGAGTGAGGCTCTGACTGGTCCCCTACATCTGAGTCCTCATCTGACTCTGATGAGTCTGATCTATTGGGCAGAAAGGCCTCTGGTACCGGAACCGGAGGCCTATGTTCTGTGATGCCTGAGGGCAGAACACCCAAGCCTCTATCCAAAGCTCTACTGGAAGGTGCTGGGCTACCAGGCAGTACCCTGTGAAGTGGAGTGGCCCTGACCATCAGCTGAGGCTGACCCAGCTCCTGAAGCAGCTGCGATTTAACATCCTTCCACCAGACCAAACTGGATTCCTGTTCCTGCTGTGGGGGTGGAGGAGGAGGAGGATAGCCTGGATACCCTGCAGGGTAAGAAGGGTGGCTAGGAGGTTGGTACCAGTAAGGGTACTGGTATCCTTGATAATGGAGGGCCTCACCCGGCACTGGGTAACCCAGCGTCAGAGGAGGGTAACCCTGCAACAGACCCCCGGGCATCGGGTACTGCAGCGTGTAACCGAGATAGTATCCAGTTGGGCCTGACGGAGGAATGTAGGGCCCCACCGTAGGCAGTGCCGAGGGACCGCTAGGTAACGGGTCTGTCGGCTGAGTGGGGGCCCAAAGCTCCAAAGGGAGTCAGATCCATACCGCTCCCAAAAGTGTCTGGCACGGAATCTGGCATTGGGTGGAGATCTGTCGGCGGAACAGAGACCGGTAAGGGGGGCAGGTCTGGAAGAGTTCCAGTCGACAGGTCTGGTAAAGGGGTATCCGATGGAAGAGGGTCCTGGTGATCAGGCCTGAAAAGGTTGGAAAAGAACAGTGAATTCCTGGAGGAAAAGCCCTGGTGGGATGAGGTAGGACCTGCAAACTCACTCTGCCCGGCATCAGGATCCATAAGGAAGTCACGCAGACGCTGGGTGGTCAGGTGTCTGACTTAAAGGTGATGGCCTGGCGGGTGTCGGAGGAGCCGACGACCAGCTTACAGACCGTGGCCTGGCTGACAGAAGATGGGAGACTAGAGTTAGGCTGAGCGTCCTGGGCCGGATGCCCAGCATTGGAGCCAGAGGGCAACTTAACGGCTGAGCTTAAAGCAGGGACCATAACTGGTTCCTCTGAAGAGGAGACCTCAGACTGCTGGTTGACCTCGGCGAAGGGGGAGAGGGCATCTGGTCTGCTGGAGCAGAGGAAGGCCCTGGAGGTGGGGTACTCACGGGGGTGGAGGCCCCACCCGAGATGGCGTCGGCTGTTTGGCTGGATTTCCTCTGTGGAAAGTGGCTCTGCTCCCGGCATCTCTCCTTCTCCTTCTTTTTCTTCTTGTTTTCCGAGTCCGGCAACGATGATCTTTTCCTCAGCTCCTGGAGCTCTTTTTCCATGTATGCCAGTCTTTGAGTCAGTAAATGAGCACTGAGCATCTTGCGACGGGCATACATGGCCTGGTTAAAGCCCTGGCAGATGGAAAACTCTGCAGTGTTATGCTTAGTCCCCAGGCACAGGTCGCAACAGGAATGGTCGTCCCCGTGCAGGATCTCTGTGCCGCACTTGGAGCAGTTTTTCTTAGGCCAATGAGATGACATACACCTCTGTGAGGAAGGAAAAAACAATACATAGAATGAGACAAAAACACTTGAAAATGGCGGGTGACTGAAGCTGTTCTACCACGAGATCCGACAATTCAGGTTGACGGCAGTAAAGAACTGGAGGGTGGGCAGGGGACCGCCCTTTTTTTAGTCACGCTGACATCCGTCACCTGACGCCAGGGGCAGTCCCCGCCGATGATTGTTAGCTACAATTTTGCTGTGCGGTCCTGATGCCGGGGGCGCAGTCCTAACTGTGAAGACCTACTGCAGGAACCCTTGAAGTAAGATCTGGATCTTACCACCAACAGTACCACACTAAGGATCTTAACATCATGGGTCTGGAGTAGGATAGTGCATGGTTTGGAGATGGAGGTGCTCACTGCTCAGGGATTCACTCTGTAAGCATGCCAGAACCAGAATGGTTCAAAGTCCTCAAGTAACTTTTTATTCTCCAAGATCCACTTTTGAAGAAAAGATAGCATAGCCTACCCCTCTGCTCCTTCCTGTACTACAATAAGATGAAGATTTGCTGCTCTCACCTCATTTTCTAGAGTTTCCAGGCATCCTCAGAGTTGTGCATCTTCCCTGGTCAGTTTTGCTACCTCTGCCTCCGGTACTACTTCAGTAAGATCTTTAATCTGCATGTCTGGAGTTTTTGTAGCACTGGAAAGTTTTTTCATGTTTGGCATCCACGGTTTTGATAGGGGCTAACACTGCTGACCATGGAGACGCTGATCTAGTCTGGTTGAGCTTGCAGGCTCCAGTGCTACTCGAGGCTCCAAGGCCCTGATGTTGCTGCTTAGAACCTCTGGTCGCCACTGGTTTGTTAGTGTGCTCCATCCTACTAGTTTAGCATTTCAAAGTTCCGTCCCATTTCAGGATGCCAAGCATCACAAAATTAGAAAAGCTGGTTCAAAAAATAATGGTTACTCACCTGTAACCATAGTTCAATGATTGGTATTCAGTTCACATACACATTTAGACAGTTTCACTGGGTGTAGCTCAGACACCCATCTTCAAGCTAGGCTCCTCCTATCACCTGTGGTGTTGTCTTCTGACTCCACCTCATCTGATGTCAGATCTGTGCACACTGGAAGCAGGGATCTGGCATCACTTGCCAGGGAATTCGGATGGGCTGTATAGATGTGAACTAAATACCAATCATAGAAAGTACAGTTGCGTAGTTACCATAAAAACAGGTTACTCACCTGTAACAGTAGTTCTAGGAGTGGTATATGTTGTTCATCCACACTCTTTGGCATGTCCCCTTCCACTTTAAATCTTGCCGGACGTTTTCAAGCTGGCTCCTCCCACCCATCCGAGTGGTATAAACCTCAGCTTCGCCCCATGACGCCAGATCTTAGCCCTCTGGAAGCCAGGTGTTGTGCATCCGCAGCCGGGGAGGTTGGGTGGGTCTGTGTGGATAAACAACATATACCACTCCAAGAACTACTGTTACAGGTGAGTAATCTGTTTTTCTAGGATCGTGGATATGTTGTTCATCCACACTCTATGGCAGACTCCTAGCAGTTCTCCAGGAAAGGGAGGCAAGGGGCACACCCCCTACTTAGGGAACAGAGATTGGAGAACTGAGGCCCCAAAACCAGCATCCGGTGTGACTCAAGGTCGATGTGGTAGTGGCTGATGAAGGTGTTTGCTGACTTCCAGGTAGCAGCCCAGCAGATTTCCTGGATAGGGATGTCCCTGGAAGCAGCCACCGATGCAGTGGTATGGCAGGTAGAATGAGTTCTTATCCCCTCTGGGAGGCTTCTTGCCTTCCAACTCACAGCACAGACTAATGCATGATGTAATCCATCTTGCAATCATCTGCTTTGCTGCAGGTCTGCCAGAAATGGCTTCAGCGTAGGTGACAAGCAGCTGGCGAACCTCTCCCCGAATTTCTGCCGTCTTCTCCTTATAATAGGAGAGAGCACGTCTCAGGTCCAAAGTATGGAGCCTGTACTCGGCCTCCGAGGTGTAGTTGGGGTAGTAAACTGGCAGAGTTAACATCTGGTTATGGTGAAACTCTGACACCACCTTCGGAAGGAATTTCGGGTGGGGCTGTAGGACAACCTTGTCCCTGTAGAAGACCAGATAAGGGGAGTCCACCGAAAGCACCTGGAGCTCTCCTGTCCTTCTGGTAGATGTGATAGCTAGCAGGAAGGCCATCTTCCATGACAAATGTGACAAGGCACACTTGTGCATCGGTTCAATTGGCTTGCCCATGAGCTTTGCCAGTATCACCAGAAGATCCCACGGAGGTGAAGGTTCATGCACCGGAGGGATATGTGATCCAGGCCTCTGAAAAAGCACCCAACCACTGTCTCCTGCACCAACGTCGGCTGACTGGCCCGCGCCTGGTAAGCAGAGATAGCTGCCAGGTGCACCCTAAAGGTCGATGACCGCAGACCCCCTCTGGAGAAAGACCAAAGGTAGTCACGAATGCTAGCCACTGGACAGGACAAAGGGTCCAGGCCCTTGCCCTGACACCAAATGGAAAACCTTTTCCATTTGAAGGCGTAACATTTCCTGGTTGACTTCTTTCTGGATGCCTCCACCATGGTGAGGACATCCTCGGAAAGACCCAAGGCCTGGAACTCTAGCCGCTCAGGTACCAGGCTGTGAGGTGCAGGAATTGAAGGTCCAGACGGAATACCTTCACGATTGAGAGATATCAGGTCCGGGCATGCTGGAAGCCACTCCGGGGGACTGCAGCTAAGGCTGAGGAGATCTGGATACCAGAACTGGCGCGGCCAGCCTGGGGCTACCAGGATTACCTTTGCCTTGTCCCTCCTCACCTTGAGAAGCACTTTGTGGATCAAGGGAAATGAAGGGAAGGGATAAAGGAGGCCTGGGGTCCACGGCCTCGAGAGGCATCCCCCTGCAGCGGCCCTGCTGGAGGGGCGGGCATGGACAGCCTCAGCTTGGTGTTGTCCCTGGAGGCAAACAGGTCCACCATCAGTTTGCCCCAGTGGGAGAACAGGCTGTAAGCTACCTCTGGATGGAGAGACCACTCGTGGGATGTCTCGCCTAAACGGCTGAAAGCATCCGCCAGATGGTTTGAGGCTCCTGCCACATGGATGGCTAGGAGAACTGCCTCCAAACGGCTCACGAGGGTCCAGATATGGAGCGCCTCCCTGCACAGCAGACGGGAGTGCGTGTCGCCCTGTTTGTTGAGGTAGTACATGGTCATGGTATTGTCCGTCTGGACTTGAACCACTTGACCCCGGAGCTGAGGAGCAAAAGCTGATAGTGCCAGTCTGACTGCTCTGAGCTCCAACAAGTTGATGTGGCATTGGGACTCCTTGGGGGGTCCAGAGCCCGTGGGCCCTTATGTCCCCCACGTGGCTTGCCAGCCCATGAGAGGGGCATCGGTCGTAAGGAGGGGGATGGAGGGAGGGATCATACCTGCTGCAAAAGATACCCCTCGAAAATCTACCATTACGTTAAGTACGCAACTGTAATATGTTCCATGAGGATAATATCTTGCAGCAGGTAATACACTTGGGATGACTCCCAAGCAGTAAACCCAGGAAGGGTGGAAAAGTGATGATAGAAGGCCCTGTAGGACAGCGCGGCCAAAGGTCATCCTACGGTGAGAAGCAACATCTAAATTGTAGTGCTTCGTGATGGTATGTATTGTGGACCATGTGGCTGCATTGCAGATATCTGTGATAGATGCCCCTTTGAAGCAGGCTGCTGTAGTTGCCATGGCTTGGGTAGAATGGGCTTGAACAGGTCCTGGTAATGGTTTGTTATACTTCTTATAACAAAAGGTTATACAATGTGCCAACCAGTTGGAGAGGGTCTACTTAGTGACCGGAAACCTTCCCTGGTTGTGGCAAAGGTAACAAAAAGCTGAGGAGTCTTCCTGAAAGAGTTGGTACAATGTACAGTATATAATATCTCAAAATGTGATGAACATCTAAAGTCTGTAGGAGGTATTCCCCTGAATTAGAATGCTCAGGGAAGTAGATTGATTTAAGGTTTGCTCCAAGACCACCTTGGGTAAAAAGGAGGAATTGGTACGAAAGGGACACTGTCTTTATGGAAGATTAAGTAAGGTTCCCTACACATTAGGGCATGAAGCTCAGAAATACATCGAGCTGAAGTGACAGCTACTAGGAATAAGGTCTTCCAGGCTAGGAAGCGGAGGTCGCAAGTAGCCGCAAGCTCGAAGGGGTCGAGGATCAGCTTTTCCAACAGGAAATTCAAGTCCCATGGAGGGATGGGCCATCTAATAGGAGGTTTTAGGTGTAAGATACCTCTTAGAAACATGTTGGCAAGGTAGTGCTAATAAAGTAATCTCTATTCTAAAGGTTCATGAAAGGCTGAGAGACAGGCCAAATGGACTTTGATAGAGGACTAGCTCAAGCTCGTCGAGGTGAGTGAAGCCAAGTAGTCCAATACCTTAGTCAATGGACATGAATAAAAGTCCAAAGACTGGGAAGTGGCCCATATGGAGAAGCATTTCTATTTGGCATTATAGGTTTGCCTGGCGGATGGTTTCCGGGAGGCCAATAATATGCTGGCCACTGGTGAGGAGACTTGAAGGCGGGCTATGAAAGCGTCCTCAGGAGCCAAGCATGAAGGTGTAATGACTTCAGGTTGGGGTGAAGGAGAGTTCCCCGATCCTGTGTCAACAGGTCTGGCCTGACGGGTAATGGGATTGGGTCTGCTACTGAGAATTGTTGCAGTAGGGGAAATCATACCTGCTGAGGCCACAGAGGGGCTACGAGGATCATGGTGGTAGGTTTGAGTTGTAGTTTCAGTAAAGTCCATTGCAGGAGTGGGACGGGGGGGAGCATATAAAAAGAGTCCTGTCCATGTTTGGGACAGGACATCGATAGAGAGTCCCTTTCTGTTTGGGATAACGGAATAGTATCTGGGGAGGCAGTGATTGTCGGGGGATCAAAGAGGTCGAGGTGCGGGGTTCCCCACAACTGAAAGACCACCTGAAGAACTTCGTGATGAAGTGTCCACTTGTGCATGAAGGTCTGGCAACTGAGAATGTCGACTAAGGTATTGTGACATCCTGGTAGATGGACAGCAGTCAATTATAGATGTTGAAGTATGGCGTCTTGCCAAACCGCCATCACCTCCCTGCAAAGAGTGCAGGATTTGGTATCTCCTTGTTTGTTCCGGTAATAAACCACTGAGGTGTTGTTTGATTGGATCAGGAGAGGCCCCCGGAGTGAGGTGGGGACGAAAAGCCTGAAGGGCGAAGCGGACCGCTCTCATTTCCAGTAGATTTATATGAGGAGGGATGGAGTACAGGGGCCACCTGCCCTGTGTCTTGTAGGGAACCAGGTGCGCCCCCCAAGCCATTGGAGGAAGCATCTGTGGTCAACGTCTGCTGGGGAGGAGGGGACTGGAAGGGCATGCCGAGATAGGTTGGCACTATGGGTCTGCCAGTCGAGGGTGAGCGTAGAGCGGGAGTGACTCGGATTCTGTCTTCGAAATCCCCTGTTCTTTGCCGCCACTGACTTTGAAGAGTCCACTGGACTGGTCTTATGCATAGACAGGCAAAGGCCACTGTGGGGATGGCTGCGGCCATATGTACCAAAAGGCACAACAGGCGTCTGGCTGTGATAAACTGCTGATATTGTATCTGGGAGGCCAGAGGCAGAAATCTGTCTTGCCTGTCGGACAGGAGGTAAGCCCTGGCAGAGGTGGTGTCCAGAACGGCTCCTACGTACTGGAGCTGTTGGATAGGAGTTGGGTTGGATTTGGGCCAACTGACCGTAATTCCTAGGGACTGGAACAGAGTGAGGGTTGCCTGGAGGGACAACAGCAGAGGGGTTTTGGAGTCTGCTTTTATGAGCCAATCAAGAGGTATATATCAAGAGACAGGATGGCTCCCTCTTCACCATAGGATTATATACCAAATGTGCCTGCTTGTTAGGAAGTCCTTGCTGGGTTTTACCCCTAGATCAACCTCCTGCCTATTCTGAACCACTTAACCTAAAATTAGGACCAGAAATGCAGTTAAGGGAAGGGCTTGTGCCATTCAAGCGAACAGCACAAGCCTAATGATCCCTCTCCTTCCATGGTCCCAAGTAGCTCAACGAACTCCCCAAGGACCTGATCGAGTGTAGTAAGGTTACCCAATTCAAATCGGGCCTCTGAGCCCACTTAGCCCAAGAGAATATCTGTAAATGTTTCATAAACCTTAACAATATCTAGCACTTGCCAAAGCAGAGATCCCTGGCTCCTTTCATACCACTCCTTCGGACACCAGTTAAACTGTTAAAATGATCTCCCCTCCCCCAGGCACTGCTGCCACCTCGATATCTCCCCTCCCTTGACCTCCCTCCATGCCACCCCACCTCCTTCCTCCTATCAGCTCCACCCTTGCCACCCTGGTTCACCCGCAACATTCCCCCGCCTACTTCCCCTTCCCTCTGTTCACCCTACCACGATTCTCCTCCCCACCACACTCCTTCCCCAAGCCAGGTGCTGACAAAGCCTTCTCTGGCTGCTTCACTAATTCGAGCAAGTTTTGGATTCTAGTCTTCCTGCTGTACACTGTACACTGTACTTACCCTAGCATAGCTTTACGCTACAATCTACATCTGAAATGTAAAACAGCTCTATCTTGCAATGAACTCAAATCTCGTCATGTTGTGTCCTGGGCTTCTAGGTTCACTAAGTTCCTTTGCAACCAATGTACTCATGTGGACCCTTTTGTAACTTACTACTGAATCTGTGTAACCTTATGTAACCTATGTGTTATTTGATTGTCTTATATATCTGTAGGACCTGGAACCTTTGTAAATGAGTCCCTGACTCAACGGTATTAATCCCAATCTGAAATAAATTAAAAATAAATAAATACATAAATAAATCGTCTACGTATGGGAAGACGAAATGTCTGTCCCGTCTCAGGGCCGCTGCCACCACCGCTTAGTAGGCACTTGATAGAGACTCTCGGGGAAGATGAGAGGCCAAACAGGAGTGCCCAAAATTGGTAGTGTTGTCCTAGCAGGTAGAAGTGAAGGAACCGGTGGTGGACGGGTTGGATGGGGATATGTAGATAGGCATCTTTCATGTCTAATGCGCATAGCCAATCCCCTTGTTTTAACAGTGGCATAATGGATGTTAAAGTGACCATTAGTAACCTCTTGTACTGAATGTATAGGTTCAGTTGTCTGAGGTCTAGTATAGGTCGGAGATCCCCGGTGCATTTGGATACCAGAAAAAAATGGGAGTAAAAGCCTTGATGGCACTCCAAAGGAGGAACTGGACAGATGGCATTCTTGTGAAGAAGTGCCTGGAATTACTCTTGAAGAATGGGGATATGGTCGGGTGGGTAAGAAACAGAATGGGGAGGATGAGGGGGAGGCAATGAGGTGAGTTCCAGCATATGCCCCATCTGGATGATCTGAAGCACCCACTCGTCTGATGTTATCAATTGCCAGGCCTCTAAATGGAGGGCAAAGCAACCGCCCATGGCTTCCGAGGCCTGGTTGAGGACACCTTGGCAATCCCAAGTTGGCCACTGGAAAGTAGGCTGACTGGCTCCACCCAAGGGGCGGGAGCCCTTGGAGGTAGGTGTGGTGGTCCTGGATGTTGGTTGAGAATGACCACGGAATCCACCTCTATAGGTACCTCTATGTTTGCCTCCTCTCTTCGATTGAAAAGAGGATTGTGGGCGGCACTGGTAAGATGGCTGTGTGGAATGATACATGCAATGTACCATATGTAAAGTCCAAGCTGAAGCCTGGAGATCATCCAGAAGCATCTGGGTGCCAGGACCAAAAGTTTGGATCAGTTAAAGGGGGCATTTACCACTTTGTGCTGCACATCTGGTGTAAATCCTGACACGCGTAACTAGGCATGCCGTCTAAGGGTAACAGCTGTGGCCGATATCTGGGCAGAGGGATCCAACACATCGTACCCTGAACGGAGCAGACGTCGAGAGATGGAGTTGCCAGTTGATACTGTTGCCAATAATTAGTCCTTCTCCTGGGAAGGAGGGAGTTTACTGACTAGTTCTATAGCAGAGGACCAGAGGGTACGTTGTTATTTAACCAGTGTCCCATATAGTTTAAAATTCTGAGATTCATGGTACCCGCCTGGAATACCTTCTTCCTGAGGTAATCAAGATGGCAGGATTCCTCGTCAGGGGCTAAGGAGCTCATGTGCTTTGGACGTTTGGTACGATCATGAGCTGCCGTGATGATTACTACTCGAATCAGCTTCAGTGGTAGGGGAAAGGAAAAGATGGTTGAGAGGAGCCTGGTAAAGGCGATCCACCTTTCTAGGAATTGCCGGAACAGCTGAGGGGTGATTCCAAGCAACCAGTACTGCATTTTGATAAGTTTGTATAAGTGGGGGTACCACTACCACAGGCTCCTCAGGGAGTTCAAGATAGTCTGCCATGTCCATTCTTTGTTTATCATGTTCTGTAGTTGAAAACACCATTTTTTTTTAATTTGGACCATCATCGCATGGAAGGATGGGTCATCAGGAAGAGAGGCAGCTGCCTGATGGGAGGCATCCTCACGTTAGGAGGAGATAGTCGAGATAGAGGATGGGAGTCCAGGTCCTGAAGCTCAAAATCTTCAAGATCTCCTGGAACACCTTCAGGAAATTCTGCCTCCTCTGAGAAATATTCTTCATCATAGGATTGGGGGGACCAAGCAGGAGAAGGCTCTATCACCTTGAAAGCGTTTAGGTGGAGGAGCGGGAGAACGGGAAGGACGACCCATCTCTCCTGGAGTGGAAGGTTGAGAATCCCTCATCACTTCCAAAACTATTTGCACTACGGCTGCCACGTCCATTGAAGCAGTAGTGGAGGGTGGAGTAGGTTGCCTCTGGGAAACCAGAGGAATTGTGGAGGTGATTGGGAGTGATGTATAAAAAGGTCTGACCCCTGGGTGATAAATACCAGGGTCTCGGTCCCTATCTGCCTGGTCCCGGTGAGAGTGGTTGTGGAGGAGGGGCTGTGGCCATGTAAAATCCTGTAGTTCCCCCCATGAAAATCTGACCTGTCGTTGACGTAGCAGTAAAGGAGGAGGCAGTGGAGTGCTTAAAAGCAGCTGTTGTCGATGGTAAACGAACTACCGTTAACGGGGAGTCACCAGAACTAACATAAGGTTCTGTAGAAACTGCTGAGAGGGTGCCAGAAAGTGCCATCGACAAGAGAGTATAAATTCCCATCGATGAGGTAGCAGTTCTAGAGGGCATCATTGACAGTGGAGCACCAGTAACAGTGGCCATCGATGAGTGTCTGCCCAACGAGGATGAGGATGATTTTTCCTTATCCCGTCTATGCTTTTTGTGTGAAGCTGTAGTGGAGGTCTTCTTGGGACGAGCCCCCTTCTCTAAGAGAGACAATTTCTGCTCCATTAGATGAGATTCGATTTCCTGCAGTCATCGTCGATGTGTTGCCTGGTTGAATTCCTGGCAACATCTGCAGAAGATGGTGTCGTGTGTTGGGACCCAGGCACCCAACACAAACAGTATGGTCGTGTAGTGGTAGAGTTTCCTACCGCAATGATATGGCCTAAAAAGTGATAACTTGCTTGTAGCTTCTTTGGACATTGACTGATGAAGATCGGAAATGGAGGAAAAATCCGTTCCCAGCTCACGTTTCTCGTCGATGACTGCTTCACAAGTGCTAAGCTGCTGTGTGCGAGCTGAAGAGGGCAGGACAATGAACTGAGGATGCCCCTAGGAAAGACTGTTAGAAGAAAGCTGCCGTGCACAAGTGCGCCTCTGGCAACTACCCAAGTGTAGTACCTGTGGCAAGAGATTATCCCCGTGGAAGATCTACAATTACAGGCGAGTAACCAGCATTTCTAATGACTCTGATTCAGTTCACTACTGACATTTAGGCAGATTCCTAGCAGTCCTCAAGAATGAGGGGTAAAGGCATGCACACTTATGTGGGAAAAAGAGACTGACTCCCCAAATGCAGCACTGTGATGACTACATACATCAATGCTGTCATGAGTGAGAAATGTGCACTAGACCAGGTAGCAACCCAGTAGATATTCTTTATCGGGATGTTTCTGGCAGTGACCATGGAGGCAGCAGTATGAATGATAAATGTGCACTAGACCAGGTAGCAGCCCAGTTGATATTCTTCATCAGGATGTTCCTGGCAGTGACCATAGAGGCAGCAGTATGAATCATAAATGTGCACTTGACCAGGTAGCAGCCCAGTAGATGTTCTTCATCAGGATGTCCCTGGCAATGACCATGAAGGCAGCAGTATGCCCTGTGGAATGAGCCTTCAGCCCCTTGGGCAGTTCCCTACCAGTCAATCTATGATACAAATTGAAGTAGGATGTGATCCGTCTGCAACCATCCTCTTAGCTGGCAGTCTACTCGGAGCAGCTTCACGTAGGTCCCAGACAGCTGAAGAGCCTTGCTATGAGCCTCTGCTATGCATTCCTTATTTATTTATTTTAGTTTTTGTTGACCAATAATGGAGCCCTAGCATACATCCAACATATGGAGTGCACGCTCCACGTCAGAAGTAGGCTTCTGAAGGCCACTATCCTTAAAATTAAAAACCCCAAGCCAGGTCAGACCTCCCACAAAGAATCTGAAATTCGACACACCTTCATAAAATGTTATCAAAATTTATATAAAGCAGAGAATTTGGCTACTCCAAATGAAAGACTCCACTTTTTAAACAACCTAGGTCTCCCCAAATTAACAACAATACAGATTAGAACCTTAGAAACTCCAATTAGGGAAACAGAAATTCAAACAGCAATTAAAAATCTTTCCTTGGGGCGCAGCCCAGGCCCCGACTGCTTCCTGGCCGAATGGTGTAGAACACTTCAAAAATAGCTAGACCCCCCAATCTTGGGACAGTGCCATCTTGGCCGCGCCTCCCAAACCAAATAAGGACACAACAGATCCATCTTCCTACTGCCCAATCTCAATTCTAAATGTAGACTATAAAATCTTTACAGCCATCTGGGCAGCAAGATTGGAAAATATTCTTCCTCAGATTATACATCCCGACCAGGCAGGCTTCATCAAGCACAGAAATACATCAGATAACATTCGCAAAACCCTCATCCTACTTGAATATATCCAAAACAGAAAAATCCTGGCGGCCCTCATTAGCCTTGATGCCGAAAAGGCTCTTGACAGGGTATCATGGCCTTCCTTATGGGATGCCATGTTGGCATTTCAATTCCCCGATTCCTTCCTAACTTGGCTACGTAATCTGTACACAGCTCCAAAGGCCTACGTCAGAATAAATGGAGGTGTGTCTACCCTGATCCTATTACAATGTGAAACTCATCAGGGATGCCCTCTTTCCCCCTCCTCTTTGCACTTTATGTGGAACCACTCACTGTGGCACTTAGGGGAGCCACAGGAGTTGAAGGTATAGCCCTGGGCCAACAGGAATACAAGATTAGTCTGTTCGCAGATGACATTCTCTTGTCCCTGCTCTGTCCTCTACCAATTCAATCCTGGAGGCTTGGACAATACTTAAACAATTCGAGAGGATAGCAGGCTTTACATTAAATATAACCAAAACAGAAATCCTGATATTCAATTACACACCACCCAAACTGTTAAGACAAACATATCCGCTAAAATGGAGAACTACAAAAATGAAATATTTAGGGATTCATATTCCTTTAAATCTAGAAGTCCCGGAACTAGTCAACTATGAACCCCTGTCTAGCTCAGCACAAACCGACCTGGTCAAATGGTCTAATTTTTCTTTCCCATTCTTTCAGAGGATCGAAGTCATCCGTATGAATATTTTACCATGTCTCCTATATCTATTCCAAAGCATCCCCATTTTCCCGTCCTATTATTTCTTCAAATCCTGGGACAAAATGATTTTCAATTTTATATGGGGTAACCAACGTCCAAGGATACGCCTATCCATTTTGAAACTATCTCTGGCCCAGGGAGGAACAAACCTCCCGAACCTTAAACTATATGCAAGGGCCACCTTTCCCCGAATCCTCCTCCTGTAATTGGTAGATGCCTACTGCGCCTCTGGAAGACTCTTGAATTCCATTTAAATGACATGTTTGATATAAAAAAATCCTCTTCTCTTCAGACGAGAAAACTCCATCATTAAAAGATTTCACCAAAATCAGGGCCAATACACTTAAATTATGGATGGGGGTGAGAAAGAAAAAAGACGTTAGACCCATCTTTGAATGTTGTAAGCTAATATCTGAGGATGATTCTTTCTACCCAGCACAAACTTTTTTCAAATGGAGACACCTAGGTCTATCACATTATTCTCAATTCTTGGCAGCCCCGAGGGTATTCTCCCCTTTGATAAACTTATAGACAAATATAATCTCCAAAGAACTGATCTTTTTACATATTTCCAAACCAGAAACCATATCCTTCGAAACCGAATAATACAGGCTAAGTTGCCTTCCCCAACCCCACTGCTATTAAAAATATTTATAGATTGAATACTGGGTAATACCTGGAACCATCTCATCAACTCTTTGTATAAGGGCTTGACAGAAGAATTGGAGGAATCTACTGAATCAATATTAGAGGGTTGGAACAGGGATTTAAACCTGGAAATCACAAGGGAGGAGTGGTTGAGGACAACATTACAGGCAGGGAAAACTACTTCCTCCCCTCATTGGAGGGAATTCTCACAGAAGTGCAGATCTAGATATTTCCGTTCTCCTGCGATACTAACCAAATATCTCCCTGACAGGTATGGTCACTGTTGCAGGAACTGTGGATGTACCTTGGCAATCCTGGTACACGTCTTTTGGCAGTGCTCATGTCTTATGCCCTTTTGGATCACCCTACAGAGTAAGATAATGCTCTGTCTCCAAGAACCCATTGAACTAACGGCTGAATAGGTCCTGCTTATATCTATCTCAGACGCTTCCTCCTGAACTGAAACTCTCATAATGTATATTTACTAGCAGCAAAAAAGTCCATTAGTAAAGTGGATGTCTACCATAATTCCAACCATTAAAGACTGGAGAATAATAATGAAGAAGATTCACCAAATGGAATACCTTACTGCCAAATTACAAAATAAGACTCAGGCCTTTCTAACAAAGTAGCAGAGATGGATCCTCCATCAGACCGAGATAGATCCAGAATTTTCTCCCGGATCTGCCTTATGGTCTGGAATAGAGGAGAGACCAGCGGGTGGTGGGAGTTGAATATTAAAGATATTATTAAGAAAATTAAAGGGGGCTAACTGGACAGGGGGGAGATGGATGGTAGATCTAGGTAACATTACATAAATTTTAAGTGACCTTGGTGATTGACAGGATCTAACTATTTGTAACATGCTAAAATCTATTAGTTTGTTATGAAAATCAGACCTTGTCAAAGTAATGATGCTCTTACATATGGAAAAACAACTGTTGGCTTGCGTGTAGAAAATCTGCTAATAAAAACAAATTAAAAAAAAAAGAAGTAGGCTTCTGAAGGTAGATGTGGAGATACATCATCTGGTTAAGGTGTAATTACAACATTACCTTGGGCAGAAACTTTGCACAGGGACGAAGGACGACCTTATCCTTGCAGAAGGCCAGATATAAAGACTCCAGTCAGAGCACCTGCAGCTCACTCACTTGTCTGCCCAAGGTGATAGCGACCAAAAATGCATTCTTCCACGCCAAGTGTGACATCTCACATCTGTGCATTGGCTCGAATGGTTTGCCCATTAACTTAGCAAGCATCAGCAGTAGGTGCCACGGAGGCAGTGGTTTGATCACCAGAGCCGACAGGTGGTCCGGGCCTTTGAAAAGTGCCTGACACTTTCTCCTGTGCCATAGCTGGCATACCTGCCCATGCCCAGTATGCAGAGGTGGTCATCAGGTGCACCCTAAATGTAATGGCTCACAGTCCTGATTGAGACCAGGACCAAATGTAATTGAGAATCATTGCCATTGCAAAGGCAAGGCGATCCAGGTCCTTGCCTGCACACCGAAGTGAGAACACCTTACTTCTGAACACATAGGTTCTACGATGTGACTCCTTACAGAATCAGTTCACAACATGGAGAATATCTTCTGAAAGGCCCAAAACCTGGAACTCTGTATGCTCATGTACCAGGCTGAGAGAGGCAGAGACTGACGGTCCAAGTGCCAGACCATTCCACCTTGTCTCATCAGCAGGTTCAGAGGGAGAGGAAGCCACCATGGAGGCCTGCTGTTGAGGCTGAGGAAATCCTGTACCAGAACTGCCTGGGCCAGTCTGGCACTATGAGAATGAGGTTTGTCTTCTCCCTGTATACTTTGATACCCACTTTGTGAACCAAGTGGAAGGGAGGAAAGGCATATAGGGGATCTTGGGGTTCACAGCCCACAGAAGGCATCCCTCATCAGTGTTCCCGACTGACAGGGAGTGGGCAGAGAAGAGCTTTTTCCGTTTTCCCAGGAGGCAAACAAATCTACCAGAGGTGTGCCTCACTGGGTAACTAACTATGTTCCCAAATCCTGGTGCAAGAATCACTCATGAGATGTCTTGCCCATGCCAGCTAGTTGTCCCTCCCCCCCGCTACATGTACTGCAGGCAGTTCCACTTGCAGAAACAAACCAGGGACCAGCTGCAGAGTGCCCCTGTTACAGGGAAAAGGAGTGTTGGTTCAGTTGACAGTCTGGACTTGCATGCCTGACCTCAAATAAGTGGATCGAACTCCATCAGTGCCAGATGCACTAAATGGCGCTCCAGCAGACTGGTATGCATGGAGGTCTCACTGGGCGACCAGAATCCACAGGCTTTGTGGTCAGACAGTTGAGCATCCCAGCCCATCAGAAATGTATCTGTGGTCAAGGTGAAGGTCGGCGCTGAGCAGACAAATAGAATTCTCTCTCTGAGGTGATACAGCAGATGTGGGATACCATCAAGTGGTGGCTGTGTTCACAGCACTGACTGGTCCAAGTGACAATGGCAATTAGACCTCTGGTGCACCTCCCGACCTCCCCTACTAGAGAAGACACATGCACAACCGGGCCCAATGGACCATACTGGTCAAAACCATCATGCACTCCAACAGCTGTAGAAATTCCCAGTTGCCCAACCTGAAATGATCTATAAAGGATGTAAGATCTTTCACCCACTCTGTGGATAAGTGAGCCCTATCTTGGAGGGAGTCCAATTCACCCCAGTGAACTTAATTACAAGCTTAAGGACCAGTTTGAACTTGGCTGGACTGACCAGCAAGCCTAAGTCCTAAATGGCCTGGAGGGCCAGCTCCCTGGACCACCCTACTGTTCCCCTGGAGATGCCAGCAATGAGCCAGTTGTCCAGAGATGCATATACCCTGGCTCCCCAGCACCCGAGATATTCTGCCACGACCGAAAAGCACTTTGTGATCACCCTTGGTGCCAAGGACAGACTGAATGGCAAGACCTTGAACTAGTAGAGGACTCTGCCAAAGTGCAACTGGAGGTAATGCTGATGGGAAGGATGGAGTGGAATGCAGAAGGCAGTGTTGTGGAGGTCCAGGGAGCAGAATTATGCTCCAGGCTCCAGAGTCAGTATGATCTGATTCAAAGTGACCATACAGAACTTCTGCATGCAGCCAAACTTTTTCAGATCATGCAGGTTCAAAATGGGGTGCCAGCCCCCCCCAATCCATTTCGGCACCAGAAAGTACTGGGACATATCCCCGACAGGCCAGGATGTCCAGAACAAACTTGATCACACTGCTCTTCGGAAGCTGAGTGTTATCGCTCTGTAGCATGGCAAGTGTGTCCATGGCAATCAGTGACTCCCTTGATACTTAGGGCTCGTACGGAGGGATAGTCTCGAACTCAAGAGATAGACCCAAGTCTACCACTTCTAGAATCCACTAGTTCAAGGTAACAGCGGACCATTATAGAAAGAAGTAAAGCAGCCAACCACTAACTGGGAGCTGCTGCAGTAACTGTGCAAGAAAGGGAATGGCATCACACAACCAGTCACTTCTTGCCTTTGCAGGGGCTCTGCAAGACTGGCCATCAGATGCACCCCCCCCCTTTTTTTTCTGACCCTGACCACCAGACTTAGGATTCCCCAGTTGATAGCGCTGGAACAGCTGCCTCTGCTACTGCTGGGGCTGACAGCTAAATCATAAAAGGAACCCTTCTTTGGCGTAAGAGCTGTTAAGCCTGCTGGGACAAAGCCACCAAGTCTAGGGTAACACTGGACTTCTCAATCTGTGTGAGACGATCCTCCACCTCAGGACCGAATAAGTCAGTGACCAAGAATGGCACATCCACCAAATTATGCAGGCTCTCTAGGGTATAGAGATGCAAAACCAAGCCTGTCAGCACTTGGACACCGCTGCAGCCACGGCACAGTCACACGAGTCACCCATGTCCAGAGCTATCTGCAGCTAGTGTCAAGACAATGCCTGTCCCAGGTTCTGCAGGGAATTAGCCTCCAGCTGGCTGGCAACCAAGATTGCATGGGATAGACACAAGGGAGCCCAGACTACAAAGGGGCAACTAGAGTGTCAAAATAGGTCTAAAACAAATGGGCAGGCTAGATTGACCTAGCGGTCTCCTTTGCCATCAACTTCTATGTTTCTATAGAGCAGAAGCTGAGGCATAAGGTCAGTGATGAGGCCAAGGAGTGCATGACCGAAGTGGACCATCATCATGGCATAGCTGGACTGCTGAAGTTCCAAAGAAGCTGTCACGTGGACCTTAAGGGTCATGAAGTCTGGCTGTTTGGATTCATTGTCTGCTGGCTCATCTGGATACCCTGGACCTTCATCTTCCTGAAGGCTGAGTCCAAGACCAACCCCTTAGTTGACAAGTGTGTGGAGGTCACCAACAAGCAATCTACAGGGATAATGCAATTGCGGTACAGGCAGCATTGGGGCCCTGGACAGACGCTGGGTGCTGCCATAGGCTGAGAACTGGACCACTCCAGGGAAGTTGTCCCATTCCAAAAGGTCCATAAGAGGGTAGGCCTTCCTCTTCTGAACCATCTCCAGTGGTATGTTAAGGACCTAAAACGTGCTGTAATAGAGCAGTGAAGGAAGTTGATTCACTCATTGAAGATTAACCATATGACAAGACAAGCACAGGGTAACTGCAACCAGAAGAAGTCACTGAGGACTCCCCCTCTTCTCAAGAGTGTGGATCATCCTCCTGTCTAGGTTGACAACTGACAGGTGCCTGGGCAACCTGGGTGCAGAACGAGACTCCTTGGTGGGGGGCACCCCTCCTGTGGCTGTAGGGGCTCCAACACAATCAGTAGAGGTGGAAGAACTGTGGGAGATGAGGCCTCCAGTCTAGGCTCTGAAGGCATAGTTCCAAGCAGGGGCCAACAAGGCAGGAAGCATGGCACGGGTGAGCTATTGGAGTCCAGAGCTGTAACAAGTGGGGTCCCACAAGGTTCAGTGCTAAACCAGGTGCTGTTTAACATTTTCATTGCAGACATATCAGAAGGGCTTACAGGTTACTCACCTGTAAATGGAAATTACGTACCTACCGTAATTCTTGATCTTCTTGGACGAAGTCTCCACCACTCATTCACAGTGATGGAATTTATGCCGGAAGCACTAGGACCCAGCGGAAGCAAACTTTTTTGCAAGAGGGCCGGCACCAGAGATGGAGCCACGAGCCTCTGCTCGTGCGGCAATGACTATCTTGGTGTTGACCCTCCAACTGCCTCAGTGCCTTTTTTCCGAGGAGGTGCAGCGTAACTAACCTAGAAGGATAGCCTAACAAAAACAGGACATAAGATAGTCCGAATGACCCGTAAGAAGGGCCAACAAAGAAGTCTTCATAGCCTAAACATTGAGGGGGTGAAGACCAACAACAGAGGTGAGCTCGGGGGATGGTGGGTGGGCGTGTGAATGAGTGGTGGAGACTTCATCCAAGAAGATCAAGAATTACGGTAGGTACATAATTTCCATATCTTCCTGGCATGAAGTCTCCACCACTCATTCACAGAGATGGGAGAGTACAGAGCTAATAATCCCCTGAGAAGGCGGCAGGAGAAACCAAGAGCTCATAAATTTAGGACAGAGTCCATTAAGGATAGTCCTGCCCAAGCGAAGGCGTGGCCTGGCAGCTATCCAAGGCATAGTCTTGACAGTGTGCACCAGGCTCAGGCAACCGCGTACCAAATATTTGCAATGGGCATGTTATGATTTCCACCAGGGTGCTATGTGACTGCTCTTAGTAGAGTGAGCGCATTAATTCTGCCCTCCAGTCCAAGCCATGGAATAACAGGGTGGCTTAAGGCATGCCACCAGCCATGCCAAGATGCATCTGATAGCGACAGGTTGACCCAGCTGGGTCTCACTGAAGGAAACAAACAGTTGTTGAGCTTTGCAAATTTCTTTTGTTCTATCCAAATAGAAACGCAGAGCTCTTTTGACATCTAAAGAATGAAGGGTATGCTCTCCTTCATTTCGGAAGTTCACAAAGTAAGTAGGTAGGACCAAAGGTTGGTTTAGATGGAATTCTGAAACAACCTTTGGAAGAACCTTAAGATGGGTCCTAAGAACTACTTTGTCCTCATGACACACAGTATACGGAGGGTCTGTGACCAAGGCATGTATTTCAGAGACCCTGCAGGCCGAGGTAATGGCCACAAGGAAGGCCGTTTTCCACATGAGAAATTTCAGCTCACAGGAAGCTAGAGGCTCGAAAGGTTTTCGAGTGAGCATGTCTAGCACAAGGTTAATGTCCCAGGCTGCGACTGGACGTCTGATAGGAGGTCTGGTTTGCAGAATACCCTTAAGAAACCTCTTAACCACTGGTAACTGAGCTAGTGGTAAGGAAAGTACTGGCCATGATAAGCTGAAATGGCACAAAAGTGAACTCTGACTGTAGTGTATTGTAGACCTGAATTTGAGAGGTCTAAAAGGTACTCTAGAACTTTATTTGGTAGGCAGGAAAAAGGATTCAAAGAGGATTTTGCACACCAGAGAGAAAAACACTTCCATTTGGCCGTGTAAGTTTTTCTAGTGCCTGGCCTGCGTGCAGCCAAAAGAATATCAAACTCTCTGAGAGACATGGAGCCTGTTCACTTCTATCTCTTCAGGAGCCAAGCGTGAAGGTGAAGCGACCTCAGACTGGGGTGGACCACAGGCCCCTGGGTCAGAAGGTTCATCTGAAGGGGAAGCCCTTTCGGAGGGTTTCCGACATACTGCTGAGTAACGGAAACCATATCTGTTGAGGCCAGAAGGGAGCAATGAGGATCATTTTGTCCCCTTGGGAACTCGAATTTGAGAAGTACCCTCTGAATTAGTGGAAGAGGAGGAAAGGCGTATAGAAAGCATTTTGTCCACTGCAGCCTGAACGCATCCTGACAGAAAAGGCCAGGCCCTGGATTTCTGGAGCAGAAGAGAGGCAGTTTTGTGTTGAGTGGGGATGCAAAAAGGTCCAGGTCTGGAGTTCCCCACTCTGCGAACAGTGATTGAACTACGGTTGAGTCGCGAGACCACTCATGAGGATCAGTCTCTGTTATGCTCAGAGGGTCTGCCGGTTCGTTCTGCACTCCCGGCAGGTAGATCACCTGAATTAGATCCTTGTGCTCTAGGCACCATTCCCAGACTCTCATCGCTTCCTGCATAAAGAGTAAGAGTGTGCACTGCCCTGCTTGTTGATGTAATACATCACTGCTTTGTTGTCCGTTTGAAGGAGAATGTTCTTCTGATAGAGAATGTCCTTCAAAGCTCGGACTGCATAAAAGACGGCTCTCATTTCTAGGACATTTATGTGAAGATGGGACTTGTCATAAGTCCACGTACCTTGGGTGTGGAGATTCTGACAGTGAGCTCCCCATCCCATCAGGGACGCATCCGTGGTAATGGAAATCTGGTGATCCAGAGAAGCAAAAGGATACCCTTGCAGAAGATTGTCCTCTTGTGACCACCAGGTGTGTGACCTTTTCAGAGTCTCTGTCACCTTGATGAGAAAGGACTGAGGGTCAAGGACCCTGGTTTTCCGTTTTTACCGGTAACACCGGTAAAAATCACGGAATCCTGCTTGGTATGCGGATTTTGAATTCTTGTACGGTGCCTCATGGAAATGCATGTCACTGCAGAGAATCCTTAAGATTTCAGCTTTTTTTTTTTTTTTTTTTTATTTTCTCTTTCTAAGCCCCCTTCTCACAGCATCAGTCTCCACTTTTCAGAGATCCCTAGGCTGTGTATCCCCTAGCTTCACCCCAGGTAATGCTTGGCAGCTCCCGTGGACCTGCCCCATCCTACCTGGGTTGTACCCCCCCAGGTGGGAAGGAAGGGGATCCCAGGTCACCCCTCCACTGTCCTTTAGTGTGTGTCGGGCAGCCCAGTCAGTCCCTCATGGAGCCTGGTTATGAAGTCTGAGGCAGCCAGATCCCTTCTACCAGTGACCGATGTGGGGTGATTATTTCTGGTTTTCTGGTCTCTGCCCCTAAGGGCACTGGCACTCCAGGAGGTAGTGCACGTAGGGACATGCCACTGCTCCAGATCCCTGCAAGCATCCTCTCCTTTGCACCACCACCTTTGGTCACCCAGGTGGCGGTAAAACAGCAGGACCTGAAGCCCCGGGAGAAGGAGAGCAGCCTCCAGGGGCTTCTCGATCTTACTCCCCTGGCCAGCCCACCAGCCACTGCGTTTGCTTCTGACCCCTGGACACTGGTTTTGCAGGCTGTAGCGCTACTGCAGCGCCGGCAGGCAACCCCAGATTTCAGCATCTTAAAATGAATGCTACTCTGCTTTGCATTCTTTCTGCTTTGCTGCTTATAGAATCAGTAAGGAAACCACCCCGCACTGCTTTGCTGTAACCAGCCATGCTTCAGTTTAGCCACCCATGCTTCCCACCAACCTCTCCATCAGCTGAGGACTCCTTCCTGAAACCACAGGTTTCATTTAGTATGTGCCTAAATGCCTTTTACTATTTATATTACACTGGATGATACAAAAAAATACAAGTATCAGCACACATGGGCAGGGCCACTGGAAAATTGTGGGAAAAGTAACCTGAAATTGCAGAACTGTTTTGCAAAAATTGCTGGTAAACTACGGGAGTTCTACTGTAGACCCTGAGTGCTTCACAAGAACTCATTTACTGTTTTCTACTGCATATATTAGTCAGCATAAACTACCAAATGAATACACTGAAACTTGAATATGTTTTCAACACGAAGAAAAACTTATGTTCCTAAAATGAATCCTAAATGGATAAGATGTGTTGCCACTCTTCCAAAACTTAAAAACATCTGCCTCATACAGTGCTAAACAGATTCTATTTAGTGAGCCACAGAAAATCAATATTAAATAAATCCAGAATAAACAGATTTTATCTGTTTCTGGAAGTGGAATAATGAAGCCTGATCAAAAGCTATTTACAGTGCTCTGCCAACTATTCACCCACTTTGGTGTAAGAAAAAAATAAGTAGATGGAGTGGTGAATAGCTCAGTTTTAGTAAAATGTTGTAAAGTGTTTAATGTTCATAATTTGCACTGTAGGTATTGTGCACTATTATTGAAATCATATATTAAAACATTATATTTGGGTGTTATTATGGCTGGCAGTATAGCCTAGTGGTTAGAATAACAAACAGTGATTGAACTGGGCACATCCAGCAGACCGGGGTTTCATTCCCACAACCTCCACTTGCATACCATGCGGCTCTGAGCAAGTCACTTAACCTTCCCAGTGCTCCTGGGTCACCCCTGAAAACAGGCAGTTCTGCTTAGTGGGCCTTACCTGGTTTACAAAGAATATAAAAAAAATGCCAATACAGGTTTACTACATCATACAGTAGTCAGGGTACTCTGTAATTTACCTGAGTTTTACTCGGGCTGCAGTGAATTTGTATAGGCAAATATGAATGTTCAGATACATTTTATGTGTTTTATAAGTTTGTTTTTAGACTTTAGTCAGGTTTGTATTGTATTCTTTGCATGTGAGCGTCTAGGTTGTGGATTGCTAAGCGCAGGATCACTGTTACCAACTAGCTTATTCAAGTTTAGAATCAGCAGGGCCATCCAAAATCCTCAGCTGTTTGAATGAAAACTAGTCTGAATGAAAGTATGTTCACAAGGAAGAAACTGCCTTACCACCATTTACAAAAAGACTTCACAGTTAGCAACAAAAAAATTCTGATAGACTACTTCAACAAACACCAAATGTTAAGTGTTTAAGTGTACTTATGCTTGGCCAGTGCTTTTGCTGTATGACCCAATTGCTGTTGACACTCTACCTGCCACTGTATAATGCCATTAGGGGTGAGTGGGTTGCTGCAAACACACTCAAGCCAGAAAGCATACTCAAGGACACACAGACATTAAGACCCCAGGGGCTGTATAATGCTGGTGGGCAGAATGGTACTCAGTTCACATCTGAGCTCAGACATGAAAACTGAGAGGAGCCCTTTTCATGGAGATCAAGTAAAAAAAGCATCCTTCACATTTGGGAGATGCATGATTTTCCACTTGAAGGTCCTCCACTAATCACTTTTGAATATTTTAGGTGAAGACGCTTTATTTCAAAGAAGCAAATTCAGGCAGTTTTTTTTTTTTTTTGGCTTCTCCTACTCCCTGGCCATCCACTCCTTCAGGCCTACAAAGGCCTCCTACCACCGCTGTTGAGTCCCGACCACCATTCACTGCCCCTGACTGCTGTGCTACCAGGTAACCCGACGTAACTCTTCATGGAGTGGGCCCCTACCCCTGGTGGGAGGCTACCAGTGGAGGAGAATCACCCCAGAGGGCTTCTGTGTATCCTGGGCAATGCAGGGGTAGGAACGGATGCATATGTCTGGGACTTCTGGCATATGGGGGGACCAGCACTCATCTTCTGGTTGGCCAGCAGGTGCTTTCCCATTTTCTTGGAAGCATGACGGGCCACATGATGTCAAGGCACAAGCCGACGTCTATCACACTCCCTCCTGCAGTGAGGGCCGACGTGTTGCTGTGCCTCTGGCCTCCACCAGTGGCCAGCAAGTGCTGAGCGTGAACCCACACTCCCTCCCAGGAGAAGGCAAGTGGTCATTGGACACTCAAGCCTTCACCCCCCCGCCGGCTGGCCCTCCAACACACAAGTCCATTCCAGAACCCGGGTCAGCGGTGTTGCAGGCAGAAATCTAATTCAGGCAGTTAAATGATAGATAAGAAAAAACAAAAGATGATCCACCTTAGTGGTGGTGGTTCTGATTAATTCACATCTGAGTTCTAACAAGCAAAGAGACTAGTAATTTGTAACTTATGCAGATGGGGTGTGGTTGTTGAAGGAAGGGGCCTACAGTGCTTTTGCTACTGCCATCACCCCTGAGGAATGTGATCTGCATTGTTGCTACTGCCATCACACCTGAGGGGTGGGGGCTGTAGTGCTTCTGCCATCACCACTGGTGGATGAGGAATGTAGTACTACTGCCATCCCACCTGAGGGATGGGGAATATAGTGCTGATACTGCCATCACACCTGAGGGATGGGGAATGTAGTACTGCTGCCATCACACCTGAGGGATGCGGACTACAGTGCTGATACTGCCATCACACCTGAGGGATGGGGAATGTAGTACTGCTGCCATCACACCGGAGGGATGGGGACTATAGTGCTGGTACTGCCATCACACCTGAGGGATGGGGAATGTAGTACTGCTGCCATCCCACCTGAGGGATGGGGAATATAGTACTGCTGCCATCACACCTGAGGGATGGGGAATATAGTACTGCTGCCATCACACCTGAGGATGGGGAATGTAGTACTGCTGCCATCACACCTGAGGGATGCAGACTATAGTGCTGATACTGCCATCACACCTGAGGGATGGGGAATATAGTACTGCTGCCATCCCACCTGAGGGACGGGGACTATAGTGCTGATACTGCCATCACACCTGTGGAATGGGGAATGTAGTACTGCTGCCATCACACCTAAGGGATGGGGACTATAGTGCTGATACTGCCATCACGCCTGAGGGATGGGGAATATAGTACTGCTGCCATCCCACCTGAGGGATGAGGACTATAGTGCCGAAACTGCCATCACAACTGAGGGATGGGGAATGTAGTACTGCTGCCATCACACCTGAGGGATGGGGACTATAGTGCTGGTACTGCCATCACACCTGAGGGATGGGAAATGTAGTACTGCTGCCATCACACCTGAGGGATGGGGACTATAGTGCTGATACTGCCATCACACCTGAGGGATTTGGAATATAGTACTGCTGCCATCACACCTGAGTGATGGGGACTATAGTGCTGATACTGCCATCACACCTGAGGGATGGGGAATGTAGTACTGCTGCCATCACACCTGAGGGATGGGGACTATAGTGCTGATACTGCTATCACACCTGAGGGATGGGGAATGTAGTACTGCTGCCATCACACCTGAGGGATGGGGACCATAATGCTGATACTGCCATCACACCTGAGGGATGGGGAATGTAGTACTGCTGCCATCCCACCTGAGGGATGGGGAATATAGTACTGCTGCCATCACACCTGAGGGATGGGGAATGTAGCAATGCTGCCATCATACATGAGGGATACGGACTATAGTGCTGATACTGCCATCACACCTGAGGGATGGGGAATATAGTACTGCTGCCATCCCACCTGAGGGATGGGGAATATAGTACTGCTGCCATCCCACCTGAAGGATGGGGACTATAGTGCTGATACTGCTATCACACCTGAGGGATGGGGAATGTAGTACTGCTGCCATCATACCTAAGAGATGGGGCTGCAGTGCTGCTGCTTCCATCACACCTGAGGGAGGGGGGCCATAGTGCTGTTGCTGCTGCCATCACACCAGAGGGATGGGGGCCGTAGTGCCATTGGTGCTGCTATTGCACCTGAGGGATGGGGGCCGTAGTGCTGATACTGCCATCACACCTGAGGAATAGGGAATATAGTACTGCTGCCATCACACCTGAGGGTTGGGGGCCATAGTGTTGTTACTGCCATCACACCTAAGGAATGGGGAACACAGTACTGCGGCCATCCCACCTGAGGGATGGAGACCGCAGTGCTGCCGTTTCCATCACACCAGAGGGATGGAGGCCATAGTGCTGTTGCTGCTGCCATCACACTTGAGGGATGGGGCTGTAGTGCTGCTTTCCTCACACCTTAGGGATGGGGGCTGTAGTCCTGCTGCCAGCACATCTTGTACCCAAATTAACTTTAAATTGGTACAAGGGTGGATGGATACGCAATAGTGGAAGTTAAAATTGCTAAAATGCATGTTAGCAGAGTTAAAAATTGTTAAATAAAGTATACAAAACCAGACACCGGTAAAACCAGATTTTGGCTTGGCAGACACTGGTGACAATACCATATTTTACAATGTACAAAATGGAATTTGCCCTTTCTGAATCCTGGTAAACCAGTGTCCCTGCTGAGGGTGAGTGGTTGGGGAACACTGAGTACTGAGCATCCATTGAGAGCTTCTCATGTGGAGGCGTGCTAGGGGTACAGTGAACACCAAGGATGCCATGAGACTCAGCATCCGCTGCATCGAGATAGCTCGAACCAAGCTGTTCTCTCTGATGTATCAGGCCATCTGTAGGATATCGCTCCTTTTGTCCTCTGGTAGAAATGCTTTCGCACAGGAGGTGTCCAGAAGAGTTCCTACAAAGAGGAGCTTTTGGGAGGGCTGCAACTGCGATTTCTTCAGATTTAGCAGGACTCCCATGGACGTGAGAAAGTCTGAGGCTGTGGCTATGGCGTCCAGAGTTCCTTGCCTGGAAGGACTTGCTAGAAGCCAGTATTCTAGATATGGGAACACCTGTATTCCGATCTTTCTGAGATGCGCTGTGAGAACTGCACAACACTTTGTAAAAACTCGTGGTGCCGAGGATAGCACTAAGGGCAGGACTCTGAACTGATAATGCTGGCCCAGAGCTACAAACCATAGGTATTTGTGATGATTTGGGTGTATAGGAATATGTTGGTAAGCGTCCTGCATGTCCAGGGAAGCCAGCCAATTGTGCTGAAGAAGCAAGGGTAACAGAGTCCCGAGTGATATCATCTTGAACTTTTCCTTGAAAAGAAACTTGTTCAACTTTCTGAGGTCCAGAATGGGGCGCACGCCACTGGACTTTTTCGGGACCAGGAAGTAATGGGAGTAGAAACCTGTGTTTCGTTGATCCAGCGGAACTATTTCTACTGCCCTGCTGTTCAGAAGGCCTTGCATCTCGGAGGCAAGAAGGTCTGACTGTGTTGTTGACAGCCTGGACTGTCGTTTGGGAGGACGATCCAGAGGGGTTTCTGAAAGGTTGAGGGAGTACCCCTCGCAGATTATCTGGACGACCCATTTGTCTGATGTTATGGACTTCCACTGGTTGTGGAACTGAGTCAGATGTCCTCCCACTGCTGAGGAGGAGTGCCCCTGGGGCAGCTGAGGTGGGACCCGGGCCAGAAACTCAGAAGGTGGCACTGGGCACTTTGGGCCCTTGTGCCTTCTGTTGCATTTTCTTCTGAGGCTGAGGTGCTTAGTTTTTGTTGAAACCCCCTGCCTTACCCCAAAGGACTGACGGTTGTGAAACTGATGTTTGTTAAGACCCCCAGCAGGGGTGGAGTGGTTGAGCTGTTTTAATGGCCGACCTAGTCTTCTGTGTGGTCTCCAGAGCTTGCTCTATTTGAAGTCCGAACAGATACGTACCATCAAAGGGTAATGCCATGACCTGCTGTTGGGCGTCATTCGTGAAGCCCGAAATGCGTAGCCAGGAGTGACGACGAGTACAAATGCCCACTGCCGCCGCTTGGGAAGCAGTATCAAAAGCGTCCATAGCTGCTTTAACCTGCTGGTTGCTGGACTCGATACCCCTGGTTATGGTCTGAAGAAGCTCTGAACTAGTGTCCGACTTGGGCAGAGCTTCTACCATCTGTTTGAGTGAATGCCAAAGAACATACTCATATTGAGAAAAGTAGCCCTGGTAGCTGGCAATATGCATACCCAGGGTGGAGGCAGCAAAGACTCTCTTACCTAAGGAGTCTATCTTACGAGATTCTTTGTTTATAGGCCAGGCTGTAGATGCCTGAGGAAGAACAGCCTTATCATTCACTGCCAGGACTACAATAGGGTCTGCAAAGGCCTGGGAGGCCAAAATGGGTCGATCCTTGGGAGCAGTATACTTTCCAACTATGGACTTAGCCACAGAAGGAATGAGAGCGGGATTATTCCGTACCATCTGAGAGTGTGTCTCAAAGAATGGTTGTACCGGGGGAGTTAAATCCATATGGATCTCCGGGACATGTAGGTATTGGAGTCTCAAAAGCTTCCCAGGATCGATATCTGTAGTCTGGAGAGAAAGAGCAGAATTAAAATTTTTCAGCAGAGACTTAAGTGATAGGTCTTCAACCACCGGCTCTGTGGCAGGATTAATCCCTGCTCCTTCAACATCATCACCCAGTCAAAGATCTGGGTCAGGCTCAATATCATCTCCTGACAGTCCGGGGGGGGACTGTATGGACAGGAAAGGAGTGAAAATCAGAAGGAAATGAGGAAGGAAAAGGGCTCGGAGCCGAGAAGCCCTGAAGGTTTAAAAACGTCATACTATGCCTCAGCGCCGAAGAAGAGCATGATGCCACTTGACATAGCGCAACGCGTGGCGCCGACCGGGCCCCTGGCGCCGAAGATGGCGCCGAAACTCTGCACAGTGCCGAAAATCCCAACGGCGCCAAGGATGGCACCGACAGATGCATCAGTGCCGAGGACAGCACCGAGTGACCCATCAATGCCGACGGCGCCGAAACCAACCCAGGGCTCCAAAAAATAGGATTTCAGGAGAAAGAAGGAAGGAGACCAAGAGACAGAGGCATCAGTGTGGCCCCCTGTGCCGCAGCCATGTGAGGGGGGAAAACATCTGAACGCAGAGTCAATGGCACCAAAGAAGGCGCCGTGTGACTAGGGAGGCCCGGAAAGGCCCGAAGGCCCCTGAGTGACCGGGCCAGGCAGCTGGACCAACCTCCGAGCCCATTGCTCCATAAGAGCGGCCCACTGATGAAACTGCTCATCTGAAGCCCTACCAGAAGGCAGGGAAGGGCTACGATGTCGAAGAGGTTTGTGACCGGAAACAGAAACTGGTGACTCCGGAGGCGGAGACCAGCAAATGACCCCAATGACTGACCGTCGACGCACAGACATACCAGAGGGTGACCTCCAGTGATGCCTTCTCTTTCTTGACCTGTAGGCCAAAGAAGAGCTCGAGGCCAAACGGTGCCGAGGATGCGACCGTTTTCTTTTATGCTTCCAGGGGGACCGCCCATCCCCTCAGGCATTTGACTGTCCACTGTCAGACCCTCCCTCCCTCCGAAGAGGGCGGCGGACCGGACCCAGCCCGGCTGACTGAACACCTTTCATATGAAGTCTCCCTACCGTCACCTGACCCACTCATGGTCGACTCTGTCAATGTAGACTGAGACATCTTCTTGAGTGAGAAAAATATTAATCGGTACTTATTTGAGATATACTACAAAACAATGAACTGAAAACTACTGCTGCTAGTTTGAAGTTTAACTCCTGGCGGGCGAGCGACGTCGTCACTGAAGCACACTCGATGGCGAGGAAAAGGGAACTGAGGTGGTTGGAGGGTCGACGCCGAGATAGTCACTGCCGCACAAGCCGAGGCTTGCGGCTCCGTCTCTAGAGCCGGCCCTCTTGCAAAAACGTTTGCTCCCGTTGGGTCCTAGTGCCTCTGGTGTAGATCCCGTCAGTATGAATGAGTGGTGGAGACTTTATGTCCAAGAAGATGAAGCTTGGCGTTCAGCCTTGCAAAACGTAAGACATTTTTTCTATGTCTGTGAGCATTATGCTTTGAGAACCTGTATGTTTGCACTGATGCACTTGGTCAAATAAATATTTTATTTGGATACTTGGCTTGGACTGGGTGCTGATTCTTTTAAAAATTCATTGATACATTTGTCATAGCACCAGTTTCACGCGGTGTGGTACATTTTTTGAATTATTCGATGTCCAGGAAGATCAGTAGTTCTAGGAGTGGCATATGTTGTTCATCCACCTTACTGGCATGTCCCTTTCCCCTTTAAGGATCGCCGGAAGGTCTTCAGGCTGGCTCCTCCAACCCACCCAGGTGGTACAGCCCTCGGCTCCGCCCCACAATGCCAGATCTTAGCCCGCTGGAAGCCAAGTTTGTGCATCGCAGCCATGGAGGTCGGGTGGGTCCGTGCAGATGAACAACATATGCCACTCCTAGAAAGTACAGTTACATAAGAACTTACCATACTAGATCTTCAAGAGAGGCTCTTGCAGTGGGTAATTACATATAGGACTGAAGCCGGCAGGCGGCAGGACCCCACGGAAAAATTTCTAGCTAGCAGTCTCTGGCAGGGACCGCCCCCACGTCAGGTGACCAGCGTCAGGCAACGTCAGTATAAAGGGGCGGTCCCCCATGCCCGCCTTCCAGTTCTTTCCCGTCAAAGGCCAAAAAGTCGAGATGAGAGAGAAGCGGATATTTCCCTTCCTGGAAAGGGAGCTGAAAAAACTAAGGGGGATGGAGGGCAGGAAGGTATTATCTACTGCAAGAGCCTCTCTCGAAGATCTACTGTTACGGTAAGTTCTTACATAACTGTACTATCTTACTTCGAGAGGGCTCATGCAGTAGGTAATTACATATAGTACTGAGTCCCAAGCAGTCTGGAACAAAGAGAAGCACACGGGAGGAGGAAACTACTCATACAGAGATCCTCTGGCTAAAGGGGACCTAAGAAAGAAGCCCTTGCAGAACAGCCAACCCGAAGCCGGCTCTACGGTGAGAGGCAATGTCCAAACTGTAGTGTTTCGTAAAGGTATGGACAGAAGTCCAAGTTGCGGCTGTACAGATGTTGGCTGCTGACACATTCTTGAAACAAGCAGCAGAGGCCGCGACACCCCTGGTGGAGTGACCCCTGACCTGACCTGGCAAGGTCTTGTGATACTTGTTGTAACAGAAAGTGATACAATGAGCCAACCATTTGGACAAACATAGTCTGGAAACAGCGTTGCCCTCTCTTTTGCTGGCAAAAGAAACAAATAGTTGGTCAGTCTTTCTGAGAGCCTTCGTCCTGTTGGTGTAGTATCTCAGAAACCGATGAACGTCCAGAGTACGTAAAAGACACTCCCCGTAATTGGACTGCTGTGTGAAAAACACAGGCAGTTCAATGGACTGGTTCAACGTAGATTCCGCTACCACCTTAGGAAGAAATTTAGGATTGGTGCGTAGAGCCACACGTTCCTTATGGAAAATCAAATATGGAATTTTGCACATCAAGGCTTGACGCTCGGAAATCCTTTGAGCGGAAGTAATGGCCACTAAGAAGAGAGTCTTCCACGAAAGGAACTTAAGGTCTGCTGAGGCTGCCAGCTCAAAGGTAGGCAGTGTAATTTTCTCGAGAATGAAATTTAAATCCCAAGGAGGAGCAGGAACCCAGGTGGGGGGTCTCAGATGGAGAACCCCTCACAGGAAGGTCTTTGCGACCTCCAGCTGAGCAAAAGTTCTGTCCCCAAAGGGAATATGATAAGCGGCCAGAGCCGCCATGTGAACTTTCGAAGAGGAATGACTAAGACCCAGGTCGAAGACATAACGCATGTAGTCCAGTAGTCACCCAACAGGACAGGAGAAAGGCTTCAGGTCTTTGGATGAAGCCCAAATGGAAAACCATTTCCATTTCATGGCATAAGTGGAACAAGTGGACGGCTTCCTGGCTTCCACCAACAACTCTGCCACTTGTGGGGAACCCCCAAAGCGGGCTTGTGCTATGTCTGTAGGAGCCAAGCATGCAGCTGAAGGGACTTAAGGCTGGGATGGACCAGGGATCCCCGATCCTAGGTCAACAGTAGTCACGAAAGTGGAAGAGGAATCAGATGTTCCTCTGAGTACTGTTGCAGAAGACAGAACCAAACTTGCCTGGGCCAGAAGGGAGCGATGAGAATCATATGGGCCCCCTCTGAGCATAGCTTGTGTAGGATCTTCGGAATCAACAGAATTGGGGGAAAAGCATAGATGAATCTGCCCTTCCAGTCTAGAGACAGAGCATCTCTCCAGAGTCGCCCGCACCCTGGAAGAAGCGAGCAAAAGGTGGGCAGTTTTGCATTTAGAGGGGACGCAAACAGGTCGACCTGAGGGGTTCCCCCAACGTAGGAAGATGTCGTCTGCTATTTCCTGATCCAATTTCCGCTCGTGAGGTTGTGCCGAGGATCGGCTCAAGTGATCTGCCAACGAATTCTCTACCCCCGGGACGTGGACTGCCGTGAGGTGAAGGTTGTGGAGGGTCGCACATTCCCAGACCTGCATCGCTTCCCAACAAAGAGGGTAGGAATGGGTCCCCCTCTGTTTGTTGAGGTACCAGACTACACTCATGTTGTCGGTCTGGATGGTCAGATGACTGGGAAGCAGAAAAGGGTGCAGTGCTTGAACAGCGTACAACACCGCTCTGAGCTCAAGCACATTGATGTGAAGCGTCTGCTCGAGTTTGGACCAAAAGACCTGGGTCCGCTGGGATCCCAAATTGGTTCCCCAACCTTCACCCGAGGTGTCCGTTGTCAGCGTTTGGGAGGGAGGAGGAAGACAGAAGGGAACTCCACAACAACGGTTCTCCTGAACCAACCACCAGTGCAAATTCCAAAGCATCGGGGTCGACACTAGCACCTCTTGGTGCAAGTCGTTGACCAATTGGTCTCACTGAGACTGAAGAGTCCACTGAGAGATTCTCATGTGGAGCCGCGCACGTGGAATTGGAATTGCAGCCGCCATGAGCCCCAGGAGGCAAAGGACCAAACTGGTGGTAACCCGCCAGTGGGAGGACAAGTTGCTTGCCTGAGCCTGGAGGGTGGCCACCCTGTCTGGGGGCAGAAAGGCCATACCAGTGGTCTTGTTCAGAATCGCCCCGATAAACTGGAGGCGTTGCGATGGGATCAAATGAGATTTTGCAGGTTGACGGTAACATCCAGGCTGGTAAAAACCTGCCTGATAAGACAAAGGGAACGCAGGCGTTCCTCCTTGGATGGGGCCGCCAGGAGCCAATCGTCCAGGTACGGGAAAACCTGAACTCCCTGAGTAAGCAGGTGGGTCGCCACCACAGGCAGGCATTTGGTGAAAACTCGGCGGGACAGAAGAAAGACCAAAATGGAGGATGCTGAACTGGTAGTGGTCCTCCTGGAAAGCAAACCAGAGGTATTTGCGGAGGGAAGGGCAGTTAAGGATATGCAGATACTCGTCCTGTATGTCCAGAGCACACAGCCACTGTCCCGGCTGAAGAAGGGGCAGGAGACTCTGCAGGGAGAGCATCCTGAACCTGTTGTACTCCACGAACCAATTCAGGGAGCTGAGGTCTAGAATGGGCCTCACATCTCCTGTCTTCTTGGGGACTAGGAAGAAATGAGAGGAGAAACCCGTCCCCCGAAGAGGGGGAGGGACGGGTTCCATTGCCTCCTTCAACAGAAGGGAGGAGATTTCTTCCTGAACACTGAGAAGGTGTTCTGGGGAGTAAGACGACCTGGGGGGGTGGGGTTCTGGGAGGTTTCTGAAGAAACTCTATGGTGTGGCCCTCTGCTATGAACTGGAGGACCCAAGAGTCAGAAGTGATCCTCTCCCAACCTGGCAGATATAGGGAGAATCTCCCACCTACCAGTTCCTCTGGATCAACCAGAGGCTGTGGGAGAGGGAGGGAGTCAGGAGGTGTGAGGCAGCGCTGCAGCTGGAGGTCCCGCAGCCCGTTTGGGTGGGGGGGGTCTCGCAGCCTGAGGGGCCCGGCGTTTGTTGGTCAAATTTCCTTATGGTTTCACCTTAGGCCGTGCGCAACAGCGAAAGGAACGGCACTGCGTTTGAGGGGCTCTGTACATGAAGTCAACCTCCTTGAGAGCAGTGCCCTTCTCTCGCAGTCCAGTAATGATGTCCTTGACATCCCCATCGAACCTTGGAAGGGGGCATCTTGGATGGCGGATTTTACTTCCGAGGCTAAACCTGACACCCGAAGCCAGGCATGTCGCCGCAGGCTTACAGCGAATGCTGAGCTTCATCCAGAAGCATCCACCACATCGTAAGTAGTGCGCAGCATGTGCCTACTGGCCGAATGTGTGGAGTGGATCAAGTCTGCCACTTCCTGTTTAGTCTGAAACTGAGGAAGGGAGTCCAACTTAACTTCATCTCGCTAAGGATCGCCCTCTGGTAATCCCCCATGTGAGCCACATAGTTCAAGGCTCTAATGCCCAGAGTGGAAGAAGAATAGATCTTCTTGCCATACTGGTCCAGAAGGCGGGATTCCTTATTGGGTGAGGATGAGCTCAGGTGTTTCGGGTTAGTCGAATGGCCGTGAGCAGCGCTGATCACGACCAAATCAGCCTTGGGGTGTGACGTAAGAAAGTCAACCCCCTCGGGAGCCTGATACAGCCTGTCCGCCTTCCGAGGAAGAGGGGCTAAAGCCGACGGTTGTTTCCAGATAGTGGAAAGGAAACGAGGTCAGCGTGAGGCTCGATCCAGGGTGGAACTAATGTGAGAGTGACCTCGGGCAAATCCAAATGAGCAGCTAGCTTCTGCCTCTGTGGATCCAGCTCCAGAGATTTCCACTGATGAAGAGCCTGGGTTTTGCTTAGCAACACCGTAAATGAGGGATCCTCCAGAGGGGACTTTGGAGGAGTCCTGGGCCTGGGCTCGTCAGGAGTGCTAGGCTTGTCCGGATTGGAGCTGTCATCAGAGTCCTCCGATGAGGCCGAGGAAGAAGGAGACGAAGACCCCTCCCCACTCAGGGGGAGGAACATGGCCCCTAGGGGGCAAGGTGCCACCCCCAGCCTTAGACCCCGTAGTGGTGTCTCTGGGGTTGGGGGGGTCTCTCACCCCCGGCGATGGGGGTCCAGGACCGGGTTCATCATCGGGAGGTGGCTCTCCACCTCCCTGGTGAGCTGAGCCTTGGCCTCAGCCCACCAAGAAGCCAGAGTCTCCCTCAGTTCCACTGGCGGCTGAGGGGGCAGTGGATGAGGGGGATACGGATACTGGAGGTATCCGTAGGGTGAGTATCCGTAGCCCTACGGCAGGAAGCACGGCGTCAGGTACTGCGGTGCTGGATACTGCGGCGTCAGGTACTGCAGTGCCGTATACTGCAGAGCCAGATAAGACGGCGTCAGATAAGATGGTGTAAGATCCGGCACTAGGGGCGCTACTGGGGTAGAAGGTCCTGGAAGAGGCCCCGCAGGCGGGCCAGAGACAGGTGGCTCAGCAAGCGTTGGGTCCGGCATTGGAGTGATGTCGGCCAGCGACGGGACCAGCGTCCAAGGGTCTGATGTCAGGCCATCCGGACCTACAGGAGGAAGGCCTGAAGGAGGTGCCAAAGAGTCCCCAGCGGCGTCTGGGGGAGGGCCGGAGGGATCCTCTGGGTCCAGCTGGGGAGACACAGGGGCCTTGGATGGCAGCAGCGAAGGCTGCGGGAAGCCAGCGGTGCCGGATAAATCCAAGGGATCCTGCGTAGGCTCCGTCGCCGAGCGACCACCGGACGGGCTGGTGGGCGTCTGACCAGCGGATTCCGGGTGGGCGTCAGAGAAGCCAACGTCTGACAGATCGTACCCAGCACCCAAAGAAGGCCGCGCAGGGGAGGTGACCTTGATGGGTGGCTTGATGGCCGTGCGCTGTCCCGAAGGCTCGAGCGGCTTAGCGGTTGGCTCCGGGCGGACGTCGGAGGAGACGACGCCCAACTGACCAGAGAAGCTCGAACCAGAAGGCCGCGCAGGGGTGGCCTTACTGGAAGCCGATGCCTCCTTTATCCTGGAGGCTCCCTACTGGCCCGAGAGCGAACCAGCCAGGGGGAGACCAATGCCGTCTCAGACACCACCGAGACGGCCGTCAGGGAATGGTCCCCCGGAGGGGACGTTACCTGAAGGGCGGTGACCCCAGCCGAAGTCGCCGCAGCCGTGGATAAGGAGTCCCGGTCCCAGTGCTTCTCTTTCTTCTTTTTCCTCTTAAGGCCCACGGGGGAGGTGGAAGCCTGTCGGAGCTTTTTCAGCTCCTTTTCCATGGAGGACATCGTCTTCTCTAGGATGTGGGCCTCCAGGGACTGCTGCCTACTTCTGGGGGTAGCCGCGTTGAACTTCAGGCAGTGCTGACAGGAATTCATGGGATGGTCGGGGCCTAGGCAGATAAGACATCGAGAATGGCCGTCCTTGTGCGGGAGTCGGGCGCCCACGAGTCGCACTGATTTTTGTGCTCAGACATGGTAGGGGACGACATACACGGCAGGTAAAAGAATCCTGACAAATATCTTACAAATAATCGAAAAAAACGACAGTATAACTACCGGCGACAGACTGACGAGCAGTGGAACTTTACCGCGAGATGCTGTCGAAAAGAACGGCAGGAAAGAACTGGAAGGCGGGCGTGGGGGACTGCTCCTTTATACTGACGTTACCTGACGCCGGTCACCTGATGTGGGGACGGTCCCTGCCAGAGACTGCTAGCTAGAAATTTTTCCGTGGGGTCCTGACACCTGCCGGCTTCAGTCCTATATGTAATTACCTACTGCAAGAGCCCTCTCGAAGTAAGAGCTACTACTACAGGTAAGTAACCTGTTTTTCTAGGATTGTGGATATGTTATTCATCCACACTTATTGGCAGACTCCTAGCAGTTCTCTGGGAGGAGGGAGGAAAGTGCACACCCCTTACTTCGGGAACAGAGACTGGAGAACTGAGGCCCCAAAACCAGCATCCCGGCATGACTCAAGGTCAGTGTGGTAATGGGTGATGAAGGTGTTTGCTGTCTTCCAGGTGGCAGCCCGACAGATTTCCTGGATAGGGATGTCCCTAGAAACAGCCACTGATGCAGCGGTATGGCGGGTAGAATGAACTCAGTCCCTCTGGGAGGCTCCTTGCCTGCCAACCTACAGTATAACAGAGATCAATGCAAGATGTACTCCATCTAACAATCGTCCGCTTTGCTGCTGGTCTGCCAGTGGCAGATTCAGCATAGATGACAAACAGCTGGTGAACCTTGCCCCGAATGTCCGCCGTCCTCTCCTTATAAAAGGAGAGAGCTCATCTCAGGTCCAGAGTATGGAGCCTATACTCGGCATCTGAGGTGTAGTGTAGAACACAGGCAGAGTCAACACCTCGTTAAGGTGAAACTCTGACACCACCTTCGGGAGGAATTTCGGGAGGGGGCGCAGGACAACTTTGTTCCTGTGGAAGACCAGATAAGGGGGAGTCCACCGAGAGCACCTATTTTACTCATTACCAGGGCCACTGTTTCTTCTCTAGATGGAGGCAATGAGTTCTCATCACATTTGCTTATCAGGATCCGATCCCTCCCCCCCACTCAACAAGGAGTATAATGACTCATGCCTCTTAACTTGGCCAGTGGTTTTGCCCTCAAAGCAGGGTGGTGCCACCGCCTTACACGCACACCAACCTGGTGACATCATGTGTTCCTAGAATGGATAAGTATTTTTTTGTATGTATGCTATATTTTTTTTTAACTTGACTGATACTGTATCATCCTGGCCTATTCTTGAAAATGAGATGAAACACAAACAACCCATGCTCACTAGTGAGAGAGTGCCAGCCGAAACCAGGACTCAGCAAAAGAAACCCAAAAATGGCAGCACATTGCAGGAAACTAATTAATGAAGAAAATGTTGCCTCACAGAATAAAGTTTATTGATAGCACAGCATTAAATCCCAGTGCTTCGCATCGTAAACGGGAGGCTTCGTCAGGAGGCACGCCCCCTGACAAAGCCTCCCGTTTACGAGGCAAAGCGCTAGGGCTTAGTGCTGTGCTCTCAATAAACTTTATTCTCGGAGACTACATTTGCCTTCATTAATTTTTTTCCTGCAGTGTGATACTGTTTTTGTGTGATTCTCTTGAAAATGAGACCCTGGTCTCAAGGAACATACCTTACTATGTAAACTTTTAGTAAATAATAATAATAAAGAAGTCATTAGTGAATCAGTGTGTATATGTGTGTGTGTGTATATACCAGATTTGATACTATGCACAGCCTAGTGGGGGCCTCCGGTACATGCTGCATATCCCATGAGGTAGCAGGCTCACTGGCCCATCAAAGGGGTCGCAGTGGTAGCGAAGACTGGAACCACCCTTGCTGGACTGGGATTGATTTAAATAAGCAGCTCTAGCCATAAGTGTACAGAGTCAGCTCCCAACCTGTGCCACGAACTTGACAGCACAATGCCATATCATTGGGTCACTGGTGGCGCCAGGCTGTATGGTTTTAAACCAAGAAATCTGCACTCACAATGTGTCCACTGTATGTCTTGAGCTACAGTGGCCAAAACTATATATGGCAATTTTGAGATGTATAGACAAGAATGACATAGAGATCCCCCTCCACCTAACTGTTTACTTTTTAAAAATCTGCCATACCTTGTCCTATCATATACATTTTGACAGCAGTGTTATTAGAGCAGATGAAAGTTACTCCGAGGACATTAAAAATATCATCAAAATTATAATTTACAAAATTTCTAAGATTTGATTTTCATGTTTATTTTATTTTACAAAATTATAATGTATTTTTTTATTGAGTTTTTAATTACTAGGTGAGTGCGCTAGATGCCTATTTTCAGTCACGACCCGGCAGAGTACAGTCACAAGCACAACATAGTACAGGTACAATGAAAAAGGTACAGGAAATGGATCAAAACTCAATACAGTAAAATATTTGGGAACAAGCAGGAACAATTCAAATTACAAGGAGGAGAAAAAGAATAATAATAATAATAAATTTACTTGTATGGCACCTTTCCAATGCCAAGGCACCTAATAATATAAAAACAAGACATACAACATCAAATGACAGATTAATACAGTTAAAATCAGATACCATTACAGCAATTGCTCATTTCGGTTAACTATGAAAGCCTTTTTCCACAGGTAGGTTTTTAAACCCGCTTAAATTCCTCAACAGTTGCACACTCTTGCAGCGGTGGTCCCATGGACCCACGGCGGCATTCAGCAAGGGTGCGCAAGTCACGTATGCGACAACTGCCCTATCCCCATGGGCAACTCCGTACAGGGGGCATGTCGGGGGCATGCCTGCACTACACAGCATTCACTAAGCTGTGTAGTGCCAGCCACAGGAGGTGCCAGTTATGTCATCTGAGACCAGTCGTAACTTGGTACGTGCCCCCGAGTACTACGTCTGCAGGGCGCGGTGGTACCAGGCTGTGGACCTCCATCATGCCCCAGCCCATTAGACTGTAGGGAAGGGCTGGGGCAGCGGCTCAGGCGAGTGCCCAGCAGTGGTTCACATGCTGCCGCTTTCCATGGTTCGCTCCTGCTCTGTGCGCCTGCCACATGGGCGCAAGGGATCCACTGAGGGACCCAGAACTGCATATGCAACCCTGTGTGTCGAGGGGGTGTGGCAATGCACAGGCGCCCTGTGGATGCATGTAGTCATGCACTCCGCGTAGGTACGCAGGTGGGGTACACACCTCAGATGCATATAACTGGCCCATTAGTGCATACGGCCTATTATTTGTAAACAAACACAGAAGGTAGACCTGTAGATGGCAGTTCAAGATGGCGGCCACGCTGGGCTAGCCATCATGAGAAAGCAATATTTTAGAATATTTTAGAGATTGTTTTTGTTTTGTTTTGTTGTTTTATTTTACTTATTGTTATTTTAGATTAGTGGCAGTTAGTTAGGGTCCTATAGTGAGGTAGTAAATACAAATAGCGTCCTTGGGCTTGTAGGTTAGAAATTTCTCTCTTTTTTGTTGAAAGGAGTTAACTGGAGTCACTAACCTGTCCGTCTATTTTATAAATTGTCGTACTGCACTAGCGCTATTAGCTAAAGTACGCTAGTGCCTGTATTGCCATTGTTAATCTGCCCTACCTGCCAGTGGTGATCATTGGCCTGGAATTGGAGTGTCAAGAGCGGTGGTGTTCGTGGACTTTGTGGTAGGAATAGTGGGGTCCAGAGAAGGAGAGAGGAACTGCTGAAGCACAGCCGTCTGTCGGAACAGGAGAGAAGGATTCTCTGGCAGTCAGACGCCTTAGCGGAATATCGTCAGCCTATCATTCTCGGGGGACTGTATGCTGTAAAGTTCCTGAAGTGATACAGGGACCTGAGATCTTGGAGGTTGGTGAGAGCAATTGGGGATCTATCTGAACACCACTCGGGAGTGGTTACTGTTACTGGGTTGGGTCCATAGTGGGGGGAGTCGGTTTCCAGTCCGCTGGAGAGCAGACATCTGATACTGGCAGCCTTTGGGCTTTCTGGGAGGGTCTGCTGGTGAGCAGATGCCAGATCAGGGCTGCAGTTGTGGGTCCAGCTCGGTGGGGTGACTACATCCTGGTGCGGGTGTTATGGATGATATCTTCTGCCCCTTAGCCAGCGTTCCTGCCCGTGGTAGCTGTGGAAGCAGTTATCACGGGGAAGGGCTGCACAAGGTAGCGTGCCACATTGCAGTATTCCCCGGAGGAGGAGACACCGCTGGAAAGAATGTACACAGTAGGAGATACTGAAGGACACCACACACTTAATCGTTCTACCGGTTTGAACTTTGTTGGGGTTTGATTATTTTCTTAGGCAGTGAGAGTGCCTATAAACATTATTAACACTGAATAATTTCTGCTTGCTTATTTCCTTAGATTCTAAGTGAGAGCTGAGTTTTGGATTTAAGCATTTGTAGGCTTTATTGGTTCGAAGAGGTGGGAGCTCTGATGGACCCTCACTAAAACTGTTTAAGAGACTCAGTGACCCTCATGATCTGTGGAATACACTGCCATTAGACTTTATTTCATTTTACATTTATCAGTTTTGTGTTTCTTTAGTGTATTGGTTGTAATTAGTTGGGGTAATTATTTAAGGGGAGGGTAGAAGTTTGTTGGTTGTTGGATATTGTGGGGTTAATTTTGGGTTGGATGGTGTGTGATTCTGAGTGGGTATGTATGGGCGTGTGTGGTATTTAGCCACGTGTTTGTGGTTTACTGCTTGTATACTGCTGGTTAATGATGTGTTGATCTGGAGTACAGGCAATCAGGCGCTACTCTCCTGCCCGGGCTCAGGGATCTCTGCCCTTGTAGCTGTCCCCCTTTACCAGCAGAGGTGTATAGACGGTGTCATGCCTTGGGGATAGCAAGGAGGAGATGGATTGGAGTTGTTGAGACTAGAAGACACCCTGGAGAGAAATGGGATCAAGACAGGGGTCCTCCTTGTCTGGTTCTCATACCCAAGGGCTCTGCTTTATGCAGGTAAGTAGCACAGTCTTCCTCGGCTGCCCATGCTACTCGGGCGGTGTTATGCACTGCCAGGTCAATAAAAAACAAGACCGCTGTAATAGCGGATCTTGTTGGTACAGCTCACCTGGTTTGCATCACCAAGACCTGGCTGGACAAGAACGCTGGTCCAGTAATGGAATCGGCAGTTCCAGCCGGGTACTCGCTGATACACCGCCCGAGGGTGGATTGTAGGGGTGGGAGTGTAGTCATTTGTTTTAAATCGGAACTGGGCCTTATGGATGTCCCAGTGGGGGAGACCAGATCCTTTGAGTGTATCATGGGTGCGGGTGTAGGAAGCAGGATACATCTCATCTACCGTCCACCCGGTGATGGGAAGCAGTTCCTGCAGGAAGTCGCATACTTCATCATCGACATGGTGTTGGAATCCCCCAGGTGGTTAATTCTGGGGGGATTTCAATGCCTGGGTCAACAATGAACTCTAGCAATTTGGTCAAGACTTCCTCCAACTGATGACTTTGTTGGGCCTCACATAGGTAATTACCTCAACGACCCACAATAAAGGTCACTCATTGGATCTGGTCTTCCTTCTGGGGATGGAGATCTCTGACTTAGTGGTGGAATCAGTCGGATGGTCTGACCATCACACCACAGGGTTCAATTTTGTGGCCCCCCCCGAAATAGACCTGCCCCCATGGAGATGGTCCAGTACCGTCCTTTAAGGGGTGTGACCCCAGATGCTCTAATGGACCTATCCAGCATGCCGAGTGAATGCTTGGATCCAGGGAATCTGGTACTAGCCTATAATAAGGCAATGATAGTGGCCCTGGATTCTATAGCTCCTGTCTGTGTTCGCCACCTCACTCTTTGCCTAAGGTCCCCATAGTTTGATGGGACCCTGAAGGAGTTGAGGAGAGTGAGGCGAAGGTTGGAGAGGTGCTGGCAGAAGGCAGATCGGGCTGAGGACATATTTAGATTGATGGATCATTATAAAGTTTATCAATCGTCAGTCACCCATAAGAAGGCAGAGTTACGGTCCAGGTGCCGCTGTGCAGAAACGACCGGCTCAACACTTCCGGACCATTGAAAGATTGTGCAATCCAATCTGTCTTCAGTCTGGAGGAGTTTTGTCACAAGATAAGTGTGATGAGTTCGCTCGATTCTTTGCAAATAAGGTTGCCACCATCAGGACTAGAATCTGTTCAGCCCCCTCTATTGGGTGCTGTCGAGGTCGACAGGAGGATGCGAGCACCTGGTTTGGTTTGATTTCGGCCTGCCAGCGATCACTGACATTGTGAGGATCGTCCAGACGCTGCGACCAACTTACTGTACTTTGGGCCCAATGCACCTCCTGGTGGAGTGTGTTGAAGACATCGGTCTGGTCCAAGCTAAGATAACCTGGAGGTCACTGAAGAAGGGATTTTTTTTGACTCCCTGAAGGAGGCGGTTGTGTGACCGTTCCATAAAGAACCCTCCCTTGATCTGGACTGTCTGGCTTACTACAGGCCCATCTCTAACCTGCCCTTTGTGGGTAAGGTTATTGAGAAAGTGGTGGCATTGCAGCTGGACAATCATTTGACCATCCATGATGTCTACGATCCTCTCCAGTAGAGGGCAGAACACAGAGAGTGATTTGGGAGAATTTATTACTCGGCCTCTCTCCCCCTATCCAGGGCTCCATCTTGTCACCCATGTTGTTCGCAGTGTATATGCTGCTGTTGGGAGCAGATGATACTCAGCTATACATGTCCTTTGTACTTGAACAGGGTGGAGCTGTCTCAGTCTTTAATAACTGTCTCTCCGAGATTCAGGACTGGATGAATGCCAGCTGGCTGTGGCTGAACCCAGGTAAGACTGAGGTGTTGGTGGTGGACCCAGGTCGTCAGGGTATGGGGTGTCGTCAGGACAGCCCTCCAGGTTTTGGCTTGGGGACATCCAGTTGAAGACCTCTGACAGGGTACGAAACCTGGGCGTTATTTTTGATGATGGTCTGACACTCAAATCTCAGGTGTCGGTCGCTGTCAAGACCTCTTTTTTCCAACTGATTAATATTGCCTGGGTGAAGCATCTGGTCCCGTCCGACGATCTTCTAACTTTAGTCCACGCCTTCGTGACCTCCCAGTTTGACTACTGCAATGCCCTCTACCTAGGGCTTCCAGGGGCTGACATACGCTGCTTGCAGTGGGTGCAGAATGCGGCGGTCAGGTTGTTGACTGGCATTTCAAGATCTTGCCATATCACGCCTGTGCTCTGCAGACTGCAATGGCTGCCAGTAGAGTGAAGGATCAATTTCAAGGTCGGGTTACTGACCTATAAAGCCCTTCATGGGCAGGGACCTTGGTACTTGCAAGATCTCCTGTGTCCCTATCACCCCCTTCACTTCACTGACGAGGGATTGCTATAGGTTCCCAGGGTTCATCTTTAGACCTAAGGGGCCCGCTCTTTTGCTTCTGTGGCCCCTACCCCATGGAACTCTCTACCTCATCAGATTAGGAAGTGCCTGACCATCCAGTTTCACGGCCGCTCTGAAAACACATCTATTTAGCTTGGCTTTTTCTGACCGCATATGAATTTGGTGTAGTTATTTGAATTTTATTAGTTGTGATTTGAGAAAAAACTTTGTAATTAATGTCTGAATCTTTAGACATTGTGTTGAATGGTTTTAAATTACACTGTCTTAACTGTGATACATGTTTTAGAAATTTTGTACAAGCACTTTGGACGAATCGGAACTGCGCTTTTTATACATAAAAATTGATTTGATTTGACCAAAGGCAGATATTGTGATTGCACAAAATCAACAAATTAGGTAATACCTTTATTGCTATGAAGAGATCCAGAAGCAAATGATTTGATATCTTTTCTTGGACCAACACAGATGTTACAAAAGGAAAACAGTGCCTAAGCTTTCAGACCAACCACGTCCTTCCTGGGAAGGACTTGGTTGGTCCGAAAGCTTAGCCACTGTTTTCTTTCTGTAACATTATGTTGGTCCAATAAAAGGTTTCAAACCATTTGCTTTTGGATCTGTTCTTACAAGGACCAATATGGCAACTAAACTAATTCTTTATTACTATGAGTAAGAGTATAAGCATTCATGATGTATTACAATGTCAAATGACAAAAAACAAAGTATAAATTAAGTGACACTGACTTAGTGGCATGGCAGTACTGTGCCATGCTGCCATCTGGGAGGCAGGAGCGCGTGTGCAAGCCACAGAACACCACAGTGCAACTGGTTGGGGACCACACACAGGGAGAAAGTGAGGGCCGCCAGTCATCTGAGCACCAACTTTTTTTTTTGTTTAACAATTTTCGGCTCCCATCAGGCTTACCTTTAGGTCCCACCGGAAGACTGCATCCTACTCTTGGTTTCCACTTACTTGAACTGGGGCCCTCCTATCCAGACACCGATGTCTGCACACTCAGACAACTCTGCTCAGCTTGGTCAAGGCCTTGCTGGAAGGGGACTGGAACACACAGAGTGTGTGGCACTGGGGGCAGGAGCAGGCCTTCAGGATGCCAAGGAACGATGGCGGACAACTGGTGTCCTGTCATCTTGTAGCCAATGGGAGAGATATTTTCCTTCTTCGTCCTATTCACCACTCTACATCAACCAGGGTGCTTGCTGTCCTTTGAGCTCGGGTCACCAGCAGGCTAGCAGCCAGATGTTGCCTAGCGCCATGAAGCCGGCTCTATGCAGTGCCTCTTTGAAAATCATTTTTCTCTCTCTCTTTTTATTTGGATGAAACAAACCATAAAAATCATGTGGTGCTTTTTAAATGATTATACTCTTTCTTCAAACACTGCATCTATATTGGCTGAAATTAAACAAATACGTACAATTACCACTTATCTGATATTTGAGATCTATGAACCCTTTAATTTTAATTCAGTTTAAACAAGGAAATGGATACGACCTAATCTGTGTTTTGCTTATGTTCTGTGAGTGTTGGCGTTGAGTATCAGCCCAAGTGCCTGGTGTGGGATATGAACCCATGACTATCGGATCTTTCTGTTCCAGAAGCAAGAGTAACAGAGTCACAGACACAGCATGTTTTTTTTTCCGCTATTAAAAAAACCTGTTATGCAACACAGCAAGATGTACTATGGCTCCTTCCCAATGCACTGTAAACACAATAGCTCAAGAAAGTTCAAACAATGGTTCTAAACAAAGACGGATGTTGCAACCAGCACTCCTTGCGTTTCTGGCCAGATCTTCTGAAGGTTTTTTTTGTTTAATTTTATTATGGTTACATGAAAAGAAATGTCTCTTTTGCTGTAATTATTACTTGTTCTCACTGTTTTAATCAGTTGCCAACTATTCTTGGAGATGAAAACTGCTATTTGACAACTTATGATAAACTGTTGCCGAGCCTAGAAACAAAAGGGATGGAGGCAGAAGAGGCACATCTTTTCAACTTCCAAGTATTTAAAAAAAAGATAAGTTAGCAGGGAAATAAAGGATAAAAAAGAAAACCTGACTCAGTGAGAATTTTAAACTCGATACATCAAACAGATCATATTAGCAACTCTGATCTATGAAGCCTTAGGAAATTTGGAAGCAATGAATACTGGAGGAGGGATCATAATTTTTTTTCCTACTTTAACACTGACTTCCTATCCAGGCTAAATCATGGTGCTTTATTGTTTATATGAAACAGCTATCCTGGCATGGGATAAATAATGCAGACTTTCCATTAAAGAGTGAGGTACCATCAGGCTCCGTGAGCCCAAGTGGTGGGGTACTCGCTCAGCATGCTGGTGACCCAGGCTGCAACCATGAGCCTGGTACAACAGCAGCACAGGTCAGCAGAGACAGCAAAAAAGTGTCCATCAGGATCCTCCCAGGAAAGGGATTAGCACAGCACTGCCCTGGTGGCTGCTCCTGGAGCTGGCGTGGTGGAGGTGACTGTGATGGTGTAAATTACCCCAAGCTGTCAGACACCTCGCCTGCAGGGATGCAGGTGGCATATACACTACAGGGACAGGTGGCAGGGCAGAATATGGAAAGGTTAGCAGGTCTGGCACACATTGGAACTGAAGAAAGAAAAGCACACGTGCGCGTCACACACACACACACACACACACACACACAGACACACACACACTGCTCTTAAGATAATTTTATTACAACATTGCCTGTACTGAGTTTGTGTGGCTATTCATTAAATGTATTCTCTAGCAAGATTTAAATGATTAGCAAGTCTTTCCTGCACTGTAATGATGTGCAATTAGGAACACTGCTATTTGTCCAGATGAACAGTTTTTTTGTTTTAACTAGTAGTTTATCTCCTGGTCTGCCAACTGCCCCCATTCTGGTCTGGTCCCCCCAGCCCCATCACCCAGCTTCTCTGGAAATTACCATTATTAGTTATCATCCATCCTCTGCCAAAGGACCTGGGGAGCACAGCCATCGGTGTGGCACCTGCGGGGGACCAGGCCTTGATCCTGCAGGTCAGGGGTTTTCCACCAATTTTTCTCCCTGCCCCCACAACATGTGCAATGAAGTGCTGTGTAAGCTCCACCTCCGCAAAAATGCCTCCCCCCCCACACACGTCAAGCGGGGGGGAAAACCTTCCCTGGCATCCTGCTGCGCTGCCACCTAAAACCTCTAGGTGGTAGCTGCCTAGCGGGATACAAATACCCCCGTCTGATAAAGGACAGCTGTCCTTGGGACGTGCAATCCTCCCTCCTCTGGCCGGCCCCCCGAGTAACCTGCATCTGTTTCTCTAAGCCACAATACCAGAGTGGCAGGACGTGAGGCACCCGGCACCATGGCCCTCCACAAAAAATACTTTTTACTTTGTTTTACTATCATTATATTCTCATGTCTTTTACTGTGAGCACTACTTTACATTTGTCCAGTAATTTATAATGTGGCATGTGTCTTTCATATATATATATACTGTATATATATTTTTGTTTTAGCCATGTGATATTTTTTTGCCGTGCACAGGCATCCATTTTTGTTACTCTGTACACTTTGCACTTTAATTGCACAGTGATGTTATAATAAAATTGTCTTAAGAGCGCTCTGTGCTTTTCTTCATTCCCATGATAGTTTTTCAAAGCATTGCATTATATTGCATGGCTGTGCTGAAGCTCTTTGCTACACTCTGCAACACTGGATGAAGACCCTCTCATCCCCAATGCCAAGTGGCCCTACGATGCATCACCGTTATCCCCAGTCACTGATACAGCAGCACGATACCGTCTTCCCAACTGTAACAGAGGGGGACTCCCAAAAGGAAAATTACATACTCACAGTAACTTGATCTTCCAGAATATCTTCACCATTCATTTCTAGACTATGTGACCGGAGTTTGGATTTTTGTGCTTTGCCCCTTCTGCTGAACTGGATGGGCTCTTGCCGTAATTGTAAGAGGGCTTGAGCCACTACAGTTTGTTGTGAAAAATCTGAAGGAGTGCTTTGCTGCACTCAGACACTTCCTGGCTGGTTACAGGGATTTGAAAGAGTTCCCTGTATTTGAGTGAGCTGTATTAATATCAAGCAACTGCAGTGCTTAGAGTGCTGTGTTGCCCAGTTTTGGATTGCGCTTGACTGATCCTATCTCGGGCTACTTTTCTCTGCAGAAATACTACTACCGGGGAACTATTTTGCAGACACTTAGTTCTGTGGAATCAAACTGAATAATCTATTTGGCACCACTTTATGGATTCTTCCCCCCTAATTTCATAGTATTTATTTGTTGGGAGGGTTTATGGGTGAATGACTGAAGTATTGGGTGGGTTGAAGTTAGAGGGTTTTTTTTGGTTGAAGTTTATTTGGGATAGGGAGGGTTGTGGAGTTATTTGGATGTACGATTTGAATGGCTGTATGATTGGTTGGAATTGAGTGTATGTTACTTGGGTATTTATAAAGACTGATTGACTGAATTAGACAAGTGAATATGTGCCTGGGATACAAATCCATAAGGTGCAGCTACTCAGCGGCCTACCTCCGTGACCTGCACCCCTTCGAGCTCCCCTCACTCCCTGCAGAAACTTATACAAGGTGCAGGGTGTTGGGGATTGCTTGGAAGGGGGAGGATCTGGGGGGGGCCTGCTCGGGTGGCTGCCGGGGAGTCATGGATTCAGGTGGTGAGGCCAAGGAGACACCCTGGGGTGAAATGTGGATTAGAGAGGGGTCCACTCAGTCTGGTTCCCATATCGAAGGGCTCCACTGTGGGGATTGGGCAGATAGCTGATCCAGCAGTCTCCCCTCATCCTGCTCGGGCTGCGTTATGCAATGCCAGGTCAATGAGGAACAAGACTGCTGTAATGGTGGACCTGACATCCTTGGTAGACCTGACTTGCCATCATGGAGACCTGGCTGGATGTAAATGAAAATTACGTACCTATCGTAATTCCTGATCTTTCTGTGTATCGTCACCATTCATGACTATTTGGGGTACCTGCTGGAAGTCAGGACCCCACGGGAGCTGTTAATTTTTGCATGGGCCGAAGCCGATGCAGCGACAGCGCCGTGCTTGAGGCCAATGTGCAACTTGGCGCTCGTGGGTTGGCCATTAGCTGTTGTCGGCACTGCCCCCTCGCCAGTTCTGAGTCATCGTAGAGTAAGAAATAGGGAGGGAGGATGGGACAAGAAAGTCCAAGGGACAGAAAAAGGAAGAGATATATAAAACAAAAGGAGGAATAAACATCTGAGAGGACAGAAGAAGGAGGAAAAAGAATCTAGGGATTGGGAGGGGCCCCAGTCTCTGGGAAAATGGAAAAGGGAAAGGAAAGAGGGAAGGATGAAAATTTTACTGGGAAGGGAGAGGACAGCGCTAACTGACCCTGTGGTCTGGACCCCAGAGGTTAACAATGGAAAAGTTAAGACCTTCTGCCTAAGGAGTAAACAGGAGAACCTGGCAAGGCAAGCAAGGTCTCGAGTCAGAAACAAGCAAGTTGACAAATAAGAACTCCTGGCAGAGGACGACTGCCCTCGAGGGATTAGTTGTAGGGACTGACCATAGCCAAGGAGTCCAAGAGCTGAGGCATGTCCTCCCCCCTAACAAAAAGAAAGAGGGGAGGAGGAACTTCAAGGCAGAACCTCCTCCCAAAAGAAAATATAAGAAGTTAGTCCTGAAGGACAAGGGGAAGAGGGGAGGGGAGAAGGGGCTGCAATTCCAGCACCCCACCCCTAAGAAGGGGTGGAAGCCGAAGGTGGTGAGGAAAAGCCTCCCTTACCTCCCTCCAGAAATAAATTGCAGGAGGCAGTCCCCCAATTGCCTCAAGGTTCCCCCACTCCTGGCCTACGGGAAGGAAGTGGGGAGGCACACAGAGGAAGGGGGGACCCAGAGACTGAGGCCCCAGGGGGAAGGAGGCCAAGATTTAGTGATGAATGGTGAAGATACACAGAAAGACCAGGAATTACGGTAAGTATGTAATTTTCATATCTTATCTGTGTCAATTTTCACCATTCATCACTATTTGGGTGAGTACCGAGCCCCCTGAAGAGGGCCCGATAGGACCCTAAGGGACTATGCCCCTTAGTCCCAGTGGGAGACACATTGGGGGGGAGAACCTTTACAGGCCTGGTGAGGCCCAAGAGTGAGGAGAGTGACACGGGGATCCCCTGGAAGGGGAAGGAAGGTGCCCTGATAATCGGCGTCTCACCCTGCGGGAGAAAAGGTGGGTTCTCCGGTAGGCGGAGGAAATCACCCTACGCCAGGCCACAGGTGACAGCCAGGAACGATGAAGCCATGCCGTCCACCTAATGCAGATCGCTGTCCCTGCAACTCTGGAAGCTACCTCGTTGGCCTCATAGGATGCCTTCGCTTGGTGCCTTGCTAGCTCCAGGCCCTGAGCAGAGAGTGCAATGGCCTGTCTGGTTACCTCCATATCAGGCAAAGAGGCTAGGAGCTGACCTAGCCTGGACCACTAGAACCTGTCATAGGATGCATAGTGGGCCTGATGAGCTGTGATGGATAACAGAATCCATGCCAAGCAGACAATCCTCCTACTCCAGAAATCAAAATCCGAAAAGTCTGAATCTGGGGGCCAGTCACAGTAAGCGGTGCAAAGCCCAGGAGTGTCCGACTGCGTCGAACCTGAAAGAGGGTGAGGCACGCCACCTGGAGACTCTGGGGGAGCGCAATACCTCTGGCGGAGTTCCCTTGGGGCTAGAACAGAGGAGAAGGGACATTGCCAGAGCTGCAGTTATGCTTCCCAAAAGGGGACAGGCTAGGCGGGAACCACCAGGTTGGCCGCACTGAAGTCGCCTAGGAAGGCACACGCCACATGCTCAGTACTGCTTACCGAGCGAGGGGTGATCTGGAGATTGTCCATCATCCTCACGGAAAAAAGCTGATAGGAAGCCAGATCAGCCGCAGGGGAGATGTGGATGGAAGATTCCTACCCCGCAGAAGAGGGGGAAGAGGATGTGGACGAGTCCGGAGATTCAGCGGCTGGCTGCTCAGGGAGAGGGTGGAACACCCACTTGTCCACAACCCGAATGTAAGTGGGAAAGTGAGCAGCCGATCCCAAAACTGCTCCCAGGTCAAAGATCCAGTAGGACAGGCAGTACCAGGGAGAGAGGGGGATGGGGACAGAGGAATAGGGGCCAGATCCTGCAACGAAGAGGAATGTCCTCTACCTGGGCAAAAGGGCCTAGCAGATGCTCCCAACAGGGAAGGAGATCCGGAAAGCCCAGCAGCCAACAGCTGTCCAACCTTTCTGGAATTGCTTAGACCATCCCTGAGGAAGAATTCCCCCTTGTGAGGTGAATGGGACCGTGAGTGCCCAGAAGGACGGTCCCTGGCCTCCAAAGAAGAGGTCCCTCTTGAGGAGGGCAAAGGGGAAAGATGAGGATCTGCACTACGGCTCCTCCCCGAACCTGGGCGGGTTCCAGGGAGAGACCGCTGCACAGAACCTAGGCCCCTCGACCCCTCGGACTCCGAAAGAGCCCTCTGCCTCGAAACCACCAACCTAGGCAGCTGGTAACTCTGAGTAGTCTCTGAGGAGACCACCCTCCCCTTCCAAGGGTGCGCAGAGCTGTGCCAAAGTTGGACCATCCACGCACACCACAGAAGGGGGTACCCCAGCTGAGTGGGGCAGACAACTCCCCGACTACAGGCTGCACAGCAGCAGTAGTCACCTGGACCACTGCCGGCAGATCAGCGCCACTGACCTCAAAATCAGGAAGAGTTGACTGCTCCTCAGAGGGAGGCTGAGTGGGGGCCGTAGAGGTGACCAGTGAGGGGTCAGAAGACTCCAAGGAGTCTGGAAGCCAGTCCAGATCAGACCCAAAATCCTCCTCTGAGGAAGTGGAAACCGAGGTCTGATGCCAGACCACCCTCCGACCCCTGCCCGTTCCTAGGCTGCGAGAGGTGCCAATCTCAGCCTTGGCACTGCGGTCGGTGCCACCCCCCCATCAATGACAAGAATGGCACCTGAGTCGGAGGCGGCGCCAACCATGGCACCAAAACCAGAGTCAGTGCCAGAAACAGATGATACACCCCCACAGTGATGCTCCCATTGTCAGTGCTGCGAATGGCACAGACAGCAGAAATGGCACCAAGAGATGGCCCAGCGCTGATCACAGAGCCGTCCGGACCTCCGGTGCTGTGAACGGCACCAAGGCCCTAAATGGCACCACCGAACAGCATCGAGGCTAGTACCAGCCTGGGCCCGTGGGCCCCAGGACGTGACACTGGGGGAGCCCTCACCTCCGAGGAGGTGACTGCCTGGGCGGTGCCTCCTGCCTGCCCCCGCCGAAAGGTGCGGACTGGGCCTCCTGCACTCCGGAAGAAGCCCCCGTCGCGGCAAGGCTAGAAAAGGCGGAGGCCCCCCTCCTCCACGGTCCATATAGAACCAGGAGGGGACCCGAAGGAAGAGTCAAGTGTCCGTGCCTTGGCCTTACGACTACGCACCCATCCCCTGAATGTTGGCAGCACGCGCCCTACTTTCAACGCACGCAACTCAGTGACCTGGTGGTCCATGGAGAAGCAGGCTTCGCAGCTGTTCATGTCATGGGAAGAGTCAAGGCAGGTGAGACACCAATCATGCTAGTCTGTGATGGAGTATTGGTGGCCATAGGGTCACCGATGCATGGGAGACCGCCTCGCCCTAGACTACTTCTTGCCCCCTGAACCAGACATGATCTACCAGCTAAAACAATGAAAAAACAGTACTCTGCATCGCTGAATAAAAGGAACAACCTTACTGTCAATCAGCAGTGTCGAGCAGAGGCGAACAGAACCGATGAGTACTTTTTTCCCTGATGTGCAAGGGCCGAACAAAACTAGGCCTCACTATGCCGCAGGCATATGTCGCAGAAGGAATTCCGAAGCGCCACATGAGGTCCAACCTCTATGGCATGAGATGAAGAACTGGTGAGGGGGTGGTGCCGACGACACCTAACGGCCAACCTACGAGAGCCACGTTGTACATCGGCCTCAAGGGCAGCACCGTCACTGTATCAGGTGCCCCAAATAGTGATGAATGGTGAAGACTGACACAGATAAGATATGCTGTTCCCAGTCTGGAGGCGGCAGTGCCAGCTGGGTACTCCATGATACACACCCCAAGGAAGGATCGCAGATAGAGAGTGGCCATTTGCTTTAAATCCAGCATGGGCCTCAAGGTGCTACCTACGAGTCCTACTAGGTCATTTGAGTGTGTTACGGCGTGGATGGTCCTGGCGCGGGCTACAAGATCCTCTTGCTCTATTGCCCTCCAGGTGGGGAGAGAGAATGTTTGCAGGAGATCGGAGACTTCGTCATCAGCCTGGTGTTGGAGTCCCCCAGATGGTTAATTCTGGGGGACTTCGATTCCTGGGTCTACGAAGGACTCTCAACATTTGGGTGTGATCTCCTGAGGAATATGAAGGCACTGGGTTTGGCACAGAATGCACCTCAGTGACCCAGTTGTCCTTTTTATGACTTTTCCCAAGGACATGTCTTGGGCCTTAGAGGCCTGGGAGCTCGATGACCCTGCCGGCAATTGAAAGGCTGGGAACCCAGAGGACTCTTGCCCAGAATTGGCTGCTTGTTTTTCCATTAAGAAATGTTTTAAAGCCTTTTTGCATCACCTGAGTGTTGTTTAATTAAACTTTATAGCAGAGCTCACAGTCAGAAACTTCAAGGTCAGGCCCAAGACAGCAGACACAGAGAATGTGTTATTCTGTGGAGGCAATCTTCTTTCCACAGTGGCAACAATGGAAGAGAGAGAGGTCGAAGGATTAACTCTCGACATAAACAAAATAAGGGGCTCTCTTATAAAAAAGAGATTCTAAAAGCAATCAGTAAGAAAAGCCATAGGCAAAAATGGCGCAAAACTGTATCAGAGCTTCCGTGAAGACCCACATGAATAAGTTGACAGTGGGAAAGAACTGAGGAAGGAGTGGGGCCGCTCCGCTCACGCCAGTGAGGTTGCCTTGGGACTGGCTAAGCCAGGGTCACCGGGTGAACTCACTCCCCGGTCAGGGACAAAACCAGAGCCTTGAAGAGTTACAATACTTCATCAACCTCTGACTCCTGGTTGATAGGCTTGATTATAACTGACCAGAGTGTCAATGTCGACTGCTCAATAGGGAGAACCATGGAGGCATCAACCAATCCCTTGAGGGCTGGAACATTGACCCAAGTGGACCGGTTGAAGGACCTGAAGGATCTGAAAGCGCAGGAACATTTCTTTGCCCACTATCGATGGTGACACACTGCTTAAACCCTGACTTTTTGCAATCCATCACCGAATTATCTATGAAGTGGTAACTGGAATATGGGGTGCACACAATAACTTGAAAGAATAGTAAATATTTGAAAAATCACCAGGGCTAGTGCTTGAAAACTGGAACCCTCTCACGCTGGAGGAGCTAAGAAGGAGGAGACTTGTCCCTTCCAATGGAAAAAGAGCTCAGACGTGTCAGATTGGGCAGAGCTAGAGAATGACATCATACGTGGTGGAAGAAGCCTAGTTTGAAGACATCCGCTGACTGAGCCATACATAGCACAACTGCCTAACTGTAGATAGTGAACTGAATCCCAGCTGGTAGAACAGCCTTTACAGTAAGTGAGCAGCATCAGATCACCTTCACTGAAACCACATCACAATAATTTCACAGATACATTGACAGTGACAGCAGAAAAAAGGCCTATCAGTCTATCCAGTCTGCCCACCCTACCCAACTACTCTGCACTTACCCTAGTGGGCATCCCTTCCCTTTGTTTCTGCCCCCCTTTAGCTAATACCTTATGCCTGTCCCAGCCCGCTTGAAGCTGTTCACTGATTTGGCCTATACCGCTTCCTATACATGAAAATTACGTACCTACCGTAATTATGATCTTTCTGTGTATCTTCACCATTCATCACCTTTGGGTACATGGCTGGAGGTCATGACCCCGCGGGAGCTCTTTTTTTTTTGGTAGGCGGAGCTGACGCACCATCGGCGCCAACCTCGAGGCCAACGCATTGCGTAGTGCTCACGGGTTGACCGTTAGGCGCTGTCAGCTCTGCTTGCCTGTTAGTTCTGAGTCGCCGGAGAGGTAAGAGGAAGGGAGTGGAGGGTGGGACAAGGAAGTCCAAGGGACAGAAAAAGGAAAAGATATGTAAACTAAAAGGAGACATAACAACTGAGAGGACAGAAGAGGAAGAAGTCGGAAACTAAGGGATTGGGAGGGTCCCAATCTCTGGAAATAGAGGAGGGAGGTAGGGTGGAATAAAGAATTTAGGAAGTAGGATGAGAGGGGGAGAAGGTTAAACACATCCTAGACCCTGGTCTGTCTCCAGACTGTATAGGAACTGCAAGGAGTAGCCAAAGGCTTCTTGCCAGAATTCAAGGCACAGAATGGCATGCAAAAGCTCCATTTGAGCAGAATCGGCTATTCTGGAAGAAGGACAGGGCACAGAGAATTAACACCCTTTTAAGGAAAGATTTTGGTGAAAAAGGAAAAGGAGTTTTTTTTTTTTTTTTCAGTAATAAAGGCAGAGAGGGACAGTCAAAAAGCAGGGATACTGAATGAACACTTCCGTTCAGCATTCACAAAAAGGAGGTGGGGGAGATGCCTAATCCAATTAATAGAAGCACTCTGGATAGAGGGGTAGATCCCAGTCCCTTCACAGAAGAAAGGGTTCTGAAAGAACTCCTAAAACTGAAGGTGGACAAAGCAATGGCGCCAGATGGAATTCACCCCAGAATTCTAAAAGAATTAAGCAGAGAACTAGTGACACCGCTGACTACCCTTTTTAACAAATCATGGGAGGATGGTGTGGTACCTGAGGACTGGAGGAAGGCAGATGTGATTCCCCGTCACAAAAGTGGGGCCAAGACAGAGGCAGGAAACTACAGACCTGTCAGTTTGACCTCTGTGGTAGAGAAAGTGATGGAATCACTTCTGAAGGAAAGAACTGTTGAGTACCTAGAGGCCAGTGGGGCACAGGACCCAAGGCAGCATGGGTTCACAGCGGGGAGGTCATGTCAGACGAATCTCACAGATTTCTTTGACTGGGTGACCAAAGTAGTAGACCAGGAAGGGGCTGTGGACATGGCCTACCTAGACTTTAGCAAGGCATTTGACACAGTCCCACACAAAAGATTAATAGTTAAATTAACCAGCCTCGGATCTGGTCCCAGAGTAGTAGCCTGGGTAAAACATTGGCTGGACAACAGGACACAGAAGGTAATTGTAAATGGAGTCCACTCTGAAGAAAGAGGGGTTACTAGTGGGGTACCGCTGGATTCAGTATTGGGTCCAGTCCTTTTTAATGTCTTTATTTAAGTGACATTGCAGAGTGACTAGAAGGAAAAGTATGCCTCTTTGCAGATGACACAAAGATCTGCAACAGGGTTGATACACAAGGAGGCGTGGAAAGGATGAGAAGGGACTTGGCAAGGTTGGAGGAATGGTCAGAGTATGGCAGCTAGGATTCAATGCAAAGTGCAAAATAATGCACCTGGAAACAAGAACCAGGGAAGATTACACAATTGGGGGTAGTAACAACAACAAAAATGGAAAGGGACCTGGGGTAATCATATCAGATGACCTTAAGGTTAGCAAGCAATGTGAGGAAGGCAGTAAGGAGGGCTGGGGGTATACTGGGATGTATAGAGAGAGGCATCACCAGCAGAAAACAGGAAGTTGTTATCTCTCTGTACAGACAGTTGGCGAGACCCATCTGAAGTACTGCCCAGTCCTGGAGATCCCATCTCCGCAAGGACATAGACAGGATGGAGGCAGTTCAGAGGGGGCAACTAAAATGGTGCAGGGTCTGCAAGAGAGCCATATGAGGAGAGACTAAAGGAGCTTAATATGTATACCCTTGAAGAAAGGAGGGAGAGGGGGGGACATGATAGAAATGTTGAAGTACCTCAGTGGAATCAACAAAGTCCAAGAGGATAACATCTTTTAGAAAAAGAGATGTGCAAGAACAAGGGGGACACAATTTGAAGATAGAGGGGGGATGGCTCAGGCGCAATGTGAGGAAGTGATTGCTGACTGTCAGCGTTCAAAAATCGAATGGTGTATGATTTTCCTGGCCACTATGAAAATCAGACATGAAGGAGCTACGTATAGCTTCTGGGAAGTGGACAAAGCAGATAAGTTTGTAGCGGAGCTAAAGAAAAAGACTGGATGACTGCCCAGAAAGAGGAGAGTTCACGCTAGCTGGAGGGAGAAGACATCCAGTTTTCTCGTAAATATTTAAAATGTTGAAAATGTGAATCAAAACCTGTTGTAGCAGTTGGATGAGACTAATGAAGGACGCCTGTCCTAACCGTTATCGCTGATGTTCATGGGATGAAATTGGTGGGGGTTCCCCTTTAAAAGAGACTAGCATGTTTGTGCCTCCCTTGCGCTACTCATGTGCAACATTGGACTGAGAACTGAATGGGATGAGAGAGAGGCCTGGAGAGAGTACTGTCCATGAGATGGCTGATTTCGGCCTCAAGGGACGATTGATATGTGTGGCTCATGTCCTACTAGCCCCTGCTCCATGGAACCGGAGGAATGCTGAGACCCGATTTGCGAGGGGGGCCTGCGAGTTGAAAATGATTCGTGCGGCCTAGCCTCGTGGAGCAGAAAAGGTACGCAGTTTACTTAAGCGAGGGGGAACAAAGGAGTCTGCAGGTCTGCATCTGATGGGGGGGGGGTAGAAAGGGATAAGAAGGGGGCTTAGTTTCATATATATATATATATATATATATATATATATATGCCAAAAATTTTACAGCATTTGAATGGGGTTACTGAGGAGCGACCATTTTGGTCAAATTATTAAGGAGGTGGATGAGAAAAGCCTGAGGAGGATTATCAGATGTGGACCGCTTCCCCAACCCTTACACCATTAAATAGGAAGAGTGCTGAGACCTGACTTGCGAGGAGGGCCTGTGCATTGAGATTGAATCATGCAGCCTAGCCTTGTGGAAGAAAAAGAGGTATGCAGCTGATCTGGGTGAATGAGGGATAGATGAGCATGCATGCTTATGCATAGAGGTCGACTGAAAGAGGAAAGGCGGGGAAAATGTTATGGCAAGGAGGGATGCTGATTCGAAAGGACAGGCGATTGATAAATATCATATCTTGAATGCAGAGGAAGGGGAATTCCTTGGGCTCAGGAATAAGTGTGTACCTAAACGAGCTGGAGGAAAGAGAGATTGGTGGATAGAGAGTACAGTAACCCGGGAGGTGGGGGGAGAAAAGGTTGATCAAAATTGTTCTTTTTTGACTCAAACCCTTTAGAATATTAACAGGGGGGAGAACATACTTGCCGTGGAAATGTATGTTTCTGAGGGGAGAAGGGGAGATTGTATTGTATATAGTTCGGGGGGGCATAGTTTAAATGTTGTATGTTATGTGTTTACAGTTAGATTTAATTGCTAGGTCCACATTGCGATATAAAGTAAGAGAAGAAATGATGCACACTATGATGGCCGCAGACTGGAACTCTGTTGTAAAGATGGGGGAGATGCACGTATTGATATTATAATGGCTCAGAAGGAGAGGGTGAATAGTGTCTCGTGGAATGTTCAGGGCTTTTCCTCTCTGATTAAATGTACCAGTCTTCTCACGGCCCTTAGGAGGGCACATGCCCATGTTGCCTTACTACAAGAAACACACTTGCCACCTATAGAGCACCAGAAACTGGTGAGTAATTGGGTAGGGATATGCCATGCTGCTTCCTTCTCCTCACACAAGAGGGAGGTGGCAGTATTAATACACAAGCACCTTCCCTTTAAGGTAATAAGAGTGGTGCAAGACAGGAGTGAAGGGAGATACGTGTTTGTAGAAGGAGTGCTGCATGGGGCGCGGGTCACATTTGGGAGTGTATATGCACCTGCTGTTTTTGAGCCCTCGTATTATCGTTCCATTTTAGACTTGCTTGTAAGAGAACAATTTCAGGAGCTGATAATGGGTGGAGACTTCAATTGTACTACGGACCCAAAGATGGATCACTCGGAAAGTAGGGGAAGGGGAGGAAGCTGCATGAAACAGTGGATGGAAGGCTTAGTGGATTTAGACATACTGGATGCATGGAGAACGGCCAATCCCACGCTCAGGGAGTACACCTTTTACTCCAATCCTCATAAGACGTGGACCAGGCTGGATCACATCTATATTGAAGGGGGTGGTATCACAAGATGGCAGAAATTAGGCACGGACCTATACACATTTCAGACCATGCCATGGTGATTATGGCATTAGAATTTGAGGCCAAAGGGCTGAAACCTGCCTCATGGAGATTCCCACTGTACCTGATAAGAAAAGAGGAGTTTAGGACTTTTTTTGAAAGAGCAGCTGGGGAGCAATGTGGAGCTTAATAAAGAAACTGCGCCATCCAAACAGGTGTTTTGGGATGCAGGGAAGGCCTATCTAAGAGGGGTTACCATAGGCTACGTGGCAAGATATAAAAAGGAGCAGCTTAAGCGTCAAGAGGAGCTGCATCAGAAGGTTAGGGAATTGGAGCGTAGAGCAGTCGGGGCGGGGGAGAGGAGGTGTTACAGATGCTGGCAACGGCAAGGGGACCCTTAATAATATGCTAGCAGAGCAAACAAGAACTCAGATATGGTTTCTGAAACATAAATTCTATGAATGGGGCAATAAACCAGGACCCATGCTGGTGAACCTCATTGGGGTAGAAGGGGGAGTGCGAGAATTCAAGGGATACGAGAGGAAGGAGGAGCCCTGACCAGGGAACCCCAAGCTATTGGGGATAGGTTTAAGAAGTTTTACCTGGCCCTATATAAGGCTGAATGTGAAGGTACAATGGATAGGGCAGGGAAATTTTTTTGGACAAGGTCAAAATTCTGGGAATCACTGAGAAGCAACGGGAAGAGCTGGGCGGTGAAATCTCTAAGGAAGAAATCAGAGTGGCCATACAGCGCATGAAGTCTGGCAAAGTGTCTGGGCCAGACGGCCTCCCAGCTGAGTTCTATAAGGGAATGGGACAGGGGGTGTTGGATTTCTTGTGGGAATTATTTTGGGAATCTAGGAAGGGAAATCCATTTCCGTCCACTTATGGAGGTAGCGACGATTTGTGTTATTCCGAAACCTGGAAAGAACCCCCAGGAATGTGCCTCTTATAGGCCTATATCCCTGTTGAATGTGGATGCTAAGATTTATGCTAAGGTCCTGGCTGCCCGACTGGATGTGTTACTCCCGCAGCTGATACACCCAGACCAAACAGGTTTCATACAGGGAAGGCACTCCTACCATAATGTGAGGAAGGTTCTGAATGTGGTGCACTGCTCTTCTCGGCGTCCAGGGATGACAGCGGTTTTGTCCCTGGACGCCAAGAAGGCTTTTGACCGAACTGAATGGAGATACCTCTTTGAGGTATTGGGCAGATTCGGACAAGGGGAAAGATTCATTGGTATGATTAGGGTTTTGTATGGCTCTCCACAAGCTGCGGTGCTGACCAATGGGGTGTTGTTGGAGCAGTTCTCCTTGTTCAGGGGTACGAGACAGAGAAGTCCGCTTTCCCCACTATTATTTGATTTAGCAATTGAGCCCTTGGCCATGGTCATTAGACAGAATCTGCATATCAAGGGAATCGGGGGCAAGGGAGACAAACAACACAAAATGTCGCTTTATGCGGACGACATGATCTTGTATTTAAGCGATCCAGAGCACTCCATGCCTCCCTTACTAGAACTTATCGAAGGGTTCGCCACCTTCTCAGGATACAAGATAAACCTAGATAAGTCAGAGGTAATGTATCTAGGGAAGGGGATGGTAAGGGGGAAGGATATGTAGGGCTTAAGAGAGGTTCGTTCCTCCTTTAGATACTTGGGGTTAAATACTGGGAAGAATACCCCAGAACTTTACTGTCTGAACTATATCCCCTTAGTTAATAGCACTGTGGCAGAAATGAAGAGGTGGAGAGCACTTCCACTGTCCTGGATAGGGCGAAGGAACCTAATCAAAATGAATATCCTACCAAAGATCCTCTATCTGCTGCAGCTGCTCCCAATGGGCCTTAATAAGAGGGATAACAAGAAGTTGGAGAGGGGCTTCTCTGAATTTTTATGGCAGGGGAATCAGTTTGGGCAGGTTAAAGGCTAGCTCAATGGGTGGAGGGTTAAATTTTCCTGTCATGAAGAGCTACTACCTGGCTGCACAAATGAGAATTGTAAAAGACTGGGTTGCCAGACCTGATGCGGCTAGTTGGATAGATCTGGAGGAAATGGAAGCCCAGGGTAGGCTTTCAGCATACCTGGCTAGAGGAAGGAGGAAGGCATACATTTCCCAGGCTCGGTTCAACCCTCTGGTGCTGATGGTACTGGAGAGCTGGACACAGAGCAAGAAGGCTTTGGGGGGGGACAGAAGTCAGAGATGATACTCCTACTGATATGCAGGAACCCTTTCTTTCGGCCCCAGACTGGAGGACCCAGGATTGGAGGAATGGGACACTAGAGGGGTGCAGTGCATAGGAGACCTCCTCAGGGGGAAGGACATATGCTCTTTTCATGAGCATAGGGAGACCAGAGGGGTGCCAAATAACCACTTGTTTCAGTTCTTTCAGGCCAGGAACTACTGTAAACAGATAAGGAAGCAAGGGCTACAGGCAACTTCATTGGAAAAGGCAGAGGCCTTGATTTGCAGAGCTAGGAGGGACCCTAATGGTATGGTGGGGACTATGGTGCATATAATTCGAGACAATATCAGAGATATGACACGCAATACTAGGGGTCTATGGGAAAAGGATTTGGGATTTCCAATTTCTGATTATAACTGGGGACTTATACCAGAAAATACACATGGGCCTAATCATTTCAAATAAATATAGGGAATCAGCTTATAAATTTGTACATAGGCTCTACTGCCCTCCGGTGGTCCTACACAGATACCAGCTGGAAGTAAATAAAACTTGTAACAGGTGCAAGGAACAGAGAGGTACATACTTCCACTGCTTTTGGGCATGCCCCGGATTACAAATATTTTGGAAAAGGTTAGCACAGACCCTGAGTGGTATGCTGCGCTCAGACGTACCGTTCACTCTAACTGACCTATTGTTTGGCATGGAGACAGGAGAGGGAGAGGTAGAGGAGTGGTCCCTACATAGAAAATGGCTCAGAGTGCTGCTCTCACAGGCCAGACAGGCCATTCTGAACACTTGGGTATCGGCATTGGATCCTTCCATTGAGCAGTGGCGCTCTCTGACTATAGGGGGTTTGGTAATGGAAAAGAGGTCTTATCAGATTAGAGACAAAATAGAGACCTTTCTATCCATATGGAGCCCCTTTCTAGTGGCACTGACCATGGAGGAAGCATTGGTCTTACAGGCTGGGAGTTAAGGCGTGAGCAGAGAGACCAATAGCAAAAAGGGAGGAAGGATATTAAGCAGCATATAAATTTATGAATTGGTGGAAAGCAGTAGAGTAATAGTAATAGACTAGAGAATATGATTTGTGTGGTATATGTGGACCTTTGTAAATAGTTGTTAGAGTTTTAACTGTATAAAGTATGTGTGTTTTAACAATGAATGTAACAATTTTTACATGCACAAAATCTTAATAAAAGTTTTAAGCAAAAAAAAAAAAAAATAAGATGGACGGGAACAAGGAGGAGGAAAGAATGGAGGGCAACTGCCAACTCCCACCCCACAGGGGTGGAGCTAATGCACTGGAGAAGGAGTGCCCCCCATGCTGACCACTCTCCCGAGAACATTATCCCATGTACCCGTTTACCCCACTCCTGACAAAGAAAGGAGGGGACGAGGTTGGGCACAGAGAGGAAGGGGGACCCAGAGACTGAGGCCCCAGGGGGATGGAGGGCGGGATTGTGATGAATGGTGAGGATACACAGAAAGATCATAATTACAGTAGGTACGTAATTTTCATAGCTTATCTGTGTCAATCTTCACCATTCATCACCTTTGGGTCAGTACCGAGCCCCCCCCCCCTCGGAAGGGGGTTTTCTTTTACACCCTAAGGGACAGAATCCCTTAGCTCAGTGGGTGACACACTAGGAGGGAGAACCTTCAGGGCCTGGAGAGGCCCGAGAGTGGGGAGAGTGAGACGGGGACTCCCTGGAGGGGGAAGGAAGTGGCCCCGACAAATGCCGTCTCGCTCTACGGGAGAAGAGCTTGGTTCTCTGGTGAGCAGAGTTAATCACCCTACGCTGGGCTAAGAGTGACAACCGGGAAAGACGCAGCCATGCTGTCCGTCTAGTGCAGATCGCTGTCCCTACAACCCTGGATGCCCTCGCTTGGTGCCTTGCTAGCTCCAGGCCACGCGCAGAGAGTGCAATGGCTTGTCTGGTTTGCTCCGAGTCAGGCAACGAGGCTAGGAGCTGACCTAGCCTGGACCACAAGAACCTGTCATAGGCTGCATAGTGGGCCTGATGTGTGGAAATAGAAAGCAACAACCATGCCGAGTAGAAAGCCCTCCTACCCCAGAAGTCAAAATCCGAGGAGTCTTGATCTGGGGCAGATCCCGGTGAAGGGCGCGAAGCCCATCGGGAGTGTCCAACTGTGTCAATCCGGACTGCGGATGAGGCATGGAACCTGGAGACTCCGGGGGAGGGGGTGCAATACTGCTGGCAGAAATCCCTAGGGGCAGGAACTCCGGAGAGGGCCTCTGCCAGAAACGCAACGACGCCTCCGGAAAGGGAGCAGGCCAGGGGGGCACCACAAGGGTGACCTCGCTGAAATCGCCTAGAAAGGCGTGCGCAGAGTGCTCTGGATTGCTTAAAGTGGCAGGGGTGAGGTGCAAGTCCTCCAACATCCTCACAAGGAAACGCTGATACTCAGAGAGATCAGTGGCTGGAGAGATGTGGACAGAAGCCTCCTCTCCCCCAGAAGAGGGGGATGAAGAGTTGGAGGGCACCGAATGCTCAGAGGCTGGCTGCTTGGAAGGAGGTTGAAAAACCTGACTGTCCATTGCCCTGATGTAAGCTGGGAACTGAGCAGCCACAGCCCTGAACTGCTCCCAGGAGAGAGGCCCGCTAGGACCAAGGATGCCTGGGAGGGCAGGAGAATGTGGCAGAGGGATAGGGACAGAGCCGAGAAGAGATGTCGGCTGACCTCCACCTGGGCTAGGGAGCAGAACAACAGCACCCAAAGAAGAAGGTGCTCCGGAAGACTCCATAGCCGACAGCTGAACAACCATTTCGGTACTGCCTTGGCTGCGCCCGGAAGAATCCCCCCTGTGAGGCAACCGGGGGAGTATAGGTCCAGAAGGACGGTCCCCTACCTCAAAAGAACGGGGCTCTCTCAAAGAGATCGAGGAGGAAGAGCGGAGATCGACACTACGGCTTCTCCCAGAGCCCAGGAGGGCCCCAGAAAAAGGTCACCTTGCAGAACCCATGCCCCTCGACCCCTCGGAATCCGAGAGAGCCCTCCTCTTCGAGAGGGCCAGCCTAGGTAGCTGACAGCCCTGGCCATAACCCAAAGGAGCTATCCAGGGCGCAGCACCCTCCTCTCCTGCAGGTGCCCTGATCAGCCCCAAAGTTGGGCGATCCAGGCACACCACAGGCGGGGGTACCACTGCTGAGGGGTCAGTGAACCCACCAAGACTGGGCTGCAGAGCAATGGTGGCCTGCACCACTGCCCGCTGGTTAGCATCTCGGCAGCCATCGACCCCAACTCATAAGGAGGCTGACTCTGGCTTGTCGAGGACTCTACAGGACTGCCCACCCCAAGAGTCAACCCCAAGGAGTCAGACTGCTCGTCTGACTCAGAGTCCGACTCCGCCTCTGAAGAGATAGAGGCTGAGGCCCTGTGCCAGACCATAGGAGGTCACCCGCTGCCATCCTTGCCAAATGGGGTGCCAGAAACCGAGATTGCGCCCGAGCCAGTGCCAGTATCACCCACAGCACCATGAATGGTATCCGTGGAGGACACGGCCCCGGCCCAAACAGCAGCCCCGGAGTCAGAACCAATCATGGCGCCGCGAGCAGCGCCGAGGGTGGGGACGGCGCCGACAGCTCGCATAATGCCACGCGCCACAGATAGCGCCACCTGGCTCCACAATACCGCGAACAGTGCCGAGGGCAGGGGTGGCACCGACAATGGTGCCGACAGCGGAATCTAAAGCCCCCATGGCACCAAGTCCCGAGCAGGACACGGCGCCATGCTCAACCTCAGCGCCACGAACAGCGCTGAGGTGAGAAGAGAACAAAGATGGCACCTTAGAGACTCACACTGCACCGCTAGCACTATCGGCGCTGCGAATGGTGTCGACAGCAGACACGGCGCCGAGCTGCAAACCAGCGCTGACGACAGCTTCGTCAGGGCCCACGGCGCCGCAAACAGTGCCGAGGCCCGAAACGGCACTGACTGATGGCATCAAGGACGGTGCCGACCTGGGCCTTGCGAACCGCAGGTCCGACACCGGGGGAGCTTTCACCCCCGCAGGGGCGATTGCCTTGGCGGCGCCCTGCCCGCCCCTAAAGGAGCTGACGGCCTCGCATCATGGAAGAAGCCTCGGCAATGGCCAGGCTACTAGAAGCCGAGGCTCCCACCTCCTCGTCCATGTAGAACTGGGAGGGACCCAGAGGAAAGGCCAAGTGTGTGTGGCTAGCCCAACGAAGCGCACCGACTCCCGAAAGTCGGATTGAGCTCGTCTCTACTTTCCACACGCTGCTCGCGACCCCATGTCCATGGAGAAACAGGCGTCGCACAAATCCACGTCGTGAAGCAGGCCAAGACACGTAAGGCAACAGTCGTGCTGGTCGGTGATGGAAAATTTATGGCCGTAAGGGCACCGTCGCATGGGGAGCCATCCTGTCTTTCGAAGTCTTCTTGCCCTCCTACCCAGACATGACCTGCGAGGAAAAAAACACCAAAAACAGACTCGATGTCGCCAAGAATAAAAATAAATGGAAAGATCTTACCAAGCGACGTCGAGTAAGGCAACTAGAACCGGCAAGAAAGGAGCCGACGGACTGCAGCACAGAGGAATAATATAGCTGAAAGTCGAAACTGCATAGGCGGTAGGCCTCAAGTTCTGCAGAGCTTCCCATGAGGTGACCTCGACGGCGGTAGATGAAGAACTGGCAGGCAGGCGGAGTCGACAGCGCCTAACAGCCAACCCGCAAGTGCCATGCAATGTGTCGGCCTCAAGGGTGGCGCCGATGGTGTGTCGGCGCTACCTACCAAAAAAAAAAAAAAAAAAAGAGCTCCTGCGGGGTCATGACCTCCGGCCATGTACCCAAAGGTGATGAATGGTGAAGACTGACACAGATAAGATCGGCTTATTCCACCTGTCCACAACTTTTTCTGTGAAAAAGTGCTTATGGATGCCTCTTTTGAATCTCCTCCCTGTGAGTTTAAGGGAGTTTACTCTCATCCCTGTAGCGCAACTCAAGGAGAAATGTTTCTTGATGTTCACCCTATTTATCCCATGCAGGTACTTGCATGCCTCAATCATGTCACCCCTTTCCCTCCCTTTCTCAAGGGTGTACATGATAAAAAGTCCTGCAGCCTCTCCTCGTATGTCTTGCCCCCTAGTTCATAGACCATTTTGGTTGCCCTGCACTGTACTGCTTCCACCTTGTCATAGTCTCTCCTCAGGCGTAGACAGGTGTGGTTGCACCAGTAACATGTACAATGGGAGGATCACCTCCTGACTTTTTTCGCTTATCCCCCTCCCTATGCAAATCAGCATTCTGTCTGCCTTGCCCACAGCTCTATTACAATATGTTGTTTTTAGGCTCTCCGATATCAAGACCCCTAGGTACTTTTCCACTGTGATGCGCCTTCCAGCCCTACTCCCCCCATTTCATATTGTACTCTTGGGTTCCTCTTTCCAATGTGCATCCCTTTACATTCTTTTTTGCATTGAAGCCCAGCTGCCACATATGAAAATTACGTACCTACCATAATTGTTGATCTTTCTGCATATCTTCACCATTCATCACTGGAGAGGTTCGAGGTGGAGGCACAGGACCCCGCAGGAGAGATTTATTTTTCTCTAGGGGGAGGAGCTGGTGCCGGGACGGCACTACCCTCAAGGCCAATGCAATGTGTGGTGCTTGAGGGTTGGCCAGTAACCGACGCTGACTCCTCCTCCACCTCAGTTCTGCACACCAGAGAGAGTGGAAAATCAGAGGAAAAGGAGAAGGGCGGGGCAAGGGAGCCCAAGAGACTGTAAAAGGAAAGGATATAAACAGAAAAAGAAATAAGGCCGGCCACAAGAGGAAGGGAAGTTACCTAGGGGTCTGGGACAGGGGGCCTCAACCACTGGGAAGACCAAGGGAGGGATAGTAGTAAGGGAGGGAGGGAGAGTAAAACAAGAACAGAAAAGAGAGGGAAGAGGAGATGAGAGACCCATATGACACCCCAGCAGAGGTCTAAGGGACTCCCTGGGGACCAGAAGAGCCCGCGCTGCTCAACTCCACTCTCCCAGACCCTTTTTTCTTATAGAGAGCTCCACGGTAGGAAGGGAGAGAACTGTGCAAAACCTCCAGGTTGAATCTGAAGGCAATACATACTGTAGATGAAGACTAACTGGACAAGACCCAGCAGAGCAAACTACGAGTTAGAGCACTAAGCCTTAAAAGTGCACTCCAAGATAACAGGGTGCCAAAGATCTCTCACTTCTGTCCCTAATTACCCAAGGGTGGGGACACAGCCCACCCCAGGGTGGGATCCCCCTCTTAAGATAGACCTTTTCAACAGAAGGGGGCTTAAGAGAAGAGATGTTACACACTCTGAGCTGGAAAGGCAGGGGGCAGACAGGTGGTTGTCTGAGTGGAAGTCTCCCCCTTTTTTTTATCCGTAAAGAGGGGGACCCTGCCCAGGATAACCCAGACAGGTTAACCAGAAAAGCAGGAGTAAAAGCTTCAGGAAGAAAGTGAACTGGAGGTCCCCAGGGCCTTTTCACTTTCCCAACATTCGAGATGAGAATCCCAAGGTTAACTCGAGACCAGAGCTGGATATCTGGGCCTCCTAAGAAGAGGGCCCTAGAAAATCCAAAGAGGGGTCCCCATCAGGACCGCGAGAAGCGGGGCCCCAGGGAGTTCCATCATAAGAAGGCAAGTGCCCCTGCTTGCCCTCCCCCAAAGGTGGATCCCTGTCTCTTGATGAAAGATCAGAGGACCCGGAGGTGCCAGCAGGACAAGTCCCACAACTGGCCTCAACTGGTGGAAGGCAAGCAGGGAGGAAGCACTGCCCAGAGGCTGAGGCCCAAAGAGGGGGGAAGGTGGGCAGGAAACAGTGATGAATGGTGAAGATATACAGAAAGATCAACAATTACAGTCGGTATGTAATTTTCATATCTTATCTGTATCAATCTTCACCATTCATCACTGATGGGTGACTACCAAGCCCGCCGAAGGGGACCTGGCACCTCCCTGAGGGAAAGGGTTTCCTTCAGCCCATGGTGGGGGATACACAGGGAGAGGAGACCCTCACTGGCCATGCGAGGCCCGTTACTGGTCAGGGCGAGGCAGGGTCTCCCGTTGCCTGGGAGTAGGAAGTCACCCCTGAAGCTCCCTCCTCACCCTGTTAAGAAAAGGTGGGTCCCCCAGAAAGTGGAAGCAATCACCCTGCAACGGGCCAGGGGTGACACCCGGGAAAGGTGAAGCCATGCCTTCTGCCAGATGCAGATCGCTGACCCTGCCAGTCTGGACACCCCCTAACTGGTGTCATACAATGCCCTTGCTTGGTGCCTTGCAAGCTCCAGGCCATCTGCAGAGAGGGGAAATGGCTTGTCTGGTTGCCTCTGAATCAGGCACTGATGCTAGCAACTGGCCTAGCATCGATCCTAAGTGCCTGTGGTAGGCAGCATGATGTGCCTGATGGAAGGCGACAGACAGCATGAGGCACACAGAGGAGAAGACTCTCCTTCCCCAGAGGTCAAACTCCGCAGAGTTGGCCCCTGTAAGCCAGTTGTGCCTCAGGTTTCTATGCCCAGTAGGGGTTTCCAGGAAACTCAGTCCAGAAGTAGGATGAGGCAAAGTTCCTGGAGACCCCAGGGGTGAGCAACACCTGTACTGGCAGTCCCTTGGGGCTGGAGAAGGGGCTGAGGGATGCTGCCAGATATGGTACGACGCTTCCCAGAAGGAACCAGTCAGGCAGGCACCACCAGGTGATCTGCACTGTACTCACTCAGGAAGGCACATGTCACCCACTCAGGATTGTGTATTGCCACATGTGAAATATGGAGCTCATCGACCATCCTCTACAAGAAACGCTGATACAAGGTCTGATCAGCGTCAGAAGAAAGGTGGACAGAACAATCCTCTTCCTCAAGCGAGGAAGATGAAGAGGCCAACGAGTCCGAGGATTCAGAGTCTGGCTACTCCTGGGAGGACAGGTAGAAGACCAGTTTGACCATGGCCCTATCATACCTGGGAAAGTCATCAGCCATGGCCCTGAATTGCTCCCAGGTTGGGCCCTGAAGGACCCACATGACCCAGGAAAGAGGGAGGAGAAGGAGGGGGAAACTTGCTACCTGGGTGAGAAGACCCTCTGCTAGGGTTGCAAGACCTGGCAGACAATCCAACCCTAGAGAGGGATCCGCTGGTCTCCCCCATCACCAGCGACTCAACCAGACTGAAGCGTTCGAGACTGAGCCCAGGCAGGCACCACCAGGTGATCTGCACTGTACTCACTCAGGAAGGCACGCGTCACCCACTCAGGATTGCGTCTTGCCACATGTGAAATATGGAGCTCATTGACCATCCTCTACAGGAAACGTGGATACAAGGTCTGATCAGCATCAGAAGAAAGGTGGACAGAACGATTCTCTTCCTCAAGCGAGGAAGACAAAGAGGCCGATGAGTCCGAGGATTCAGAGCCTGGCTACTCCTGGGAGGACAGGCAGAAGACCAGTTTGTCCATGGCCCTATCGTACCTGGGGAAGTCATCAGCCATGGCCCTGAATTGCTTTCCCAGGTCGGGCCCTGAAGGACCCACATGGCTTGGGAAAGAGGGAGGAGAAGGAGGCAGAAGGAGGGGGAAACTTGCTACCTGAGTGAGAAGACCTTCTGCTAGGGCTGCAAGACTTGGCAGACAATCCAACCCTAGGAAAGGATCCACTGGTCTCCTCCATCACTGGCAGCTCAACCAGACTGAAGCATTCGGGACTGAGTCCAGTAGGGAAATCCCGCATGTGGGGCATCCGGGCCACGTAGCTCCAGAAAGGCAGCACCTAACCCCATCTACAGGGGTCCCACCTGGAGAAGAAGGAGAGAAGGAGGCCTCAGCACTGCAGCTCCTCCCCAAGCCCCGTAGGGTTCCAAGTGAAGGCTGCCACGCATCACCCCGGCCCCTCATCCCCTTTCGACTCCAAGAGGGACCTCTTCCTCACCACCAGTCCTAAGGGTGCTACCATATCCACCGCACTCACTGGAGGAACGGCAGATGTGACAGCCCCTTCTCCAGCAAGGGAGGACAGAACAGTGCAGAAATTGGCGCTGGCCCTGGTCTCTGTGCCAGAGGACTCAATTTCTATGGAAGCAGTGCAGCTCTCGATACGAGGCTCCCCCTCAGCGCCTTGAGTGACTTCGGAGGGCTCCCGGCACTGTGGTTGGCACCAGGGCCTGCAAAGAGAGTGACCACTTTACCCAAAGAAAGAGAAGAAGACTGGGGGAGCACCTTAGTGCTGGGTGAAGGAGAGCCTTGGGACCCTGGAGAGTTGGGTAGCCAGTCTGGGTCTGCGTCCCGATCATCCTTCTCCAAAGAGGAGGAGATCAGGGAGCTCACAAGAGTGGCCACCCCCGAAGCCCTCCCTTGGTGCCCCAAGTGGTGCCCTGGGGAAGCCCAGCATCAGCCAAGCCACTGCCCTGTTCACCGGAGCCATGAACGGCTCTGGGATCAGCAGTGGCGCCGATGAGTGGCACAGAGGAAACCACTGGACAGGGCCTAGCAGGTATAGACCACAACACCGTGGGAGCCTGTACCTCCAAGGAGGTGACAGCCAGAGCAGTGCCCCCAGCCAGTCCCCCAGAGGAGCCAGACTGTCCCTCCGGCACAGTGGAAGGGACCTCCACCCTGGCGAGACTTGATGTGGCATAGGCCCCCTCTACCAGGGTACATGTAGTACCGGGAGGGGACCCGGATGAAGGACCAAGAGACCTGCACCTGACGTACCGCAAGTGACGCTGCCCCTGAAGGTCGGTGGAGCACGGCCGACCTTAAACGCATGGTACTCCAACACACGGCTGTCAACTGAGAAGCAGGCGTCGCAGTGGTCCATATCGTGGTTTGGACTCAGGCAGATCAGGCATTGGTCATGCTGGTTTGTCATGGTCATCTGCCGGCCACAGGGACACAGACGCATGGGGGGCCGGCCCGCTCTAGATGACTTCTTGTCCATCTTTTTCTTGTCCACCATAGCTGGCAGAAATAAAAACATAACAGCAAAATACCGCAGATAATAGAAGAGAACTCTTCCACAGATATTTCCTCCTCTATAATATGGGACACGTTAAAAGTGGTAATCCGAGAGGAGATAATTACATATTCCTCATAAAGGGAAGCAGAGGGAGACTCAGTATACAAAATCAGAGAGGAAATTAAAAACGCTCCAACAAACCCAGGATCTGATCCCCCCACAGGGACAAGTTCGAATTTGTCAACTGAAGGCAGAAATGCAAAAGATTTTAGATGAAAAAGTCCAACAGGCCCCATCTTATTTTAAAAAAATATAAATTTGAGGGGGGTTCTGGGGGGCCTGAAACCTGGCACGCATAAGAAAGCAAAAAGTCTCCTCCACCATCACGAAGATATGCTCCATCAATGCAAATGGCACAGTAACATCTCTCCCCGAGATTTTAACAAATTTTGAACAATATTACTCTGCTATATACGGCACCTGGTAAACCTGATGAAGGGGCAATAAACCAATTTCTCTCCTGAATCACTCTCCCAACCTTTACCTCACAACAACAGAGGATATTACTTCTGCCAATTGGACTCGACAAGATTAAAACTGCTATAGCAGAAGCTAAAATACAGAAATGCCCTGGCCCGGATGGCCTACCATCTGAATGGTACAAGGCATTCCAAAAATAGTTAGCCCCCTCTCTGTTGGCAGCTTTTCGGGAGAAACAGGAGGGAGACCTCCCCCCAACCCTAATGGGCTTATGCCACATTATACCCAATATTAAAACCTGGGAAAGATCCAAAAAATACAACCTCATATAGACCCATCTACATATTAAACATGGAATATAAAATCTTTATGTCTATCTAGGCCCGAAGAATGGAAAATATTTTTTCAGCTATAATACATCCCGACCAATCAGGCTTTATCCGAGCCTGCCAGATGGCAGCTAATATCCACCATACAGTACACTTGATGGATCACTTAAATTAAAGACAAATCCAGACAGCCCTGATCAGTCTTGACACAGACAAGGCCTTTGACCAGGTATCCTGGCCTTTTCTGTGGAAGACCTTGGAAAGCTTTGGTTTCCCGGGGGACTTCCTAACCTGGCTTAAATCTTTGTATTCCACCCCCAAAGCACAAATCCGCATTAACGGCTATCTCTCATACCCCCATCTCTCTGCCAAGGGGGTACAAGACAGGGCTGCCCTATTTCCCCACTTCTTTTCTCCTTACACACTGAACCCCTGGCAACAGCAATAACAGAGACCCCTATCATTGAAGGAATACCGTTAGGTGGACACAAATATAAATTGTCTCTGTACGCAGATGACGTTCTTCTGACCCTACTAAACCCTGAACAGTCTGTCCCAGTTCTTCTGGACACTTTACAGTCTTATGCAGAACTATCAGGGTATGTGGTAAATGTTCAGAAAAACACATAACTTACCTGTAGCAGTAATTCTAGGAGTGGTATATGATGTTCGTCCACACTGTCTGGCAGATGCCTTTCCCCTTTAATTCCTGCTGGAACGTCTTCAAGCTGGTTCCTCCCACCCACCCAGGTGGTAAAACCCTTGGCTCCGCCCCTAGACACCAGATCTTTGCCCGCTGGAAGCAAAGTTCTGTGCCTGAGCCTGGGGAGGTTGGGTGGGTCCATGTGTATGAACATCATATACCACTCCTAGAACTACTATTACAGGTGAGTAACCTGTGTTTCTAGGAACGTGTATATGATGTTCTATCCACACTGTCTGACAGACTCCTAGCAGTTCTCTCGGAGGAAGGAGGAAAGGCACACACTCCCTACTTGGGAAAAAGAGGATGGAGTATTGAGGCCCCAAAACCAGCATCCCGGCGTGACTCGAGGTTAATGTGCTAATGGGAAATGAAGGTGCTTGCTGACTTCCAGGTAGCAGCCCTGCAGATTTCCTGGATAGGAACGTCCCTAGAAGCAGCCACCGACGCAGCGGTATGGATGGTGGAATAAGCCCTTAGCCCTTTGGGAGGCTCCCTACCCACCAACCTATAGCAGAGATCAATGCAGGAAGTGATCCACCTGCCAATCGTCCGCTTGGCTACAGGTCTGCCAGCTGCGGCTTCAGCGTAGGTGATAAACAGCTGGCGAACCTCTCCCCGAACTTCAGCCGTACGCTCTTTATAATAGGCTAGTGTTCATTTCAGGTCCAAAGTATGGAGCCTGTACTCGGCCTCCGAGGCGTAATTGGGGTAGTACACCGCAGAGTCATTACCTGGTTAAGGTGAAACTCTGACACCACCTTCGGAAGGAACTTCTGGTTGGGGTGCAGGACAACCTTGTCCCTGTGGAAGACCAGGTAAGGAGACTCCACCGAGAGTGCCTGGAGCTCACTGATCCTTCTGGTTGATGTGATAGCCACCAGGAAGGCGGTCTTCCACGACAGGTGGAAGATGTCACAGCTGTGCATTGGTTCGAAAGGGTTGCCCATGAGCTTTGTCAAAACCAGCAGTAGATCCCACGGAGGAGGTGGTTCACACACCAGAGGGGATATGCAATCTAGGCCTTTGAAAAAGCACCTGACCACCTTCTCCTACCCACTTACTGCTGACGGACCTGCACCCAATAAGAAAATATGGCTGCCAGGTGCACCCTAAGGGTCGTCATCCGAAGTCCCCTTTGGGAGAGGGACCAACATTAGTCCAAAATGCTAGCCATTGGACAGGTCGAAGGGTCCAACCCTTTGCCCTGACACCAAATGGAGAATATTTTCCATTTGAAGGCATAGCATTTTGTGGTCCATTCCTTGTGGGATGCCTCAACAACCATGAGGACCTTATCAGAGAGACCCAGAGCCTGGAACTCCAACTGCTCAGGAACCAGGCTGTCTGGTGCAGGGATTGAAGGTCCGGATAGAGTACCTTCCCCTGACTGATGGACAGTAGGTCTGTGCATGCTGGAAGACGCCTCGGAAGCCTGTTGCTGAGGCTGAGGAGACTGAGGTACTAAAACTGGTGGGGCCAGTCTGGAGCCACTAGGATCACCTGTGTCTTGTCCCTCCTAACCTTGAGGAGCACCTTGTGAATGAAGGGAAGTGGAGGGAAGGCATAAAAGAGGCCTGGGATCCACAGTCTTGAGAAGGCATCCCTCTGCAGAGAGCCCTGCTGAGGGAGGTGGGCACAAAACAGCCTCAGTTTTGTGTTCTCCCTGGAGGCGAACAGGTCCACCTGAGAGGTGCCCCACTGGGAAAACAGATTGTGTACTACCTCCAGATGGAGAGATCACTTGTGAAATGCCTCGCCGTCTCAGCTGAGGGCATCCGCCACCTGATTCGAGGCTCCTACCACATGGATGGCAAGGAGATCTGCCTCCAGGCTGTGCATGAGGGTCCAGATGCGGAGAGCTTCCTTGTACAGAGGCAAGGAGTGCATCCTGCCCTGCTTGTTGAGATAGTACATGGTCGTGGTGTTGTCCATCTGCACCTGGATCACTTGACCCCGAATGAACAGAGCGAATGTGGTCAGGGATAGCCAAACCACTCGGAGCTCTAGCAGGTTGATGTAACATTGGGACTCTTGAGAAGACCAGAGCCTGTGGACTCTGTGTTCCTTTAGGTGGGCACCCCAGCCCATCAGAGAGGTGTCGGTCATCAAGGTGACAGTCGGCTTGGGGCGGACAAATGGGATCCCTTCCTGTAGATGTGCTGGGACGAGCCACCATTGGAGGGCGTCCCACATCCTCTGGGTCATGGTGACCAGCTGGTTGAAGTGACCTTTGCACTAAGACCACCGGCTGGCCAGCTCCCAATGGAGAGAGCGCATATGCCAGCGGGCCCATCGGACCATGCTGGTGCAGGCCACCATGTAACCCAGAAGGCGCAGGAAGTCCCAGGCAGAGCGCAGTTGCCCAACCAGAAATGATCAGGCAAAGGAGAAGAGGACCTCTGCCCTGTTTGCCGGGAGCCAGGCTCTGGATGAAACTGACCACCTGCGAGGGCACAAGTTCCAACTTGGCCTCGTTGACTAGGCGGCCAAGCTCAAAGCAAGTCTAGAGAGCCAGGTCTCTGGACCGCTCTACCTCCTGCCTGGAGGGACCTGCTATGAACCAGTCATCCATGTAGGGGTACACCCGGACCCCTTGGCACCTCAGGTAAGCTGCCATCACTGCAACGTATTTGATGAAGACCCTGGGGGCTGAGAAGAGGCCAAAGGGCATGGCTTGGAACATGTAAAGTATTCCCTCCATCCGAAAATGGAGGAACTTTTGGTGGGACAGCTGGATCAGGATGTGAAAGAACGCATCCTGAAGATCCAGGGAGCAAAACCACATGCCTTGCTCCAGAGATGGTATGATCTGTGCCAGAGTTACCATTCGGAAGGTACGAGACCTGAGAAATTTGTTCAGGTCGTGCAGATCTAGTATGGGGAGCCAGCCCCTCATTCACTTTGGCACCAGGAAACACCGGGAGACAAACCCTGGGTGTTCCGGAGGATCCACAGCTCTGACCATGACATCCTTGTGGAGGAGCTGGGCTATGTCATCTCGAATAGCTGACTGAGTGACTGTGGAAACCAAGTCCTCCCATGGCTCTGCTTGGAGAGTACTGCTAGAATTCCAGAGGCAGACCCTGGCCGACAACTTCCAGAACCCACCTGTCCATGGTAACAATGGACCAGGCGGAAAGGAAGTAGCAGAGCCGGACCCCCACGGGAGGACCAAGGGGAGGCATGAAGGGTATGAGGGTGGCGACTCCCATCCCGTCACTGAGCAGGCTTGGAGGAGAAGGATCCAGCCAAGGGGCTGCTGGGTCCCTTCCCTCCGGGCTTTTGGACCGACAAGGCCACTGTCTTGGCCCGAGGTTGCCAAGACTGAGCTTGCTGGCCCTGCTGTTGCAGGGCTGGTTTGGCCGCAGGAGTGGAGGACCGAAACGGCTTGTGCTTCTGGTGCTTAGCGCCCTTGTCCTTCTGGGCAGATGTCGCACAGTCCAGGGTGGCACTGGACTTTTCAATGCACTGGAGGTGACCCTACACATCGGGCGTGAACAGGTCGGTGCCCAAAAAGAGGACATCCGCCAGCTTGTGTTGGGTATCCACCATGAAAGTTGAGATCCTCAACCAAGCCCCATGGCACTTGGCTACTGCGGCCACGACTGAGCAGGCACAAAAGTCACCAATGTCCAGAGCCGTCTGGAGTTGTTGCCTTGCCACTGCCCTCCCCTGGTCTCGGACCTGCTTGACCGTGGTCTGGAGGTCTGCCGGGAGGTGAGGAATCACCTCATCCAGGGAACCTATTAGGGCATGAGAGAAGTGTGTCATCAGCACAGCCGAGCTAGCCTGGTGAAGGCCGAGGGAAGAGGCAGCACAGACTTTCTTAGCCAAATGGTCCAGCTTGGACGTCCCCTGTATTGCCCGAGCGCCAGAAGACGGAGTCAGCCACCAAACCCTCAGCCGAGGGAAGCTCTGAAAACTCCAAAAGGGAGCCAGTGGGTACCACATACTTGCGGGCCATCCGAGTCCAAGGCACCAGGAAAGAGGCATGACGCTGCTAAAGCTCCAGGGCTTGACCAACAATTGCCTCAGCCACTGGGAAGACCTCTGTGGGAGAATTCCCTTTGTCCAGAATCTCTGTGAGGGAATACCAAGCCCGTTTCTGGACAGGCTCGAGTTCCATCCCCATGGACTCAGAGATGAGCCAAAGAATGCCTGTGAGCGATGAAGGACCTTCGTCCATGGAGGTGTCCCCCATTGACTAAGTGTCGATGGGACGTGAGTGCAGGGAGGAATCCTCGGACTCTGAGGAGTCCACATAAAGTGGGTGGCCACCAATGTCACCCTTGACCAACCTAGGATGGTCAGGACTGAGGGTGACCGACAGCTACTGGGGAAGCCCCTCGGCAGTCCAAGCCTCCTTAGATGGCGCTCCAGTTGTTGGCTATTTAGGTGGTGGCTCCACCACAATGGGCGGAGTGGCCTGCTTCAGCCGAGCCGATGTGGTCTGCACCAGCTCCACTGTGGGAGGGATGGTGATGACCAACCCGGACGGGATTTCAAAGTAGGCCATTCAGGTGACAGCCACTTAACGGCCAGGGTAGAAACCGGCGTCGACTTCGACCCGGACAAAACCAGTTGCTGCCACATCAAATCTTCGTAGCATCGACGCAACTTGCGCCGAAGCCTCTCCTCATCTGAGGAGGATGAAGAAGAGTAGTGGCGATGCCACTGTCCGTGGTGCTGGGAGCAAGATTGCCTATAACAGTGAGACCTGCCCAACTCGGAGGAGGAAGACCAAGACCTTGATCATTCATGGCGCTGACAGGGAGCCTCAAAGGAAGCCAGGGAACCCCACAGCTCCTCCTGATCAGGGTCTGGGACCGGCGAGTTCAACTCAGCGGGCTGCGCCAACCCATCAGAGGTCACCAGAAGGACTGGAGTCCTAAAGAGACAGTTATCGGCCTCTTTGGATGAAAACCAGTCAACTGGGTCGAGACAAATGTGAGCTGCGTCTTCGGTAGGTGTCTCGGCCAACTGGTCTGTCGGGGGCACCATGAAACCAGCAGCCAAGGCCGCGGTTTTGACAAAGTCAAAACCACAGTCTCCTGAGAACGGGAACGTTTCCAATCCCAGGAACATCAACGATGAGTCCTCTCCTTGTCTTTCTTCAACTCCTTTTTGCAAGAGCTCGAACTGTGCAATCCCAAAGGATCCTCTCCTTTAGTTGAGAGGGATTGGCACAACTCCTGGAAGGAAGCCAAGTAAGTGGAGACCAACTGGAGCAGAACAAAGTCCGAGGCCGAAGAGGATTGAGCGGCGGCCTGGTCCGCTTCCTCCTCGAAGGCCTTCAGCTGTTCAAGCTGCTCGTCGGATCCCACCCAACAGACATCCTTGGACTTGAACGGCAGGTAACGCTTCTCCGGTCACCCCAACTGGAGTTGGGCAGTGCGGTCGTCCAACACATTCAGGTGGAAGGACCGACAGATAACACAGGCCTGTGGATCGTGATCAAGGCCTAAGCAACACATGCATGTGGCATGAGGGTCGGTCCGTGACATCTTCTGCCCACAGGGGCACTGGCGAAACCCAGGAGTGGTCTTGTCTTCCATCACGGGAGTGATCGAAGAAAAAGCTGAAGTCGTAACTTGTACGAGTTTTAAAGTTAAGTTTAGGAAGCACATCTGAAGATTCGAGCACCAGGACCGACTACACGTGGGAGCGGTAAGGAGGGAACCTGAATCTTCCAAGCAGAAAGGAAGATCTGCCGTCTAGGGGTGGAGCCGAGGGTTTTACCACCCGAGTGGGTGGGAGGAGCCAGCTTGAAGATGTTCCGGCAGGAATTAAAGGGGAAAGGCATCTGCCAGACAGTGTGGATAGAACATCATATCCACGTCCCTAGAACGGAGATATTAGCTCTAAATTTCTCCCCGTCAAAAAACCTGAAAAGGTTATTCCTTTTACAATGGAACTGCACCAAAATAAAATACCTAGGAGTTATCCTGCCCAAGAATTTGATACATCTTGAATTAATTAATTAAGACACTTTAACCCGAGCAATGGAGGGGGAACTGAGCACCTGGGCTCATCTCCATCTATCTTTTTATTCCAGAATGAGAGTCAATATGAATGACGATATTACCGAAATATTTATTTCAAACCCTCCCACTGTACCCTGCCCTATACTATTTCATGTCATCGAACAAATCCCTATCAAGATACGTCTGGGCTGGTCGACAACCAAGGATGAGATGGACTCTTTTGATGTTGTCTATAGAAAAAGGTGGGCTGAATCTACTTAACTTACAAGAATATTGCAAAGCAGTCTTGTTTAAAACTATATTGTTGTGGCTTAACCCACACTATGAGGCAATATGGAAGCATACAGAATTTGTACTAAATGATTTGTTTGATATAAGTAAATGGTTGTTCACGCTGCTGTCGTCACCTCCAAATTTTTAAATATTCACATTTGGGACCAAGAACATTCTTACTAATTGGTATAAACTAACAGCCAGCCCACACTTGCAATTCCCTTTTGATTTTCTTAGATTACTAAACTCAGAATCAGATTTTTTGCCTGCAGTTTTTCTCTAACATTTGCTGAATGGCAAAGATTAGGCCTTCAGTATATCTATTAATTTTGGGATGTCAATGGAGTAACTTCTTTTTCTCATCTGCTAACTGCATATCAGCTCCTCAACAAGGATCATTTTCATTACTTACCGGTCCGCACGTACATACTACAAAAAGGCTCCCCTTGGAATATGATCCCAAATCCCTCTCCCCATTGCTGAAACTAATAATGGACGCCTCCTGAGGTATTCATTACCCACATTTAATAGGATTAGCCTATAAAGCATTAAGGGAAACATGGCCGAATAACAGAGGTTCAATCCTTCGGGCATGGAATGATGAACTTATATCTAATATATTCCATGAGAAATGGATGGAACCAATCATACCTTCTATGAGCATTCTGCAGGCTCTATACTGGAAAGAGTTTATATGGAAATGTAGGATTAAATATTCTAACACCCTGGCAAAATTACTCAAATATTTTCCTTCTAAGTACGGGGTCTGCCGGCGAGGAAGTGGGGAGCCCTGGGCAAACTCTGTCCATATTTTTTGGAGTTGCTCAAAATTAGCACCATTTTGGCATGAGCTAGCCAAGGCAATTAATCGAATACTAGGATCAGATAACTTTCTGACCCCACGGCTGGTCCTTCTATACATAAAATCAGATTACACTGTGCCGCCCTCTGGAAACATGTTATATTTATTTATAACAGCAGCAAATAACTAATTATTCATCTCTGGCACAGCTCATCGACTCCCACACTCACTCGATGGCATACCATTGTAAATGAGATATACCATACAGAACACTTAATAGCATACCAATTGGATCGAGTTACAAAATCTGAAATTAAATGGCGCCCCTGTGTGTTTTATATATCTAACGAGGATGATACATTTGTTCCCTGACTTGATTTGATACTCTCAGGAAAAAAATGGTTGACTTGCCAAACTATATGCTTTCCTGTTTAAATATTTATTTATTCAATGTACTTTTTTATGCCCCAATGTATTACTAAAAACAGCTATATTTTAGAAGGTTTATTGTATTAATTTTATGTACTGAACTCAATATCCTGACTGAACTGTAATAACAATGTGAATTGTGATTTTACTATGCCCTGTACATTTCTGCACGATATAATAAATAAACAATACAATAAAAACATGATGTTAACCTACCTTGAATAACATGTGAGTTGTCCTTTAAAAAGAAGTTATACAGGTATTTGGGGATAAAGGCAGACATGCAAGCATAAGCCAGCGCTAAAACAGGGAGAATGAAAAAATGATTAAATGCTGAAATGCTGTTTCCAAACAGCCACAGAAAGTATTTAACATCAGAAAAGCCATGTTGTACAAAATGCAGATTGACAGGTCAGATCTCACGAGTTCCCCTGATGATAACAGAATTAAAAATGTTTCCCTGAAAATAGATCAAAAAAGCAATCAACCAAGTAAAATAAACCAACCCAACTGCTGCAGCTCGGGATCCATTGTATTGAACCCTGACGACCTGACCCTGACATTCTGGTTTGGGAGGTATTCAGTGACAAGAACTCAGGAAGGTAGAGGGAGTCCCCGCCAGGAGCACAACAGATTTTCATGCCAGTGTCCTGTTCCCTTTCCAAAGAGTTAATATGGAAGGCCTGGCATGGGTCTAAGCAACAGGAAGGTGAGGATAAAATGAAAGACAAAGTTTAATAAAACAGAGTAAGGCACTACTCACTACACATTAAACTGCAAGTGCCTGCCTTTTTTAAGAAAACTACTTGGGGGGGGGCAGGTTTCACATTAACGTTTGCTTTAATCTTTCTCACAGAACTCCATGTGCTGTCATCTGTATGATCTATAAGAAAACTGTATACACCATACAGTCTAAGATTTTAAAAATAGGTTGCTGTTTCTGATAAGCCTGCTCTGATTTTGACATCATTCAAGGAAAGGGTGGACCCTACACTCCCATGGTTAGATAAACCACATATAAAATTCTTGAAAAACTTTAATACAGCACTAATAACCAACACTCTGGTCTTTTACTAGAAGCTGACAAGCAGCTGGAGTGGTTGATGGTCTGAAGACAAGCTAAAGACCTCTAACCCGGCTGGTTGGCCTGTCCAGTAAAAGACCAGGACACAATACACTTTGGCTCTTTATTGCTATTATGAACCATCTATGAGAAGATTTTTATGAAAAAATGGAAGGTGTTCAAATTATGAGCCACTGCTAGGGAAACAATACTGGCCAATTGGGACACGTTGGTTGATCAGAATATTTATTTTTGAAGGCAACTTGGTCCGGCGGTTAGAGCACAGACTGTAAAACAGGAGATCACAGGCCAGCCCAGTGGCACTGGAGGTTGCGGCGCTGTTCGCTACACCTCATGCCACGCCAGCGTCCCTGGTTTGGGAATGAGCCTGGGCCGTTGGGGGTCGACAGAGAGGAGAGAGGATTGAACAACTGGAGGACTGCTCTACTTTCTTGGGGAAGGCCCATGCCTGTCGCTCTCTGATTGCCCTCTGGTGGTGACCGGAGGGCAATACAGGTCGGGAGATGCGCTCCGACGTGGTTACGTTGGTGGGGAGGGGAGTGGGGAGAAAAGCAGGAGGAAAAAAAAGCCTGGAAGGGCTCCATGACGGTCTGCTATGCCGCGGGACGACCTCGGGATTCTGGATTGAGTCTCTGGGGAAGGGGCGCCACCTCCCTGGCCCCACCGCGGGGGGCAATCCACGGGGGAAATATCAGGGGCTGCTGACTGTGGTGCAGTGGGACCTGAGAGAGAAAGTTCCACCTTCAGGAGAACCAAAGCAGCTGCCAGGGCTAAGGAGGGAAAAATGCATACGGAAAAAAGAAAAGAAACAGGAGATCACATGGTTGAATCCCACCACAGTCACTGGCCTACTGTGTGACCTTAAGCGAGCTGTTTGACCTCCTTGTATTTCAGTCTACCTCAGCTGTAAAACCAGGTGTGGCATTTCAGCTGGAGTATGTTTGGTAAATAACTTATAAAACAAAAAAAGGTCTATTTTATGATACATTTCCTAATTCATTGCTTATAACCCTGCTTAAGTGTCTACCAAGCTTCAGTTTCTTACTTTGATCTCCCATTCCAAAACTGGTGATCTACTCCCAGGGGCCCTTCAGATTGCCACCTCCTAGACTGGGCCTCTGTGGCTTAACCCCTACAGCAGGTCTCCTTCTCTACCTCCACAGGATCTAGCACAAAGGCAGGACTGACTGGGAGGGCTGTGGGCTGTGGGACATAGGCAGGGGGTCATCACTCTACCACACAGCTGGAGTGCTGTCTCTCCTTCTTTTTAGCTCCCTCCCACCTCCTCAGGTAGGGAACACCCACTTTACCTTTGGGAGGAGGGACAGGATACCATGTGGTTACTTAGGATAACTAGCCGCCCCCCCAAACCCACTGAAGGAGACACGCTGTTGCTGTGAGACTGGGGCCTCTGCAGTACCCCCCACCCGACTTATCTGGCTTGGGCCTGGACTCATTATCACATGAGCCCAGGTCTTCCTCAGGGTACCACAGTGCACTCCCACAAGCACCACTGGACCATTATATCCTGCTTTATTTACATTGTATCCCACTTCTGTCAGCCAATCGGCTCCCCTCCGGTCAGTTAAGGTGATCTCCCAGCCAAGACAATCATTTACCTGACTGGACTTATTCAACGGCTTGCCCCACGAGGCAGTGGCTTCAGAGCAGTTTCCCCCCAATCTGGGCACAATCTAGGTGGGACACAGGGCCTGAAAGTAACTCCCAGCTTGTCACCCTGTAATGGTGTAGCAGTTTTTTCCCTAGCTTTTTCTCTCGTGTGGCCCTTGGGCTTCCTGCGGTGGCACGTAGGTTCATACAAGTCATGCACACACAGTGTGCCACCTGATAGAGAAGCAAACTCCCTCACCCACCATCGGTAGTCACTGCAGTGGCAGAATGCAACCCCAGGCTAGGACACACTAACTAAGGCAGCAATCCTTCATGCCAGCTGCTCGGTTCCCAGTATCCCTGGACCACTCCTCAACCCGGATTGCTGATGCTGCAGCATGATGGACACCAGACAACAATTATTAACCTTTTCTAAACAGATACTGCACATATTTTAATTCCTGTTTTAAACATCTTCAACTTCTAACTCCCTTCCCCCCAGTAGAAGCTCCTGTCAATGGTACACAGCAACACTCCTTGCTGGCAGCAGGCTGCTCTCCACAGCCCGCCCCTTTAGTAAGTGCTGGTCAGACTCGAGGAAAGTGAGCACTTGTGCTTCAATGCTGCCCTACTCTTAACTGCCCAACATTTAAGACTGGCCACCTTTATACCAGCCTGGGGGAGAGCAGCTTCATGCACACTAACCTCCACATGCAATATGACCCAATATGGGGATTCTCCACAGTGACTCCACTCTTCAGAATCCCTTACACTCTGGCAATCTAATACTGACCCCCAATGCAGGTAGCCAAAACGTGTGCCTTTAGGTTCTGAGAATGCCACCAATGGATTCATAAAGCTCGAGGGAAAAGGCCAATATAGTACTCAGCAGCAAAGAAGCTGGCTGTACTGTATTTCCTTATAGTGTATAGTGAGGGTTTGTTCTGCATGGATTTCCATGCCAGTCTGAAACCTTGTTGTGCCACTGTTCAAAGGTATGGAATGTGGTTGTACCCTTCTGTGGTACAACAGGGTTCTAGCTGATCGGAAATCCTTAAGGCAGCTGGTGTTTCTCACAGCACTGCCATGCGTACAGCAATTAGTTCAAGTTTGGAACTGAAACAGCCAGCCTGCTGCGGAGCGCTGTGAAAACACTCTCTTTTCTTTTTTTTTTCTGTTAAATAAAAACTAAACTATACACTATAAAAATACTGGCTGGACAACCACATACCTACCCAGCCTGAGCTGCCACAGTGCCACCTCAGGCTTCTGATTACAGTCGGAGCTCTCGAGCTTCGGTTTTGAGGTCTGATATAATCAGAACCCCTTGTGGCACCACAGGCTGGTTGTGCATGGTTGCCCACCCAGTATTCTCTGTGTACTGAACCTGTGACACAGTGAAGCCGAGTAACAAGTGATTGCAAAAAGGAACATACACCTACCTTCATTATTAAAGTTCAAGTACAGGAATGGTGCACAAAGAGAGTCCAGACCTAACAGACAAGAGAAAAAGCACAAGAAGAATACTATGATTTGACGGGACAGTATAACTCCAGTCTCTGATGCCCCCATCACCAAATTATTATTTAATAGCATGGGGCAGTAAGGCAGCACGGTAATGCTGGCATGGGACTTTTCTTGACAAGAATTCACCATCCTGTTGTTTAAAATGTCTCTGAACTGATGAAAATCTTAACGTAAATGGCAAGCCATCCAAATTATACAGATTGCAAGAGACAGCTGCTAGAGATCTGGAGACACTAATAATGTCACAAAGTCAGGCAGCTTTGATGTGAAGTACGAGTCACACAAATAAATCAATAAAAAAATCAACTCTGTCCCCTGCCATTAGACTCAAATATGGTAATGCAGACTTTTCAAAGAGAGGAAAATTCACAACTATTTTCTAATCAACAACTGATGAAAGTAGTGTGTCGTTAATTTATCAACTCAATCATCAGTTTTAGACTGCCACATTTGTGACCCGAGTAATAAGAATACGATGCAAACCAAACAGTTTTGTTTATGAGCTCTTACCCCTCTAAGACAGATCAGAAAAACTGCAATCCCTTGCATCTGCAGAACAGGAATGGGAGGAACTGGAATGATAAGAGAATGCCAACCTCGATCTGGTACTTGCTTCTCAGGCATGGGCCCCAGCTGGACCAGCCCAATGACACAGACATAGTTTATTTACCAGAGTATACCCCCAGGACCAGGGCTTCCCAAAGTTATAACTAGGCATGGGATAAGAGTACTGTATAAGGTTCAGAAAACAGGACTAGCACGAAGGGTGGGAGGGAGAGGGCAGGGGTGGAAGGGAGGGAAGGAAAGGAGTGGAGTGGTGAGGGTGGTGCTCCTAGCATTTCTGAAATCATGCAAATGTCCAATGTTGAAACCAGCATGTGTGAAAAGAGGAGGGCACGTGTACAGCTGGTAGGAATTTATTTATTTAAATGCTGGCAACCGGGAAAGGCACACTGAGCCGAGGCTCGTTTCCAGGTGTGACCCGGGGAAGAGTGGGTTACAAATACAGACAGAGGGCAGAGTCGTCAATCCAGACATTAGTACAAAAATACAGGTTACACACCTGTAACAGGAGTTCTAGGAATGGTATATGTTGTTCATCCACACTTATTGGCAGGTTCCTTGCCGCTTTAAATCTTGCCGGAAGGTCTTCAAGCTGGCTCCTCCCACCCACCCAGGTGGTAAAACTCTCGGCTCCGCCCCATGACGCCAGATCTGGCCCGCTGGAAGCTCAGGTTGCCGCAGGCCGGCCGGGAGTCGAGGAATGTAGGGATGAACAACATATACCATTCCTAGAACTCCTGTTACAGGTGAGTAACCTGTATTTCTAGGGACATGGATATGTTGTTCATCCACACTTATTGGCAGACTCCTAGCAGTTCTCCGGGAGGAGGGAGGCAAGGTGCACACCCCCTACTTAGGGAATAAAGACTGGAGAACCGAGGCTCCAAAACCAGCATCCCGGCGTGACTCAAGGTCGATGTGGTAATGGGTAATAAAGGTGTGTGCTGACTTCCAGGTAGCAGCCCTGCAGATTTCCTGGATAGGGACGTCCCTGGAAGCAGCCACCAATGCAGCAGTATGACGGGTAGAACAAGCTCTTATCCCTCTGGGAGGCTCCATGCCCGCCAACTTATAGCAGAGATATATGCAGGAGGTGACCCACCTGCCTATCGTCCGCTTGGCTGCAGGTCTGCCAGGTGCGGCTTCAGCGAGGTGACAAACAGCTGGCGAACCACTCCCTGATTTCAGCCGCAGGCCTCCTTATAATAAGCGTGCGCCTCTAGGGTCCAAAGTATGGAGCCTGTATTCGGCCTCCGAGGTGTGATTGGGGCAGAACACTGGCAGAGTCAACACCTGGTTAAGGTGAAACTCCAACACCACCTTCGGAAGGAATTTCGGGTGGGGGCGCAGGACAACCTTGTCCCTGTGGAAGACCAGGTAAGGAGACTCAATGCAGAGCGCCTGGAGTTCTCCCATCCTTCTGGCTGACGTGATAGCCACCAAGAAGGCGGTCTTCCACGACAGGTGAGAGAGTTCACACCTGTGCACTGGTTCGAATGGCTTGCCCATGAGCTTTGCCAGTACCAGCAGTAAATCCACGGAGGTGGAGGTTCTGCACCGGAGGGGAAATGTGATCAAGGCCTTTGAAAAAGCGCCAGACCACCTTCTCCTGCGCCACCGACTGCTCCCGGCCCGCGCCTGGTAAGCAGAGATGGCTGCCAGGTGCACCTTTAGGGTCGTCGACCTAAGCCCTTGACTAGAAAGGGACCATAAATAGTCCAAAATGCTTGCCAAAGAACAGGAGGAAGGGTCCAAGCCCTTGCCCTGACACCAAATGGAAAATCTCTTCCATTTGAAGGCATAGCATTTCCTGGTCGACTCCTTACGGGACGCCTCAACAACATTGAGGACCTCGTCGGAAAGACCCAAGGCCTGGAACTCTAGCAGCTCAGGAACCAGGCCATCAGGTGCAGGGACTGAAGGTCCGGATGGAACACCTTCCCCTGATTGACTGAGAGCAGGTCCGGGCGAGCTGGAAGCTGCCTTGGGAGCCTGGAGCTGAGGCTGAAGAGATCTGGGTACCAGAACTGGGGGCCAGTCTGGGCTATCAGAATCACCTCGCCTTGCCCCTCCTTGCCTTGAGAAGCACCTTGTGAATCAAGGGAAATGGGGAAAGGCGAAAAGAGGCCCGGGTCCACAGCCTCGAGAAGGCATCCCTGCAGCGAGCCCTGCTGAGGGGGCGGCATGAAACAGCTTCAGCTTCTGCCTCCTGAGGCAAACAGGTCCACCTGAGGTGTGCCCCAGTGGGAGAACAGATCTTGTACTACCTCCGCAGGAGAGACCACTCATGAGATGCAGCCCCTATCTGGCTCCAGGGCATCGCCAGGTGTTGGAGGCTCCTGCCACATGAATGGCTAGGAGATCCGCCTCCAGGCTGTGCCACGAGTGACCAAATGCGGAGAGCTTCCTTGCATAGAAGCATGGAGCGTCCGCCCTGGCGGTTTAGGTAGTACATGGTGGTATTGTCCGTCTGGACTGGACCACTTGACCCCGGAGAAACGGAGCAAAGGCAGTGAGAGCTAGGCGACCGCCGGAGCTCCAGCAGGTTGATGTGGCATCGACTCCGTGGACCAGAGGCCGCGCTCGTGTTCCCCAGATGGGCACCTCAACCCATCAGAGAGGCATCGGTCGATAGAGACCGTCGGCTCGGGCGGACAAACGGATACCCTCCTGCAGATGAGATGGAACGGTCCACCATCGGAGGCTCCACACCTCCTGGGTCACCACCACTAGCTGGTCCAATGGATCGCAGCATTGTGACCACTGGCTGGCCAGTCCCCACTGAAGGGGGCGCATGCACCAGCGTGCCCAACGGACCATGCTGGTGCAGGCCACCATGAGACCCAGGAGACACAGGAAGTCCCGGGCAGGCGCCGTTGCCCAACCAGAAATGATTGGGCAAAGGAGGTAAGAACCACGGCCCTGTCCGCCGGGAGCCGTGCTCTGGCTCGAAGAGAGTCGAGCTCTGCCTTGATAAACAGAATCACCTGCTTCAGCTCGAGTTCCAACTTGGCCTCGTTGATGAGAAGGCCGACTTGAGAGCAAACCTGGAGGGCCAGATCTCTGGACTGTTCCACCTCCTGTCTGGAGTGGGCTGCTATCAGCCAATCGTCCAGGTAAGGGTACACCCGGACCCCTTAGCGCCGCAGGAAGGCTGTCACCACTGCAATGCATTTGGTGAAGACCCTGGGAGCTGGAGACAGGCCAAAGGGCATGACTCGGAACTCGAAGAGGGATCCCTCCGCTCGAAAGCGAAGGAATCTCCGATGTGACGGACAGATAGGGACTTGAAAGAACGCGTCCTGCAGGTCCAGAGAGCAGAACCACACGCCGTGTTCCAGAGATGGTATTATCTGCGCCAGAGTGACCATCCTGAAGGTTCGAGACCTTAGGAACTTGTTCAGGTCGTGTAGGTCGAGAATGGGGCACCAGCCCCCATCCGTTTCGGAACCAGGAAGTACCTGGACACAAACCCGGGTTCGAGGCAGGGTCCGCTCTCCTCCTGATCACCTCCTTTGGAGGAGGAGAGCGATGTTGGCTTGACGAGTCAGACAGCAGGGCCTGGACCCGAGGTGCGACGGCTCTGAAGGGCGGGCCTGCTCGAATCCAGAGGCAGGCCTTTTCCCACCACCTCCAGTACCCACCTGTCCGTGGTAATAATGGACCAGGCAGAAAGGAAGTGTCGGAGCCGTCCCCCCACGGGGGGAACCAGGGGTGAGGTGACGGGGGTGGGGGCGACACCCCTCAGCCCGTCACTGGGCAGGCTTGGAGGAGGGACCGGCTGAGGGACCTCCTGGGCCTTTACCTCCCTGCTTCCTGTTGGAGGAAGCCGACGGCTTGGGTTTGGGATGCCAAGCCCGAGCCTGCTGGCCCTGACGTTGCTGGGCCGGGCGCGCCGGGGTGCAGAAGGACGAAAGGGCTTAGGCTGTGGCTTGCGGCCTTTGTCCTTCTGAGCGGAAGAGACCGAGTCCAAGGTAGCATTGGACTTCCTCGATCCTCTGCAGGTGACCTTCCACCCCAGGACCAAGAGGTCAGTCCCCAAAGGAACATCCGCCAACTTGTGCTGGGTATCCGGGAAAGGTGGATATCCTCAGCTGGCCCGACGACGCATGGCCACTGCGGCCGCCACAGACCTGGCACATGAGTCCCCATGTTCAAAGCAGTCTGGAGCTGCTGTTTGGCCACTGCTCTGCTCCTGGTCCCGCACCTGCCTGACCGTAGTCTGCAGATCCGCTGGAAAGATGAGGGGACGACCCATCCAGGGAGCCCAACAGGGCATGAGAAAATGTGCCATGAGGACGGGTCAACTGGCCTGACGAAGGCCTCAAAGAGGACGCAGCATAGACTTTTCGCCCGCATAATCCAATTTCTTGATTCCTGTCGGAGGTTTGTCCAATCCTCATGCTCCGGCGCCGGAAAACGCTGTCGGTAACCAACCCCTCAGCAGAAGTGTGTTCCAAAACGGACAGGGAACCGTAGGGACCGTGATACTTCCTGGCCATCCCGGGACGGAAGGCACAGGGCAGGAAGCAGGGCGCTGCCAAAGCTCCAAGGCCGGACCCACTATGGCCTCGGCCACCGGAAAGGCCTCCGTAGGGGAATCCCCTCGGTCCAGAATCTCCGTGAGGGGATACCTGGCCCATTTAGAAATGGGTTCGAGCTTCATCCCGGTGGACTCCGAGATGAGCCGAAGCAATCCTAGGAAGGACGAAGGGCTATCGTCCACTGACTGTCCTCCTGAGGACTCCAAGTCCATTCGCTTGGAGAAAAGGGAGGAATCATCCTCGGACTCGGAAGAGTCCTCAAAGAGCTGCCTCGGGCCTAAGCCACCCTCCACCTGCCGAGGTCTATCGGGAGTGAGGGTGACAGACAGCCTATGGGGCAGTCCCCGAGCCGACCGAGAATTTTTGGTCGGAGCCCCAGCTAACGGCTGTGGAGGCGGAGATTCCACCAGAATCGGTGGGGCAGCTGGATCTGGCCGAACAACCGGCTTGGGAACAGGCTCCTCGGCTACAACGAGGGGTTTCGGCCGCTCCGATGACAGCCACTTAATGGCCGGGGAAGACGACAGTGTCGGCTTATTCCCGGTCAGAAGGAGCTGTTGCCACATGAGTTCTCATACCTCCGACGCAACTTGGCGCCAAGCCTCCCCTCGCCGGAGGAAGAGGAAGAGCGCAGCGCGCTTGCCGCGTGCCGAGACCGAGACCGCCTATGACGGCGGATCGGCTGGACCGCCAAGACGCTCAAGACCGAGATCGAGAACCTCGGCAGGGCCGAGGACGGACGGGAGGTGTCGGAATCGCACTTCGGTTCGGACGATTCCACCGAGGCTCTGGAACCGGAGGCACAGACGAGCCGACGGGATCCTCAACTCTCACCGGGGAACCGGGAGAGGGATTCTCAGCTTCCTCAGCCGATAACCCGCCCAACGGGTCCGAGAAAATCTCAACCGCTGCCGACGGGAGTCTCGTCAACTGGCCTGACGGGACACTGTGAAGCCAGTGGCCGGCCGAGGGTCGACCGGTCGACTGTCGCACAACCAGGGAGGGGATCTTCCCGCTCCCCAAGAGCGCGACGTGAGACTTACTTTTGTCTCTTTTGGACCAAGAAAAGGTCCAGAAGAAGTTGGACCTCACCTTCGCCGAGAGGGTCAGACAAAGCTCCTAAAAGAAGCCGAACACAGGCACCGAGAGAGAGCGGGACAAATGCCACAGCCGAGGTAGAGCGGCCCGCCGCCGCCTCTCGAGGGCGATCATCTGCTCGAGCTGATCTCACGGAAAGCCCGGCCGGGCCATGACACTGCCGACCGGGCCTCTTAGATTTAACCGAGGAAATCTTTCGACGCCCAGCTGTAAACGGGCAGCACGGTCTCGAGGACGAGGTCGAAAAAGAAGAGCACAGGTCGCAAGCCTGTGGGTCGTGCTCAAGGCCTTAGCAGTAGACGCACGTGGAGTGCGGATCCGTCCGAGACATCTTCTGCCCGCAAGGGCATCTCCGGAAACCGGGAGTCGATGTGTCCATCGCAGCCGCGAGGGAGGGAAGACCGAAGTCTTTATAGCAAAAAACTTTTGATTTCGAAAATTCGAAGAATTAGGAACCAGTCTTATACGCAGAGCGTTAAGGAGGGAACCTGAGCTTCCAAGCGGTAAGGAAGATCTGGCGTCATGGGGCGTTGCCGAGAGTTTTACCACCCGGGTGGGTGGGAGGAGCCAGCTTGAAGACCTTCCGGCAAGATTTAAAGCGGCAAGGAACCTGCCAATAAGTGTGGATGAACAACATATCCATGTCCCTAGAAGGGAAATTATAAATAACAAGACAGCAACAGTCAATAAACTAGACAATGGGAATCACAGTGCTTAATACAATTGGTCATCACAAGGCTACAGCAGTGCAATGGTAGAGGAGTAAGCAATGTCTAGGAGCTGTTAAGTGCCAGTAGGGTGAGCCACAGCATTTGGGGGTTAGGGAGGTTGAGGAGTGGGGATTAGAGGGTTAGAAGGGCAAGAGCACGATGGTACAGGAGTGAGCCATAGCAGGTGTTGGAAAGCAGGGAGGGATGTAGATGAGCAAATGTGAGAGGAAAGATTATTCCAGTGGAAGGGGAAGCAGTATGAGAAAGCTGATAGTCCAGCTGTAGTGTGTGGATGAATGAGTGAGAAAGAATGGGTGTCCCTGGAGCGCAGTGGGTAGGGGGACAGACTGGTAAAAGATAGAAGCGAGGAGAGATAGAAGGGAAGGGTCCCAAACCAGTATTTGGCAGTGAAGGTCAGACACTGCCATAGATGTTTGTTGGGAAAAGGAGTGATGGAGAGAGAGGAGTAGAGAGAGCAGTGGTGAGTGCAGAAGGGGGAATTTGTGGCAAAACGACAGAAAGAGTTTAGGAGGGTATCAAGCCTGGTAAGGGACACAGCGGGAGCAGTGCTGTAGACTATTTCAGCATAGTCAAAAACTGGTAGGATAATTATGGTGATTAGTTGGTGGCATACTGGAAGAGAGTGTCAGTGTCAAGTCATCACTGTCTCCCGGTGGGGCAGGGGAGGGGGGAGTTTGCATCAGCTCCTAAAAGAGTCACAGGTTAAATTATAGGATTTGTCAGTAATCTAAGCAACCACCAGATTCCAGAACAAGCATAAAACATAATGTCAGACTCAACAATTTAGTACTGGGGAAATCGCACTTTTTGGCTGTATAAGCCCCAAAAGTGTATGGTGACTTGAAGGTCAAGTTCATTAAGTGTTTAGCCCATGATGCCATTGCTGCTCGTCGGCAGGGTGCCCACGACCGTGACTGTCTGTGCACTGGATGGTGGGTTGGTGTTGGGCTGAGGGGCAGCAAAGTAAATTTGTCACTGGCCGCTGTTCCAAAAGGTTGCCTTCTAAAATTTTCAAAACTTCATCCCAATGAAGATGGGAGGGAAGGGGAGATAAGGTACTGGGTGGTGGAGGGCTTCTCCAATCCCCAGTTTAAAGAACAGTGGGTTAGGTAACTGGAGAAACATACAGTCAGTTCAGAATGCAACAAAACCCAGCAGTGTGAGTACCCCAGGGAGGGGGATTCAGTGAAGAACAGTAAAAACAGTAAGGCATAATTCAGTCTCAAAGTTGGGAGAGAAATATGGAGTCTCTCTGTGCAGTGGTTCACATCCCCCCTGCCACCACTGTGTACTAGCTTACCTTGGTGTAGGGCCCCCTTCTTTAAAACACATGCAGTTCTGGAAAGTGAACTCATGGTTGAATAACTGGTGCTGTGAGGAAGGGTTTGGATTCATTGGTGACTGGGGACCCACCTGGAGGGATGGAGGTTTGTTCAAGCCTGACGGCCTGCATCCATCCTGGAGGGGAATCCAAGCACTCAATGATAAGTTTAAATGCTACATTGACAAGCATTTAAACTAGCAAAGGGGGGCAGGCCAGCAAGGATGGTACCTACTTGCTCACCCCCACAGCTAGTAGTGGAACCAGTGAACCAGAGGAGTGGCTATCTCTGCAAAGCAGTGTGCAAAAGATGGAGATTAGTGTCCAAAAGGTGGATACAGAAAAGGGGCAAAATTCAGCAGAAGGGCAAACAGCAAGGAGAACCAGGATAAATGACAACCAAGGAAGGGGCTGGAGTAGAACAGTGAAGCAGTCTAGGGAGGTCAAATCATGGAAAGCCATGTGTGCAAATGCCAGGAGCCTTAGCAACAAGATGGAAGATCTGAGGCTGTCATGGTACAGTCAGACCTGGACATTGTGGCCATCACTGAAACCTGGTGTAATGATAACCATGACTGGGAGATGGCCATACCTGGCACAACATATTCAGAAGAGACAGAGCAGGCAGGAAGGAGGAGGAGTGGCACTGTATGTGAAAAATGACATAAGGGCCACACAGATCCAGGAGGAACAAAATGGGGGAGATACTGTGGGTTAAGCTGGAAAGGAAAATGGGGCCAGCCATCCAAGACAGGTGTGGTCTATAGACCACCAGCCCAGGAGGAAGAAACAGATAGGGAGCTGATGCTAGCCATCCAAAGGATGGCAGACAAGGGTGAGGTAGTACTGGTTGGAGACTTCAATATACCAGACGTGGACTGGAGCATCCCAACAGCAGCATCAACTAGGAGCAGATTTATCCTGGACTCCCTTCAGGGTGCCTTCCTCAAGCAACTGGTCATGGAACCAACTCGGCAGAAGGCAATACTGGACCTTGTGCTCACAAACAGGGACAGTGTGATGGGGTAACAGTGGGGAGCACCTGGGTAACAGTGACCACCAGTCATTGTGGTTTGAAATCACAGAAAAGCAGAACCAAACCACACAAAAACACGGTCCTGGATTTTAGGGGCAGACTTTGGGAAAATGGGGAGATACTTGAAAGAGGCATTAAGGGAATGGGACAGGAATCAGGGTTGAGGAACAGTGGGCAGTATTTAAAATGGGGATTATAAGAACAACAGAATTATGCATTAAGCAGGTTAGCAAGAGGAAAAGGAAGAGGAGACCATTATGGTTTTCCAAAGAGTAGCAAAGAAAGTGAAAGCCAAAAAGATTGCATTCAGGCAATACAAAACACACAGGCAGAAGGGGATAGGAGAAGTACCAGGAGAAACAAAGGAGGCAGGGAAGTCAGTAAGGGAAGCCAAAGCTCAGACAGAAGAACACATTGCAAAATCAGTGGGTAAAGGGGACAAAACCTTTACAGGTACATAAGTGAAAAAGAAAGACAAAGGAGGGATAGTGAGACTGAAGGGGAGGATGGGAGCCAGTGGAGGATGACAACAATAAAGCTGACATATTGAACAGGTATTTCTGCTCAGTCTTTACTAAGGAAGAGGGGGTAATGGGTCTGAAGGAGTACAAGGGGTGAGAATGGTGCAGAAATGGACACAAGTCCCTTTACACGAGAAAGGGTCCTGAAGGAACTGGAAGTAATAAGAGCTGATAAAGCAATGGGGCCAGATGGCAATCCCAGGGTCCTTAAAGAACTAAGAGAGGTGGTGGCTGAACCTCTGGCTATCCTGTTCAGCCAATCACTGGAAACAGGGAGGTACCCAAAGACTGAGGACAGCAGATGTAGTCCCCTTATACAAAAGTGGGAACAAAGAGGAAGCAGGGAACTACAGACCAGTCAGCCTCACCTCGGTAGTGGAAAGATCATGGAAGCACTACTGAAGGAGAGATTGGTGGAACATCTGGTTGTCAATGGACTACAGGACCCAAGGCAGCATGGTTTCACCAGGGGAGGTGTCAGACCAACCTCATTGAATTTGTTGACTGGGTGACTAGGAGGTGGATCAGGGGAGGCAGTGGACATGGCCTATCTGGACTTCAACAAGGCCTTTGACACTGTGCCACATAGAAGACTATTGCACAAACTGGGGAATATGGGTGTGGGCAGGACAGTAGTGTGGTGGGTGGGTAACTGGCTGGGTGGTAGGACACAGAGGGTGGTGGTAAATGGCTGTCACTCCACAGAGGGAAGAGTGACCAGTGGGGTACCACAGGGATCAGTGCTGGACCGTCCTATTCAACATCTTCATCAGTGACATTGCACAGGATCTAGAAGGCAGAATTTCACTGTTCGCTGATGACATAAAGCCTGTAACAGAGTAGACAAACCAGAGGTGTAGACAGAATGAGAAGGGACCTGGAGAAACTTGAAGAATGGTCAAGGGTTTGGCAGTTGAAATTAATGCAAAGAAGTGCAAGATAATGCATATGGGGTACAAAACCCGGCACAATATATCAGTTGGGGGGTGAGGATATAGCATGCACCAAGCAGGAAAGGATCTTGGAGGTCATCTCTGATGACCTCAAGGAGGGAAACAGTGTGACAAGGCATCAGGTAAAGAATAGGATGCTGGATGTATAGGCAGGGCATCACCAGCAGGAAAAGGGAGGTCTTTCAATCGCTATACAAGACACTAGTGAGGCCCCACCTGAGTACAGTGTACAGTTCTGGAGACCATACCTACGTAAGGACATAGACAGGGTAGAGAAGGTTCAGAGGAGGGCAACAAAGATGGTGCATGGGTTGCATCACAAGTCCTATGAAGACAGGTTGAAGGAACTGAACATGTACTCCCTGGAGGAGAGGAGGGAGAGAGGGATATGATAGAGACATACAAGTATCTTACAGGGAGGAACAGGGTGCAGGAAAACACTATTTTAAGCTCAAAAGATGTTTCAGGACTAGAGGCATGGATGAAGTTGGAGGAGGACGATTCAGAGGAAACATGAGAAAGAATTTTCACAGAATGGGTGGTGGACAAGTGGAACACCCTGCCAGAGGAAGTGGTGGGGCTGAAACAATCACGGGATTTAAGAATGCATGGGATAGACATAAAGGAATTCTAGAGGGCAGGGGTAAGGAAACAGACTTTAGGAAAACAAACTGAACTTCAAGCTCAAATGGGCAGACTAGGTGGGCCATAGGCCCTTATCTGCCGACACTGTCTATGTATCTATGTATCTATGTGAATGTCCTGAATGGACTTAGTAGAAGGCCTCTATGCTAGTTCAGGCAGCTAAATCCGCAGAATCACATAAAGGAAAGGTACTTGCAGTTTCAGGCACTTGATTTTCACCCCGCTGACTTGGGGTGATCTAGATGGCAGAGGAGAGGCCAGGGCCCCAGCAGCACAGAGAACAGTTACATAAGAACTTACCTTAACAGTAGACCTTCGAGGGAATCTCCTTCATTAGGCCACACATTTGGAACTATGAGCTGTCAGCGTCAGGATCACTCTGAAACTTTTTGCTAGCTGGCGGCTGCCCACAATGACATACAGTGTGATGCATATGTAACATGGGCGGCCCCATCACTCCTCAGTTCCCCGCCAGACATTAGCCTCGGTGGGCCTCCAACAGTGAAGAAATGAAAATTACGTACCTACCGTAATTCTTGATCTTCTTGGACGAGTCTCCACCACTCATTCACACTATTGGGATCTGCGCCGGAGGCACTAGGACCCATCGGGAGCAAACTTTTTGCTGGGGAGTCGATGCCAGAGATGGCGCAGTGAGCCCCAGCTCGCGCGGCAATGACTATCTCAGCATCGACTCCCCAACTGCCTCAGTACCTTTTTTACCAAGGAGGTGCAGCGTAACTAACCTAGAAGGGTAGCTCTAACCTAAAACCGGACATAAAATAGTCCAGACGACTCTGATAAGAAGGGTCAATAAAGAAGTCTTCAAGGCCTAAAGATTTGAAGGAGTGAAGACCAACAAGAGAGTGAGCTCGGGGATGGAGGGTGGAGTGAGTGAGTGGAGACTCGTCCAAGAAGATCAAGAATTACGGTAGGTACGTAATTTTCATATCTTCCTGACATAAGTCTCCACCACTCATTCACACTATTGGGAGAGTACCGAGCTAATAATCCCTCGAGAGGGCTTAGGAAAACCCAAGAGCTCACGCTTGTTAAGACAGAAGTCCATTAATGATGGCTCTGCCAAAGGAAGAATGTCTGGCATGGACATCGAAAGTGCATAATGCTTAACGAAAGTATGCACTGAGCTCCAGGTGGCTGCACTGCAGATGTCTGCATGGGCACGCTATGGATTTCCGCTAGGATGCCGCTACCGCCTTGGTAGAGTGAGCGAACTCTACCCTCCAACTTAACCTGTGCCAATGGAATAGCAGGACGAAGGCACGCCACTAGCCATGCTGAGATACATCTAATAGCTTACAGGCTGACCCAGCCGGCCTCAGTGAAGGAAATGAACAGTTGCTGGCTTTACTAAAATCCGTTGGTTCTATCTAAGTAGAAACGCAAGGCCCTTTTAACATGCAGAGAATGAAGAGAGCTCCCTCTTCATTTTGAAGTCCGCAAATAAGAGGGAAGGACCAAAGGTTGGTTAAGATGAAATTTGACACAACCTTAGGAAGAAATTTAGATGAGTAGAAGGGACTACTTTGTCCTTATGGAAACACAGTATACGGAGGGTCTGTGACCAGGCATGTATCTCAGAGACCCTACGGCTGAGGTAATGGCCACTATGAAGGCAGTCTTCCAGGTGAGAAACTTTAGCTCACAGGTAGCTAGAGGCTCAAAAGGTTTCCGAAAGTGAGCATGTCTAGCACAAGATTAATGTCCCAGGCTGCAACAGGACATCTTGTAGGGGTCTGGTGCAGAATGCCCTTAAGAAATCTCTTAACCATAGGTAACTGAGCCAGTGAAAGAGAAAAACGCTCATGATACGCTGAAATGGCACTATTGTGAACCTTTAACTGCAGAGTACTGAGACCTGAATTTGAGATGTCCAAAAGGTACCTAAAACTTTATCTGAGGGCAGGAAAAGGGATTCAAAGAGGACTTTGCACACCAGAGGAAAAACGCCCACTTAGCCGTAAGTTTTTCGGTCATGGCTTCCACGCAGCCAGAAGGATATCAGAAACTCTTCGAGAGATATTGAACCGATTTACTTCTACCTCTTCAGGAGCCAAGCGTGAAGGTGAAGAGATGTCAGATTGGGATGGACCACTGGTCCCTGAGTTAAAAGGTTCATCTGCAGGGGAAGTGGTCTCAGAGGAACTGCCAACATACTGTTGAGAAGTGGAAACCACAGTTGTCGAGGCCAAAAGGGAGCAATGATAATCATCTTGTCTCCCTGAGACCGAACTGAGGAGTACTCTGAATTAGAGGAAGAGGCGAAGGCGAAGAAAGCTGCTTTGGTCCACCGCAGCCTGAACGCATCCTGACAAAAATGCCAGGCCCTGGATTTCTGGAGCAGAAGAGAGAGGCAGTTTTATGCGTTGAGTGGGGACGCAAAAGGTCCAGGTCCGGAGTTCCCACTCTTCTAATAGTGACTGAACTATGGTTGAGTTGAGAGACCACCTGTGAGGATCTGTCTCCGCTTTGCTGGGACGGTCTGCCAAGTCGCTCTGTACACCTGGCAGGTAGATTGCTTGAATTAGAGCCTTGTGCTCCAAGCACCATTCCCAGACCCTCATCACTTCTCTGCATAAGGGGTAAAGAATGAGCACCGCCTGCTTGTTGATGTAATACATCACTGCTTTGTTGTCCGCTTGGAGGAGAATATTCTTGTGACAGAGAATGTCCTTCAAAGCTCGGACCGCATAAAGGACGGCTCTCATTTCTAGGACATTTATGTGAAGCTGGGACTGAAGTTGAGTCCACACACCCTGAGTGTGGAGAGCCTGACAGTGAGCTCCCACCCCTTTAGTGGAGGCGCCTGTGGTAATGGAGATCTGATGGTCCAGAGGGCAAGGGGTATCCTTGCAGGAGATTGTCCTCTTGAGACCACCAGATGAGAGACCTCCGTAAGGGTTCTGTCACCTTGATGAGATAGGACTGCGGGTGAGTGGTTGGAGACCACTGATTACTGAGCATCCACTGGGTGGTTCTCATCTGCAGACGGGCCAGAGGTACAGTGAACCCTGAGGATGTCATGAGGCCCAGCATCCGTTGCATCGAGAGCGCTGTAACTGACCTGTTCTCTCTGATGTAACGGGCCATCTGAAGGATATCGTTCCTTCTGTCCTCTGGGAGAAAAGCCTTCGCATAGGATGTGTCCAGAAGGGTCCCTATGAAAAGGAGCCTCTGGGAGGGCTGCAGCTGTGATTTCTTGAGGTTTAGCAAGACTCCCATGGACGTAAGGAGGTGAGAGGCCATCTCTATGGCATCCAGAGTCCCTTGCCTGGAAGGACTTGTCAGAAGCCAATCGTCCAGATAAGGGAACACCTGAATTCAGAGTTTTCTGAGGCGGCTGTGAGAACTGCATAACACTTTGTAAAACTCTCAGAGGCTACTGGATAGCCCAAAAGGTAGGACTCTGAACTGATAATGTTGTCCTCGAGCGCCAAACCCCTGGGAATTTGTGATGCCTCGGTGAATGGGAATGTGCTGGTAAGCATCCTGCATGTCTAGGAGGCTAACCAGTTGTGCTGATGAAGCAAGGGTAACAGGGTTCCTAGAGAAATCATTCTGAATTTCTCCTTGGGGAGAAATTTGTTTAGCTTTATGAGATCTAGAATGGGGCGCATTCCCCCAGACTTCTTTGGAACCAGAAAGTAATGAGTAGAACCCCGTGTTTCGTTGATGCAGCGGCACAAGTTCTACTGCCCTGTTGTTTAGAAGGCCCTGAATCTCGGCGGTGAGAAGGTCTGACTGAAGGCAGACAGCCTGGGCTGCCATTTGGGAGGACAATCTGAGGGTTTCCACAAACTGAGTGAGTACCCTCGGGATTACCCAGGGACCCATTTGTCTGAGGTTATGGACTTCACTGGCTGTAGAAGTGCATCAGCCGACCTCCACCGAGAGAGGAAAAGTCCACCTCGGTAGTTGAGGTGGGACTTGGGCCAGCAATCTATAAGGCAGCGCTGGGCGCTTGGCCTTGCGCTTCTGCTGCGCCTTCTTTTGAGGTTGGGCAGGTTGGTTCTTATGGAAACTTCCTCTGCCTTCGCCTCGAAAGGACTGACGGTTATGAAACTGACGCTACTGGCATGCCCGCAGAGGGGGGCAGGAGGGGGTCTAGCCAACTTAATGGCTGACCTAGTCTTTTGTGTAGCTTCTAGAGCTTGCTCGACCTGAGGACCAAAAAGATATGCACCATCAAAGGGCAATGCCATTACCTGCTGTTGCGCATCATTGGTGAAGCCTGAAGTGCGCAGCCAGGAATGGCGGCGGGTGCAACTACCAGCAGCTGCTGAACGGGAAGCGGAGTCGAAAGCGTCCATGGCTGCTTTAACCTGTTGGTTGTTAGATTCAATACCCCTGGTAATGGTTTGGAGAAGCTCTGGTTCTGAATCCGACCGGAAGAGCTTCAACCATTTGCTTTGAGAAAGTGCCACAGGATATACTGCATTGAGAAAATAGCCCTGTAACTGGCAATATGCATACTAGGATAGAAGCAGCAAAGACTCTCTTACCTAAGGTGCTTCATCTTCTGAGATTCCTTGTTAATAGGTCGAGCTGTAGTGGTTTGAGGAAGGACGACCTTATCATTCTCTGCCAGGACTACAATAGGATCCGCAAAGGCTTGGGATGCCAAAATGGGACGATCCTTGGGGGCTGAATATTTTCTATCAATGGATTTAGCAACCGATGAAGAGAGAGAGCAGGATTATTCCATACCATTTGAGACAGCGTCTCGAAGGAAGGCTGAATCGGAGGAGTCAAATCCGTAGGGATCTCCGAGGCGTGAAGGTATTGGAGTCTTAGCAATTTCCCAGGATCGATGTCTGTAGTCTGGAGAGAAAGTGTGGAAATCATATTCTTCAGCAGAGACTTAAATGACAGGTCCTCACTACAGGCTCTGCAGCAGTAAAGATCCTGCTTCGCCCACCTCATGCCCCAGCCGGAGGTCTGGTCAGGCTTCAACGTCTATTTCCTGACAGTCCAGGAGGGACTGTATGGACAGGAAAGGGATGAAAGCTAGAAGAGGAAGGAGGAAAAGAGACAAAAGGAAAATCCCCGAGAGCCCCGGTGCCGAGGAGGCACAAGCGCCGAGGAACCATAGCGGTAACCGGAACTGAACGCCGCACGGCGCCGCATAGCTAGCGCTATGAAGCTGCGCTTAACGCCGCTGGGAGACGCCATGAAGCCGCAGGCAACGCCAAGGACGGGCCACAGGCCACGAGGCGCTTCCCAGAGACCGAAAAATCAGGTTTTGGGGAGAAAAGAGAGCAGGAGATAAGGCACGCGGCGGTGGCTACCCGCGCCAAGCCATGTAAGAGGGGGACACATTTGCTATTAGAGCTTCGACGGCACCAAGAAGGTGCCGCGACCAGGAAAGTCCAACCGCCTACCTGGTCGCCCAGAGAGCCCAAAAGCCCACGAACGCATCGAGCCAGGTAGCCGAACCAACCTCCGAGCCCATTGCTCCATAAGAGCGCCCACTGATGAAACTGCTCATCTGAAGACCTACCTGCGGGCGGGTAGACTCCGGGGTCGAGGACGCCGGCTACCAGAAGCCGCTGTTGGCGACTCCGGGAGGAGACCGCAACTAGCCCCGATAACTGAACGCCTACGCAGATGATTGAGGGCGACTCGAGTGATGCCTTCTTTTAGACCTGCGGGTCAAGAAGAGCTCGAGGTCAACGGTGCCGAGAGGATGCCATCATTTGGCTTTATAGCTCTGCTGACCGCCATCCCCGGGCACTGGACTGACCGCTGTCAGACCCCTTCCGGGAGATGGCGGCGGACCGGACCCAGCCCGACTGACTGAATAGTTTATAATGAGTCTGCCTACCGCCACCTGACCTGTTCATGGTCGATCCGCCAGTGTAGGCTGAGACTTTTATCGCTTTTTAAAAATAAGAATAACTTAAGCGATACTGTATCGAGATAATACTACAAAATAATAAAAACTGAAAACTATGCTGCTAGTTTGAAGTTTGACTCCCGACAGGCGAGCGACGTCGTCACTGAAGCGCACTCGACGGCGGGAAAAAAGGAACTGAGGCGGTTGGGGAGTCGACGCCGAGATAGTCACTGCCACTGAACACTTCCTCGCGGCACCATCTCTGGCGCCGAATTTCAGCAAAGTTTGCTCCCCGATGGGTCCTAGTGCCTCCGGCGCAGATCCCAATAGTGTGAATGAGTGGTGAGACTTATGTCCAGGAAGATCCAGGAGATTAGATGAGCAGCAGGCATACAAGGAGAGGCATGGGGCTGGAGACACAGCACATGGAGCAAGGTTTTAGGCACAGCATTTGATATCACCCCAAGGTTACTGAAAAGGGAAAGGAGGGTGGGTATGGCATTGTCTAAAGGAGAAGATTCTCTCGAAGATCTACTGGTACAGTAAGTTATTACATAACTGTTCTAGCTTCTTTGAGGATACCTCCTGCATTAGTCCACACCTTTGGAATGACTCTCAAGCATTAAAAAGCAGCAGGGAGGGTGGCACAGTCTGATATGTAATCACAACAGAAGGCTTTGCAGTACAGCATGCCTCAAACCAGCATGTCCATGAGAGACGCTTTCCAGACTGTAATGATTAGTGAATGTGTGAACACTAGTGCTCCATGTGGCTGCAGCACATGTCGGCAGCAGGTAATTTTTGAAGTAAGCAACAGAAGTGGCTATACCACTTGTGCAGTGACCATGTACAGAACCAGGAAGTTCCTTACTGTACTTCCTGTAACATAATGTAATACAATGTGCCAGCCATTTGGGCAGGCATTGTTTAGACACAGGAGCACTCTCTTCCTCGGGGCAAATGAAAAAAAAGCTGAGGACGTTTTGCAGTCCTTTGTGCGATCAATATAGTATCTCAGTACTCCATGTATATCTAAAATGTGGAGCAGTGCCTCACCCTGGTTGACATGCTTGGGATAATACACAGGAAAGTGTATTGTTTCATTCAGTGTAAATTATGATACCACCTTCAGTAGAAACTTAAGATTAGTAAGCAAAGTGACCCTCACTTTGTGAAAATTCAAATAAGGAGGCTTACACATTAAAGCCTGAAGCTCGGAAATCCTCCAAGCAGAGGTCACCACAACTAAAAATAATGTTTTTCATGTTAGGACATGTGGCAGGCTCAAAAGGAGCCAACATTAATTTCCCAAGAATGAAATTCAAGTCTTGAGGAGGGACTGGATTACAGCTAGGAGGTTTCAGATGAAGACTACCTTTCAGAAATGTATAGAACACCTCTAACTGGGCAACTGTACAACTATCAATAGGGGCATATAAAGATGATATAACTGCCAAAAGCACCTTAACAGAGGAATACTGCAGATCAGAGTCAGTCAGGGAAAGCAAGTATTCCAGCACAACATTCGCACAACATATAAAAGGGCCCATATACCAGGAAGCAGATCACGAAGCAAAGCGTTTCCATTTCAGGGAACAAGTATGTTTGGTAGAAGGCTTCCTAACCATAAGCAGGACATTAACAACCTTAGGGGATACCCCAAAACAGGCAATGGCAATGTTTTCAGAAGCCATGCAGGCAGATGTAGGGACTTCAGGTCTACATGAAACACGGACCCCTTGCCCTGTGACAGCAGATCCCGACACAGAGGGACATGAGGATTCATCACCAGATGCTGAAGGAGAGGAAACCATATCTGGTGAGGCCATAACGGAGCAATGAGGATGAGACTGACACTCTCCACCTGCAGTTTTAACAGAACCTTCCGTGCAAGAAGACTGGGGGAAATGCATACAGGAATTTCGCTTTCCAGGAGAGGGACAAAGCGTTTCACAAAAAAACTCCAAGCCCTAGAGCAAGCGAGCGAGCAGAAACGCAGCAGTTTTGCATTGGGTGAGGATGCAAAAAGGTCCAGCTCTGGACGACCTTATCTTGTGAAGAGGTTGTTTATCAGATAGGTCAGCAGTTTCCATTCATGAATCCTCGACTGTAACCTGCTTAACCTGTCTGTCAAGACATTTTGGAGACCTCAGAGAAGCATGACCGACAGCTGAAGGCCGTGAGACAAAGGCCAGTACTGTACTCTAACTGCTTCCTTGCATAGGAATAGGAGTAAATGCCCCCTTGTTTGTTGATGTAATGCATCACACTGACATTGTCCATCTGGAGTAGCAGAGAACAGAGGCACAGATGATTCTGAAAGGCCTGGAGGCTATACTGGGCAGCCCACATTTGAGGATCTGCACAAGAGCTGGTACAAGGAATGGAACGCCCTTCAGTACATTTTCGTGATCATATACCTCATAACAATGCTCTGCAAAGTGAAGATATGACGAGAATCATGTTGTCCGGCTCATCTGTCAACTGATCCCACTGGACCTCGGGTGTTTAGTTTCTACCCGGAGATGAACTGGGCACAGCCCTTTTTCAGTCATGCCTGACATAAAAAGACATACAACACATTTTTTTTTCCCCAATTGTTTAAACCATGAGAGATGCACTAAGCTGAAAGCTTGTTTACAGGTGCGACCTGGGAGCACAGGGAAGTTAAGTGACTTGCTCAGAGTCACACAGTATGTAAGTGGGGGCTGTGGGATTCAAACCCTGGTCTCCAGATTTGCAACTCACAGCCTTAAACCACTGCGCTATACTGCCTCCCTATGCCATTAAACTCTACAAATCACAGACATTAACACTGACATTTAACATACGTACTGTACAAATTTGTTAAAGGATGGTTAAAATAGCCAGCCCGGCGGCACAGCGGTTGGATTTCCGCCAGGATGCCGGGCGACCCGGGTCTGGGAGCCGAATTTGGGTCGCTGGAGGCCGCCAGGGAGAACGGGTTGAGTTTCTCTCAATAGTGCCGCCTTCTGTGGGTGGAGGTGGGGGCCATAGCCTGCAACTGGCCTGGACCCCGAGTGGGAGGCTCGGGTACTGCAAGCCCCACTTGTCAGGACATTGGCAGCCCAGTCATGCAATGGACGTTAGCGCGCAACGCCTGATGTCAGGGGCACACACTGCAGCAGGGGGAGCAAACGGGAAATATGCCTGCCGATTCTGGGAAGACGGGTGGCCTGGAGCATGCCTCTGATGTGCCCCCACTCTCCCAGCCACCTCCGGACCGACGCTAGTTGATTTACGGTGTGTATGCTGCCCCACCTCATCCCCACTCGGTGGGGGGGCTAAGCCACAGCTCCATGAGGTCTGCGAGGCTGGCTTGGCTAGAGCAGGGGGCAGGAGGATGACTCCTTGGCCACCCCGCAGGGTTGGAGTCGGTGGGGTGTGGGAGTAATAAAAATAAAAAAATAAAAATATGGTTAAAATGCTGTGTCCAGTGCTATGTTAGTATCCACTGGTGTATTGTCATATGAAGACATGCCAGTGGCACAGTCACTACAGCTGCAGCCATGAGGCCCAGAAGACGTAACATTGTTTGTGCAGAAACATGACTCTTGTATACCAAATGTGCCTGAGCAGTCACAGTGTCTGCCCTATCCTGTGGCAGGAAAGCACATCCCTTTTCTGTTTCTAACACCACCCCTATATACTACAGTCTTTGGCACAGAGTCAACACAGACTTTGGCACATTTACTGTGACCCCCAAGTTGTCAAACAACTGACATGTCTGAGACAGGGTATGTAACAGAGCCTCCCTGGAGCTTGCCTTCAGAAGCCAGTCATCCAGATCAGGGAAAACATACAGGCCTTCCCTACGACGGGCTGCTGCAACTACTGCCAAGCATCTGGTAAAGACTTGTAGCAAAGAGGACAAGCCACAGGACAATACCTTTGAACTGATAGTGTTCACCCTCCAGCATAAAGTGGAGGTACGGTCTGTGGGATTTCCTGATCTTTATATGAAGGTATGCATCCTTCATGTCCAGAGAACAAAGCCACTTCCCTGTTTGCAGTAGGGGAATCAGGACCTGCAGAGATACCATTCCAAACTTTTTTTGTAGTCAATGTACAGGTTGAAATCCCTGACCACTAACACTAGACGTAGAAACTAAGGGGGTGTACGGAGTGGAAAGGCATACAGCCCATGATAGCTCCTCAAACTACATATAGTAAGACATATTCTTATGTGTTAACAAAAATCTGTCCAATCTATTTTTGAACAAGTTTTTATTCTGACTGATAATAACTGATGTCGGAAGTCTATTCCATGGGTTTACTATTCTTTGTGAAAAATAAAATGCTCTTTTCTTAGATCTAAATCTGTTTCTCATCAACTGAAGTGGATGCCCTCTAGTGGTAATTGCTACTTGTTTGAAATCAAGTCCACATTCTCATGTTAGGAAGGGCTCATTAATAATGTCCCATGTAAATAGGAGGTTGTCCCTTAGTCGGCGTTGTTCCAAGGACATTAAATTAAAATTTAGAGAGTCTTGCTTCACAGAACAAATTCTTTTCGGGACAAACATACTTCGTAACTTTTCTCTGAAGTCTCTCAAGACTATGTATGTCCTTCCACAAGTAAGGGCATCATAATTGAGATACATCATCAAAATGAGGTCTCACATATGTATGATACAGTGGGAGTAGAATATTCGGATCTTTGGATGTTATGTTGTGCTTAATTGCCCACCAAATTTTGTTAGCTTTACTAATAGTCTTAGTGATGTGAAGATCAAAATTAAGTTCATAATCAATGGTTAATACCAAGATCTCTTTCACTGACTTTACTAGTTAGTATTTCATTAAATAAATAATATGAATTTCTAGAATTGTGCTTCCCAAAATGGAGGACACTACATTTAGAAATATTAAATTGAAGACCACACCTGATGGACCAAGCTCCTAATGAATCAATATCCCTCTGTAAAGCCTCAGTTTCCTCAGATTCACTGTAAACGTTACTAATTTTACAATCATCCACATACCTAACAATTTTACAGTTTAGGTTATGGGATAAATCAGAAATGAAAACTTAAAATATAACTGGGGCTAATACAGATCATTGAGGTACACCGCTGTTTACTGGTAGCCAAGATGATCTATGGCCATCAATAATAACCCTCTGCAATCTATTATTTAGCCAGTTAGCAGTCCAATGTATGATCAATGGATTTATACCATGTTTCTGTAACTTCTGTATTAAAGCCCAATGTGGCACAGAATCGAAGGCTTTTTTGAAATCGAGAAATATCACATCACTAGGTATTTTACTGTCAAGATTATGACTAATATAATCGTAAAAAATTATTAAATTAGTGGAACAAGAGGGCCCCTTGATAACCCCATATTGGGTTATCAAGGTCATCCTTGAAGTCTCCTATACCTGTTGAATTATTGTAAGCCTTACAAAAATGAGAGTTGAGTATATGTGCCCTATCACTTGGAGCAGATATAACAGAATTCTTAGACATAAGTGGACTGACTTTACACTCTTGTTTCTTGAAGGAGTTTAAGTAGCTAAACAAAATCTTATGATTTCCTTTCTGAGCCTGTGATGCGATATATTTTTCTGTGTCATATTTAGCTGATTTCTTTTTTACATTTCTTTTGAATTTTTTGAAATCTGACCAGGTTCTTGCACACTTGTTAATGATACATTTTTAAAAACATTTTTTCTTCTTTTTGATGACTTTGATCAAATTACGAGATAGCCATCTGGGATTTGAACTAAGTTTTCTTTATTTTTGTAATAAACTTATGATCCGCCTCCAAGACAATATTCTTGAAGGAAACCCAGAAATCATGAATGTCTGGGCCATTTAAAATTTCAGCCCAGTTAATCTTAGCCAGACAGTCATTTAGGACAACTTTATCAGTTTTATTATATGCAAAGACTTCCGTCAGATTTACGGACTGTATCCAAGTAGTACCTTGATCAAATTTAATTGCACAGCGATCGCTGTTACCTACTGGTGCAGTAACTTTGCAGTTCTGAATCCCATGTCCATTTTGGGACAAGGAAGTATCTGGACTAGAACTCTTTGTTTCTCTCCTCACAAGGAACTGGTTCTATGGCATGTTTTTGAAACAAAGTCTGAACTTTTTCCTTCAGAAGGGACAAATGGCCCAGAGGATAAAAGGAAAGAGGCAGAGGATACTCGGGAACTATCTGTAACAGATCCAGAACATGTCCCCTTGCACTTCCCTCCAAAAGCCAATCATCTGTAGTGATCTCCTGCTGCTGCTTCAGATACAGGAAGATCCTGCCCCCCACACTCACCCATGGAGGTAACAGCTGAGGAGGGAGGAGATGTGGAAGAGTGTCAAGTGGAACTGGAGATGGCAGGGCCACTGGAACTGATTCCTTCAGATGTTTCTGCATGGGCAACAGGAGAGAGGGGACCCAGGAGGGGACCACCAACTCTACTGCAGCCTTGCTGACCAGTAGCACGATTACCTCGGGCAGGCCGATGAAAACAGCCCCGACCACAACAGCCATCAAGAGTGGGATACAGGGGCTTAGCAGACCTTAGAGTAATTTTAGAAGTCAGAAGGCCATGCAGGGCTTCTTCATCATCACTGCCAAACAATTTTGACCCTTTAAAGGGAGCATTCAAAACTGCCTGCTGCACATCAGTGGCAAAGCCAGCAACTCTGAGACAAGAATACCTTCTCATACAAATGCCAGAAGCTGCAGACCTGGCAGAAGCATCAGAGGCATCATAAGCTGAGCGCAGCAAATGTTTACCAACCTCAGAACCAGCAGATAATGTTTTAAGAAAATCGTTCTTGGTAGAGAAATCAGGCAAAGCCTGGGCAGCAGTAAGAGCAGTTTTCCACAGGCTGTTCTGATATTTGATCACACGGGCTTAATAGTTTGCAGTCCTAAGGCCCAGAGATGCAAAGGTATAAGTACACTTGCCCATCACATCCAGCCACCTAGATTCATTATCAGGAGGCAAAGTACTCTATGTCTAGGAGCTCTAGACCTATCAAGAGCAGCCAAGATGACCAGAGTTAGTTTTAGGCTGGTAAGCATAGTAAAGCTTAGCAGATGGTGCAGGATACTGCTTATCAGCCTTTCAAGGGAGTGCAGGCAGTGAGTTTGGTCTGTACCATGCAGCAAAAGTAGCATCCTCTGATGCAGAACAAAGTATAAATCACTGAGTCCTCACTACAGGACAAGAGGGCAGAACTAGAGTAAGGGCAACCCTCCACAAATTGTTCTTCACCCACACATTCCCCCTCTAAACCCGCCTCTAAGTCCATGAGGTCAGGATTATATTCAATTTTGTTGCCATCATTATGAGCAACAATGGGAGCCGCAGAATGGACTGGTGATTCCGGTGGTGGCTGACGGGAAGGAATCCATGGCATGCTAGTAGAATCCGTCAGTGGGGTCTGAGCACCAGAAGGCCTCGTTGGAGGAATAACTACAATGGCAATCTTGGCAGAATCCACCAAATCATTTCAGAAAATGACACCAGCACAGTCTGGGACTCCACAGTGCCCTGAAAAGCGGCTGGGACTACCTGTTTCAACAGGCCTTGGCCTGACGACGATGGTGTGATACCGTCCATAGTAGGTACAGCACAGCCTAAGCCAAGCCCCAATCTTGGTGTCCCAATGATGGTCGGGGGGGGCTGCAGTTGACGTTGCTGGAGCGCGTACTGACAACATACTTTTTCTCAATGGTGACCAGGACCTCACTGGCAAAGCAAACTTGTCCTTGTCTCTGTGTTTGTGCTTACAGCTGGAAGATGAGGAGGCCACTACAACCATTCCTTGTCCTTACCTTTAGACTTCAATAACCGTTTCTCAGCTCATGATGAGGGAATAGCAAATTTTGAGCCCTTTTCCATCTCCATGGCATTCAATGCCTTTAAAGCAAAGACATTTTCTAGCGCTTTCTTACAGCATTGTGTGTAGCCTGGCTGAAGCTCTGGCAAATCTCACAAGTTCTCACGTTGTGAGAGAGGCCCAGACAGCACACACAAACCATGCGTGTGTCTTCCTTGTAAATTTTATATCTGCACTTACAATATCGAAACAAAGGCTCTTTTGACTTCAGCGGCATACAGAGACGATGATTGTAAACTGAATAAAAGTAACATAACAGGACCGGACCAGTGGTGTGGAGGGCAGAGGCATCACTACCTTAACTCCTGCCACGCCGGTGACCTGTGTTCATGGTGTGAGCAGGTCGCCAGGGGTCGGCTGGGGAGGGAGAGGATCAAGCATCCGGAGGACAGCTCTCCTCTCCCGGGGAGGGGTGGTGACTGAGTCCACTGTTTGCCTGGCCCCTAGTGGTAGCTGGGGGCTGGCACAATGGACCCGCAGACAGAGGGGGTGGACGTGGCGCAGACTCCTGGCGTGCTGCATGCGGAAGCGTGTACAGCTCAGCCACTGGAATCATTGCACACTACCACGCTGCACTCAGGGGAGAAAATGGCAGCTGACTGGCAGAATGATACTGGTCCCCTGCAGGTGGCCAGCTGGGCACCTTGGGAGAGCAAGAGAACTGAGTCCCAGTGGACACCGAGGTGATGGGGCTGGGGGGACCAGAGGATGGAGGGATAACTGACCAGGAGAAGTAAAGTACAAAAAAAAAAAAAAAAATTAAAATGAACAGCGATAGCTTGGTTTATACGTTTCCTTCAGCAGGTCCGATCAGGATGATCAATGATGGTAGAAAGAACTGAGGAGTGACAGTCACCCACATTATATACACAATGATACTGCAGGTCACTGTGGGTGGCCCCCAATAGCAAATATTTTCCAAGTGATCCTGACACTGATGGCTTATAGGTCTAAAGGTATGGCCTAATGAAAGAGATGTCCTTGATGAAGATCCAAGTGGATGGTTAATCAGTGGGCATGCAGTGAGGTCAGTCCATGAGGCAGATCCCTGAAATGTAAGCAACAGAGGTAGAGTAGCTGTGATTTCGGGTTGGTTTCTGGATCCGTAGCTAAAGCTGGAGCTTTGCTTGGTGGCGAGTTGGAATGCTGGGCCACAAATCTGTTCTGGGTCTTGAGCAGCAGGTAGACTGGAGAGTTGCTTGAAGATGCTGAAGAGGAAGGGCTACATTTCCTGCTCTGTGACCAATGCCTCAAGGAGGGAAAGGGGGAAAGAGGAAAAATGGAAATTAAGTACCTATCGTAATTCTTGATCTTCTTGGATGAAGTCTCCACCACTCATTCACACTGATGGGGATCTACGCCGGAGGCGCCAGGACCCAGCGGGAGCAAACTTTTTTGCAAGAGGGTCAGCACCAGAGATGGAGCAGCGAGGAGCAGCGCCACAAGCCTCGGCTCATGCAGCAATGACTATCTCGGCCTCGACCCTCCAACTGCCTCAGTACCTTTTTTTCTGAGGAGGTGCAGCGTAACTAACCTAGAAGGACAGCCTAACAAAAAACAGACATAAGATAGTCCGGACGACCCGTATAAGAAGGGTCAACAAAGAAGTCTTTACAGCCTAAAGATTGAGGGAATGAAGACCAACAACAGAGGTGAGCTCGGGGGATGGTGGGTGGGCATGTGACTGAGTGGCAAGAACATCAAGAACATCAAGAATTACGGTAGGTACGTAATTTCCATATCTTCCTGGACATAAAGTCTTCACCACTCATTCACAGTGATGGGAGAGTACCGAGCTAATAATCCCACAAGAGGGAGGCAGGAGAGACCAAGAGCTCACAAATTTAGGACAGAAGTCTGTTAAGGATGGTCTTGCCAAACGAAAGATGTCACCTGGCATGAACATCCAGGGCATAGTGCTTGACAAAAGTATGCACCGAGCTCCAGGTAGCCGCATTGCAAATGTCTGCAATGGGCATGTTACAGATTTCCACCAGGGATGCAGCAACTGCTCTAGTAGAGTGAGCGTACACTCTGCCCTCCAGCTTAACCTGCGCCATGGAGTAGCAGTGGTGAAGGCATGCCACCAGCCATGCTGAAATGCATCTGATAGCAACAGGCTGACCCAGTCGGGTCTCGCTGAAGGAAACAAACAGTTATTGAGCTTTGTGAATTTGTTTTGTTCTATCTAGATAGAAACACAGAGCTCTTTTGACATCTAAAGAATGAAGGGTACGCTCTCCTTCATTTTGGAAGTTCGCAAAGTAAGTAGGTAGGACCAAAGGTTGGTTTAGATGGAATTCTCAAACAACCTTAGGGAGAAACTTAGGATGGGTCCTAAGAACTACTTTGTCCTTATGGAACACAGTATACGGAGGGTCTGTGACCAAGGCATGTATTTCAGAGACCCCATGGGCCAAGGTAATGGCCACCAGGAAGGCTGCTTCAAGTGAGAAATTTCAGCTCACAGGTAGCTAGAGGCTCAAAAGGCTTTCGAGTGAGCATGTCTAGTACAAGATTAATGTCCCAGGCTGCACTGGATGTCTGATAGAGGTCTGTATGCAATTCCCTTAAGAAACTTCTTAACTATTAGGTAACTGAGCCAGTGACAAGGAAAGTACTGGCTCATGATAAGTTGAAATGGCACAAAGGTGAACTTTGACTGTAGAGTATTGTAGACCTGAATTTGAGAGGTGTAACAGGTACTCTAGAACTTTATTGGGTGGGCAGGAAAAAGGATTCAAAGAGGATTTTGCACACCAGAGAGAAAAACGCTTCCATTTGGCTGTGTAAGTTTTCTAGTGGCTGGCTTGCATGCAGCCAGAAGAATATCTGAAACTCTGCGAGAGACATTGAACCTGTTCACTTCAATCTCTTCAGCAGCCAAGCATGAAGGTGAAGTGATCTCAGATTGGGATGGACCACAGGCCCGAGTCAGAAGGTTCGTCTGAAGGGGAAGCGCTTTCAGAGGGGTTTTCAACATACTGTTGAGTAACGGAAACCATATCTGTCGAGGCCAGAAGGGAGCAATGAGGATTATTCTGTCTCCCTGGGACTCGAACTTGAGAAGTACCCTCTGAATTAGAGGAAGAGGAGGAAAGGAATATAGAAAGCATTTTGTCCACTGCAGCTGAGTTGGCAACTGAACTCATCATCCTTGGAGACTTCAACCTGGACTTGTCCAAAGAGGCAAGGTCCTCAATACTAGGTTTGCTACAAGAAGCTAACCTCTCCCAAATTATCACCCTGCCTACAAGGTTGAATTACAAAACGGGTAACCACTCAATCATTGACTGGGTACTGGTGTCCAACCCTCTAAACGTTCAAGCCGCTGGCACCTTGTCGGATGCTCTCAGCGACCACTCATCAATCTTCTGTGTCTGGAAAAACAGTGCAGTAAAAGTCCCGCCTAGAATACTCACTGCCCGAGACTTTTCTAAGTTCTCCTCGGAGCACTACAACACTCTCCTGGGCAACCTGGATTGGAGCCCAATAAGAAGTCTCCCCACCTTGGAGGGGGCAGTGGACTTCTTTAATAGGTCTATCATGTGGGTTGCGGACCTCCTGGCCCCTAATAAAACCTACCAGGTAAAAGGCCACTGCTACAAGTGGATTACCCCCCCCCCAAAGGCCCTAATGACCAGCCGAGATAAAGCCTGAAAAAGTCCAAAGACTGGCTCTCCTAGCTGAACAGGTTACCTATAGAGCCTCCAAACCAGTGTAAAAAGGCCACCAAAGTAGCAAAATGGAGTATCAAACCACCTCCAGAAAGCAAACCTCAGCAACCCCAGGACTTTCTGTTCCCACATCAACGAACTGATTAAGGGCAATTCAATGACGGTCACGGGCCCTATCACAGCTCATGGACAGGTACTACGATGCCTCACTAATCGCTGAGACCCTCAGTTCCTACTTCACAAACCCTCATAACCATCAGGCAGGGTCACTGTACCCAACTACCAGTCTGCTCCTTTGGATCCCTCTACCCTTGGCCATCCACCCTTCCATTTAAGGCTGGTTAAGGTGAAAGAGGTCCTGGCCTCTCAAACCACCCTTAAAACAAGAGGCTCTGGAGCCGGATGGACTCAAAACCAGGTTGCTAAAAGATGGGGCTACGGCTCTGCGCTACCACTCACCTGGCTGATCAATAGGTCATATTGAAGGATCTGTCCTGGAGTTGTGGAAGCAGGCGATGTGGTCCCAATTCATAAAGGTGGGCCAGTAGAACCAATAGAGAACTACAGGCCTATCTCCTGCTGTGTGCCTTGGCTAAAACCAGGAGAAGCTCTGCCTATGCCCAATTTAAGGAATACCTGAGGCGCATATGCTGTTGTCCCCATCCCAACACGGCTTTCGAGTCAAACACGGACAGACACTGCCCTAACCAAATTCTCTGCAGACGTACTCAGAAATCTAGACTCGGGCTCCATTACAGGGGCAGTTTTTATAGACCTCTCTAAGGCCTTTGACCGGTGGATCACGGGTTATTACTACAAAACTCCACGCTATAGGCCTCGATGTCCACGCCTCAAATGGGTTGAAAGCTACTCACGACGCCACAGAGGGTCAGGTGGCTGGAGACACTTAAACCATTGTCCTTAAGGACGGTGTACCCCAGGATCTATACTTGGGCCACTGTTGTTCTCGCTAGTATGTAAATGAACTGGCGCAATCATTAGCGGAAGCAGCAGTGCCATCCAATACGCTGATGATGCAGTCATCTACAAAACCTCGGTCAACTTGATGACCTTAGCACCTCTCTCCAAAAGGATATTCACATCATGGAGAAGTGGCTCATCAAGAATAAAATGGTCCTTAACACTGGTAAAACAAAGCCATGCTATTAGGACCAAGAACCCTTGACTAGATAGAACACATCTACTCCAACTCTAGTCCCTTGAGGGTAACAAGCTCGAAGTGGTCTCCTCGACTAAGTACCTTGGCCTTACTATTGACCAAGGTCTCACGTTCAAACAACATGTGGACCAGTCTACGAGGCAATCCATACAAAACTTGGATTACTGTATCGGCTCAAGAAATGCTGACCCCAGAAGCTAGGACTGCTATAGCAACTAGTGTCCTACTTCCAACTCTAACATATGCTGCCCGGTCATTCAGGGTATCACAAAGCTTGAGTTCGGAAGACTACAGACCCCTATACAACAAGGTGGTCACTTTGCCACCTCATTCCAGCCAGGAGCCACCACTACAGGGCTTTGGCAAAGCTTAATTGTGTAACTACAGTCTCTGCCTCAGTTACTCTGTACTCTGCCTGGCGAAGAAGATAATTAGCCTTCGCCTCCCGAGTCTTGGGGACCTCACAGCAAACATAAACCAGCACAGCCTTAGATCCTCGGCCACACGCCACTGGAGGTCCCTAAGGTCAGGACTAAGGCAGGACAAAATCATTCTCTCATACTGCCCCTTCCTTGTGGAATAACCTCCTGTGGAGATACGAGACACCCATCTCTGCCATGCTTCCGCACAAGACTCAAGGCCCATTTTCTATCAACAAGCATATGCCATTGCCTCCTCGCCTTGACACTATTGCAGTGACCTCTGCAGACTGTTCACCTAACTATAAGTGTTAGCCCCTAACAATGTGTGCACTATCTCTTTCCTCCCCCAATCTGAACCTATTAACGCTCCTGAACTAGGTTACCTAGGGAATCTACAGTACTGTCTCAATAATGTCTCTGTCAATGGATAATGTAATGAACAACACTGACCAATCAGATATACCAAACCAATGTCATGTCTGCAGTGTGTAAACAGCTGAATACTGTATACCCATGTTAACCTGTACTCCCATATGTTTTTCTACTGTATGTTATCTCTTAATGTTATTCCCGGGTCGCTCCTGAAAAAGGGACCTTCGGGGCCCAGTGGGCTTACCTGGTCATCAAAATTCAATAAATAAATAAAATAAATAAATAAATATTGTAGAATCATATATATTCATTAGATAGGCATGTTCAGACCTCATTCTGCTCATTAATATACATATCTATCTACATATCACACACAAGCACATACACACAAACATCTAAAAAATCTATAAATAACATTGTAGGGGTAGTTCTTCATTTAGTCCCCTCGGTTTCAGTGTTCCAAGTTTAAAAATCCAAAAACATTCTCTCTGATCCAGTTTGTTTGTTAGACTCCCACCACGGGGCCCAACACAAATTTTCTCAATTCCCATGAATTTTAAGTTAGCTGGTGATCCATGTCCCACAGCAAAAAAATGACGAGCCATAGCATTTGTTTGCACATTATTTCGAATTGCTGATTTGTGTTCACTTATCCATATAAGGGATAGTAAGAACCTTGACCAATCAGCTCTGAGGAAGGCGAAAGCTGAAACATCAGCTGATTCCTGTGCGTCATCACGCATGTGGGCTGTCTGCTTGGCCGGCCTGGTCAATGTCCTGCTATGGTAGAAACACCATGATGGTGTCTTCGGTTTTCTTGTTTTAACCGTTTGAAAAGTTGTCGCCTTTGCACTCTATTATTGCTGTGGCATGGAAGTTTTATGCACTTTAATAAAAACATTATGATACGGTAAGCAGTGCGTTTTGATATACTGAATGTGTGAACTGTTGGGTTAAGTGCAGCAGATATGGCTTTTGAAATTCCTAAAGCAGTTGTGTGGCTAAGTCGGTACTCTGATTCTGCTATGCACCAGATTTGAAGTACTCACCGAGAGTGAGTGGAGCCCCTCGTTTGTTTTGTACGAATTCTGTTGTTCAGAAGGCCTTGTAACTCGGAGGCGAGAGTTCTGATCTGAAGTACTGACAGCCTGAGCTGCCATTTTGGGGACAATCCAGAGGGGCTCTGAAAGATTGAGGAATATCCTCGTGGATTATCCGGAGGACCCATTTGTCCGATGTTATGGACTTCACTGGTTGTACATTGAGTCAGACACCTCCACCGCTAAAGAGAAGCCTCCTCGGGCAGCTGAGGTGGGACTTGGGCCAGAAACTCAGAAGGTGGCACTGGGCGCTTTGGGCCCTTGTGCTTTCTGTTGCATTTTCTTTTGAGGCTGGGGGCTTGGTTTTATTAAAACCTCCCCTACCTTTGCCTCGAAAGGACTGATGGTTATGAAACTGGCGCTATTAACACCCACCAAGAAAAGGCGGGAGCAGGTTAAGCCAATTTAATGGCCGATCTGGTCTTTTGTGTGGCCTCTAGAGCTTGTTCTACTGGAGGACCAAGAGATACACACCGGTCAAGGGCAACACCATGACCTGTTGCTGGGCATCATTCGTGAAGCCTGAAGACACAGCCAGTGAATGACGACGGTACAAATGCCCCGCCTGGGAGGCAGTTCGAAAGCATCCATAGCTGCTTTAACCTTTTGGTTGTTGGACTCAGTACCTCTGGTTATGGTTTGAAGAAGCTCTGAATTAGTGTCCGACTCGTAGAGCTTCAACCACTTGTTTTAGTGAATGCCAAAGAATATACTCATATTGAGAGAAATAGCCTGGTAGCTGGCAACACGCATACCAGGGTGGATGCAGCAAAGACTCTCTTACCTAAAAGTATCTATCTTACTTGATTCTTTTGTTTATAGGTCGAGCTGTAGTAGTCTGAGGAAGGATGACCTTATCAATCTCTGCCAAGACTACAATAGGGTCCGCAAGGGTTTGAGAGGCCAAAATGGGTCAATCCTTAGGAGCAGCATACTTCCTATCGATGGACTTAGTCACAGAAGGAATGAGAGCAGGATTATCCCATACCATTTGAGAAAGCGTCTCAAAGGAGGGCTGTACCGGGGGAGTTACGAACATACGCACATTCGAAATTTGCCAGCAGATACAGGCCTAGAGGTCTATCAAGTCTGCTCGAATGTGCAGCTAGCACCCCTTATTCTGCAGCTGCCCCTCCCTTCCACCCTTCCCCTTCATTAACTCTCCCCCTTGTCCTGTCCCATCCCCTTTTGAAGCAGTCCACTGTTCTATTGGATACCACTTCTGCAGGTAATGCATTCCACCCAGCCACCACCCTCTCTGTAAAAAAGTGTCTCCTCATCTCCCTCCTGAACCTTCCTCCCTCCAGTCTCATATCATGGCCCCTGGTGGCCCTCCCCTCCCTTACTTTGAACAGCCCTTTGTACCCATCTTGTTTATTCCTTTCATATATTTAAAGGTTTCAATCATGTCACCCCTGTCCCTCCTCTCCTCCAGTGAATACATGTTCAACTCCTTCAACCTCTCGTATGATAAGTCCCCCAGCCCCTTGATCATCTTTGTCACCCTGCACTGCACCCCCTCCAGTAACTTAATATCCCTCTTCAGATACGGGCGCCAGTACTGCATACAGTACTCCAGGTGTGGTCTAACTAATGACCTATACAGTGGGTAGAATCACCTCCTCCCTCCTTGAGGATATACCCCTTGCAATACAACCCAGCATTTTGTTGGCCTTTGCAGCTGCCTTCCTACATTGTGCCGAGCTGTTCATTGACCCTGTAATGAGCACACCCAGATCCTTCTCCTCCTCTGTCTGGGCTAGCTGCACTCCCCCCAGCTGGTAACTCCTCCTTGGGTTCTTCATCCCAAAATGCAGCACCTTGCACTTTTTGGCATTAAACCCCAGTTGCCAGGTGTCTGACCAGGTTTCAAGCTTTGCCAGATCATCCTGCAACCACTGCCATCCCCCTAGGTCATCCACCACCACGCCTACCTTGGTATCATCAACAAACAGACTGATCTTGCTCTTGATGTCCCATGATATGTCTGCAATGAATATCCCAAACAACACTGGTCCCAACACGAGCCCTGTAGAACACCGCTGTCACTGCCCTTGGGTGTGAGAGCTCCCCACCCACCACCACCCCTCTATTGCCTTCCCACAGAGCCAGTTTCCTACCCATCTCACCAGCTTTGCACCCGCCCCTGTGCCTACTAACTTCCTTCCCAGCCTTCCATGCGGCACGGAGTCAAATGCCTTACTGAAGTCCAGATACAGGACATCCACTGCATGGCCCTGTCCAGTTGCCTAGTTACCCAATCACAGAACTCCACCAGGTTGGTTTGCAGGATCTGCCAAGTATGAAGCCATGCTGTCTGCTGTCCTGTAGTCCTCTGGCCTCTAGAAGGGCCACCAGCTTCTCCTTCAGGATAGTCTCCATTAGCTTACCCATGATGGATGTGGAGGCTCACTGGTCTGTAGTTTCCCAGTTCATCCTTGGGGCCACTCTTGTGGAGGGGCACCATGAGCTATCCTCCAGTCCTGAGGCACGCACCTCGAATGTAGTGAGGCATTAATAGGGTCTGCCAAAGGTCCTGCAAGGACCTCTGCCAGCTCCTTCAGTACCCTGGGGTGGATGCCATCTGGGCCTGGCGCCTTGTCCACCCTCAGTGCCTTCAAACCCTCCGAACTCTGCCCTCCATGATTTCCCCATCTGTCACCCTCCCCCAGTTTCTGCCATTTCTCCCACCTTGGGTGTCATCCCCTCTTCTCTTTAGTAAATACTGAGCAGAAGTACTCATTTAGTACTTCTGCCTTATCACCACCCTAGCTTCCACCCAACCCCCTCCTTCCTAATCCTTACTATGTGGTCCTTACAGCTCCTTTTCTCCCTGATGTACTTAAAGAACTCCCCTTCTTAATGCCTTGTGCCAGCCTGAGTTCCGTAAGATGCTTTGGCTCCCCTTACTGCCCTTGTCACCTCCTTGGGTTCTGTCAAAGTACTCCTCCCTGTGTCCCCCCATTTTCTTGTACTTCCTAAAGGCAGCTCTTTTCCTCCTTACCTTTTCCATGACCTCCTTGCTCAACCAGCTCGGTTTCTTAACCCTAGCCTTCTTGCTCTGGGCTTTGCAGCAGGTTTTGGTTGCCTCCACTATCCCCAGCTTTATGAGCTCCCACCTCTGGTTAGTGTCCATACTAGATTGAATTCTGGCCAGGTACCCTTTTACCACTTCCCCCGTCCTCCCAAAGTTGGCCCTCCTGAAGTCCAGCACTCTTGTGCCAGATTCCACTCCTTCCTTGCCCATATCCAATGTGAGCCATACTGAATGGTGGTCACTTCCTGACAGCAGTTCCTCCACTGTAAGTTCTCTCACAAAAGTCCCCATTTGCTAGCACAAGGTCAAGGGTATTCCCTAACCTGGTTGGTTCACTGACCATTTGCAGCAGGAAGCTGTCCTGGAAGGCATCCAGCAGTACCTGCTCCCTTCTGTTCCTGGTTGTTGGGGTACTCCAGTCCACTCCTGGCATGTTGAAGTCCCCCACAATCACCACACTACCCTTCTCGCAGGTCCTCCTGATCTGTCCCGCTAGTTCCCTGTCTAACTCCTCCGTCTGAGATGGTGGCCTGTACACCACTCCCATTCTAAGAATCTTATTTTTGGAATCCTGGATTTGCACCCAAAGTGACTCCGTACTACCCTCCTCCCCTTCCTCCCTTACACACTTCAGTCCTTCCTTCACATATAGTGCCACCCCACCTCCTTTCCCAATCACCCTGTCCCTACGAAATAACCTGTACCCTGGTACAGACAGGTCCCAGTCATTGTATTGGGTGGCCAATGTTTCTGTGATGGCTGCAATGTCCACCTCTCCCTCTGCCATGAGAACCTGTAACTCTGCAGTTTTCCTCCCAAGGCTCCTAGCATTAAGGGTAACCACCTTTCACCCTTTTCCCCACCTCCCATCCTGCCCCCTTTTCTAGCATCACAAATAGTACTTGCCATTTGTCCTTTGTCACTGCTATGGGGGTAAGCTCATAGGTTTCCCAACCTGCGGAACATGAAGGTATTGGAGTCTTAAAAGCTTCCCAGGATCAATATCCATAATCTGGAGAGAAAGAGTGGAATTCTAATTTTTCAGCAGAGACTTAAATGACAGGTCCTCAACCACAGGCTCTGCAGCAGGATTAGATCCTGTTCCTTCCACATCATCACCCAGCCTAAGGTCTGGGTCAGGCTCAATATCATCTCCTGACAGCCCAGGAGGGACTGCATGGCCAGGAAAGGAGTGAAAATCAGAAGGAAAATAGGAGGAAAAGGGTTGAGTCAAGGAGCCCTGAAGACTGGAAGATGCCACACCAAGTCTCGATGCCAAAGAAGAGCATGACGCCACCTGGCCCGGCCCAGCACAGCACACAGTGCTGAGGCAGCGCCGACAAGCCCAATGGCACAGAGGATGGCGCCGGATGGCGCCGAAGGCCGCATGGCGCCGAGGGCAGCGCCGACGAACCCAACGACACCGAGGTCGGTGCCATCAGATGCATCGACGCTGAGACAGCCGAGCCACCCACTGACACCGATGGCACCGAAACCAATGCAGGGCCCCAAAACTAAGATTTGAGGATAAAGAAGGAAAAATACCAGGAGATAGAGGCATTGGTGTGGCCCCCTGTGCCGCAGCCATGTGAGGGGGGAAAACACCTGAGCGCGGAGTCGATGGCACTGAAGAAGGTGCCGCAAGACTAGGGTGGCCCAACCGCTCTACCCGATCCCCGAAGGGTCCGAGGGCCCCGAGTGACCGGGCCAGGCAGCTGGACCAACCTCCAAGCCCACTGCTCCATCAGAGCGGCCCACTGATGAAACTGCTCATCTGAAGCCCTACCAGAAGGTGGGGAAGGGCTCCAATGTCGAAGAGGTCGGAGACCGGAGACAGAAACCGGCAACTCCAGAGGAGACCAGCAACTGACCTCAATGACCGACCATCGACGCACAGACATACCAGAAGGCGAATGCGAGTGATGCCTTCTCTTTCTTGACCTGTGGGTCGCAGAAGAGCTCGAGGCAGAATGGTGCCGAGAGTGCAGCCCTTTTCTTTTATGCTTCCGGGGGGACTGCCCTTCCCTTCGGGCACTGGACTGTCAGGTGTCAGACTCCCACCTCCAGAGAGGGCAGCGGACCAGACCCAGCCCGGCTGAGACTGAACAGTTTTCATACGAAGTCTCCCTACCGACACCTGACCCGCTCATGGTCAACTCCATCAATGTAGGCTGAGACTTCTTTCTTGTAATAAAAATAAATTATAATAAGTGGTACTTATTCAAGAAATACTACAAAATAAGAAACTGAAAACTATGCTGCTAATTTGAAGTTTGACTCCTAGCGGGCAAGCAGCGTCGTCACTATGGCGCACTCGACAGCAGGAAAAAGGAACTGAGGTGGTTGGAGGGTCGATGTCGAGAAAGTCACTGCCGCCGAGCCAAGGCTCGTGGCGCCCGCTCCTGTGGCTCTATCTCTGGCACCGACCCTCTTGCAAAAGTTTGCTCCGCCAGGTGCTAGCACCTCCAGCGTGATCCCCATCAGTGTGTGAATGCGTGGAGACTTTATATCCAGGAAGATCTGTTTAACCAGGAAAGACACACTAAGCCAGAGTTTGTTTCCAGGTGTGACCTGGGAGCACAAGGAAGTTAAGTGACTTGCTCAAGGTCACACAGTATGCAAGTGGAGGCTGATGGGATTCAAACCCAGGTCTCCAAGTCAATGCCCTTAACCATTACGCTTATACTGCCTCCTCAAGGGTTGTGAGGAAGAAATGTTTTTTTATTTTGCTTCATCCAGTCATATTTATATTAACCTGGTGCCATGGGTCACCACCAGGACAGGTCAATGCTTGTGGCCCAGATGTGTCCATGGGTTGGGAGGAGTTCTGATCCCAGGGGCTTGCACTGGAATTTTCACCTGAGAAGGTTTGATTGGGCCAGGGTGAAAAGGGTGAAGAAATAAAACCCTCTGCTTCTTCAGGACTGCAGAAACTGTACTGTGTGCCACTAGCAGTAACACAGAGGATGGCAGGGTACTGCAACGAATAAGTTCCTCCAAGTTGTGAGAGCTTTATTTGGGGCCCTGTGTATGCTCTTTGCCTTGAGAAAGTTCATTTGAGAAGTTCTGAAAAACCTGGATAAAATGACCCTCCCATTTCAGAGGGCTCCCCTCTCTCACCAGGTCAAGAATATTTTCTTTCACCAGACAGCACAGAAATTTGCAGAGGACAGGCCTTTGTCGGTCTCGAGCCAGAGCTTGGGTGCAAGTGAATGGTGAGCACACTCAAGCTCTGAGCTCTTGGGGGCATTAACAATTAAGCATCACAGCCATGGCCCTCTGTAGGAAGGTAATCATAATGGTGCCTTCTGCCGCTTCTGAAAAGCCCACAAATCTTAGATTTCTGCAGCAAGTATGATTTTCTAAGTCATCCACTTTTGACAGTGAATAGTTGATCTGGCATTCATGCTCGCAGAGTTGGGCTCTATACTGGTCCCCAGCATCTTGTAGGAGCTGCTGTTTGGTACTTGTGGCATAGCTCCCCAGGATGGCTAAATCTCGGCTGGTTTTGGCAGTGGTGGCTTTCATTTCTGCAGAGTCCCTCAGCAGTTGGGCCAAGATTGCCATGATGTGTGTGAGTTTCACTGGGGTAGTCGCTGGATTTGCAATGTTGCAGGTCGCACGGTCGTGCTGTGTCAGGCTATGTGGGAGCCGAGAGGTAGGCCACAGTCTTCAGGAAGGAGAGGCGAAACAACTGACAATGAGTACCCGGTCTAGAGGCTAGACCAGACTACAATGCTAATATGTAGAGGTTTAGTACACTTCACTCTAGCATATTAAAATAAAAAAAGCCATCTAAATGCTGTTTAAAGCAGTGGATGTTAAGGAATAGCACTCCTTGGGTACCAACTGGCTAATATGCATTGATATATTATATGCAGACTCCACACTCATGATCAGTTTACTGCCTGTATCACTGTGTGCAACTTTTATCAATAAAATGTGTAGTTGAATGAGTACTACACCTTCATATCTTGTAAATGTTGTTTCCTTGTCAACAGACAACTCTTTTCATGTAGCTATTGGGGATATCTGTGTTTGCTTTAGTTTTATTTTCATTGTTCATTCTAGTTCCTGTAACTATCCTGGGGGTCTCCATTTTCTGGTGATTGAAATCTCATTGCGCCCAAGAGCAGCATCAGCATATGAGAACATGATGTGTCAGCACCTTTACATTCCACAATATGCCTGTCTGCTTCAACAGAACAAGCTGCTGCAAGGTGTGAAATACCACATTTACCTTCAGTTAGCTTTACAAACTATCTTGGGTACAATGCAGGGCATTTCCCTTTAAACTGCATTCAGTCTGTGTGTTTCTAGAGTTTTTTCAGGTTATGTGCACTTTCAGCATAGAGATACATGGTGTAAAGGAGTGCTGTGGCATCATGTTCTCATATGTTATTGCAGCTCTCAGGGACAATGAGATTTCAGCAACCAGAAAATGGAGACCCCCAGGCTAGTTACAGGGGCTGGTATGAAAACTGAAAATAAACTAAAACAAACACATTTATATCCCCAGCAGCTACATGAAAAGAGTTGTCTGTTGACAAGGAAACAAAGCGGCATTTACAAGACATGAGGTGTAGTACCCTTTAACAACAACAAAACAGAAACCAACTTCACTCAGCTGTTGAAAACCGACCTTAGTGAGGGGTAGGTTTCTGTTTCCTTTTTGTTGTAGATTTCTGGATAATGATGAAACAACAGAAGATTTGTTTTGCTAGGGAGGGTCTGGGTTCTGTGTCAATGGTAATGAAAGTAAAACGTCAGGAGGCATGAGTTTCCATTCTAATTAAAAAGCTGTTGTAGTGCAGAAGAGTACAACAGTATTCTAGGACATTGGAACTGTGGTACAAGAGCTTTTGAGTTTGGATGGAAATACATGCACAACAAGGGGTAACACACGTCTTAATAAAATGCTGGTAACGGTGAGACTGATAGGACTGGAACCCGAATCTATTAGCAGCACACAAAGACTGATTATTGTGCTCATTTACCCCCACACTGCACCGTCAAGACACTTTAATCAAGGCACTTTAGAACAGCTGGCTACATTATTTTCACTGGGAAGACCAAATATTCCATCTGCATGCTCATAAGGGACATGGCCACTTTGCAGGCAGCAGAGACTGCTTAGCACTGCTAAGCTGTGTGCGGTATTTTTGTGCCAGTGACTGCTGTACTTCACATGTGATCTGAGCAGATTCAAATCTTAATGTACAGTGAAAGACTAGTGCTTTATCCACCACGTCACCCAGCCTCCCTGACACAAAACCCTTGACTAAAATCACCCCCAATAAGTATGTCCTTTAGTAACTCCAGTCCTATTTTGTAAGAGTAATTATGTTATAATGTGCTACTGGCACTAAATACATGCTAGGACTCAGAGCTCACCTTGCCAGTACACTAGGTTAGGGTGGGAAACGACCCAGGCCTTCAGTACCCGTCTGAACTTTGCATGACCCTCTGGCGATGACAGCAGCTCATCATACTGGTGGCAGCGTGGAATGTCAACCTCAATCTACAACACAGCCAAGCGTAATATCATGGATTAATATACCGGTGTGGCACCAAATAAATCCCAAGGCTATGACAGAAATGGAATGCAGCCAAGGCAGCTTTTCCTGATCTTCCCCAGCCTCACACAAGCAGCTAGGAAAATCCCAACTACAGTACCACAGACCCTCTGTGGTTATCATTCTGAGTAAATACAGAACAGTTCATATTGACGTATAGAGGCAACAGCCCTTACTACCAAACTGTCTGACAGAGTAACTGAAAGCATACATGAATAAATAGTAACCCACACAAACAGCACAGACAATAAGCACACAGCAGCCAGCTTTCGAGTTTGTATCATTTCCATCCTCTGTGTGGTATAGCTGATTGTGACTAGAGTTTTGAAATGCATAGTACAGTAGGCTAATCAACCCCATAATACTGTGACAACTGCAGAAGAATACTGTCTTCGGTTTACATGGTGGGGCACACACATATACAATCATCCTGTTTTACCTTAGCCATGTCCCTCCCCATTTCCACCCTGATTTGGTCTCTCGGCAGGCTTTTCTGAGAGTGCGTGTGTGTGCATGGGAGGGGGGGGAGTGGTGTGGTGGACAGCATGCTGCAAAGGCAAAGAGGAAGGGGAGTGGATCTCAGATGAAATGAAGATGGATAAACTGGCACTGTGTGATGACGATCATTGGCTCTTCAGGCAGGGTGGGACTGTGGATTATCAAGGAGGTAATAAAGCAGAACTGTCATGCTGAGAAGAGAATAAAACATAAGCAAAACGAAATTTATATTTATTGGGGCAACCAATTAGAAACACAGTTGGACACAGGCTTTATATTCGAGTTCCCATTTATAATCCAGGTTAACAACAATTCTAAATCAATAAATCAATACCCAAATCTACTAAGCAGCACACCATGACCTTGTGGGGGATGACATCATATTTTGCTGCCACAGCGACCCCTGCTGCAGGGCTAAAGAGCTTGCTCCCCTGCTGGATAGATGCTTTGCACTAACTCGAGGCCATTCAAGAGTTTTGTGTGGTGACATGGTGTGGGAGAGTCAAGGGACAAACTATAAGAAAAACGCTGGTTTCAAGCAGGACAGCACCAGTACCTTTGGACCCCATGTTCCTTGCCACTCCCACCAGATTGTAATTGGAAGGTGTGGAGGAGTGGCACTTCCTTAATAGCCCTGCCATGAGAGAAAAGTTATAGAGGAATTCTGGAGCATGACAAGAGGTCTGGAGGTTGGCAGGTCATTGCAAAGATCCTGATGGGTGAATGGCTAAGCAGGATAAACAGCTTGACAGAAAAAAAAAGCACAGTTACAATCTCTTATCAGGAGGCGCCAATTTGATCCTTTTTCTGGAAAGCTGTTTACCAGGGACTTGGGTCCAAGTTCACAATGAAGCTCACCCAAGTCTACTAGATTTTGACATATGGGGACCACAGTATAGAGGAAGTTCCAGTACCATGTTGTTCATGACCCAGCTGATTAATAGAAACAGTCATTTAAGGTCAAAAGGGACTCCAACAGCCAGTCAGATGGCACAGTGGTAGTGCTACTGCTTGACATGCCAGCTTCCCAGGTTCGGGTGTGCAGCTGAGTCACCTGCGGTTGGCTTGGGCGAAGAGGATTAAGTGTAAAGAGGACAGCTTTCCTCTCCTGGGGAGGGAGCACTGTACCTCCCCAATATGCCTAGCAGAGGACCAGAAGGGGTGGGATGTTGGCAAGATGCACTGCATTACTGCACAACGATGTCCTAAGCGGCAAGAAAAAAGTGAAGGAAAACATCCTTCCTGGGGAAGGATGAAAGACAGCCTCCTACAGGCCTGACACCACCAGAGGACAGGTCGTAACAGGACAAGGGTAAGTCCTAGAGTTAGTAGATGACTGGGCTGGGGATGCGTCACATGGAGGCAGACAAGAAGAAGGTGTCAAAAATACAAACAAAACAAAAACGGGCAGAGGGCCATCATGTCTGCCACTCCTCCCATCTTATAAGCAGGGATAAATAGGTATGCTGTACAGGCGTGTGCAATTCCAGACCAATCCTAAGAGCAGCCAGAGACTGTGGACCCACCGTCTCGCAAAATCAGTGGGGGCTCAGACATAGGGGTCAGATACATGGTCCTGGTAAAAACCTTGTCAAAAGGGGCGGGAGTAAGTGATAAGCCACTAGGGCAATTACATTTCACATCAGCTAGACAGGACTGCACTTATAATGATGGCCTAAGGAGCCATTTTCTGCCAATAACTGCTGTGTTTCTGTTACGCTCTGATTTCCCTGGTCATGTTGTTTACCATGTGAATGAAATGAATGAAAAAGCTTGATCCAGTTAAGAGACGGTTGTAAGCTATGAACATTCCCTACACCTTGTTGTTTGCAGGCAGGCTGGTAGGGCGAGCATATGAAGCTAGGTATTTGTTTACAGACCCCCAGGAATCCGAGAACCAGTGAGTAAACTGGAAATACAGGTTACTCACCTGTAACAGGAGTTCTAGGAATGGTATATGTTGTTCAGCCACGCTGTCTTGCAGGTTCCTTGCTGCTTTAAATCTTGCCGGAAGGTCTTCAAGCTGGCTCCTCCCACCCACCCGGGTGGTAAAACTCTCGGCTCTGCCCCATGACGCCAGATCTAGCCAGGTTGTGCGTCAAAGCCGGGGAGGTCGGGTGGGTCGTGTGGATGAACAACATATACCATTCCTAGAACTCCTGTTACAGGTGAGTAACCTGTATTTCTAGGGACATGGATATGTTGTTCATCCACACTGTCTGGCAGACTCCTAGCAGTTCTCCGGGAGGAGGGAGGCAAGGCGCACACCCCCTACTTAGGGAATAGAGACTGGAGAACCGAGGCCCCAAAACCAGCATCCCGGCGTGACTCAAGGTCGATGTGGTAATGGGTAATGAAGGTGTGTGCTGACTTCCAGGTAGCAGCCCTGCAGATTTCCTGGATAGGGACGCCCTGGAAGCAGCCACACGATGCAGCGGCACGGGCGAGTAGAATGAGCTCTTATCCTCTGGGAGGCTCCATGCCTGCCAACCTATAGCAGAGATCTATGCAGGAGGTGACCCACCTGCCTATCGTCCGCTTGGCTGCAGGTCTGCCAGGTGAGGCTTCAGCATAGGTGACAAACAGCTGGCGAACCTCTCCCTGAACTTCAGCCGTTAGCTTTTGTAGTAAGTAGCGCTCTTCTAGGTCCAAAGTATGGAACCTATATTTGGCCTCCGAGGTGTGATTGGGGTAGAACACCGGCAGAGTCAACACCTGGTTAAGGTGAAACTCCGACACTACCTTCGGAAGGAATTTTGGGTGGGAGCGCAGGACAACCTTGTCCCTGTGGAAGACCAGATAAGGAGGCTCGATGGAAAACGCCTGGAGCTCTCCCATCCTTCTGGCTGACGTGATAGCCACCAAGAAGGCGGTCTTCCACAACAGGTGAGAGATGTCACACCTGTGCATCGGTTCGAATGGCTTGCCCATGAGGTTGGCCAGTATCAGCAGTAGATTCCAAAGAGGTGGAGGTTCTCGCACCGGAGGATATGTGATCAAGGCCTTTGAAAAGCACCCACCACCTTCTCCTCAGTTACCTAACTGCTTCCTGCCCGCGCCTGTAAGCAGAGATGGCTGCCAGGTGCACCTTGGGGGTCGTCGACCGAAGCCCTTGTTGAGAAAGGGACCACAGGTAGCCCAGAATGCTAGCCAACGAACAGGAGGAAGGTCCAGGCCCTTGCCCTGACACCAAATGGAGACTCTCTTCCATTTAAAGGCGTAGCATTTCCTGGTCGACTCCTTAAGGGACGCCCAACAATGCTGAGGACCTTGTCGGAAAGACCCAAGTCCTGGAACCCTAGCCACTCCGGAACCAGGCCGTCAGGTGCAGGGATCGAAGGTCCGGATGGAATACCTTCCCCTGATTGACTGAGATCAGGTCCGGGAGGGTTGGAAGCCGCCTCGGGAGCCTGGAGCTGAGACTGAGGAGATCTGGATACCAGAACTGGCGGGGCCAGTCTGGGGCTACCAGAATCACCTGCGCCTTGTCCCTCTTGCCTTGAGAAGCACCTTGTGGATCAAGGGAAATGGGGAAAGGCGAGAAGAGGCCCGGGTCCACGGCCTCGAGAAGGCATCCCCTGCAGCGAACCCTGCTGAGGGGGCGGGCATAAACAGTCTCAGCTTCTATTCTCCTGGAGACAAACAGGTCCACCTGAGGCATGCCCCAGTGGGAGAACAGATCTTGTACTACCTCCGGCAGGAGAGACCACTCGTGGGACGCAGCCCCTATCTGGCTTAGGGCATCGGCCAGAATGTTGGAGGCTCCTGCCACATGGATGGCAAGGAGATCCGCCTCCAGGCTGCGCATGAGTGACCAAATGCAGAGAGCCTCCCTGCACAGAGGCATGGAGCGCCTCCCGCCCTGGCGGTTTAGGCAGTACATGGTCGTGGAATTGTCCGTCTGGACCTGGACCACTTGACCCTGTAGAAATGGAGCGAAGGTGGTGAGGGCTAGACGAACTGCTCGAAGCTCCAGCAGGTTGATGTGGCATCGGGACTCCCGAGGGGACCAGAGGCCGTGCACTCTGTGCTCCCCCAGATGGGCACCCCAACCCATCAGAGAGGCATCGGTCGATAGAGAGACCGTCGGCTCGGGGCGGACGAATGGGATGCCCTCCTGCAGATGTGCTGGAATGGTCCACTACTGGAGGGCATTCCACATCACCTGAGTCACTGTCACTAGCTGATCCAAGGGATCGGAGTGCTGTGACCATTGGCTGGCCAGCCCCATTGAAGGGGACGCATGTACCAGCAGGCCCAACAGACCACGCTGGTGCAGACCGCCATGAGGCCCAGGAAGTCCGGGCAGGGCACAATTGCCCAACCTGAAATGATTGGGCAAGGAGAAGAACCCTCGCCCTGTCTCCGGGAGCCGTGCTCTGGCTCGAGAGAGTCGAGCTCGCGCCTGATGAATTGTATCACCTGCTTTGGCACGAGTTCCAACTTGGCCTCGTTGATGAGGAGGCCAACCTGAGAGCAAACCTGGAGGGCCAGATCTCTGACCGCCCACCTCCATTCTGGAGGAGGCTACAATCAGCCAGTCAACCAGGTAGGGTTACACCGACCCTTCTGCGCCCGCAGAGGAATGCTGTCACCACTGCCATGCATTTGGTGAAGACCCTGGGAGCTAGGGAAAGGCCAAGGGCATGGCCTGAATCCTAGAGGGATCCCTCTGCCCTGAGCGGAGGAATCTCTGGTGGGACGGACTGGATTGGGACGTGAAAGAACGCATCCTGGAGGTCCAGAGAACAGAACCACACACCTCGTTCCAAGGATGGAATGATCTGAGCCAGAGTGACCATCCTGAAGGTCCGAGACCTTAGGAACCTGTTCAGGTCGTGCAGGTCTAGAATGGGGTGCCAGCCCCCCGTCCGTTTCGGGACCAGGAAGTACCTGGACATAAACCCCGGGTCTGGTGGAGGATCCACCACCTTCCTGATCACCTCTTTTTTGAGGAGCAGGGCAATGTTGGCTCGGCAAGCCGACTGAGAGGACTACCGGACCCGTAGCCCCGGGTGACGGCTCGGAAGGGCGAGGCCTGCTCAAACTCCAGAGGCAGGCCCTTTCCTACCACCTCCAACACCCAGCGGTCCGTGGTGATGGCAGACCAGGCGGAAAGGAAGTGGCGGAGCCGTCCCCCCACGGGGGGAACCCAGGGGGGGGGAGTGACAAGGCTGGGGGTGACACCACTCAAACCGTCACTAGGCAAGCTTGGAGGAGGGACCGGCCAAGGGACCTCCTGGGTCTCTTCCTCCCTTCTTCCTATTAGAGGAAGCCGCAGGCTTGGCTTTGGGATGCCAAGCTGCTCGCTGGGCCCCTGATGCTGGTGTTGTTGGGCTGGACATGCCGCAGGCGCAGAAGGGCGAAAGGACTTATGTTGTTGACGATGGCCCTTGTCCTTCTGGGCAGAGGTGACCGGGTCCAGGGTAGCATTGGACTTTTCGATCTGTTGAGGTGGCCTTCCATTCCAGGGGCCGGTGGTCAGTCCCAAGAAGGGGCGTCTGCCAATTTATGCTGGGTATCCGCCGTGAAGGTGGATATCTTCAGCCATGCTCTGCGGCACATAGCCACTGCGGCTGCTACTGATCTGGCACAGGAGTCTCCAATGTCCAGAGCCATTTGGAGCTGCTGTTTTGCCACCGCCCTTCCATGATCCTGCACCTGCTTGACCGTCCGTCTGCAGGTCGGCCGGAGATGAGGATCACCTCATCTAGGGAGCCCAGAGGCGTGGGAAAGTGTGCCATCAGCACAGCCGAGCTGGCCTGGTGGAGGCCTAGGGAGGGGCATGGCGTGCACCTTGCTTGCATAGTCAGCTTTTGGACTCCTTGTCGGGGGCTCATCCACATCCCTAGCGTTCCCAGAATGCTGGAAAACGCTATTGGTGACTAACCCCTCCGCAGAGGGGTGCTCCGAAAAACCGGACAAAGAGCAGGCAGGGACCGCATACTTCCTGGCCATCCTGGCCAAAGGCACAGAACAGGAAGCCGGCTGCTGCCAGAGCTCCAAGGCTGGGCCAACAATGGCTTCAGCCACCGGAAAGGCCTCCGTGGGCGAATCCCCTCGGTCTAGTATCTCCATCAAGGGATACTTGGCCTGCTTAGATACGGGCTCGAGCTGCATTCCGGTGGACTCCGAGATGAGCCGAAGCAGACCCATAAATGACGATGGGCTCTTGTCCATCAACTGCCCCCTGGAGGACTCCAGGTCAAGGGGCCTGGAAAACAGGAAGGAGTCGTCGTCAGACTCCGAGGAGTCTGCGAAGAGCTGCCTGGGGCCTGAGCCACTCTCCACCTGCCGAGGATGGTCGGGAGTGAGGGTGACCGACAACCTGTGGGGCAGACCCTGACCCGACCAAGAGTCCTTGGTCAGCGCCCCCGATTTGGGTTGTGGAGGCGGAGGTTCCACCACAATCAGTGGGGCAGCTGGTTTGGCTGAACAACCGGCCCAGGCTTGGGCACTTCAACTACAGTGAGGGGCTGTTTCGGCCTTTTGGGTGACAACCACTTGATGGCGGGAAGGCGGCGGTGTTGCTTGTTCCCGGACAAAGTAACTGCTGCCACATTAAGTCCTCGTAGCGTTGGCCCTTAATTTGCACTGAGCCTCCTCTTCCGAGGAGGAAGGCGAGGATGAGTGGCGCTGCCGCCTACCTCGGTGCCGATGTCTGCGGGATCGGCTGGACCGAGATGAGGTCCGAGACTGAGACCCCCGGTGTTTCCGAGGGCGGGTTTGGGAAGGAGTGGGGGACACCCACTCTTCCCTCAGCTCAGGTGCCTTGACCGGGGACTCCGGCACAGGAGGCACAGGCAAGTCCTCGGTCTCCACGGGGGAACCAGTGAAGGTGGTTTGTTGGCTTCCCAGTGGGCAGCCCGTCCGGCCGGTCGGCGGGTGTCTCGACCAGCTGACCTGGCGGGGACATCCGTGAAGCCAGCGCCTTAGTCAGCAACCTCGACCGGGGCCGGTGTCGACTGTCCGGGAAGGGACCTCTCCCACCCCATGAATGCCGACAGTGGGACTTACCTTTCGAGTCCTTCTTTTTGGACCAAGAAGAGTGTCCCGATGACCCCTCTCCCTTCGTGGAAAGGGACTGGCAACGCTCCTTAAAAGAAGCTGTGTAGGAGGATCCCGGAGAGAGCGGGATAAAGTGCGTGACCGAGGAAGATGAGGATGTGGCCTGGGCCGCCTCCTGCTCGAGGGTGATTCTCTGCTCGAGTTGTTCAATAAGCCAGCCGCCATGGACACCGCCCAATGGGCCTGCTTGGATTTCACCAGAAGGGTAGCACTTCGGGTGCCCAAGCTGTAACTGGGCAGCGCGGTCTTCTAGGGCGTTGGCGAAAATGATCGACTTAACTCACAGGCCTGCGGTGCGTGATCTAGGCACGTAGAGTGCAGGTCCGTCCTGGACATTTTCTGCCCACATTGGCACCACTGAAATCCGGGAGTCGATTTGTCCATCGCAGCCACGAGGGAGTAATTAGACCGAAGTCTTGAAAACTTTAGAATTATTTTCGGGTGAACCGAAGAATTAGGATCCAGTCTATACGCAGAGCGTTAAGGAGGGAACCTGAGCTTCCAAGTGGTAAGGAAGATCTGGCGTCATGGGGCGGAGCTGAGAGTTTTACCACCCGGGTGGGTGGGAGGAGCCAGCTTGAAGACCTTCCGGCAAGATTTAAAGCAGCAAGGAACCTGCCAGACAGTGTGGATGGACAACATATCCATGTCCCTAGAAAAGGACATTAGGCATGTTTACATACAGTCTACCTGAAGCACTGTTGTCTGAATCCGCTCCCTCCGCTCCAATCGCACCACTGCCATACTCCGTTTACCTTTCTTGTCTGTAGTATTTCTGATGGCCTTCTTGTGTTTTCCATGTGTTTCTGGCCAGCAGTACAACAAGACTATGGGCAATGGGGGAGGGTCTACAATGATCCAAGCACTGCATACTGTTTGGATGCTGTGCATTTCCAGGAAAGAAGAGATAGCTCTGAGCAGCAACGCATGCATCCAGTGCGGTGCAGCTTGAATTTTCACATCCTTGCAGGACCGATGTATGTGCTATGCACCACTCAAAACGGTGTACACATCATCGTGTAAATAGCCCTATTAACACTGAACTAAGAGGGGTTTCCTCTGCCCAAGAAAGGGTTTGAACTACATGATGCAAGTTTCATTTATCAAGCTTGGTTACAATTAAACTGATGAACTTTTGTTTGGTATTCTTTACTTGGACAGGCTCCCAAAGTCAATTTAAGTTACATTTTCTGTGTCTGGGACTAAATGACATTTCAGGTCTGGGCAGCAGTACTAATTGTTAGCTTCATAACCTGTAATTAGCCTTATTGCCTATCCCTAGTTTTGATTTTACTGTTTAAATATTTCCCTATCGAATGTTAATCTAATGGTAATGTTGCAGATTGTACAACAATGGTGCTGGGATGCATAATGTCATGGTGGTTCGCTCATGGACAGGACTAAGATTTACTCATGCATTTCTGGCACACCCAAGAAATGTAGGTAACCTCCACCAACTATGTCTCAGATTACCACTGTAGGAGCGCAGACCACTATACTGAACTTAACTGAAGTCAGTGAGCTATACTGTTCTTACTCTCTAGGGCAGCTTACAGCTCTCTCAGTTCCTTCCTTTACCTACTTCCAGTACAAGACACCATGATTTGATCTCAGCTGAATGCTAGACAGATCAAAATGCTAAACTGGCAGATTTCTGCTACATACTACAGTAGAGGACATTGCTACTATCAGCTGTTATACTGCCACGTGACTGCATGGTTGCATTTTTCTGTTTTCTAGATTTGGGTTACAGCCTCAGGGAATGAGGAAAGCTCCAACTATGGTACTTTAACAGATACTTAACGGTATACAAGGACCAAGGAGAATGGAGTAAATCCAAGTAACAATGAGGGAGACCAAGCAGGCAGTCAGGGATACAAAAGCAGAGACAGAGCCGTGTACTGCAGAGGGTGTCAAGAAAAGGGAAATACAGTTTTTTGGACACATTGGGGAAAAAGAAAGATATGAGGGGGTAAAGGCTGACAGAGGGGGCTAGATAATAGAGGCGGACAAGCAGAAGGCAGCCATTCCTAATGACTACTTTTGCTCAGTATTCACAGTGGAGGACAGCAGGCCTTTGCTGGAAAGTGGCTTTGTTAGAGGCAATATACAAGTTACCCATGACTAATGCAAATAGAAAAGCATCAGAAAAAGGGCAGCTAAGGAATGCAATGGCGTGCTCTTGTGCTCTTCCTACAGTGACATCACAAATGAAGGAGAGTGAGGATGCCAGATGATGTGGAAGGGATTATTGCAGCAGACCCTTGGGGTAAAATATTATCTCTTCTCATCTGAAGATGGCAGCTGCAAGAATTATGATATTCAATTTGATCAGCTCCAGGGCAGGTAAGTAATCACCAGCCTCTGAAGATGGGAACCTAAAAAGGTTCACTTTAAATCTGCCTTCATACACAAAGGCTTATTTGTTTATTTATTGAATTCTGTTGATCTGGTAAGCCCACTGGGCCTAGAAGTCCATTTTTCAGGGGTGACCGGGGGGAGGGGGGATACACATGGTAAGCAACTGAAATTGAACCAGATTAAGCTGTTGGTGGTATTTTATCACACCATCAAATAAACTAAAACATAAGGTTCTTTAGCAGTGGGAACTACCAACTCAAATCTTATGTAAATAGATGTGCTGTTAGAAGGCATTACAGAACAATGCTTATACCACACCAGTGAGAACAAATTTCACCAGATAACTCAGGTTATTGTGTTGGTGACATCCCTACTCTCAATATAAAAACATTTATCTTGCAATACTTGAAGCAACATCCCATTGTGTTAGAGAGAAAAGCAAGAGCAAAAGAAGAAGGAAAACACTTTGTTCTCAAAACATTAGCAGAAAAGGTCAGAGCCAAAGGCTGGCCTTCAGGAAATATAAGAGAAGCATAGCAGAGACAAGAAAGGGAGGCATACCAAACTTCCCTAAGTGAAGGAGGAAAGGCAGTAAGGCAGACAAAGGCCCAAACTGAGGAAACACTGGCACGAACAGTAAAAGAAGGTGACAAGACTTTCTATAGATACATTAGTGAAAGTGAGACAGTCCAGAGGGGTATTGCTAAGGTCAAAGGGGATAAGGGAAGTGTGAGGGAGGAGGACCAAGGAAAAGCATCTATCCTAAATAGATACTTCTCCTCAGTATTTACTGAGGAGAAGGTAGGGCAGGGCCCACAGCTCAGCACCATAGACACAAGGGGGAGGGAGGTGTGCACTAGTCCCTTCACAAAAGAAAGAGTCCTACAAGAGCTCGCTAAGCTCAGGGTGAATTAGGCAATGGGACCTGATGCATACATCCCATGGTACTAAAGGAGCTAAGGGTGGCAGAACCATTATCAGAACTGTTTAGTGAGTCTCTGAGCACAGGAGAGGTCCCAGAAGACTGGAGAAGGGCTCATGTGATCCCGCTCCACAAGACTGGTAGCAGGGAGGAGGCACGGAACTACAGACCAATCAGTCTTACCTCAGTAGTGGGCAGATTATGGAGGCACCTTAAGGAAAGGATAGCAACACCTGGAATGAATATGAGCACGTGATCCAAGACAGCATGGGTTTACAACAGGAAGGTCCTGTCAAACTAATTTCATA